>OZ014519.1:671970012-674745012 GCA_963966055.1 Lathyrus aphaca | reverse complement strand
GATTGCTAGAACTAAGGTTGTTGCCGTTGTATTCGGAAATTGGGAGGACTCGTACAAAGAACTCCCAAAGTTTTTGCTGGCACTAAAGCACTATGCACCAGGGACCGTTGTCATCCTTGAGACCTTGCCGGCATATACTTCGGAAAGTCATTGTGTTAGTGGAAATGGCATATTCCACCGACTCTTTTGGGCTTTTGACCCATGTATAAAGGGTTTTTCCTTCTGCAAGCCTATAATACAAATTGATGGAACATGGCTCTACGGCAAATACAAAGGAACTCTATTGATGGCAGTGGCACAGGACGGCAACAACAATATCTTCCCAATTGCATTAGCTATAGTCGAGGGAGAGACTGCCGAGGGATGGAGTTTTTTCCTTAAAAATCTTCGCTTTCAAGTGGCTCCCCAGTCTAACCTATGTTTGATTTCGGACAGACATGCATCAATTGAGAGTGCATGGAAGAATGTTGATAACGGCTGGCAGGAACCGCCTTCAACACATGTCTATTGTATTAGACACATCGCGCAAAACTTCATGAGAGAGATCAAAGACAAGACATTGCGGAAGAAGGTCGTGAACGCAGGGTACTCATTAACCGAACCGTCATTCAAACATTATCGTGACGAAATCAGACTGACAAATGAAGATGCGTTCAGATGGATAAACCAGATTCCTTTGGATAAGTGGACCAGGGCCTACGACAAAGGACAACGCTGGGGTCACATGACAACAAACCTCGTGGAATCAATGAACTCTATTTTCAAAGGAATCTGCAACCTACTGATAACCGCTTTGGTGAGGTCAACCTACTTTAGGCTCGGAGCACTTTTTGACACCAAGCGTTCAAAGTGGAGTTCAATCCTACAGTCTGGTCAAGTGTTCAGCGATAGTTCTATGACATTCATAAAAGACGAAGCATACAAATCTAACACACATGTGGTCACCGTGTTTAACCGCAATAAGGGACATTTCAATGTTGATGAGATCATGGATCACAACGAAGGGAGACCGAGGGGATCCTATCGGGTAGAACTTGATAACAATTGGTGCGACTGTGGAAAATTTCAAGCCTTTCGCATGCCTTGCTCCCATGTCATAGCGGCATGTTCGAAGGTTCGGCTGGACCCTTCAGGCTTACTATCCCCTGTTTACCAAGTGCACAATCTTTGCAACGTCTACAACAAAAGCTTTCCGGTTGTTGCAAATGAGGACTACTAGCCCTCCTACAACGGGGAAATAGTCTGACACAATGAGAACATGCGAAGAAAGAAAAAAGGGCATCCTAACAGCACGCGTATTCGCACCGAAATGGATACGGCGAATAAGATGGTGAGACTGTGTAGTTCATGTCGTCAACCCGGTCACAATCGTAAAAAATGTCCCAACGTTGGACCAAGCTCAACATCATAAATTAAACCATTGTAACCGTATTTATTTTAAATAGAAGCCTAGTTCGTTTCATTCATATCAGTAAAATCATACAACCACAAACACGAACATACATAAATAAAACAAGGAAATACATGATTCAAAACATGACCGTACATAAATAAAACTAAAAAATACATAAATTCAAACATGACCATACATAAATAAAACAACTGCAACATTCAACGTATCTAGCCTATCAGAACCATCAGGACAACTTCACCTCCGCCTAACATCATCGAAAGAACACCTGCATCATTGACAACTTTTCTCCATTTCGTCACACCAGACTCCACAACCCGCTTCTCAATTTTAATTATCTTTTCTTTGTGGCCGATCTCTCATTCTAACCAGCGGGTTAATTCTCTATGCAAGTGTTCCAAAGTTTGGGGGTTCCATAACAGCATCTTCAGAGGAGGCTTTGTTGCCGAGAAAAACACTAAAGCATTTTTCTTCAAAATATCAAATTTTGGAAGCGGTTCTTCTGATGTTGAGGAAGATGGTGTCGATGCATAACTAGATGGACGGGGAGAAGCCATGTTGTGAGAGAGGGAGATTGAAAGGAATGAATGAGAGAGGGTTTGTAAGGAAGGAGTGAGATAAATATGATGTGTATGAGTGAGGCATATATATAGTAAAAAAAATTGCAAACCCTAAACATGCAACATACCATTTGGCGAATGCATGTATGAAATTACAACTCATTCGCCAAATGGAATGGCGAATTTGTCATAAAAAAATGAATCTAGCCAATCCATTTGGCGAATTGATAAGAAACTACACTAGTTCTACACATGATTTGGCGAACAAGTTACCAAACTATGTTAGTTTGGTAATTTTTTTTAAAACTATGTTATTTGGGAAATAAAATTAAGAAAGTATGTTATTTTAAAAAAAAATTCAAAAATTAACTGCAAAGGCATAGAAAAAAGGTAAAGGAAAGTCGTTTTTAATAAAAAAAAATTCAATTGTTCTTTCTCTTTTATGATATTTCTATAGATTTTTTTATTTGATTTGGAGAAGGCCTAATGATGAGAAGAAAGAGATTCTAGCAACTAAAATAATAAAACATCTAAAAGAACTAGAACTAGATGTTGATGGTATCAAGAAATCGGAGTTGGCTATTGTTATTCCAAAGTTTGTGATGAAAGACATAAAATAATATTTAATGAAAAATCATTCAAACCAATTTTTCATTTAATTTTTATCAAAATAAAAATCGTTGTAAAAATTTTGAAACAAAAATATATATTATTAAAATAATTTGAGATAAATCGTGCCTTAATCCACATGTTTTAGTTTTTTTGACATATATTATAACTAATTAATTTTAGCAAATAAGATTAACAAAAAATTATAGTAGAAGTTTTTATATTTCAGTGAGATTTAATTCCATTTTATAATTAATGATTTAAATTATATTGTAAATATAATAATTTAAATTAATAATATAATTGAGAAAAAAATCGACAAAAAAAATAAGTATATTATTTATATATTAGTAATATTAAATTCTTATATCAATATATATGTGATGAGGAAAACTAGTTTGCGTAGTAATCATTTGTTATTATAGTTTTAGGGTTAATTTCATTTAGGGGTGTTTTTGAGTTATACTTTATTAAATTTCCATATAAGGTAGATTAGATAAACCAGGAAGAATAAATAAATGGAAGCCAATAAATTTTTTTTGTTTAAAGCAACACATTCCATATGTCCTTTCTATTGCTAATTCACATCATATATGAATTTTTATATCAAAGTTTTACTTATGAGAGAGATCAGATCAGAATTTAATTTAAAAATATATAAAAAGAATATTTTTTTTTAATTTTCTGATACATTCAATCTAGGTTGGTTTTATTGATAGAGTAAATAGATAGATATTATTATTATGGATAGTTTTATCTCAATTGTGAGTTCCAATCGAGTAGAAAATCTCTATTTTTTTTATAAAAAAAAATTGTATTATTTTTGGGACAGAAACTGTAATATGCATTTTGAGAAACAGCCTAAACCCTAAAAGACACTCTTTTAACTGCTATCAAAATTAATACGATCAACTTCTCTAAATTTGCTTTTAAATTCAAGTAGAAATAATGGAACACTTAAATAGATTTCATATTTTAAGTGATGATAAATTGATTTTGTAAATTGATATCTGAAACTAATTAAAAAAATATTTAGCCTTAATTGGTTCCGGATATCAATTTACAAAATCAATTTATCAAAAGTTGAACATCACTTGAAATATAAAATCTACTTTTGTGTCCCATTATTTCTACTTGAATTTATTTTTTATTATATTTAATTTCTTATATCATAATATTCTATTATTTTATTCACTAAAATAAAATATTACGTAATTGAGAAAAAGAAAAATGATACACAAAAATTATGTATTTTATTAATAATATATAGATATAGATATATATTGGGCTTGGGTATTTGATCAAACAAGGTAAGTTATATAATTGATCAATAAGAAATATATACAATCAACGGTCTAATTATATTTAGGTATATAAGCTAACATTTACCTATAAGCAAATACTCTCTTAATCCTATTCATCTCCAAGAGTAAGAGAAAAAAAGGGAAAAAGAAAAAGTCCAGAAATTAACTGCAAATGCATAGGAAAAAGGTAAAGGAAAGTCGTTTTTAATCAAAAAACTTTCAATTGTTCTTTCTCTTTTATGATATTTCTATAGTTTTTTTATTTTAATTTGTTAGTGAATATCTATGATGGAGAAGACTAATGATGAGGAGAAAGAGATTCTAGCAACTAAAATAATAAAAGATCTAAAAGAACTAGAACTAGATGGTGGTGGTATCAAGAAATCGGAGTTGTCTATTGTTATTCCAAAGTTTGTGATGAAAGAAGATGATGATGACATAGAAGAAATGAAAACACCGTCCGATCCAAAGTTTAGGATACCTCCGCCGTTGGTATGTCCGCCGGCTCCGACGAGGAAGAGCGTGAAGAGAAAACACAATTTGTTATTTAAATTACCTGGATTATGTTATTTTGAATCATTTTGTGAGAAGTTTTCAAGGGCAAAAAAGAAGCCCAAAAACAGTTAGGTACGGCAAACCTTATTAGTAACAAATTCAAATCTTTTGAATTTTAGGGTTTGTTATATTTAAGCTTTTTGTGAATGAGACCGTTTCAAACTTTTCATATGAGTTATAATATCTAATTTTAGATTTTAGATTTACTGTGCAATTACTTGTTTTCATCTAATTTGATGTGTTAGATTTATTTATTGTGCAATTATTTATTTACATGACATACTAGCCTTGTAATTTCTTATTAAGCAATTGTTACAATATTTGCATGTCAATTGACTTAAATATTTAAAAATATATTAAAAAATTATAATAGATATTCTAATTACTAAATGACAAAATTAATTTTTAAATGTATAAAAAATGAAATTAAAGTAGTTTATACCGTTTTTTAATTAAAACAATTATTCTTTTTAATCTATAACAAATGTAGCTAAGAAATTAACCATATTAAAAGTTAGCAAACTCACTTAAAATTGAAAGTGTAACATAATTACATAAACAGAAGGATTTTATTTATTAATTTACTATCAAGCAAAACAAATTCTTTCAAACTTCAACTATTTTCAAATCAATTATTTTATAATTACTTTTATCAAATCTTTACGTTAAAACACCCAGAAATGTTTAAGATTGATGTCATCGCAAACTGAAAAATCAAACTTTCAGAAGTAAGCTTTCAAATGGTTCAAATTTGTTGTTTTGTTTTGTTTTTCCTTCACCTCAACGGGAAGCAGCAATAGTATATATAACATGTATTTACAAAATTGTTCAAGATACATGATCATCAAAAAGCTCCAGATAAGACAATAATCTTCCTAAAAAACCAGATTGTGATTGAAGAGTACGACGAGAAATCCGAGATTGTGAACTGAATCGTTTTCTACAGTGCAGAGATGGCTTGAACAGTGCTGAAAAAAATGTAAGAAAAATAAAACATCTATATATTACAAACACTAATATTCTTGGAGGTATTATAGCAGCAAATGGAACAATTAAAAAAATTCCTGTTTCTTATGCAATCAATAAACTGAGAATGCAACTTTACATAACAAAGCCAAAAACGGGTCCTATAAGATCTAATCTATACAATCATATACAAGAACATATCTCAACACGCCAAAACCAAACAAAATACACTCTTTATTTATTTCAGAATCATGGCCCCAAAATAGAACCATCAGGTGGTCCTTCAAAAGAAAAAAGAACCATCAGGTGTTTCCCTCGATGGACTCGACAAAAAATACAGTAATCACAGCGACAACATTGGCAAGTATCAGAAAACAAAATTAGAAAGAAAAGAATACCTGGAAAAAGTCTAGGAGTTAAAACTTGTTGTAGTTCTGTATTTTGTTATGTGACCCTTTATTGCAAAAAAAAATACTATTATATAGAATAAGCACGTATCACTTCCACCACTGGTGCTCGACACATTGGACACTTTCTTCTACTATCAAGCAGTTGATTTGCGCATTTTGAACATGTGCACATGTGCCCACATCTGCAACACAAGTACAAGAACATGTAAAAACTAAAAAGTGATTAACATTAGTAACAAAGTAGTTGCTAATGTGTCAAATTTATACTTAAGGTTACCTGTACAACAAACAATCAATATTGCCTTCACAGCATATACAGCAAAGTCCTTTCCTCACACATTCCCATTTAGATTTATCGTCTGGTGTAATATAATCTCGTACTCCTGTGATGAATTTAACTTGGTTATCGAAAAGTTGTAGTTATATGAGATTGATAAACGATAATTAGCTTTGCAAAATCGATTAAGTTATAAGTGAGTTTGAAGTAAATGAAAGTGATTCGTTTAAAACATTTACAACCCCTATTAAAACTAGGATTTAGAGTCAAAATCAGTTTTGTCTAACAAGAACAAGCATATTTTCACTATAATGACATTTGACATAGGACAATATTAGTTTTGACACAAGTCAGGGTGAAACTATAATGATATTTAATACACATGGAAAGTTACTTTTCTTGAAGATTAACATCATAGGTCAAGGCAAAGACAGAAAATAGAATAGGAATTAGGAAAGGCCCCGAAAAATTGTAGACCTGATGAACCAGTTGAGCGGTTAAGGGCTGCAGAGACTTCTTGTCTTATTGAGCGTTGCAACTCAAGCTGCATATCCATACAGGCCTCTAGCATTCTCTGCATATTATTCATCCTTTGCTGTAGCCTAACCATGTCAATTCTCAAGTCACTAATATTATCCAACTCCTGCCAAAAAAAATTAAATCAGAAAATCATTCAAATAATAACACAAGTATAACGTGGAAAAGTTGGACACTTCGTTGTAAAGACTGAGAGTAAGGAGTATAGAGTACATCAGTTAGAGGAAAGCGGTTGTGTCCTGCAAATGGATGCACAGTTCCTCGGCGCTGACTATTTATGGTATTCTGGGACCAATTGTCATGACGTGAGTGCCGATCCCATAGAGGCAAAGGAGGAGGAGTTGGTGGTAAAGGCAGGTTAAGTGAACTATTGACAATGTCCTCTGTATCAACAATCTGATCCCTTCTCTGTTGCTCCAGGTCTTGTTCTGTTGAGGGAGAAGAAGGGGTTGTTTCTTGCAGCTCCCACTCACCGCGAGCATGACCTCGCCTTTCAACATATGATTGTATCAACTGGTCAAGACTTTCACGGAAACTGCTGCGTAGGAGGTTTGAGACACTCCTCCTGCAAAAGGAAAAGACACATTTATTCTAAACTACATTTTGTATTTTAAAAAGATATTTGCTGAAACTCTCCGGTCATATATACACACCTACTTAGCAGTTCCCTGAGTTCAACACTGTACACATTGTCATCTTCTGGAAAATAAAATCCATGAGTTCTACCAACTGGAGCTACTTCGTTATCAGAAGGTCCTCCCAACCAAATTTCCACAGCCTCCTGAAAGCTACCATCTTCTTGCCAGACTTCAGAGGCTACTTGATCTTGAAGACGAGAATTGTCTCCATCTTCCGTCCCTAAGATGTTTTGGGGCCATTCATTTGATGTGCTACTGAGCTGATTACCATCCACACTTTCCTGGGTGCTGTCTCTCCAGTCAATATTAGTTTGATTCCACTCACTTCCTTCATTTTCAACAATAATTTCCTCATGGTGCCCTCTTTCTATTGCAACAGATTCAATCGAATCTACATCATCAACAATATTTCCCTCTACACGATTGTTGTGATTTGATAGATTGCTCTCTTCACCATCTATATCACCCAGCAGAGCTTGCTCAGTTTGTATCACACTTGGTTCTTGTTCTTGCAAATTGATATGTTCCAAAACTTCAACTTGCAAGCTTTGTTGGGTAATGCCGTTATCAGTATCTTCAGTTGGCATTGTATCAACATTTTGTGTGGTGTCACCTCTTCTTTCAACCCTAATATTGGAAGATGACTCCAAATTTCTTTCTGCTTCTTCTTCATCACAAACACGTGATATCCCAAGTCTATCACTTTCCTTATTATTAGGCTTTGATCGTTCAGAATGTACAGAGGGGACTACTTGTGAACTGGTAGCTCCAGTTTGTTCAATGGTTTCGACATCAGTATCACTGTCAAATGAGGTCTCAGATATGTTGCTTGCTGCTTGTCCATAACCTGAATTGTTTTTTCTAGAAGAAAATCCTTCCCTGTTCAGAAGACAAGTCAGTGTCATTGGAATAACAAACACAGAAGGAAAAATAATGTAAATGAAAGAAGGGAAAAAGGACAAGTAGCTTTAAACAGTAAAAATTAAGCAACAACGGTCGCAAGGGAAAAAAATAATAAAAAGAAGATTATTTCAACCATTTGGATATATTTGCAATAACAAGATTAATTTCAAAATGATCTTCTGGCAGCAGTAACCTTAACTTATCAAACTGTCATTTCGCAACAAAATACATACTATAAGATACACATATGCAACAATTTGGCCATATTTGCAATAACATTAATTTCAAAATGGTCCTAAAGCAGAAGTAACCTTACACGATCGATTCTATCATTTTCCCAACGAAATACATTCTACAAAATAAAGACACAAACTCTCATACAAGTTGTGTCCTAATTTGTATGTTAACTAAAACAAACAAACAAACAAAAAAAAAATACTCTTTCATAAACTGAAAAAAAAAATGAAAGCATATAAAATTCTCATAAATCAAGGTTATTAGGAAAAACCCAAGTCTCACATTGGTTAACAAAGGAGCCTAAAAAGGGTTTATACAGGGTGACACCCCTCCCCTTACTAGTGAATTTTGTAAGAATGGGTTAGGTTAAACTCTAATTCTATCATGGTAATGGGTGTAACTATATCCAATCACCAAGCCTAATAGTGTTGGGTATAATTATATCCAATCACCAAGCCTATTAGTATTAGGCGTAATTATAGAAATCACCAAGTCTAAGTCAGTGTCATTGATGATAGAAATCACCAAGACTAAGTCAGTGTCATTGATGATAGAAATATTCATCTTAACTTCAATTTACGACCTTATTTACCAATTACCGTATCAAAGTGTTAGAATAATGAAATTTAAAGCTAGATATTTCCTGTATCAAAGTGTTTGAACAAATACAACAGATGCACACCAGTCTGCCCTTATTATATATTGGAAGGAATTGTTAGACATTCAAAAGATGGATATTATATATTGGAAGGAATTGTTAGACATTCAAAAGATGGATACAATGGCAGAATATCTCAGTCCGTGTCATTATATGGATTGAAATTTAGGAAAGAAAAAAGTAAGTCACGGATAGAGAAGCCGGAAGAGAAATCAATCCAGAAGACTTCAAATAAAATTAAAATGAACTTTTCTCAACTTAATGAAAATATGACTGCGTACCTCAGACATGATACAGTCTGTTTTTGTCTCAATAATCCCAATTCACTTTCTGCAATGGAAGTGGACCGGATATTATCAATGGGTCTATCATTTCTCAAAAATCTGCCTCTAAGCAAGGCCTGAAATATTTTCAACAAATAATCATCAATTCTGAGAGCAAATCTCAAATTCAAATAAAGTCCTAAATGTTAAATTCTTAGATTATGGATTCAATATGGGTATGTTTGTTTTAGATTTGAAGAAATGCGTTTAAGGTATAATTTTTAGTAGTTATTCCCCCTTCATACACTATCATTTTAAGATTTAGAGCCCAAAATAGCTTCTTTTTTTTATTTTTCAAAAACTTAGTTTTATAAAAATTTCTACTTGTGTTTTTCAATAATAATAACAAAGTGTTTTATTTTCTTTCAAAGAAGCACACACAAATGGGGCCTTATAATGTCTTTTGCTTTCTTCTTTCCTTCTCTAATATATTTACATTTCAGTTTCTAGGTATTTTCATACTTTATAATGCACAAACTACTAATCACCTTTCACTATGCCTACCATGATAGTGTTTCACTTAACGCTCCTCAACAAATTGAGCATAAATTGATAAAAATAACCTATGTGTTCACTAACAGGTTTGCTAACAAATAATTTTACTCATTACTGTACATAAAAGAAATGGTTCAAAGTCCGCATTGTATACACATGGTACAAAATTATGATAAAAAAAATTTAGTAGACAAACCTGAATCCGATTGCGATGGGGAAAATGAGATACAGCCCGGCGTTCCAATAATTCCTGAACTTCTCTTTGCCTTTCCATCTCAGCCTTCTTAACCATATCAAGCAGGACCTGCCGACCACGTAGTTTACGGATTCTTCTTCGTGATATATGCTCACTTTGGCCTTCATTCTGATTTACTGCCAATCCATCACGTACACACTCAACTTGGTTACCTAATTCAGCAGACTGTTCCTCCCTATTTTCCCCAACAGAAACGCCTCTCAGCTGGCTACTCATCTCTACCCATTCCCTTACGACACTCACTCTTTCTGGATCAGTTTCCCCAAGCAATTCACCCCTTGAACCACTATTTCGCCGAGCAATATTTGATGCATGATCCCTAGAACCACCATTACTCATCCATTCCCTGAAAACTTTCCTCACTCTTTCCCTTCCACTCCCTCCAATATTAGAAGAGTTTTCACGACTAGAATTGTTCAACTCCTCCTGATCCTGTTCACATTGAGACCCATTCTGACTCTGTGACTGTGACCAAGTTTCAGATTCATTCTCACCCAAAACCGAACCTTCTGTCATATGATTTGTATTTTCCTGTGATGGGTCTACAACCAACCCATCGCTTCTTTGTTGAACTAAAACTTCATCAGATCTTCCTTGAACTTGTCTCACCACGTGCTCATCTTCAATCTCCCGCCACATTTGCAAGAGTGAAGATGACCGTGCACCTCCCCTTCCTCCATCTTCTTGCCTCCTTGGTGACTGAGAATGAGAGTCCCTCAAAAATGTAGACTCCATCGCAGCTGCATTATGCACTCCCGCAATAGCCATTTCGAATTTCCTACCAAGGGCGCAGAATCACCGATCTTTTCAAACCATTTGATTCAAATTCACTGAAATTCGTAACCACACGGTGACATGAGAAAATCAAACATACTCCCAATCAGATAATTTCAATTAATTCGACTAGATTACAATCACATTTTCCATTTATTATTAATCTAAATCCCCCATTATCATCAATATCACAGTTTTAGATAGCCGTCGCAATAACAGTTATTGTCCTATCGCGATCCTTGATATTGTGCAAAACCGTGGTTGCATTACGGTTACAACAACAACAACGGTTACGCCGCGGCCCACGGCTTTTAACCTTTATTTAAAACCCTCATCCTTATTAACCCCATCAATAAAACGAATAACAAACTCAAAATTTACAATTAAACTAACTATATCAAATCAACCTTGTAATAATAATAGTATAATAACTGATTACAAAAAAAAAGTAATAATAGCATAATCAAAATATAAAAATAACAATAATAAAACAATTTATACCTATATTAGATACTGGCCAAAAAAAATAAAGAGCTAAATTAAGCTAAAATTCTAAAAAACTTCGAATCACAAAATTTCAAAAAGAGCAAAACGGCATTCAAATCAGCGTTTTAGATCATTCAATTATAAACTATAATCCAATAGTTGAAGAAAAAATAATCGGAAAATTAATGGTTAAACACGAATCAGTTAAAACGCAGCGTTCGATTAGAATGAAATAGAAATTCAAGAGAAGAAACATACCAGTGATGCGGAATTTGGAGTAGGATCAGAAAACCCTATGTATCTGAACAGAGAGATTTTAGAGAGAGAAAGAATGAACGAGCGAAAATGGAAGATACAGTTGAAATGAAGAGAGAGAGAGAGAGAGAGAGAGAGAGAGAGAGAGAGTAAATATGGACACGTCAGCGGTTGCGGTGACTTTTGCTTTCGAAACTGCCGTGACTTGGTCACAATATTTTATTTGTTTTAATCAAATAGGTCATCATTTCATTGACACGTGGCGGTTTCTGATTGGTTTGGGGAATTGACGAAATGCCAAATCTTAAATCGGACGTCAAGTTTTGGAAAAGCTACAAATCAAATGGATCTAAACGACGTCGCTGGTAAAAGATCCATAGGATTTGGTAAGAAATAAAAATAGAATTTTAATTTATTAATCTCTCTTTTTTAATTTTAAGTTGATTTGAAAATAAAAAATATATCACTTTATAATTTTAATGAAATTTTCTTTTTTTTATCATATCTCTTATTATTTTATTTTTTTATTTTTTTTATTTTGTAAATTTCTTTTTTTAATATTACTATAAAAAATAATTTTAAAATTCTTCTATAATTGCTTTTCTATTTAAAATTATTCACTTTTTTTATTCGGTTTCAAATGAATCAACTTTTATTGAAAATCTATAGAAATAGTTATCAATTATCTATTAAAGAGATTCTTATATTAACATTTTTAGAATATGAATCAACAATTTATCAGCTAAATAAAACAAAAGGAAATTTAAAATTTAAATATGACAATTTATCTATTAAAGAGATTCTTATATTAACACTTTTTTTATGGGAACACTTGTTTCATCAAAACATAAATAAAATGTATTTAGACACATATGAAAGAAAAAATAATTATATATTATATATTTTTAAATATTTAAATAATATGTATCTTTTGAATGTGTATCAAAATAAATTTTATTTGGATTTGTGCCTATATTAAGTATTCCTCACTTTATCTATACATTACTTCATATGTTTCATATATTTATTTATTTTATTTCATCATTTTATACATAGGATAACTTTATCAAATCACTCGTGGTTTTTTTTTTTTAATCTAACGGCGGAAATTTTATATTTTAAATGTAAGTGAATGAAATGTGCTATGACATCGAATGTCTTTACATAATTCGTAACTCAATTGGCTTAACAAAATTTATTGATATATTTTCTATTATCAAAAAAATATTGATATATTTCTATAATTTTAAATATAAAATAATATTAAAAACTCAAAGTTATATACATAATATTAATTAAATGGTAATAATAAAAGATAAGCTATTAAATTAAAGATGAGTTTTGCGATTCACTATGATCAAATATGATTATAGGATTAAATACGTGTTTAGTACCTATAAATATCTTAAATTTTTCTTTTAGTTTCTATAATTTTTTCTTCAAACAATGGTCCTTATAAAATTTTTTAGTCTATAATATTAGTTCTTCCAGTTAGTTTTCACTAATAGAGATTTACGTGGAATTGATTTCATTTGTGAACGTGGATTAATTTTGTTTCTATTTGCCAACGTGGATTCTCATATAACGTTGAATAAAACACGAAAGTCCAAATCCTTAAAACATTCCATCACTTTACGAAATTCAAACTAAAACCCTAGAACTTGTTTTCATCTCTTCCACCTTTGTGTATGTGCTCGTCGTCCCCTATTGGGGTTCGTTCCAATTGAAATTTTATTGGAGTGTGGTCCATTTTAGTTGAAAGTAATATTTGTAGTTCCATTTTGTCGAATCTTCCAATGTGTGGTCCCTTTTAGGTTTATCACTTTGTTTATTCAATAATGTTAGAGTTTTTTTACCCATCGTTTTACTTGTATTGTTATTGAATGTCGAATGTTTTGGGTTGTACTGCATTTGTATGTAGGTTCAAGTTTTACTGCATATCGTATCTGTAACGTATTTTACCTAAATTATTGTACATGTCATAGGTAAATTTAAGGTTGTATTCTACACAACTGGTTGCTTTGTAAAAGACTCTAACTTAAGATATGAGGGTAGGAATGTTTATGCATATAGTGGTCAAGATTTAGATTATTGGTCATTTTTTGAAGCATGTGATTTAATCAAGGGGAATGACATTTAGTTTGATGTTGATGTGGTGGAAACATGATGGTGGTAGCTTTTAAGAAGATTTAAAACCTTTTAGGGATGATGGAGATGCTTGTGAGTTATATATGTTTGCATTTGACAAATATTGTGAAGTATAGATATTCAATGAGCCTAAACTAGTCACAGGAGAGGATGAAGGGGTTTGATGAAGGTGTATATGAAGGTTTTAATGAAGGAGTTGATGGTGAAGCTAAGGATGGTGATAACCCAAGTGAACCACCCAATAACATACTTAGCACACAAAAGATAAGTTGGGAGCATGTCATTGAAGAAGAATGCATGGTTGATGAACTTGATAGTGAGGCAGATGATGATAGTTGTGGTGATATGCCTAGTGTAATTAGGTTCAAATAAGATGATGCTTTTTGTAAGAGTTTTACTTTCAAGGTTGGAATGGAGTTTTCTTTATCAAAACCTTTTAAGAAAGCTATACTTGAGCATAATGTGTTGAATATAGAAAAGTGAGGTTTGAAAAAATGTTTCTAATAGATGTAGGGTGGTACGTTAGGACAAAAAAACATGTAACTATATTGTTTTGTACAATAGAGTTTTAACCACCAACATTTAAGATAAAGACATTGTTTCACAAACACAAGTGTGAAAGACAATTCTTAAATAAAAGTTCCAAATTTTAGTCGGTTGCATAGGTTATTATTGATGGGTTGAAGAATAATAAAAAGATGAAATTAAATAAGGTGGCAGTAGATGTGAGGCTTAGGTTTTGAAAGCTCTTGAAGTTTGACTAAAATTTTGGTAAAACACATTGATGATAAAGCTGAAGAAATCTGAACATGGATAAAGATGTCGAAGGAGATGTCCTAACAGGTGATAGGACATATTACTGATTTAGCAAGTTAATTGTAAAACAAATCTGGTTAAAATTTGTTATGCTTTTAAAGGATGGACCAAGACAGAATTAGAAGGCCCAAGAAAAACAAAAGACTATAAAAGAAGACTTAGACCTAGGATGATATAACACCTTATGTAATAATTATAACCTAGTTCTCTTTTGTAAAACAAGGGTTTAGGTTTTGAAAGTCATTGGCTCTTAGGGTTGTAGTTCCCTTATGTAGTATAGGATGCAGAGAGGATGGCATAGGTTCATGCACACTACCAGAAGCCTTTAGGTAATGGTTGTTGTTTATTCTTGGACGAAGCTTTGAAGCATGTCCAAGATAACTTGTAGGTCAAGAAACCATGACAGGTTTTGTGATGGCAGAAGACAAATGCAACGCAGGTTGTGAAGGATGTGATTAGGTTCTCTTATCAGAGTTGTAAATGACTAGAGTTTAGTTTTGGTAAAGATGTTTATTAGGATAGTGATTAGGAGCCAAAGTTGTAAACGGAGGAGTTTAACTTTGTGTTAATACTACGTTTTAATGAAGTCTTCATCCTGGATTAGTATCCCTCAGATGTAGGTTTGTTAACACTGAATTGGGTCAACAATTACTGTGTTCTTTATATTCTGCAGATTTACAGGTTTTCTATATTGTGTTCTTAATTGAGATGTCCCAACATGTTGTCTTGACATTTGTTGGTATTTGTGTTGCACTACTTCAAAATAATAGTTGTGTAATTCTCTTGTTTCCTAAAGTGCAATAATCATTGTCTTAACATTAAGATAGGAGATTAGAGTATCTGCATAACCAAAATTTCAATTGGTATCAGAGCATGCATTTTGGTCTGTTATCTGGATGAGATCCATGGATTACTTTCTGGTGATTAAACAAAAGGAGTTATTTTCTGAAGGGTTTTGCAACAACAAACAGGAGGAGTGGTAATTCTCTTGGATGGTGTCCTGAAAGTTTTCTTGACATCTTGTCTAGGGTAAGTTGAAGTTGTTCTTTAGTGATTTTGTTGCATATATTCTAATTGAAGAATTCCAGTAGTATGGGATACTTGAGTATTGATTGAAGAAAGCTTATAGATGTCCTTACATGGTTATATTCTTGTAGAAGTCAATCGGTTTGAAGACACATAGCATTCCAAATTCGGGAGCAGAGGGATATTATTGTGTTGGTTGAGTCTTATGTGACTTGGTACATGGTTGAGTGGCGTCATCATGTATGTTGAAGTCAGACTGGATAGAAGAGGTAAGATGAATTATCAAACTCATGCTCTAGGGGTTTGATGATTTCTTGTTGGCTAAGCTGTTGAAGAAATTTGATATGATGATCAAGTCCAATCAAGGCAATTCATCAGTATTATAGAGTCTTCTAGTTATTCTTCAAACTAGGAGGTGCTTTCTTGGAAGTATAGAAGTGAAGGCAGTGGAGGTGATTTATTTTACCGTCCAAAAACAACATGAGAGGAAGAACTCATACTTATTAACCCTAAGGACGAACTCACACAGTTAAGGTAATTAGGATTCGTTCAGAGAGAATCTTAAAAGCTTGAATCAAGGGAGAAGCCTTGATATCTTAACAACTTGCACAACAACTGTAGAAGACAGCATAGAGGAATATCTATGAGATATTTAGAATAAGCTGGAATTAAACAAGTGTTATCACAATAATGATTAAAGATTAATTGCTTAGTGCAGATTTGATCATCCTTGTAATTCAAGATTTGATTATTGGAAATTGGCTTTTTCATATGAGGATTCATGAAGGAGGTGATCAAACTCTAGAAATTGGTTTATCTCAGATGTGGATTCGAATAACCAAGATAATCAGCATATGGCAGCTGGTGAGTCTTGAGGATTGTCTTAGAACAAATTACTTTTTGGTATATGGGTGATGATTTGAAAACTCAAGGAGATTATTTCTTCTTGAAGGTGGATGAGAGTTTATTTCTCTCTTTCAGGAGTTCTTATTCAATTTGGTGGTGCAGTATTGATTGAAGTTTCTTAAGTTCTTTAGAGTATTATGCTATAGTAAGTCTAGTTGGTGGAGCATATCAAGAACTTTGTCTTGGTATATGGAAGATGTTCTAACTTGGTGCTAGGACATTATCTGGGTTGTATATCCTTGGTGAAGGATGATTATGCTATAGCTCTAGAGCTTATTACCTACATAATTGCCTAAGGAGCGTCTACATAGTCATATGGGAAAATGATGAAGTAGAAGGTCTGCCTTGGATGGAGAATGTAGATAAGACTGAAGTATATCACGTATTGATTGCTTGGAAGTCTGCATGTGGATAATCAGCAACTGATCAGGAGTTTATAGATTATCATACAAGATAATAATAAGAATGGTTGTCTTTGTAAGAGTTGGGGGACTGTCTATTTTTTTGAAAATCTTGTGGAAGAACTTTGTCTAGCAAGTCATGATTTTCTAAAGCATGTGTCCAGTATCTGACACTGATTGAAGGAAAACTAACTAATTTTGATGTTGTTCCAACATTTTGTTACTGTGAGGATGGCGATCCTTGTGTGCCTCATGGATGGCATGATGGTTTTCATGTGTGAGTGACTGTTACTTCTTGTCATAAGGGATAGTGGTGCCAAAATGAATGTGCTTTAGCAGGTGGCTGGACATAGAGTGTTGCACTTGAAGACATTGAAGATGCGTCTTATGTTTTCCATTCATTCCTACGCAGGTGCTCAGGGGAAAAAAATATTGTCTTAGATAGGGGGAGTTGCCTTTTGGTCTAATAATATACTACAGGGGTGCAGTCTCCACCAAGCTTGGGGTGAGTTTCAAGCATATTTTTCCATCCAGGAGGGATGAAGATGTCAAGTGTGATGTCTTGACATTGTATTTTTTCAAGTTAGGGGAGACTTGACAGTACAAATATATGATTCTTGTTGGATGCTTTAAGAAACATTGACCAGTCTAGGAGAATTTATTTTTCTCTGCAGGCTCTTGTGAAGTTACTTTGGATATGTCTAATCAAAAAATATTTGGAAGACTAGACAATATCGGACTTGATGTCAGGACATTGTTGTACAACATAATTATGAGCAATTGGGCTTATGGACGGTTAGCCTTGACCATTAGAGAACATGCACGTGGGAAACATGTTTCTCGTTACTTACTTTATGTTGGATGCTTATATGACTCTAAAAAATGAACTTTCATCAACAGGAGGAATAAAATATGACAATGGAAAAATAGGAAAAAAATTAAGGTTCCTCAGATGGATAAGGCATCTTGAGCTTGCAAGCTCTAGATCGAACCCACTGGATATAACACTCAGGAGGAGCATAATATTGTCTTCCTAACTTACCCTTCTCTTTCTGGTGAATTGAATGCCAATAATGAGCGATTATTTTCTTCATCTCTAGATGATCTGTATCATTAAGAAAGAAGAAACCTGATAATGAAAGATTGCTTGGTATCTCCTTCAAGCAATACGCAAATTGTTGCCTAGCAAGAATAGGGGTTGTAACTAAGAAATAAGCATGAGTAAGAGACATGAGCCTTTGAGACCATCTTTGCTTCTCTTTATTCTCAATGAAGACGTTAGACTTTGGTAGGTGCGAAATAAACCACCTAAACAGAAGAGGCACACAACAAACAATTTATCCATCACCTTTAGAAGTTCTATGGTGAATAGAATGATACATATCTCCGAGCAAAGTAGACACCGGATTTCTCTTCAAGAAAATATGAATAGCATGCTCATCAACAATACCTTCTAGGTTGGGAAATAACACAATACAGTAGATGAGCAAAGCGAGAATGGCCTCGAATGCATCTTTATTACCCATAGTAAGAGAAGTAGAAGCTTATATGACTCTGAAAATGAACTTTCAAAATAATGAAAGTTTCATAAGTAAGAATGTTTTCCCGCCAAAGGAAAATATTTTTGATTTATCCTCTGGATAATGAAAAGTCACAGTAGTTTATGTGTTTCTCTATTCGAGATCGTGTGAATTAAGAACGTGACTCATGTTATAATATGTGATCATGCATAATCATGGATTGACACATCGAGATTCGTAAGATTTATTAATATATATTGCAAGATCGTTACGTATTCTGTTATTTGTGCATGCCTTTATGATTAAAGATATTTGATTTGTAATTATTTCTTAAAATAAGCTAATCCTTTCATTGTCTCTGCCTCGAGAACCATTTTGTGTAGATCATAAGTGTACTTCGATACATATTCTTGTTTGTGGTCTATATTCTTTTTCCTCTCATAAAGTCTATTACACTTCTTAACACTTAGAAGATTAGTTATGTATCTTCATTACTTTTGTCATGTATAGATTGTTCTAAGAAATGATGAACCTAGGTAACTTCACTTCTTCAAGTTGTTATAAGTCTCGCTCTCATCTTATTTGTAATAGTTTACTCCTTTTTGTTCATTAATAAATATTTCTTATGACTTGCACATTCTGTTAAGAATGCCTTAATCTCAAAATTGTCATATCATAATGCATTGCTTAAAATGAATATTTAATCTTTTGTCATGAATCATTATCATATTGATATGACTTTAAATGCTAAATTCTAAATGCTATAACTTTTTTATGATATCAAAAAGGGGGAAATTGAAAATATGATTTTGATATAACCTAAAATAATGCAAACTCAAACAATAATCAGAAAGATATAAAATGTGTTTACTACTGTTGTACCCTAAAATTTGCCCTCCCACAATTAAATCAATATGTCCCTATAGTTCTCTCAAGGTTCACAAGGTTCACAAAGTTCACAATTGGTCAAAAAGTTTGAGAGTTATCTCAGACAAAGCATCCTCCTAAGCAATGGATCCACCACTAGGCTTTTGAGTTTATCTGAGCTAAATGGACTTCTAAGGCCTCAAGTGAGCTTCATAACATCCCACATGTATTCAAGAATCCCCATGTCAAGTTGCAAGGCTTTCCCAATAAGCTTGACCAGTCAGATGATCAGATATGCAAAAATCAGTCAAAGTGATTAAAAAGTCGAACTGTGGTCAACTGTGGTCAAATTAAAGTCAAACTTCAAGATTTTTTGCCAACATCAAGTATATGAAGTAAAATTCATCATTTGATCAAGGGTTGATCATGATTCATCAAGGAAGTCTCAGATCATCAAGAATCAAGAAGTTTCTAAAATAGGATTTCATAGTAAAAGTCAACTGAACTTTGACCAGCCATAACTTCCACATTCTTCATCAAATATTTCCCATCCAATGCTCATTTTTACGAAAATTGAATTCTCTACAACTTTGTGGCTCACAAGACAAGCCCAAAAATGCTTCATTTGTAAGGTATAAGCTAAGACTTTATAGGTCATTTCAAAAGTCTACAAAAAGTCAACTTTTTCAAAAGATCATAATTTGAAAATGGTAAAAGATATGGACATGAGACCAAAGAGGTTTGTTAGAGGACTCTTTAAGCTTTCAAAAATGTCCAATAACACCTTCGTATCCTTAAAACTGGGGGATTTATGTCTTGTCAAAGTTGGGAGATTTTCAAGGGGTGTATGAAGCAAATAAGGTCTTAAATCCATTTTTTTCTAAATGAGCATATCAATTTGCAATCCAATCTTCACAATAACATCAAGCACGACCCAATTCCAAATATTTCTGATTTTTATAATTTATTTATAATTTATTTGGATTTTATTCATTAAAATTCAATTTAAATCAAAATAAAATATAAAAATTCAAATATTTGATTTGATTCTTCTTCTAGAAACTCTTAAAGACCATTCAAGATGATTTGCTGCTATCCAATTTCGTGCACAACTAATTTGGAAGTATATCATTTGATTTTTGGACAAAATTATGAAAGAGATTTCTTTACCATCAAGCAAGCAAAACTCTTGATCCAAAGCCCAACTTTTAACCTAATTATATTCCTCATATATATACAAACATAAACCAAAGCAAGGAGACGGATCCAACAGCCATTACCCTCATTCCAAGTTTCAATTTTTTCCAAAAAACTCATATTCGGTTTTGCAGGTTTAAGGTACTTTCAAGACCAAATAATGATGGCAATGGCTTTCTTGAACATCATATAGCATAACACGATCGTCATATTCATCAAAAACATCACATATTGAGGAATCCGAACCACAATTTTTCTTGCTTTTTTTATTTTTGCATTTTCATATATTCATGTATTGTTAATCAATTTTGTTTGTTGAATCATGTTTGGTTTAAAGTTTTGATGCGTTCTGGTTCATTTAAATCACATGTTTAAGCCATAATTTGTGAGACACCATTTTTAGGGTCCATCCCTTCCAATTAGGGTTTTCTAAATTAATGGACATGAATTAATTCTAATACCATAATTGAGTTAAACTAACTATATAGATCATGTTGGCATGATCAATTTGGTGGATTCGTGCGTGTTCGTATTAGTTCATGTTTCGCAAGTTTCTTTTTATGCAGGAAAATTCGCAGGAAAAGTTTGTAAATAAGTTCGCAAGAAAACCTGCGATTCTAAGGAAGAAGATGGAGAAGTCTGGCGCGAATTAAAAATTCAAATTTAAAAATTCATAATTAAATTTTTTTTATTATATAAATGGTCTCAATTAAAATCAAACTTCTAACCCTAATTTTCTAACCTTAAACCTTTAAAAAATTTAATTTTATTTCCTTAACCTAATTTTTTTAAATTAAAACTTTAATTTAATTTTTTAACTTTATATTTCGCTATTTAATGTTAATTATTATCTCTCTAATTGTTCTCATTTGATCTTGTTATTTATATTTTCTTGCTTTATATTATTATTTATTTATTTTTCTCGCTCGATTATTTTGTAATTGCCCAAAGTCTTGTAATAGTTTAGATTTACTTTTCCGTCCTTTTAATTATTATTATTTAAATGCGTGGTTAGTAAATAGGGAGTGATTACCTAATTGTAATAATATGGACTTAGAAAATTAATTAAATAAGATAAATATCTGAAATAAATCATTCACACACGTAAGTCGATCTAAGATCGCCGTCTGCACTTCCTAGGGTATCCCTCTTGGTTTCCTTATTTAAAATGGTCAAGTCCCTCGAATATAGGGGTGTCTTAAGCAAAATCCATTCACATATAAATCATCAAGTCCCTACAAATTAAAAATATCAAGTCCCTTCGAGGTTGCCTACGATAATGATCTTGTCCCTTCGAATAAATGATGATAGTCCCTACGAGTTGCTAAAGACACCTTTTAAGTTGCCTTCATTGACCATACGATGACCCTACGCCTGTCCCTTAAACAAATCCAAGGTAATGACTACCTATTCCTTAATAATAGGGATAGTCTTACCCTTTAAAGGACATATAAGAACATGAATGGCTTAGTCTAGGGTAGGTACCTCATAGTTACTTGCTCACTCTTCAAAAATACTTTTCACACCTCACAATATTTTCAAATATTTTCAAACAAGACTTTGTATACATCCATACGAGGATCATTACAAAGTACTTAGAAAATTTCTAATCACACACTACACTTTTCAAAAACAATTAAAGTGAGCTAAGTAACTAAGAGCTCATGGATAACCATGGATATAAAGGGTACTAACACCTTCCCTTATATAACCTACCCCCCTAACCCAAGTCTTTTCAAAATGGTTTTTCCTGTTCTTTTATATCCTTTCCTTATGGATAAAATAAAAGTCAGTGGCAACTCTTGCTATCCGCAATATCTATATAAAGTCAGTTCTCCCACCGTGTAATAACTACTAATGTTTTATTATTTGATGTTTAACTGGGGAACTTGAAAAAGCTCACAAGGCATTCTTAGAACATGTTAAATTGTAAGAACTCTGTTAAGTTCTTAAGAATTGATTGTTCATATAATCGAAGTAGTACACTTTGTGAACATATGTTGAGAGTCAGATAGACCCAGTACTGTTCAGAAGTTGAGATCTTTCTGAAAGTTAAATTTATCATGATTATGGTATCATAATGTTCAGAAGTTTTAAATTGTCTGACAACATGATATTCAGAAATAAGAATCTGAAGTAGAAGTCTTCCTGAAAGCGGTTAAGACAAAGTCTACAATCAAAGATGCTTTTCAGAACAACGTGTTAATTAGAAGTCTTAAGATTGTCTGAAGATCTGGATATGAAGATCCAAGAAAGAGAAGTTATGTAAAGACAAACTCTGATACTCTAAAAGTATAGTGTTTTGTTCTTGAAGAACCAGATGAAGTTCTGATTAACCAAGCAGTGATTTGCAATTGGTATCAAACGCATAATCAAGCTTTGATAAGCTTTGATCAATCATTGATTTCTGATAGTAACAAGGTTATGAGATGAAGGATTGTGTTCTAGTCAGACTATGATGAATTAAGATAGGGAAGCAACCATTATCTATTCTATGTTCTGACAGCTAAAAATTTGTATTTTGTGAGTCTTGGAATCAGGGGGAGACTCTGAACAAGCATTAATAAAATTTTGGGGATAACACATTCAGCGAGAGTTGTTGCTCGAAAACTCTAATATGTTCTAATTGGTGATTACCCAGTGATTACCCAATTATGTTTGGTGATTATCCTGTTAAAATGTTCTATCAAAATACATGGTTTTGTCATCATCAAAAAGGGAGAGATTGTAAGAACAAGAGTTGTCTCTCCATTTCATCTCTATGTTTTGATGATAATAAGGAAGTATTTATGAAAGAACTATTTTATATTTTGATGTTTGTTACTGTGCATATTGTAACGCCTTAATTTTATATTTATTTTTGCGAAATAAATATTAATATTTTAATGTCATAATTGAATTAATTGGAGAAGAAAGTATTTTATGAGAATAATAATAATATATGGTGTACTATTATAATGTTGTTATTATTTAAATAATATAAAATAAAAGAGTTAGTTAGAGGTTTAAGGGACAAAGGTGGAATTGTTGTTTTATAAAAAGAGGAAATAGGGAAACAAACCTCATTCATCATATTTTTGACGAAGAACAGAGAGGTCTGGAGAAAGAGGATAAGAAGGGCAAGGTTAAGGATCGTAGATCACCAAGACCAAAAGTTGTGAAGAAAAGCTTAGATTTTAAGGTAAGGGGGATAAAGGGTTTATGATTGGTGATAGGACATAGAAGGGTAATTGGGAGTTCCTTCCTTCCTTAGGTATTTTTAAGAGATTCTGATAATAATGATTGAATTGATGTAATATTGTGAAATTTTTGATGAATATGACTATATGATGTGTTTTGAAAATATATTTGGTGTTGTATGTTTGGTATTGGGAGAATTGACATATGAAGGTTATGGGGGTTATGATGAATAGAGAAGAGGATTAAACCTCATGAATTCCCTAATTTGATCTAGGTGATAACACTAAAATTCACCGTATTTCTGACTCCGATTCCGCATGCATTCTTAGCTTTTATTGTTATTTTGTTATGTTATTACTTTGTTTTTCTTTGTTTTCAGGATTTCTATGTAATCGGGGCCTAAATCGAGAAAAGGAGCGAAAAAGGAGTGGAAACGGACGAAAACCAAGAAATTCAGCGTTTTACACTTACGGCATCCACCATGGCGGGCGCCATGGGGTTGCCATGACGTGGCCACGTCTCAAGAACACTCCACAACGGCCAAGACCCACGATCCCCACTCTCTCATCCCACATTAGTCTCATGGCGGGCGCCATGGCCTTGTGGCGGGCGCCACAAGGCAAAAAATAGGGCCTTAGATTTTCGTTTTCAATCATCCAAACTTAGAATCTCTTAGGCATATATCAGTTTTAAAGCAGTTATCATTCCACATCGGGGTGTTACTGCAATCGAGTGATCGAGTCTATATACGTCTGTGTGATCGAGTTTTGGAGCACTCTGGGAGGAAGTTAATCCTGCCGCCATTTTAATTCCAGTTCGTATTTTATTTTTCCGCATTGCTTTACTTTCATTTATTATCCGCACTCGCACTTTATTTTATTTATTTCCGCACTCGCACTTTATTTTATTTATTTCCTGCACTCGCTTTACTTTTATTTATTTCCCGCACTCGCTTTACTTTATTTATTTCTCGCACTCGCTTTAAATACCTTTATTTCCCGCACTCGCACTACTTTTATTTACTTTCCGCACTCGCACTACTTTTATTTACTTTCCGCACTCGCACTAATTACTTTTATGAAAAATTATAAAAAGAACTTTTACTTTACCATGTCTAACTAAATCCATAAAGGTTAGAATGTAAGGATCATAATCGAACCAGTAATTCGTACAATTGTTCGTGGAAACACTTAAGGGCTATTTTATCTTTCAATTTAAGTAATTGTTTTTAACTATTTCAAAAACAGCCAAAATCGTTTTGTCTAGTTCATTAGGAGTTTTTGGATTAAAAAGAAAAGAGATTTTAAAACGATTTTCGGACGCGTTAAGAAGTTTAGAGTCTGGTTCGTGAGAACCTCTTTTTGCTAAGAAATCCAGGTTAAAATACTTTTCAACTTAGTTAAGATACTATATTTCTTAAAAATAAGTTTACTACTCTAACGCAATATGCACCTTTTTATCCGTGACAATAGGAGGGGTTGATTAGAGAGTACAACTCGGTTCTGAATACGCGAAAGCGATAGTTCCTGTTAAATTAGTTCTTTTCAAAGTAGAAAACATTGCCCATAAGTAGTTCTATTAACAAGTACCGGATTATCAATTGATTACGTGAATTACATTTGAGCCTGTCTTTGTTCATTGTTTAAAATTATTATTTTATTTACCATTACGCACTCATTAAAACCCTTATATTCAGTTGCCTTAGATACACACCATAACAACCGGTACGATAGATTGACACTTGGTCTCTGTGGATTCGACAATCTTTTATATTACTCTGACGTGTTCGTAAACTTGCGAAAAACACGCATCAAGTTTTTGGCGCCGTTGCCGGGGACCAATTTCGTCAAATTTCATACCCTGTAGTTATACCGTTTAGACTAAGGTTGTTACCCACCGGTCAATGCGAAAGAGTCGCAGTGCCGGAAGTTTAGTAGACCCTCTAGCTGAACCTGAACGTTACGCTCGCGCACGTTTGTTTTTCCATAGGAATAGGAGAGCTATGGCCGAAGATCAAAGTCGAAGACCTCTTAAGGACTTCGCCCAACCATCAAACGAGGAACCTAGTTCTAGTATAGTAAACACCGCTATCCCAGCCAATAAATTTGAACTTAAACCATCCCTGCTGGAATTAGTGCAACAAAGACAATTCGCAGGTCTTGCTACTGAGAACCCAAACCAACATTTAAAAAACTTTCTTCAGTTAGCAGACACCTTTAAAACCAATGGAGCTCCTCCTGAGGCGATACGCTTAAGATTATTTCCCTTTTCCCTCAGAGATAAAGCTCTATCATGGTTAGATTCCCTTCCACCCAATTCCATAACAACTTGGAAAGACCTTAGAAACGTATTCCTTGCTAGATATTTCCCCCCAAGTAAGACCGCTCTTCTTCGAAACCTAATAACCAGATTTACCCAACACCAAGGAGAGTCGTTGTTCGAAGCCTGGGAGAGATATAAAGAGCTATTAAGAGCATGCCCACATCATGGCTTAGAGAATTGGCTAATCATTCAAACCTTCTATAATGGACTTCATTATAACACTAAGATGACCATCGACGCTGCCGCTGGTGGCGCACTGATGAACAAACCTTACCCTGAAGCTAGTGCCCTTATCGAGGATATGGCCCAAAACCATCAATCATGGGGAGTAGAACGGACGACATTGGAAAAGAAGGAAGCCCAAGGAGGAATACATGAGCTAAGCTCTATGGACATGATGCAAGCTAAAATGGACGCATTGGCCCTTAGAGTCGAACATATGTGTACAACTTCGAATACTGTAGTTGCAGTTTCGCTGAATTGTGAGATATGCGGGACGCAAGGACACCAATCCGCCAAATGCAATCTGTTAAATGAGACCAATCCTGAGCAAGTGAACTACACCCAAGGGAACCCATTTTCAAACACATACAACCCTGGATGGAGGAATCACCCAAACTTCTCCTATAAAAATAATAACCCTATCCAAAATACCGCTCCTCCGAGACAACAAGGTTACCAAGCCCCAAGAACAAATCAACCTATGCAACATGTACCACCAAGTCCAAGCCTTGAGAAAATTGTGGAAAATTTTATCACCGCTCAAACACAACAAAACAAAGAGTTCATGAACCAAAACGTCCATGTTAACGAACTAATTACCCAGTTAGGAACCAAGGTTGATCAAATTATTACTCATAACAAGATGCTTGAAACCTAGATCTCTCAGGTAGCTTTAAACCAAGCCCATCAGACTACACCTGGAGGACAGTTCCCTGGACAACCTCAACAAAACCCAAAAGGGCAAGCAAATGCAATTACTCTACAAAGTGGAACCGCTTATGAGGAACCTTCTAACCCTAGATTAAGTGAGCCCAAAACTTCTGAGAGAAATGAGGAGAAGGAACAAGAGGAATCTGAAAACCCGGAAAGTCAAGAAAAAGGAGAAGAACCTAAAAATAAAACCTATGTACCACCACCGTCATACAAACCACCTATACCATACCCTCAAAGACTAAAGAAAACCCAAATCGATAATCAGTATCAAAAATTCGTTAAGGTTATAGAAAAACTTCACGTAGAAATCCCCTTTACAAAAGTCATCACCCAAATACCTTATTACGCTAAGTTTCTCAAAGATATACTTACAAATAAACGTAGACTTGAAGATCCGAAACCCGTGGAATGTAATTCTATTTCCGAAAATAGGTTAGCAAAGAAAGATAAAGATCCCGGAAATTTTTCCATTCCTTGTGTTTTGGGGAATCATGTCATCGAAAAAGCCTTTCTAGACTTAGGAGCTAGTGTGAGCTTAATGCCTTTAGCAGTTTGTGAGAGATTAAACTTAGGAGAATTACAACCTACTAAGATGTCACTTCAATTAGCCGATAGATCCGTTAAATACCCTATAGGCATACTTGAATACGTCCCTGTTAGGATAGGTCAACTGTTTATACCTACTGATTTTGTTGTCATGGACATTAAAGAAGATGACGACATACCAATCCTCCTAGGTAGACCGTTCTTATCGACTGCTAGAGCCGTAATAGATGTTAAAAAAGGGAAACTAACCTTTGAGGTAGGTGACGAGAAGATAGAATTTATACTTTCAAAATTTCTTATGGCACCTGTAATAGGAGATGCTTGTTATGCCTTAGATATCATTGATGAATGCATTAGGGAATTAGAACAAGAAGAAGAATCTGAATCTATAAAATTGCCATCAACCCTTATTTTGGAAGATGACAATTATAAAAAACCCTACATTGATGATAACCTTCACGGATGTTTATCTCTTACCCCAGATCCTATGCCTTGCCCTATGAAACCAACCGTAAAACTTAAAGAATTGCCTAAAAACCTGAGATATGAATTTCTTGATGAAGAAATGAACCGTCCAGTTATAGTCAGTGCTACCTTAGACCAAGAGGAAACAAACCAATTATTAGATGTTTTACGAAGGTACCCCTCAACCTTAGGATATAAGATCTCAGATATAAAAGGAATAAGCCCATCTGTATGCATGCATCGGATTTTGCTTGAAGAAGATTCAAAACCCTCCAGAGAACACCAACAAAGAATAAATCCTATGATGAGTAATGTAGTTAAGACTGAAGTTCTTAAGTTACTAGAGGCAGGTATAATATATCAGATCCCAGACAGTAAATGGGTGAGTCTTGTGCATGTAGTACCTAAAAAGGGAGGCATCACAGTCGTGCAAAACGAGAAGGGCGAACCTGTAGCAAAAAGAACCAATGGAGGTTGGCGTATGTGCATAGATTATAGAAAATTAAATAAAGCAACTAGGAAGGACCATTTCCCATTACCATTCATAGACCAAATGTTGGAGCGCCTAGCTAGACACTCTTACTTTTGTTACCTAGATGGATATTCAGGATTCTTCCAAATACCTATTCACCCCGAAGATCAAGAAAAAACTACCTTTACATGCCCAGTTGGAACTTTTGCCTATAGAAGAATGCCTTTTGGACTCTGTAATGCCCCTGCCACTTTCCAACGCTGCATGATGTCTATCTTTGCAGACTATTTAGATGGAATCATGGAAGTATTTATGGACGATTTATCAGTTTGTGGATCTGATTTCAAAAATTGCCTTATCAACCTTGAGAAAATCCTGGAAAGATGTGTGAAGGTAAACCTTGTGCTAAATTGGGAAAAATGTCATTTCATGGTCACCGAAGGGATTGTTTTAGGACATATAGTTTCCGAAAAAGGTATAGAGGTAGATAAAGCTAAAATAGAAGTCATAGAGAATCTAAAACCGCCAAAGACTATCAGGGAGATAAGAAGTTTTCTTGGACATGCCGGATTTTACCGACGTTTTATCAAGGACTTCTCCAAAATAACAAAGCCCTTAACTGGTCTTTTAATGAAAGATGTTGAATTCATCTTCGATGAAAAATGTACTGAAGCATTTAATCTTCTGAAGCAAGCTCTGATTTCAGCACCTATAATGAAACCCCCTGATTGGTCAGAACCGTTTGAGATAATGTGTGACGCTAATGACTATGCTGTTGGAGCCGTTCTAGGTCAGAGAAAAGATAAAAGGTTACACGTAATTTATTATGCCAGTAGAACTCTAGACGCTGCTCAGCTCAATTACGTAACAACCGAAAAAGAGCTCATAGCTGTAGTTTTCGCCATAGACAAATTTAGATCTTATCTGGTAGGAGCCAAAATTATAGTTTACACCAACCATGCTGCCATTCGTTACTTACTAAGTAAAAAGGATGCCAAACCTAGGTTACTTCGATGGATTCTATTACTGCAAGAGTTTGATTTAGATATCCGTGATAAGAAAGGCACAGATAATGTAGTGGCTGATCACCTTTCTAGGCTAGAATACCTAAAACCTGACTCAGTACCCATAAATGACGATTTTGCCTATGATAGACTGATAGCCCAACTAGAAACTATTGAAGATGATAACCCAGACCCACATGAGCATTCTTATAAATCCTTAGCTATAAGTAATGTACCTTGGTATGCAGACTTCGTTAATTACCTATCCACTGACATCATACCCCCTGATCTAAACTACCACCGGAAGAAGAAGTTCTACAGTGACGTGAGAAACTTCTATTGGGACGAACCATTTCTTTTCAAGAGAGGTAAAGATGGCATTTTCCGCCGTTGTGTTCCAGAAGAAGAGGTACATAATATAATTGAGCATTGTCACTCTGCACCCTATGGTGGACATGCAAGCACATCTAAGACCTACGCCAAGATTCTTCAAGCTGGCCTATTTTGGCCTACTATGTGGCGTGATGTCCATGCTTTCATTGTCAAGTGTGACAGATGCCAACGCACAAGAAATATTTCAAGACGTAATGAAATGCCTCTAAGAAATATCCAAGAAGTGGAACTCTTTGACATATGGGGTATAGACTTTATGGGACCGTTCCCACCATCTTTCGGAAATCAGTACATCTTAGTAGCTGTTGACTAAGTGTCTAAATCGATTGAAGCTATCACCGCACCCATGAACGACACCAGAGTAGTCATCAAATTATTCAAAAACTATATATTTCCCAGGTTTGGAACCCCCCATTTAGTCATAAGTGATGGAGGATCACACTTCATATCGAGAATATTTGATAAACTTTTAAGCAAGTATGGAGTTAAGCATAGAGTAGCAACACCATACCACCCACAGACCAATGGACAAGTGGAAGTATCTAATAGGGAGATCAAACAAATTCTTGAAAAGACTGTCTCTATATCTAGAAAAGATTGGTCGCAGAAACTTTAAAAAGCATTATGGGCCTATAGAACCGCTTTCAAAACCCCTATAGGAACAACCCCTTATCAACTGGTCTATGGAAAATCATGTCACTTACCTTTTGAGTTGGAGCATAAGGCCTATTGGGCCATCAAAACTTTGAATTTGGATTACTTGACTGCTGGTGAAAAACGTATCCTTGATATCCATAAATTAGAAGAGCTCAGACAATCTGCCTACGAAAATGCCATCATATACAAAGAAAGAACAAAAGCTTGGCATGACAAAAGAATCATAAGAAAAGACTTCAAAATAGGCGATCCTGTTCTCCTGTTCGATTCTAGGTTACGACTTTTTCCAGGGAAACTCCGTTCGAGATGGACTGGCCCTTTCGAAGTATCTAAGATTCTAAGATCTGGTGCTATCGAAATCAAGAACCAAACTTGTAAACCGTTTAACGTCAATGGACAGAGATTGAAGCCCTACGAAGGAGGTGACATCCCAACAACATACACATGCCATACTCTGAGTGATCCACCATATCCTTCAAATGATGTATAAAATACGGTCGTCGAGCTAATGATGTTAAACAAGCGCTGCATGGGAGGCAACCCATGGTTTTCTTATTTACGTACTTTTTATTTATTTTTAATTTATTTTAATTTATTTATTTTATTATTATGTCAGGATTAACGATTGAATGTTTTATGTGATTTCAGGACTTGTTTGCTAACCTTGTGCAGAATGCAGAACCCCTATGACATGCACGTGGCCTTTAGAGACAACGCACATAGAGAGTGTTACTATGTCCACATGAGACGCCCTATGGCTCCTACCAGGTACCCTGACCAAGACTGCATGGATGCCTTGGGGATAGAGCCAAGTGTCAGATTCTTATGTCACCAACTACAGTGGAACCAGTTTGACGATATGAACAACACTTACAGGAACTTGACTCTAGAGTTCCTCAGCTCGTTTCATTATGATCCTTGGGCTGGACCCGATGGATATGTTGTTTTTAGGTTGTTCGGGATTAACTACTCTTTCTCTCACAAAGAGTTTGGTGATTTACTAGGTTTTCAGACTACTCCTGATGCTATTCCAGAGACACCGATGGGGTATTTTATGAGCAGAGAAGTGGAAAAGTTTTGGTCTAACATTTCAGGTGGAGGGAGCCAAGATCCTTCCACTCAGTTTTCTCAGGTAATCCACAACCCTGCGTTAAGGTACTTCCAAATGATTCTAGCACATTCTTTCCTCGGTTTTCCATATACAGAGACTCTGCTGAGTGAATAGGAGATTTTCCTACTGTTTTGTGTGACTCAGTCACGCCCAGTTGCTTGTGGCAACTTTCTGTTGAAGGGCCTTGCAAGTGTTGCCAGATCATCTGTAGGCATTATACATGTTAGTGGGATTGTTACACAGATTGCTACTGCATTGGGTTTGTCTCGCAAATTATTGCACCTCAGGACCTTCTACTGCACACCACCCTGGATGTTGACTTTTTTCTTGACAGAGGACTGATGAGGAGGGCCTCTTTTGAGCCCAACACTTTTAGATTACTGATCGACGGTGAAGTGATACATTACTTTACATTACCAGACCCGTTGATGACCAGTGTCCATGATCCTGCTAATTGGAGTTATGCTTTAGAGGGTTATGGAGAGACTGTCGAAGAGCCAAAATCACCTCCCGCCGCTGAGTACACTCCTACACCTCTTTCTCCCCGAATCACTGTTATGTCTAACAATATGTCTTTGCAGCCGCCTGATCTTTAAACTCAGATTTATGAGCTCCGCAAGGAGACTGCCCTGCTCAAGCATGAAGTAGCTGATTTGGAATTACAGATTCAGGTATCTGATCTCACTCATGCCTCAGAGGCCGATGCTCTATATCAGGAGATTGAAGAGCTTCTGAGGGAGATAGCTGAGATTCGTGGATCAAACCAGGAAGAGAAGCTTACCACATGATTCGTTTTACACTGACGTTATTACCTTAGTATTTGATTTCTTTTTCATGCTTTATTTTATTTCCCGCATCTCCAGACATATCTTACATTATTGCATCTATTACATTTTCTTTTTTTCATGTACTTTAAGTTTATCTTATATATATATATATATATATATATATATATATATATATATATATATATATATTATTTCGTGCACTAATGTCATTTTTTCTCTTTTATTTTTATTTTTTATTTTATTTTTTATTTTATTTTTGTCGAGCAAAGAAAAAAAATATATAAAGACAAAAATATATTCATTTTTGTCTTCATAAAAAAATATGCAAGCCTCATGCCTTGGAAGAGAGAAGAAAACGCTATCCGGACCCCCCGAAGACTGAAGGTGTAAGAGGGCCCAAAAGAGGATTTGGAAATCCAAGGCCCAGCAGGATTTGGCCTTGTGGTGGGCGCCAGGGACCCTGTGGCGGGCGCCACATCGTCCTTCTTCAAAACGGGGCTGATTCCCCATTTCCTCCATTTTTACACCTTCCAACTTCAAAAACCCATTTTTACAACTTCCAAAAACCCCATTGAACCCCATTAAAGCTCCCCCATTTCCAAAATATTCACCATTGTCGCTCCCGACAAATGAAAACTGATCAGATGAAGGTACAGACGCGAACGGTCGGCGAAAGGGACAATGAGAACACACAGCCGTGAACTCACTGGAGAATGAATAGAGTCGCCAGCTAGGCATTTTTATCCCGGAGGAAAGGTAATGCTGCATAAACCTAGGAAAAGATGGATAAGACGGTTGCGAACCAGAGAGACTGAGAAAGGGGGTTGGTTACAACCTGGGAAGGTATTAGCACCCAGATTGTCCGCCGTACTCGACGGGATCCACGCTTAAAAGATTTGTGTTTTAAAGGGGTAGTGTCAGTGCATTTTGTGTATAAAATAGCTGGAAAAAAGATGTACAGGTGTTAGTGTAAAAGAAGTGTGAAGTGCATAAGTGAAGTGTCAGTGTAAGGAAAGAGTATGCTCATGATCATGAGGCTAAGAGAATGATGTTGGAAAGAGGGGGAATGTACAGAGACTTTTGTTCGATAACTGTTAAGTTATGCCTACGTATCCTCTCGTGCAATGAGGAAGTCAGAACACCGTAGTTCGACCCAAAGAGACTGAAAGGTGAATTGACTTGTGAACTGCTTGCTTGTCTATGCTCAAGTGTATGACCTGTCTGGCTCAGGTGCTTACTGTCTTGCATTAGACGGAAGAAGCAAGTTCTCGTTTGTGAATGAAGATGATGAGAAAAGAGTCCCGGAGGAGACGATTATTGTTTGTTTTTGAGTTTTTAGTCTTTTATTGCTTTTGAGAGTTTGTCGTAAGTTAATGAGCTTAAGCCTAAACCAATGGATTAGTAAACTCATCACATCTTCCCTCTGATTAGGGGTAATGAGAATACCTTAAGTGTGAAGTCAGATTCTCACACTTAATCACCTTTTGATGTAGAGTTAAGATCATTAACCTACTTGTGATTATTTAGATGTTTTTGGTGTTTTTGTTTAGTGTCGAGTAATGAGGTTAAGCCATAATCAAGGATTAAACAGACTCATTACACCATCCTAATAGAAGGATAATAGATGAGGGTGTTTAAGCTGAGGAAAGCTCCTCAACTTAATCCATGATTAGGGATTAAACTCATGACAAAACAAACCTTTGATTAAGTGGATTTTATTTAATGATTAGATGATGAAGTGAGTTTTATGATTTGTAAGACAACTTGAGGGGGACTTGTCCATTAACACTAGGGTTAGTCCTTCTTAACCAATTAAGGAAGAATTAGAACCCTAATGCAAGGCCCAAGTTACAAGTGTGATGTCTTGATGATTATTAAGTGAATTGATTAAGAGATTTAAACACATTAAGGGTTTAATACTTAGGATTAAAGTTATACACTCCATCCTAAAAGAAGGATGCAGGCATAAGCTTAATCACAAAGTGTTAAAGCCTTTAGGGTTTAGTCCCTGATTATGAGGTGAGAAGAGAGGACTCAAAGAGAGACACAAAGGTAAAACTATGGGGGGAACTAATCAAAACCCTAATTCATTGTCATGCTTGGTTGATCCTAAAGTTTGTGAGGTTTTTAAGAACAAATCTTCAAAGGAGCCACCAGGAAGCAGATGAACAGGATCAAGAGAAGCAAAATGACTTGCTTCATTCAAGAAGTCAAGTCACTTGAAGAAAGAAAGTAGGGGGGAGAAGAATGAGCAAGCTCAAACTCATACACAAATAGAAATGCAGCAATGGATGCAAGAGAGATGAAAAGAAAAGTTATGAGAAGTGAAGGCAAATTCACTTCCCAAGTTTACTTACCACCTGAAATGTTAGAAAGAAATGCAATGCAATGCAAGATGAGATGAAATGGTATGATGCAAAGCAAAACCAGAAGCATGTTGATGATGATTATGGTATTATGAGGTGCTGCAAACATGAGGCAAGACATGGAAATGTTCATACAAGATTATGAATGCAAATGATGCAAGTTAAGGAGCATGAATGAACATGAAAAGTTATGAATCATACAAGACAAATGACATGGAAAATATGTAATGCAATGGTCGAACATGCTTCCTACATGTCTTAAGATGTCAAATGAATCACAAGAATGCACAAAATGCAATGACAAGTCAAGTTATGCAAGGAAATGCAAGAAGGATGCAAAAGAAAGCCCAAATTAGGGTTCATGGATCAAACATCAAACAAAAACCCAAAACAGAAGCAAACCCTAAGATAAAAAATGGAAAATGCTACCCAAAGAAACCCTAAACCTATAATGAACCACTGCCCAAAGGGGAACTCTCAACTCTCAACCAAACTCAAGTTATGAATTTTCTAAGTTATTAGGGTTTTTTAGGGTTCTTAACAAAACAAATGTCAAACAATTGGAAAATGCAAGATCAAATCATGGCCATTTTACCCTAGAAACTACATGTTAAACATAAAACAATGCAAGAAGAACCAATGTCCAACTCTTCTCCAATAGGCAGAAATGAATTTTTGAATCCATGATCAAAATAATGCACAAAATATGATTTAATTTAATGAAAAATTCTTAAAATGCATCAAGATCAAAAAAGAAATTTGGTTTGAAGGTTGGACAATGTTTCTAAATGTCTTAGAACATTTCATGAATTTTTTTGTAATTTTTAAATACCTAAAAGTATTTTTAATTAATTAATTTCCATTAATCAATTAAAAATAATCTTTTAAATATTTAAAAATACTTTTTTAATGATAAAAAATAAAATAAAAATGTTTTTGTGTCATAAAAATTAATAAAACTTTAAGGAAAAAGTTTCATAATTTTTAAGAATTTTTTGCTATTTTAAATTAATTATGCAAGTTAATTGAAATAAAATAAATTAAAAACAAATAAAATAAAAAGTAAGCTGAATGGAAGGCCAGGATGAGCCCAGGGTTTGAATCAGTTGACTAGCGCGTAAATGAAGGGCTCAGATGCAATCTGACCAAATTATGTTAATTACGAATTAATTAAAGTTAATTAAGTGGATTAGGGCAAATGAAGTGATCCTGACCATTCACTGGCGCGCGGGAAACAAGATCTAAAGGCCCAGGTTTAAAGTTGCCTAATTAATGACAATTAGCCCTAATCACTCTCAGGCTGCCGGAGAAGACTTCCGGTCGTCTTCTCCGGCCAGCTCCCTCCCTGAGAAACTTCAAACTCCCTAAAAACGCATCAAAAATGAAAACTAAAAACTGGGAAATGATCCTCACATCCTCACGAATCAAACCCCTATCCTAAAACAAATTTCTTCTTCCTAAACAAGCTGAATCGAAGAGAACAAGTTCTAGGGCACGCAGGTTTCAGAGACAAATTAAACTCTCAAATCAAAACCATTTTCAAAACCAATGATACCAGGATGATCAGTGAAGCACATAGAACAAGTTTGTAACAAGAAAAACAATTTCTGGAAAAATAAATTTCAGGCTACCTGAGATTCGAAGCTTTCAGTTTGAGGACTTTCTGGCCACTTCCTTCAGTGCAAACTACTCCACTTGGTCCCCAGAAGATGTTTGAATGCTCAAAGAGAATTTAAGTTGGCTGGATAGTGAGTTTCGAAAGCTCCTGCTTCAGCTCAGTCAGAAATGGCAATGGAGTTTCTGGAGGTTTCAGGCCATTGTGAATGATGGTTTGTGATCCTGAGGATGAATGGAGAAGGTCTGTGGTGTTAGTTTGTATGTTTGTGAGTTATGGTGAGAGTTTCGAATGAAACTGCAAAATGAAGTGAGAAATGGCAGTGAGATGTTCAGGCTGTTTCAGGCTTGTGTTCTTGGTGCTTTGTGGTCTATGGAACAAGGTGAGTTGAATGGTGAAAATGGTTGAAGTGTTTGCAGGCTGTGGAGGCAGATTCGAAGGAAGTTGCAACTTGGTAGGTTTTTGTGAATGTGATGAATGAGGATGTTTCAGCCTTGCCTTGTACATGAAATGGCTTGCAAATGGATAGTATAAACTAATCCAATTGGTCAGAGGATGTGACTTGTGCTTTATGGATAGGTGTAGCCACTTTTGCAAATATGTCAACTTCTTGTAAGATAGGGCATGGGCAACTTCTAGCCAAGTACAAAGGGCATGGTCTGCGCAGCAAAGTGAAGGGAAAGGCTAGGCTTGGTCCAACATTCAAGGCAGCAAGTTGGTAAAATGTTATGAGTGGTTTTGCAAGTTGTTGTAACTTTGGTTCACATGTGATTCTTTGTCCAACCAAACATGAAACCATGGGCATTCTTAGTTCATTTCTGATTTTTAGGACTTAGAGAATGTTTATGTGCTGGTTTGAAAAGAATTAGAGGCTGCAATATGCATTGGTCCAAGATTTTGCAAAATTCTCACTTAGGGCATGCCTTGAAAATCAATGATTTTAGCCAACTTTGCATTGCCATAACTTTTGATTCAAGAAGAGTTTGATCATGTTCTTGTACTTTTTGAAAAGGGAAAAATGAGATCTACAACTTTCATGACCAAAGTTTTTTCATTTGAAGCATTTTTGGATCAAGAATCAAGGCTTGAAAAGTGACCTAAAATGATGCATTCTTGAAAAGTCAACTATGCCCAAAAAAGTCAACATTTGCAAAAACCCTAAATTCTTGATTTCTATGAACTTCAACCTTCTTCCATGATCAAATAAAGATCATATACACTCAAAATGATGAATATCACCCATTGGTTGGGTCATTGGGGGCCTCAGATGCCCTGATTTTACACTGACTTGTCTGAAAAGTCAACCTTTGATCAGATGACTTCCCTATGGAATTTCTTCATGAAAATTGATATGCATACTCCCTATACCATATAGAGATCAATGGAAACAAGAATGACCAAAAAATTTGGAGTTATGGCCTCTGAAACCAAAACCCTAATTTTCAGTCAACTGTGTAGTTCAACCTGGCTCTGCATCCACTCAAACCCTAGTTCTTGTGATTCCTCTGCATTTTTGACTTTGAGGGGAGGGAATATGACATAAGAACACACATGGACCACTTTGAAATGATTGGTGGCCTTTGGAATGGCTCAAGATGCTTTGGGATTGCTCAGATCACAAACCCTAGGTGCAGTGCCCTAGAAACTATGCAGTGAATCAAAAATGAGATGTGAGATGATATGTTTGTGCTTATGCATATGAGGATGATCACAAGCCATGGTGTGAATGGGTGAGGGCAAATTTGGGGTGTTTACAGCTGCCCCTATTCAAGCATGAGTTAGCTGTGCAGGTTGTAAGCGACGGCTTAACAGGCAAACAAGATAACTTGTGGTTGAATACCAAAGACAGTCCAAAATTTGCACTCACAGAATGAAGAAGAAAAGGGATATAGATTGTAAAAGAAAAATAAAGTATATTGTAAAGTGTGGGCGACGGAGGACGACTGTCGAGCAGAGGACGACTGCTGGGTAAATAGCAATGACGGGGACGGCCGACTTGCTGGGAAAGTGTAGGAAATAAAACAATGACGGGGACGGCCGACATGCTGGGGATAAAAGGTAAAGCTAAGACGGGGACGGCCGACTAGCTGGGAAGAATAAAATATCATGATGGGGACGGCCATCAAGATAAAGTTGTAGCATTCTCTGGGGGTTAATGAAACATGACGGGGACGGCCATCAAGTTCATAAAGCAAAGTAACCGACGATGGGGACGGCCATCGGGTTAAAAGGAAAAGGGACCACGACGGGGACGGCCATCGGGTTAAAGAATGAATGAAATAAACAGATGATGGGGTACGGCCATCAAAGGTGAAGGACGATCACCTAGCAGGGGACGGCTGCTCTGTTGGGGATAGAAGGAATATGATGGGGACGGCCATCAAAGGTGGAGGACGACCACCTGGCAGGGTACGGCTGCCGAAAATATCGACGATGGGGACGGCCATCGGATAGAAAAGGTCAACGATGGGGACGGCCATCGGACGAGCATGATGGAGGACGACCATCAAGAAGTGGAGGACGACCACTCAGCAGGGTACGGCTGCTCTCGAGGTTTCTCATGACATAGGACGAATGCCAGATAACCAAAATCAACAATGGGGACGGCCATTGGATAAAATGATGAAGGACGATCATCAAGAGGTGGAGGACGACCACCTAGCAGGGGACGGCTGCCGAAAATATCGACGATGGGGACGGCCATCGGATAGAAAAGGTCAACGATGGGGACGGCCATCGGATGAGCATGATGGAGGACGACCATCAAGAAGTGGAGGACGACCACTCAGCAGGGTACGGCTGCTCTCAGGGTTATCATGACACAGGACGAGTGTCAGATAAAAGAAGATGCTTTGTTGGTGATCTACTGGGGATATAGTGAACACGGACGAGCGTTCACAACCAAGAAAAGAAAGTATAAGTGTTTGGTATTATGTATAGATTAAAGATGCGGACGAGCATCCTTAAGATTATGATACGGACGAGTATCATGTAGAAACAAGTACTGACACATGTTCTGAGATGATGATACGGACGAGTATCAACTGGTTAACAGAGAACACGGACGAGTGTTGAATCTGAAGGAATCCTTCTGGGGAATAGTAGACACAGACGAGTATCTATGTTCAAGAAGACATAAGTGTTTGACACGGTGTATGGATTAAAGATGCGGACGAGCATCCTTAAGACTATGATACGGACGAGTATCATGTAGAAACAGACACTAGACGCAATGTTCTGAAATGATGATACGGACGAGTACTAACTGGTTAACAAAGAACAAGGACTACTGTCGAATCTGTGGGGATATGAGTGATGATGTATACAAAATATGGACGAGTATCTGTACAAGTGTACCATGAGTAGTGAGTATATATAAATGATGAGCGTTTATCTGCCGGGGAGAGTGACACGGACGAGTGTCAAGAGAGAAAAGTATAATAATAACAAGTATATGGGTGATGAAGGTGTAAGCGACTGCGCTGGGGACATGACACGGACGGGTGTCAAGAAAGTGTATATATAAGTATGTCTTTGGCTTTCTGCTGGTGATTTGACACGGACGGGTGTCAGGAGGTATCTGTAATACGGGTGATTTTGTTTGTAGAGTGTATTCAGGCAACCTGTTTGGGGAAGTGATGACACAGACGGATGTCAGAAATATATACTGGTGTTTGGTGATTGGAGAGGCAACTGCTTTTGCTGGGACTCTGGTGGGATTTTTCCGTATATTCTGTATACCGATAGGTTGTCATTATTTACAAGTGTCACTTCAGAACATGGCTTATGATTATGCTATGCGTTTGATTTTTGCCGTAATGCTCCGTATTAGACGGAATGCTACGCTCTGAGGGGATAGTATGATGCGAATGCTATGATTATGCAAAGAGGCACAGATCCGGGACTCGGATCCCGTTGCCGCGAAGGTCTCTGGTTGATCTGCTTTGAAGGGAACATCCCAGCTGGGGATGAGATCACTGGTAGATCTAATAAGATGCATTTGCTTGGGGATATATGTCACTGATTGACATATCCTCATAATGGGACCCAGCTGGGGTTTGTAGAAGCTTTCTCCACTCTATTGTGATCTCTTCATGCGTTGCTCTTCTGGATAGAGGCTGGAACTCTGTGGGGAGATGGTTCCCTGACTTCTGTATTCAGCTGAGGATGACATGGCAACTCGGCTGGGGAATTGTGAGAGGCAACTCAGCTGGGGAGAGCAACAAGAGGCAACTCAGCTGGGGATAGAGCATTTCAGATGCTGAGATTGAGTGTATGTTGATTTGGCAACTTTGCTGGGGAAGTGGGCACCTTCCAGTGCCACGTGGAAGATAGACCGAGTTGATAATGATTTGCCAGCTTGCTGAAACGTAACTTGCATGCCCCAGGTTGCGTTCTGGATACCTGCAATCCTGCAAAGATAAGGAAATGCACAAAAGGTCCCGAGGCATCCTCTACTAGATTCCGTCATAGGAGTTAAGTACTTTCGAGAGTAATCATATTCCCTGCAAGCATGTGTTTTATTATTATTATTTTTTTAGAGAAAAGCATCTGTACTTATGCAATTGTATTTTCAGAGATATCAGACAATTCTTTGCAAAATATAAGAGTAAAAAACGAAACATGACTGAAAAATCTGATTTTATTAATTCAAATGCCCCGAATTGGCAAGATACAGTCAAAGAAACACATCTCCTGAAACGAGGAGATTGTTACAAATTGAGAAATAAAGTGCTGGCGATGCTGACGACGCTTTCAAGGAGCTTACTCTTCTGCTATGACTCGTATGACAATGACGTTCTTCTCGTCTTGCTTTCTGAAGAAAGTTGATTCTGATTGAAGCTTGATTCCGTCGAAGCTTTCTAAGTTGTAAGCGATACAGACGAATTCAGAATGCAGTTGTTCGCTTATTCCCTTATTTTGCATGGATTGCCCTTTCGGGTTTTCAATCCATCGGGATACCCATTTTTGCCTGAGTTGTCCAATGCGGCTTTTCAACTCAGCGGGTGTACATTTTTTCATTTATTTCCCTTATTTTTGCCCGAGTCTTTTATTCTGTTTTTGACTCGCCGGGATGCCCTATTTTTGCCTGGACTTACATTCTGTTTTTATGTCCAGCGGGTCATTTTATGCGAAGTATTTTTTAACTGCATCTGAATTCACAGGGGACGGGAAATCTTCACCATCCATGGTGCTGAGCATCAGCGCTCCACCAGAGAAAACTTTCTTTACAACGAATGGTCCTTCATAATTTGGAGTCCATTTGCCCCTGTGGTCTGTATGAGGAGGGAGGATTCTTTTCAACACAAGATCCCCTACTTGGTACTCTCGATGCCTGACTTTCTGATCAAAGGCTTTCTTCATTCTCTTCTGATATAACTGCCCATGACAAATTGCAGCCAATCTTTTCTCTTCAATCAGACTCAGTTGTTCGTATCGGGACCTAACCCATTCTGCTTCACTCAGTTTGACATCCATTAATACCCGTAACGAGGGTAGTTCAACTTCAACAGGTAGGACTGCTTCCATACCATATACAAGCTGATACGGTGTTGCCCCAGTGGATGTCCTGATTGACGTGCGGTACCCATGCAAGGCAAACGGTAGCATTTCATGCCAGTCTTTGTATGTGATTACCATCTTCTGCACAATCTTCTTAATATTCGTATTCGCTGCCTCAACAGCGCCATTCATCTTTGGCCTGTAAGGAGAAGAATTGTGATGTTGGATCTTGAAGTCCCGGCACAGCTCTGCCACCATTATCAGTAATGATTCGCTCGGGCACTCCATACCGACAGATGATATCTCTCTTCAGAAATCGGGCTACCACTTGTCTTGTAACATTTGCATATGAGGCTGCTTCAACCCACTTGGTGAAATAGTCGATGGCGACCAGGATAAATCTGTGACCATTTGAAGCAGTTGGCTCAATCTTGCCAATCATATCAATGCCCCACATAGCAAAGGGCCATGGTGAAGACATGATGTTCAAAGGATTGGGAGGCACATGCACCTTATCCGCGTAGATCTGGCACTTATGACATTTTCTGGCGTAAGCACAACAGTCTGCATCCATTGTGATCCAGTAATAGCCTGATCTTAACAACTTTTTAGCCATTGCATGTCCTCCAGCATGGGTACCAAAAGATCCTTCGTGCGCTTCGTGCATCAACAAATCTGCTTCCGTCTTGTCAACACATCTGAGGAGTACCATATCAAAGTTCCGCTTATATAAAGACCCATCAGTGTTCAGGAAGAAACTACCAGCAAGCCTTCTTAAGGTCTTCTTATCATTGGAAGATGCCCCAGGTGGGTATGCTTGATCCTCCAAGAAGCATTTAATGTCATGGAACCAAGGCTTATCATCTTTGACAACATCTGCTGCAAATACATATGCTGGCCTGTCGAGTCTGGACACTGAAATCTGAGGTACAAAGTTAGCGGCTTGAACTTTGATCATGGATGAAATGGTAGCAAGAGCATCCGCAAACTGATTCTCGTCCCGAGGGATATACTCAAGCTTGACTGTTGTGAAGAAAGTCAATAACCTCCTTGTATAATCCCTGTAAGGTATCAGATGATCTTGGTGGGTGTACCATTTCCCGTTGGTTTGATTGACTACCAAAGCTGAATCTCCGAATACAGTCAAAGTTTTGATCCTGAGGTCGATGGCTTCCTCAAGACCCATAATGCAAGCTTCGTATTCAGCTTCGTTGTTAGTGCAGTTGAAAGTGAGTTTTGCCGAGAAAGGCATGTGGACTCCTTTAGGTGTGATGAGTACTGCACCAATACCGCGACCATTCATGTTAACAGCCCCATCAAACATCATAGTCCATTCTTCCTCCGGGTCAGGCCCTTCAGTGTGAATAGGCTCTTCGTGATCTTTTGCTTTAATGAACATGATGTCCTCATCGGGGAAGTCAAACCTCATAGGCTGGTAGTCATCAATGGGTTGCTCAGCAAGATATTCAGATAGTACACTGCCCTTGATGGCCTTCTGAGAGGTGTACTGGATGTCATATTCTGTAAGGATCATTTGCCATCTTGCAACCCGTCCGGTAAGCGCTGGCTTCTCGAAAATGTACTTAACTGGATCCATTTTTGAGATTAATAAGGTAGTGTGGGTCAACATATACTGTCTCAGTCGGCGAGCAGCCCACGCTAAAGCACAGCAAGTTTTCTCGAGCAGTGAATAACGCTGTTCACAGTCGGTAAACTTTTTGCTTAGGTAGTATATTGCATACTCTTTTCGACCAGACTCGTCATGCTGGCCCAGCACACACCCCATCGACTCTTCTAACACTGTCAAGTACATAATCAGAGGTCTTCCTTCTACTGGAGGCATGAGGATTGGAGGTTCTTGTAAGTACTCTTTGATCTTGTCAAAAGCCTTCTGGCAATCTTCGTTCCACCTGACCGTCTGTTCTTTTCTTAACAGCTTGAACAAGGGTTCACAGGTCGCTGTAAGGTGAGATATGAACCGTGAAATGTAGTTCAATCGACCTAAGAACCCTCGAACTTCTTTCTCAGTTTTCGGTGCAGGCATCTCTTGGATGGCTTTGACTTTATCAGGGTCAACTTCAATCCCTTTTTCGCTTACAATAAATCCCAGCAGCTTACCGGATCGCACCCCGAATGTGCATTTGTTGGGGTTCAACTTCAGTTGATACTTCCTCAGACGCTTGAACAACTTCAGCAGATTCACCAGGTGATCTTCTTCTGTAAGGGACTTGGCGATCATATCATCCACATAACATTCTATTTCCTTGTGGATCATATCGTGGAACAATGTCACCATAGCCCGTTGATATGTGGCACCAGCATTCTTCAGTCCGAATGGCATCACTTTGTAACAGAACGTGCCCCAAGGTGTAATGAATGTTGTCTTCTCCATGTCTTCAGGTGACATCTTGATCTGATTATACCCTGAAAATCCATCCATGAAGGAGAATACCGAGAACTGAGCCGTGTTATCCACCAATACATCAATGTGAGGTAATGGGAAGTCATCTTTCGGGCTGGCTCTATTCAGATCCCGGTAGTCAACACACATTCTTACTTTGCCGTCCTTCTTAGGCACAGGTACTATATTAGCAACCCACGGTGGGTAGCTAGTCACAGCAAGGAACCCGGCGTCCCATTGCTTTTGTACCTCTTCCTTGATTTTCATAGCCATGTCTGGGCGAGTTCGGCGCAGCTTCTGTTTAACTGGTGGGCATTCTTCCCTCAAAGGCAGCTTGTGCACAACAATGTCGGTATCCAACCCTGGCATATCTTGATACGACCAAGCAAACACATCAACATACTCTTGAAGCAGATCTATCAGTTGTCTCTTTACTGAGTCTTGCAGGCAGGCCCCGATTTTTACTTCCTTCACGTCTCCCTCTGTACCAAGATTAATCACTTCAACCTCCTCCTGGTGAGGGGTAATAACCTTTTCCTCTTGTCTTAACAACCTGGCTAGCTCTTCAGGAAGCTCATATTCTTCTTCAACCCCTTCATCAGCTTGATTGATTGGATTGTCAAAGTCATACGATGTCATAGCCGTGCTGTTGTCGGTGCTGTCAGGAAGGCACTCTCTGCAAGGGTTAAGTTGGTTCATTTTAGTGATTGATTTTAATCTTGCTTTAGAAAAAAGTGAAATGAAGTTATCATTTTGAAAACACCGCCATTTATTTTTGTACAAAAAGAAAAATGGAAAAACAGTGAACAGAAAAGAAAAAGACTCGTTTGCAAAAAGATGTCTGATATTTCATTAATTTAATCTTGTTTGCACAAAAGTACAGATGGCCCTGATTACAAAATGAGTCTTGTCATCTTGGGCAAGATGCAAGACTTGGATGCATGCTATAAAAATACAGGAAATAATAATTACTCTGCATGAGTAACTCTTATAATTTCCTGGGAAGACCAGTTCGAGACACTGCTCCCCGGGATCTTTGGACGAATCCAATTCTCCAGATTGCGCTCCTCTTCCAGCTCGTCTTCCAGGCAGTTGATAGCATCGGGGGTGAGCATCCCCCCACTGACAAAACCTGGCTCTGCAGCAGCCTTTGCTTGATGTTGAGTTGGTTTGTAACCCAACCCAAACTTGTCTTCTTTTTTCTCCACCGACAGCAATTTGCCCCAGCCTTGGGCAGTTCCTTCCTCAACAACCTTCCGGGCTTGTTGGTATGATGACATTGGAGTACCAGATACAGCAGATGCTTCATTCACATTCAAAGCTTCAAACCCCTGGCTCATTGTTTCGTGGATCTCCCCATCCATTTCAATGTACTTATAGGTTGCCAGGTGGCTGACAAAAATGTCCTCCTCTCCACAGATTGTGACAACTTGGCCTTCCCACTCAAATTTTAACTTTTGGTGAAGGGTAGACGTTATTGCGCCGGCGGCGTGAATCCAGGGTCTACCCAACAAACAGCTGTAGGCGGGCTGAATGTCCATCACATAAAAGATAGTTTTAAAGGTCTGCGGGCCAATTGTCACGGGCAGCTCAATCTCTCCCAGAACCGATCTCTTCGAACCATCAAAGGCTCTTACCACCAGGTTGCTGGGTCTCAAAGCCAATCCGTCATATTCTAACTTCACCAGAGCCTTCTTTGGTAAGACATTCAGGGAAGATCCTGTGTCCACCAACACATGAGAAAGGACAGCTCCTTTGCATTCCATGGTTATGTGCAAGGCTTTGTTGTGGTTGCGGCCATCAGCTGTCAAGTCAGAATTGGTAAACCCTAGCCCATTGCTAGCAGTAACATTCCCAACCACGGTTTCCAATTGGTTGACAGTAATCTCCTCAGGCACGTAAGCTGCGTGCAGGACTTTAAGCAGTGCATTCCGATGGGCTTCGGAGCACATAAGCAGTGAGAGGATGGAGATTTTGGATGGCGTCTGGTGAAGTTGATCCACAACTTTATAATCACTCTTTTTGATGATCCGCATAAACTCATCAACTTCCTGATCGAACGGTGTCTTCAAGGCTTCTTTAACAGTTTGATCTTCCTGCACAGGGCTCTTTCCTTTTGCCTTGGCAGCAGCTTCTGCTTCGACAGTAGGTCTTTGCATTGGTGGAGCAAAGAGACGTCCGCTTCGAGTGAAGCCTCCTCCTCCCCCCACATTATCTACTTGTGGTGCAGGTGCTGATGTTTCAAGAGTGATTCTTTTCCCTTCACAGTACACGTCAGAGCCATAGTGCCAAGGAATGACCCTATTGCTTTCATATGGTACTGGTCCAGGCACCGTGACAGTGACTGGACTGATTGCTGCTGCTGAAGGGACTGTAATTGTCTGTGGATCATAAAAGATTGTAACTGGTGCCCTGATGGGAGCAGCACCTTCTGAATGGTAGGCAGAGTTGTTTTCAGGATCGTAGAATATGGTAACAGTGGAGACATCTTCGTGATTGATTGCTGGAGTTGTAGGAGGTATCGTTGGAAGGACTGTTGTTGTTGTTGATGGAGATTCGAAATGGAATGAAGCTGAAGTTGTAGCAGGAGAAACTGTTGAAAACTGATCATTTGGGAGGACAAATGAAGTACTTGTTGATGCTGCTGATGAATTGTCGGGAACAATAGTTGCTGCATTTGTAGGAGGGTCTGAAACCGTTGTTGATGAAGTTGCCGGATTTGTCGGAAATGATGTAGTGATCTGTAGCAGGCCACTCTGAATAAGGCTGTCAATGCCATTCCTCAAGTCCTCACACCCATTCCATGAAATATTGCAGTAGGGGCACCCTAGTTCACACCCCGGAAATATTTGGTTTTCACGGAGTTGAGCCTTGATTTCCACCAATGGTGTCCTGATCTGATCCACACTGGTTATTAAATAAGACGGTTGGTCTTCTTCAATAGCGTTAATTCGGGGACCACCATGGTTTGGCATTGGGTTTTTATTGACATTGGGCGGAGGTGCAAAATTCAGAGCCTTGGAGTCTACCAAGTCTTGTACCTTCATATGCAGAGCCCTGCATTTTTCTGTACTGTGACCAGGTGCGTTTGAATGAAAAGCACACCTAGCGTTGGAGTCATAGTTTCTTGGTAGACTGTTGGGATCCGGAGGTGCCAACGTTCTTAGCTCAACTAGGTTGAGTTTCAGAAGTTGTGGCAGCAAGGCAGCATACGGCATTGGGATCGGGTCGATCACTCGGTTAGCTTGGGATGGCCTTTGTTGGAATGGCCTCTGTTGATTGTTGTTGGAGTTGTTGTTGAAGTTTCTTGGAGGATACTGATTCTGATGATACTGAGGTTGTTGTTGGAAGTTTTGTTGCGGAGGTTGATAGACTGGCTGAGGATGTGCTGGAGCAGGGATAGTGACTGCTGCTATTGACCTCTGAACATATTGGGGCCTACCCCTGTTGGTGTGAATGGCATTGGTCTCGCCAGTTCTTCTCGGGCCTGCAAAAGGCTTTCTTGTACTACTGGACGAGCTTGCACCGTTATCGGAGATCTTACCCATTTTTAACAGGCTTTCAATTCTCTCCCCAGCTATGACAACATCTGCGAAGCTGGTGGAAGAGAAAGCAGCCAACCTGTCAATATACGTTCCCTGGAGAGTGTTCATAAACATGTCTGCCATTTCTCTCTCAGACATTGGTGGTTGAACGGCAGCAGCCAATTGCCTCCATCTCTGGGCATATTCTCGGAAACTTTCCCTTGACGACTGTGACATTCCCATTAGGAGAGTCCTGTTGGGTGCCATGTCTAAGTTGTATTGATACTATCTAATGAAGGCCTCTGCCAGGTCCTTCCAGCATCTTACAGTTGCCCTAGTCAAGTGGGAATACCATTCCCTTGATGCTCCAGTCAAGCTGTCTTCGAAGTAGAACATCCAAAGTTTCTCATCCATTGTATAGGCCTTCAGCCTTCCCAGAAATGATTGCAAATGAGTCCGGGGGCATGAAGTCCCATTATACTTTTCGAAACAAGGAGGCTTGAACTTATGGGGGATCCTGACCCCGTCTACCAAACCCATGTCCATGACGTCGAAACCCAAAGAATTTTGAGATTCTAAGGACCTCAACTTCTCAGCTATTTCCTCCAATCGTCTATCATAAGTTTCCTCTCCAGCACCCATTACTGTAAATTGGTCCTCCTGAGGATCTTCTTGAAGTACTCTGGCCGCAGTGGCTGTCCCTTGAATGTTTGCAGGAATATTAACTTCAGGATGGAGATGTGGGCCAAACACAGGGGGGTTAACATGGGGTTGCACCCGTTCATTGTTACTTGTGCCAGCAGTCCCTACATGGGGCTCATCTTGATTCCTTCCTTCTACCAAAGCCCTGAGCCTCTCCTGGCTTTGAGCTAAGTTGTTCATCACTTCCATGAATTGCGTTATCTGGGTTCTCATCTCCAACCTTTCGTTGGCCATCTGGTTTCTGACCTCCGTAAGGTCTTGTTGCATCTGGTCCATCTGGATTCCCGGAAGGTTGTTTCTAGTTGGGTACCTGTGTGGCCTGTTGAGAGGAAATACCCGGCGGCGAGCAATAATTCCTGAGTATCACAACAGAGGTTAGCAACAACGAAACAAAAACCTACAAAACAAACAAAAGGTTAGCATGCAATGCAGTTATGCTTATTTGTTCTCAAGGTATCCGGTTTGGCATTCAGTTTTGACCCTTCCAGACCCTTGAAGATACTGCTGTTGAAGTTGCTTTTGAAGTAACCCAGATGGAAACTAACACAAATATATTACAAAATGTGAAATAATACAACTTGTTCATTTTTACAACACAAGCCCTCAAAGGGGTCAAAATACATCACAAAAAGCAAAAGTACATGAAAAGGAACAACAACAAGCAAATGATCAAACTCCAAGGCCAAACTCATCCTCACGAACTTCCTTAAGAAGTGCTTCGGTCACAGGATCAGCCGGACGCTCCGTGAGACCTCTGATGAGAAGGTTTCTTGTTGCAACAGCTGCAGTCAACTTCTTGTTCTGACTTTGGTCCTTAGACCTCTTCACTCCAGCTCTGATTTCTAGCTCTGATATTTCCTTCTGGGTTGCTGCCAGGGCTTTTTCCATCTGTTCCATCTTGTCCTGAACTCTCCTGTCTTCTAGAGTACGGGCCTCAGTGATCCGGACCCACCTGGCCTGACTCTCTTTCAGGTACAAGTCTGTTCTTGCTCTCTGGAACTGGGCTTCTTTGCAAGCGTTCTTCAGAATTTGTTCTCCAGCCTTAGACTTTTTGATATAATCCCCAGACTTCTCAATCTTAGTCAAATGCTCTATTCTCATCTTCTCCAACCTCTCAATCTCCCTCATACCTTCACTCCTCTCCCGGAGGGTCTTCTGCAAGGCCTGGGTTAGCTTCTCATTCCTCTCCTTCAAGCTCTCATACTCCTCCAAACTGATAGTGGCAGGGGGTGGTGCTGAAGATGACTCAGGCATGTCTTCTATGGTAAAGGGCATCCCAGAGAATTGGGCCCTGGCACGGGACCACTCATAATATTGGACTGATGCCACATTATTGCACTTCCCCAGAATGGTGATTCCCTTGGTTTGAACATGATCCCAGGCCCAGGCAGCCTGCCTAACAATTACCAGACTAATCTTGTTCTCACAGTAGAGGGTCTCAACCAAGTCTTGCTCCCTGGGAGCGTGGACCAGTGCATAGCCTAATTGCCTCCTGAACAGCAGAGGGTTGTAATTGATACTTCCCTTGACCCCTATTAAAGGCACATTGGGAAAGTGCCCACAGCTTGTAATGATATCTCTGCCCTTGGTGCTTTGAGTACACCATCTGATGTCTGCTGAAGTTAGAACAGTGAGCCTCTTAGCCCAGTTGCTTTGCTGATGAGGATTTAGGAACGCATCTGTCCTGGGTAGATGCTTAAGAAGCCAAGCATGGAATAATGGAGCACAACACCTCACTAGCCTTCCCCTCTGCTTCTCATTCTTCTGATGTACTGAGTAATAGAGATCTCCTAGCAAAGTTGGCACTGGGTTCTTCAGGATGAGCAAATGGATTGCATTCTTGCTAATGAATCGGGGCTCATCTGCAAACAACACAATTCCATATACACTTAAGGCCAACAGAGCACAAACAGCTTTCCACTCCCCCAAGGAGGCCTTCAGACTAGCTTGAGAAATTAAGAAGTCCAGATGAAAGCCAGGGATCCCAGCCTTAGAGGTCATATGCTGTTCAATCAAAACAGGCTCCAGGTGCAAAGCTTTTGCTATCTCTCCATTGCTGGGAAAGACCATTTCAGGGTTGAAAGGGATTTCTCTCTTGATAGGCAAACCAATCAAAGATGAGTATTCTTCTAATAGAGGCCCCAACTGAAAGTCTTGAAAGGTGAAACATCTCAATGGGGGGTCATAAAACTGAATACAGGTATGGATCAGGCTCCTCTGAGATGGGTCCAAATCCATAACCAAGTCAAGTATATCCCCATAATGCTCCCTGAACAAAGGTATGTGATCTGGGGTGATCAGGGTCTGGATCCTCCTGATGTCTGATAAGTCTGGTTGGAAGAAATGATAAGTGATGTTGCTTTTCTTTGGAGCCATGATGCTGAGACTGAGTAGGATAAGTGCTGATGAAGATGCTGAGGAGTGGGCTACTGGCTGGCTAGTGCAAGTAACTGAAGTATAGGGCTGACAGGCTGAAGCAAGTGCTGGTGGAGACAGGTCAATACTACAGATGGGGTCAAAACCAAAACCAGATGAAAATGGATACCCTGAAACACAAATAAGCACATGTTAATATGATGCAATGAGTATGTATGCAGATGAAATGCAAAGGGTTTGTGACTGAGCTGGATCTGATCAAAATGCCCTGATATAAGTCCATGTGTGTAAGAAATCCAGATGAGGTTTATAAATCCAGTAACCAGGGTGGGGGGCTCAAATAAAGAACCACAAGTCCAGGGTTTTAGAATCACAAGAACTGTCCAACATGGAGTACTCTTAACAAATCAAAGTAACATGGTATTCTGAGGTCAAGGTACCTGCAAACCTGTAAACAGCCCAACCCCCTCACAGGTGATGATCTAGAACAAGGATCCTCAGACTTGGATCAGTTATGAGAAGTGTAAACACTTCTAACCCGGAGGTACAGTGTTTACAATAACCATAACAATTCCTCCTCTAATTCACCTCAGTTTCTGAAGGTCAATACTAAAAGGTCATCCAGACTTAGCAGGCTTCCCAGATAGCCCTAGCATTGCAGGAAATCTGCAACACAGAGTTCTCAAGAAGAAACCCATATCTGAACCGTGTTTCATATTCCCGCACCAGACCAAAATGGAATGGGAAAGAATATGATTCACTCTAGCCTAGGTGTCACTCAGATCCCAGGTATAGGATCTTAACTCTCAATGAAACACCCACCCACCAAAACAAAAAAAACAGATCCAGCCAGCAGTACAGTATGACAATTATGATATAATGCAAAAGCAATAAAGAAAGTAGTAAAGCAAACTGTACATAAATCAAAATAAATACAAATATACAAACACAAATAAGCACATAACACCCCAGTAAACACAAATCAAACAAGCGCTAGGAGGAACCCACAAAAAGAACCAGAAGCCCTGGTTGCAGTATAAGGGTCCCCAGCAGAGTCGCCAAGCTGTCGCTCCCGACAAATGAAAACTGATCAGATGAAGGTACAGACGCGAACGGTCGGCGAAAGGGACAATGAGAACACACAGCCGTGAACTCACTGGAGAATGAATAGAGTCGCCAGCTAGGCATTTTTATCCCGGAGGAAAGGTAATGCTGCATAAACCTAGGAAAAGATGGATAAGACGGTTGCGAACCAGAGAGACTGAGAAAGGGGGTTGGTTACAACCTGGGAAGGTATTAGCACCCAGATTGTCCGCCGTACTCGACGGGATCCACGCTTAAAAGATTTGTGTTTTAAAGGGGTAGTGTCAGTGCATTTTGTGTATAAAATAGCTGGAAAAAAGATGTACAGGTGTCAGTGTAAAAGAAGTGTGAAGTGCATAAGTGAAGTGTCAGTGTAAGGAAAGAGTATGCTCATGATCATGAGGCTAAGAGAATGATGTTGGAAAGAGGGGGAATGTACAGAGACTTTTGTTCGATAACTGTTAAGTTATGCCTACGTATCCTCTCGTGCAATGAGGAAGTCAGAACACCGTAGTTCGACCCAAAGAGACTGAAAGGTGAATTGACTTGTGAACTGCTTGCTTGTCTATGCTCAAGTGTATGACCTGTCTGGCTCAGGTGCTTACTGTCTTGCATTAGACGGAAGAAGCAAGTTCTCGTTTGTGAATGAAGATGATGAGAAAAGAGTCCCGGAGGAGACGATTATTGTTTGTTTTTGAGTTTTCAGTCTTTTATTGCTTTTGAGAGTTTGTCGTAAGTTAATGAGCTTAAGCCTAAACCAATGGATTAGTAAACTCATCACATCTTCCCTCTGATTAGGGGTAATGAGAATACCTTAAGTGTGAAGTCAGATTCTCACACTTAATCACCTTTTGATGTAGAGTTAAGATCATTAACCTACTTGTGATTATTTAGATGTTTTTGGTGTTTTTGTTTAGTGTCGAGTAATGAGGTTAAGCCATAATCAAGGATTAAACAGACTCATTACACCATCCTAATAGAAGGATAATAGATGAGGGTGTTTAAGCTGAGGAAAGCTCCTCAACTTAATCCATGATTAGGGATTAAACTCATGACAAAACAAACCTTTGATTAAGTGGATTTTATTTAATGATTAGATGATGAAGTGAGTTTTATGATTTGTAAGACAACTTGAGGGGGACTTGTCCATTAACACTAGGGTTAGTCCTTCTTAACCAATTAAGGAAGAATTAGAACCCTAATGCAAGGCCCAAGTTACAAGTGTGATGTCTTGATGATTATTAAGTGAATTGATTAAGAGATTTAAACACATTAAGGGTTTAATACTTAGGATTAAAGTTATACACTCCATCCTAAAAGAAGGATGCAGGCATAAGCTTAATCACAAAGTGTTAAAGCCTTTAGGGTTTAGTCCCTGATTATGAGGTGAGAAGAGAGGACTCAAAGAGAGACACAAAGGTAAAACTATGGGGGGAACTAATCAAAACCCTAATTCATTGTCATGCTTGGTTGATCCTAAAGTTTGTGAGGTTTTTAAGAACAAATCTTCAAAGGAGCCACCAGGAAGCAGATGAACAGGATCAAGAGAAGCAAAATGACTTGCTTCATTCAAGAAGTCAAGTCACTTGAAGAAAGAAAGTAGGGGGGAGAAGAATGAGCAAGCTCAAACTCATACACAAATAGAAATGCAGCAATGGATGCAAGAGAGATGAAAAGAAAAGTTATGAGAAGTGAAGGCAAATTCACTTCCCAAGTTTACTTACCACCTGAAATGTTAGAAAGAAATGCAATGCAATGCAAGATGAGATGAAATGGTATGATGCAAAGCAAAACCAGAAGCATGTTGATGATGATTATGGTATTATGAGGTGCTGCAAACATGAGGCAAGACATGGAAATGTTCATACAAGATTATGAATGCAAATGATGCAAGTTAAGGAGCATGAATGAACATGAAAAGTTATGAATCATACAAGACAAATGACATGGCAAATATGTAATGCAATGGTCAAACATGCTTCCTACATGTCTTAAGATGTCAAATGAATCACAAGAATGCACAAAATGCAATGACAAGTCAAGTTATGCAAGGAAATGCAAGAAGGATGCAAAAGAAAGCCCAAATTAGGGTTCATGGATCAAACATCAAACAAAAACCCAAAACAGAAGCAAACCCTAAGATAAAAAATGGAAAATGCTACCCAAAGAAACCCTAAACCTATAATGAACCACTTCCCAAAGGGGAACTCTCAACTCTCAACCAAACTCAAGTTATGAATTTTCTAAGTTATTAGGGTTTTTTAGGGTTCTTAACAAAACAAATGTCAAACAATTGGAAAATGCAAGATCAAATCATGGCCATTTTACCCTAGAAACTACATGCTAAACATAAAACAATGCAAGAAGAACCAATGTCCAACTCTTCTCCAATAGGCAGAAATGAATTTTTGAATCCATGATCAAAATAATGCACAAAATATGATTTAATTCAATGAAAAATTCTTAAAATGCATCAAGATCAAAAAAGAAATTTGGTTTGAAGGTTGGACAATGTTTCTAAATGTCTTAGAACATTTCATGAATTTTTTTGTAATTTTTAAATACCTAAAAGTATTTTTAATTAATTAATTTCCATTAATCAATTAAAAATAATCTTTTAAATATTTAAAAATACTTTTTTAATGATAAAAAATAAAATAAAAATGTTTTTGTGTCATAAAAATTAATAAAACTTTAAGGAAAAAGTTTCATAATTTTTAAGAATTTTTTGCTATTTTAAATTAATTATGCAAGTTAATTGAAATAAAATAAATTAAAAACAAATAAAATAAAAAGTAAGCTGAATGGAAGGCCAGGATGAGCCCAGGGTTTGAATCAGTTGACTAGCGCGTAAATGAAGGGCTCAGATGCAATCTGACCAAATTATGTTAATTACGAATTAATTAAAGTTAATTAAGTGGATTAGGGCAAATGAAGTGATCCTGACCATTCACTGGTGCGCGGGAAACAAGATCTAAAGGCCCAGGTTTAAAGTTGCCTAATTAATGACAATTAGCCCTAATCACTCTCAGGCTGCCGGAGAAGACTTCCGGTCGTCTTCTCCGGCCAGCTCCCTCCCTGAGAAACTTCAAACTCCCTAAAAACGCATCAAAAATGAAAACTAAAAACTGGGAAATGATCCTCACATCCTCACGAATCAAACCCCTATCCTAAAACAAATTTCTTCTTCCTAAACAAGATGAATCGAAGAGAACAAGTTCTAGGGCACGCAGGTTTCAGAGACAAATTAAACTCTCAAATCAAAACCATTTTCAAAACCAATGATACCAGGATGATCAGTGAAGCACATAGAACAAGTTTGTAACAAGAAAAACAATTTCTGGAAAAATAAATTTCAGGCTACCTGAGATTCGAAGCTTTCAGTTTGAGGACTTTCTGGCCACTTCCTTCAGTGCAAACTACTCCACTTGGTCCCCAGAAGATGTTTGAATGCTCAAAGAGAATTTAAGTTGGCTGGATAGTGAGTTTCGAAAGCTCCTGCTTCAGCTCAGTCAGAAATGGCAATGGAGTTTCTGGAGGTTTCAGGCCATTGTGAATGATGGTTTGTGATCCTGAGGATGAATGGAGAAGGTCTGTGGTGTTAGTTTGTATGTTTGTGAGTTATGGTGAGAGTTTCGAATGAAACTGCAAAATGAAGTGAGAAATGGCAGTGAGATGTTCAGGCTGTTTCAGGCTTGTGTTCTTGGTGCTTTGTGGTCTATGGAACAAGGTGAGTTGAATGGTGAAAATGGTTGAAGTGTTTGCAGGCTGTGGAGGCAGATTCGAAGGAAGTTGCAACTTGGTAGGTTTTTGTGAATGTGATGAATGAGGATGTTTCAGCCTTGCCTTGTACATGAAATGGCTTGCAAATGGATAGTATAAACTAATCCAATTGGTCAGAGGATGTGACTTGTGCTTTATGGATAGGTGTAGCCACTTTTGCAAATATGTCAACTTCTTGTAAGATAGGGCATGGGCAACTTCTAGCCAAGTACAAAGGGCATGGTCTGCGCAGCAAAGTGAAGGGAAAGGCTAGGCTTGGTCCAACATTCAAGGCAGCAAGTTGGTAAAATGTTATGAGTGGTTTTGCAAGTTGTTGTAACTTTGGTTCACATGTGATTCTTTGTCCAACCAAACATGAAACCATGGGCATTCTTAGTTCATTTCTGATTTTTAGGACTTAGAGAATGTTTATGTGCTGGTTTGAAAAGAATTAGAGGCTGCAATATGCATTGGTCCAAGATTTTGCAAAATTCTCACTTAGGGCATGCCTTGAAAATCAATGATTTTAGCCAACTTTGCATTGCCATAACTTTTGATTCAAGAAGAGTTTGATCATGTTCTTGTACTTTTTGAAAAGGGAAAAATGAGATCTACAACTTTCATGACCAAAGTTTTTTCATTTGAAGCATTTTTGGATCAAGAATCAAGGCTTGAAAAGTGACCTAAAATGATGCATTCTTGAAAAGTCAACTATGCCCAAAAAAGTCAACATTTGCAAAAACCCTAAATTCTTGATTTCTATGAACTTCAACCTTCTTCCATGATCAAATAAAGATCATATACACTCAAAATGATGAAGATCACCCATTGGTTGGGTCATTGGGGGCCTCAGATGCCCTGATTTTACACTGACTTGTCTGAAAAGTCAACCTTTGATCAGATGACTTCCCTATGGAATTTCTTCATGAAAATTGATATGCATACTCCCTATACCATATAGAGATCAATGGAAACAAGAATGACCAAAAAATTTGGATTTATGGCCTCTGAAACCAAAACCCTAATTTTCAGTCAATTGTGTAGTTCAACCTGGCTCTGCATCCACTCAAACCCTAGTTCTTGTGATTCCTCTGCATTTTTGACTTTGAGGGGAGGGAATATGACATAAGAACACACATGGACCACTTTGAAATGATTGGTGGCCTTTGGAATGGCTCAAGATGCTTTGGGATTGCTCAGATCACAAACCCTAGGTGCAGTGCCCTAGAAACTATGCAGTGAATCAAAAATGAGATGTGAGATGATATGTTTGTGCTTATGCATATGAGGATGATCACAAGCCATGGTGTGAATGGGTGAGGGCAAATTTGGGGTGTTTACAACCATCTATAAAACCTATCCAAAATCCATTTTCATTTTCATCCACCACAAACCATAAAAATCAAACCTTTATCATTTCTCTCATAAACCATTTTTACCACTTTTCACTTCTCAAGGAGTAACAACAATGAAGTTCAATGGATTTCTTCTTCGCGATGGAAGACCGGGTGATAGGCAAAGGAAAATTATTCAAAGGCTTCAGAGTCGAGAAATTCTCTCGACTAGGTACGTCGATGATAACTGTCTGTATGCTTTGGGTATGTATCATAGTGTTTTTCATTTATTAGATTTTTTAGGCTTGCATAATATTTTTGTTAACCAGGAACCTACCTATGAGAGGCTGACAATTGAATTTTTAAGTTCATTGATATACACTGTCAGTCCTAACACTGCTAGTACAATCGGTATTGTTAATTTTAGATTGTTTGGAATTGAATACGAATACATTACCGACGAACTAACAGGCTTGTTAGGAATCCCTCATAGGGAAGGTGCAATTTGTGAGGCACCTTTGGATGCGGAATGGTCGGCCGAGGTATTTTCCTTCTGGCAGAGGCTGTCAAGTACTTCAATAAATTCTTTTGAAGGAATACTTGCGTTGACCATCCATAACCCGGCCATAAGAGTTTTCAGATATCTTTTGGCATGTACTATTTTTGGCCGGGAGAGTCCAAATAAGGTAAACGCTAGAGAACTCCTATTTTTGCAAGGATGTCTCACTAGTACCCATATCAATCCGGTCCCGTTTATGCTTGCACACATGGCTTTACTTACTAATAAAACAGGATCGATTGTTTTTGGAGGACTTGTTACGTCTATTGCTCGGGCTCTTGACCTGAACAATGAGATAGCTACACTTGAACCACTCCCTCCTCGCACAATTAATTTAAAATTTCTAAAAGACATGAAATTATGTCGAACGAGGAGAGAAGGTGGTTATGAGTTGATGGTTCATGGGGTAGCTATCCCATCTGTTGCTTTACCTTGCAGTAGACGTACTGATGTACGTAATGAAAGGAACTGGACCTATGATCTGAATGCTCCACCTGTTTTGGGTCCACTTCCTCCTAATATTCCTGATGGGGAGGCACATGACACTGATGAAGAATATGATCGGAGAGAGCAGTCTCCCATACCTCACATGTCCCCCAATCGTCCTTCACAGTCACACACCACACCATCTTCCTCTAACCCTGTTGCAGGTGCTGCTCCTGGATTCTATGTCACTGAGGAGATGTGGCGTGATATGACGGCTAGAAATGAAAAGCGAGACAGCCTTCTCTCTACTATTTCACAACAACTGACGGACAACATGAGCTTCATGCAACAATCGCGATCGGTTTCGGATCGTGCTTATAGCAACGTTTGTCGTACCTTGAACGATATCACATCAGAGCAGGCCCGTCAGCGAGAAGTCAACCGCCGACACTACCAGCTTATGGAGGCCACTCTGGGTTCCATCTTAGGTAACCTTCGAGAGGTCCGGGGTGCCCAGGCTGCCTGATCGGAACGACTTGACCGGAGGGACCAACAGCGCAGTAGATCCCGTCGTTCCAGACAATCACAGTAGGACGGCGAGGGCACCAGAGCTCTTCCGCAGTAGTTTTTCAGGTTACCCTCCTTATCTTATTTCGAAATATTGGGGACAATGTTCGTTTTAAGTGTGGGAGGGGATTTTATTTCTTTTTGTCATTTCCCTTTTTAGTTATTTATTTGCTTTCCGTTATTTCCCTGTTCTAGTAAGTTATTTAGTTTAATTTTCTTAGATAATGCATGAGTCTGACGAGTCACCAGTATAGTGTATTTTTAGTACATCCTCATTTTTCCCATTTCCTTAGCCTTACCAAAAAAAAATTAAAAAAAAAACAATGTTGTTTCGCATGTTTTTTGGGCTTTGAGACAGGTTTGGATTAGGATGTGGGGACTTAGGTCAACTTTTTGAAACATCAGTACCATTTTAGCACCATAGACCTCTTGAATATAGGAATCACTCCTAAACCCCACATCATGGCCTTTATTATCATTCAAAAAAATTGTCCTAAGTAGTTTATTCTAGCAGTCAGCTCCGGCCTAAGCATGCTCTACGTAGGGGGCCGATGATCATAAGTGAATGATCCAGTGCTAATAAAAAAAAAGAAAAAAAAAGGCAAACTCGGGGATTGGTGACCCTCACAAAGTCATTTAAACCGAAAAAAAAAAAGAAAATTTTTTTATGCCACAAAGAAAAAAAATTGCAGTCACCTATTGTTAGTTGGTTCAGAGGTATCTGGCACTGAACTTGGTAGGGCGGATTACGATCCGATCCCCCGCAGCTATAATTAGGTCAAATAAAACAGGTTTACACATGCTTATGTGCCAGAAACCTTATGTTATGGATCAGAATCACTAACCGGTCACTCTACTATGAAGCATGTACGAATAACAGGCTTAATGTGATTGCGCCTGAATGAAAAGGACCAAAAAAGATGAGAAGATAGGCCTAGGAATTGTGGGATGACATGGGGTGGTTAATATAGGATTGTAGTTTGTGTTTGTGTTATTATGGTACCATTGGTTCACTTAGTTAGTACCTGTCACTGCATCCTGACCTGAACTTAGAAGCCCTTTAGCCCAAATCACGTGTTGACACCATTTTTTTCTTGAGCTTTAATGTTTGCTTGAGGACAAGCAAAGGTCTAAGTGTGGGAGAATTTGATAACACTAAAATTCACCGTATTTCTGACTCCGATTTCGTATGCATTCTTAGCTTTTATTGTTATTTTGTTATGTTATTACTTTGTTTTTCTTTGTTTTCAGGATTTCTATGTAATCGGGGCCTAAATCGAGAAAATGAGCGAAAAAGGAGTGGAAACAAACGAAAACCAAGAAATTCAGCGTTTTATACTTACGGCATCCACCATGGCGGGCGCCATGGGGTCTGCCATGACGTGGTCACGTCTCAAGACCACCCCACAACGGCCAAGACCCACGATCCCCACTCTCTCATCCCACATTAGTCTCATGGCGGGTGCCATGGCCTTGTGGCGGGCGCCACAAGGCAAAAACGTTTCCCTCCACTTTTTAGTGGAGGGGGCATCCTGGTCTTTTCCTGCTTTTTGTTTTCCTATAAATAGGGCCTTAGATTTTTCGTTTTCAATCATCCAAACTTAGAATCTCTTAGGCATATATATCAGTTTTAAAGCAGTTATCATTCCACATCGGGGTGTTACTGCAATCGAGTGATCGAGTCTGTATACGTCTGTGTGATCGAGTTTTGGAGCACTCTGGGAGGAAGTTAATCCTGCTGCCATTTTAATTCCAGTTCGTATTTTATTTTTCCGCATTGCTTTACTTTCATTTATTATCCGCACTCGCACTTTATTTTATTTATTTTCGCACTCGCACTTTATTTTATTTATTTCCTGCACTCGCATTACTTTTATTTATTTCCCGAACTCGCTTTACTTTATTTATTTCTCGCACTCGCTTTAAATACCTTTATTTCCCGCACTCGCACTACTTTTATTTACTTTCCGCACTCGTACTACTTTTATTTACTTTCCGCACTCGCACTAATTACTTTTATGAAAAATTATAAAAAGAACTTTTACTTTACCATGTCTAACTAAATCCATAAAGGTTAGAATGTAAGGATCATAATCGAACCAGTAATCCGTACAATTGTTTGTGGAAACACTTAAGGGCTATTTTATCTTTCAATTTAAGTAATTGTTTTTAACTATTTCAAAAACAGCCAAAAACGCTTTGTCTAGTTCATTAGGAGTTTTTGGATTAAAAAGAAAAGAGAATTTAAAATGATTTTCGGACGCGTTAAGAAGTTTAGAGTCTGGTTCGTGAGAACCTCTTTTTGCTAAGAAATCCAGGTTAAAATACTTTTCAACTTAGTTAAGATACTATATTTCTTAAAAATAAGTTTATTACTCTAACGCAGTACGCACCTTTTTATCCGTGACAATAGGAGGGGTTGATTAGAGAGTACAACTTGGTTCTGAATACGCGAAAGCGACAGTTCCTGTTAAATTAGTTCTTTTCAAAGTAGAAAACATTGCCCATAAGTAGTTCTATTAACAAGTACCGGATTATCAATTGATTACGTGAATTACATTCGAGCCTGTCTTTGTTCATTGTTTAAAATTATTATATTATTTACCATTGCGCACTCATTAAAACCCTTATATTCAGTTGCCTTAGATACACACCATAACAACAGGTACGATAGAGTGACACTTGGTCTCTGTGGATTCGACAATATTTTATATTACTCTGACGTGTTCGTACACTTGCGAAAAACACGCATCACTAGGAAAGTTTATTAATAAAAATAGTTGATGTTATAGGTATAAATGGATAATAAACATGTGAATTGGTTGGTTTTGAGTGTTAAATTCGACTTAGAATGATTGAGGTCCGTGTAGGTAAGAAAGGAGGAAGAAATTGGAAAAATGTAAACATTGAAATTTTGGGAAGTTGGCTTCAGGAGGCCTGACACGGGCCGTGTCAGGCAAAACAGGCGGCCGTGTCAGCCTTCTGGAAAATGGGATTTGATGATTTGGAGGGGACGTGTCCCCAGACCACCTGACACGGGTCGCGTCAGGGGACACGGGAGGCCGTGTCAGGCCACTGTAAATGTGGTTTTTCGTCCGATTTAAGGTGGATTTGACTCATTCTTCTAATGTAGGATTATATTAGTGAAATAAGACTTGAGGATGTTCTAATAGTGAATATAGGACTTGACAATTAATTGTATAAGAAATTCTAAGTGTTTAATTGAATTATATGAATATGTAGATTGTTATAATTGTGAAGAACATGAGATATGTATATGCTCTGTATGTGAATAAGATGCATTGATGGTTGGTTAATGAGATCATGAGGATCGTAAAACATGATATGTTCATGTATATTGTGATATGGTATGCATTGTTGTGTCTGCATGCACATACATTTGATGGAATAATCATGTCGTGGATGTGATTATTCGGGATTCGTTGAGAATCGTGGTTGTAGGGATGATCGTGTCTTGTTGGAGACGTTAACGATGCATTCGGGGTTCTATTTGATGAACCGTTATTGTGAGTCAGTACCGTATTTGCATCGTGCATTTGAGTCGCATTGCATTATGATTGATGGAATAATATGATTGATAATTTTGTGTGATTAGGGGTGAATTACTTCTTCATATATGTTGTATGCACCGTTATATTATGAATATATTTCTCACCCCTCTGTTTGTTTTGTTGCGTCTGTGCTTCTTCGGAAGTACAGACAATCCAGGTACTTGAGAAGTACGATGGTGTGATGTCCGTGTCCTAGGAGCTCTAATATGTAACGGGAATGGGGATCTTTGTCCACATTCACTTTTAATGTTTAGCAAACTTATTTTTATAATTAAACTTGAATTGAAGAACCTTATTATGTTCGATTTTTTAAGCCTTTGAGCTATTGATATTAAAGAATTGGATTTCGCTGTTCGTTTTTATTAACGATTTTGATGAACGTTGATGGTGTAACATCTCACTCTAGAAAAGTAACTCTGATTTTATTAAATATTTATTTAAATATTTATGTGGGAAAAGTGGGTGTTACAATTGGTATCAGAGCAGGTTGGTTCAACCGGCCAGATTAAGTCAGTCCTTAGAATAGGAGTCGTGTGTTTCCTAACCTGAGTTATTTGTTGTATCAGTATGGCAGGAAGGAATGATGTTGCTCTTGTTGCAGCTATGCAAGCCATGGCGCAGATGGTTGAGAACGTTGTTCAGGTTGTTCAGGGTGGAGGAAATGCTTTGTCTCGTGCATTGGAGCAGTTCCAGAATAACAAGCCGCCGACGTATGAAGGTGGAATTCTGGATCCAGAGGCTGCGCTGAAGTGGTTGAAAGATGTTGAGAAGATCTTCAGAACCATGGGATGCTCTGATGATCAAAAGGTGAGGTTTGGTGCTCACATGTTGGAGGGCGAAGCTGAAGTCTGGTGGGACAACAGTCGCCAAAGGTTGGAAGACGCGGGTACAACTATCACTTGGGAGGTATTTCGCAGAGAGTTATTGGAGAAGTACTTCCCAGAAGACATCCGCAGTACTAAGGAGGTTGAGTTCTTGGAACTCAAGCAAGGTAATATGACAGTGGCGGAGTATGCTGCCAAGTTTAAAGAATTAGTACAATACTGTACGTACTACAACACTGAAGAGGCGATGACTTCAAAATGCCTGAAGTATGAGAATGGACTGCGTCCTGAGATTAAGCTGGGTATTGCTTGCCAGAAGATCATTGATGATTTGGAGGGGACGTGTCCCCAGGCCACCTGACACGGGCCGTGTCAGGGGACACGAGAGGCCGTGTCAGGCCACTGTAAATGTGATTTTTCGTCCTATTTAAGGTGGATTTCACTCATTCTTCTAATGTAGGATTATATTAGTGAAATAAGACTTGAGGATGTTCTAATAGTGAATATATGATTTGACGATTAATTGTATAAGAAAGTCTAAGTGTTTAATTGAATTATATGAATATGTAGATTGTTATAATTGTGAAGAACATGAGATATGTATATGCTCTGTGTGTGAATAAGATGCACTGATGGTTGGTTGATGAGATCATGAGGATCGTAAAGCATGATGTGTTCATGTATATTGTGATATGGTATGCGTTGTTGTGTCTACATGCACATACATTTGATGGAATACTCATGTCGTGGATGTGATTATTCGGGATTCGTTGAGAATCGTGGTTGCATGGATGATCGTGTCTTGTTGGAGATGTTAACGATGCATTCGGGGTTCTATTTGATGAACCGTTATTGTGAGTCGGTACCGCATTTGCATCGTGCATTTGAGTCGCATTGCATTATGATTGATGGAATAATATGATTAATAATTTTGTGTGATTAGGGGTGAATTACTTCTTCATATATGTCATATGCACCGTTATATTATGAATCTATTTCTCACCCCTCTGTTTGTTTTGTTGCGTCTGTGCTTCTTCGGAAGTACAGACAATTCAGGTACTTAAGAAGTACGATGGTGTGATGTCCGTGTCCTAGGAGCTCTGATATGTAACGAGAACGGGGATCTTTGTCCACATTCACTTTTAATGTTTAGCAAACTTATTTTTATAATTAAACTTGAATTGAAGAAATTTATTATGTTCGATTTGTTAAGCCTTTGAGTTATTGATATTAAAGAATTGGATTCCGCTGTTCGTTTTTTATTAACGATTTTGATGAACGTTGATGGTGTAACATCTCACTCTAGAAAAGTAACTCTGATTTTATTAAAGATTTATTTAAATATTTATGTGGGAAAAGTGGGTGTTACACATATCATGAATACTAGATATATTAGATCAAACAAACATTATGAAGATGTACAAAAATGATAATATGTGAAGTTACTATGTGTAACATTAGTCGCAAGTGTGATGAAGAACCAAATATGCCTTTGTATCTGATTATAATCTGAAAGATCCAAAGATGTATGATGTTGTTGTTGCAATGCTCTTGTGGATTCTGTTATGAGAATGATTCTGATCAGAAAGCGAGCGAAAATTATGATATGTTAATCTTCTGAAAGAACTAAGTTGTGAAGAATCTAATGTCTTGAAGTTTTGAAGACTGAATGTCTGAAGACCAAGTGCATAAATACACTAAATACCTAAGTGTTCTAGAGATTAAGATTATGAAGAACTAATGGTATGTTTGGATTGGTGGGATGTGATGGAATGGAATGGAATGGAGTGGTAACTAATGTGATTCCATTGTTTGGATTTACAAATAATTGATGGAATGGAATGGAACATGATGGAATCCATTCCATCCCATTCCATCCAAATCCTCATTTTTTGTTCCATCCAATTTGGGGTGTATGTGATGGAATGTGATATTTTTAATAAGATATCCAAACAATGGAGTGGGATCTATATTCCATTCCATTCCGCTCCGCTCCGCTCCGTTACGTTCCATCCCGCTCCGCTCCGTTACGTTCCATCAATCCAAACATAGCCTAAGTGCTAAAGAATATGAATAAAGTTTCTATGTGAACAAGGTTATAAAGATATAAAGAATTGAAGTTCTGAATACCATGGATTTCAAGCCAAGTGTTGAAGTTCTGAAGAACAATGTTTTGTGTGAACAAAGTTACAAAGACTGAAGACTTAGGTTCTTTGAAGACTCAAGTATCATCATCTCTAACTCATGCTTCATTCAATCATCCGCAATTAGAAGCCTCTAAAGTTCTAAAGATAATGTTACCATTATCAAGGATAATACAAAGTACGAAAAATGCTTTATTCCATTACCTCTCCACTAATTGTGTATTACAGGAAAAGGACAAATGTGGCAGCACTATTTTCATCCTTGAGTAATGACATTCCTTAGTAGGCAGTTGTGTTGTAACAACTTCATTAAGCTTGGATATATAAGGAAAGCATCACATGTTATATGATGTTAGCGTTGGCGAGCAGTGTTATACTGGTCATGCTGGTTGTTATTGGTGGTTGTTATTGAACACCATAACCAAAGAGCCGTAAAAAGTTGTTGTTGGTATACAACCATAGGTTTATGTGTTAGTGTTAATTGATATAACCCGAAAGGTTACAACACACATACAACCAAGTTGTCAAGATGGTATTTGAACCATGTTATTGATTTTGTCATACAATCACATAAGGTTGATGATTAACAAGATAACAATGGAATAACCCATTAAGAGTTTGATTAAATATGCAGCTCACAAGTTGATTACTCTTTGACAACAATCTGCTTATGCAGAGTGATCTCTGATTCATAATGTTCTTAACTTCATATGTTGCAGAATACTTGCAAAGTCACAGAATACATGAAGATGATCATGGAAGCTCCGATTACAAATTCATAACATGAATGTTGTGTATTTGAAGTGATCATTGGATTGAAGAAGAACAGGGGTTACTGTCCAGGATGTTCTTAAATGAATCAAGATGAAGAAGTCATTTTCACGCTCAAACGGAGATCAACAAAGCTGACAAAGCTTTTAAATAAGAAGACTTCAACAATTCAAGGGGAGTGCTTGAGAAGAAGTTTGTCTGACCTAGTGTTTCATCCTGGGGAGTGCCAATATTGTTGGTCAAGAACAAAATGGTAGCATGGGGTTGTGTGTTGATTATCGAGATTTGAATAAGGTTACTATTAAGAATTAATATCCTCTTCTGAGAATTGATGATTTGATGGATCAGTTAGTTGGTTCTTGCATGTTTAGTAAGATTGATTTGCGATCAGGTTATCATTAGATTCATGTGAAACCAGAAGATATTCTAAAGACTGTGTTTAGAACTCAACATGGTCACTACAATTATTTCATGATATCGTTCAGTGTGTCTAATACACCAGGTGTATTCCTGATAATATATGATTCACTTAAATTATATTTTAATTTTAACTACATAATTAAATTGGCAAAATACTCAAATTGGTCCCTTAACTCTACATTGAGGTCCAATTTGGTCAATTATCTTTAAAAAGTGTCAAAGTAGTCCTTCGTTAGTCATTTCCGTCCATTTTTTACTAACGGCGTCAAGTTTTGCTTATGTGGAATCTGACATTGCACTTGATTGTACGTGTGGCATCTGACATTGCACTTGGTCGTACGCATGGCATGTGAGGTCATTAAATACCCAGAAAAATTCTAAAAATGTTTTGCTTCAACTAAGATTTGAACTCAAGCACATCTAATTATTGGATAACACATCCAACCATTATACCACCTCATACTTGTTTGTTAACATTTCTATTACCATTAACATAACTATTATCAGCAAAAAAAAAAAACACTCTCAGCAATAGAAACACTGATTTTTTAGAAGTGTTATATGATCTAAATATTTAAAATAAATATATTGAACACATGCTGATATACATCACAACTTAATAAATTCCAATACCTGCATGTTTTTCACTCTAAAACCATTCATGTTTATTTGTTTTATATTCATAGTATAGACTCAGGCATTTCATCTTTTTGTGTTTGAATCTATTTGTGATTATGGCATTCCAACAGGATCGTACTGGGAAAATAATGTTTAAATTATTTGACAAGCATCCTATTTTCAAATCTTTTGAAAGTAGAGGTGTTTTGAAGATAATTATTAATACAAAGTTTGATGTGCAATTTTCCGTTTGGAGTTGATTCAATATTCTATACTCTATGTTGTTCTCTATTTTTTGTTTGTAGAATTATAATATGTTTTAAGAAATATATTAGAGCCTTTCAACATTTTTTCCTTATCTATTATTTTTATAAAATAAAAAAATAAGAGAATTTAATGCATAGCGTTTTTTTTAATTAAGATAAAAGCTATGATAAGTAGAAAATATTTGTTGGATTTGTACGTTTTTATTATAATTAGAGTTTTTTAATTTTGATTCGGCTCTAAATTATTTTCAATAACTGATACATCATTTCTGGTCTATTTTAATTCCAATATTATTCTTAAGAAATATATCATACGACCAAATAATTATTCAATTAAAAATTAATAAAAAATAACTCTTTGGATGAATAGTTTATTTGTAATGATGTTTTAGACTTTAGAAGATTAAGTGTTCTATCATAGCTAGGTATTTAATATCAAGGAGCTGAATTGCATTAGTTTAAACTGGATTTCTATGAATGTTTTTATGTTAGCTTTGGTTACTATACTGTTGGTTCATTCTATGAAACAATTAAATTACATTCTTTGTTGGAAATGGAGTTAACATTATTAATTATGCGCAACACGAGACAATGATATGTTCATCTTTCTTCTACCATGTCACAAAACCCTTTTGTTGCTGCAACCAATGAAAGAATGAAAATTTGTTAATAATATGTTTCATTTGTAAAATAAATAAACAAATGTGAAATGACTTAGTGGTGATATATTTGCACAAGTAACTTAATATATGTGAGTTTGATTCTTGGTAGAGGTAAAAAAATTGAACTTTTTTTTTTGGAATTTTGATGGTCTTGGTAGCATATGTCAAAGGAATAATTTGGACCTTTTTGAACAATTAAAGGACTACTTTGACACTTTTTTAAGATAAAAGACCAAATTGGATCCCGAGGCAGAATTAAGGGACCAATTTAGGTATTTTGTCAATTAAATTTAATAATAATTATTTCTTCTCCTCTTTCTCACATAAATAAATCATTCTCATTATGCTATGCACATGTAAATTTTGTAAGAGTGAGAGAGTGAGAGAGTGATAGAGAGTATTACTAGTTATATTTTAATATTTTAGTTTATTATTAAATTAAGGTTTTATAGTAGTTGTAGTTGTATTTGTATTGTTGTTGAATTGAGTCTCCTCTAAGTATTTAGGCATTTTAGTAATGACTCATTAGTATTATTATATATGTATTGTCTTTTGACCCATTAGAATCAATAAAAAATTAAAATTCTCTTTTATCTTTACTTTCTTAGTTTCCTTTTAGATTTATAGTTGTTTTCATATCTTGTTAGGGTTCTTGAATTAGCACCCTAACAGAGAAGTATAAACTTAATATACTTACGCATATTTTATAATTATTTACATAAATTAAATAAAATTAATTCCATGATTGAACTATCTAATATTATTATGATGATCATTATATAAAAAGTCAGGTTATAACATCACAATCCAACATATATTAGGTCAACTGTGTAGTAGTGATTATTAGAAAACGATGATGTATGTGGTAAAGAAATCCATATAAATGCACACAAAGTATATACCATGCAAGGTTCTCACTCACTACTACCCCACCCATATAAAGTGTTGAGTCATGTGACATGCCAACCCCCCAAAAGATATTTCTTTATCGAATTGTTTTAAACAATTTAGTTGGTAGAAAGTGGACTATACTTATACTTGAACCACCCTTTTTAAGATTTAACGCTTATATTTATGTATCAATTGCTAAAGATAGCTTATAAATAAAGAAGTTTAATCTATTCTTCTTATATGTTGTTATTTATTTGTATAATTATTTTTAGAAATATTTTATCATATGAGAATATAAATAATCAATTAAAACATTCATATTAAAATAAATGGGTTAAGATTTGAATTAAGTTTAAATCTATTCTTAAAGTCAATGTTATTCTTCTTATATATAATTAAGTTGATTCATGAATCAAAGAATCGAATTATATATAGTTTAAGTTCGATTTATTTAATTAACAAATTTAGTTTTTTTTTTCATATTAAACTCATTTGATTTTTGAATCTAATTCAACAATTTAATTTCAAACTATATTTAAGTTAATTATATATGATTGTATTTTGCTGGTTTAGAGTTCGATAATTTAATATTTTTTATAATATATTAATGTATATAAATGATAAATTTTATAAATCAATGACAACTAAATTTTTTAATAACAACAACAACAACAATAATAATAATAATAATAATAATAATAATAATAATAATAATAATAATAATAATAATGGCCTTTTTCAAGAAATTCATTTTGAATTTGATTGATATGTATTAAGTAGTCCTCACAGAGTGATATAATATTCATGTAACTATGCATATTTGATTTTCAAGATAAAAATAAAACTACACAACTTATAGTCCTACACCATTGTAATGATATATAGTTGTTTTTCCTTTATGAAAGCATATGTTGGTAAAAAAAAAATATTTTATTTCATTATTACACAACCGGCCCAAACATAAGAGGGCTTATCTCATCCAATAAGATTATCAGATATTCTTATAAAATTAAAAAATTCAATAAATAAATAAATATAATATATATATATATATATATATATATATATATATATATATATATATATATATATATATATATATATATATATATATATATATATATATATATATATATATAAAATTTGGAGATTATAATTCAGACATGTCTATTTAATAATAAACTGACTTTATCAGACACTTCCATTTAGTGGTGGCAAACGGGTATGTCCGCTTGTTGCACCCCAAAATTTACCCTCACAATACAAGATTTTGTGTGCTAAGAAGGTTCACAAGGTTCACAAGACCTTTCATGAAGTTCATGAAGTTCATGAAGTTTACAAGACACTTTATGAGGTTCACAAGGTTCACAAAGTTCACAAATAGTCAGAAAAGTTGACAATTCCCTCAGACAATGCACCTCCTAAGCAGTGCATCCAAAACTAGGGTTTTGACTTTAATCAGGCTAAATGGACTTCCAAGACTTCAAGTAAGCTTCATAACATCTTATATGTGTTTAAGAACCCCCATGACAAATTTCAGAACTTTTCTCAAAGGTTTGCTCAGTCAGATGATCAGATAAGTCAAAATCAGTCAAAGCAGTTAAAAAGTCAAACTAGGGTCAACTGTGGTCAAACCAAAGTCAAACTTCATGATTTTTTGCCAACATCAAGTATATGAAGTAAAATTCATCATTTGATCAAGGGTTGATCATGATTCATCAAGGAGGTTTCAGATCATCAAGAATCAGGGGTTTCTAAATTAGGGTTTCCTTAGTAAAAGTCAACTGAACTTTGACCAGCCATAACTTTCACATACTTCATCACCAAGTCTCCATCCAAAGCTCATTTTGAAGGAAATTGAATTCTCTACAACTTTGTGTCTCACAAGCCAAGCCCAAAAATGCTTCATTTGGAAGGTATGAGCTAAGACATTATAGGTCCTTTTAAAAGTCAACAAAAAGTCAACAACTTCAAAAGGGCATAACTTGAGAATGGTAAATGATATGAACATGAAACAAGTGGGGTTGGTTAGAGGACTCTTCAATCTTTCCAAAATGTCCAAGAACACCCTCATAGCATTAAAATTGAAGGATGTGTGCCCTTGCAAAGTTGGGAAATTTTTGGTTGGTTTATGAAGAAAATGGAGGTTTAAAACTAATTTTCTCTAAATGGGCTTGCCATATGATGACCCAATCCACACCAAGACCTCATGCACGACCCAAGTCTCTAAAAATCAGATTTTTTATCATTTTTATTTTATTTATTTTGATTTAATTCATTTAAAATCATTTTAAATTAAAATAAAATATAAAAGTCAAATATTTAAAAGAGATTGAGTTTCTAGAAATTCATAAAAGTGATTTGGATTGAAATAGAAGGTGTTCATACAAGAATATTTGAACTTTAAAGCCTAATCTTTTTGAATCTTTTCTAATCAAATCTTTCACACAAACATCAAGTTTTCTGACCTAAATTCATCACACTATAAGTACATAAGAGAACCCTACTCATTGCACACGAATTTCAGCCTCAAAGTGTAAGTTTCCAATTTCAAAAATCATCCAAAAAACCAATTTTCGGTTTCATCCATTCAAGAGGTTTCAAGGTATTTTGAAGACATAAGAATGTTCACTAAGCATCCTTGAATCGAAACCAATCACTACATTGCATCATAGCATGATACATTAAGAAATCTGAATCTCTCTTGTTCTTGAATTTAAATTTTTCGATTTCGATTATTTAGCCATTATAAATTAATTTTGTTTGTTGATTTGTGATTGTTTGAAGCTTGTGATGAATTCTGGATAGTTTAATTTGAGTTTCATGAACTGAGACGAATTTCACCATGGCTAGGGTTTATGGCCTCCATTAGGGTTTCACTCTCAAGCTAATATAAATCCATTCTAAAAACACAGATCAATGCCAATTTGTCTTTGGACCATGTTTGAACAATTAATTTGATGAAATTTTACAGTTTTTGTGGTGAATAAGATTCATAGGTCTTGCTGCAAGTTTGGAATTCGCAGGAACATTGGTAGATAAATTCGCAGCAAATATCCTAGGGCTGGAGGAAGAAGATGATGCCCTGGCGCGCAATTTCAAATTTTGAAAACTGGATATAATATTTTTTGTTTTGTCTTTGATATTGTTTAACAGTTGTGCGTTTGGCTCAGTTGGTGGAAGGATGCGCATGGGAAGTCTTGGTCCAGGGATCGAATCCTGGCTTTTCCACAAAGTTTTCTTATTTTTCAGTTTAATTATTAGGCATAATATATAATGCATTGTAGTCACCATACTAACAGGTGCGCTCTCCCAGCAGGAATGGTTAACGTGTTTGTGTGATGTTTGAAGGTCCTGGGTTCGATCCCCCCAGGACTTTTGGTTTTGTTTATTTTTCATAATTTTTCAGGAACAATACACAAAAGCAATTTCTCTCCTTTCCTTAGCATCAGGCGCGCGCTTGGCCTGGTGGTGTTGCTGTTGGTCTTGAGATTTCAAAGCCTAGGGCCTGGGTTCGAATCTCAGCCCCAGGTAAGTTTTTTATCCCTTTTTCTTCTTATTTTATTCTTGTTCTTGTTTGTTTAATTAATTTAGTAAATTTAAAAAAAAATGTTAAAAAATAATAAGGTATATTATTTCTTGTAAATAAATTCTAAACTTGTATTTTCAAAAAAAATTAAAACTTTATTATTAAAACTATTTTATTATATTAATGTCATTTGATTTGTATAAATAAATTATTTGTATTTAGGTTAAAGAATATATTAACCCTAATTTTTCTAAAAAATCTAAAAATATTTTTTCTAAAAAAAACTAATTGTAAATATTATTTATCTGTTTATTTTAATTTTTGTTATGTATTTTTAATAATAAATAAATCTAAATGTTTTAATAATCAAACCCTAATTTTTAATTTAATATGTATATATTCTATAATTCATTTATAATTTAAATCTTGCTTAAAAATTAAAATCCTTAGTTTATTTTCATAATATGTAAATATTTTATAATTGTTTATAATTTAATTTTGTATGTACATAAATTTTAATATATGTTTAGAATTAATTAAAAAATGCTAATTTAATTTTTGTAACTATAATTTTATTTTCATAATTAACTTAATTTTTATAATTTGCACATAACCTACAACTTTATAATAATTAGTATAATTGTTTATATTTTAATATTAAATAATAATTGTTTATAAAATTGATTTTTTATTTATAATATTTTTGCTTATTTCATTATTATTATTATTAATTATGTTTATATGATATTTTATTATTACTAACCACATTGTGATTATTTTTATTATTATTTCACTAACCCAATTATTGTTATTATTATTTAATATTTTGCTTATTTATTTAAATTGCTTTGATTATTATTATTATGTAATTGCTCCTTGGTGTAATATTTATTAATAATGTTTATTATTTATATTTTTATGCTATGGTTAGTAAATAGGGAGTGTAAAACATACTTGTATTTTAAAATTAATTTAGATCATTTAAATTTAAAGATAAATAGTAAAATTGTACACTCACACACGTAAGTCGATCTTTGATCGCCATCTCACTTCCTTAGGGATACCTCTCATGTTGCCTAATCAAAAAGGTCAAGTAGGGTGTATAAAGCAAAAGTCCCTCAGTTTAACATCATCTAGTCCCTTAACAGATAAAAGATCAAGTCCCTTTCGAGTGTTGCCTTCGCAATGATCTTGTCCCTTTCGAATAAAGATGATAGTCCCTCCAAAATTTCTTATACACCCCACAGTTGCCTAAATAAACAGATGTCCCTTCACATGTCCCTCACATCCAAGGTAATGACTGCCTATTCCTTAATAATAGGGATAGTCTTACCATTTAAAGGATTCAAGAACAGAAAAGACTTAAACTTAGGGTAGGTTCCTCATAGTTACTTGCTCACTCTTCAAAACATTTCAAACACTTCACACATTTCAAACAATTTTCAAAACAAAGGTTTTTTACGCATCCGTACATGGATCATTATCAAACTCTTAAGAAAATTTTTATTCACACACTTCACATTTCAAAACATTTTAAAGTGAGCTAAGTAACTAAGAGCCCATGGATAACCATGGATGTAAAGGGTGCTAACACCTTCCCTTTACATAACCTACCCCCCGGACCCAAAAATCTTTTAAAAGGTCTTTCCTGTTCTTTTATGCCTTTCCTTTGGATAAAATAAAAGTCGGTGGCGACTCTTGCTATCCGCAACATAACTAAAGTCAGTTCTCCCACCGTGTTACACCGCTCCGTAAAAGTCCGCAAAAAAATGGGACGGGGCGGCGTTCAAAATTGAGAATACGGGCCTAAAATCTAAGCCCTCCCCACAAAAAGTGAGGACGGGGCGGGGAAAGTCCGCAAACATTGCAATTTTTAAGCCTAAAAATACAAAAATTTAAGTAAATATGCATTCCCGCAAAAGGCCGGGGCAAAAACAGGGTGGGCAGGGCGAACACTTTAGAGGGTGAAGGCCTAAACCCTTGGTCCACCTCGCAGTAAAGTGCAGACAAAACGAGCATGTCCAAAGGGTCAGACCCATTTTACCACCCCTACTTCTACTTATCCCCAAAATTAATTTGGATATTAATCTTTGGATTAACTCAAAAATAAGTTCGGATAACAATTTTTAGACTAAGTCACGATAAATTCTTTGGGAAGTTTCTTAAAATTTGAACTTTTTTTAATAAACATGATATATTAGATATACAAAGTATACATAAATGTGATTCATTTAAATCATAGATATTTGTCATACAATTAAAATTAGGGGTGACAAACGGGCATGCCAGCCCCGTTTAGGTCCGCCCTGCAAAAAAATGGGGTGGGTGGAGCGGTCAAAGTTGAGGATGCGGGCTTAAAACCTATACCCTCCCCCAAAAAAGTGAGGACTGGGACGGGAAAGCCCGTGGACATTTCACTATTAAAGTCTAAAAATGCAAAAATTTAAGTAAATGTGCATGCCCATAAAAGTCCGCGAAGAAAATGGGACGGGACGGGCCTGACACTTTAGAGGGTGAACGCCTAAACCTTTGCCCTGCCCCGCACTAAAGTGCGGGAAAAACGGGCATGCCCAATGGGTCGGGCCCGTTTTGCCACCCGTAATTAAAATATCATATATTTGCATGGACCAAATGATCACGCCTAAAATATAACATCAACATCTCTGCGGGTGATAATGGGAAGAGAAAACACACTAAGGGATATAGGAATATCATGCATATACATGAACAATCACATGACTCGCTCAAGTGAATGTGGATACATCAATCGTGACCCACAAGCAAGCCAACCATAGTATAAGGCTATCAAGTCCAAGGGTCGTGTTTGACAATGATAACATATGGCATGAAGTTGATATCATATGATGCCTGATTCCCTTTGAGCGGGATGATGGATCAATCAAGTGGCAAATCCTTAGAGTAGTCTTTCGCATATGCCCAGTCGAAGAGACGTGGAAAGTGTTGATTTATCCATGCCTAAAAATGTTTAAGATGAAATATTTGTAACAGAGTAGCACAAGTATTATGAAATATTTGTAACAGTAAAAATGAAGAAAAAAATCATAAATAAACAGTTGTTTCCCGTCAAGTGTTTAGTCTTTCATATACAAGCTTCGTATAACTTTTAAAAGAGGTAAACTAAACAAGAGGCCACCACTTGTACTCACAGATCATCTTTAATTCAATTAAATATCTAAGATATATGACAATAATATAGGTTGCACTTTTATCCATAAATATGGATGTGCCAGCCCAAAAAAAAGGTATGCTCTGAATGCACATCCTCTAAGTTACACAACATGTGCATCATCACCATCATCCTCCACTGTTGTAACTAGGTGTTATCTATAGAGAACCTCCTTGATTTAAAAAAATTCACGACATATTAAGGTGTCATTTATCTCCTTTTGGGCCTCACTTAGATCAACTCCCAAATAGCTCATCATCATCTGAGTGCCTCGGGTATACCGCATATGAAGTAGTTTAATAATCTTTTTGTTATCAAAGATCAAGCAGGGATGGAATGTCATCAAGTGTGATGGACATGTCACCAATGGGAAGATGGAATGAAGATGTGTCTGAGTATCATCTATGAGGTCGGTACTCTAACGCTCATGTGAGTAAATGTGTGAGAAAGTAGTATGAATGTATGAATGAAAAAATTCCTAAAATGGCGTGTGTTATACTTTATATAGTTTAGGTGATTAAAACCTTTTCTGTGGGATATGACTCCTCAAGCGGGTTATTGTCCGATCATACATATTGGTGAGAGATATCCCACAGAAAAGGTTTTAACCACCCAAATTATATAAAGTATAGCACGCGCAATAATTGTTATGTGCTTCTTTTTATGCGGTACTTGTTATTTGGCCTTTCATCATGGGCCGGGAAAACGATTCAGAACAATTTCCCCCAAGTTTTTGTTCTTACTCATAAAGTGAGAGTTCGTTACGTGTGCATTCAGTCCACCTTCTAGTGGAAGATACTTAATGAGATATCAATAACATTATGAAAATGTGCATCAAATATCTCCCTTATGATTATAAAACTTTTCGCAAGGGAGTCTCGACGTATGGTCCTACGTATGATAGCAAAAATTTCTACTTATACTAGGGTATTCTTCTTTGATGGAGGATATATGAGGAGTCCTAGGATTATTATCTCCTTTCTCTTAATTTGTGATTCTTGAGAGCTCTTATTATATGCTTCTTTTTGTGCAGTACTTGTTATTTGGCCTTTCATCATGGGTCGGGAAAACGATTCAGAACAATTTCCCCCAAGTTTTTGTTCTTACTCATAAAGTGAGAGCTAGTTACATGTGCATTCAGTCCAGCTTCTATAGGAAGGTCCTTAATGAGACATTAATCACATTATGAAAATGTGCATAAAATATCTCACTTATGATTATAAAACCTTTTGCAGGGGAGTCTCGACGTATGGTCCTACGTATGATAGCAGAAATTTCTACTTATACTAGGGTATTCTTATTTGATGGAGGACATATGAGGAGTCCTAGGATTATTATCTCCTTTTCTTCATTTGTGAGTCTTGAGAGCTCTTATTTTGTGCTTGTAATTTCTTTCATCTTCGTCAATATCCTCTAGTTATCCATCATTTTGTTACATGTGTGCCCCTTTCTTTGGTGGAGTATACAACATGTGAGTTGGTAAGTTCATCTTCAAGGTAACACTTAGAAACATTTCTTTTCTTTTATATTTACTTTTGTTATTATGGTTTTTGGATAAAAGAGTTATGGAAGGTTTAAAATATAAAATATTCATTGATATTAAGGCATCGACCCTTCCTGTCTTGAATTTTGGTGAAGTCTCTTATCATAGATAACTTTTGACATGGATGTGAAGCTTAAATTTATGATTATCTTGTGCTTCCACTAATGGTTGTTTCTTTTTATATATGGGCATACCTCTTTAAATGGACAATTCTTGCTACGGAACCTAGAACACGCCAGGAGAAAACTCGATCGCGTGGATAGATCAAAAGACATTGGATATTTTTTTCATCTTCACTGATAATGGTAGTCTAGACCATCCCTTTATTGAGGTGGTTCCTTATTCAAATATAGGGTTACACCCCTTTAAGAAGAGAACAATCTTCAAGGACTATGGCCTTGAAAATGGACAAATATGATCTTCATAAAAGCATATTGATCTTCAAATCTTCTTAATTTAGAAAGCATAAGAGTGGAACTATCTGAACCTTCCAAAAGCGAAATATTCAACTCTAATAATAAGCTCAATAAAAGCGTAACCAATCACTAAAAACAACGCATAAAATAACTGCTTAACAGAAAATTATAACATTCTGAAAAAGAATGTTCTGTTATAAAATGTCAGAAAATTTGTCTTGGCATCAAGAACAAATTCCTGCAACAATACACACACACACACACACACACCTGCATTACTCTTATAACATCAATTGAAGACATCATTCATGACATCTTGAAAGCAACAACATGTTTTACCAAAATTTCTGCCAATCACATAACTAACAATCTCCCCCTTTGGAAATTTTTGATTAAAACCATATTAAAGTAAGGACCTACAATAAACTAACCAGAGAGCCATCATGAAAAAACAACAACTGCTAAGAACCAAACCATTAGAGTAAACAAGCAACACTAAAATTTTCTCCCCCTTTTTAGACATAATTAGCCAACCATAAAAAAAGAAGCCATAAAGAAAAAACCAGGGCAGGTAGAAAGAAAACCATAATTCTTAAGAGTCAAAACAGAAGTTATTGTATCCCATGCACATTAAGTGCCAAAAGTCACAAACCAAGACAAAAAAAACATTCAAACAGAAGCAACACCAACAACATCAATTAGACCTAGAGCTGTCAGTTTCCTCACTAGCAGCAGAATCAGTGTCCTTAGTACTTTCACCGCCTTCCTCTTCATTATCTTCAGCATCTTCAATGCTACCACCTTCAGTCTGTTCAAGATCTTTTATTAATTTTTCTAATTTCATCTTTCTCTCAGCATGAACGCAAATAACCCCTCCTAATTCCCTGCAAACTTCCTTTAAGTCTAATATAACTTATATCTTGGTGGTAGGCGTCTTATTAGTAGATGTTAAGACAAGATTTGGGACATGTCTTCCTAAAAAGAGATTGTAATGCACAGACAAGGTAGATTCTATTTTGCAAACATTGTCAGTACTAGAAATAATATCAGAGTGTTGACTGAGAATAATTCCATAGATAATGAAGGGAAAAGCAATGGGCATTTTGGTAGCATTTGTTGTAGCATGCTTCACATTTTGGTCAAAGATGTAATTTTCATAATCAAACCTAGTCTTTGTACCTATAGAAAAGATAAATTTACCTAATCCAATAGCAACAGTGGAAGTGTGATTGGTGGGAACCCAATTGGCTGCTCCAATTTCTTGAAGAATAACATATTTCACACTAAGTTCTCTAGCAGATAGTTTCCCTTTCATGGGCCAAGCCTTCACTTGATTTGCAGTTATCATTTTGCAAATCTAATTGTCAGTAACTTCAAGCTCACTTTCTTCTTGTTCACTTCTTTCTAGATACTTGTTGATGACAGTAGGAGAAAACTTAATACATCTACCTCTAACATAGACCTTTCTAAAATCATTACTCCTTCTATTGTCAATATCCACAGGAATATTCACAATGAACTCCTTGACCAACATTTCATAACAATTTGAGAAACTAGACACAGTATTCATTAATCTAGCACTGGATATCAATTCTATAACATCCTTGATTTCAGCAGCATCAGTTCCTGGCTCTCTTTCCAAAGCAATCCTTCTTTGATACACAAATTTTCATTTGGTTACATTTTCCACAAAATGAAATGAAATGTTATCTAATGGAACATTTGGTATGCTGATAGAAGATTTATTAACCACAGATTTTCTTGCAAGGGTGATGTTCTGGACATCATTATCAGTTGTTGTGTCTAATCTGGTCTTCCTCTTTTTGGAAGTTGATTCAACTTCGCTCCAAGGTCTAACAGTTCCAACCATCGTCTTTTTCTTGAAGCTCCTTGAGGGAGGGTTATCAGCAACAAAATTTCCTTTTCTGGATTTCATCCTACTGACTATACCAGGGTTAACATTAGCAATCAACTCATTGTTAGAGGGAACATCATCTATATTGACAACATTTTCAGGGTCTTTATTTGGACTAGCAATTTTCTTCTTGTTTGAAACATCTATTCCAACATTTGTACTCTCTTTCTCAATAACAGAGTCAGCAAGGGTGTGTAGGTTCAAATCACCATGACGCCTAATAGCCATATCTACATAGATATTACCTTCTTTGTAATTATAATCAGAAGGCAAGTCATGAGAGGCATATAGTTGTTACCTTTAGAAGATCCTTCAGAAGTGTGATTGGTCATATATTTCTTTGTATCACCACCGTCATAGGGAACCATAGAGAGAGGGGTAACGTTAAGGGCTTCATCAGAAGAAAGGTTCATTTGCGACCTAGCAATGGAATTCGGCATAGTTGATTTTGAGGAGGAAGAGGTCGGATGTTGAGACATTATGAAGTGGTTTGGAGGAGGTTTCACAAAATTATCCAAGAGATTTTTGGAGGTATGGAGAGTTGGGGAGCAGTTTGTGTGAGAACAAATGAGAGTAGGGTAATGTGTGAGAGAGAAGCAAAACGTATATTTGAATGATTGCTCTTGATAGTGGAGATATTTTTGTTGGAAACATAAAGAAAAATTAAAGATGTTTCCATATATCATTAAATGACTCTTCAATTTATTTAAATGGAAAAGGGCCTTGATACTCTTCTCACACAGCTTTAATTGCTATAATCTTTCACAGACACACATTCCCAATTTACCCTTCATATTTCCAAGCTGAATATTATTTATGGCTTTAGTAACATGGTCATACGGTTTCCTTTCAGTAGTCTCATATTCTAAGATAATCACCTTGTCTTCAGCAGACTTCCTCATAACCTGGTGACAGACATCGCAAAATTTGATTTGTTGTGTTGGTTGAAGATGTTTATAGCAATCAGATTGTCACCAAATGATGTTATGACATCCTGTTTGACATTATAATTAGCCAGGATTTGTTTTATCAGTTGTGAACGACTATCTCTAGTTGTTATATACTCAGCTTTAGTTGTAGACAGAGAGACACAATTTTGTTTCTTATTAAAACAAGCTATATCGTTGTTCCTTTCACATAAGAAAACTCCTGACTTGCTTTTCCTATCATCAGTACTACCACTAATACCAAAAAGACTTATAATCTGTATAGGTTCCATCAAGTCCTCATGAACAAGTTTCACCACTTTTGAAGTAGTGAGACGTTTAATCTTTTAGTGACATCTTTATTTGCTCTCTAGTTATGCATTCATTGCATGCTCTTTCTTCTTCTTTTTCTAGAATACGTATAGTGGAATGGCTGGAATTTTTAGGAATCCAAGCATAAAAATTGTCTTTAGATTTGACTGCTTTGATAATGACTTCATTTTTCTCATCAGTAACTATACATTCAGATTTAGTGTAGTTGACATTTAGCCTTTGATCACATAGTTGAATGACACTAATCAGGTTGGCACTCAAACCTTTGACTAGCAGCACATTATCAAGACGTGGGACCCCTGAACACTTCATCTTTCCAACCCCTTTGTTCTCTCCCTTGGCTCCATCACAAAATATAACATGATTAGGAGGAAGAGGCTTCAAGTCTACCAATAAATTTTCAATCCTAGTCATGTGTCTAGAGCAACCACTATCAAAATACCATTCCTCTTTACATATAGTCATGAGAGAAGAATGAGATATTATACTAGTAGCATCAACCTTGGGAATCCATTGATTTTTGTTTATAGGGGTGTTTTAATTTGACCTGGTTTGGAGGATGGGCTTATGGAATCCATATAATTTGTAGCAGAAGGGCTTTATATGACTAAAGTTCCCACGATAATGACATATCCATCACTGAATTTTTTTCTTTCTGTAGTTTCCTTGTCTTCTGTCAGGATGTTGAGGCATTTGATTCAACATCTTGGGTTTAATCTCAGAGTGAACATGATTTGGGATAGGTTATTATCCTCTAATAAATCATATACCAGTCACATATCCAGCAAACTTTCCAACCTGTAGAATCTCATCTGAAGTGTCTGAATTGTTGTTCAGCATTCTGACAGACTTGGCCATTTGATCAAGTTTAAAGTTTAGCAATCTTACCTCATCCTTCAGTTTGGATATGATTTCAAGATGTTCTTCCTTTTCAGACTCCAGTTGGATTATGAGTTCCTTTTGTTTTTCTCCTTGTTAACAAACTTCTTCACTTATGAGGCATAGCTTTTTATAAGAGGCTACTAGTTCTTCAATATTCAATTCATCATCATTAGAGTCTGAGTAATATCTCCCAGTTAGAGCAGTAGCACCCTTAGTTGATTCTTCTTTAGTTTCACTCCCATCCTCCACATCAAACCAAGCTATTGTAAAACTATTCTTCTATTTCCTTTGATATGTGAGACATTCGGGTTTAATGTTCCCAAAACTATCACATCCATAACATTGTATTTATTTTGCTTGAACAAGGCTTTCTCCAACTCTTGTTTCTCTGCTGATGTCAGGTGAGATGTTCTTGACATCTAGTTTTGTCTTCTTCTCAATCCTTCCTATCACTTTGTTAAATTGTTTTCCTAGAACAACCAAGGCGTTTGCTAGACCTTCATCAGTATCCAAATCACATTCTTCTATTCCATCTTTAGTGTTGGAGACAAAAGTAATGTTTTTATTCTTCTTATCATATATGTCATTCATGCCTATCTCAAAATTTTGAAGAGATCAAATAAGTTCATCCACTCTCATCTTGCTAATGCCATGATGAGCTTCTTCTATGGCAGTGACTTTCATGCCAAATCTAGATCTGAGAGTTTTCCTTACCAATTTTTCTTCAGACATTGATTCTCCTAGAGCACTGGAGGCATTAGCTATTTCAAGAATGTTCATATGAAAATCATCTTTCATTCTCAAGTTTTCAAATTTAGTAGTGAGTAACTAGAGCCTAGACATTTTTACCTTAGAAGTACCTTCATGAGTGGTCTTTAGAATATCCCAAGCATCTTTATCCACAACACATGTGTTAACTAATATGAAAATATTTTTGTCAATTCCATTGAATCAGGCATTTAATGCTTTGGAGTTCCCAAGAGCAAGATCATCTTCCTCTTTAGACCAGTCCTCTTCCGGCTTCAAAATTGTTGTGGCCTTCCCATATTTGTCTTTCACAATAGGATGATCCCATCCTTTCAGAACATCTTTCCATGCCTTGTTGTCCAAAGACTTCAAAAAGGCAACCATTCTTGGCTTCCATTAATCATAATTAGTTCCATCCGAAAAGGGTGGTCTGTTCACCAATCCTACATTCTTGTCCATAATACCAGAAAATAACTTCCCTATATCTCACCAAGATACAGAGCAAGATTCCTTCTCTGATACCAATTGAAATTCTGGTACCAGATACGTGATGTTGAAGGCGATGTCATGACATTACTATCTGAGTATTAATAAGATAAAAGCAATATAAAGAAAAGCAGTTATAACACAAATAATTGTTAACCCAGTTCGGTGCAACCTCACCTACTCTGGGGGCTACCAAGCCAGGAAGGAAATCCACTATCAGTAGAACAATTCAAAGCCTAAACAGTCTCAGCTTACAACTTCTTATTTGAACCTACCCAATGCAACTTCTACCTAGAAATTAACATCTATATATGAGAAACCACCATCTCACCCACCCTCAATCACACACTGTAATAATCCACTAATTCTTTCAAAGAAAACAGAAGATCACTCTTCCAAAGCACAACACCTTGATCTTGCTTAAAAGCTTTGATCAAGAACAGAAATTCATGTTAAAAAGCTTAGAGTGGACATAATTACAACTCAAAAATCAGTCCAATTTAAACATCTAGGTGATGTATGAATGACTCACAAATTACAAGACAAAGTAAAAACCCTAAATCTTAATGTGCAACACTCCAATCTCTAAAATCATTAATTCCAAATAGGGTTACACCCCTTTAAGAAGAGAATAATCTTCAAGGACTAGGGCCAAGAGAACGTACAAATATGATCTTCATAAAAGCAGATTGATCTTCAAATCTTCTTAATTTAGAAAGCATAAGAGTGGAACCATCTGAACCTCCCAAAAGAGAAATATTCAGCTTTAATAATAAGCTCAATAAAAGCGCAGCCAATCACTAAAAACAACACACAAAAGAACTGCTCAACAGACAATTATAACATTATGAAAAAGAATATTCTGTTATAAAATGTCAGAACATATGTCTTGACATCAAAACCAGATTCATGCAATAGCACAAACACACTTGCATCACTCTTATGACATAAAGTCAAGACATTCATGACATCTTGAAAGAAACAACATGTTTTACCAAATTTTTTGCCAATCACAGAACTAACATTATGTCTACAATTTGGACTATTTATCCTAGGAAGATACCTACCTGAAGAGGAAATTAACAACCTTTTATGAGGGTTCAAGGTCGATGTAGTGGTGTCTCAAGTCTGGTTTATAAAGTGGTTAGCTTTCAATAAGGGGGTGATCCATGATCACCACTTTGTTTTGTGGTTTGTGATCTTTATCGATGTGATTTTTGATGTGGGGTGTTAACTTTTTTGATCATGCGCTTGTAGTGTTTGCGATAACACCCTTGAGTTGTTCATATCCATTGTAACCATAAGGAAGAAATCTTATGAAAAATTATTTATTCTCATTGAAAAAGATATTACATTGTAATGTATAGTGTGCTATATGCGTATAGAAAAAGAAACTTAACCAAGAAACTACATCGCTACTTATTGGTCTCTAGGCATGTTGGTGTGGTGCATTGTGGCCAGTATACCCCTTCATTTAGATTCGTCCCACACAATTGTCAAATTAGACTGATTCATTCCACACCTTCTTGGGATGCTGATATATTTTTTGGGTAGTTTGATTGCCACCTATTTCAACATCTTTGTGAGGGAGACCATGTTTATTTCCATTACATTCTCTTTATCTTTCCCTTTTTGGTCGCATTGCAAGGCTTTATTTATCATTTGCACTCTGTATAGGCTGGCTTATATTTTTATTGGCTCTTCATGGACATTATAATACTTAATTTTTAAGTGGGTAAAAGAGGCCGCCACGTCCAAATTTGTTGTGAAGGGTCTACCCAAGATGCAATTGTTGACTCTTTTGTACGGAACTACTAAGAGTTTTAGGAATTTTTCTAGTGTCTCTTTCTTCTCTTAGGGTGACCATTTGCTTAATGTATCCCCATGGGTGATTGACCGTGTCGTTGAAAGGTTATATGTATGATCCTTTATATGGCCACAACTTCTTGATAATTGCCAAAATTACATAAAATATTTAGACACTTATCAACTTACTTTACAAGTAATCAATAGAAAACAATCTAATTTATCAATTAACAGTGATAAAACACCTATTTTATTTTTAATTACACGCTAACCAAATACACTTAAAAAGGATAAAAACCATCAAGTAGTACATAAAGACCTTGCCAATACATTTTTCTACAAACATGGTTTGTTAAACTAAAAGCATAGGCACACTTAGCGAACATTGGCGACCAAAAATACTTTTTGGATAAGTAACTTCAAGGTTAAGTAATCATCCCCATAAATCCTAATGCATAAGAGGGCCTAGCGAGAAAAGGTGGTTCATGAATTCAAAGCAAAGTTACTTCACGGTGAAGGGTTTGTGCGTAAGTCAAAGATGGATAGTGCGCTTACTGAGATAGGTTGACTAAGTTAAGTTATAGTTGAGTTGGAATTTTTTAACAATGAAGAAAGTAGGCGTGTTAGGAGAAGATAAGTCATGCACATAACGAGCCTATCTTTCCCAAGTTTATAAATAAGGGTGCCCTTTTTAGTTCAATGGATTTTAGGTAGATTCAAGGTAGTACAAAAAGAAAGTAGGTCCACCTTATATACCAACATGAGAGAATAAGGAGAGTTAGATTAAAGATGGAAGCGCTGCTCGAGGAACCACTATAGAAGTTGTTCACATTCTTTCTTTTAGGGTTTAACTATAAAGCTACAATGAGTAAGCGTAACTAATTATATTTTGTTGGGGTTAGGTGTAGTGATCAATATAATCATATATTATTTACAGTCATGGAGTTTTATGTAATTATACTTAATAATTAGTATTGATGATTGTTCATTCTTAATGCTTGTTTTGGATTAATTACAAAAAAAACATATTCTCATATGACCTGACATACGAAAGGTGCTAGTCATTACTAGATCCAATTCTCCATTTATCAGATGTTAATTCCTAGAAATAAGTTTAGGTTTAATATCTGCATGGATAATGATTATATTGGCGAAAGAGAGAATTGATAAATGCACACTATTGAAACTTAATGTTATTATATTGGTTAATAGGGTGAGATATCATCTATTAGGTAATACACGTGATCTCACTTTGTTGACTCATAAATGAGAGTAACAGGCAGGAATATTAATAGTTGAGTAGAAGAACATATTAATGATCAATGGATATACATTAGGATAAGGATGATGAAATATAATCCCCAACATGTTTTCTCATTATAAAAACTAAAATCTCAATTTATTTTCTATCACTTCATTTTAGTAACAAAAAACTCTAAATAACCCTTTTCTCTTAGAATCACGGAAACTATTAAACAATCTTTAAAACACAACCAGACCATATGGATAAGATAATTTACATACTTACTTTCAAGTTGTAACATTTATCCCTTTTCAGTCCAAGTTTTTCAAATAGTTCTGGATACATAATGTCACAAGAACTCCCTACGTCGATGAAGATTTTGGACATGTCAAAGTTGGTTATGGTTTATGTTATTACCAGAAGAAATGTTTCATTTGGTATTCTACCAACTTTTTTCACTATCCTAGAATCTGAGAATAGGTCTCTCTGATTATCCTTTGGAATCTTCTCCCATATCCTTGCTAATTTCCATTAGCTCATAAATTCTTGTTTTTTAATGTGCCATTGGATAGGTTCCTTAGTTAAGGAATGATTATGGTGATGGTTGTGATGTACTAACTCTTTCCTTTATTGTTTTCCTCTTTGTCATCATTGATGTCCTTTTTCCTTTAGCCCCGCTGAAGACCTCTATAGTTTTCTTTGGGGACCCTTTTACCCAACAGGGGGATCGCTTCTTCCCATGTGATTCATATCGCTTCTTATAGTCTTTCTTTTTATCCTAATCCTGCATTCGTCCTTTGTCTTCGGAGTGTGGATCTATGTGTTTGCGGGTATAATCAATAAGTGATCCAAGATGATGAAGCCCATGGATAGAAAGATGGAATTCAGTCAGTAGCTGCTTACTTGACTAAGACATGTTTTTTATGATGACAACACTTAAAGCCAAACAAATGATAAGTATATCACAAGTCGTCAAAGATGCACAATATGGTTAATACATTTTCCTTCCGAATCAAGCTAGACATTTGCTTATGATCACAATCGTTCTACTCCTTTAACTCTTAATCGATGGTAATCAAATTGGTAATATCTCAAGCCTCAATAAGAAGACGTGAAGCCTCATAGGGGGAAAGAGAGGATGTGTTTAATATCATTAGATTGTGTTCATTTGAGTGATCAATGTCTTGTAAAGACATGACGACATTTCAGGAAGTATTATGGATACCCCCCCCCCCCACACACACACGCACACATAAAATCATTGGGAAGCCTCTCTTTTTTAATTAAATCAACAACAACAAAACATTTTGGAGCCTAGCCAGTTGATTTGGGAAGTGTCTAATTGATTAGAAGACTTCTTAAAACTTTCTAATCGATAATATTATACATTTAATCTATTATATGATGACTAATTGATTATGATAACCTCTTAAAGACTGGTAATAACTTTATATCTAAATATTCCATTTTGGGCATCCATGACGATTAATGGCACTAACTAATCGATTAGCCTAATTGATTAGGTCTTTTAATTGGCTCATAGATTGTTTCCAAATTTATACCATTTCCGGGCCTATAATAAAGAGCTTCTCTATCATTTCAAATCATTTAGAAAACATGAAAATCTCACCTTTCACTTCTCTCTTCACGTATCTAAATCATTCTTGTTTTCTCACATATTTTAGCCATAATGCTTTGAGAATGTTCTTAAGTCTCAGTGAAGAATTTGTTCTGGATGAGGGCCTTATTCTAAATTTACCAAGAGTAGATTGTTCTCTTAAGTAAACAATTCTTCCTTAGGAAGTGATTATTTTGTTAGGGAGTTAAACCACTTAAAAAGCTCTTATTTGTATTTGGGGGATAGTCTTAGTCTCAGTTTGGTTTATGAGATCCACTTGTGTAAAAGCTCTCTTTTGGGTTCGTGAAGATCAACCAGTGAAAAATATTCACAATGGTTCTTGAGCTCAATCTATTTAAAATCTCTATCAGTTCGAGATCATCCTAGTGTAAAATCTCAATCGGTTTCTGAGTTTAACCTGTGTAAAATTTTAGTAGGTTTGAGTTCAACCCGATAAAAATATTGGTTTGGTTTATGGTTAGCCTATGTAATTCGTGTTTTGGTTTCAAGTATATCCAACTCAAGACTTCATCTTGATTCGATATCATCCTGTGCAAAACATCTGTTTGGTGAGAAAACTAGCCACTTCAAGCTTATTCTTTGTTTGATTCAGATACTAACCCTTCAAACCATGTTTGTTGTTTGGTTAGAATTTAGCCTGAAACTTCAATTCCTTATATAAGGGGATTCATGGGCTTAACCTTCTACATCTCTCAAGCAATATTGGATACTCTCAAGATCAATTGTAGGGGATATGATTATTTCACTTCATTAGACATACTTGTATAAATTTATGGTGTCATCTCTCTCCCCTAATCTCGTTTATTTTCCACATAATTTCTTTACTATGAAATTCCAATGCTTATTTATTCAAACATTTTATAAAATGTTTTCAAACTCTTATTTTGAAAATGATTTTTTTTAAATCAACAATTTTTAAACCTCCACAATTCACCCCCTCCCCCTAATCTCTTGTGTATGGGGTGACATGTCCAACAAGGTGTACCGGGTAAATCATCATTTCTTTATCAACTCCTCAATCACATCCTTTAAGTGGATTCATTCATTAGTGTGGTGGTCATGTATTTTGTGGAAATAAGAATATTTGGATTTATATATCATGGCCAACTTCATGATCGGATAAAGGATCTTGATTTCAGCTTCTTTATACCCGTTGTTTTCACATTCTTGCCAAATTATCTCCCTTGATGTGTTCAAGAGAGTGTATAATGAGAACATGATACATGACATTGAGTTTCCTTCATCCCGATGATGCTAGGAGTCTTTCTCAGTCGCCTAACTATTTTTGGGGTTCTCTAATTCTCAATTTATTTCTCCTTATTCAAATATGAGCTCTTCCTCATAAATAATATAAAGTAGTCCCTATCTGACAAGTCATTTAGCTTATGAGCTCCCTCTAATCCCATTTTTCCTGGAACATGTAGTTTTGTCTCAAATGTTTCTTGAATATCTAGCCTTTTAAATCATTATTTGTTCCTCCAAATTCTATATAAACCTTTGTAAATCAATCAATGTATTCCAATAGGGTTTCCTTCTTTTTCTGTTCAACCCCGTTGAATACAACTATGGTAGTTTGTTTCCTCTTTCGCACTATGAATTGGGCGGTGACGAATCCTTCTAGGAACCTATGCTTCTATTTACAAAGGCCTTCAACCACGTCACTTTAGGTCCCTTAAGGGTTAATATGAAAAACTTACATTTTATAGCTCCCTGGGCATGATAATAGTCTATCTTGGCATCTATATGCTCAATATGTTCGTTAGGATCCCCTATTTTATCATAACTCTCCAATTTCTAGGGTTTTTCAAAGGATTGGGGATCCTTTTATCAATGAATCGTCTTGAAAGCATATTTCTCTTTCAATTACTATCTTGTGATTTAGTGCCATATTTTTTCCCTATAGGAGTGGTGTGATGGATATTAGTGATGACTACGATCATCCGAAAGTGTGTTGCTTCTATCTCTTTCTCTAGAACCATAAGGTAGAGTCTAATGTCTTTGATGCAGATTGTGGCCTAGCGTTTAAGGCCGCCCCGTGTGGCAAAATTATGTTGACAGTGATAGACTCTGATTTGAAACTCTATTTTCTGCATGAAGTGTCCTTACATATAAAATTATCATTGGGGAAAGAGAACTGAGTATTTTCTTTTATCAAGAGTATCCTCTCATCAAGGAAGTGTGAATTGTGTTGTTGCACTATGTTATGGACATTGTTCAGGATATTTTTTTCATGACCTAGAATTACAGGTTTTAAAGCATTTCATGTCCATGAATTATAAGTTGCGACGAAGACACATTTAACCTTGGAGCGGCTGTAGAAAAGGTTAGAAGGTTAAAAGATCTTAGAAAGTCTCATGTCCAGCTGTCAGAGGTCCTAGATTTTGCGGAGTTGGAACTATAGGGGGGTACTAAGATCATAACATATTTTACATGTGGATGAAATGAGACCTAAGTCCATGTGTATATGAATAAATGGTGAGAAAGTAGTATGAATGTAAGAATGGGAGAATATATAAAATGGCATATGTGGGATTTTATATAGTGTATATGTGGTTAAAACCGTCTACGTGGAATATGAGGCCTTGAGTATGAAGTCGTCTGAGATATAATAATAAAAAATATGTTGAAGACTAAAATCACATATTCTCGCTTTGGGTGAAATCACGCCTATTCCACGTGTCTTTCCGTAGTATTTATTGTTGGACCATCCATCGTGGTCTATCTAATGACCTACAACCATACATTTTCTAACTTTATTTATGATCTCTCATCAAATTCTATTAAACTTGCATTGACGCATCAAATTTCCCCAATATAATAAGAAAAACAATGATACAAGTTCACCTTACATAATATACTTATATTGAACATGTTATAATCACACTTTGTTAGTATTGCCTATTTCTTTTTTTAAAGAAGTTTTAAAAGTACATATTGAAAAGGTGAATATATGAAAGTATGTGGAGCATTGAAGTTGGTCGATTCCACGCATATCCCTTGGAAGATGCTCATACCTCACTTTCTCTTTTCCTTTCTCCTTTATAAACCCTTCCTCGTTGCTATGCTTCTATACTTCAACACAACACAAACCCTTCTATTCCACAAGTTCTTAAAAGCTCGATCGAGTAATACTTTTCTCTCTTAGCACCACCAAACAATGCTTTCCACACCACCCAAGTTTGCTACTTTATGGTTGAAGATTATGATAAGTGATATTGGTGATGAAGGTGGTGGTAGTACTAGTAGTTATTAATTCTCACCCTACACATCTCAGGGCAACTCCAATCCTTTGGCATATCACTTTTCTTTTATCAAGATCTTGATAGTCTTTCTTCACTTTTCTATTTATTATACTTGAAATTTTATATAAGTATTCAATTGTATTCACTATAAATGGAGTAGTTAATTTGGCTTTTGTTTTGTAGATCTATCATACAATATATGTATTGATTGATGTATTAATCGACTTTATATGTGTATCAGAAATTTATAAGAAATTAACTAAAATAATATGAGGTGAATATTTAAGTATATTTCATTGTGTTTTTTCTTTTAAAGAGAAAACGATAGTAAAATGGGTTACCATAAAAACAAATTTGTATGCTCTTCATTAATTAGAGGTAGTCTAAGTTCCCATTGATTGTTTCATTCTTAAAAAACACTTTATCTAAGATTTCATGGTATTATATGTATATTGAAAAAATGGTAATATATATATATATATATATATATATATATATATATATATATATATATATATATATATATATATATATATATATATATATATATATATATATATATATATATATATATATATATTGTAATTATTATAAATTATTACTTGACTTATATAGTTATATCTATTTGATCGGGGACGGCTGATTTTACCTGAAAATTTAAGGAGAGCTACAAATATTAATTAATATATTATAATTAAAAATTATTGAAATTTTATATATAAAGTTATCAAATTTTAAAATAAATTAGCACGAGAAAAATAAAATATATAAATAAAATAAGGAACAACAATTTTGTATAATGTACACTTTATTCAAAAGGTAAAAGTACGCATATATATATATATATATATATATATATATATATATATATATATATATATATATATATATATATATATATATATATATATATATATATATATATATTGGTTCTTAACTCTTCAAAATGTCTTATGTTAGTCATTTTGTCTAATTCAAAAATCGATTATTAAATTCATTATTAATTAGACGAAAATGATTGATATGATACATTTTAAAAAGTTAAGAAATTGTTTCGGATTGTCCCAATGATTAGGCATGACACAATCCACTCTTGCATCTAGGACGACCCAATAACCCAATGTCAAAGGGATCAACTAACATTATGCCCCTCAGGCGATGAGGTCGCGTCGGTCAAGGTTACTTGTGGTCGAACTCCTCTACTCTTTCAGACTTATGCTCGACACCTAAGGGAAGTCACCCATATACAACCAAGGATAAATCCTGCTCGGTTCACCTTCTGCCCGGCTGGCACCACATCCAAGCAGATATGCTCGTCCCAACGACTAGTTTATGGCAGTTACCTATTTTTGAGGGATCCACGATCCATACCCAAAAAAGGGACCAATAGCCAAGCGCTGGAGGCATTATATAAACCCCCTCACATGAGAGGACCAGGTATCGAAAATTCACTCTAACAACTCACTTTTTCGTACTTGTTCATTCTTCTACCTTGTCTTACTTTGGCATCAGAGTGTCTTACAGGTACACCCCCTTCTCTCATCGACGACCGAGCATCATCATCAATGTTTGTGGCACACTCCAAATTTTGATCTCCGGGAATGATCAGTGGCGCTGTCTGTGAAAAACTTGATTCCTCGTCTTTCATCCTCGGATCGTTAAGACTAAAACACTTTAATTCAAACTCTCGATATGGCTAACTGCGACGATGCAGTTGATGCCCGAATTGTTACTAACATCCCCGTCAAACAACGGGAAAGCGACGAAATCAATCCCCCACTCGGGGAGCCCAACCGTTTCCAGTAAAGCGGACTCATCGCCTCCCCGACGCCTGAACCAATCCTTGAACCAGAGATCACTCATGTTGATCTTTCTCTTATTCCCATCCCGAAGGGAATCAATCTGACCCTTCCTGCATTGGTCGAGACTATGAATCAAAGCAACCTTCTGATCTAGCGCCAAGGTGAAAGAGTCAAAGCCTTGGAGGATGCTCGCCATCCTAGATCCACCTCCCCGCCAAGAAGATCCTACAGGTCCCGTAGTCGTTTCCCTGAACGAAGAAAGAACTGCCAACACCCAGAAGAGTTTGGGTCAATCAAGAAACGAGCTCGCATCTCCTCGGCGACATCGGTCCCCGGAAGCCAGAAAGACGAGGATGACACTCTAGACTTGGACCCGACCATGCCCCGAGGGAGCAAGAAACTGCTCAAGATCATTGTCCCCACATTGACAAAAAGACAACCGTTCCCGCTCCGCCTCCTACGACTTTAGTGACGACGATGAACCACGTGGACCCCTCTCCCAAAAGATCATGTTCACGAGGCTGCCAAAAGGTTTGGAGAAGCCTCATCCTCTAGGGTCCTATGATGGAACTACTGATCTGGTGGAGCATATAGAGAATATTGATGCCCTCCTTGACTATCGAGGCATCCATAGAGCCATCAAATGTCGACTATTTCCAGCAATGCTCTAAAAGGGAGCAATGTCTTGGTACAAAATCATCCCCTATGAGTTCATCACCTATTGGAGGCGGCTCAGAATAACATTCTCCCTATACTTCACTGCCTTTCGTCGACATCCCAAAATTGAGGTCTCTCTAGAGGCGATAATCCAGGGCGAGGATGAATTCTTGTGGGCGTATATCGAAAGGTTCAACAAGGAGGCTATTCAAGTTTAGGCCACCGACGACATGATGAAATACCTCCTTGAACGCGGGTTTTGCCCCCGCAATGACTTTGCCAAAGCCGTTGTCATCGAAACACCGGTCACGCTTAATGTTTTTCTCCTCAATGCCCAGACATACATACAATACGAGAAGAAGGAGGTAGTTAATACTGCATGTGACACTAGGCATCAGGAGGATGCCAAAACCTCAAAGAATGAAGATTTCTCGACATGATGTCGAGGAGGTGACAAAAGAAAGGATGATCGCTCCCACGAACCACGAGAGCACAAGGGACCTTCAAGTCGGTTCCATGAGTACACTCCCCTCACAATGTTAAGGGAAAAGATCATCATCGAATGTACAAACTCAGAGTTCCGTCAGGCTGGCGTCTGATTCCCAAAGCAATTACCGACTAAAGCCAACACGAACAAGAAAAATACTGCAGGTTCCATAAATCTCACAGGCATAACACAGATGACTGCATACATCTGAAGGATGTCATCGATATCTTCATCAGAGATGGTCACCTAAAGTAGTTTACTAAGGGAAAAAAGGCTCCCCGACAGGAGGTATAGGAGTCTAGGAAAGTCGGAGAAGCGGCTCCTTTGGTCGCATATGCTAGCCTTCCAGTCGCTTTAAGCATCACCCGACTAGAAGACTTCTATATTCTCGAGTCGTTCATCTGCCCTACTTACTTTGTTGTTTATAGTCCCTAGTGTAAGTTTGAGATATTCCTAAGAGGTTGGTGAATTAGGCCCTTAAGATTTTTCTCGATTTATCATCAGTTTTTTATTTTACTTTCCTTAAAATTACTAAGTTAAGAAAACTGTAAAATACGGAAAGTAAAGAACACATAAAATTTATATTGGTTTCGCTCACAGTCAGAGAGTACTTCAACCCCCTTTCAACACGAAAGAGATTTCAGTATTGTTAGATATTTGTACAAGCTTAATCCCAAGACTTATCCTACAATATTCTAACAACAACCCACCAAGAATAACCTCTTGGACTTTACAAGTTTAAAGTCTTATTGAGAACAAATCTCACAACAGACTTCTTGTATCCATAATCCAGATAAAAAGGAATAACCACCCAATTAGAACAAGAAAACAATCATTTCTTTTCTACTCTCTCGTTTCCAACCATCTTGGACAACAAGGAATATAACAAGAGTTTTTTTTTTAAGAATAATGAAATTTGTAGAATAATTTTCACTTTGAGTGATGTATCAATACAATTGATCTCCCCTTCCAAACAAGCAACTTATAATGATAGAATATAGTGCTCAAGTGTTTGTAAATATTGTATAAATTTTTCTGGATTGATATGGAAATACATGTAGAAAATTTCCTTGTGAACGTTCAAGAACACAAACACTTGTTTTAAAAATTGAATGATTATAATGATGTTAAATTGCAATGGAAGAAGTTGAATTTAATTTGAAATTTAATGTATTTATAAGTGCATAACACCTCTATGAAACATGATAATGTTATGCAAAAATATCATGAACAATTGTCAAGTTTAAAGAAATGGTTTCATGAAAAGATGCATGAAAAAGTGTTAAAAAAATTATTGTTTTTTTCAAATTCTTATGGACTTGTTAAGTCAATTTTAACGGATACCTGACTTAACAAATGCAGAACAATTTTTGAATTTCAAAATTAAAATACTGCTTTAGACGGGTGCAAATTATGGCGGCCTTTAGTGTTGTTACGGCGGTTTAAAATGTCATAATTTACCAAAAACTGCATGTTTAAAAAATTGAAAAACTAAAAATTTGTCTAAAAATTTGAACCAATATTATGCAACATCTATTGATTTATCCAATTCAATAGATTATATTTGAAAGTCACTTAACATGGTTATTTTGAGGATTATTTTGAAGATTATTTTGAGCACTATTATATCAATATATATTCCATGCTTATACCTCAATAAATAAAGATCAATGTAAGTCTTCATAATGTTGCAATCTTGATTTATAGCCATATTGCGTCATGATGCTTTTTCTCATCATTTGATAAATACACATAGTAGTTGTCTTCATCAAAACATGAATTTGAAGAAGTTTGACTTCACATTCTCCCCCTTTTTGATAATGATAACCTTTGAAAATTGAGATGCTTGAATATTATTGAATGAATAAGAATTTCTTATGTGAATGCTTCCCCTATCTTTGATAACTTCCCCTTGATCAAAACTCTCCCTTGATTCTTAGAGAATTTGCATCTTTTGGGCTACAATTATTAGAGACAAACATACACATAGACATATATATCTTCTCCCCCTTTGTCATTAGCAAAAAGGATGGGAAAAATTTTATACCAATGAGTTTCACCTCAAGAGTGACTTCATCAAATATTCATCTTTTGTGAACATGATGTTGAAGCCTTTGTCACAAAGTTGACTTGTACTTAGAAGATTATGTTTTAGTCTTTTAACATAAAGTATATCTTCAATAGATGTGAAAGTTAGTGTCATCACTTTGCCAATGCCAAGAATTCTTCCTTTAAGGTATTCTTCAAATGTGAAATAACCCTTATACTTTGGAACTAGATTTTAAAGTTAGTTTATGCCTCTCAATCAAAAACATAGAACAACCATTTTATCAATAAAGCATAGATTTTGAAGTGGTCTCTAAGTAAACCTACAAAAGTAATCAAGTTTTATTTGGTACCCAATGTGCTTTGGGTCCATCAAAGTTAGTTCCTTTCTTGACCCACACATAATGCCCTTTGTAACACCTCAAATTTGCCCTCTCTTTTTTATTACTATTTGTATATCATAAGCATAGCATAAGCATACCATATTCTAACATTTGGCATAGAAAAATGAAGTATAATACTCACATGTTCTGGCATAAGGCATATGATCGATTATTTGGAGATTTATGATTCTACAAGTCAAGCCAAGAGCCAAGTGACACTGCAAGAAGCTCACAAGGTCTCATCATATCTTATACAATCCCAAAGTCATCCTCAAGGTCTTAGGAAGGTGGAATTTCATCAGAAGTTCATTTAGTGCATTTTCTCTTACACAGATAAACCCTAACTAGGGTTTTGCTCCAAATCAGCGAATCCTATGAGCTTTGACCAATTCTTGTTGTCAAAGGATCTCATATGATCTGCAAGGCTTATGTATGAAATTTGAGACAAAAATCCATTGAAGAAGTCAGGTACTTGAGCAGTTACTTGTTGATGAAACCAGAAAGTCAATTGTGCAGTTCAAAAGTCAATTGAAGGTTTTTTAGGGTTTAAAGCCTGATCATAAATCTTTTGTAGTCATATCATGTCAAGGAATAACTTGGGTGAGCTCATATGTTAAAAATCATGAATATGCAAAAAGTTGCTAAATTTGAAAATGTAGAAGTTTCTATTTTTGGAAATATTTGCCCTGAGTCTTCAGGCTATTATTTCATGTGCAAAAAATCTCCATATGATTTTTCCTTGAACATGAAAATTGTAGAGCATGATTTTGCCTTTCTAGAAAGTCCTGGAATACCTTCATAGCCTTCCTAGAACTCAAGTTTTGATTTTTTTAAGTTCAAGGCATTTTAGGATTTTAGTGCATATATGTCAAGATTCTATTGGTCCTCCTATATATTTTTTTGTGACACCTTTTTATATTATGTCCTAACACTTTTTTTAATGGTACCTTTTCATGTTCATGTGGCCCAAGTTCACATATACCCACCATTTACTTTTTTTTCCTTTTACGGATTTTTGGGAGAAATAGTACAAAGGAGTGAGGCACATGTGATAGTTTTTTTAAAAAAGGTCAGCATTTCATTCATACCTCACACGCCTTCCCATCCTTTCTTTCCACTCACAATATACTCACATGTATGATTGGTGCACCAAAACAGTGATAAAGTATCACATGAACCCTCCATATCGTACATACCATACAACCATCAAGTAACAACCAACGTCAGCCATCAGATCATAATTTTTATCATTGTCTTAACATCATGTTGCCAACACCCTCAGTCTCACAATAATTATTGTGCACCACATGTAGAAAATGAAGTTTGAAAAAACAAATTAGAAAGGAGAAGAAGAGAGCACGTGTTTGCTCTGCAGTTTGGAGTAACAAATTTTGCAGCTCACACCCTTCATATTGAGCATACACCTTTGCCATATAAGGTGTAAGGTCACGAAATTGGAGAGGGAGAGATTTTTACTCATACTACCACTCTTTGACTCTGATTTTACTCTCTCATTTTTATCATCATAAGAACTCAATATAAGTTTCTGCCCTCACTGAATACATAAGTATTTGCAGATCATCATCAACATCATTTCACTAACAACACCATCTTCATCCCTTTGAATCTAATAGTGGAGGATTTGTGTAAATTTGTGTAGATCATCAACACTCAGTTTCATCATTTCTTCACTCATCATCAAGTGTTAAGCCTTTATTTGGCTCAAAGGAATCCCAAGGAAACTCATAGCACCTCTGGTTTTCTCAAAATATCAAGTTTTCTCCATTTCAGGTTTGAACATCTCATCTATATTGCTTCGGTTTTGCTCAGTTAATGCTTGTTTCACGTTACAATTACTTGATCTGAACTCTATGAAGTGATTAGAAGCTAGTAGATGCTCTAAATATTGATTTCCAGTTTTTGATGCACAACTTCAAACCGTTAATTTTCTTTGTGTGGTGATTGTTTGTGAATTTGAGTGGCACATTTGTGATCCTCGTTGCCTCAGCTTTCTATTGATGTATGATTTTTTTCTTTCTGGAAATATTTCGTGTTGTTTCGTCGGAGGTTGGCCGGAGAAGACAATCGAAACTTCTCCAGCCGGTGATTTTCTTTTTATTGCAAGTTTGAATGATGTTTGTTGATGATTGTTAATCTAAGGGCCATAACTTTGACAGCACATTTAGTGACCATGTGCCTTGCATGCGTGTTTCTGTTTTCCATCTTTTGTGTTTGTGTGTGTGGGTACACGTTAGTGTGTGTGGGCTCTAGATTTGAATCGTGCGCTTGTTGACTTTATTTGTTTGAGTTTTATTGTGATGTGTTGGATCAAGTGACTTAGGGATGATTATTATTGACAGTAGGATTTGATTACTTCCTCCATTTGACTCAATTGTACTCATTGAATGGAGTGACTTGATTCCGTTGACCATGCGTTTAGGCCGTTAGATCTGTAGACTTTGTGACTTTTGATAGCAACCATAAGATCTACATACTTTCTTCTTTGTTGACTGAGCTTATGGGAACTGGGCCTAGCGTTTTCCTAATAGCACCCCTGTCTGGGCCCAGTTTTTGAATTTAACGAGGATTCTTTGCTTTTTGAACCTCCTAGCCATTATTTCATTTATTTATTTTCTCTTTTAATGTTTGTTTCATTTCTTGTTCTTAAAAATATTTAGAAACATTAAAAAATAGTGAAAAAATTCATAGACCTTTATTTTGATTTTCTTTAATTTCTGATATTTTTATTTCTCATTTTTTATTAATTTTGGCGCCTGATGTTAATTTTTGACTTTATTTCTTTTCTTTTTAATTCTTTTATGCACACCTTATCTTGCTGATTTTATAATTTAAGTTTGAAAATAGTAATGAACCTGATTATTTTTGCTATTGATTCCTAACATGTTGAAGGTCACTTGGAATTTATTTCATGATTTTTATGATTTATTTACTTGGTTTTTGCCATGTTGTTTTATGTTGAAGTTTACTAAACCCTAGCTGGACTTTAGACATTTATTTGACTTTATTTGCCTCTGACTTTTGAATTGTGATTTTGATATGTGGTTTTTAATTGATTAAAGTATCCTCATGCCTAATTGTAGAATTTTTAGGGTTTTTTTTCCATTTTATTTGAATTTTGTGCTTGCTTACCCTATTTTTGAACATATTATGGATGTATGATTGCTCATTAGGTTATGAGGGCACTTGTGCCAACTCCTAGAGGTTGTTTGATTGATTCTTAGCATGTTATAAATGTGTTTCATTTCTGGTTGTGATATATTGATAAGATCTTTTGTTTGTTTGTATTTCATTGTGTTCTTATTTGTTTGTATGTCATAACCTTTACTTGTAGGTGCTCATGGTGAGTGAAGTATGAATGTTATCCACATTTCAAATCTTATTCTCATCTCTTTTGAATGCTTTCTCTTTTGATGTGCCTTATGCCATCTTGTGATCATTTTCTTACCTCCCCTCTTAGAAACAACTTAACTTCTTTAAGAGAAGTAAGTTGCTTTCTATTTTCTTTTGCTCCTTTCCTCCTTTTTTCTTCTTTTCTTTAGGATAAGTAAGCCACACTAACCTAGGATCATCCTTTGCATGACAACATTAGGTCTTGATTATCCCCTTTAACCTTTAAGATCTTTTTTGGTTCTTCTCTTCTCATCTTCATACAAAAACTAAAAAATACTTTAATAAAGGTTGAAGTAGTCTCTTGTGTTATGGCCTTATTCCATGGATAATTTTATTCACCCCATCTTTGTGGTGGCATAAGAATATCTATAATGCACAAGTTCAATCATGAGACTATTTTCCCAAAGAAAATCATAAAAAACATTTATTTATTTTAACTTACAAAAACACTTAATAATTCCAAAACAAGTTTGTGAATTCAAACCCTATTCTTGGGAAACAAGTTTGAGGATCTTCTTCATTCTTAGTGAACTTGTTACTCATCCTATCTAGGGATGTGGTAATGGGAATACATCCTTAGGAAAGGATTTGCTTTCACTTCCTTGTGCCACACTCTTAAAAGACACATAAAAAACACTGGAATAAAGAATAAACGTCTCTCCTTCGGGACTTCTTTTCCCATCACCTTCATTCATAACGTAAGAACTTGCTCCTACTTGTCACTTTGCAAGATGTTAACGCACTCGTTCCAGACGAGCCTGCAACACCTGAGCATTGACATAAGCAGTTCAAACTTTTAAAACACAAGCCATTTTCCGTCCCTAGTTAGGGGAACTACGGCGTCTCTGATCCTCATGTCCGGATGAGGTACATAGGCAGCGGGGTATGGCCCGTTCGATCACTCTTTTATTTTCCCTACATTTTCCCCCTTTCATTTCTTTTGTTATCTAGTTTCAGTCTTTCTTTTTGCAGCAGCTTTAATTCCTTCACCCTTTGAAACAATTTCTTTGCAAGCGTGGATCCCGTCAGGTACGGCAGACGATCTGGGATGTTAATACCTTCCTAAGTCGTAACCGACTCCCGAACCCAGATTCTTTGGTTCGTAGGACCTTTTTCCTTCCTTTCTTTTCTTTAGTTTGTGCAACATTACCATTCTCGTTCCTTCGGGATAAAAATGTTTGGCTGATGACTCTACCTCTTTTCTGCGCCACTTTCGCGTTTGTACCAGGATGGAAATCCAGGGAGCGACACCCTTGTGTTATACTAAAATTTTTCACATAACATGAGTTAGGTGTATGTCCGATTACTCCACAATAAAAACATGTTGGTTCAAAGTTGCTTTTATACATAGGAATATAAGACTTATTCTTACCAATTTTTTTCTTTTAGGATATTGATGAACCACTTTAGGTTTGTCCACTTTCACTTTAGGAATTTGTTCACTAACCTTTACAAAGATGGTTTTGTTAAAACTTGGTTTAGAAAATTTTGAGTAACCAAGACCACTCTTATCATTTGAATACCTTTGTTTACTAAGAACACACTCAAATCCAATTTGTACTTTTTCATACCTTTCAAGGACTCTTTTTAGTTGGACAATTTGGAATGAAAGTGACTCACACTTTATGTGTATAAAATTCTGGTTTTGATCACTAATTAATTTTTATTTTTCATCTTTTAAATCATTTTCCATGGTCTTAACCGTTTCTTCTAAAGTTGAGATTTGTTTCTTTTGTGATGAAATTGTTTTGTACAAAATTTTGCATTCACTTAATAATTCATCAATTGCTCCTTGAGCATCACTATCATAAATTGAAAAATTATTGCTAACCTCATGTTCTTCATCCCTTGAATATGTGAGACCATCAATGCCTTGTTTGCATGATCTTCATATGAAAATGAACTTATTTCATTGTCATCTCATGCAACATATGCTTTCTTTGGCCTTTTGTCCTTCTTTCTTTTGAAGTATTTATCCTTATTTTTAAGTGTACGACATTCACTTTTAACATGCCCTTTTTCTCTACATTCAAAACATTTAATCTTCCTTGTAGGTGTTTCTTCTTTAATGACTTCTTTTTTTCTTTCTTTTCTCATAAAATTTTCAAATTTCTTGATAAGTTCATCATCTTCATAACTATCGTATTCATCCTCTTGATTGCTATCATAATTTTTTACTTTTATCTTTAATGAGACATCTTTTGAATAATTTACTTTAATTTCAAGCTTCTCCAATCTTTCGAGTTCTAATTCATGCTCTTGAAGTTTTCCAAACAAAGTAGTGGATGCCATCGTGGATAGACTTTTCTTTTCGAATATTATCGTCACTTTAGGTTGCCATTCTCTAGACAAAGATCTAAGCACTTTAAGATTAATTTTATCGTTAGTTAAAGTCTTACCAAGTGTAGGCAAATGATTTGTTAAGTGCACGAATCTTTTCTGCAAATTGAGGATTAATCATCTCGGTTGCATTCTGAATAACTCATATTCCTGACTTAACGTGTTCAATCTAGATCTTTTAACTTCAGCGGTTCCTTCATGAGTTTCCATCAAAGTATCCCAAATTTTTTTTGCCCATGTACATGTTGAGACACGAAAAAATGCATCCATGCTTAGTGCACTTTGTAGAATGTTAATTGCCTTTTTGTCACAGAGAACCTTCTTTTTATTATCATCATCCCATGAACCTTTAGGCTTTGTTGAACTAATACCATTAACAACCGTTGATGGAACGAAAGGGTCATTTTGGACAGCATCCCATATTTCATCTCCTTGTGCTTCGAAGTGTTCCTTCATTCGAATTTTCCAAAATTCAAAATACTCTCCTGAGAATAGAGGGGGCTTTTTGCTACTACCACCATCTTTGAAAACCGATATTGCGGAAGCCATTCTGTATCTTTTAGGAACAAGTTACCTATAACTTGCTCTGATACCAATTGTAAGTCTGAGATGCGCCTAAGAGGGGGTGAATTAGGCTTGTACAAAATTATTCGATGTTTTTCCGGTTTTGACAATTCTTTTCTTTCTTACGGAATCTAAGTGCAGAAAGATAAAATGCGAAAAGTAAAAGAGACACGAAGAATTATCCTGGTTCCCTTCATAATCCGAAGGTACATCTAGTCCCCTTTCCAAACCGAAAGAGATTTCCAATATTGTTAGATCTTTGTACAAGCCTAATCCCAAGACTTATCCTACAATCTTATAACAACAACCCACCAAGAACAACCTTTTGGATTTTACAAATTTAAAGTCATATTGAGAACAAATCTCACAACAGACCTCTTGTATCCACAATCCAGATAACAAGGAATAATCATCCAAGTAGAACAAGAAAACAATCCTTTCCTTTCTACTCTCTTATTTCCAACAATCTTAGATAACAAGGAATATAACAAGAGTATTTTTTTAAGAATAATGAAATTTGTAGAACAATTATCACTTTGAATGGTGTATTAATATAATTAATCTTCCCTTCCAAATAAGCAACTTATAATGATAGAATATAGTGCTAAAGTGTTTGTAAATATTGTATGAATTTTTCTGGATTTATATGGAAATACATGAACAAATATTCCTTGTGAAAGTTCAAGAACACAAACACTTGTTTTGAAAATTTAATGATTATAATGATGTTAAATTGCAATGGAAGAGGTTTAATTTAATTTGAAATTTAATGTATTTATAAGTTTATAATACCTCTTTGAAACATTGTAAAGTTATGCAAAAATATCATGAACAATTGTCAAGTTAAAAGAAATGGTTTCATGAAAAGATGCATGAAAGATGTTAAGAAAATTATTGTTTTTTCAAATTTGTACAGGACTTGTTAAGTCAGTTTTAACAGATATCTGACTTAACAAATGCAGAACAATTTTTGAATTTCAAAATTAAAATATTGCTTCAGACGGGTGCAAATGACGACGGTTTTTAGTGATGTTACGACAGTTCAAACTGTCATAATTGACCATAAACTGCATGTTTAAATAAATTGAAAAATTAAAATTTTGTCTAAATATTTGAACCAATCTTATGCAACATTTATTGATTTATCCAAATCAATAGATTATATTTTAAAGTGATTTAACATGGTTCAAATATAAAAAATAAATTTTCAAATGTATGATTAAAATATTTTATTTTTTTAAAGCTAGAAATAGTGATATATTTTCAATCAAATGAACCATGCATGCAAGTGAATTTTGGAGATTATTTTGAGCACTATTTTATCAATATACATTGCATGCTTATACCTAAATAAATAAAGAACAATGCAAGTCTTCATAATGTTGCAATCTTGTTCCATAGCCATATTGCTTCATGATATTTTTTCTCATAATTTGATAAATGCACATAGTAGTTGTCTTCGTCAAAATATGATGTTGAAGAAGCTTGACTTCACATTCTTCCCCTTTTTGATGATGACAACCATTTAAAATTGAGATTCTTGAATCTTTTAGAATGAATGAGAATTTCTTATGTGAATGCTCCTCATATCTTTGATAACACCCTTGATCAAAGCTTTCCCTTGATTCTTATAAAATTTGCATCTTTTGGGCTACAATTATTAGAGACAGGCATACACATAGACATATATATTTTCTCCCCCTATGTAATTAGCAAAAAAGATGGGAAAAATTTTATAATACATAAAGAATTTAATGAAAGTAAAAATAATTTATACGAACGAGTTTCACCTCAAGAGTGACTTTATCAAACATTCATCTTTTGTGAACATGATGTTGAAGCCTTTGTCACAAAGTTGACTTGTACTTAGAAGATTATGCTTTAGTCTTTTAACATAAAGTATGTCTTCAATGGATGTAAAAGTTAGTGCCATCACCTTTGCCAATGCCAAGAATTATTCTTTTAAGGTATTCCTCAAATGTGAAATAACCCTTGGACTTTGGAACTAGATTTGAAAGTTAGTTTATGCCTCTCCATCAAAAACATATAACAACCACTTTATCAATAAAGCATAGATTTTAAAGTGGTCTCCAAGTAAACCTACAAAAACAATCAAGTTTTATTTGGTACCCAATGTGCTTTGGATCCATCAAAGTTAGTTCCTTTCTTGACCCATACATAATGCCCATGTGTTATACTAAAATTTCTCACATATCATGCATTAGGTATATGGCCAATTATTCCATAATAAAAACAGGTTGGTTCAAAGTTGCTTTTATACCTAGGAATATAAAACTTATTTTTACCAAATCATTTTCTTTTAGGATATTGATGAACCACTTTAGGTTTGTCCACTTTCACTTTAGGAATTTGTTCACTAGCCTTTACAAAGATGGTTTTGTTAGAACTTGGTTTAGAAAATTTTGAGTAACCAAGACCACTCTTATCATTTGAATACCTTTGTTGACTAAGAACACACTCAAATCCAATTTGTCCTTTTTCATACCTTTCAAGAACTCTTTTTAGTTGGACAATTTGGAATGAAAGTGACTCACACTTTATGCATACAAATTTTTTTATCACTAATTAATTTTTGGTTTTCATCTTTGAAATTATTTTCCATGGTCTTAACCTTTTCTTCTTGAATTGAGATTTGTTTCTTTTATGATGAAATTATTTTGTATAGAATTTTGTATTCACTTAATAGTTCATCAATTGCTCTTTGAGCATCACTATCATAAATTAAAAAATTATTGCTAACCTCACGTTCTTAATCACTTGAATTATGTGAGACCATCAATGCCTTGTTTGCATGATCTTCATCTCTAGATGAACTTATTTCATTGTCATCTCATGCAACATATGCTTTATTTGGCCTTTTGTCCTTCTTTCTTTTGAAGTATTTATCATTCTTTTTAAGTGTAAGACATTCACTTTTAACATGACCTTTTTCTCCACATTCAAAACATTTAATTTTCCTTGTAAGTGCTTCTTCTTTAATGACTTATTTTTTTCTTTCTTTTCTCATATTTTTTTTCAAATTTCTTGATAATTTCATCATCTTCATCACTATCAGATTCATCCTCTTGATTGTTGTCATAACTTTTTACTCTTATCTTTAATGAAACATCTTTTGAATCATTTACTTTAATTTCATGCTTCTCCAATCTTTCAAGTTCTAATTCATGCTCTTGAAATTTTCCAAACAAAATAGCAGATGTCATCGTGGATAGACTTTTCTTTTCGGATATTGTCGTCACTTTAGGTTGTCATTCCCTAGACAAGAATCTAATCACTTTAAGATTAATTTCATCGTTGGTTAAAGTCTTACCAAGTGTCGTCAAATGATTTGTTAAGTGCACAAATCTTTTCTGCAAATCGATGATTGATTCTCCTGGTTGCATTCTGAATAACTCGTATTCCTAACTTAACGTGTTCAATCTAGATCTTTCAACTTCAATGGATCCTTCATGAGTTTCTATCAAAGTATCCTAAATTTGTTTTGTCGATGTACATGTTAAGACGCGAAAGAATTCATCCATGCTTAGTGCACTTTGTAGAATGTTAATTGTCTTTTAGTCATAGAGAACATTCTTTTTTATCATCATCGTCCCATGAACCTTTAGGCTTTGTTGAACTAATATCATTAACAATCGTTGAAGGAAAGAAATGGACATTTTGGAAAACATCTCATATTTCATCTCCTTGTGCTTCTAAGTGTTCCTTCATTCGGATTTTCCAAAAATCAAAAGACTCTCCCGAGAATATAGGGGGTTTGTTGCTACTACCACCATCTTTGAAAACCGAGATTGCGAAAGCTGTTAGACGATAGCGCGAATCTAGAAGGGGGGTTGAATAGATCCCTTTTTAAAATTTATCTTTTCAAAATTAAGTTGAAAGAGAATAGCGGAAGTTTCCCGGAAAATCGTCTAGTTTAAATTTGAAGTCACCGGAGATCGGATATGCATAAAACTCAATTGGAATGAAATGATGACTAGATGAATTAATATTTCACAAATGATACACTTGAATATTCAGCACTTGATAAAACTAATCTTAACGATGATTGGAGAAGAAATAAAAAACAAAAATATTGATTTTGTGTGATTAAGCTTTTTATCAAACACTTAGAGTGCATACTCCGAAGGCAATTTTGTTGTATCAACTAGTGCAGAATTTTACTCACTCTAATTAACACTTTTGAGTGAAGCAATTTATCAAACACCTTGTTTGCACTAATTTGATACACCAGAATTTACAAGCACACAATATCAATATGAACAAAAGTAAAATGCGAGAAATAATAAGAACACAAGGAATTTGTTGAGGCAGTTCCTTCGTCGTCCTCGCTTGAAGTACTCTGCCCCCAATTCGAAATTGAATTGGACAATTTTATTAAATCGCAATTGTTTTACAAGAATAGAAATGAATTAACCAACAAACTAAACCACGTTGAATGTGCTGTCATATCTTCTTCTTGTCCCTTGATCCAAAGTAGAATTAAGTCTTCCACGCGTGTCGAGAAAGCCTCCTATTAATTGCTCTCTTATTGCAAGAATACACGATTCTTCAAACTTTGAGCACGGCTGAGTTTCTCCCACACTTGTGAACCCACTAAGACCTTCGCAATCCTCTGTCTACCGTGATATGAGAGAACGATCCACTTGATCTTCAATCTACCTTACTCGGCTGAATCTACGACCAATCAATCTGTGCAAAACCCCCAAATCTTCAATGATCTTGGAGGATAAAACCCTACAGATTTTTCCAAGGAAAACCCACACACTCTAAATCCAATCTGAAATTCTGATTCACAATTGAACGTTATCTTCAAAACGTACACCAAGATCGAACAAAGATTATTGTGTGTAATTGTTTGATTGATGCAGGAATGAAGAAGATGAAGAGAGCTATGTGTATATCTTTCACTTTCCTTGTTCAAACTTCTCAAAAGAAATTAAGCAGCTATTTATATTGGTTAGAGAAAATATATCATAAGAGAGGGAAAAATAAATGAAAAAATGAGTCAGCACAATAATGAGCCGACTCAAATCATTAAATGAGTCGGCTCAAACTTACAGATGAGTCGACCAAAATCAACAGAGAGGCAGCCTGTTGAGACCCGTGGAAAATGAGAAGAGAACACTTCTTGATGAGTCGACTCATGAGGGATTTTGAGTCGGCTCATCCATACTCATGAGTAGACCAAAATCATGCCCTAGGCAGCCTGTTTGGACTCGTGCGATTTCCACCATTTTACACTTGAATGAGTCGGCTCATAGAGGGTTTTGAGTCGATTCATCCACACTTATGAGTCGACCAAAATGATGCATCAGGCAACCTATTTGGACCCGTGCGTTTGTCATCAATTTAACACTGAATGAGTCAGCTCATTGATGAATTTGAGTCGGCTCATTCAGTATATTTTTCCAAAAACGCCAATCCTTGCTTTTTCATTTTGAACCTGTCAAGCTTTCGAAACATGCCAAGTTTTTGACACATTAAAACCATACCATGTCACACAAACTCCCCCTTTTTGATGATGGCAAAAACTTGATGAATCAATCGCCAAACTCCCCCTGATTATGTGACCCGATCTTATATACATCGATCTCAATATCATCTCCTCCTTTGACAACATCAAAAAGAAGAGAAACCATATGAGTGAAAAATAAAAATAGCACGTTGAAACAAATGTCAATTGAGAAGGCAATTGCGATAGAACCACGCATTCACAAACACACAATTTGGAAAGGCGAGAAAGAGAATGAGAATAAACAAAACAATGGGATTAACGAGAAATAAAAGTTCATTCAAACAAACAAAGCAACCATTACATAAACCAAAATAATATTCATGACAATTACATATGATGCAACTATTCTCTCAAGGGTGTGGATAACGATCCCTAGTGGAAGGGTAGCGGCGATGATAGGTGATGGGCTGTGAATCATCCATGTCATTTTTCGTGAACTGAAGAAAACTACTGTTTAGTGAGTTAAAAGCAGTGTCCTGAGCAACCAAGTGATCCTGCAATGCAGTATACCTAGTGTCTTGAACAAACACATACTCAGCAAAGGCGGTGTCTTGCTCAGTTAAACGCCTCTCTAACTCGGTGTATCTCTCAGCCTGAGTGTTGTAGAAAGCCTGCTGTTGAAGTTGCATATTTTGGAGCATCACCATTATTCTCGATGGATCATCTTGTTGCGGTTGAGATGGAGGAGGAGAGGGAGGAGAAAAACGAGTAGTGGTGTTAGTCCACCCGGTGTTTTGCCATTCACCCCAACCTTGATTTAGTAATGACACCCTTTGAGATATCTCCAATGATGTTATCGATATGATGATCTTTTGATGTCTTCCATTCCAATGGTAGATCATTTTGAAGGGATGCTTGACCTTCATCTTTGAGACTAGACACATCAACCGGCTCCTTGTTAACAACATCCGGAAAGGGTTCAACATGAGAAACATCAAAGTCTTTAACAATCTCACTAGAGGAGGCACCTGCACCAATAACACTACTACCTTTTTCGACAACATTAGGATAAGCTTCATCAAAAGATACATGTAAAGATTCTTCAACTATAAGCAACCTTTTATTGAATATTCTATATGTTTTGCTTGAATTAGAGTATCCAAGGAAGATGCCTTCATCCGCCTTTGAATCAAATTTACCAAGATTTTCTTTTCCATTATTAAGCACAAAGTATTTACAACCAAAAATGTGAAGATGTGAAACATTAGGCTTTCTTCCTTTTAATAGTTCATAGGGCGTTTTATTTAGAGTGGGTCGAATAGTGATCCTATTCAAAACATAGCAAGCGGTGTTAATAGCATCGGCCCAAAAATATTTAGGAAGACCGCTATCATTAATCATAGTTCTTCCCAATTCCTCCAACACACGATTTTTACGTTCCACAACACCATTTTGTTATGGTGTTCTAGGAGCGGAGAAGTTATGATCAATGCCATGATTTTCACAAAAAAATTCAAAGAGATGATTTTCAAACTCACCTCCATGGTCACTTCTAATAGTTACAATGTTTGTGCCAAATTTGTTTTGAGATAATTTGGCAAAAGTTTCAAAGGCCGAAAAGGTATCACTTTTACTAGCTAAGAAGATTGTCCAACAAAATCGAGAGTAGTCGTCAACAATAACAAAACCATAATAGTTCCCTCCTATACTTTTGATTCTAGAAGGACCAAAAAGATCCATGTGTAGAAGTTCAAGAGGTCTAGAAGTATAGACTAGATTTTTTGATTTAAAAGATATCTTAGTTTGCTTACCCATTTGGCAAGCATCACAAAGATGATCTCTAGTGAACTTTATGTTAGGCAAACCGACTACTAAGTTTTTGGACACAACATTATTTAGCAAGTCAAAGTTGATATGAGCTAAACGCCTATGCCAAAGCAAAGATTCTTCACTTTTGGAAATAAGACATTTAGGATTACTCAAGGTCATCGAATTCAAATCAAGCATATAAACATTGTTAACCCTCAGGCCTTTAAACATATCCTCTTTGTTGTCATTGTGTTCAATTATGCATCATTCTTTAGAGAAAGAGACATTATATCCCTTATGTCGCTCCCGGGATTTTCATCCTAGTACAAACGCGAAAGTGGCGCGGAAAGGTTAGAGTCGCCAGCCAGACATTTTTATCCCAAAGGAATGGGAAAGGTAATGTTGCACAAACCTGAGGAAGAAGGAAAGGACAAGGTCCTGCGAACCAAAGATCTGAGTTCGGGAGTCGGTTACGAATTGAGAAGGTATTAGCACCCCAATCCGTCCGTCGTACCCGACGGGATCCACGCTTGCTTGCTTTGTTTCAAAGGGTGAGAAAAATAACTGCTGAATAAAACTGCTGACTGGAATGAGAATGAGAAATGAGAAAGGAATAAGAAGAGAATGGAAAGAAAGGGGGAAATGTAGGGAAAATAAAGATTGTGCTCGAACGGGCCCTACCCCGCTGCCTACGTACCTCATCGGGATAATGAGGATCAGAGTCGACGTAGTTCGCCTAACTAAGACGGGAACTATTTGTTTGTGTTTTTTATGCTGGAACTGCGTATGTCTATGCTCAGGTGTTGCAGGCTCGTCTGGTACGAGTGCGTTTACCGTCTTGCATGAAAGACAAGTCGTCGCGAGTTCGCGTTGTGAGTGAATGAGATGAGAAGAGAAGTTCCCGCAGGATAGTCGCTTGTTATTTGTTTTTGGCTTTTAAAAGAAGTGTTTTGAATTTTGTTTGTGAACTGTCTTGTACTAAGACCTATCCATCGCGGGAAGCACTTACACCTCGCCCCGAAACAGGACGCGTATAAACACTCCGCAACAAAGTCTCGTGTCGTACAAGATTGTTCGGTTTTTATTAAGTGTTTTATTATTTTTTTTGTTTTGAGATGAGAAAGAATGACTCAAGTTGATAAAAGGAAAAATCTAAGGGACTAAGACTCAATCCTAATGTTTATTTATTTACAAAAGTGGTCCTATGGTTTGTGAAGTTTCTAAGCCTAATGGAAACTAGAAACTACTAGAATTCAACTTACTTCTTAATGAAGTTAAGTTGATTCTAAGAACAATGGGGGAAGCCTATACAAGTTGTAAAATTAAATGAAGCAAAACAATGAATTTAACCATAAGGAACAAAATTCTAAAAAATGCCTTAAAGGCATGAATTAAAAAATAGTCTATTTATTTATTCTACTTCTACATGGAAATGAAGTTTCAAACCTAAGTACTAAGTCTAAGTCAAACCTAATACTTATCTAAAAAATCAAATTTTAACTAGCCTAAGTCTAAATTAAATTCTATGACTAAATTTAAACTAACCTATTTCATTTTTTATTGAACAATATTTACATGACTTAAAATAATGGGAATTATGCCTAACTAGGCCTAAAGCTAACATCCTTAAAAAATATTAAATCTTCTAGAAAAATTATGAAACTTAAACTATAGGGTCCTAACACTATATAAAATATTGTATTAAGAGGGATTCTAAAAAATCTTATTTTTTCTATGCCTAACAATTAATTATTTCCAGCCAAGAATTAAATACTAATTCCTAAGGATTATACCATTAAAACCTAAGATAAAAGCTCCTAAAAAATCCACTAAAAATATCCTAAGAACTATTATGAGTCCCCTAATTACAGAAAAAAGAATGGCTCAAAAAAGTTGCTGGAAGTTACATAAATAAAATGAACAAAATCCAGCATAATTAAAAGAAATTCAAATGAAGCTAATTAAAAGAAAAAATTTAGAATTAATTCAAAAATAACCAAATTTCAGAAAATAAAAATATCCAAAATTTCTAATTAGATCTAAAAAGCTAATTAATTTTTTATGGAATTTTTCTAACCTTTTTACTATTTTTATTGAATTTAATTTGAAACTATATTAACTTAAAATAAAAATCTTAAAGAAATAATGCAGGGGGTGTCCTTAGTATATTTTCCTAGTTATCTTATAAACTGGGCTCAGAAATGAGGTGTTAATAGGAAAAAGAAACAGGCCCAATTCGCAGCCTTGGGAGAGGGTACAACAAGCAACATTTTCAGCTTGTTTCTAATTGTCCTGGAAACAGGGGTGCGGATATCAAAAAAATCCCAGGCCCAGTTCGTAAAAAAAAGAGCCCAGGGGGTGCAAAAATCAATTTTTTGTGCTGTAATTTTCTATGGGCTTATGAGAGGAGGTGTAGGAATTAAACATATCTTTTAATTAATTTAAAGGATAAATTGGACTAATCTCAAGATAATATTTTCTAAAATCTTAATTAAATTCTAATAATCTTGTGAGTCAAACCTTTAATCTAATATTAATGAATTAAATTCTAATATTTCTAAAATCTTAATTTAAGCAAAAGAATTAAACTAATCCTATTATGAAATTTAATCTAAAACCTTGACTTAGGAGAATGAATTAATATTTTCAAAAAATCTTGATTTAAACTAATGAATTAACTAATCTTATAAATTAAACCTTTAATCTAATAATAATATTTTTTATAAACCCTTAACTTAGAAATGAAATAACTCTTAACTTATAACAAATGAATTAAATTCTCACCTTATTAAAAATGAATTGAACTCTAATCTTATAAAAAAATGGATTAAATTCTAATCTTATAAAAAAAAAAGGATTAAATTCTAATCTTATAAAAAAAGGATTAAATTCTAATCTTATGATAATATTTAATTAAAATCTGAATTAAAAAAAAGAATTAAATCTTTATCTTAATAATATTACTTTAACAACACTGTAAACTCTTAACCTAAAATTTGATTAAACTCTTAATCTTATCTCATTAAATATTTAAACAATGCATTTAATTGGGATTTACAACATTTTATTATCATTAATTTCCTAATATCTCTTTGAGATTCCACTAATTGACCTAATTGTTCCTCTTATAATTAACAACAACAAAACTAAACAAATGCCAAAAGGCTAGCTGAAGAACAAACGTAAAAAACCCTAAGAGGTTCTTCCTCTCGCCGCCGAACCCTTTTCCTCTTCTTCCTTCTCAAATCTCCGTCGCACCTCAGCCTCACCTTCTTCTTCCTCTTCATCATCACATCAAACCATCGTCACATCCCTCTCTCAGCCTTACCGTCAATGGCACATAACTCTTCTTCTTCCTCTTCCTATCTCCACCGTCAAAACCTAACCTAAGCATCAACTCTAAACCTACGTTTATAACCCTTTCCGAAAACAAAATCACTAACAAACAGCTTCGATAATCGTTATCCTACATCTACAGAAGTACTTGAGTGTGTACCTGGTGAATCACAGACGTATGAAAGGTGTCGGGAAGATGAACCCGTCCCTGCTATTTCGCCGATACTGAGCTATTGGTGATGAACTTGTTCGGTTAACAACCTGATGTTAGGATGTGTAACCCTAGCTTTCAAAACCGGTGACGAAGACCCGCGAAGCTTTGATTCGACGGTGGAGGAGGATGGATTCAAACCGAAAGATCCGTGAGGTGTTACTGAATTGTCGAAAACTGCAGATTGAATGGCGATTGCAGGACTTTGATTCTGTTGGCTAAGTCTCTCACGATTCTTCAGATTATAGGTATTGAACCACCTTACCCAACTGGTGTAACTTCGGCTAAATCCGCATCAATATTGATTGGTTCAATTCTTTCCTCGATTCCTTTGCAGGTGCCTCGTTAGTGAAAACAATTATGCAGCATTGATGGAGTGTAATGCTAGCCTGTAACTGATGGGGATTCAGGAAGCTAGTGAAGCTCTTGATTGAGGGAGATTCATGATGGAATAAGAGGATAGGATGCAAAAGAAGAACGGATTGAAGGGGGATTGAGTCTTAGAATGAGGGTGGAGATGCAGGGGATTTGTGATGAGGAAGAATGGAAAAAATTGTGAAGAAAAACCGAAAAAATGATTGAAGAATAGCTCTGGTTTTATAAGGGATGCATCAGGTGAACATTCTAGAACTTTTCTGTTAGAAATTGGTTATCAATTAGTTAAAATTCTGTTATGGATTTTTTTTTATTTTTCTTTCTTCTGTGAAACTCCTCCTCTGTTATGGCTTCTATCCTTCTTTTTTTTTGGTTGAAAGTTAGTTAGAGACTAACTGAATTTCTGTTGGGGTTGTCAGATTAGTTAGGGTTTTAAACTTATAATGAAATTTGATTGGTTTTGTTATGCAGGGTTATGACAGATTGGTGAGAGGTGAAAGGAATTGATAGAAGATTCAGAAGCTTGAAGATAGTGTACTGCAAGGTTGTAGTCCAAAGTGTTATTGCCTGTGAGGTTGAACTTTGTGAGGGAAGCATCAATTATGTGGAACTTGAGATTAGAAGGGGCAAAAGTGACTACTAGCACAATGATTATCGAGGCAAAAAACAAAAGCACAGCAAGTATGATGAGTACAACTCTAATTTGCTCATATGAGAGTCGTAAGTTGGCGAGGCAATGACCGAAATAATTGAAATTGATAGCCATGTTGATGTGATTTGAGTGAGGCTTTTTTCCAGTTTCCCTTGTAATTTAATCTGAACTTCTTTTGCTGGATTTTGTATTATACTTTCATCTGAACTTTGTATTATACTTTCAAGTTTCTATTGTAATTTAATCTGAATTTTGAGTGAAGCATGAACATTGTAAAACTTGATGCCAAAGCAAACAGGTCCTTATTTTGATGATTCCACCAATTTCTCTTATGCCGAAAAATATGAGGCAAGAAATCTGAATTTCAAGGGCCAAACCAACGGCGACACCACTGGTAACTAAAGTAGATTGACGCACTGTTCTTCGATCTTTCTTGATAATTGAACAATGAAATCGTCTTGCAAAGGACTAATACAAATCAGCAGAAAAACAAACCGATGAAGTAAAAATCATATTTCCACAAATCGTGATTCAAAATTTGACACTTCTCTTCTTTTTTTTGGGATACTTATGACTTCACAAAAAAATGAAAAGAAACAAAACTTATATCCACTTCCTTTGGGTGCATTATTTTTCTATTTCAATTTATTTTCTTATACACTCATGTACCAAGACACTAAAACACCACTTTTGATCTAAAATTTGATATGAAGCTAACAATTGACATGGATATTAGTATCCTCAACCTTGTAAAATATTCAAAGTATGAACTAAGGAGGAGAAGTGGACATGGTTTAGAAAATCTAAATGGATTTGGAATGGCTTCCAAGTGATATAAACTCGAATGGCCTGACAAAATAGAATTGGGCTTCATCCTTTGAAATGGACAAGGGCTTGGAACAAGTATGAATTAAGAAAGATGACCACAAATGGACCTAGAATGATTCTATTCAAAATTTTGCAACGGGCCTATGAGTTTAAAAGCAAATGGAATGGACTTTGACATCTCGATTTTAGCCCAAAGCCTATTTTGAATTCTTTCCACCAGTCTGTAAACATAACCACTTCTGAGCCACTGAATAATTTTCCTGATAAATTACACCCCCTTTTGAATCGTCTGAAATATGCATTGTTTAAGAAACTGTCCATTGGCCCAAAACAAATCTTGCAGTTGCAAACCTCTTTTGATAGTTTGGCCCTAACTAGGTCAAACTCCCATCTGAATCGAAACACAACTGAACAACCGCATTTGAAGTGGAATCATCGTCCAGTGAATGTCCTCTATCACTTCAATTTCTGACAGATAACGTATGAAACCCCAATTTCCCTGGGTCCTGATCACATGCCTTATGAAACAACGAAATGAACTACTATGATGTTAATGAATTGATGAGAAATGCTGATGAATGCAAAATGATGAACCAATAGAGGGAATAAATGTGAGGGCAAATTTTGAGGTATTACAGCTGCCCCTATTCAATCATCTGCAGACCTGAACGAATAATTGCAACGGCTTTTAGACGTTCAAGGTATGGAGTGATTGAATACTCGAACAAAACCTGAAAATTTGCACCCTGAGGGCAACAGAAATGCCATCTGCCCATTTATCTATTTATGTATTTTTTTATTTTGACCTCTGAATAGGTAGCGAAAATAGAAGCAGGCGGAAATATGCTGGGAAGAATGCCATCCTCGAATGGAGACGCAAAAGTATACCAGCCTCGACTGATAACCAAACACAAAAAGAAAAAAGGACAAGATGGAACGGGATCATTGTACTTAAATGAATACCCGAAACGTGACCGTTGTACTGAAACGGAGACACGAGGAAATGAGATTGTTGTACGGAAACAATACTCAAAGACGAGACCATTGTACTTAAATGGAAACTCGAAAGGAACGGGGATCGTTGTACTTAAACGAGAGCCCAAGCAAACAGGATCATTGTACTTAAATGATAACCTGAGACGCGACCGTTGTACTGAAACGGAGACGCGAAAAAATGAGACTGCTGTACGGGAACAATACTCAAAGACGAGACCATTGTACTTAAATGGAGACTCGAGAGGAATGGGATCGTTGTACTTAAACGAGAGCCCAAAATGCGACCGTTGTACTGAAACGGAGACGCGAAAAGATGAGACTGTTGTACTGAAACAATACTCACAAACGAGACCATTGTACTTAAATGGAGACTCGAGAGGAATGGGATCGTTGTACTTAAACGAGAGCCCAAGACGCGACCGTTGTACTGAAACGGAGGCATGAGAAGATGAGACTGTTGTACTGAAACAATACTCAACTGGGGATAACAACAAAACTTGGTAGAAGCATCCATCCTGAGAGATAAAGTTGCATTCCGTGGGGAATAATTCAATCTGATGGGAGATATAACAGGTCTTATGTAATATACCTCAAAACTGGCCCATGTTGGCATGCATATGTTTGAGTTTATGGCGTAATGCTCCATAACGATGGAAATGCTACGCTTTGGAGGATGCAGACGCAAGGATGATTATGCGAATGACAATGCAAAGAGGTCTCCTGATAAGGAGACTGCAGGTAATTCCAGATAACTTGGCTGGTGAGAAACGATGATCACTGCATTGATCTGGTTCATCCTGATGAAGAGGAAACAACTCTACGGGGAAAGCTGTTAATAATTCACTGGCTTTGAACAGCCGCCACTGCCAAAAATAAATTGGACTTTGAGATTGGAGTGCCAAGACCCTGCTGGAGATGGACCCTTCTTGAATTCTGTTGGGGAAGTGAGGACTTCCTGGGAACCAAAGGCATGGCACTGCTGAGGAAGCAACTGCTGGGGAGGCAAGACACTCCTTATACTGCTAAGAATTGCCCCTGTCTGAAGGGAGACTTCTGCTTGGAGACGACACCCACTCTCTGCTATCTTGCTGGGGTGAAATTTCAACTTGCACATGGCTGGGGATGATTGAAAACACCCTGGGAGACACTTGTTTCTGTCCAAACAAAAGGGAATGCCCATCCCGGATAATTGTTGTTAGCTTTGTTAGCAACATCAGCACCTGTACCTGCATGAACACAATCGATAGTACCTGCAACATAGAGAATTAGTTTGGGACCTGCTTGCCCCAGGCTCATAGCATGAATCATTGTCTAGGTATCTCAACACCCTTTCTGAGTTATATTAAATGTTTCTATTCTCCTGCACGAGTTAGAAAAGCATTCAAATGTTCATAACACAATGCGAGTTACCATTTACTAGACGTTTTCACAATCAATCAATGCTAGATGAAAAAGTAAAAACAAAGAAGTAAAATAGTCAATTGACTGAAGTTGAATTCTATTGATTTGGAAAGGTGGCCCTGAATAGGCAATACAAAGGAAGCAGTTCCCTGGAATGAGGGAACAACTAAAAGAAAAACAAACTATCCTTTTGGCAATGTGAGAAGTGAATCTCATCAAGTCCCGACCCAGTTATGACTCGTATGTCTTCAAGACGCTCCGCTCGCTCTGCCTCTTGAGAAAAGTAAATGAAATGATCTTCAACCCTTTGGATAGCCTCAACTATAGGTATGTCATGGATCTCGCAGATCGCAGTCGTTCGTGTTAATCCCTCTTTTGCGTGGATCGCCCTTTCGGGTTTTCAATCCACCGGGATACCCTTTTTTGCCTGAGTTGTCCAATGTGGCTTTTCAACTCAGCGGGTGTACATTTTTTCAAAATTTCCCTAACTTTTGCCCGAGCCTTTTATTCTGTTTTTGGCTCGCCGGGATGCCCATTTTTGCCTGGATTATTATTCTGTTTTTATCCAGCGGGTCCTTTTTACACGAAGTATTTTCTTACTGCGTCTGCGTTGACAGGGGATGAAAAGTCTTCTACGTCCATGGTTGTCAGCATTAAGGCTCCGCCTGAGAAAACCTTTTTAACCACGAACGGTCCTTCATAATTGGGTGTCCATTTGCCCCTGTGATCGTTGAGAGGAGGAAGAATCCTTTTCAGCACTAAATCTCCTGGCATGTACCTCTGTGGTCGCACCTTCTTGTCAAAAGCTTGCTTCATTCGTCGCTGATACAACTGTCCATGGCATACAACTGCTAGACGTTTCTCTTCAATGAGACTCAATTGATTATATCTGGATCGGAGCCACTCAGCTTCATCTAGCTTGATGTCCATCATCAACCTCAACGAGGGGATTTCTACTTCGATTGGTAGGACTGCCTCCATACCATACACCAATGAGAATGGAGTTGCCCCAGTTGAAGTGCGTACTGATGTTCTATACCCATGCAACGCGAATGGTAACATCTCGTGCCAGTCTTTGTATGTCACAACCATCTTCTACACAATCTTCTTGATGTTTTTATTAGCCGCCTCGACGGCGCCATTCATCTTCGGACGATATGGAGAAGAGTTGTGGTGTTCTATTTTGAAGTCTCGACACAAGTCAACCATCATCTTGTTGTTGAGATTAGAACCATTATCAGTAATGATTCTTTCAGGGACTCCATACCGACAGATGATGTCCCGCGTAATAAATCGAGCGACCACTTGTTTAGTGACATTGGTGTAGGAAGCTGCTTCAACCCACTTCGTGAAATAATTAATAGCAACCAGGATGAAGCGATGCCCATTAGAAGCTGTTGGCTCAATCTTTCCAATCATATCGATGCCCCACATAGTGAACGGCCACGGTGAAGACATGACACTCAATGGATTCGGAGGCACATGGACTTTGTCGGCATAAATTTGACACTTATGGCATTTGCGGGAGTATTTACAACAATCAGATTCCATGGTAATCCAATAGTATCCCGATCTTAATAATTTCTTGGACATGGCATGTCCTCCAGCATGGGTACCAAAGGAGCCTTCGTGAACCTCCTGCATCAACATGTCTGCCTCGTGTCTGTCCACACATCTGAGCAGCACCATGTCAAAGTTCCGTTTGTACAACACACCATCTTGATTCAAGAAGAAACCTCCTGCCAGTCTTCTAAGAGTTTTCTTATCTTTACTAGATGCCCCGGCCGGGTATTCTTGAGCCTTCAGGAATTGTTTGATGTCGTGGTACCAAGGCTTGTTATCTTCACCATCATCAACTGCAAAGACATAAGCAGGTCTTTCAAGCCGGGAGATCGAAATTCGAGGCACGAAATTTTCTCGACAAACTTTGATCATGGATGACAAAGTTGCGAGGGCATCGGCGAACTAGTTTTCGTCTCTAGGAACATAGCTCAGCTTTACTTTGGTAAAGAAGGTTAACAGCCTCCTGACGTAATCTCGGTAAGGAATCAAACGAGCTTGATGAACTAGCCATTTGCCATTGACTTGATTCACCACCAAAGCAGAATCTCCGAAGATCTCAAGGTTCTTGACTCGCAAGTCTATTGCCTCTTCAATCCCCATGATGCAAGCTTCATACTCTGCCTCGTTGTTAGTGCACTCGAAGGTCAACCGAGCGGCGAGAGGTGTGTGGACTCCTTCCGGTGAGATAATAACAGCACCTACTCCACTCCCATTCATGTTTACAGCTCCATCAAACATCAACTTCCATCTGGATTCAGGGTCAGGCCCCTCCTCCGGAAGTGGTTCTTCATGGTCTTTCGACTTGAGGAACATGATGTCCTCATCCGGAAACTCAAACCTCATGGGTTGATAATCATCAATAGGCTGCTGGGCCAAGTATTATGACAACACACTCCCCTTGATAGCTTTTTGTGAAGTGTATTGTATGTCATACTCCGTGAGTATCATCTGCCAACGGGCCACTCTTCTTGTCAAAGCCGGCTTCTCAAAGATGTATTTTACAGGATCCATCTTGGAAATTAGGAGAGTAGTGTGAGTTAGCATGTACTGTCTTAGTCAGCGAGCAGCCCATGCCAAAGCGCAACAAGTTTTCTCGAGTAGTGAGTATCGTATCTCACAATCGGTAAACTTTTTGCTAAGGTAATAAATGGCGTGCTCTTTTCGACCAGACTCGTCCTGCTGACCCAGTACACATCCCATCGATCCTTCGAGCACAGTAAGATACATAATCAGAGGTCTCCCTGGCACTGGAGGCATAAGAATTGGTGGTTCTAACAAGTATTCCTTGATTCGGTCAAAGGCTCGCTGACAATCTTCGTTCCATTTAATGGCCTGATTCTTCCTCAGAAGCTTAAAGATGGGCTCGCACGTGGCCGTCAGGTGAGAAATAAACCGTGCAATGTAGTTTAATCTCCCCAAGAAACCACGCACTTGCTTTTCAGTCTTTGGCTCAGGCATTTCCTGGATTGCTTTCACTTTGGCCGGATCAACCTCAATTCCTCGTTCACTAACAATGAAGCCGAGCAACTTGCCAGAACGAACCCCGAAGGTGCATTTATTCGGATTTAACCTCAGTCTGAACTTTCGAAGCCTGTCAAACAATTTTGCTAGGTTGACCAAGTGCTCTTCCTCAGTCTGGGATTTTGCTATCATGTCATCAACATAAACCTCAATTTCATGATGGATCATGTCGTGAAACAACGTCACCATTGCCCGTTGGTAGGTAGCTCCTGCATTCTTTAAACCAAACGGCATGACCTTGTAACAAAAGGTGCCCCAAGGAGTGATGAAAGTTGTCTTTTCCATATCCTCGGGAGCCATCTTGATTTGATTATAGCCTGAGAATCCGTCCATGAAGGAGAACACGGAAAACTGAGCAGTATTATCGACAAGTACATCTATGTGGGGTAGAGGGAAGTCATCTTTGGGGATAGCCCTATTCAAATCCCTGTAATCCACACACATCCTGACTTTGCCATCTTTCTTGGGAACCGGCACGATGTTAGCAACCCACGGAGGATAACTAGTCACGGCCAAGAAGCCAGCATCAAACTGTTTTTGCACTTCTTCTTTTATTTTAATTGCCATGTCTGGACGCGTGCGCCTCAATTTCTGCTTTACCGGAAGACAACTTTCTCTGAGGGGTAGCTTGTGTACCACAATGTCAGTGTCTAAACCAGGCATATCTTGGTAGGACCATGCGAAGACGTCAACGTATTCTCGAAGCATAGCAGTCAAGCGGGTCTTGACAGACTCTTCCAAGGCAGCTCCGATCTTGACTTCTTTCTTGTCCTCTTCAGTACCCAGGTTTATCACTTCAACATCTTCCTTGTGCGGCTGAATCATCTTCTCCTCCTGTTTAAGCAGTCTGGCCAACTCTTCGGGTAAATCGCAATCCTCTTCACCTTCCTCATCGGCTTTATAAATTGAATTGTCGAAGTCATACTTAGCCATAACAGGGTCGTCATTGATAAGATCTGGTGACGAGCACCTGCATGAATGATGATTCATGCAAGGCTTTAGCAACAACTTGATAAAATGGGAAACATTGCCATTTTAAAAACTTTTCTTTCTTTTTTGAAAAACAAAAGTAAAAACGAAAGACAGAGAACAAAATGAATGAATGTGAAACGTCAATTTTATTTATTATTGTGTTAATGAACAAATGAACCCTTACAAAGAGCCACTATGCCTCGGGCAAGACATAGTGCTTTAATACAGGAAAAATAGAAACATCATTACTCTTCGAAAGAGGTGACCGAGATGAGCCTTTCCGATGTCCAGTTGCTAAGCTGAGTTCCTGGAGCGGCAGGCCTGATCCATTCATCTAAGTCACCATCACTATCGACAATGTCATCCTGTACTGCACTGATGTTTCCGTAGTCTATCACTCCTGCGCTTGTGAAAGTGACCGGGCTCTGACAACCTGTTGCACTTGGCTCAGACGAGGATCCTCCAGGGTGATAGCCAATCCCGAACATGTCTTTCTTCTCTGGCAATTCGACTGGGCTGCCCCAGCCTTCTCGCACTCCAGATTCTACTAGTTCAAGCGCTTGTTTATAAGAGGCTATGGAAACCCCTTTCTTCGGTACTGCAGGAGAAGTTGCTACGGCGGACGCTTGCTCGGACTTCAAAGGCTCAAAAGCTTGACATGGGGTTTCGACTATCTCGCCATCCATCTCCACATATTTGAATGAGGCTAGATGACTGACGAAGATATCTTCTTCCCCGCTGACCGTCACAACTTGACCTTCCCAGACGAACTTTAATTTTTGATGGAGTGTAGAAGATACCGCTCCTGCCGAATGTATCCAGGGTCTTCCAAGTAAACAACTATATGCCGGCTGGATATCCATCACGTAAAACGTGGCGTTGAAGATCTGTGGACCTACCTTGATGGGTAATTCCACCTCTCCAAATACCGATCTCCTTGACCCGTCAAATGCCCGAACTACTAGATCACTGGGCTTTAGCACCACTCCATCATAGTTCAGCTTCATCAATGCCTTCTTAGGCAAGACATTCAGAGATGATCCAGTATCCACCAGCACATGGGAGAGTACTGCACCCTTACACTCTAGAGAGATATGCAATGCTCGATTATGAGCATGCCCATCAGAAGTCAAATCCAAATCTGTGAAACCAATCCATGACTGGCATTAACGCTGGACACCACCGTTTCTAACTGGTTTACAGAAATATCCTGAGGCACGTATGCCTTGTTCAGAATATTTAAAAGGGCCTTCCTGTGAGAGTCCGAACACATGAGTAATGATAAGATGGAGATCTTTGACGGCGTCTGCTGCAAATGGTCTACAATCTTATAGTCACTCTTCTTGATGATCCTCAGGAATTCTTCGGCTTCTTTATCAAAGGTGAGATCTGGATCAGTTGACGGAGTTGGATCATTGGCAACTACTGGTTGCTTCCCCCTGGCTCTAGCTTGGGCTTCGGCAGTATCCCTGGGTGGTATCACATTGCTTCTCAGTGCTTCCGGCGCAAATAGTCTTCCGCTTCTAGTAAAACCCCCTACTCCAACATTCTCTACTTGAGCTGGGGTTATACTAGTCGTGGCCAACTCTTGTCTCTGGCCGTTGCAATACACTTCGCCACCATAATTCCAAGGAACTGCTCTGTCACTTTGGTACATTATGGGTCCAGCAGTGGTAATAGTTATTGGCGCCGCTCTGGCACGCGAAGGAACTTGGGATGGATCATAAAAGATAGTCACTGTAGATACTTCACTTTCTTTCACAATCTTGTCAAATTGCAGCACTCCTTCATCAATCATACCTTGAATTCCGGCCTTCAATCGTTTACAACCATTGGTAGCTTCAGTACACTCTGAACAATCATCCTCGCATCCAGGGAAAATGCCTTTCTTCAACAAGCAAACCTTGATAGCAACCAATGAAGTCTGCAAGTCATCTATATCATCCACCAAATTCAATTTCTCCCCTTCACCAATTGCACCAACCGTGCCCCTGTGAGGAGGCATGGCATTTTCCAGCACATTAGGAGAGGGAGCGAAATTGATCGCTTTAGAATCCAACAAGTCCTGAACAACATGCTTCAATGCTTTACAATTCTCAGTACTATGGCCGGGAGCTCCAGAATGAAACTCGCATCTAGCATTCGAGTCATAACCTTCAGGAATTTGGCCTGGCCTCGGAGGTTGCAAGGTCCGGAGCTGAATCATTTGAAGCTGCAGGAGATTCTTCAACAGTTGGGAGTAAGACATTGGTGGAGCTTCAATATGTCTATCCTTCATCCTCTGGGAGTAGTACGGACGAGGGGGTCTTGGCTGATACCCCTGTGAGCGTTGCGGCTGTGGAGGCTGGACCCGCTGTTGAACTGGAGGAGTTGAAATAGTGACGGGGCCACTTGCTGATAATATCCTTGGTGCATCACTCCCCTCTGTGCGTATACTGCACCTGTTTCCCCTTCCCTCCTTTTCACAAAGGGTTTCTTGATGCCGGACACTGAAGCGCTTCCATTTTGAATCTTCCCCTGTTTGAGCCAGCTTTCAATTCTTTCTCCAGTCAGGATAATGTCCGAGAAACCACTTGAGGAACAACCAGCCAACCTTTCCATGAAATGCCCTGGGAGGGTATTCAGGAAAAGATCGACCATCTCTCTTTCCAATAACGGTGGTTGCACTCGGGCGGCCACCTCACGCCACCTCTGTGCATAGTCTTTGAAGCTCTCCGAGCTCCTCTGTGTCAAACTTTGAAGCTGAGTACGGCTAGGTGCCATGTCAATGTTGTATTGATATTGTCTGAGGAAGGCCTCTCCCAAATCCTTCCAACTTCTAATAGAGCTCCTTTCCAACTTCATGTACCACTCCAAGGACCCTCCAGAAAGGCTATCCTGGAAATAGTACATCCAGAGTTTCTCATCTCGCGTGTGGGCCGCAATCTTCCTATAGAAGGCCTGTAGGTGAGTTTTCGGGCAAGAGCTGCCGTTGTATTTATCAAATGCTGGTGGTCTGAACTTGTGTGGAATGACCACTCCAGGTACTAAACCCATATCTGACACGTCAATTCCCAAAGTGTCTTTGCACTCTAAGGCCTTGACCTTCTCTGCAAGCACCAAGAAGTTGTTGAGATTTCCATCACCGCCGAAACCCATATCGTTGTTGAAGTACTGGAATTGGTCTTCCTGCCTGTCGTGCACAGGAACATACGTAGCCATAGCTGGATCTGGAACATGAGGTCCACTTGGGCCGTTGTTAGTGTTGGGAGGACCCCCTAGTCCGCCGGAAGTGGTTGCCTGAGCATTAGTGTTAGGAGGAGTTAACCCTTGAATTGCATTTCTCAGCTCCTGCTGCCCCTGGGCCATCCCCTGCATCAGAGTCATAAATTCTGCCATTTTGGTACGGACTTCATTAAGTTCTGTCTGCATGGCGTCCATTGCTGTTCTTTGATTGTTGCGGGTCGCGTACCGATGAGGAATATTTTGTCGAAGGTATCGGGTCTTGGCGGCCCTCGCAATCTTTGCCTGTTGAACACAGATAAATTAAACATCCCGAAGAAAAACCTGCAAAGACAAAGACAAAATGCAAATGATGTGTATGCAATGCAATGTGTTCCTTTTATTCCCGAGTATTTTACTGTGTCCGGTCCTGGCATTAAGAAGATAAGAATTGGGAAGAAGACCCAAGTAATATTCAGACATAATGACGGCTGTGAAGAATTGGTGCTCATTACCCCGTGTCGGTGCAAATAACAAACAAGAAATCCGGAACAAATCAATCATATAAACTGGAGTTTGAAAATACAACGTCCCTGAAGGGTACCAATCAAAATAACAACGAAAGTACATCACATATAAGGAATCCCACAACAAGCCTGTGGGTAATCCAAGTACAACAACATGAAATTAAACCCTAGGGAACTCTATATCTTTCAATCTCCAGCTAAGGCGTTGGACGCTCTGGAACAGCTGAACCACATCTGGATGACCGGGCTCCTGGATGAGCTGCTGAATGAGGAAGTCCCTCGTATCAGAAGAAGCGTGTAACTCCTCGATCTGCTGTAGAAATGCTGCTTCATTCCCCTTACTTTGACTTGACTCGGCCTTCGACCTTTTCACATCAGCTTTCAACTTCAAGTCTTCAATCTCCTTTTGAGCTTCCTTCAGCGCCTGCTGACTTTCTGTTACGCGCCAAATACGATCCTCCTCTTGATAATAAGCCTTCCTGAGGATTTCTTTTTGCCCATCTAAAGAATCCTGAAGGCTTTTGACTTCCTGTTTATGCTTGGCGTCTAACTCCTTTTGTTTCTTCAGATTTTCGTCCCATTTCTCCTGCCATAAAGTAACAGCTTCATTGGCTTCACTAAGATCTTTCTTCTCTCTTCGACGCTGGGCCGTCTTGTGAGTCTCAGCTAAACATTTCTTTCGGAAGTAAAGCTCTCTATCTTCAAAGTCCTTCTGCTTGAGACGGACTATTTCCTCGACTTGCACAGCTCTATCTTTCAATTGACGGTTCTGGATCATCAGCTTTTGACAAGAATTAAGAGCCTCTTAATTTTCAACCCTCAGTTGCTTAACCAAAGCTTCTAACTTCTGATATTCCTCCAAAGGCACCGTAGTAGGTGGTGGTAACGGTGCAGAGAAAGGGATTAGAGTCACTTGAGCTTTTTCTCTTACCCACGCTTCAAACTCGGGAAACATTTGGTTGTTGCTCCTGCCCAAACGATCTATACCCTTTTTAATAACCGTTTTCCAAGCACCTGCAGCCTCCCGCACCAATGGGAGATTATCCTTCATAGGAAAATAAAAAGTCTGACCCAACTCTGAATCTTTAGGAACATTCTTCAAAGCGTACCCTAATTGTCTTCTCAAGAGTATGGGGTTGTAGTTAATGCAACCAGCTACTCCTAAGAGAGGAACATTAGGATACTTTCCACAGCTGGAAATAAGCTATTTCCCTTTCAACCTTAAAGTGAACCATCTGATGTCTTTGGCAGTCAACGTGTTGAGCTTCTGTGACCAGATTACTTTGGGATCCGTGAACACTCCAGCAATAGGGATGTGCCTCATAAACCAAGTGTAGAACAACTGAGCACAACATCTAACCAAACCACCTCGTCTCTTCTCATTCCTATAATGCACTGAATAATACAAGTCACCTAGGAGAGTAGGTATCGGATTCTTCAACATAAACAAATGAATAGCATTTATGTCCACAAACTTGTCCATATCAGCAAACAAAACTATCCCGTACACAGATAATGCCAAGATAGCGCAAACTGAATCCCACTGCTTTTCCACGGCACACTCTTCAGCTTTTCTGACCAGAAACTCTAAGGGAAAACCAAGCACTCCGGCCTTGGTAGAAACTAGATTAGCAGATACTTCTTATGGGCTCAAATAAAGATCCTTAGCAATGTCGGTGTGAGTTGGTCTTGTCATTTCTGAATTGAATGGAATCTGATCTTGGATCGGTAGTCTCAGAATCTCAACATACTCTTCTAGTAATGGACCTAGCTGGAAATCCGGAAATGTGAAACATCGGAGCCTAGGATCATAGTACTGTAGCAAAGTATGAATGGCACTCTTCTGTGAACTATCCAAGCTGAAAACCATATCCAAAATATCACCATACTGCTGTTTGAAGAAATCCAAATGACCTGGGGTAATGAGAGACACCATTTGCTTGAGCAAGTCCACTTTGGTATCAAAAAACTTGTAGAAAATATTCTTCTTTCTGACGTCTTCCATTCTGAAGCAAAGATATGACCAGGAACCGGGAATAATGCAAACCCTGAGAATAAAAGAAACACAAATGATTAATGATGATATGATGTTTATGCAAGGCAAGGCATGTGATCAGTGAAGTGTCTGTGATGTGCCAATCATATAATCAGGTGTCGGTGCCAGGTCTCAAAATCTAGATGTCACAATAATCATCCCTCTGATCCGGGATCCATAACTTAAGAACAGAAATCCAGATCACAAAACTGAACCGTAGGCAAAGTGGGTATGCTGAAGGTATTAGGGTTCCTGCAAACCTGTAAACCCCTCCCAAATCTCACGGGTGTGCTACTACGGGTCAACATCACGGACTCTCAAAGCCGAATAGCAATAATACTTTCACCATTTCCGAAAAATGGCTCATGACCAAATCAGGGAATCGGTTTGGCATTATGTACTACTCAGGGAGGCCTCAGCTGAATTCCGGAAAAGCAAGCATCCCTCATAAGTCTCCAGCTTCAAGCACTGAATCGAGAAACAATAGTACATTCATCCCGAAGGGTACAATACTATCGTCATACAAACAGTTCGCTTTAACTGAATTCCTATGAGAGAACCAGGCCATCCTATGCGAGTTTCCAATGGACCCTCGGATGCGAGTGGGTTTGCCAACAAATGTGGTCTGCCACTGTCATCACTGGAGAGGGGTGTTCCCATTAAGGTCCTCGAAGATCGGTCACCAGATGCACATAACTATCAAGGTCGTACCCTGAAGTGAGGTAATCCCCACAAAGGATAGTTCCAAGACGGTCGCAATCTGGGTGTGGAACACATCGCCACCCATCATGGTGAGATACCATAAGAGTACAATGTTTGTCCACGCTAATCCTATGGTGAACTCAAGCCGGGTAGTTGGCTTATCTCACAGTAACTCCCAACCCACAGAAAAAATGAAAACCAGCACAGCCAGACAGTCCAGTATAATATGATGCATGGAAAATAAAATACTGAAAGCGATAAATAAATGCGATAAAGTAAAGCTGTAAAGTAAAACTGTAAATGAAAACAGTAAAGCTAAACTAAAGCACACAGCAACAAACAGATATACACCCAAAGAAACAAAATCAAACAGGCGCTAGGATTGACTCTACAAGGGAAACCGGAAGAATCAGGTTAATCCCCAGCAGAGTCGTCAGCTGTCGCTCCCGGGATTTTCATCCTAGTACAAACGCGAAAGTGGCGCGGAAAGGTTAGAGTCGCCAGCCAGACATTTTTATCCCAAAGGAATGGGAAAGGTAATGTTGCACAAACCTGAGGAAGAAGGAAAGGACAAGGTCCTGCGAACCAAAGATCTGAGTTCGGGAGTCGGTTACGAATTGAGAAGGTATTAACACCCCAATCCGTCCGTCGTACCCGACGGGATCCACGCTTGCTTGCTTTGTTTCAAAGGGTGAGAAAAATAACTGCTGAATAAAACTGCTGACTGGAATGAGAATGAGAAATGAGAAAGGAATAAGAAGAGAATGGAAAGAAATGGGGAAATGTAGGGAAAATAAAGATTGTGCTCGAACGGGCCCTACCCCGCTGCCTACGTACCTCATCGGGATAATGAGGATCAGAGTCGACGTAGTTCGCCTAACTAAGACGGGAACTATTTGTTTGTGTTTTTTATGCTGGAACTGCGTATGTCTATGCTCAGGTGTTGCAGGCTCGTCTGGTACGAGTGCGTTTACCGTCTTGCATGAAAGACAAGTCGTCGCGAGTTCGCGTTGTGAGTGAATGAGATGAGAAGAGAAGTTCCCGCAGGATAGTCGCTTGTTATTTGTTTTTGGCTTTTAAAAGAAGTGTTTTGAATTTTGTTTGTGAACTGTCTTGTACTAAGACCTATCCATCGCGGGAAGCACTTACACCTCGCCCCGAAACAGGACGCGTATAAACACTCCGCAACAAAGTCTCGTGTCGTACAAGATTGTTCGGTTTTTATTAAGTGTTTTATTATTTTTTTTGTTTTGAGATGAGAAAGAATGACTCAAGTTGATAAAAGGAAAAATCTAAGGGACTAAGACTCAATCCTAATGTTTATTTATTTACAAAAGTGGTCCTATGGTTTGTGAAGTTTCTAAGCCTAATGGAAACTAGAAACTACTAGAATTCAACTTACTTCTTAATGAAGTTAAGTTGATTCTAAGAACAATGGGGGAAGCCTATACAAGTTGTAAAATTAAATGAAGCAAAACAATGAATTTAACCATAAGGAACAAAATTCTAAAAAATGCCTTAAAGGCATGAATTAAAAAATAGTCTATTTATTTATTCTACTTCTACATGGAAATGAAGTTTCAAACCTAAGTACTAAGTCTAAGTCAAACCTAATACTTATCTAAAAAATCAAATTTTAACTAGCCTAAGTCTAAATTAAATTCTATGACTAAATTTAAACTAACCTATTTCATTTTTTATTGAACAATATTTACATGACTTAAAATAATGGGAATTATGCCTAACTAGGCCTAAAGCTAACATCCTTAAAAAATATTAAATCTTCTAGAAAAATTATGAAACTTAAACTATAGGGTCCTAACACTATATAAAATATTGTATTAAGAGGGATTCTAAAAAATCTTATTTTTTCTATGCCTAACAATTAATTATTTCCAGCCAAGAATTAAATACTAATTCCTAAGGATTATACCATTAAAACCTAAGATAAAAGCTCCTAAAAAATCCACTAAAAATATCCTAAGAACTATTATGAGTCCCCTAATTACAGAAAAAAGAATGGCTCAAAAAAGTTGCTGGAAGTTACATAAATAAAATGAACAAAATCCAGCATAATTAAAAGAAATTCAAATGAAGCTAATTAAAAGAAAAAATTCAGAATTAATTCAAAAATAACCAAATTTCAGAAAATAAAAATATCCAAAATTTCTAATTAGATCTAAAAAGCTAATTAATTTTTTATGGAATTTTTCTAACCTTTTTACTATTTTTATTGAATTTAATTTGAAACTATATTAACTTAAAATAAAAATCTTAAAGAAATAATGCAGGGGGTGTCCTTAGTATATTTTCCTAGTTATTTTATAAACTGGGCTCAGAAATGGGGTGTTAATAGGAAAAAGAAACAGGCCCAATTCGCAGCCTTGGGAGGGGGTACAACAAGCAACATTTTCAGCTTGTTTCTAATTGTCCTGGAAACAGGGGTGCGGATATCAAAAAAATCCCAGGCCCAGTTCGTAAAAAAAAGAGCCCAGGGGGTGCAAAAATCAATTTTTTGTGCTGTAATTTTCTATGGGCTTATGAGAGGAGGTGTAGGAATTAAACATATCTTTTAATTAATTTAAAGGATAAATTGGACTAATCTCAAGATAATATTTTCTAAAATCTTAATTAAATTCTAATAATCTTGTGAGTCAAACCTTTAATCTAATATTAATGAATTAAATTCTAATATTTCTAAAATCTTAATTTAAGCAAAAGAATTAAACTAATCCTATTATGAAATTTAATCTAAAACCTTGACTTAGGAGAATGAATTAATATTTTCAAAAAATCTTGATTTAAACTAATGAATTAACTAATCTTATAAATTAAACCTTTAATCTAATAATAATATTTTTTATAAACCCTTAACTTAGAAATGAAATAACTCTTAACTTATAACAAATGAATTAAATTCTCACCTTATTAAAAATGAATTGAACTCTAATCTTATAAAAAAATGGATTAAATTCTAATCTTATAAAAAAAAGGATTAAATTCTAATCTTATAAAAAAAGGATTAAATTCTAATCTTATGATAATATTTAATTAAAATCTGAATTAAAAAAAAGAATTAAATCTTTATCTTAATAATATTACTTTAACAACACTGTAAACTCTTAACCTAAAATTTGATTAAACTCTTAATCTTATCTCATTAAATATTTAAACAATGCATTTAATTGGGATTTACAACATTTTATTATCATTAATTTCCTAATATCTCTTTGAGATTCCACTAATTGACCTAATTGTTCCTCTTATAATTAACAACAACAAAACTAAACAAATGCCAAAAGGCTAGCTGAAGAACAAACGTAAAAAACCCTAAGAGGTTCTTCCTCTCGCCGCCGAACCCTTTTCCTCTTCTTCCTTCTCAAATCTCCGCCGCACCTCAGCCTCACCTTCTTCTTCCTCTTCATCATCACATCCAACCATCGTCACATCCCTCTCTCAGCCTTACCGTCAATGGCACATAACTCTTCTTCTTCCTCTTCCTATCTCCACCGTCAAAACCTAACCTAAGCATCAACTCTAAACCTACGTTTATAACCCTTTCCGAAAACAAAATCACCAACAAACAGCTTCGATAATCGTTATCCTACATCTACATAAGTACTTGAGTGTGTACCTGGTGAATCACAGACGTATGAAAGGTGTCGGGAAGATGAACCCGTCCCTGCTATTTCGCCGATACTGAGCTATTGATGATGAACTCGTTCGGTTAACAACCTGATGTTAGGATGTGTAACCCTAGCTTTCAAAAACGGTGACGAAGACCCGCGAAGCTTTGATTCGACGGTGGAGGAGGATGGATTCAAACCGAAAGATCCGTGAGGTGTTACTGAATTGTCGAAAACTGCAGATTGAATGGCGATTGCAGGACTTTGATTCTGTTGGCTAAGTCTCTCACGATTCTTCAGATTACAAGTATTGAACCACCTTACCCAACTGGTGTAACTTCGGCTAAATCTGCATCAATATTGATTGGTTCAATTCTTTCCTCGATTCCTTTGCAGGTGCCTCGTTAGTGAAAACAATTATGCAGCATTGATGGAGTGTTGATGCTAGCCTGTAACTGATGGGGATTCAGGAAGCTGGTGAAGCTCTTGATTGAGGGAGATTCATGATGGAATAAGAGGATAGGATGCAAAAGAAGAACGGATTGAAGGGGGATTGAGTCTTAGAATGAGGGTGGAGATGCAGGGGATTTGTGATGAGGAAGAATGGAAAAAATTGTGAAGAAAAACCGAAAAAATGATTGAAGAATAGCTCTGGTTTTATAAGGGATGCATCAGGTGAACATTCTAGAACTTTTCTGTTAGAAGTTGGTTATCAATTAGTTAAAATTTTGTTATGGATTTTTTTTTATTTTTCTTTCTTCTGTGAAACTCCTCCTCTGTTATGGCTTATATCCTTCTTTTTTTTTGGTTGAAAGTTAGTTAGAGACTAACTGAATTTCTGTTGGGGTTGTCAGATTAGTTAGGGTTTTAAACTTATAATGAAATTTGATTGGTTTTGTTATGCAGGGTTATGACAGATTGGTGAGAGGTGAAAGGAATTGATAGAAGATTCAGAAGCTTGAAGATAGTGTACTGCAAGGTTGTAGTCCAAAGTGTTATTGCCTGTGAGGTTGAACTTTGTGAGGGAAGCATCAATTATGTGGAACTTGAGATTAGAAGGGGCAAAAGTGACTACTAGCACAATGATTATCGAGGCAAAAAACAAAAGCACAGCAAGTATGATGAGTACAACTCTAATTTGCTCATATGAGAGTCGTAAGTTGGCGAGGCAATGACCGAAATAATTGAAATTGATAGCCATGTTGATGTGATTTGAGTGAGGCTTTTTTCCAGTTTCCCTTGTAATTTAATCTGAACTTCTTTTGCTGGATTTTGTATTATACTTTCATATGAACTTTGTATTATACTTTCAAGTTTCTATTGTAATTTAATCTGAATTTTGAGTGAAGCATGAACACTGTAAAACTTGATGCCAAAGCAAACAGGTCCTTATTTTGATGATTCCACCAATTTCTCTTATGCCGAAAAATATGAGGCAAGAAATCTGAATTTCAAGGGCCAAACCAACGGCGACACCACTGGTAACTAAAGTAGATTGACGCACTGTTCTTCGATCTTTCTTGATAATTGAACAATGAAATCGTCTTGCAAAGGACTAATACAAATCAGCAGAAAAACAAACCGATGAAGTAAAAATCATATTTCCACAAATCGTGATTCAAAATTTGACACTTCTCTTTTTTTTTTGGATACTTATGACTTCACAAAAAAAATGAAAAGAAACAAAACTTATATCCACTTCCTTTGGGTGCATTATTTTTCTATTTCAATTTATTTTCTTATACACTCATGTACCAAGACACTAAAACACCACTTTTGATCTAAAATTTGATATGAAGCTAACAATTGACATGGATATTAGTATCCTCAACCTTGTAAAATATTCAAATTATGAACTAAGGAGGAGAAGTGGACATGGTTTAGAAAATCTAAATGGATTTGGAATGGCTTCCAAGTGATATAAACTCGAATGGCCTGACAAAATAGAATTGGGCTTCATCCTTTGAAATGGACAAGGGCTTGTAACAAGTATGAATTAAGAAAGATGACCATAAATGGACCTAGAATGATTCTATTCAAAATTTTGCAACGGGCCTATGAGTTTAAAAGCAAATGGAATGGACTTTGACATCTCGATTTTAGCCCAAAGCCTATTTTGAATTCTTTCCACCAGTCTGTAAACATAACCACTTCTGAGCCACTGAATAATTTTCCAGATAAATTACACCCCCTTTTGAATCGTCTGAAATATGCATTGTTTAAGAAATTGTCCATTGGCCCAAAACAAATCTTGCAGTTGCAAACCTCTTTTGATAGTTTGGCCCTAACTATGTCAAACTCCCATCTGAATTGAAACACAACTGAACAACCGCATTTGAAGTGGAATCATCGTCCAGTGAATGTCCTCTATCACTTCAATTTCTGACAGATAACGTATGAAACCCCAATTTCCCTGGGTCCTGATCACATGCCTTATGAAACAACGAAATGAACTACTATGATGTTAATGAATTGATGAGAAATGCTGATGAATGCAAAATGATGAACCAATAGAGGGAATAAATGTGAGGGCAAATTTTGAGGTATTACACCTTATCACATAATTGACTAATGCTAACAAGGTTATGTTTAAGACCCTCAACTAAAAGGAAATTAGAGATAGATGTAGAAGAGGGATTACCTACACTACCTTTACCGAGTAAAGCTCCCTTGTTGTTATCACCATAGGTAACAAAGCCCTTCGTCTTAGCCACAAAGTCATAAAATAGGGAAATATTACCTGTCATATGTCTTGAGCATCCACTATCAAGAAACCACCATTTCTCCATAGTCTCAAGACACTTCACATGTATGATTAGACAAGAGATAAAGGTACCCAATTTTCATTGGGTCCTAGAGTGTGAGTGAAAATTTTGTTGCTTTTAGGCAACCATGGACAAATGCCTTTTGGGACCAAGTATCTCCTAAAACGACATTTGGCAATTATATGACCTTCCTTGCAACAATAGTGACATTTCAAGAATGGTTTTGGTTTGCATTGACTATTTTGATCCTTCACAACATAGGTATATTTTTGATATGGATTATTCATTGATTCCCTGAAGTTTGAATGATCAATAGTAAATGTCATTTTTGGTTGTGATAAATTGTCTAGTTTGGCTTAAAGAGTTTTGACTTCCTTTTGCCAAATCCAACATGTTTCATAACCATGAAAGTTGTGCCATTCTCGTTCGTCTTCTACTATAGATTCTACCATTTGTCGCTCCCGGGATTTTCATCCTAGTACAAACGCGAAAGTGGCGCGGAAAAGGTAGAGTCGCCATCCAGAAATTTTTATCCCGAATGAATGGGAAAGGTAATGTTGCACAAACCTGAGGAAGAAGGAAAGGACAAGGTCCTGCGAACCAAAGATCTGAGTTCGGGAGTCGGTTACGACCTGGGAAGGTATTAGCACCCCAGATTGTCCGTCGTACCCGACGGGATCCACGCTTGCTTGTTTGTTTCAAAGGGTGTGAAAATAGAGTGCTGCTGAATAAAACTGCTACTGGAACTGGAATGAGAAATGAGAAAGGAACTGGAAAAAGAGAGTGGACAAAAGGGGAAATGTAGGGAAAATAAAGAATGTTCTCGAACGGGCCCTACCCCGCTGCCTACGTACCTCATCGGGATAATGAGGATCAGAGTCGACGTAGTTCGCCTAACTAAGGCGGGAACTATTTGTTTGTGAACTGTCTTGTACTAAGACCTATCCATCGCGGGAAGCATTTACACCTCGCCCTGAAACAGGACGCGTATAAACACTCCGCAACAAAGTCTCGTGTCGTACAAGATCGTTCGGTTTATCCTTAGATGTTTTATTATTTTCTTCATGAGGAAAGAAAGAATGACTCAAGTTGGAAAAGGGAAAATCTAATGGGAACTAAGACACCATAATTTTTATTGATTTATTTACATGGGAGATCCTATGGTTTGTGGGGTTTTCTAAACCTAATGGAAAAAGCACCTAGAACTAATAGAATGCAACTTACTTCCTAAGGAAGATAAGTTGATTCTAAATCTAAGGGGGAGACCTATTCAAGTGAAAAATCAACCAACATAACAAAACATTAAAAATTGAATGCAAGAAATAAAATTCAAAACAATTCAATTAAAGGCATAAACCTAAAATAGTCCTCATTTTTATTATAAGTCTAATTAACATGAATCCTAAGCCTAAGTTCTAAACTAAAGGTAATACCTAATATTTTTATTCTAAAAATCAGAATCTAAACTAATCTAAATCCATATTAAATCCTAGGATTAAATCTAATTAAAACTATTTTTTTGTGAAACTTAATATCCTAAACTAAACTAATGGAATTTACATGCATAAAGGCCTAAGAATTAATATCCTAAAAAATAGTAAAACTTCTGGAAAAATTATGAAATTTAATCTATGGGGTCCTAAAACTACCTATAACATTGGGTTAAAAGGAATCCTAAAAAATCATAATTTTGCTATGCCTAAAAAATCATTATTTCCCCCTAAGAATTAGCTACTATTTCCTAAGGATTAAGCCACTAAAACCTGAGATAAAATGCCTTAAAAAATCCACTAAAATTACACTAAGTACTACTATGAGTCATCTAACTATGGTAAAAAGAATGGGCAAAAAACGTTACTGGAAGGTTAAGAAATAAAATCTACAAAATCATGTACATTAGAAGAAAATCTATCAAAAATCACTTACATGAAAAATTCGAAATAAAATAAAAAATAAAGCAAATTCAGAAAAATAAAATTCTAAACATTGGGAATTTTTCTAGGTATTTTCTTATTTTTATGATTTATTTTCTAAACTTTATAAAACTAAAAAAATTAAAATCTATAGAAAATAAAGGGGGTGGATTTAGTATATTTTTTTAGTTGTTTTCTATTGGGCTTCAAAGGGATGGGGTGCAAATAGTAAAGTGCTAGGCCCATTATGCTAAAAAACAGGGGAGAGGTGCAACAGGCAATTTTTATGTGTTGTTTTTCGTATGGGCCTAGAAGGGGGGTGTTAATAGAAAAAGAATAAGGCCCATGCGCAGGTTGTTGAGAGGGAGGTGTAGGTATCAGTAATTTTCAATGGTTTTTTAATATGGGCCTAGAAATGGGGTGCGATTAGCAAAAGGGTTATGAAAGGGTGGTCCAACCGGACGGTGACAAGTGTCACCGCCGGATTGGACCCCCAAAACCACAACGTATCCTCTTTCAGCCTCTAACGGTTTGCATTAGGTGGGATTTATGTGAAGATAATCATAATTAATAGTGGGTTAAATTATATTAATGTCCATTAATTATAAGAATCTGATGATTAATATTAAACTAATCACATGACAATTTAAATCAAAAATCCAGGGAACCCTAAGAAGCTGAAACAACAAAACTCAGTTGCCTTAAACCTCTCTCTTCTTCGTCACCCTCTTCGTCTCTCCCACTCCCACCGCCGCCGTCAACCTCGAATCGTTCTTCAAGTCCACTGCAGCAAAAGCCCACTGATCCCGTGGAACCCTAACGGCCGAAACCCTAAATTCCCCCTGTTTCCCTCACGTCGCCGCTCACATCTTCCCTATTTTCCACCCCAATCCAACAACACTATAACATAAACCTTCATCTCCATTTCTATCCGAAAACGCAATCTCAATCACTCAATCGAAACCAATAACAACAAGCAAAATACGCCGTAACGACTTCAAACACCGGATGTGAACTCGTACCTTGTGAATCGCAACCGTTGCTTAGATGCCGCTACTATGCTGATTATGACTTTGAACAAGGGCGTGATGATGGAGCTTCCATTGTTCCGCTGTTGCCACCGTGTGAGACTCCCTTTTAGGTACGCTTAACTTCACTTCCTCTTCTTGTTACCTGAAGTTCAATTTCTTGTAGTATAAAATATTGTGTGAATCATTTCGAATCTTGTTGAGGACTGTTGTGTGATTCTTGCAGTGATACAAACTCGCAGTGACTCTTCTGAGTTAGTGATGATGAAGTGATGATAGATGATTGAAGGAGGATGGATGAAGGACGGAGGCTTGAAGAAGAGGCTGGATGTTGCAGAAGAATATTGGAGATAAAGGAGGCTATGGAAGATTGAGGAGGATTGAATTGAGAGGAAAAAACTAGATTTGTTATAATGGTGAAGTGTGTGAAGGTGATGGAAGGAGAAGAACGAAAATTGGAGAGGGGAGAAGAAGAAGGTAATGGTGAAAAGCAGAAGAAGAGGAGGAAAAAAGGATGAAGAAGATTGAAAAAAGGGTGAAGAATATTGAAAAAAGGGTGAAGAAGAAAAGATAAAGAGTGGTGCTTCTGATTTATAGAAGTCACTCTTCTCGATCCTTCTGGATCCTTCTGGAATTTCTCAGGTGAGTTTGTTATTTCTGTTGGAATCAGTTACAAATTCTGTTGTTTCAGTTATGGGTTTATTAGTTATGACTTTGATTTTTGTTAGTTGTTTTGACAGTTAGGATAGTAACTGGTTCCTTTTTGAATTTCTTCTTTGCTTCTGAAATAGATTGCTTTTGTGTGCAGGTTATGGAAGTGAATGGCTTTGAACCACTCGTGTCAAATTTCAGTTCAGATCTTGATGTCAATTCTCGAGCCAAAGCTCTGGGCGCACTACCTTCTCTAATCCGATACAACAAGCCCGATATCACTGCATTTCGGCTGGAAAATGGTTATGCAGCTTTAAGAGATGCACCGAACTCTGAAAATGTTAGATTTCAAAGGAAAGCCCTCAACTTGATCCATTATTGATGGCCAGAAAACAGTTCAGAATGCAACATTGTGAAGGAGATGAGATTTCCTCGTAGAATGATGCACCTTGCTGCCACTAGCGAAGATGTAAATGCCCGTGAGCCTTCTCTCCGAGGCCTCCTCGAACTCGCCCACGATGCAAAAAGACTGCTCTGATAGCTCTTCAGAAGATAATGAGAAAATGAAACACCCTCTTCAAGAACGAATAAACAGCATCAGTTTGATGTCGGCTGAGGACCCTGAAGCAGTCAGGGAGGAAAGGCTGCTTGTAGACTCTCTTTTTCTTCATTCTTGCCGATGCCTCCGAATACTCACTCTTCTCTAAGATTATGATTCAATGAGTGGTTCTTGCCATTGAATTGATTCTGAATTTGTTTTGAATTCTTGTTGTGATGTTGATTCTGCAGATTGCATATTTTTGCAGGTTTATTGATTCGTTGTAGAGCGATGACGTTCTAAAGATGCTGAATGTGTGGCGTAAAGCATCAGGTTGGTGATGGATACGCTGCTGATTGAAGCTTCGGATTGAGGAAGATTATGACGCAGTGAAGATGATGTGTGCAATGTAAAGTTTTGCTGAAGATTCAAGAGAGCTCCTCCGAATGTAACTGTTTTTTTGGTATGGAGCGATTAAGTTACAGTCTCTTTTTCATCCCTGATCTCCTTTTGTTTTTCCTGCTATCTATTTCTGCGTCTCTCGACCGACTCAATATGAAGTCGTTGTTAATTCTTGAAAAATGAATCTTGTAGGTCTGTTCTTGAAGAAGATTGATGAAGATTTGAAGTTTGAAGATATAATGGAGAATTCTTGAAAGAGTTTTGTAACCGTTCTGTTATTTTTGTAATAGAATTTGTTGGAGATTCTCTTAACTTATCTTGAATTTTCTGGTGTGATCTTGTAATTCAAAACTGGATTCTATTATTGTAACTGATTCTTTCTTGGAGTTAGCTTCTCTTTTTTCTGTATATGGATTCTGATAAGGAAAACAAAAAACATCTCAACCTCCTCCAACTTCTATATTATTGATTGCAATTGATTTCAATCCAATTCTCCAACCAACTTTATCTGTTATTTATGTTTTATGTTATCCAAGATTCTAAAAACAACATCCCCTGTGCCACCAGCCACATCAAGATACTTCATTCCAGGAAAAGGATTCAATATGAAAACTAGCCTTTCTTTCCATAATCTATGCAATCCAGCCCTCATTAGACCATTCAAGGTATCATAATTTGCAGCAACACTCGTAAACACGTCACCGACCATACGCGCCTTTTCTTCTTCGTTTACATGTTTGAAACCAAAACTGGTGGCATGAGAGTGCAATAGCCTGGAAGTGAAAGATAACGGTGGAAAAAGTTTATTCACGAACCTTTTAGTGACTGTTCTCTAAAACATTAATTTGATTGTTGAAAACGTGGTCGAAGCTGGCAGAAGGGGTTACAAGTGATTAATTTTGAAGCTCCAATAGAAATTATGGTTATAGATACAATATTGAATTATAGAAAAGGATAAGGCTTGAGAAAATGAATATCGGGAATTAAATATGATTTAGTATGAATTAAATTGAATCGAAAAAAATGGAAAATGGAAATGATATCTGAAGAGGATATCGAGGACTTTCAAATACGCTTGCGTTTGAAATTGAATGATGCTTTCAAAATAAACTGAAACCACGCACTTTCCACCCTTAATTCGAATTACATTATTTGACCCAAATTTTGATGACATGATGAATCCCAAAACCCATGCTTCAAATCCTGTTCCTTGAATTTCCTGAGAATGCCACACACGAATGAATATCCTCACCAAATGAGCCTAGATCAACCTCCAATTCTTAGTTAGTGAACTGCCTTCAATCTCAACTACAAAGGTGAACCCCTAATTCTTCTTGAGGCACTTAATAAAGAAGAAAACATCCCTAGATGTCGGACTATATGTACCAATGCATATTTTCCTCAACTGAAACTTTAATACCACTTAATCAGGGAAATAAACCCTAACAAGTGGCAAAAGGACACTGTTGATGACCATATAATTGAGGCCTTGAAATTCGTCTGATAGAAATTCGTCTGATAACCATACACAGGACGTGGAACCCTAATTCCATATGGCCTTGCAATAAACTCTAGTGAAGTATAAACTACAAAACCATGGAATAGCCTGGTTCTTCAAAGTGCATTGATTCCCATGCCTCAGGGATACAATGCAAATGCATGATTGTGAATATGACCTAATGGGAGAATGCAAATGAAGGCGAAGCATAAAGCCGATTAAGGAAATAAATATGAGGGCAAATTTTGAGGTATTACACCATTGATGCCTTAAGAGCTTTCATAGCATTTTCACTATCCGAAATCTTGCTTTCTAAATATGCAAAAATTCTTTTATCGGATGCAATGCGCTTGAAAGCTTCTTTAGCTTCTTGATGGAGAATATTAAACGTACTAAGAAAATTATTATAAGAAAATTTTTCAGCATAAACATATTTAGCATGTCTTACCTCTTTCTTGCCTTTCTTATGAGCCATGAGACAAAGATTTACTCTTTCTTCCTCATCGCTTGAGGTATCTTTGCTAGACGACTCACTATCGCTTTCCCAAGCAATATATGCTCTTCTAGCCTTGTTGCCTTTTCTTTGATATTTGTCTTTTGCCTTGTCTTTCTTTAACATAGGACAATCCGGTTTGTAATGTCTCGGTTTTCCACAGTTGTAACAAGATCCCTTGCCTTTAGTACTTTTAACATACTCTTGCTTGGAAGGATTATATTTTCTTCGATAGTTGATGAGACGCTTGTCCGAATGAGAAATCTCATTATTTTTTAGATACTGATTGTATCTTCTTACGAATAAGCCCATATCTTCATTTGATTTGTCTTCATCATCACTCGTATCACTCCCACTATCTTTATTTGTGGAGGATTTTGAGGAAGAAGCTTTTAATGCAATAGACTTCTTCTTCTTCTCATGATCTTTATTTTTCTCGATCTTTTCTTTCTTTTCTTTGTCTTCATGCTCATTTAAGTTTAAGAGCTCTTGTTCGTGCTCTTGTAGTTTTCCAATGAGAGTGGTTAGATCCAAATGTTCTTACGTCATTGGCTTCTTTAATTGCCGTAACTTTTGGCAACCATTCCCTAGTAAGAAATCTCAAAATCTTGTTAGTTGCAACATCATTGGGAGTAGTTTTACCAAGAGCATTTAATCGATTTGTCAAGTGAGAAAATCTTTTTCCCATTTCACCAACGGTTTCCCCTTGGCTCATGTGAAAACGATCAAACTCTTGTTGTAGAGTATTAATTCGAGCAAGCTTAACATCATCGGTTCCTTCATGGGCAACTTGTAAGGCTTCCCACATAGCTTTAGCCGATGTGTAATGAGAAACTCGAAAATATTCATCAGCTCCCAAGGAAGCTATAAGTATGTTTCGAGCTTTCTAATCGTAGCTATATTTCTTTTCATCATTATCATCCCATTGTGCTTCCGGTTTCTCAATTTGGACATTATCCGGTCCGGCCATGGTTATTTGAAAAGGGCCTTCTTGGATAACTTTCCAAATTTTTCTATCAACAGATTTGATATGGATATGGATACAATCTTTCCAGTGACTATAGTTTTCTCCGGTAAAAACTGGAGCTCTATTGTACGCCCCCGTTGGATCGTTGTCCATTTTCCAATAAGTTATATGTGAAACACTAGATGAATTGGTGCTCTTGATACCACTTGTTAGACGATAGCGCGGATCTATAAGGGGGGTTGAATATATCCCTTTTTAAAAATTTAACTTTTCAAAATTAAGTTGAAAGAGAATAGCGGAAGTTTCCCGGAAAATAGTCTAGTTTAAATTTGAAGTCACCGGAGATCGGATATGCGTAAAACTCAATTGGAATGAAATGATGACTAGATGAATTAATATTTCACAAATGATACACTTGAATATTCAGCACTTGATAAAACTAATCTTAACGATAATTGGAGAAGAAATCAAAAACAAATATATTGATTTTATGTGATTGAGCTTTTTATCAAACACTTAGAGTGCACACTCCAAAGGCAATTTTGTTGTATCAACTAGTGCAGAATTTTACTCACTCTAATTAACACTTTTGAGTGAAGCAATTTATCAAACACTTTGTTTGCACTAATTTGATACACCAGAATTTTCAAGCACACAATATTAATATGAACAAAAGTAAAATGCGAGAAATAATAAGAACACAAGGAATTTGTTGAGGCAGTTCCTTCGTCGTCCTCGCTTGAAGTACTCTTCCCCCAATTCGAAATTGAATTGGACAATTTCATTAAATCGCAATTGTTTTACAAGAATATAAATGAATTAACCAACAAACCAAACCACGTTGAATGTGCTGTCAAATCTTTTTCTTGTCCCTTGATCCAAAGTAGAATCAAGTCTTCCATGCGTGTCGAGAAAGCCTCCGATTAATTACTCCCTTATTGCAAGAATACACGATTCTTCAAACTTTGAGTACGACTGAGTTTCTCCCACACTTGTGAACCCACAAAGACCTTCACAATCCTCCGTCTACCGTGATATGAGAGAACGATCCACTTGATCTTCAATCTACCACACTCGGCTGAATCTACGACCGATCAATGTGTGCAAAACCTCCAAATCTTCAATGATCTTGGAGGATAAAACCCTACGGATTTTTCCAAGGAAAACCCACACACTCTAAACCTAATCTGAAATTCTGATTCACAATTGAACGTTATCTTCAAAACGTACACCAAGATCGAACAAAGATTGTTGTGTGTAATTATTTGATTGATGCAAGAATGAAGAAGATGAAGAAAGCTATGTGTATATCTTTCACTTTCCTTGTTCAAACTTCTCAAAGGAAATTAAGCAGCTATTTATATTGGTTAGAGAAAATGAATCATAAGAGAGGGAAAATAAATGAAAAAATGAGTCGGCACAGTAATGAGCCGACTCAAATCATTAAATGAGCCGGCTCAAACTTACAGATGAGTCGACCAAAATCAACAGAGAGGCAGCCTGTTGAGACCCATGGAAAATGAGAAGAGAACACTTCTTGATGAGTCGACTCATGAGGGATTTTGAGTCGGCTCATCCATACTCATGAGTCGACCAAAATCATGCCCCGGGCAGCCTGTTTGAACCCGTACGTTTTCCACCATTTTACACTTGAATGAGTCAGCTCATAGAGGGTTTTGAGTTGACTCATCCACACTTATGAGTCGACCAAAATGATGCATCAGGTATCCTGTTTGGACCCGTGCGTTTGTCATCAATTTAACACTGAATGAGTCGGCTCATTGATGAATTTGAGTCAGCTCATTCAGTATATTTTTCCAAAAATGACAATCCTTGCTTTTTCATTTTGAACCTGTCAAGCTTTCGAAACATGCCAAGTTTTTGACACATTAAAACCATACCATGTCACACAAAAGCCATTTTGCAGATTCCACAGACAAAATAAAATATTGCAGATTCCACAAAAGTCATGGCCACAATACCGAAGACTGCATCCATCTCAAGGATGCAATCGAAATACTTATCAAGGACGGGCACCTTAAACAATTCACCAAATCCAGGGACACTCCTCGACAAGAAGCACATGAGACTCAAAAGATCGAGGAGGTCGTAATCGTTCCTGCAGATGCAAACATGCAGGTCGCCCTGAGCATCTATCGCCCAGAAGATTTCTTCCTGCCTGATCACACTGGGAGTCCGGGGTACCTTTCTTCCCATAGCCCATGGGAAACCTTTCCATCCGCGGTGGTCATCTCAGGGGGAGGTTTCAACAAAATCACGGTCGGATCCGTAAAGAGAAAATTCGACCAGCTGAATGCGAAGGGGCCCGCACAGAACGCAACCCTGGACCCATCAAGAGAAGGCTCGGTACCCCTTGCCTTTTACCGGGAGGAACTCTTGGGAGGGGCGCCAAACGCCAGTATCCCGCTACTCATCCGGGCGCGAATGGCGAATTTTGATGTGAGAAGAATCTTGGTGGACCATGGAAGCTCCTGCGACATTATGTACTCCCAATTGTTTTCAACACTCCAGTTAAACGAAACACACCTGACTCCGTACATCGGGTCAGACTTGCAAGGTTTCAACGGGGCGGTTTCCCGACCATGGGGCTACGTCGATCTGTTTGTCACCTTCGGAGCAGCCGAGATAGCCAGGACGGTCTGAGTCCAATTCCTAGTCGTGGATTGCTCGTCTCTATACCAGTGCATTTTGGGACGACCGACACTAGCCGAGCTGATCGTTGTTCCATCCAACGTCCACCTAAAGATGAAGTACTATACTACTTCGGGCAAGGTTGCTACACTGCATGGGGACGTCGATGTTGCTCGCCGATGTTTCAAAGCGACATCTAAAGGTCTTAGCTCAATATCTTACCAACCAAGTACTTCAGCATTGACTTCACCAGATGCTCCACAAAAATCCAGGGCCTTTCCTCAGGTAGACTCAATCGATCTGGACTGCAGGTTCTCAGACGACAACGAGGGAATTCAAAAACCAACCGATTCACTATCCCGGCCAGCCCCAGACGGAGAGTTCGAGTTGATTCCTCTGGGAGATGACCCGACCCTGTGCGTTAAGATCGGAGCACATATGCCCGATGTAACACGGTGGGAGAACTGACTTTAAGTTTTGTTGCGGATAGCAAGAGTCGCCACCGACTTTTATTTTATCCAAAGGAAAGGTTATAAAAGAACAGGAAAGACCTTAAGAGAATGTTTCGGGTCCGGGGGGTAAGTTATGAAAAGGGAAGGTGTTAGCACCCTTTTCATCCATGGTTATCCATGGGCTCTTAGGTACTTAAGCTCACTTTAAATTGTTTTTGAAAATGTAGTGTGTGAATAGAAAAATTTTCAGAATAGTTTAATAATAATCCATGTACGGATGTGTAAAAAACTTGTTTGAAAATTTGTTGGAAATTTGTTTAAGTGTGAAAAAGTTTTGAAGTGAGCAAGTACATAGGAGTAACCTACCCTAATGTTTAAGGTCTTTCTTATTCTTTATCCTTTCCTTGGTAAGACTATCCCTACTATTAAGGAGTAGGTAGTCCTTACTTTGGATGTAAGGGACATGTGAGGGACAATTTGTTTATAAAGGCAACTGTGGGGTGTAATAAGCATATAGGAGGGACTATCATCATTTTTCGAAGGGACTCGATTCGTATAGGCAACCATGAGGGACTTGATGATTTTTCTTTTAGGGACTTGCTTTATACACCCCACTTGACCATTATTCGTAGGCAACTTGAGGGATAACCTTAGAAAGTGAGACGGCGATTAAAATCGACTTACGTGTGTGTGAGTGTTTATTTTAATTATCTTATATTAAAAATTATCTAAATTTATTTTAATATAACATACATGTTTTTACACTCCCTAATTACTAACCATAGCAATAATAATAATTAAAATATTACAAAATTTACATCCGAGAAACAATTACAACATAATAATAATAATAAATAAAATAGCAAATTAAATAATAAGCAATAAAAAAAAATAATAATAATGGGTTAGTAACAATAAAATAATAATAATAATTTAGAAATAATGAACATGGTTAGAAACATAATAATAAAAATATAATAATAAATAATAATATGGTTAGTAAATATAATAATAAGAATAATTAGAAGGAATAAACAAGTTTAGAATAATAGAAATATAATATAATAATACATGACAATTTAGTTAGTAACAATAATTAAAATAAATGGAAACAATATTATAATGATATTAACATAAAGTCTAATTTCAAATATAAAAAATTTTTAAGCACATTATAATTATAAATTTTAATTATTTACAAAAATTTAATTATAAAAAAAATATTTAGACATTATATAAACTTTAAGTATCATAAGAACATATTTACAAAACTTTATATTGAATATTTGCATTTATAAGATTTAATTTTATTTACAAAAAGTTATAATATATACATGTTAACAATATTAAGAATTAGAAAAAATAAAAATTATTTGGAAAATAAAATTAGGTTAAAGTTCATTTAGAAAATATTTTAGGGTTTGGAAAATTAGGGTTTATATTTTTTAAGGTTTTATTAAAAAATAATCTTAGGATTTAATTTATAATACAAAATCACATACATATATAATTTAATTACAAGGTCAAACAAAAATTAATATATTTTTAGAAATTAAAAAAAAACAACAAACATGCCATATTATCATTTTTTATTATTTATAAACATATATTCCAAAAATTGTATTTAATTTAAGATCATAATACATAAAATAAATAAAAGAAGAAAAAGTATAAAAAAACTTACCTGACTGGGATTTGAACCCAGGTCAGTCTGTTTGCAACCAACAAGAAAAACCATCAGGCCACCACGCACGCAGGTGAGAAAGAGGAGAGCCCAATTGCTTTTGTTCCTTGCCTTTGAAAATCCAGAAAAATAAATGAACAAAAAGGCCTGGGGTGAGAATCGTACCCAGGACCTTTAGATTACCAACATGCGCGCACATCCACCTGGCTGGGAGAGCCTTCCTGGTTATTGAATGGCATTGAGCCATAATATATTAAGTCTTTCATTACCTGGAAAAAAAAATAGAAAAAACAATGTACGAGTCCAAGACTCGAACCCAGGTCACGCTGGCTACACACACAAGCCTTTACCACTGGACCACATGCACGCGTGTGATTACAAAACAGCAAAACAACATAAAATAAATTAATCCTAATTTGAATTTGAATCTTGGCGCCAGGGGATCGTCTTCAACCTTGTGACCTTCAAAATTTGCTGCGGTTTCTCCTATGACTTTTCCTGCGAAAAACAAAACCCTAGCAAAACCTACGAAACACAATGGGCAACCAAACAGTGAAATTTTACAAAATTGAAAGCATAAATACAATCCAGAGGTCAATTCAAATCCAGCCATGGTCTTAGAAACCATTTATATTCAATGGATCATGAAACCCTAAGATGAAGGTCATAAACCCTAGAATGGCATTATACGATTCGGCCATGTTTTTTTCAATTAACCTGCCCAGAATTCATCACAAACCTTCCTTGAACACAAATCAATAAGCAAAATCCATTAATATCAAGTAAATTGTTATGAACGAAAAATAAAAAAAAAACATGAAAAGGATGATTCGGGTTCATCCATATGCTATGTTATAAGGCCATGTAGTGATCTGGTTATGCTCAATGATCATCATAGAAGAGATTGGTGTACTTGGAATGTGTTGAAACTACCTTCAATTCAAAATCCGATTATGAGTTTTGTTTGAAATTTTTGAAGTTGGAGAGTGTTATTTGAGGCTGCAAAATTCGTGAATGAGGGTTGCTTCATGTTGTCTTCTTATAGTAGACTCAATTAGGTCAAAAAGATTCATTGTTTTGGTGGAAGAATTGATATTTTGAGATTGAGAAAGATCATGCCATGAAAGTTCAATATTTTTATACCAAAGCTTTCTATTTCAAGCCACTCCATATAATTCTTGCATCAATTTGTTCCATATTGATTTTATGACTTTCTAGAATCAACAAATCACTTAAATCTTCTCATTTAATATTTTATTTAAATTTAAAATGATTTTAAGAATAAAAAATCATAATAAATTAATTAAATAAAATAAAAATTATGAAAATATTATGGAAATTTCGTGCAAGATGTTATTGTATGGGTTGGGTCATAATTTGGCCAGCCCATTTGGAGAAAATTATTTTTAAGCCCCCATTTTCAATATAAACCATCACAAAATTGCCCAACTTTGCAAAGGCACATCTCCCTCAATTTTAAAGGTATGAGGGTGTTTTTGGACTTTTTGGAAAGCTTGAAGAGTCCTCTAAACAACCCCATTGGTTTCAGGTCCATATCATTTACCAATCTCAAGTTATGCCCTTTTGAAGTTGTTGACTTTTTGTTGACTTTTGAAATGACCTATAATGTCTTAGATCATATCTTTCAAATGAAGCATTTTTGGGCTTAACCTTAAACATCAAAGTTGTAGAGAATTAAATTTCCTTCAAAATGAGATTTGGATGGAGACTTGGTGATGAAGTATGTGAAAGTTATGCCTGGTCAAAGTTCAGTTGACTTTTACTAAGGAAACCCTAATTTAGAAACTCCTGATTATTGATGATCTGGAATCTCCTTGATGAATCATGATCAACCCTTGATCAAATGATGAATTTTACTTCATATACTTGATGTTGGCAAAAAATCATGAATTTTGACTTTGGTTTGACCACAGTTGACCTCAGTTTGACTTTTTAACTGTATTGACTGATTTTGACTTATCTGATCATCTGACTGAGCAAACCTTTGAGAAAAGTCTTGAAACTTGACATGGGGGTTCTTACACACATATAAGATGTTATGAAACTCACTTGAGGTATGAGAAGTCCATTTAACCTGATCAAAGTCAAAACCCTAGTTTTGAATGCCCTGCTTAGGAGGTGCATTGTTTGAGGGAATTGTCAACTTCTTTGACCAATTGTGAACTTTGTGAACCTTGTGAATCTTCATAAGATGTCTTGTGATACTCATGGGAGGTATTGTGAAGCTTGTGAACCTTATGAACCTCATGAAGTGGCTTTGTAGACCTCATAAACCTCAGGAAAGCTTTGTAACCATTGTGAAACTTGTGAACCTTGTGAACCTTCAAGAAGTGACTTGTAGACTTCATGAACCTCATGAAAGGTTTTGTAAATGTAGAGAAACTTGTGAACCTTGTGAACCTTCAAGAAGTGACTTGTAGACTTCATGAACCTCATGAAAGGTATTGAAAGTATTGTGGAACTTGTGAACCTTGTGAACCTTCAAGAAGTAACTTGTAGACTTCATGAACCTCATGAAAGGTTATGTAAGTGTTGAGAAACTTGTGAACCTTGTGAACCTTCTTAGAACACAAAGTCTTGTATTGTGAGGGCAAATTTTGGGGTGCAACAGCTGCCCCTGTTCAATTTTCTGAAACCTGAGGGGTTAGATTGGTATATTTGCCAGTCGTAACCTGGAAGGTTGAAGGGGATTGAACACAAAAGCCCAAAAATTTGCACTCACCAGTGCCTAGAGTGATATTGATGGTTGGTTGAACATGATTGAGTGGGCTTAAAGATGCCACTAGGGGAAAGTTCTTCAGCAGTATAATGAGAGCTGTCAGGAGTCTGGAGTAATACTGATGTAACAGCATGTCTTCATGAGGATAGAGCAATCAATAATGATAACCCTAAAGCAGTCTTGAAGTAATAATATGATTTCAGGAGGATAGAGCAACTAATGGCTCTAAAGCAGTCTTGAAATAATAAGATGGCTTCAGGAGGATAAAGCAAATCAATAGCTCTAAAGCAGTCTTGAAGTAGTAATATGATTTCAGGAGGATAGAGCAACCAATAGCTCTAAAGCAGTCTTGAAATAGTAATATGATTTCAGGAGGATAGAGCAACCAATAGCTCTAAAGCAGTCTTGAAATAGTAATGTGATATATCTTCAGGAGGATAGAGCAATGAATAGCTCTAAAGCAGTCTTGAAGTAGTAATATGATTTCAGGAGGATAGAGCAATGAATAGCTCTAAAGCAGTCTTGAAATAATAAAATGGCTTCAGGAGGATAGAGCAATCAATAGCTCTAAAGCAGTCTTGAAGTGATGATTTCAGGAGGATAAAGTAACCCTGAGGTGACAATAAAGCAGTCCCAAAATAATAAGAAGCTTATCAGGAGGATAAAGTAACCCTGAGGTGACAATAAAGCAGTCCCAAAATAATAAGAAGCTTATCAGGAGGATAAAGTAACCCTGAGGTTACAATAAAGCAGTCCCAAAATAATAAGAAGCTTATCAGGAGGATAAAGTAACCCTGAGGTTACAATAAAGCAGTCCCAAAGATCAGTTGTTTGTTGTATAATTAACCTGAAAACAAGGTAGCGTTCTGTATAATAACATTAGTTTATGCTTTATGTATGCATGTATGATATGATGCACTTAGGTAATGTTCTATATGTCTATGGATATGTATGTTATGGTATGATGTAAATGATGTATGTATGATATGACACTGCTGGAAACGTCTGGATATCTTCGTATAACAACTGCTGGCCAGGGAAAATAAATCCCGATTCGCTGCTGAAGAATATATAACCCTCCGTCTGCTGGGGATAGTAGGGTATAGATAACCTCCCGTATGCTGGGGATGGTAAGGTATATATAACCTCCCATATGTTGGGGATAGCAGGGTATATATAACCTTCGGTCTTCGTTTGGTAGTAGAGTAGATACAACATCCCGTCTTCGTTCGTCGTACCCTTATTGGAAAGTAATTTCCCGAATATCCGTATGAGGATAAAAGAGATGGATATAAATTCCAAGGGAGATGAGACTTTTGGAAGATAGATTCGTCCTACTGAGGGTTTTGTAACTGTCTTGTAAAGATGAACCGGCGAAGCTTCGTTGAAATCCTTCCCTCGTTCGTCCTTAGTAAATACTATTACTGTATTTTCATGCATTTCTGGTAAACATTAATCATATTAAGAGCATACATGCATTTCTGGTAAACATCAATCATATTCAAAAGCATACACACATTCAAACACAACCAATGGACGTTTCGCTTATGTAAATAGGGTAAAAGTAAATCTGGATTCAAAAGATGGAATTTATTTATATCAAAAAGTGATCCATACACGGGTAAGTTTGTACAAGGAGACATAAACCCTAGTAAGAGGATTTTGTCATAAAGTTTTACAAAAGAGTCAGCTATGTGGGAAACAATCCTATTGAGTTTCAATTCTACTATTGCCACTCAAGTATCTCATCTTCTTGCTGTTGAGACGGAAATGATTGAATTGAGCTTTATCTGTTCGAGCTTGAGTAAGTAGTACAACTGGTTGCAGTTTCATGAGTGATCCAAACGAGACATAGTCATACGCTTTAATCCCTAACTTTTGCCTGGATTGCCCTTTCAGGTTTTCAATCCACCGGGATACCCTTTTTTGCCCAAGCCGCCTTTTCAGGTTTTCGACTTGCCGGGTGTACATCTTTTCATATATATCCCTAATTTTTGCCCAAACCCTTTTGGTTTGCCGGGATGCCCTTATTTTTGCCTAGGCCTGTCAACCTAGCGGGTCTCTTTTTATGCGTAGTATTTTTTAACTATGTCTGCGTTTACAGGCTGTGGGAAATCCTCTCCATCCATTGTAGTCAATATCATGGCACCTCCTGAGAACACTGTCTTGACTACAAATGGTCCTTCATATGTTGGAGTCCACTTGCCCCTAGGATCACCCTGTGGTAATATGATACGCTTGATTACCAAGTCACCAGCCTGATATACCTTTGGCTTAACCTTCTTGTTAAAAGCTTTGATCATTCGCTTCTGGTACATCTGGCCATGACAAACTGCTGCTAACCTCTTCTCATCAATCAAATTTATCTGGTCCAGTCGAGTCTGAATCCACTCATCTTCATCCAAGCCTGCATCCTTCATAATTCTCAAGGAGGGAATCTGAACTTCAATGGGCAGAACTGCTTCCATACCATAGACTAAGGAGAATGGGGTTGCCCCTGTTGAAGTACGTATTGTAGTACGATAACCATGAAGAGCAAATGGTAACATCTCATGCCAATCCTTGTAAGTAACAGTCATCTTCTGTACTATCTTCTTAATGTTCTTATTAGCATCTTCAACTGCCCCATTCATCTTTGGACGATACGGAGAAGAGTTGTGATGCTTAATCTTGAGCTGCGTGCAGAGATCAGTAATCATAGTGTTGTTTAGATTAGAGCCATTGTCAGTGATAATCCTTTCAGGGATGCCATACCTACATATGAGATTATTCTTAATGAACCGAGCCACAACATTCTTAGTAACAGATGCAAATGAAGCTGCCTCTACCCACTTCGTGAAATAATCAATAGCAACCAGGATGAAACGATGCCCATTAGAAGCAGTAGGCTTGATCTCACCAATCATATCAATGCCCCACATGGCAAAGGGCCAAGGAGCAGTCAACACATTCAATGGTGATGGAGGTACATGAACTTTATCAGCATAGATTTGACACTTGTGACAAGTTTTGGAGTGTTGATAGCAATCAGCTTCCATGGTAGACCAATAGTAACTTGCTCTCAATATCTTCTTTGCCATAGTGTGACCACTGGAATGAGTGCCAAAGGTCCCATCATGCATCTCTTCCATAATCTCAGTTGCTTCTTTCTTATCCACACAACGGAGCATAGTTGAATCATGATTGCACTTGTACAGAATCCCATTACTCAAAAAGAACTTAGCAGCAAATCTCCTCAGGAATTTCCTATCTTTGACAGATGCCCCTTCACGGAACTCCTGAGCTTCAAGATATCTTTTCACTTCATAGAACCAAGGCTTCTCCTCTGCCCCTTCTGTGTCAATCTCATTGCAGTATGCAGGCTTTTCAAATCTATCAATAGTAATCTTGGGAGCTTCATCATCCCAGTTAATCTCAAACATAGATGCCATGGTGGCCAAAGCATCTGCCAATTGATTTTCTCTCCGTGGAATGTGCTCAAAGGTAATCTCTTTGAAATGTGGGATCAGAGACAACACATGCTCTCTGTAAGGAATGAGGTTATCATGCTTGGTATCCCAATCTCCTTTGATCTGACTAACTACCAGGGCTGAATCTCCATACACATCAAGGAACTGAATCTTCATATCAATAGCAGCTTTAATACCTAAGATACATGCCTCATACTCAGCCATGTTATTGGTACAATGGAAACAAAGTCTGGCAGTAATCGGGGTATGACAACCTTCAGGGGAACTAATCACAACACCAACACCATTACCAAGTGCATTAGAGGCACCATCGAAAACCATAGTCCATCGGGATCCTTGTTCAGGTTCTTTGGTAATAATCATAATGTCTTCATCAGGAAACTCAAAATTCATTGACTGATAATCATCCACTGCTTGATGATCCAAATGATCAGCAACAATACATCCTTTAATGGCCTTCTGAGTAGTATACTGTATATCATATTCTGTCAAGATCATTTGCCATCTTGCGATTCTTCCGGAGAGAGCAGGTTTCTCAAATATGTACTTGATTGGATCCATCTTCGAAATCAACAAGGTAGTATGGGTCAACATATACTGTCTTAGTCGGCGAGCAGCCCATGCCAAAGCGCAGCAAGTTTTCTCGAGCAGTGAGTATCTTGTTTCACAGTCGGTAAACTTTTTGCTAAGGTAGTATATTGCCTGCTCTTTTCGACCAGACTCGTCATGTTGCCCCAACACACACCCCATTGAGTTGTCTAACACTGTTAAGTACATGATCAAGGGTCTTCCATCAACTGGTGGCATCAAAATTGGAGGTTCTAGCAGATATCTCTTGATTTCATCAAAGGCAGTCTGGCACTCATCATTCCATTCCATCACCTGATCTTTCTTCAACAACTTGAAGATTGGCTCACAGATGGTAGTTAACTGGGAAATAAATCTTGCAATGTAATTCAATCGTCCCAAGAAACCTCTAACCTCCTTCTCAGTATGGGGAGCTGGCATCTCTCGTATAGCTTTCACCTTTGCAGGATCCACTTCAATACCTTTTCCACTGACAATGAAACCCAGGAGTTTACCAGACCTAACTCCAAAAGTACACTTGTTTGGGTTCAATCTCAACTTGTATTTCTTCAACCTCTCAAACAACTTGTGCAGATGATCAAGATGTTGCTCTTCATTCTGAGATCTGGCTATCATATCATCCACATATACCTCTATCTCATGATGAATCATATCATGAAACAAAGCCACCATAGCACGCTGATATGTTGCCCCTGCGTTCTTCAAACCAAATGGCATTACCTTATAGCAAAAGGTGCCCCACTGTGTCACAAATGTTGTCTTCTCCATAGGTGCCATCTTGATCTGATTGTAACCAGAGAAACCATCCATAAAAGAGAATACCTTGTGTTGAGCAGTATTGTCTACCAGAATATCAATATGAGGGAGTGGAAAGTCATCTTTAGGGCTAGCCTTGTTCAAATCTCTGTAGTCTACACACATACGCACCTTACCATCTTTCTTAGGAACTGGTACCACATTTGCAACCCACTGAGGATAAGAAGTCACTGCCAAGAACCCTGCATTGAACTGTTTCATTACCTCTGCCTTGATCTTTTCTGACATTTCAGGACGCATACGACGAACCTTCTGCTTCTTTGGACGACAATCTTCTTTCACTGGCAAACGGTGAACCACAATGTCTGTATCCAACCCTGGCATATCTTCATAAGACCAAGCAAAGATCTCCACATAGTCACGTAACATCTGAATCAACCTGCTCTTGACACTGTCCTCTAAATCAGCCCCTATCTTAACCTCTTTTCTGTTTTCTTCAGTTCCCAGATTCACAACTTCGACTGGCTCTTCATGTGGCTGTATAGCTTTCTCTTCTTGTTGTAACAACCTAGCAAGCTCTACAGGTATTTCACAATCGTCCTCATTTCCGCCTTCAGTTTGATAGATCGGATTCTCGAAATTATAATTGGCAATAGTAGAACTGTTATTAACAGGATCCAGAGTGGATGAGGATCTGCATTTTAGTGATGTGGGTGTGTGTAAGAACACATAGCTGATAAAACGAAAATAAAAGAAAAAGAAAGACAAGGAACACAATATTTACTAAAACGAAACGTCCACTGATTTTATTGAATGAAGTATGCAAATGAAATGACAGCCCGTAACAAGCACACCATTGTGCCCCGGGTAAGGCACATGGCCTGAAAGTTTTTATTGTTCAAGAAATTACAAATTTAAAAAACACAACACAGTAATAGTATTTACTCCTGACTAAAGGAGATAGGGATAACATCTTCAGCTTTCCAATTATTGAGTCCAGCACCCACAGTAGGAAAAATCCATGCATCCAAGTTGTAGTCTTCATCTTGATCTCCCACAGCATTGATAACCCCTTGATTGGTGATACGAGCAGCACGAGCACGACGAACAGCCTTCTGGGACTCTGCAGTGAAACCCAAACCAAACTTATCAGACTTGTATGGAATATCAGGAAGCTGACCCCAAATAGTACGACCACCTTCATCCACCACAGCTCTAGCATCATTGAGGGAGGCCATTACCATTGTTGGAGATTTTCTGATGACCACAGGAACCTTCTTCACAGCAGGAGGAGTCACACAATCATTACCAACCCAGGGAACCACTTCAAATGACTGACATGGAGTCTCAATGTATTCACCTTCTACTTCCAGATACTTGAAAGTGTTTACATGGCTGACAAAGTATTCTTCTTCTCCATAGACAGTAACAACCTTTCCATTCACCGGATATCTCAACTTTTGGTGCAATGTAGAGGTCACAGCTCCTGCCCCATGGATCCAGGGACGTCCAAGTAGACAAGAGTACGAAGGACGAATATCCATCACATAGAATGTAGCAGTAAACACCTGAGAACCAACCTTGATTGGAAGATCAATTTCCCCATGCACTACTCTTCTAGAACCATCAAAAGCCTTTACCACAATATTACTGGGCTTCAGCACAGTATCTTCAAGACTCAGCTTATTCAGGACTTCCTTGGGCAACACATTCAAAGAGGAACCATTGTCTATCAGTACATGTGACAGGGTAGTGCCCCTGCATTCAATTGAAATATGCAAGGCCCTGTTATGATCCCTCTTGGCAGGGGTCAAATCAGCATCAGAAAATCCTAACCCATTATCATAGGTCAGGTGGGCAACACAATTCTCAAACTGGTCAACAGAAATTGCACTGGGTACATGAGCCATCTTTAGAAACTTGATCAATGACTTGGCATGAGCCTCAGAACATAATAATAGGGAGAGCATAGAAATCTTTGAGGGAGTATGCCCCAACTGATCAACAATGTCATAATCACTCTTGCGAATGATTTTCAATACTTCTTCCATCTGCTTAGAGAGATCATCAGCAGCTGGCACATCAGTAGATATAGGCTCAATAACAGGACTCTTGCCCCGAGCATCAGTGGCGGAAGTAGCAATAGGAGTAACTGCATTCTTAGAAGCAACTGGAGGAGAGAAGACTCTTCCACTACGAGTGATCTTGCTAGATCCAGCAATATTATCAATGTCAACAGGCACATCAGGTAAAGGCTCCTGCTTAAAACCATGGATGTAAACGTCAGACCCATAGTGCCAAGGCATAGCTTTGTCAGATGTATAAGGAATAGGACCAGGATTAGTAATGATCAGAGGAGCCACTCTGGCTTCAGCAACAACTTTCACAGGACCTTCAGCAGTAAGCTTGATTGGGCCCTGATGAGTGATTTTAATGGGACCCTTTGAAGTGATTCTTACCGGTACTTTGTCAACCATATCAACCTCTTCAATCTTCTTACCCCGAGTCAGATGATCTACCATACTTTCTACAGATGCTGGTCTTCTTTCAAACACTATAGTATACTTATCCATGAGACGTTGAATTCCATCTCTCAAAATGAAGCAACTATCCGGCTTATAGGTACAATACAGACAATCTTCACGACAACCTGGAAAGATCCCAGCTTGTACTAACCTCTTTTTTATAACAGACAATGGTGTACTTAACTCCATTACTGAATAAACATGCAGATCTTCATCAATGTCTTCATCAATGGCATTGACAGTCTTCTCGTGATTTGGCATTAGAGCTGTAATCACATTTGGAGTACCTGGTGGATCAAACTCAATTTCTCCAGCATCAATCATATCTTGAATTTTGTTCTTCAAGACCCAGCAGTTATTAGTATCATGTCCTGGACAATTTGAATGATATGCACATCGTGCATTGGGATTGTACTTGGGAGAGGTAATATTAGGATTCTGAGGAGCCTCCCTCAGGGTAATAAGTTCAGCCTTCAACAAGTGTTGCAATGCCTGAGCCATTGACATGTTGATCTTCGTGAACTGTCTTCTAGCCCTCTGTTGGTTGCCTTGAGGTTGCTCTGTTGTTGCAGGAGTTGGATTTGAAATATGAACTGCACTAACAGACTGATGTCTTCTGTTACGATCAGGTTGACCATAAACAGCATTGGATTCTTTCTTCCCAGTGGGAGGCTTCTTTGCAGCACCTGATGAAGAAGTGCCCACTTGGATCTTACCGCTCTTGATACCATTTTCTACCCGCTCTCCTGTCATGATCAACTCAGTGAAGCCAGATGATGAGCTTCCAATGAGATGACTGTAAAACGGACCATTCAGCGTACACATGAACATATCAACCAGCTCCCTGTCAGTTAACGGGGGTTGAACTCTTCCAGCTAAATCTCTCCACTTCTGAGCATACTCCTTAAAACTTTCTTTGGCACCCATAGACATGCTCTGAAGCTGCATGCGAGTGGGGGCTAAGTCAGCATTGTATTGATACTGCTTATAGAAAGCTTCAGCAAGATCATTCCAGTCTCTGATGTTGACACTCTCCAACTGATAATACCACTCCAACTGAGCTCCAGATAAGCTCTCTTGAAAGAAATGGATCCACAACTTCTTATAAGCAGTGTGGGGTTGAATTCTTCTAACATAGGACCTCAGATGCAGCTTGGGACAAGAGACCCCGTCATAGACAACAAATGTAGGAACTTTGAACCCAATGGGTATCACAACCCCAGATATCAAACTCAAATCCTCAAAATCCAGCCCAGATGATTTCTGTAATTCCATAGCATCCATTCTATCCACCAGCATCTTGAATTTGTCTTCATTAGGCTCATGGTAGTAATTAGCCTCAGAATCAGAGTCCCCCATTGTATGGTGGAGACTGCCTGCCTCTTGCTCAGATTCTTCAGATTCATAGTCTTTAGCTGGTTCCTTGGTCTTGGCAAGACCTTTGAACCTTCTTCCCATGTTGATCAACCCAGCAGACCTTCTAGTCTTCTTAGTCTTCTTGGCCAGCAGTGCCTTCAATTCATCCTGCCCCTTGGACAGGTTCAAGATCAGCTCTTGGAACTGTGCATTTTGTGCCTGGAGATCCTTAACTGATTGTTCAAGAGCCATTGCTTCAATAAACAGCGAGAAGATGAGAAACCTGTGCACAAATAAACCTGTGATGCAATGAAATGATATGGGAATGCATATGCAATGTTTTCAAGGACCGCAGGATTTAAATTTGCTTAGACAAACACGAAAGTAAACTTTTATTAGTAATAACTTTGTTTTGCCTTTTAGGCTTACAAAAATGAAAGTGAAATAAGTACAAAAGATGGGGTTTTAAGTCTCCCATGGACGTTTCCTCTTTGTATTGAGGTATGAGTTGAGGTTTCGTTCCTCATGAAGTAGCTTTGTTAGCTCCAGGATCTTTTCTTGGCTTGCTTTGTAATGAGCCTCGAAAGTATCCCTTTGCTCCTTCAGTTGGATCCATGATCTCTGCAAGTCTTCCATATTAGTAGGCATGTCTGGGTGAAGGATGGTATAAGCTGTGTCTCCTTCAGCAACAGGTTCCATGGTAACTGGTAGGACGGCAGGATATGGCATCATGAGTGTCTGAGCACGAGATCGTACCCATCTGAGATAAGCCTCCATAGGGATAGTGTACTTAGGCTCCAGTGTCTTGCTGTCAATCCTGTTTACCTTTCCCCAAGCTCGTATGAATCTCTGACGGTAACCCTGAAGATCGTTGTCGTAATCGAACACAATGCCCTGAATCAACATGTCATGTGGACCATCACTTCGGGCGTAACCAAACTGTCGTAAAGCTAGAGAGGGGTTGTAGGTGATGCCTCCTCTTATGCCTAGAAGTGGCACATTAGGAAACTCCCCACAACGGTCAATGACGGTGACATTCTCCATAGATCTGGAGCACCAATGGATATCTGAGTGAGAAAGTGACATGATCCTCTTGGACCATCTGAACCCCTGCTCATTCTTCATTACTGAGCGAGGAAGGTGAGAAATAAACCACCTAGAGAGTAAAGGTATGCAGCACATCAAAGTTCCTCTTGCCCTTGTAGTACGGGTGTGAAGAGAATGTAAGATGTCTCCCAGCAATGTAGGCACTGGATTGTGGCTCAGGAAAATGTTGATGGCATGAACATCTATGAACTGATCTGGATTGGGGAACAATACTAAGCCATATATCAGTAAGGCTAAGATCTCCTCAAAAGCATCATAGCTCATGGCCTTCAAGAACATTTGAGCTTTATCCACTAATACCTTGGCCAGAATGCCCTTAACTCCACTTCTCGTCTCTAGAACAATGTCAGACTTCTTCAGATGTAGAGCTGCAGCAATAACCTCTGGTTTAAGTTCCTTCTCCAAACCTGTGAATGGTTTCTGATCAAGGATAGGTACACCCAGAAGTTTGGAGAACTCCTCCATGGTTGGAACCAGCTGGTAGTCGGGGAATGTAAAGCAATGGTGTTTGGGGTCAAAGAACTGAAACAGGACACTCATCATGTCTTCATTGAACCCTGAAGTGACTAGATCCAATAGGTGACCATGTCTCTTGATGAACTGGGAATGATCAGACACTTGAGAAACCAACTCTTTAAGCTTGGTAGGTATGCCCACAAAGTTGATCCTGATGGTGTTTCTACGAACAGAAGCCATGACCTGCAACAAAGAACAAAGATAAATCCCTTGGTCCTTGAAATAGTTAGGGAAAATGATATGCTCATGATGCATGATGATGTCATGATGTTATGTTCAATCACAAACATGTGGCACACACAAACAAGTCACACCATAGCCCTAGGTTTAAAGGCTTGCATGAGGTTCAAAGGTAAGTACCCTCCCCTGAAGTTATATGGTTCATCCTGTCCTACAAAAGTAACCAGGTTCTAAGGGATCTCAATATCATTGATCCTTCACAAGGGTGGTTGATCAGAAGGCAACTTACTTGCCAACCAAAACCCTCCAAGTTTAAGATCTCAATGAGCGTAGTATCGAGTGTCAACCAACTTCAGTCTGCACCAAAGCCGGCTACCTCACTACTTTCTAAAGGCCAAGATGAGTTAACTAGGGTTCTAAAAGTTAGTTAGTACATTGACAACATATGGCAGCCTCAATATTATCCTCAACTTGACTTAAGGAATATAAGCACCAACCAAGAAGTCGCACTAACTATGGCCACCAGATCAACCGTATCGATATACGTCGTACAGTTTCCTTGGTCTATTGCCATTTACCTAAGGTACACTAGATCCGGGTTAGGACCTTTCACACATAAGAGCACCCCAACAAGATAATATAAAGCAAACAAGGCAAACAATTTAAAGTGATCTTAATTCCTAAGGGTACCCCTCTTAAATTTAAATCCCCAGCAGAGTCGCCAGTTCTGTAACACGGTGGGAGAACTGACTTTAAGTTTTGTTGCGGATAGCAAGAGTCGCCACCGACTTTTATTTTATCCAAAGGAAAGGTTATAAAAGAACAGGAAAGACCTTAAGAGAATGTTTCGGGTCCGGGGGGTAAGTTATGAAAAGGGAAGGTGTTAGCACCCTTTTCATCCATGGTTATCCATGGGCTCTTAGGTACTTAAGCTCACTTTAAATTGTTTTTGAAAATGTAGTGTGTGAATAGAAAAATTTTCAGAATAGTTTAATAATAATCCATGTACGGATGTGTAAAAAACTTGTTTGAAAATTTGTTGGAAATTTGTTTAAGTGTGAAAAAGTTTTGAAGTGAGCAAGTACATAGGAGTAACCTACCCTAATGTTTAAGGTCTTTCTTATTCTTTATCCTTTCCTTGGTAAGACTATCCCTACTATTAAGGAGTAGGTAGTCCTTACTTTGGATGTAAGGGACATGTGAGGGACAATTTGTTTATAAAGGCAACTGTGGGGTGTAATAAGCATATAGGAGGGACTATCATCATTTTTCGAAGGGACTCGATTCGTATAGGCAACCATGAGGGACTTGATGATTTTTCTTTTAGGGACTTGCTTTATACACCCCACTTGACCATTATTCGTAGGCAACTTGAGGGATAACCTTAGAAAGTGAGACGGCGATTAAAATCGACTTACGTGTGTGTGAGTGTTTATTTTAATTATCTTATATTAAAAATTATCTAAATTTATTTTAATATAACATACATGTTTTTACACTCCCTAATTACTAACCATAGCAATAATAATAATTAAAATATTACAAAATTTACATCCGAGAAACAATTACAACATAATAATAATAATAAATAAAATAGCAAATTAAATAATAAGCAATAAAAAAAATAATAATAATGGGTTAGTAACAATAAAATAATAATAATAATTTAGAAATAATGAACATGGTTAGAAACATAATAATAAAAATATAATAATAAATAATAATATGGTTAGTAAATATAATAATAAGAATAATTAGAAGGAATAAACAAGTTTAGAATAATAGAAATATAATATAATAATACATGACAATTTAGTTAGTAACAATAATTAAAATAAATGGAAACAATATTATAATGATATTAACATAAAGTCTAATTTCAAATATAAAAAATTTTTAAGCACATTATAATTATAAATTTTAATTATTTACAAAAATTTAATTATAAAAAAAATATTTAGACATTATATAAACTTTAAGTATCATAAGAACATATTTACAAAACTTTATATTGAATATTTGCATTTATAAGATTTAATTTTATTTACAAAAAGTTATAATATATACATGTTAACAATATTAAGAATTAGAAAAAATAAAAATTATTTGGAAAATAAAATTAGGTTAAAGTTCATTTAGAAAATATTTTAGGGTTTGGAAAATTAGGGTTTATATTTTTTAAGGTTTTATTAAAAAATAATCTTAGGATTTAATTTATAATACAAAATCACATACATATATAATTTAATTACAAGGTCAAACAAAAATTAATATATTTTTAGAAATTAAAAAAAAACAACAAACATGCCATATTATCATTTTTTATTATTTATAAACATATATTCCAAAAATTGTATTTAATTTAAGATCATAATACATAAAATAAATAAAAGAAGAAAAAGTATAAAAAAACTTACCTGACTGGGATTTGAACCCAGGTCAGTCTGTTTGCAACCAACAAGAAAAACCATCAGGCCACCACGCACGCAGGTGAGAAAGAGGAGAGCCCAATTGCTTTTGTTCCTTGCCTTTGAAAATCCAGAAAAATAAATGAACAAAAAGGCCTGGGGTGAGAATCGTACCCAGGACCTTTAGATTACCAACATGCGCGCACATCCACCTGGCTGGGAGAGCCTTCCTGGTTATTGAATGGCATTGAGCCATAATATATTAAGTCTTTCATTACCTGGAAAAAAAAATAGAAAAAACAATGTACGAGTCCAAGACTCGAACCCAGGTCACGCTGGCTACACACACAAGCCTTTACCACTGGACCACATGCACGCGTGTGATTACAAAACAGCAAAACAACATAAAATAAATTAATCCTAATTTGAATTTGAATCTTGGCGCCAGGGGATCGTCTTCAACCTTGTGACCTTCAAAATTTGCTGCGGTTTCTCCTATGACTTTTCCTGCGAAAAACAAAACCCTAGCAAAACCTACGAAACACAATGGGCAACCAAACAGTGAAATTTTACAAAATTGAAAGCATAAATACAATCCAGAGGTCAATTCAAATCCAGCCATGGTCTTAGAAACCATTTATATTCAATGGATCATGAAACCCTAAGATGAAGGTCATAAACCCTAGAATGGCATTATACGATTCGGCCATGTTTTTTTCAATTAACCTGCCCAGAATTCATCACAAACCTTCCTTGAACACAAATCAATAAGCAAAATCCATTAATATCAAGTAAATTGTTATGAACGAAAAATCAAAAAAAAACATGAAAAGGATGATTCGGGTTCATCCATATGCTATGTTATAAGGCCATGTAGTGATCTGGTTATGCTCAATGATCATCATAGAAGAGATTGGTGTACTTGGAATGTGTTGAAACTACCTTCAATTCAAAATCCGATTATGAGTTTTGTTTGAAATTTTTGAAGTTGGAGAGTGTTATTTGAGGCTGCAAAATTCGTGAATGAGGGTTGCTTCATGTTGTCTTCTTATAGTAGACTCAATTAGGTCAAAAAGATTCATTGTTTTGGTGGAAGAATTGATATTTTGAGATTGAGAAAGATCATGCCATGAAAGTTCAATATTTTTATACCAAAGCTTTCTATTTCAAGCCACTCCATATAATTCTTGCATCAATTTGTTCCATATTGATTTTATGACTTTCTAGAATCAACAAATCACTTAAATCTTCTCATTTAATATTTTATTTAAATTTAAAATGATTTTAAGAATAAAAAATCATAATAAATTAATTAAATAAAATAAAAATTATGAAAATATTATGGAAATTTCGTGCAAGATGTTATTGTATGGGTTGGGTCATAATTTGGCCAGCCCATTTGGAGAAAATTATTTTTAAGCCCCCATTTTCAATATAAACCATCACAAAATTGCCCAACTTTGCAAAGGCACATCTCCCTCAATTTTAAAGGTATGAGGGTGTTTTTGGACTTTTTGGAAAGCTTGAAGAGTCCTCTAAACAACCCCATTGGTTTCAGGTCCATATAATTTACCAATCTCAAGTTATGCCCTTTTGAAGTTGTTGACTTTTTGTTGACTTTTGAAATGACCTATAATGTCTTAGATCATATCTTTCAAATGAAGCATTTTTGGGCTTAACCTTCAACATCAAAGTTGTAGAGAATTCAATTTCCTTCAAAATGAGCTTTGGATGGAGACTTGGTGATGAAGTATGTGAAAGTTATGCCTGGTCAAAGTTCAGTTGACTTTTACTGAGGAAACCCTAATTTAGAAACTCCTGATTATTGATGATCTGGAATCTCCTTGATGAATCATGATCAACCCTTGATCAAATGATGAATTTTACTTCATATACTTGATGTTGGCAAAAAATCATGAAGTTTGACTTTGGTTTGACCACAGTTGACCTCAGTTTGACTTTTTAACTGTATTGACTGATTTTGACTTATCTGATCATCTGACTGAGCAAACCTTTGAGAAAAGTCTTGAAACTTGACATGGGGGTTCTTACACACATATAAGATGTTATGAAACTCACTTGAGGTATGAGAAGTCCATTTAACCTGATCAAAGTCAAAACCCTAGTTTTGAATGCCCTGCTTAGGAGGTGCATTGTTTGAGGGAATTGTCAACTTCTTTGACCAATTGTGAACTTTGTGAACCTTGTGAATCTTCATAAGATGTCTTGTGATACTCATGGGAGGTATTGTGAAGCTTGTGAACCTTATGAACCTCATGAAGTGGCTTTGTAGACCTCATAAACCTCAGGAAAGCTTTGTAACCATTGTGAAACTTGTGAACCTTGTGAACCTTCAAGAAGTGACTTGTAGACTTCATGAACCTCATGAAAGGTTTTGTAAATGTAGAGAAACTTGTGAACCTTGTGAACCTTCAAGAAGTGACTTGTAGACTTCATGAACCTCATGAAAGGTATTGAAAGTATTGTGGAACTTGTGAACCTTGTGAACCTTCAAGAAGTAACTTGTAGACTTCATGAACCTCATGAAAGGTTATGTAAGTGTTGAGAAACTTGTGAACCTTGTGAACCTTCTTAGAACACAAAGTCTTGTATTGTGAGGGCAAATTTTGGGGTGCAACACCCGACTTGGCAAAATGACAGTTAGAAGCTTTCCTCAAAGGAAACACGAATCTGTTCGCCTGGAGCGCCTCAGAGATGCCAGGACTCGACCCCGAGACAGCCTGCCATCACCTCTCCATCGACCCAACACACAAAGTGGTCGCCTAGCATAGGAGGAAGTAGTCGACCGAAAAAACTGAAGCGGCTGAATCTGTTGTTAAAGACCTCCTAGAGGCAAAATTTGTAACAGATGCCAGGTACACAACCTGGCTCTCAAATGTTGTACTTGTTAAGAAATCTAATGGAAAGTGGAGAATGTGTGTTGATTATACTGATCTTAACCGGACATGCCCGAAAGACGCATACCCTTTACCTAACATCGATAAATTGGTCGACAATTCGTCTGGATTCAAGCTATTGTCCTTCATGGACGCCTACTCAGGGTATAATCAAATACTCATGGTCGTGTCCGACAAAAAATACACGGCCTTCATGACCGAATCGGGCAACTACTATTATAATTTTATGCCCTTCGGTCTAAAAAATGCAGGCGCGACATATCAGCACATGATGAATAAAGTATTCCGGGAAGAAATCGGAGACATGCTCGAAGTGTATATGGACGACATGATCGTCAAATCTCAACAAGAAGCAGACCACGCGTCCCACTTACGAAAAGTGTTCGATCAGGCACGGAAATGCAAAATGTGTTTCAATCCCGAGAAGTGCACATTTGGGGTCCGAGCAGGGAAGTTCCTTGGATTCTATCTGACTGAACGAGGCATCGAAGCCAATCCCGACAAATGTCGGGCATTCGCAGAACTTCCAACTCCTAATTCTAAAAAATCCATATAATCACTAAACGGGGTCCTCACTTCCCTCGCTCGGTTTTAGCAAAATTCGCTCAACACGCTCTCCCCTTTTACAAGCTCCTCCGCAAAGAGACTACTTTTGAATGGACGGAGGAGTGCAAGCTAGCCTTGTCCCACCTGAAGAAGGCACTATCTGAACCCTTAGTTCTGTCCAGACCTGAAGAAGGGGAAACACTTTACCTCTATCTCACTATAGCAAACGAAGCCGTGAGCGCGGCCCTCATACGCGACCTACCCGAGGGACAGAAACCTGTCTATTTTACGAGCAAGGCACTCCATGGCCCTGAAATTCGGTACCTCCAGGTAGAAAAGGTGGCCCTGGCCCTCCTTTTTGCAGCCAGGAGGCTACGACATTATTTCTTGGCCCACACCATCATCGTAAGAACAGACCAACCCATAACACAATTGCTCGGTCGACCAGACATGGTCGCGCGAATGCTAAAATGGTCGTTATAACTGTCCAAATTCGACATCAAATTCGAGGGGAGACAAGCTCTCAAAGCTCAAGCGCTGGCCGACTTTGTGGCAGAACTCACTTTCACCGAGCAGGAGCCGAAATCTTCATCCAGATGGACTATCTTCGTGGACGGAGCCTCCGGCCCGGCGGGTAGCGGAGCTGGGGTTATTTTAGAAAACGAGGAAGGAAACATCATCAAAGTATCCTTAACCTTATCTTTCCCCACTTCCAACAACCAGGCGGAATACGAGGCCTTCCTAGCAGGCATACGGCTCGCGACCGACCTAGAAGCAGAAGAGATCACAATTTGCACGGATTCCCAGCTGGTCGCTAGCCAAGTCCGAGGAGATTTCCAGGCTAAAAACGATAACATGGTCGAATACCTAGCCCTTGTAAAAGGCGAACTAAAGCGATTTAGAAGCGTGGAGGTCAAACACGTCCCGCGAGAGAACAATACCCGAGCTGACGTCCTTTCCAAGTTGGCAAGCACTAAAAAGAAGGGAAACAACAAATCCGTCGTACAAAAAGTGCTTCCCCGGCCAAGCATTGGGCAGTCATCAATCCACCTAGACATTAATCTCGTGGGCGACACGAATTGCTGGATGACCCCAGTGTTTAACTACCTGACCAAAGGGGAGTTACCAGCAGACCCGAAAACGGCCAACATCGTACGACGAAGGTCATGCTCATACTCTCTAGTGGGTGGACGTATGTATCGTCGAGGATTCTCTACACCTCTACTCAAGTGCGTAGAAGAAGAGAACATCCCACATGTACTAAGAGAAGTCCATGAAGGAATTAATGCACAACATCCAGGCGGACGGTCGTTGGCCCGAAAGATTCTCCGAGCAGGATATTATTGGCCTACACTCCAGCACGACGCAAAGGAACACGTGAAAAGGTGTGACAAATGCAACCGACACGGGGACGTACACGTAGCACCCCTACTGAGCTAAAATCATTATCTTCACCCTGGCCGTTCGCATGGTGGGGGAGGGATATCTTAGGGCCATTCGTCGTCGGATCCGGCCAAAATAAATACCTAATTGTAGGCGTCGACTATTTCACCAAATGGATAGAGGATGAGGCCTTAATCAAAATCATTGCGCTCAACATACTACGCTTCTTCAAGAGGAACATCCTCGCCCGGTTCGGAGTACCACTCGCCATTGTGACCGATAACGGTACCGAGTTTACAGATAAGCACTTCAAAGAATTTGTTGCGTCAGTAGGAACAAAACAGCACTTTACTTCAGTGGAGCACCCCCAAACGAACGGGAAAGCAGAGGCCGCAAATAGGGTAATCCTAAGAGGCCTGAAACGAAGACTAGACGAACACAAGAAGCACTGGGCCGAGGAGTTACACAGCGTGCTATGGGCGTATAGAACTACCCCCCACTCAACGACCGGTGAGTCCCCATTCCGGTTGGCATATGGGACCGAGGCAGTAATCCCTATAGAAATACACGTCCGATCCAGACGAACAGACTCCCCAATGGACCAGGAAACCAACTCCGAAGCTTTGAGAGACGAGCTTTATCTAGTCGAAGAAATCCGATCAGAAACTGCTCTCCGGGAGGCCACTCTCAAAAAAAAATAGCCGCTCGATACAATTCCAAAGTCATAAGACGAACGTTCGAGGTGGGCAGTCTCGTTCTCAGGAGAAATCACAGGGACCCTCGCGAGGGAAAACTTACACCTAATTGGGAGGGCCCATATCGCGTCCGAGCAAAAACCGAAAACGGAGCCTATTATTTAGAAAATCTACACGAGGAAGAACTTGCTCGGCCGTGGAACGCCGAGAAGCTCAAACAATATTACAACTAACTTAGAAAGTCACCTTGCTCAACTCTCAAGCGAGGAGCGATAGGTCTGACTAAGAACTGCGTGCCCAGGTATAAGCACGACAACCCAAAATAACATGATCGTCAGGATCTCCTTCCAAGAGAAGGAGAAAACTATTGAACGGACAGATACTCAAATGAGTCCGACGTCGCCTAAGTACCACGACCAGACAGAACCCCAGCTCGCGATGGGACGTTCAAGCCTCGGAGCCCGGGCCATTACCTTGACCCGGGCACCGACCAGGAGCAAGACTCTGAAATCTGATTGGTCCCCCAAACCAACAGATCACAAACACACCCCGTATTTATTTGATCACATCCAATCAGTACAAGAATGCCAAACATTTAGCGTTTAAAACACAAAGAAAACAGTGCTCCGACGGACGAACGATTAAACAAGAAACATCGTGAAATAAACGACCATTAATAACTAACTTTTATTGCAAAAATGCGACCTCGAAGGGCCGACTTGTTCGTGGTTACATACAAAGGGGACCACGCCCCCAAAAAGAAACACATTAAATTACAACGGCACGCAGGCCAAAACTAATTATCCTCGTTGTCCAAAGCACCAGGTTGACCCTCACCCTGGTTCGGCTGCACTTCTGGTTGACCGGGCTGAACAGTCGCCCTGGGCTGAGAATCCTCCACGACCAAGTCTGAAGGAACCACTATCTGGCCATCCTCGACTTTGTAGAGGTAACTGATCCAGCTGGTGTCCAAGGTCAGTTCAGGATGAAGAGCCCTTATTTGATCCACAACATTTTGGAAACTGAGCTCAGTCGACGAGTTCAGATTTTCCATATCTTGGTCGATCCGATCAAGGAACTGTGCCCTAGTAACCATACTCTTAGTTTCTGCATCTTCATCCTCCTTCGGACAGAAGGAATCCTTCAACTTTTTACTCTGCTCCAGAGCCCTCCTCTTATCAACCTTCAGCTTAGCAATAATGTTCCCCCGCTCGGTCAGCTCTTTAGCCGTAGCAGTGGCTTCTTCAATGGCCGCCGTCAACTTCTTCTCGGCTGCAGCCAGCTGCTCCTTCAGCCTCGATACTTCCCTCTCTTTCCCGGGGTTTCCCACAGCCGTCTGCCAGGCCATTGACAAGACCCGCATAACAGCACTCGCGTCCTGGGCCAAAGACAGTCGCCGGGCAGGACGATCCATCGCCTCTAGATACAGGGAGTCTGCACGGTCCACCTCCATGCTCGTCCCTTCAAAGAAGTTCCGCTTCACGAAGCACGGCGGCAGCACATGCTTCAGTTTAGGGGGAGCGTTGGCCGTCAGGTCTACAGTCGCTGCGGACTTGTGCTTTTTCATTAAGGAACCAGTTGAAGCGCTCGGAGAACCCTGGACCAGGGGGCCCTACCCAGAGCCGCTTGTCTCAGTCAGCTTGGTCTGAACGACCATTGACCTCTTCTTCTGCTGTTGGCACAAGCGTCCTTGAATCTTGTCGAGCGGGTTCGATAGGGAGCCTGAAAAAGAAAGAAAAAAGAGAGTTAGACTAGTCACAGACGGCAGAATATTATCAAAGACATAATAGCAAGTAGAAATAAAACAGATACCAAAAAACTCAGACACTTCCTTCCCGGTATTGCATGCCAGCAAGTTTGTGACGTAAATTAGAGGATGCTCCACAGCTTCCCCCCGTCCTGATCCAACATTATTTTCCCTTCTCCGTCCAGCAAAGGAGTCGGGGTAAAACAGGCTATTAATTTCCTAAAGGCCTCGAAGCTGGCCGCATCATCCTCGTCCAGAGAGTCCCCCACCTGGACGAACTCGCTGACCGGCCGCTCGTAGTGAGTATAGCTCCAGGAGAAGGGAAATAGCCAAAGCCTCCTCGGAATCACCTGTCATTGGTCGTCAAGCTTAGGCTCGTCATTCTCGTCAGTGTCTATCCCCACGAAACTTAGCGCCCTCACAGCTTCCGCGCTCGCGGGTTTTATCAAAAAATAATCCGTCTTGAAAGCCCGGATGGACTTTGAGTGAGCCTTAAAGATCTTGGTCCTCTGCTTAAAGGAGACGAATCCCTTCCGGTCAGTCCCTCTCCCGACTTGACGCTGCAGCGAGAATAAGCGAAAGAACAGAGGAAGCGTGGCTCCAACACCCAGATGGGCGCACGTTACCTCGAACTCCTTCAGAAACGCGTAGGAGTTGGGGTGTAGCTGAGACGGGGCAGCACCCAGATGCCCGAGCACGACGCAAACCAAGTCACTGAAGGGCAAAGTTACCCCCAGGACCAAAGTTGCGTACTCATACATAGAAAATTTCCGACCGCCAAAGTCCAAGAAAATGCGGTCGTCATCCCCTGGGCAAGTGACAATCCAGTCCACAGGGTCACCAACAGCGGGCAGCGGCTCCGCGCGAGGCCTCGAAAACGAAGATACTTTGTCTAGCAGGTCCTCCACCACCCATTCTTTAGGCGAGGTCCTTATCTCTTCAGGGCAACGAGGTGAATCTGTCGAAGCCCCCTCCTCCATGGTGCTCGCGTCCGATTCTCCTAAAGAACTCCTGGAGTCTGAGGGAATTGATGCGGAAGAACCCGAGTCTTCCAAGGATGTTTCTTCCGAGGAGACGTCCAATGGGTCCATAAGCGAGTTTTCACCTGAAAAGCAGCGAAAAGGCGTCAGTGAATTCGATTAAGAATATCAAATCCACCCTTCCATCGCTCGACAAGTGAAAGGGCGCACGTCGACCCAGGAACAAGGTCTCGAGCCGTAGCCCCGATTAACCATCGCTCAAGGCGATGGCTAACGCCCAGCTTCGGAGATAATGGAATCTAAACCTAAATACTTATCAGATCCCAAGTCAAGGTCGACCAACACCTGCGTCGACCACGAGCTAGGGTTCATAGCCGACCAACAACGGTGGCAGAATTTCTCCTACCTACTGGTATAAATCTAAAACTACCGGAAAATCTACCCTAAACCGCATGTATTTCTAAGATATCAATCCTATGACTAACATAAACACGAAAAAGAAGTCGTACCGTGAGCTTGGGAAGCCATTTGTAGAAGAAATTGATTCTGGAAACGGTGGTCGACGGCTGAGAATAGCAGTTGATGGACGGGCAAGGCAGCGGAGAAGAAGATGAAACGAAAAAGCTTAAAATAAAGCCTTGGGATCCTATTTATAGGAAAGGGAACACGTGCAGACGCGCATGACCCCTACCCCTAGCCAATTATTACCTACGCACTAGCCCCTAGACTAACCGTCAGAGCATTAATAGGCACGAATTCCCAAATACGCCAACTTTTCGTTTCATATCCTCTTGTCGAGCGACGTAACGACTGCTCATCGTCAGTGATAGCTTCTTGGCCCGCACACTGTATATCCTTAAGCACGAAACCATTACTAAGTCACCGCTCCTCCGCACGAGCAACGACTTGGGGGGCTCTTGTTCTGGGCAGTCCCAATTCCCATAATTGGGCAAGGCAAACCGGCTCTGCAGAACGCTCGATGTCGAGCAACATTGAGAATAATGGTCTCTGTCGACCAAAGGTATACCGACCAAGACGAAGCCCTCCAACGACTAACGGTGTGGACCAATAATCTTCCACTTAGCCCATTATATAAACCCTCTCATTTGGGAGGGTCAGGTATTCAATTCTCTGACCTTAATTCTTGTACTTGCTCACTTTCTTCTCAGTGTCTTACTTCAGCATCGGAGTGCCTTGCAGGTACACCCCCCTCCACTCCTCATCAACCGTCTTTCAACACGCTCGAGGCCAGCCGTATCGGATCTTGATCTTCAGGTACGATCAATAAGTAAATATAATTTATAAATATTGTTAAAAAATTTAATTTAAAAAAATTGAAAAGGTTTGTTTTATATATATATATATATATATATATATATATATATATATATATATATATATATATATATATATATATATATATATATATATATATATATATATATATATATATATATATATATATATATAAGTTATATTAATACAAGTTTCTTTTAGTAAAATAAAAAAAATGAAATTGCATAAACAACTTTGTTATGACTCTAGTCTCTAACATTATTTTTAGTCATATTAATACTACGCTAGCCATAACATTAGAAGCCTTTTCAGTAAAACTAAAAAATTGGAATTGCTAAAATAACAACACCAAGACTCAAACCTACAACAACAACAACATTGCATGACAACACGCATTTCCACCAGGCTATTGTTACAAATTTTAACACAATGAGCAAACAATTTAGTTAGTATTTATTATTAATTATATTTTTTTAACTTTTCTCTCGATTTTGAGGCCCCCTATTTTTTGAGGCCATGAGTCGTAGGCCTGGTTGCCCTGACCCAATGTCGGCCCTGATGACCAACCAAGTAGAACAAGAAAGCAATCATTTCCTTTTTACTCTCTTGTTTCCAACAATCTTGGATAACAAGGAATATAACAAGAGTATTTTTTTTTAAGAATAATGAAATTTGTAGAACAATTATCTTTTTGAGTGATGTATTAATATTATTAAATCTTCCCTTCCAAACAAGCAACTTATAATGATAGAATATAATGCTCAAGTGTTTGTAAATATTGTATGAATTTTTCTGGATTGATATGGAAATACATGAAGACAAATTCCTTGTGAAAGTTCAAGAACACAAACACTTGAAAATTAAATGATTATAATGATGTTAAATTGCAATAGAAGAGGTTTAATTTAATTTGAAATTTCATGTATTTATAAGTTCATAACAGCTCTGTGAAACATTGTAAAGTTATGCAAAAATATCATGAACAATTAAGTTAAAAGAAATGGTTTCATGAAGAGTGTTAAAAAAATATTGTTTTTTCAAATTCGCACAGGACTTGCTAAGTCAGTTTTAATGGATACCTGACTTAACAAATGCAGAACAATTTTTGAATTTCAAAAGTAAAATACTGTTTCAAATGGATGAAATTACGACGGTTTTTAGTGCTGTTACGACGGTTCAAACTCTCATAATTTACCAAAAACTGCATGTTTAAATAAATTGAAAAATAAAAAAATTGTCTAAATATTTGAACCAATATTATGCAACATCTATTGATTTATCCAAATCAATAGATTATATTTTAAAGTGATTTAATATGGTTCAAATATGAAAAATAATTTTTCAAATGTATGATTAAAATATTTTATTTTTTTAAAGCTAGAAATAGTGATATATTTTCAACCAAATGAACCATGCACACAAGTGAATTTTGGAGATTATTTTAAGCACTATTTTATCAATATATATTACATGTTTATACCTCAATAAATAAAGATCATTGCAAGTCTTCATAGTGTTGCAATCTTGATCCGTAGCCATATTGCTTCATGATGTTTTTTCTCGTCATTTGATAAATGCACATAGTAGTTGTCTTCATCAAAACACGATGTTGAAGAAGCTTATTATAACAAGAAGTCTTATCCTCGAAGATATAAAAGTAACTTTGAGCCCACTTGTTTTTATTGTGGTATTAAAGGCCACACACCTAATGTCTGTTATGTAAGAAACTTCAGTATAGCAAAAGAGCATTATGAGTGGGTTAAGAAGGGACTAACTATGAAGGACCCAAAGCAGTTTGGGTAACTAATCAAACTTAATTTTGTTTTGTAGGTATGCTTGAAGACCTCATCTAATCAATCGTATCTTGATAGCGGGTGTTCAAAGCATATGACGAGCGACTTAAGCAAATTTTCATATTTATCTCGTAAGGCCAAAGGATATGTAACCTATAATGATGACAATAAAGGAAATATCCTCGGGGTAGGAACTGTTGGTGCACCACCTTTCACAACCATAGAAGATGTCCTTTATGTAGAAGCCCTAAGACATAACCTTATTCGCATAAGTCAATCGTGTGACAAAGGGTTCAAAAACAACTTCACAAAAGATGAATGTTTGATAGAACATGATGTTACTCATGAGGTTTTGTTAAAGGGTACTAGAGTTAACAACATTTTCATGATTTCCCTCGATAATACATCTTTGAAGGTTAAGTGTCTCTCGACGAACAACAATGACTCTTGGTTATGGCATAAAAGGTTTGTTCACATTCATGTGGAGCATTTGAACAAATTGATAAAATATGACTTGGTTGTTGGTATTCTAAAGATAAAGTTCATCAAAGATAAGTTATGTGACGCATGTCAAAAAGGGAAACAAACTAAAATAATTTCCAAATCCAAGAATGTGGTGTCTACAACGAGGCCACTACAATTGCTTCACATGGATCTCTTCGGATGAAAAATTCCCTTCTGAACATAGTCGCATAAAAAGTGATGTTTGATCTCAATATGTTTAGCCCTATAATGCAAGATAAGATTTTTGGATAAAAAAATAGCATAAGTATTATCACAGAGAATATAAATATTACTCTCAAAGATATTATAATCTTCCAATTAACTTTTCATCTAAAGTATCTGAGTCATACATCCAAAAGTTGCAATATACTCAGATTTAACTGTTGAAAAGCAATTATTGTCTGTCTCTTGCAAGACCATAAGATCAAGCTGTCTACCAGAAATTGACAACTTCCAGAAGTACCTTTCCTTTCTATACTATCTCGAGCATAGTTAGCATCACAATAACCTAAAAATTTCTATTCACTTGATTTTCTATAAAACAAACCAAAATCAGTAGTACCTTTCAGATACCTAAAGATTCTTTTAACAACAATTAAATTAGTCTCCCTAGGATCTGATTGGAAGCGAGCACACAAATAAACACTGAATAAAATATTAGGTATAGAATCATTTTGATAAATGAGAGAGCCTATCATACCACTGAATAACTTCTGATGTACCTGACTAGTTACCTCTTCCTTTTTCATAATCCACGTAGGATGCATTGTCAATTGAGTATTTAAGAGTACTTTATAATCAATTACAATTATTTTAGAGTTGTAGAGATTGTTTTAGAGTTTGCACTAAGAACTCCATTAAGTAAAACACAAGAACTGTTACCCTTTAGATCATGAGTTGCGAGTATACATAAATTAATTATTACTATATTGATGTGTTTTTGCATATTTTTTTAGTTGATGAATAGTTTGAGTTATTGAGCAATAATACATTATTACTCTATTGTGACTATTTGCGATTATTAATACAATATTAGTCTCGGTGAAATTATGATTCAAAAAGGAATATTTTGAGTATGAGTTTTGAGTATAATTTATGTTGTTTTGAGTTTTGTGAATTATGTTGCCACGTTCATGTATACATGTATATTAAAGTTAAGTAGGACTTTGGTACAGTGAGATCAGGTTCACAGAGGAACCATGAAAGTCTCATGTTTAAAGAGGAACACCGTTCAGAGAGGAACCAGAGACAGAGATGAATTAGTAACATACCTCAGATACCCAAAAATCCAACACCACGTGCATATTAGAGGAGGAGTATAGTGCATTATGCATCTGCATTATAATTATAATTATTGTTGTGAACTTTATGTGGGAATGATAATAGATGTTGTTATAACTACCCTACTATTTAAATTCACCGTCAACATACATAAATTTATCCTCACTTGTGTTTATTAATTTATGGCGTTATGTACTCTTTGGGGGTACATATAATCAGGTAGAGAAGTAGTTGTTTTAAGCCGAAGGATAACATTGAGGCCTTTTCGTTTACTTACTATTTTTCCTGTTTTTTTGTTTAGTACCTTATGTATGAAAAAGGCGTGACCCATTTTAGTTTGATCGGGCCCCATAGTGGGCGCCATTGTAATGGCATAAAATTACAAATGTACATGGTATTTATGCAAGGGAAAAAGATACTCAAAGATCTTAGTAGGTTTATGATGGGAAAATAGCAAGTGTACTATTTTTGCCCACTGTAGTAGTCTTAAGGAAAATTTCCCGAATATCGATCTCGAGGACTGCGTAGCAAATTAAGTATTTTACTATTTCAATTTGAACAAAAGTTTCTTAGGGTTGGTTTAGATATTCTCAAAAGACTTGTAAATATAAAATCTAGGAAAATACTAAGGATGACAAATATGAAAATTATACTAGGGAAGGTGTATGAGAAATTCTTATAATGACAAATTGTTTATAATCATTAAAATATCACTGCAACTAAATCATTACCGCCTTTCAAGATTAGTTTTTCAAAAATTCCTTTGAGTAAAACCCTTTGGTATTCCTTCTATACCTAATTCCTTGATCGTATAGAATGAATACCAAGCATTTGCATATCGAAAGTTTTTACGGTTAAATATGATATCCCAATTCCTTGATCATATACGATAAAAAGTTTTGATTGAAAAACATTAACAGCGGCATTCCTACTTTCTGTTAACCGATGATTAAAAATCTAATTTTCCAATATTGATTTTTACAATAAAATCAATCAATCAACACAATGAATATAGAAGCAGTGAAATTCATAAAATCAAATTCAATGTCATTACAATAAACTCAGGGACACCCCCTAGCATTGGGGGGTTTAGCCACTCATATTCAAAACAATGAAAATCACATACATAAGAAAAAAGACATTACAATATATCAAGGATTGATTGGATCGTCAATTGCTTCCGCTTTTGATCGATCCTTCTTCTTCTCTCTAAATATGTTGTTCTTTCCTTTGCGTGTCAATTCCCCTATCCAAATAGTGTTCTTTTTCAGTTACGATCAACCTAATGTATCAGATTACAAAATTACATGCGAAACGTCCAAACTGCCCTCAGCACAAGAAAATAAAGAAAAGATAAAAATCTTGCATTCAGGTGCCATGACACGGGCAGTGTCGTGTGACACGGGCACCCGTGTCATGCTGCTGGAATCATGGTTGCGAGCATCCTTCAATGGGGGACTATGACACGGGTCGTGTCATGCTTTTGTATTGCCTCACACACGTTCTTTAAGTCTTCTCTCCATAGCCATCCTGACACGGGCCGTGTCAGGTGACACGGGCACCCGTGTCAGGCTTCTGAAACCCCCTTTTCCTCTATGTCTTTGCACACGAATCGCCATTTCCTTAGTATCTGATCACCGACTTGTTATCTGCCTGAAAATACACTAAAAACAACCAAATTAAACACACCAACGATAGAAGAGATAAACATGTAACATCCTCGCCACATAACGGAATAACACAAAATAACATAAACATAAGACTCAAAACACACAAAAAAACATAAAAACCAACAACTAACATATCTTGAAATATATGACTGGAAATCACCGATCAAACTCCCCCGAACTTGAATTTTTGCTTGCCCTCAAGCAGAAAGCTTGCATAAATGCACAAGTTAATCATTCATAACTGATGGCTTTCGAGATGAAATGAGGATACTCGTACTTGAGTTATGATCCAAATCACCGGATGGGTACTTTTAGTACTTCTCTCTCAATGAAAATATCTCGCAAACACCGAACTGCGGTAGCACAACGGACCTAAATCCTCTTTTTGGTAACCTCTCCGACTATGCTTTGGGCTTAGGTCTTCCTATCAATTTTCCCCCATTTTCATTCAGACACTCGTTTTAAGGCTTTTTTGCGATTTTTCATTGTATGCAAAAGATTGATCAACCAAAGCAATTATTATTATTATTTTTTGAGACATCGACTTTTGGGTTCAACCGCCGTTAGGTTGAATAACCGTGTGAGGGTTACCCAACTTAGAAGGATAGATTGTCTAATTGTCTCTTTTTTTTTGGTGTTTTTTCTCTTCTTTTTTTTCCGATCACCCTTGCACAACAATTAGTATAGATGAAGCCTGACTGTCATGATAAACTAATAAGGGGGTACTTCTCAGATTGAAGTACCATGGCACAAATCTACATGTAGGACTCATTACTTACTCAGCAGATTCAGTGTGTTTCAGTTATACCTTTACATCAAGATTTTTCTAATTTCTTCACCCGATTCTTTTTCACTTAACCCTCTACACTTTCTCCTAACCTCACTCGCAAGACAAATTATCATTATTTTTTTATTCAGCTCAGGGGTGATTTCACAAATGATTCCAATTATACATTCAAGCAGTACAAACTCGCAATTAAAATTAACGGCAAAAACATAAAACAACTCAATAAGACAAAATAACTAAATAAAACCCTCCCACACCAGAACTCATCAGTGTCCTCACTGATGGAAAACTAGTGCGAATAGGGGACTCACAGAGACTACTGAGGTGGTTGGTCTCGCAGATGCATCTGCTTCAACCATTCGTGCATTTCTCCTATGAGTTTGCCTTGGCGGATTTTCTCTCTCCCTTGTCGGGTATGCTCTTCTCCTTGTCGGGTCTACTCACTTTGGAGATAGCACATTTCATTCTGCATCCATTCCCAGTCCTTTTCACCCATGCTCCACGAACCTGTTCCTTGATTGGCTGAGTTATCAACTGGCGGTATAGGTGCCATCTTCGGTTGATAACCTTCTTCGCCATCTGTACCTGCAACATCCTCAAAAACAACTTCGTCGTCCTGTAAAGGACTCTCATATATCCAATTAGCCTCGTTTTCAATACTGATAATATCAGGCGCAAGCAAGGCTAACAGGTGATGGTTACTGTCATACCCCAAATTTGTCCTACCTTCTCGAATTCTCAGGATATTGGGTAAATTGGTGGAGATGTTGCTGTGAATCATCATTTGGCTTCCGACCACAATTTTCAAATCATGAATTTCTTGTTTGTGCTAAGTTAAAAAGCAAATTATGCAAAAAAAATTGATCATACATGGTTATTGGATGAAAATGGATGTTGTCCCTTTGCAAAGTTTAGGATGATTGAGATTCATTTAAGTTTGACTTAATCTTGGTCAAGCAGGAAGGTTGCTTCATTATCAAGTTTTTTAGGCTTTACAAGATCAGGAGCTTTGTGTTTGATTATCAGAATCAAATGCATTTACCACTTTGGGGTTGGGCAATGTGCTGAGATCCATATCTCAAGCGGTAATTTTGATTGCAAGGTGATGTTTTGCTCACAAAGGTTCAGGATAGAATTGGAAGCCCATGTTGTAAGGCCCAACTAATTGCACTTTTAGAATGGTCGGTTTGTTTGTTAAAGAGGGTCGAATTCCCAAAATTTGTTTCAATGTGGATTTTGTCAAGGTTTAAATGGCTTCAAGGTAATCCAATGTCGTAGTCAAAAATTCATTCTCTTATGCTAAGATTAATTTGTTTTCAAGCTATGATTAGTTAAATAGTAAAGTCATGTCACAAGTCAAGTTGTGTATGGAGTGTTTTCGTCCCACGGCTGGCATTATGTCGCGTTTAAGGATTGGTTGATGTTCTCATTTATATTGCATTGATTCACATTCATGTGTTGAAGAAACAATCTTGATTATCTTGGCTTAACTTACAAGCCATGGGCTGTGAGAATTGAAATATGGGAATGAATTGGAAATCACCGCAAGACATCATATCACTTCAAAGATGAGATGGTTTACCAAAGTTACATGTAGTGGAAGACTTGAATCAAGGTCATTTGCATTGTTTAAAATCTATTTCAAATCAAAGGTGTCTAAACTCATGTGGAGTCCAATTTTACAATTCATGGGAATTCAAAATCACAAGCCCAATTGATGCAAAATTCTTATATGATTAATAAGTTGCAAGCGTTTTGATCCTGGTAAAACTTGATACAACCAGACATATTATGCCAATGTTTATGTCTAAATTTACAAAAAAAACTGAGAGGCCAAGTTGCTTTAAGTCAAGGCCATGGTTTCTTCATAATACTCGAGTGAGCCATGCAAACAAACAGGTTCAGGTTCAAGAACCAACGCATCTTGAGGTTGAACTAAAGGTCTTCATGAGTCTTTATCATTGGTTCCGCAGGTCATGCCCGAACTTCACCAGCTGTCGCCGACATCATGTCGAGATGCAGGATTGTGCCAAATTATCCCCATGATATGCCTAGCATGGAATGAGCATATGAGGTTAGAAAAATATTAAAAGTAGCATAAAAGCACAAGTTGTCAGTGCCAATTCAAGTTCATAATAAGCAGAGCAGCAACAATTTTCACATGAGCAACACGGCAACAATCAGCACCAGGTTATACGAACCAATACAGAAGCCAAACAGAAGTAACTCCATAAGATAAAAATGGTACAGCTCACCTCAGATATCAGTTTGCAAATGGTTGTACTTGAGAAAGCATGTCAGGATCACCTCAGTCTAGTATTACTGGCATGACGGAAGCTCCAGCTATCTTCACACCATAACTAGATTTCAAGATGATTCAAGTCATCCCTGCAAAATTCTTATCCAGGCTAGTGCTTGCAAGCCAAGCTAGGCCATCTCACAAAGCTTACAAGTCACCTACAAGAATAACAACAGCAAAATCACCTTCAAGACATTAAAACAATTTCAAAAAAAGACACTAAGGATCCCAGGTCGTTACTAATGCGCCTTCATTCAATCTCAAGGTTCAGATTGTCAAGCTCCGGCTCAGCGATAAAGGTAGAACAACCTAAGGATAAGCTTTGAAGGATGCGGCTGCCAATGATAACAACGACCCAACGTGCAAACGTAACTGACTCTCTCAATAAGTTCCCTACAGCAAGAAGAACATTAGTCAGTCGCATAGCGGACTTATATCAGCATCGCATCACTTTCAGTATCTGTCAAGGAATCCAGAAGTTCAAGCAATACCAGGAGCAATTCGAGACTAAAAATCCTAAGTGAAAATTTGAAATGGAGTTTAAAGAGGACTTATCATTCATATGCTAATGTTGCCCTGTTCAAAGGTTCTTGCTGTGTGATTTGCACGTTGTTTTATCTACCATGAGCATAATCCTTAGCTCCTGTACGTCCAACTTTTTACCTGAAACAAGGATGAAACAACAAGCGTCAATAAAATGCAAAGGGACAGTTCCTTGTTGTGTTTCAAACCTCCTGAGTTCAAGTCCAAAATACCTCTTCTCTTATGCCACTTCCTCTTTATCTCAAGCACCTCATATCAAGCCTGCACCTGTAGCCGAAAAGGAATCCGTAAGTTACACAGCAACAATAAGGATGAATACCACAGAACAAAACCAATGCAATGTTATTGTAGAAAAGAGAAGTACCATAAGAGCAAATTGAAGGGCAACAAGATACCTCCCATAGTTCATGCCCCAAAGTCGCGTCCGGAATTATCTTGGTTACAGAACCGTGTGCAAGCAATAGAGCTGCTGACCCAACCATGCTTCCTGTAAGAGAAAAATGTCCGTAAGTCGTTTTGCAGCCATGGTGAAATCATTAAGGAGGAAAAGTATCATTGTTGTTCACCGGAGAGGCGTCGTAAAGCCAAGGTCTTCAAGCCAAGCGCGATTTCTTCAAGTCAGGATTTTCGAGCTCAACATTGTCTTCAAACTGATCCATCTTCATTCCATGCCTAAGCTATCAGCTTCCCAAAACGCCCTCAAACCGAGACTTGCAAAGCAGCAAGCAGGGATCAGAGAGAAAGCAGTTTTTGTTTTAAGCCTCATCGGTCTTAATTGCTGGACTATATCATATTGGAAAGTCCTTTGGCAAAAGATCTCTGCTCACAGAAAAAAAGAAAAGCTTATGAAGGAGCCATGATGACAGAAATCAGACTAATAACAAAAATCATGTGACAAGAGATATCAAAAGTTTAGAGCTTAGCGCATTACCGTTGAAGTGTGTTTATGAGAGGCCATATTAGTTCACTGTTGGCATTATGAGTGCAGATGCCAAGTTGAGTTTTGTTTCCATCACACCAGACTTTAAGTTGATAGTCTTTATTGTTCCAAGCTATCATCATGTCTTGCAAAATCAGTAGAATCCTGAGATTAGACCAATTATGAACAAACTGTAAGTTAATTCCAAACCAAGTCATGAAGGACTTCATCATCAAATTCCTGAATCAGTTTGTCATCTTACCTATTGAGTCCTTCGATGATGTCTTCGGGATACGATATGCCAGCTTCTATGACAATAAATGCTTTCAATAACGCTTCAAGTCAGCAACAGGCTGAGAGCAAGCCAAGCTCCTTGCAGGAGTATCTCTGCCCTTCAAGCTAAAGCCTTCTACAGCCTTGACATCACAATTGCCACATCCAACAGGTCCAATTCAACCTCTTTCTGCAGCAAACTCCTCAACTCTTCTCAGGAATCATGGAACTGCACCTGCACTTCGTTCAGAACAGGCCTTAAACTCCATGGATAATTTTCAGACAACTTTCTACCACAGGCCTTAAACTCCACGGTTTTGGTGTGCAGAATGAAAGGTTCAAATCTTTCCAAATTCCTAGTCAGCAAAATATTAGAGGTCAGTGGAAATAGAATTGGTGAAGAGACTACCTCTTTCTTGAAATATTTCACTACAGACAAACAACTTTACATGTCATAATCAGGAGAGGTCCCCACAAAATCACACTGCAAATCTTTTAAACGGATTCATACAGCTCATCAGAAAACCACTCACACGAATTTGGTTGATTCCTCACACGTATCAAGCATCAAACTCCTTATAAAAACTCCTCCAATCATTTGCAATCGGACACCACCTGAGAAACCCTAAGCAAGAATAACAACACCTGGAAAAAAATCCTGCGCATAGAAAACCCTAAGAAAACAGAAGCCACCATCTCCTTCACCGAAAACCATTCAACCAAAAAAAAACCCAGTCGCGAGCTTACCAACCGCAAGCCTCCACTGATAAACCAAACCACCTTCAATCAAAACCCCACCGTACATAACCACCGTCGTTCAACCTCAACTCACCCGTGATTCAAATCGCACAACACAGAGAGCAAGATTCCGCGAGCTTTTTTTTTAGATTGCTTCCAAATCCGTGAAACCACCAACAAATCCGAAGCAGAACTGGGCGAGAGGAGACGAGAGCTGAAAGAGAACGCCGATCACCGCAAACAGCCGCCGTCGTCAAATCCGAACCGCCGTGAAGGAGAAGAATCGTGAGAGAGGCAGACTGAGATCCGCCGGAAGCCAATTGGAGTCGCCGCTTAAAGCTGTTCGCGAGCTTCGAGAGACCGAATTAAGGGAGATCGTGAGGTAGCATGTTATGTTCTTTCCCCCATTTTTTTTCTCTACTTTTTCTGTGAATCGTGAGAATGACATAAACTGTTGTTCTTAGCCAAATCCCTCTTTATCTGTATTTACACCTGGCTGCATTGTCTATTTATTTACTATTATTTACTTTGTCTGCATTTTTTTTGTGTGTATAATATTTCTTTGAAACACGTTTCATCAGCAGCTAAGTTGCCCTTTTTAGTATTCTCCATGTAGTAGGTTGTTTGGGTCGTGAGAATGGGTCGGATCAGTATCCGTATTGCTAGTAAAAGGCTTTGGTTTTACTTGGATTACTACCCAAGATTGGAACATGTTTCTTTATTTTTTTATAACTTTCTTTTATCATCAAGTTTTTTTTTATGATCAAAAACTGTGAATTGTTTTTTTTTACTATTCTTTCATCATCTTATTTAAGTAGTTTCACCTTTAGAATTAAATTTTTAGGTTTTTTTTTATATATACTAACGTCTTAAAAATCGTGTTAGAATATGATTTGATATTTCTCGATTTTTTTTAAGGGCCAATGATATATTAAAAGGCCGTTTTTCGCCCGATTACATTTAATCGGTGATGAGCGGTCAATATGAGGCCCTCTTTTCATTTTATTCTATTATTTCTATTTTGAACAAAATTGTAATATAATTCAATTCATTTTATTCATTATTTTCCACATTATTTAATTTATTTAATTATTCAATTTAATTTAATTCTAGCAAATTCAATTCATTTAATTTATTTATTATTTCGCATTTTAAATTATGATTCGACTCCTCATAGAACGATTTCATTAAATCGGCTCTAAGGCAGTAAACGAACCAAATTTTGTCGCGTCCCAAAAAGGTCCAACGCCTTCGAATAGTTGCGCTCGGAAAAAGGTCCAACGCCTTCGAATAGTTGCGTCCCGATCAAACAGGCCGAACGCCTTCGAATAGTTCAAACACACTGCACACACGCTTTCTCTTGGGCTAATTACAACGAGACCTTTTTTATTTCTCGCAATCCCCTGTATTTATTTTATATCCCTCTCCCCTTACTTTGTACGCAATTTATTTTCCGTATTTATTTTTGAATCCTTGGTCCAACGCCAAGCGATCTTACTTGCACACCTGCACTTTATTTTCCAGTTATTATTTCGTTTATTAGGATCCTCATATCCTTGCGAGCCGAGCGCATTGTGCCTCGCTAACAAAACCACAAAAATAACCTCCAATTGCATACACCCTCTAAACCTCAAAAAACCAAAACGTTTCGATTAGATCCAACGTCAAGCGGTCTTAGGAAATAAAACACTTTAATAAATATGAGAAGATTTGTACGCCACGAGCCTTAAGCGGTAGAAAGGGGGATAACGAGCTCTCGTTACTCGCTCTGATTATTTCGACGCAGGACGCTCGTCCTGTTGGGCGAGATAAACTATCCATAGTCTTTAGTACATTTCAACTCCTAAACCCTTTCATTGACGAAAGGTAATAAAATCAACAACCATTACCCTTAGTAGGCCGAACTACGAGGCTCTGACTTTCCCATTGCACACGGGAGTACGTAGGCACGAGGATCTCAATCCTTGTCGAGCACCTAGGTTCAATCTAACTTATAATTCAACTCATTTCCCTCTAGCAAGCAATTCGTTTAAGCATAGACATCCTTTCGCGCGCGTTAACTTAGATGGTTCCCATCGAGTACGATGGATGTAGGGGGTGCTAATACCTCCCCCCTGCATAACCGACTCCCGAACCCAGGCAATGGTTCCGTTGACATTTGTCCTCATCCTTCTCTTCCCGGGTTGTATCTATATCTTCCCTTTCCCTCTTCGGGAATAAATAGAATTAGGTGGCGACTCTTCAGTCCGTCCGGCGCGCGGGTCCGTCCATTCGGATCGCGTGAGGTCGTATTTTTTGGGGTACGACAGCTGGCGACTCTGCTGGGGACTGGTTCACCCCTATGCGAGTCAAGCCTAGTCTAGGTTCCCGTGTTTGTTTGGATGTTTGCTTTTATGCCTTGTTTGTTTATTTTTATCGCTTTCTTTATCGCATTCCATGTTATATATCTTGTGGCTCCTTGGTATTATAACTTGGATCGATACTTTGCAAAAGAAACTTGAGGGAAAAGCTCTATACCCGGGCTTGCGAGTACAAACTTAAGTTAGCGAGGTTGTGTAGTATGGGATCCCGAGAGAACCACTCTCGTGGGTTATCGATACGAAAACCTCACTTGGAGTAGATTCTAATGAGAATACTGACAACCGTCAAATCCTTGACGTGTGTGCTTGGTTGCTTTCATTAGGGTCATCGACTCTGAGGACCTTTAGAACCTTTTGGTTAAAACATTGGTTGATGGTTGCGTAGTACTGGGCACCAGGGTTCGCCCTCGCGTGGCTCGATACGAAAACCTCACCTGGAATAGACTTACTCAATAGAGTTGATTGACTGTCAAAGAATGTATGAAATTGACACGTGCATCAAACAGTTGAGAAAGTTCCATAACTCCAGGACTTTGTTTTAAACCTTGTGTCGATGATCACGTAGTATGGACTCCCGAGAAAATCTGATCTCGTGGGTTGTCGATACGAAACCAAACAATAAAAGATGGGAGGTCCCAGGATCTGCAACACGGGCCGTGTTGTGCGACACGGGCACCCGTGTTGCACCCCTGAATTTCTAAAAATCCTCTGTATCACAAAGCCAAGCATCCTCCTGACACGGGCCGTGTCAGGGCCCTGATATTTCTCAAAAGTGCGTTTTGCACACAATTTTGACTATTTTTCTTTCTTGTCTTTCCTATACCGACTCTGTGAGACATTCATTCGACCTACCTACAAAACAAACAAATAAAGATTAAATAAAAAGCATCGTGGGTTGCCTCCCACGCAGCGCTGCGTTTAACGTCGCATGGCTCGACGGTCATTCATCCTACCGGATAAGACGAATGACATTGGCATGATCTCTAGGTTGTCCTTGAAAATAAGGCTTCAACCTTTGCCCGTTCACTTTGAAGATGTCTCCGTTAGATTAATTCTTTATCTCGATTGCCACATGCGTGAAGACTCGATGCACCTCAAAGGGTCCCGACCACTTAGATTTTAGTTTCCCGGGAAATAGTTTCAGCCTTGAGTTATACAGTAAGACAAGTTGTCCTTCAAAAAAGTCTTTCGTTTGAATTCTCTTGTCATGCCATTTTTTTGTTTGATCTTTGTACATCTTAGCATTCTCATAGACCCGGTTCCGGAATTCCTCTAATTCATGTAGTTGGAGTATGCGAGATCTTCCGGCCTTAAATAGGTCCATATTCAAATACTTAGAAGCCCAAAAAGCCATGTGTTCAAGTTCCAACGGTAAATGACATGCCTTTCCATAAACCAACTGATATGGTGACATGCCGATCGGTGTTTTGAAAGCTGTTCGATATGCCCATAGAGCGTCATCCAACTTAATAGACCAATCCTTTCGAGATGAGTTCACTGTCTTTTCCAGAATTTGTTTGAGTTGTCAATTTGATACCTCCACTTGGCCACTTGTTTGCGGATGGTATGAAGTGGCTACCCGGTGTTTCACGTTATACTTTTGTAGAAGTCTCTCCATGAGGTGATTTAGGAAATGGGTTCCTCCATCACTTATTAAAGCTCTCGGTACACAAAATCTTGCGAATATATTATCCTTTAAGAATCTTGTAACCACTTTCGCATCGTTGGTGGGTAATGCTACCGCTTCAACCCACTTTGATACGTAATCCACCGCAACCAAGATGTACATCTTTCCGGATGACTGAGGAAATGGTCTCATGAAGTCTATCCCCCACACATCAAATAACTCTACTTCAAGCATAGAGTTTTGGGGCATTTGATTTCTTCTTATATGTTCCCGGTCCTCTAACATCTATCACACTCCTTTACCAACTGCTGAGCATCTTTGAATAAAGTAGGCCAATATAACCCTGATTGAAGGACTTTAGCTGCTGTCTTGTCACCACTAAAATGCCCTCCGTACTCGGAATCATGACATGCTTTTAATACATCTTTCTGTTCTTCTTCGGGTACACACCTTCTGACCAAATCATCCACTCCTCTTTTATACAGAAAAGGATCATCCCACAGATAAAACCTGCAATCATGAACAAACTTTTTTCTTCTGTTAGTGTCAAAATCGTCAGGTATAATACCACCGACCAGATAGTTCGCATAATCCGCAAACCATGGAACACCAATCATAGATAAGATGTGTTCGTCTGCGAACTCATCCTTTATAGGATGCCTGTCCTCATTTTCTTCAATCAGTGACATCCGCGACAGGTGATCTGCTACAGTGTTCTCACAACCTTTCTTATCGCGAATCTCCACATCAAATTCTTGAAGGAGTAAAATCCACCTCAATAGCCTAGGTTTTGAATCCTGTTTAGCAAAAAGATACTTCAAAGCAACATGGTCAGTATAAACAATCACTTTTGAACCCAACAAATATTGCCTGAATTTATCAAAGGCATAAACCACAACTAATAACTCCTTTTTGGTAGTCGCATAATTCATCTGTGCAGGGTTCAAAACGTGACTAGCATAATAAATAACATGCAACAACTTATTTCTACGCTGCCCCAAAACAGCTCCAACCGCAATATCACTGGCATCGCACATAATTTCAAAGGGTAGAGACCAATCGGGGGCAATTATAATTGGTGCCGACACTAATTCCTTTTTCAGTGTCTCAAAAGCATCGGTGCACTTTTTATCAAACACAAAAGCCTTATCTTTAACCAATAAAGTAGTTAAAGGTTTGGCTATCTTCGAGAAGTCTCTTATGAACCTGCGGTAAAAACCCGCATGTCCTAAGAAGCTTCTTATACCTTTCTCGTTAATCGGCGGTGGCAGCTTTGAAATTACTTCCACTTTCGCTTAATCGACTTCGATCCCTTTTTGTGAGATCTTGTGACCAAGAACAATGCCTTCTCGTACCATAAAATGACATTTTTCCCAGTTAAGGATCAAATTACTTTCCTGACATCACTGCAAAACAAGTGAAAGGTTAGCTAAACAGTTATCAAATGAAGACCCAAACACAGAGAAGTCATCCATGAACACTTCCATGTGTTTCTCTAGCATATCAGCAAAAATGGAGGTCATGCATCTTTGGAATGTAGCAGAGGCATTACATAGCCCGAATGGCATCCTCCTATATGCAAAAACACCATATGGACATGTAAACACCGTCTTCTCTTGATCCTCCGGTGCAACTGCAATTTGGTTGTATCCCGAGTAACCATCCAAAAAACAATAGTAATCATGCCCCGCTAGTCTCTCCAACATCTGGTCAATGAACGACAACGGAAAATGGTCTTTTCTAATAGCCAAGTTCAACCTTCTATAATCAATGCAAACTCTCCATCCAGTAACAGTTCTAGTAGGAATCAACTCATTTTTTTCATTAGTTATTACGGTTGTTCCTCCCTTTATGGGCACCACATGGATCGGGCTCACCCAAGCACTATCTGATATAGGATAGATCAATCCTGCATCTAACAGTTTAACAACTTCCTTTCTCACAACCTCTTTCATAACAGGGTTCAATCTCCTTTGGGGCTGCACAACCGGTTTGTGATCCTCCTCCATGAGTATTTTGTGCATGCACACAGTAGGACTTATACCTTTAAGGTCTTCAATTTTCCACCCAATGGCTCCCTTAAACTTTTTAAGAACTCCAATCAACTTGTCCTCTTGCACACTTTTCAAATTAGCGCTAATAATAGCGGGGCATTTTTCTTCAGTGTCGAGAAAGACATATTTGAGATTTTCAGGTAGTTGTTTCAATTCTGATCTCTTCGGCTTGTCTTCACCTTCATCAACCACTATAGGTTGTCTTAGCTCTTCCCATCGATGAATTCTAGATCTTTTTAGGATTGGTTGAGTTTCAAACATTGCTACCACTTCCATATCACTACTTTCAACTTCCTTATCATCCTCAAAAATAGACATACCCAGTACCCTCTCTAGCGGAAATTGGGATACACTCTCTAAATGTTCACTAGCTTCCACTTGTTCTAACACGTGTATGTTGCTACTAGTGCCAACATCATCTTTATACTTCAAAGTGTTCCTCACGTCAATTTTTAACTCTTCATCGTACACTTTCAAAGTAAGTGTTCCCCCTTCCATATCTATCAGAACTCTCCCGGTTTCTAAGAATGGTCTGCCCAAAATTAATGGAATTTCTTCATCTTCAGGCATTTCAAGAATCACGAAATCAACCGGAAACACAAACTTGTCCACTCTCACCAGGACATTATGGACTACTCCATAAGGCCGCCTCACGGAATGATCTGGAAATTGGAGACTCATCTGAGTGTCTTGAACAACACCAATACCCAACTTTTTGTAGATGGATAGAGGAATTAAACTAATGCTTGCTCCCAAATCAATTAGAGCTCTCTTGAATGATCGGTCACCAATAGTGCATGGAATGGTGACAACTCCTCTGTCCTTCTTCTTCACCGGAATCTTTAGTCCCTGCAAAATAGCACTACAAGTTTCGGTTAGAATAATAGGTTCAGCTTCCATGGTTCTCTTTTTAGCAATGATATCTTTCATGAATTTGGCATAGGTGGGCATTTGCTCAAGTGCTTCAAGTAATGGAATATTCAGCTCCAGCTTCTTGAACAACTCTAGGAATTTCTCAAAATTATTCTCTTGTTGTCCTTTCTTTTTGTTTCTTGTTGGATAAGGAAGTTTGATCACCGGTTTTGGTTCCACCGTTTTTTCTTTGATTTCCGGTGATGGGGTTACTTCTTCCTCTTCTTCAACAACTTCATTCTCTTTTATTTCCAGTTCCACTTCAATCATTTGATTTTCACTCTCAGAATTATCTTTCACCTCTTCATTATCTTTCCCTCTTCGCGTTGTGACTGCATTGACTTTGTGATTATCTATTGGATTTGTTACAGTTGCATTTGGAAGAGCCCCTGAAGTTTGAGGAATTGCAAGATGTTGGGCAATTTGGCTCATTTGCACTTCAAGGTTCTTGATAGAGGCTCCAGTATTCTTGAAGTTACTCCTTGTTTCTTCTTGGAATTGAGAATTGTGAGCGGCCATCTTTTCAATGGCAATTTCCCAATCCGCCTTTCTTGGAACATGTGGTTGGTATTGTTGTTGCTGGGGCTGGTATTGTTGTTGGCCTTGAACCAGTTTCTGAATGTTCCCTTGTTGATCTTTCCATGAGAAGTTGGGGTGATTTTTCCACCCCGGATTATATGTGTTGGCATACGGGTTGTTCTGCCTCAACATATTAATATGTTCAACCTGTTCTTGAGTTGCCAAACAATGCATGGCAAAGTGTGGTCCACAACAAATCTCACAAATCACCGCTTGAACTGGTTCCACCTGTGCCACTGTCTGTGTGCTAATATTCATTTTCTTCAACCTTCTTTCAACTTCTGCAACTATTTGATCTTCCATTTTCACGACTTGCTCTGTCAGCTTTAAATCAATCTTACCATCGGGTTGACTCACAGTGCAATCATACAATTCAAGATGTTCATTAGAAGCAATTGCTTTTATGATTCTTTTGATACTAGTGGCTGTCGAAAAGTTTGTTGAGCCACCTGCAGCAGTATCTATAAGTTGTTTTGTCTTGAGTCGCAACCCATTCACAAAGTTTTGCATCTGCTCGGTCGCGTCCATATTATGAGTAGGACACACGGTCAAACACCTTTTAAATATTTTATGTGCATCTCCAAGTGATTCACCCTCTTTTTGTTTAAAATTGACAATATCGTATCTTTTTCGGATGAAAACTGAAGCAGGAAAATATTCGTTGAGGAATGTTGTTTCCATCTCTAGCCATGTCGTGATACTAGCAGCTGGGAGTGAGTAGAACCACTATTCTGCATCATCAGTAAGCGTAAAAGGAAACATCACAAGTCTTTTTTCCTCCTCAGAGTGACCTTCAATCTTCAAATATGTAGTGGTAGTCAGGAATCTCTGAAGATGCTTGTTGGCATCCTCATTGATTCTTCCGGTGAAAGGTTTGCTCTCCAACTGGTGAATGGTGGAAGGATGTAACTGGAAGTGTGCAACATTCACCGGTTGGTTAACAATAGTCATCCGGTTAGGTTGAGCATTAGCCCCTCCATAGTCACCTAACAGCCTTTCTACAGGAGGTTGATTTCCTGCCATGTTATCAACTCCTGGATTTGTCTCCCTGTCGGAGTCAGAGTCACTGTGCTCAGAATGCACAGATATGTCGTCCTCTGTTTCCTGATTCAGGACACTTGGACCAGCAGCTGCCAGTCTATCAATTCTTGCCTTGCAGCGTCTCTCGTGCAAAGCTCTTTCTGGTTCTGCGTCAAAGGAAAATTTAGCTGAGGTCTGACCTCGCATAAACAGTTAGACAAAAGTTAGATAACAAAATTTCAATAACACTCAAAATAATAAACTTAGAATAAAATAAAATTTTAGTCGCAGAGCAACAAAATTTCAATTGAAATAAGAAAAATAACAAGTGTACTATTTTTGCCCACTGTAGTAGTCTTAAGGAAAATTTCCCGAATATCGATCTCGAGGACTGCGTAGCAAATTAAGTTTTTTACTATTTCAATTTGAACAAAAGTTTCTTAGGGTTGGTTTAGATATTCTCAAAAGACTTGTAAATATAAAATCTAGGAAAATACTAAGGATGACAAATATGAAAATTATACTAGGGAAGGTGTATGAGAAATTCTTATAATGACAAATTGTTTATAATCGTTAAAATTCACTACAACTAAATCATTACCACCTTTCAAGATTAGTTTTTCAAAAATTCCTTTGAGGAAAACCCTTTGGTATTCCTTCTATACATAATTCCTTGATCGTATAGAATGAATACCAAGCATTTGCATATCGAAAGTTTTTACGGTTAAATATGATATCCCAATTCCTTGATCATATACGATAAAAAGTTTTGATTGAAAAACATTAACAACAACATTCCTACCTTCTGTTAACCGATGATTAAAAATCTAATTTTCCAATATAGATTTTTACAATAAAATCAATCAATCAACACAATGAATATAGAAGTAGTGAAATTCATAAAATCAAATTCAATGTCATTACAATAAACTCAGGGACACCCACTAGCATTGAGGGGTTTAGCCACTCATATTCAAAACAATGAAAATCACATACATAAGAAAAAAGACATTACAATATATCAAGGATTGATTGGATCGTCAATTGCTTCCGCTTTTGATCGATCCTTCTTCTCCTCTCTAAATTTGTTGCTCTTTCCTTTGCGTGTCAACTCCCCTATCCAAAGAGTGTTCTTTTTCAGTTACGATCAACCTAATGTATCAGATTACAAAATTACATGCGAAACGTCCAAACTGCCCTCAGCACAAGAGAATAAAGAAAAGACAAAAATCTTGCATTCAGGTGCCATGACACGGGCCGTGTCGTGTGACACGGGCACCCGTGTCGTGCTGCTGGAATCATGGTTGCGAGCATCCTTCAATGGGGGACTATGACACGGGTACCCGTGTCATGCTTCTGTATTGCCTCACACACGTTCTTTAAGTCTTCTCTCCATAGCCATCATGACACGGGCCGTGTCAGGTGACACGGGCACCCGTGTCAGGCTTCTGAAACCCCTTTTTCCTCTATATCTTTGCACACAAATCGTCGTTTCCTTAGTATCTGATCACCGACTTGTTATCTGCCTGAAAATACACTAAAAACAACCAAATTAAACGCACCAACGATAGAAAAGATAAACATGTAACATCCTCGCCACATAACGAAATAACACGAAATAACATAAACATAAGACTCAAAAACACACAAAAACATAAAAACCAACAACTAACACATCTTGAAATATATGACTAGAAATCACCGATCAGTTTATAACAATTAGGGTGGTAGGGACTTTCCCGTGGCGACGAGACGCCGTGTATGATGGTGTGGTGTTATGGTGTTCACGGTTATCTGAGAGTCCAACTCACGTGAGGTGAAAGGCTATGTATACAAGTGTGTTACTTTAGGCATTATGTGTAAGTTATGAAATATCCCTCTTATATTAGGGGGAGAGGTATTTATAAAGGCCTTTGCGCATAGGATTTCATTGGGAATTATCACTGCCCACTCAGTCAATGGACGACCATTAAATTCCTATTTCATATGGAGACTTGTGCCAACTATTGACCCTGAATTCACTTTGTCTAAATAATGTATTTTCCAACGTTTCCCCAAACTGATATTATTGAGATATTAGGAAGATTAGGAAGTGATGGGTAATTATGATAAGATGTCGACAATGCTTATTATATAGTAAAATTAGGAAACATGTAGTTATTTTTTTTTACTGATATGCTACCTACATAAAGTAGTATTTAGAGACCCGAGGTAATTCCTAATTACACAAACTATGCAAATCTTCAAGTAATGATTGCATTGAATCCAGGTAAGAACTTATCTAAGATATCACCTTATCTCTCCCTCCCTCCCTCCCTCTCTCCCTCCCTCCCTCCCTTCCTCTCTCTCTCTCTCTCTCTCTCTCTCTCTCAACTAACTAACCATGCCACTAACTAACCATGCGAGTTTAAGATAATTACATTGATATATCAATCATTATAATTGTTTTTGGATCTTTGTGGCCTATTCTCTCTAGAATGTTATTCCAGTTTAAAATCATTAAATTTTCTGATTAAATTATTCATGTCTTGACTAAAATTCAAATAAAAAAAACAAATTAATAAATAGAATTTTCATCGAGTTTTAAAATATAAAGAGCATATTTAAAATTAACTGAGATTATCATACTTAATCAGAGGTTCTATATTAACAATTGATTTTATTTATTAAAAAGAGAAAGAGGATTATGTTGGTGTGTATGACAATACTCTAATTTCTTTTCTAAAATCAAATTCTCATTTATTTTTAACAAGGATTGACTTAGTATGGATTCATTTTAATATAATAATAATAATAATAATAATAATAATAATAATAATAATAATAATAATGACTTTTGAATTTTGTAGAAATTTAAACAAAAATATGAAACATAAATTTTTATCTTGGTTTCATTGAAGTTTTGATTTTTTTTTTTTAGAGTTAATTTGTTTAGTTAAAAAAATTTATTGATGAAACAAATATAATTCAATATTAAGTATAGATGATTATGATTCTTTTATACATGAAATTAAAATATTTGTTATGAGTTAAAACTATTTCTAAAATTTGAAATATATATAGTTATATATCTTAAAAGAATATTTTTCTACTATGATTAGAAAAAGGAAATTTTCATTATGAACCTCTAATTAGCTAGACCAAATCATTCAAATTTTAAATCTGCACAAAAGAATTATGGAGAATACTTTATTTTAAACTTTTTGTTTTAAGTTTTCAAACAACCTGCCATATGCTATTTTAGTATGTTTACTCAGCTTAATTTTTTTTTTCAAATAAAAAGAATTATGCTTTAAAACTTTAAGATCAAAATAATTTATTTTAAATAGAGATCACTATGGTTATCATAATTATAATTACTTTAATATCTTATTAATTTGAGATGTACAGACTATATAATTTTAGAAATATGATTAAAGTAATTATCATGAGTTAAATTAGTCAATATTATTTGATAAATGATCATTTTAAGAAGTTAATAGTAATTAGAAATTTTGTTTATAAATGCTATGTTTAATTGTTAATAATAATTAAATTAAAAAAAACTATAACTTTAGGTCTTAAAGAAAAATTAAATAAATTGTTAAATAGAAATAATAAACCGAATGACTATAGAGTTTCCGCGTATGGAAATATTATATATTAAGTTCGTTCTAATTTAGTTCATTTGGATAAAGGTGCACGACCGACCAACTTCAAACTTCAAATTCCCCGACTTTAGTAATAGTAAAGGCACATCTCTATTTTTAGATATTTTTGATAAAAATAAATAAATTATATATTTATATTTATTTCGTATGTTCTGACATGTTATTTTAAAGGTGACTAATTGTGAATGTGAGTAAATGATATATAAATGTATTTATGCAAAGATGTGATGCATGAGATAAATTGTTACAAATGATTTACGGTGAAGTTAACCATATGTGAAATGTATATATGGGAATCGCATGCTCATACATTTCATAGTTACGTGGCTACCAGAGAGGAGTCACGAGGTGCACACCGGAGAGGTGACATGAGGTGCGTGTCCAAGAGAGAACCACATTATCCCATTGTGGATCATTGAGTCTGATTGATGGGTCGATACTCATCACCTTAGTTGTGCTAAATCCTGATGCGATACCACAACCCTTTGAGGAGGGATTGATATTCCGGAATCATAAGCATCGACATATAGACATTGCATTAGGGATGAGTCATGTTTTTGATATATTATTATTATTGTAAATTATTATATACATGTGTTAGAATGAGATCTCTAACCCTTGTCGCTCCCACTAAAAGACACCTGGTCAAATAGGGTACAGACGCGAACAATCGGCGAAAGGAGGAATGAAATGAAGATGAACTGGAAGAGTCGCCAGCTAGGCATTTTTATCCCGAAGGAAAGGTAATGCTGCATAAACCTAGGAAAGATATGGATAAGATGGTTGCGAACCAGAGAAACTGAGAAAGGGGGTTGGTTACACCCTGGGAAGGTATTAGCACCCAGATTGTCCGTCGTACTCGACGGGATCCACGCTTGAAAGATTTGTGTTTAAAGGGGTAGTGTTTGTGCTATCTGTGTGCAAAAGCTGGAAAAGAATGTACTGGTTCCAGTGTAATAAAGTGAAGTGAAAATGCCCAGGAATGAGGCTTAAAGAATAATGCTGGAAGAGGGGGGGATATACAGAGACTTTTGTTCGATAACAGTTAAGTTATGCCTACGTATCCTCGCGTGCAATGAGGAAGTCAGAACACCGTAGTTCGACTTAAAGAGACTGAAAGATAAATTGACTGTGAACTGCTTGGTTGCCTATGCTCAAGTGTATGACCTGTCTGGCTCAGGTGCTAATTGTCTTGCATTAGACGGAAGAAGCAAGTTCTCGTTTGTGAGTGAAGATGATGAGAAAAGAATCCCGGAGGAGACAATTATTGTTTGTTTTTTTGTGTTTTCAATCTTTTATTGCTTTTGATATTTTGCATAAGTTAATGAGCTTAAGCCTAAACCAAGGGTTAGTAAACTCATCATATTCTCCCTCTGATTAGGGATAATGAGAATACCTTAAGTATGAGATAAACATCTCAACTTAATTACTATGATAATGTAGGATTACGATCATTAACCCACTTGTGATTATTTAGATGTTTTTGGTGTTTTTGTTTAGTGTTAAGTAATGAGTTTAAGCCATAATCAAGGATTTAATGGACTCATTACACCATCCTAATAGAAGGATAATAGATGAGCACATTTAAGCTGAGGGAGATACCTCAACTTAATCCATGATTAATGATTAACCTCATGACAAAACAAGTCTTTATTAGAGTGTATTTTAGTTAATGATAAGATTAAGAAGTGGATTTTATGGTTTGTAAGACAACTTGAGGGGGACTTGTCCATTAACACTAGGGTTAGTCCTTCTTAACCAATTAAGGAAGAATTAGAACCTTAATGCAAGACCCAAGTTACAAGATTATTGTCTTAGTGATTATTAAGATGGATTGATTAAGAGGTTTAAACACATTAAGGGTTTAACACTCAGGATTAAAGTTATACACTCCATCCTAAGAGAAGGATGCAGACATAATCTTAATCACAAAGCCTTAAAACCTTAAAGGTTTAGTCTCTGATTATGAGATGAGAAGAGAGACACAAAAGAAGACACAAGGGTAAAAATAAGGGGGAACTAATAAAACCCTAATGGTTATCATGCTTGGGTGTTCCTATGGTTTATGAGGCTTGCAAGAGATCTCCAAGACTAGCCACCAGGGAAGACGCAGAAGAAAGGAGGAGAAGCAGAAGAAACAAGTTAACTTACTTCACTTAAGAAGATAAGTTACTTGAAGAAATAAAGTGAAGGAAGAACATGAATGAGCAAGCTCACTCTAAAGCAAAGACAAAATGCAGCAAGGATGCATAAAATAAATGAGAAGAGAAATGAGAAGTGAAGGCAAATTCACTTCTCAAAGTACTTACTACCTAAAATGGTTAGCATAAAAGAATGAAATGAAATGAAAATGAAGCAAATGCAAAGATGCAAACCAAAACCAGAAGCATAAACATGATGTAAATGATGCTAAGAGATGATGCAAATGTATGTCAAGTGCAATGGATGATCATACAAGAGATGAGAATGCAAATGAAGCATGTAGGAAACATGAAAGTTTATGAAAGTTTATGAAATAAAATGAATGCAAAACATGGAAAATGGATGAAGAAATGATCAAGCATGATTCTAATGTGTCCTAAGATGTATTGGATGTCATGTGGATGCAAGAAATGTCATGGCAAGTTCATGTATGAATGCATATGCAAGATGTATGCAAATGAACATGAAAAATTAGGGTTTTAATGCAACATGAGATGCAAAAGTCAAAAAACAGAAGCAAATCATAAGATAAAAAATTGAAAATGCAATCAAAGGAACCCTAACCCCATATGATATCACACCCCAAAGGAGGAGACCTAACTCTTAACCTAAAGGAAGTTATGAATTTCCTAAGTTACCTAGGGTTTTAAGATACCTAAAGGGAAAAAAATGCAAATCAAATAAAAAATGCAAGATAAATTTGTAACAAAATTATGCTTGATACTACATGTCAAATGAAGAACAATGCAAAAAGAATCAATGTCATACCATTCATGGTTAGGCAGAAAAGAATTCTTGAAGTTAGGGTTCAAAAATAAGAATTTTATGAACCCTAAATTCAAGAAAATTTTCAAAGATTGTTCAAAGCCAAAAAGAAACTTGTATGGATGGTATGACAATGTTTATAAATGTCCTAAGATGCAATGTGAATTTTTTTGGGATTTTTAGAAACCTAAATGATATTTTAATTAATTAATTTCCATTAATTAATTAAAATAAACATTTAAATATTTTAAAAATGATTTTTTAATGCAAAAAATAAAAATAAAAATATTTTTGGGTGAAGAAAATTATTTGGATGCAAAATGCTGAAGAAGATATTTTTTAGCTATTGAAAATAAATTGTGCAAAACAAATGAGAAAATATGAAATAAAAATGAAATAAAACAAAAGTATGCAAATCTAAGGGCTTGGATTGGTTCTGGGGAATTTATGGTTGACTGCGCGCCACATCCTAGGGCTGAAATTCAAATTCTGTTAATCCTAATTAATTAAATAAATAATCCAGAATTAAGATTAATGAACTAATCCTGATCGTCCAACACACGCGGGAAACTGAAATCAAACGACCCTCATTTAAACCTTGCCCTAACCCTAATTAACCAATTAATTACTTCCAGGCCACCGGAGAAGAGCTCCGGTCATCTTCTCCGGCAGCCTCCTCCCCTGAAAATCTCAAAACCTCACCCCTAGGTCATTTCTGGAGCTCTAAAGCTCCAGATCAACTCCTTCCATCTTCCTGAACTCAAATCCACTCTCAAAACAAATTTATAATGGCTAAATCACAAGATTCGAAGAGAAACTTAAAAATGGCAAAACTTTCAGAACACGCATACAAGCTCATTTCTCAACCATTCTCAAAAGTAAACATATCATGGTAATCAGCAAAGCATGAAGATCATTCTAAGAACTTAAAATAGCATTTTTGGAAAAAAGTTTGAAGAAGTTACCTGAGCTTGAGCTTTCTCAAACTGAGCTTTCTGGCTACTTCTCTTGTGCAAAATGACTCCCCTTGACCTCCTGATGAAGCTTTGATGCTTGGAAGGAGTTTCTTTTGGTTGGTTTGTGTGGTTGCACTTCAACTGGCCAAGAATCGTGTTTTGGTTATGGGGTGTTTTTGGCTATTTTAATGGTTGCTTCGTGGTCTATTGATGATTCTGAGATGAATGGTGGAATTTGTTTGAAGATTGAACGAGTATTCAGTGAGTTTCGAAGGAATTTGCAAAATGGAGAGATTTTGGGAACTTGAGGATTCTGAGGTTTCAGGCTGCAATGTTATGTGTTATGGCTTGCTTTTGGTCCACATAACAAGTAGTGATAGGCCAGAGAGTGGGTGGTGGCTGCAGCTGATTGGTATGGGCAAGTTGCCAAAATGACAACATGACTTGTACTTGAGGTATGGGCAATGGTGCAGCTGGCTTTTTGGCTTGTCTCTGCGCAGCATGGATCAAGGAGGTCCATAGAAATGGTTTTGAGGCAATTCAGCAAGTTTGTGAGAAGTTATGTGCCATTTTGCAAATTCTATGAAGTTTGGCCCTTTTGTAATTTCTCGATGTTCAAGGCATGGAATGACACAATTCCTTAGGAATTTCTGATCTTTATGCAATGCACTATGATGTTATGATACTTAGAAGTGTGTTTGAAGCCACAAGATAGCTTGGCAAATGGTTTTGCAAAAATCCCTCTTTGGTGCATTCTTGAAAATTATGTGATTTTTGCCAACTTTGACAAACCATAACTTGAGTTCCACAATAAATTAGGACTTCTTCTTGTACTTTTTGAAAAGGAAATGATCCAATCTACAACTTTCATGACCAACAATTTTTCATTTGAAGCATTTTTGGTTGAGAAAGAGGAGGTTGAAAAACTTTCCCAGAATGGAAGGTTTACATTACAAGTCATTTCCATTTTTGGCAACTTTTGATTTGGCTCACTTTTCTTCAATTTTGTGAACTTCCAAGCACTTCAATGATCAAATAAAGATCATATAACTTCAATTGGATGAAAAATCCACTTTGGGTCCATGGGTGGGGGCCTCAGATGCCCTGATTTTGCTCTGACTTGCTCAAGAAGTTACCCAGTGAACAAATGACTTCCACAATGAATTTCTTCATCAAACTTGGTACACATGATCCTTATAACATATCGAGACCATTAGAAACAAGAATGACCAAAAAATTTGGAGTTACGGCCTTTGAAACCAAACCCCTAATTTCAGGTCATCTGTGCAATGAAACTCTAACTCAGCTTCCATGCCGTGCCAGTTCTTGTGATTTCTTGACTTCCTTGATCTTTGAGGGATATAATATGATGATAGAACACACATGGACCCTCTTGGAGCACTTGGAGTCCTTTGGAGTGGCTCAGATGGATCCTTGGATTGCTCAGATCACAAACCCTAGATGCAAATGAATTTGAACTAATGCAGTGAAATAAAAATGCAATATGATATGATATGTTTAAACTAATGCAAATATGAAAGATCACAAGCCATGGTGTGAACTTAGTGAGGGAAAATTTGGGGTGTTTACAACCCTGTATAATGTTTTCTCTGTTTATGCTTGTTGCTCCACTCTTGTATATTTGTTAGTTTCAGATCGATGACCCTTTCAGTGGATGTGTGGGTGGTTATGCCAATAGATTATGACGCACCCCGGACACGAGACGATTCCACCGTCGAAGACGACATACTTCACCTTCCCTGATGACTGGACAAGGACATCCTGAGGATTCAACTCTGCCCGGGGACAGGTCTCGTACATCGGGAACATTTTGGAGACCACCACTGTAGCTGGTAGGAACATAAAGACCGCATACTCTCGACGAGCACTGACGTTCCAGATTCTAGCCTCCCAATTTATCTCCAGCTTTCTCGTAGGGGAAATAGATCACTTTGTGTTGTTAACCTCCCCCTCAGCCCAACCTACACCCTCCTATGCTTTAGCCAGGGGAGGGGAGTCCACCTTTCATGACTTATCTACACCTCCCTTAGACTTGGGGATGTCAGTAAAGTTATACTCGACTTTTACTCGTGACATTTTCACCATTGACGAACCCCTTTCCGTTGATCCAGTACGCGTGTCGTCACCGGAGCCAGTCGCAGACGATATAGGAGACGATGATAGCGAGGATCCCTCTGAGCACAACTTTGAGAATGAAGATGACGAGGAGGGTTCCAATCATACTTTGTTGAGTGCGTGTAATGGTTTATGCAGAGTTGGGCCATGTGGTTATTGTGGATGTCGTTAGGCATTTTAGGGTTTGGTTATGTTGTGTGCGAACGTATTTCTTTTTAGCTTGCACCATAAGTCTTCTTTATGCATGATTATAATTTTTCTCATTGAGACATTTCTCTTGCGTGAGTGTCTGTCGAAGACTTTTATTCTGTTGATTATAGTTTGTATTATTAACTTATCTAGACTTATTATCCTCTGAACACTTGACTGTTTAATTATATATTATAACCACGTTTAAAAAAATTGTTTGTAATTAACCTCTTCTATAAAACATGTAAAACTCTCAAAATCTTAATATCTATAAACTTCGCGGTATCATCATTTGGAAGGAGTTAAAAATAAAACAAAAAAACAAAAGGGGACCCTATTTTCATACAAAGAGAACCTTTAACTTTTTTTTAATGAAATTAATACCTTTTATATATACTCTCGCTGTTAAAAATCAGGATGTTACACATAACACTACAAACATCATGATATGTGTATTAATGACGATTTCTCTTATTTTCGCCTTTTATCTTTATAGTTAATTTTACTCTAATCTCTCATTATACTTCTAACAATCTACTGTACGATGTGACGATTTTACGCATGTGAAGATCACATATATCACTTCGTATGCATTAGCAAGTCATATTATAACAATCCTTATATAATAATTTTTCTCTCAAATATTGACCCAATATTAAAAAAAACTCTCTTTATTATCAAAATTCAAATGATTCTTTATCTAACAAACAAAAACAAAATTTCAAAATAAAATAAAACAAAATTCGAGACATTTAAACTTTATTTTTATTATACGAAACAAACAAGAAATGAAGCATTTCTCGAATACAGCATATATTCTCCACAAGAAAATTCAAATTCAAAAATCCTAAAACCACCACTAGTTTCCCTATTATTTTTAGGCAGAAATATAATAATAATTTATTTATTTATCGCGCGCACATAAATAAAGTTGAAAGACACCCTATTTCAAATATTTTTCAAAATACAACACGGAACACAAGAAAAAAGAAAATGAAAAAACTGCAGAAAACGAATCGCCACCCTAATGTTAAGGCTAGTTTTGGCATAATACAAAAAAAATCGTTTCAATATACAACAAACCCTTTGTTTTCCTCTTCCACTTCTCTCTCTTCAATTTTTTTTCTCTCTTCCACCAAATCAACCAAACCAAACCAAACCCTATCAATCAAAATCAAATCTTCCATTTCTCAATTCATATCTTTTTACTATTTTCAAAAAAACCCTAATTATTTTTCATTAATTTTTCAGCGTTTAATTTCGGGTTTCTATTTTCGTATTTGGTAAATACTAGTATATATCATCATTCAATGGCCAAAGGAACGGATTCGAACGAGTTTATGGTTCTTTCTAGGGTTCGAACTGGTCTCAAGAGAGAGTTTGCATTTGCAATGAAGGCTCAATCTGAGATCGATGGTTCGTTAGGTCGAACCCGTGGTGGTAGTAAGAACCGGAATGAGCCTCCGGTTCAGGTGTCTCCGGTTGGGAAAAGGGCCAGGAAAACCGGTTTGGGTAAGAATGTTGATGATGTGGGTGGTGGTGGTGTTTTGAGTGAGGAAGAGGCTAAGAGTGATGTTGTGGATCTTGGTAGCGATGATGAACCCAGGAATCTTGAATCGGTTTTTGAAACTGTTTTGGTTGAGCCGGTGAAGGAAGATGAAGATGTGCATGAAATGGAAATAGAATCTGTGAAACCTGATGTTTGTGAAACCCTTGAGGAACCTAAGGAGGAAAAATGTAATCTTGATATTAAAGATGGTGGTAATGTTAAGAAAAAGAAGGTTCCTTTAGAGAAACCAATGAGAAGGTTTACACGATCAGCGTTGAAAGAGAAAGATGAAGAAATTAAGGTTTTGGATAATGTTGTTGTTGGAATTGATGATGATGATGTTGAAAAGGAAAAAACTGAGGTTTTGCCTGTTATGGTAAATACAACTCCAAGGAAATTGTATAAATCTTCTAAAAGGTTTCCTATTAAGCTAAAAGATCTTTTGGCTACAGGGATTCTTGAAGGGTTGAAGGTGAAATATATCAAGGGACAGAAGGTATTGTTTGGTATTTTTTTTAATAACGTTTAGTTTTATTGGTGAAAAACCTTTGGAAAAATGGTGTGTTCGTGTCCGTCACTACACCGATACTTGTGGTTACCTTTAGTTTAATCAATTTTTTAAAAATTATTATCGGTGTTGCCTTCTCGGTGTCAGTATTGAGTTCGGGGTGTCCGTGCTTCATAGTTGGTGAATGATTTTAGGAGTTTTTTTTTTTTTCTTTTCTAGTGATGCATGTGCATGAGTGTGATACGTTTATTGGTGAATAATGCGTAGGCACGGAAACCTGGAGAAAAAGATTTTCAAGGAGTGGTTAAAGATGCAGGGCTTTTGTGTTTTTGTGATAGTTGTACGGGGATTGAGGTAAGTAAAAGGAAGATTGGTTATTGTTTTTCTTTTTTTGGTATATATTAGTATCTTGTAGGTTTGTAATGTGGCTTTGCTATTTGGGTTTTTGCTGAGAGTAGGTTGTCACGCCGACAGTTTTCGAGTTGCATGCTGGTAGTGCTAATAAACGTCCCCCGGAATATACTTACCTTGAGAATGGAAAAAACCTTCGCGAAGTCATGAATGCCTGTTCAGGTGTTTCGTTGGACATGTTGGACGAAGCTGTCCAAATGGTCCTTGGTGATTTCACTATGCAGAAATCTACTATCTGTTTCAACTGCAAAGGTTTTAAATGCATATATCCATATGTTTGCTATTTACCTTTTGTACTATGCAACTTACAATTCAGGTGATTAAAAATTTAATTTTGATGTTTGTAGGTGTAATTTCTGAATCTAGTAATGGTGTGTCAAAACTAGTATGCAATCCATGCATGGAGTTGAAAGATACTCAAGCTAACCTTCAATCAGCAACAACACGTAGTAAAAATATTTCCTCAGTAGTTCAACCCAGGTATCTTTTTTATTTTTTTTAATTGCTATGTAAACATATTGGCTGCATTGTAGTGCATTCTAGGAGTTTAAGAGAAGCACACGCGACATGAAGTTATTTGAAATCGTAGTAACGGTACAATTTTGTTCCCCGTTTTATATCCTCCCTGTGTTTACCTATTCTAAAATCAGAAGGTTCATTTTCTTGTATTATTTTATTTAATGTCACTTTCAAATATGTATACTCTGGCGCAAGCTCACGTGTACCAATTTAAAAGCTAGGACATTACTGGCCTGTATTTAAATGCATATAATAGTAGTACCCGCTGTTCGATATATCGAAGTTCACTGGAACCGTAGAATAAATGATGAGTGAATCTACTATTTCAGCTCACCAGAAACAGTAGCAGTTTCAGAGTCATTGAAAACTGAGAAGGTGGTTCCAAAGTCACTAAACACCGAGACGGTGGTTCCAAAGTTGTCACTAAACACTGAGACGGTGGTTTCAAACTCATCAAACACTGAGACGGTGGTTCCAAACTCATCAAACACTGAGACGGTGGTTCCAAACTCATCAAACTCTGACATCGTGGTTCCCAACTCATTAGACACTGAAATGGTAGTTTCAGAGTCATCAAACACACAGATTATTCCAAAGGCATCGAACACTGGCATGAAGCAGAGTGCATCTCGTGGCAAGAGTCGGGGGAAAATAACCAGAAAGTAAGTGCGTTTTTAAGCACCTGTTTAAAAGATTTGCCAAAGTTGTAGTTATCTGATTTTGATGTAGATTATGTATTAAGTAGAATATGGAGTATTAATAGGAATTTAAAGTTTGCTTTTTCTTCAACATATTTTGATAGGGATCTTCGGTTGCATAAGTTGGTATTTGAAGATGACGTGTTACCGGATGGAACTGAAGTAGCTTACTATTCTCATGGAAAGGTTGCTTTGTTTGAAATTGGTTCTGCTTGCTTTACTTTGTTTTATGACTTTTATCTTTTTCTGATTTTGCTTTTTTGGGTGCTGTCAGAAACTATTGGTCGGTTACAAAAAGGGATATGGAATTTTTTGTACCTGTTGCAATGCGGAAGTTAGTGCATCTCAGTTTGAAGCACATGCTGGATGGGCTTCTCGACGCAAGCCGTGAGTTCTTGTTTAACTTCTGTTGTTGGATCTATAGAGTGTATATAACATGTTTAACTAGTTTGGCGCAAATCAGGTAAAAAGTAAAACTACAAATATATAAATCTATTCTACATTGATAAGGAAACATGCAAATTTACATCATAAATTCATTTAGAATAGAATATAATGGGTAAAATGGGAAGCATTTTAAATTAACATTCATTGTTTTACAATTTGAGGATGACACATGTCATCACTGTGAAAAATGATGTTTTATTCAGAATCGGGAAAGAGGAATAACAACCTCAAATTGTGGAATGGAAAGACTCTACAAAAATAGTTTATGTAATCCCGTAAAAAATATAAATTACAAGTTGCAAATCTGATGATGCATAGAGTTGTGCTCAACTCAAGTTGCAAAGGTTAGTATTTGAGATAACAAAAATAAACAGCAAAAGATAGAAGAACTTGGGCCAAATAACCTCAATATTTTATTTTTAAATACCTATTTTACAATTTAAATCTCTCAATTTGGACTACCTTGCATGGCATTCTGTAAGGAAGATGAGATAAGAAATTGCTCTCATAACAAGAAATTGGTTTCTAATCGAATTTTAGGGGATTGGTTTTTTTGTTATTTACTCCTTTTCCATTTCCCAATTTCCAGGTCTCACTGATTTTCTTATTCATTAATTGAAATGCTGAGCTTTGTCAAATTCACCTTCATTTTCTTGTTTAACATTGAGTTATTGTATTATTGTATTTCAGTTACCTGCACATATATACCTCTAACGGAGTCTCACTACATGAGTTGTCCCTCTCTCTTTCAAAAGATCGGAGATTTTCTGCCAGTGATAATGATGACCTTTGCAGCATATGTCAAGATGGAGGGGACCTTTTGTGTTGTGATGGATGCCCAAGGGCTTTTCACATAGGTGAACACCATTTGCTTCTATTCTAAATTAAACAGTAGTTGATGTGTTTAATTTCATATATAAAATTGTTGATTGGGTTTAGTTTCTTACATGGTTATTCACTACTCAATTATAAGCAAAAAAAAATCCTAAATTTAAATATAAGCAAATGTCAAATATTTATCCACATTTAATGTTTGTATTCCAAAAATTCCTTTAGATTAATTCATTAATGCTGCAAGTAGATCACCGTTATAATTAGGGGAATGTTAGTAAATGTATTCTCTTTTTATGTCAAACCAATAAAGTTAAATGCATTTAACTACCATCTTTAATAATAATTATGAAAGTAGATTTTTCTACTTGTAATTCAGTCTGGATGGAGTACCCCTGAATTTCAATTGTAGTATGCAATCTAATCAATAAATAATTTATAATTGAAGGAAAAATGTGACTGATTCAGTTTTTGAATAATCTCATTTTTTATTAAATCTCCACTCTTGATACTAAAGCTTAAAATTGGATGAACGGTAATATAGAAATATAACTGGAAAAAAAAAGAGAACAGCTTTTTAACCCCTCGAGATGAATGCATAAAGTCAAGTAAAACCAACATGGGTCCACTGCACATTTGTTTATTTCTCTGCAACTTTAACTTAAAGCTGATGTTCTGTTTTGTGTTCCCAATGATATGTATTTCATTTTCAGATTGTGTGCCTCTGCCATGTATTCCTAGTGGTACTTGGTATTGTAAATACTGCCAAAATAATTTCCTGAAGGAGAGTAATGTGGAACGCAATGTGAATGCTCTGGCAGCTGGAAGGATTGCAGGCATCGATCCTTTAGAACAGATTAACCGAAGATGCATTCGCATTGTCAAAAGTGTAGCTGTTGACCATGGGGGATGTGCCTTGTGTGGGTAATGCTTTATTATATTTTTCAGCTAATAGTTTCATGTTGAATTTAGAAATATAATTTGAAATCTTTTCTATCTCTGTTACACCTAGATATAACTTAGATGACACATTTTTTTATGCTATGCTTTGTGACATTTCTGGGCTTGATTCTTGTAATTTTTTTTGTAATGTACAGGTGTCATGATTTTGTTAAATTATTTGGTCCTCGTACAGTGATTATTTGTGATCAGGTATTGCTTTATGTAAATTATAGACCACCAAGCCTTAATTTTCAATTGCTGTTATTTTTTTGATAATGCATTAGATTATTTGATGCACTTATTAATGTGTTCTTGCAGTGTGAAAAGGAATATCATGTTGGGTGTTTGAAGGAACATAACATGCAGAACCTAGAGGTAACAACTTAATTTCTAATTCTTTTGATTTTGATTATAATTTCATGCTTTTTATAATGCATGCATGTGTTGACCGGAGGTTATTTATCAGGAATTGCCTGAAGGAAATTGGTTCTGCTGCACAAGTTGCAGTAAAATTCACTCTTCTCTAGTGAATTTGGTTGCTTCTGGGGAGAATTGTCTCCCTGATCCTAGTCTAAGTTTGATCAAAAGGAAGTGTAAAGAGAAAGACACTGGTGTCGAAGAGAAAGATACAGACACTGGTGTTGTAGATAAAGATGCAGATTCTGGTGTTGTAGATAAAGATGCAGACGATGGCGTTGTAGCTAAAGATGCAGACGCTGGCGTTGTAGATGAAGGTGCCGACACTGGCGTTGTAGATGAAGGTGCCGACGCAGTTGTTGAAGAGAAAGGTGCCGAAACTGTTGTTGAAGAGAAAGGCGTAGACACTGACGTCAAAGAGAAATGTTTAGACACTGATGTTGCTCCTGAAATTAAATGGAGGGTTCTGAATTGGAAATTAGTGGTATCTGATGAAAATAAGCAATTGTCTGACGAATATAGGCAAGTGCTTTCGAAGGCTGTTTCCATCTTCCATGTGAGTATATTTTTGTTTCCGTCCCACATAAATTTTTTTGGTCATTTGGATTTTGGAATTCTATCATCACATTTATTACATGTTTTTCTTCATAGCTTTTTTAATGAGTTGGAATGTTTTGTCTACAGGAGAGGTTTGATCCTATAGTCGATTCTTCTTCTGGCCGGGATTTCATTCCGACAATGCTGTTTGGGTAAGCATCAGTTGTGTTTTTCTTTTCAGTTGATCTTTTGTTGTCACATTTATGAATGCTAATGAATTTGTTTTCTCATAATGGTTTGACTTCCACAGAAAGAATATTCGTGGACAAGATTTTGGCGGAATGTACTGTGCAGTGCTCACTGTCGAGTAAGGGATAACAAGAGAATGCCTTTCTATTGTTTCGTCCACTTGCTTGTTTGTCTGATTCCAGTTTCTTGTTTTATTGTTTTTCAGTCAAGTTGTTGTTTCTGCTGGAGTATTTCGTGTTTTTGGGCCAGAAGTAGCTGAACTTCCCTTGGTGGCGACAGTTGCTGAGTACCAAGGACAGGTTATTTGATTTACTTGTGTTGAACATGTGTGGTTTTTAAAGTTTGTGTCAGCATATATTCTTAACTGAAAATCATACTGGTCTGTTTAGGGATACTTTCAATGCCTATTCTCTTGCATTGAGAGACTACTTGGATCACTTGGCGTGAAAAACCTTGTCTTACCGGCTGCCGATGAAGCTAAATCAATATGGACCAACAAATTTGGGTTTAAAAAGCTCGAGCATGATGAGGTGTGTAATTTTTTATTATGTTTCTCGTAAAGTTAAGTTGTTTGCTATTCGATGAACTAATCACCGGTGTCATTTCCACAGATTAACAATTACAAGAGATTTTATCATATGATGATCTTTCAAGGGACCTCAATACTACAAAAGCCTGTTCCTGCACTACCAAGTGCTTCTCAGGAGATTGTGTAAATTTTATATGCAGTGGATTTTAGGTTTTGGGTTTGTTTTGGTGGGGTGCAGAGCACACTTGTTCAGTGTACAGAGTGATCTGCCATTTTGGTGTACAGAAAAACAAAACTACTTCTTGCTGATGCAATTTTTTGTAGCAAAGAAATGAAATGAGAATTAGAATTGAAAATTGAGGAAAACTAGGATATGGGGGTAAAAGAGATGTTGAAAAACTAGCCAATTTTTTTGTTACAAATTCACTTGATAGCTGCCAACCAGTGGTTTTAACGTGATTCTGATATGAATATAAAAGATCCTGCTTCTGTTCTTACTAACATTATTTTTTGTAACCATTGGTAATGATGCTGTAAATTCGTAACATGGTTTCATGTATTTAGCTGCAATGCCCAAATCATCGTAAATCCTAGTAATTATTTTTTGGAAGTCTGTTTGGTTCGGAGTTTTTGGAGGAGGGGAGTGAAGGGAGTATGGTTCGATTTTTTAGATGAAAGAGGGAAGGAGGGGAGTGCTGGTGAAGGGAAGAGAATATTCTTAAAAATTTATCCGTCTATATAATATTACCATTAAGATTCTCAAACCTTTCTGTCTTTAACATTAAATTTCTGTATTTAGCTCATTTCTGTCTTTAGCTATAAATTTCCGAAGGCTAAGAAGACAAGAATGGTAAATATGTATATATATAACCCATTAACGAATGAATCTACAAACCAAAACAATAAAGCCCAATATATGTGAATAGAGAAAACCAGAATCTACAAACCAAAACAATAAAGCCCAATATATGTGAATAGAGAAAACCAGGCCTAACCTTCGACAAACCAAATTACTTGTCGTACTCGAACCTATTATTGCGCAATCGCTATGGACTCTGTCTTCAAGTTGATTTATGGTTTTTGCAATCTCAAATCATGTTTCCTTTCTCTTCACCACTCAAGGTATTAAGGAATACTTCAACAATCTTCACATCAACTTGAAATCGTGGTGAAGCCATTTTACCCATCAACCACCTTGTTGCTCTAGGCCAATTCAACATCTATTGAACATTTTTCATCAAGTCAAAGTCAAACTTGAACCTTGATCTTGCCACTTGCATCTATTTATTTTTAACCAACTTTTTATGCTTTAATAGTCTAATAAGTCTACAAATATGGTTCTTCAACCATCATTGACCCCATCTGCTTTCAGATGCCTTCATAAAGGTCCATATTTCTGAGTTTTACAACCATTCAACCACATTCAAAGCAAAAAATCCAAAGCCAACATAAATGTCCTTTTGAGATGGTATAATCTCCCTCATTATCCTATCATATGTTAAACGACAATTAGAGGACTTTGTAATTGTTCTATCACTACTATTAGTATAATAGAAACCTCAACCTAAAACAAAGTCTTATCCACCATAGTTTCTAAAAGTTTCATTCCCACATCTTTACTCTTTTTCTCTTGACGAGTTCTACTCCCAACAACTCATAAGCATTTATACATTTTGGATAGCCATTGAAGACATAATCAACAACTTTACCATAGAACTGAACAAACTTGATTTGATCAATAAAGAAAATTTTGGCGACCTTCAAAATATAGTAGGTTACAGTCTTCTTACTTAAACCTCCGTAAGTGTTTTGAAGACTATACTTATAAATGAATACTTGCCGATGAGGTAAACTACTTTAACATCATTATTACCCCCAAACTCCATGACAACCCAGTGGTTAAATGTATTTTATTTGTTGCCTTCAGCAAAACTCATTAAAGTACACCAAAACAACTTCCATGCATCAACCATGCCTTGACCTCAAATCTCAAACTTTGTTCTTTTTATAAAAGTCTTCACTAGCTGATGATGAGAGAACAACAACAACATTGGAAGCCCCTATAATATATAATCCATATATTTTAGTCTCTTTAGTTATTATCACTTCACCATGTGAAATCTTCAACACCCCATGTTCAATAATAATGCAATAACTTAAATCATCAAACATGTTTATTGATAACAAATTTTGTTTGAGCTCTGGAACATACTGTTGGTGTAAGACCTAGAGGCCAATACTTTTGGTACTTGTATCGAATTATTTATAAATAATAAAATACATTTATTTATTATGTTTCTTTTTCCAAAATAATAAAGTCTCTAGAATAGCTAGCCCATTTAATGAAATATTAAGTGCGACTTAATCATGAGATTTCATTAAACATAAGGATACCATTATTAAAGTATCTGTAGTCGAGTTTTACTATGAAATGGGATAACCTTAAATCATTAAGACTATTATGTAGATAGATCGATGATCTCATCTCATGGATAATTGATAAGGAATTATCAAGCCTTAACATATGTATGAATATTATGAGTAATATTATATACTAGATTGACCCACTATGAGAGTACTACATAGAATGTTATGCAAAGTGTCAAAAGTTACTCTCATGGTGATAGTGATGTATATCACCCTTTGACCTGAAACCACCATGGATCCTAGATGTAGATTCAAATACTTTAATGCTGATCAAACATTGTCTGTAACTGGATGACCATAAAGACAATTGATGAGTACTTCATAAATCATGTTGAGGGACATGAGTGACCTAGATGTAATTTGTCCATCCTGCATAACAGGATAAGTGCCTAAGGGCCTAGTATTGAACTGGACAAGGATGACACGATATATGCCTTGTGTTCAATATAGACATAAATGCAAAAGGTTAATTGTACACACAAGTATTATCACGAAAGGTTTTGTCAGATCACATGAAATTTTAGTGACTTGGGTTGCAATGATGTGTTGCTAGATATCGCTCACTATTTTTTATGTTAAATACACGATTTATTATAATTACCAACCTCACGAAACCCTACAAGGTCACACACATAAGGACAATTTGATAAGAGGTAAAGTAAATAAGGAACAACCTAAGGTACAATACACTTAAGTAAATGTAGAACACAGTAAGGTACAATTCACTTAAGTAGAATACAAAATATGGTAAGATATCATGTGCTTAAGTGATATATGTTACATCATAAGATATGGCGCACATATACTTAAGTGGAATTTTTAGCTTCCAGCCCACACAAGTGGTTCTATAAATATAACCCTTATGCAGAAGCATTCACACTTGATGAAAATCCGGTTGTGAAACCCTAGCCGTATTTTCCTACTCTCTCCCCCCTTCTCTCTCTCTCTCTCTCTCTCTCTCTATCCTTTCTCTCTCACTCACTCAAAGCCTTCAATCGTAGCAGCTAGCACTGAGACTGAAGGAATTTGTTCGTGTGGAGTGAGTAGAGGCGTTGTTCATTGTACATCGCTCGTGATCACTCCTTCGATTCAGAATAAAAGTTTTTATCGTCATAAGAGGTAACCGTTCTATCACTGATCATGATCATTCACAAGGATCACTGAAGGGAAATTTTATTTTCCGTTGCGTTTTATACCGCAAACGATGAGTATAAGGGTTGTTCATCGTACATCGCTCGTGAATTTTCCACTGCATAAGGATCAAACATGCTTATTGATAACAAATTTTGTATGAGCTCTGGAACATACCTCACAATGTGAATAATAAATTCAAGATCATCAAACATTTTAAGTTTGATCGTACTAATATCATGAACCTTGTATACCTTATTGTCACTAAGATGAACTAGTCCACCTTCCTCCAACTTCAAAGTCTGAAAGTATTCTTTTCTTGAACACATGTGATAAGAGCAACCTAAGTCCATGACCCAATGGCCTTTAGTCTCCAAACTTGACACCCCTAATGCACACACATTTTCACAACTTTCATCACTAGAGGAAGCAACAATATGAATATTATATTAATTATCATCCCTCTCATGACAATTCCTCTTAAAGTGACCAAGTTTTTAAAAAGTAAATCATTTTATCCTTGAATTGTCGAACCTCTTTGATTTGGACATTCCTTTACACACATTTCCTACTTTTGAGACACTTAAGCACTAACCACTGTTGTCAATCTACAAATCTTCCATATTTGAAAATTCTTTGAATCTCATAGTTATCTAGACTTCATCCAACATAATATACCATAAAGAAAGGAATAATTGAAGCACTTAAAGGATTAGGATAACGAGCTTAACAAGATACAACCTTGTCAACATCTTCAATATTCACCTCAATATTCTCAAGATCATCAATAATCTTGTGAAATTCTGTCAACTACTTTACTATGGATTTGTTCGCTACCATTAGGAATGAGTTGAGTAATTATTTCAGACACAACCTATCAGTTAAAGACTTGGTTGCATACAATTATTCAAGTTTTTTCCATATCTTAGTTTCATTTTTATCCCTAGCGACTTCCGTTATAAATTTATCCCCAAGGCATAAGATAATGACACTTTTAGCCTTATCAACAATCCCATCTACTTGTGTTATCTACAATCCCACTCTTTAATGCTTCAATACACTTCTCTTGAGTTAATATTGCTTTCATATTCACATTTCACAACCCAAAATCGTTGTCTCCAAAAAACTTCTCAATCTGCCATTTGGAACCGATGGTACTCACTTTTAAACATTATCGAATTACTCCATTGTAGGTGCCACTTTTTATGAAATTTAAAGGTTCAACCACACCAAGAAATTTAATATATTGGGACAAAGAACAATGAAAATCAAAATAAATGGCCATATAAAAACCTCTATGCACAATAAGACAACAACTTAACTTGGAAGAAGAAGATAATTGACAAGAAACACAATAATTTATTTACTCAGTTCTACTCTAGAGGAGAGAGCAACTCTTCAATTAACTATACTTCCAAAAGTTGTTACAAAATATTACAAATGAGTTATAAAAATTGCCACTCAAGTTCCCAAGAACAAACCTTTTTTTCTTCTTTCTATACAAGTGTTTCTCAATCTCTCAAACTCTATATATAAATCACACAAGCATAAGGTGTATATAACTGTTTCCTAATTCCCCTTAGATATCTCCAAGGGTTTGTCAACTTCCAAGAACAAACTCTTAGGAAGTTATCCATGTCTCACTAAATATTACCATTAGGATTTCCAAACCATTATCCCAGTCTTCGGACTTGAAAGTTCTGAAGGTTGTGAAGACAAGAATGATATAGATACACATACACACAAATATATATATATATATATATATATATATATATATATATATATATATATATATATATATATATATATATATATATATATATATATAACCGATGAAACCAAACAAATCCATAACAATACCAAAAGATAATCTATTAACAAACAAATCCATATACCAAAAGAGCGAACCCCAATACATACAAAACTAGAAAATTGGACCCCAACTCTGATGAATTGAACTGCCTTATGGACTCGGTTCCACTATTGCACAACCATCGCCGGTTCCGCCTCTAGGCTTATTTCTAGGTTTTAAGACACACTTCAACAAATATCATTTTTATTTTTTTAAACAATAATTCTTGATGCTTGTCATTGTCGTTTTGATGTTTTTTGTTTCCCTTTTTCTATTGTTTTTTTCATGGCACCCTGATTATGTTTGTTATGATGATTATACTTTCTTATGTTTTCATGTGTTTTATTTTATTATTTTTTATTATTTTTTTGTTCTTTAAATTTTGCTGTATGATTTAATTTATGTTGTTGTGTTTTTCTTATTTGTCTTATTTTATTTAGAGTACTGAATCTTTTATGTTTGATTATTTGTGTTATTTATAAATAAACATAATTATTTTTTGATAAAATATACTCAAAGTTGTTGTTAACACATAAGTATTATTACTTAGTTTTAAAATCCCTTCCCCCCTTATAAAAGAATCAGTTTATAAAAACTTTTACTTAAAAATGATTTGAGATAGAAAACATGGATGAATGAGCAAAATAAAAGAGAATAGAAAAGATAGTTAAATAAGCAATAAAATAAAGTAAATAACTGAAAAATAAAAGAGATAAGTGACAGAAAGATTGCGCTAGAGAATTATAATGGTTCAATCTAACCATTTGGCCTACTCCATCCCTAAGACCCCCTTGAGATTTCCATTAAAATCAAACTTAGGTTTTTTAAAGGATTAACCAAAACAACCTTTCAAAATAACTTGATATTTTGTAGATGATCAACCCAAAAACCTTCAACCATTAAACACAAATTTTACACGAGCTTAGCTCATAACCTAAACCGGATCTTTTACACAAGTTCAACTCAATAAACTTCACCAGAGGTTTTATATAGGTTCAACTCAATAACCTACACCCGAGTTTTTACACAGGTTCAAATCAATAACCATCACCGATATGTCATTCCATTTGCACCAATTTTATTTTGTATTTTTCATTTGTGCGTTAAGAAATGGGAAGTCTTGGCACCAAATAACTTGAGAAGGGAAATGAAGATCTTGAAGTAGAGACTCAACAATGCCCTTCTCAAGCGAGATTTCCTCCAAAAGGAGTTGATCAAGAAAAAATAGCTCTTTGTTTATGCTCAAATGAAGTTACAGTAAAATGGAACCCTTTCCATCCTTGATCCAAAGGTTAAACTAGTGGAAAAGTCGTTGAGGTAGAAAGATAAGGTTCTGGGAGACGTTCGACCGTCATTATCCAGGCAGGAGAAAACTCTGTCTGAAACCTATAGTTCCATGGATAATATAAACAAAAATAGTGAATGATATAAAATCTTATCCAAAGAGTGGAAAAATAATCATTATAAGGAAGTGAAAACCCTAACGGAGTACGTGAAGGAGTTGGAGGGAGAATATGACAATGATGTCAGCGTGGCTAGCCATATGATGCATGCTTCTTTTGACAAAGCTCTGAAACAAGTGAAGTTTTTCTATCTAGAAGTGAATATTCCTTGAGACAAGCTCAACACGGAGAAGTAAGTTGTCAAAGGGAAACTCATGACCCGTGTTGAAACTCCAATTGCATAAAATTATTAATTTGTTTTTCTTAATGTCGCCCAAAGTGACTCTGGCCTCCGACCTTGCTTGTCAATGTTGCTATTGAATATTTTTGGCCTTTTGATAGTTTTGTAAGTGGATTTCACTTTATTTAATTCTAAAAAATGGCTTTGTCATGTGTCCTTTTGAATAATTTTATTTCATCATTTATCTGCGTATGGTTTTATTTCACCATTTATTTTTGTGAATGATTTTATTTCACAATTTCATTTTTTTACAAAATATGCTTTCTTCTCCATGCCTATTACAACTAGTTCATAAATAAAGCTTTATCTTTTTGACGTCTATGAGGATCGTTCCCGAGTAACGGTATGTTCCCTTCCTTTCCCTAGGTGAAAACTAGGTTTGAGGCCATTGCAATCAATGCTTCATTGTTTGTGCTCCAGAATGTCTAGATAATAAGAAGGGGTATGCCTGCTATGACGTTGTTTGCATTTCCTTTGAGGTACCGTCTCTCTTCCGAAGAAAAACGATGGTTGTCGAATTCGGTGTTACTAGTGTTACACATTCACTTTGTTCTTCATTGGAAATAATAACACATGATTTATTTAAAGGTGTTTTATGATATTGCTTAATGGAATTGTATTCATAAAGTCTTGTAAAATCTTTATTCATTCAAGAAACAACTCAACTATAATAGCGCTTTAATTTTGAGGCGTTTCAAATCGCTGGGATAAGCTTCCCCGAAAAGGTTTCTAGAGTGTATGCTCCATTGCTTACATTGACCCAAATTCAATATGGTCCCTCCCAATTAGTAGTGATCATTATTATCCCTTTCCTCGACATCAGCTCTGCAGAGCACAAGGTTATCAAACTAAAAAATTTGAGGCTTGACCTTCTTATTTTGTTTGGCATTAATGGCTTGCTTTGCGATGGCGCTTGAAAGGGTGATGCATTATTGTTTTTCTTCTAGAAGATCTAACTCTTCTTAGATATATCATGTGTTGTCCTCTTCTTGTTAATAATGAGTTGTTCTCCTATTGAGTTCTCCAACTTCGACTCAAATAATGACCTTGGTCCCACAAAGGAGCCACAATGAAGTTTCTCTAGTTATCAAATGATGCTTAGTTTGATATGCCCAGAGGACGTGTGATATTTCCTTGACCCAGTTACCCTTGAATCCTTCAAGTTTTCTCTTTAGTCCCCTTAATAGGACTAGGTTGACGACTTCAAATTTTCCATTAGTATAGGGGTGACCTACTAACGTAAAGTGATATTTTATCCCTAAATCTTTGAAAAGTTTATTCATATTTTTGTATGTGAATTAGGTCCTATTGTTTGCGATAAAAGATTGGGGAATATCGTATCTTGCAAATTTATTTACTACTTTGAAATAATTTCTTAATGTTGGTTGCAGTGATCTTCACCAACGCTTTTGCTTCAATCCACTTGGTGAAATAATCCATTGTGACAGTCAAAAAATTTAGTTTCCCGAGAGATAATATGTAAGGGTTGAGCATATTCATGATTCACTGGGAGAAAAGCCACAATGCCATCAGTAAATTGAGATTGATCGAAGGAGAAAGATGCATATCTCCATGCTTCTAAAAATGTTCTCACTTATTAACTTATGTTTTGGCATTTTGAACCATTAATAATCAGTAGTATTTAACTTTGAGAGTTTTCTTAGCAAATACTATCCTCTTAGGTCTTTCTCGTAAATATCCTCATGGACTTCGATGAATTCATATGTGGCTTCTTCTTTTTCAATGAATTTTAATAGGGGAAGACAAACCCCTTCTATACAATGTTGTGCCTAATTATGAGTGTGAACATACTCTTTTCTTCATAAGGATGGCTTCGACAGGGTTAGTTTGTAGAATTTCAAACTCAATATACGCCATCACCAATGATATCCAATAAGAATGTATGGTGCCATCTGCAGCAGCCACCATCATCTATGGAATGTCAATACCAAGTCTACTCTACCTTTCTTATAAAAATGAGTGACTAATTTCCAAGGTTCTTTTGCTTGCGAGTTTAGACAAAACACATCTCTTTTATGTTTTACTCCCGCGGAATATGTATGATCTCGTTGGATTTGAGCGTGACTAGAATTTCTCTTATCAGGGTGACATATTTCCGTAGTAAGGAATCCCTGGTTTTTCTTTCTCCCGTGATCCGAGATACTAATAGTTGTGAATCTATTCTTAACTTGATTTCTTCTACTCCCATATAAAGGCTAATGTTAGAACAATAATAAAGGCATAGTATTCTACTTGGTTATTAGTAGCGGGGAATTTAAAGCATAAGGATACCTAAATTATCATCTCTGTTTTTCTATAACGGACGAGTCTATCGCTTCTTCCCAACCAGTAGAGGACCCATATATGAAGACAACCTACATTGTTCAGGGTTATAGATTGGACGACGTAATTTCTCCAAGAAAGTACTCAAAGACGTGTGGGTTTTCCTCGGCTCATAGAGGGTTTCAAATTTAGATGTTTCAATTAACCATCTTGTCATTGGTTCTACGAGGTCTGGCCCTCAGAGGACTTGCTTAAGAGGCTTGCCAGTCTGAACAATGATGATATGTAATAAAAAGAAACATCATAACTTTTTCAAAGCTGTAATCAAGGCCAACATAATATTCTAGATCTTTGAGTAACACATTTTTGGGTATGCTAGCATTTTGGATAAAAAATATACTGGACTCTGTACAATGCCCACCTCTCAGATGACGATGACACAAATTGCTTAAGGAGAGAAAACAAGGTAAACGAATAGAGGTTCTCTAAGCAATGGTTTGTATAGAACTACTGGGGTATATAGAGCTTCCATTAGTGACGTGAATGCTCAATCTCATTCTTGGGTCCAATCGAACCGTACTTATTTCCTCAACAATCTATAGAATGGCCGTGCATGTTGGGATGATCTTGAGATAAACTTATTAAGATCAGTGAGCATCCGATTCAACTTTATTATACTTTTCTTTGTGGTTGGGGTCTCCATATTAATGACAACATCACATCTATCGAGATGTCTATCATGAATTTGATATTCGTTGGATTTCACAATCATATCGTCGAAGTATATTTTTATCGTCTCATTGATTTCTTCTTCGGAAATCTTGTTCATAATTCTTTGCAACTTAACACATGCATTATTTAAACCAAATGACATAACATTGTATCGGTAATTGGTATGCTCAATCATGAAAGAAATTTTATCTATGTCCATCTCATGCATAGGAATTTGATTGTACCCGAAGTAGGCTTCCACAAATGATAATCGATTGTATCCAATTGAGATTTCTACCTATTTGTTGATATTGGGGACATGGTAGGAATATTTGGGACAATCTCGATTAAGGCTGGTGTAATCAACACACATCCTTCATTTTCCCGTCGCTTTTTAACTATGTTGATGTTAGATAACCATTACATGTACTTTATCTCAAAAGAAATTGACCTTGAGTAGCCCCCACAACATTACTCTTGTCGGCCTCCTCCTTTTTAGGGGGATAATTATCTCATTTTATGGGTCTACACATCTGATGGATAAATTGATATTCAACTGATGACAAGTCACACTAAGACCAATATTAGGCATCTTATTCGGCGAAGTCGCAAATAGATCAGTGTTAGCCATAAGACACTTGATGAGGCATTTTTTCACCAAATCCTATAAGATGATTCCTATGTAGGTTGTTCTATCTGGATTTTCGTTGAGTTGCATGCTTTGAATTCTCCATTTGGAATCAACCTTGGGTTTTTCATCTTTGTCCTGGTTGGAAGGGGGAGCTCGTTGTCTGATGTTGTGTTGTCCTTGCGTGCCTCAAAATCAACATTGTTGACGCTGATGGTGGTGGCTTTTCTCACTTTCCCTTATGGCAGGAGGATGGTCGTCATTTAATTTTATAGAGGCATCTCGTGTATCGAGCAGGCTCTGCATAGTTTAATGTGAATGATAATTGACTTATTATGGTCATTATGGTACTTTATATTAAAGTGGATGGTCAAAGCGACTATGTCAAACACCGTGAAGAAATGTCTTTCCAGGAAGCGCACATCTACCGTCTTTCGTCCCTTCCTTTTTCCAAGACTAGTAACTTTATAATATCACAATGATGAGTAATGGAATCATTGAACGTTGGAAGATTTGTGCCTTTGAAAGGCGATAATATCTCTTTGTTGTGTAGTCCCAATCTCTTTGAAAAGACTGATGTACATAATGGTACATGAGTTTCCCTTGTCAATCAGAATCCTCAATACTACAAAATTCACTATAGTAACGAGTAGCGAATCTCACCAACAAAAACACTTGATTGAAATTTCCATCTACCTCTTCGTTGTCTCAGAACTCTGGATTAGTCTCATCTTTTGCTTCCTCTTCGTTCACTTGCAATCCTTAAGAATTTTCTTCACATGGCTCTTTCAGGTCGGATGATCCTTCATCGATCGAAGAGATGACAAGGTTTGATGACGATATTAAGGCCAAAGTTGAAGCGGTGATTCCGATAATAGGATCGAAAGTTGCCATTGTCAACTCACAAAATCTTTGATAAAACATTACTCCCTCTGTCTCATAATAAGTAACTCAATTTCATACTTATTAATAAAAATGAATAAATGAAAGAATAATATTTGTATTAAAATACCCCTTATCAAATATTGAGAATGAAGAAAATAATATTAATTAGAAGATATAATTGAAAAATATGCATTATAGATTAAAATCAATCATTTATTTTTAGAATGTATTAATGAGGAAGTAATGAATAGATGAAGTAAAATAGAAAGTATCAAAGGATTTGATATGGAAATTCGCGATAAACAAAAAAAACCTCATTCTCATATACAACACCACAATTCCAATGTGATTAAAAAAAATGAGGACAAAGAATACTAAGAGAATTATTTATTCTAAAACTCAATTTCATTGGTTTATTAGGTTTCTGTGTGGATCGATGACGTGGACTGTTTGAACGATTTTGATCTTATATAAAACCAAAATCTAGATATAAATACTATCAAATCAAATCTTAATAAAATTATCTTCCTATCCGTAAAGCAAATCCAATAAGATTATATCGAAAAATAAGCAATCTCAAAAACAAACTCCCCTCTTACTCCTCCTCATCTATAAATAGGGTTACATCCATATGAAAAAAGAGCACACAAAAAATCTTTCAGAAGAAGAAAAATAATCATGTCTCCATCATTCTCTACACAATCAGGTAAGCTTTAATTAAAATATTGTTTTTATGTATAAAGTCATAAACAATTCTTTTATCTATATTAATTAATTTAATCTCCATGTTTCAGAACCAAGTTATTATTATGGATTGTCAGCACAATATGAAGATGAATATGAATACCTTCAAAGCATGATGAAGTATAATCTAGAGATGCAATGCCCGAAACTCAAACCTAATGATCTGTTAAATTTTCATATCAACGTTGTTTCTCATTCTGTTGATTCTAATTCGGTTGCATCCCTTAACACATTGTTCCATGATTATCAACAAGTGAGTTGCAAGAGATTCTTTCAAGAAGGTGAAGATTGGATTCAATCTATCTTGCATGATCCTGAAATTTCATCTAAATCACTCGAGGGACTAGCAAAGAGGATCGTGCATCAAGTTCATGAATTGTTCGATTTTAATCAAGTGCTTCATTCTGATCTTGTTAATGGAGTTGAAGCTTGTGTTTCTCATCGCTTCACTTTGCATCTTAGAATTGTCATACAGAAATAATTAGCTATATAATGGATAATATTTAGGGATTAAAATCTAATATTCTTTACCGTGTTTATTATTTTCTTAAATACTAATTTTAAGTTAATATTTATATCTTGGTAGCTTATGATTCTCATTGATGTACTTTACAACTTATAATTGTAGCAATTTAATTGGATTTATTTGAGCAATCTTTAAGGTTTTTTTTATGAAAAGTTATCTCTAGAATAAATTTTAAATTACTTGTTCTATCAATAATAATATTTTGTAGTATATAAAATATCTATTTTTAATTTTTAAAATTAAATAATTTAATGCACATACAATTGAATCAGGTTATATATGGCCCGCCCTAGAAATAAGATGTCTAGGATCTCACTTTTATTTTATTTTATATTTATATTAATTTTAATTAATTAATTTATTTTAAATAGTCTTTTAAATTATGTTACATCTTAAATTATTAAATTGAATTGTTATAATAAATTATGTTTTACATAGTAAAACATTAAATATTTAATTTTAAATTTTGTTTCAGGTCTCGAGATATGTTGGACCGACCCTTATACATTTAGTTTAATTCTATATCGATCAAACTTATAAATCAATAATTCGACCAAATTCTAGCACCCCTTATGCTTTTTTTATGAAATGTCATTGCTTATTAGAAAAAAAATCAACCAATAAGTTTTTGACAATGTGTTTTTATTGAGTCTACTACTAGATGAATTTTTAAATTATTATTTAAGATTAGTCATTAAAACAATATTGAGTAAAATAATCATGGGAAAATATATAAAATTTAATTTCAAACTAAATAGTCTAATTAAAAATCTAAATAGATATCCTATACATAAAGTAATCTTAAAAAGAAAATAAACAATCATGTTATCCGTGATAGATTCGATTTATCTTGTTAAGTTTCTGTCTTGGAATCGGTTGTTTTCTAGTTTTTTCAAACCTAAGTGTGAGTTATTTGAGTGATTTTGTGCTCCTCTTGATTATATTAAGCGGATGTAATATTCCTGCGTGTATGTTTTTCGGGTAATAGCACCCCTTGTACTAATGTGTTTAATTCATTTGCCTATTTAAAAAATGTCTTCGACTCATATGATAAATATACTAAATAACTTGTAAGTTACTGCATATAAAATTGTAACTTATACATAAGGGTGGGTATAGGCTGGGCCGAGCTACGCTTTTCCAAGCCTAAGCCTGATCTACTAAAAAGTTCCAAGCCTAAGCATGGCCTATAGCCTATCAAAGACTTATGTTTTGGCCTAAGCCTGACCTTTTCGAAGATCTGATTGACCTATTAGCTTATTTAAAAAGCCTATATCTTTTAAATATATGTAAATAAGAAATTCAACAAATGTTTAAATAGGCTAGAGAATCAAAAGTATAATGAGACTAAATATTTGTTTCCATTGACTTAACTGAGCTTACCTAGTAGTATAAATTTTGTGAGATGAATTTTTTGAGAGAACTTATGAAAACACCTTATAACATTATTCATAGGATTTCATTTAACTTATTTTCATAAGTTCTTAAAAATAACTAAGTTTTAATCTTGTATTTTAATATAAATAATAAAATACAATATAAAAAAATCATCATATTTAATAAATAGGCTGACCTGATAGGCTTATAAGGTTTTTTTATGACTCGCGGCCTAGCCTATTTAACTAAGTAGGCTTATAAAAAAGCCTAGGCCTTTTCTATTTAAAAAAAGCCTGGCCTGACCTTGGCCTATGTAGGCTAGGCCTTAGGTCCCTGTTAGTTGACCTGACCTATTCCCACCCCTACTTATACATAGTAATTTATGAGGACTAGCTTTGAGACTTCATGGTTGATTAATATTTTTGAGGTACAACTAACAATTTCATTATGTTAATACTTAAGTGTTCAAGATAAACCACGTTGATCATTTCATAATGCATAAATTCTTTTAATAATTTTGGATCTCGGTTGAAATTCATTTTTTAAAGTGTTTTTCAATTTCAAAGCAGGAATAAGCGATTACACCATTCATGGTAACCAGTTTACATAAACAAAATTTTGCATAATGAGTTTAGCAATGTTAGGTGTAATTAGTTATACAATTTCTGCTAACTAGTTAGACACGCGAAAACATTGAAATTTTTTATACCGCTTCAGGGGTAACCGATTACACCATTCCTGGTAACCACTTATCACTGAAGCAATGACATTGTTTCATTCAAAATATGATTTTTAACGACCTTACGTTTCATCCCTCAAGCATGACATCTTTTCATGATTATATGCACATTCAGAAAGGTATTGAGGTACTATAAATACTCTACTTATCAGATATTGAAAACTTCTTTTATTGCAATTCAAACTCATTACTCTCTCATTTTCAAAACAAATGCCTTATGTCTTAATCCTTAGTTGAAATTTTCTGCATACATTTTCATTACATTTCTGAAAGTTTCAACACTATAATCTTTGAGCACTTGTATAACATATTATGAATTGCGTACTTGATAGAGAAAATCAATTCTAGTAATTGATACATTGTTATCTAAATTTAAACTCTTGTATAAAATTCAAATTAGTAAATACCTTGCTATCCAAGATTGTTGGAAGCAAGAGAGTGAACAATAAATGATTATTCTCTTGTTTCACTTTGTAAAGATCATAAGGGGATTGCCCTTATTGATTGCATTAAGAACTTGTATAAAGTGGATATGATAGGCTTGTACAAAGTTCTAAATATATAATGAAATCTCTTACTATGTAAGGGGACTGAATGTACTCTCGGATTGTAAGCAGAACCATGATACATCGCTGTGTTCTTTACATTTATGCACTTTACTGCTTTCTAAATCATCACCAAACCAGAAAGTTAAAAGCATAATTTCAATAAACCAAAAATCGAAAAAAGTACCTAATTCACCCCCTTAGGTGCAATGTCTACTTACAGTCAGTTGAAAGCTATAGTTTAGTTTTATTATAAATAACATACTAGTCATCACATCTCTTAAAAAATCCTTGATAGTCCTAATCAGAGGGAGAAAGTGGCGTGGTTGAGATTTAATTGTAAACACTATCCCCTATGTGTAAGTGAATCAAGAATCCAGTTTTATTCCACTTTGAATTGTATTTTTATTTTACTTTGTGGTTTTCTTTTTAATCAAGAAACCAATCATACTCTGTTTTCTGGTAATCACTTTCACAACAAATTGATGCGGTAAGTGTGGAGTAGAAGATACCATCAACAAAGTATGAGATTGAGAAGTCCACCAGTGTGAATGATTTTGGTTTGTGGCACTTGAAGATGTAAGTCTTACTGGTTCAACAAAGTTTGTTAGAAACGTTGAAAGGATCGAAAAAGATGGATGCTTCCTTAACGGAGAAGGAGAAGACGACGATGATCGAGAAAGTCCACAATTCCATCATATTGAGCCTTGGCGATAAGGTTCTCCAATAGGTCTCAAAGGAGAAAACTATAGTGGGTGTTGGAGAAAACTCGAGTGTTTGTACATGACCAAATTCTTGATCAATCATCTCTACCTGAAGCAAGCTTTGTATTCATTCAGACGAGTGAAGACAAATTCTTGGATGAGAAGTTGTATATGTCTAACAAGTTTATTTTTGATCTTAAAAATATCGAGGTCAAGTTTGATGATGAAGATCAAGCGTTGTTGTTGTTGTGTCATTTACCAATATCTCATGCTCACTTCAAAGAAAACCTCTTGTATAGTAGATAATTATTGACCTTTGAAGAAGTTCAATCAACCATGTACTCGAAGGATTTGAATGAAAGAAAGGAGTATATGCCATCATTTATTGATGAAACATTATTCGTAAATGAAATTTGTTGAAGAAAAATGATAGATTTGAGAAGAAGAATGATAAAGTTCTACATAATTCCTATGGTGGTAATGCTTCTGCTATTAGGTGTTACCATTGCACAAAGGAGGGTCACACAAGAAAGGTGTACCCTGACCCTCTAAATAAATATGGAAAGGATAACGGAAACGAAACCATTATGCAAGATGATTATGAATCATCTGATATCCAAGTGGTTTCATGCTGCGACTATAACAAGGTCTAAATTATGGATTCAAGTTGTAGTCTGAACATGACTCCATACAAATACATGTTTGACGAATTATGTGATCAAGAGGGTGGATCAATGATGTTGGAAAAAAATAGAGCCTACAAGATTACAAGAATTATATATGTCAGATTCAAGCTCCATGATGAGTCAATAATGATATTGACTGATGTCAAGTATGTACCAAATCTTAAGAGGAATTTGATTTTTCTTGGTAAATTTGAAAAGAAAGGATACATGTCTAAGGAGAGCAGATTATCCTAAGGGTAATGAAGAGATCGAATAAATTATTGAGAGGCATCAAGAGTTAAAGCCTGTATACCCCTGAGGCTTAGGTTGTAAGTGGTTCAAAAAAATGTAGCATCCATAAAACCTGTGTCGAAGACTGAGATGTGGCACAAGAGACTTGGCCATGTCAATGAAAGAGGTATGGTTAAATTGTCAAAACAAAGTCTGTTATGTGGTGACAATGTTGAAAAACTAGAGTTTTGTGAACTTCGTGTATTTGGTAAATCATGTAGGTTTAATTTCAACAAAGATAAACAAAGAACACATGGATCCCTTGATTATATCCATGTTGATCTTTGGGGGATTACAGGAAATATTTCTCACTCATGTGCAAAATATTTTCTATCCATAGTTGATGATTACTCACGAAAGTTGTGGGTATTCATTCAGAAAGCTAAGGATGGAATTTTGAAAACTTCAAAAGTTGGAAGACTCTAGTCGAAAACAAAACTGGCTTAACTCGAGGATCAATGATATATTATGAATGCACATGAAACATCCCAAAGATACATAACTTCTCACATCACACAAACTTTCTCCCTCCATATCAAAAACACCTTCAAAATAGGGCCTTTCAACATCATGAGCTTTCTCTAAACCAAAAAAAATCCTTAAAGCCTTTGGCCATCCCTACTAGCACAAGGGTGCTACGTATCCATATTTTTTTAACAAGTACACCAAGTAAGTTATGCTTTAAACCTTCACCATATAGAACATGATCAATAGTAGTAAAGGGAGACATGTCAACTTTGACTATTCCAAGTATTTTTCCTTAATTATTGTCTCCATAAGTGAAAATACTTTAGAATTTAAGATCAAGGTTGAGAAGTTTGATTTGTCTCTCGTCATATGTTTGGAACATCCACTATCTAGGTATCACATATTGGTTGTGGATTTTAAGCATTCTTACAATGGTCCGGCAGTTGATGGTGAGGATGCGGGGTGTACCTACAAGGCACTCCGATGCTAAAGTGAGAATCAAAATGAAGAAGGGAAAATACATAAGGTAAGAGAGATAATGCTTAAAATACCCGACCCTCTAGTGAAATATGGTATTTATAAATGACCCCCAACATTGGGAAAAGGTCTCCATTATAGGATGGATTCTCAAGCCTACAATGGGAGACTTCCAGGATTTGCGTAGAAGTAGAGGAATACCTAGCACGTAGTCTTCGTCATAGTCCAACGATCTTATGATCTTCGGAGTAGTGTAAGACCAACTATTCAGAGTAGTGAAAGTCATGAATACTCTCATTCCTAACATCTTCAAATTTTCAAAATTGATTGTCAGCAGCTGAAGTCTAGACATCTTTAATTTAGATGTGCCTTCATGAGTTGTATTGAGAATCTCCCAAGCATCCTTAGCTACAGTGCAAATGTTGATCAACCTAAACATATTCTTGTCCACTCCATTGAATAAAGCATTAAAGGCTTTGGAATTTCCAAGAGTAGTTTCATCTTCCTCCTTGGTCCAATCCTCTTCAGATTTCAGGGTCTCCTTCCTATCTTTAGCTTTAAACATAGGATGATCCCACCCTTTGATGATATCCTTCTAAGTTTATCTCTCTGTAGATTTTAAAAAATCCACCATATATGCCTTCCAATACTCATAATTAGATTCATCCAAGACTGGATGCCTATTAACATTTCCTCCTACTTCCTTGTCCATAGTAACATAATAGAAACTCCCTAGAGGTCACCCAAATAATAGAATAGTGTGACCTATTATGATACCAATTAAAATTCTGGAACACAGATACCAAATGTTGAGACATATGTCACAACACTAGGATAAAAAACAGTTTGATCACACAACAAAATGAAATAAATAGCAGAAGATAAATAACACACAAATTGTTAACCCAGTTCGGTGCGACTCACCTACATCTGGGGGCTACCAAGCCAAGAAGGAAATCAACTATAATAATATTAGTTCAAAGCTAAAATCCCCCGTTTATAACTTATCACCTAATCACTACCCGTGCAAACTTCTACCTAAGATCTCCTAGATATGAGAATCCCTTATCACTTCCTAATCACCTTAGTGTAGAAGCATACTTCAAGCTCAATGTTTTGATGACGTCAACAATATTCAAGCTCATTCCGTATTGCAAAAAGTCGAGATGTCAACAAAGATCAAGATCATGGGTATGCATCATCAATGGAATGCCATCGTTCGAATCAAGCTATTGTGCAACTTTTCAAGACTTGGACACAAGACTTAGGTATATCAAAACACACTCCTTAAAATGATATACAAGTGTTCAAAATAATTTATCATGATAATTCATTGCATATGCATTATTCTGAAATAAATCGGAACTGGTTTAACACTTTAAAATCAAATATTTTTCTGAGTTTTAACAGTGTTAACCGGTTAACCATATGGGTTAACCGGTTAACGGTCCCTGAATTTGAATTCTTTGGTAACATTTCAGCGCGTTAACCGATTAACCCATATGGTTAACCGGTTAACACTGGAGGTTTTTCTGAAAAATTGTTTCCTTTCAATTCAAATATTTTTTAAATGTTATACCTCTTCATTAATTTATTTCATAATTTTTTTCATACCTTTTTGAATAGGTGTTTTGACTCTTATAAATTCTTAAATTTTCAAATTCATAAACACCTCCAAGAACTTTTCAAATATTATCAAAAAATCAAAATCACTAAAATTCAAATATTTTTCATACTTCTAAAAGTGTTCATTGTTAATCATATTTCATTTCCACTTGAACACTTGTATTGAATTTTGAGTAGTGAATTTTGAATATAGGAGAAGATCAATTTTTATTGATACCAATCATTGTATTACTCACTCAAACTACAAAAATTATAAAAAGATTTTCTATTGTGACTTGTGTTCCAAGGATTGTTTGGACATAAGGGTTAGTGTTGCAAGAGGATTGTTCTTGCACACTAGGTTGTTTAGTTTGTTAGAAAATAGGCCTCACCATTGAAGGTGTGATAGGTTGTACGTTTCTAAAAACTAGTGAAAATCTCTTTCGTGTTGAAAGGGGACTGGATGTACCTTCGGATTGTGAAGGGAACCAGGATAAATCTCCGTGTCACTTTTTATTTCTTGCTTTTTCATTTTCATGCCATAAACCATAAAAAGAAAAATCCATCCATCAAAGAAAAAGAATCGAGAAAAATTTGATAACACCTAATTCACCAACCTTTTAGGCGCACTTTGATCTTACAATTGGCATCAGAGCAGGTTTAGGCAACCTGTTCCTACAAGATCCTATGGCTTCCGCAAACTCGAATCCTGTTTTCAAAGATGGTGGAAGTAGCAACAAGCCTTCGCTCTTCTCCGGCGAATACTTTGATTTTTGGAAAATCAGAATGAGGGCACATCTTGAAGCCCAAGGAGAAGGTATATGGGAAGCAATCGAAGAAGGTCCTCATAATCTTGTTAATATGATCAATGGCGTTGGAACCGCAAAGTTGAAGAATATGTATGATGAAGATGATAAGAAGAAGATCCTAAATGAGAAGAAGGCAATCAACATACTCCAAAGCGCTCTCAATATGGACGAATTCTTCCGCATATCACAATGCAAATCGGCAAAGGAGATTTGGGATACTTTGGTAGAAACACATGAAGGAACAACAGAAGTAAAAAGATCAAGGCTTAACACGTTGAGTCAAGAATATGAAATGTTCCGTATGCAGCCCGAAGAATCAATTGTTGCCTTACAAAAAAGATTTGTTCATCTAACAAACCACTTGATTGCACTCGGGAAGACCTTCACCAACGATAATCTCAATTTGAAAGTCCTAAGGTCCTTGACAAGGGAATGACAACCGAAAGTGACCGCTATCTCGGAGAATAAGAGTCTCTCAACGATGACATCCACATCTCTATTCGGCAAACTTCAAGAGCACGAATTGGAACTTGGAAGGCTCGAGAAGCACGAAAGTCAAGAGAAAAAGTCCAAAGGAATTGCGTTGAAGATTGACACGAAGGATGACAAAGATGACGAGACTTCCGAAGATGAGAACTTCATGCTTCTTGTTAAGAAGCTTGGTAAGTTTTTTTAACAAAAATAAAATTTCCTCTTTTCCTAAAAAGAATAAACATTTCAGGAAGAAGGATGCATCCACATAAATTCAAGAAGTCACATGTTATGAATGTGGGAAGCAAGGTCACATAAAACCGGATTGTCCAAGTCTTGCAAAGAAAGGAGGATTCAAAGGCAAGAAGGACTTCAAAAATAAAAAGGCTTATGTTGCTTGGGATGGCAATGAAGTTAGTTCCTCATCGGAATCGGAAAGCGATGAATGTGCAAATATGGCTTTAATGGCTTCACATCACTCCGATGAAGAAAATGACGAGGTTAGTAGCAACTTTTCAATTTATGAAAATGATGCACAAGAAGTCATAGATGAACTTCTAAAAGAATGCAAGACTTTGTACAAAAATATTTCATCCCAAAAGAAACGAATATTATCTTTAGAAGAACAAAATACATCTTTTGAAAAGTACATTGAAAATGAAAAACAAAAAGTAATGGATGAAAAACAAAGCCTTGCATGCAAAAATTGGGAGTCATTATCTTTTCAAATTGTTCAACTTAAAAGAGTTTTAGAAAGATATGAAAAAGGTCAAATTGACTTGGAGGAAATTCTTAGGCACCAAAAATATCCAAATGATAAAAGTGGCTTAGGATATTCTAAGTTTTCCAAACCAAGCACAAGTGAAACCGTTTTCGTAAAAGCTAGTGAACAAATTGTTAAAGAAAATACTAACAATTCTAAAACTATGCATCAAAGTCATAAAAAGAAAAGAATCATTAAGAAACAAAAATATGTTCCTAGATATAAAAGTCAATTTCAACCTACTTGTTTTTATTGTGGAATCAAAGGCCATACACTTAATGCTTGCTATGTGCACAACATTGGTGTTGCTAAAGGGCATTATGTGTGGGTTGAAAATGGTACTAACTATAAAGGACCCAAAGCAATTTGGGTACCTAACAATACTTGAATTTGTTTTGTAGGTATGCTTAAAAACAACTTCTACTCAATGGTATCTTGATAGTGGTTGTTCAAAGCATATGACGGGCGATATCAACAAATTTTCAAGGCTATCTCTTAAGGTCAAAGGATACGTTACTTACGGTGATGATAATAAAGGAAGGATTCTTGGAGTTGGAACCATTGGTGCATCTCCTCATACAATCATTGCAGACGTCCTTTATGTAGAAGGCCTTAAACATAACCTTCTTAGCATAAGTCAATTGTGTGACAAAGGGTTCCGAATCAACTTCACAAAGGAGGAATGCTTGATAGAACATGAAGTCACTCATGAACTCTTGCTAAAAGGTAAAAGATTTAATAACATTTTCATGATTTCTTTTGATGACTCTTCCTTGAAGGTAAAATTCTTAATGGCAAACAACAACGAGACATGGCTTTGGCATAAGAGGACTGCTCACATTCACATGGAGCATTTAAACAAATTAATAAAGCATGATCTAGTTGTTGGTCTTCCGAAGATAAAGTTTATCAAGGATAAGCTTTGTGACGCATGTCAAAAGGGGAAGCAAACCAAAACATCCTTCAAGACCAAGAAAGTGATATCTACTTCAAGACCACTACAATTGTTACATATGGAACTCTTCGGTCCATCAAGAATAAAGCGCTTCAGAGGTAACGTTTATGCCTTAGTTATTGTTGATGATTTCTCTCGATACACATGGACTTTGTTTTTAGTGCAGAAAAGTGATGCCTTCAAAGCATTCAAGAAGTATGCCAAGCAAATTCAAAATGAGAAGTCACTCTCAATAATTTCCATTAGAAGCGACCATGGTGGCGAATTTCAAAATTCATCATTTGAAGATTTTTGTGAAGAGCATGGAATCTCTCACAATTTTTCCGCACCAAGGACTCCTCAACAAAATGGTGTCGTAGAAAGGAAGAATAGGGCATTAGTGGAACTTGCAAGAACAATGCTTAGCGACTCAAATCTTCCTAAATATTTTTGGGCGGATGCGGTTAGCACGGCTTGTTTTGTAAGTAACCATGTCAATATTCGACCAATTCTCAAGAAGACTCCATATGAGTTGTTCAAGGGTAGGAAACCCAACATATCTTTCTTCCACATATTCGGATGCAAATGCTTCGTTCTCAACAACGACAAGGACAACCTTGGTATGTTTGATGAGAAATCCGACGAAGGTATATTTCTTGGTTATTCTCTCTCAACTAGAGCTTTTAGAATTTTCAATAAACGAACACTTACTATTGGAGAATCTATTCATGTTTCGATTGATGAGACTAACCCCTCGAAAGAGGATAATATTATTGTGGATGATGATGATGATGTAGTAGATCTATCACAACAACAAAAGGAGACATCAAAAGAACAAGCAATATCACAAGAAGATGATTCACCAACCATTGAAGAACATCAATATCTTCCTAAAGAATAGAGAACTCATAGAGATCACCCGATAGATAAAGTTATTGGTGATATTAGCCAAGGCGTTGCAACTCGACTAAATCTCAAGGATGCTTGTCTCAACATGGCGTTCGTATCTCAAATTGAACCAACAAAAATCGATGAAGCCTTAGGCGATGATCAATGGATAATAGCCATGCAAGAAGAACTCAACTAATTCGAAAGAAACCAAGTTTGGACTCTTGTACCAAGACCGGACAACAAACATATCATAGGCACAAGATGGGTGTTCAAAAATAAACTTGACGAGAATGGAATCATAGTTCATAACAAAGCAAGATTGGTCGCACAAGGCTACAACCAAGAAGAAAGAATCGACTTTGATGAAACATTCGCTCCGGTAGCAAGGTTAGAAGCAATTAAATTATTACTTGCTTACGCTTGTTCAATGAATTTTCAGTTGTACCAGATGGATGTCAAAAGCGCTTTCCTAAATGGTTACATCAATGAAGAAGTCCACGTCAAACAACCTCCGGGTTTTGAAGACTTCAAGAATCTCTCTCATGTCTACAAGTTGAAGAAGGCTCTTTATGGCTTAAAGCAAGCACCAAGGGCATGGTATGACCGTCTTAGAAACTTCCTATGTGAGAAGGGTTTTACGAAAGGAAAGGTTGACAAGACTTTGTTCATCAAGAATTTCAAGGGCAACACCTTACTAGTTCAAGTCTATGTCGACGACATCATCTTCGGTTCAACAAACAAAGATCTTTGCGAAGAATTCTCTCTTATGAAGCAAGCCGAATTCGAGATGTCCATGATGGGAAAGATGAACTACTTCCTTGGATTACAAATCAAGCAAACAAAGGATGGCATCTTCATCAACCAATCCAAGTATTGCAAGGAATTATTGAAAAGATTTGATATGGACAATTGCAAAGAAATGTCTACCCCAATGGGATCCGGAACGTATGTTGATCAAGATCTATCCGACACTTCAATAGATATTACAAAGTATCGAGGTATGATCGGTTCACTTTTATATTTGACGGCAAGCCGTCCTGACATTATGTTTAGTGTTTGTTTGTGTGCACGCTTTCAAGCTAATCCGAAGGAATCACATCTCACCGTCGTGAAGAGGATCATGAAGTATCTCAAAGGAACGACGCACGTCGGATTATGGTATCCTAAAGGTAGTACTTGTTCTTTTATTGGTTATTCTGACGCTGATTATGCAGGATGTAAGACCGATAGAAAAAGTACAAGTGGTACTTGTCACATTCTCGGGAATGCACTAGTGTCGTGGGCATGTATGAAGCAAGCATGCGTTGCACTTAGCACGGCTGAAGCGGAGTACATCGCAGCAGGAAGTTGTTGTGCCCAAATCTTGTGGCTTAAACAACTCCTCAATTTCGGTATAGACCTCGGTTGTATCCCTCTCCGGTGTGACAACACAAGTGCCATCACTATCACGAAGAACCCGATCATGCATTCAAGAACAAAGCACATAGATATCCGACATCACTTTCTTCGAGATCATGTTCTAAACGGAGATGTCGATGTTACGTTCGTGGATACACACAATCAACTCGCCGATATATTCACTAAACTGTTGGCTAAAGAGCAATTTTTCAAGATTCAACGAGAACTTGGTATTCTCAATGAAGGTGACATCTAACCTTAACTTAAAAATTGCTTGTTGTATGTTTTTATTGCATTATATGTGTGTTTGTTCACTTTTGAGTCATAAAAAGCTAGCACTTTCATTTCGTCGGTTTCCGTTTTTCTCACTTTCGTATACCCGAAAATAATCGGTTTCAAAATTTTTTTTGATCGAAAGTTGCGTTTCGATAAGTGCTAACACTTTATGAAAATTTTTTATGAAAAACTTTTTTTATTTGCTCTAAAACATGCTGCTGGATTTTTCAAAAATTCAAAATTTTTAACCGTTAACCGGTTAACGTAATAGGTTAACCGGTTAACACATCCAAAATTTGGATTTCCAGCGCAAGCTTCAGAACTTATGTTTTTTTTATTATTATTTTTATTTTGTTTTTACTATGTCTTTAATACATGTTTCAAGTACATTTCATTGCATGTGTTGTTCATTCACATCCAAACTTTGACTCTTCAACCATTGACTACAATAAACACTATTTATCATCTTCTTCAAACTTCCAACCATCAACAAATCAAACCCCCATTAAAACCCACTATCTCCTAATCTTTATAAACACTCTTCAAACCTCGTTCAACTCACCCAACATCAAATCCAAAAATCTCATCTCCTCCAAACCCTAACTCCATCATTTGTTCATGGCACCCCAAAGGAAAGGAAAGGAACCTGCCTCAGTGTCAGAAGAAGCTCCAGTTGCAGAAACTCCAATGGAATCCACCAAGAAGAGGAGGCTAGATTTCAAAGTCATAGTCAGACCATTGCTTAAGGGTAAATATGTTCTTCTGAAATCCTTCAAACCTCCAACATTTAAGTTTCCTGCATTGCTAGAATTTCAAGGGATGAGTGATTTTGTTGCTGACAACGGGAAAGTTTACCCGGATTTGGTCCAATCTTTCATGCATAACTTCTCACTCAACTTGGATAGGCATGGTAAACATAAGCTGCATACTCTTGTTAGAAATTGTGAAATTAAGGAGGATTTAGGTGCTTTGGCTGTGTCGCTGAACATTCCCTTTTCCGGTGTGTTTCTCCGCAAAGGCGTGAACCACATCGATGATATTTGGTTCAGTTATAATAAAATGGAGTATTATTACTCAATCTGCCGTTTTCCGAAGGATGTTGTGACATCGGGAGAGCGCACTTCAAGGACTCTATGCTATGCAAAAAATTTGACGGTTGATGATCGGTTGTTACACTATATCATTTGTTATGTGCTGCTGCCCAAGGATTCAAACCACTCTCAAATCAATGACTTAGAGATGCAAGTGTTGTTTGCTATCAAGAAAAAGGTGAAGATTAATTGGATGCTCACAATGATGTATCATTTGAAGCAACAACTCTCGCTCAAAACAAGACTTCCGTATGCTAGGCTCATTTCTCGGATCATTGAGCAAACCGACTTGGTTATTGGTAGGGAACCATTTATCGCCATGAAGGCTACGACGAATGAGATTAATGAGATTACAATTGTGAAGAATACCAGAATTGTTCAACGCAATGATGGTTCTTATGAATATGCCGATGGTTCCTCCGCTCCATCCTTTCCTATTCCCGAAGGTGGCATAACCAATGATTTCCTCTACACCACCATCATGACACACCACCGTGAAGCCCAACTAAACCACCGTGAAACCCAACGAACTCTCAAAAGTCTTCGGAAACTTATCATCGATTCTCACAATCAAACCGAAAAGGATGATGAAAGTGAAGCCGATAGTGAAGATGGTGAAGATGAAAGTGATGAAATGTCAGATGATGAATGAACATGCATGTCTTGTTGATTTTATTGTTTTTAATTAGTTTTATAAATTCTGTTATAAGTCCTAAGTTTGTTAGGCATTTTTGATTTCATTTCGGTTGTTTGTTTCTGTACTCTTTTCCCGTTTTAATCCAATTATGTCTGTGTTATATTTGTGCTATCGTGTATGTTTTTCGTTTAAATGTTAAATTGCATCATGCTGAAATTGCTTGCATATTTTCATGATTATGCTTGATTCTCTCTTCCTTTTTGCTAATGCCAAAGGGGGAGAAGAGCTTGTTTTCTAATATCTCTCTGTGCAGAATTTTGCCTCTGTTTAGATAGGGGGAGTTGCAGGACATAGGGGGAGAAACAAGCCTGGAACAAAACATCGATCAATCAAAGCTTGTGCGCAAAATTCTTTTGGTTGTCATCATCAAAAAGGGGGAGAATGTAGAAGCATACTTCAAGCTCAATGTTTTGATGACGTCAACAATATTCAAGCTCATTCCGTATTGCAAAAAGTCGAGATGTCAACAAAGATCAAGATCATGGGTATGCATCATCAATGGAATGCTATCGTTCGAATCAAGCTATTGCGCAACTTTTCAAGACTTGGACACAAGGCTTAGGTATATCAAAACACACTCCTTAAAATGATATACAAGTGTTTAAAATAATTTATCATGATAATTCATTGCATATGCATTATTTTGAAATAAATCGGAACTGGTTTAACACTTTAAAATCAAATATTTTTCTGAGTTTTAACAGTGTTAACCGGTTAACCATATGGGTTAACCGGTTAACGGTCCCTGAATTTGAATTCTTTGGTAACGTTTCAGCGCGTTAACCGATTAACCCATATGGTTAACCGGTTAACACTGAAGGTTTTTCTGAAAAATTGTTTCCTTTCAATTCAAATATTTTTTAAATGTTATACCGCTTCATAAATTTATTTCATAATTTTTTCATATCTTTTTGAATAGGTGTTTTGACTCTTATAAATTCTTAAATTTTCAAATTCATAAACACCTCCAAGAACTTTTCAAATATTATCAAAAAATCAAAATCACTAAAATTCAAATATTTTTCATACTTCTAAAAGTGTTCATTGTTCATCATATTTCATTTCCACTTGAACACTTGTATTGAATTTTGAGTAGTGAATTTTGAATATAGGAGAAGATCAATTTTTATTGATACCAATCATTGTATTACTCACTCAAACTACAAAAATTATAGAAAGATTTTCTATTGTGACTTGTGTTCCAAGGATTGTTTGGACATAAGGGTTAGTGTTGCAAGAGGATTGTTCTTGCACACTAGGTTGTTTAGTTTGTTAGAAAGTAGGCCTCACCATTGAAGGTGTGATAGGTTGTACGTTTCTAAAAACTAGTGGAAATCTCTTTCGTGTTGAAAGGGGACTGGATGTACCTTCGGATTGTGAAGGGAACCAGGATAAATCTCCGTGTCACTTTTTATTTCTTGCTTTTTCATTTTCATGCCATAAACCATAAAAAGCAAAATCCATCCATCAAAGAAAAAGAATCGAGAAAAATTTGATTACACCTAATTCACCCCCCTCTTAGGCGCACTTTGATCTTACACTTAGTGATATCAAACAGTACCAATCCTAATGACTATATAAAACCAACACAAATATAAGATTATACTTCCAACACAATACTTGATTTTTCTTAAAATCTTCAACCAAGAACAATACTCAACTCTTTGCTTAAAAGCTTTAGAGTGAGAACAATTAACAATGAACAATCAGTCAACTCAATGCATCAACCATGATACAAGAGTGACCTACAAATAAAAACACTAAACTATAAAGAAATAACTAAGACACACCTAATCATAGTTTCTCAAAATTCTCCAATATGTAATCCATGTTCTTTAGGTTTAGTTCCACCTTTAAATAACCTACAGTCCTCGTGGGCTTGGGCTCCATAAAGTGAAGAAACATCAGGAATCACCTTCCAATCATTATCATGATTACCTTCACAAAAATAGGAACAAATACAAACTTTCCTTAAAAATCTCAACGATCCTTTTTATGAAAATCAACATAATACGTAAAACAAAAGTTCCCAACATATACCTCCTTGGATAATGAAAACGTGTGAATTAAATCACACTCAAAATACACACCAAAAGATCAAAACAATCCAGTCCCAGGGTTCTGGTATAACATGTCTTGGCACGTGCCATGACATCCTACTGAACATGATGTTTAACTGACATGACAGAACATTTGGCTTAACATCTGCATGTTTTACCAAAATGACAGCCAATCCTAAAAGCCACAAAACTTACAATATCATTTACATAAAAAACATGTGTAAGGGGACACAGGCAGTCGTGTCAGGCTGTAGACTTGAATCCATGCGCCATCAACCTTCAGGGGCCCTGACACGGGCCGTGTCCTATGACACGGGCCCCCGTGTCAGGCTTCTGAATTTGGGTGCTTTTCCTTTTGGCACTTCCCTTTTCATACATTCCCTGACACGGGTCATGTCATGTGACACGGGCACCCGTGTCAGGCCTATGGTTCCAACTTTTTAGCACTCTTCGCATTCAAAACATCGTCGCAAGCATGTCTGATCACTGGCTTATTGTGATCCTGAAAACACATTGAAAAACAACTCAAATCAAAGGCACCAATGATACAAAATAATAAAAACATTCAAACAAGACTTACTCGACAAAACATGAAAACAAAGATGAAAACACAACCAAAAAATTCAAAAACCGATGAAAACATAGAAAACGAAAGACATAAACGATTTAAAATATCTGAATGAAAATCACTGATCAAAGGTCATATTCAGATTTCAAGATGTGGTTAAAATCATGAATGATAGAGTAGTAACATTGGTAGTGAATGAAGATGATGTTTAGTAAGCTGCACATAAGGAAGGAAGGAAGAAAAATAGAAAATCTATGTTTTTGATCCATCAATGCATGGATTCTGACGTGTTTGAGAATATCATTAAAGAAGAAACAACAAAAGAAGTGTGAGACAAGTTAAAGAACTTGTGCGGAAAAGATGAAAAATTAAAGAGGGGAAGTTGCAGACGTTGAGAAAGAAATTCGAGATGACTCAAATGAAGGAAAACCAATCAGTCTCAGAATTTTTATCACGTTTGGTGCTATTAACTAACCAGATGAAGGTGTGTAGTGAATCCATCACTGATTTGTAGAAGATTGAGAAAGTGTTGAGATCTCTAACTGCAAATTTTGATTTTAATTTTATGTCTATTGAAAAGTCCAAGAACCTTTCTTAGATAAAGGTGGAAAAATTCAAGCTTTATTGGAGGCTCATGAGATGAGACTAAAGCAGAGGAACTCAGAAAGGGAGAAAGTGGCTGAACAGGAACTGCAAGCAAGATTTGTCAAGAAATATTGTAAAAAGAAGGTGAAACTGAGAAATCCTCTTCCAAATGACGAGAAGTCAAGCAAGAATTCAAAAAGTCATTCTGATTCAATCAAGAAAGTCATGGGAAACACATATTATGGGAAGAGAGTTAACATGACGGAGGTTCAGTGCTACAATTGTCAAGGATATGGTTATTATGCTCGAGATTTTCGAAGAAATAAGGAATCAAGAACAAAAACTAATGAAGAATTACAATATGTACACGCCGAAGGTAGTGACTAAGATGATATGCTAATCATAGCCAATACTCAGTCAAATGGTGAACAAACCAATATGCGGTACCTGGATTCAGGATGCAACAACCATATGTCTATGAATAAAAACTAGTTCATAAAGTTAGATGAATTGATTAAGAAAATGATCATATTTGTAGATGGAAGATATGTTACATCAAAAGGGAAAGGTAATATAGATTTATTAAAGAAAGATGGTCAGATGGATACCATCACTTATGTTTTTGTTTGTACCTTCAAAGACAAGTTAATATTTATATCTTGGACTCGTTTAATAATGGAGTTTTAGCTTATGATTCTCATTGATTTACTTTACAACTTATAATTGTAGCATTTTAATTGGATTTATTTGAGCAATCTTTAAGGTTTTTTGATGAAAAGTTATCTCTAGAATAAATTTTAAATTAATTGTTCTATCAATAATAATATTTTGTAGTATATAAAATATCTATTTTTAATTTTTAAAATTAAATAATTTAATGCACATACAATTGGATCAGGTTATATAGGGCCCACCCAAGAAATAAGCCACCAAAACTATCAGTCTAGGATCTCATTTATTTATTTATTTTATATTTATATTAATTTTTAATTAATTAATTTATTTTAAACGGTCTTTTAAATTATGTTACATCTTAAATTATTAAATTGAATTGTTATAATAATTTAATAGTTTTACATCTTAAAACATTTAAAAAATATATTAAATTTTAAGAAAAGTTATATTAAATATTTAATTTTAAATTTTGTCTCAGGCTTCGAGATGTGTTGGGCCGGCCCTGATACCTTTAGTTTAATTCTATACAATCATATGATGAAGCTTATAAATCAATAATTCAACCAAATTCTAGCACCCCTTGTGTTTTTTTTAATGAAATGTCATCGCTTATTAGAAAAAAAATCGACCAATAAGTTCTTGACAATGTGTTTTTATTTAGTCTACCGACTAGATGAATTTTTAAATTATTATTTAAGATTAGTCATTAAAAAAATATTGAGTAAAATAATCATGGGAAAATATATAAAATTTAATTTCAAACTAAATAGTCTAATTAAAAATCTAAATAGATATCCTATGCATAAAGCAATCTTAAAAAGAAAATAAACAATCATGTTGTTATCCGTGACAGATTCGATTTATCTTGTTAAGTTTATGTCTTGGAATTGGTTGTTTTCTAGTTTTTTCAAACCTAAGTGTGAGTTATTTGAGTGATTTTGTGCTCCTCTTGATTATATTAAGCGGATGTAATATTTCTGCGTGTATGTTTTTCGGGTTTTAGCACCCCTTGTACTAGTGTGTTTAATTCAATTGCCTATTAAAAAAATGTCTTCTGCTCATATGATAAATATACTAAATAACTTGTAAGTTACAACATATAAAATTGTAACTTATACTTATACATAATAATTTATGAGGACTAGCTTTGAGACTTCATGGTTGATCAATATTATTGAGGTATAACTAACAATTTCATTATGTTAATACTTAAGTATTCAAGATAAACCACGTTGATCATTTCATAATGCATAAATTCTTTTAATAATTTTGGATTTCGGTTGAAATTCATTTTTTAAAGTGTTTTTCAATTTCAAAGCAGGAATAACCGATTACACCATTCCGTATAATCAGTTACATAAACAAAATTTTGCATAATGAGTTTAGCAATGTTAGGTGTAATCAGTTACACAATTTCTGCTAACTGGTTAGACACGCGAAAACATTGAATTTTTTTATACCGCTTCAGGGATGACCGTTACACCATTTCTGGTAACCACTTACCATTGAAGCAATGACATTGTTTCATTCAAAATATGCTTTTTAACGACCTTACGTTTCATCCCTCAAGCATGACATCTTTTCAAGATTATATGCACATTCAGAAAGGTATTGAGGTACTATAAATACTCTACTTATCAGATTTTGAAAACTTCTTTTATTACAATTCAAACTCATTACTCTCTCATTTTCAAAACAAGTGCCTTATGTCTTAATCCTTAGTTGAAATTTTCTGCATACATTTCATTACATTTCTGAAAGTTTCAAAAATATAATCTTTGAGCACTTGTATAACATATTGTGAATTGCGTACTTGATAGAGAAAATCAATTCTAGTATTGATACATTGTTATCTAAATTTGAACTCTTGTATAAAATTCAAATTAGTATGAATACCTTGCTATCCAGGATTGTTGGAAGCAAGAGACTGAAAAATAGAGGATTATTCTCTTGTTTCACTTTGTAAAGATCATAAGGGGATTGTCCTTATTGATTGCATTAAGAACTTGTATAAAGTGGCTAGGATAGGCTTGTACAAAGTTCTAAATATCTAATGAAATCTCTTACTATGTAAGGGGACTATATGTACTCTCGGATTGTAAGCGGAACCATGATACATCTCCGTGTTCTTTACATTTATGCACTTTACTGCTTTCTAAATCATCACCAAACCAGAAAGTTAAAAGCATAATTTCAATAAACCAAAAATCGAAAAAAATACCTAATTCACCCCCTTAGGTGCAATCTCTACTTACAGTTAGTTGAAAGCTATAGTTTAGTTTTATTATAAATAACATACTAGTCATCACATCTCTTAAAAAATCCCTGATAGTCCTAATCAGAGGGAGAAAGTGACGTGATTGAGATTTAATTGTAAACACTATCCCCTATGTGTAATTGAATCAAGAATCCAGTTTTATACCACTTTGAATTGTATTTTTATTTTACTTTGTGGTTTTATTTTTAATCAAGAAACCAATCATACTTTGTTTTATGGTAATCACTTTCACAACAAATTGGTGCGGTAAGTGTGGAGTGGAAGATACCATCAACAAAGTATGAGATTGAGAAGTTCACCAGTGTGAATGATTTTGGTTTGTGGCACTTAAAAATGCAAGTCTTACTGGTTCAACAAAGTTTGTTAGAAGCGTTGAAAGGATCGAAGAAGATAGATGCTTCCCTAACGGAGAAGGAGAGGACGATGATGATCGTGAAAGTCCACAATTCCATTATATTGAGCCTTGGCGATAAGGTTCTCCAACAGGTCTCGAAGGAGAAAACTGCAGTGGGTGTTGGAGAAAACTCGTGTGTTTGTACATGACCAAATTCTTGGTCAATCATCTCTACCTGAAGCAAGCTTTGTATTAATTCAGACGAGTGAAGACAAATTCTTGGATGAGAAGTTGTATATGTCCAACAAGTTGATTCTTCATCTTAAAATTATCGAGGTCCAGTTTGATGATGAAGATCAAGCGTTGTTGTTGTTGTTGTGTGATTTACCAAGATCTCATGCTCACTTCACAAAATACCTCTTGTATGGTAGATAATTACTGACCTTTGAAGAAGTTCAATCAGCCTTGTACTCGAAGGATTTGAATGAAAGAAAGGAGCACATGCCATCATTTTTTGGTGAAACATTATTCGTAAAATGATTTTTTTTTGAAGAAAAATGATAGATTTGAGAAGAAGAATGATAAAGTTCTACAGAATTCCTATGGTGGTAATGCTCCTGCTATTAGGTGTTACCACTGCATGAAGGAGGGTCACACAAGAAAGGTGTACCCTGATCCGCTAAATAATTATGGAAAGGATAATGGTAATGAAACCATTATGCAAGATGATTATGAATCATCTGATATCCACGTGGTTTCATGCTGCGACTATAACAAGGACTGAATTTAGGATTCAGGTTGTAGTTGGAACATGACTCCATACAAATACATGTTTGAAGAATTATGTGATCAAGATGGTGGATCAGTGATGTTGGAAAAAAAATAGAGCCTACAAGATTACAAGAGTTAGATATGTCAGATTCAAGCTCCATGATGAGTCAATAATGATATTGACTGATGTCAGGTATGTACCTAATCTTAGGAGGAATTTGATTTTTCTTGGTAAATTCGACAAGAAAGGATACATGTCAAAGGAAAGCATAGTATCCTAAGGGTAATGAAGGGATCAAATAAAGTTTTGAGAGGCATCAAGAGGTAAAACCTGTATACCCTTGAGGCTGAGGTTGTAAGTGGTTCAAAAAGTGTAGCATCCATAAAACCTGTGTCGAAGAATGAGATGTGGCACAAGAGACTTGTCCATGTCAGTGAAAGAGGTCTGGTTAAATTGTCAAAACAAAGTCTGTTATGTGGTGACAAGGTTGAAAACTAGTGTTTTGTGAACTTCGTGTATTTGGTAAATCATGTAGGTTGAAGTTTAACAAAGGTAAACAAAGAACACATGGATCCCTTGTTTATATCCATGTTGATCTTTGGGGGATTACAAGAAATATTTCACACTCAGGTGCAAAATATTTTCTATCCATAGTTGATGATTACTCACGAAAGTTGTGGGTATTCAATCAGAAAGCTAATGATGAAATTTTGAAACTTCAAAAGTTGGAAGACTCTATTCGAAAACAAAACTGGCTTAACTCGAGGATCAATGATATATTATGAATGCACATGAAACATCCCAAAGATACATAACTTCTCACATCATGCAAACTTTCTCCCTCCATATCGCAAACATCTTCGAAATAGGGCCTTTCACCATCATGAGTTTTCTCTAAACCAAAAAAAATCCTACTAGCATAAGGGTGCCACGTATCCATATATTTTAACAAGTACACCAAGTAAGTTATGCTTTAAACCTTCACCATATAGAACATGATCAATAATGTAAAGGGAGACATGACAACTTTGACTATTCCAAGTATTTTCCTATAATTATTGTCTCCATAAGTGAATACTTTAGACTTTAAAATCAAGGTTGAGAATTTTGATTTGTCTCTCGTCATATGTTTGTAACATCCACTATCTAGGTATCACATATTGGTTGTGTATTTTAAGCATTCTTACAAAGCTCAGACGGTTGATGGAGAGGGTGCGGGGTGTACCTGCAAGGCACTCCAATGCTAAAGTGAGAATCAAAATGAAGAAGGGAAAATACATAAGGTAAGAGAGATAATGCTTAAAATACCTGACCCTCTAGTGAAAGAGGGTATTTATAGAGGACCCCAACGTTGGGCCAAAGTCTCCATTGTAGGATGGATTCTCAAGCCTGTAATGGGAGACTTCTATGATCTGCGTAGAAGTAGAGGAATACCTAGCACATAGTCTTCGTCATGGTCCAATGGTCATGTGATCTTCGGAGTAGTGGAAGACCAACTCTTCGGAGTAGTGAAAGTCATGAATACTCTCATCCCCAACATCTTCAATTTTTCAAACTTGATTGTCAGCAGCTGAAGTCTAGACATTTTTACCTTAGATGTGCCTTCATGAGTTTTCTTAAGAATATCCCAAGCATCCTTAGCTACAGTGCAAGTGTTGATCAACCTAAACATATTCTTGTCCACCCCATTGAATAAAGCATTAAAGGCTTTGGAATTTCCAAGAGCAGTTTCATCCTCCTCCTTGGTCCAATCCTCTTCAGCTTCAGGGTCTCCTTCCTATCTTTATCTTTAAACATAGGTTGATCCCAACATTTGATGATATCCTTCTAAGTTTATCTCTCTGTAGATTTTAAAAAAGCCACCATATATGCCTTCCAATACTCATAATTAGAGTCATCCAAGATTGGATGCCTATTAACATTTCCTCCTACTTCCTTGTCCATAGTAACATAATAGAAACTCCTTAGAGCTCACCCAAATAATAAAATAGGGTGACCTATTATGATGCCAATTGAAATTCTGGAACACAAATACTAGATGTTGAGACATATGTTACAACACTAGGATAAAAAACAGTTTGACCACACAACAAACAAAATGAAGTAAATAGCAGACGATAAATAACACACAAATTGTTAACCCAGTTCGGTGTGACTCACCTACATATGGGGCCTACCAAACCAAGAAGGAAATCAACTATAATAATATTAGTTCAACGCTAAAATCCCCCGTTTATAACTTATCACCTAATCACTACCCGTGCAAACTTCTACCTAAGAACTCCTAGATACGAGAATCCCTTATCACTTCCTAATCACCTTAGTGATATCAAACAGTCCAAATCCCAGTGACTATATAAAAACAACACAAATATAAGATTATACTTCCAACACAATACTTGATTTTTCTTAAAATCTTCAACCAAGAACAATACTCAACTCTTTGCTTAAAAGCTTTAGAGTGAGAACAATTAACAATGAACAATCACTCAACTCAATGCATCAACCATGATACAAGGGTGACCTACAAATAAAAACACTAAACCCTAAAGAAACAACTAAGACACACCTAATCATAGATTCTCAAAATTCTCCAATATGTGATCCATGTTCTTTAGGTTTAGTTCCACCTTTAAATAACCTCCAGTCCTCATGGGCTTGGGCTCCATAAAGTGCAGAAACATTAGGAATCACCTTCCAATCATTATAATGATTACCTGCAAAAAAATAGGAGCAACTACAAACTTTCCTAAAAAAGCTCAACGATCCTTTTTATGAAAATCAACATAATACGTAAAACAAAAGTTCCCAACATATCCCTCCTTGGATAATGAAAACGTGTGAATTAAATCACACTCAAAATACACACCAAAAGACCAAAACAATCCAGTCCTAGGGTTCTGGTATACCATGTCTTGGCACGAGCCATGACATCCTACTGAACATGATGTTTGACTGACATGACAGAACATCTGGCTTAACATCTGCATGTTTTACCAAAATGACATCCAATCCGAAAAGCCACAAAACTTACAATATAATTTGCATAAAGAACATGTGTCAGGGGACACGGGAAGCCGTGTCAGGCTGCAGACTTGAATCCATGCGCCATCAACCTTCAGGGGCCCTGACACGGGCCGTTTCCTGTGACACGGGCCCCCGTGTCAGGCATCTGAATTTGGGTGTTTCCTTTTGGCACTTCCCTTTCCATACATTCCCTGACACGGGCACCCGTGTCAGGCCTATGGTTCCTACACATTGGCTTATTGTGATCCTGAAAAACACATTGAAAAAAACTCAAATCAAAGGCACCAATGATACAAAACAATAAAAATATTCAAATAAGACTTACTCGACAAAATATGAAAACAAAGATAAAAACACAACCAAAAGATTCAACAACCGATGAAAACATAGAAAACGAAAGACATAAACGATTTAAAATATACGAATGAAAATCATTGATCAAAGGTCATATTCAGATTTCAAGATGTAGTTAAAATCATGAATGATAGAGTACCAACATTGGTATTGAATGCATATGATGTTCAGTAAGTTGCACACAAGGAAGGAAGGAAGAAAAATAGAAAATCTATGTTTTTGATCCATCAATGCATGGATTCTGACGTGTTTGAGAATATCATTAAAAAAGAAACAACTAAAGAAGTGTGGGACAAGTTAAAGAACTTGTGCGACAGAGATGAAAAATTGAAGAAAAACCAATCAGTCTCAGAATTTTTATCACGTGTGGTGCTACTAACTAACCAGATGAATGTGTATGGTGAATCCATCACTGATTTGCAGAAGATTGAGAAGGTGTTGAGATCTCTAACTAAAAATTTTGATTTTAATTTTATGTCTATTGAAAAGTCCAAGAACCTTGCTGAGATGAAGGCGGAAAAATTCAAGCTTTATTGGAGGCTCATGAGATGAGACTAAAGCAGGGGAACTCAGAAAGGGAGAAAGTGGCTGAACAAGAACTGCAAGCAAGATTCGTCAAGAAATCTTGTAAAAAGAAGGTGAAACTGAGAAATCTTCTTCGAAATGATGAGAAGTCAAGAAAGAATTCAAAAATTCAATCTGATTCAATCAAGAAAGTCATGGGAAACACGTATTATGGGAAAAAAGTTAACATGAAGGATGTTCAGTGCTACAATTGTCAAGGATATGGTCATTATGCTCAAGATTTTCGAATAAATAAGGAATCAAGAACAAAAACTAATGAAGAATATATGTACATGCCGAAGGTAGTGACTAAGATGATATGCTACTCATAACCAATACTCAGTCAAATGGTGAACAAACCAATATGTGGTACCTGGATTCAAGATGCAACAACCATATGTCTAGGAATAAAAACAAGTTCATAAAGTTAGATGAATTGATTAAGAAAATGATCATATTTGTAGATGGAAGATATGTTACATCAAAAGGGAAAGGTAAGATAGATGTATTAAAGAAAGATGGTCAGATGGATACCATCACTTATGTTTTTGTATGTACCTTCAATGACAAGTAATTTAATAAGCATATGTCAATTACTTACCAAAGGGTATAACATGAAGGTTGAAGAAAATATGATGTTATATAATGGTGAAAGAGAGTTGATCCTGAAGGATCCATTAGTAGATAACAAGACCTTCAAGGTTAAGATCAACAAAGTTGACCATCAATGTATTGCTTTGACTACACTAGAAGAGAAGAACTGGTTGTGGCACCAAAGGTATGTACACTTGATCTATAGAGGTTTAAGTATGATCAACTAAAAGAAGATAATGTATAGTCTAACCCAAATAAAAGAGCCAAGTAAGATATGTGAAGAGTTCTACAATACCAAGCAAGAAAGAAAGTCATTTAAGCATGACTTTCTTATGAAGTTAAAGGAAAAATTGGATCTTGTTTACTCTGATGTGTGTGGACTTTTTGAGGTAAGGTTGAACGGAGATAACTACTATTTCCTAATTTTATCAATGAATTCACCATATATATATATATATATATATATGTGTGTGTGTGTGTGTGTGTGTGTGTGTGTGTGTGTGTGTGTGAATTTATCTACTTAGAAAGAAAAGTGAAGTATTCACATAGTTCAAGAAGTTTAAACAACATGCTGAGAAACAAAGTTGATGCAATTTAAAGAGACCGAGAAATGATGGTGGATGTGAATAAACTTCTAGAAAATTTGCATTATACCGGAATAATGAATGTATATAGCATAAAGTCATTGCGCGTTATACACCTCAACATAATAGAATAGCTGAGAGGAGAAACAAAAGTATATTGAACATGACCAAAAGTATGTTGAAAGCTTAAAAATGCCAAAGAGATTTTGGGGTGAAACAACTTAGAAAATAATATACATTCTAACAGATGTCCAACTAAGAAGATAGTTAAGAAGACACCTTATAAGTCTTGGGAAAGATCAAAGCCAAATGTTGGTCACTTAACGGTATTTAAATCAATGTACTTCAGACAGATAATTGAACACTTGAAAATAAAAATGGATGATAGAATTCAAGTAATGGTTTTTATATGTTATCATTCAACTGGTGCTTAGAAATTGTATTCACCAGAGGATGGTAAGCTAGTGATCAGTAGAAATGCCCAAGTAGATGAAGGAAACAGTTGGGATTGGACTAAGCGGTCATCACAAACTGAATAAGATGCAATTAGAATTGGGCTCGAAGAAGAAGAATAACAAAATGCAGAGGTACCAGCTCAAGTGAGAATAACACCTGAGAAACGTTTCAAAGGATCCACCAAAGCAAGAACTGAATTTGTGAGGCTCACTAATTATGAAAGATTTTCAGATCAGGTAGTTAATGCATAAGGTGATGTCATAGAAGAAACAACGATGGTTGAGTTAAAAGCAATTTACCTCAAACAAGTAATGAAGAATTTGAACTGGTTAAAGGCCATGCAAGAAGAGATTATATCTATTGAGAAGAACAATATCTAGGAGCTCATGGACAGTTTGAGTAAGAAGCCAATTGATGTAAAGTGGATTTATAAGTTAAAATTGAGGCAAATTTGTGAGATTTCCATGCATAAGACGAGGTTAGTGGCAAAAGATTTTCAACAGAAACCTAATATTGACTTCAATGAATTATATGCACAGGTAGAAAGGTTGGAAACAATCAATATTATTGTGTCGAGTGCAACGTATCATGGATGGAAGATACACTAGCTTGATGTTGAGTCAACATTCCTAAATGGACCATTGGAAGAAGAAATCTATGTCAGTCAGCCACCAGGATATGAAATCAAAGGGTGGGAGTCAAAAGTGTATAAATTTAGGAAGGCTATATATGGCTTGAAACAAACCCCAATGGCTTGGAATAAAAGAATTGACAACTTTCCAATCGAGGAAGGGTTTGGGAAATGTATTTTAAAACATGAAGTTTATGTCCATGATGATGGCATGAACAGTCAAATCATTCTAATTCTATATGTAGATGATTTACTAATCACAATATTCTATAAAGAGAGGATAAAAGGGTGCAAAGATGAGTTGATACAAGTATTTGAAATGTTTGACCTAGGAAACTTATCATACTTCCTAGGAATGGAGTTCAAAACCTCAAGTTGATGAGTGTTCCCGCACCAACTAAAGTATATTCAAGACATCTTGAAAAGGTTTAAGATGAGCAACTGCAATGAAGTAGTCACTCATTTAGAGATATAAACAAAGTTGATGAATGATATAAATGATTAACTTGTAAACTACAAGAAAATCATTGGATCTCTGAGATATTTGTGCAATACCATACCTAATATTTGTTAAAGTGTTGGGTTGCTAAGTAGGTTTATGGAGAGGCCACAGGAATATCATCGCAAAGAAGTAAAAATGGTGCTATGGTACATTAACGAAAAAATTGATCATGGTATGTTGATGCCAAGGTAGAATATCATTTTCGACAAAGCTGAAGTGCATGCTTATGCAAATTCTGATTTCAGTGGAGATAAAGACGAGAGGAAGAGTATTACAAGCTACATATTCATGATTGGTGGAACACCAATCTCTTGGAGCACAAGGAATCAAGGGAAAATGACTTTATCATCGTGTGAAGCTGCATATATGGCATCATCCTATGGAGCTTGTCAAGCCTTATGGATCAAAATGTTGCTAGAAGAACTGAAAGTGATTGAGTCGAAGAAAATTAAGTTCTTTGTAGATAACAAGTAATGAAGCTATGTGTAGATAACAAGCCATCTATCAACTAAGCCAACCATCCTATGTGCCATGGAAGGAGAAAACACATATAAATGAGGTATCACTTTGAGATCAAGTGAACAAGGAAAAGATTGAGCTCGAGTATTGCAAGTTAGAAGTGAAATTGGAAGATTTTCTTATAAAGCCCTTGAAGAAGACAAAGTTCGATGATTTGAGAAACTCATTGGAATGAAGAGTTTAAAAAATATGAATTATGGGATGTGTTGTTTGTATTTCAAGCTTTCTACTTAAGATGTTACGACTAGCAGTCAATTGTGTTTTTGATCAGAATGTGTGTTGAGGTCGAGTTGTGCTTAAAAGTGTAATAGAATATGTGTTGATAATGAGAAGTCACAAACTCACCAATCATCGAGAATTCGATTAGGAATACTTGGAGTATAAGTTTGTTAGTTAACTTTGTGTATAAATACCCCATGATTGTAACTCATCTATAACTTTGCAATTTTGAGAAAGAAACACATTGTGTCAACATTAAAGAAAATTTTATCATTATCAATTTCACAAGAATCTCTTCCCTTCTTTCCCTCTTTCTAAAACCTAAAATTCTTTTCTGTTCCAACACTACTAACATGACCTATAAAATCTCACCATGACTTTTCCTCGTTCGCTATTCTTGTTGGTAGTGCAAGTTTCTTCTCATTGGGTGTATGTGGCGTCCTATATTTCACATGTTTTCCCTTATCTCATGGCATTTTTGTTTCCCATAATCCATGTATGCGTTACAACTTTATATTATGAGAGCTACATATATGAAATAGAAATCATCAATTACATAAACTCTTCATCATCAATTACATTAACTCTTCATCATCAATCATATTTATAAATACATAAAAAAAAAAAAAAATTTGAAGCAACATATATAGATCAACCTACATATGCAATTAACCAATGACTAGTGCTCTAACTTGTGTGAGTACTATATGACAAACCATTGATCACAGGATGGTGTCCTACAAACAAACCAACATGTCCCATAAGCTTATCTTTCCTAGAAAAAGTAGTGCCACATGAGCATTGCCACCTAAGATCACCACAATGTTTCTCATGAGTCCTCAAATCAGAAAGAACTGAGAAATTCTTCTGATTACACCTCTTGCACACATACATTTTGGGACAATGGCTTCTCTTGTAATGATTCTTAGCACAAATCAATGACTTCAATGGTTGAAACTTGAGATGCTTTTGATTCCATCTACACCCTCCTTGAGGACATGAATATTTCTTGTTTTTCATACTCATCAAATACTCTTTGTTCTTGTTAATTGGATTGCTCAATGCTGCACTACTCTTGTACTCATCCCCATGAGCTCTCATATGCATCCTCAAATTTGCATCCCTCTTAAACCCTTTGCCACAAACTTGACAATAATGTGTGTACTTGGCTAATAAATCCGACGCGTCCAATTCAACTATCTCATCCGTGCATTCTGGATCGTCCCGAGTATAAGACGGTCCAAATTTTAATCTCGTATTATCGTGATCACGAGTAGCTTCATTAGACTCTTTTATACTATAATTAAGGGTTTCACTAATTTCATGATTAACCCTTTGATCATCAATATCATCCTTGAGTCTATAATTAGTGTTACTAACACTATTATAGCTTTCACTAAACCAATCCAACGCTTCTAACTCATTATTAAAAAACAAGCTTTGACTTTGACCTCTAAGATCTATGTTTGTGTTAATATTGTTGCCAAAGTTTGAATGAATATTAGATTGTGGCTTGTGCAATTCTAGGTTTGTGCATGCAATAGAAGTAGTACCTTGAGGAAAACTAAGAGCCATGTGTTGGCAAGTGAACATGATTGATGTGGCGGTTACTATCATTTCTTGTATTGTTGAGTTCATGTTGGAGATGGCCATGGAATTAGTTGATGAGTCTTGATGATTTGGGGAGAGAATAACACCTACAAGAGTTTGCACTTGGTTGAACTTTTCTTTGAGAATAGAGAGATTCAAGAGGAGAGAATTGGAGGATAGAGATGATCCAGAAATTCCTTCCATGGAGTTTGACAATGGCATCATATCTTCAATCACCATAGGAAGCTTTTGTAGCCTTTGATTTCCACTTTCAAAGGTTCTAGGTGTTGTCCTTGCAATACTATCTTTTTCAATGTTGAATTGTAGATATAACAAGCTGAACTTTTGAAGATTGAACTTGAGTTTATTGGTTCAAAGAAATTAAGGTATCGTGTGTGTGTGTGTATATATATATATATATATATATATATATATATATATATATATATATATATATATATATATATATATATATATATATATATATATATAAATATTTATAGTTATAATTTTATTATATAATATATGTTTTGAATTAAATTTTTTAGTTACAGTATCTATTTTATTTTACACTTGAATTTGAAAAAAAAATATTGAAGTTGAGAAAGGCAATACTAAAGTTATTGATGGTTAAATATAGAATTTTTTTTTTAATTTTTAATTTTTGGGTATTATTTAAATTTGAAAAACAACTTAACTAATAGAGGTAAATTTGTTTTAGAATAAATATTTATATATAGTTAATTTTAAAGTTTTTAATATAATGATAGAGTTGAGGAAATCCAAGAAACAAAGCACACGAATAGAGAGAAGTCAACATAGAGGTTTAAGGTGAAGTTATAGCTTCCCCACTTAAGACCTCCCTTGCATGTACCTATATTTCATTCTTCATTTAAAATTGAAAAGAAAATGCAACTATTAGAAACAAACGAATCTATGATTCAATAATAAATTAAAAGGTTAAATATCTTTGTAATCCCTATAAATATCTCAATTTTGATTTTTAGTCCATATTAAAAAAATATCGAGTTTTAGTTCCTATAAAATTACTTTTGCACACATATTTAGTCCTTGTAGAAGGACTAAAACTGCGTGCAAAAGTAATTTTATAGGGACTAAAACTCGACGTTTTTTTATAGGGACCAAAAAATCAAAATTGAGATATTTATAGGGACCAAAATCATATTTAACCCTAAATTAAATGAATCTATCATTCAACTTTGACTTGGAACATATAAAACTTTTACAAACTCTACTTGCAACATATAGAAGTTTTACAAACTCTATTAATTTAAGTTTTTATTTGTAGAAGGAAGAAATAGTTTAACCGGCTTGAGCTAAGAGTTTTGGGTTCAAGCCTAGCAAAGGAAAAAATACTTACTCAAAAACATTTATATTTATCTGAGTTACTTAATATATACTTGTTGTTTTCGGTCCTTAGTTGGGCCATTAAGGCCGACCCAATTTAAGCATTCAAGTCAAGGAATCTTTTAGATAGAATACGAACAGGTAAAACCTCGTCATAAGATCATGCATCAGATTCAACCTACATGTTTATCATCAGTCGTTAAATCTAGTCAGACGGCTTCTTGCACCTCACGCCAGGATGAGCAAAAGATGTTTTCACCGCTTGTTGTATATAACCACTAATAGACCATAAACAAGTACACATCCATTCACTCTTGCAAAGTTACATCTCTTTGATCTCACTGAATTGTGTGTTAGGGTGATAACCTTATAGGTACACCTTCGTTCTAACACAAACAAGGATCATACCACAACACTAGAAGAACTCGTTTCATTCAGATCAATGATTTTTTTATTACACACTCAAATAATGGCGCCGTCTGTGGGAATAAACTTTCGGTTCTCGTGAATTTCTCCAAAAACTCACCAAATCCCACCTATTATGCCGCCACAACCATTTCATCATTTTCCATCATAATCTCATATTAACGTCCAAGTTAGCTTGGGTTATTGTACATAACAATGCTACTGTGGTTGGTGAAGTCGTTGTGCCAATACTTGCTCTAGAAAAAAAACATCATGCTTTCCTCCGCGAGAGAATCTGATATGATCCTTGTAACCTCTCTAATCGTTTCATCTCAATCGGCTCCAACCTTTCCACCTGTCAACCAATGCACTTTCCAATAGTTGTTTCAAGACCAAACCTCTAAACAAACTCAACCACAAGCGCAAATTATTGATCCATGGATGTTCCAAAGTCTCTAACAACTCTAGGTCAATTTAGGGATGCATGGAGAAAATGAAGTGATCATCAACATTTACAACTTGGTGCATCAATAAAATGCACACTTCCTAGCGGATAAGGCTCTTACGAATAAAACATTATCAACAAATTACTCCACCTTGAGGTCACTCGCAATGATAAGTAACATTGTGCAATAATCTTAGAGCCACACCTCAAGTAAAGTTGTCAACATCGGGGAATCGTCGGATGACCAAAATGTCGTTCTTCCCAGGCTTATTACTCTCTTCCTCATAATTCTATAGGTAGAGGTGACAATCACACCCCCGAAGGTTGCTAACATCAAAGATTTATGTCCTTTCATTCTCAAGGAAGGAATGAACATGACATTAAACCCCAACATATAACTACATTAGGAATTTTTTCTCTAGGCACATATTTGACAGTAGGATCCCCTGATCCCTTGAAAAAACACCAAAGTGGGATAGACACGATGGTACCAAGGATCCAGTTGAACATATTAAACACAAGGATATTATGATTGACTGTCACCACAACAAAAGCATGGTGAGTTGCATTTTTTTCCCTGACCCTTAAAGGAACGACCATGATGTGGCCTAAAACCTTACCTGATAGTTATATAAACTCTTGGAAGAAATTTTGGGACAATTTTATAGCTAAATTAACGAAAGAAAGCAAAATCTCAAAAACATTGTCGTTCTATGTAGAATCCAACAAAAGAATAAAGAAACCCAACGATAATATATCAACCGGTTTACCACGGTAGCAGTTGAAGTTTGTTGATCAAATGAAGAATTAAAGTGTTGGATCTTTGAAAAGGGATTGAGGATTGATTGCATCTTTTGTGAGAAGTTAGGGCTAGAAGGGGTTAAGAACATGAACGACCTGCTCATCAAAGCCAAAATATGTATATATTACGGATAAAAGCTCCTAGGAAAAGAGGTGAAGAGAAATAAATTTTTGGGGAACTCATTAAATAACCAATCAATGCATATAGTGTCAAGTCGGGGATGAGATTTAGGTCAGGTTCTCATCCTACACCCCATTAATACACCGAGGGAAAAGATTTCCAAGAATGCAAGAATAATGACTTCAAGGAAAATAAAGTGAGAAACCCCCACCCCTTCAAAGAGTTAGTCAAGATTGACTAGACAAGAAACTATCATTTTTTCAATAGCCATATCCATCACATGATCGACCGTATCTACCTGAAGAATGTCATTGAAAAGCCGATAAAATAAAGAAAGGTGAAGTTTATGATACACTCGAGAGAAAGAAAAAAAATTAAGAAAAAAGGTTTCGTTAGAGGATCTAGGAGGATATATGACTCACCATAAAAGAATCAATCTCTCCATCGAGATACAGAATCCCCCAAAATAAGGAAATCAAGGTCGTCACAGAGGCCAAGGCTGGGGGGGGGGGGGTAAATGTGAAGAATAAGGGGGAAACACCAATTTATAACTTATGTGACATGAGGATACAATTTACTCTCTTGAAACACTGAAGGTTTTTCGAGTACAAAGACTCTGTCTAAGGGGACGATCAAGAGAAAGATTGTTAAGTTGATGACGATAAAAAAAGGAAGAAACAAATTCTGAAGGAAATCCGAAAAGGATTATTTTCATATTCAAAGATAGAAATAATGTAGAAGGGATCCTAACGATATTTTTTCCTAGTTATAATAGCAATAGTTCCGGATTGCCCCAATGACTAGGCATGGTCCAACCCACTCTTGCTTCCAGGACGACCCAATAACCCAATTCGTCCACTGGTTTTATGCCCCTCAGCCTAGGGCGAATTGTCGACCACAGTCACCTGTGGTTGGTTTCCTCTGCTCCTTCTAGACTTCTTCCCGACATTCGGGGAAGTCACCCAGATCCGGTCGAGGAATGGCTCCTCCTCGAATTCCCCTTTGTTCAACATGGAATTCATTCGATCACGTCTGCCCATTCCAACAACTAGTTCTGAAAGTTACATATTTTCGGGGGATCCTCGATCCAGTCCCAAAATAGGGATCAATAGTCAAACACTGAGGGATCTATATAAACCCTCTCACTTGAGAGAGACATGTATCAAATATTCACTCTCTTAACACTCTTACTTGTACTTGTTCACTCTTTTGACCATTCTTACTTTGGCATCAGAGTGCCTTGCAGGTACACCCCCATCTCTCCTCGACGATCGAGCATCACCATCCTCATCTCCATCAACGTTCGTAGCCCACTACAGATTCTGATCGCACAGGAACAACCAACAACGATTAGCAATTTTAATGTTTTAAGAATCCTTATAGATAGGGGAAGCTCATGAAACATTATGTATGTCAAAATATTTTAAAAAAATAGGACTTAAAAAAGTAAAGAAGTTGATTTTGATAAACCGCAAGAATATGATTCTATCATAGTAGTGGATATAGTATTGTTCCACTGAGGACCATTTGGAATACCAAATTTTCTTAATTCGATAATTACCTAAGATGATGTTTAGTTTGGTTGAAATGGTTTATGTAAAAACCTATGTTTCCAATTTGTTTATTTGGATTTGTGTGTTTTAATTATTTAAATCAATTTTTATGTGCATTGAGTGGTGTTTGAGTGGTTATTAGTAGTATTTGATGTGTTGGGTTGGTAATGCTAGTTCTAATTATTTAAATGAATAATATAATTAACAATATTAGAATAATAAGAATTATCATTAAAATAATGAGAAGTATTCATTTTATTTAATTTACTAAAATAAATAGAGAATGAGACTTTTGGTGAAAAATGTGAAAATAAAAATAGTAGAGAGAAAAGGATAATATTATTAGTCATATTTATAAAAATAAAATTAGATAGGAGAATGACATGTTGGTAAATAAAAGGATAAGTGAGGATAATGTTGGAAGTAACTGATTGGGAGAGATTAGGTTACTAATAAAAAAAATTGTTAGATGGTTTTGAGAGTTTTCTATATATAAATAGATTTTTGGATGAAAAGAGGAAGAGGAAAAGGCTATGGCATAGAAAGAACTCCATTGTTAGAGCTTGAAGTGACATCTTGTTGGAAAATATTCGGTAAGGGGCATTAATCTTAAATAGGGTGTATATTTCATGTTTGGGTAGACAAAATCTTTTAATCTCATTAGATTTTCCTTACTTTTTTCCGTTTGATAAATGTTGGATGCATATGTGCAATAGATTATGTAAATTGCATGATTATGTGTTGTATTGTGTGAATTTCGTGCACTGCTTTGTCATGAGATTAATGTGTTCTTATTGATGGAATTGATATGGAAGTATGTCCATATATGTTTGTTGTAGTTTTAATGAAAAGGTATGCCAAATTCAGGATTAAATGAGTGAAATAACATGTTAATTTGTGGATGATTGATGTTTTGATGTTAAAAATTATATCCCTTGATGTTGTTGTGAGTTTTGGGGTCAGGGGTTGAAAAATTGAAGTTTTGATTTGAAATCCATTGTAGAAAATGCAGTTTCTATTGTAGTTCATAGTGATGAGCGTCACCCTAATGATACCTTGGTCACCACCGCTTCGGAGGCGCTGACGACTGTAAGTTGCCTGAAGGGTAGACCTGTAACGCCCCGATTCGATTTCCCCAAATTTTGTGGAGTCTTTTATTTTATTTGGGTAATAATTATTTTATTTGTGAAATTATCATGATGATATGATATGTTGATGTGTTAATGTGATTTTACCGTTTTGTGAATTTTCTGGTAAAATTGGTTTGGAGAGTATTTTAGGTATTTGTTAATTAGTAATAAGTTAGAAATTTGTAGAATTGATATTTTTGTGAGAAAATGATATTTGGTTGGAAAGAAAAGAAAATAGAAATAGAAATAAAAATAGAAAGTTATAAGTTGTGAGAAAGAGAAAGAAAAGAAAAGATAGAAAGAAAAAGAGAAGAAAGAAAAGGAGAGAAGAGAAAAAGAAGAGAAAAGAGGAAAACTTGGAAAAGCTTCAAGATTGCTCCTAGGAATCGGTATAATCGGATAAGGTGATAAACATCGTTGTCTTGATATTGTGTATGATTATGTATGTGTTTGATTGGTTGGATTTTAGTTTTGATGAGTTTAGAGAAGATGAATAGTTAGGGTTTGAGAGAAAATGTGAGAAATTGGTAGATTGATCGGTTGGAAATCGTTATAGTCGAAGTATGATGTTAGATATATGCTTTAGATCATGTTTATGAAAGTATTATGGAGATTGAGAAGGTTTTGGTAGGTCTGTTACGCAGCTGGAAATTCTGGAAATCGCAATGGTCGCTCAGCGAAAGTTCCAGGGTGATTCTCGCTCATCGAGCGAGAGGGCGCTCAATGAGCCTATAGGTTTTGAGGGAAATTGTGTTTTAATCCGTAACTTTAGTTTCGGGTATCCGTTTTTAGTGTTCCTTATATCGATTCGAAGCTAGAAACGCGTAGAAACTAATGATGCGAAGAAATGTAATTTTTAGCCGACTTTCACCGAATTTTCCGATAAAACGTAAATGAATTAATTATGGAATTGTGGGTTTTGAATTGTTGTGTTGTGGCCGTTTGACAAGTAGATACATTGCTTGAATTAAATGCGAATGTATGCTAATTGTATGAGATGAATGCATAACTATATTGTGAAAATGTATGCATTTTCAAGAATGGTGTGTGTCATTTTGCATGTAAGCATAATGTATGCATTCTTGTGTTGTGGGATTCTTTGTGAATCCATTGTAGCATCGTGAGCTCATGTGGAGTATGAGCGATGACTACAACAAGATCGTGTGCCCATGTGGGGTTTGAGCGATCGGGTTGTGTGTCCGTGTGGGGTGTGAGCAATCCAGAAACATCGTGTGCCCGTGTGGGGTATGAGCGATGGATGATTTATACACATTGATTGTGTGCCCGTGTGGGGTGTGAGCAATCAGATTGTGTGCCCGTGTGAGGTGTGAGCAATCCATAAACATTGTGTGCCAATGTGGGGTGTGAGCAATGGGGAACATCGTGTGCCCGACGGGGAGTTACTTTTAGTAACAAGCGATGATTCTATTTGGTTCCTGAGTGAACCTGCTGAAATGTTGAGTCGGTACCGCATTGCATCTGGATAGAGTCGTGTGTCGGTCTCTATGAGTTGCATTTTATCATTTTAATTATGATATGCAGAAATAAACATGAATGTGCATATGTTTATTTGGAGTATTATGGAGATGATAGTATGTGTGATGAAACATACTTGTTTGTATATATGCATGTTTGATATGTGTATATGTATGTGATTTATACATTTGTAATGTATATGTGTGATTAAACATAGCTAAACGTATGTTTATACGGAATGAATAGAATTAAGGAATAAACATAAATAATGTAAGTTTATGTGAATTAGTGAATTGGTGCATGATGAATATGCTTGATTTTGTGTATGTACACGTTGCGGTGTGTATGGGTGATGAGGTATGATTTGTGGTGAGAATATGTTTTATGTGTATTTTATATATTGAGATATATAATTATATGCAATGTTATTATGATAATGTTTCTCACCCTTCTGTTGTTTTATGATGCTCTACGAGGCATTGCAGAGTAGGTTGCTGGATGAAATTTTTTGTGAAGCTCGTCTTCATCTTTTGGTCGGTCGGCTCTGATATGTAGCACCAGGTAGTTAGGTTGGCTTAACGCCATTTTTGTGATGCATTGTGTACATGTATCTTTTGGATGAATGTTTTGTATAGACATGAATATTTGTTGTTGGCATCAAACTTGTTGATATATATATGAATGGAAATATATATGTTTGATGTTGTTGATTTAGTTTTCGCCGTGTAATTATATCTTTGGAGATATGGTTGTAAGGATTGAATTTCCTATGTTGAAAACTATCCCATCGTTGCATATATTTAAATGAGTAGGTGTTGTATGTTTTTAATTTTAAGCATAACATGACATGCCTCTTTTATACCATGTTTAATTATACTCTGATGAAATTTTTAACATGTGCCTAAATGATTTAGTTGATTATTTGGGGGTATAGAAAGGGGGTGTTACAAGACCGTCATGGTCCCCAATCACGTTTGGTTGGGATGGTCGTCACTTGTGTGACATGTGAGATGACATAGAAGGTGGAAGGTAAACTGTCACGCTGCCAGAATGAGCGTCATTTGCTCGGTGATATGGAATTGACTTTTTCGTTCTGATTTTGTTACACTATTGTATTATGGCTACTGTTTGGCCACTGTTTGGAAATTCATGATGTTGTTTTTCAATGTTGTTATTGAGTTGATTCACTTGTATTGTATGTGGTATGTTGTGAGTATATTGGTGATAATTCAAGGTGATCATTTTTGGTGAGCTTGCATGTTATGGTGAATCATGCATTATGATGTACGGGCTTCAGTCTAGTTTTGGGTATGCTCTGACCCGGTGGTATGGATTCAAAAGTAGGTAGCTAAAATTTAAATGAGGAATTAGTGAAGCCATGCTTATGGTTATAGAAACTAATTTTGGTGTGATCTAGTCTGATGATATAGATTCAAGAGAGAGTAGTCGGTTCTATATGGGAACTGATGAAACATTACCTATGGTAATGGTAACGATTTTGTGTGCTCTGGTCCTCTAGTGGGGACTCAGGAGTGAGATGGACTCGAGTTATCCAAAGATGGTACCACATGTATTGTTGAATCATGGTGTTGAGTATATTTGTATTCATTAATTGCATATGCATTTGGATGTTTATGTTGATGCTGGTGAATGAGAATACTTTGAGTTGTATATGAATGATTTATGTTGATTAGTTGATGATGTTTGTTAGGATACCTTTGAATACTTTTGCACCATTATATATTATGAATGTATTCTCACCCCTTTGTAGTTTGTGTGGTTCAATGTTGTTTCTTAGGGTACAGACGAGTAAGTAAATATGTAGTTGCTTAGAAGCTAAAGGATGACGTTGAGGTTGTTCTTATTTCTTTTCTGTCATATGCGCTATTTTAGATTTTGTTGCTATGATCTGTAACTCTGGGAAGGTGAATGTGTTGCTTTGCTATTTGCTTTTATTTCAATGTTGTTTATGTTGAAGGCAATTTCCATAAATATTTTGATGATATGATATATGTTTGGTTATTGAAATTATTTTCAATTGATTATTCTGCTGAGATGAACCTATGTAAAGGCAAACACGTGATGACATATGTTTAATTGAATGCATGTTTTAAATAATATGTGTTATGGAGAAGGTTTATGTTATGTTTGAGCGAAACCTTATGTGTGTATTTGTTTTATTTTCTCTTTAATTTTCATTTCGAGGTTTGGGGTGTTATAGTTTAAGTTTAATTAAAATATTTATAAAAGAATACTTAGGACTATAATTTATGTCTTTAATTCGCTCACATAAACTCTCATTTTTCTATCTGTAATGGGAATTCGTGCTTTGGAGAAATGAATATATAAAAGCGAACATACCCCTTTTTGAAAACATATGATCTTTTTCTGAACCAATGAAATGCCTAATTTCACAACAAAATTCATTCGTTCAGGATCATTTAAGATTGGTTGTGTTAAAAAGGGTTTTTTCTCAATTAAAAAATAGACACTTTTGTAACCTCGATGTAACCTTTTGATGTTTCTAGTTTAGATAACAATCATACCTTTTCACTATACAGATGATATATAATAATATATCTAAGAAGTAGAGATATATGAGTTAATCCAAAAAGCCCAAAGCAAGCACAAAATTTCTCATTACAAATAATGAATTGGGAGCTTACATGAGGTATGTCGTTTAGACAATCACATGGTCTTAAATTTATAATAAACTATTCACACATGTTAATAATAGAAACAAACATGATTATAGATAACATAAGCATAATATGAAGAAAAAAAGAATGATAAAGCAATGTAAATTAAAACTTAAATTGAGAAACTTAGTTACAAACAAGTACGTGCTCCAAAGAGACTTTTTGCAAAAATTGTAAAAGTGCATAAATTTTAAACTAACTTATGCAAAAGTTATATGAAACGTTTTAAGAGACTTAATATAAATACTATAAGGCTTTATATAGCCCAAAATCCATAAAGATGGCAGTAAAATGTATTAAAAGAAGCTTAAAATTAAAGAAAAATAGTCTGAGAAATGGATAATGCATAAAGCGAAATGACATAATCGTAGAAAAATCAAGGGTCATTATGAGTACTCCTTTGTAGAAATGAAAGATTGAGGAACCTTAATCGTTTTAGCAATAGTACTGGTAAGGAACGATGGAGATAAATTTTTCAGGTTTGATAACAAACTTTCCCCGTGACTTGACCTCCCTGCATCAAACTATATATTTTGAGGGCTATTGAAAATGGGTTCACCAATTGAAGAAGCACCATCACAATCTCTCCTATGATAATATTCACCAATCACTCTCGGTGATAATTTGAGAATATCCTCTCTGGATCCTAGGTTGAAGGGTCTTGTACCTCACGCCACGGTGAACCAAGAGGGATTAGGAAAATCGAAACAACAAAAACATCCAAGGGATGAGCCTTTTATGGAATCACCATGGCCACAACCTTAGTGCATACGAACAACTTCCTTCAGTCACATCCAAGGGATGAGCCTTTTATGGAATCACCTTTTATGGAATCACCAGTCCACACGAACAACTTCCTTCAGTCACAATGTTAGCTGGTTACGATTGAAGGTTTAGAGTGAAAGGAGAAGAAAAATAAAATAATACGACCATGGTTTTAAAACAATAACTTTTGAGCTTCTTCACAAGGGTTCTATTTATAGAACTACTTGTGTGGGCTTTAAGCTAAAAACCCAATTCAATAATAATATGATTATTATTATAATAACTCTTATTATAATAACCATAATTTTATTATTGTTATTATATTTTAAAACTATTATAAAATTAATAATAACTATTATTATTATATCATATGGTACCTTACCATATGCCGTATTCCATTCTAGTGCACCGTACCTTACGGTGTACCTTATTTATTCCACCTCTTCTCTAACTGTCCTTATGTGTGTGACCCTGTAGGATTTCGCGACGTTGACAATTATATTAAATCATGTATTTAACATAATAAACAGTGAGCGGTATCTAGTAACACATGACTGCTACCCAAGTCACAAAATTGTCATGTGATCTGACAAAACCTTTTTGTGATAGTATTTGCATATACAATTACCCTTTTGCCCTTATGTCTATATTGAACACAAGGCATATACCGTGTCCCCCTTGTCCAGTTAAATATTGGGCTCTTAGACATTTATCCAGTTATGCAGGATGGGCAAATTCCATCTAGGCTACTCATGTCCCTCAACATGCTTTGTGAAGTACCCATAAACTGTCTTTATGATCATCCAGTTACGGACAATGTTTGATCAACAATAAAGTACTTGACTCTACATCTAGGGTGCATAGTAGTTTCAGGTCGAAAGGTGGTATACACCACTATCACCATGAGAGTAACTTATGACACTTTGCATAACATTCTATGTAGTACTCTCATAGTGGGTCAATCCAATATAAATATTACTCCTAATATTCATACATATGTCAAGACTTGATAACTCCTTATCCATGATCCATGAGATGTGATTATCAATCTATCTTCATAATAGTCTTAATGCTTTAAGGCTATCCCATTTCACATTAAAGCTCGACTATGGATGCTTTAAGAATAATGTCCTTATGTTTAATGAAATCTCATGATTAAGTCACACTTAATATTTCATTAAACGAACTAGCTATTCTAGGGACTTTATCATTTTGGAAAATTAAACATAATAAAGAAATGTCTTTCATTGTTAATAAATAATTCGATACAAGTACCAAAAGTATTGGCCTATAGGGCTTACACCAACAGTTTGATGTTGAAAAGGTTGATGAAGAGCATCATAGTTGGCAAACTCCTTTTATATTTACACCAATATTGAAAGAATTTGACATACGCTCACTTCACTATATTCAGTTGCAAAGGAGAAATTCTTGTGTGATTAAGAACCTCTACCTCAAAGTCGTTAAAAGGAAGTCGGAGACCTACCCGAGAAATTAAGCACTCATGGAGAGGAAGAACGCGCCTATCACACGTTCAGCATAATATCTTGTCACCTTATGGAGAAAACACCCCCTAACTAGAGGAGGATCCCACCTCAGTGATAGAATTGTCCAAGCTTCCTTTACCAGCAAAAACAAAAATCATATCTAGTGGGCACTTTAATCCAATTGTGCTTCACTACCAATAGACAAATAAGAATAACTTGTGAGTATAAGAACACCACTGAGACTCTAGCCACCACATTACTTCATTATCAGTAGGATCAAAATCGAAAGCACGACAATGCACTTTGATATAAGTTTAAACTTTTTGTTCATGCTTGAAATCACATACATACTTTGGATTCGCTTAGGGAAAAGCTGGAAAAGCAAAACCTTTGGAAAATTCCTTGAGATTTATGTTGGTAGTAACCTCTCCATCTTTTGCAACAATACCATCTTTCGAGTTTCCCGTGATAATCACCATGAACCCTGAGGAATGACAAGTAAACTCAGTAAAAAAAAGGATTCAAAATTGTTACCTTTGTTAGTCGAAAATTCTGGTACAAGAAGAGTTGAGTTGTGTGAGCGTCCAAAGAGTCATCAGAGAAGAGAAAGAAATATTAAAGGGAATATTAAAGAAAAAAACGTAAAATCCATTGTAGTAGAGAGAACAAGGAAAATCCTTAAGACCTCATAAGCAAGAAAAGTAAAAGAATGTCATATTCCCCTTTTCAGCCTTTATATATTGGCTATAGACGACTCCACGATTAATGATCGAAGTTAAATAAAGATGCATTATCACCACCACCCACCTGGATTTGCCTTCAATCCCACGAGACTCGAGTAATTTAAAAAGATGTCTCTCAAGCTAGGGCCACATGGAGAGATCTAAATTTAAAACCTTTCGCCAATGAGACATGCATTTAATGTATGTGTTCCCAAGGCCAACCACCCCAACTCCCCACATCTCCAACCACAAAGTAGATCTACATTGTAGCCGTCAAACAACCCATGATGACACTCAAAAGGGTCTACCTTATTATGGTTCACATCCTAACTTCATGAATGAAATCAAGGACTTATAAGGTAAATGTTCCGGGTTGGCCCAATGGCTCAACAAGTCCGACCCAATATAAGTGGTCCAATCAAGAAATCATCTTGACAAAATACGAATAAGTGGACCATTGCAGAAGGTCGCGCACCAAATTCGACCTACTTGCACATCACCAACCTTCAGATCTAATCAAATAACCTCTCGCACCTCACGCCAGATCGAGTGAGAGGGGTTTTAACCACTCGTTGAATATAAGCTCCACCTTACACCATAAACAAGCATTCATTCATTCAATTTTACAAAGTTACACATCTTTTTTTGAAATCACAAAGTTACACATCTTTGACATCACTGACTTGGTGGTTTGAGAGTTAACCTTTAAACTATATTCCCATTCGGCCCAATCGATCATCGATCTTCTGATTCACATCGAAATACATGTCATACAAAATGTTACTAATATAAACTTACAATCAGTGTTTAAAAAACCGGACCGGTCGAACCGGGAATCGGCCAGGTAATCGGTTTGGTTCAAATGTTGGATCACTTATGCCATTGAACCAGTGTAAACCGGAAAAAACCGACAGTTTAATTGCATTTTTAATTTTTTAGTATTATTTTAATTAAAAAAAATGAAAAAAAAATTAAATTAAATAATAAAAAATAAAACAAAGTAATAATATCATTGACAGACAAGTTGTTGCAGATGCAGTTGATTTCACTGTATATAATTTTAATATTGAAGAAGGAGATCCCAATATTGAAACAATTTTTCCTCATTTGAACTAAATTTGATACACAATGGAGTTATTTTGTTATAAAATATTTAATTATATTATGTTTTGTTTGTAATTAGATTTGTAATTTTATACTATTTTATTATGTGTGATATCTTTGTTTAAAATTTGAATTTAGATTATGAAATTGTGAATTTAGGATATACTATTTTAAAAAAATTTAAGTGTTATTTATATTTTATAGAGACAAAATAATCCGGTTCGATCAATTTTATATCTATATAGTTTTGTTATAAAGACCGATATATTCAACAAGTTTTATACCTATATAGTTTTGTTATAAAAACCGACTTATTCAACCGAGTTATCCGATTTAATTCGGTTTGATCATACAGTTCGACCATTGACTTAGTTGTTCAACAAATAAATCAATGACTCAATACCTTCACCGGTTTGATGACCGGTTCGGTTTTTAAAACACCACTTACAATATGATTTTGATCATTAATATTTATTTTTAGGCATGTATATATTAATCATAGGCGTGTGGTTTTGTTGTTTTTTATTTCCTCTGCGCCTATATATTGAATATAAGCGCATGGTTTGACACATATGTAGAATCTTACAAAAAAAATGCGTCATGTTTATTGCTTGAACAGAAAAATACATTGATGAAAGTAAACATCATGGTGGCATGACATAGGCTGATCCAGGCCCACAGAAAATTAGTCAAAACTCATGCGCCCTTTCTTTTTTCCACTTACAATCTAGATTTCACCTTTTATTTTTTATATAATATAACCTTTTTTTTAATAGAGAAATAAATTATTGTTATTCAAAAGTGTATGGATTTTTATTTTTTAAATCGTTTAGTGATGAATAAAAAGAAAATATGTTTTAAAACTGTTAAAATTTAGAAAGTCGAATGCAAGAATATTACAAAAGACATCAAAGGCAGGTCCAATGGACGAATAGTTTGCGGATACTAAATTTAGCAAATTATATTTGTGGATTCGTTGGTTAATATTATATATATCATTTATATTAATTTAAAGATATTCTAACATATTTATATTTAGTTTAAGATATTTTAAATTAATATAAAGTATTATAATATATTTATAATATTATAAAATATTCATAATATTTTTTATTCTAAAAAATAATAGGTTGTATTTTCGGTATGTTAAGGATCTTGAGTTTTAGAAATTATAAATATGTATCTCATTTATTCTTTCTAAACCACCTATAAAGTGTAGTTTGAAAGACAATGGGAGAAAATGATAATCCTATTAGAAACATAGAGTGGGAAGGGTAGAAATTTTTATGACCGTGTTCTTGGAATGTAGTTAAAAGGATTGTGAAACACATCTAAATATTTTGGATTTGTGTGATTAAGAGATTGAGAAATATATATATATATATATATATATATATATATATATATATATATATATATATATATATATATATATATATATTTGAAGAGATTTGGAAACACTTGAAAACAATATTTTGATACTTTGAAGCTTGAGTAAGGTAGAATAGCTCTCCTTAATAACAATAAGGCTCGCAAGGTTTATGGGACCATTTCCACAAACATGTTCACTAGATACAAGCATGTCGTTGTGAGACATCCAACAATAAGTAGATTTCATGATAAAAGTGATTGAAAATAATATAATATATATATTCACTAGATTAACTACTTTAGACATAAAGAGTTATAATAATAAAGGATATTCAGAATAAAACCAAACATGCATTAAAGTTTCAAGCGAGATATAAAGATTTGTCTCATTGCTTTACTATAAATGGCATTGATATTGTAGAGATACACCATAAGATCACTTTTTGACCTCTTCTAGCACGACATAGCAAATTACGTATGTAACACCCCACTTTTCCCAATTTAGAAAATAATAATTTAATACGAAAAATCAGAGTTTAAAATCAGTGGAATGGCACATCAACAGAAGAGTCAACAATACTCCTTAATTAAAACAGCGGAAAATATAATTTGTTCAACTCAAGGCAACATGTCAATATCAACAATAATCCTCAATAAATTTGGTTTATAAAGTTTCCATCAACATGATAAGATACGTAACAAAATAAGCAAAACAACAAAAGTCCCCATCTCGTGTTACGTATCAGAGCAGTTCTATGACTCGAACATGCAACACGACTTCCACGCACACTCGGGTACCTAGATTATTTGTACTTCCAAAGAAGCACATACACAACAACAACAAAGGGGTGAGAAACAATTCAAATATTAACAGTGCATAAAGCACATCAAGGGTAGTTCCTCACACAAATTAACATATAAAACAATATCACACCAATAATTATGCAACAACGAAACAACAATAATTATGCAATGTGACTCAATAACGACACAATACATGTGGTACCAGTTTTTATTTATTCAATCGAACACGGATAAATCACGTACGCCTATCCGACAATGATTATCCCACCATTCTCCAGAACGAAATACAAATGAATCGCATACGCCCATTCGACAATGATTCATCCCAACAATAATACTACAATGTATGCATGACTATGAATATGCATACAACATGTATAACCATCATATTATACATCTACACGATCCATCCGATCAATACGCAACAATAATTCCACACAATCACCAATATAATCCCCATGCGAATTAACCGATTAATCGTCTTGTTAAATCTACCTAATTTTCGTCATTAATTCAATCTCTACAACAATACTCGATTAAATATGTCTTAAGGTCTACGTTAACGTCTCAAATCAAGAAAATCAGCAACAAATGCAAAATCGGGACATAATCGCGAAACTGCAAAATTTACCCTACAGGCCTGGTCATACGTGTATTGCCCTAGGCCATATGCGTATGAGTCAACTTCTACGCATCCTACACCCGCTATTACGTGTATCCCTTCCCCCATATGTTGCATGTTACGCGTAATGTACCCCCATACGCTGTCTGTTACGCGTATTGACCTAGTTTCTCACGCGTAGCTTACTAGAATGGGCAGCGAGCCCTAAAAATTCATCATCCATACGGGTAAGCCCCTTGTGTTACACGTAATACTCCCTTTCCATGCCCGCCATACACGTATTGATATGTTCCACACGCGTATGGGAAAAACTCATTCATTCTCCATGTTTTCTCCTATTTCCTAAATCCGTTCATCCTAGTTCTCGATTTCACACATCATACCAGACTTAGGAATGTTTCTATACCAGTTTTACACTCCTAATCACATCATTCTTTCATATAAATTACTAAATCCAGTTTTATCATTGTTCTGGATCTAGATTCACAATTGTTCTTCTGCAACAACAAGAATCTGCACAACTTATGCATATACCAGAACAACAACAACAATATTTCACCAATAATCAACAAGATCAGACAATCACATTCATAGATTCACAACAACAATCATGCAATTACAGATTCATCACAGAACATCATAAACAACGAAAATCCTACGAGGAAATGAACCCCTCACTAGCCCATCATGTTAAACCACCTAAAGAGAATCCCTTTCTCCCCCTTACCTCGAATTTGGATGAATTTTCCTGCGAATTTCTTCTATGAAGAATGCCCTAGTTGTTCTTCTTCTTCCTATCCCTTTTTGGTTCTTTCACAAAAATACAACTAAATCTTTTCCTAATTCTAATTAATCCTCTAATATTGGTTTATACTAATTCCTCCTTATTTTAATTAAAACTGAATAATAATAATAATATTTACCAATATTATTCTCATAATAATAATATTGATTAATTGGTCTTATTATTATTCTCACACTCTTATTACTAATCGCAACACCATTCTACTCGTCCCACTAGGACACTACACCAAAACAACAAGACACGCGCCTTAAACAAGGTCAACAATACACCAAAAATACCCGACGAATAAATATTAAAAATGGGGTGTTATAACTCTCCCCCACTTAAAATATTTTCTTCCTCAAAAATGTACTTGATACGAAAAGTTTCGGATACGACTCCCGCATCCTGCTTTCCAGCTCCCAGGTCACACTTCCACCAGCAGCTCCACCCCAAGCTACCCTAACCAGAGGAATCTATTTACCTCTGAGTTGCTTCATCTTTCGATCCTCAATCCTTATCGGCATCACTTCTACAGTAAGATTATCTCTGACCTGCACCTCATCCCTCAGAATAACATGAGATGGATCAGACACATACTTCCGAAGTTGCGACACATGGAACACGTCATGCAAGTTTGAAAGCATTAGCGGTAACGCCACTCTATAAGAAATAGTACCAACTTTCTGCAAAATCTGGTACGGTTCAATGAACTTAGGATGTAACTTCTTCGATTTCAAAGCACGTCTTACACCCTCCATTGGATTAACCCTCAAAATCACATGATCACCTTCAATAAATTCTAATATTTCCTCTGATTATCATGATAACTCTTATTTCTACTCTGAGACCGTTTCATCTTCTCACAGATCATCTGAATTGCCTCAGTAGTCTATTGCACAATTTCAGGTCCAAGCATCACATTTTCACCAGTCTCATACCAACACAGAGGCGTCCTACACCTCCTACCATACAAAGCTTCAAAAGGTTTCATTCCAATACTAGAATGGTAACTATTGTTGTACATGAACTCAATCAATGGAAAATGAGTATCCCATGCACCACCTTGTTCCAATACGCAAGTACTCAACAAATCTACTAATGTCTGAATAGTCCTTTCTGACTGACCATCCGTCTGCAGATGATAAGCCGAACACAATTTCAACTTTAAACTCAAAGCTTCTTGCAAACTCTTCCAAAATTTTGAAGTGAACCTCAGATCTCTATCTGAAACTATACTCGAAGGAACACCGTGCAACTTCACAATTATCCTAATATAAATCTCTGCCAACTTCGTCAACGGAAAACTCATATTGATAGGAATAAAATGTGCGGATTTCATAAGTCTATCCAGAACCACCCAAATAGCATCAAAACCTTGCGCTGTATTCGGAAAACTAGTAACAAAGTCCATAGCAATATTGTTCTACTTCCATTTAGGAATTTCCAACGGTTGCATCATTCCCGAAGGCTTCTGATGCTCCACCTTTGATTTCTGACAAACTAAGCAAGCATACACAAATAGTGCTATGTCTCTTTTCATACCAAACCACCAAAATAACTTCTTCAAGTATTGATACATATTTGTAGATCTAGGATAAATACTTAAGCTACTCCGATGAATTTCTTCTAAAATTGTCTTTTTCAACTCCGCATTGTCTGACACACATATTCTGCCCCAAAATCTCAACACACCGAAATTATCCACCTGGAAATCACTTTCAGGATCATTTCCTCCTGCAGGCATCAAGTCTACCAACTTCATATCAAGTCTCTAATTCTCTTTAATCACATCCAAAAAGTCGTTATTCACCTTTAGAATACCAAGTCTAACACTCTCTGGTGTCGTCTCATATACCATGCTTAAATCTCTAAACTGCTCAATTGACTCTAATTATTTCACCATCAATGCCGACATATGAATTGTCTTATGGCTCAATTTTGCTACTACATTAGCTTTACTTGGATGGTAGCTCAAATTAAAATCATAATCATTCAAAAATTCTAACCATCTTCTCTTCCTCATATCCAACTCTTTCTGGTCAAACAAATACTTCAATCTCTTGTGATCACTGAATACTTCAAATCTTGATCCATATAAATAGTGCCTCCAAATCTTCAATACAAACACCACAACAGCTAATTCAATATCATGAGTAGGATAATTACTCTCTTGTACCCTCAATTGTCTGGAAGCATAAGCCACTACATTACCATCTTGCATTAGAACTCCACCTAGTCTCATCTTTGACGCATCACAATATACAACAAAAGATTCACCAGGACATGGCAAGACCAATACTGGTGTCGTAGTCAATTTCCTTTTCAATTCCTCAAAGCTTTCTTCACAAGTTGTATCCCAAATAAATGTCTGACTCTTTCTACTCAATTGAGTCAACGGTAATGCTAAATTAGAAAACCCTTGGATAAATCTTCTATAATAACCTGCTAAGCCCAAAAAACTTCTAATATTTGTAACTGTCTTCGGAGGTTCCCATTGCAACACAACACTTACTTTAGAAGGATCCACTACCATACCATCGCTAGAAATAACATGACCCAGGAAACTTACATTCTTAAGCCAAAACTCACACTTTGATAACTTAGAAAACAATTTGTTATCTTTCAACACCTGCAATGCAATCCTCAAATGCTCTTTATAATCATCTTCAGTCTTAGAATAAATAAGAATATCATCTATAAATACCACGATAAATTGATCCAAATAAGAATGGAAGATACGATTCATATACTTCATAAATACACATGGCGCATTAGACACTCCAAAAGGCATCACAACATATGCATAATGTTCATAACGAGTTCTAAATGCAGTCTGCTGAATATCACCTTCTTTCACTCTAATCTGATGGTAACTTGACCTCTGATCAATCTTACTAAAAATATGGGCACCAACTAGATGATCCATTAAGTCATCAATCCTCGGAAGCATATACTTATTCTTAATGGTCACTTTATTCAATTGACGGTAGTCAATGCACAAACGCATACTACCATCTTTCTTCTTTACCAACAACACTAGAGCTCCCCACAGCGACATACTTGGCCTAATAAACTTCTTATTAAGCAACTCTCTAATATGAGATTTCAATTCAACCAACTCTGACGCAGACATCCTATACGGTGCCATAGAAATAGGCCTTGTACTAGGAATCAAATCAATAGTAAATTCAACTTCTCTCGTCGAAGATAATTTTGTAATATCATCAGGAAATACTTCCGGAAATTCATTCACAACCGAAAACTCACTAACTGAGACTTTTCTTTCAACAAATAAAGATGCTAACAATGCAAACATCTTAGCCTCATCTTCCAACAAAGTTCTCAACTCTTTAGTAGATAAAGAATTAGCCAACGCTTCCTCTTCAAGAGTAAGAAATAACAACTTATTCCTATAACAATCAATATAGACTCGGTTGAAATCCAACCAGTTCATCCCCAAAATAACATCCAGATTACCAAGCGGTAAGCAAATCAAATCCATGTCGAAATCTCTATCAAATATAGTCAATGGACACTTCAAACATACTAAAGATGTAACCATATAACCAATAGACGGAGTCTCAATTGTCATCCTCTGATCTAGAGTAGACGGTACAATTCCTAACCTCTTCACATAGTCAACAGAAATAAACGAGTGGGTTACACCCCTATCAATAATAGCAATCAAGGGAGTACTATTAATAAAACGAATACCTTTGACAGAGCGCTCCTCATTAGTGGATTGGGCTCCCACTGAAGAAAACACCTCCTCACTAGCTCATTGGGACTTCTTCAGTTTCTGGAAAGTTGTACTAATATGAACTTGTTCACCATAACTGAAATGAGTTGGCATAATAGCTATGCAATCTGCCAACACATGACATGTTCGTCCATATTTGAAGAATTTCTTCACTTCATTCTGGCAAGTGATAGCACGATGAATTGTGCTCCCACATCTGAAACACTTCACAGGATTGAGATTCACCCCTCCCCCACTTGGCTTCTTGTCAACAATAACTTTCTGTTTACCTTTGTCAGCTGGAGCACTATAAGGAGTAACCCCAAACCTCAGCTTACCCTTTCGGTCATTCATAGCTTTGTAGTGAGCAATCCGAGCTCTGTTGTCATTATCATAAATCCTGCTCCTACTCACCAGCTCTAAATAATTCCTGATCTTCTAACAAACAATGCCTTGTTTGATCTCAGGACGCTGCCCATTCTCAAACTTCAGACACTTTGAAGTCATAGCACCTTCAGTCTTATAATGTGCATAATACTGTACTAACTCCTCAAACTTGGAAACATACTCAACCACAGTCATACTACCCGGCTTAAGCTCCAAAAACTCTACCTCCTAGCACTGCGAATGTCCTCTGGAAAGTACTTCTCCAAAACCTCACCTCGAAATACATCCCAAGTAATAACAATACATGCAACTTCCAACCTTTGGCGACTATTGTCCCATAAGACTTCTGTTTCACCCTTAAGCATGTGAGTACCAAACCTCACCTTCTTCTCATCATTGCACCCCATGGTTCTGAAGATTTTCTCAACAACCTCCAACCATTTCTATGCAACCTCTGGATCAAGATTACCCCATTCATAAGTAGGTTCCTTGTTACTTCTAAGCATATCAAGATCACGAAATTCAGCATTCTCAACATCTGGACCAATGTTCTCGACAACTTGCGTCATGGCTTGCATAGTAGCAACAAGAGCAACATCATTCCTTCATGCCACACTGATACAACAAAACACCTCATATTAGAACACAACAACAACTCTTATTCTAAGGACTGACTCGACAAAAACATCTGGCCAGTTGGACTGACCTACTCTGATACATATTGTAACACCCCACTTTTCCCAATTTAGAAAATAATAGTTAAATACAAAAAATCAGAGTTTAAAACCAGTGGAATGCCACATCAACAGAAGAGTCAACAATACTCCTTAATTAAAGCAACGAAAAATATAATTTGTTCAACTTAAGGCAACATGCCAATATTAACAATAATCCTCAATAAATTTGGTTTATAAAGTTTCCGTCAATATGATAACATACGTAACAAAATAAACAAAACAACAAAAGTCCCCATCCCGTGTTACGTATTAGAGCAGTCTTATGACTCGAACAGGTAACACGACTTCCATGCAGACTCAGGTACCGGGTTATCTGTACTTCCAAAGAAGCACAAACACAAAACAACAAAGAGGTGAGAAACAATTCAAATACTAACGATGCATAAAACACATCAAGGGTAGTTCCTCACACAAATCAACATATACAACAATATCACACCAATAATTACGCAACAACGAAACAACAATAATTATACAATGTGACTCAACAACGACATAATGCATGTGGTACCAGTTTTTGTTCATTCAATCGAACATGGATAAATCACATACGCCCATCCGACAATGATTATCCCACCATTCTCCACAACAGAATACAGATGAATCACATACGCTCATCCAGAAACGGTTCATCCCGACAATAATACTACAATGTCTGTATGACCATGAATATGCATACAACATGTATAACCACCATATTATGCATCTACACAATCCATCTGATCAATACGCAATAATAATTCCATACAATCACCAATATAATCCTCACGCGGCTTAACTGATTAAACGTCTAGTTAAATCTACCTAAGTTTCGTCATTAATTCAATATCTACACCAATATTTGATTAAATATATCTTAAGGTCTATGTTAACGTCTCAGATCAAGAAAATTGGCAACAAATGCGAAATCGGGATAGAATCGCGAAACTGCAAAATTTACCCTACATGCCTGGTCATAGGCGTATTTCCCTAGGCCATACACGTATGGGCCAGCTACTACGCATCCTACACCCTCCATTACACATATCCCTTCCCCCATACTCTGCATGTTACGCGTAATGTACCCCCATACACTGCTTGTTACACGTATTGACCTAGTTTCTCACGCGTAGCTTACTAGAATGGGCAGAGGGCCCTAAACATTCATCATCCATACGTTTAAGCCCCTTGTGTTACGCGTAATACTCCCTTTCCACGCCCACCATACGCGTATTGACATGTTCCATATGCGTATGGACAAAACTATATCATTTTCCATGTTTTCTCCTATTTCCTTAATTTGTTCATCCTAGTTCTCAATTTCACACTTCATACCAGGCTTAAGAATGTTCCTATACCAGTTTTACACTCTTAATCACATCATTCCAGTTTTATCATTGTTCTAGATCTAGATTCGCAACTGTTCTTCTGCAACAACAAGAATATGCACAACTTATGCATATACCAGAACAACAACAACAATATTTCACCAATAATCAACAAGATCAAACAATCACATTCATAGATTCGCAACAACAATCATGCAATTACATATTCATAACAGAACATCATAAACAACGAAAATCCTACGAGGGAAGGAACCCCTCACTACGCCATCATGTTAAATCACCTAAAAAGAAGCCCTTTCTCCCCCTTTATCTCGAATTTGGATGAATTTTCCTGCGAATTTTTTCTATGAAGGATGCGCTAGTTGTTCTTCCTCTTCCTACCCCTCCTTGGTTCTTTCACAAAAATACGACTAAATCTCTTCCTAATTTTGATTAATCCTCTAATATTGGTTTCTACTAATTCCTCCTCATTTTAATTAAAATTGAATAATAATATTCCTAATATTTACCAATATTATTTTCATATTAATAATAATAGTGATTAATTATTCTTATTGTTATTCTCACACTCTTATAACTAATCACACCACCATTTTACCCTTCCCACTAGGGCACTATACCAAAACAACAAGACATACGTCTTAAACAAGGCCAACAATACACCAAAAATACCTGACGAATAAATATTAAAAATGGGGTGTTACAACGTACACACAATATACAAGTCATATTAATAGAACATTGCCCAACATACTCTCCATTATTAATTCAATTTTACTCTTATTAAACACATGAGAGGTTACAATCGTTGATTTTTATACGGTGGTTCTGATCTCCTTTACAACGGCTCGGGTGGACCTATATGGTTAGCACACCAACATCCAAGTCAGTTGAAAATTTAAAATGAGAAAATTGAAATTGGAGCTCAGAGATTGTGAACCTTCTCATGATGTGTGAACTGTTTTTATATTTTTGGGTCGAGTAGAGTGGGCTTGAGATGTATTGAGGCTTAAACCATTGGGCTATAAGAACTTCTAAAATAGTTTCCCCAATGATTTTATGGGAACTAAAGGAGTTGTGGAAAGCCTTAAGTATCATTGATCAGACTTTGTGTCATAGTCTGACGTGGAATAGAACTAAATCACCTGAGATCAGTTTCAAAAAAAGTAATAGAGAACAAGTGCATTTAATGCAGTTCAATAAGTGAGATACTTCATAGACCATTCCTGACACGTGTGATGGCGTGACTAGCTAGGGTGTGTCGCAACTCATAGAGTGCTTAAGTGCATTAAAGTTTGGTGTGCTTATATAAGTGGAATTCTAGATATTGATCTTGCAATCTTTGTTCGTAGTTGGTCTTAACTCTTCGGTTGACATTGCTTATAAATAGAGTGAGTTAAATATTTGGAAGTTCTTAAAACTTTTCAGCTTTCAAGCTTTTAGTTATTTTTCAAGGGAAAATATCTTTGTTCCTTCCTCCTGAGAATATCATTAGAGGTGATTTAGAGATTTGATTAAGTTTTTGCCACTTTTTCATTCCTCTTGCTTCATCAACCTTCTTTAATAAGGTACCTTTCTCATTCAAGCATTTGAATATCCCCTATTTTATCTCACCAAAAAGAGTGATAATATTGTTGACTTTGTGAGGGATTTTGAAGTGGAAAACCTCATTTGGGTCACCCCTACTTTTCTTCCCCCTTATTTTAGTAGTGATCGCGTAAAACCAATGATTATAACCATATATGATGACTATGGGTCAGAAGTGAACTCAGAGACTTCCTTGAAGGTAAATAATTCTTCTATTGGGTCATTATATGCCCTTATATCAAATGTTGGCGTGAGAACAAATAGCGTTGGGGTTTTTATTCCCCTTCATGTGTTGTCAAAAGAGGAAATATTAGTCAATATGCAAAGGAGGGATCTAGCTAGAGATTTTGTTTGGACCTGCCTGCAGACCCTAAGTTGTGAGCCTATAGATGTTGAAGTGTTTGGTCATTTAAATCTTTGATGTCGATCAGTTGTGCCAACCTACGACTCAGTAGATGCAAAGGTAATGGGTGCTTCTTCGACTTTAAGCACTGTGGCCACTCTGAAAGATCTTGCCATTACAATCAGTAATCCCTCAGAATGGTTGGTTCATTTAATGCAAAGAGAGAAAAAGATATACAGTTATTTTGACGACTGCATGGTCCTGTTCTGTTAATTCTTATTTACAAGAGTAGGGCTTTGGTTAACTTTCTCTGAATTTGAGGCAGTCGTCCTGAAATATTTAAAATTTGCTCCTTCCCAGATTCATTCGGGGTCTTGGGCGTATATAAGGGTTTTTCAACTATATGATGAGTACAAATCTCAGGATCCTTCTCTTGGTTTATTTTTTTTAATCTCTTACTCTTGAGACATATGTTTCCTGATAACTTTCGCAACTAAGAAATTCTTCAGTTTCACCCAGTCATCCCTTGGTTTGGATCTTTCACTCTGGGCGAGGACAATTTCTTGAGATATTTCCTCTTGGTGAAACCCCTTACATATAAAACTCATTCTACTTTCTATTACATCCCCCAATGACTTTCCTCAATACTATCAGATTTTGTATCATAAGTACTAGCCTAAGATCCACTTTAAACTGAGGTGCTGGCTCCTATTTTACCCAATCGGGTTCTCTTTCCCTAGATGGGGTGACAATGAAGGATAAAATGCACTCTTGATTTTAGGGACTTAGCTATGAGGAAGAGTTTGGTCTCAGTGAGGCGCCTCATATCGAAGTGAGGAAGAGGAAAATTGATATCCATTTTATTTTGAGTGCAACTAACCTTGAAGAGAGGAAGGAGATCTTTGGTGAGAATGAAGTCTTCATAATTTTTTCATTAAAAATGTGTGACTACATTTGCATCTAGCATGGATAAATTAAGCAAGCTAAACATGTTTTACAACTATGCTGATGCTTAAGGAATTCGGGTTGTGGTGAATGTTGGAACTTCTTCTTCTCCCAAACTCCCAATACAGTCTCTTCTCCTATCCTAGTAGTAGCAATTTCGGCTTCTGTACTTGAAATGGATCATCTTGTGGATGTTGAATCCACTTTGACGGTGGGGACCCAATTTTGCCTCTGATTTCAATAAAGAGAGTTCGATAGAAAGAACAACAATCTTCTTATATTGAGGCTTCTCCAAAATGGACTCGCGTTGCTAAGGACAATGCTTCAATTTATAAATATACTACACACTTTCTCCCATCGACTTCCACACACCCCCTTTATAAAAAAGAGGTTGTTGTTATTTTCTCGACATCGGATTTATCTTTCGTTAGGAATCTTCCTTAGAGGGATAAGCTGGAAATGACTTTTGAACTTTGCTCACAACATGTTCAAACTGCTTGTATATTATCTCTTGTCTCTACTGATTTGGGTGGTGTATTGGTCTCAGGTATTACCTTTAACAATAAGGATACTTGGAAAGGGAATTTCTAAACTATGAAGCTTAAGTACACAAATCTTCAGAAAAATCTCCTTGCACCATGGGAGGAGGTTAGAGATGTTCACTCTTTCCAAGAGGCATTGCAAATACATGGCTCTCATTCGTCTCTAGAGGCTCTTGTAACGGAACTGGAGTGTGATCTTCAAGATGTAGAAAATTGGTACAAGGATGGTTTTGATTATGTCACGAAGAAATCTTATTAGGTGGAGAAGCATAAAAAAAACCTTTATTTAGGAAATTGATGCCTTATAAGCTCTATAGGATGAAGTGGTCAATCTGAGGTGGACGTTGCATGATTCTCTTCAGTAGATAATGTGAGTCATGCTCAAAGTTCGCGAGCAAGTTGTAAAAGAGGCAAATAAGTTCTTTTTCGATACTGTAATTTCTATCGAGATGTTGAATCCATTAAAGTTTATTCTAGGGGTGACTCAAGGAGGTGGTCCCGATACCACAACTTCAAACGCTCTGACTTGATTTTCTTTTGTTTGTATTTTTACTCCCTGGAATGTTTCTCAGGTTTTTGTGTGTTTGGTGTAATAATTTTTTATTTTTAATGAAATGATTTACCTTGTGATTTCAAGTATTGTTAGCTATAGAGGTTTGTGTCGCTCTTTGCGTTTATGAATTGTGGTTGCTCCAGATTCACAGTTTTATCCTGTAAAATATTAATGCATTTTAGAGTTTAGAACGAAATACCGGTACTCGTCGGTGATGGTCAAATATTTGTTGTTGTGTCAACAACGTAGAAGTGCATTTAGTAATATATATATATATATATATATATATATATATATATATATATATATATTTGCCTCTGATTTCAATAAAGAGAGTTCGATAGAAAGAACAACAATCTTCTTATATTGAGGCTTCTCCAAAATGGACTCGCGTTGCTAAGGACAATGCTTCAATTTATAAATATACTACACACTTTCTCCCATCGACTTCCACACACCCCCTTTATAAAAAAGAGGTTGTTGTTATTTTCTCGACATCGGATTTATCTTTCGTTAGGAATCTTCCTTAGAGGGATAAGCTGGAAATGACTTTTGAACTTTGCTCACAACATGTTCAAACTGCTTGTATATTATCTCTTGTCTCTACTGATTTGGGTGGTGTATTGGTCTCAGGTATTACCTTTAACAATAAGGATACTTGGAAAGGGAATTTCTAAACTATGAAGCTTAAGTACACAAATCTTCAGAAAAATCTCCTTGCACCATGGGAGGAGGTTAGAGATGTTCACTCTTTCCAAGAGGCATTGCAAATACATGGCTCTCATTCGTCTCTAGAGGCTCTTGTAACGGAACTGGAGTGTGATCTTCAAGATGTAGAAAATTGGTACAAGGATGGTTTTGATTATGTCACGAAGAAATCTTATTAGGTGGAGAAGCATAAAAAAAACCTTTATTTAGGAAATTGATGCCTTATAAGCTCTATAGGATGAAGTGGTCAATCTGAGGTGGACGTTGCATGATTCTCTTCAGTAGATAATGTGAGTCATGCTCAAAGTTCGCGAGCAAGTTGTAAAAGAGGCAAATAAGTTCTTTTTCGATACTGTAATTTCTATCGAGATGTTGAATCCATTAAAGTTTATTCTAGGGGTGACTCAAGGAGGTGGTCCCGATACCACAACTTCAAACGCTCTGACTTGATTTTCTTTTGTTTGTATTTTTACTCCCTGGAATGTTTCTCAGGTTTTTGTGTGTTTGGTGTAATAATTTTTTATTTTTAATGAAATGATTTACCTTGTGATTTCAAGTATTGTTAGCTATAGAGGTTTGTGTCGCTCTTTGCGTTTATGAATTGTGGTTGCTCCAGATTCACAGTTTTATCCTGTAAAATATTAATGCATTTTAGAGTTTAGAACGAAATACCGGTACTCGTCGGTGATGGTCAAATATTTGTTGTTGTGTCAACAACGTAGAAGTGCATTTAGTAATATATATATATATATATATATATATATATATATATATATATATATATATATATATATATATATATATATATATATATATATATATATATATATATATATATATATATATATATATATATATATATATATATATATATATATATATCAAATTTTTTGACTAATTAGTGGAGAAATATAATTGTAAATAATAAATAAGCAAATAAATAAATAATTTTGGCTAGTTAGTGGATAAAAAATTTGATTGATAGTAATAACAATAATAATAATAATCTTTGAAAAAATAATAATAAAAAATAATAAAATAAATAATGAGAATTATAAAGTAAAAGTTTATTATAAAAAATAATAAAATAAATAATGAGAATTATAAAGTAAAAGTTTAAAAAATAAATAAAAACAAAAAATGGTAATTTTAGAAACAATTATAAATTTATGGCTGTTTAATGCAGTGAAAAATTTAAATCATTGTCTTTAACACAACCAGTTCACATAATTTACGAGATAATAATTTAAACCTGTTTTTAATGTCCATTATCCACAGTCATTACAAAAACGAAAAATAAAAGCATAGAATGTTGCTGCCCAGGATCGAACTGGAGACCTTCAGTGTGTAAGACTGACGTGATAACCACTACACCACAGCAACTTGTGTTTAATGTTTCAATAAGGAGTTATATATTGTTTGATAAGTTGTTGTTAGATTAATCCAATGGTCAATAATCAAATAGATGAAATATCTTTTAAAAAAAATAATTATACTCCATATTAATAAATAAAAAAATTAAATAAAGAATCATACATATTTTTAATAAATTTATTATTACTTTGAGTTGTATAATATTAGAGTGAGTAAGTGGAAAAATAAATATACACATTTATGAGACTGTTCCTTAACAAATACCAAACCCAGTTAGTAAGAATTCATATAGGTTGGTTCTGATTCTGAAACAGAGTCCTTTTAATGGTCAATTTATTGGATAGAAAGATGATTAGGAAAGTGGAACAATTAATCGGTTGAATGGAAATTTGTTGGACACTAGTAACACAAATAGTAGTGAAAGCAGGCCAATACCCAATTGTTTGGTCATGGGCTAGTTTACTAGTTGGGAGGGACAATAAGCCACATACTAAACCAACTTATATGTATTTCTTTGTCTTTATCTACAGACCATTAACTTAAGCTAGAGCAATTAATATGTATACCTTGTTGAAACAAAATGGATAATAGCCACACAATGTATGTTTTATGTTTTAGTGTAGTTGAGTTTTCCACACAGCTAGAAATGCTCCCATTATGTTCAACTATTGCCAAGTGTCAAGATTTGGAGGGCACACAATTAAACTACGGAGATTTTATCTCATATCACTACCGTTAAAACTATCAAAATTGGCTACACGACTCTAAATGAATCGGCCTTAGCAGGCTTTGACTTTTAACTTTTGGTAAAAAAATTGTTGTATTATGGATTCGAAAATGACTACCCGAGTCCGATTTTAGATGAACTTCAGACTATCCAATCTTAATTGGATTTTAGATTACCTGACCCTAAATGAATTTTTTTAAATAAAAAATAAAAATAAAAATCCATAATATTTATCATAAATGAAATTAAAAATTATATTATTTTAAACATAATATATTTTTAAATATTATATTATCTTTGATTAATACTATAATGTGTTTTTAAATACAACACAAGTTTAAATTATATAAAATAATACTCGAATATTTAACATAAGAGAAATTAATAGAATACAAATAAATATTGTTTATTATATTAATGTATAAGATTTAAAAGAGAAAGATTGAATAAAATAGAGATAAAATTTAGTGAGGTGAGAAAAATAAATGTTTTATTTTGGAGTAAGAAAATATATGTATTAATATAGATTTTTAAAATTTATAGGTATGCGGGCCTAATGGGCTACCCATGACCATATGGGCTAGCCTTAATGTAGCGGGTTTTTTAGGACTGTGCTAAAAAGCCTTAAAATAAATTGACTCTAATTTTAAAGCCTAAGCCCTATGATTTTTCAGGCTTGATGGACCGGTCCATATGGGTTAGTCCATTTTGACAATTCAGCCTACAGTTATACCGATACCCTACATTTTTGTTAAAAATATCAATTTTACCCTGACTTATTTTTAATCATTTTACTTTTTATTATTCATTTGAGACTTTTGAAAATTACACCCAATCATAGTCGCATCGGAAGACTTTCTACATGACTTCCGGTATGTTATTTTCCCATTCTTGAAGACTTAGCCAAAGTGTTCTAGTTTATCACAAAATCTTAATCGGAATTCTTACTAATCGTTCTTGGAGATCAGAATTTGAGGTGGGCCACGGACGTTAATGATGATGCTCGGTCGTCGAGGAGAGAATGGGGTGTACCTGCAAGACACTCTGATGCCAAAGTAATATAGGGCAGAAGAGTGAACAAGTACGACTAAAGAGAGTTAAGAGAGTGAATATTGGATATTTGGCTCTCTCAAGTGAGAGGGTTTATATAGAGTCCCCAACGCTTGGCCATGGTCCCTATTTTGGGTCTGGATCGTGGATCCCCCGAAAATAGGCAACTATTAGAAACTACCTGTTGCTTCGAGCAAGCCTAGTAGGATGGATGTGGGTCGAGTAGAGAGATATCCGAGTAGGGGCTACTTTTGGCTGAATTTGGGCGGCTTCTCCAAGCGTAAAGCATAAGTCTGAAGGAGCAGAGGAATCCGACCACGGGTAACCGTGGTCGAAAAGTTCTCATCGTCTGAGGGGCGTAAAGTCAGTGGGTCCTTTTGACATTAGACTAATGGGTTGTCCTAGAATCAGGAGTGGATTGGGCCATGCCTAGTCACTGGGTCCGTCTGGAACACTTACCAAAATAGTTCGGGTTTTGTGGCAAAGATATGAACTGTACCAGAACACATTTTGCAAGTTGTTCGATTTGTTAATTTTGTGTACCATAACACTTTTTGCAAGTTGTCCGGTTTATTAATTTTGTATACCATAACACATTTTTCAAGTTGTCTGGTTTATTAATTTTGTGTATCGGAACACTGTTAGGAAGACTTCCAGTTTGCTTTATTAAATCTATTTTTTTATACTACATCTATGGAAATTCCTCCACAAATATGTGATAAAAACCAAATATGTGTAGATATTTCTGATGCTTTTTCAACTACTCAAAGATTTGATACATGAGCAGAGGTGATAATATGGATTAAGGAGGTTGGAATATGAAATAAAGTAATTGATATTATCACTCGTTTAGATACTGAAACATGAAAGAGAAGAAGAAGTAACAAATTAATATTTGGTTGCGATAAAGGTGGGAAATACAAGGATATTGATAGTGGAACCCAAAGTACAACAAAAAATGTGGATGTCCATTTAAAATCAGGTCGACTCTGGCAAAATATGGGTCTGGATGAAAGGTTGATGTAAAATGTGGATTCATAACCATATCTACATGATATATTAGAAGGTCACTCCTTTGTTGGTAGATTGATCACGAATCAGAAGTAGCATGTTGTTGAATTGACAAAGAGACATGTTCCACCTAGACACATATTGCTTTCCTTGTAGGAGTGAAATCCAGAGAATGTCACTTGGATCACGCATATATATTAGCCTAAGAGTATAATAGAAGTTGTATGAGCTATTAATGAGGTTGATTATGATCAACAGTTGCAACAACTTGAGCAAGCGTGTGTTAATTATAATAAATGTATTGATTATGTGAAAGATACATGATTGACACCACATAGACAAAGATTTGTTGGAGCATGGATTAATCAAATGCTACATTTAGGTAACACCACGACTAATCTGTATGTATCTTTATATTAATATTTTTTTGTTTGCATTTAGTTTTAGTGGCTTTAATTTGAAAATTATGAAATATTTCTAATAATATTTATTTTTAGTATTTTTAATTTGTATTTTACGTATTCTTAATATGATTTAATTTTAGGACTGAGTATGCGTAGAAGTTAAATTAGATGTTGGAGAACAGTATAGGTGACATGGTCAAATGTTGGGAGGTTATGAATAACAACTTAAAATTATAATACTCGTGAATCCAACGCTGTTACAAAATTAATACTATTAATTAACTAAATAAAATTAATTAAAAGATAATAAATTAAATTAGTATACTAAATAAAATTAATCAACACATAATAAACCAAATTAAAATAAATAGTAGGATATCCACCGAGCTGCTTGCAACTGAACATAAAAGCTTCTCCAAGATATATGTAAAGGGTAACCAACGCAGCTGCTCCCCAACTATATCATGAACATCTATCTAAGTCTGTAAATAGTAAGAGGTATCGTGATTTGATAAGCGTAAATGTCTTGTGGGTAAAAATTATGGAACCCGTCAACATCACCAAATATGCTCTAGTCGCACATGCCCATCTAGAAACAACTCTGTGCTCTTTGAATAAATCATATAACCACTCTAACTTATAGTAAGAACCCCTGCAGTGACAAACTTGTTCTTGTGCCCTACTCTGTGACACTCATAAGTAATCAACAACAAGTCTAATAACAACCTCTTTAGTAACATCTTGAGGCCTTCAGATCACTCCCTTGATGAACAAGTGAAGCGGACAAGAAACACCATCCAGAGTAATGCTCATCTCACTAAACGACATGTGAAATGAAGACGTCTCTAGATGTCATCTTTCCACAAATGTGGATACTAGGTTCGTGTCTATATTCGTCAAACTAGTTCTCTGGAGTGAAGATAGACCAGACCTAGAAATCCAACCCTCCATCTCTTTTGGAAAAACTTGTGGAACCATCCTCGTCAGCTTCAACCCATGTCCAACAACGTTCAAATCTTTCTTCGGACATCTCTCCTTAAAACAATTAAAAGTACACATTATAAAACACAACATTAAAAATTCAAATATTATTTAATATCAAATACATGTTGTTTACTTACCTCTCCGAACCATAAATTTCTAGCAATATGCTGCTCGTACTTTACCAAAAGAGACGTATTATACGACCCTCTTGGAAAGCCAATCGGCTGTGCTGCAGATGCAGATGCAGATGCACCACTATGCTCTTCCTCACCAGCCAACCTCGATGAAATGCCCCATCCTAAACCACAATCTGGAATCTTACCGTTCTTGTCTTGTGTTCGCGCCACTGTCAAAATAAAATATTAAAAATAATATTAGAAAAACATAAAAAAAACATTTTAAAAAATTCAAAATTACGAATCGAAACACTTCTTAAGGGAGTTCCGTATGAAACATTCAAAGAACCGGGACACATGTTATGGGAGTTCCGATATGCAAAATTTCAAGAACTAGAACACTTTTGAGAAAACTTTCGATCAAGACATGACCAAACTAGAAGACAACTCAAATGAATTCTGATACACATGTTGAAATCTGAAAGACAATTTCACCGAGTTTCGATAAACTTATAAAAACCGAAACACTTACTTGATTTGTTCCGATATGAAAAATGTGAACCAAAATTCTTGAGCAAAGTGTTACGATTTGCAGAGCAAAAGAGTGAGTTTTCATAATACTTTGACAAGAGTGGAGTGAAAATAAAAAATTCTGAAAATATAACTTATTTATATGAGGATATTTTGGTCCAAAAAAATTTAATGTAAGGATATAAGGATAATTGTAGGGGTTTAGGATAAAATTTTCATAAACTATTATAAAAAATTTGAATATGGGTTTAACTCATTCAACACTTTCACGCAATCGCAACAAAATAGTCATATGATATTGATCTATTGATTAATAAAATAGATTTATTTTTATTTTATAGATTGAAAAATATCAAATTTTAATAATGACCGTGTGTTTTGATTAGTTAACCACAACGTATGTTTGTATATTTACCAGAGTTGTTGGCCTAGTAAGACTCGATTTTGAGGATTTTTGTAAGGTCAGAATAAAGAAAGATAAAATACATAATCATATTTTAGAGTAATTGTGTTTGACTTTCATTTAATCTCTTTGGTTATTGAAAAATATACTAATTCCATTAAATTATTTTTTATGATATATTCTTCAATAGTTCAATCTAGTTACTTTTTTGTTGTTGTTATTTTTCCTTCCCCACTCTCATATCTCTGAGTATTTCGAATTGTCCAAATGTCAACTTTACTCCTTTTCTCCTATTTGTTGAATTTTTCAAATATTTTTTTTAATTTTTTTAGAAAATCATGTTAAATTCTCCTGAATTGAGTTGATAAATTATCAAGTATAATTTTTGGATTCTCTTTAGATAATTATTCGAATTTCTCTTTATTTGAGAAATCATTTTGAATAGTCAAATCAAATGACTATTATTGAATTATCTTTGGAGAATTATTGGAATTTCTCTTGGTTTGAGAGGTTATAATGACTAATCAGTATATCAGATATTACGAGTTGTATCTATAACATATTTGAATGACATATGCACCATCAGGGAATGAATTTCTAGACTGATTATCTAGCGTGTAAGTAGTAATTATACAATAGAGAATTAAGTTGTTTTATTCTGGAGGCGGCGCGGTAGTTTGACTACAATGAATAATTTTAGATAGTGTCACAAAACATTTAAAAAAGAAACGTATCGTTCTACGACATGACCCATTCCGCAACTCAACTCAACCTGATATTTTCTTCAATGAAAATATTTTTCAAAATCCAAAAACTGCACAAAGTATATTAAGAAAGATTTCTATGATTTTTGTAATACAATTTTGTGGGCATATCCTTACATTATGCCGAAGTTAATGGAAATAGTATTGATATATTTGTATATAATTGAAGAAAATAATGTTGAATTAAATACCTAGAGATAGATTAGCTAGACTAGAGAAGAATAGTTGAGTGACCAGAAATTAGGATAGGCCTAACAAAGCAAGAATTGATTATTATTATTATTATTATTATTATTATGATTATGATTATGATTAAGTTAGTTTAGGAGTATGATAAGAATATTAATTATATAAAGTAGAATACGCAATGAGAGGTTACACGACATGGAGGGAACTTCTCAACTACATGTGCTAATGTCAATGAGTGTTCATTTCTTCTCTCTCCTATTTCTTATGCATTCGGACACCTCACGCAATCTTTATGTGTCCACATGCTTAGCTTACCAGCATTCACCAAAACGTGCACATAACTAACTTTGAAATATTAACTTACTACTCACATAAACACTTAAACACATACTATCTTTAATCTTATCTATAAACAAAAAATTACTTTATGAATTTATTAATTATTCAAAATATCAAAAAGATAAATTTTTTATAAATAAAATCTGATGAAGAAATATACGAAGACACTCACATGTTTGATATTAAGATGTGTCCGACGTCACATTCACTTTTAATCGTTCAAAAAATAATATCAATGCTAATATTAAACGAGACACACTATAAAAATATCGTTGTCTAACAGTAACATGTGTAAGTACATTCTGATAAATTGGATAAGGTTCTGAACCAAAGTTGATAAAACTCGTCATAATATTACAAAATTGAGATAAGACAATTGTTAAATATGTAATTATTTGTGTTAAGCATGCTTGTAAAGGTAGAATTCGACAAAGTCGAAGCTGTATGTATTCGATAGAGTCAAGTAATCTCATTATAAATAGCAAGACACCTTGTGTTTATAGAGTAGTGTAAATACACACAAAAGTTTCAGATAAAGAGTTTTTAACAGACTGGTCAATAAATATTCTCCCTTTGACTTCCATATATTCTTCTTCTCTCTTATAAAAACATTACTTTATCAAATCGTTCTTTCTTTTCAAATCATTGTGCAAAATGAATCATCTTGCAACCAATGTGTGGTTGAATCACTCGAGTGAATAACAAGGATCTTGGATCACTCAAGAAAGTGATTAAATCTTGTTCTATCAAGATCAATTCCAACATCTGGCATCTAGAGCATTGGCTACGATTCTTTGGAAGCATAAAGCAGTGACTTATTATCCAAATGAGTATTTTCCAACAAATCTTCCAATTTTGAATGACAAGAATTATGATAATTGGTGTAAGAAGATGAAGGTTGGCTTCTGCTATCAACATGTTTGGGATCTTATGAAGAATGAAATGACACCAATTGGCGACAATGCCACAGGTGAATAACAAGTTGCACATAAAGATTTGAAGAATAAAGATTATAAGGCCTTATTTATAATTCATCAATGTGTTGATCCAAACAACTTTGAGAAAGTTGGTGATGCAAATTCATCGAAGGAATCATGATACATCTTGGAAAAGTATTTTTGAGGTGTTAAGAAGGTGAAAAAGGCGAGGTTACAAACTCATAAAGGAATGTATGAATTACAAATGATGGAAGAAAGTGAAAGTTTAGATGATTTATTCACTGAGGCAACAAGATCCGTGAATCAAATTAAGATGTGTGAAGAAGTGTTAACATCAAGGTCGATAGTTGAAAAGATCTTGAGGTCATTACTTTCAAAATTAGATCATGTGGTAGTAGCCATAGAAAATTGAAGGACCTGTCAAGCATAACAAAATAATAGCTTCAAGAGACGCTAGAATCTCATGAACAAAGAGTTACCGAAACATCTACAAGCAAGATGAAAGGTGATGTAGCTCTGCATGCACAATCAGCAAAAAAAAAGGCAAATGAGGACTAAACATCAACAAAGGTAGAGGGAGTTACAACATTTAAAATGGTAGGATTTACTAACAAGAAGGAAATTCGTCGAATAAGAGACAAATCACAAACTAAAGCGGTCACAGTGGTGGTAGTGGTGCAGGTAGAGGAAAATGTGGTGGAAGGAACCATGATAAGAGTCATCTTTAGTGCTACAATTGTCAAAAACATGACCACGATGCCAGTGATTTCTCTAAAAACAAAAGAAATAACCAAGAGAATGATGCAAGGCTTGCAAAAGAGAATGATGCAAGAGTGGTGATGTTAAGGATAAAAAATCCACATTTGGATATGTGTTTATGCTTGGTAGTGCACCAATTGCTTGAAGCTAGAAAAAAGAATCAGTTGTAACTCTGTCATCATGTGAGACTGATTACACAACTTCCTCTTTTTATACATGTCATACAACATGGGTGGTGAATATGATTGAGGAGATTATAGGTGAAAATCATGGAGCTATGATCATGAAAATTGATAACTTGTCTTCTATTAATTTGGTCAAGAATCGAAGAGCACGTGGAAGAAGTAAACACATGATAATGAGATTTCATTATCTTATATAGCAAGTAACAAATTGGAATGTGAACTTGGAACAATGCAGAACTGAGAACTAGATTTCAGATATCATGATAAATACTATAGGTGGAATTGTTCAAGAGATTGAGAACTATGATGAATGAATTAGGTGGATAGTTAAATGTATAATTCTTTATGTTAAGCATGTTTGTAAAAACATAATTCTACATATTCGAAGTTGTATGTATTTGATAAAGTCGAATATAGTCCGTTGTAGTCGAATCTTCATGAATTCGATAGAAAGTTTAATACAACTTATAGTAGTAAAAACTGTGTGTATTCAACAAAGTCGAATACCATGTATCGAATTTAGTCAATTAGTTGTTTTGAGATTGTTTGATGTGCAAGTAATCTCATTATAAATGGAAAGAGACCTTGTATTTGCAGAGTAATGTAAATACACACATAAATTTTAGATAAAGAGTTTTTGACATATTGGTCAATAACATTCTCCCTTTTTACTTTCATATATTCTTCCACTCTCTTCAAAAAAATCATTACTTTCTCAAAATGTTATTTCTTTTCAAAAGAAATTATCTTGCAACCAATACGTGGTTGACTTACTGGAATAAAGAGTGAAGAAAAGTAAGGAGGATCTTGGATCAAGTAAGGAGGATCTTGGATCAAGTAAGAAAGTAATTGAATTTTATTCTATGGAAATTAATTCCAACAACAATTAACAAGTCAAATCGATCAGACCGATCCAAAACCAATATAGAGGGAATATTTAAATTAAGAAGTATCCGACAATATATTCAAACTAGATAATGATTATAATGGGTCGAAACTAGATAAGAGATCATCAATTTCCATGGCTATTAAATATTCTTTATGGCCTTAAGTATGTACGAGGACAAGACTCCTTCATAAAGGATACCATAACAAAAGAAAGACATACATTTCATATGACATATATTTATGATTCTAAATAGCTTCTTCACATATGAGTAGAAGTATCAATGTAGCAGAAATCAATATGAATGTATAAGTGATTTAAATTTTAGATTTATATGAGCTTGTCTTTAGTTAAGACAAACCAATACCCTTTTTGTTTTGCTAGTCTCAATTTATTTATTTTTAATGAATGAGAAAAAAATGGAAATGTTTTCATGTATGATGTCTTTTTCTGACATTCATTTTGTGAACAACATAAATAAGAGTGAAGCTAATAACTAGAAACTAGAAAGTGAGATAAAGAGTATATGATTGATGGGTCCAATGCAAATAGTGGACCATAGTAAAGCTTCTATAAATAATCAAATGTTTGTGGTCTGCAAGTCATCAGTATCTTTCTTGGGAGCATCAATTTTGTATGGGCTTGCAACTTCCACTAATAGATAATCCCTAAGTTACATATATATCATGTACTTTTTTTATTTATTTTTATTTTAAAATTTCTCTATACAAAATATCTATTTTTAGAAGAAAATACTCTACTAAAAAACCACAATTAGAGGGGGAAAAAGAGAATTTTTTTTATCTAAATTTTTTTTATTAAATTTAATGAGGAATTAGAATTTAGAAATATTTATGATTTTGTTATAAAAAAAATTGTTGTCTTTAATTTTTTTTAATTTTTTTTAATTATGACAACATTTGGTTAATTAGGTGTAAGTGATGGATGTGTTGATTAGTTATACTAAACAACTAGACATAAATATATGGTGGTGGAGTGGGCCAAAGTATATTATAGTCATAAATAGCTTAGTAGTGGAAATATATTATAACTAATAGTTAGGATATATAGATATACATAAGCTTAAGCAATGACCTTTTCCAAACCAATTTCTTTATTTTTATTTTAAAAATCAAATTAATCAATTTCCAAATTAATAATAAATATTAAAAAAAAAACAAAGTATGTGAGTGTGGTAGTAGAGTGAGTGAGAGAATGAGAAAGCTAGAAAGAAAGAGATTTTTTAAGCTTTATTAAAATAATAGTGATAAATTAGAAAGCCACAAAAAGGATGCGTATTCCTATGACTTTTGATTGTGGTGGTGGTGCAACCAAACCCTAATCATGCCCATCTTTTATCTCATCCATTTCTTCTATCTCACACAAAAGAAACAACCAAACAAAAAATATTAAAAGAAAAATAAATAAATAAATAAATAAATAAAAAAACTCCATAATATATGACACACTTTTCGTGAATGAAAGGCAACACTAACCAAGTAACCACTTACTTACTCAAAGTATTCCAAAACTTCAACAAGTAGATAATCAAAATAGAATTGAAAAAAAATAAAAATATTATTATTCATATAAATCGAATGAATTCATAATTTGGAATAATTGTAAACTAAAATAAAACTAATAATAATAATAATGATAATTAATTCACAATGATCATAATTGATCAAACTAAATAAAAATATAATCTTCCTTCACCATCCAATCAACCCACCCTGGCCTAATAATGGCAACCCACCATTGCCGGAAACTGAAAAGTTGAATCCCGGAGATCCTCCTCCGGTGCCGGAAGATTAAGATCCAATTCTAGAACATTTCTAGACTTCACATGAACATCACCAACGTTGTTGTTGTTGTTGTTTTTGTTTGCACAAGCTCTGTGTCTTCTCATATGACCACCCAATGCTTGACCGGATGTAAACTCGGCGCCGCAAATCGAACACTCATGAACCTTGTTGGATCTATTGATTTTGTTATTGTTTCCATGGCCATGGAAGTTTAAACTACCACCACACGTTAATTCAAGAGAAACATGAGGAGGAACAAGAGGACTAATACTAGAAACATTCTTGTTATTATGAATATGATTATTTTCTTCTGCGAATTCACCTGCGGATTTGACTTCTTTCATTTTTGGTTTCTTGTGACTTGCTCTGTGTCCACCCAACGCTTGAAATGAATGAAAAAAACGGTTACAAGTTTTGCACTCATAGCTTTCAAAACCGCTTCTTGTTACCTTTTCTGTTACTATATTGTTATAATTATAACCACCATGTTGTTGATGGTGGTTTTGACAATCTTGTCCTCCGGTTCTTCCTTGAGCTAGGAGAATCAAACAATTAGCCATGTCGGCTTCTTCTTCCTCCTCAGTGCTATCGAAGGTGGTGGAAGAAAACGATCTTCCACCACCTTCTATAGCACTCGAACAACTTGATGTCACCGTGGTATTCGCCACGGTGCAAGGAGACAACATCCGAATACCGCGTTTTGTTCGCTTTCCTTTCGCAAGATGTTCCTTATTGCCTATACTTCCTTCCATGTCCATTTTAGACATCATCATAAACAAATTCAAATGAAAGAAAAGGTAGAAGTATAAGGTTGTAGAGAATAGGGAGAAAGAGACAAACACAAGTGTGTGTAATTTAGAAATGAATATGAAGAAAGAGTGTGTGAAGTGTGAACAGATTATTATGTATTTATATATAATGGTAGTGAATGAATGTAATGGTTTTGTTACGAGTCAGCCACCCAAAAATCTTCCTTGCTTTTTTTCCAACCTTAGAAGTGTTACTGCCAAGAAATTAAAGTTCTTTCCCTTTATTCACGCGCTTTTCTAGCAAGTGGTTTCACGCGTTCATCATAGCCACACTTTACACTTTTTTTTCCTTCTCTTTTATTGTCTTTCTTTGTTGGTACTAAGAGACCGAACACAACTTAATACAATTATATTTATTTTTAACATTTAAATTTAATAAAATAATATTATATAATATTTAATAAAATTCATCAACATAACATAATACTGGATAATAATATAAAATTATTACAAAACGTATTATTTTATAAAATATATAAGTTAAAAATGATACAAAAGAAAATAAAAAACAAAATTTTCTTAGAATTATGTAAATTTATTGGTCTTAGTAGTATTATTGGTACAAAGTAAAAAAAATTTGAAAAAATTATAATTATTAAAAAGATATTAATTTTATATTTTAATTAAATTAATAATAAAAATTAAGAAATTATTAATGTCACATAAATAAATTGGGTTAACGAATCCGTGGATTATGATATTCAAATTCGATATTCAAAGTAAAGTTATACAAATTCGATATCGGATTTGAGCCAACAAATTCGTTGGTGGACACTATCCATGAATACCCCAAAATCCTATTATGATTTAATTTTTTATTATTTTTAGTGAGTTGTTTTTTTTTTTTAATTTATATATTTAGTGAGTTCGTGAGTAGCACAGTGTAATGCATGAGTATGATTCATGAATGATTAAACATGTTTGGAATTGAATGAGTTGGAACATGTCGATTGTGAGTGTTAGTGTTTTTGATTAATCATAATCATAACTATGCGAGTGGTGAAGATTAATTGCGTGCTAGCTAGATAGAGATTAATTAACTAAAATTCGGTTTTAGGTGGTAATGCTAACTGATAATTAAATTAGAATAATATTTTGTATGGTTTAAAATTTAAAAGCATTAAATTAAGAAGGAAAGGTTGTTGTTTAAGTGTTAACGTTTTGAATCCGTTTCACTCTTTCTTTGGTTAGAAGATTATTTAGGCCAAACAAACAAAAGATATCAATTTACACAAACCCATTAAAGCAAAGATTGCACGTTAGAAGCATGTCATCCTTTAATTAAAATGGAGTGATTAGAGATTCTTTTTTGATTAATTTTATTTAATTGTTTTGTGAGTAATAATACTCCAACAAGAAAAGAAAAGGACATAAGTGGCATGTGATTAAGTATATGATTCTGTTAAGGACTATAGAGTAAGGATGGTATATGTAGAATACAAGTATGTGACATAAGCACTTTTAGGACGGTTCCTACTTTTAAGTTTCAATAGTCATTTCTAATTAATTACACTTACTCTTCTGCTTAAAGATACAGCCAGGATTTTAGGTTGTGTAGCTAATATGTCATAGTTATCAATTATTGCTTAACCAATGATAATATGATTTCATAATGAATGGGACTTGTGAAAGTTAATTAGATTATTTCTCTAATGTCTACACTCTTTCACTAAATAAAAAATATTTGTCTAATTTGTCTAATTCTCTTCAAGGGATTAGGAAAGTGAATATTAGACTCATTCAAAAGAGGTTCATGATATCATTACTACGGAGATTTATAATGTAGGTATAGGAATGGTCATACAACAACAATTCAAAATTCAAAAGGAGTTTAGTTATGCTGCATCCTCTTAAGAAGAAGAATAAAAAAATTATTGGTTACAAGAAGATTCTGACAAATATTTTGGTTGTGCCCTTGGAGGTTATTCTACAATGAAAAAGTGTTCTAAAATAAAAGTATGTATATCTTAGAAGCATAGCTCCTAAAAGGGAAATATCAAAATAAATTTTGAGATACGAAGAGGTTGTTGAGCTATTGGGAGATTGTTTACGGAGAAGTTTGGTAAATAAATATACATTTATATTAATACTTAAAGGATCAAATTTGAAAATTTCTCGAATATATTTGAATGTTTTTTTTTTACTTAAAAATAAGGGTGGTCGTTGAAGTTAGTTTAAACTTGAATAATTTGTGATTTCTTAAGAACAAAGAAATATAACTGAAAGATAATGCAAATGTAAATAAAATGCAAAGTAAAGTAAAGTAAAAGGTTTGCGTAGAAAGATAAAATGCAAGAAAATAAACGACTTGAAGTTAAAAGACTTGAAGGTAAAATGCAGAAGAAGTAAAGTTTGTTGAAAAGATAAAGGCAGTCGAAATAAAGTGCAGAAAAACGTAAAGATAATCGAAAGGAAAAATGTTTTTATGCATAAAAAGAAAGATTTTTTTAAGATAAAATGTTGGAATGTATTAAATTGGTGGAACATATACACACATTTTCCTCACTCGTTTCTCACAGCGCATGTACTTTGAGTGTAACAGAAATTTGTACAATTTGCGTACCCGTTACAAAGTAAACCTAAATTGCTATATATATACAAGTCTAGAATAATTGTACAAGACTAATAAATTATACCCATGATGACACGTTTTCAGATCCTGTAGCGGTTTTTTCCTTAATGTGCCCCACCTTCGAAGTAGCTGTTGACGCTGGTGTAGTAGTTCCCGTCTTGTTATTTCTTTTGAATATTTCAACTATTTTACTGGCGCCAAGAACTAAAGACCCTCGTCGAAATCTTCGACATCGACCATGTTAAAGTAATATGTTTCTACATATCTTCCTTTGTAGTGATGAACTCCAACCTTTGCTAATGTGGCATAGTATTCAATTTCACTAAATGACTAGTATAACATAGTACTCAATTTCACTAAGTCCCCATGCTTTTTGGTTTCCTTCGACCATACCACCATCGACCAACATCACCTTGGGTGATTTTTGACCTTGAGTCATATTGACCATGTTGACTCGTTCTATTTTTATCTTCCACGTGCATATTTATGGCTAGCCTCATGAATACTTGTCATTTATAGTTAAGGCAAAAAATATAGCGTAACAAATTTCCCCCTAAAAGGCCATGTTTCGATTTGCATCAAACAAGAGGGACGTGGCCTTTTTTATCACAATTTTTCGACGCCGTTTAACTTTTGTTGATGTCATCGTCATCATAACACTTTTTACGGTGCATTGTCACTTTCAAGAGATTCAGTCAAAATCCTATCATTGCTCATACTTCCTAGGAAGACATGGGTTTTCACGTTCGTAGTAACTACTCCAACTCACCATTAATTCTTGCATCGAAACCCCATGTAAACTCTTTAGTTACTCCCACGCCGGTGCCAGGTGTCAGATTTCATGCACGCATTTAAGCCTATAAATACTTCCGTCAGCTCTTCGCTTTCTTTTCTCCACTTTTTCTTCTTGCATTTTCTTCTCCTTTGTAGAAAACAACTCTAACCCTATTTTCGCCATTTTCGTTCCAGAAACCCTTTTTCACCATGACCAAAAGCAAGATTTACTTCAAACCCACCACTAGTAACAATCCTTTGGCTTTTGTGATTCTTCCTTCTGAATACGAAGAGGTTAAGGATTTCATTCATGAATCTTCTTTTGATAGCAACAAAATTGCCATATGGAAAAAACAAAGGTTGACTCCATACTCTGTTGATAACCAATTTTACACCTTTGTTAGGCCATATCCTTCTAAAAGGTCCCAAGCTCAAAAGGTTTCTTACCTTTTCCCAAGCTACTTTCTCACACAACCTTCTACATTTGAGCAACGATATTTCTACATATCCTTCATGGTCAAACCCAATCGTGTATTTCGATCGGCCCCACCAACTCCCATAAAAGAATACCCGGTGTGGCTTAACAAGTTCCAAGCCAAGAAGAAGGCAAATTGGGAGAACATAGGCATCTATGACATGGTCAACCTGTCTAGAAATGACCCTAAGTACAACCCGTGCATGTTGCTGGCGTCGATCTTATTTTGGGAAGGTTTGACAAACACTTTCCAGTTTTCTTGTGGCATGTTGACGCCGAACTTGTTCGACGTTTCTTCCACCAATATCAAAATTATTGCACCTCTTGATGACATGTTGAGAAACATGTTTGCAACCCTGGCATTGTAACCTCAGAACAATTTTATTTGTGGTTTTAGCCTTCTTGTGGAAGATAGATTTAGTCTGGCCCCATAACCGAATTGTTTCCGGTCGTAATGATACTTCCCTTATGTGATGATATTGTACTTACCCTTCTTGTATTTGGGTAACCTTGTTGGGTGTGTGCCTCCTATGTTCCTTGTTCTTGAATAGGGTTTTTTTTTATCTTAGGAAAATCTGGAAACAACCAACGATCCACGCATGATCCTTAATCAAGGAGTTACCCCCAAATCAAGAAATGACCCTTAATCAATAAGTGACCCCTACATGTATCATCTGATACATATCTCTTAAAGAGGTTGAACATGCCGAGCATGCACTCAACTTAGGACTTGGGTTGCTCCTGAGAGCTCAATGACCGCCTTCGCACCAGGCTTGACCTTTCCAAGGCCAAACTAGAAGAATTTCAGTCGTAGTTTCTTGCTTGATCGATATCTTTGCTAATCTTTTTTTTGGAGTGGCTATGACCACCCTATGTAATGACTTCTCCATGTTTGGAGAATTTTTCTATTTTGTAATGACTTTGCCATTTTGGCATTTTTAATACCATGGTGGCATCTTTATTTCATTAGCACATTAATCTTGTTTAATTCAAATTTCTTATAGCATAGGCCTATACCGTTTTAGGTACTTACCATTTACTTTAAGAATTCATTTGTCCATAGACAATTCTTTGATTTCATAGGCGTTGTTTGAAAACACTTGAAGAATTTGAAACGATCTTTCCCAACTTGGAGACCACTTGCCTAAGGTTTGATCCTTTTAATCCATAGGCAAAATCACTTTCCAAACGTAATATCCACTTAAGAATACTTTGGACTTAAGCTTCTTATTATAGGCTTTAGCAATTCGCTCTTTTTGTCATATCAATGTATCTAACGCAGCCAACCTTTCTTCTTCCAAATCAATCATTTCGTTTAACATCATACTCCAATATTGGCTTGATGGAATTTCATGTTGACTTTGAATTCTGACTGATTGTAAATAAATCTCTATAGGCAACATAACTTCATGGTCGTAGGCTAATCAAAATGGTGTCATTGATGTTTCCTCTTTTGGAGATGTTCGACAAGCCCATAAACATTATATAACATTTGATGCTAATTATTTGGCTTCTTCCCAATGTGTTTCTTTATCAAACTAATAATGGTCTTGTTAGCATATTAGACTTGCCCATTTTCCAAAGCATAATAGGGCATTGAGTTTAATAACTTAATTCCCATTTCTGACGCAAATTCTTGCATCTTTCGACCACTAAACATTGACCCTTGATCTGTCGTAATGATATTATTCTTTTCAATAAACTTGATTATGGTCTCTTGATCAACTTTTACTAAAGGGATTGCTTTGATCCACTTTTTCAAGTAATCAATACTGACAAATATATATTTTTGGCTTTTAGAGGATACATGTCAAATTTCGTGAACCCAAAGCCCATTCTCTAAATGGCCAAGGTTTCACTATTGCATGCAACGCACTTGCAGGAACATGTTATATATTTCCGAGTGAACCTGGAATTCTTGGAAACCCTTTGCAAAATTAATATAATCCTTAAGCTTGATGGGCACCACAAGCTCCACTATGATTTTTTGAAACAACCAAATATGCCTCTTCATCACCAAGGCACATGAGCAAAACTCCTTTAGAAGTCTTCTTGAACAACCCATTTACGCTGATCACATAACTCAATGATCTATACTTGACTCTTTTATCTGTTGACTCGAATGGACTCTTCAAATAATCCACTATGGGTTTTCTCTAGTCATTCCTAAGTAAATCTTCGATAGTGCAGATCTCAACGTTCTCTGCATCCACCGATCCTAACTTCGTAAATGCTGGATCTGATGGAGAGAGCCTCGTTGGCGGTACTCTTCATATTACTTCAATCAAGTTCTCCAACTTATCCTTTGACATTTTATACCCTGAAGCAATTTGCGCCAATTCATTTGACTCGTGATTCTCAAGCCTGGGAATATTGTTAGTTCTGTGATTGGCAGAAATTTTGGTAAAACATGATATTCCTCCAAGATGTCATGACTGATGTCTTGACATGTGGTTCTAAGTATTCTACAAGTGTGTTTGTATTGTTGCAGGAATCTAGTTTTAATGTCAAGATAGATGTTCTGACATTCTTTAACATAACATTTTTTTCAAAATGTTATATTTGTTTTTAGTGCGGTTATCTTTTGTGTGTTTTGTTGAGTGAATAATTGTGAATTATTGAGGATAATATTAGAGCAGGCTATTTCACTTTTGGAAGGATCAGTTGTTTCCTTTCTTGTGAATTTTGTTTTTAGAAGATTTGAAGATCAATCACTTTTTAATGAAGATCAATTCTGACTGCTTTCATTGCTCATATTCATGGAAATCGTTCTCTACTTAAAGTGGTGCAAACCCTAACCGAAGTACACAAAAATTAGAGAGATTGAAAAATTTGCGCATTCTGAGTTAGGTTTTTTTTTGTGTTGTTGTTTGTGAATCATTCATACATCACCTAGATGTTTGAATTGGATTGATTTTTGAGTTGTAATTCTGTCCACTCTAAGCTTTTAAGCATGAGTGTTTATTCTTGATTGAAGCTTTTAAGCAAGATCAAGTTTTTTGTTTTGGAAGAGTGTTCTTCTATTTTCATGAAAGGTTTTGTTTGATTATCATAGTGTGTGATTGAGGGGGAGTGAGAGGGGGTTCTCTTATCTAAGTGTACTTAGATAGAAATTGCATTGGGTACTTATTAAGTGAGGGGTGTAAACTGGGATTGTTTAACTCTGAATTGATACTACTAATAGTGGATTTCCCTCCTGGCTTGGTAGCCCCTAGAGTAGGTAAATTTTAACCGAACTAGGTTAACAATATATTGTGTTTTTACTGTTGTACTTTTTACTACACTTACCTTGTGAGTGTTCAGATAGTAATGTCATGACATCGCCTTCAACATCACATATCTGATACCAGAATTTCAATTGGTATCAGAGCAGGCATCCTATTTTGTATCTGGGTGAGATCTAGGGAAGTTACTTTCTGGTATAATGGACAAGGAGGTGGAATTTGTGAACAAACCATCCATTCTAGATGAAACTAATTATGATTACTGGAAGCCAATGATGGTTGCTTTCTTGAAGTCCTTGGATAACAAGGCTTGGAAAGTTGTTCTGAGGGGATGGGAACATCCTGTTGTAAAGGAAAAAGATAGGAAGGATACTGCAGAATTGAAGCCTGAAAAAGGACTGGTCTAAAGAAGAAGATGAGCTTGCTATTGAAAACTATAAAGCCTTGAATTCCATATTCAATGGGATTGACAAAAACACCTTCAGATTGATATACTTGTATTGTTGCCAAAGATGCTTGGGATATTCTCAAAACTACTCATGAAGGAACCTCCAAAGTTAAGATTTCAATACTTCAGCTGCTCACCACAAAATTTGAGAACTTAAGGATGAAAGATGAGGAAAGTATTCATGATTTTCATATGAACATCCTTGAGATAGCTAATGCATCCAGTGCCCTTAGAGAAACAATGTCTGAAGAAAAACTAGTAAGGAAAACTCTCAGATCTCTACCTAAGAGATTTGACATGAAAGTCACTACCATAGAAGAAGCTCATGACATTATCCAGATGAGATTGGATGAACTTATTGGATCTCTTAAAACTTTTGAGATTGGCATAAGTGAAAAATCTGACAAGAAAAGCAAAAATATTTTTTTTTTCTTCCAACACTGAAGATTGAGTAGAAGAATGTGACCTGGATACTGATGAAGGCCTAGTTAATGCCTTAGTGGTTCTTGGAAGGAAGATTAATAAAGTAATAAGAAGGATGGAGAAGAACACAAAACCAGATGTCAAGAACATCTCATATGACATGAATAGAGAAATAAGAGCTGAAGAGAGCCCTGCTCAAGGAAAAGGAATGGAATGTTATGGATGTGATGGTTTTGGTCACATTAAACCTGAATGTCCCACACATCTCAAGAAACAGAAGAAGAGTCTTATTGTGGCTTGGTCTGATGAGGACTGTGGATGTGAAATTGAAGAATAATCTACTAAAGGTGCTACTGCTCTAACTGGGAGATATTACTAAGATTCTAGTGATGATGAATTGACCTTTGAAGAACTGGCAGCCTCCTACATGAAGTTGTGCCTTAGAAGTGAAAACGTTTATCAACAAGGAGAGAAATAAAAGAAACTCATAATCCAATTAAAAGTCGAAAAGAAAGAACATCTTGAAACTATCTCCAAGTTGGAGAATGAGGTAACATTGCTAAACTCTAAACTTGATCAAATAACTAAATCTGTTAGGATGCTGAACAGTAGTTCAGATACTTTAGATGAGATTCTTCAAGTTAGAAAGTTATTTGGAGATGTGACTGGTTTAGGGTTTAATAAAGGAAAAAAACCTATCTCATATCTTGTTCACTCTAAGATCAAACCAAAGATGTTGAATCAAACATCTTAACATCATGACAGAAGACAAGGAAATTACAAAATAAAAAAAATACCAGAGATGAATATGTCATTATTGTGGTTGCTTTGGTCATATAAAGCCCTTCTGCTACAAATTATATGGATTCCCTATGTCTGTCCTCCAAAATAATGCTAATCAAAACACCCATATGAACAAAAAGCAATGGATTCTTAGAGTTGATGCTACCAGTATAATAGCTCATAATTCTTTCATGGATGCAGGAAAATAGGCCTGGTACTTTGATAGTGGTTGCTCTAGACACATGACTGGAATCCAAAATCTCTTAGTGGACATCAAGTCTCACTCCCCCAGCTATGTGACATTTGGTGATGGAGGCAAGGGAGAGATCAAAGGGGTTGGAAAAATGAAGTGTACAGAAGTCCCAACTCTTGATAATGTGCTGCTAGTCAATGGTTTGACTACCAATCTGATTAGCATCAGTCAATTGTGTGATCAAGGGATCAATGTCAACTTCATTAAATTTGAATGCTTGGTCACTGATGGAAAGAGTGAAGTTATCATGAAAGGTGTCAAATATAAAGACAACTGTTGTTTATGGATTCCTAAAGTTTCTAGCCACTCCACCAGATGTATTCTAGCAAAAGAAGAAGGAATGGCATGTAGTGAAGGCCAAATTGAAGAACAAACCAAGATTCCACATCAGAAGATTAAACATCTCACTACTACAAAGGTGATGAAACATCTTCATAGGAACTTGATGGAACCTATACTGATAATTAGTCTAAATGGTACTATTAATGATAATGTGAAGAGCAAAATCGGAGATTGCTTAAAGAACAAAGTTATAGCTTGGTCTTTTAAGAAACATAATTGTGTTTCTTTGTCTACAGCTGAAGTTGAGCAGATAAACACCAAAGATAGTTGTTCACAACTGAAGTGGATGAAACTTATTCTAGTTGATTATAATGTCACACTGTTTACCCCCAAAATTGGTAAACAACCGATGGTCCTCTAAAGATACTAAAATACCCTTAGTTACTCACAGGATCAACCAGATTGATCCTAAGACATGTGCTATAAAGGTTGATTTGGTTTTATAATGTTTTTGGGAAAAAGGGTCTTGAATCCATCAACAAGATTCAGAAGGTGTTTAAAGATAAAAGAAAGAAAGTAAAGCAAGAACTTTCAAAAGTAAATAAAAGAAAGGCAAGGCTTGGAAGCATAAATGGCTGAAAATGTAAAGAGAAAATAAATGCGAGGCAAAATGTTAAAGTGTTGGAAAAGTAAAAGCAAGAATTGTAAAGGAAATGCAGTAAAAGTGCTTGAAAAGGAAAATGACTTTGAAAGATAAATTCTTTACAATAAAGGCTTGTAGAAGATAAATTACTTCAAAGATAAATTTTACATTGAAGATAAATTTGGTGATGTTTCAATCACGTACATTTTCACTGCACTCTTTTCTCTACACGCTGATACTTTGAGTATACGGAGTTACTAGTACATATGATTTCCACACACTTATTCTAACACTAGACTAGGCTATTTATATACATTACAAATTAACCGTTTTCGACGATTATTCCTAAGACTATCCTAATATGATGACACTTGTACCACTAATGTGTTGAAGAAACTTGATCTTGCGCCACTTGTCTCTACATTTAAATTGAAAATTACATAACTTCCCTCCAAACTTAAACGTGTTAAACTCATGTAACTGCCATTTTCGTCGAAACTCAACATGGTCGAATCATCCAAACACTTATAAATTATTTTAACTTAGAATTTATCTAAGTACCAAATTGGTAAGTAGGTTCCTTCAACTCTCATCCTTTTAATGAGTAAGGTCGAAAACCTCACTTTTAGGTCATAATGAGAAAACTCTTTATTAAGCCAAATGACCTCATTAATTTCTAGCGTCGAAATTCAGGGATAACACACACAAGATGCCATGACATCATATTGTGATAATTTGAATGACATAAACATCTCTAAAAAGCTTAACACATCCAAATACATTGGTCTCTGTCATCAGTTTATAAGGAAGTTTGTTGAAGACAAAATGATTATCTTAGAATGTGAGACTACAGAGAAACAATTGTCTGACTGTGTTACTAAAGCTATAAATAATAATCATCTTAGAAATATGAGGGGTAAATTAGATATTTGCATATGTGAAATTTTATGCAATTAAAGGCGTGTGAGAAGAGTATCAAAGTTATTTTCTATTTAAAAAAATTGAATAGCCAATTAAAGGTGTATGGAAATGTCTTTAATTTTCCTTTATGTTTCCAACAAAAATCTCTCCACCATCAAGAGCAATCATTCCAATATTCCTCTTGTATATCTCTCACACACTACATGACTCTTATTTTCTCTCACTCCATCCGCTCTCTCACCCTCCATACCTCCTATAATCTTCTGGGTAATCCTACAAAATCACCTCTCAACCATTTTGTAATGTCTCAATAATAGACATATTCCTCTTCAAAATCAACTATGTCCGAGTCAAGTTCTAGGTCAAAAATGAGCATCTCCTTTGACGAAGCCCTGAACGTTACTCCTCTCTGTGTGGTTCCTTATGTCGATGGTGATACAAAGAAATCCAGAACCTCCCCTGCTCACACTTTTGAAGGCTCTTATAAAGGTAACATTATTGATGCATCTCTTGACTTGCCTTCTGATTATGATTACAAAGAAGGTAGTATCTATGTAAATAGGGCTATTAGACATCTTGTTGGTAGGATCATGTCTGACATAATGTTACTAGTATTTCCCCACCCCTTTCTCAAATGGTTGCATGTCCTCCTTTTGATGCTGATCAATCTAGGGATAAAAATGTCGAGTTCTCTCATTCTGAGAAGATTCATGATGATGTGAACTTACATACGCCTGTTGACTATGTGATTAAGAAAGAGAACACATATGTTGAGATAGATGTTTCAAACAAGAAGAAGAATGCTGGTCCTAATGAAGACCCTGAAAATGTTATCAATATAGATGATGTTCCCTCTGACAATAAATTGATTGTTAATGTTAACCCTGGTATATCCAAGAGATTGAAATCTAGGAAAGGAAAATATGTTGCTGATAAACCTCCCTCCAGAAGTGTGAAGAAAAAGATTATGGTTGAACCTGTTAGATCTTGAAAATAAGTTAAAACAGCTTCCAAGAAAAGGAAGACCAGATCAGGGTTGCTCTGAGAGGGAACTAGGGACTGATGCTGCTGAAATCAAGGAGGTTATAGAGTTAATATCAAGTGCTGGATTAATGAAGATTGCGTCAGGTTTCTCAAAATGTTAGGATATGTTGGTCAAGGAGTTTGAAATTCTGGTATAGCAGACCCATATGTCCTACAGGATGTCGAGACATCTGGTCTGACATAAGCAACAAGGTAAAACATATACAATAACAATACTGAAAAGCATAAATAACACAAGGATTGTTAACCCAGTTCAGTGCAAACTCACCTACATCTGGAGGCTACCAAGCCAGGAGTAAATTCACTATCAACAATATTAATTCAAAGCTTAAACAATCCCAGTTTACAACTTCTCACTTAATCCATACCCAGTGCAACTACTATCTAGAAATCATTATCTAGATATGAGAAATCACCATCTCACTCCCTAAATCACCTCTGTGATAATTACAATTAACAATATCAAACCATAAGACATACTTCCATGATAATACCTAGCCAAGATTTTTGACCAAGAACACAACTTGGATTTGCTTCAAAGCTTCATCCAAGAACAACACTCAACTTATTACCTATGGGCTTCTGAGTGAGAATACAACCTTACAACTCAATAAACTCCGTCCAACCCTAATATCAGAATGATAAACGAGTGGCTCAAAAATACCAACTTTCTTAGTGAGTGGTTCACAAACAAAGCCCTATTGTTTACATATTTTCTATTCACAACTTGTATATAAAACTAGGTTACAACGATTATATTTATAACCTATTTCCCAACTAGATTTGGGTCTTCTAAACACAATAATTTTGTTGTTACAAATCTGCAGAAGATCCTACTACAAATTAAGTCTTCAATCAAATCTTCCAAAATCTACTTATTTGGAAAGTATATATCCATTTGTGAATTCTGATTGAATCTTCCAGATCTTTAAATCAACACCCCTTTAAATCAGCGCCACATACGATTACATAATAACTCCAGAATATTTTGAATCTACTTAAAATATAGCAGAACCAATCACTCTAGTTCAGCACATGCGCAATGTCGTATGCAATGTCATAGGACATCTTCTTCGACGTGTTCTAGAATAGCAAAAGAAATTTCCAAGATATTCTCCTCAAGTTTGTGACTTATATCATAAGCTCCAAAATTTCTTCACAATTAGAACCTAAGGATTCTCCTTATAAATACCTTGAAAAGCAGCTTCACCTTGAATCTCTTAGTCCTTTAAAACAACTCCAACAGCTCCCCCTGTGATAGCATAATATTCTAGATAATATTCTGCATAATTCAAATTATAAACACAACACTCCAACTCCAAAGACTAAGACGTCATGACATCTGTCTGTTACACATGACAATAATGATGTCATGACAGTTGTAGATGTTTCAACATCTTCAGTATCTGCCAATTATTATAACCCCATCTATCTGTGTCACTATGTCAGGACATCTTGTTTGACATGTTCTACCAGAATCTAGACCATGTTAATTTAACATATGGAACTTCTTATTCAACATGTTCCAGCCATATTAGTTTTACCAAACATAATGCCAATCATAAAATCATAGAATTAACAATCTCCCCCTTTGGCTTATTTTGGCTAAAACTAATTTACATACAGGTGTAGCAGTACCTCATGTAGCAGTACCTCAACATCACATCTTCATATCAGACCTCGATACTACACAATATTACTTCTCCCCCTTTTTAGCCATAAAAAGACAAAGGGATAGTAATAACCATAGAGGTATATAATCTCCATAAGTTTTAAACACACACAAGCTTCACAATAATGCCAATAAAACAAGACCATAACTCCCCTTGTTTTATATAATCATTTCTCCCCCTCAAGAGAAACCACCTCAAAGAGAATAACATAGAGACACATTAAACCAGTCAGGATTAACAACTCCTCCTCAACTCAGAGTCACCAGGCATACAAACTTTCTTCATATGAGCAGTAGAAAGTTACATACTACTAAAACTATGCAGAAATTAAATCAAAACTTTCTGCAACAAGATGTCCCAGATCAGACAAACAAATGTTACAACATCTGATCTGACATCATAAGTAAGCATGCACATAAGTTCTTCAAACATGTCAAAGACATCCAACATGACATCATGAGACATCATAATGTTTTACTATGCATCCAAACTCAAAACCTTCAATCTCCCTCTTTGGCACATTGTGGCTAAAACATTATCATACCCATACAACCAGAAAAACTAGAAAAACACAGAACGCAAAGATCAATGTAGCAAAAGAAAAATTCTGGTTAGTACATGTTAAAACATCTGGTTAGACATCACCCAAATAGAACATCAGCTCTCCCCCTGTCATGGATAACCAATTCTCTTGACCACTACTTCACATATCTGCTGAACATTTTGCTAAACAGATTCATAAACTATAAATTCAATCTTGACTTCTACAAATCCATATATACCAGCTCCTTGAGAATAACTCCAAGATCCTTGAGCATAACTCCAAGCTCTTTGAGCTCCTCACATAACAAGGACATGACTGAAAAATGAATCTCAGATCCACACATTATCATGACTTTTTGGTTAGACAATGTGTCATGCATACTTGGTTTGACATCTCTCCAGTGCCAAAATATATAGTTTCCTTGCTCCACAAGAACTCACTTCTCCACACATACTCAGTTTGTTCAGACTAACCCAATCTCAGGTAGGGTTACTTGCAGCAGAAGAAAATAACATTTTACCAAAATCTTCCTGATCATATCCTCACAGTCTGACACATTCTTCAGCTTTAAATCTACTTGTAATTGCTTGCACTAGTGGAGTATTCGTCATAGTAGCCTTGCATTCACCAAGCATACTATTGTAATATGCATATTCTGATCCAAAAAATCAGAAATTCATCTTCTAACAACAACGTTTATCCTCAATCCTCCATATCATAATCTCAGATCTCCTTCAGGGATAACACAAAGTGATGTTACAACATCATTTAGGACATCAATTTTTCTTCATAGAACCCAATCAAATGGTTCTTGATATATCATTCAAAGAGCTCATTAAACTTGATAGTCCTTTAATACAAGAATATCTTCAAAAGATCACACCTTCAACATCTAATTTAGGTCATCACACTCCAAAACACCATGAAGAGAAATAAACAGCCACATAGAGAAAAGTAAATTCTCTACACTTCTTGAATTATAATGTTCAGACTGCAGTCCTGCACTTTTACATCATACATATACATAGTCTCCTGTCAATGTATTTTGTCATCAGTTGAAAGCACAACATCTTTCATATACAGATAAACACTCAGCTCCCGTCAGAGTATTCACTATCGGTTAAATGCACATCCTTATCAAAAGTAGACAAATACTCAACTCCTGTCAAGGTATTTATCATATGTGATAAAGTAACCTTCTCACACAAGGTATGACAATTGGTCTGACATTTTTTTCCTGCACATTTGTGGCACTAGTTGATCCTTCTTTGATTAAACCACACCACTGATCACTTCAGATTAGGTAAGTGGTTTGACCTGATACTCCACCATGAGCACAACTAACTTCCTTGGCTAAAAACTCAACACCTTTAAGATATTGTTCCAACATCAGATCTGACACTAATCTCAAACACATTGATTTTATACTAACTAAGGTCTTAGAGGAACATCTGTAGCAATCCATGTACAACTATTTGCATGGGATACAAGGGTTCACCAGTAGTTGATCATCCTTTCTGATCGTAGCATAAATACATGCAATGAATTGCATGATACATGCCACCAACATGTCTGCATATTCTACTCATCATGTGGAAACATCATATAACTGGGCCTAAGCTTGATGAAGACTTCCCTTGATCATACACCAATAACTATGGTTATTAGCAACACACTCCTACTTTCTTCAACTTGAGACCTTCTTCAGAATATAGCATAGATGCATCCTCTTCCAGATTAGGAGTAGGTTCCAAACATATATGATCATCACACATTTTCTAGCACCCAAAGCATCCATCATGTTAGTAGGATAACACACCCGTTTCCTTCTTTTGGAACACAAAACTGAGCATGGTTCTGAAGTCGTTACTAATTTCAAGATTACTACCTTTTCTTCAACCAGCTCCAGCTGAAATGCTATGATATTATGAATGATACTTTGAACAAATACAAACTGTCAGTAGCATCTCAAATAGTGTTCAACTTCACAGCTTCAAAGATCCTTCAAAACAACTACAATCTGACATTAGGATTGACATATCAAACTCATCTTCTTTCTTGATGAAACTTCCTCCAGTTCATGATTTAGAAAATCAGAAACATGTATCTTCACAAGAGAAATCATCTTTAGATATACCAGAACTACATTGGACACCATAACCAGTAAGATTCTCCTAATTAGGTCACCACAAATAAGCTTAAGAGATAAATTATCAAGATCTTCACCCCCACATAAAAGTTTTGAAAATGATACTCTTTTGCTTTGGCTCCAACCTCTTCTTTCACCAGGAATCTCTCATTAGGAAACACAACATTATAAACTAAATGTTCTCCAGTTATGTAATCAGATGTTAGGACATCAGACTTGACATTATGAATTGAAGCTTTACAACAACCTTTGCATGAAGTATTGGGGAACCACTATGAAAAACAACATCAATCTAACAAAACACAGCGAAAATAACAGAGCAATTCTTCAGCGAGAAATAAACTCCCCCACAGCAAGATCCTCCAAAAAAGACTAAGACATGATGTCAAGACATATTTTCTGACATCACAATAACATCAGTAAACCTAAGCGCATATAACACCATTATATCATACTCCCCATAAATTGCATGATCATCAATTCAGATTCAAATATAACTCCCCATACAAGAACAACCAAAACACTTCCTAAACACAGTGCATCCAATCCAAGTAACACACAAACTTGGTATAACTTCAGAATATATCAGAGGCACATGCAACAGTATATAAGTAGAAACCAAACCTCATGAAAACAAAATACAAGCCTCCTTCAGATATAGAATTCTCTGAGCCAATATGTCAAGACATTCTGTCTTACGTCACAGCTACACAACAAACACACATAAACGTTAGGACATTCTGTCTGTCATCACAACTACACAGTAATTCACCACCAAAGTTCCAGGCCTGATAACACCACAAATAGGTCCAACACACACGTTGTCAAGAATAGTCCATCCTTCACTTATAGGGACCATTCAACCACCAAAAAGAACATATCACGCTCAAACAACTTTTCAGTATATCAACCTTCTTCCTTTACCAAGAACCAGAAAGTATCCCCCATGGATCTCATCTAGAAATAGACTAGGATGCCTACTCTTATGCCAATTGAAATTCTGGTATAGTAGACCTAGATGTCCAACAGGATGTCAAGACATCTGGTATGACAGAAGCAACAAGGTAAAGCATATACAATAATAATACTGAAAATCATAAATAACACAAGAATTGTATACCCCGTTCGGTGCAAACTCACCTACATCTGGAGGCTACCACGCCGAAAGCAAATTCACTATCAGCAGTATTAATTCAAAGCCTAAATAGTCCCAGTTTACAACTTCTCACTAAATCCCTACCCAGTGCAACTTCTACCTAGAAATCATCATCTAGATATGAGAAATCACCATCTCACTCTCTAAATCATCTCAGTGATAATTATAATTAATAAGATCAAATCAAAAGACATACTTTCGTGATAATACCTAACCAAGATTCTTGATCAAGAACACAACTTGGATTTTCTTCAAAGCTTCATCCAAGAACAACACTCAACTCATTACCTACGGGATTTTGAGTGAGAATACAACCTTACAACTCAATAAACTCAGTATAACCCTAATATCATAATGATAAATGAGTGGCTCACAAATACCAAATCTCCTAGAGAGTGGTTCCTAAACAAAGCCCTAATGTTTACATCTTTTCTATTCACAACTTGTATATAAAAATAGGTTACAATGATTCTATTTATAACCTATTTCCCAACTGGATTTGGGCCTTCTAAACATAACAATTTTGCTATTACAAATCTGCAAAAGATCCTGCTACAAATTAAGTCTTCAATCAAATCTTCCAAAATCTCCTTATTTGGAAAGTATATATCCCTTTGTGAATTCTTATTGAATCTTATAAATCTTTAAATCACCACCCCTTTAAATCAACGCCACATATGATTACATAACATCTCTAGAATATTCTGCATTTTTTAAAATATAGCAGAACTATTTACTCTAGTTCAGCACAGGCGCGATGTCGTATGCAATGTCGTAGGATATCTTCTTCGACATGTTCCAGAATATAAGGATTATCTTTATAAATACCTTGAAAAATAGCTCCACCTTGAATCTCTTAGTCCTTTAAAATAACTCTGACAGCTCCACCTGTGATAGCATAATATTCTAGAGAATATTCAGCATAATTCAAATCATAAACACAACACTCCAGCTTCACAAACCAAGACGTTATGACATTTGTCTGTAACACATGAGAGTAATGTTGTCATGACAGTTGCAGATGTTTCAACATCTTCTTCAATATTTTTCAATTATTATAACTTCATCTGTCTGTGCCACTATGTCAGGACATCTTGTTTGACATGTTCTACAAAAATCTAGACAATGTTAATTAAACATATAAAATTTCTTATTCAACATGTTCCAACAATTATAGTATTATCAAACATAATGTCAATCATAAAATCATAGAATTAACAGAGTTCATTATGAATATACCTGTGGATATTAATAACAGAAGGAGTGAGGATTTTAGAAAGGTTTATGGCATAAAGTTTGGTAAAACATGATATTCCTTCAAGATGTCATGACTGGTGTCTTAACATGTGGTTCTAAGTATTTTTCATGTATGATTGTATTGTTGCAGGAATCTGGTCTTGATGTCAATACAAATGTTCTATCATTCTTTAACAAAACATTCTTTTCAGAATGTTATATTTGTTTGTTGTGCAATTATCTTTTGTTTGTTTTGTTGAGTGAATAATTATGCAATTATTAAGGATAATATTAGAGCAAACTATTTCGCTTTTAGAAGAATCAGTTGTTTCCTTTCTTATAAATTTTGTTTTTGAAGATCAATCAGTTTTTAATGAAGATCTATTATGACTGCTTTCATTGCTCATATTCATGAAGATCGTTCTCTACTTAAAGTGGTGCAAACCCTAATTGAAGTACACATAAATTAGAGAGATTGAAAAAGATGCGCATTCTAGTTAGGGTTTTTGTTTTGTGTTGTTGTTTGTGAGCCATTCATACAACACCTAGATGTTTGAATTGGACTGATTTTTAAGTTGTAGTTCTATCCACTCTAAGCTTTTAAGCATGAGTGTTTGTTCTTGATTGAAGCTTTTAAGCAAGATCAAGTTTTTTATTTTGGAAGAGTATTCTTCTATTTTCTTGAAAGGTTTTGTTTGATTATCACAGTATGTGATTGAGGGGGAGTAAGATGGGGTTCTCTTATCTAAGTGTACTTAGATAGAAATTGCATTGGGTAGTGATTAAGTGAGGGGTGTAAACTGTGATTGTTTAAATCTGAATTGATACTACTAATAGTGGATTTCCTTCTTGGCTTGGTAGCCTCCAGAGTAGGTGAGTTTGCACCGAACTGGGTTAACCATCTATTGTGTTTTTACTGATGTACTTTTTACTGCACTTACCTTGAGAATATTCAGATAGTAATATTGTGACATCGCCTTCGACGTCACATATCTGATACCAGAATTTCAACTATGCTGAATATCCATGAAGTCAAAACATTTTATCAATCGATTTACTTTCACAAAATATATGATCAAGTTATCCTTGATACATATGTATTCCTTTGTGATTTTCTTCACGATTAGCTCAGAATCTCTTTTGATCTCGACAATATTTTCCCCTAGATCTAATAAGATTTCAGGCCCATCTATTAAGGCTTCATATTCAATCTCGTTATTGGAACAAGCTCCTTCAATTTTAAACTTGAACTTTGTTGGCACTTTGTTTGGTGAAATAATTAACACCCTAACACTAGTACCATTCTTATGGCTAGAACCATCGAAGTTTAACCTTCAAGGCTTTGTCTAAAAATATTTCAAAGACGTCCCGACCACTGCCTGGTCTACGATTAAGTATGCAACTATTTTCCCCTTCATATCCTTTAAAGGAGCATATGTAAGGGAATACTCAATTAAACCTGGTGTCCATTTTCCAATTCGACTATGCAAAATTGGTTTAGACAACATATGTTTATTAATATCAAAATGAGAAGATACATAAAAATCAACTGCTTTTATATATTGCTTTAACTTCATGCAAGAAAAGTACAAACATAGGCACATTTCTTCGACCGAACTATACCTAGTTTCTGCATCATTTAAATTTCGGCTGAGGTAATATATAGATCTTTCGACGACATTATCATCCTCTTGGACTAACATGCTCCTTATAGTCAGGTCTGAGGCAAAAATGTACAATCTCATACACTTATTCCTAATAGGTGGGGATGATATAAGAGGATTTTCTAAATATTCCTTAATCTCATCAAACACCTTCTGATGCTCTGGTCTCCACAGGAACTCTTCCTTTTTCAAGCGGAGCAATGGTGAGAATGTTCGCACTTTTCCATTGAGGTTCGATATGAACCTTCTCAAAAAGTTAAATTTTCCCAAGAGAGATTGCAAATCTTTCTTTGTTGACGGTGGCTTCGTCTCTTCGATGGCCTTGGTTTTGCCTTGGTTTATCTCGATCCCCCTTTTATAGACCACAAAGCCATGAAAATCCTCTGACTGCACATAAAACGCACATTTAAGGGGGTTCATTTACAAACCATATTTTCTCATCCTTTCGAACGACTGTCTAAGATGGTCGAGATGACTATTTCCCGAAACATATTTAATAATTATATCGTCAATATTTATCTGCATGAACATTTCAATATAGTCGTGAAATATAGATTTCATCACCTTTTGGTAAGTTGCCCTAGCATTCTTCAAGCCAAATGGCATTACTACCCACTCGTAGGTTCCTAAAGCTCTGGGGAATCAAAATTCCATTTTCGGCACATCTTCATATGCAATGCAAATTTGGTTATATCCAAAATAATCATCTAACATACTAAGGTATTTAAAACCCGCTTCTAAGTCAACCAACATTTCGGATACAAAAGTTGGGTATTCGTCTTTAGGGGTCGCTGCATTTAGATATTTAAAATCTATGCAAAACCTTAATATTATGTTTTCCTTATAACAAGAACGATGTTGGCTATCCATTCGACATACCTGTCGATTCTTATGAACTTACTTTGTATGAGTCTTTCGATCTCCTCCTTAATTTTGAACATTATCTCTGGTGTAAATCACCTCGGCGTCTGCTTGTCTGGCTTCTTGCCTTCCTTTATTGTTAGCTTTAACTCCACCAATTCCCTGCTTAAACTTCACATTTTTTTATAATCCCAAACAAACAATCTTTGAACTCTTTAAGTAATTCTATTACCTTTATCCTCAGGCGTGGATTGATGTTGGCACTTATATAAGTTGGTATCTTGGTCGATCCATCTCCCAAGTATATTTCTTCTAGTGGATCTTGTGGCTGCATCTTGGTAGTAGATGCCACTAGGTCCTTTTTGAAACCTAAAGGCTTGTCATCATAGACACAATCAAGCTTCTGGTCTTTTCAACCATCTTCCTCCAAACCGACTAATTGCAGATCTCTGAAGGGATGAGGTTCAACATTTACTCAATTTCCCACATCAAACACTTCTATTTTGTTGGTTTCAATAGTCATGTGTGGTATTTAGGCTTCCAAAGTCGCTTGTAATCTATTCTCGACCACATAGGGCATAACTCGAGCAAATGTTTTGAACTCAGTTATCATCACCAAATTTGTCTCCTTGCCTGTTGGTAGGGCTCCATTTGTGTACTAGACTTTCTCCCTCATGACCTCTCGTCCTCAAGTAAACTCATGGGTTGGGTGAAGGTTCAAGAAGAAAAATTCCTCATCTAGAAGCTCATAACCAGTTTCAAATAGTATATATGGAGCTACCTTCGCCAAGTTCTTGTCGAAATTCCTTTTGTCTACATGGTAAACTTAGGCCATGTAGTAGCCTTGGTCCACTTAGATGTTTTTGAAAATTCCAACTTCGCGCCAAATGGATATCCTTTGGTGTAGAGACAAAGGGAATTCCATTATTCCTTCTATCCATTCTCTTCCTATCAACAAGTTATAACTAGCCCTTATAGATACTACCATGAACACTGTAGGTCGAGTAATAAACCCTAGTATTATATCCACCTAAACAACTAAACATTTGGCCAGTATTTCCTTCACAATTATAAAGGACCATATTGTGGGGCCTAATGTCAATGCCAAACACTCCTAACTTAGCCAACATAAAATATGGCATCAAATTCACCACAGTTCCATCGCCAACTAGTATCTTGTTAACGACAATGATTTCGACCATATCCGTTATGAACAGAGGATTTAGGTTGTTCTTCATTCCTTCGGGGGGCTCTCAAAGAAAGCATTAAAGTCTTGAACGCACCCATTTTTCATAACAAAGTAACAGACTGGCTTGTGTTTTTCCATATCTTCTTCCTCGTAGTCTTCCTCTTCAGTAACCTCAATCACACAGTCATATTCAGAAGGAAGTATAGAGACCATATTAAATAGGACATCAAAGCCGTCTTCCAACCTGAAGTCAAAATTATTGATTACCAACTCATCCTATTTAGCTTGTTTTTCTCTGTAGATCTTATTGGAGGGAAACAACTTCCTCCCAACTAGTTTCTTTTCCTAATCATCCTTGGGCTTTAGTGGTGGCCTGGTCTTGCTTGAATCAACACCATTCCTTTCGGCCTTCTTTTTCCTCTAGAATCTATGCCATTATCTCCTAGTCATGGGATTCTTCCCCTTGTAGTTCGTTCTAAGACAATAGGATTGTCTTTTAGACATCTAAAAAATTTCCTTGTATGTCATGGAGGACCCTCGACCAATCTCAAAGTTTCTCCATTTTGGATTCCTGTTGTGTTCTCTCTCAGCAGATTTCGACCATTTCCCTTAGGTAACATCAACTTAAGGCTTATAGGAGTTTGGCTTTACCTTTTGTGAGCCAGTTGCTTGACCCTTCTTTTGAGGTACACCTCCCTTGTTGAAGTGGTACTGAGGTTTAGTCCTCTTGTTGTCTTTGGCCTTTTGAGCCTTTTTGACTTTGTTAGAAGCTTTCTTGTCGAACGAAGTACTACATCTAGGGTACAACATCACTTTGGAGTCATCATCTTAACACATGTAACGAAATTCAATAAAAGTTTCACCAGCTTTTTGGAACACAACTTCACTTTGAGTATGTCTTTGTTCAGAGTATTGTGCACAAGATCCATGAAAAGAAAACATTATGAGGTTTTATGTCCTAAGAAATGATGATATTTACAAAAACATTGTTTCTTCCTTTGCTCTAATGGTGGAACCTTTGTGCCTGGAGGAACAAGTACTTGACCATCTACGACCAGTAAATCAAAAATCTCATCGCATTTGGTTACATCGAAGGCGTAAGTTTTCTTAGGAAATCTATCATTTTCTTTAGGTTCTAGAGGATTCTTGCCATTTGCAGGCATACGTAACTCACACACATATTGGCGGACCTGGATTTAATTCAGCCACGTCAACCTCAGACTCTTCGAGATGTTCATATTTGACCTCAGACGCTATGTCTTGGTTTTGCATGTCGACATAAGGTATTCTCTCTTTTTTACCCTTACTAGTTCTGGCATTTCCGGCCTTCAATCTCTCGACTTGCCTAACTTTATCTGCTAGCCGGACCATATCTCTCGGATATTGAGTATCTAGCTTCTTCCTAATGGAATAGTCTATCCCACCAGCAGCCATTTTGACAAGTTCATGTTCAGAAACTTGGGTAAAACACCTAGTTTTTAACAACCGAAATCTATTCAAGTAATCATCAATTGATTTAGTTAACTTTCGCTTGACACTCGACAACTCCAAGCTAATCTTAGATTTTCCAATATAGAATTGTTCATGGAACAATCTCTCTAAGTGCGTCCAATTATGGATTGAATGAGGAGATAAGGTAGTGTAACAGTAAAAATCGTGAGTGTAAGCTATTGATTAACTTAACTTAAAGAACAAGATTCGCCACTACACTTTTATTGTTTCCAAAAAGGAAAAGGAAAAAGAACGAACAAAACCTAAAGAAGTCTAAAAGCAAAAAAAAAGCTAATAAAACCAGACAGAGACAAGGGTAAGGGGGTTTAAGCCTTTATTAATGTTTTTGATCCAAATGGACAAAAGGAAAATGGAGGAAACATAAACATGTGTCCAATGGACAAAGGAAAAATAGCGGAAGCATAAACATGATAGTGGATTATGAATATAAGGCATAATAATAAAGAGAGATAAGGAGCAAGAAGGAAATATAAATAATATAGTAAGGAAGCAAAGAGTCAAAGTTAGAATTTAATGATTAATTGTTAGCACAAATGATCAATAATGATTGAATAATGCACTTAGGTCAAAGTTAATGAAGACTCGTTAGAGGATTGATAAAATCAAAGCCTCCTAAAAATAAGCTTCATATGTGTTTAACCAAAGACAAATAATCAACCATCCTTGGGCTTGAAATCATAAGTTTGGGCCACGAATGATCATTTTCCGATATGGGACAAATGTAGCGTTATGTTAAGCAATCGCGGACGGACTTATATAGAAGTTATGACATTATGAGGTCGGTCGATATGATCTTTATGCTAATGCATGCTAGAGAAATGAATATAGGTCATTCTCAAAAAGAAATACCACATGAAAAGGAAAGAGGTATTGATCTTGTCTTGATTAAGAACTCAATAAGAAGTTCAAGATGTATAAGACTTTCATTGATCAAAATAAAATAGATATAGATGAAGAGAATGCCAAATTGAACCACATAAAGATGTAATCCAAGGAAAATAACAAAGGAAAGGGAAAGAAGAAGTCAAAAGAATCAAAACAACCCCAAAAATAGGTCAAAAACAATATTCTGGACAGTGGTAATCGATTACCCTAATGATGTTAATCAATTACCCTGTAAAACGTTTGAACTACATGCGCAAAACATGATGGTAATCGACTACCCTGATGTGGTTAATCGATTACCACTATTATAACAGCCGAAAATCAGTTTGAAAAAGGCCAAATCCTTGATCAATCATTTCTCCAAACACCTCATGATCAAGGATGCAATTGAGCACGAAATTCAAGGTAAACAACAACACATATCGGCAATCAAACACAATTTTCAAGATCCAAAGATCAAGAAACATGAATCATCCAAGAGATCACATTGTGGAAGATGATAATGATTTCAACAATGGTGGATCAAGAATTTACCACTTTAAATATGGAAATTGCTTCAAATTACTTCGAGAACCACACTCCAAAGCCTTGATCTTCTATAATTGATGAAGAAAAAGTGTTTGAATGAAGGTTTAGCTCAAATATTAGCAAGCTTCAATATGAAGCTTACTAACTTTCTATGGAAGAAAAGTGAGCTTTGAGTGAATTTGGTAGAATGGGGAGAAATTTTGCAAAATATGGCTATCAAAAGCTTGTGAAATGAATGAAATGAGGGTTCTATTTAAAGAGTATAGGTTTGGGAAATTTGGTGGCTTGGAATTTAGTTTGGAATCAAATTTAGGTTTGGAATTCAAATTTGAAGGCAAAAACCAAATCAAATGGAGCACATGTGATTAAATGATGGTGTATGATGGAATTTAATTGTAATGATGTAGGGGGATAAAATGAAAGTGATCTAGAATATTATCATGACGAAATAAGTGCAATTGATGACAAAATGCTGCAGAATTTGAATTTGTTAAATCTAGCCAAAATTTGCATGTGGTAATCGACTGCCCTTAGGATGGTAATCGATTAGCACAGTGAAAAAATGAGAAAAATGAATTTTCTTGCATTGTTGTGGATTTGGATTGATTCTTTCTCTTATCAAAGAAGGCATGGAAATAAACACATGAACATTGGAATTCCTTGAGTAATAATCAATCAATTCTTGGGATATACTTGATCAGATGATTTTGAATTGTTTATAGATCAACTTTAACTTTGTTTAGATGAATTTAATTCGAGTTGAGGAGTTATTCTTGGTTCAGACTTCTCCCTGAAAAAGTTAGTAAAATGAAAAACAAAATATTTTTGGATTTTGATTAAGGATTTGTAAACATAAACTAAACATGAAAGCAAATAAGAAACACACAATTGCTTGGTGATCCCTGCGAGGCATAAACCCACAACTGAAAGGGATAAGAGAACCAATGTGTGATCTTATTTATATGCAAATGATACAAATTAAATATGAAGAACCTTAGGGGAAAAAATTTGGGTGCCACAGGTAGTAAACCATGTGAATGCATTCTTTGTTAGAGAACTAAGGAAATATCTCATTCTCAAATTATCATTATTTACTATGTCACATGCCTCAGTCAGGTAATGAGATATATGTTTGACAATTGATTCATTGGTATCGCTAGCGAATTTTGTAAACTTAGGGACTTTTACTCCCATTGGCAACTCTTCCTGTAACACATACTCTAATAAAGGGGATGTATAATTTGGCCTTTGCATACCCATATTAACCCTATTTTGCGCCATTATCCTTTCGAAAATGGTTGTATGGTTATTTTCTCCTAAAAAATTTCCATGTCAAACCTGATCGATAACCTGGTCGGCATCTTGGTGTCGATTAACTATTACGACAGGTGGATTTCCTTCACTAGACACTTCTTGCTCTATGTGTTGGGGAATCACTTGTTATCCATGGTTCACAGTTTCATCCAATACTACTACCTCATTTCGAACCAGTCCAACAACCTGGGACTAGGCACCTGATCAAATTTGAATAGGGAGAGTACCGAAAAAATCAGCGATTATTGTCATTTGAGTCGCCAATTATTGGTAACCGTGATTTGTATTTTGAATCAATTGGTTAAATATTGTACTCACCTGTTATATTAGAGTATTTATCATGTCATGGTTACTCTCATCCATTTGTTGCCTCATTGTCATGACAAAACTTATTGTCAAAGTAGACCGTGCTTGAGAGCCAAATCCCGCACCCGTATGGGGTGGCACATTTCAACCATGATTATCTATGGTTGAGCCAAACCCCATAATAGGTGAAAACATGTTTGCAACATTATCCCCAAACATTGAAGGGTTATTTTACAAACTTACCATAATAGTAATTGATATTCCAAACGGTTTTTTATTCCCTGGCATTGATTGGCATTGTGAAGTTTGTGGCGAAATGCCTAAAATTCGTCGTCACGAAAGGCCTGTGAGTTGCTAGGTGACTCTTGGGAATTGGTGTAACAATTGTTTCCTCGGGTGGAATCAATGATGTTATTGTTATTGACGACATCACTGTGGTACTAGCAGTTGAAGGAATAGGTTGAGTTACTGACATTAAAATTGTTCTTGATTCAACACAATTAGAAGGTTGGTCTCCTTTGTTGTTTCTAGGATTCATCATTCTTCTAACATATCTTCTAACAAAAAATTTCCTCATTTCTCTCTTGGTTATTTTACCACACCTCAATCTCATGCACTCTCCCACACAAATAGTGAAAAGTTAACGAAACTCACGTATAAGTTTTTTAGATCTTTTAACAAAACAAAACAAATAAACGACAACCACACAAAACTGTCCCACTGGGTGTGCAAATTTGTTTACAATGGAATTTGGTAAACAAATACAAGTTTATATTAATACTTAAGGGATCAATCTCTAAAATCTCGTGGACATATTCGTGTGTTGTTTTTTGTTAAAAATAAGGGCGGTCGTCGAAGTTAGCATAAACTTCTGGAACGACGTTGTGATTTCTTGAAAATAAAGAAATGTAATTGAAAGACAAGGCAAATGTAAATAAAATTCAAGGTAAAGTAAGGTAAAAGTATTGCATTTAAAGATAAAGGGCAAGGAAATAAAAGACTTGAAGTTAAAAGACTTGAAGGTAAAATGCAGAAGAAGTAAAGTTTGCTGAAAAGATAAAGGTAGTCGAAATAAAGTGCAGAAAAACGTAAAGGCAATTGAAAGGAAAAAATGTTTAAATGCATAAAAAGAAAGACTATTTTAAGATAAAATTTTGGAATGTATTAAATTAGTGGAACTCAAACGTACATTTTTCTCACTCATTTCTCACAACGCAAGTACTTTGATTGTAGCAGAAATGTGTATAATTTTCGAAAACCTTACAAAATAAACCTAAAAGAACTTGGCTACTCATATTATAAGAATTTAAAACATTGAGTCTAGAGAAATAATACATGAAATTAGTTGTAGAATTTACTCTTCAATCGTCAAAAACCTTCATTCTAGAGCTTTTTGATCACTTTAGCCATCAAATTCACGCTCTCCAATGTCCAACCCTTGCAAAATTTGAAATTTTTCCTTTTATACACGTCTGAACCAATCAAGATTATTGCTACGAGGTTTTATGATCGTGTCAAGATTTGCGAAAATCTCCTGAATCGTGTCATGGTTTGCTCAAATCAGGTCACAATATTTCCAGTATCTAACTCTTTTTATTGTTTTCATTTGTCTTTTATCCCACCTCAATTTATGTTATGAAACTCTGGACATGGTCAAATTACCACACAAATATCATGATGTAAAATGTACTAAAATATGAGTTCAAGTGCGTCTAAATCACACCATAATCTTTCGAGCAACTTTTAGACAAATTTTCTAAGCTTTCTTCAATTTTGACAACCTTGTTCCTTTTTCATTTTTTGGTTAAGTTTTCCTCTAAGATTCATTATTTCTTGGTTGATTACATCTAAAACAACAAAAATTGATTCTCAAATTACATCATGAGTATAACTCCAAACTTGAATTGTTGTTTTTCTTTAAGGGAGTTGCTTGAAAACTATAAATTTGAAGAAAAAATAGTACGCTTACCCAACCAATGACATTCACCAATTCCATCTAAATTTGTTATTTTTGTTCCTTACTTCAATTCAAATTAATCCAAAGAGTTTTTCCAACTTTGATTGCACTCGATCTATCTCTCATTCTCACATGTTCACTAGAATTGAATAATCATGATAATCGCTCAATCAATATACAAAAGTTATCTTATAATGAATTTGAAACATTTATAATAAGTTGGTCAAAGTCACATTCAAATACACACTTATAAGATTTTTTCAGGTTACAACGAGACTTATGTCAAAATACGATATTTTTGGGATAATATACTTAAATCTTTGGAGTTAAATACCTATTATTTTCCTTATTTCAACGTAATCCTAAATACACAATACCAATTGTTAACTCATGGATACTAGAAATTAAGTTATTTTATTCTTATTTTTCTTTTCGGAATCTATTTTTCAAAAGTTATTTAAACTTCTTCATTTATACATTTTATTTAAACATTTAATTGTTTCTATTATTTTATTAATATTTTTTAATACTATAATACCCCTACCTCGAATTTAAAACATTCTTTATTTCATGAGTAACTTCAAACTTAGTTTTTTTATATATGAGAATTTTTCAATCCATCTCATGTATCTCTTAGTCACCTGCTGCATTTTCAATTATGTTCCCTAGTTCCGCTGATACATTTACGGACGCATCATTTTTTTGTTTTACATTGAAACCTTTTGCATATATATCTGCGGAACTAGTGGGAAAACATTTTTTTTAATTAAGTCAAACTAAATAGACGGAGACATATATAATAATGTTATAGAGACTAAAAATATATATTTAAAGTCAACATGATGAAAATCTTGAGTCAAGGGATTAAGTTTTCCGCCAATAGAAAACTTTTTTATCTGTATCTCTTCAACATATTGTTTTGGTGTAGTCATTAATCTTCATTCAATGTGTTGTATGATAAAAATAGATTCAGCGCAGATCAGCTACATAATTTGACTAATAACTTATGCTACACGTAACAATATCATTTGTTTACTTTTTTTAAATAATGTCTTTTAAATTATTACTGTTTTCGTTTAATTTTAGAAGCCCTTCTCTGTCTTGGATAACGTCAAAGAAGTAATGTTTTACTGTTATCCAAGACATATGGTAGAGTGAACACAAAATAAACAAATGATATTGTGACGTGTAACATAAGTTATTAGTCTCTATAACATTATATATACGAATCTGACTTAATTAAAAAAAAATGTTTAGCTGAAATTCATTAGTTCTGCAGATATATCTACGAAAGATTTCAACATAAAAATAAAAAAAGGTACTTTCGGAGATATATCAGAGGAACTAGAGAAGACATAATTGAAAACACACATAATATGTGAGAGACCCATATGATGGAATAAGAAATTCTCTTATTAATTGAAAGCTAACATTTCTACCTAACTTTTCAAAGAGAGTAGAAAGATTAATCTTTCAAGTCAAATTGGCTAAATAAAATTTGGCTATGTCACCAAAATAAAAGGTTTATCTAAAATCATACAATTGACGCAATTCCTTATTTTTACTAATTTTCTCAATTTATTTATAATAATAATTAAAATACTTATTATTTTAATTATTTTCTAAATTATTCTACCAAATTACTATATTTTTACCATACTCTACCATTACCACTCACCCCAAAACTACTATATTCTAACAAATTCAATCATATCGAATAATATAGTACATTTTTATTAAATTAATTTTGTTAATATATTAAAAATATTATACATAATAATAATAATTAAAAGATACAAAATATCAATTATTTCTACATAAAAAACGAGAATGACTTTATTTTAAAACAAATTTTATTTATTAAAAGACAGTCATTTTGAAATGGATAAATAGTTAATAAATGAGTTGGTGGCATATACTATAGTTAGCATATGTTGTTTGTGTGAGGATTTGTTTGATGGCTTAAATCTAAAGTAGTCCATTATCTTATTAATGAACCGTTGACCCACATATTATTATGATGCAAATGCTAATAGATGTCAATTAGTTTGGAGTAAATAAATAAAAGATGAAGCAAGTTGGTTGGTCCAAATTCATCTCTTAATTCTACACATGTATAAGTTCTGTTGAATTTTGATTGAATAACGAAAAGTGTGTATTCTTTTTATTTAGATAAATATATCTTAATTTTGAATGGTATAAGAAGATTCATACTCATCAATGTCTTTCATTAACTACTATTCAGATCTCTAAATTAAGAGATTAATCAAGAAACTACTCTTCTATAATTATCACTGTCGACTCAATAAATCCAGAAACCCAGTTCCATTTCTAAAAATAGACCTAATTTTTTCAAATACAATTAAAATAAATAAAAATAACATATAAAAATATAATTATATATTAATTAAAAATATATTTAATTATAATTATTTTGACATTTGATTTATCTCATTTTATTATTATGTGTTAAGTTTTTATCATAGTAGTTTATTGATTTTTTTATTATAATATTCTTTTATGTCTATTAATATTAATGAAATAATGATATCTTGTAAAAAATTTGGACCCTCTAATATTTGGGTCTTTGTTAATAGGGAGATTTTTTACTAGGGAACATTGATCATTGTGGGTCTTTATTCGTTGAGCAACATTTTTGTAAGAGACACACCACGTATCTACCCAAAATCCTAAGATGATAGGTAGTGGGTTCTTTCTCTTATAAATGCTCAAGTCACCATATTCATATCAAATGTGAGACTATTATCCACACATACTCACACTTGATATATTCTCAACACCTGTGCGGTAGAACTTGTTGCTCTTGTACATGATCGGCTCTAACATTCACTATAAAATTAAAATTAAATAACTAATTTTTTATAACTAAATATATAGTATTATATTATAAGAATGAAGATATAAAATAGAAAGGAAAATGAAAAAAGAAGAAGGAAAAATATACAGTGTATTATTCTCTTCAAATTTCAAATGTATTCTTTTTCAATGCATATGAGTCACAATTATGAGTCGCATTTATAGGATATAAAATTTATAAGTTACCATTTGTTTGATTAATGTAAAATGTAAGCACGCAACATCATAAACATCATAAATATCATAAGTATAATCATCATCATAAACATCATTAACATCATAAGAATCATAATCATCATCATCATCATCATCATCAACATCATAAGCATCATCAAAAACATCATCCGAACATCATTAGAAGGTCTCACTCTTAAACATATAGGTTTCCAATCACAATTCATCCCTGTAATCCTTTCGGATTACTAACCATCAAAAATCGCCAATTAAGGTTGTCACTGCAATCCTTTCAGATTACAATACTCAACAAATTATGGTTAATACTTTATTTATTTTTCATCAAAAATGACAAAGTTATTTTATTACCTAAACCTCAAACACATCAAAATTTCTCAGGGAAACTCAAAACATCTCAATACCTCTCAATTCTAAAAAAAATGTCTCTAGAGAACCGCAAAAATACTCTAAAATTTATAGAGTTCTTTGCAATGAAGATTGGCACTTGAAATATCCTGATTGTGAAATGGAGATGCTTAATGCCTACATTTCAGACCACACTCCTATTAGAGTTAATAGAATTGGCCAGATTTGGGAGAACCCAAACAAGTATAGGAGGCAGTTTAAGTTTCTCAATTGTATTGTTGATGATGAAAAGTTCAGGGACATTGTAGCAAGTAATTGGCACAACACAATGAGTGGAGAACCTATGTATGTTTTTTTGGAAAAAGTTAAAAAGGCTGCAACACCCTTTGAAGGCTCTGATTAATACTGCTACTAAGGGGGTAAAGAAGATTCCGACAACCAGAGAGCTCCTTGACCAAGCTGAAAACAAGTTAAATCAAAATTTTCTCAACCAATACTACATGGAGCAGGTCAAGACCCTTACTAAAGAGCTCAATAAGGCTACTGAGCTAGAAGAAAAAATCCTTATTTAAAAGTATAAAATAACTTGGTTACAAGCTAAAGATGAAAATAATGCTTATTTCCATTCCATAATTAGAGGGAAGAGAAAACAAATTGGCATGTACAAGTTGGAGGACATGATTAGGAACCTGCTTAATGAGCAAAAAGCTATTAAAGATGAAATTATTGGTTTCTATATTGATCTGGTGCGAATTAAGGCTCAAAGGAGAATAAAAGTTGATATTAAAGCTCTTAGAGAGGGTCTCCAATTGAAGGAAAACCACAGAAGATTACTGGAGCAACCAATTTCTGACAAATAAATTTGGGAGGCTTTGTAGGACATTGGAGACACTAAAACACCTGGACCTGATGGATACACTGCTAAATTCTTCAAAGTTGCCAGGGAGGTGATAAAAATAGATGTTAGAGAAGCCATTAAAGATGTTTTTGAGAAGGAGAGGTTGTACCCTACAGTGAACTATGCTCTGGTAACCCTTATTCCTAAAACTCCTAGTGCCAAAACTATGAAAGAAATAAGGTCAATTGCTTGTTGCACTACTCTATACAAAATTATATCCAAGATTCTCACAAACAGGTTGAACAAAGGGATTAAGATAGTTATGGATGAGAGTCAAACATCATTTCTGCCTGGCAAAGTGATTCATGATAATATCATCATTGCTCAAGAATTGTTGAGAGGTTACAATAGGAAGCATATTTTTCCCAAATGTGCCATTCAAAAGGACATCCAGAAAGCCTATGACACAGCGGAATGAGGTGTTTTAGAAGAAACTATGAAAGATATGAGTTTTCCCACCAAGTTCATTAAATGGATCATGATGTGTATCACAACACTCTCCTACAGATACAACATCAATGGGCATCATACTAGTTGTTTGAAGACTAAAAGAGGGTTAAGGAAAGGAGATCTAATCTCCCTCATTTCTCTTTGTATTGGTCATAGAATATTTACATAGAACCTTAAAGAAGCTGCATCAGATTCCCAATTATAACTTCTATCCCAGGTGTGACAAGTTGTAGATAACAAATATATGTTTTGCTGATGATTTAGTCCTTTTTGCAAGAGGGGGCCCAATGTATGTTCAATTGATGACGCAGGAATTTCATAAATTCTCTGATGCCACTGGCCTGAAGTGTAATCCTACTAAATGTAAGGTGTATTTTGGAGGAGTCAGTAATGAGAACAAGAGGAAAATTTTAGAGGCAACTAGATTTAATGCAAGTACCTTGCCCTTTAAATATCTAGGAGTGCTTCTTGATAGCAAGAAGATCAATGTCCACAATTATATGTCCATTATTGATAAGATGCTGGAGAGAGTTAACCACTGGTCAGATAGGTTATTAAGTTATGCTAGAAGATATCAGTTGATCCACAATGTTCTTTTTGCTATTGCCAATTACTGGTTGAAAGTATTTCCCTTGCCCAAAAAGGTTATTCATCATATTAAGCAGCTTTGCAGGGTGTTCCTTTGGATTGGTAATGAAGATAAATCAAAGAAGGCTTTAGTAGCTTGGAACATAGTTTGTAATCCAAAGAAAGTTGATGGTTTGAGCATCACTTCTTTGATTGAGTGGAATCAAGCTACAATGGGGAAACTCTTTTGGAACCTTCAGCAAAAATCTGACAAGTTGTGGGTTAAATGGATAAATACCTATTATATGAAAAATCAGGATATCATGATTGCCCCTATTCCTACTCAAGCCTCTTGGTTGCTGGAAAAAAATTTGAAGAACATAAACAAGGTCATGGGTACTAACTATTGGAGGACAGCATGGCAAAATCAGAGTTATAAGACTGGTATGTTGTACAAGGAAATCAGAGGTGAAAAAGAAAATATGGTTTGGAGAAACATTATGATTGCCAACTCTGCAAGACCAATAGCAAAGTTCATCATTTGGCTTGCCTTAATGGGGAGGTTAAATACAAAGGATATGTTGCATAAGTTTGGAATAACAAGTGATGGTATTTTTTTATTCTGTGATATGCAGGAAACTTTAAATCATCTGCTTTTTGAATGCCACAGTGTGAAAACTAGTTGGGAAGCAATCCTGAATTGGATTGGCTTTAATAGAAGTGTTGAATTATGGAAGGATGAAACCAATTGGATTATGACAGAAGTGAAGAAAAAAGGGTGGAGAAGGAAAGTGCTCAAAATGGCCTTCACATAAACAGTTTATGAAGTTTGGAAAACAAGAAATAAAAAATGTTTCAAAAAGGAAGATTTAAGTAGAGACATTATAGAGAATGTGAAAAACATAGTGAGTATTAGAAGTGTCACTCATAGTATACGTAGAAATCATGTTCATAGAGATCTTGTAACCCTTGAGTAGGCTTGTTAGCTTTGCTGATTTGGTCTTGTCCCTGGATCCAGTTGGATTGGGTTGTGTGTAATCGTTTTTGGTGAAATATAGTACATAATTATCCAAAAAAAAAAACTCTAAAATATTCAAAGTTCACTAAAGGTAAAAGTTTCACATTTGATAACTCTACTATGCATAAAGGCAAACAGTTTGACTCAAATTGCTCAAAAGTGACCTGAAGGTTACCAAAAGGGTTCTGACATCAAAAATTGCTAAAAAATCACTGAAAAACTCCCAAACTCGAAAAATTGTCGCTACACCTGAAATCGCCCGAAATCGTCGTTGCCGTAAATTGTCGTTGGAAAGTCACCGACCGCGACATAACACCACCTACAGCCGCCTCGTAGCGCGACCCACCATTCTGGAACTTGGAAACTACCGACTGCCGCAAATCAGCAATGCGACTCTTGCCGATTGATCCACTGGCTCTACCGTCGTGCGCCTCTCCCCCCCGAAACCATATTTTTCAAAAAGTCTCGATTTTAGATTTTCTAATAAAAAATTTCGATTATTGAAAAAAAAAATAGAGTGACAAGATTTGGTATTGTTTTAGAAAAAGTTACAATTTTGGGAAGAAATAAAAAATGTTTCAAAATAGGGAAAAAATATTCCAAAAATATCCCAACTATAAAATACGATCAAACAACATTGTACAAAATTCATACAAATTCATCACAATCCAGAACAAGTTCTATAAACCTACAAAAAAACAACAATTTAGAGATCGTAGGGGATTTATCCCAAATCCCATTTTTTGTTTTCAGAGAAATCAAACAAACAAAAAAAGTTTATCGATTACGCCAATAAGGTTTTGCCCAAACTCTTATTTGGCCAAAATTACACATATAAGACGAAATAAAGGAAATTTTGCATTAACCCAAAGTGTTGGTGGAATGGTAAGGAACTCTTACCATCCTGGCTACTCAAATCATCCATCAATAAGACAATTCCCCCTTACTTTAGAATTATAGCGTTCTAAGTTAAGTTGTTACTTCTCCTTTCTAGAGCTCTCCCTTAGGGTTTCCTAGTCACTTCTCTGTTTTTCCCAATTTCACATTTCAACCTTTCTCTCAATTCCAATTTTTTTTTTATTTAAATAACCTAATAGGTTCTGACAAATCTCTACTTTTCCCTAAACATTTCATTACTACATCTTAACCCTTCAATTTTATTTATAAAAAAAACTATAATTTCTCCCCTATTATCAATTTTAGTTATTGTGTAGACACCATAAATCAATATCTAATTTAACAAGGGGGCAAATTAGAATATTGAAAACTAAGAAATAACCTTCTAGTATTTATGTAGATTATGATCCCCATTTGTGGAACGATTGACAAAATACAGTTTATTAGGATTCTCTCTTCATCATCATCAAAAGAGATTTAAGAAACTAAGAAATTCTAAAAATCGAAAGATCACATACCCTAAACCTATAACAATTACAATGACAAACTCGGATACACTTTCACTTTTATTTTCTAATTAAATTCTATTACAGATTAAAGGGATATGAATCAATAGCATATTTGACTTATAGGAATGTGTGAGTTGATAGCATATTATGAATAGCTTCAACAAATTACTTAAATATAAATAAAAAATACAAACATAGATATTTATATTTATATTTGACTTATAGCATATTATCAATATTTATATTTTTATGCATTGAATATACATATTTCAGAAAAAAAAATTTTAATCTCTTAAAAAATGTTTAATTTACTATTCTAATCTCTGAAAATAGTAGTAAGGAGTTAGTATTTTCAATATAAAATAATTTAAAAAAATAGTGAGATAGGATAAATAATATGGTTTGATTAAAAAAATAAACTTGAAACTCAAATATAAAACCATATCTTATTTTAAAATTTTTTAAATGAAAATATTGCAACATGGCATTAGTAGCAAAAAGGCATAATCACATATATCTCATCTCATATATCAACTTGAGTACAAAAAGTGATAAGGAAGAATGCTGCACTTTCTAACCCCTTTATATCTTTATTTTCCTCCTTTCACCAATAATTAATCAATTTGTTTTCTTTATCTTTCTCAAAAGAAGTGGTGGCAGAGAGAGCAGAACAATTGTATACCAATAGTATATAGTATAGTATATGACTAGTAGAGATTATAGAAGCATCCAATAATATCCATACGTTACGTGCCTCACACAACACAACAACTTACCACACTAATTTGCTACGCTAAGAATAATCTGCCCTTCTTTTTTGCTATAATTTTATTCCTCAATCTACACTGTACATTGAACCTTTGCTGTAAATTCATGTCACTTGCATATTATACATCACTCTCTATAGATTCTCCTTTCTACCATACCATGCACTTGAATCTAATTGATATTTTCTAAATTGAGAAAGTATCTAATATTGAAAGATATTTTAAAACTTACACGTCCCACATGAGATGATTTTTTTTAGAGATGCTTGGAGAAATTTTATCAATAGAATTCTATCTAAAGTATCTTATCTTTTAGAGGTTGCTATTTCTCCAATGATAATTTTGATTGTGCTTTTTATAGTGATTCCTTGGAAACGGTTGAACACATTTTTTTTTGAATTGTTGCGTTTTTAAGTTGGTGTGAAAGGAGGTGGTCGAGTGGATTGATATAGAAGACCGTTCTTTTGTTAATTTGAAAGATTTTTTGTTTTGTTTTGGAGTTGTGTTGCAAACAAAAGAGGGTGGAGAGAGAGAAGGAAAGATGTGTATGGTTAACAACTTGTTGGTCATTATGGTGGTTAAGGAATGATATCATCTTTAGAAATGATTCTTGGAATATCTTAGATACAGTTTGGAGCATTAAAGTCTTGATTTGTAGACGGTCTTTCATCGAGAATATAAAACATCTCAATTGTAACATTTATGAGTTTAGCAATTTCCCTATGTTTTATTTATCCTAAGGTTCAATTGGATTGTAATTTTCTTTGTCGAGCTTTGTCTCGTTTCTTTTGTAAGCAGATTCGACAACCCTTAGTTCTCTTGGTTAATATATTTTTCTTATAAAAAAAATTATATATTAAAATCATTTTTTTTAACGTGCGACTCTTTATACATATAAGGTTTTGTTTCTTCCACCTGAAGGCTTGTTTTGGTGTGATTTGCTAAGCTACATATTCAAGTCTCTAACAAAATTTGAGTTTATTTGTGTCCACATGATATTTTTTTTTAAGGAATCTTATGTATTATGAATTTTTTTATATGCATTAGTCTGAAAATAAAAGGAGTGAAACACGGTAAAAAAAACAATTGATAATTGTGCTCTTAAGCAACATTGTCTGTTTGAATCACTTATGTATTTATTTCATGAGTTGTTTCGGTTTTATTTATTCTAAAAGTTTGCAAAGATTTTGTTTGTAAGAAGTATTTTTTTTTGTAAGCAAGTGATTCCAATAAGCGAGAACTAAGGGTTATCGAACCTGATTACAAAAAACCGAGTCAAAACACGACCCAGACAAAAAGAGAGATTGCTATCCAATTGGTCCTATAAAATAAAAAACAACGGATTTTTACAAAAATCATAGAAATTGCAATTTGGTTTAGCAATATCCCCTAACAAGGACCACTTCCAAGTCGTGATTTTAATATTCCACCCGATATCATAGAAATTACAACTCTTACTCAATATTCCACATAGTCGCCATCCAAAAAATACTAACTTTCCCTTTCTTAGCTCCTTGAGATTTGCAAAAACAAAAAAAATCTCTTAAAACTTCCTTTAAAACAACCCACAATTCCAACTGTATTATCTACAAAACAAATCAACTCCCTTATATCCCTCCAAATTAGCTTCGTCGCTGAACAACTCGAAAATAAGTGAAAAGAATTCTCCATGTGATGATAACAAAACACACAAAGAGTATTTTCCTCAGAAATCAAAATACCTCTTCGTAAAAGGTTTTCCTTAGTTGGTAATCTATCCCAAAAAGACGCCAACCAAAAGCTTTCGAACACATCAGTATCATCGACTTCCACAATATAGACCAAGCATTAAAAGACCCACTCTCTTCCGGACCGGCCACACCATCCACATCCATAACCAAAACCACTACAGCCTACACTGAAACACCCTCCGAAAACCGATCTACATTCGACGCAGCTGCAGGCAGCGCTGTATGAACAGAAGATTAAGAAACAGTCGCTTCCTGCTGAGTACTACTAGTAGAAAACCTACATACAGAATAAACAGCAGCCGACACACCAGCAGGCAGAACAACTGGAGAACCCTCCAGTAAATCAGTACCTACTGGCCCCATAATGCCAGCGGACATACCTGCTGTAAAAGAAAACCTGTCAGCAGACCCACCTCCCAACAATTCATGCCCTGTCCCTGCCTCACCCCCTGTAAATTCAGAATCTGATGCATGTATAGATTAGAGTAAACCAGACCCGCCAAGAATTTCAGAACCGACCTCGCTACCATTTAGAACTAAAATATAACTATAACTTACAACGGATAAACCAGTCCCATGATCCACTGCCAAAAAGGATCCATTTCCTGTTGTCATGATATTAGAGCTAAGTGAGGAGTAGCAACAACCACAACTCTTAAGAAGCCAAAAGATTCAAACAAGAATTAACCATATAACCCGAAAAAGGATTGGGAATCCAAGAAATGTTGTCCCAAATTTCCGAAAGCTCACCTGCAAAAAATAAAATATTTTGTAAGTTAGAACAAGACACTTCAATATTGGGATCCAAAAAGATCTCAATACCGAAGTCGCCCCATCTGCAGCCCCCATCCACCCAACCACCCATGCCCACCATCGAGACATTTTGAAGCTTAGATACCAAAAAAAATGGAGGGATGTTTATCCTTTAAGGTAAAATTGCCCAACTAATTGGAATACCAAAAAGAGGAGATATAACCATTTCCCACTTCCATCTTACAATTCTTCGGAAAACAATCAACACCATAATTTTTATCAATCAAGCCAAGATCTTTCCACCACTCTAATTTAGACGATTTGGAATTAGCATCGACACTCCCATTGAACATTTTCAAGCTAATATCACCGTACTGAGCTTTAAGGATATTGAACCACAAAGAATCCGGTCCTTTCAAGATTTTCCACCTCCACTTGAGAAGAAGCATAATATTAAAGTCCTTGATACTCCGCACCCCTAAACCCCATTGCTCAATCGATAAAAAAACTTTCTTCCAACTTAACCAATGAATCCTCCTACAATCCCCTGAACCACCCCACAAGAACCTACTTTGAAGCGAAGTTATATCTTTAGCGATCTTAACTGGAATCCTATAAAAAGATAACGTAAATATCGAAAGAGAACATAACGCCGATTTAAGAAGAGTAATCCTTCCCCCGAGACTAAGCAGCCAACCTTTCCAACTAGCTAAATGATTTTTAATTTTCCCAACCAAACTCCTTCACATAGAGATCCTTCTCGGGTTTGTACCTATGGGAATTCCAAGGAAAGTAAAGCTACTTGCCTCCCTCCTACAAGTAAGAAAAGAAGCAGCCGCATCCAAGAAATAAGGGTTCAAATTTATACCAATTAATTTACTCTTATGGTAATTAATTCCCAAACCCGATACAAGTTCAAAACTCCTAAGCACCGCGTTGATAGCCCACATTTGTTTCCAAGTACTCCCACCTATTAAAAGAGTGTCATCGCAAATTGAAGAATATCGACCACACATCCCCTATTAATGACAAAATCTTTGTAATCCCTAATAGCCACTGATTTTTTCACCAAACTCGAAATAGCTTCCGCTACAATAACAAAAAGAAAAGGAGAAATCGAGTCTCCTTGCCTCAAGCCTCTCTCCATCATAAACTCTTTAGTAGGACTATCATTTACTAACACCGACATTTTGCTATTGAAAACCAACAACTCCATCCATCTCAGCCAAATAGGCCCGAACCCCGTCCTCCTCAACATATATATAAGGAAGTTCCTACTAACCTTGTCATATGTTTTTTCAAAGTCCACCTTAAATAGCGTACAAGACTTACCCTCTTTATTGCAAAAATCTACCAATTTATTTGCAACAAGAACTTCGTCTAAAAGTTGTCTACCGGGCACAAAAGTGCTTTGACAATGCGAAATCATGGAGTGCAAAATAGCCTTCAACCTTCCCGCTAAAAGTTTAGAGAGAATTTTGTATAAACTTTCCACCAAACAAATAGGCCTATAGTCATCTAGCCCCAACGGATTCTTCACCTTAGAAACAAGAGTCAAGAACGAGGAGGTAATAGCATTCGAGAGCAATATTCCCGAATGAAAGCCATTAAAGAAATCCATAAAGTCCTCTTTAAAAAAATGTCAACATTTACGAAAAAATAATAAGGAGTATCCATCTGGTCCCGGACTCTTTGAACCATCACATCCCCAAATCACCTTTTTTATCTCTTCCTCTAAAAAAGGAGATTTAAGAGGCGCACTCTCGAAGATGGAAATCTTGTTAAAGGAACGACCATCAAGAAGCGTCATTCATCATCACCTTCAAGAAATTTACTCGCAAAATGATCCCTTACATCCTTCTTAACCTTGCACACCGAATCCACCTTCCCACTCTCCAAATTGAAAGACCCAATATGGTTCTGCCTTCTTCTGTCTTTCATGAATCTATGAAAGAACCTACTATTATTATCACCATCATTGTTCCATTTCAACCTAGACTTTTGGATAAGCATATTTTCCTTAATTTGAAGATTAAACCAAAATCTATTGGTCACCTCCTTCCTACAAGAAAATAACTCATCCGAAGTAATACCATCCACAAAAGATAAAAAAAACATATGCATCATTCATAACTTTTAAGCTATCCTCCACCTCCAAGACTTGTCTACCAAAAACCTCAGTATTCCACCATCTTAGTCTCTCTTTAAGTAATCTCTTCTTCTCTTTTAACAGAAAATAAATTCTACCAACCACCACTAAATTCATCCACTCCTTTTCAACAAACAAAATAAAGTTATTATCCAAAAACCATTCGTTGTTAACTCTAAACGACTTTGGTCCCCAATCTGATCCATCCACCACCAACCAAATGGGACAATGATCTGATATCTCTCTCTTCCCTATTAGTTACCCCACCACCCCCATCTATCCACTATCATATCCGAAACTAAGAAACGATCAATCCGACTCATTGATAAACCATCTCCTCTAAACCAACTAAATTTCTTCCCATTGCATGAAACATCCACCAATTCATTTTTCTCAATAAACAAAGCAAAATCATCCATCTCTGGACTCCTAATCCCACCTGACCTCCCTTTCCTTTCTCTAGGATTTTTAACCGCATTTAAATCTCCACATATTATCCATTCACCATCTGTATATCTCTCTTTTAACTTCAAAAGACTCTCCCATAAAGATCGTTTCTTAGCCAACACACAAGAAAAATAGACATTAACAATGTAATACAAATGATATATCCACATGACCTTAACACCCTAATAATCTTCTCCTCTAAAGCTAAACAACACCTCAATACTTTCTACCTTCCAAAGAATTAATAGACCACTAGATTCTGAAAAGGAGAAATCCACCTCTTCATTGCTCCATAAGTTCTTAATCACTCCCTCATGCAACCTATGCATTTTTGTTTCTTGAATCAAAAAAATATTGGCATTCCCTTTCTTTATGACATGACTAATTCTCCTCTTTTTCAACAAGCTATCTCCTCCTCTTATATTCCAATATCCAACTATCATTGAAAACCAGAATTAGGCCTTTCTTGTTAGCATTTTCACCTTGTCATCTTGCTCCTTTTCAAGGATACTAATCCTATAAGATTTACTAGTATCAATGTTGGTAACTCCCAAACTAGGCATAATGTTCCACAGTTTCACACCAGTGATGTCATTAACATTCTCCCACATTCTACCATTGTTTCTAAGGATTACCGAATTCTCATATTGATCACCATACACACTACATCCTCCTCCACTACAAACTGTAATATCCACCAAATTTCCTTACTTAGAGACAAGCTCCTTTAAAACACCACAACCTTCTTTCACCATTCCTTTTAGCTTCATGTTCCTGCCAGACTTCCTCTTCGTCCTATAAATTATTTTATTGCAACATAAGCCCAAATCAAACTAAGAACAATATTTCATCCTTTTCGGCCTTTTTACACACATAACATTCCCCTCTAGACCACTAACAGTATTCTACACCAGTAGCCGCCACAAAAGAGCCAGCGGAAGTAGAAATCATATCACTACACGACTACACATCCACCCTAGTAACTGAATCTACCGGCTTTACTTTCAAAAGACCCATTGCACCATCAAACAGGCCTACTCCTGAACAAGAAATATGAGTGTTATCATCCTGAATAGTGACTTATTTACTATGACCATCCAAGAAGCTCTTCCCAGGAATAACTGCTGAAAAATCCCTACCAAGGCAGTCAGGATTTACATCTTCATTAGCCGAAGATAAATATGCATTATCATTTAGTTCTTCTAACTCATCTCCCTTCCTGATATTACAATCGTTGTTATCCGACCAATCATCTTTCGAACCACTAGTTTGTTTGCAATTAAGACTACCCCATTTATCAACGAAAGTTGGTAGGACTGTACGAACCGGGCCGTAGAAATCCTCTCTAAGAATCATATGAAACAAGGTACCGTCCACTACAACAGATAACTTCCTACACAACTCACTACCAAGAGGTAACCTAACCAAAATCCTCCCCACATCAAAGGTCGTCCCCTTTAAAGTAATATCATCGACACTAACAAAAGAGCCTATCGAATCACCGATAACTTTGAAAAAGTATGTATTCTAAACATGAAAGGGCACCACATATATCCTCACCCACATCACATTATCCTCATCAATATCATTTTCCTCCCAAGGTTTGATATACTCGAACCACTCTTTCCACCACACCTCTCCCTCTCTCAACATTTATTGAACGAAACCTTCCTCCACATCCTCCATCAAACATAGGGATCCCCCCATATGAGTGATTTTAATCGAGAAAATGCCCTCAATATCAAGCCACTTTTGCATGTTGTAAGTAGCTCCTGGGATAAGAACTTTCCCAACAGACGATCTATTCCTTTTCTCATATAGATCCTTATCTAATTCAACCTGAATCACCTTTTTAACATTATCATCATACCGATTCCTGCTCTTGTTACCCACAACATCATCAAAAGATTTAGTATCGACAACAAAACCACCCCTAGAGTAATTAAACTTATGGTCTTTGTAAAAATGAAAACCAGACTCCCTCTTCCTAAATCACCTAGGTTCACCAGAAATACTTTCGTAACGCGGCACATTAGCATGGATTTTCCTACCATCAATAAAAATATTATCCAGTTTAACAACTAATAATCTAATATCAACACAATCCCTGAGTCTCGCAAAACCAAAGCGTTTACCGAACTTATTCATTTTCGGTGGAATAACCACCTCTACCACCTCTCCCTCACAACCTAAAGAGCAAAGATATCAGTCGCCTTAATCCTATCAGGGAATTCAGAAAAGAAAACCAAATACGATTCCACATAATCTGTACCTTTAGCTCTCCCTCCTCTTGAAAAGAAATCCCAACGGAGAGCCTCCCTTCTATAACCACCCCTCCTAAGTTCCGTCCACCCTGATTTTGGATCCATAAAGTAACAAACAACACAAGCACCGCAGAACCCAAAAACAAAAAACCAACAGAGTTGAAACCTCCAATAACACTCAAACCCAGAAAAACCCCTAATAGAACCAAGGACCCTAACCCTAAGGTTAGGAATTTAAGCCGGAAATCCCATGTTGGAATCTAGGTCATCGTGTGAGTGAGGGAACATCAAGATAAATACATGAACAAAAACCCCATCAAAAATACCTGGAAGACCGAAACAGATCAGGGCACGAAGACGAACTGAGAAAAAGCCAAGAAACCCCAACAAAAGAAACTGAAACAGAAATCGAAACTGAGGAGTGGAAGAACACCACTCCTAGAGAGGTCCGCAGCTCTACACCACGGGAACACCGTTCTCCAACGCCGTTCGCATCTGGGTTAGCGTTACCAGGAACGCCGGTTTGTCTTCCTTTTTGAATTACTACGTACAAAAAGTATTCATGTATTTGTAAGAAGTATTTAAATCAAATCAATTTTAAATAAGACTTTATTAAATTATATATTGAATGAAGATTTTGATTGGATATGATTTAATTTAAAAGATTTGGATTTTATTATTATAAAAGAAGATATCAAATGTTGTTTTCTTATTCAGTTTGTTTTTTATCAAATATTATTGGTTTTTTTTTCTGCTATATTGTATTTGTTATTGAAGGAGATGGTTCTCTTTTTTGAAGACTGGCCTTGTTTTATATACTTATTTTGAGCAGTGTAATTTGTGTCTAAGTAGGGTCTTTGAATTTTTCTTTTGTAATATTCTATCTTGAGAGTATTTATTATTTTAAAGGGAGATAGAATATTTGGTTTATAACTCTAATTTGAGTTACTCTACTTATAATTGTTTTTTTTTCAAACACTTGGGAAGGTGTTTTAGTGTAAGTGAGAGGATCTCATATTTACGGGGAGTATGATTTGAAATTCACATGTAGTATTAAGAAAATGGCATTGAACTCAAAGAGTTCACATGAGATCATCGTGTACTATTGACAATTTGAATTAGTGAATTTCCTTTCATTGGACTACAACCTTCTAGGCGTAGTTGATGATGTTGCACCAAACTATGTTACCAATTATCTATTTTTTTATTTTGTTTTATTATTCATCACTCCTTTTAGATCATATAGTCTCACACATTTTCTCTTGTCTAAACATTGTGTGTGACATCTTTTTCGCTTACCGAATAGAATTTAAATTGCCTTCAGAGCAGGTACCATGTTCTGATTGGGTGAGCTCAAGAGTTTTAAATCAATTATGTTCGAGATGGACAATACAAAAGAATAAGGATATGTTAATCTTCCACAAATTCTTGATGTTACTAATTCTGACTATTAGAAGGCTCGCATGGATGTTTTTCTTAAGTCCATGGACAACAAGACCATGAAAGCATACATCATTGGATGGACTCCACCAAAGATAGCAGAAGACAATTTTGAATTTATGAAGCCCAAAAAAGATTGGATACATGCTAAATATTAAGTTATGCTTGGAAACTCGTGCTCTTAATACAATTTATAAAGGAATCAACAAAAACATATTCAGAATCATTAATATATGAACTAATACTAAGGAGGTATGGAAAACTCGTGAAGTTGCTCGTGAAGGTACATCCAATGTTCGGATGTCAAGACATCAACTATTTACAAAAATAAATTGAAAATTTTAAGCTGCGTGATGAAGAAACTATATCTAAATTCAATGTTCGTCTCCGTGACATTGCTAACATTTGCTTTGCTCTTGGTGAGATTATGTTCAACAAAAAGCTTGTAAGAAAAATTTAAGATATCTATCCAAGAGGTTTTACATAAAGGTTACAGCCATTGAAGAAGCTCAAATTGTTTCCATTATAAAAGTTGATGAGTTGGATCCTTATTCATGTTTGAAATGGTTATTGTTGATAAATCCAAAAGAAGAAGAAAAGAGTAAGTGTGTGGGGTTCAAAATGGATAATAAATATTGTGATGAACAAGTAAAATGTGATGCTAATGAAAATCTCATTGAATTTATTGCCATGATTACTAAGAGTTTTAGCAAGGTCATGAGAACACTTGATAAAATATTTGGAAATAATGTCTCTACCAATGTCAAAGACAATAAAAATTAGAATTCAAAAGGTGGCGACTTTCAACATTGAGGAAATGACGGGGAAAAGCAAAACAAGACCAAGGGAATTCAATGTCGTGAATATGAATTTTTTGGACATATTCATGATGAATGACCAATTTGTTTTTTGGAAATATTAAAAAAGAAGCTACAATGTAATTTTCTCTGATGACGACTTAGATGAAGAAAGTGAATCTGACCAGGAAAATAGAATTGTGTATTTCACTAGTAGCATAAAATAAAGCTTAAATTTTGAATTCCTGATGATAATTGAGATACTAAGGATGATGATTTATCTGATGATGCTCTTATTGAAGCTTACAATACTTTGTATCTCAATTGGACCGAAGAATCTCAAGTTATTTAAAACAAGAATGAAAGGATTGAAGCCCTTCTTCAAGACAAAACTCGCCCCCATGTTAACTATCTTTAAGTTGAAGGAAAAAGTTGGATATCTCAATTCCAAGCTTAATGACATGATCATATTTGTTCGCATGTTGAATTCTAGAACTAGGGGTGTTCATTCGTTCGGTAAAATCCGAAGCAAACGGAATCCAAACCAAACCAAGGTGTTTGGATCGGGTATTTTTTTTAGTTTGGACAAAAACGACCAAACCAATGAAACCTGGTGTAATTGGTTCGGGCATCAAATTTCTAAAACACTACCTGCGGGTGCGTCTACCAGACCAATCATAATTAATTCACATCATTCATATGATCATTATCATGGAAACAAGTAAAAAGTATTCAATTCCTAAAAAAAATTAAAACATCATTTGTGTCGTTCACAATATAGATAGATAAACGAAAAAAATTAGGAATTTAATAATATATGGAAAATTAATTTATATTAAAGTTATTTTAAAAATAATAATTTTACACATATTTTTAGTGTATCTGATCAATCCAACCCAAAACAATCTATTGTTTCTTGGTTTTGGCTTTATCGCAAAAGTGTAGAAATCCAATTCAAACTAATCCATATATTTTAATCAATTTGGGTATCAGATTCTCTCAAAACCGAACCAAACCAGCCCGCGAACACCCATATCTAGAACTAAGAGCCTTGAAGAAATTATATGTGTGGGTAAATCATAAAAAGGCATAAAGGGAATTGGATATACCAGTGAATCATATAATTCAATGACTATGCTTGTCACACCTACTCATAAAATAGAACTCATAATGTCTGGATACAAGTTGCAACAACCTACCAAACATCTTGATCGGCGCTTCAAGTTTCATACTAGATCCACTTTGATATGTCACTAATATGGTCGACCTGGTCACATACAACCTTATTGCTTCAAATTCTATGATAGACAACCTCTTTGAAAAGTAGTTGTATCCTTAGTGGAAGGTTATATATGATATGCATCCTCAATAATTTTGGTGTGTCAACCCTAACTTTCTAGCCCATATTGCGTATAACTCTCCAAGGGTCATCTACTGAAGATTTTACTTTGACGATGGTTACTCTAGACATGTGAATGGAAAAAGAAACTATACAAAATAAAATCAAACGTTATTCCAACATTTATGTTACTTTTAGAGATGGTGCTAAAGAAAAAATTGTTGGAAATGGGAAATTAGACTATCCTAGTATTCCTTACCTAAATGATGCGTTACTGGTTGAAGGCCTTAATGCTAATCTTATTAGCTTCAATCAAATATGTGATCAATATTTATGTTTCAACTTCAATAATGGTGAAAGCACTACCATATATGAAAAAAATATGCTTAACTAATGAAGGGATCTGGATCTACTAGCAATAGCTACAAGTGGTCACTTTTTTATAAGAATCGACCTCAATCTTATTTAATTTCCAAAAATGAAAAAAATTAACTTTGGCACAAAAATCTTGGTCGCTTAAATCTCATAAGTATTGGGAAAATTGTGGCTAAGAAGGATATTGTTGGCCTACATGATCTCAAGATCGAAGAAGGTAAAATATGTGATGATTGTCGGGTAGGAAAGTAGATCAAGATGTAACATAAGAATGTTCAACATTTTACCACTACACGTATGCTTGAACTAATTCATATGGATCTTATGAGATTAGTGAAAGTTGAGAGTCTTGGAGGAAAGAAACATGTCTTTGTATGTCATGATGATTACTCCAAATACACCTAAGTTGATTTCATTCGTGAGAAATCTGATACCTTCGTTGTTTTTTATGGTCTCTGTCATCGTTTACATTGTGAAAAAAGGAGAATAAGAAAGCAAGATAATTCATATTCAAAGCGATCGTGATAGATAATTTGAGAACTAAAACTTCTATGTTTTTATAATACTGGAGGAATTTGTCATGAGTTTTCTTCTTCCATCACAACTTAGTATTAAGGTGTTCTTAGAAGGAACAACTTTACCTTGCAAGAAATGGCTAGAGTTATGATTCATGCCAAAAATATTCCATATTATTTTTTGGTTGAAGCAATGATTTTTTTTTCATATTCACAATCGAGTAACTACTTTACCAGGAACCATGGCTACTCAGTATGAACTATGGCAGGGGAACGACTAGTGATGGAAGTGATATACTGGAGTTTTCCTTTATGTCCCACTTCTTCTTCATTAATGGTGTTCTGGACTGGGCCGCGAGGATATACAGGGGGACGGCCCAACATATGTCGGGCAAAGGCCCATATGCTCGAGCAGGTGAACCTTCTGATTAAACCACCTGCTGATACGACGGGCACACACTGAAGACGGGCAGAGAGCATGTCTGTCAGCTCATCTGTCACACCACCCAACAGCCCTTCATTATCTCCTGAAAGATAGGGGCAGTTGGACTAAGGGGCAGACCTTTTGTCTAGGTCTTCACGCTTCTTACGCGTCCCTTGGCAGCTCCTCCTTGGGCCTAGCCAAATTAAGCCCATTGAGGGGCCTTGGCCCAGCGCTGGGGGCACATTATAAATACCCTTTCTTGGAAAAGGGTCAGGTATTCTCACTCATTCTGAACAAACCTTAATATTCTGTACCTCTTCTAACTTAAGTATTGGAGTGCTTTGCAGGTACACCCCCTTTCTCACTTCATTCTCTGGCCCATTCATCAAGTCATTGGAAGGCCCTTCTGATCAGGTGAGATCAGTGGCGCCGTCTGTGGGAACTAACTCCCCCTTTTTCCACAAACAGAAGATCAAAGCTCAAACAATGTCCTTCCAACATGTCCGGAGAACAACCTAACGAGCGCAGCCGTCCCCTCGTCGACTATACCATGGACGACGGTCTACAATTCCATGAAGCAGACCCTCGGGACGGCTGTCCCGCCACCCCGTCTCCTGAACCCCAGAATAACGGGGAGCCCCCTCGCGTTCAAAACCAAGGGACCGAGGCATTTCAACCCATCCCCGTTCCTGTCGAAGGAGACGCCACCATGATTGCTATGGTGAACGCCCTCAACCAGGCCAGCTCTATGCTCTACCAGCAGCATGAGAGAATCATGGCCCTAGAAGTTGACCGACAGGAGGTCCGACCTCAACAAGAGAGGAGGACACAACAACGTCCAGAAGCGACAAAGAAACGAGGACGTCTCTCCCCAGAGCCTCACGTCAGCAGGGCACGCGCCCGCCGCGATAACGGTCGATCAGGAACCTCGCCGAGACGCGATCGTAGCCCCGACCACAACGAACTCTCTCCACTAAGGAGCGACGAAGAAGACCTGCATTGTCCCCTGTCACGGGCAATAATGGAAGCCCCGCTCCCCAAAGGCATGGAGAAACCTCTTAACCTAGCTGTGTACGACGGGACTACCGACCCCGACGATCACGTCGACAACGTTAACGCGATGCTCGACTACCGTAATGACATCACCGGGCACCTCAAATGCAGGTTGTTCTCGACGACCCTCAGGAAAGGGGCCATGGCTTGGTACAAGAGCTTGGCCCCCGAGTCCATCACGTCTTGGAGAGTCATGAGATCCATGTTCACGAGACATTTCACAGCCTCCCGACGTCATCCCAAGACAGAGGCGACCCTCGAAGCCATAGTACAAAAGAAGAATGAAACATTACGCTCGTACATCGAGCGATTCAATCAGGAAGCTGTCGAGGTGGATACTATTGAACACATGAAAAAATACCTCCTCGAGAGGGGGTTACTTCCTGGTAGCGAACTGAGCTGAGCTGTCGGGATCGAGCCTCCCCGCACCTTGAATGAACTTCTGCACAAGGCCCAGACCTACATCAGATACGAGGAGAAGTAGGTAGCCCACAACGCCCGTAGCGGCCGTAATATCGGAGATACCGATCACCCCAAGCGTGAAGATCCGAATATTCCCCGTCGCAATGGGGACAAGAGAAGGGAAGAAAGGCCCCGCGAGCCTCGAGAAGGAAGAGGCCCCGCAGGCCGATACAGCGAGTACACCTTACTGACAGCTCCCCGCGAGCGCATCCTCGCGGAATGCATCAACTCCGAATTCAAACAGGGCAGAGTAAGGTTCCCAAAACCATCTGCACCAAAGCCTCACACCGACAAAAGGCAACGCTGACAAAATATTGGGGTAAATCCAACTCAATATCCTTCTTTTTGGTAGAGCTTTCGGGCGGCTCCCCGAATTAGGGCATCCCACTATTGATCAGGGCCAGGATGGCCCAGTTCGACGTCAGACGCATTCTGATCGACCAAGGCAGCTCGGTGGATATCATGTACGTCCACCTCTTCAAGACCCTGAAATTAGACAAGACCAACTTATCCCCCTACGTCGGGTCCGACCTCCAAGGATTCAATGGAACCACGACAAGACCGTGGGGATATGTCGAACTCCTCGTCACCTTCGGGGAGAAGGAAACGACCAGGGAAATCAAAATCCAATTCCTGGTCGTAGACTGTCCATCCCTCTACAATTGCATCTTCGGCCGCCCGACATTAGCCGAACTCACCGCGGTTCCATCTACCGTCCCTCTAAAGATGAAGTATTACACCAAACTAGGCCACGTAGTCACCATCCACGGCGACATCGAGGCTGTCCGACGGTGCTACGACGCCGCAGTAAAAGGACAGGCCACGGTCAATACAAAGAGCAACAAAAAGCCCAAGACCGAAGATCCTCTCCTCCTGGGAATCAATGCCATCGACCTCGACTGTCGCATTGGCCACGACGAAACTGAAGAATGGAAACCCGCCGAAGAACAATCTCCCGAACACCCGTTCCGACCGGTCCCCGACGGAGAGTTCGAGCTCATCCCTCTGGGTGACGATCCTGGAAGAACAGTAAAGATATGCAAGGGATTGCCCGAGGAAACAAGGGAGAAGCTCATGACATGCCTCAAGGAGAACTCCGACCTCTTCGCATGGAACGACGCAGAGACGCCCGACTTGGATCCTGAGACCGCGTGTCACCAGCTAGCTTTAGATCGGGCAGTCAAGCCCATAGCACAGCGTAGGCGCAAGCAGTCCCCCGAGAAGGCGGAGGCTGCCGAGCGAGCTGTAAAAGACCTCTTAGAGGCGAATTTTATTTCTGAAGCCCAGTACACAACCTGGCTCTCTAATGTAGTCCTCGTTAAGAAAAATAATGGAAAATGGCGCATGTGTGTTGATTATACTGATCTTAATAAGGCTTGCCCCAAAGATGCTTTCCCTCTCCCTAACATAGATAAGCTCGTTGACAATTCTGCAGGTTTTAGACTCCTGTCCTTCATGGACGCATATAGCGGATATAATCAAATCCCTATGTCGGACACGGACAAGAGACACACGGCGTTCATGACCCCGACCGACAATTACTATTACAACGTAATGCCGTTCGGACTCAAGAACGCCGGGGCCACATACCAGCACATGATGAACAAAGTCTTCAAGGAAGAAATAGGGGATATGCTCGAGGTATACATGGACGACATGATCATCAAGTCACACGAGGAGGTCGACCATGCTCGACACCTATACAAAGTCTTCGAGCAGGCGAGACGGTGTAAAATGAGGTTTAACCCTGAAAAATGCACGTTTGGCGTCCGGGCAGGAAAATTCCTGGGTTTCTACCTCACCGAAAGGGGTATCGAGGCCAACCCCGACAAATGTCGGGCGTTCTCGGAATTTACAACCCCGAAGACCAAAAAATCAATCCAATCCCTCAACGGAATGCTCGCCTCACTCTCCCGTTTCATCGCCAAATCCGCCCAGCATGCACTGCCATTCTTCAGACTCCTTCGTAACGAAGCCAGCTTCGAATGGACCGACGAATGTGAACGGGCACTGCTCCATTTGAAGAAGGTTCTCTCTGAACCCCCGGTCCTATCACGACCATTAGAAAGAGAGACCTTATATCTGTATCTGTCTGTGGCGACCGAGGCCGTCAGCGCCGTCCTAATAAGGGAAACCGACGAAGGACAAAAACCCATCTATTTTACGAGCAAAGCGCTCCAAGGTCCCGAACTCAGATACCAACAAATTGAAAAGGTCGCCCTGGCTCTCATAAATGCGGCGAGGAGGCTACGCCACTACTTCCTCGCACACACAGTCGAAGTAAGAACCGACCAGCCTATCAAACAGCTTCTCGGACGGCCAGATATGGCCGGCAGAATGCTCAAATGGTCGTTGGAACTCTCTGAATTCGATATACAATACGAGAATAGAAAGGCCCTGAAAGCCCAAGCACTGGCCGACTTTGTCGCGGAAATGACCCACATCCCAACACCGACGGACGGCGCCCATAAATGGACGATCTTCGTCGATGGCGCCTCCAGTACGACGGGCAGTGGAGCTGGAATCATCCTCGAGAATGAGGACGGGATCTTGATCGAGGTCTCACTAGCACTAGCCTTCCCGACATCAAACAACCAAGCCGAATATGAGGCTTTCATCGCCGGTCTGAGGTTGGCCGAAGACCTAGGAGCAAAGGAGGTAAAAATATCAACAGACTCCCAGCTCGTGGCATCACAAGTACGAGGAGAGTACCAGACCAAGAACGACAACCTTGTCGAGTACCTGGCCTTGGTCAAAGAAAGACTCGAAAAATTCGAGAAGTGGGAAGTACAGCACGTGCCTCGCGAGCACAACACACAGGCCGACATCTTATCGAAGCTAGCTAGCACGAGAAAGAAGGGCGGGAACAAATCTGTAATTCAAGAGATCCTTCCTCGACCTAGTATCGAAAAACCACCTCTTCCACTCGAGGTCAACGCGATCGGGGATACTCATTGTTGGATGACACCTATCTATAATTACCTAACGAAGGACGAGCTTCCCGTCGACCCAAAAGAGGCGGCCACCACCAAACGGAGGGCATGCTCGTACGTCCTCCTCGAAGGGAAACTTTACCGTAGGGGGTTTTCCATCCCATTACTCAAATGCGTCGAGGAAGAGAAAGTCTCCGACATACTGGGAGAAATACACCGAGGAATAAATGCCCAACACCCCGGCGGGCGATCACTCGCACGAAAAGCTCTTCGAGCGGGCTACTACTGGCCGACCATGCAACACGACTCCAAGGAACACGTAAAAAAATGCGACAAATGCCAATGGCACGCCGACATGCACCTCGCTCCCCCGAACGAGCTAAAAACACTCTCTTCTCCATGGCCCTTCGCATGGTGGGGCATGGATATCCTCGGGCCTTTCGTGACCGGATCGTACCAGAATAAATACCTCATCGTAGGGGTAGATTATTTTACCAAATGGATCGAAGCAGAGGCGCTGGCCAAAATAACAGCACAGAACATTCTTCGATTCTTTAAATGCAACATCCTCGCTCGGTTCGGCGTGCCCCAGGTCCTCATCACGGACAACGGAATGCAATTCACGGACGGGGGATTCCAAGACTTCGTTGCGAGCTTAGGTACTAAGCAACATTTCACATCCGTCGAGCACCCTCAGACCAACGGGCAAGCGGAAGCAGCCAACAGGGTAATCTTGCGTGGACTGAAACGCAGGCTCGGTGAGGCGAAGAAGGCGTGGGTCGAGGAACTACATAGCGTCCTATGGGCTTACCGTACAACACCCCACTCCACAACCGGGGAGACCCCATTTCGACTAACATACGGCACCGAAGCAGTCATCCCAGTAGAAATAAGAGAACCGACGAGACGCATAGAACAACCCCTAGACGAAGAAATGAATGACAAGGCACTCAGAGCCTAGCTGGACCTCGTCGACGAGATCCGCTCCGAAGCAGCCCTTCGAGAAATAGCCCTCAAACAAAAAATAGACTTGCGCCACGACGCGAAGGTCATAAAAAGAGAGTTCCGGGTGGGCAGCCTGGTCCTCAGAAGAAACCTAAAAAACCTAAGAGAGGGTAAACTGGCCGCCAACTGGGAAGGCCCCTACCGCGTCCGCGACAAGACGAGCAACGGGGCCTATTACCTAGAAAACCTACAAGGCGAAGAACTCGCTCGACCATGGAACACAGAGAAACATAGACAATATTACAGCTGAATATGTCACAGAGAGACATGGGAGGTACGACCACGCTCTTCGTCTCCAAAACTACAGAGAGGAACTGCGCCGCCCATGGACGAACCGACTCTTCCAGCGAACACAACACTCCCCGACAGTTGGGACCTCGATCGAGCACCAACGTCGAAGTACCAAGACCGGCAGGGCACCCAGCTTGCGATGGGAAAGCCCAAGCCTCGGAGCCGGAGTTCCAAACACCGAACCCGGTTTTCGACCTGAACGGGCACGACGCCCGCTACTTCATCGGTTCCCTAAACCGAGGAGACTAACATGGCCGAGCATAAAACAGTTCATAAATACAAAACATAATAAAAGGATAACCGAGCAAGATGAATAAATCAGACAACATTCATTCATTAAACAACGACCAAAGCCAAAGATAAGTACGCCCGAAGGCCAAAATACAAACAAAAAGGCACGCAGGCCATACATAAAAAGGCACGCAGGCCATACAAAGCGGGCACGCATGCCATATGAACAAAACAAAATTAAAACTTTTAAGACTCCGCCCGGAGCTCCTCCTCAACATTCTCCTCCTCCTCCTCCCCTTCATCCTCCCCTAGCTCTTCTTCGGCTTCAAAAGGGCACACAATCTCCCCCTCCTGGATGCAGTAATTATGGGCTAACCCCTCCGTCACCAACTCGGGATTTAAAACCCTCAGTTGCTCGACGGTGTTGTCAAAACCCTCCTTAAACACGGCCACGAGGTCCTGATTGAGAGAGCGAATGTGCCCCATCAGCTCACCCCGGGAACCAAGAGCGAGCTCCTCCTCAGTCTCGTCATCTAACGGACAAACCTTATCCTCGAGCGAAGCGAGCTGAGTACGCAATCCAACATTCTCCTCAGCCACCTTCTAATGCCCGGCTGCTTGTTCTTCCAAACTCATATTGGCCGCCTTCAGCAGATCCCGCTCCTCCTTGACCTCCTCCAATTCTTTTTTCAGCCCCTCCTGAAGCTGATGTTCCTCCTTGTAGTCCGACAAGTCCTTAGACAGCTTGTCCTTTTCAGACCGGACCCGCAGGAGGGCGTCCTCCAATGAGGCAGTGGACACTGAAGTATCGGTAAGGACCATGGCCGTTTCCATCACCCGGATGATGGCGGCCAGGTCCCTTGCCAGTTCCTTACGCCGGACACCAGCCTCCTGGTTCAGGATAGCCCTTGCTTCGGGCGCTGGCACGGCAATCGCATCTTCGGTCTTGAAAAAGGCCCGCTCCACATAACAGGGGGGCAGTAAGTAACTTCCAGGTCCGCCCGGACTCCCGTTCCCCCTAAAGTCGACCTTGAGAGAGTCCCCTCTGGACGCTTCCGCTTGTGGAGAGGGGAGGCTGATGGAGGCGGGCTGTCAGGTATGTTGATCATGGATGCCCGAGGAGGAGAGGAGGGTGCTGGACTCGCTGCGTTCGAGGTCCCAGCCCCGGAGTCCCCAGTTACCGCCTGAACACGAGGCGCGGTCTTTTTCTTCTTCTTTGGAACCCTGTCCGGGGCACCAACTTGGTTGGCCAGCTTGAGGACCCGGTCACGAGCGGTGGGCATAGCACCTGCAAAACGAGGCACATAAACATCAGCGGGCGAAGACATAAACAAAAATAAGAATAAATAAAACACCTACTCAATAATTCCATGGCCTTCTCCTCGGTTCTACACTCGAGCAAAGCCTTGGTATTTATAATACGGGCCTCGCAGATCGGCATCCCGGCCTCATCAACGTAAGGCACGCCCTTTCGATCTGTCCAGACCGCCAAGTTGAAGCTCTGCACGTACTCGACCAACTTCTTATAAGCGAGCCTATCCTCAACGCCCAGCATTGCAAACTTAATCCTATAATGGCCAGTGGTGAGATCGAAATGGTCGCGCTGCCACCTCAGCGGTATCTTCGACATCAACTTCTCCTCCCCATTTGCTTCCCGTTTGTAGTAATAGAGGGAATGCAGGGCGGCACGGGTGATCGGTCTCACCACATACCACCGACCCTTAAAATGACGGGCAGAATCCACGTACGTCTTGAACAAACGTACAGGTTGTTTGAAGGAAACCCAGCTGTGTCGTCCCTGAAGACCGGACCGCTGGAGATGGAAGACGTGGAAGAAAAGGGCCCGAGTACACCCAACGCCGAGGAAGCGGCAGACCAGCTCAAACGCCCGCATAAAAGCGAGGGCATTAGGGTGTAACTGAGACGGCGCCAGCCGAAGCCACTTGAAGATGGACATTTGAAAAGAATTGAAGGGCAGCCTAATCCCCGCCTCCCAGAAAGCGAACTCGTACATGGCGAACTGCTTCCCCGGGAAACGATGGCATATCCGGTCCGCCTCTTTGGGAGCATGGCACTGCCAGTTTTCAGGATATTCCCGACTTCTATCCTCCACCACGGCGTAAGCGGGGATCGCCTCATCACAAAAATAAGATTCCTCATCCAAGGGTTCGTCCGCAACCCAAGAGAGGTCATTCTGTCCGGACGAGGAGGCATGCTCAGTACCATCCCTAGCGCTCTCCTCCCCGGCGGACAAACGCGTGATGTCCGCATCCTCGGACCGTTGCCCGACGTCTTCTCTTCTCGGTCGTAAACGCTCGGTTGCACCTGAAACACAGACAGAAAGAGTGAATTCGACGTCATATCAAATCCACCCTTCCACCGCAGGTCAAGTGAAAGGGCGTAGAAGCGACGTTCACAGGCACCAGTGCGAAACTCCACCCACTGCCACCAGGCCCAGTTGAGAAGTTTTGCACGTGTTCGGCGCAGGAATACGCACGTTCTTATGCACCGGGCAAAAATCTCATACATGCTTATGAAAATTTTGCCCGACACATGAAATTCCTGCCCGGGACAGCCTAATTCTAACCCTATTTTTTCATCTACAGTCTATTTCACTATTTCTAAGTCAAATCTAATCATCCTATAACAAATACAACATGCATTCACAGCTATTTAACGCAAAAAAAAATGGAAAATAGAGGATTAAGAAGACAAAGATGATACCTGACATGTTGAGAATCAAAAAGGGACGGTGGCGCGCGAGCAGCAGCGGTGGTTCAGGCGGCAAGACGGGCGGAGACAAGGAAATTCGTCAGAGCTTCTGGTGAACTTCTGAGCGAAAAAGTGAAAATGAAGTCACTCAGCTTCCTTTTATAGTCCCAGGCGCGTGGATCAACGCGCTAGGTCATCATTACCTACTACCTACGCCGCCGTTTGCACACTAAACGAAGCGACACCATTAATACTGAAACACGCCAATCCATAAGGAAACCGAAACGACGTCGGGCAGCTATACACCTCCCCGACTCCATGGAACGTCCCCGACCCCGTACGATGTCATCGACTTCTATAAAAACAGCACGAACCCGTCGGCGACCTTCGTACTCGACACTATTTGGAGTATCAAGTGCCCGAGGAGAAAGGGATGTTGCGGGCAGTTCTGCTGGAATATTACGTGCCCAACCATACGCCCACTACCTTATCCTTAGCGCGCATACCCCGAATGCAGTACACGTCATCACTCCGACTCAGAGACTCGACTTGGGGGGATCCTGTTCTGGTCTGGGCCGCGAGGATATACAGGGGGACGACCCAACATATGTCGGGCAAAGGCCCATATGCTCGAGCAGGTGAACCTTCTGATTAAACCACCTACTGATACGACGGGCACACACTGAAGACGGGCAGAAAGCATGTCTGCCAGCTCATCTGCCACGCCACCCAACTGCCCTTCATTATCTCCTGAAAGATAGGGGCAGTTGGACCAAGGGGCGGACCTTTTGTCTAGGTCTTCACGCTTCTTACGCGTCCCTTGGCAGCTCCTCCTTGGGCCTAGCCAAATAAAGCCCATTGAGGGGCCTTGGCCCAGTGCTGGGGGCACATTATAAATACCCTTTCTTGGCAAAGGGTCAGGTATTCTCACTCATTCTGAACAAACCTTAATATTATGTACCTCTTCTAACTTTAGCATTTGAGTGCTTTGTAGGTACACCCCCTTTCTCACTTCATTCTCTGGCCCATTCATCAAGTCATTGGAAGGCCCTTCTGATCAGGTGAGATCAAATGGTATCCTTGCCTCTAGATCTAGAAACAAATTTTACAATTTTCTTGGGAGATTGTTTTCTCCATGGTGAGTAGGGGTGTGCATGGTTGGTTATTTTTAGAAACCAAACCATAACCATTTTAAAACCATTTAAATGGTTTGGATTTACAACAAAAACAACATTTTAATCAAAACTGGTTATAAAACCAGTTATAAATTTGTTTATGGTTATATAATCGTTTTTTTTAAATCCAGTTTTTAAAAAAATTCAGAAAATATGTTAAAAAAATTATTTTGAAAATTAAAAAATTTGGATTTTGGATAATAACCGAATCCAAACAAATTTAACCGGTTAATAACCATTTAATTATATCTGGATTATATGAATGGATAACCAAAACCATTAAAAACTAAACTGGTTAATAACCATTCAATTATATCCGGATATTTAAAACGGATTTAGATTTGGTTATAGATTTGGGTCTTACAACCGGATATTTTGCACACCCCTAATGGTGAGCGTTTTTTCTTTGGTGAGTCTTCCCATTCCTATTGTTATCCCCATGTGTTGCACCCCAAAATTTTCCCTCACAATACAAGACTTTATGTTCTAAGAAGGTTCACAAGGCTCACAAGTTTCCCAATGCTTTCAAAACCTTTCATGAGGTTCATGAAGTCTACAAGTCACTTCATGAGGTTCACAAGGTTCACAAGCTTCACAATACCTCCCATGAGGTTCACAAGACATCTTATGATGGTCCACAAGGTTCACAAAGTTCACAATTGGTCAAAGGAGTTGACAATTCTCTCAGACAGTGCACCTCCTAAGCAGTGCATCCAAAACTAGGGTTTTGACTTTAATCAGGCTAAATGGACTTCCAAGACTTCAAGTGAGCTTTATATCATCTTATATGTGTGTAAGAAACCCCATGACAAGTTTCAAGACTTTTCTCAGAAGTTTGCTCATCCAGATGATCAGATAAGTCAAAAACAGTCAATGCAGTTAAAAAGTCAAACTGAGGTCAACTGTGGTCAAACCAAAGTCAAACTTCATGATTTTTTGCCAACATCAATTATATGAATTAAAATTCATCATTTGATCAAGGGTTGATCATGATTCATCGAGGAGATTCCAGATCATCAAGAATCAGGAGTTTCTAAATTAGGGTTTCCTCAGTAAGAGTCAACTGAACTTTGACCAGCCATAACTTTCACATACTTCATCACCAAGTCTCCATCCAAAGCTCATTTTGAAGGAAATTGAATTCTATACAACTTTGTGTCTCACAAGCCAAGCCCAAAAATGCTTCATTTGGAAGGTATGAGCTAAGACATTATAGGTCATTTTGAAAGTCAACAAAAAGTCAACAACTTCAAAAAGGCATAACTTGAGATTGGTAAATGATATGGACATGAAACCAATGGGGTTGTTTAGAGGACTCTTCAAGCTTTCCAAAATGTCCAAGAACACCCTCATAGCATTAAAATTGAAGGATATGTGCCCTTGCAAAGTTGGGAAATTTTGTGATGAAAATGGAGGTCTAGAACCAATTCTTTCCAAATGGGCTTGTCAAATTATGATCCAATCCATACACTATCATCATGCACGACCCAAATGATTAAAAATCAGAATTTTTATTATTTTATTTTTATTTATTTTGATTTAATTCATAAAAAATAATTTTAAATAGAAATAAAATATGAAAATATGATATTTAATGGAGATTTGGTTTCTAGAATGTCTTCAATATTGATTGGAATTGAAAGGGAAAGAAATCATGAGATTTGTCTTAAAATAGTAAGCCTTTATGCAAGAATATTGAACTTTTAAGACATGATCAATATGGATCTTTTTGAATCAAAATTTCCACATGATCAATCAATATTATGACCTAGATTCATTCACCTATAAGTACTAAACATGATGCAATCCTCAAGACAGGAATTCTCTGCCTCTAAGTGTAAGTTCCATTGTTCAAAAAACCATTGAAAATCTCACACTCGGATTCCTTCATACAAATGGTTTTAAGGTAAAACAAGAACATAGACATGTTCCTTGGACTTCTCTGATCCTAAACCATCACTCATATGCATCAATATCATGCATATATGAACAACCCGAATTCATCTTGTTCTTGAAAATAATTTTTTCGAATTCATTAATTTATTGTGTTTCAATGAAATTTGTTTGGCTAATCTTGTTTATCATGTGATGTAGAATGTTTCTGGGCAAGAAAATCAAAGAAACCATGGCTAATCCGTGAAACACCATAGTTAGGGTTTGCGGCTTCAATTAGGGTTTTGTTATCCATCCAATATAAATGGATTACAAAGACATAGAATGATTGGAAATCTTGCTAGGAACTTAATGGCATAACCAATTTTATATGATCTTGCTGTTTTGTCCATGTTTGTATTTCGTAGGTTTTGCTGGGATTTGTTTTTCGCAGGAAAACTTGTATCTAAATTCGCAGGAAATTTCGAAGGGCAGGAGGAAGAAGATGAAGCCAGTTCGCGCCTGTTTTGAAAATTTAAATTTCATTTTAAAATATTATGTATTAATCATGTTTATGTTTCACAAACGTGCGTTTGTCCCAGTGGAAAGTCAGGCAGGCATATTGTGAAAAGGCCAGGGTTCGAATCCTGCCTTGCACCATTATTTTTTCTATTTTTTCAGGATGAAAGAAGGCATAATATATTATGTTCAATGGCCATTCTATTATCAGATGGGCTCTTCCAGCCGGGTGGTGATGCGTGCGCTTGTGTGTGTAAAGGTCCTGGGTTCAATCCTCCCCCCAGGCCTTTTTGCTTTTCATTATTTTTCACAATTTTTCAAGACATTGCACAAAACCAATTGGAACCATTCTACTATCACCAAAGCATGGCTGGCCTGGTGGTACGTTTTGGGTGTTTGCAAGCATGAGGACCTGGGTTCAAACCCAGCCAAGGTAAGTTTCCTTTTTACCAATTTTTTTTTCTGTTTTATTTAATTAATTATTTTCTTATTGTTAATAAAAGAAAAATAAATTGAATATTTAAATCAACACTTATATTTCTTTTTTTTTCTTAGAAAATTTCTAAACTTTTATTTTTCACAATTTTATTTCATTATGTAATTAAAAATATATGTATGTTTATTTAGATAATTTTGTATATGAAATTAAACCCTTAGAAAATATATATTTTCAAAACCCTAATCTTAGAAACCTTAATTTATTTTTCTAAATACTTAATTGTTATTTTCTAAATTCTAATATAATTATCATGTCTATATTTATTTAATAAAATTAATTTTTGTAAATATAATTACAACCTATTTTTTTTATAATATGTAAAAATATTCTATATACTATGTTTATAACCTAGTTTCATTTGCATCTGTTACTAAGAATGTGGTGGCTCGGTTCATTAAGAATAATCTCATATGTAGGTATGGCATCCCTGAAAGGATTATCACTGACAATGGCTCTAATCTGAACAACACTATGATTACTGATCTCTGCACGCAGTTCAAGATTAAGCATCACAACTCTTCTCCGTATCGTCCAAAGATGAATGGGGTAGTTGAAGCTGCTAACAAGAACATTAAGAAGATCATACAGAAGATGATTGTTACTTACAAGGATTGGCATGAGATGTTACCATTTGCTCTTCATGGTTATCGTACCACAATACGTACTTCAACAGGGGCAACCCCATTCTCATTAGTCTATGGTATGGAAGCAGTTCTACCCATTGAAGTTCAGATTCCCTCCTTAAGAATTATGAAGGATGCAGGCTTGGATGAAGATGAGTGGATTCAGACCCGACTTGACCAGATAAATTTGATTGATGAGAAGAGGTTAGCAGCAGTTTGTCATGGCCAGATGTACCAAAAACGAATGATCAAAGCTTTTAATAAGAAAGTTAAGCCAAAGGTATATCAAGCCGGTGACTTGGTAATCAAGCGTATCATATTACCACAGGGTGATCCTAGGGGCAAGTGGACTCCAACATATGAAGGACCATTTGTGGTCAAGACAGTGTTCTCAGGAGGTGCCATGATACTGACTACAATGGATGGTGAAGACTTCCCACAGCCTGTAAACGCAGACATAGTTAAAAAATACTACGCATAAAAAGAGACCCGCTAGGTTGACAGGCCTAGGCAAAAATAAGGGCATCCCGGCAAACCAAAAGGGTTTGGGCAAAATTAGGGATATATATAAAAAATGTGTACACCCGGCAAGTCGAAAACCTGAAAAGGCGGCTTGGGCAAAAAAGGGTATCCCGGTGGATTGAAAACCTGAAAAGGCAATCCAGGCAAAAGTTAGGGATTAAAGCGTATGACTATGTCTCGTTTGGATCACCCATGAAACTGCAACCAGTTGTACTACTTACTCAAGCTCGAACAGATAAAGCTCAATCCAATCGTTTCCGTCTCAACAACAGAAGATGATGTACTTGAAGATAATGGCAATAGTAGAATTGAAAATCAATAGGATTATTTCCCACATAGCTGATTCTTTTTGTTTTATAAAAACTTTATGACAAAATCCTCTTACTAGGGTTTATGTCTCCTTGTACAAACTTACCCATGAATGGGTCACTCTTTGATATAAATAAAATCCATTTTTGAATCCTGATTTACTTTTACCCTATTTACATAAGCGAAACGTCCATTGGTTATGTTTGAATGTATGTATGCTTTTGAATATGATTGATGTTTACCAGAAATACATGTGTACTTAATATGATTGATGTTTACCAGAAATGCATGAAAATGCAGTAATAGTATTTACTAAGGACGAACGAGGGAAGGATTTCAACGAAGCTTCGCCTGTTCATCTTTACAAGACAGTTACAAACCCTCAGTAGGACGAATCCATCTTCATAAAATCTCATCTCCCCTGGAATTTATATCCATCTCTTTTATCCTCATACGGATATACGGGAAGTTACTTTCCAATAAGAGTACGACGAACGAAGACGAAGGTTATGTATACCTTGCTATCCCCAGCAGGCGGGAGGTTATCTATACCTTGCTATCCCCAGCAGGCGGGAGATTATCTATACCTTGCTATCCCCAGCAGGCGGGAGGTTATCTATACCTTATTATCCCCAACAGGCGGGAGGTTATCTATACCTTGTTATCCCCAGCAGACGGGAAGTTATCTATACCTTGCCATCCCCAGCATATGGAAGGTTATGTATAATATATTCCTCAACAACGAATCGGGATTTATTTTCCCTGGCCAGCAGTTGTTATACGAAGACATCCAGACTCTTCCGGCAACATCATATCATACATACATCATTTATATCATACCATAACATACATATCCATAAATGCACAATACATTTACTTAGGTGCATCATACTATGCATGCATACATATAACATAAACTAACATTCTCCTTGCAGGATAGTTACATGCAGATAAAACAGCATCAACAATTTACAACAGGTCAGAAATGATCCATACACTATGTCCTCGAATAACAGGCAAACGGTCTGTAAAAAGATCCATTCCCTGGTTCAAGACTTTTTCAGAAGAACAAATCCTGACGTTCTTTTGACCCTTAAGAGCAAATCCTGGCGCTCTTTTGGCCCCTTGTTCAAGACTTTTTCAGAAGAACAAATCCTGACGTTCTTTTGACCCTTAAGAGCAAATCCTGACGCTCTTTTGACTCCTTGTTCAAGACTTTTTCAGAAGAACAAATCCCGACGTTCTTTTGACCTTTAAGAGCAAATCCTGACGCTCTTTTGACTCCTTGTTCAAGACATTTTACTCAGAAGGACAAATCCTGACGTTCTTTTGATCCTTAAGAGCAAATCCTGACGCTCTTTTGGTCCCTTGTTCAAGACTTTTTCAGAAGAACAAATCCTGACGTTCTTTTGACCTTTAAGAGCAAATCCTGACGCTCTTTTGGCCCCTGGTTCAAGATTTTTTCAGAAGAACAAATCCTGACGTTCTTTTGACCTTGGAGAGTAGGCAAACGGTCTGTAAAAAGATCTATTCCCTAATCCAAGATATTTCCAGAAGAGAATTATAAACGATTCAGAGACGGCCTATACAAAGACCTAGTACTGAGATCCAGTATCAACACAAAGCTATCACCACATCCAGTTCTTTAGATGGCATCACTAAGCCCATCTCCAATTCTTCCAAGTGGCATCTTTAAGCCCACTCAAGCATATACAACCAAATATCAATATCATTCTATGCACTGGTGAGTGCAAATTTTTGGGCTTTTGTGTTCAATCCCCTTCAACCTTCCAGGTCACGACTGGCAAACATACCAATCTAACCCCTCAGGTTTCAGAAAATTGAACAGGGGCAGCTGTTGCACCCCAAAATTTGCCCTCACAATACAAGACTTTATGTTCTAAGAAGGTTCACAAGGCTCACAAGTTTCCCAATGCTTTCAAAACCTTTCATGAGGTTCATGAAGTCTACAAGTCACTTCATGAGGTTCACAAGGTTCACAAGCTTCACAATACCTCCCATGAGGTTCACAAGACATCTTATGATGGTCCACAAGGTTCACAAAGTTCACAATTGGTCAAAGGAGTTGACAATTCCCTCAGACAGTGCACCTCCTAAGCAGTGCATCCAAAACTAGGGTTTTGACTTTAATCAGGCTAAATGGACTTCCAAGACTTCAAGTGAGCTTTATATCATCTTATATGTGTGTAAGAAACCCCATGACAAGTTTCAAGACTTTTCTCAGAAGTTTGCTCATCCAGATGATCAGATAAGTCAAAAACAGTCAATGCAGTTAAAAAGTCAAACTGAGGTCAACTGTGGTCAAACCAAAGTCAAACTTCATGATTTTTTGCCAACATCAAGTATATGAAGTAAAATTCATCATTTTATCAAGGGTTGATCATGATTCATCGAGGAGATTCCAGATCATCAAGAATCAGGAGTTTCTAAATTAGGGTTTCCTCAGTAAGAGTCAACTGAACTTTGACCAGCCATAACTTTCACATACTTCATCACCAAGTCTCCATCCAAAGCTAATTTTGAATGAAATTGAATTCTCTACAACTTTGTGTCTCACAAGCCAAGCCCAAAAATGCTTCATTTGGAAGGTATGAGCTAAGACATTATAGGTCATTTTGAAAGTCAACAAAAAGTCAACAACTTCAAAAAGGCATAACTTGAGATTGGTAAATGATATGGACATGAAACCAATGGGGTTGTTTAGAGGACTCTTCAAGCTTTCCAAAATGTCCAAGAACACCCTCATAGCATTAAAATTGAAGGATATGTGCCCTTGCAAAGTTGGGAAATTTTGTGATGAAAATGGAGGTCTAGAACCAATTCTTTCCAAATGGGCTTGTCAAATTATGATCCAATCCATACACTATCATCATGCACGACCCAAATGATTAAAAATCAGAATTTTTATTATTTTATTTTTATTTATTTTGATTTAATTCATAAAAAATAATTTTAAATAGAAATAAAATATGAAAATATGATATTTAATGGAGATTTGGTTTCTAGAATGTCTTCAATATTGATTGGAATTGAAAGGGAAAGAAATCATGAGATTTGTCTTAAAATAGTAAGCCTTTATGCAAGAATATTGAACTTTTAAGACATGATCAATATGGATCTTTTTGAATCAAAATTTCCACATGATCAATCAATATTATGACCTAGATTCATTCACCTATAAGTACTAAACATGATGCAATCCTCAAGACAGGAATTCTCTGCCTCTAAGTGTAAGTTCCATTGTTCAAAAAACCATTGAAAATCTCACACTCGGATTCCTTCATACAAGTGGTTTTAAGGTAAAACAAGAACATAGACATGTTCCTTAAACTTCTCTGATCCTAAACCATCACTCATATGCATCAATATCATGCATATATGAACAACCCGAATTCATCTTGTTCTTGAAAATAATTTTTTCGAATTCATTAATTTATTGTGTTTCAATGAAATTTGTTTGGCTAATCTTGTTTATCATGTGATGTAGAATGTTTCTGGGCAAGAAAATCAAAGAAACCATGGCTAATCCGTGAAACACCATAGTTAGGGTTTGCGGCTTCAATTAGGGTTTTGTTATCCAGCCAATATAAATGGATTACAAAGACATATAATGATTGGAAATCTTGCTAGGAACTTAATGGCATAACCAATTTTATATGATCTTGCTGTTTTGTCCATGTTTGTATTTCGTAGGTTTTGCTGGGATTTGTTTTTCGCAGGAAAACTTGTATCTAAATTCGCAGGAAATTTCGAAGGGCAGGAGGAAGAAGATGAAGCCAGTTCGCGCCTGTTTTGAAAATTTAAATTTCATTTTAAAATATTATGTATTAATCATGTTTATGTTTCACAAACGTGCGTTTGTCCCAGTGGAAAGTCAGGCAGGCATATTGTGAAAAGGCCAGGGTTCGAATCCTGCCTTGCACCATTATTTTTTCTATTTTTTCAGGATGAAAGAAGGCATAATATATTATGTTCAATGGCCATTCTATTATCAGATGGGCTCTTCCAGCCGGGTGGTGATGCGTGCGCTTGTGTGTGTAAAGGTCCTGGGTTCAATCCTCCCCCCAGGCCTTTTTGCTTTTCATTATTTTTCACAATTTTTCAAGACATTGCACAAAACCAATTGGAACCATTCTACTATCACCAAAGCATGGCTGGCCTGGTGGTACGTTTTGGGTGTTTGCAAGCATGAGGACCTGGGTTCAAACCCAGCCAAGGTAAGTTTCCTTTTTACCAATTTTTTTTTCTGTTTTATTTAATTAATTATTTTCTTATTGTTAATAAAAGAAAAATAAATTGAATATGTAAATCAACACTTATATTTCTTTTTTTTTCTTAGAAAATTTCTAAATTTTTATTTTTCACAATTTTATTTCATTATGTAATTAAAAATATATGTATGTTTATTTAGATAATTTTGTATATGAAATTAAACCCTTAGAAAATATATATTTTCAAAACCCTAATCTTAGAAACCTTAATTTATTTTTCTAAATACTTAATTGTTATTTTCTAAATTCTAATATAATTATCATGTCTATATTTATTTAATAAAATTAATTTTTGTAAATATAATTACAACCTATTTTTTTTATAATATGTAAAAATATTCTATATACTATGTTTATAACCTAGTTTCTTTTAATATGTGTTTAGAAATAACTAAATTTATAATAATTTAATTTGAAAATAATTTAACAATTTGTACATAAATTAAAATATTACCATAATCTTTTAATTGTTCATATTTTTTTAAATAAATGTTTATATTAAAAATGTAATGTTATTATAATATTTTTGCTAATTCTATTTATTTTAATTACTGTTATAACTAACCATATTATTATTAATTTATTTAATTTTGCTTATTATTATTTCACTAATCTCATTTAATTTTTTATTATTATTACTAACCCCTATTATTGCTTATTTATTTATTTTTACTTATTTATTTATATTTTGCTGATATATTTATTTTTTGCTATTTATTTTTAATTGCTTATTATAATTATGTAATTGCTCCTTGGTGTAAATTTTGTAAATATGTAATTTATTTAATTTTTATGCTATGGTTAGTAAGTTAGGGAGTGTAAAACATGTATTCTATTTAAAATTAAATTTAGATCACTTTAATTATAAGATAAATTTAAATTAAACACTCACACACGTAAGTCGATTTTTAATCGCCATCTCACTTTCTAAGGTTATCCCTCATGTTGCCTAACTATAAGGTCAAGTGGGGTGTATAAAGCAAGTCCCTTAAAAGAAAAATCATCAAGTCCCTAATGGTTGCCTTTAAAGATCAAGTCCCTTTTCGAATAATGATGATAGTCCCTCCTAAATGCTTAATACACCTCACAGTTGCCTTCATTAAACAGATGTCCCTTCATATGTCCCTTACATCCAAGGTAATGACTACCTATTCCTTAATAATAGGGATAGTCTTACCACTTAAAGGATAAAGAACAGAAAAGACTTAAACTTTAGGGTAGGTACCTCCTAGTTGCTTGCTCACTTCATTTCAAATTTTCAAACACTTAACAAATTTCAAACAAATTTTCAAAAACAAGTTTTTACGCATCCGTACATGGATCATTATTAACTCATATGAAAATTTTCTATTCACACACTTCACATTTTCAAAAACAATTCAAAAGTGAGCTAAGTAACTAAGAGCCCATGGATAACCATGGATGTAAAGGGTGCTAACACCTTCCCTTTACATAACCTACCCCCGGACCCAAAAATATCTCTTAAGGTCTTTCCTGTTCTTTTATACCCTTTCCTTTTGGATAAAATAAAAGTCGGTGGCGACTCTTGCTATCCGCAACATAACTAAAGTCAGTTCTCCCACCGTGTTACAGAACTGGCGACTCTGTTGGGGATTTAAATTTAAGAGGGGTACCCTTAGGAATTAGATCACTTTAAATTTATTTGCTTTGTTTGCTTTACTTTACTTGTTGGGTGCTCTTATGTGTGAAAGATCCTAACCCGGATCTAGTGTACCTTAGGTAAATGGCAATAGACCAAGGAAACTGTACGGCGTATACCGATATGGTTGATCTGGTGGCCATAGTTAGTGTGACTTCTTGGTTGGTGCTTATGTTCCTTAAGTCAAGTTGAGGATAATATGAGGCTGCCATATGTTGTCAATGCACTAACTAACTTTTATAACCCTAGTTATCCCAGCTTGGCCTTTAGAAAGTAGTGAGGTAACTGGCTTTGGTACAGACTGAAGTTGGTTGACACTCGATACTACGCTCATTGAGATCTTAAACTTGGGGGGTTTTGGTTGGCAAGTAAGTTGCCTTCTGAACAACCACCCTTGTGAAGGATCAATGATATTGAGATCCCTTAGAACATGGTTACTTTTGTAGGACAGGATGAACCAACTAACTTTAGGGGAGGGTACTTACCTTTGAACCTCATACAAGCCTTCAAACCTAGGGCTATTGTGTGACTTGCTTGTGTGTGCAACATGTTTGTGATTGAACATAACATCATGACATCATCATGCATCATAAGCATAGCATTTTCACTAACCATTTCAAGGACCAAAGAATTTATCTTTGTTCTTTGTTGCAGGTCATGGCTTCTGCTCGTAGAAACACCATCAGGATCAACTTTGTGGGGATACCTCCCAAGCTTAAAGAGTTGGTTTCTCAAGTGTCTGATCATTCCCAGTTCATCAAGAGACATGGTCATCTATTGGATCTAGTCACTTCAGGGTTCAATGAAGACATGATGAGTGTCCTGTTTCAGTTCTTTGACCCTAAGCACCATTGCTTTACATTCCCTGACTATCAGCTGGTTCCTACAATGGAAGAGTTCTCTAAACTTCTGGGTATACCTGTTCTTGATCAGAAACCATTCTCAGGCTTGGAAAAAGAGCCTAAACCTGAGGTTATTACTGCAGCTCTACATCTGAAGAAGTCTTACATTGTTCTAGAAACGAGAAGCGGAGTCAAGGGTATTCTTGCTAAAGTATTAATGGATAAAGCTCAAATGTTCTTGAAGGCCATGAGCTATGATGCTTTTGAGGAGATCTTAGCCTTGCTAATTTATGGCTTGGTATTGTTCCCCAATCCAGATCAGTTCATAGATGTTCATGCCATCAACATTTTCCTGAGTCACAATCCAGTGCCTACATTGCTTGGAGACATCCTGCATTCTCTTCATACCCGTACTACAAGGGCAAGAGGAACTTTGATGTGCTGCATACCTTTGCTTTCTAGGTGGTTTATTTCTCACCTTCCTCGCTCAGTAATGAAGAATGAGCAAGGGTTCAGATGGTCCAAGAGGATTATGTCACTCTCGCATTCAGATATCCATTGGTGCTCCAGATCTTTGGAGAATGTCACCATCATTGACCGTTGTGGGGAGTTTCCTAATGTGCCACTTCTAGGCATAAGAGGAGGCATCACCTACAACCCTTCTCTAGCTTTACGACAGTTTGGTTACGCTCGGAGTGATGGTCCACATGACATGTTGATTCAGGGCATTGTGTTTGATTACGATAACGATCATCAGGGTTACCGTCAGAGATTCATACGAGCCTGGGGAAAAGTAAACAGGGTTGACAGCAAGACACTGGAGCCTAAGTACACTATTCCTATGGAGGCTTATCTCAGATGGGTACGATCTCGTGCTCAGACTCTCATGATGCCATATCCTGCCGTCCTACCAGTTACCATGGAACCTGTTACTGAAGGAGACACAGCTTATACCATCCTTCACCCAGACATGCCTACTGATATGGAAGACTTGCAGAGATCATGGATCCAACTGAAGGAGCAAAGGGATACTTTCGAGGCTCATTACAAAGCAAGCCAAGAAAGAATCCTGGAGTTAACAAAGCAACTTCATGAGGAACGGAACCTCAACTCATACCTCAACACAAAGAGGAAGCGTCCATGGGAGATTTAAAACCCCATCTTTTGTACTTATTTCATTTCATTTTTTGTAAGCCTAAAAGGCAAAACAAAGTTATTACTAATAAAAGTTTACCTTCTTGTTTGTCTAAGAAAATTTAAATCCTGCGGTCCTTGAAAACATTGCATATGCATTCCCATATCATTTCATTGCATCACAGGTTTATAATTGTGCACAGGTTTCTCATCTTCTCGCTGTTTATTTCAGCAATGGCTCTTGAACAATCAGTTAAGGATCTCCAGGCACAAAATACACAGTTCCAAGAGCTGATCCTGAACTTGTCCAAGGGGCAAGATGAATTGAAAACACTGCTGGCCAAGAAGACTAAGAAGACTAGAAGGTCAGCTGGTTTGATCAACATGGGAAGAAGGTTCAACGGTCTTGCCAAGACCAAAGAACCAGTTGAAGACTATGAATCTGAAGAGTCTGAGCAAGAGATAGGCAGTCTCCACCATACAATGGGGGACTCTGATTCTGAGGCTAATTACTACCATGATCCTAATGAAGACAAATTCAAAATGCTGGTGGATAGAATGGATGCTATGGAATTGCAGAAGTCTTCTGGGCTGGATTTCGAGGATTTGAGTCTGATATCTGGGGTAGTCATACCCATTGGTTTCAAGGTTCCTACCTTTGTTGTTTATGATGGGGTCTCTTGTCCCAAGCTGCATCTGAGGTCCTATGTCAGAAGAATTCAACCTCACACTGCTGATAAGAAGTTGTGGATCCATTTCTTTCAAGAGAGCTTATCTGGAGCTCAGCTGGAGTGGTATTATCAGTTGGAGAGTGTCAACATCAGGGACTGGAATGATCTTGCTGAAGCTTTCTATAAGCAGTACCAATACAATGCTGACTTAGCCCCCACTCGCATGCAGCTTCAGAGCATGTCTATGGGTGCCAAAGAAGGTTTCAAAGAGTATGCTCAGAAGTGGAGAGATTTAGCTGGAAGAGTTCAACCCCCTTTGACTGACAGGGAGCTGGTTGATATGTTCATGTGTACGCTGAATGGTCCATTCTACAGTCATCTCATTGGGAGCTCATCATCTGGCTTCACTGAGTTGATCATGACAGGAGAGCGAGTAGAGAATGGTATAAAGAATGGTAAGATCCAAGTGGGTACTTCCTCATCAGGTGCTGCGAAGAAGCCTCCCACTGGGAAGAAAGAATCCAACGCTGTTTATGGTCAACCTGATCGTAATAGAAGGCATCAGTCTGTTAGTGCAGTTCATATTTCAAATCCAACTCCTGCAACAACAGAACAGCCACAGGGTAACCAACAGAGGGCTAGAAGGCAGTTCACGAAGATCAACATGTCAATGGCACAGGCATTGCAACACTTGTTGAAGGCTGAACTTATTACTCTGAAAGAGGCTCCTCAGAATCCTAATGTTACCTCTCCCAGGTACAATCCTAATGCACGATGTGCATATCATTCAAACTGTCAGGGACATGATACTAATAACTGCTGGATCTTGAAGAATAAAATTCAAGACATGATTGATGCTGGAGAAATTGAGTTTGATCCTCCAGGTACTCCAAATGTGATTACTGCTCCAATGCCAAACCACGAGAAGACTGTCAATGCCATTGAGGAAGATCTGCATATTCATTCAGTTGATGAATTGACCACACCCTTGTCTGTCATTAGAAAGAAGTTGGTACAAGCTGGGTTCTTTCCGGGTTGTCGTGAAGATTGTGTTTATTGTGAGTATAATCCAGATAAATGTTGGAGGTTGAAGGACGGAATTCAACGTCTCATGAATAATTACACCATAGTGTTTGAAAGAAGACCGTCCTCTGTGGAGAATATGGTAGATCATATTACGCAAGGTAAGAAGACTGAAGAAGTTGACATGGTTGACAAAATACCAATAAGAATCACTTCAAAGGGTCCTATTAAAATCACTCGTCAGGGTCCAATCAAAATTACTGCTGAAGGTCCTGTAAGAGTTGTTGCTGAAGCCAGAGTGGCTCTTATGGTTATTACTACTCCTGGTCCTGTCCCGTATACGTCTGATAAAGCTGTGCCTTGGCACTATGGGTCTGATGTTTACATCCATGGTGTTAACCAGGAGCCTTTAGCTGATGTGCCTGTTGACATTGATAATATTGCTGGATCTAGCAAGATCACTCGTAGTGGAAGAGTCTTCTCTCCTCCAGTTGCTTCTAAGAATGCAGCTATTCCTGCTGCTACCTCCACCACTGATGCTCGGGGCAAAGGTCCTGTTATTGAACCTGTACCTACTGATGTGCCAGCTGCTGATGATCTTGCTGAGCAGATGGAAGAAGTATTGAAAATCATTCGCAAGAGTGATTATGACATTGTTGATCAGTTGGGGCATACTCCCTCAAAGATTTCTATGTTATCCTTGTTGTTATGTTCAGAGGCTCATGCCAAAGCCTTGATCAAGTTTCTGAAGACTGCTCATGTACCCAATGCAATTTCTGTTGACCAATTTGAGAACTGTGTTGCCCACCTGACCTATGACAATGGGTTAGGATTTTCTGATGCTGATTTGACCCCTGCCAAGAGGGATCATAACAGGGCCTTGCATATTTCAATTGAATGCAGGGGCGCTACCCTGTCACATGTGCTGATAGACAATGGTTCCTCTTTGAATGTGTTGCCTAAGGAAGTCCTGAACAAGCTGAGTCCTGAAGATGCTGTGCTGAAGCCCAGTAACATTGTGGTGAAGGCTTTTGATGGTTCTAGAAGAGTAGTACATGGGGAAATTGATCTTCCAATCAAAGTTGGCTCCCAGGTCTTTACTGCTACATTTTATGTGATGGATATTCGTTCTTCATACTCTTGTCTGCTTGGTCGTCCCTGGATCCATGGGGCAGGTGCTGTAACCTCTACATTACACCAAAAGTTGAGATATCTGGTGGATGGAAAGGTTGTTACTGTCTATGGAGAAGAAGAATACTTCGTCAGCCATGTAAACACTTTCAAGTATCTGGAAATGGAAGGTGAATACATTGAAACTCCGTGTCAGACATTTGAAGTGGTTCCTTGGGTTGTTAATGATTATGTAGCTCCTCCTGTTGCAAAGAAAGTTCCTGTGGTCACCAGAAAGCCTCCAACAATGGCAATGGCTTCCCTCAATGATGCTAGAGCTGTGGTGGATGAAGGTGGTTGTACTATTTGGGGTCAGCTTCCTGATATTCCATACAAGTCTGACAAGTTTGGTTTGGGTTTCACTGCAGAGTCCCAGAAGGCTGTTCGTCGTGCTCGTGCTGCTCGTATCACTAATCAAGGGGTTATTAAAGATCAGATCAATACTGTGGGAGACTATGATGAAGACTACAACTTGGATGCATGGATTTTTCCTACTGTGGGTGCTGGACTCAATAATTGGAAAGCTGAAGATGTTATCCCTATCTCCTTTAGTCAGGAGTAAATACTATTACTGTGTTGTGTTTTTAAATTTGTAATTTCTTGAACAATAAAACTTTCAAGCCATGTGCCTTACCCGGGGCACAATGGTGTGCTTGTTACGGGTTGTCATTTCATTTGCATACTTCATTCAATAAAATCAGTGGACGTTTCGTTTTCGTAAATATTGTGTTCCTTGTCTTTCTTTTCTTTTATTTTTGTTTTATCAGCTATGTGTTCCTACACACACTCACATCACTAAAATGCAGATCCTCATCCACTCTGGAGCCTGTTGATAACAGTTCTACTATTGCCAATTATAATTTCGAGAATCCGATATATCAAACTGAAGACGGAAATGAGGACGATTGTGAAATACCTGTAGAGCTTGCTAGGTTGTTACAACAAGAAGAGAAAGTTATACAGCCACATGAAGAGCCAGTCGAAGTTGTGAATCTGGGAACTGAAGAAAACAGAAAAGAGGTCAAGATAGGGGCTGATTTAGAGGACAGTGTCAAGAGCAGATTGATTCAGATGTTACGCGACTATGTGGAGATCTTTGCTTGGTCTTATGAAGATATGCCAGGGTTGGATACAGACATTGTGGTTCACCGTTTGCCAGTGAAAGAAGATTGTCGTCCAAAGAAACAGAAGGTTCGTCGTATGCGTCCTGAGATGTCAGAAAAGATCAAAGCAGAGGTAATGAAACAGTTTGATGCATGGTTCTTAGCAGTGACTTCTTATCCTCAGTGGGTTGCAAATGTGGTACCAGTTCCTAAGAAAGATGGTAAGGTACGTATGTGTGTAGACTACAGAGATTTGAACAAGGCTAGCCCTAAAGATGACTTTCCACTCCCTCATATTGATATTCTGGTAGACAACACTGCTCAGCATAAGGTATTCTCTTTTATGGATGGTTTCTCTGGTTACAATCAGATCAAGATGGCACCTGAAGATATGGAGAAGACAACATTTGTGACACAGTGGGGCACCTTTTGCTATAAGGTAATGCCATTTGGTTTGAAGAATGCAGGGGCAACATATCAGCGTGCTATGGTGGCTTTGTTTCATGATATGATTCATCATGAGATAGAGGTATATGTAGATGATATGATAGCCAGGTCTCAGAATGAAGAGCAACATCTTGATCATTTGCATAAATTGTTTGAGAGGTTGAAGAAATACAAGTTGAGGTTGAACCCAAACAAGTGTACTTTTGGAGTTAGATCTGGTAAACTCCTGGGTTTCATAGTCAGTGGAAAAGGTATTGAAGTGGATCCTGCAAAAGTGAAAGCAATACGAGAAATGCCAGCTCCCCGTACTGAGAAGGAGGTTAGAGGTTTCTTGGGACGATTGAATTACATTGCAAGATTTATTTCCCAATTAACTTCCATCTGTGAGCCAATTTTCAAGTTGTTGAAGAAAGATCAGGTGATGGAATGGAATGATGAGTGCCAGACTGCCTTTGATGAAATCAAGAGATATCTGCTGGAACCACCAATTTTGATGCCACCAGTTGATGGAAGACCCTTGATTATGTACTTAACTGTGTTAGACAACTCAATGGGGTGTGTATTGGGGCAACATGACGAGTCTGGTCGAAAAGAGCAGGCAATATACTACCTTAGCAAAAAGTTTACCGACTGTGAAACAAGATACTCACTGCTCGAGAAAACTTGTTGCGCTTTGGCATGGGCTGCTCGCCGACTAAGACAGTATATGTTGACTCATACTACCTTGTTGATTTCGAAGATGGATCCAATCAAGTACATATTTGAGAAGCCTGCTCTCTCCGGAAGAATTGCAAGATGGCAAATGATCTTGACAGAATATGACATACAGTATACTACTCAGAAGGCCATCAAAGGAAGTGTTGTTGCTGATCATTTGGCTCATCAAGCAATGGATGATTATCAGTCAATGAGTTTTGAGTTCCCTGATGAAGACATTATGATTATTACCAAAGAACCTGGACAATATGACGGACCTGAACAAGGATCCCGATGGACTATGGTTTTTGATGGTGCCTCTAATGCGCTTGGTAATGGTGTTGGTGTTGTGATTAGTTCCCCTGAAGGTTGTCATACCCCGATTACTGCCAGACTTTGTTTCTATTGTACCAATAACATGGCTGAGTATGAGGCATGTATCCTGGGTATTAAAGCTGCTATTGATATGAAGATTCAGTTCCTTGATGTGTATGGAGATTCAGCCCTGGTAATTAGTCAGATCAAAGGAGATTGGGATACCAAGCATGATAACCTCATTTCTTACAGAGAGCATGTCTTGTCTTTGATCCCACATTTCAAAGAAATTACCTTTGGACATATCCCACGAAGAGAGAATCAGTTGGCAGATGCTTTGGCCACCATGGCATCCATGTTTGAGATCAGTTGGGATGATGAAGCTCCCAAGATTACTATTGATAGATTTGAAAAGCCTGCATACTGCAATGAGATTGACACTGAAGGGGCAGAGGAGAAGCCTTGGTTCTATGAAGTGAAAAGATATCTTGAAGCTCAGGAGTTCCCTGAAGGGGCATCTGTCAAAGATAGGAAGTTTCTGAGAAGGTTCTCTGCTAAGTTCTTTTTGAGTAATGTCATTTTGTACAAGCGCAATCATGACTCAACTTTGCTTCGTTGTGTGGATAAGAAGGAAGCAATTGAGATCATGGAAGATATGCATGACGGGATCTTTGGCACTCATTCTAGTGGTCATACTATGGCAAAGAAGATATTGAGAGCAGGTTACTATTGGTCTACCATGGAAGCTGATTGCTATCAACACTCCAGAACTTGTCATAAATGTCAAATCTATGCTGATAAAGTCCATGTACCTCCATCACCATTGAATGTGTTGACTGCTCCTTGGCCCTTTGCCATGTGGGGCATTGATATGATTGGTGAGATCAAGCCTACTGCTTCTAATGGGCATCGTTTCATCCTAGTTGCTATTGATTACTTCACGAAGTGGGTGGAAGTAGCTTCATTTGCATCTGTTACTAAGAATGTGGTGGCTCGGTTCATTAAGAATAATCTCATATGTAGGTATGGCATCCCTGAAAGGATTATCACTGACAATGGCTCTAATCTGAACAACACTATGATTACTGATCTCTGCACGCAGTTCAAGATTAAGCATCACAACTCTTCTCCGTATCGTCCAAAGATGAATGGGGCAGTTGAAGCTGCTAACAAGAACATTAAGAAGATCATACAGAAGATGACTGTTACTTACAAGGATTGGCATGAGATGTTACCATTTGCTCTTCATGGTTATCGTACCACAATACGTACTTCAACAGGGGCAACCCCATTCTCATTAGTCTATGGTATGGAAGCAGTTCTACCCATTGAAGTTCAGATTCCCTCTTTAAGAATTATGAAGGATGCAGGCTTGGATGAAGATGAGTGGATTCAGACCCGACTTGACCAGATAAATTTGATTGATGAGAAGAGGTTAGCAGCAGTTTGTCATGGCCAGATGTACCAAAAACGAATGATCAAAGCTTTTAATAAGAAAGTTAAGCCAAAGGTATATCAAGCCGGTGACTTGGTAATCAAGCGTATCATATTACCACAGGGTGATCCTAGGGGCAAGTGGACTCCAACATATGAAGGACCATTTGTGGTCAAGACAGTGTTCTCAGGAGGTGCCATGATACTGACTACAATGGATGGTGAAGACTTCCCACAGCCTGTAAACGCAGACATAGTTAAAAAATACTACGCATAAAAAGAGACCCGCTAGGTTGACAGGCCTAGGCAAAAATAAGGGCATCCCGGCAAACCAAAAGGGTTTGGGCAAAATTAGGGATATATATAAAAAATGTGTACACCCGGCAAGTCGAAAACCTGAAAAGGCGGCTTGGGCAAAAAAGGGTATCCCGGTGGATTGAAAACCTGAAAAGGCAATCCAGGCAAAAGTTAGGGATTAAAGCGTATGACTATGTCTCGTTTGGATCACCCATGAAACTGCAACCAGTTGTACTACTTACTCAAGCTCGAACAGATAAAGCTCAATCCAATCGTTTTCGTCTCAACAACAGAAGATGATGTACTTGAAGATAATGGCAATAGTAGAATTGAAAATCAATAGGATTATTTCCCACATAGCTGATTCTTTTTGTTTTATAAAAACTTTATGACAAAATCCTCTTACTAGGGTTTATGTCTCCTTGTACAAACTTACCCATGAATGGGTCACTCTTTGATATAAATAAAATCCATTTTTGAATCCTGATTTACTTTTACCCTATTTACATAAGCGAAACGTCCATTGGTTGTGTTTGAATGTATGTATGCTTTTGAATATGATTGATGTTTACCAGAAATACATGTGTACTTAATATGATTGATGTTTACCAGAAATGCATGAAAATGCAGTAATAGTATTTACTAAGGACGAACGAGGGAAGGATTTCAACGAAGCTTCGCCTGTTCATCTTTACAAGACAGTTACAAACCCTCAGTAGGACGAATCCATCTTCATAAAATCTCATCTCCCCTGGAATTTATATCCATCTCTTTTATCCTCATACGGATATACGGGAAGTTACTTTCCAATAAGAGTACGACGAACGAAGACGAAGGTTATGTATACCTTGCTATCCCCAGCAGGCGGGAGGTTATCTATACCTTGCTATCCCCAGCAGGCGGGAGATTATCTATACCTTGCTATCCCCAGCAGGCGGGAGGTTATCTATACCTTATTATCCCCAACAGGCAGGAGGTTATCTATACCTTGTTATCCCCAGCAGACGGGAAGTTATCTATACCTTGCCATCCCCAGCATATGGAAGGTTATGTATAATATATTCCTCAACAACGAATCGGGATTTATTTTCCCTGGCCAGCAGTTGTTATACGAAGACATCCAGACTCTTCCGGCAACATCATATCATACATACATCATTTATATCATACCATAACATACATATCCATAAATGCACAATACATTTACTTAGGTGCATCATACTATGCATGCATACATATAACATAAACTAACATTCTCCTTGCAGGATAGTTACATGCAGATAAAACAGCATCAACAATTTACAACAGGTCAGAAATGATCCATACACTATGTCCTCGAATAACAGGCAAACAGTCTGTAAAAAGATCCATTCCCTGGTTCAAGACTTTTTCAGAAGAACAAATCCTGACGTTCTTTTGACCCTTAAGAGCAAATCCTGGCGCTCTTTTGGCCCCTTGTTCAAGACTTTTTCAGAAGAACAAATCCTGACGTTCTTTTGACCCTTAAGAGCAAATCCTGACGCTCTTTTGACTCCTTGTTCAAGACTTTTTCAGAAGAACAAATCCCGACGTTCTTTTGACCTTTAAGAGCAAATCCTGACGCTCTTTTGACTCCTTGTTCAAGACATTTTACTCAGAAGGACAAATCCTGACGTTCTTTTGATCCTTAAGAGCAAATCCTGACGCTCTTTTGGTCCCTTGTTCAAGACTTTTTCAGAAGAACAAATCCTGACGTTCTTTTGACCTTTAAGAGCAAATCCTGACGCTCTTTTGGCCCCTGGTTCAAGATTTTTTCAGAAGAACAAATCCTGACGTTCTTTTGACCTTGGAGAGTAGGCAAACGGTCTGTAAAAAGATCTATTCCCTAATCCAAGATATTTCCAGAAGAGAATTATAAACGATTCAGAGACGGCCTATACAAAGACCTAGTACTGAGATCCAGTATCAACACAAAGCTATCACCACATCCAGTTCTTTAGATGGCATCACTAAGCCCATCTCCAATTCTTCCAAGTGGCATCTTTAAGCCCACTCAAGCATATACAACCAAATATCAATATCATTCTATGCACTGGTGAGTGCAAATTTTTGGGCTTTTGTGTTCAATCCCCTTCAACCTTCCAGGTCACGACTGGCAAACATACCAATCTAACCCCTCAGGTTTCAGAAAATTGAACAGGGGCAGCTGTTGCACCCCAAAATTTGCCCTCACAATACAAGACTTTATGTTCTAAGAAGGTTCACAAGGCTCACAAGTTTCCCAATGCTTTCAAAACCTTTCATGAGGTTCATGAAGTCTACAAGTCACTTCATGAGGTTCACAAGGTTCACAAGCTTCACAATACCTCCCATGAGGTTCACAAGACATCTTATGATGGTCCACAAGGTTCACAAAGTTCACAATTGGTCAAAGGAGTTGACAATTCCCTCAGACAGTGCACCTCCTAAGCAGTGCATCCAAAACTAGGGTTTTGACTTTAATCAGGCTAAATGGACTTCCAAGACTTCAAGTGAGCTTTATATCATCTTATATGTGTGTAAGAAACCCCATGACAAGTTTCAAGACTTTTCTCAGAAGTTTGTTCATCCAGATGATCAGATAAGTCAAAAACAGTCAATGTAGTTAAAAAGTCAAACTGAGGTCAACTGTGGTCAAACCAAAGTCAAACTTCATGATTTTTTGCCAACATCAAGTATATGAAGTAAAATTCATCATTTTATCAAGGGTTGATCATGATTCATCGAGGAGATTCCAGATCATCAAGAATCAGGAGTTTCTAAATTAGGGTTTCCTCAGTAAGAGTCAACTGAACTTTGACCAGCCATAACTTTCACATACTTCATCACCAAGTCTCCATCCAAAGCTAATTTTGAATGAAATTGAATTCTCTACAACTTTGTGTCTCACAAGCCAAGCCCAAAAATGCTTCATTTGGAAGGTATGAGCTAAGACATTATAGGTCATTTTGAAAGTCAACAAAAAGTCAACAACTTCAAAAAGGCATAACTTGAGATTGGTAAATGATATGGACATGAAACCAATGGGGTTGTTTAGAGGACTCTTCAAGCTTTCCAAAATGTCCAAGAACACCCTCATAGCATTAAAATTGAAGGATATGTGCCCTTGCAAAGTTGGGAAATTTTGTGATGAAAATGGAGGTCTAGAACCAATTCTTTCCAAATGGGCTTGTCAAATTATGATCCAATCCATACACTATCATCATGCACGACCCAAATGATTAAAAATCAGAATTTTTATTATTTTATTTTTATTTATTTTGATTTAATTCATAAAAAATCATTTTAAATAGAAATAAAATATGAAAATATGATATTTAATGGAGATTTGGTTTCTAGAATGTCTTCAATATTGATTGGAATTGAAAGGGAAAGAAATCATGAGATTTGTCTTAAAATAGTAAGCCTTTATGCAAGAATATTGAACTTTTAAGACATGATCAATATGGATCTTTTTGAATCAAAATTTCCACATGATCAATCAATATTATGACCTAGATTCATTCACCTATAAGTACTAAACATGATGCAATCCTCAAGACAGGAATTCTCTACCTCTAAGTGTAAGTTCCATTGTTCAAAAAACCATTGAAAATCTCACACTCGGATTCCTTCATACAAGTGGTTTTAAGGTAAAACAAGAACATAGACATGTTCCTTGGACTTCTCTGATCCTAAACCATCACTCATATGCATCAATATCATGCATATATGAACAACCCGAATTCATCTTGTTCTTGAAAATAATTTTTTCGAATTCATTAATTTATTGTGTTTCAATGAAATTTGTTTGGCTAATCTTGTTTATCATGTGATGTAGAATGTTTCTGGGCAAGAAAATCAAAGAAACCATGGCTAATCCGTGAAACACCATAGTTAGGGTTTGTGGCTTCAATTAGGGTTTTGTTATCCAGCCAATATAAATGGATTACAAAGACATAGAATGATTGGAAATCTTGCTAGGAACTTAATGGCATAACCAATTTTATATGATCTTGCTGTTTTGTCCATGTTTGTATTTCGTAGGTTTTGCTGGGATTTGTTTTTCGCAGGAAAACTTGTATCTAAATTCGCAGGAAATTTCGAAGGGCAGGAGGAAGAAGATGAAGCCAGTTCGCGCCTGTTTTGAAAATTTAAATTTCATTTTAAAATATTATGTATTAATCCTGTTTATGTTTCACAAACGTGCGTTTGTCCCAGTGGAAAGTCAGGCAGGCATATTGTGAAAAGGCCAGGGTTCGAATCCTGCCTTGCACCATTATTTTTTCTATTTTTTCAGGATGAAAGAAGGCATAATATATTATGTTCAATGACCATTCTATTATCAGATGGGCTCTTCCAGCCGGGTGGTGATGCGTGTGCTTGTGTGTGTAAAGGTCCTGGGTTCAATCCTCCCCCCAGGCCTTTTTGCTTTTCATTATTTTTCACAATTTTTCAAGACATTGCACAAAACCAATTGGAACCATTCTACTATCACCAAAGCATGGCTGGCCTGGTGGTACGTTTTGGGTGTTTGCAAGCATGAGGACCTGGGTTCAAACCCAGCCAAGGTAAGTTTCCTTTTTACCAATTTTTTTTTCTGTTTTATTTAATTAATTATTTTCTTATTGTTAATAAAAGAAAAATAAATTGAATATGTAAATGAACACTTATATTTCTTTTTTTTTTCTTAGAAAATTTCTAAACTTTTATTTTTCTCAATTTTATTTCATTATGTAATTAAAAATATATGTATGTTTATTTAGATAATTTTGTATATGAAATTAAACCCTTAGAAAATATATATTTTCAAAACCCTAATCTTAGAAACCTTAATTTATTTTTCTAAATACTTAATTGTTATTTTCGAAATTCTAATATAATTATCATGTCTATATTTATTTAATAAAATTAATTTTTGTAAATATAATTACAACCTATTTTTTTTATAATATGTAAAAATATTCTATATACTATGTTTATAACCTAGTTTCTTTTAATATGTGTTTAGAAATAACTAAATTTATAATAATTTAATTTGAAAATAATTTAACAATTTGTACATAAATTAAAATATTACCATAATCTTTTAATTGTTCATATTTTTTTAAATAAATGTTTATATTAAAAATGTAATGTTATTATAATATTTTTGCTAATTCTATTTATTTTAATTACTGTTATAACTAACCATATTATTATTAATTTATTTAATTTTGCTTATTATTATTTCACTAATCTCATTTAATTTTTTATTATTATTACTAACCCCTATTATTGCTTATTTATTTATTTTTACTTATTTATTTATATTTTGCTTATATATTTATTTTTTGCTATTTATTTTTAATTGCTTATTATAATTATGTAATTGCTCCTTGGTGTAAATTTTGTAAATATGTAATTTATTTAATTTTTATGCTATGGTTAGTAAGTTAGGGAGTGTAAAACATGTATTCTATTTAAAATTAAATTTAGATCACTTTAATTATAAGATAAATTTAAATTAAACACTCACACACGTAAGTCGATTTTTAATCGCCATCTCACTTTCTAAGGTTATCCCTCATGTTGCCTAACTATAAGGTCAAGTGGGGTGTATAAAGCAAGTCCCTTAAAAGAAAAATCATCAAGTCCCTAATGGTTGCCTTTAAAGATCAAGTCCCTTTTCGAATAATGATGATAGTCCCTCCTAAATGCTTAATACACCTCACAGTTGCCTTCATTAAACAGATGTCCCTTCATATGTCCCTTACATCCAAGGTAATGACTACCTATTCCTTAATAATAGGGATAGTCTTACCACTTAAAGGATAAAGAACAGAAAAGACTTAAACTTTAGGGTAGGTACCTCCTAGTTGCTTGCTCACTTCATTTCAAATTTTCAAACACTTAACAAATTTCAAACAAATTTTCAAAAACAAGTTTTTACGCATCCGTACATGGATCATTATTAACTCATATGAAAATTTTCTATTCACACACTTCACATTTTCAAAAACAATTCAAAAGTGAGCTAAGTAACTAAGAGCCCATGGATAACCATGGATGTAAAGGGTGCTAACACCTTCCCTTTACATAACCTACCCCCGGACCCAAAAATATCTCTTAAGGTCTTTCCTGTTCTTTTATACCCTTTCCTTTTGGATAAAATAAAAGTCGGTGGCGACTCTTGCTATCCGCAACATAACTAAAGTCAGTTCTCCCACCGTGTTACACCATGTACTCGACCAACTGTCCCTTCTTGATCACTCCCTTAATTACATCTTTCAATTTAATACAATCATCCATGGTATGGTTATGACTCTAATGGAAATAGAAGTATTTGGACTTGTCTATCTACGAAGAATCTCTACGCAAGTATGGGTTCTTGATCTCAATTTCTACGAACTTTATGTTCACACATTATTTCTAAATATTCTCCCTTTAAGTTTCTAGGGGAGTATAAGTGTTAAATCTAGACTGAGGTCCTACACTCTCCTTCTTCTTTGTGCCGACTTGCATCTCTCTTATATGGTCGGCTAGGTTAGGTGTTCCCCGATCCTCGGTTGATTCCCATGGACAAGAGTTATTCCTCATAATTAATGTAAGTTTATGCCCTACTTAGTTAATATTTCAAACAATGGGCTTCCTTGAGGCCCATCTTCTCTCGGAACATGTAGTCTGACCTTAATCCTCTTTTTAAAATCCAGCATGTCAATCCCTCCTCTGCCCCCACCCCCATGTTAACTTCCACTTTAGTAAAATTTTCAATATATCCATGCATAGTTTACTTTTTCCTTTGAGTCATCCCATTTAAAATAACCATCTCCATAGGTTGACACTTCTGGGCAGTGAAGTGGATAGTAAAGGCTTCACATAGGTTACTCGTTCAGTTTATCATCCCATATAGGAAAATTTTATACCAAGCCATTTTTGATCCAAAAGAGTTAGTGTAAAGATCTTACACTTTAAAGCCTATTTGGTATGGTAGTAGTCTAATCGTTTATTAATGTGTTTGACGTGTTCGTTTGGATTCCTGGTCCCATCATAGCTTTTAATCATGGAAGTTTTCTATAGCGACCTCATAATTATGATCTCGAGGATGTGGGAGGACATGGGTTTTTTCTTCTCAATGGCTGGAGCATATTCTCCATATATCTCCATTATGTGAGGATGACAGACCTCTTGGGGAGTGTGATTGGTATTTCCCCTTCACGATAAGGGGAAATGGTATGATGTCTAGATGGTGGCAGTGATTGGATGATATTAGAGTCGCTCTCATATGCATCATTGCTATAATAAAGGTCAATTATGGAACAAAGACATGTTTCATTTGAAGACTTCCTCTTGCACAATATTATTCTTCGGATTAACACGTTGTAAGCTCTCATCAATTCTAAATTTATTTTAAGTCAGGGGTTATGAGTTATGCTGATGTATGGCGTTATATACATTATTTTGAAGATATATGAATCATTGCACTCCACGGTTATCCTGTCCTAACTAAAGGTGGGGTACATCCTCTATGGTGGTAGATCCACTATAAGATTGATCATCCATGGTTAAGAAGACAGTGAAGCTTTTGGGTCCACCCGAGAAAAGTGTATCATCATCGTGAAGACAAAATAGAGGTGAGAAATGTTGGCTAGAAACAATCAAGGCCTGTCAGAGGAGTCATACTAAAAAATATTGTCACATCTTCATTAGATATCAAGGTACGAGAACAAATAAACTTGAAGTTGATAAATTCTTGAACCACATCTCGCTTAAAGGGGGTGAGACCGGCAGAAGAAAAATCATAATTGATCTTTGGATCCTCGTCCACGACAATGAAAAGTGAATGGTCCCACTCACCCTAGTTGTGAAAATCAAAGCTCCATTTCATCATGTAACCTTCATAAATGTGTCCTTCTAGTCATTTTAAGCATTAGAATAGGGTGTCAATAGTCTCCCTGAAAACTAAACAAGGCCACCTAACTGTTTTGGGGTTGACCTAACAATATAGGAAAAACAAGAACACCCCAAAAGTACGAGGGACCTCTAACCAAAATCACTGAATCTCGTAGGCTTCGAACGATGGTCATACTTTCATAAGGGGAGACACTAGTGCTCATCAATAATTCGGCCTTAAACGATGTGAAGGGGATTAATTCCCTAAAATCATAAATAAAAGTAAGGTGAAAGTAGAAATATTGAATGGGTAAATCACCTGTGACAACCATATAAGCTTTCACCCTTTCAATATAGGGCTCCAAGATCACGTCTTCTTCATTCCTAATATTGGAAAGCTAAATCTTCTGCCAAAAGGCCATTATCCTTTCCTCATCAAAATAGAGAGACACAAAGTCTTCTACACTAAAGTGTTTTCCACCCATTCCCATTAAATCCCAATAAGAACAATAAGAGCAAGAAAGTTATTATTAAAGACACATGGACCTTCATCTCCCCAGGATCCTAGCTAGTGATTGATAGTAATTTAGCATGTGTACTAATTGTGTCGAAGTAATGAAATATAAGATCATATCCACATGGATTTCTCTATTTTAACAACCTTGATTAGTGTAACGCCCTTATTTAATTAATTAATTAAATTAAATTTTATCGCGTATTTTTCCCGATTAATTGTTGTTAGGTGTTGTTTTGTCGAGTATGTCGTTAAGTTGTTTATGTTGGTATTAAGTTGATGGTTAAGTCGTGTTTGGGTTGGTTGAGTTAATTAAGTCGAAGTAATAATAGAATTATTAATGAAATAATATTAGTAAGTGGGCTTGGTTGTGGTATGAGAGTAGAAAATGTGGGGTGCTATTTTAGGCTCATTAGTACTTTGGTTAATTACTGAAATAATAGTATTATTGAGTTGAAAACCTAATTAGAAGGATTAATCAGAATTTGGTGAAAGAACAAGTCTTGAGGAAGAACAAGGAGACTAGGATTGGATTTTCGTAGGAATTTTCGCTATGAATTCGAGCTGCCTTCAATCCAAGGTAAGGGTGGGGTTCAAATTTTATAACCGGGATTAGGATAATTCGTATGTGGGCTGGGTATTTTAGTATGATTGTTGTTGTGATCTTGTATGGTATGTTGTTGTTGATTTCGTATGAATCTGTTATGAAGAATATGTTGTGATATATTAAATTATTGTAATAGTTATTGTTGTTGGACTGATCTTGTTGCAAGAAATTTGGGTATAGATGAGATTTAGGACTCGTAATTGAATGTAGTATTGTTAGATGATGGATATACAAAATATTATAGGAAGAAGAGTTTTACGCATAACAACAAGTCTATACGCGTATGAGCAGAACTATGTGCAGAAAATGCAATTTTTTGTGATTCGTCCTGTTTTTGCATCTGAGTCGAACTGAGTTGATTATAGAAATTAATTAGAGATCAAAAAAGTTGATTTTAGTAGAGTTGAGGACTAAAATAATTAATTATAAATTTAATTAATTAAGTCGTAAGTAGTTGGTTTTACGTGTCGTAGTCGTATGAAGTCGATATAAGTTGTGTTGTCCCGTTCTTGGAAAGCATTAAGTTGCAGGTTGATTGACCAGTGTTGATATATGTTGTTGGGTTATTAAGTTGTTCATGTTATTTTTTTATGCCATTTATAAGTTGCATACATTTGCATATTTTCAAGTGGGAGTGAATGCTCAAATCAAGTTGGCCTGGATTGGCAAATATGTTGTTGTTGCCTCGATAAACTGGCAAGATTTCAAGTTGGGAGTTTACTCCAAATGGTACCACATGCATATACATAAGTTGAGTCGCATTTGAGTCGCATTATATATGTGTTGTTAATTGTTGTTGTGTGTAGTTGTATGTTGATGTTGCTTGTTGTGTGAAGTGGTGTGATCGTATGATTTCTCATTTACGTATTGATTATCATACTATTGTTTATATTGTTCGATATCTCACCCCTTCTGTTTGAATGTTACCCTTATGTGGTAACGTGCAGGTAATCCATAGTTGAGTACGTAGTAGCTTCGAGTTGGTGTTTTTCGCTCTGATACGTAGTACTTCGGGGGGATGAACGCATGTCTTGTCTTATATGTTGAATTATATTTTAGTCGATGGATTTTTTAAGTTGTTCATTTTGAAGATTCTGTTTGGAGTGTTTATTTTGAAAACCGTGTTGAAGTAGCTTGATGTTGAAAACAAATAATATTGTTTTAAAGTTGAAATTTGATGAATCTGCTGCTTAGTTTTCGAAGTATTTATATTAATGAAGTTTATGTTGTTTGGTTTTAAAGTTGAAAATGTGATATCCCATGTTTTTGGAGAATTTTTATAACTCTGATTTAATTATAAAGTCGGGTAGAAATGGGGTGTTACAATTAGTGTGCTCTAAAAGTAAATATAGAGGGTTTTCAATTCGATTTGAAAAAGTAAATTGCAAAATTAAATTTGTTGAAAAGTACAACATGGAGAAAACAATTAGATTTCCTTTCGATTCAATTCCACTTATTTTCACTGTTGGTAACTGCATCTATTTGTATGAAGTGGTTTTCTAGAATTACAATAAATTAACACGACCGTTATACCCAATTTCTTGGTGTATAATTCCCTATTGTTAAATACAACCCCATAATCCATGGTCAAATTCGAAGTAAAAACAGGCAAGAACACTCGTTAATTTCTAAATAAAAAACTTATAATTATTTATTCATAAATCAATTACTAAGTTTGAACAATTATCCTATTCCAAGTTTACAATGTTAGGGTCAGTAATTGCTACAAACCTAATTTCAATTCATATGCATGCCAACACACAAATAACATTAAGATCAAAGATAACTGAATAATAAGTAGAATATCAAATCATGAAAAATAGTACAAAGTCGGCTACATAGTTCAACAAAACTAATCAGTTTCGTCTAACAAAACCTAATACAAATTAAATTAGCAACTCATAGTAACACAAGTCAATACCATGAGTTTAAAAGAAAAATACATGAAAATTAATGAAGAATGAGATCTTCAATGGCTGAAAACTCCAATTCTCAAGCTCTAAAAATACTGTGTTGCCACTTTCTGTCTCCAAAATTTATAACCCTTGAAAAAATATCAATTTCTTCCTTTTAAACTCTTCAAAACATATAAATGAGCTTCCCATCATGGCCATTATCATCATCACGCCTATAAAGCGTTAGAAAAATTAATATCGTGGTCACGATGCTTTTCATTGCGCCTCGATGGTGCCATGATTAATCCATGGAGGAATTGCTTGTTTTGCTTGTTTTTTTTCTTCTATGTCCCAATATTCTTCTTTTTCTTTATTTTATTCTATTTTTTCCACAATTATTCTTCAAACTAACTCATATTAACAAGAAATTAACTCGGATTAATCATAAATGCTCGTAAAACTTATGCAATGACAGAGTGTCATCACAACCCCAAACATACTATGATGCTTTTCCTCGAGGAACTCTCTTGTAAACAGATTTTTTTTAACATAAATAACATGCTTACCCTTACCAATGAGCATCACCATTCTCATGTCTCTAGTCATCACTTTGGTTCCTTGCTTTTATCCAGATAAATTTAAAAATTTCTTGAAACATTCAAATATACCTAATATGTCTCTCATATCACCTTTTTTATTAGATTTGAACAGGGTGATCATACAATCAATATACAAAAGCATTTTACCATAAGTTTGCAGAATTTATAACAAAGTCAATCAAAGTCATATCTAACTACTAGGGTATTTTGAGGTTGTAATGGGGATTATGTTAGTGTAGGATAATTTTGGGATAGTAGGCTTAAAATTTGGAGTTAGGTACCAAATTTTCCTTATGTCATCATAACCATAACATGACAACAGTTTCCTTATCAAAAATACTAGAGAATAATAATTTGATAGTTTTTTCCTTCAGATTCTTCTCTTTTTTTTGTAGAAGATAATTTAACTTCTTTATTATCTATATTTTTATTTTATTTTATATAACTGATTTCTCTAGCACCCCAACCCCAAACTTAAACGTTGTTAACTTTCAAGTGCAACCCCAAACTTATTCTTTGCATTAAACAAGGAAATTAAAACTTCTACCTAACTTCAAATAGGGTGGAAAGACTAATATTGCAAGTCAAATACGAGACATATTAGGATATGTCACCGAAGAAATGGCTCAATCTCAAAGGGTTTAAACAACAAATATAAACATTTCATAAAGGGGGCTTGAAAAGGCTCAGAGTTTCCACAAATAAGTGTCTCAGTGTGTAATTATTAGACCAGTAGACTAAGTTATAAAGAATGCAAATATCATAAGAAGGAAAAGTAAACAATGGAATATATGGCTCAAATATTACTTGCTGGGTTATCTGGACATTGAGTATAATTCAATTGATTATCCATTTTCTTCATTACTTGTCTATCTTCATTTGGAACTTCTATAATGATCAAGTCTTTTCTTTCATTATTTTCTAGTGATTTGTTTCATGTAGATTTTCAAATTGTCAATGGTGAGGTAGCACATCATTCGCTAAAAGAAACAACAGTAACAAACTCATTCACTAAATAAAGCAAAAAAGTTTTACAAAAAGGGAGAGTGTTCAACAGAACAACTAATACTCTTGACTTAATTAAAGTACAAAAGGGAAATAACTAAAATTAAAACTGAGAAATGTTTTGAAACTCCTACATCACATGTTGCCAGGGATGAAGTAGTTGCACATATCCTTTATAATATCCTCAAATTCATGATTTTTCCTAGCCTAGGTTGTTCTCATTTGATATCTTCATTAGGCCAATGCTTGATCTTGATCTTGCTATTTGAAGTATGATTCCATGTCTTGCAACGTTGTGAAAGATCTCTCAAATTCAAAGCAGACATATGGTCTTTGTGATCATTACAATATTCCTTCAAAGTATTGTTCGAATGAGGGTGGTTCATCATACAAGTTGGGTGAAATCTCAGTGGCCTAACCTATCATACCAAGTGCATGATCTTCAAGACTTTGTAGAAGACTTGGAGCTTGATGTTGCTGATGAGGACTTGTTTGTTGTTATTTCACCTCAGGATGATAAAATTGCTATTGACCTTCTTCTAGTGCTTCTTTTTTATCACCTCCATGAATAGAACATATTGGTATCCTTTGCATGGTAGCAAGACTGGTGGTTGCATTGGAAGAATCATGTCATCATCTGTGTGACTTTGTACACCTGCCAACATGTATAATTCGTTAATTATACCAAAATGGCCACAAGCACGTTATGGTGCACGAACCATGTATTTGATATTTTCTGAGATCAGGCACCCAACATTTATAGACTCATAGGTTAAAATAGTCATCAGACCCAAAACTTCTTCACGATGAACTTCAAAGTGTTTGAGGCTACCTCTAGAACAAAAAATAAGTCACATGCTCTTAGAATTGGGTACATATGTGTTGTGATGATACTTAGTGTAATGCCCTGCACAGTAACTCGTTATGCTTCTGGTAAGCAAATTTCATTTTTCATAGCTTCAAACCTTTCCTCGACTAGCCTGTTGTTGCATTCCCTTATATTTCAAATTCCACATAGATCTGAGGGACGCAAATCAAGTAATATGTTAATTGCATCATGTAAACACCCCAAATTTTCCCTCACTCATTCACACCATGGCTTGTGGTCTTTTCATATGCATAAGTTCAAGCATATCATCTCATATTGCATTTTTGCTTCACTACATTGTTTCTAAGTCATCTACATCTAGGGTTTGTGATCTGAGCCATCCCTGAGCCATTTGAGCCACTTCAAAGGTCTTCAGTCACTTCAAAGGGGTCCATGTATGTTCAAGCATCATATTATATCCTCACAAAGTCAAGCAAATCAAAGAATCACAAGAACTGAGAAAGGCATGGAAGCAGAGCCAGGTTTAACTACACAGATGACCTAGAATTAGGGTTTTGGTTTCAAAGGCCATAACTCCAATTTTTTGGTCATTCTTGTTTCTATTGGTCTCTATATGTTATAAGGATCATGCATATCAATTTTCATGAAGAAATTCCATGTGGAAGGCATCTAATCAAGAGTTGGCTTCTTGAGCAAGTCAGTGCAAAATCAGGGCATCTGAGGCCCCCAATGACCCAACCAAAGGGTGTTCTCCATCATTTTGATTGTGTATGATCTTTATTTGATCATAGAAGATGTTAGAAGTTCACAAAATTGGAAAATTTCAAGCCATTTGCAAAGTTGCCTTTTTGGGAAAGTGACTTGTAATGAAAACTTGTCATTTTGGGAAAGTTTTTCAACCCTTTCTTTTTTATTCAAAAATGCTTCAAATGAGAAAACTTTGGTCATGAAAGTTGTAGAATGGATCCTCCCATTTTCAAAAAGTACAAGAAATCATTCTAATTCATTTTGGATCAAAAGTTATGGCTTGTCAAAGTTGGACAAAATCACATAATTTCAAGTTTTGTACCCAAGAGGCAAAGTTGCAAAACCTCTTGCCAAGGCAAAATATGACTTCAATATGACTTCTAACCTTTGCACAAACATGAACCATGACCTAAAAGTCAGAATGCACCAAAGAATTGTCCAATTTCATGACTTTTTATTAAAAAAAAAAAACTTCAAAAGGGCCAAGACTTTGTGAAATTGCAAAAACTCACACAAACCCTAATCCACTTGCTGCATTGCCTCTAATCCATTTCCATGGTTCTCCCTGATTCAAGCTGCAGCCAAGCCATGCCTTGTACCTTGACTGCCATAGCCCATACCTCTCTTACACAAAAAATTGACTTTATGCATTTTGCTCCATACCAATCACACTGCTCCACAACAACTCTCTGACCTATCAAGGATTGATATGTGTACCAAAAGCAACCCAACACATAACACAACACAGCCTGATCTCTCCCACAAGCCAGCATTCTCAAAAACTCACCTCTTATGCATTTTCATTCGAATCTCCACACACAAGCTTCAAACATCAAAATAAACTTCACAAAAACACTCACCATGGTCCACTGACCAGTTACCAACCATTACTTTGCCCTGAAACCCTACATATCAAAAACACGATTCTCATCCCTCACTGAACAGAACTTCATCAATCTCACAAACTAGCCAAAATAAACTCCATACAAGCTTTGCAAACTCCTCAGGAGGTTCATTGGGTTCATTTTGAAGCAAGGAAGCAGTCAAAAAGCTCCTGGATTGAAAGCTCCATCTCAGGTAGCCATGTGAAAACATTTTTCCAGAACTCCTGTTTTAAGTTTCTAAATGATTAAGCTTGCTTTCCTGGTCACACTGAACTTTAAATTTTCAAAAATGGTTGAGAAATGAGTGTGTATGGCTTGTCTGAAATTTCTGCCATTTTTGTATCTTGCTTCGAATCTGGTTCATGCTTAGAAATAAATTGTTTTTGAGGTCAGGGACGAGCTTAGGGAGGTGAGAGGAAGTGATCTGGAGCTTTAGAGCTCCAGAAATGGCCTGGGGAGGGATTTGGGAAATTCTCAGGGGAGGTGTGGCCGGAGAAGATGACCGGAGGTCATTTCCGGCCACCTGAATGTCATTAGGGCATTAATCACGTTTAGGGCAAAGTTTGAATTTGGACCATAGATCTGGCTGACTTTTGTTGACTCCCGCGCATATGAATGGCCTGGATCATTTCATTAAACCCTAATCCCATTTAATTAAATTAATTAATCAGACTTAATTTAATCCAGCCAGTTTAAACGTGGGCCGTCCAGATGCGCGCGGGTCAATTCCCTCCTTTTCCATTTGAATCTCAGCCTGTGGACGTGCATACTTCTCATATTTTAATTTTTATTTCATTTTCTTTTCATTTAATTTGCACGAATTATTTAAAATAGCAAAATACATTAAAAAATTCTGAAAATTTTTATCATTTCTTTTATTAATTTTCAGAACCCAAAAATATTTTTATTTTTATTTTTTGCATTAAAAATTATTTTTAAATCATTTAAATGTTTATTTTTAATTGGTTAATGAGAATTAATTAATTAAAAATACATTTAGGTATTTAAAAATCCCAAAAAAATTCACATTGCATCTTGGAAAATTTAGGAACATTATCCAACTCTCAAAGCAAATTTCTTTTTTGTCCTTAATGCCTTTTGATCATTTTCATTGGAATTAAATTCATTTTAAGGCAACATTTTTGTTCAAACTTTAAAAAATCCATTCTGCCTAACCTTTGAGAGTTTGATGAGGGTTCTTCTTGCATTGCATCCTTCATGGCATGTAGTTTATAGGATAAATTTGGTTTGAATTGATCTTCCATTTTCCATTTGTTTTGCATTTTCCATGATAAGGTACCTTAAAACCCTAATTGACTTAGAAAAATCATAACTTTCACTAGGTTAAGAGTTAGGTCCCCTCCTTTGGGCAGTGAGCTTGTATAGGTTTAGGGTATCTTTGATTGAATTTTCAATTTTTTATCATGTCATTTGCTTCTAATTTTGAATTTTGCTTGGTGTGTTGATCATAAACCCTAATTTGTGCCTTCCTTTGCATCCATCCCTCATTTGCTTGCATCCAATGACTTGACATGACATTTTGTGCACCCACATGATTCATAATACATCTTAGGACATATTAGAATCATGTTTGATCATTGCATCTTTCATTTGCCATGTTATGTGTTCATTCCATTTCATAAACTTTCATGAATCTTTATGGTTCAAAGCATGCTTCATTTGCATCCTCATCCTTGTATGATCATCCACAACTCTTGACATGTGTTTGCATCATCTCTTAGCATCATTAACATCATGTTCATGCTTCTGACTTTGGTTTGCATCATTGCATTTCATCTCATTTTCATTGCATTTCATTTCCTTTGCTAACTTTTCAGGTGGTAAGTTGTTTTGAGAAGTGAATTTGCCTTCACTTCTCACAATCTCTTCTCATCTCTCTTATGCATCATTGATCCATTTTATCTTTGTATTAGAGTGAGCTTGCTCATTCATGTTCATCTCTTACTTTCTTTCTTCAGGCAACTTGTCTTCTTAGGTGAAGCAAGTTGTCTTATTTCTTTCTGCTTCTCCTCCTTTCATCTGTTTCTCTCCTGGTGGCTTTTCTCCTGAAGATCTTTTGCAAGCCTCATTAACCCTAGGAAAACCCAAGCATAATCACAATTAGGGTTTGATTAGTCCCCCATTAGTTTTACCTTTGTGTCATCTTTGAGTCTTCTCTTCCCATCTCATAATCAAGGGCTAAACCCTAAAGGTCTTAAGGCTTTGTGATTAAGCTTATGCCTGCATCCTTCTATTAGGATGGAGTGCATAACTTTAATCCTAAGTGTTAAACCCTTAATGTGTTTAAATCCTTTAATCAATCCATCTAATAATCACTAAGACATCAAGCTTGCAACTTGGGCCTTGCATTAGGGTTCTAATTCTTCCTTAATTGGTTAAGAAGGACTAACCCTAGTGTTAATGGACAAGTCCCCCTCAAGTTGTCTTACCAACCATAAAATCCATTTCTTAATCTTATTATTAACTAAAATCCATTTAATAAAGGCTTTGTTTTGTCATGAGGTTAATCCCTAATCATGGATTAAGTTTAGGAGCCTTTCTCAGCTTAAATGTTCTCATCTATTATCCTTCTATTAGGATGGTGTAATGGGTCCATTAAATCCTTGATTATGGCTTAAACTCATTACTTAACACTAAACAAAAACAACAAAAACATCTAAATAATCACAAGTAGGTTAATGATCTTAATCCTACACCATGGTAATTAAGTGTGAAGTGCTTACTTCATACTTAAGGTATTCTCATTACCCCTAATCAGAGGGAAGATGTGATGAGTTTACTAATCCTTGGTTTATGCTTAAGCTCATTAACGTACGACAAACACCAAAAGCAATAAAAGATTGAAAACACCAAAAACAAACAATAATCGTCTCCTCCGGGATTCTTTTCTCACCTCATTCACTCACAAACGAGGACTTGCTTCTTCCGTCTAATGCAAGACAGTTAGCACCTGAGCCAGACAGGTCATACACTTGAGCATAGACAAGCAAGCAGTTCACAAAGTCAATTTATCTTTCAGTCTCTTTGAGTCGAACTACGGTGTTCTGACTTCCTCATTGCACGAGAGGATACGTAGGCATAACTTAACAGTTATCGAACAAAAGTCTTTGTATATTCCCCCTCTTTCAGCATTATTCTTTAAGCCTCATTGTCTTGAGCTTTGCACTCTTATTCTTACACTGACACTTCACTTTTGCACTTTACATTTCTTTTACACTGACACTTGCGTTCTTTCCAGCTTTGATACACAAATTGCACTGACACTACCCCTTTAAAACACAAATCTTTTAAGCGTGGATCCCGTCGAGTACGACGGACAATCTGGGTGCTAATACCTTCCCAGGTTGTAACCAACCCCCTTTCTCAGTCTCTCTGGTTCGTGACCATCTTATCCATCTTTTCTTAGGTTTATGTAGCATTACCTTTCCTCCGGGATAAAAATGCATAGCTGGCGACTCTTGTCTCTTGAGTTCACCCTTGTGTGTTCTCTCTCCTTTCGCCGACCGTTCGCGTTTGTACCCCTATTTGACTTAGCCTCATTTGGTTGGAGCGACACATCAGCACTATAATCAATGTATTTACCTCTCAGATATGATAAGTACGAATTTGGGTCATGATTGAAAGTGTTTGCATAAAACTTCAAGCCAATTGATTTGTTCGTTTCTTGAATCATTTTGTTGAGCTTAATCCAACGCATATCTTCCAACAGCTCTGTCAATGCTTCACATCCCTCAAGATTGAAAAAATCTAAAACTCTCTAGGGAACTATGTTGTAGTTCTTTACCTTGAGGTACCTATTTGTGTGTGCTTGGGAGATGAATTTGTGGTCTGGGTATATAGGTGCAACCTGAATTGGTGAGGTTGATGAGGTGGATCGACCAGTTACACGGCTGCGATTTAGGGCCATTTAACTGAAACCCAAAAAAAATTGAGTTTGCAGAGAAATAATAGATGAAAGGGAGGTAGTTATAATAGATGAAAGAGAATTGATAGTCAAAGATGTTAACAAATATGCATATTAACTATCTTAGATGAGAAATATGAAATAATAAATATATTAAAAATAAATTTTAAGGAAAAGTTTGATAAGTTGAAGTAATTTGCCTAATGATAAGGCGCTCATGCAAGAGGAAGGCTATAGTGATGAGTTTAAAACATATAGAGATCATTTTTCTTCTTCTATTTCTATAACGTTTTAATATCCAAAATAAATGAGAAAAAAACATTAAAATATATATTTAATTTTTAATATATATATATATATATATATATATATATATATATATATATATATATATATATATATATATATATATAATTAAAAATTAAAAAAAATCCAACTAGATTTAAAAAATTAAATTGAAAAATATAATTTTTTTTTTAAATCCTAATCAACAAATATGAAGATTTCATAAATAATTGGTAAATAAATACTAAAACATGGAATCTAAACATTATAAGGAGTAGGGATGTAAGCGAATCAGAAAAAACCAATTAAATCGATAATCCAAATCAAACTAAACCGAAAAAATCTGATTGTTTTTTGTTCGATTTTTGAACCGAACCAAACCAATAAAAATCGATGTGTTTTGATTTGGTTCTTGGTTTTAGTTTTTAGGAACCGTCAAACCGATGAACCGAACCTATGACTTTTAATAGACACTTAATCTTTTATTTATCCAATTAATAAACCCAATTTTTGTATCGGTCCAAAATTGCTTCATCTTTGTTTACACTTCCTTACTTTGAACCAAATATGTAGCCAAAATCAAACTCCAAACATAAAAATAGAAACTATAAGCCATAAAAATTTACTCTCCAAATTGCTGCTCTAGCTATCTGTCACATTTGTTTCTCTCGTCACCGTCATTCTTATAGGTTATGATTTTCTTATTCATCTCCAAGTTCTCTTTGTTACTTTTCATCTTCTTCTTTTTTATCTTTTTTGTTTCTTTTTCAATGAATTTTCTTCTAGTCTTGTTAAAAAATAGTTTTGATGTGTGTTTGAGATGTGAAACATGTTAATTTATGTGTATTAAAACCTTTTGTCTTTATTGTTGTGTTTTATTTGTTAAGCTTTCAAATTCTTTCTCAATCTTCTTATATCAAGTGTCAATTTTTGTATTCGATAGTGAACTTATTTCATAATACAATAAAAATTATGTAAATGTTTGTATATATTAAGAATAACCTGTAAGTTGTTTGTAAAGTAGAGCATGAAATATATCATATAAAATGTGTTATTTTAAAAAACAATAGTATAAAATAAATCGAACAATATTAAAACAAATGATACACAAATAATATAATGTTTAGAAAAAGAAAAAAAAGATGTAAACCGATTAGTTTGGTTTGGTTCTATTTTTAAAATATACTAAAATTCGAACCAAACCAAACCAATAAAGATATCATCGATTTAGACAATTTTTTACTAAAAACTGATCCAAGTCGAACTGACTACATCCCTATCCCTAATAAGAAGAATCTACAAACATTTTTTTATAGAAGTTAAATCAAAATTCGCTCATTACATAGGTAGAATGTAATTAAATATAATATTATATTTTGATACAAGTATATATGATAATATATGATTAAGATATTATATTCTTTGACCTATTTATCATGTAAAAAAATGTAGACTCGTGCAAATGAATAAATATTTTATTAATTACTTTAGTTAGTTAATGATAATTTATTTCTTCCTCATATTTTCAAAAAGAAATATATAAATTCATACATCTCTCTATCATCATTCAAGCATGATCCAAGCTGGAGTATTTGGGAGAAGACACTTGCTGAATAATGAATAATAATTATATATACACACATAGTAACTAAGCATGATATATGCCGTTAAATTTACCAATTTTTTATTTTTGAAATTGAATGGAATATTTTATTTTTGAAATTTTATATGATAGAATAAAACAAAATCGTTATTTCATCATATTCAACTTCATTTTGATAATTTTTTTATCAATTCAAATAATTAACCATAAACTTATTACATTCTATTATACGTAGGATTTTGAAGGAAAAAAAGAATTACTCCAATAAATAAAATTAGTATATAGAATTAAAGGAAGCTCGTAAGCAAATAAACAAAGGAGAAAATCTCTTGATAAAATATAACCATTATTCTCTTTTGCATTGCTATAAACATCATTATCTTACTTCATTTTATATCAACTCGTAAACATCACTAACAAAATATATGAGAAAAAAATGTTAAGAGAAAAAATTAAAAAAGAAAGTTTAATCACCTTTTGTATAAATGAAATTGTAATATTTTTCTTTTTTTTTAATTCTCATTAATTTATAAAGAATGTATTCAGGTTGTTCCATGATTATTATTCATAGTGTGAGAAAAGTATTTGATCACGAGACCATCAATTATTTGTTGGTCTTGTATTAGGTGTTTTTAATTGGTATTTTTCCTTAAATGGCATTATAGCTTCGGTTCATCGGCGCTAAGATCCTTGGGCTTCGTTATATAGTGCTCGCTGGCGTGTGGGAAATGGACGTCCACCCATTCCAACGGGAAATGGGCCATCAACATTTCCTTACCATCGACGACCTCCCTATCATAAAGCAAGTCCTTGGCCATCTGCGAGCTCGGCTGAATGATATAAAAACGATACTTGAAATCACGAACAAAGTCCAGGTATGCTTTGAAAAGTCTGCTCGCTTGCTTCAACGACACTCAGTTGTGTCGACCATCTTGACACTTCCTCTGGAGATGGAAGATCCTGAAGGACAAACTTACGATCACACCTATCTCCAGGTAGCGACGCCCCAACTCGAAGGCCCTTATAAACGCCAGGGCATTTGGGTGCAGTTGGGAAGGAGCGAGCTCAAGGTGGGTGAAAAATGCCTCCTGGAAGTCCGTAAAAGGCAAACGGTGCACAACCTCGCGAAACGCGAACTCCTACATAGGAAATTGGAGGGCATGGAAATGAGAGCATATCCTCTGTTCGGGTTTCAGAGGTAGTTCCCTCCAATTTACAGGACCCCCCCTTGTTTTCTCTTCTCGATATGACCCCCACGCATCTGAGGCATTTACAAAAAATTGAGAAGTCGTCTCGAGCGGCTCGTCCATGATCCACAGTTTGTCAGTAGCGGGGACATTCGCGGCTCCCGTAGCGTCACCCGAAAGGTTGTCCTCGACGTCATGAGCGGGCTTCTAACTCCCTTCACCTGAAAAGTAGAGGAAACATAGTGAATTTGACGATCTCAAATCCATCCTTCCACTGCAAATCAAGTGAAAGGGCTTCGATAAGGACCAAGGACATGTCTCCAGATCAGACCCTTGATCTAGAAAAGTGCTATGGGAACAAACCCGACATGACAGACTCACCCTCGCTAAAAGCAATTTTATCCTCAAACTAACTGAAAAGTCTACCGGGGACAAGCCCCTCTGCACTACCATCTACTACGACGACCTAATGTCCGGCCACTAACACTAAATTATCCTAACCCTAATCAAGCATGAATCTAACATCAGCCTATTCATCTTCTGAAAACTAACCCTAGTTCTTCATGAGATTCATACGCACTTGATGAACATTCATTAAGTTCTCCAGAAATTCATAGGAATTCCCATAAACGTTGAAGATCCTATTAACTTCATGAGAAACTTATGAATGTTCATCACTCAAAGCTGCAAAATAGAAGGAAGAAGATGAAGATCACCTTGATCCATGGCAGAATCTTGGAAGTTGATGACGACGACGATGAAGTATCCGACGAGAAGTTGCAGAGCAAAAATTTCACTGTGAGAGGAAGAGTTCGTGCGAAATGATCAAATGCATTTCGAATTTCCCCTTTTATAATGTGCTAAGCTCGTATGGGGAAACGCAAAGGCCGAGTAATTATTACCTAGGGCTAGCCCCCATGTGTCATAAATAAATTACGGTGCATTCCAACACGTGTCATTAAAGCTACAAACGTTTTATTTTCTCAAAACAGAATCTTTTTCTAATGTTTGTATGTCTCCTCCCTACGAACAGCTCCCGCTATAATAACCAGAGCCTAAGGGGGTCACGTGCTCGCAACGTTTTGAGAAAAGGTAGCGTCGACTTAGATCCTCGACACCTTAAGTCACTATCCTCACTCAAGCACAACGACTTGGGGAGCTCCCTGTTCTTGACTAGCCTAGCAAGTGCCCTACTCCCAATTGAGGCCCAACCTAATATACGTTTGAGCATAAGCCCAATAAGAGATTAGCGAAGATATGACCGTTGAAAAATAGAGTCGTTGGCATATAGTCGTTGGGGACTTCCCTCGCACGTGCCCTAACACCTTTCACGCTGCCAATTGCCCTCCAGACTTACAGGAAGCACTTATGCTCAGTCGAAGGCTACGCACCCATAATCCACGGGCATATGCCCTTATAAATAACCTCCACCTTTGGAGGGCCAGGTATTCAATTCTAATCACTCAATTCTTTCTTACGCTTTAGTTTGTCTCACACTGAAACTTACTTGAGCGTCGGAGTACCTTGCAGGTACCCTAACCCCCTCTCATACAAGCATCATCACAGTCCCAGTTGAAGACCACGAGGACCTGTCCGAATTATTTATGTACAATGGCATCGTCTGTGGGAAACTAGAAGCTCCCCCATCTTTCGTGAACAATATCCTTTCTTTTCAGCGCAAGATCAAAGCTTATCTCCTTTTTCTTCTTCGTGGCTTCCCAGATCAACGAGACTGTGAAAGATTCTTTGACCATCATCCTCAGCGACGGAGACAACATTGGCAACCAAGGGACAACGTAACTCAACGTCGAACACCACGAGGGGCATCCCCCCTCCTTAGCTTCCATCAATCTGAAACAACCATCTATCATTCACGGGGATCACGTACTAAAACAAATCCCCGTCTCGTCTAACGCAGATGCTAGCACTCAGGCTCTCATCACTGCCCTTAATAAGGAAAACCTCGCTCTCTTCCAGCAGAGCAAACGCATACAGATGATGGAAGCTGATTTTCGCTCCCCTTTTCCATCCAGGAGACGCTGCCGCAGATATTCTCGCACGCATCCACGTCGCTCATGATCCCTTCCATGGAATCGTAAGAGGAAGGATACTTGACACTTTTCTCTCCCGAGAAATCAAGATAGACCCGAAGGATCACATCCAGAAAAGGCCAGAAAACGCACTCGATCTTCTCCCCAAAGAACAAGACGTTCACCATACGACATAAATCATAGCAAGAAGTCCTGTTACGATAAAGATCTTCGTTCCCGATAGCGTAACATGAGTCCTCGCCAGAGCAGGTCTACATATCCTTCGTTCAGGAGCAGCGACAATGAAGATCATCATGGGCCACTAAGTCGCGAGATTATGGAAACCCGCATCCCTCGTGGTCTCGAGAAGCCCCATCCACTGGCCACCTACGACGGGACTACTGATCCTGATGATCACATAGAAAACCTCGAGGCCATGCTCCACTATCACAACGTGGAAGGAGACATCAAAGGTAGGCTTTTCCCTATCACGTCACGAAAAGGAGTTGTGTCATGGTACAAACACCTCCCCACAGGATCTATCACCTCATGGAGAGTCTTGAAGAACCAGTTCACTAGGCATTTTATTGTGTCCAGACATCATCCCAAGTCCGAGGCCACTCTCGAAGGGATCATACAGGGAAAAGAAAAACCTATGTGGGAGTACATCGACAGATTCAACAGAGAAGTCGTGGAAGTACACACTACTGACCGCATGAAGCGGTACATCCTAGAGAAGGGCTTGCATCCCAACAGTGAATTTCGTAAAGTTGTAGGGATCAAGCCTCCCCAGTCCCTCACTGAGCTGCTCCATAAAGTTCAAGCCTATATCCAGTATGAGGAAAAAGAGGTCGCGTACAAGACACGGGATTCAAGGAATTAAGAGAATTCGCGACCTCATAAGCAGAAAAACAACAACGAAGCTCCCCGGCGCGAAAAGTGCAAAGACGACCGTCCTCGCGAGAGCAGAGGACCAACGGGTCGTTTCTCAGAATATACCCTCATCGCTGCTCCCCGCGAGAAAATTCTGACTGAATGCATCAATATCGAATTCAAGCAGGGAGGCGTTCGCTTCCCCAAACCAACTGCTTCTAAGGCCAATACCAACAAAAGCAAATATTGACGGTTTCACCGCAGACACATACACATCACCGAGGACTACATTCACCTCAAATACACTATTGAGATTCTCATCAAGGAGGGGAACCTCAAGAAGTATGTCAAAGACGGAGCTCCTCGACAGGAGAAAGCAAAGAGTGTCAATTGTAACACCCCATTTTTAATTATTTATCGTCGGGTATTTCTGGTGTATTATTGGCCTTGTTTAAGGTGTGTGTGCATAGATGTTTCGGTGTAGTGTCCTAGTGGGACGGATAGACTTATGGTGCGGGTAGTGTTTGTGAGGTGTAATAATAATAATAAAATGGCCCCAATAAACATTATTCTCATTATTATTATTATTATTTTGTTAATAATCTTAGTATAATTAGTATTATAATTAATATTTTATTTTAATTAAAAATAATAAGGTTGAATTAGTAAAACATTAAGGTGAGGGTAATATTGGGAATTAAGCTTAATCTGAAAAATTAGAAGGGGTTTAGTCATAAAAACATTTGGACCAAGAGAGAGGACTATGAAGGGCAAGAATGGCTGCTAGGGCATTCTCCAGAGATCATTTTCGCAGGAATTTCTTCAAGGATTTGAGGTAAGGGGGAGAATGGGTTCATAATTGGTGATGATAACATGATAGGGTAGTGAGGGTTCCTTTCCCTCGTAGGATTTTCTCTGTATAATTGTTGTTCTGTGATTCTGTTGCTTTGTGGAATTATTGTTGTGAAATCAATCTGAAGTACTTGATTTCTTGTATGAGATATTGTTGTTGTTCTGTCTATCCATTGTATGTACAGTTTATGTGTTGTTGTAGAAGGAGAGTGACGAATCTGGATCTAGAATTGATAGAACTGAATTTAGTGACAGTAGATGAAAGAATAATATGATTGAGAGTGTAAAATTGGTGCAGAAACCCTCTTAGGACTGGTATGAAGTGTGAAAACGAGAATCATAGGAAACAAAATCAGAATGAATGAGAAAACATTAATAATTATTAGTTTCTGTCCATACGCGTATTACGCAGGTCCATACGCGTATGGCATGTGTGAATTGGGGGCATTACGCATAATAGAGGGGGATTACACGTATGTCATAGCGTGGAATTAGGTCAGTACGCGTAATGAGGCCTTGTTACGCGTATGAAAAGTGAGTTTGCACGACAATCAGCCCATTTTAGTATGATACGCATAAGGAAGCTTGGCAATACACGTATGAGGAGGCAATACGCGTATTGAGTTAAGAATGACGGTAATACGCATAAGGAGGGCATATGAGGGCGTATAGTGGCATGACAGTTGGTCTATACGCGTATGTCCTAGTGCAATACGCGTATGACCAGACTTGTAGGGCAATTTTTGGTGTTTCACTATTTTTATCCTGATTTCGCGTCCGATGGGGATTTCCTTGATTTGGAATGTTGAAAGAAGTATTAGGAATCATTTAACTAAGGATTAGTTATGGAAAATAATTAATTACTAGATTTAGGAAATTAACTAGACGATTAATTAAGTAAGTCGTGTGGGGTACTTTGGTGATCGTGGGAACTATGATTGGAGGTGAAGTTAATTAAGAATCGATATCGAGTGGAATAATCGGATGATTAGCTAATTAAGGCTAGGTGACGTATTTACTTGGTATAATATGTAGGTTGAATTAATGGAACAGGTGTAGTGAACTATGGTATGTTCTAACGAGTATGTATTCCCTAGGTGGGTGGAGGAATTGTGTATATGTGGGATTATTAGTGTAGTTGTGTCATATGTGGTTCTTTGTGATCAGAAAGATCATTTCTATGATTGATTGTTGTTGGTTATGTGTAATATGTATTTCTGATGTGATCTGAAGGATCTTGTTAATGTATAATGTTTATTATACACATGTTGTATGCATAAATTTTCCAGGTTGTGTATTTTATGTGATCGGATGGATCGTGAATATGTATAATGATTATTATACATGTGTTGTGTGCATACCCATTGTCATGCATTCATGAGATTATTGTTGATTATTGTTGGAGATGATTCGTTGTCGGGTGGGCGTATGCGATTCATCTGAACTCCATTGTGGAGTGTGTTTATGATAAATCATTGTCGGATAGGCGTATGTGATTTATCCAGATTCTTTTATGAATCGGGTTCGAATGAACCATGGTGATTTGGTACCACATGCATTGTGTCATTGTTGAGTTACTTTGCATTATTGATGTTGTTGAATCATAAATTATGTTGATAATTGTTGTTACGTATGTGTTGTTTATGTTGAGTGTGTGAGATACTACCCCTTAACATGTATTAAATACCGTTAATTATTGAATGTAGTTCTCACCCCCTTTGTTGTTTGTTGTGTATGTGTTTCATTGGAAGTACAAATGATTCAGGTACTTGAGTATGCTTGTAGTACATGTTTCTTGATCGAGTCTTAGGAGTCACTCTGATATGTAACTCGGGACTCGGGGATTTTTTATGTTTACTTATTCTCTTTATTTGCTACGTAACGTATTTTTGTTGAAGCTTTATAAATCAAGAGATATTGATGAATATTGTTGATGTTGGAAGTTTCCATGAGTTGAATAAAATGATTATTTTCCGCTGTGAATAATTCTTTAATAATAAAGGAGTTTTGTTGTTGACTTTATTTTGAGGTGTGACATTCAATTGTTGGTGTTAAAAACTCTGAATTTTCTATTATTTTAAATTATTTTCTAAACTATGAAAGTGGGGTGTTACAATTGGTATTAGAGCAGGTCAGTACATCCGATCAGGTTGTCGTGTGTCGTTTGTTCCTGAGTACGCGATATGTGTGTAGCACATTGTCGATACTTGCTTGTTTTCTAACTGTTTGTTTGCATGTGTTGGTTGAAAACAAGTGGGGGAGAAGCTTTTACTTCTCTGAAGTGTTTAGATGTAGAATGTTTTTTTGGTTTGTATTGGAATTGCAGAGGTGGAAATGTTGATGAGTCTTGTGTCAACTAAGGATTTGTGCATGATGCAAATTAGTTCACAAGATGCAAGGAACGCTATTGGAGTTGGGAGATATGGTTTATGTCCCGTCATGATTTTCGTCTATCTATTAACAATTTGAGGAACTGATCACCCTTAATCCCTTGTTAATAGTAGACAGAATCGTGTTGGATGGAATAAACACATTTTTGAGCTAAGATAGTATGTTCAGTGGGTTTTTTGGAGTTACGCCAAGTGTCTATTAAATTGTCTTGGGGATTTGATGTGGATTCATGTATCTAGAGATGTGATGGATTTGAGGCTTTGGCATGTTGATCGGATATTATTAATGGTTAATCCTAAGTGAATAGAGAGTGAACTTGAATTCGATGAATGTGAAAAGTCGAGGTTTGTGTATGCTGAGTAAGTAGAGGGACTCTTTGGGAAGAGACTCTGATGTTTGCCTTAGTTGCAAAGATGGTGTTGTTTGGAAGTAAGGTTACAACGGTGGACTGTCCTTGATGAGCGAATTATAGTTGTGTTTCTAAAGAATATATCGGATGTGTTATTATAGAGAGAGATGGGACTCTCCATTGATCGGTCCCTGGTACTAAAAGGATTTGTCGGGAGATTTACCGATAAAGGGAATTATGAAAACAAGCGTATTGCTTGGGAAGACTTTAGTATTATTGTAAAGAAGAAGATGAGGGCATGGAATTGCATGTTGATCGGTGAATCGTATGGGAATTCACAATTATGGTTGGAATACATTGGGTTTTTATTTGTGAAGAATCACAAGTGATTTGAAATTCACTTAGGATATTACTTTTGTTATGAGTTGGAATGTCGTGTCGACAAAAACCTTGAGTGGTCGAGACTGCACAAGAATGGTAGACATGGCAATGTTGGATTATGATCAGGTGTGATGGGGGGTGAATTGGGAGCGTCTTAGAGGTATGAAAATGTAATTTCTTGCCAAAAATTAATTAGAACCAGGTATATTCGCAATGTAGTGATGTTGAATCGGTGCCATGGGAGTGTTGTATATGTTAACGCGAAATATGGATGGCTCGTAGATGTTTATAGAGGTTGAACCGCGAGATGTGTATATGATTAAAGACTATCTGTTGTTGTTGTGGAATTGAGAGAACGGGATAAAAGTATCGTTATATGTGTTGGATCGATAATATGAGTATAAATTAGTAAGTGTGCAATATTTGTCTTTCCAGAATTTATGAATAGAAGATTTGATTAACATGGGATTTGAAACATTAGAAGGATGATCCAATGGGGTGTAAATGAAATGAGAGATCATGAATTGATCAAGGATGTTGTATAGAGGATAGTGGTAACTATTATTCTTCATAGTGTGTATACGGTGTATGGATCGTGCCTTTCATATTTACTTGAATAAGTTTGAAGTAGTGTTCTTTGAGGATATCTTGGTCTATGATAAAATCAAAAGAGGAATGTATGGAATGTTTGAGAATTGGAGTATAGGAATTGGAAAATATTAAGATATATAATAAGTTATCCAATTTGTTTTTGGTGGTTGGACGTGAATGTGCTTGGTTATGTTGTTATGAGGAGGATGTTGTTATAAGTACGTCCGAAGTAGATGTGCTCCTACAATGAATAAGCCGAAGTAGGTTAAAGGGATTAGAATGTGTTTGGACTTAGTTGGTTATTACTGTGTGTAACACCCCAAGTTTGCCCTCTTTGTTTCACGTCATTTTGCATATCATTAGCATAACATGTAGCTTTCATACCCTAGCATTTGGCATAGAAAAATAAAGCATAACATCCATGTTTAGAAGCATAGGGCATGTGATCAATCATCTGGAAAATATGGTTCAATCAAGTCAAGTAAAGAGCCAAGTGATTTTTCAAGAAGCTCACAGGGTCTCCTCACATCTTATACAAGCTCAGGTTCATCCACAAAACCCTAGAAGGGGGAAGCATCAGCAGAGGTTCAGAGGTGCAACATGCTCTTACACAGATAAACCCTAATTAGGGTTTTGCTTCAGATCAAGTAATTCTCATAGATTTGACCAATTCTTGTGGTCAAATGCTTCTATGAGATATATAAGGCCTAGGGATGAAGTTTGATGCAAAAAATTCACTGAGAAAGTCAGGTATTGGATCAGTTGCGTGTAAATGAAGAAAGAGGTCAACAGAGCAGAAGAAAAGTCAACCATTGGTTTGCAAGGGCTCAAATCATGATTTTCAAGCTGATGGACCCTCTTAAGAGAAAATAATGGCTTTGGTGATCACAAGAATATAGGGTTTGGAAAGAATTTTCCAAATTTAGAAAGTGGCTTGTATGGAAACTTTCTATTTTGGGTACATTTTGCCCTAATTTTCAATCAATTCTTTCATGGCCAAGATGACTCCAAATGGATTTTCCTAAAACATGAAAATTTTAGGGCAACCTCTCCCCTTTCCAAAAATTCCAAGAACTTGATCATATCCTTTATGGATTGAAAGTTATGTCCATTTGAATTTGGTTATTTTTAGGGTTTTTACCATATTTTTCAAAGTACACCAAATGCAAAAAGGTTTGTATCTCATTTTTAAGGCATTCTATGGACCAATGGTGATCACTATACTCTAGTGAAATTCAACACAAAGGGTTGTGCTCAAGAATTATGGAGAACCCGTGGGTGACAAGCAAGATAATCCACTAAGTGCATTTTTGAAAAACAACTCATAAAGCATGATACAAGTGGTTCTAAGCCAAGAGATTAATCCAAGGGTGATTAATGACTCAATTTGAATCATCTTGTGCACATGGGATAGGATTTGTATGAACAAATGACTACATCACACTTTTCATGTAAAATGGCAATTTGATTCCACTCACACTCTTCATGCTTCTATTGCCCACAAAACCCTAATTAGTGTAAAATACTCATGATATATAAGCAACTCATCACAATTTCAGAGCCTTAGCCTCTCTCATTCTCCACTTTCATTCTTTCTTGCTCTTGTGAAAAAGCATTTGAATCTCATCTCTCTCCCACACATTGCCATTTTTCTTTTGATATTCATGATCAACAAGGTTCAAAGAGTGCAAATCCACCATTGATTCAAGCTGAAAGCAAGGTTTCATCACAATGCCATTCAAGAGCAAGTTGCTTCGAATCTCGGTTTCCAGCAATATTTGAAGCTTTATTTGCATTTATTTTTCAAATAGAGGAGCTAGAGGTTAGATATGCACAATTCAGAAGGTTTTCTTGGTGAATTTGAAGATCTGCAACTTCAGGTATGACACTGAATTCGTAGATGTAAGAAATGGGGATGTATGCTTGATCTGAAGTTTGAATGTCAAAACTGATTTGTTTCGATCCGTGCATTATGTTTGTTTTTTTCTATTTTTGAATGCATATTCGTGTTCACCATGCTTAAATCTTGTGATTTGGAGTTTTTGATGCATTATTGTTGAGTTTTGTTCATGGCATGAATTTTCTGGCGCCGGAGCCCTAACTCCGGTCACCGGATTCTGGGAAACTTATAACACAGGTGAAGGCAGGTTTAAGGAAGGAGATGAAATCTCATCCCTTCATTTTATGATCTGGACAGTTGAATTTGTGATACCACATTAAAATACCACATGACATACATGTGCCTTCTAATTGTATTTTAATTCCATTTGTTTGCCAGCTTATGGTGTGCGCGTGCGTCCTTTAATCTCAACCTTTCATTGCGTATACTTTGGTTTTGTGGACTGATTAGATGCATTGATTATGTTGCTTTTTGTTGACTGGTTTTGAATCCTTGGATTTGAATACTTATTTGGTTGACTCATTCAGACGCATAGGATTAGATTACTTTGTGTTATGTTGACTTGTATGATAGCCATAGGATTGGATGACTGATTTGAGACTTAATCTGGCACGTTGATGTTGCTTACTTTGACTTTTGACTTTAGATGAGTTTACAACGCATTGGGCTTTATTTGCTATTTAAACCCCCACTTGAGCCCAAGTTTGGATTAGAACGTATCTAGATTGCTTTTCATACCTCCATCCATTTTTTTCTCATTTTATTTTCCTTTCTTTTAATTGTTTCACATTTTATTTTTTTAAAATAGAAAAACCTTTACAAAAATCTTGAAAATAATTGTGTGACTGTTTTTTTGTTTTCCCTAATTTTTTATATTTATATTTTCTATTTTTCTTTATTTTTTCATTTCAGCATTAATTTTGCTATTAATTTCCTCTTATTTTATTTCCTCCATGAGTGATCTTCCTTGTCCAATTTTTATTTTGAGTTTGGTAATAAATATGAAGTTGAATCTTTTTGGATTGTGTTCTTAACATGTTGAAGTGTATTAGAGAATTTTATCATGATTTTTAGGGTTCGTTTGGACACATTTTACTTGTTGCTTTGTGTAGAAGTAAGTGAAACTTTAAGTGACATTTGAGCAATTGTTTGATGTGGTTAGCTTCTGATTTTTGCTATGGGATCTTGGTATGTTGTTTATGCATGTTTGAAGAGTCTTTGTACTTAGTTTCTTGATTTTTAAGACTTGTTTGATATTTGTTTGAATTTTGCTCTAAGCATACCTTAGTTTGATGCTTATGTGGCAAATGCTTGCTTGTTAGGATAGGAGGGCACTTGTGCCAACTTATAGGGTTTGTTGTTGTGTTCTCTAACATGTTAATATGTCCCTGGATTTTGTATGGTTGCTTTGCCATTACTTGTTTGATCTCATTTGTTCATTATGTCTCACATTCACAAGTGTGCTTCCACACACTTCTAACTTCTCCATGCTCCTCCTCTTTGACATAGTTTGAGTTTGTATGCTTCAAGTGATGTTTCAATCTTCTTCTTAGGAACTTATTTACCATGATAGGTTTCAGACTTCGATGATTTTGGTTGATGCTTAACTTGTTTGTAGTTTCTAATCTCATGTTTTTATCCTTATGCCTTTCATGATGCTTTGATAAGTGTTTGTATGACTTCTTGCCCTATTCTTGGTATGATGTTATATGATTGATCTAAGACTTTGATGTGATGTTTAAGTTCTGGTTGTGATGATTTACATTGATTATTTGCTTGTTCTTACCTTGTAAGGACTTGTTTGGTTTATGCTTATCATTTGTGAATTCTCCTAACACTTTCAGGGGCTACGGTAAGTGGGAAGTGTGGATGGCATATCCACATTTTAAACCTCTTTCCCTTCTCTTTTATGCTTTCATATTTGTTTATTAGATGTTCTTAGGTCATCATTTGTTCAACTTCTTTACATTCCCTTTAGAGAACAACTTAACTTCTTTAAAAGAAGTAAGTTGATTCTTTACCTCCTTTCTTTTTCTTCTCTTCTTTTCTTCTTTACTTATTCTTCATTAGGATAGACTTCAAGCCACAGTAACCTAGGTCCATCTTTGCATGATAACATTAAGATTAGTCTTTCCCCTTAGTGGTTTTACCTTTTGAGATCCTTTTGGTTCTTCTCTTTCTCACCTTCATACAAAATCTAAAAACACTTTAATAAAAGGTTGAAGTAGTCTTTGATACATCGCCTTATTCCATGGGGCACTTGTACTCACCCCATCTTGGTGGTGGTACAAGCTTGTCTAGCATGACGCACAAGTTCAATCATATGACTACTTTCACAAAGAAAACCATAAAAAACACTTCTTCATTTAATTCATAAAACACTTAATAACTTCAACAAGTTAGTGAGTTCAAACCCTAATCTTTGGAAGCAAGTTTGTGGGTCTTCTTCATTCTTGGTGTGCTTATTACTCATTCTATCTAGGAATGTGGTAATAAGGACATATTCCCTAGAAAGGGATTTTCTTTCACTTCCTTGTGCCACACTCTTAAAAAACACTAGACAAAGAATAAACGTCTCTACTTCGGGACTTCTTTTCTCATCACCCTCACTCTCAACGTATGAACTTGATCCTACTTGTCACTTTGCAAAACGGTTACGCACTCGTGCCAAACGAGCCTACAACACCTGAGTGTTGACATAAGCAGTTCAAGCTTTAAAACACAAGCCATTTTCCTCCCTAGTTAGGGGAACTACGACGTCTCTGATCATCATGTCCAGATGAGGTACGTAGGCAACGGGGTAGGGCCCGTTCGAGAACTCTTTTACTTTCCCTACATTTTCCCCCTTTCTTTTTCTTTTATCCAGATCCAGTTTCTTTTCTTTTGCAGCAGCTTCATTCTATTACCCTTTGAAACAGTTCCCTTGCAAGCATGGAACCCGTCGGGTACGGCGGATGATCTGGGGTGCTAATACCTTCCCAGGTCGTAACCGACTGCCGAACCCAGTTCTTTGGTTCGCAAGACCTTGTATTTTCCTTTCTTTTCCCTGGTTTGTGCAGCATTACCATTCCCGTTCCCTCGGGATAAACATGTATGGCTGACGACTCTACCTTTTCTGTACCACTTTCGCGTTTGTACCAGGATGGAAATCCAAGGAATGACAATTGGCGACTCTGTTGGGGAACGAACCCAGAATCTATGGTTTTCCCTTGAGAGTCCCTCCTAGCACTTGCGTGTTTCTGTTTCACTGTGTGTTTGATTGTTTGTTGTTGCCTGTTTATTTTACTGTTGTTTATTTACAGTTTATTTACAGTTTTATGTACAGTTTTCAGCATTTATTTTCATGCATCATATATTATACTGGACTGTCTGGACTCATTTTCTGTTTGGTGGGACTTGAGGGTTACTGTGACTTGTGAGATGAGATTAGCCAAACACCCGGCTTGAGTGCACCTTAGGACTTAGCGTGAGCAATCACTTTGGCCCCATGGTATCTTATCATGGGGGTATTAGTGCGTTCACACCCAGATTTGCGACCGTCTTGGAAGTGTCTTGATATAGGGGTTTTCTCTACTTCATTACACGACCTTGATAGTTATGTGCGGCTGGGGACCGATCATTGAGAACCTTGTGGAATCATCCCTCTCCAGTGGTGACAGTGGCAGACCACATTCTATGGCAAACCCATTCGCACTCGAGGTCCCCCTTAGAACTCGCATAGGAGGGTCTGGTTCTCTTATAAGAACCCAGTCGAAGCATTTGGCCGTATGACGATAGTATTGTATCCTACGGGATGAATGTACTATTGTTTCTCGATTTCAGCGCTTGAAGCTGGGGACTATAAGGGATACTTATTTTCCCGAACTCATGTTGAAACCTCCCTGAGTAGTATATAATGCCAAACTGATTCCTTTATTTGGTCATGAGCCATTTCTCGGAAATGGTGAACGTATTATTGTTGCCTGGCTTTGAAATTCAGTGATGTTTGACCCAGAGCACACCTGTGAGATTGGGAGGGGTTTATAGGTTTACAGGAACCCTTGACCTTATCATACCCTGTTGTAATACCTCAAAATTTGCCCTCTCATATCCTCAACATTTTTCATATCATTTAGCATACATAAGTTCACAAAAATAACCAAAAACATTGCATCATGTGTAGCATAGTTGAGGCATAGGTATGTGGTCAATGACTAGAGCAACTGAAGGCTATACAAAGGCAATCAAAGGGCCACAAAGCTTCTAAATCATGTGCAAGTGGTCTACAACATTCCACTAGTCTCCATTTTAAGCCTCAAGTCTTGGAAAGAAGTGAATGGCTCCAAGGAATGCAAGCAGTGCAACATCTCCTGAGGAGATGGCCAAATTAGGGTTTCATTTCTACTGGGCTTCCCCATGAATTTTTGAGCAAAAGTGGATTCCGTTGTGTTCTATATGAAAACAAGTGTATAGGGTTCAAATTTCATCCACAAATTCATTTTGGAAGAGGTTCCATTGGTCAGATGATTGAAAATCAGGAATTTGGGGAAAAGTCAACCATGTTGAAGAGAAAGTCAACTCCTGAATTTTTGAGATCAAAAACATGAAATTAGGGTTACAAGGATCCTATGTTTCAAATTTGATCAAGAAATGATGGAGGAATCAAGAGAAATCAAGAAAACCAAAACTTACCATTTTTGGAAAATTAGGGTTTCCAAAAATGGCAAGTTTTAGTCATTTTTGCAACTACTTTGAATGAGACCTTCTCCCAAAATATGAAAGATATGAAAATTCTACTTGGAGCCAATTAAAGAGGGCATCCTGAGCTTCAAATCCATAGGTGGAACTCTTCTATATCATAAAAAAATGAGAGAGATATGATCTTGCAAAGTTGGAGCAAACTAGGGCAAAACTAGGTCATGGGCGAGGCAGGAAGCTGGCTAGCGTGCGTGCCCTGCCTGGCAATTCATCAAACATGTGGTGGTCAGAATGTCAAGCCATTTTTCTTTGCCAAAAAGACTTCAAATGAATTTTTGGTGAACTACAAAGTTGTTCCTTGATGTAATCCCTACAAGATTGGTGTTCAAAGATTTTTCATTTGAGCAAGTCTTCTTGGGCTATTTGGGGGTCAAAATGGAGAGGTTGCAACTGGCCAGCCATAGGCCCATGGGCACAAGGCATGCCAAATTTGTGCAGGCCAATATGCAGCTTATTGGCATGATATTCAATGACCATTTTAAGATTATTATAGGTCATCATTCATCATGACATCAACATCAAAGTTGTTCTACATATTGCCAACTTCAATTTGAGTCTAAGAACCACTTGCATTTATGGCTTAAGCTACAAGAAATATCCCATTGAGGATCATGATTCTCAACTAGTTTTCTTGTGTGATAAGGCATTGCATAGCACCCAAACCTCAAGTTCAATTCCTCAGGTTGGCATCATCAACATGCTTGACCATGATGCATTGCATTGGAGTGCACATGATTCTATGATTGCTTGCATACCACAGCTGCTATGCTCCATCAAATATCCAAGACAATGATCATTGTGCATTGCCTCAATTCACATCAGAATGCATCTTACCATGAGGACCATGTCCATGAGTGTAGTGAATCATTTCATTTCATTTTCAAGCACCTAAGGCAAGCTGCATTTGAGGCACACCATAAGAGCATGAACTATGCAGCATGGGATGGAATCCAATTGAAGAAAGTTCTAGATGGTCCAGCTGGCATAACTACCATAATAACCTCACTCACTTCACCTGACTCACTCAGTTAACTCAAGGGATAAGTAACCATGGTTAAGAGCCCTATAAATGGAGATCACCACTTCATTTGGAAGCTTGGCTTCATTCTCACAAAATTCTCACTCCATTGAATCTCTCTTCATTTTGCTTTGAGTCACCTTCTTCTTCATCAATTCAATCTCCATTTCCCTCAATCCATCTTCATTATCATCTTCAGCATAACCTCCATGGATGGCATAGCTTGAAGCCTCAAGAATCATCAACTGCATTATTGAGTTCACATTGCAAATTGAAGTGAAACCTCTCAATCCTCATCTCTCCAGCTTTAATCTTATCCAATTCATCATCAGCATTGTGCTAGCTTCATTTCTATGGCTTGATCACCTCAATTCTTCAAAGAATCTTCACTGCACGATTGTGGAGCTTCTTCTGCATTTACTTCAATCCCTCAAGATTCATCAAGTACAAAGTGTTTATTTCACTTCTGGAGAGTTAAAGCAAGATCAAGCAATCCTTGGAGTCTCCTCTCTGGTCTTCTAGCAACATATTGATCACACTGCAATTCAGGTATGCTCTGAAAACTTGCTTGATCGAATTGATTTATTTTCATTGTTTTCATGTCAATTGAAGCTTGATAGAAGTAATGACACCTATGGCTAGTTGATAGGCATGCTAGATGCTTAGATCTAGTTTTAGGTTGGTTAATGTTTGCCTTCGATTTGATCATTTTAGGAACCATAAATGAATTTTGAGGATATATTAGTGATCAGTGAGAGGAGACGAGTGAGATGATACCTTTGGATTTCATTTTCATGATGAATTGAGAAAGCCCTAGCAGAGCATGGCCAGAGAAGATGACCTAGAATTCATCTCCGTTCATCTGAACAGTAACCCTAATTATTTCTAACTTTAAGTCCCAGCCATTGGATGAGTCTGATCCAAGAGTTCACAAGCTGCCAGCACATTAATGAGTTTGTGCCTTGCACATGTCACCAAGTCAACATAAAAGTCAATCAGTTGATATTCACATCCCATGCGTTTTTACACTCAGTCCATTCATGTTGTTTTCTGTGCTCTTAGCACCCCCCAGGCCCAATTCACATTATTTCTTTTTATTTCTTTTTATCATTTTATTCCAATTTCGTTTCCCATTTTTAAAAATAGTAAAAAGCCTCCAAATATTCCAAATTAATTCATGGACATTCCTCACATTTTTCTTTAAATTTCCATAATTTTAGATTTTATTTTTGTTCATTTTTGAGATCAGAATTAATTTCTCATTTGAATTAATTCCATTTTTCTCATATTTTGACCAATCACCTTGTACAATTTCTTCCTCTCAAACCATAAAACATAAATGGCCCATTCTTTTTGCATTCTTTTAAGAGCTCATTAAGCTTCCCCAAAATATATTTCTCTGAATTTTTAGGTCTTTGTTTGGGTCTTTTGAGTCCATATTTTCCACATTGATCACATAAACCCTAATTGTGTTCCAATGAGCCTTTCACCACTCAAAAATAGTAATTTTCAAGAGATTTTTTGTACACATGCTATTCTCTGGATTTTGAATTGAGTTGTTAAATTTCATAATTTTTATAGGTCATTTGATATTTTTTTCAAGTTACTTAAGGCCTTAAGACATTTTTGGTCCCTTTTAGAAATCTCCCTCATTCCTTTTGAATAAGTCATTCATGCCATTAGTCTAAGGTCTTGTTTATGGTTCTTGTGAGTCATATTATAGGTCCTCTAACATTGAAAGCCATCCTTGGGTCCTTACCTTTAATTTTTAGGGTTTTACTTGAGTCCTAAGTCATACATGTCCCATTTTAACCTAATCTTCCTTCTCTTTCCATCTTAAGCACTTCAAAATCCTTTTGTACATGATTTAACTTCATCTTGTCATTGTTTTGAGTCTTATAAGTGTAGATTAAGAGTACGCCTAAGAGGGGGGTGAATTAGGTCTTATAAAATTTCTTTTAAAGTTTTTCCGGTTTTTTCGATTCTTTTACTTTCTAACGAGAACTAAGTGCGGAAATGATAAATGCAGAAAGTAAAAGAGACACAGAGAATTATCATGGTTCCCTTCACAATCCGAAGGTACATCCAGTCCCCTTTCCAAACCGAAAGAGATTTTCACTATTGTTAGATCTTTGTACAAGCCTAATCCCAAGACTTATCCTACAATCTTCTAACAACAACCCACCAAGAACAACCTCTTGGATTTTGCAAATTTAAAGTCCTATTGAGAACAAATCTCACAATGGACCTCTTGTATCCACAATCCAGATAACAAGGAAAATCACCCAAGTAGAACAAGAAAACAATCATTTCCTTTCTACTATCTTGTTTCCAACAATCCTGAAAACAAGGAATAATAATAATTCTGAATTTTGTAAGTGTATGGAAGATGAAGCCTTAAATATTTTATCAATATAAATATTGATCTTCTCCTTGGAACAAGTATCACTCAACAATAAATATACAAGTGTTCTTGAATAAATGAGATAAAACTAGAATGATGTTCTTGAAAATTTATGAAAAGTTTCTCTCAAAAAGTTTGAATATGAACACTTAAAAATATTTGAAACATGAAGAATATGAGTGATTTTTTTTTATGAAAATTATTGGAGAGGAGTGTAAAAACTGAAAATAATTTGTTTATATAATGCACAAAACACCCTTTCATAAACGTATGATCGAATGAAAAGATGCAATGGTTTGGAAAATAGAAACAATGAAGTTTTTCATGAAAAAATGCATATTTTTGCTCACTCTTACAGTGTTAACCGGTTAACACCCCTTCAACATTAGAAAATATTCAAATTAAAAATCTGTGCAAATTACGGCGGTTTTTTTGTGCTTTTACGTCAGTTGAAACTGCCATATTTTACCAAATACTGCATGTTTAAATAAATTGAAAAATTAAAAAATTTGTCTAAATATTTATTTTTTAATGCATGAAATTTATGGAATGTGCTTTCTATTATTCCTAAACATGTATTTTATGCATGAGATATTTTTGAACACTTGCATATATATTTTTAAGCAATAATTTTCATACCTTTAATTTATTCCAAATTATTCTTCAATTCTTGAAAAAATACAAGAAGCTTGAGACTTATGATTCACTTCCTTTTTGCATACACAATCTTGAGCATAATTTGTTTTCATCAAAACATGATATTTGAAGGAAGCTTGTCTTCACAATCTCCCTCTTTTTGATGATGATAACCTATACTTGAAAATTTGCTCCAACTTTGTTTCTCCAACAAAAAGCTCCCCCTTGATTGATGTTCCCCCTCAATCAAAGAAGTTATGGATAAAATTCTGCATAATAGAGTTAGAGAAACAACAATCCTTTTCCCCCTTTGTCATTAGCAAAAAAGGATGGGAAAAGTTTTGAAGTATATAAAGAAATCTTTGAAAAATAAATAAACAAAACATAATTTTTACCTATGAGTTTTACCTCATGAGACTTCATCAAATATTAATCCTTATCGAAACATGATTTTGAAGTCTTTGTCACAAAGTTGATTTGTACTTGGAAGATTATGCTTTAGTTCGTCAACTTAAAGTATATCTTCAATAGATGTGAAAGTTAGTGCTTCAACTTTGCCTATGCCAATAATTCTTTCTTTAAGGGAATCCTCATATGTGAAATAATCCTTGGACTTTGGAACTAGATTTGAAAGTTAGTTTATATCTCCCATCAAGAACTTAAAACAACCACTTTGTTAATGAAACATTGATTTTGAAGTGGTCTCCAAGCAAACCTACAAAACAATTTAAGTTTTATTTGGTACCCGGTGTGCTTTGGGTCCATCATAGTTAGTGCCTTTCTCAACCCACACATAACGCCTTTGCGCTATACTGAAATTTCTCACATAGCATGCATTAGGTGTATGGCCAATTATTCCACAATAAAAACATGTTGGTTCAAAGTTGCTTTTATACCTAGGAACATAAGACTTATTCTTACCAAATCTTTTTCTTTTAGGATATTGATGAACCACTTTTGGTTTGTCCACTTTCACTTTAGGAATTTGTTCACTAGCCTTTACAAAGATGGTCTTGTTAGAACTTGGTTTAGAAAATTTTGAGTAACCAAGACCACTCTTATTATTTGAATACTTTTGTTGACTAATAACATACTCCAATCCAATTTGTCATTTTTCATACCTTTCAAGGACTCTTTTTAGTTGGACAATTTGCAATGAAAGTGACTCACACTGTGTGCATACAAAATTATGTTTTTGATCACTAATTAATTTTTGTTTTTCATCTTTGAAATCATTTTCCACGGTCTTAACCTTTTCTTCTAAAGTTGAGATTTGTTTCTTTTGTGATGAAATTGTTTTGTACAGAATTTTGCATTCACTTAATAGTTCATCAATTGCTCCTTGAGCATCACAATCATAAATAGAAAAATTATTGATAACCTCATGTTCTTCATCACTTGAGTTATATGAGACCATCAATGCCTTGTTTGCATGATCTTCATCTGAAGATGAACTTATTCCATTGTCATCCCATGCAACATATGATTTCTTTGGCCTTTTGTCCTTATTTCTTTTGAAGCATTTATCCTTATTTTTAAGTGTAGGACATTCACTTTTAACATGACCTTTTTCTCCACATTCGAAACATTTAATCTTCCTTGTAAGTGCTTCTTCTTTAATGATTTCTTTTTTTCTTTCTTTTCTTAGAAATTTTTCAAATTTCTTGATAAGTTCTTCATATTCATCACTATCGGATTCATACTCTTGATTGCTATCATAATTTTTTACTCTTGTCTTTAATGAAACGTCTTTTGAATCATTTACTTGAATTTCATGCTTCTCGAATCTTTCGAGTTCTAATTCATGCTCTTGAAGTTTTCCGAACAGGGAAGCAGATGTCATTGTAGAAAGACTTTTCTTTTCTGAAATTGCCGTCACCTTTGGTTGCCATTCCCTGTTTAAAGACCTAAGCACTTTAAGATTTAATTCATCGTTAGTAAAAGTCTTACCAAGAGTAATCAGGTGATTGGTTAAGTGAACAAATCGCTTTTGTAGAGCAAGTATTGATTCTTGGGGCTGCATTCTGAACATCTCGTATTCTTGGCTCAATGTATTCAATCTTGATCTTTTTACTTCAGCGGTTCCTTCATGAGTCTCCACCAAAGTATCCCATATTTGTTTTGCTGATTTACATTGAGAAATACGGAAGAATTCATCCATACTTAATGCACTTTAAAGAATATTGATAGCTTTCTTTTCATTTAGAATTCTTTTCTTATCATTTTCCTCATATGTGCTTTTCAACTTCACGGTTCCAACACCATTGATTACGTTTACAGGATTGTGTGGACCTTCTTCGATTGCTTCCCATATACCTTCTCCTTGGGCTTCAAGATGTGCTTTCATTCTGATTTTCCAGAAATCAAAATATTCGCCGGAGAAGAGTGGGGACTTGCTGCTACTTCCACCGTCTTTGAAAACAGGATTCGAGTTTACGGAAGCCATACAGGATCTTGTAGGAACAGGTTACCTAAACCTACTCTGATGCCAATTGTAGATTCAAAGTACGCTTAAGAGGGGGTGAATTAGGTCTTATAAAATTTCTTTTAAAGTTTTTCCGGGTTTTTCGATTCTTTTACTTTCTAACGAGAACTAAGTGCGGAAATGATAAATGCAGAAAGTAAAAGAGACACAGAGAATTATCCTGGTTCCCTTCACAATCCGAAGGTACATCCAGTCCCCTTTCCAAACCGAAAGAGATTTCCACTATTGTTAGATCTTTGTACAAGCCTAATCCCAAGACTTATCCTACAATCTTCTAACAACAACCCACCAAGAACAACCTCTTGGATTTTACAAATTTAAAGTCCTATTGAGAACAAATCTCACAATGGACCTCTTGTATCCATAATCCGAATAACAAGGAAAACCACCCAAGTAGAACAAGAAAACAATCATTTCCTTTCTACTATCTTGTTTCCAACAATCCTGAAAACAAGGAATAATAATAATTATGAATTTTGTAAGTGTATGGAAGATGAAGCCTTAAATATTTTATTAATATAAATATTGATCTTCTCCTTGGAACAAGTATCACTCAACAATAAATATACAAGTATTCTTGAATAAATGAGATAAAACTAGAATGATGTTCTTGAAAATTTATGAAAAGTTTCTCTCAAAAAGTTTGAATATGAACACTTAAAAATATTTGAAACATGAAGAATATGAGTGATTTTTGATTATGAAAATTATTGGAGAGGAGTGTAAAAACTGAAAATAATTTGTTTATATAATGCACAAAACACCCTTTCATAAAGGTATGATCAAATGAAAAGATGCAATGGTTTGGAAAATAGAAACAATGAAGTTTTTCATGAAAAAATGCATATTTTCGCTCACTCTTACGGTGTTAACCGGTTAATACCCCTTCAACGTTAGAAAATATTCAAATTAAAAATCTGTGCAAAGTACGGCGGTTTTTTTGTGCTTTTACGTCAGTTGAAACTGTCATATTTTACCAAATACTGCATGTTTAAATAAATTGAAAAATTAAAAAACTTGTCTAAATATTTATTTTTTAATGCATGAAATTTATGGAATGTGCTTTCTATTATTCCTAAACATGTATTTTATGCATGAGATATCTTTGAACACTTGCATATATATTTTTAAGCAATAATTTTCATACCTTTAATTTATTCCAAATTATTCTTCAATTCTTGAAAAAATGCAAGAAGCTTGAGACTTATGATTCACTTCCTTTTTGCACACACAATCTTGAGCATAATTTGTTGTCTTCATCAAAACATGATATTTGAAGGAAGCTTGTCTTCACAATAAGTGTTTTGTGATCATCCATACTTGTTCATCTCCTTTTAGAACCATTTTGCTTTCTTTTGAACTCCATTTGTCACTTAAAGGACTTTAGAAACCCTAATTTGAGCACCTAGCCTTAGGATGCTTTTTAACCCACCATTTGTAAACATTTTCCAAGTATAATCTCCATTTTATTTTGTGGTCAAGTCCCTGGTTTTTGTATGGGGAAGTCAAGTCCCTTTGGTTATTTTTGAATATTTTCCTAAGTCATTTTTGTTTCATCTTTATAACCATGCTTCTATATGCTTCCTCTCCCCTTTCAATCTCATACTTGAATATCTTTAACTTGTATCTCTTCTTTCTCATTAGATATATTCATTTCCTTCACTTCCACCCAAGTCTAAGTTCTAGATTTTTCACTTATCTTTGAGTTTAAGAGTTTTTTTGGTTTAGTAAAACACTTAGGTTGTCTTTCTAACCTCATCCTTAGGGTTTAGTGGTACTTTAGGACATAGTTTGACTTTAATCCAATTAATTCCTTTAGAAACTTTTGAATTGGTTTAGCCACTGACTTTTTAGGTTTGTTATCTTGCAAGATGCTTTAGACTTAGGTATTAACCTTAGAGGCTCACTAATCTTTTCCTTAGATAGTGTGGATTGTTGTTGAAAATTGCCATGTAATAATTGTTCATACTTCTCCATCATGCTAACTCTTGTTTTTTAGGGGGGAAGATGAGGTAATTACTTCATTCTTTATCTCTTACGTATGCATTTATTTGTTTTGCCTTAGCACCTTTGTGTTTTGTTCATAGGTTCTCTTTCCTCTCTTTAGATTCAACTTAACTTCCTTAGGAAGTAAGTTGAATTCTAACTTGTTATTTCTTATTCTTAGGTTAGAATACCTCATTAACCATAGGACTTCTTTGTACATAATAAGATGACTTAGGGTTGTGTCTTAGTCCCACATTAGCTTTGACCTTTACCTTTTGAGTCTTTCTCTTCTCATCTTCAAACAAAAAATCCAAAAAGACTTAATAAATGTATGAAATGATCCCTTGTGTATAGCCTTATTCCATGGGGCACTTGCATTCATTCCATCTTGGAGTGGTGTCAGCTTGTCTAGCATGATGCACAAGTCTCATCAAGGGGTTGTTTCACAAAGAAAATTTAAAAGACACTTCTTCACAAAAGCTATAAAAATAATTAATAAATTTCAACAAGCTAGTGAACTTAAACCCTACTTCATGGAAACAAGTCTTGGATAAATTCTCCTTGATTGGTGTGCTTGTTCTATTATTCCATCTTGGAATGTAGTAGAAAGTACACATTCCATGGAAAAGAGTTTGAATTCACTTCCTTGTTCCAAATTCATACAAAACTCTTAAAAAGAAAACAACAAATAATAAGCGACTTTCCTGCGGGAACTTCTCTTTCTCATCTCATTCATTCTGAACGCGAACTTGCGACGACTTGTCTCGCATGCAAGACGGTAAATGCACTCGTACCAGACGAGCCTACAACACCTGAGCATAGACATACGCAGTTCCAACTGTAAAAAACACAAACAATAGTTCCCTCCTTAGTTAGGCGAACTACGTCAACTCTGATCCTCATTTTCCCTGATGAGGTACGTAGGCAGCGGGGTAGGACCCGTTCGAGCACATTCTTTATTTTCCCTACATTTTCCCCATTCTTTCTTTTTGTTCTCTTTTTGTTCCATTCTCTTTTTCAATTCCCTTTCTTACATTCCCTTCTAGTCAGCAGTTTTATTCAGCAACAACCTATTTTTCACCCTTTGAAACAAACAAGCAAGCATGGATCCCGTCGGGTACGGCGGACGGTTTGGGGTGCTAATACCTTCCCAGGTCGTAACCGACTCCCGAACTCAGATCTTTGGTTCGCGAGACCTTGTCCTTTCCTTCTTCCTTAGGTTTGTGCAGCATTACCTTTCTCGTTCCTTCGGGTAAAAATGCGTGGCTGGTGACTCTACCTTTTCCGCTCCACTTTCACGTTTGTACTAGGATGAAAATCCCGGGAGAGACACCTGCCACCAGTGCAGTCTTATGTTATGATCCGGTTACTTTGATCCTGGAGCTCTTTAGATTATCTGGTTTTGAGTCCTTAATCTGAGACTATTTGTGATTATCTAAGTTCTTATATGTGGGTTGTTATTCAAAGAACAGTTGGGCTTCAGACACTTGGTTCTTGGTATTATATCCAGACATATGTCATTCCCTAATCACGTGCTAGCTGCATCCATGGCATCATAGCATCCCCGCATACATGTTCACTTATTTCTTGGGATCCCATATTTGAATCCTGTAGTTGAATTTCTTGAGTATCAAAATATGAATTAAAACAGAGGGATCCCGGGAAATAACCGAACATGGAATTTGTATACATCCTTGCATCTGTGACAGGTATGCAAAGACATTATTACCCTGAATTGATCTTTCCTCAGAATGGCTAGCGTGAACCAGAATTCCCAGGGCATGAACTTGGAACAACTCCAGCCAGAGGTAGCTGAAGTGAAGACCCATATGGGGTAATTCATGGCAGAGGTACAAGCTTTGTCATAGGGTCAAAGATTCTTGAAAGAAGAGTTTGACGTGATGAAAATTCAGATGAAGCTGCTGACAGGGATCATGAATACCTTGCTGAAGAAATAAAATGGTCAGGCGTCTGCTTCTCCACTAGAAGGTATTGTTTCTCCCATCTCTTTGGGATTTCCACTTTACCAAGAGTTGTCCGGTGGACTTTCTCCACGGTTTGAGATTTCTCACCAGCAGTCACCAATTGGTCATCTAAAAGAGCCCAGAACAGAGATCAATCTCTCCTTTCCTGATTTACATGAGGTGAATGGTCCTATGCCACTTGTTGCCAAAGAAGTGAGCACTTTCTTTTTGTATTAAGGACTTTCCTCCGTTCCTACACCTTGGTTTCCCAGAGAAGGATTTCAACAGATGGCAGGTGTAGCTCCTCCAGTGGCAGCATCCCGTTCTCGACAGAAGCAAGAAAGGGTTATTGATCTTGTGTCCATGTCTTATACTGAGTTGTGCCCACAGCTGCTTAAAATGGGATTGATTGAGAGTCGCGAGCTATCTCCTCCTACTAGTGAACTTCCCCAAGGTTGGAATCCCTATGCCTACCGTGTCTTTCACTCTAGAGCTCTAAGACATGATATCAATGACTGCAGGGCGTTCATGCAATATGTGCAAGACTTGGTTGATGACCGAGTAATTAACTTTAGGCCAATTGATTTGAAAGTGTCACAAGTTAGGGCACATGTGAATAATGAAGAGGTGGTCAAGTTTCATTCTTCTATAGATATCACTCAGGCTGAGTCTTCAAAGAGATTACAGTAACAACCTTCTTTGGTTCCTCGTCCAAATCTGGGTAAGAAAGTGCAGTGGTCTGCTAGGTGCTCAAAGCAGCATCAGCAACAGAATGCTCAACCACAACGCATGCCTTATCCACAGAGAATTTGACAAGCTGATTGTGTTCTTGATCCCATCTCTATAACCTACACTGCCATGTTGCGACAATTGTTGAGGTTTGATCTAATAAAGTTGCGGACTTTGACACCACTGGTAGGGAATCCTCCAAAGGGATACGATGTAAACGCGCGTTGCAAGTTTCATTCAGGGTTCTTGGGGCATGAAACAGAAGAATGTATGGCTCTACAGTTAAAGGTTCAAGATTTAATCGACTTTAAGGTCATCACGCCAGATGGTCAGCTGGGGAGGAAAAGACTTATAGACTAGAGCTGATGCTTGTAGGCTTTAGCTCTTTCATGTATCTGGTTACCCTCAGGCTTGTTGAGGGAACCTTTGTTGTTGTACTTATTTGTGTTTATTTTCAGTGCTTTGTATGACTTTTCTCATGTGAGCCTTTTCCTGTTGTGATGTTCAATTTTATGAGGCAATGGGTTCCTTATTCATGCACTGAGACCTGATTACACTAATGACTTCATATTGGATCATGCTTGCAGGGTTTCTTTTGAGAGTGTTCTCTCTCATTAGCTGTGTTTCTGAGCATTCGCATAGCATAACATCTTGCATACCATATCATATTATCTTTGTTTTTCAGGTACCCTGGCAATTTCTTATCTCTATTCCATTTCAGGCAACAGTGTTGCGATTTATTTTCGCCAATCAAGAAAAATATAGCTAGGATGGAAAATCAAGTACAAGCTGAGCTCGTAGAATTGAAGACTTGTATTGAGCAGTTCATAACCCTAATGACGGGGATGGCCCAGAGGCAAGAACAACTAAGTTTGATGGTTGAGCGGCCAGAGAATGAGATTCCCGAAGATGGCAATCAGAGAAACCATAATGGAGCTCCGGGCGAACATAATGACCGTAATGTTGACTACATGGATGGTCAAGAAGATCATTTTACTTATATTGATGATGAGATGGATCAACCTAATGCTTTTGTGAATCGTTGTTTCGACGAACTTGCTGAGAAGATTAGATACATAGGGTATCATAATACTCTAGGCTTCGATGTTACTGACTTGGGATTAGTTCCTGGAGTGAAAACTCCCCACATATTTAAGCCTCCTACTTTTGAAAAGTACAACGACAACTTTTGTCCAAATAATCACATCCAGTCTTACTTCGGGAAGATTTCTGCTCACACGGATGATGAAAAGTTATGGATGTTTTACGTCCAAGATAGCCTATATGGGGCATCTTTGGATTGGTATATGGGTCTGAACAAGACTGTTGTTAAAAGATGGAAGGACTTGGTTGAAGCTTTTGTGAAACAATACCATTTTAATATGGACATGAAGCCTAACCGCATTCAACTCCAGAGTTTTTCTCAGAAGAAGTCTGAAAGTTTCAAAGAGTATGCTCAGAGATGGCGAAAAATGGCCGCCCGAGTGCAACCTCCACTGCTTGAGAGGGAAATGGCTGACATATTTATGGGCACTTTGCATGGTGTGTTTCTGGACCGTTTAGCTTCTTGTTCTTCTACTAGTTTTGTTGATATTGTGATCTCCGGTGAGAAAGTTGAGAGTTTGCTAAAGGTTGGAAAGATTCAAGATTACAGTGCGTCAGGTTCAGGCACTAAGAAGCCCGTCGCCAGTGGTCAGAACAAGAATGAAGGGGAAGTTGGGGTAACATTTTGTCAACGTGGAAAAGGTAGAGGATATCATCCACGCCATTATCAGGCAGCTTCTGTGGCTATAACCCCAAATAATCATCCTAGGCGTCAGACACGACAAAGGAATCCTCAACAGTGTCAATGTCAGCAAAAGAGAGAATTAGTTTTTGACCCTTTACCAATGTCTTATATTGATATACTTCAGCATCTGCTTCAAATGAAGTTGATTGAGCTTCGCAAGCTGTCCCCACCTCCTTATCCATTGCCAGAGGGATGGGATGCCAAAGCCCACTGTGATTTCCATTCTGGGGCGCCAGGACACAATATTGATGGGTGTAAAGCTTTTCACCGCAAGGTATAAGATTTGATTGATTCGAAAGCTATCAACTTTGCTCCTTACAGATGAAGAGGAAGGCATTGTCTTGATCAGAGTCTGTCAAAAAAAGGACTAAAGCAATAAGGCTACAAGTATTCCAATACTCTGAACATCTGTATACATGCATGAATTTGTTTATTTTTTAATGATAATTAATGAAATGCACACGTTATCTTGAAGTAACTCATTTGTATTTTACTTATAATTTTGTGTATGTGCATTGCAATACCAACTGTCTTTCTTGAACTATATGGTGGAGGATGACGAAACAAAAATGCAAAAATCTCTAATTGTGTGCTCTTGAGTAAGACCTTGTTGACGATGTACATGCATTGTTTCAAATCCCAAACACTGAAGATATAAGGGAGATAAACCCTCGTTTACCCCTTTGAGCCTTGAAGTAGGAGTTTCTTTTTGCACAGAAAAAAAAAACATTAAATTTAACCCGGGGCATGGTAGGTGTCAGCTAGTTGAACCGAGCGTTCATACTTTCACAAAAGAGTGTATTTGAGGATCCATTACATTTCCTTCCATCACATCGAGAGGTCCAAAGACCAGAAACCACAATGGTTATTCTAATTAAGAGTGGTTATTCCAATTAAGAGGTCCAATGACCGGAAACCACGAGGGTTATCCCTCATCAACTCAAGGGTGAGGCAGTCACAACCCTTTCAAAGCAGTCAAGACAAGCAGTGTCACGCGATTTGTTCAAAAAAAGGAAGAAAGAAAAAGAAATGAAAATCTTGCTAAGTCGAAATTTGAAAACAAGCGACTTAGGAAAAAATTAGGGCATCCTACTGGATTCCAATTGCAAAAGATTCAAAAGAATCAGCCCAGGCAAAAGTTAGGGATAAGAAAAAGAACGCAAAAGAGAAATATGAAAAGGATGATACAAGAAAGATCCTTAAACAAGAACAAAGTTGTGTGATACAGACACAAAAGTTAAAAAGGGTGACTGTTACTCCAACAACCTCAGTGTTGCTTAAATTGTTAGTAGCAATGGTTTCTCAACTGACATAAAACCCTTAGGAAAGGTGAGCGCTTGAGAAAACTAGCTGAACATAGGAACGGAAGGACACCGCGAAGAAGGGTGGGCACCAATAAACTTTGAGCCTTAACCTTTGTTTTCGAAACCGTGAAACAGGCCACGATACAACCCTCAAAATACCTAACTAAAACAGAGTTAATTCAAGAGCATGCTGCCACGAGACATCGTTCCTGACTCCTATGAGTTATGCTAAAAGACCCTTGTTGATATTGTAGATGCATTTGTTTTCTTTCATAAAAATCCATGTCGTATCTTAACAAGTGAGTCACTCACAAAGGTTTGCGGCATCTTTTCAATAAAAACTTCAAGATTAGCATGTGTGTTGCATTAGAATTTTTCGTTCTCAGAATAAAGCAATTTTTACTTGCATACATTTGTTTGGCATCAAAGAGGTTCACATACGGAACTCCAGTCCAGAAGCTTAATCTTGCCAAGTTGAGAAGTTTGAAACTTCTAAAAGACAATCAGGTCGAAGTGCAATTTTTCCAAGAAATTCCTATGAGATAAAGATTCTTCTAACTAGTTGGGTTAAAAGCAGCCAATTCGGGGCAATCGCATTGAGCAAATATCTCACAGTTCAGCCAACCTAGGGAAATCACTTCGAGATTGCAATCTCTTGAAGAGAAATTAGTCTGGGTATTTCTTCAGAGCACAATTAATCAGAGGAAGTTATCTTATGGCTCATACTGGGGCAGGTCACTCTCAAGAGAAGATGAAGTCAGTCTCTGCAGACGCTTATTCAGCTTATCTTGATGCAGGATACTGGGGAAGAACATCTCATGAATATGTAGGATCTGGCATGAGTCTTCTTCAATCAAATCCCTTTGTAAACCAGGAGGTCTAGGGCGGTTGTCTCGAGATTCGACGAATCTCCAAGAGTTTGAAGACGCCGGAGCATTTCGGATGCCAGGTCTTTTGTAAAATCCTCTTAAGTTGATATGTGAACAGTCAACTAGTATAGGAAGGAAGACGTTTCTAGACAACATTCCCCAAGCATCTTAGTCTCCCAAGCAAGAGACGCTTTGCAATTCTTATCTCCAGCAGAGGGTGATCCCCAGCATCCCCAGTAAAGTCTGAGATGGAACTTTCCACAACTGAGTCAAAGTAGGGTGGTATTCCCAGCAGAACTTCAAAGTTAGTTGAACAGTTCTCACCTCCAAGCGGAGTCATTATATTAGAGTGAGCTATTCCCAGCAAGTAGCCAAATGCTTGATTCCCCACAGAGTTGGAATTGTCATAATTTTCTCCCAGCAAGGTTATTTGACCAAGCATCTTCCCAGACGAGTCGGAAGATCGTCATTTCCTGCATATTTTTTTGATTGGAATGCAACCATCATTGAAATAATCCCCAGTGAGGTCGCCAATTTATTTTTGGCCAGTGTGACAGAGTAATATAGACAGTGCTCACATTCCTCAGCTAAAGTCAAGTATTGTAAGAATATCTTGATATCTTTTCCTCAACAGAATGTTAGTCAGAATGTTCTCATACCCAGCGGAGTTACAAATGGTATTCTCCCTTGTAGAGTTGGTACTCTCCTCTCAAATAAACTAATCTTGTATTGATCGATTTGTCCCATGTCAACGAATCTATTTTGGATGGATCGATTGATACCATTCTCATTTTATATTGCTCGATCTTGTTTGGGTTATAAATCGCTCGATATTGCAACGCCGTTAAAGTCCACCGTCATTGTTAAAGTCCACCGTCGTTGTGGAAAGCCAGTAGTCGCCCGGCGTCGTACCAAAAGACATGTTGAGTTGTAAATCTCTTAATGTTACTCATATATCTCTGAGTCGTAAATCGTTTAATGTTATGTTCTCATCTTCCTGGTTATGGATCGCTCGATACCATTCCCTTGTTAGATTGCTTGATCTTGTTCGAGTTGTAAATCGCTTGACGTTACTCCTCTTTCTCTAAGTCGTAAATCATTTGATGTTACATTCTCATATTCCTGGTTATGGATCGCTTGATACCATTTCCTTAGCAGATCGCTTGATCATGTCCGAGTTGTAAACCGTTTGATATTACTCCTCGTTGTTTGAGTTCTGCTCATGTTCCTGGCTATGGATCGCTTGATACCATTTCCTTAGCAGATCGCTTGATCTTGTTTGAGTTGTAAATCACTTGATATTACTCCTCTTTGTTTGGGTCGTAAATCATTTGTTATTAAATTCTCATGTTCCTGGTGATGGATCGCTCGATACCATTTCCTTGTTAGATCGCTTGATCTTGTCCAGCACTCGGTTGTGTTGAAGAGGTTTGATGTCCTGACGATGAGATTACACGTTAAAAGGTTGCAGTTCAGTAGAACATATGCATAATCACCATTTACCTGACGCAAAGGTTATTTGGATGGGACTCGTTTTGTTCCAGGCCGTATGTCTACACAAGATATATGAAGAGGGTCATTTCAGCACAACTTAAGCGAGATCCTGACGGTAGAAATCGTCGAAATTTGGCTTTAGAATCATAAAGTGCATATTTAGATGCGGATTCTAATCGAAGTCATTACATCGCATATTCAGATGCCGGATCCTAATCAGTGCATGTCTGTCCCACAGAAACGTATACAGACGTGAGATTCGTAAGGAATAATTTATTTCCAAAGTCCACTGTTACTGTGGCAAGCCAGTAGTCTCCTGGCGTCGTTTAAAAGACATTTCTTCTTGGTTACTGGGTACTTTTTCACCACATCAGGGTTCTTAGTCATTTTTTCTCTTTGGTGGGGTTTATATACCATTGTTCTTTCTCCAGCAGAGTACAAATTTCCGGTTCTTTTGGTATTTAACCACAGTTCATCTCGAACGACCGACAGCCGATGCTTTCATCCTTCAGATTAACGATTGCTTGAATATGGGCAGTTGTAACACCTCAAATTTTCCCTCTTTGTTTCACATCATTTTGCATATCATAAGCATAACATGTAGCTTTCATACCCTAGCATTTGGCATAGAAAAATGAAGCATAACATCCATGTTTAGAAGCATAGGGCATGTGATCCATCATCTGGAAAATTATGATTCGATCAAGTATATTCAAGAGCCAAGTGATTTTGCAAGAAGCTCACAAGGTCTCCTCACATCTTATACAAGCTCAGGATCATCCACAAAACCCTAGAAGGGGGAAGCATCATCAGAGGTTCAGAGGTGCAACATGCTCCTACACAGATAAACCCTAATTAGGGTTTTGCTTCATATCAAGGAATTCTTATAGATTTTACCAATTCTTGTGGTCAAAGGCTTCTATGTGATATATAAGGCCTAGGGATGAAGTTTGATGCAAAAAATTCACTGAGAAAGTCAAGTATTGGATAAGTTTGCTTGTAAATGAAGAAAGAGGTCAACTTGGCAGAAGAAAAGTCAACCATTGGTTTTCAAGGGCTCCAATCATGATTTTCAAGCTTAGGACCCTCTTAAGGGAAAAGAATGGCTTTGGTGATCACAAGAATCAATAATCTAGGGTTTGGAAAGAATTTTCCAAATTTAGGAAGTGACTTGTATGGAAACTTTCTATTTTGGGTAAATTTTGCCCTAATTTTCAATCAATTCTTTCATGGCCAAGATGATTCCAAATGGATTTTCCTCAAACTTGAAACTTGTAGGGCATCCTCTCCCCTTTCCAAAAAGTCCAAGAACTTGATCATAGCCTTTGTGTATTGAAAGTTATGTCCATTTGAATTTGGTTATTTTTAGGGTTTTTACCATATTTTTCAAAGTACACCAAATGCAAAAATGTTTGTATCTCATTTTTAAGGAATTCCATGGACCAATGGTGATCACTATACTCCAATTCAATTCAACACAAAGGATTGTTCACAAGAATTATGGAGAACCCGTGGGTGACAAACAAGATAATCCACTAAGTGCATTTTTGCAAAACAACTCATAAAGAATGATACAAGTGGTTCTAAGCAAAGAGATTAATCCAAGGGTTATTAATGACTCAATTTGAATTAGCTTGTGCACATGGGGAAGGATTTGCATGCACAAATGACTATATCACACTTTTCATGCAAAATGGAAATTTGATTCCACTCACACTCTTCATGCTTCTATTTCCCACAAAACCCTAATCAGTGTAAAATACTCATGAAATATAAGTAACTCGTCACAATTTCAGAGCCTTAGCCTCTCTCACTCTCCACTTTCATTCTTTCTTGCTCTTGTGCAAAATCATTCGAATCTCATCTCTTTCCCACACATTGCCATTTTTCTTTTGATATTCATGATCAGCAAGGTTCAAAGAGTGCAAATCCACCATTGATTCAAGTTGAAAGCAAGGTTTCATCACAATGCCATTCAAGAGAAAATTGCTTTGAATCTCAGTTTTCAGCAAGATTTGAAGGTCTATTTGCATTTATTTTGCAAATAGAGGAGCTAGAGGTTAGATCTGCACAATCCAGAAGGTTTCCTTGGTGAATTTGAAGATCTGTAACTTCAGGTGTGACTCTGAATTCGTAGATCTAAATCTTGTATTTCTTGTGCATTTTGTGATCTCCTTCTTCACTGATCATCCTGATGAGTTTATATTTGAATGTGAGTAAGAAATGGGGATGTATGCTTGATATGAAGTATGAATGTCAAAATTGATTTGTTTCGGTCCGTGCATTATGTTCGTTGTTTGTTATTTTTGAGTGTGTATTCGTGTTCACCATGCTTAAATCTTGTGATCTGGAGTTTTTTATGCATTATTGTTTAGTTTTGTTCATGGCATGAATTTTCCGGCGCCGGAGCCCTAACTCCGGTCACCAGATTATGGGAAACTTATAACGCAGGTGAAGGAAGGTTTAAGGAAAGAGATGAAATCTCATCCCTTCATTTTATGATCTGGACGATTGAATTTGTGACACCATATTAAAATACCACATGACACACACGTGCCTTCTTATTGTATTTTAATTCCATTTGTTTGCCAGCTTATGGTGTGCGCGTGTGTCCTTTAATCTCAGCCTTTCATTGCGTATACTTTGGTTTTGTGGACTGATCAGATGCATTGATTGTGTTGCTTTTTGTTGACTGGTTTTGAATCCTTAGATTTGAATACTTATTTGGTTGACTCATTGAGACGTGTAGGATTAGATTACTTTGTGTTAGGTTGACTTGTATGATAGCCATAGGATTGGATGACTGATTGGAGACTTAATCTGGCACGTTGATGTTGCTTACTTTAACTTTTGACTTTAGCTGATTTTACAAAGCGTTGGGCCTTTTTTGGTATTTAAACTCCCACTTTGAGCCCAAGTTTGGATTAGAGCGTATCTAGATTGCTTTTCATACCTCCTTCCATTTTTTTCTCATTTTATTTTCCTTTCTTTTAATTGTTTCACATTTTATTTTATAAAAATAGCAAAACCTTTTCAAAAATCCTGAAAATAATTTTGTGACTGTTTTTTAGTTTTCCCTATTTTTTCATATTTTTATTGTCTATTTTTCTTTATTTTTTCATTTCTGAATTAATTTTACAATTAATTTCCTCTTATTGTATTTCCTCCATGAGTGATTTGCCTTGTCCAATTTTTATTTTAAATTTGATAATAAATATGTAGTTGAATCTTTTCGCTTTATGTTCTTAACATGTTGAAGTGTATTAGAGAATTTTATCATGATTTTTAGGGTTTGTTTGGACAAATTTTGGCTTGTTGCTTTGTGTAGAAGTAAGTGAAACCCTAAGTGACATTTGAGCAATTGTTTGATGTGGTTAGCTTCTGATTTTTGCCATGGGATCTTGGTATGTTGTTTATGCAAGTTTGAAGAGTCTTTGTACTTAGTTGTTTGATTTTTAAGACTTCTTTGATATTTGTTTGAATTTTTCTCTAAGCATGCCTTAGTTTGATGCTTATGTGACAAATGCTTGCTTGTTAGGATATGAGGGCACTTGTGCCAACTCCTAGTTTTTTTTGTTGTGTTTGCTAACATGTTAATATGTCCCTGGATTTTGTATGGATGCTTTGCCCTTACTTGTTTGATCTCATTTGTTCATTAAGTCTCACATTCACAAGTATGCTTCCACACACTTCTAACTTCTCCATGTTTCTCCTCTTTGACATAGTTTGAGTTTGTATGCTTCAAGTGATGTTTCAATCTTCTTCTTAGGAACTTCTTTATCATGATAGGTTTCTGACTTTGATGATTTTGGTTGATGCTTAACTTGTTTGTAGTTTATAATCTCATGTTATGCCTTTCATGATGTTTTGATAAGTGTTTGTATGACTTCTTGACCTATTTTTGGTATGATGTTGTATGATTGATCTTAGGCCTTTGATGTGATGTTTAAGTTCTGGTTGTGATGATTTGCATTGATTATTTGCTTGTTCTTACCTTGTAAGAACTTGTTTGGTTTATGCTTATCATTTGTGAATTCTTCTAACACTTTCAGGGGCTTGGCTAAGTGGGAAGTGTGGATGGCATATCCATATTTCAAACCTCTTTCCCTTCTCTTTTATGCTTTCATATTTGTTTATGAGATGTGCTTAGGCCATCATTTGTTCAACTTCTTTCCATTCCCTTTAGAGAACAACTTAACTTCTTTAAAAGAAGTAAGTTGATTCTCTACCTCCTTTCTTCTTCTTCTCTTCTTTTCTTCTTTCCTTCTTCTTCATTAGGATAGACTTCAAGCCACACTAACCTAGGTCCATATTTGCACGATAACATTAGGATTAGTCTTTCCCCTTAGTGGTTTTACCTTTTGAGATCCTTTTGGTTCTTCTCTTTCTCATCTTCATACAAAAACTAAAAACACTTTAATAAAAGGTTGAAGTAGTCTTTGATACATGGCCTTATTCCATGGGGCACTTGTACTCATCCCATCCTGGTGGTGGTACAAGCTTGTCTAGCATGATGCACAAGTTCAATCATAAGACTACTTTCACAATGAAAACCATAAAAAACACTTCTTCATTTAACTCACAAAACACTTAATAACTTCAATAAGTTAGTGAATTCAAACCCTAATATTTGGAAGCAAGTTTGAGGGTCTTCTTCATTCTTGTTGTTCTTATTACTCATTCTATCTAGGAATGTGGTAATAAGGACACATTCCCTAGAAAAGGATTTGCTTTCACTTCCTTGTGCCACACCCCTAAAAAAACTTATAAAAATACTAGATAAAGAATAAACGTCTCTCCTTCGGGACTTCTTTTCTCATCACCCTCACTCTCAACGTACGAACTTGCTCCTACTTATCACTTTGCAATACGGTTACGCACTCGTGTCAGACGATCCTGCAATACCTGAGCATTGACATAAGTAGTTCAAGATTTAAAACACAAGCCATTTTCCTCCCTAGTTAGGGGAACTACGGAGTCTCTGATCCTCATGTCCAGATGTGGTACGTAGGCAGCAGGGTAGGGCCTGTTCGAGCACTCTTTTATTTTCCCTACATTTTCCCCCTTTCTTTTCTTTTGTCTAGATCCAGTTCCTTTTCTTTTGCAGCAGCTTCATTCTTTTACCCTTTGAAATAGTTTCCTTGCAAGCGTGGATCCCGTCGGGTACGGCGGAAGATCTGGAGTGATAATACCTTCCCAGGTCGTAACCGATTCCTGAACCTAGTTCTTTGGTTCGCAGGACCTTGTCCTTTCCTTTTTTTTTCCATGTTTGTGCAGCATTACCATTCCCATTCCTTCGGGATAATAATTCCTGGTCGGCGACTCTACCTTTTCCGCGCCACTTTCGCGTTTGTACCAGGATGGAAATCCAGGGAGCGACACTGCAGATTATAAAAAGTTTTTCCCAATTTAGAATTTTTATTGTCTCAGTTAACTTGTGAAAGATAAGTTGTTTATTTGGGTAGATTCGTTGTGAGAAAGTTTTGGAGAGCCGAAATAGTAGTTGACTACGGTCCCAGTTTGTTTTTGCTTGATTCTAACAAATTATGGGTAGATTGTTGGGATGTGGTTGTGAGGAGTTGATAGGGTGTTAGTACATGGTGGTAAAGTCATAGTTTATGTTTTACGATAAACGAGGATTTATGAAAATATCTATCGGATCTATGGATCGAAATTGGATGTGGGAGTGTCGAGTCTCCGAAAGAATTATTTTTATGATTGGAGTTCGGCGTGTTTGGTAATCACAGGAGTAAAACAATCTTGGTTTAGTCGGAAGAATTGGAGTATGAAACGAAGAGGATAGTAAGAAATTCTGATGAGGTAAGTCGGGAACCTTTTCCTATGTTTGCTTTGATAGTTGAGGAGTTATAAGTGAGTTAGCAGACAAAGGACTTGCGTCTGGAGTGATGGGCTATATCAAGTGAACAATGATGTTTCTGGTGACTGTTAGAAAGAGTTAAAGTTGGATGTGAACTTGATGGAGTAGATAGTTGTGAGTAATCAGAGTGTGCAACGGAAAAGTGATATGGTGTAATTGTTTATACGTAAATGTTTAACAAAGACTCAAGATGTCGAGCGATCAAACCTGTTGGATTAATGAGACTATTGCACGTCCCAAAATAAGAGTGTTATGGGGGAGAATTTTACCCGTTAATCATGTACTATTGGGTATACAGACGCATTAGTCATGTGTTCGACCGATGATTCGCGGTTATGTTGTTTCGACGGTGAGGACGACGGGGTTGGTTTGTTAGATGTGTTGTTGTAACTGGAACGATGTGTATCGTGAAACTTTTGTTCTTGTCTTTGTTGTTGCCTCATTACCTATGGTGATGGTTTGAGTGTGAGTAGCTAATTCCTATGATGGAGAATTAGGGGAGTGTTACATATGGTGATGGTAACGATTTTTATTGTGTTCTAGCCACGGTGTGAATCTGTGCGTTGTAACTTGGTGATTCGTTGTGTTTTGTTGTCGTTGTAGTTGTTTTGCATTATTATTGTTGTTTTGTGCTTCTTGTAGTATTGCCGGTTATGGAAGGGGAGTAATTCGTCGGATGCAAGAGCATATCTTGGTTGGTTTCATTGAGTACATTTTCGAGGACGAAAATATTTTAAGTGGGGGAGAGTTGTAACACCCCATTTTTAATTATTTATCGTCGGGTATTTCTGGTGTATTGTTGACCTTGTTTAAGGTGTGTGTGCATATATGTTTCGGTGTAGTGTCCTAGTGGGACAGGTAGACTTATGGGGTGGGTAGTGTTGGTGAGGTATAGTAATAACAAAATGGCCCAAATAAAAATTATTCTCATTATTTTTATTATTATTATTATTATTATTATTATGTTAATAATATTAGTATAATTAGTATTATTATTAATATTTTATTTTAATTTAAAATAATAAGGTTGAATTAGTAAAACATTAAGGTGATGGTAATGTTGGGAATTAAGCATAATTTGAAAAATTAGAAGGGGTTTAGTCATAACAACATTTGGACCAAGAGAGGGGGCTAGGAAGAGGAAAAACGATTGCTAAGGCATTCTCCAGAGATCATTTTCGTAGGAATTTCTTCAAGGATTTGAGGTGAGGGGGGGAATGGGTTCATAATTGGTGATGATAATATGATAGGGTAGTGAGGGGTCCTTTCGTTCGTAGGATTTTCTCTGTATAATTGTTGTTCTGTGATTTTGTTGCTTTGCTAGATGGGCGTATGCGATTCATCCGAACTCCATTATGGAGTGTGTTAGAGATAAATCATTGTCGGATGGGTGTATGTGATTTATTCAAATTCTTTTATGAATCAGGTTCGATTGAATGAACCATGGTGATTTGGTACCACATGCATTATGTCATTGTTGAGTCACTTTGCATTATTGATGTTGTTGAATCATAAATTATGTTGATAATTGTTGTTGTGTATATGTGTTGTTTATGTTGAGTGTGTGAGATACTACCCCTTTAACATGTATTATACACCGTTAATTATTGAATGTAGTTCTCCCCCCCCCCCTTTGTTGTTTGTTGTGTTTGTGCTTCGTTGGAAGTACAGATGATTCAAGTACTTGAGTACGCTTGGATTACAATTTGCTTGATTGAGTCTTAGGAGTCGCTCTGATACATAACTCAGGACTCAGAGATTTTTTATGTTTACTTATTCTCTTTATTTGTTACGTATCATATTTTTGTTGAAACTTTATAAATCAAGAGATGTTGATGAATATTGTTGATGTTGGCAGTTGCCATGAGTTGAATAAAATGATTATTTTCTGCTGTGAATAATTCTTTAATAATAATAGAGTTTTGTTATTGATTTTATTTTGAGGTGTGACATTCCACTGTTGGTGTTAAAAACTCTTAATTTTGTATTATTTTAAATTATTTTCTAAAATGGGAAAGTGGGGTGTTACATCAACAAAGTCTCCCAAGAAGTCGCTCCCATGTTGGTCGCCTTGTCAGTCATCAGACCCGAGGATTTCTTCATTCCTCGGCACCTTAGAAGCACAAGATACTTTGCAGCATACAGCCCCTGGGAGGCATTCCCATCGGTCATGCTCATTTTGGGTGGTGAGCTATAACGAGATGACCGTTTAGTCCGTTAGGAGAAGGCTCGAGCATTTGGCCGATTCTTCATCAAACCAACTTTCTTCTCTCGAAAAAGTCAGGGGGGAATTCCCAACCAATTACTTTTTACATGGAAGAGCTCCTTGGTGGTTCTCCGAACTCTCACATCCCTTTGTCGATCCTCGCTAAGATGGCAAAGACGGATGTTCGCAGGATACTCTTCGACCAGCGGTCGATATCATGTACACATTGTTCTTCCGAGCATTGCAGCTCGGTCAGAAGAACCTGTCCCCATATGTTGGATCTAGTCTGCAAGGGTTCAATGGGGCTACCACTAAACCCTGGGGCTACGTCGAATTGATGATCACTTTCGGGGAAGGAGATGCTTCCAAGATAATCAAGACACATTTCCTAGTAATCGATTATTCATCCATTTACAAATGCATCTTGGGGAGGCCAACATTAGTCGAACTCATCACCGTCCCATCTACGGTCTATCTCAAAATGAAATATTATACTGAGAAAGGGCATGTAGCTACTATTCACGAAGACATTGAAGCAGCGCGAAGATGTTTCGAAGCAGCGACCAAAGGCCCGACCGTGATAGAGACTGCACCAAAGAGCAACAAATATACAATGGAGGAGGACAACATAACTAAAGAGGTTCACCCCAAGAAAAATCCAACTCTCCAGATCAATATAATAGACCTCGACTCACGCATCCCCGCAGATTCTGAGGACGACATCGTTGCAGACAAAGTAGCCATTATGCGCCCCTTTCCCGTAGGGGAGTTCAAAGTCATAACCTTCGGAGATAACCCTAACAAAAGAGTTCGCATCAACATAGGTCTCCCTGATGACATGAAGGATCAGCTGAAGCAATGCTTGCGCAGCAACGCATACCTCTTTGCATGGAGCACTGCTGATATGCCCGACATTTCCCTTGAAATCGCATGCCACGAGCTCGCTATCAACCCGACAGCACGGCAATTGCTCGGCGCAGACGCAAACAGTCTGAAGAAAAAACTTTGGTTGCTGAAAAACTAGTTAAGGACCTCTTAGAGGCCAATTTTGTAATTGAGGTCAAGTATACAACCTGGCTCTCGAATGTTGTACTCGTAAAGAAATCTAATAGGAAATAGAGCCACTGTATTGACTACACCGATATCAATCGGGCTTTCCCGAAAGATTTTTACCCTCTATCTAATATAGACAAATTGGTAGATGAGTATGTGTCGCTCCCCGGACTTTACGTCCCGGTGCAGACGCGGACGGTCGGTGATGTTGGAGGTTGAGGTTGAATAGAGTCGCCAACTAGGTGTTTTTATCCCGAAGGAAAGGTAATGCTGCATAAACCTGGAAGGGTATGGATAAGACAGTTGTGAACCAAAGAAACTAAGAAAGGGGGTTGGTTACGACCTGGGAAGGTATTAGCACCCGGATTGTCTATCGTACTCGACGGGATCCATGCTTACTTGATTGTGTTTAAAAGGGGTAGTGTATATGTTGACTGTATGCAAAATCTAGGGAGAAATGTACAATGTGTCAGTGCAAAAAGAAGGGTGAGTGCTCAAGAATAAGGCTTAGAAAGAAAGCTAGAAGGAGAGGGGAGACAAAGAGACTTTTGTTCGATAACCATTAAGTTATACCTACGTATCCTCTTGTGCAATGAGGAAGTCAGAACACCGTAGTTCAACTCAAAGAGATTGGGATGGCTGTGAAATACTTACTTGTCTATGCTCAAGTGTGTGACTCATCTGGCTCGAGTGCTAACTGTCTTGCATTAGACGGGAGAAGCAAGTTCTCGTTTTCAGAGTGAGTGTGATGAGAAAAGAATCCTGGAGGAGACGATTATTGTTTTTTTTTTGTGTTTTCAGTTTTTTATTGTTTTTGGTGTTTTGCATAAGATAATGAGCTTAAGCCTAAATCAAGGGTTTGTAAACTCATTATATCCTCCCTGATTAGGGATAATGAGCCTACTTAAGTATGAGATGAAGATCCCAACTTAATTACCATGATGATATAGGATTAAGATCCTTAACCTACTTTGGTAATTATTAAGTGTTTTTGGGTTTTTGTTTAGTGTTAAGTAATGAGTTTAATCTCTAATCAGGGATTAGTGAACTCATTACACCATCCTAAGAGAAGGATGATAGATGAGAACACTTAAGCTGAGAAAGACTCCTCAACTTAATCCATGGTTAGGGACTAAATTCATTATATAACAAGCCTTTATTAAATGGATTTTAATGAAAGGGTGGGATTAAGAAATGAGTTTTAAGTTTGTAAGACAACTTGAGGGGGACTTGTCCATTAAACACTAGGGTTAGTCCCTCTTAACCATAAGGAAGAGATGGAACCCTAATATAAGGCCCAAGTTACAAGCTTAAGTCTTTATTATTATTAGGTGTTTTGATTAAGAGGTGTAATCAAATTAAAGGTTTAACACTAAGGATTAAAGTTATAAACTCCATCCTAAGATAAGGATGTGGGCATAACCCTAATTCAAAGTCCTAAAGCTTTAAGTGTTTAGCCTCTGATTATGAGATGAGAAGAGAGACTCAAGGAGACTCAAAGGTAAAAAGCTAGGGGGACTATACACAAACCTAAAAATTATCATGCTTGGATCTCCTATGGTTTGTGAGGTTTAAAGAAAGATCTTCAGGAGGCCACCAAGGAAGAGAAGCAGATGAAAAGAGAAGGAGAGAGAGAATAGGTTACTTACTTCCTGAAGAAGATAAGTAACCTAAAAGAAATAAAGTAAGAACAAGAGATCATAAGTGAAGCAAGTTCACTTCAAAGACAAGTAAATAATGCATATGAAATGATGAGAAGAGGTGGGATGTGAAGGCAAATCCACATCCCAACTTACCATAAGCCCCTGAAATGTTAGTGTGAATGCATAAGATACAAAGCAAAAAGAAATAAGACAAATGAAGATGCAATGATCAAGACCAGAAGTGAATATGCAATGTAAATGTGTTATGTAATGATGCAAAGTCATACATGATGCATATGAATGATCATACAAAGGATGGGATGCAAAAGAAGCATGTAAGAAGCTTAGAAACACATTGATGTTCATGAAATGTAATGAATGCAAAGCATACCAAATGAATGAAGAAATGATCAAGCAACGTTCAAGCATGTCTTAATATGTCTAAGATGGTATACAAAGGCATGGAATGTCATGGCAACTTCATATGATTGAGATATGCAAAGATGGATGAAGATGAACATAGAAAATTAGGGTTTTATGAATGTATGAGATGCACATGATCGAAACAGAAGCATACATCATGATAAAAAATTGAAAATGAACTCAAAAAAACCTTAAACTCATACAAGATCACTAACCAAAGATGAAGGTCAGAAGCCAAACCTAGAGAAAGTTATGAATTTTCTAAGTTTGCTAGGGTTTTTGGGTACTTTTAAAGGAAAAATGCAAATCAAATTGAAAATGCAATGAAAAATTATGAGATAAATAACCTAGATACTAGATGCAATGTGTGAAATAATGCAAAAAGAATCAAATCCAAACTCATCATGGTTGATCATAAATCATTTTTTCAAGTTAGGGTTAGAAAAAATGGATTTTTATGAACCCTAATTCAAAGATAATTGTGAAAACATAATCAAACCTAAAACGAAATTTGTATGGTGAGTTTGTAAATTGTTCTAAATGCCTAAGAATGCTTCATGAATTTTTTGGTGATTTTTAGAAACCTAAATGTATTTTTAATTAATTAAAATCAATTAATTAATTAAATAAAACATTTAAATGATTTAAAAATACTTTTTTAATACAAAAATTAAAATAAAAAATGTTTTTGAGTTAAGAAAAATATTTAAAGTGAAAATGCAGAAAATGAGATTTTTAAAAGTGTTTTTGCTATTTTTAATAATTATGAGAAAACAAAAGAAATAAAATGAAAATAAAACAAAAGAAAATGAAAGTAATCCAATCTGATGGTCCAGATTCAAACTGGGGTTGACTGCGCGTGTGTTTTGGTGGCTGAGATTGAATCTGGCTAAATGAAATTAATTAAATGGATTAGGGTTTAAGTGAAATGATCATGGCCATCCACACACGCGGGAAACATGATCCAAAGATCAGAATTCAAACTAACCTAATTAAGCCTAAAACTAACCCTAATCTCTTTCAGGCGACCGAAACAGTGTTTCGGTCGTCTTCTCCGGCCAACTCCTCACTCCATCTCACTCCCTAGGCCACCCAAACTCCCTAAATCTCCAGAATCAACCATTAAACAGCCCTAAACACGAATCCAACAACAAACAACATTTATTTTTCATGAATCATGAGAAACGAATCAAAACGGAAAACAATATGAAAGTTTCAGAAGCTAAATACATTCTCATTTCTCAACTATTTTGAAAACTAAACACATTAGCATAATCAGGAGAGCATTTAGATTCATTCTATAACTTAAAAGGAGAGTTCTGGAAAAAATGTTCTTGATGATTACCTGAGTTGAAGTTTTTCAGTTTGGAGCTTTCTGACCTCCTCTCTAGTGCAAAACCACTCCAATGATCCCTTTTGTGCTTCTGAAAGGCTTAGAACAAGTTTGTTTTGGCTAGTTTGAGATGTTTGGTTCTGATAACTCAGAAATCTTGTTTGTGTTGTGGAGTATTTCAGGCCATTGTAATGGTTGGTTTGTGTTTTATGATTGATTTTGAGATGATTGGTGGAAGAAGTTTTGAGTTTGAGTGGCTGTGGAGTGAGAATCGAAGACTTGAAGGTTTATGTGATGTATGAAATGAGTTGCTTAGGGTTTGCATAAGAGGTACTGATTAGCCAGAGAGTTGTTGTGGCATAGTGTGATAGGTATGAGAGGTTTTGCAAAAAGTCAAAGTTTATGTCATAAGAGGTATGGTATGGGACAGAGGTGATCTTGTGGCTTGTCCTGCCTCAGCTACCATCAAGAAGGTCCCTTAGATCATATTTTGTGAGCTGGATGGCTTGATGCAAGAGATAGCATGGATTTTGAAAATTTCCCTCTTTGAAATTTCTTGAAGTGCAAGGCATGAAAACTTGTGATTCTTGGCAAAATTTTGATCAAGTCAAGTTGCATAATCATGTTATGATGCTTAGAGGTGGATTAGAGGTCATTAGAAGTCTTTGTTGCACCCCAAAATTTGCCCTCCACAAGACAATTCATTGTGTACTAAGAGGCTCAAAAGGTTCACAAGGTTCACAAGACATCTCATGAGGTTCACAAGGTTCACAAAGTTCACAATTGGTCAGAAAGTTTGACAATTCCCTCAGATAATGCATCCTCCTAAGCAATGCATCCTAAACTAGGGTTTTGACTTTCATCAGGCTAAATGGGCTTCCAAGACTCCAAGTGAGCTTCATAGCACCCTATATGTGTTCAAGAATACCCATGTCAAGTTACAAGATTTTCCCAAAAGATTTACTCAGTCAGATGATCAGATAGGTTAAAATCAGTCAAAGCAGTTAAAAAGTCAAACTGAGGTCAACTGTGGTCAAACCAAAGTCAAACTTCATGATTTTTTGCCAACATCAATTATATGAAGTAAAATTCATCATTTGATCAAGGGTTTATCATGATTCATCAAGGAGATTTCAGATCATCAAGAATCAGGAGTTTCTAAATTAGGGTTTTCATAGGAAAAGTCAACTGAACTTTTACCAGCCATAACTTTCACATGCTTCATAAAGAATTTTCCATCCAAAGATAATTTTGAAGGAAATTGAATTCTCTACAACTTTGTGTCTCACAAGCCAAGCCCAAAAATGCTTCATTTGGAAGGTATGAGCTAAGACATTATAGGTCCTTTTAAAAGTCAACAACTTCCAAAGAGCATAACTTGAGAATGGTAAAAGATATGGACATGAGACCAAAGAGGTTGGTTAGAGGACTCTTTAAGCTTTCCAAAATGTCCAAGAACACCTTCATAGCATTAAAATTGAGGGATTTGTGCCCTTGCAAAGTTGGGAAATTTTTGAGTGGTTTATGAAGTAAATGGGGTCTTAAAACCATAATTCTTCAAATGGGCTGACTTTTTTGTGACCCAATATGTTCCATGACATCATGCACGAAATTTATTTAATATTTTCATAATTTTATTCATTTTATTTTTATTTATTATGATTTTTTATATTAAAAATCATTTTAAATTCAAATAAAATATGAAATAGTGAAGATTTAAAATTATTTTGCTTCTAGAATGTCATAAAGGATATTTGGATCTAATTGATACAAAAGTTATGAAAATCATCCCAAAATAGCAAGCTTGTATCAAGAATATTCAAGTTTTAAAAACCAATCTTTTTCAATCTTCAATGATCCAAATATCCATCAAATTGACAATGTTTTTAACCTAATTCAGTCACTCATATATAAACAACACAAAGACAATCATTGGACACGAATTCACAGCCTCCTTGTCGCTCCCGATAAAATGGGACTGACCCAGATAAAGGTACAGACGCGAACGGTCGGCGAGAGGGACAATGAGAACACACAGCCGTGAACTCACTGGAGATGAATAGAGTCGCCAGCTAGGCATTTTTATCCCGGAGGAAAGGCAATGCTGCATAGACCTAGGAAGATACGGATAAGACGGTTTGCGAACCAGAGAGACTGAGAAAGGGGGTTGGTTACAACCTGGGAAGGTATTAGCACCCAGATTGTCCGCCGTACTCGACGGGATCCACGCTTAAAAGATTTGTGTTTTAAAGGGGTAGTGTCAGTGCAATCTGTGTATGAAATAGCTGGAAGAGATGTACAGGTGTCAGTGTAAAAGAGAGTGAAGTGTATAAATGAAGTGTCAGTGTAAGAGGTGAATGGAATGCTCAAGATCATGAGGCTTAAAGAATAAAGCTAGAAAGAGGGGGAATGTACAGAGACTTTTGTTCGATAACTGTTAAGTTATGCCTACGTATCCTCTCGTGCAATGAGGAAGTCAGAACACCGTAGTTCGACCCAAAGAGACTGAAAGATGAATTGACTTGTGAACTGCTTGCTTGCCTATGCTCAAGTGTATGACCTGTCTGGCTCAGGTGCAAACTGTCTTGCATTAGACGGAAGAAGCGAGTTCTCGTTTGTGAATGAAGGTGATGAGAAAAGAATCCCGGAGGAGACGATTATTGTTTGTTTTTGAGTTTTCAGTCTTTTATTGCTTTTGAAAGTTTGTCATAAGTTAATGAGCTTAAGCCTAAACCAATGGGTTAGTAAACTCATCACATCTTCCCTCTGATTAGGGGTAATGAGATTACCTTAAGTGTGAAGTCAGATTCTCACACTTAATCACCTTTGGTGTAGGATTAAGATCATTAACCTACTTGTGATTATTTAGATGTTTTTGGTGTTTTTGTTTAGTGTTGAGTAATGAGGTTAAGCCATGATCAAGGATTAAACAGACCCATTACACTATCCTAAAAGAAGGATAATAGATGAGAATGTTTAAGCTGAGGAAAACTCCTCAACTTAATCCATGATTAGGGATTAAACTCATGACAAAACAAGCCTTTGATTAAGTGAATTTTAGTTAAAGATAAGATGATGAAGTGATTTTTAGGGTTTGTAAGACAACTTGAGGGGGACTTGTCCATTAACACTAGGGTTAGTCCTTCTTAACCACTTAAGGAAGAATTAGAACCCTAATGCAAGGCCCAAGTTACAAGTGTGATGTCTTGATGATTATTAAGTGAATTGATTAAGAGATTTAAACACATTAAGGGTTCAAGACTTAGGATTAAAGTTATACACTCCATCCTAAGAGAAGGATGCAGGCATAAGCTTAATCACAAAGTCTTAAAGCCTTTAGGGTTTAGTCCCTGATTATGAGATGAGAAGAGAAGACTCAAAGAGAGACACAAAGGTAAAACTATGAGGGGAGACTAATCAAAACCCTAATTCATTATCATGCTTGGATGTTCCTAAGGTTTGTGAGGTTTTCAAGAACAATCTTCAGAAGAACCACCAGGAAGCAGATGAACAAGATCAAGAGAAGCAAAGTGGCTTGCTTCATTCAAGAAGTCAAGTCACTTGAGGAAAGAAGGTAAGAAGAAGAAGAATGAGCAAGCTCAATCTCAAACACAAATAGAAATGCAGCAATGGATGCAAGAGAGATGAAAAGAAAAGGTATGAGAAGTGAAGGCAAATTCACTTCTCAAGTTTACTTACCACCTGAAATGTTAGAAAGAAATGCAATGCAATGCAAGATGAGATGAAATGGTATGATGCTAGACAAAACCAGAAGCATGTTGATGATGAAAATGATGCTATGAGGTGCTGCAAACAAGAGGCAAGACATGGGGATGCTCATACAAGATCATGGATGCAAATGATGCAAGCTAAGGAGCATGAACAAGCATGAAAAGTTATGAATCATACAAGACAAATGACATGGCAAATATGCAATGCAATGATCAAACATGCTTTCTATATGTCTTAAGATGTCAAATGAATCACAAGAATGCACAAAATGCAAAGACAAGTCATGTTATGCAAGAGAATGCAAGAAGGATGCAAGAGAAAGCCCAAATTAGGGTTTATGGATCAAACATCAAACAAAAACCAAAAAACAGAAGCAAACCTTAAGATCAAAAATGGAAAATGGCACCCAAAGAAACCCTAAACCTATACTAAACCACTGCCCAAAGGGGAACTCTCAACTCTTAACCAATCTCAAGATATGAATTTTCTAAGTTATTAGGGTTTTTTAGGGTTCTTAACAAAAGAAATGTCAAACAATTGGGAAATGCAAGATCAAATCATGGCCATTTTATCTTAGAAACTATATGCTAAACACAAAACAAAGCAAAAAGAATCAATGTCCAAACCTTCTCCAATAGACAGAAATGAATTTTTGAACTTATGATCAAAATAATGCACAAAATATGATTTAATTCAATGAAAATTTCTTAAAATGCATCAAGATCAAAAAGAAATTTGGTTTGAAGGTTGGACAATGTTTCTAAATGCCTTAGGACATTTCATGAATTTTTTTGTAATTTTTAAATACCTAAAAGTATTTTTAATTAATTAATTCCCATTAATCAATTAAAAATAATCTCTTAAATATTTAAAAATACTTTTTTTGATGATAAAAATAAAATAAAAATATTTTTGGGTCTTAAAAATTAATAAAACTTTTAGGAAAAAGTTTCATAATTTTTAAGAAATTTTTGCTATTTTAAAATAATTATACAAGTTAATTGAAAAGAAAATGAATAAAAATTAAATAAAAGTGAAAGTAATCAGAATGAGAGGCTGAGATGCAATCTGGGGAGGGGACCATTGACTTGGCGCGTGATCTTGTGGTCCAGATTCAAACTTGGTTAAATTAAAATTATGAATTAATTAATCAGGAATTAAATGGATAATCAGGATTAGGGTTTCTAATGGCTCATCTCAGCCTTTCATTCGCGCGCGGGAGAGTCCATCCAAGGGACCAGATTCAAAGTTGCCTAATTAATGATAATTAACCCTAATCACTCTCAGGCTGCCGGAGAAGACTTCCGGTCGTCTTCTCCGGCGAGCAGCTCACCTGAAAACTTCCCAAACCCCTCAAATCGTATCAAAAATGAAAACTAAGAACATAGAAATGATCTCCATCCTCTCACGAATCAAACCCCTCTCTCAAAACACATTTCTTCTTCCTAAACAAGCTGAATCGAAAGAAATAAAAACTAGGGCACGTAAGCTTCAGAGACAAATTAAATACTCAAATCAAAACCATTTTCAAAACCAATGACATCAGGATAATCAGTGAATCACATAGAACAAGTTTGTAACAAGAAAAATGATTTCTGGAAAAAATAATTTCAAGCTACCTGAGATTTGGAGCTTTCACCTGGATGACTTTCTGGCCTCTCCTTTCAGTACAAACCACTCCACTTGATCCCCAGAAGATGTTTGAATGCTCAATGAGAGTTTAAGTTGGCTGGATAGTGAGTTTCGAAAGCTCCTGCTTCAGTTCAGTCAGAAATGGCTATGGTGTTCCAGGCACTTTCAGGTCATTGTGAATGGTTGTTTGTGATCCTGAGGATGAATGGAGGAGGTCTGGAGTATTTGTTTGTATGTTTGCAAGCTGTGGTGAGAGTTTCGAATGAAACTGCAAAATGAAGTGAGAAATGGCAGTGGGATGTTCTGGCTGTTTTAGGCTTGGGTTCTTGGTGCTTTGTGGTCTATGGAGCAAGGTGAGTTGAATGGTGAAGTTGGCTTGGGTGTTTTTTGGCTGTGGAGGCAGATTCGAAAGCTTATGCAATGTGGTGTGTTTTTGTGAATGTGATTGTGTGAATGGTTTCAGGCTTGCTTAGTACATGGAATGGCTTGCAAAATGATATGTTATTTTAATCCAAGTGGCCAGAAGATGTGACATGGCCTGTGGTGATTGGGATGTTTGCTTTTGCATAAAGGTCAACTTTTGTGTAAGGCAAGTATGGTGAGGTGCTAGGCAAGTACAATGAGCATGGGCTGCGCAGCATGATGAGTGTGTGAGGCTAGCTTGATTCAAGGACCAATGCAGCAAGTTGGTGAGGAGAAATGAGTGTTTTGCAACTTGGTTACTTTTTGCCTTTTCATGAAAATCTCTCATTACACAAACCATAAACATGTGAACCTTGGTCCAATTCTGATTTTTGTGACTTAGAGAATGTTTGTGTAATGGTTTGAAATGAACTAGAGGTCACAATTGGCTTTGGTTCAAGACTTTGCAAAATTTCCATTTGAAGCATGCCTTGAAAATTAATGATTTTAGCCAACTTTGACTTGCCATAACTTTTGATCCAAAAAGAGTTTGATCATGTTCTTGTACTTTTTGAAAAGGGAAAGATGAGATCTACAACTTTCATGACCAAAGTTTTTCCATTTGAAGCATTTTTGGATCAAGAATCAAGGCTTGAAAAATGACCTAAAATGATGCATTCTTGAAAAGTCAACTATGCCCAAAAAGTCAACATTTGCAAAAACCCTAAATTCTTGATTTTTATGAACTTCAACCTTCTTCCATGATCAAATAAAGATCATATACACTCAAAATGATGAAGATCACCCATTGGTTGGGTCATTGGGGGCCTCAGATGCCCTGATTTTACACTGACTTGTCTGAAAAGTCAACCCTTGATCAGATGACTTCCCCATGGAATTTCTTCATGAAAATTGATATGCATACTCCCTATACCATATAGAGACCAATGGAAACAAGAATGACCAAGAAATTTGGAGTTATGGCCTCTGAAACCAAAACCCTAATTTTAGGTCAACTGTGCAGTTCATCCTGGCTCTGCATCCACTCAAACCCTAGTTCTTGTGATTCCTCTGCAATTTTGGCTTTGAGGAGATGGAATATGACATAAGAACACACATGGACCCCTTTGAGTTGATTAGTGGCCTTTGGAGTGGCTCAAGATGCCCTGAGGTTGCTCAGATCACAAACCCTAGATGCAAATGACTCAGAACCAATGCAGTGAATCAAAAAATGAGATGTGAGATGATATGATTGTGTTTATGCATATGAGGATGATCACAAGCCATGGTGTGAATGGGTGAGGGCAAATTTGGGGTGTTTACAGCTGCCCCTATTCAAACATGAGTTAGCTGTGCAGGTTGTAAGCGACGGCTTAACAGGCAAACAAGATAACTTGTGGTTGAATACCAAAGACAGTCCAAAATTTGCACTCACGGAATGAAGAAGAAAAGGGATATAGATTGTAAAAGGAAAACAAAGTATATAATAAAGTGTGGGCAACGGAGGACGACCGTCGAGCAGAGGACGACTGCTGGGTAAATAGCAATGACGGGGATGACCGGCATGCTGGGGATAAAAGGTAAAGCCAAGACGGGGACGGCCGACTAGCTGGGGAAAATAAAATCGTGATGGGGACGGCCATCGAGATAAAGCTGTAAAATTCTCTGGAAATTAATGAAACATGACGGGGACGGCCATCAAGTTCATAAAGGTAAAGTAACCAACGATGGGGACGGCCATCGGGCTAAAAGGAAAAGGGACCACGACGGGGACGGCCATCGGGTTAAAGAATAAATGAAATAAACAGATGATGGGGTACGGCCATCAAAGGTGAAGGACGATCACCCAGCAGGGGACGGCTGCTCTGCTGGGGATAAAAGGAATATGATGGGGACGGCCATCAAAGGTGGAGGACGACCACCTGGCAGGGTACGGCTGCCAAAAATATCAACGATGGGGACGGCCATCGGATAGAAAAGGTCAACGATGGGGACGGCCATCGGACGAGCATGATGGAGGACGACCATCAAGAAGTGGAGGATGACCACTCAGCAGGGGACGGCTGCTCTCGAGGCTTATCATAACACCAGACGAGTGTTAGATAACCAAAAATCAACAATGGGGACGGCCATTGGATAAAGTGATGAAGGACGATCATCAAGAGGTGGAGGACGACCACCTAGCAGGGGACGGCTGCTAAAATATCAACGATGGGGACGGCCATCGGATGAGCATGATGGAGGACGACCATCAAGAAGTGGAGGACGACCACTCAGCAGGGTACGGCTGCTCTCAGGGTTATCATGACACAGGACGAGTGTCAGATAAAAGAAAATGCTTTGTTGGTGATCTACTGGGGATATAGTGAACACGGACGAGCGTTCACAACCAAGAAAAGAAAGTATAAGCGTTTGGTATTGTATAGATTAAAGATGCGGACGAGCATCCTTAAGGCTATGATACGGACGGGTATCATGTAGAAACAAACTGACACATGTTCAGAGATGATGATACGGACGAGTATCAACGGGTTAACAAGGAACACGGACGAGTGTTGAATCTGAAGGGACTCTTCTGGGGAATAGCAGACACAGACGAGTATCTATGTTCAAGAAGACACAAGTGTTTGACACAGTGTATGGATTAAAGATGCGGACGAGCATCCTTAAGACTTATGATACGGACGAGCATCATGTAGAAACAAACATTAGACGCAATGTTCTGAGATGATGATACGGACGAGTACCAACTGGTTAACAAAGAACAAGGACTTTTGTTGAATCTGTGGGGGTATGAGTGATGGTGTATACAAGATACGGACGAGTATCTGTATAAGCGTACCGCAAGTAGTGAGTATATATATATAAGTGTTTATCTGCTGGGGAGAGTGACACAGACGAGTGTCAAAAGAGAAAAGTGTAATATGAACAAGTATCTGCTATACAAAGTCTAAGCGACTGCGCTGGGGATATGACACGGACGGGTGTCAGGAAAGTGTATATATAGATATGTGTGGGTGCAAAGAGGATGTCTTTGGCTTTCCGCTGGTAATATGACACGGACGGGTGTCATGAAGTATCCGTAATACGGGTGATCTTGTTTGTAGAGAAAGTTCAGACTACTTTACTGGGGAGTGATGACACGGACGGGTGCCAAAAGGTGTATATACTGGTGTTTGTGATTTGAGAGGCAACTGCTTTTGCTGGGACTCTGGTGAGGATTTCTGTACAATGATGATGAACGGTTATTATTCACAAGTGTTAATTCATAACATGGCTTATGATTATGCTATGCGTTTGATTTTTGTCGTAATGCTCCGTATTAGACGGAATGCTACGCTCTGAGGGGATATTATGATGCAAATGCCAGGATTATGCAAAGATACCACACTGGGATTCGGATCCCGTCACTGCGAAGATCTCTGGTCGATCTGTTGGAAATGGACCTCCCAGCTGGGGATGAGATCATTGGTAGATCCAATAAGAGGATATTTGCTTGGGGATATAGGTCACTGGTTGACATCCTTATAATACGGGACCCAGCTGGGGTTTGTAGAAGCTTTCTTCACTCTGTTGTGATCTTCTATGCGCTGCTCTTCTGGATAGAGGCTGAAGATTCTGTGGGGAGATGATTTCCTGACTCCCGTACTCAACTGAGGATGAAATGGCAACTCGGCTGGGGAATTATGAGAGGCAACTCAGCTGGGGGAGAGCAACAAGAGGCCACTCGGCTGGGGATAGAGCATTTCGGATGCCGAGATTGAGTGTATGTCGATTTGGCAACTTCGCTGGGGAAATGGGCCCCTTCCAGCGCCACGTAGAAGACAGACCGAGTTGATAATGATTCACCAGTTTGCCGAGACGTGACTTGCATGCCCCAGGTTGCGTTCTGGATACCTGTAATCCTGCAAAGATAAGGAGACGCACAAAAGGTCCCGAGGTATCCTTTATTGGATTCCGTCATAGGAGTTTAAGTACTTTCGAGAGTAATCATATTCCCTGCAAGCATGTGTTTCATTTTCTTTCTTTTTAGTGAAAAACATCTGTACTTATGCAATTAGTTTTTTAGAGACATCAGACATTCTTTGCAAATAAAATGTACAAAACGAAACATGACTGAAAAATCTGATTTTATTAATTCATGTGCCCTGAATTGGCAAGATACAGTCAAGGAAACATATCTCCTGAAATGAAGAGACTGTTACAAATTGAGAAACAAAATGCTGGCGATGTTGACGAGGTTTTCAAGGAGCTTCCTCTCCTGCTATGACTCGTATGACAATGACGTTCTTCTCGTCTTGCTTTCTGAAGAAAGTTGATTCTGATTGAAGCTTGATCCTTTGGAGCTTACCGAGTTGTAAGCGATACAGACGAATTCAGAATGCAGTTGTTCGCTTATTCCCTTATTTTGCATGGATCGCCCTTTCAGGTTTTCAATCCATCAGGATACCCATTTTTGCCTGAGTTGTCCAATGCGGCTTTTCAACTCAGCGGGTGTACATTTTTTCATTTATTTCCCTTATTTTTGCCCGAGTCTTTTATTCTGTTTTTGACTCGCCGGGATGCCCTATTTTTGCCTGGACTTACATTCTGTTTTTATGTCCAGCGGGTCATTTTATGCGAAGTATTTTTTAACTGCATCTGAATTCACAGGGGACGGGAAATCTTCACCATCCATGGTGTTGAGCATCAATGCCCCACCAGAGAAAACTTTCTTTACAACGAATGGTCCTTCGTAATTTGGAGTCCATTTGCCCCTGTGGTCTGTATGAGGAGGGAGGATTCTTTTCAGTACAAGATCTCCCACTTGGTACTCTCGGTGCCTGACTTTCTGATCGAAGGCTCTCTTCATTCTTTTCTGATACAACTGCCCATGACAGATTGCAGCTAATCTCTTCTCTTCGATCAGACTTAGTTGCTCGTATCGGGCCCGAACCCATTCTGCTTCACTCAGTTTAACATCCATTAATACCCGTAACGAGGGTAGTTCAACTTCAACAGGTAGGACTGCTTCCATACCATATACAAGCTGATACGGTGTTGCCCCAGTGGATGTTCTGATTGACGTGCGGTACCCATGCAAGGCAAACGGTAGCATTTCATGCCAGTCTTTGTAAGTGACTACCATCTTCTGCACAATCTTCTTAATATTCTTGTTTGCCGCCTCAACAGCGCCATTCATCTTTGGCCTGTAAGGAGAAGAATTGTGGTGTTGGACCTTGAAGTCCCGGCATAGCTCTGCCATCATTTTGTTGTTTAAATTGGAACCATTATCAGTAATGATTCGCTCGGGCACTCCATACCGACAGATGATATCTCTCTTCAGAAATCGGGCTACCACTTGTCTTGTAACATTTGCATATGAGGCTGCTTCAACCCACTTGGTGAAATAATCAATGGCGACCAGGATGAATCTGTGACCATTCGAAGCAGTTGGCTCAATCTTGCCAATCATATCAATGCCCCACATGGCAAAGGGCCACGGTGAAGACATTATGTTCAAAGGATTGGGAGGCATATGCACCTTATCTGCATAAATCTGGCATTTATGGCATTTTCTGGCGTAGGCACAACAGTCTGCATCCATTGTGATCCAGTAATAGCCTGATCTTAATAGCTTTTTAGCCATGGCATGCCCTCCGGCATGGGTACCAAAGGACCCTTCGTGCACTTCATGCATCAACAAGTCTGCTTCTGTCTTATCAACACATCTGAGGAGTACCATATCAAAGTTCCTTTTATACAAAGACCCATCAGTGTTCAAGAAGAAACTACCAGCAAGCCTTCTCAAAGTCTTCTTATCATTGGAAGATGCCCCAGGTGGGTATGTCTGATCCCCCAAGAAGCACTTAATGTCATGGAACCAAGGCTTATCATCTTTTACAACATCCGCTGCAAATACATATGCTGGTCTATCAAGTCTAGACACTGAAATCTGAGGTACAAAGTTGACGGCTTGAACTTTGATCATGGATGAAATGGTAGCAAGAGCATCTGCAAACTGATTCTCGTCCCGAGGGATATACTCAAGCTTGACTGTTGTAAAGAAAGTCAACAACCTCCTTGTATAATCCCTGTAAGGTATCAGATGATCCTGGTGGGTGTACCATTTTCCGTTGGTTTGATTGACTACCAAAGCTGAATCTCCGAATACAGTCAACGTTTTGATCCTGAGGTCAATGGCTTCCTCAAGACCCATAATGCAAGCTTCGTATTCAACTTCGTTGTTAGTGCAGTTGAAAGTGAGTTTTGCCGAGAAAGGCATGTGAACTCCTTTAGGTGTAATGAGTACTGCACCAACACCACGACCATTCATGTTAACGGCCCCATCAAACATCATAGTCCATTCTTCTTCTGGGTCAGGCCCTTCAGTGTGAATAGGCTCTTCATGATCTTTTGCTTTAATGAACATGATGTCTTCATCGGGGAAGTCAAACCTCATAGGCTGGTAGTCATCAATAGGTTGCTCAGCAAGATATTCAGATAGTACACTGCCCTTGATGGCTTTCTGAGATGTGTACTGTATGTCGTATTCTGTAAGGATCATCTGCCATCTTGCAACCCGTCCGGTAAGCGCTGGCTTCTCAAATATGTACTTAACTGGGTCCATTTTTGAAACCAATAAAGTAGTGTGGGTCAACATATACTACCTCAGTCGGCGAGCAGCCCACGCTAAAGCACAGCAAGTTTTCTCGAGCAGTGAATAACGTTGTTCACAGTCGGTAAACTTTTTGCTTAGGTAGTATATTGCATACTCTTTTCGACCAGACTCGTCATGCTGGCCCAGCACACACCCCATTGACTCTTCTAATACTGTCAAGTACATAATCAGAGGTCTTCCTTCAACTGGCGGCATGAGGATTGGAGGTTCTTGTAAATATTCCTTGATCTTGTCAAAAGCTTTCTGGCAATCTTCGTTCCACCTGACCGTCTGTTCCTTTCTTAACAGCTTGAACAAAGGCTCACAGGTTGCTGTAAGGTTAGATATGAACCTTGAAATGTAGTTCAACCGACCCAAGAACCCTCGAACTTCTTTCTCAGTTTTCGGTGCAGGCATTTCTTGAATAGCCTTGACTTTATCAGGGTCAACTTCAATCCCTTTCTCGCTTACAATAAATCCCAGCAGCTTACCGGATCGCACCCCGAATGTGCATTTGTTGGGGTTCAGCTTTAGTTGGTACTTCCTCAGTCGCTTGAACAACTTCAGCAGATTCACCAGGTGATCTTCCTCTGTAAGGGACTTGGCGATCATATCATCCACATAACATTCTATTTCCTTGTGGATCATATCGTGGAATAATGTCACCATAGCCCGTTGATATGTGGCACCAGCATTCTTCAGTCCGAATGGCATCACTTTGTAACAGAACGTGCCCCAAGGTGTAATGAATGTTGTCTTCTCCATGTCTTCAGGTGACATCTTGATCTGATTATATCCTGAAAATCCATCCATGAAGGAGAATACCGAGAACTGAGCCGTGTTATCCACCAATACATCAATGTGAGGTAATGGGAAGTCATCTTTCGGGCTGGCTCTATTCAGATCCCGGTAGTCAACACACATTCTTACTTTGCCGTCTTTCTTAGGCACAGGTACTATATTAGCAACCCACGGTGGATAGCTAGTCACAGCAAGGAACCCGGCGTCCCATTGCTTTTGTACCTCTTCCTTAATTTTCATAGCCATGTCTGGGCGAGTTCGGCGCAGCTTCTGTTTAACTGGTGGGCATTCTTCCCTCAAAGGCAGCTTATGCACAACAATGTCGGTATCCAACCCTGGCATATCTTGATACGACCAAGCAAACACATCAACATACTCTTGAAGCAGATCTATCAGTTGTCTCTTCACTGAGTCTTGCAGGCAGGCCCCGATTTTAACTTCCTTCACGTCTTCGTCTGTACCAAGATTAATCACTTCAATCTCCTCCTGGTGAGGAGTAATAGCCTTCTCCTCTTGTCTCAACAACCTAGCTAGCTCTTCAGGAAGCTCATATTCTTCATCAACCCCTTCATCAGCTTGATTGATTGGATTGTCGAAGTCATACGATGTCATAGCCGTGCTGTTGTCGGTGCTGTCAGGAAGGTACTCTCTGCAAGGGTTCAGTTTGTTTATTTTAGTGATTGATTTTAATCTTGCTTTAGAAAAAAAGTGAAATGAAGTTATCATTTTGAAAACACCGCCATTTATTTTTGTACAAAAAGAAAAATGGAAAAACAGTGAGCAGAAAAGAAAAAGACTCGTTTGCAAAAAGATGTCTGATATTTCATTAATTTAATCTTGTTTGCACAAAAGTACAGATGGCCCTGATTACAAAATGAGTCTTGTCATCTTGGGCAAGATGCAAGACTTTGATGCATGCTATAAAAAATACAGGAAATAATAATTACTCTGCATGAGTAACTCTTATAATTTCCTGGGAAGACCAGTTCGAGACACTGCTCCCCGGGATCTTTGGACGAATCCAGCTTTCCAGGTTGCGCTCCTCTTCCAGCTCGTCTTCCAGACAGTTGATAGCATCGGGGGTAAGCATCCCCCCACTGACAAAACCAGGCTCTGCAGCAGCCTTTGCTTGATGTTGAGTTGGTCTGTAACCCAACCCAAACTTGTCTTCTTTTTTCTCCACTGACAGCAGTTTGCCCCAGCCTTGGGCAGTTCCTTCCTCAACAACCTTCCGGGCTTGTTGGTATGATGACATTGGAGTACCAGATACAGCAGATGCCTCATTGACGTTTAAGGCTTCAAAACCTTGGCTCATTGTTTCATGGATCTCCCCATCCATCTCAATGTACTTGTAGGTAGCCAGATGGCTAACGAAAATATCCTCTTCCCCACAGATTGTGACAACTTGGCCCTCCCACTCAAATTTTAACTTTTGGTGAAGGGTAGACGTTATTGCGCCGGCGGCGTGAATCCAGGGTCTACCCAACAAACAGCTGTAGGCGGGCTGAATGTCCATCACATAAAAGATAGTTTTAAAAGTCTGCGGGCCAATTGTCACAGGCAGCTCAATCTCTCCCAGAACCGATCTCTTAGAGCCATCGAAGGCTCTTACTACCAGGTTGCTGGGTCTCAATGCCAATCCATCATATTCTAACTTCACCAGAGCCTTCTTTGGTAAGACATTCAGGGAAGAACCTGTGTCCACCAGCACATGAGAAAGGACAGCTCCTTTGCATTCCATGGTTATGTGCAAGGCTTTGTTGTGGTTGCGGCCATCCGCCGTCAGGTCAGTATTGGTGAACCCTAGCCCATTGCTAGCAGTAACATTTCCAACCACGGTTTCCAACTGGTTGACAGTAATCTCTTCAGGCACGTAAGCTGCGTGCAAGACCTTGAGTAGTGCATTCCGATGGGCTTCGGAGCACATAAGCAGTGAGAGGATAGAGATTTTGGATGGCGTTTGGTGAAGTTGATCCACAATTTTGTAGTCACTCTTTTTGATGATTCTCATGAACTCATCAACTTCTTGATCGAACGGTGTTTTCAGGGTTTCTTTGGCAGCTGGATCCTCCTGCACCGGGCTTTTTCCTTTTGCCTTGGCAGCAGCTTCTGCTTCGGCTGTAGGTCTTTGGACTTGTGAAGCAAAGAGACGTCCGCTTCGAGTGAAGCCTCCGCCTCCCCCCACATTATCTACTTGTGGTGCAGGTGCTGATGTTTCAAGAGTGATTCTTTTCCCTTCACAGTACACGTCAGAGCCATAGTGCCAAGGGATGGCCCTGTTGTTTTCAAATGGTACTGGTCCAGGCACCGTGACAGTGACCGGACTGATTGCTGCTGCTGAAGGGACTGTAATTGTTTGTGGATCATAAAAGATTGTAACTGGTGCTCTGGCGGGAGCAGCACCTTCTGAATGGTAGGCGGAATTATTTTCAGGATCGTAGAATATGGTAACAGTAGAGACATCTTCATGATTGATTGCTGGTGTTGTAGGAGGTGTTGTTGGAAGGACTGATGTTGTTGTTGATGGAGATTCGAAATGGAATGAAGCTGAAGTTGTAGCAGGAGAAACTGTTGAAAACTGATCATTTGGGAGGACAGACGAAGTACTTGTTGATGTTGCTGGTGAATTGTCGGGAACAATAGTTGCTGCAGTTGTAGGAGGGTCTGAAACCGTTGCTGAGGAAGTTGCCGGATTTGTCGGGAATGATGTAGTGATCCGTAGCAGGCCACTCTGAATAAGGCTGTCAATGCCATTCCTCAGGTCCTCACACCCATTCCATGAAATATTACAATAGGGACACCCTAGTTCACACCCCGGAAATATTTGGTTTTCACGGAGTTGAGCTTTGATTTCCACCAATGGTGTCCTGATCTGATCCACACTGGTTATTAAATAAGATGGTCTGTCTTCTTCAATAGCGTTAATTCGGGGACCACCATGGTTTGGCATAGGGTTTTTATTAACATTGGGTGGAGGTGCAAAATTCAGAGCCTTGGAGTCTACCAAGTCTTGTACCTTCATATGCAGAGCCCTGCATTTTTCTGTACTGTGACCAGGTGCGTTTGAGTGAAAAGCACACCTAGCATTAGAGTCATAGTTTCTTGGTAGGCTATTGGGATCCGGGGGTGCCAACGTTCTTAGCTCAACTAGGTTGAGTTTCAGAAGCTGTGGCAACAAGGCAGCATACGGCATTGGGATCGGGTCGATCACTCGGTTAGCTTGGGATGGCCTCTGTTGGAATGGCCTTTGTTGATTGTTGTTGGTGTTGTTGTTGTTGAAGTTCCTTGGAGGATACTGATTCTGGTGATACTGAGGTTGTTGTTGGAAGTTTTGTTGCGGAGGTTGATAGACTGGTTGTGGATGAGCTGGAGCAGGAATGGTGACTGCTGCTATTGTCCTTTGAACATATTGGGGCCTACCCCTGTTGGTGTGAATGGCATTGGTCTCGCCAGTTCTTCTCGGGCCTGCAAAAGGCTTTCTTGTACTGCTGGACGAGCTTGCACCGTTGTCTGAGATCTTTCCCATTTTTAACAGGCTTTCAATTCTCTCCCCAGCTATGACAACATCTGCAAAGCTAGTAGAAGAGAAAGCAGCCAACCTGTCAATATATGTTCCCTGAAGGGTGTTCATGAACATATCTGCCATTTCCCGTTCAGACATAGGTGGTTGAACAGCAGCAGCCAGTTGCCTCCACCTTTGGGCATATTCTCGGAAACTCTCCCTCGAAGACTGTGACATTCCCATCAGGAGAGTCCTGTTGGGTGCCATGTCTAGATTATACTGATACTGTCTGATGAAGGCCTCTGCCAGGTCCTTCCAGCATCTAATTGTTGCTCTTGTCAGATGGGAATACCACTCCCTCGAAGCTCCAGTCAAGCTATCTTCAAAATAGAACATCCACAATTTCTCATCCATTGTATAGGCCTTCAGCCTTCCCAGAAATGATTGTAGATGAGTCCGGGGGCATGAAGTCCCATTATATTTTTCGAAACAAGGAGGCTTGAACTTATGGGGGATCCTGACCCCGTCTACCAAACCCATGTCCATAACGTCGAAGCCCAAAGAGTTTTGAGATTCTAAGGACCTCAACTTCTCAGCTATTTCATCCAATCTTCTATCATAAGCCTCTTCTCCAGCACCCATTACTGTGAACTGGTCTTCTTGAGGGTCTTCCTGTAGTACCCTCCCTGCTGTGGCAGTCCCTTGTATATTGACAGGGATGTTAGTCTCTGGATGGAGATGGGGTCCAAAAACTGGGGGATTGACATGAGGTTGGACCCTCTCGTTGTTACTTGTGCCAGCAGTTCCCACATGGGGCTCCTCTTGATTCCTCCCTTCTACCAAAGCTCTGAGCCTCTCCTGGCTTTGAGCTAAGTTGTTCATTACTTCCATGAACTGTGTTATCTGAGTTCTCATCTCCAACCTTTCGTTGGCCATCTGGTTTCTGACCTCCGTAAGGTCCTGCTGCATCTGATCCATCTGAATTCCCGGAAGGTTGTTTCTAGTCGGGTACCTGTGTGGCCTGTTGAATGGAAATACCCGGCGGCGAGCAATAATTCCTGAGATTCACAACAGAGGTTAGTAACAACAAAACAAAAACCTACAAAACAAACAAAAGGGTTAGTATGCAATGCAGTTATGTTTATTTGCTCTCAAGGTATCCGGTTTGGTCTTCAGTTTTGACCCTTCCAGACCCTTGAAGATGTTGCTGTTGAAGTTGCTTTCGAAATAAACCCAGATGGAAACTAACACAAATATATTACAGAAGGTGAAATAATACATCTTGTTCATTTTACAACACCAGCCCTCTAAGGGGTCAAAATACATCACAAAAACAAAAGTACATGGAATAGGAATAACAACAAGCAAATGATCAAACCCCAAGGCCAAACTCATCCTCACGAACTTCCTTAAGAAGTGCTTCGGTCACAGGATCAGCCGGACGCTCCGTGAGACCTCTGATGAGAAGGTTTCTTGTTGCAACAGCTACAGTCAACTTCTTGTTCTGACTTTGGTCCTTAGACCTCTTCACTCCAGCTCTGATTTCTAGCTCTGATATTTCCTTCTGGGCTGCTGCCAGGGCTTTTTCCATCTGCTCCATCTTGTCCTGGACTCTCTTGTCTTCTAGAGTACGGGCCTCAGTGATCCGGACCCACCTGGCCTGACTCTCTTTCAGGTACAAGTTTGTTCTTGCTCTCTGGAACTGGGCTTCTTTACAAGCATTCTTCAGAATTTGCTCACCAGCCTTAGACTTCTTGATATAATCTCCAGACTTCTCAATTTTAGTCAAGTGTTCCACTCTCAGCTTCTCCAATCTCTCAATCTCCCTCACACCTTCACTCCTCTCCCGGAGGGTCTTCTGCAAGGCCTGGGTTAGCTTCTCATTTCTTTCCTTCAAGCTTTCAAACTCCTCCAAACTGATGGTGGCAGGGGGTGGTGCTGAAGATGACTCAGGCATGTCTTCTATGGTGAAAGGCATTCCAGAGAAATGGGCCCTAGCATGGGACCACTCATAATATTGGACTGATGCCACATTATTGCACTTCCCCAGAATGGTGATTCCCTTGGTTTGAACATGATCCCAAACCCAGGCAGCCTGCCTAACAGTTGCCAGACTTATCTTGTTCTCACAGTAGAGGGTCTCCACCAAGTCTTGCTCCCTAGGAGTATGGACCAGTGCATAGCCCAGTTGCCTCCTGAACAGCAGAGGGTTGTAATTGATACTTCCCTTGACCCCTATCAAAGGCACATTGGGAAAGTGCCCACAGCTTGTAATGATATCTCTGCCCTTGGTGCTTTGAGTACACCATCTGATGTCTGCTGAAGTGAGAGTAGTGAGCCTCTTAGCCCAGTTGCTCTGCTGATGAGGATTGAGAAATGTATCTGTCCTGGGTAGATGCTTGAGAAGCCAAGTATGAAATAAAGGAGCACAAATCCTCACTAATCTTCCCCTCTGTTTCTCATTCCTCTGATGCACTGAATAGTAAAGGTCCCCCAATAAAGTTGGCACTGGGTTCTTCAGGATGAACAGATGGATTGCATTTTTGCTAATGAATCGAGGCTCATCTGCAAACAACACAATTCCATATATGCACAAGGCCAGCAGGGCACAAACAGCTTTCCATTCTCCTAGAGAAGCCTTCAAGGTAGCTTGAGAAATTAAGAAGTCCAGATGAAAACCAGGGATCCCAGCTTTAGAGGTCATATGCTGCTCAATCCAAGCAGGTTCCAGGTGCAGAGCTTTTGCTACTTCTCCATTAGCAGGAAAGACCATCTCAGGGTTGAAAGGAATTTCTCTCCTGATAGGCATGCCAACTAATGAGGAGTACTCTTCCAATAAGGGGCCTAACTGAAAGTCTTGAAAAGTAAAACATCTCAGTGGAGGATCATAAAACTGAATGCAGGTGTGGATGAGGCTCCTCTGTGAAGGGTCCAGATCCATAACCATGTCCAGTATATCTCCATAACTCTCCCTGAACAAGGGTATGTGATCTGGAGTGATCAGGGTTTGGATCCTCCTGATGTCTGATAAGTCTGGCTGGAAGAAGTGATAGGTGATGTTGCTTTTCTTTGGAGCCATGATGACAAATGTTGATGAAGATACTGAAGAGAAGGGCCACTGATTGGCTGGAATAGATAGCTGGTAGCAAGTGCTGATGAAGGCAGGTCAAAACTAAAGATGGGGTCAAAACCAAAACCAGATGAAAATGGATACCCTGAAACACAAATAAGCACATGTTAATATGATGCAATGGGTATGTATGCAAATGAAATGCAAGGGTCTGTGACTGAGCCGGATCTGATTAACTGCCTTGGTATAGATCCATGTGTGTTCAAGAATTCCAGATGGAGGTCCAAAAATCCAGTAACCAAGGTAGGGGACTCAAATAAAGAGCCACATGTCCAAGGTTTTAGAATCACAAGAACTGTCCAACATGGAGTATTCTTAACAAAGTCAAAGTAACAGGGTATTCTGAGGTCAAGGTACCTGCAAACCTGTAAACAGCCCAACCCCCTCACAGGTGATGATCTAGAACAAGGATCCTCAGACTTGGATCAGTTATGAGAAGTGTAAACACTTCTAACCCAGAGGTACAGTGTTTACAATAACCATAACAATTCCTCCTCTAATTCACCTCAGTTTCTGAAGGTCAATACTAAAAGGTCATCCAGACTTAGCAGGCTTCCCAGATAGCCCTAGCATTGCAGGAAATCTGCAACACAGAGTTCTCAAGAAGAAACCCATATCTGAACCGTGTTTCATATTCCCGCACCAGACCGAAATGGAATGGGAAAGAATATGATTCACTCTAGCCTAGGTGTCACTCAGGTCCCAGGTATAGGACCTTAACTCTCAATGAATCACCCACCCACCAAGGCAAACAACCAGATCCAGCCAGCAGCAATGACAGTATGATATAAATAAATGCAATAAAGAAAGCAGTAAAGTAACTGTACATAAAGCAATAAACAAAAATAAATACAAGCACATAACAAGCACATAACACCCCAGTAAACACAAATCAAACAAGCGCTAGGAGGAACCCACAAAAAGAACCAGAAGCCCTGGTTGCAGTATAAAGGGTCCCCAGCAGAGTCGCCAAGCTGTCGCTCCCGATAAAATGGGACTGACCCAGATAAAGGTACAGACGCGAACGGTCGGCGAGAGGGACAATGAGAACACACAGCCGTGAACTCACTGGAGATGAATAGAGTCGCCAGCTAGGCATTTTTATCCCGAAGGAAAGGCAATGCTGCATAGACCTAGGAAGATACGGATAAGACGGTTTGCGAACCAGAGAGACTGAGAAAGGGGGTTGGTTACAACCTGGGAAGGTATTAGCACCCAGATTGTCCGCCGTACTCGACGGGATCCACGCTTAAAAGATTTGTGTTTTAAAGGGGTAGTGTCAGTGCAATCTGTGTATGAAATAGCTGGAAGAGATGTACAGGTGTCAGTGTAAAAGAGAGTGAAGTGTATAAATGAAGTGTCAGTGTAAGAGGTGAATGGAATGCTCAAGATCATGAGGCTTAAAGAATAAAGCTAGAAAGAGGGGGAATGTACAGAGACTTTTGTTCGATAACTGTTAAGTTATGCCTACGTATCCTCTCGTGCAATGAGGAAGTCAGAACACCGTAGTTCGACCCAAAGAGACTGAAAGATGAATTGACTTGTGAACTGCTTGCTTGCCTATGCTCAAGTGTATGACCTGTCTGGCTCAGGTGCAAACTATCTTGCATTAGACGGAAGAAGCGAGTTCTCGTTTGTGAATGAAGGTGATGAGAAAAGAATCCCGGAGGAGACGATTATTGTTTGTTTTTGAGTTTTCAGTCTTTTATTGCTTTTGAAAGTTTGTCATAAGTTAATGAGCTTAAGCCTAAACCAATGGGTTAGTAAACTCATCACATCTTCCCTCTGATTAGGGGTAATGAGATTACCTTAAGTGTGAAGTCAGATTCTCACACTTAATCACCTTTGGTGTAGGATTAAGATCATTAACCTACTTGTGATTATTTAGATGTTTTTGGTGTTTTTGTTTAGTGTTGAGTAATGAGGTTAAGCCATGATCAAGGATTAAACAGACCCATTACACTATCCTAAAAGAAGGATAATAGATGAGAATGTTTAAGCTGAGGAAAACTCCTCAACTTAATCCATGATTAGGGATTAAACTCATGACAAAACAAGCCTTTGATTAAGTGAATTTTAGTTAAAGATAAGATGATGAAGTGATTTTTAGGGTTTGTAAGACAACTTGAGGGGGACTTGTCCATTAACACTAGGGTTAGTCCTTCTTAACCACTTAAGGAAGAATTAGAACCCTAATGCAAGGCCCAAGTTACAAGTGTGATGTCTTGATGATTATTAAGTGAATTGATTAAGAGATTTAAACACATTAAGGGTTCAAGACTTAGGATTAAAGTTATACACTCCATCCTAAGAGAAGGATGCAGGCATAAGCTTAATCACAAAGTCTTAAAGCCTTTAGGGTTTAGTCCCTGATTATGAGATGAGAAGAGAAGACTCAAAGAGAGACACAAAGGTAAAACTATGAGGGGAGACTAATCAAAACCCTAATTCATTATCATGCTTGGATGTTCCTAAGGTTTGTGAGGTTTTCAAGAACAATCTTCAGAAGAACCACCAGGAAGCAGATGAACAAGATCAAGAGAAGCAAAGTGGCTTGCTTCATTCAAGAAGTCAAGTCACTTGAGGAAAGAAGGTAAGAAGAAGAAGAATGAGAAAGCTCAATCTCAAACACAAATAGAAATGCAGCAATGGATGCAAGAGAGATGAAAAGAAAAGGTATGAGAAGTGAAGGCAAATTCACTTCTCAAGTTTACTTACCACCTGAAATGTTAGAAAGAAATGCAATGCAATGCAAGATGAGATGAAATGGTATGATGCTAGACAAAACCAGAAGCATTTTGATGATGAAAATGATGCTATGAGGTGCTGCAAACAAGAGGCAAGACATGGGGATGCTCATACAAGATCATGGATGCAAATGATGCAAGCTAAGGAGCATGAACAAGCATGAAAAGTTATGAATCATACAAGACAAATGACATGGCAAATATGCAATGCAATGATCAAACATGCTTTCTATATGTCTAAAGATGTCAAATGAATCACAAGAATGCACAAAATGCAAAGACAAGTCATGTTATGCAAGAGAATGCAAGAAGGATGCAAGAGAAAGCCCAAATTAGGGTTTATGGATCAAACATCAAACAAAAACCAAAAAACAGAAGCAAACCTTAAGATCAAAAATGGAAAATGGCACCCAAAGAAACCCTAAACCTATACTAAACCACTGCCCAAAGGGGAACTCTCAACTCTTAACCAATCTCAAGATATGAATTTTCTAAGTTATTAGGGTTTTTTAGGGTTCTTAACAAAAGAAATGTCAAACAATTGGGAAATGCAAGATCAAATCATGGCCATTTTATCTTAGAAACTATATGCTAAACACAAAACAAAGCAAAAAGAATCAATGTCCAAACCTTCTCCAATAGACAGAAATGAATTTTTGAACTTATGATCAAAATAATGCACAAAATATGATTTAATTCAATGAAAATTTCTTAAAATGCATCAAGATCAAAAAGAAATTTGGTTTGAAGGTTGGACAATGTTTCTAAATGCCTTAGGACATTTCATGAATTTTTTTGTAATTTTTAAATACCTAAAAGTATTTTTAATTAATTAATTCCCATTAATCAATTAAAAATAATCTCTTAAATATTTAAAAATACTTTTTTTGATGATAAAAATAAAATAAAAATATTTTTGGGTCTTAAAAATTAATAAAACTTTTAGGAAAAAGTTTCATAATTTTTAAGAAATTTTTGCTATTTTAAAATAATTATACAAGTTAATTGAAAAGAAAATGAATAAAAATTAAATAAAAGTGAAAGTAATCAGAATGAGAGGCTGAGATGCAATCTGGGGAGGGGACCATTGACTTGGCGCGTGATCTTGTGGTCCAGATTCAAACTTGGTAAAATTAAAATTATGAATTAATTAATCAGGAATTAAATGGATAATCAGGATTAGGGTTTCTAATGGCTCATCTCAGCCTTTCATTCGCGCGCGGGAGAGTCCATCCAAGGGACCAGATTCAAAGTTGCCTAATTAATGATAATTAACCCTAATCACTCTCAGGCTGCCGGAGAAGACTTCCGGTCGTCTTCTCCGGCGAGCAGCTCACCTGAAAACTTCCCAAACCCCTCAAATCGTATCAAAAATGAAAACTAAGAACATAGAAATGATCTCCATCCTCTCACGAATCAAACCCCTCTCTCAAAACACATTTCTTCTTCCTAAACAAGCTGAATCGAAAGAAATAAAAACTAGGGCACGCAAGCTTCAGAGACAAATTAAATACTCAAATCAAAACCATTTTCAAAACCAATGACATCAGGATAATCAGTGAATCACATAGAACAAGTTTGTAACAAGAAAAATGATTTCTGGAAAAAATAATTTCAAGCTACCTGAGATTTGGAGCTTTCACCTGGATGACTTTCTGGCCTCTCCTTTCAGTACAAACCACTCCACTTGATCCCCAGAAGATGTTTGAATGCTCAATGAGAGTTTAAGTTGGCTGGATAGTGAGTTTCGAAAGCTCCTGCTTCAGTTCAGTCAGAAATGGCTATGGTGTTCCAGGCACTTTCAGGTCATTGTGAATGGTTGTTTGTGATCCTGAGGATGAATGGAGGAGGTCTGGAGTGTTTGTTTGTATGTTTGCAAGCTGTGGTGAGAGTTTCGAATGAAACTGCAAAATGAAGTGAGAAATGGCAGTGGGATGTTCTGGCTGTTTTAGGCTTGGGTTCTTGGTGCTTTGTGGTCTATGGAGCAAGGTGAGTTGAATGGTGAAGTTGGCTTGGGTGTTTTTTGGCTGTGGAGGCAAATTCGAAAGCTTATGCAATGTGGTGTGTTTTTGTGAATGTGATTGTGTGAATGGTTTCAGGCTTGCTTAGTACATGGAATGGCTTGCAAAATGATATGTTATTTTAATCCAAGTGGCCAGAAGATGTGACATGGCCTGTGGTGATTGGGATGTTTGCTTTTGCATAAAGGTCAACTTTTGTGTAAGGCAAGTATGGTGAGGTGCTAGGCAAGTACAATGAGCATGGGCTGCGCAGCATGATGAGTGTGTGAGGCTAGCTTGATTCAAGGACCAATGCAGCAAGTTGGTGAGGAGAAATGAGTGTTTTGCAACTTGGTTACTTTTTGCCTTTTCATGAAAATCTCTCATTACACAAACCATAAACATGTGAACCTTGGTCCAATTCTGATTTTTGTGACTTAGAGAATGTTTGTGTAATGGTTTGAAATGAACTAGAGGTCACAATTGGCTTTGGTTCAAGACTTTGCAAAATTTCCATTTGAAGCATGCCTTGAAAATTAATGATTTTAGCCAACTTTGACTTGCCATAACTTTTGATCCAAAAAGAGTTTGATCATGTTCTTGTACTTTTTGAAAAGGGAAAGATGAGATCTACAACTTTCATGACCAAAGTTTTTCCATTTGAAGCATTTTTGGATCAAGAATCAAGGCTTGAAAAATGACCTAAAATGATGCATTCTTGAAAAGTCAACTATGCCCAAAAAGTCAACATTTGCAAAAACCCTAAATTCTTGATTTTTATGAACTTCAACCTTCTTCCATGATCAAATAAAGATCATATACACTCAAAATGATGAAGATCACCCATTGTTTGGGTCATTGGGGGCCTCAGATGCCCTGATTTTACACTAACTTGTCTGAAAAGTCAACCCTTGATCAGATGACTTCCCCATGGAATTTCTTCATGAAAATTGATATGCATACTCCCTATACCATATAGAGACCAATGGAAACAAGAATGACCAAGAAATTTGGAGTTATGGCCTCTGAAACCAAAACCCTAATTTTAGGTCAACTGTGCAGTTCATCCTGGCTCTGCATCCACTCAAACCCTAGTTCTTGTGATTCCTCTGCAATTTTGGCTTTGAGGAGATGGAATATGACATAAGAACACACATGGACCCCTTTGAGTTGATTAGTGGCCTTTGGAGTGGCTCAAGATGCCCTGAGGTTGCTCAGATCACAAACCCTAGATGCAAATGACTCAGAACCAATGCAGTGAATCAAAAAATGAGATGTGAGATGATATGATTGTGTTTATGCATATGAGGATGATCACAAGCCACGGTGTGAATGGGTGAGGGCAAATTTGGGGTGTTTACACTCCTCATATCATCTTCAAGCTTCAAAAATCTCATCAAAAACTCCAATTCAGTTTGGTACTTTTAGCCCCTTTCAAGACAAACCAAAGGTTGCAAATTGTTCCTTGAGGTTCACTGATTGATTCTGGATCATAACATCATCCATTCATACACTAAATCGTGAAATCCGAATGCATCTTGTTCATGTTTTAAAAATTTTCGATTTGAATGATTTACACATTGATAATGAAAACTAACGGTTGGTTTGTGTTTATGATGATGCTTGGATACTTTCTGGACAAATTAATTTGAGTTTAGGAACAAGAATGAAGAATCACCATGGCTAGGGTTCTTCGGCCATTTTAGGGTTCTTTGATTCATCACATATAAATGAATTCTAAAACCATGGATCAACTCTAATTAACCTCTGGAATATGTTGGTATATTCAATTTGATAAAATTTTACTGTTTTGTTGATGATTGAATTTCGTAGGGTTTGCTGCAAATGAAAATTCGTAGGAAAACTTATAGCAAAATTCGCAGGAAAATTTGCAGGTCTGGAGGTAGAAGATGACTGGCGCGAATTCAAAATTTGAATTTGAATATGTATTATATATTAATGTTTGTATTATAATAACTGAATGATGCTGATGGTGTGGTGGTGAGTGTGTGCGCGTGTGAAGTCAATGTCTTGGGTTCGAAACCAGCCTCAGGGCATTTTTTGTTCAATTTATTTTGTTTTACAGGGCAAGAACAAAAGCAAATGGATGCAACATATTATCAGCCAGCGCGCGCTAGCCCAGTGGCCATGCTGTTGATCTTTCGGGTAAAGGACCTGGGTTCAAATCCCAGATCCTGTTTTTTTTTTTTTTGGTTTTTTCTTGTTTTTATTTCTTTTATTATTTCTCCATATTATTCTCTAAATTAATTTAAATAATTTTCTAAACAATATATGTAAATCATTTTTCTTTTAAAAAACTTATATTATGTTTTTTTTAATATTTATATGTATATATTATTTAATAATTAAATTGATATTAAATTAAAAATAATAATATGGTTATATATAACTTAATTTATTTTCTAAACCCTAATATTTAAAACCCTAATTTATTTGCTAACAATTCAAAACCCTAATTTTCTTTTATAATTTTAATTTCTTATTTTTATTATGTTTGTTTAATTATAATTAATAAATATTTCTAATATGTATATATAATTAAATTATTAAACTATTTAGCATGTTTATTAGTATATAATTATTATTATTTATTTCTCTTCTTGAAATTCTTTAGAAAAAAAATTATTTATTTAAATTTAAAATTTTAATTTGATTTCTATATTGTATATTATTATGCTAACCACCTTTTTCTCTTATATTTATTTTTATTTATTATCACTAACCTTTTATTTATTTATTTATTCATTATATGCTTATTATTTAAATTGTTTTATTATGATGTATCTGTATAAGCTATGTAATAGTGGTAGAATCTTTACTATTTATTTAAATTGCCATGGTTAGTAAATTAGGGAGTGAAAACATGTTTGTATATTAAAAATTAATTTAGATCACTAATTATAAGATAAATACTTGAATTCGTACACGCACACACGTAAGTCGATCTTTGATCGCCATCTCACTTCTTAAGGGTTACCTCTCATGTTGCCTAAATAAAAGGTCAAGTAGGGTGTATAAAGCAAAGTCCCTTCTCTTATTAATATCATCTAGTCCCTTTAAAGATTATAAGATCAAGTCCCTTCATGGTTGCCTTCGTAAATGATCTTGTCCCTTTCGAATAAAAGATGATAAGTCCCTTCGAATTGCTAATACACCTTACAGTTGCCTAATCATAGATGACCCTTCATATGTCTCATACAACATCCAAGGTAATGACTACCTATTCCTTAATAATAGGGATAGTCTTACCATTTAAAGGACATTTAAGAACAGAAAAGATTCAAATTAGGGTAGGTTCCTCTTATGTACTTGCTCACCTCTTCAAAAACACTTCACATTTTCAAACAAATTTTCAAAACAAAGTCTTTATATATATCCATACAAGGATCATTATAAAGTGCTTAAGAAAATTTCTAATCACACACTACACTTTTCAAAACATTTTAAAGTGAGCTAAGTAACTAAGAGCCCATGGATAACCATGGATGTAAAGGGTGCTAACACCTTCCCTTTACATAACCTACCCCCCGAACCCAAAAATCTTTTAAGGTCTTTCCTGTTCTTTTATGCCCTTTCCTTAGATAAAATAAAAGTCGGTGGCGACTCTTGCTATCCGCAACATTTAACTAAAGTCAGTTCTCCCACCGTGTTACAGAACTGGCGACTCTGCTGGGGATTTAATAAAAGAGGGGTACCCTTAGGAATTAGATCACTTTAAATTGTTTGCCTTGTTTGCTTTATACTTATCTGTTGGGTGTTCTTATGTGTGAAAGATCCTAACCCGGATCTAGTGTACCTTAGGTAAATGGCAATAGACCAAGGAAACTGTACGGCGTATACCGATATGGTTGATCTGGTGGCCATAGTTAGTGTGACTTCTTGGTTGGTGCTTATGTTCCTTAAGTCAAGTTGAGGATAATATGAGGCTGCCATACGTTGTCAATACACTAACTAACTTTTAGAACCCTAGTTATCCCATCTTGGCCTTTAGAAAAGTAGTGAAATAACCGGCTTTGGTGAAGACTGAAGTTGGTTGATACTCGATGCTACACTCGTTGAGATTCTAAACTTGGAGGGTTTTGGTTGGCAAGTAAGTTGCCTACTGAACAACCACCCTTGTGAAGGATCAATGATATTGAGATCCCTTAGAACCTGGTTACTTTATAGGACAGGATGAACCATCTAAACTTCAGGGGAGGGTATCTACCTTTAAACCTCATGCAAGCCTTCAAACCTAGGGCTATTGTGTGACTTGTTTGTGTGTGCCACATGTTTGTGATTGAACATAACATCATAGCATCATCATGCATCATAAGCATAGCATTTTCACTAACCATTTCAAGGACCAAAGGATTTATCTTTGTTCTTTGTTGCAGGTCATGGCTTCTGCTCGTAGGAATACTATCCGGATCAGCTTTGTAGGAATACCTCCTAAGCTTAAGGAATTGGTCTCTCAAGTTTCTGAAAACTCCCAGTTCATCAAGAGGCATGGTCACCTACTGGATCTAGTCACTTCAGGGTTCAATGAAGACATGATGAGTGTTCTGTTTCAGTTCTTTGACCCTAAGCATCATTGCTTCACATTTCCCGACTATCAGCTGGTTCCTACAATGGAAGAGTTCTCCAAGCTTTTGGGTATACCTGTCCTTGATCAGAAACCCTTCACAGGCTTGGAAAAAGAGCCTAAACCTGAAGTCATTGTTGCAGCTCTACATTTGAAGAAATCAGACATTGTCCTAGAAACAAGGAGTGGAATTAAGGGTATTCTTGCTAAGGTATTGATGGAGAAAGCTCAAGTGTTCCTGAAAGCTATGAGTTATGATGCTTTTGAGGAGATCTTAGCCTTGTTGATTTATGGCTTAGTATTATTCCCTAATCCAGATCAGTTCATAGACGTTCACGCCATCAACATATTTCTGAGTCACAATCCAGTGCCTACATTATTTGGAGACATCTTGCACTCTCTTCATACTCGTACTACAAAGGCACGAGGAACTCTGATGTGTTGTATACCTTTACTATCTAGGTGGTTTATTTCTCACCTTCCTCGATCAGTGATGAAGAATGAACAAGGGTTCAGGTGGTCCAAGAGGATTATGTCACTCTCTCATTCAGATATTCATTGGTGCTCTCGATCTATGGAGAATGTTACTATCATTGACCGTTGTGGGGAGTTCCCTAATGTGCCACTTATAGGCATAAGAGGGGGCATTACTTACAACCCTTCCTTAGCTTTATGACAGTTTGTTTACGCTCGGAGTGATGGTCCTCATGACATGTTGATTCAGGGTATTGTGTTTGACTACGACAACGATCTGCAAGGTTACCGTCAAAGGTTTATACGAGCATGGGGGAAAGTGAACAAGGTTGACAGCAAGACTCTGGAGCCCAAGTACACTATTCCTATGGAAGCTTATCTCAGATGGGTACGATCTCGTGCTCAGACTCTTATGATGCCATATCCTGCCATCCTGCCAGTTACTATAGAGCCTGTTGCTGAAGGGGATACTTCTTATACCATCCTTCATCCAGACATGCCCACTGACATGGAAGAGTTACAGAGGTCCTGGATCCAGTTGAAAGAGCAAAGGGATACTTTTGAGACTCATTACAAAGCAAGTCAAGAAAGAATCCTGGAGCTAACAAAACAACTTCACGAGGAGCGGAATCTCAACTCATACCTCAACACAAAGAGGAAACGTCCATGGGAGACTTAAAACCCCATCTTTTGTATTCATTTCATTTTTATTGTAAGCCCAAGGGGCAAACAAATTTATTACTAATAAAAGTTTACTTTTTGGTTGTTTAAACAAATTTAAATCCTGCGGTCCTTGAAAATATTGCATACGCATTTATACACCATATCATTGCATCACAGGTTTCTTATGCACAGGTATCTTATCTTCTCGCTGTTTATTTCAGCAATGGCTCTTGAACAAACAGTCAAAGATCTCCAGGCACAGAATGCACAATTCCAAGAGCTGGTTTTGAACTTGTCCAAGGGACAGGATGAATTGAAGACATTGCTGGCCAAGAAAACTAAGAAGATTAGAAGGTCAGGAGGCCTTATCAACATGGGAAGAAGGTTCATAGGTCCTGTCAAGACCAAGGAACAGGTTGAAGATTATGAGTCTGAGGAGTCTGAGAAAGAGGGAGGCAGTCTCCACAATACAATGGGGGATTCTGATTCTGAAGCAAACTACTATCATGATCCTAATGAAGATAAGTTCAAGATGCTGGTGGATAGAATGGATGCTATGGAATTGCAAAAGTCTTCTGGGCTGGATTTTGAAGACCTGAGTTTAATATCTGGGGTGGTTATACCCATTGGTTTCAAGGTCCCTGCTTTTGTAGTGTATGATGGTGTTTCATGTCCCAAGCTGCATCTGAGGTCCTATGTCCGGAGAATCCAACCCCATACTGCTGATAAGAAGTTGTGGATCCATTTCTTCCAAGAGAGCTTGTCTGGAGCTCAATTGGAATGGTACTATCAGTTGGAGAGCGTCAACATCCGTGATTGGAATGATCTTGCTGAGGCCTTTTATAAGCAATATCAATACAATGCTGATCTATCCCCTACTCGCATGCAACTTCAAAGCATGTCTATGGGTGCTAAAGAAAATTTCAAGGAGTATGCCCAGAAGTGGAGAGATTTGGCTGGAAGAGTACAACCTCCTCTAACTGACAGAGAGTTAGTGGATATGTTCATGTGTACGTTGAATGGTCCTTTTTATAGTCATCTCATTGGAAGCTCATCATCTGGCTTCACTGAGTTGATAATGACAGGAGAGCGCGTAGAAAGTGGTATAAGGAGTGGCAAGATACAAGTGGGTGCTTCTTCATCAAGTAATACAAAGAAGCCCCCTAGTGGGAAGAAAGAGTCAAATGTTGTTTACGGTCAACCTGGTCATAATAGGAGGCACCAATCTGTGAGTGCAGTTCACATCTCCAATCCTACTCCTGCAACACCAGAGCCATCACAGGGCAATCAGCAGAGGCCTAGAAGACAGTTCACCAAGCTCAACATGTCACTGGCCCAAGCCTTGAAACACTTGTTGAAGGGTGAACTCATCACTTTGAAGGACCCTCCTCAGAATCCCAATGTTACCTCTCCCAGGTATAATCCTAATGCACGGTGTGCATATCATTCTAATTGTCAGGGACATGTGATAACGAGAAAATGTATCGATTATATTGCTAAGTTTCATTACCATTTTATCGCATAATCGTCGTTTTAACACCCGATTCCTCGAGTTTTCCTTACCATTTTGCAGGTACATCGTATACACAGCTAAATCATGAGCCAAGAGCAAAAGGAGCGAAAACAACCATAAAAAGATGAAGAAATGAAGAATGCTGCAAAACCTGCATATTTTGTTGCACTCACGGTCGTCACCTAATTGTCACGACCGTGACACCCCAAAAGGAGCAATCACGACCGTGACATATCACTCACGACCGTGACACTTAAATTTCAAGGGACACGAACGTGATGCCCTTATCACGACCGTGACAAGGGAAAAATAGGTTATATTGACTGAGACTTGGTCACAAGGCTACGTGCATGTGAAACTGCTACTTTCCAGCTGACCCTGTATCCACGTTCCTGGATTTCCTCAAATGCTCTCCGAAGCCCAAGCAAACAAGTTCAACCACCAGCCCATTAAATCTTCTATAAATAGCTTAAATTTTATGAACAATTTACAGAGCATTATTTTATCAATTTCCTGCGGAAGCTCTGCCGAATTATTTTACAACCTTATTTTTGTTTCAGCATTATTTTCATTGTTCTATTTTTATTGTATCCAAACCCAACCTATAACAATTTCCAACATCAGGAAATTGTTATAAAAATTATTTGTTTCAAAGCCTTCAGAATTTTTAGTTTATTTTCGATTCCGCCAAATACTCCGAGCTTTCCGGTCTGTGGAAGAAGGAGTCTGCCATTTTATTGTTAACCAGGTTTATTTTAATTTGCAATTTTATATTTATGTTGAATATTTATTTTTCTGCCATGAATATTTCGTTTATTGTTTCTCTGCCTCTGTCTGGTTCAACAAGAATGAGTAGCTAATTACCTTAGGGCGGTATGTAATTAAAACAAACTAAATCGGTAAAATCAACTATAGGCTTAAAATAATTAATAGCTTAGTATTCTGGCTGATACTTTTTATTTAAAATCGACCTTTTTGTTACGAGAGTAAGGAAAGTGTATTAGGTTAGGTCAAGACCACGAGAGTGTGAGATTTTAACCAGATAGCTAAAGTTAGGCATTTAAATTAAACACAGCGAGAGCGCTTTAAAATAAATTAGAATTACTAAGTTTCCAAAAATTATCTCTAAACACTTATGGGCTAGCGAGAGCAGGCATAGGGCTTTAGGGGTAAGATCTGAGATAAGACCACGAGAGTGTGAGTTAAAGGTATTTAAACTGGTAACCTCTACAGAATAGATTAAGTGAACACCTTTATAAGCCTAGGTTAGATTGACACGCCTAAGTTAGCATAATTACATACCGACCGCCTTAGTATTATTTTATTAAAACTTAAATTTAATTCCCGCTTTTAATCTTTAAAAACAACAAAAAATCGTGACAACCCTTCACCTTAGCTAAACTAGAAGTTCATCTAGCACTAAGTAACCATAGAGTCCTTGTGGATCGATAATCTTAAATATTACTTCGATAGGCTGTGCACTTGCAGTTAAGATACCGCTAGACACATAATTAGATACGTCTTTAGCCCATCAAGTTTTTGGCGCCGTTGCCGGGGACCTTAATTTAGTTACTAGTGCACTTTAGGTAGCATTGTCTAGACTAAGGTAACAACTATTTTATTTTCTTAATCTAAATTTCCGAGTGTATGCCAAGTACTCGCTCTCAAGGCGAAGACTTGCAACCTCTAATCCCAGAATCAGAACGCTTCTTACACGTAAGAAGACGAATATTCGATTACGAACAAAATTTCAATATTCCAGATCTTCAATTAGATCCACCTAAACCAGTCGTAACATCAAAGGACGCAGAGATGGCTGAAGAACAGAATCACCCACTCAAGTATTACGCTAGTCCTTCGCAAGTTGAACCGCATTCAAGCATTGCCGCACCGGCTATCAACCGAAACGATTTCGAACTAAAACCTTCGTTGATATCAGCCGTGCAACAAAATCAATTCGCCGGAAATCCTACCGAGGATCCGAACCTTCATCTTTCGATCTTTGTGCAATACGCAGATACCGTAAAAGCCAATGGAGTTACCCAAGAAGCTATTAGACTACGTTTGTTTCCTTTTTCACTTCGAGACAGAGCAAGAGCCTGGCTTCAATCTCTGCCTTCGAACTCAGTAACCACGTGGGAGGAACTAAAGAGAGTTTTCTTGACCGGATATTTCCCACCTAGCAAGATAGCTATGCTGAGAGCTCAGATCAACGGATTTAAGCAAAGGGAAAGCGAATCACTATTCGAAGCTTGGGAACGCTATAAGGATATGCTGAGACTTTGTCCACATCACGGATTAGTAGAATGGATGGTCATCCATACCTTCTATAATGGACTCTTGTACAATACAAGAATGACAATTGACGCTGCCGCGGGCGGTGCATTGATGGACAAAGAATATAATGATGCTTATGCACTTATCGAAAGTATGGCTCAAAACCATGACCAATGGGGAAGCGAAAGAGTCGCAACTGAGAAACCAACAAAAGGAGGTATGTACGAAGTGAGTAGTATGGACCAAGTCAATGCAAAGTTTGACCAACTAAGCCAAAAGATCGACAACTTGACCATAACACCAACAGCCAGCGTGGCTGCAGTAACACCTAACTGTGAGTTATGTGGAGTTCCAGGACATGAAGTTTCTGATTGTCAACTATTGACAGGAATTCCCACTGATCAAGTGAATTATGCTCAAGGAAACCCATACTCAAACACATACAACCCAGGTTGGAAGAATCATCCGAACTTCTCCTATAAGAATAACAATGCTTTATACGCACCAGGTCAAGCACCAGCTACACCACCAGGATATCAAAAGACTGCTCCTAATGTCCCTAGAAAATCGAACCTTGAGTTGATGATGGAGAACTTTATAGCTAACCAATCTCAAACGAACAAGGATTTCTTAAACCAAAACATTCACACTAGTGAGCAGATTAAGCAATTAGTAAGCAAAGTAGATGCATTAGCTACACATAACAAAATGCTTGAAACTCAGATTTCACAAGTAGCTCAACAACAAGCACCTACTGCTGCACCAGCTGGAGTATTTCCTGGACAACCTCAACCTAATCCGAAAGGACATGCAAATGCTATGATATTAAGAAGTGGCAAGGAACTTGACGGACCTACCGATCCAAGACTTGACAATCCAGCCATGTATCAAAAACCGGATAAACCGATTGAAGTGGTGAATGATCCAGAAGAAAAGGAAGATGATAATCAAGAGGCAGTGGAGAAAGAAAAGCCTTATGTGCCTCCACCACCCTATAAACCACCAATTCCGTACCCTCAGAGATTAACCAATTCCAAGACGATGGGTCAGTTTAAGAAATTTGTCGAACTTCTGAAACAGTTGAATATTACTATTCCGTTTACAGAAGCTATTACTCAAATGCCCTCGTATGCTAAGTTTTTAAAATAAATCTTATCTAATAAGAAAAAGATAGAGGATAACGGAACAGTTACACTTACTGCTGAGTGTAGCGCCATAATTCAGAATAATATGCCTCTTAAGCTAAAAGATCCAGGAAGTTTCTCTATACCCTGTGTAATAGGAAAATTCGTCATTGACAAAGCTCTATGCGATTTAGGAGCCAGTATCAGTGTTATGCCCTTAACGATTTGCAAAAGGCTAGACATGGGAGACCTAAGACCAACTAAAATGTCTGTTCAACTAGCCGATCGCTCTGTTAAATATCCTGTAGGCATATTAGAAAACGTCCCAGTACGTATAGGACAATTCTACATCCCTACTGATTTCATAATCATGGACATCTCTGAAGACTCCACTACACCTATCATACTAGGAAGACCATTCTTAGCTACCGCCGGAGCTATAATAGACGTAAAGAGAGGAAAGCTAACCTTTGAAGTAGGTGAAGAGAAAGTTGAATTTATTTTAACACAATTCTTACAATCACCAGCTATAGAGGATACCTGCTATCTGTTGGACGTAATTGACGAATGTGTAAGAGAAATGGAACTGAAAGAAACTACCTATTCTGAAATTATGAAAATTCAACTCCCTCCGATTTTCGAAGATGATAATTGGCGTGCACCGTATCAAGATGATAGTCTAAGCGAAAGTTTAGCACTTACACCGGATCCCATGCCAAGTAAGGATAAACCTACATTAGGATTAAAAACTTTACCTAATAACCTAAGATACGAATTCTTAGACATTGAATGTAAAAGACCAGTTATAATAAATTCCAGTTTAGGAACTATCGAAACAAAGAAACTTTTAGATGTCTTGAAGAAATATCCAACTGCATTAGGATATAACATATCTGATCTCAAAGGAATATGCCCTTCAATCTGTATGCATCGTATTCTGCTAGAAGAAGATTGCAAAACCTCCAGAGAATCTCAAAGAAGAATTAACCCAATCCTTAGCACTGTAGTGAAAGAAGAAGTTAAGAAACTACTAGATGCCGGAATAATATATCCAATCTCTGATAGTAAATGGGTTAGTCCAGTACATGTAGTGCCAAAGAAAGGAGGTATCACTGTTGTGAAAAACGCTCAAGGCGAATCGATATCGCAAAGAGTAGTGACGGGACATAGAGTGTGCATAGATTATCGTAAACTAAACAAAGCCACTCGAAAAGATCATTTTCCATTACCCTTTATAGATCAAATGTTAGAACGATTATCCAAGCATTCTTATATCTGTTATCTTGATGGTTACTCAGGATTTTTCCAAATCCCTATCCACCCAGATGATCAAGAGAAGACTACATTCACATGCCCATATGGAACGTTCGCTTATAGACGAATGCCCTTTGGATTATGCAACGCTCCTGCAACCTTTCAAAGATGTATGATGTCAATCTTCGCAGATTTTATAGACAACATCATGGAAGTGTTCATGGACGACTTCTCTGTATGCGGGCAAAGTTTTGAAGGATGCCTATCAAATTTAGAAATGGTGTTAGAAAGATGTGTAAAAGTAAACCTCGTTCTTAATTGGGAGAAATGTCATTTTATGGTCAGAGAAGGAATCGTATTAGGCCACGTTATATCCGACAAGGGAATTGAAGTAGATAAAGCTAAGATAGAAGTCATTAAAGATCTTCAACCCCCTAAAACCATTCGAGAGATACGAAGCTTTTAAGGACACGCCGGTTTCTACCGACGATTCATCAAAGATTTCTCGAAAATCACTAAACCTCTTACTGGTTTATTAATGAAAGATGTTGAGTTCATATTCAATGAAGATTGTCTTAAAGCATTCGAAACTCTAAAAACAGCCCTCATCACCGCACCAATCATGCAACCCCCTGACTGGAGATTACCTTTCGAAATCATGTGCGATGCGAGTGACTATGTTGTAGGCGCAGTTCTAGGCCAGAGGAAGGAAAAGAAACTTCATGCGATTTACTATGCCAGTAGAACCTTAGACTCTACTCAGATGAACTACGCCACTACTGAAAAAGAATTGTTAGCAGTTGTCTTTGCGCTTGACAAATTCCGTTCTTACCTAGTAGGAGCGAAAATAATCGTTTACACAGACCATGCTGCTATCCGATATCTATTAACTAAGAAAGATGCTAAACCGAGACTCTTGAGATGGATTTTACTCTTACAAGAGTTTGATCTCGAAATAAAAGATAAGAAAGGTACTGAAAACGTCGTAGCAGACCATTTATCTAGAATAGAAGGTATTAAACCTGAACAAGTGCCGATTAACGATGATTTTCCGTATGAACAGCTGATAGCACAAATAGGAAGCGACCCAGTTCAGTTAGACATAAATGAACCAGAACCCGTGGAAACAATCCAGACAACTGTAGGACTGCCATGGTACGCTGACATTGTTAACTACCTAGCTGCAGGAGCTCTTCCACCTGATCTAACCTATCAGCAGAAAAAGAAGTTCTTTCATAATCTAAAACATTATTATTGGGATGAACCATTATTGTTCAAAAGAGGACCCGATGGAATCTTTCGTCGATGTATTCCCGAAGAAGAAATAGAAGATGTCATTGCTCAATGCCATTCGTCTCCTTATGGTGGACATGCAAGCACTTTCAAGACTTGTGCAAAAATCTTGCAAGCCGGCCTGTTCTGGCCTAATCTATGGAAAGATGTCCACATCGCTGTTATAAATTGCGATCGGTGTCAACGCACCGGCAATATTTCAAGAAGAGATGAAATACCTCAAAAAGGAATATTAGAAGTGGAAATCTTTGACGTCTGGGGAATAGATTTCATGGGACCATTCCCATCATCTTTCGGTAACAATTACATACTCGTAGCTGTTGATTATGTCTCAAAATGGATTGAAGCTATAGCTTCTCCTACAAACGACACACGAGTAGTAATAAAGCTTTTCAAAAATATAATCTTTCCCAGATTTGGTGTGCCTAGACTCGTCATAAGTGACGGTGGCTCGCACTTCATTTCAAAAATCTTTGACAAATTACTATCTAATTATGGAGTAAGACACCGTGTGGCAACACCATATCACCCACAAACAAGTGGACAAGTCGAAGTCTCAAACAGAGAAATCAAACAAATCTTAGAAAAGACTGTAGCCATATCTCGGAAAGATTGGTCATCTAAACTTAATGAAGCTTTATGGGCTTATAGGACCGCTTACAAGACACCCATAGGAACTACACCTTTCAAATTAGTTTATGGAAAATCTTGTCACCTCCCGGTAGAACTAGAACACAAAGCTTATTGGGCGATCAAAACTCTCAATATAAACTATAATGCTGCAGGAGAAAAGCGAATCCTAGACATTAACGAATTAGAAGAATTAAGGTTAGATGCTTATGAGAATGCTAAGATATATAAAGAAAGAATTAAGCGATGGCATGATAAACGCCTCTCTAGGAAAGAATTTAGTGTGGGAGACGTTGTACTCCTCTTTAATTCAAGACTTAGGCTCTTTCCTGGAAAATTAAAATCTAGATGGTCAGGACCCTTTGAAATAACTAAAGTATTCCCGAGTGGAGCAATAGAAATTAAGGGTAGGAATAGTGAACCATTCACAGTAAACGGACAACGTTTAAAACATTATCATAAAGTTGAAAATAGAGATTATGCGAATAGTCTAAGACTTTTAGAGTTGTCCACTAATTCCCCTGATTAATCTACACCTAAGCATTACGTCAGGCTTTTGACGATAAAAACAACGCTTAGTGGGAGGCAACCCATTTACTCATTTAATTATTTAATCATTTTTATCATTCTATTATTTTATCATTTATTGTTTTATTCTTCATTTATTTGTTTTTTCATTTTATAGTTTTATTTCATTATTACTATTATTGCTTTTTATTTATGCATTTTATTTTCTTATCTTTCCTTATTTTAATTTTAAATCACTTTTACAGATTTTCTAAAAGTCTTTTCCACTTTCCTTCTCCCCCTGATTTGTTTCCTCCGTATTTGCACTGACCATGGCTAACCAACCGATAAACCATATGGAAACCAAATTTAGAGGTAGGAACCAAAGAATGAAATTTGAAGAGTTATCACAGAGGCCAATGGATTTGACCCTGTACCCGGATGATCTGACTATGGAAACCCTAGGTATACATGATAGCATCCTGTACTTGTTTAACCGAATTGGATGGGAGAATGCACTGATTCAACATAAGTTTGTGACTTACCGCGAGCTCACCCTTGAGTTCCTTAGCTCCTTAGTTTACCTACCCGAGCGCGGTTTTGGATTCAGGAAGGGATTTATCAGTTTCCGCTGTAACACGGTGGGAGAACTGACTTTAGTTATGTTGCGGATAGCAAGAGTCGCCACCGACTTTTATTTTATCCAAAGGAAAGGCATAAAAGAACAGGAAAGACCTTTTAAAAGATTTTTGGGTCCGGGGGGTGGGTTATGTAAAGGGAAGGTGTTAGCACCCTTTACATCCATGGTTATCCATGGGCTCTTAGTTACTTAGCTCACTTTAAAATGTTTTTGAAATGTGAAGTGTGTGAATAGAAATTTTCTTAAGTGTTTATAATGACCCATGTACGGATGCGTATAAACCTTTGTTTTGAAAATTTTTGTTTGAAATTGTGAAGTGTTTGAAAAGTTTTTGAATGGTGAGCAAGTAACTATGAGAAACCTACCCTAAAGTTTAAGTCTTTCTGTTCTTGAATCCTTTAAATGGTAAGACTATCCCTATTATTAAGGAATAGGTAGTCATTACCTTGGATGTAAGGTACAAGTGAGGGACATCTGTTTAATGAAGGCAACTGTAGGGTGTATTAAGCAATTTTGGAGGGACTATCATCTTTATTCGAAAGGGACAAGATCTTTATGTAGGCAACCATTTTAAGGGACTTGATCTTTGATTATGAAGGGACTAGATGACTTTTCTTTTAAGGGACTTTTGCTTTATACACCCTACTTGACCTTTTGAGTAGGCAACAATAAGAGGTAACCCTAGAAAGTGAGATGGCGATCAAAGATCGACTTACGTGTGTGAGTGTTCAATTTATATTTATCTTTAAATTAAGTGATCTAAATTCAATTTTAAATACACATACATGTTACACTCCCTATTTTTACTAACCATAGCATAAAAATAAATAATTTAAATATTACAAAAAAAAAAACAAAAAAAAAAATTACATCCAGGAGCAATTACAATAATAATAATAAGCAATTAAAATAAATAGTAAGCAATAATAAATAAATAATTATAATAGGGGTTAGTGAAAATAATAATAATAACCAATTAAAATAAATAAATGGGGTTAATAATCATAAAAAAAAGAGGTTAGTACAAATAAATATCATAATTAAAATAATAATGAAATAAGCAAAAAAGTAATATAATAATTAAAAGATTAAATTTTATGTGAATGATTATTTAAAGTTAATAAGCAAATATGAATAATTAATCAAGATTAATAAGAAAATATGGACAATTATATTAATTATTATAAAATTTTGAATTATATGCTAATTATAAAAATTAAATTAATTTTAAACACATTATGAAAATAAAAATAAAATTATAATTATAAAATCAATTTACCAATTTTAAACATATATTAAGACTTATGCATAAGCAAAATTAAATTATAAACAATTATAAAATATTTACATATAAAAAAAAATAGGGTTAATTATGATTATATTTACAAAATTTAATTAAATAAAAATATACATGATTAAAAAATGTGATCATACAATTATATTTACAAAAATAAGAAATTAAAATCACAAAATAAAATTAGAGTTTTTAATTGTTTAGAAAAAAATAAATTAGGGTTTGTAAAAAAAAATATATTTTTAGGGTTTATATATATAAATATCAGGTTTTGTGAAAATAAATTTTATATACAACAAAATTAAATATAAATTTAATTATTACAATATATACATATTTTTAATTTTTAATATATAATTATAAAAAACTAAGTTTAGAATAATAAAAAAAAACAAATTAGAAAACATTTACATATTATTTTTTTATAAAATTATCTAAACATATTAAACATGTTTATATTTAATTAATAACAATATAATTAACAAAACAATGAAATAATAAAAAAAAATTGAAACTTACCTGGGGCAGGGATTGAACCCACGCCCTAGGTATCACCATCCTTAGACCAACATGATCTCCACTGGGCTGCGCACGCATTGTGAACAATGGATGAGTACTGATCATTATGTATCAAACCTGAAAAATACAAAGAAAATGAACAAAAAAAATGCTGAAGCAAGGATTCGATCCCCTGCCCTGGCCTTCACACGCGCGTAAGTTTACCACTACACCACCAGCAACATTTGTAATTTAAACACAAACAAAAACTATATAATATAAAAAACGAATTTGAATTCCAGGTTGCGCGCGAAAACTTCTTCTCCTACCTCCAGACCTGCGCAAATTGCTGCGAATCTTCCCACGAAATTTCCTGCGAATTTTTATTCATAGGAAAACCTACGAATTTCAAACACACACAAACAGTACAGTTTTCTCAAATTAAAGACATCTTTGAGTTCCTTGTGACCTGTACAATCCAATTATACAAACAAAATTCATTTATATTGGGTAAATCAAAGAACCCTAATTTGGAGCTTTAAACCCTAACATGGCATCTCACGGATTACTCAAGGTTTCTTCAATTTCTTTGCCCAGAAACGTTCTACACAACACCACAAACATGATTAACCAAACAAAATTCATTAAAACGCATTGAGTTAGTGAAATCGAAAAAAAATTATTCATGGCCAAGAATGCTTCGGGTTATGCTATGTGGATGGTTTTGGATGCAACCAAGCATTGGTTTCCACTCAATGATGTCTAATGATCATGTCTATGTTCTCAAATTACCTTCAAATGCCTTGGAAGATTGAAACCGAATTTGAGTTTATGAGAGGTTTTTTTGGTTTGTGAAACTTACTCTTGGAGGCTGCAAATTCGTGGCTTGTGAATTGTTAAGTGTTCATTATATATGAGTGAGTGGATTAGGTCAAAGACTTCACCAATTTGATGGATATTTGGATCATTTGAAGATTGAAAAAGATTGGCTTTAAAATTTGAATATTCTTGATCTCACATTGCTATTTTAGGATGATTCTCATTACTCTTGTATCAATCAAGTATAATTATAATTTAAGACCTTCTAGAAACCAAATCAAATTAAATTTTCATTATTTTATATTTTATTTGAATTTAAAATGATTTTTTAATATAAAAATCATAATAAATAAAAACAAAATGAATAAAATTATGAATAAATCAATTTAATTTCGTGCAAGATGTTTTGATGTGGATTGGGTCATTATTTGGCAAGCCCATTTGGAAGAAATTGGTTTTAGACCTCCATTTTCTTCATAAACCAACCCAAAATTTCCCAACTTTGCAAGGGCACACATCCTTCAATTTTAATGCTATGAGGGTGTTCTTGGACATTTTAGAAAGCTTGAAGAGTCCTCTAACCAACCCCATTGGTTTCATGTCCATATCACTTACCATTCTCAAGTTATGCCCTTTTGAAGTTGTTGACTTTTTGTTGACTTTCAAAAGGACCTATAATGTCTTAGCTCATACCTTCCAAATGAAGCATTTTTGGGCTTGGCTTGTGAGACACAAAGTTGTAGAGAATTAAATTTCCTTCAAAATTAGCTTTGGATGGAGACTTGGTGATGAAGCATGTGAAAGTTATGGCTGGTCAAAGTTCAGTTGACTTTTACTGAGAAAACCCTAATTTAGAAACTCCTGATTCTTGATGATCTGAAATCTCCTTGATGAATCATGATCAACCCTTGATCAAATGATGAATTTTACTTCATATACTTGATGTTGGCAAAAAATCATGAAGTTTGATTTTGGTTTGACCACAGTTGACCTCAGTTTGACTTTTTAACTGCTTTGACTGATTTTGACTTATCTGATCATTTGACTGAGCAAACTTTTGAGAAAAGTCTTGAAACTTGTCATGGGGGTTCTTAAACACATATAAGATGTTATGAAGCTCACTTGAAGTCTTGGAAGTCCATTTAGCCTGATGAAAGTCAAAACCCTAGTTTTGGATGCACTGCTTAGGAGGTGCATTGTCTGAGGGAATTGTCAACCCTTCTGATCAATTGTGAACCTTGTGAACCATCATAAAATGTCTTGTGAACCTTGTGAACCTCATGGGAGGTCTTGTGAACCTTGTGAACCTCATAAAGTGACTTGTAGACTTCATGGACCTCAATGCAAGGTTTTGTAGGCATTGTGAATCTTGTGAACCTTGTGAACCTCATAAAGTGACTTGTAGACTTCATAAACCTCATGAAAGGTCTTGTAAGTGTTGTGAATCTTGTGAACCTTGTGAACCTTCTTAGCACACAAAGTCTTGTATTGTGAGGGCAAATTTTGGGGTGCAACATCCGCCTATTTGGAATAGAATATGACTTTAACCATAAAGAACTAGCTGACTTATTAGGATTCCCTAGTGGACCCTTTGCTTTTACTACCACACAGGTAGAATTGATGGACATTGAGCTGGATTTCTTTTGGGGAACTTTAACCGGAAACTACCACCCTGAACCAAATAGCATGAACAATGATGAGATACATAACCCTGCTCTCCGTTACTTCCATAAGATCCTTGCCCACACCTTCTTTGGAAAAGAAGAAAACCTTACCGGAGTATCTAAAGATGAGATATTCATTATGTCATGTTTCACTAATGGACAGCCTGTCAATGGTGTACCTTTCATGATGCAAACCTTCACCCGAATCCAAGAAGAACCTGAATTACCTATATTAGTAGGAGGTCTTGTAACCATGATTGCTGATGCCTTAGGACTTAGATACCAATTGCACAGATGCAACCGTTTAGGCACCATCCGTCCTATGAATCTTAACTTTTGCTTCAATCGCCATATCATAAGGAATTTAGGACATCCACCTTTCGAGTACCTAATCCGGAATGAGGTAGTAACCTTGTTCACACTACCAAACCATGCTAGAGTAAGTGTTCACAATAAGGATAATTGGCTTTATGAGTTAACCCCACCTGACTATCCATCTACTCCTGAAACACCACAGTCTTACAAGATAAAAGATGATATAATGACCGATGTCGAAAGTGACCCTGAGACACCTCCTGGTTACCATGACATTGACCACACTGACGAAGTGATTGAAACCCCTGAAGTGAATCAAGTAGATTATGCTAACAACTTACAGAATATCATGAACACTCTTGAAGCTTACCAAACTGACATAAATACTGTTAAGGATGAGATTAAGAGCATGCGATTGGACATTATAGGTCTAAATGACATAACATGTGAACAATTCTATCACCTGAACTCCGCAATCGAAGATTTGAAGAAACACTTTTGAAAATGCTAAAGTGATCTAGTTTATTTTACTTATTGTTTTCGTTTCTAGTCAGTTTTACTTTTCGCAAACAATTTCGTACCGTTTTTTCATTAATGTAATTTCATTTCAATTACCATATGCAATGCACTTCTAGTTTCCAAATTTTTCCATTTTAATCAATTTATATGTTTCCATTCTATGTACTGTTATGCTTGAATTGATTCATATTCTATAGAAATCTCTCGTGTGATGCAATTTACAAGTACTATGTTGAAATTATTTATTATATGGTGTTTCTATTTAATATGAGTGAGAAGTGATCAAAAATTATAATATAAAGTATATGAAGCGTGAGAGATAATGCTTTCCGGAAATTATTCAAGGAATTAAACCCTCACGGTCGTCACACCCCCCTAACGATCATGACGTGCTAATTTAGCGTGTCACGACCGTCATCTCCTTGTCACGACCATGACAACCCTAAATATAGAATTCGTGAGAAACAGAATTGTTTCTCTTTCGAAACCTCTTCTTCTTCTTCCTCCATAACTTTCAAAACCACCCATTATCTCCCCCAACTTCCGTAACCTCCCATTACCAAATTAAAACCCATTAACATCTCCATTATCACCACACCTATCACATTCTCACCTTCCAATATTTATCCGAACCATTATTTCTCTCATTTTATCACTTTTTCACAAAAATCCAAAATCCTCATCTCTCACTCTAGTTCTTGCATGCAATGGATGTTATACAATTTAGAGAGGGTGAGAATGGAGAAAACCAGAGAGAAAGATTCATCCGATTCCAGAACCGTGGCGTGCAACCCACGCGTTATATCGACACTGTCTGTTTGAGAGAACTCGGAATGCTTAACAGTGTCAAGAGCCTGCTTCAAAAAGTCGGTCTGTGGGATCTTTGCAGTCAGCCCCAGCCCACATTCGAGCTTCTGACATTGGAATTCCTAAGCTCATTCCATTACATCACTCCTAACGGTTCTCAGAGACAGCTTACCGGTTTCGCTAAATTCAGATTGCATGGCCAGGAGTTTAACCTTTCGCAAAATAGGATAGCCGAGTTGCTAGGCTTCGATCACGGGAATGAAGCTCACCTCCGCGTGCCGGATAATTTCAGTGAAACCGCTTTCACTTTATGGCACGACATAACCAACACCCGTGCCTCAGCCTTTCAGAGCCTTAATGCTACACACATCCACAACCCGGCAATCAGATATTTTCACCGCATCATTTGCAACACCATCTTTGCACGAGAGAGTAACCATAAGCTCAACTCCAAGGAGCTTCTGTTCTTATACTGCACTCTAAATGACGAGCCAATCAACGCTGCCCCATTCATGCTATCTCACATCCAGGCCATTGCGCAAAGAGGCTCAACCCCATTTTTCATAGGCGGCATTGTCACCACCCTCGCCATTCAGTTGGGGCTTGGTGACTTGGTCGTAAATCAGCCTTTCCGAGACGCCGAGTTCCTCACCAAGAACTATTGCAGGTCCGCACACTTGATTGCGCAGCGAGAGGATGGCAGGTATAGCCCTGTTATCCACGGCACTGTTTATAACCACATCATTATGTCGTCCCGTGACCGCATCGATCCATCTAGCCGAGCCAACTGGCTCTTTGTTTTACCGAATGCTGTCGGCCACGCCCCCATTCATGATGATCAGGCCGATCCTCCAGCGGATGAGATGCAGGACGCGATGGATGCAGCTGAGCCTGTCCAGGACATTCCCGAGGCATCCACCCGACAGCCTCCTGCACAGGAATATACACTTGAGGAAGTCCTCCGTGCGATTCATCAGCAGAACCAGATGAATGCCGCACTGGAGCGAAGGCAGAAGGAGCAGCATGATGCTTTACTCCGCACTATTGCAACCAACCAGGAAGCTACTGATACAAAGCTCGGAGAAATTTTCAGCGAGATAGAGGCTTTACACATTGACATCACTGCTATCACCGGTACCGGTTCTGATCCTGAAGCGACTCCGACCAGACGCTCCCGCACCAGAAGCCGAGGCCGCGGCAATCAGCAGCCTTAGTTTTAGTTTTTGCTTATGTTTGTTTTTCATTTTCATAGTTTGTATTGTACCTTTACCGCTATTATATCACAACATTGGGGACAATGTCTGATATAGTGTGGGAGAGGTACCTTTCATTTTTCGCATTTTCCCTTTTCGCACTTTTTCAATTCCGTTGTATTTTCCTTTTCGTAAGTTAATGAAACGAGCGATTTTTGTGCTATTTTCTTTAGTTTCGAATTTTCCCCGTTTATTTAGCCATACCGAAAAAATCTTTAATTATTCGCATTACCCGACTTACCTACGAAATCATAATCAGGAAGCTGAGAACGATTCAACAAGATCAATACAGTCTTGACACCTTAGACTTCCCACTTAAGTGATTCCGTTCCGATTATCGTTACGAGTACACCTTAAGTTTCAGTTCAAAAGTAACCCCTAGTAGTTTATACTAGCAGTCAGCACCGTCTGAACACAAACCACGTGGGGAGCCGATGAATATAAGCGTTTGATGCCTAATCTAAAAAAATCCTTCATATCTCGATGCAAATGAAAAGAAATTGCACCAAAGTACACGGTCGCATATAAGAAACGAGAAATATGAGAAGGAGTCCATTGCGGGTTGGTTCAGAGGTACTGGTTCTGAACTTGGTAGGGCGTGCTACGGCTCGATCCCCCACAACCTCCAAATCGGATAATGTATGTAGGGTTACCGCACTCGTGTACCAGACCCCGTGCTTAAAAAGGATCAAAGTCGCTAACCGACTACTCCACTACGTGCATGCTAAGGCAAAGGGCTTAATGTGATTGCGCTAGAATGAAACCAGGCGAAATAAGATCGAAAAAACTCTAGGTGAAATCGAAAAGCGATTGCCGAATGTTTCGTTTAACGGGAAGTCGACGACTTAGCTTGTTGCTTGTGTCATTAGTGTATCGTTAGTGTTTTATCAAAGTATCAGTTTATCCGACAAAACGATCCCTCGTACGGTTTGTTATGTATGTGCGTCGATAAAAACTTGTCCGACAATTTTCAACCGACTATTTGCTTGAGGACAAGCAAAGGTTTAAGTTTGGGGAAGTTTGATAACGAGAAAATGTATCGATTATATTGCTAAGTTTCATTACCGTTTTATCGCATAATCGTCGTTTTAACACCCGATTCCTCGAGTTTTCCTTACCATTTTGCAGGTACATCGTATACACAGCTAAATCATGAGCCAAGAGCAAAAGGAGCGAAAACAACCATAAAAAGATGAAGAAATGAAGAATGCTGCAAAACCTGCATATTTTGTTGCACTCACGGTCGTCACCTAATTGTCACGACCGTGACACCCCAAAAGGAGCAATCACGACCGTGACATATCACTCACGACCGTGACACTTAAATTTCAAGGGACACGAACGTGATGCCCTTGTCACGACCGTGACAAGGGAAAAATAGGTTATATTGACTGAGACTTGGTCACAAGGCTACGTGCATGTGAAACTGCTACTTTCCAGCTGACCCTGTATCCACGTTCCTGGATTTCCTCAAATGCTCTCCGAAGCCCAAGCAAACAAGTTCAACCACCAGCCCATTAAATCTTCTATAAATAGCTTAAATTTTATGAACAATTTACAGAGCATTATTTTATCAATTTCCTGCGGAAGCTCTGCCGAATTATTTTACAACCTTATTTTTGTTTCAGCATTATTTTCATTGTTCTATTTTTATTGTATCCAAACCCAACCTATAACAATTTCCAACATCAGGAAATTGTTATAAAAATTATTTGTTTCAAAGCCTTCAGAATTTTTAGTTTATTTTCGATTCCGCCAAATACTCCGAGCTTTCCGGTCTGTGGAAGAAGGAGTCTGCCATTTTATTGTTAACCAGGTTTATTTTAATTTGCAATTTTATATTTATGTTGAATATTTATTTTTCTGCCATGAATATTTCGTTTATTGTTTCTCTGCCTCTGTCTGGTTCAACAAGAATGAGTAGCTAATTACCTTAGGGCGGTATGTAATTAAAACAAACTAAATCGATAAAATCAACTATAGGCTTAAAATAATTAATAGCTTAGTATTCTGGCTAATACTTTTTATTTAAAATCGACCTTTTTGTTACAAGAGTAAGGAAAGTGTATTAGGTTAGGTCAAGACCACGAGAGTGTGAGATTTTAACCAGATAGCTAAAGTTAGGCATTTAAATTAAACACAGCGAGAGCGCTTTAAAATAAATTAGAATTACTAAGTTTCCAAAAATTATCTCTAAACACTTATGGGCTAGCGAGAGCAGGCATAGGGCTTTAGGGGTAAGATCTGAGATAAGACCACGAGAGTGTGAGTTAAAGGTATTTAAACTGGTAACCTCTACAGAATAGATTAAGTGAACACCTTTATAAGCCTAGGTTAGATTGACCCGCCTAAGTTAGCATAATTACATACCGACCGCCTTAGTATTATTTTATTAAAACTTAAATTTAATTCCCGCTTTTAATCTTTAAAAACAACAAAAAATCGTGACAACCCTTCACCTTAGCTAAACTAGAAGTTCATCTAGCACTAAGTAACCATAGAGTCCCTGTGGATCGATAATCTTAAATATTACTTCGATAGGCTGTGCACTTGCAGTTAAGATACCGTTATACACATAATTAGATACGTCTTTAGCCCATCAACATGATACCAATAATTGGTGGATATTGAAGAATAAGATTCAGGATATGATTGATGCTGGAGAGATTGAGTTTGACCCTCCGAGTACTCCAAATGTGATTACTGCTCCCATGCCAAATCATGAAAAGACTGTTAATGCCATTGATGAAGTTTCCCATATTTCCTCAGTTGCAGACGTGACTACACCATTATCTGTTATTAAGAAGAAGTTGGTACAAGCTGGGTTCTTTCCAGGTTGTAATGAAGATTGTATCTATTGTGCTTATAAATCGGATAGCTGCTGGAAGTTGAAGGACGGAATTCAACGCCTCATGGACAATTACACCATATTGTTTGAGAGGACACCTTCTGTAGAGAGCATGGTTGAACATATAACTCAAGGTTCGAAGGTTGAAGAGGTGGATATGGTTGATAAAGCACCAGTGAGAATTACTTCCAAGGGCCCTGTCAAAATCACTCATAAGGGTCCAATTAGGATCACTACTGAAGGCCCTGTGAAGATTGTTGCTGAAGCTAGAGTGGCTCCTATGATCATTACCACTCCTGGTCCTATTCCGTATACTTCTGATAAAGTTGTGCCTTGGCATTATGGTTCCGATGTTTATATTCATGGAGTTAAGCAGGAATCCTTAACTGATACACCTGTTGTTGATGAAAATCTTGATGTTGATAATATTGTTGGATCTAGTAAGATCACACGAAGCGGAAGCGTTTTCTCTCCTCCGGTTACCTCCAAGAATACAGTTACTCCAACTACTACCTCCACTGCTGATGCTCGGGGCAAAGGTCCTGTTATTGAACCTATACAAACTGATGTGCCCACTGCTGATGATCTTTCCAAGCAGATGGAAGAAGTACTGAAGATCATTCGCAAGAGTGATTATGATGTTGTTGATCAATTGGGGCATACTCCCTCCAAGATTTCTATGTTGTCTTTATTGTTGTGTTCTGAGGCTCATGCTAAAGCCTTGATTAAATTTTTGAAGACTGCTCACGTACCAAATGAGATTTCTGTAGACCAGTTTGAAAATTGTGTTGCACACTTGACCTATGATAATGGGTTAGGCTTCTCCGATGCTGATTTGACTCCTGCCAAGAGGGATCATAACAGAGCTCTACATATCTCTATTGAATGTAGGGGCACTACCCTGTCTCATGTGTTAATAGACAATGGTTCTTCACTGAATGTACTACCCAAGGAAGTGTTGAACAAGCTTAGTCCTGAAAATGCTGTGTTGAGACCCAGTAATATAGTGGTGAAAGCCTTTGATGGCTCAAGAAGAGTGGTGCACGGAGAAATAGATCTCCCAATCAAAGTAGGTTCTCAGGTCTTCAATGCTACCTTTTATGTAATGGATATTCGTCCTTCGTATTCTTGTTTGCTTGGGCGCCCCTGGATCCACGGGGCAGGTGTTGTGACCTCCACCTTACATCAGAAGCTGAGATATCCAGTAGAGGGAAAGGTTGTCACTGTTTACAGAGAGGAAGGATATATGATTAGCCATGTGAACACATTTAAATATCTTGAAGTGGAAGGTGAATATGTTGAAACTCCGTGCCAGACGTTTGAAGTAGTTCCTTGGGTAGTTCCTAACTTTGAAGCTCCTCCTGTTGTCAAGAAAGTTCCTGTGGTCACCAGAGTACCTCCTACAATGGCCTCCCTCAAGGATGCTAAAGCTGTGGTGGATGAAGGTGGTTGTACTATTTGGGGTCAGCTTCCTGACATTCCTTACAAGTCTGACAAGTTTGGTTTGGGTTTCACTGCAGAGTCCCAGAAGGCTGTTCGTCGTGCTCGTGCTGTTCGTATCACCAATTAAGGGATTATGAAAGATCAGATCAATGTTGTGGGTGACTATGATGAAGACTACAACTTGGATGCTTGGATTTTTCCTACTGTGGGTGCTAGGCTCAATAATTGGAAAGCTGAAGATGTTATTCCTATCTCCTTTAGTCAGGAGTAAATACTTTTACTGTGTTGTTACTTTTAAGTTTGTAATTTCTTGAACAATTAAACTCTTAAGCCTTGTGCCTTACCCGGGGCACAATGGTATGCTTGTTCCGGGATGTCATTTCATTTGCATACTTCATTCAATAAAAATCAGTGGACGTTTCGTTTTCGTAAATATTGTGTTCCTTGTCTTTCTTTTATTTTATTTTTGTTTTATCAACTATGTGTCCTTACACACACCCACATCACTAAAATGCAGATCCTCATCCACTCTGGATCCTGTTGATAATAGTTCTACTATTGCCAATTATAATTTCGAGAATCCGATTTATCAAGCTGAAGATGGAAATGATGACGATTGTGAAGTACCTGTAGAGCTTGCTAGGTTGTTACAACAAGAAGAGAAAGCTATACAGCCACATGAAGAGCCAGTCGAAGTTATGAATTTGGGAACTAAAGAGAATAGGAAAGAAGTCAAGATAGGGGCTGAATTAGAGGATGGTGTCAAGAGCAGATTGATTCATATGTTACATGATTATGTGGAGATATTTGCTTGGTCCTATGAAGATATGCCAGGGTTGGATACAGACATTGTGGTTCACCATTTACTAGTAAAAGAAGATTGTCGTCCAAAGAAACAGAAGGTTCGTCGTATGCGTCCTGAAATGTCAGAGAAGATTAAAGCAGAGGTGATGAAACAGTTTGATGCAGGGTTCTTAGCTGTGACTTCTTATCCTCAATGGGTTTCAAATGTGGTGCCGGTACCTAAGAAAGATGGTAAGGTACGTATGTGTATAGATTACAGGGATTTGAACAAGGCCAGCCCCAAAGATGACTTTCCACTTCCTCATATTGATGTTCTGGTAGACAACACTGCTCAGCATAAGGTATTCTCTTTCATGGATGGTTTTTCTGGTTACAATCAAATCAAGATGGCTCCTGAAGATATGGAGAAGACTACATTTGTTACACAGTGGCGTACTTTTTGTTATAAAGTGATGCCATTTGGTTTGAAGAATGCCGGGGCAACATATCAGCGTGCTATGGTGGCTTTGTTTCATGATATGATACATCATGAGATAGAGGTATATGTGGATGATATGATAGCCAGGTCCCAGAATGAAGAACAACATCTTGATCATCTGCATAAGTTATTTGAAAGGTTGAAGAAATACAAGTTGAGATTGAACCCAAACAAATGTACTTTTGGAGTTAGGTCTGGTAAACTCCTGGGTTTCATCGTCAATGGAAAAGGTATTGAAGTAGACCCTGCTAAAGTGAAAGCTATACAAGAGATGCCAGCTCCCCGTACTGAGAAGGAAGTTAGAGGTTTCTTGGGACAATTAAATTACATTGCAAGATTTATTTTCCAATTAACTACTACCTGTGAGCCAATCTTCAAGTTATTGAAGAAAGATCAGGTAATGGAATGGAATGATGAGTGCCAGACAGCATTTGATGAAATCAAGAAATATCTGCTAGAACCACCAATTTTGATGCCACCAGTTGATGGAATACCCTTGATTATGTACTTAACAGTGTTAGACAACTCAATGGGGTGTGTATTGGGGCAACATGATGAGTCTGGTCGAAAAGAGCAGGCAATATACTACCTTAGCAAAAAGTTTACCGACTGCGAAACAAGATATTCACTGCTCGAGAAAACTTGCTGCGCTTTGGCATGGGCTGCTCGCCGACTAAGACAGTATATGTTGACTCATACTACCTTATTGATTTCGAAGATGGATCCAATCAAGTACATATTCGAGAAACCTGCTCTCTCCGGACGAATAGCAAGATGGCAAATGATCTTGACAGAATATGATATACAGTATACTACTCAGAAGGCCATTAAAGGAAGTGTTGTAGCTGACCATTTGGCTCATCAAGCAGTGGATGATTATCAGTCAATGAGTTTTGAGTTCCCTGATGAAGATATTATGATTATTACCAAAGAACCTGGACAATATGACGGACCTGAACAAGGATCCCGATGGACTATGGTTTTTGATGGAGCTTCTAATGCGCTTGGTAATGGTGTTGGTGTTGTGATCAGTTCCCCTGAAGGTTGTCATACCCCAATTACTGCAAGACTTTGTTTCTATTGTACCAATAACATGGCTGAGTATGAGGCATGTATCATGGGTATCAAAGCTGCCATTGATGTGAAGATTCAATTCCTGGATGTGTATGGAGATTCAACCCTGGTAGTAAGTCAGATTAAAGGAGATTGGGATACCAAGCATGATAATCTCATTCCTAATAGAGAGTATGTGTTGCCTTTGATCCCACATTTCAAAGAGATTACCTTTGGACATATTCCACGAAGAGAGAATCAGTTGGCAGATGCATTAGCCACCATGGCATCTATGTTTGAGATTAGCTGGGATAATGAAGCTCCTAAGATTACTATTGATAGATTTGAGAAGCCTGCATACTGTAATGAGATTGACACTGAAGAAGCAGAGGAGAAGCCTTGGTTCTATGAAGTGAAAAGATATCTTGAAGCTCAGGAGTTCCCTGAAGGGGCATCTGTCAAAGATAAGAAATTTCTGAGGAGGTTTTCTGCTAAGTTTTTCTTGAGTAATGGAATTTTGTACAAGCGCAATCATGATTCAACTTTGCTTCGTTGTGTGGATAAGAAGGAAGCAACAGAGATTATGGAAGATATGCATGATGGGATCTTTGGCACTCATTCTAGTGGTCATACCATGGCGAAGAAGATATTGAGAGCAGGTTACTATTGGTCTACCATGGAAGCTGACTGCTATCAACATTCCAGAACATGTCACAAGTGTCAAATTTACGCTGATAAAGTACATATACCTCCATCACCATTGAATGTGTTGACTGCTCCTTGGCCTTTTGCCATGTGGGGCATTGATATGATTGGTGAGATCAAGCCTACTGCTTCTAATGGGCATTGTTTCATCCTGGTTGCTATTGATTACTTTACAAAGTGGGTGGAGGCAGCTTCATTTGCATCTGTTACCAAGAATGTTGTGGCTCGATTCATTAAGAATAATCTCATATGTAGGTATGGCATCCCTGAAAGGATTATTACTGACAATGGCTCTAATCTGAACAACACTATGATTACTGATCTCTGCACGCAGTTCAAGATTAAGCATCACAACTCTTCTCTGTATCGTCCAAAGATGAATGGGGCAGTAGAAGCTGCTAACAAGAACATCAAGAAGATTCTACAAAAGATGACTGTTACTTATAAGGATTGGCATGAGATGTTACCATTTGCTCTTCATGGTTATCGTACTACAATACGTACTTCAACAGGGGCAACCCCATTCTCCTTAGTATATGGTATGGAAGCAGTTCTGCCCATTGAAGTTCAGATCCCTTCTCTAAGAATCATGAAGGATGCAGGCTTGGATGAAGATGAATGGATTCAGACTCGACTTGACCAGATAAATTTGATTGATGAGAAGAGGTTAGCAGCAGTTTGTCATGGCCAGATGTACCAGAAACGGATGATCAAGGCTTTCAATAAGAAGGCTAAGCCAAAGGTATATCAGGCTGGTGACTTGGTAATCAAGCGTATCATATTACCACAGGGTGATCCTAGGGGAAAGTGGACTCCTACATATGAAGGGCCATTTGTGGTCAAAACAGTATTCTCGAGAGGTGCCATGATGCTTACTACTATGGATGGTGAAGACTTCCCACAGCCTGTAAACGCAGACATAGTTAAAAAATACTACGCATAAAAAGAGACCCGCTAGGTTGATTGGCCTAGGAAAAAATAAGGGCATCCCGGCGAACCAAAAGGGTTCGGGCAAAAATTAGGGATATATATATATATATAAAATGTACACCCGGCAAGTCGAAACCCTGAAAAGGCGGCTTGGGCAAAAAAGGGTATCCCGGTGGATTGAAAACCTGAAAGGGCAATCCAGGCAAAAGTTAGGGATTAAAGCGTATGACTATGTCTCGTTTGGATCACCCAGGTAACTCCAACCAGTTGTGCTACTTAGTTTAGACTCGAACAGATAAAGCTCAATCCAATCGTTTTCGTCTCAACGGCAGAAGATGAGATACTTGAAGATAATGGCAATAGTAGAATTGAAACTCAATAGGATTATTTCCCACATAGCTGATTTTCTTTGTTTTGTAAAAAAAATTTATGATAAATTCCTCTTACCAGGATTTCTGTCTCCTTGTACAAACTTGCCTATGTATAAGTCACTTTATGATATAAATAGAGTTTCATCTTTGAATCCAGATTTACTTTTACCCTATTTACATAAGCGAAACGTCCATTGGTTGTGTTTGAATGTATGTATGCTTTTGAATATGATTGATGTTTACCAGAAATGCATGAAAATACAGTAATAGTATTTACTAAGGACGAACGAGGGAAGGAATGCAACGAAGCTTCGCCGGTTCATCCACACAAGATAGCTACAAATCCCCAGTAGGGCAAATCTATCATCATAGATATTTCAAGTTACATCTCCCCTAGAATTTATGTCCATCTCTTTTATCCTCAGTCGGGATACTCGGGAACTTATTCCTTCAATAGAAGTACGACGAACGAAGACGGAAAGTTATGAATACTATACTATCAAACAAGACGGGAACGAGTTCCTCATGTTCTTCAGCAATGAATCGAGATTTATTTTCCCTGGCCAGCAGTTGTTATACGAAGATATCCAGACGCTTCAGGCTGCATGATTCATACATACATCATTTACATCATATCATAACATACATACGATAAATGCATAATACATTACTTAGGTGCATCATACCATGCATGCATACATATTGCATAAACTAACATTCTTCTTGCAGGATAGTTATATGCAGGTAAAACAATATCAACAATTCACAACAGATCAGAAATGATCCACACATTACTCAATATGTCCTCGGAGAGTAGGCAAACGGCCTGTAAGAAGATCCATTCCCTAATCCAGGATATTTCCAGAAGATTTTATCTATCTATCCTTGAATAGCAGGCAAACGGTCTGTAAAAAGATCCATTCCCTGGTTCAAGATATTTTTCAGAAGAACAAATCCTGACATTCTTTTGGCCCTTGAATAGCAGACAAACGGTCTGTAAAAAGATCCATTCCCTAGTTCAAGATATTTTTCAGAAGAACAAATCCTGACGTTCTTTTGGCCCTTGAATAGCAGGCAAACGGTCTGTAAAAAGATCCATTCCCTGGTTCAAGATATTTTTCAGAAGAACAAATCCTGACGTTCTTTTGGCCCTTGAATAACAGGCAAACGGTCTGTAAAAAGATCCATTCCCTGGTTCAAGATATTTTTCAGAAGAACAAATCCTGACGTTCTTTTGGCCCTTGAATAGCAGGCAAACGGTCTGTAAAAAGATCCATTCCCTGGTTCAAGATATTTTTCAGAAGAACAAATCCTGACGTTCTTTTGGCCCTTGAATAGCAGGCAAACGGTCTGTAAAAAGATCCATTCCCTGGTTCAAGTTATTTTTCAGAAGAACAAATCCTGACGTTCTTTTGACCTTGGAGAGTAGGCAAACGGTCTGTACAAAGATCCATTCCCTAATCCAAGATACTTCCAGAAGAGATAATCGCCACGAAGATTTATTTCTACTGGTCCATTCAACAATTCAAATCATGTTGCATAAACGATTCAGAGACGGCCTATACGAAGACCTAATACTGATATCCAGTATCAACATAAAGACATCATCACATCCTATACTTTAGATGGCATCTCCAAGCCCATCTCCAGATGGCATCTCTAAGCCCATCTCCAATTCTTCTAAGTGGCATCTCCAAGCCCACTCAGGCATATACAACTGATCATCAGTGTTATTTTACGCACCAATGAGTGCAAATTTTTGGGCTTTTGTGTTCAATCCCCTTCAACCTTCCAGGTCACGAATGACACATATACCAATCTAACCCCTCAGGTTTCAGAAAATTGAACAGGGGCAGCTGTTGCACCCCAAAATTTGCCCTCCACACGACAAGTCATTATGTACTAAGAGGCTCACAAGGTTCATAAGTTTCACAAGACATCTCATGAGGTTCACAAAGTTCACAATTGGTCAGAAAGTTTGACAATTCCCTCAGATAATGCATCCTCCTAAGCAATGTATCCTAAACTAGGGTTTTGATCATCAGGCTAAATGGGCTTCCAAGACTTCAAGTGAGCTTCATATCACCCTATATGTGTTCAAGAACACCCATGTCAAGTTACAAGATTTTCCCAAAAGATTTACTTAGTCAGATGATCAGATAGGTTAAAATCAGTCAAAGTAGTTAAAAAGTCAAACTGAGGTCAACTGTGGTCAAACCAAAGTCAAACTTCATGATTTTTTGCCAACATCAAGTATATGAAGTAAAATTCATCATTTGATCAAGGGTTGATCATGATTCATCAAGGAGATTTCAGATCATCAAGAATTAGGAGTTTCTAAATTAGGGTTTTCACAGGAAAAGTCAACTGAACTTTGACCAGCCATAACTTTCACATGCTTCATAAAGAATTTTCCATCCAAAGCTCATTTTGAAGGAAATTGAATTCTATACAACTTTGTGTCTCACAAGCCAAGCCCAAAAATGCTTCATTTGGAAGGTATGAGCTAAGACATTATAGGTCCTTTTAAAAGTCAACAAAAAGTCAACAACTTCCAAAGAGCATAACTTGAGAATGGTAAAAGATATGGACATGAGACCAAAGAGGTTGGTTAGAGGACTCTTTAAGCTTTCCAAAATGTCCAATAACACCTTCATAGCATTAAAATTGAGGGATTTGTGCCCTTGCAAAGTTGGGAAATTTTTGAGTGGTTTATGAAGTAAATGGGGTCTTAAAACCATAATTCTTCAAATGGGCTGACTTTTTTGTGACCCAATATGTTCCATGACATCATGCACGAAATTTATTTAATATTTTCATAATTTTATTCATTTTATTTTTATTTATTATGATTTTTTATATTAAAAATCATTTTAAATTCAAATAAAATATGAAATAGTGAAGATTTAAAATTATTTTGCTTCTAGAATGTCATAAAGGATATTTGGATCTAATTGATACAAAAGTTATGAAAATCATCCCAAAATAGCAATCTTGTATCAAGAATATTCAAGTTTTAAAAACCAATCTTTTTAAATCTTCAATGATCCAAATATCCATCAAATTGGCAATGTTTTTAACCTAATTCAGTCACTCATATATAAACAACACAAAGACAATCATTGGACACGAATTCACAGCCTCCTCATATCATCTTCAAGCTTCAAAAATCTCATCAAAAACTCCAATTCGGTTTGGTACTTTTAGCCCCTTTCAAGACAAACCAAAGGTTGCAAATTGTTCCTTGAGGTTCACTGATTGATTCTGGATCATAACATCATCCATTCATACACTAAATCGTGAAATCCGAATGCATCTTGTTCATGTTTTAAAAATTTTCGATTTGAATGATTTACACATTAATAATGAAAACTAACTGTTGGTTTGTGTTTATGATGATGCTTGGATACTTTCTGGACAAATTAATTTGAGTTTAGGTACAAGAATGAAGAATCACCATGGCTAGGGTTCTTCGGCCATTTTAGGGTTCTTTTATTCATCACATATAAATGAATTCTAAAACCATGGATCAACTCTAATTAACCTCTGGAATATGTTGGTATATTCAATTTGATAAAATTTTACTGTTTTGTTGATGATTGAATTTCGTAGGGTTTGCTGCAAATGAAAATTCGCAGGAAAACTTATAGCAAAATTCGCAGGAAAATTTGCAGGTCTGGAGGTAGAAGATGACTGGTGCGAATTCAAAATTTGAATTTGAATATGTATTATATAGTAATGTTTGTATTATAATAACTGAATGATGTTGATGGTGTGGTGGTGAGTGTGTGCGCGTGTGAAGGCAATGTCTTGGGTTCGAAACCAGTCTCAGGGCATTTTTTGTTCAATTTATTTTGTTTTACAGGGCAAGAACAAAAGCAAATGGATGCAACATGTTATCAGCCAGCGCGCTCTAGCCCAGTGGTCATGCTGTTGATCTTTCAGGTAAAGGACCTGGGTTCAAATCCCAGGTCCTGTTTTTTTTTTGTTTTGGTTTTTTCTTGTTTTTATTTCTTTTATTATTTCTCCATATTATTCTCTAAATTAATTTAAATAATTTTCTAAACAATATATGTAAATCATTTTTCTTTTAAAAAACTTATATTATGTTTTTTTAAATATTTATATGTATATATTATTTAATAATTAAATTGATATTAAATTAAAAAAAATAATATGGTTATATATAACCTAATTTATTTTCTAAACCCTAATATTTAAAACCCTAATTTATTTGCTAACAATTCAAAACCCTAATTTTCTTTTATAATTTTAATTTCTTATTTTTATTATGTTTGTTTAATTATAATTAATAAATATTTCTAATATGTATATATAATTAAATTATTAAACTATTTAGCATGTTTATTAGTATATAATTATTATTATTTATTTCTCTTCTTGAAATTCTTTAGAAAAAAAATTATTTATTTAAATTTAAAATTTTAATTTGATTTCTATATTGTATATTATTATGCTAACCACCTTTTTCTCTTATATTTATTTTTATTTATTATCACTAACCTTTTATTTATTTATTTATTTATTATATGCTTATTATTTAAATTGTTTTATTATGATGTAACTGTATAAGCTATGTAATAGTGGTAGAATCTTTACTATTTATTTAAATTGCCATGGTTAGTAAATTAGGGAGTGAAAACATGTTTGTATATTAAAAATTAATTTAGATCACTAATTATAAGATAAATACTTGAATTCGTACACGCACACACGTAAGTCGATCTTTGATCGCCATCTCACTTCTTAAGGGTTACCTCTCATGTTGCCTAAATAAAAGGTCAAGTAGGGTGTATAAAGCAAAGTCCCTTCTCTTATTAATATCATCTAGTCCCTTTAAAGATTATAAGATCAAGTCCCTTCATGGTTGCCTTCGTAAATGATCTTGTCCCTTTCGAATAAAAGATGATAAGTCCCTTCGAATTGCTAATACACCTTATAGTTGCCTAATCATAGATGACCCTTCATATGTCCCATACAACATCCAAGGTAATGACTACCTATTCCTTAATAATAGGGATAGTCTTACGATTTAAAGGACATTTAAGAACAGAAAAGATTCAAATTAGGGTAGGTTCCTCTTATGTACTTGCTCACCTCTTCAAAAACACTTCACATTTTCAAACAAATTTTCAAAACAAAGTCTTTATATATATCCATACAAGGATCATTATAAAGTGCTTAAGAAAATTTCTAATCACACACTACACTTTTCAAAACATTTTAAAGTGAGCTAAGTAACTAAGAGCCCATGGATAACCATGGATGTAAAGGGTGCTAACACCTTCCCTTTACATAACCTACCCCCCGAACCCAAAAATCTTTTAAGGTCTTTCCTGTTCTTTTATACCCTTTCCTTTGGATAAAATAAAAGTCGGTGGCGACTCTTGCTATCCGCAACATTTAACTAAAGTCGGTTCTCCCACCGTGTTACAGAACTGGCGACTCTGCTGGGGATTTAATAAAAGAGGGGTACCTTTAGGAATTAGATCACTTTAAATTGTTTGCCTTGTTTGCTTTATACTTATCTGTTGGGTGCTCTTATGTGTGAAAGATCCTAACCCGGATCTAGTGTACCTTAGGTAAATGGCAATAGACCAAGGAAACTGTACGGCGTATACCGATATGGTTGATCTGGTGGCCATAGTTAGTGTGACTTCTTGGTTGGTGCTTATGTTCCTTAAGTCAAGTTGAGGATAATATGAGGCTGCCATACGTTGTCAATACACTAACTAACTTTTAGAACCCTAGTTATCCCATCTTGGCCTTTAGAAAAGTAGTGAGATAACCGGCTTTGGTGAAGACTGAAGTTGGTTGATACTCGATGCTACACTCATTGAGATTCTAAACTTGGAGGGTTTTGGTTGGCAAGTAAGTTGCCTACTGAACAACCACCCTTGTGAAGGATCAATGATATTGAGATCCCTTAGAACCTGGTTACTTTATAGGACAGGATGAACCATCTAAACTTCAGGGGAGGGTATCTACCTTTAAACCTCATGCAAGCCTTCAAACCTAGGGCTATTGTGTGACTTGTTTGTGTGTGCCACATGTTTTTGATTGAACATAACATCATAGCATCATCATGCATCATAAGCATAGCATTTTCACTAACCATTTCAAGGACCAAAGGATTTATCTTTGTTCTTTGTTGCAGGTCATGGCTTCTGCTCGTAGGAATACTATCCGGATCAGCTTTGTAGGAATACCTCCTAAGCTTAAGGAATTGGTCTCTCAAGTTTCTGAAAACTCCCAGTTCATCAAGAGGCATGGTCACCTACTGGATCTAGTCACTTCAGGGTTCAATGAAGACATGATGAGTGTTCTGTTTCAGTTCTTTGACCCTAAGCATCATTGCTTCACATTTCCCGACTATCAGCTGGTTCCTACAATGGAAGAGTTATCCAAGCTTTTGGGTATACCTGTCCTTGATCAGAAACCCTTCACAGGCTTGGAAAAAGAGCCTAAACCTGAAGTCATTGCTGCAGCTCTACATTTGAAGAAATCAGACATTGTCCTAGAAACAAGGAGTGGAATTAAGGGTATTCTTGCTAAGGTATTGATGGAGAAAGCTCAAGTGTTCCTGAAAGCTATGAGTTATGATGCTTTTGAGGAGATCTTAGCCTTGTTGATTTATGGCTTAGTGTTGTTCCCCAATCCAGATCAGTTCATAGACGTTCATGCCATCAACATATTTCTGAGTCACAATCCAGTGCCTACATTACTTGGAGACATCTTGCACTCTCTTCATACTCGTACTACAAAGGCACGAGGAACTCGGATGTGTTGTATACCTTTACTATCTAGGTGGTTTATTTCTCACCTTCCTCGATCAGTGATGAAGAATGAACAAGGGTTCAGGTGGTCCAAGAGGATTATGTCACTCTCTCATTCAGATATTCATTGGTGCTCTCGATCTATGGAGAATGTTACTATCATTGACCGTTGTGGGGAGTTCCCTAATGTGCCACTTCTAGGCATAAGAGGGGGCATTACTTACAACCCTTCCTTAGCTTTATGACAGTTTGGTTACGCTCGGAGTGATGGTCCTCATGACATGTTGATTCAGGGTATTGTGTTTGACTACGACAACGATCTGCAAGGTTACCGTCAAAGGTTTATACGAGCATGGGGGAAAGTGAACAAGGTTGACAGCAAGACTTTGGAGCCCAAGTACACTATTCCTATGGAAGCTTATCTCAGATGGGTACGATCTCGTGCTCAGACTCTTATGATGCCATATCCTGCCATCCTGCCAGTTACTATGGAGCCTATTGCTGAAGGGGATACTTCTTATACCATCCTTCATCCAGACATGCCCACTGACATGGAAGAGTTACAGAGGTCCTGGATCCAGTTGAAAGAGCAAAGGGATACTTTTGAGACTCATTACAAAGCAAGTCAAGAAAGAATCCTGGAGCTAACAAAACAACTTCACGAGGAGCGGAATCTCAACTCATACCTCAACACAAAGAGGAAACGTCCATGGGAGACTTAAAACCCCATCTTTTGTATTCATTTCATTTTTATTGTAAGCCCAAGGGGCAAACAAATTTATTACTAATAAAAGTTTACTTTTTGGTTGTTTAAACAAATTTAAATCCTGCGGTCCTTGAAAACATTGCATACGCATTTATACACCATATCATTGCATCACAGGTTTCTTATGCACAGGTATCTTATCTTCTCGCTGTTTATTTCAGCAATGGCTCTTGAACAAACAGTCAAAGATCTCCAGGCACAGAATGCACAATTCCAAGAGCTGATTTTGAACTTGTCCAAGGGACAGGATGAATTGAAGACACTGCTGGCCAAGAAAACTAAGAAGATTAGAAGGTCGGGAGGCCTTATCAACATGGGAAGAAGGTTCAGAGGTCCTGTCAAGACCAAGGAACAGGTTGAAGATTATGAGTCTGAGGAGTCTGAGAAAGAGGGAGGCAGTCTCCACAATACAATGGGGGATTCTGATTCTGAAGCAAACTACTATCATGATCCTAATGAAGATAAGTTCAAGATGCTGGTGGATAGAATGGATGCTATGGAATTGCAAAAGTCTTCTGGGCTGGATTTTGAAGACCTGAGTTTAATATCTGGGGTTGTTATACCCATTGGTTTCAAGGTCCCTGCTTTTGTAGTGTATGATGGTGTTTCATGTCCCAAGCTGCATCTGAGGTCCTATGTCCGGAGAATCCAACCCCATACTGCTGATAAGAAGTTGTGGATCCATTTCTTCCAAGAGAGCTTGTCTGGAGCTCAATTGGAATGGTACTATCAGTTGGAGAGCGTCAACATCCGTGATTGGAATGATCTTGCTGAGGCCTTTTATAAGCAATATCAATACAATGTTGATCAGATGACTTCCACAATGAATTTATTCATCAAATTTGGTACACATGCTCTTTATGATATTTTGAGACCATTAGAATCAATAATGACCAAAAATTTGAGGTTAAGGGCTTCAAACCCAAAACCTTAATTTTAGGTCATCTGTGCAGAAAACCCTAGCCTGCTTGGACCTCTGTGCAATGCTTTGTGATATCTTTACTTTAATGAAACTTTGGGGAGAATAAGATGATCATAGAACACTCATGGACCCTCTTGGCATGCTTAAAGACCATTGAGATAACTTAGATCACTTCTTGGATTGCTCAGATCACAAACCCTAGATGCAGTTATGCAGATGAAATAAACTATGCAGTGAGAGATGATATGCTTATGCAATGTAATATGAAAAGATCATAAGCCATTGTGTGAGAAAGAGTGAGGGAAATTTTGGGGTGTTTACAGTATACAGGGTTTAAACTATTGTCCTTCATGGACACTTACTCTGGATACAATCAGATACCCATTTCCGATAAATATAAAAGGCATACTGCTTTCATGACCACGACAGGAAATTATTACTACAACGTAATGCTCTTCGGATTGAAGAATGTAGGAGCCACATATCAGGGCATGATAAACAAGGTCTTCCAATCATAGATTTGGACTCGCTCGAAGTTTACATGGATTACATGATCTTCAAGTCCACCTAAGAATCCGACCACACTTTTCATCTCCAGGAAGTTTTCGACCAGGAAGGGAAGTGCATGATATGCTTTAACCCTGACAAATTCACCATTGGTGAAAAGGCGGGAAAGTTCATAGATTTCTATCTTATAGAAAGAGGAGTTGAGCCTAACTCGAAGAAGTCAATCCAGTCCCTAAACGGCATGCTCACCTTGCTATCTTGTTTTGTGGCAAAATCTTCTGAGCACGCCACACACTTCTTCAAACTACTTTGCAAGGAAGCCACATTTGAATGGACAGAGGAATGCAAGCAGGCCTTGCAACACCTCAAACAAGCACTATTAGAGCCCCCAGTTTTGTCCAGACCAACAGTTGGGGATATCCTCTACTTATATATTTATGTTAACGTTGAATCCATCATTGCAAATCTCATAAGGGAAGACCCAGAGGGGAAAAAGCCCGTGTATTTCACGAGTAAACCCTTGCAAAGGCCAGAGCTCAGGTACCAGCAAATAGAGAAAGTCACCCTCGTACTTGTAAACACAAACAGGAGACTACGACACTATTTCTTGGCACACACTATGGTAGTACGAACCAACCAACCTATCAAACAACTATTGGCCCGACCAGATATGGTCGGAAGAATGATGCAATGGTCTCTAGAACTGTTCGAATTTGATATACACTGCGAAATGAGGAAAGCTCAAGCCCTGGCCGACTTCGTGGCCGAGATGACCCCAACAGAAGTTAAATCCAAAAACACCCATAAGTGGGTTGTTTACGTCGAAAAAGCATCTAGTCTGTCAGAAGTGGAGCCGGGATCATCCTCGAAAATGAAGAAGGCATTGTTGTTGAAGTATCTCTAGTCCTTTCCTTCCCGGCATCTAACAACCAGTCCTAGTATGAAGCTTTTATAGTAGGAATCCGCTTGGCCAAAAAACGTGGGCTCGCAGGAAATTAAAATATACATCGACTCCCAACTAGTCGCATCATAGATAAATAGATAATAACAGGCGAAGAACGACTATTTGGTCGAGTACCTAGCATTAGTACAACAAATGCTGGCACAATTCAAGTCTTGGGACGTCCAGTATATTCCCCGCGAATGTAATTCACTAGTAGATGTCTTGTCGAAATTGGCAAGTACGTGGAAGAAGGGCGGGAACAAGTCCGTCATCCAGGAAACACTTCCCCGCATGTCGCTCCCCGGACTTTCGTCCCGGTGCAAACGCAAATCGTCGACGATGTTGGAGGTTGAGGTTGAATAGAATCGCCAGCTATGCATTTTTTGAAGGGGCGTAAAACACAAGGAATGGGGGTTGGAATTGGGTTTTCTTAACAACTTAAAAATAAACTTCTTATGACAAGTTGATTTATCCTGGTTCGTTTGAACTCAAACTACATCCAGTCCACCCGCCAAGGTGATTTTGCCTCTATCACTTGAGGTCTTAATCCACTATTCAATAATAGAATACACATACTGACCTACAATCAATGTCCTCTTGAGTCTTCTGACTGAAACTAGTCACTCAAGGGATTTAACTTAACTTTTACAATAATAATAATATAATAACTATTCTGCTTCTAATAAAGCTATAATCACTAAGTGAATTGTTACAAGAGTTTAGCACAAATGAATAAGTCTTTTCTCGTGAGTGTAGTGTCCCAAATCTTCAATTTGATTCCTTTATATATTGCTTGAATATTGTAGCCGTTGGAGACATCTTGAGTTAATTTAGGATATTAGTTAATACCATAAACTCCTTCCATAACAAGAGATACTTGTCTTCACCATTAATTAATATATTCTTTAATTAATGCCTTTAATATAAGAATCATCATCTTCTAGACGTAAATCAGAGAGAGTAAAATCTTGATACGCAGCTATTAAATCATGTCTTTAAATGATGGATTCTTCAATAAGTGTATCTTCTATACACGGCTCAATGTATCTTATAATAAAGCACATCTTCTTTAAATAACTTCCTCTTCTACACATATAACAAAGAGTTATTAGAACTTCTATTCTTGCATAATAATAATTGTTATCATCAAAACTCTTAGAGGTTTAGAACCATAATTGTTCTAACAATCTCCCCCTTTTTGATGATGACAAAACATTTATTTAGATTTTAAGAATAAAGTTTAATAGGATTAGAAGAACTCCCTTTGATTAAATTAATTCAGATATTTCTATTAGAGGTTCCTTCAGAAGTTTTATCCTTCAGAAGTTATACCAGCCTTAGCTCCCCCTGAGTTGGTTACTTGACCTGTTTCTATTTTAGAATCACAACTCAAACAGTTTTATTAGAATATATATGTTAGAGGTAAATCTTGATAACTGCTATAGATCAAGATCTTCTACGTTTCTCCCCCTTTTTGTCATAATCAAAAAGTAAAAAAGCAAAAAAAATGCAAGAGTGAAGAAGCAAAATAATTTTTCATTAAACAGAACCAAAGCCAACAAGAAAACAGCCAGTAGAACTTACACAAATATGATAAACAGAAGATAAAACAGAAAATCAGGGAAGTGGATTCATCTTAGTAACTAATGCTTCCAGAAGGGACTTGATTTCAGAAGAAGATTCCACTTGCTTTCCAATCATAGTCTTCAATTCAGCATTAGTTTCATCCTGCTTATCCAGCCTTTGCTTGACCATCTCATTTTCCTTTTTCAATTCTTCTAAGGTCTTCAGCACAAGAGAGGTTGGCAGAGATTCTTCAGCTTCTGTAGCAGCTTGATTTTCAGAATATTCTTCAGTTGCTGGTGGTGGAGCAGAGTCAACATCCTGAGCTTAACCAGAAGGAACTAAAACCATCTGAAGTCTAGAGTTTGATTCCAAAGGTTCTGATTCTGTCCAGGGTTTGTTGTCCAGAAGAAATGGTTTATTCTCTTCAATGTTTGAAACAACTGCCTTGAGATACTCACAGAAGTTCTGATGAGCAATGTCATAGCAGATGTCCTTTAGCCTTTTGGTCTCAACATTGAACCATTTTCTGAATGTGGCCCACAGAAAATCAGAAGTTGCTGGATCAGGAAGCTCTGAGCAAGCAACCTTCAGATCTTCTATCCTAATTTTCATTTCTGCTTCAAAATCAAGCAGCAGTGCAGCAATGTCTATTTTTGTTGGTTTTGGTTTTGGTGCTGGAATGACAGTTTTATTTGAGACAGAGGAAAGTTTATGGAGAGCTTCTATATTGATGGATGTTCTGAGGGGATTTTCTTGTTCAGATTCTCCTGGGGGTGTGTCAGGGATGGTGATGAATGTTGGTGAGTTAGGTGGAGTTGATTCATAGGAAGACAAAGAGCTTTCTCTAATTGGTGAAAGGTTAAAAACTAGGCCATCAATATTTAGAGGATGGAAGCTGCTAGGTGGGTTTGTTTCAAAAGTTTGAGAAGATGGAATGTGTTGGGATTCAGGGAGTTGGAAGTCATCAATATCAGAAAGAACATGTTGAAGGGCAGTATGTGTTTCAGTGGATGGGGAACGGTCTATATCAGATAGAGGTGTTGTATCAATGGGTATATCAAAGTCTGATATGGTTTGTGGTTGATGGGGTTCATGTTCTGGTGGATATAGTGAAGATAGGATGGAGGAGACAACAAAAGTTGTAGGTATGACAGAGGGAATAGGGTTAGAAGGTGGAATGGGTTCAGAAGATGGGGTTGGTTCAGAGGGAGTTGGGTCAGAAGGAATTGGGTCAGAAGGTGCTTCAGACATTTCTACTGTTACTGCTTCTACCACAGAAATGAAATCAGAGGTAGAAGAAGAAGTGTTACCTATTTTTCTGGTAGTTTTAGGAGCCTTCTGAGAAGTTCCTTCTCCATCTTTCCTTTTCTTGCTCCTTGCTGATGCAGCATCTGGAGTTTGTTGAGTAAGTTCTGCTGCTTTGAACATTGGATCCACACCATCTTGCTTGCAGGAATCCAAGTATCTGACCACAACCTCTGGAGGTGTGTCAGAAGAAAATAGTGGGAAGTTCTGTAGAGGAATCTTCCTTGTGGTTATAACCTCTTTGGAGTAGAGGATGGGGTCTTTCTTGATAGAAGTTATGAACTTCATCTTCTTCAGATTTTTAGCATTGAGAGGCTTTCCAACATCAGGTTCCAGAAGTTCTACCTGCTTGGCTTCAACCAGATAATCCACCAATTTATTCTCATTGAGGATGTCAGAAATTAAACGCCCTAGAGGTATCCAGTCCCTCTTGGTTTTCTCTCCCTCTCTTGTTTCTTTCACACTGTTTTTCAGATGATTAAATAAAGAGTGGGCTAGGTTAACCTTCTTCTGCTTAGCAATGAAGTACAACAAGAACTGTTGATCCATGTTGATGTAATCAGGAGAGTTGGTTGATTTTCTGTGGCAGATGCTTCCAAGGATGATCTTGGCCCATATTCTAAGATGAATCTTCAGATCCTTGCTCTTGTTAGAAGGTTGCCCATTAGTGAAGATCTCTTTAGCTATCAATTTGGTGTCTGATAGTTTGTCCATTTCACTGCACTTGATCCCATTACCATCAGATTCAACGAGCCAAGCAATGTGGTCTTCTGAAATAATGATTCTTTTCCCCAGAACATATGAAGTAACATGAGTGTTTGAAATGCTTGCAAACACCCAGAATTCCTTAACCAATTTGGGGAAAACTGGTCCCATGAGACGATCAAAATATTTCTCCCAGCCTTGAGCTTTGACGGCAGGAAGCAAGTCAAAACCATTTTCTCTCAAGCTATCAAAATCCACAAATAGTTCACATAGGACTTCAAGTTTGTCAGTTGGTGTGAGAAGAGTCTTTACAGGTGAAACATAGAGCACTTCTGTTGAATCTTTTTGCATTTGAGAGGAAGACATTGTTACTAAGATGAGTTTTTAGGGTTTAGGGTTTCAAAAGAAATTCAGAGAAGAAGAATACGTGAAGGTAAAAAGTTTGACAATAAAATAACAATGAAGGTAAAAGAGAAAAGTGAGGGTAAAAAGGTGTTTATATAGAAAAAAATTTCATTGAATACTACGAGAAATTAATGGAAAAAATTAATTCAGAAAACATAATGATGGAATGTAATAAATGCAGCTGACAAAAGAGAAGGCGTGGAGATTTTGGAACAGTTACCAAAAATATTTTTTGCCTCTATTGTGTCAAGTCAGCCTTTTCAGTTTCCCAGAATTTGAACAAGTGTCTTTCTGTAGAGGACAGTTGTTCCAATGCATGTTCTGTCACTTTCCAGAGGTTGACACATATTCTGATTCTGATAGGATTCCTCAGAGCTTTGTTGACACATGTTAATGTGAAATTCTGCATGTTATTCTTTTGAACAGAAGTTCTCAGAATTAAATAGTTAGAATAAAATAAAGGATTAAGTTCAGAACTTCTGAGAGATAAAAACATACAATTTAAGCATTTTCATTCTGGACATAATTTCATACTAAGGTTGGTTAGAATGAAATTAAATCTATCTTCAGGAAGGGGTTTTGTAAAAATATCAGCCCATTGGTGATTTGTGTCTATGAATTTTAACATTAAGATTCCCTTCTGAGTATAGTCCCTAATGAAATGATGTTTAACTTCTATGTGTTTAACTCTAGAATGTAAAATTGGATTTTTAGAGAGACATATAGAAGAAGTATTATCACAGAGGATGGGAATGTTACTCTCATAAATGTTGAAATCGTCAAGCTGATTTTTCATCCAAAGCATCTGAGTACTGCATCCAGCTGCTGCAATGTATTCAGCTTCTGCAGTTGATAATGCAATGGTTGACTGCCTTTTGCTAGACCAAGAAATTAGATTGTCTCCCAGAAATTGACAACTTCCAGAAGTACTTTTTCTTTCTGTTCTGTCTCCAGCAAAATCAGCATCACAGTATCCTACAAGTTTGTAATCTTTGGATCTTCTGTAGTATAGACCAAGATTAGTAGTACCTTTCAGATACCTAAAAATTCTCTTAACTGCTGTTAAGTGAGTTTCTCTAGGATCTGATTGGAATCTAGCACATAAACAAACACTATATATAATATCTGGTCTAGAAGCAGTTAGATAGAGGAGAGAGCCAATCATACCTCTGTAGATTTTCTGATCTACTTTCTTACTTACCTCTTCTTTCTCCAGAATACATGTAGGATGCATAGGAGTTTTAGAGATAGTACTTTCTGATAAATCAAATTTCTTCAGAAGTTCTTTGACATATTTGCTTTGATGAATATATGTTCCTTCTGATGTTTGGTTTATTTGGATTCCCAGAAAGAACTTTAATTCTCCCATCATGCTCATTTCAAATTTTGCCTGCATAGACTTAGCAAACTCCTTTCCCAAGGCACTTTTAGTAGAACCAAATATTATATCATCTGCATAAATTTGGCATATCAGAATGTCATTTTTAATGTTTTTACTGAAGAGTGTTGTATCCACTTTCCCTCTGATGAAATCATTTTCCAGAAGAAAATTGCTTAGTCTTTCATACCAAGCTCTGGGAGCTTGCTTCAGACCATATAAAGATTTTTTGAGTTTGAAAACATGTTCTGGAAATTTTGTATTTTCAAAACCAGGAGGTTGGTGTACATACACTTCTTCATCAATATAGCCATTTAAAAATGCACTCTTGACATCCATTTGATATAGAATGATATTATGGTTTACAGGAAATGAAATTAGAAGTCTAATAGATTCTAACCTTGCAACTGGGGAATAGGTTTCTGTGTAGTCAATTCCTTCCTGTTGACTATAACCTTGTGCAACCAGTCGTGCTTTGTTTCTGACAACTTCTCCTTGCTCATTTAGCTTGTTTCTGAATACCCACTTGGTGCCAATGATGTTGAATCCTCTGGGCCTAGGAACTAGATCCCATACATCATTTCTGGTGAATTGATTAAGTTCATCTTGCATATCCAGAATCCAATCATTTTCTGAGAGAGCTTCTTCTACAGAAGTTGGTTCAATCAGAGAGACTAGTCCCATTAGAGATTCTTCAGAGTTTCTGAATGATGATCTTGTTCTGATTGGTTCATCCTTCTTTCCCAAGATTTTGTCTTCTGGATGATTCAGCTTGCTTCTGGATAGTCTCTTTTGAGTGGGTTCTTCAGAGTTTGTTGGAGTGATTGTCTTGTTTTATTCTGATTGTTCTTCATATGTTCTGTTTGTAGATTTCAACTTCTATATCTGAAAGAGATTCATTCTGCTTTGGTTTGTCAGAACCAAGCTTATCATCAAATCTGACATAAATAGACTCTATGACTATACGTGTTTCTGTGTTGTATACTCTGTATCCCTTTGAACATTCAGAGTATCCTAACATATAACACTTTTGTGCCTTAGAGTCAAATTTATTCAGAGGATCATTAGTATTCAGAATAAAACACTTGCACCCAAAAGGATGAAAATATGAAATGTTGGGCTTTCTGTTCTTCCACAATTCATAAGGAGTCTTTTCAAGAATAGGTCTTATAGAGATTCTATTCTGAATATAGCATGCTGTATTTACTGCTTCTGCCCAAAAATATTTATCCATGTTAGTCTCATTGATCATGGTTCTGGCCATCTCTTGCAATGTTCTATTCTTACGTTCTAGAACCTCATTTTGTTGTGGAGTTCTAGGACAAGAAAAATCATGAGAGATGCCATTTTCATTAAAGAATGATTCTAATTTTTTGTTTTCAAATTCTCCACCATGATCACTTCTGACTTTAATAATTTTAAATTCTTTTTCATTTTGAACTTGTTTGTAGAAGTTAGAGAATATAGCAATTGACTCATCCTTGTGTCTAAGGAACTTTACCCATGTCCATCTGCTGAAGTCATCTATGATCACCAATCCATACTTCTTGCCACTGACTGAAGCAGTTTTCACTGGTCCAAACAAGTCAATGTGCAGAAGTTCTAGTGGTCTAGAGGAAGATACAACATTTTTAGCTTTAAAGGCAGGTTTTGAAAATTTGCCTTTCTGACATGCTTCACACAGAGCTTCTGAGTTGAACTTCAAGTTTGGAAGTCCTCTGACCAGATTGAGTTTGTTAAGTTGAGATAATCTTCTCATATTAACATGTCTCAATCTTCTGTGTCAGACCCATTGCTCAGTTTCCACAAACATTAGACATTTTACATTCTGATTTTTTAATTCAGAAAGTTTTATTTTATATATGTTGTTCTTTCTTTTTCCACTGAAGAGGATTGTTCCATCTTTTTGACTAACAGCTTTACAAAACTTTTGATTAAAGATTATGTCATAGCCATTATCACTTAATTGACTTATGGATAATAGATTATGCATTAATCCTTCTACCAATAGAACATTAGAGATAGAGGGAAGATTTCCATTACCAATAGTTCCAGAGCCAATTATTTTTCCTTTTTGGTTGCCTCCAAAACCTACGTGGCCTCCATCTTTTAATTCAAGACTTTGGAACATATGCTTTCTTCCCGTCATGTGTCGTGAGCATCCAGAGTCCAGGTACCATGATTGGTGTTTCAGTTTTGCTGTTAAAGCCATCTGCAACATACACAATTTTATCTTTGGGTACCCATATTTTTCTGGGTCCTTGTTTGTTAGTTTTCACAATCTTCTGATTTATTTTAGGATTCAAATCAGAACTTGTGGAACAAGATGACTCACTAGTATATATTAAGTCATGATTATGACCATAGGTAAAATGAGAACTTAGAGGAGTATTAACTTTTATGACAACGTCATCAATCTTTTTAAACTTCAGAGTTTCTTTAGTTTTCACATAGCCTATGCCTCTTCTATCATTTCTGCTAACTCCATAGATCATAGATGTAATTTTGCTTCTATATATGCTTTTAGTTAGAAATTTTTGAAAACTATAGTCATATTGCTTTATGATACTATCAGAATTGATTAGATCTTCTAATTCAGATTCCTTCTGAGCTTTAAGTTTTTCAAGAGAGTTTTTGCATTCAAAGATATTTTCTTTCAGCTCAGAGTTTTCTGTTTTTAGCTTTCTAACTTCTTCTAATTCAGATACCAGACTTTGTTTCATGTCTTTGTATTTGAATTGAAGCTTCTGATATTTTTCAAGAATTTCTGAGAGGCTAGCTTCTAATTGAGATCTAGAAAGTTTAGAGAATACCTCTTCTGTATCTGAGTCTGATTCTGATTCTGATGAGTGATCATCTTCTGGTATTTTTTCCATTAGTGCAATGTTAGCATGTTCATCTTCTGAATCTGACTCTGCTTCAGATGATTCAGAATCATCCCATGTTGCCATGAGACTCTTTTTCTTTTCTCTGTTGAATTTATTTAAGGGTTTCTCTTTCTGGAGTTTTGGACATTCACTCTTGTAATGCCCTGGTTCTTTGCATTCATAGCACACAACTTCTTTGCTTCTGGGTTTCATGTGACCAGATGTTGCTTCAGAGTGATTGCTTGTTCTTCTGGTATTTCTGAACTTCTTTTGACGATGCTTCTAGAGTTGTTGGACTCTTATGGATAGAAGAGATAATTCATCTTCTTCTGATGAGCATCCAGAACTTTCTTCTTCTTCTGCCTGTAAAGTTTTAGAAACAAATTTGTTAGATTTAAGAGCTACAGACTTACCTTTCTTCTGGGGTTCATCTTCTTCTAGTTCTATCTCATGACTTCTCAGGGAGCTGATCAGTTCTTCTAAAGATATTTCATTCATATTTTTTGATAACTTTAGAGCAGTGACCATGGGCCTCCAAGCCTTTGGCAAGCTTCTGATGATCTTCTTTACATGATCTGCTGTTGAGTAGCCTTTGTCCAGAACTTTCAGTCCAGCTACCAGAATTTGGAACCTTGAGAACATTTTTTTAATTGTCTCGTCTTCTTCCATTTTGAATGCTTCATACTTCTGGATGAGGGCCAGAGCTTTTGTCTCCTTGACTTGAGTGTTGCCTTCATGTGTCATCCTCAGGGAATCAAACATGTGTTTGGCTGAGTCTCTGTTTGTAATTTTCTCATATTCTGTATATGAGATAGCACTCAGAAGTATGGTTCTAGCTTTGTGATAATTTCTGAATTCCTTCTTCTGTTGAGTTGTCATATTTTTTCTTTCAATCTTCTGACCATCTGCTCCAACAGGATGAGTGTATCCATTTGTCACCATGTCCCAAAGATCTCCATCCAGAGCTAGGAAGAAACTTTCTAGAACATCCTTCCAGTAGTCAAAGTTGTCACCATTGAACACTGGATATTTTGCATTGATCTTGTCATTTTGGTAGTCATTGTTGTTATTGCCAGCGTCTGCCATGTGTTTTAACTTCTAGATCTTTTACTGACACGGTTAAGTGTATTTCTCAGAACCTAGCGCTCTGATACCAATTGAAGGGGCGTAAAACACAAGGAATGGGGGTTGGAATTGGGTTTTCTTAACAACTTAAAAATAAACTTCTTATGACAAGTTGATTTATCCTGGTTCGTTTGAACTCAAACTACATCCAGTTCACCCGCCAATGTGATTTTGCCTCTATCACTTGAGGTCTTAATCCGCTATTCAATAATAGAATACACACACTGACCTACAGTCAATGTCCTCTTGAGTCTTCTGACTGAAACTAGTCATTCAAGGGATTTAACTTAACTTTTACAATAATAATAATATAATAACTATTTTGCTTCTAATAAAGCTATAATCACTAAGTGAATTGTTACAAGAGTTTAGCACAAATGAATAAGTCTTTTCTCGTGAGTGTAGTGTCCCAAATCTTCAATTTGATTCCTTTATATATTGCTTGAATATTGTAGCCGTTGGAGACATCTTGAGTTAATTTAGGATATTAGTTAATACCATAAACTCCTTCTATAACAAGAGATACTTGTCTTCACCATTAATTAATATATTCTTTAATTAATGCCTTTAATATAAGAATCATCATCTTCTAGACGTAAATCAGAGAGAGTAAAATCTTGATACGCAGCTATTAAATCATGTCTTTAAATGATGAATTCTTCAATAAGTGTATCTTCTATATACGGCTCAATGTATCTTCTAATAAAGCACATCTTCTTTAAATAACTTCCTCTTCTACACATATAACAAAGAGTTATTAGAACTTCTATTCTTGCATAATAATAATTGTTATCATCAAAACTCTTAGAGGTTTAGAACCATAATTGTTCTAAAAATTTTATCCCGAAGGAAGGTTAATGCTGCATAAACGTGGAAAGAGATGGATAAGACGGTTGCGAACCAAAGAAATTGAGTAAGGGGGTTGGTTACGACCTGAGAAGGTATTAGCACCCAGATCGTTCGTCATACTCGACGGGATCCACACTTACTTGATTGTGTTTAAAAGGTATGTGCTAAACTGTGTATAAAAAGCTAAGGAGGAAAGGATGTACAGAGTGTCAGTGCAAAAAGAAAGTGAGTGCTCAAAACTGAGGCTAAGAAAAGAGAACTGGGAAAAGGAGAGGGGGAAGACAAAGAGACTTTTGTTCGATAACTGTTAAGTTATGCCTACGTATCCTTTCATGCAATGAGGAAGTCAGAACACCGTAGTTCGACTCAAAAAGACTTTGATGATATGGTTGTGAACTGATTTCTTGTCTATGCTCAAGTGTATGACTCGTCTGGCTCGAGCGCTAACTGTCTTGCATTAGACGGAAGAAGCGAGTTCTCGTTTTCAGAGTGAATATGATGAGAAAAGAATCCCAGAGGAGACATTTATTATTTGTTTTTGTGTTTTAAGTTTTTTATTGCTTTTGGTGCTTTGCATAGGATAATGATCTTAAGCCTTAATCAAGGGTTGTAAACTCATTATATCACCCCTGACTAGGGATAATGAGTCTACTTAAGTATGAGATGAAAATCTCAACTTAATTACCCTAATGATGCAGGATTGAGATCATTTACCTACTTGTGATTATTAAGTGTTTTTGGATTTTGTTTTGTGTTAAGTAATGAGTTTAATCTCTAATCAGGGATTAGTGAACTCATTACACCATCCTAAGAGAAGGATAATAGATGAGAACACTTAAGATGAGGAAGACTCCTCAACTTAATCCATGGTTAGGGATTAAATTCATTGTATAACAAGCCTTTATTAAATGGATTTTAATTAAAGGTTGGATGAAGAAGTGTTTTTTATCTTTGCAAGACTTTAGCATGAGGGGGACTTGTCCATTGAATACTAGGGTTAGTCCCTTTGAACCACCAGGCAGAGATGTAACCCTAATATAAGACCCAAGTTACAAGCTTAAGTCTTTAATGATTATTAGGTGTTTTTGATTGAAGGTGAAAACAACTTAAAGGTTTAGCACTAAGGATCAAAGTTATACATTTCATTCTAAGATAAGGATACATGCATAACCCTAATTCAGAGTCCTAAAACTTTAACTATTTAGCCTTGATTATGAGATGAAAGAGAGACTCAAGGAGACTCAAAAGGTAAAAGCTGGGGGGGACTATGTACAACCCTAAAATTATCATGCTTGGATATTCCTAAGGTTTGTGAGGCATCAAGAGAAGTCTTCAAGTTGGCCACCAAAGGAAGAGAAGCAGATGAAAAGAGAGGGGGAGAGAGGGAGAAAGAAGGATTAGGTTACTTACTTCATGAAGAAGTTAAGTAACCTAAGAATAAGAGATAACATAAGTGAATGAGATTCACTTCAAACACAAATAAAGTGCATAAAAATAAAGAGAGAAAGAGAGGTTGGATGTGGATAAACATCCACATCCTGATTAACTTACCAAATGCACCTGAAATGGTTAGTTTGAAAGCAAGATATGTACAAATTCAAATGCATAAACAAATCAAGGGATAAAAAATTGGAAATGCATCCAACGGGACCCTAAGCACTCATGAAATCACCATCCAAGGGGGGGGGGGTCTAAAGGTTTACCAAGTTCAAGTTATGGTCATCCTAAAATTTGTTAGGATTTTGGATACTTCTCAATGAAAAATGCCAAACAATTTGAAAGTGCAAGATAAAAATGTGACAAAAATATATTTAGCAACTATAGGTCAAAAGTGAAAGATAGCAAAAAGAATCAAATGCAAACTCATCTTGGTTTGAAAGTTGTGAATTTTTGAAGTTAGGGTTAGAAAACATGAAATTTAGGAACCCTAATTCAAAGGAAAATGGCAAAGTATGATCAAAAACAAAAACGAAATTTGTGAGATGAGTTTGTAAATGTTTCTAAACGTTTAAAGGACTTCTCTGAATTTTTTTGTGATTTTTAGATATTTAAAGTATTTTTAATTAATAAAATGGAATTAATTAATTAAAATATACAATTAAAATATTTAAAAATGCATTTTTTAATATAAAAAAAAAATTGGTTTCAGAAAATTAATTAAAGTGATGATAAAAAAATTCAAAATTTTTAAATGATTTTTGGTATTTTTAATGATTAAAAGAAAAGAAAACAAAATAAATGAAAATAAAAATATAAGAAATTGAAAAGTATGCTGAATCAATGATCCATATGCGAATTTGATGAGATCAAAAGCCAGGATGAGAAGTCTGCTTGACTTGAGGTATGAAAGATCTAAGTTTGTGGTTTAAATATGAGATTCGCGCGCTATCCAAGGGTCCATATTTAATCTAACCTAATTAATTATAATTAATTTAATTAAGTGAAATGAAAGTTTAATAAACTAATCCAAGTCGTCCACGCACTAACCCTAATCAAGATCTAAGGGACATGATTCAATCTGGGCAACTAATTGTGATTAGACCTAATTACTTTCAGGTGACCGGAGATGAGCTCCGGTCATCTTCTCCGGCAACCAAAAATGCCAACTTCCTATACAAGCTTCTAAACTTCAAATTTCTTGCCCAGAAACACTCTCCTAACATCATACATCACTAATCAACAAACAAAATTCATTTATCATGCATCATAAAGCTGAATCGAATCAAACAAGTTCTAGGTCAAAAATTTCAGAACATCATGAAATCCTCATCTCTAACCTATTTTCAATTATAATCATATCAGGATCATCATGGAAGCATGGAGAATCATTTTAGAACTTAAAATCATGCTTCTGGAAAAAAAATCATGAAGGTTACCTGAGATGGAATCTTTAAAAATGCAACTTTATGGGCTTCTCTTTTGTGCAATCCAACCTCTTTTGATCTCCTGAGCTCAATGGAATGCTTGAATGGAGTTTAGAGTGGCTATTTTGAGTGTTTGGTTTATGAAGTTGCAGAAATCGTGTTTGAGTTTGAGGGTGTTTCAGGCTATGGTGATGGGTGGGAAATGATCCTTAGGCTATGAGGAGTTGAATGGTGAAAGAAATTTTGGTTTTTGTTGGCTGGATTGTGAAATTCGATAACATGAAGATTTTGAGGAATTTTTCTCAATATGAAGCTGTGTCTTGTTTCAGGCCATGAAGGGTGTTCATTTATAGTGCTTAGGGTTTGCAAAAGCCATACCATTGGTCGGGATAGTTGGTGTGGCACTGTGGGATTAGTATTGGAGGAAAATGCAAAAAGTCAAGTTTATGTGTACTATAGGTATGGGCCATGGCAGAGGAGATTTATGTGCTTGGATTGCTTCAGCTAGCTTCAAGGAAGGCCATTGGATCAAGTTTATGCAGCTGGATGGCCTTGATCATGTGTTCTCATAGTTTATGCAATTTGGCATCTTTGAAGTTTCTTAAGAATCAAGTCATCAAAATCTTAGGTTCAAAGGCCAATTTTGATCTTTAGAAGTTGCTTGAACATGTTATGATACATTTGAGCACATTAGAGGTCACTTAGAAGCTTGAAATGCCAATATGCAAAAATCCCTCTTTGACATGAACATGAAATTTATGTGATTTTTGCCAACTTTGCAAGGCTATAACTTGAGTTCTAGGAAGAATTAGAATGAGTTCTTGTACTTTTCAAAAATGGGAGGATCCAATCCACAACTTTCATGTTTGAAGAAATTTCACTTGAAACCTTTTTGATCAAGAAAGAGGAGGTTGAAATTTTTTCCCAAAATAGAAAGTTTACATTACAAGTCATTTCCATTTTTGGCAAGTTTTGGCTTTGTTCATTTTTCTTCAACTTTGTGAACTTCCAAGCATTCCAATGATCAAATAAAGACCATATGACTTCAAATTGATGATGATGACCCATTGGTACCCTTGTTGCGGACCTCAGATGCCCAGAATCTGACTTTTCTTGCTCAGGGAGTTACCACTTGATCAAATGACTTCCACATTGAATATTTCCATGAAATTTGATATACATGCTCCTTATATCATATATGGACAAATAGCAACAAGAATGACCAAATTTTTTGGGTGTAAGGCCTCTGAAACCAAAACTCTAATTTTAGGTCATCTGTGTAGGAGCTCAGCTTAGCTTCAATACCTCTGCAATGCTTTGACATTTCTTGATTTCAATGGACCCATGGGGGAATAATATGATCATAGACCACTCAAGGAATCTCTTGGCATGCTTCAAGGCCTTTGAGATAGCTCAAACCACTTCTAAAGTTCATCTGATCACAAACCCTGGCTATGCAGTTATGCAGTGAAATAAAATTATGTAGTGTAAGATGGAATGCTTATGCAATGCAATATGAAGGATCACAAGCCAAGGTGTGAGAAAGAGAGAGGGAAAATTTGGGGTGTTTAAAGTTGTCCCTATTCAATCATGAGTTAGCTGTGTAGGATGTAAGCGCCTGGCTTAACAGACAAACAAGATAACTTTTGGTTGAATACCAAGACAGTCCAAAATTTGCACTCTTTATTATAAGAAGAAAAAGGGATATAGATTGTAATAGACAGTGTACACTGAATATCAAATGGTAGCAACGGAGGACGTCCATCGAGCAGAGGATGACTGCTGGGGGATAAAAGCGGTGAGTAACACACTGACGGGGACGACCATCATGCTGGGGAATAAAGAATCCACGACGGGGATGACCATCGGGAAAAGAAAGGCGACTTTACTAGGGATTTAAAAGCACTAACGGGGACGGCCGTCAGGTTGAAGAATAAAGAAACCGCGACGGGGCGGCCATCGGGTGAATAGTATATAAATGATGAGGGACGATCATCAAAAAGGTGAAGGACGATCACCTAGCAGGGTAAGGCTGCTGAGATTTATTGCGACATAGGACGAATGTCGGATAAAAAGACCGACAATGGGGACGTCCATCGGATGAATGATGAGGTACGGTCATCAAAAGGTGAAGGATGATCACCTAGTAGGGGACGACTGCTAAAAAAGATCACAACATAGGACAAATGTCGGATCGAAAGATCGACGATAGGAACGACCATCGAATGAATGATGAGGTACGATCATCAAAAGGTGAAGGACAATCACCTAGCAGGGGACGACTGCTAAAAAGATCACGACATTGGACGAATGTCGGATAGAAAGATTCACGATGGGGACGGCCATCAGGTAACATGATGAGGGACGGTCATCAAAATAAATGATGAGGGCGATCATCGAGAGGTGAAGGACGATCACCTAGCAGGGGACGACTTCTCTGTTGGGGATTATCTCGACATAGGACGAACGCCGGATAAAAAGATCAACAATGGGGACAGCCATCGGATAACATGATGAGGGACGATCATCAATAAGGTGAAGGACGATCACCTAAAAGATATCACGACATAGGACGAATGTCAGATAGAAAGTTGTTTTGTTGGCGACTTCTGGGGAGAGATAAACACGAACGAGTGTTTAAGCCCTAAAAATAAAATGATATAAGTGTTTTGACAATGTGTATAGATTAAAGATACAGACGAGTATCCTTAGACCCACGATACGGATGAGTATCGATAGAAACAAACGCCGACGCGTGCTTAAGGAGTGATGATACAGACGAGTATCAACTGTTTTGAATAAGGAACACGGACGAGTGTTGATCTGCTGGAGAGAATGTGTAAGATACTGACGATTATCAAAGAATTGTGCATAAGTAGGATCAGACGAGTATCAGAAGGATTGTGTATAAGTATGCACAAGTATTTGTATTGAGAGTGCAAAAGGTATTCTGGCTTTATCTGTAGGGGAGTTGCTCTTGAATACTGTTGGAGGAGTAATTTTGGTATCCACAGGTGAAAAGTTTGAACCCGACTTATGATCATGCAAATGTATGTTTGATTTTTGTTGTAATGCTCCGTATTAGACGGAATGCTACGCTCTGTTTGGGGAGGAATGATGCTAATGATATGTTTATGCAAATGAGAAGAATGAGGTGCGAGATCTGAAATCTGCTGGGAGAAAGGATCACTGGGTGATCTGTAGGGAGAAAGGATCACTGCACGATCTTTCTGGAGAACTCCGTGGGAAGATCTCTGTGAGGATCCAATGCTGCGGATGAGAAAATCTGGCAACTTGCTGGGGAAGAGTGATTCAGGCATTGCTTTGGAGATCCTGCTTGGGGAGGAGAGAACTTCTAGGAAGTAATCTGTCGGAGGACCAGCTTTACGGGGATACTCTAAGGGGATAAAAAGCTTCGTGGGGGAATACTTTCGTCAAGTAGTCCTTCTGACGATGTGACTGCCGGCTTGGTCGGGGATATAGCGCTTGATATGCCCCATGCTGTGAAAGATTGTCCGTCTTGAGTACCTGCAACCTGTTTAAACAAAGGAAACACACAAGTGCCCTGAGGTATCCTCAACCGGATTCTGTCATAGGAGTTAGGTTTGCCTAAGAGCGCATATTTCCTGCAAGCATTTATTGAAATTGGCTTATATGTTTTCATGCAAATGTTGTATTACGAACTTTGGACATTTTGCAAATAAAACAAAAAGGTACAAAACAAAGTGTGAATGAATATTTGAATTTATTGATTTGCGTGCCCTAAACAGGCGAGTACATTTGGAGAAGCTAATCCCTGAAATGAGGATATTGCTATAAAATTGAGAAAATAAAAGTCCTATTTGGCAATGTTTGAAGTTGACGCTCCACTGAGTTTCCTTTGTTATGACCTGTATGACCCGAACGTGCTTCTTATTTTGCTTTCTGAAGAAAGTTGATTCTGACCGATGCTTTATCCTTTCGAAGCTTGCCGTGTTATATGAGTGATACAGACGAATTCAGAATCCAGTTGTTCGCTTATTCCCTGATTTTGCGTGGAACACCCTTTCGGGTTTTCAATCCACCAGGATACCCCTTTTTGCCTGAGCTGTCCGATGTGGCTTTTCAACTCAGCGGGTGTACATTTTTTTCAATTTCCCCTTATTTTTGCTCGAGTCTTTTATTCTGTTTTTGACTCGCCGGGATGCCCTATTTTTTCCTGGACTTACATTTTGTTTTTATGTCCAGCGGGTCATTTATGCGAAGTATTTTTTAACTGCATCTGAATTCACAAGAGATAGGAATTTTTCACCATCCATGGTTGCGAGCATCAATGTTTCTCCTGAGAAGACTTTAGTTATCACGTAAGGACCTTCATAGTTTGGCGTCCACTTGCCTCTGTGGTCTGTATGATGAGGAAGGAGTCTTTTCAATACAAGCTCCCCCACTTGATATACCCGAGGTCTGACTTTTTGATCGAAGGCTTTCTTCATCCGTTCTGATATAACTGACCATGACATATAGTTGCTAGCCTTTTTTCTTCAATTAGGCTCAGTTGGTTATAACGAGATCGTACCCATTCATCTTCGTCCAGTTTTACACCATCATTACCCGCAAGGAGGGTAATTCAACTTCAACCGGTAGGACTGCTTCCATACCATACACAAGTTGATAAGGTGTTGCCCCGGTAAATGTTCTGATGGAAGTTCGGTAGCTATGTAAGGCAAATGGTAACATTTCATGCTAGTCTTTGTATGTGACTACCATCTTTCGCACAATCTTCTTAATGTTCTTGTTAGCCGCCTCAACAGCGCCATTCATCTTTGGCCAGTAAGGAGAAAAGTTGTGATGTTGAATTTTGAAGTCTCGACACAACTCTGCCATCATCTTGTTGTTAAGGTTCAAACCATTATTAGTAATGATTCACTCAGGAACTCCATATCGACAAATGATATCCCTCTTCAGAAATCGGGCTACCACTTGGCGAGTCGCATTTGCATATGAAGTTGCTTCAACCCATTTGGTGAAGTAATCAATAGCTACCAGAATGAATCTGTGGCCATTTTAGGTAGTTGGCTCGATCTTTCCAATCATATCAATGCCCCACATGGCGAAGGGCCATGGTGAAGACATTATATTCAAAGGATTGGGAGGCACATGCACTTTTTCTGCGTAGATCTGGTATTTATGACACTTTCTGGCATAGGCACAACAGTCTGCATCCATTGTGATCCAATATTAACCTGATATCAACAATTTCTTTGCCATTGCATGTCCTCCGACATGGGTACCGAAAGAACCTTCATGTACTTCGTGCATTAGTAAGTCTGCTTCCTTCTTGTCAACACATCTGAGCAAGACCATGTCAAAGTTTCGCTTGTATAAGGAGCCATCAGTATTGAGGAAGAAACTATCGGTCAGCCTTCTCAATGTCTTCTTATCATTAGACGATGCCCCATATGGGTATGTCTGAGTCTCCAAGAAGCATTTGATGTCGTGGAACCAAGGTTTGTTGTCAGTAACAGTGTCTATAGAAAAGACATATGTCGGTCGGTCCAGTCTGGATACTAAAATCTGAGGCTCATAGTTGACAGTCTGTACTTTGATCATAGATGAAATAGTGGCCAAAGCGTCTGCAAACTAATTTTCATCTCGAGGGATGTATTCAAGCTTGACTGTTGTAAATAAAGTCAACAACCTCCTCGTATAGTCATGGTAGGGAACCAAATGCTCTTGATGAGTATACCATTTGCCATTAGTTTGGTTGATCACCAAAGTTGAATCTCCAAATACATTCAAGGTTTTGATCCTGAGGTCAATGGCTTCCTCAAGACCCATGATACAAGCTTCGTATTCTGCTTCGTTGTTAGTGCAGGCAAAGGTAAGCCTTGCTGAGAAAGGCATATGGACTCCTTTGGATGTAATAAGCACTGCACCAACTCCACAACCGTTACAATTGACTTCCCCATCAAACATCATTGTCCATGATTCTTCTGGATCAGGCCCTTCAGTGTGAATAGGCTCTTCACAATATTTTGACTTTAAGAACATGATGTCTTCATCAGGGAAATCAAATCTCATAGGCTGGTAATCATTAATAGGTTGCTCAGCCAGATAGTCAGACAATACACTGCCCTTGATGGCTTTTTGAGAGGTGTACTGAATGTCATACTCTGTTAAGATCATTTGCCACCTTGCCACCCTTCCGGTAAGTGTTGGCTTCTCAAATATGTACTTGACGGGGTCCATCTTTGAGATCAACAAGGTAGTATGAGTCAATATATACTGTCTTAGTCGGCGAGCAGCCCACGCTAAAGCACAACAAGTTTTCTCGAGCAGTGAATAACATTGTTCACAGTCGGTAAACGTTTTGCTTAGGTAGTATATTGCATACTCTTTTCGACCAGACTTGTCATGATGACCCAACATACACCCCATTGATTCATCTAATATTGTCAAGTACATTTTTAGAGGTCTTCCTTCAACTAGAGGCATGAGAATCGGAGGTTCTTGCAGATACTCTTTGATCATGTCAAAAGCTCTTTGACAATCATCGTTCCACCTGACTATTTGTTTCTTTCTTAATAGTTTGAACAAATGCTCGCAGGTTGCAGTGAGATGAGATATGAACCTTGAAATGTTGTTCAATCTACCCAAGAATCCTCTAACTTCTTTCTCAGTCTTAGGCGCAGGCATTTCCTGAATTGCTTTGACTTTGTCGGGATCAACCTCAATTCCTCTTCCGCTCACAATAAACTCCAGCAGCTTACCAAAACGTACCCCGGATGTGCATTTGTTGAGGTTTAACCTTAACTGATACTTCCTCAGACGCTTGAATAGTTTCAACAGATTTACCAAATGCTCTTCCTCTGTTTGGGACTTGGCAATCATGTCATCCACGTAGCACTCGATTTCTTTATGGATCATATCATGGAATAATGTTACCATAGCCCGTTGATATGTTGCATCGGCGTTCTTCAGACCAAACGACATCACTTTGTATCATAACGTGCCCAAGGTGTGATAAAAGTTGTCTTCTCCATGTCTTCTGATGACATCTTGATCTGATTGTATCCAGAAAATCCGTCCATGAAGGAAAATACCGAGAACTGAGTTGTGTTGTCTACTAATACGTCAATGTGAGGTAATGGGAAGTCATCTTCCGGGCTTGCTCTGTTCAGATCCCGGTAATCAACACACATACGCACCTTGCCATCCTTCTTAGGCACGGGTACAATATTAGCAACCCACGGCGGGTAACTAGTTACAGCAAGAAAACCGGCGTCCCACTGCTTTTGTACTTCTTCTTTGATTTTCATGGCCATGTCTGGGCGAGTACGGCACAACTTTTGTTTAACTTGCGGACAATCCTCTTTCAATGGTAGCTTGTGCATGACAATATTTGTATCCAAACCCGACATATCTTGATAGGACCAAGCAAACACATCGATATATTCTCGCAGCATACTGATAAGTTGTTCTTTTATTGGAGATTGCAGACTGGCTCCAATCTTCACCTCTTTCACATCTTCCTCGGTACCAAGATTAATAGTTTCAACCTCCTCCTAATGAGGAGCAATCACCTTTTCCTCTTGTCTCAATAACCTGGCTAACTCTTCAGGTAAATCGTAGTCTTCTTCAACCCCTTCATCTGCTTGATTAATCGGATTGTCGAAGTCATACGAGGTTATAGCAGTGTCGTTGTCGGGGCAATCTGGAGGGCTATCTCTGCAAGGGTTGAGATCTGGTTCATTTTAGTGATTGATTTTATCTTATTTAGAAAGAAGTAAATGAAATTATTATCGAGAAAAACATTGCCATATATTGTTTTGTGCAAAAATAACAAGAATGAAAAGACAGTGAGCAAAAAAGACTGTTTGCAAAAAGATGTCCATTGTTCATTAATATTCAATCTGCACAAAATACATATGGCCCCATTACAAAATGAGTCCCGACATCTTGGGCAAGATGCAGGACTTTGATGCATGCTTAAAACAGGAAATAATAATTACTCTGCAGTAGTAACCCTTATAATTTCCTGGGAAGACCAGTTGAGGACTTGTTGGCCCAGGACTCTTGGACGGATCCAACTTTCCAGGTTGTAGTCACTCTCAGCCTCGTTTTCCAAAGTGTTGACAACATCTGGGGTCAGCATTCCCCCACTTATGAACTTGGGAGCTTCAACAACCTCCTCTGGAACTTGTCGGGATGGTCTATAACCCAAACCGAATTTGTCTTCTTTCATATCCACCTTCAGCAACTTGCCCCAGCCTTGGGCATTCCCTTCTTCCACAACCTTCCGAGCCTGTTTGTAGGAAGCAATTGAGGTACCCATCCTTTCCTCTTAGGATGTAGCAAACACCTCACTTGTAGCTTCGTTGATGTTCAAGGCTTCGAAACCCTGACTCATGGTTTCATGGATCTCCCTATCCATCTCTATGTACTTGTATGTAGACAGGTGACTGACAAAGATGTCTTCTTCTCCACAAATGGTGATAATTTGGCCTTCCAACTCATATTTTAACTTCTGGTGAAGGGTCGATGTTACTACGCCAGCGACATGAATCCAGGGTTGACCCAACAAACAGCTGTAGGCTGGCTGTATGTCCATCACGTAGAATGTAGTTTTGAAAATTTGTGGGCCAATTATCACAAGCAGCTCAATCTCTCCGAGAACCGATCTCTTAGAACCATCAAAAGCTCTGACAACTAGGTTGCTCGGACGGAGTGCAAGACCATCATACTCCAGCTTGACTAAAGCCTTCTTTGGTAGCACATTGAGTGATGATCCGGTATCAACAAGGACATGAGATAGCACAACACCTTTACATTCCAAAGTGATATATAAAGCCTTGTTGTGATTACGCCCCTCCGTAGTCAAGTCAGCATCGGTGAAACCTAGTCCATGACTAGTATTGACGTTTGCAACTACCGTTTCTAACTGATTGACCGTGATCTCTTCAGGCACATAAGCTGCGTGCAGGACCTTGAGTAGTGCATTTCAGTGAGCCTCAGAACACATGAGCAGAGACAGTATGGAGATCTTGGAGGGTGTTTAATGGAGCTGATCCACAATTATGTAGTCACTTCTTTTGATAATCCTCATAAACGCGTCTACATCCTGATCAAATGGTGTCTTCTGAGTTTCTTTTGCAGCAGGTTCTTCTGGCACCATGCTTTTGCCTTTTGCTTTGGCAGTAGCTTCTGCTTCAGCATTGACTCTTGGAAATTGTGAAGCGAAGAGACATCTGATCCGAGTGAAGCCTCCGCCTCCCCCAACATTGTCAATCTGTGGTGTAGAAGTTGACGAGTCCAGGGTGATCTTCCTTCCATGGCAATAAAGATCTGAACCATAATGCGAAGGCACGACACTATTGTTATCATAAGGAATTGGTCCAGGCACCGTGATGGTCACCAGATTAATTGCAGCAGAAGAAGGATTTGTGATAGCCTGTGGATCATAATAGATGGTAACAGGAGGTCTGATTGAAGATGGTGCAGGTGTAGGAAGTTGTTGATGTTGAGGAGGGTGTTGTTGAAAGTTGCTGTTGAAAGAATCTGGAACATGGATTGTTGCTGGATCGTAATAGATGGTAACCGTTGAGATATCGTCACTGGTGTTGTTTGTAGAAGACTCTGTTGAGATAATGTTTGTTGTAGGAGAGATTTTTGTTGCAGTTGTAGAAGATGGAACTATTGATGTGATCTGCAGGATGCCTTCTCTTATAAGACTGCTAATACCCATCTTCAAATTCGCACAACTATTGGCAGAAACATTGCAAGCTTCACAATGGGCCTCACAACCCGGAAACACTTGGCACTTCAACAGCCAGCGGTGTTTGAATGTTTGCAATGTCATCAATCAGAATTGCTGGTTGGTCTTCCTCAATGGCATTAATTCTCAACCCACCGTGATTCAGTATTGGATTCTTTGTGACATTTGGTAGAGGTGCAAAATTCAAAGCTTTGGAATCAATCAGATCTTGGACTTTCATGTGCAGGGCCCTACACTTCTCTGTTGAATGACCAGGTGCATTGGAGTGAAAAGCACATCTGGCATTGACATCATAATTCCTTGGAAGATTCAGAGGATCTGGTGGAGCCAAAGTTCTTAGTTCAGTCAGGTTAAGCTTCAATAGTTGAGGGAGTAAAGCTGCATAGGGCATCGAGATGGGATCGATCACCCTGTTAACCTGAGAAGGTCTTTGTTGGAAAGGACGTTGTTGTTGTAAGATCTTTGTTGTTGTTGTGGGAACTGTTGTTGCTGAGGATACTATTGTTGCTGAGGTGCTGGAGTATGAATGGTGACTGCATCTACTGATCTTTGCAAGTACTGGGGTCTACCTCTATTAACATGTACTACATTAGTCTCCCCTGTCCTTTGAGGTCCTAAGAAGGGTTTCCTTGCATTGCTAGAGCTAGCACCATTGTCAGAAATCTTACCTATCTTCAATAGGCTTTCAATTCTTTCTCCTGCTTTAACCACATCAGCAAAACTGGTAGAAGAAAAGGCAGCAAGTCTATCAATGTAGGTCCCTTGCAAGGTATTCATAAACATATCAGCCATTTCCCTTTCAGACATAGGTGGCTGGACAGCAGCAGCGAGTTGTCTCCATCTTTGAGCGTACTCACGGAAACTTTCTCTCGAGGACTGAGACATACCCATCAAGAGGGTCCTATTGGGTGTTATATCCAGGTTGTACTGATATTGGCGTATAAAGGCCTCAACTAAGTATTTCCAGTTCCTGATAGTAGCCATTGGCAAGTGTGAATACCACTCTCTGGATGCCCCGGTTAAACTGTCTTCAAAGTAAAACATCCACAATTTCTCATCCATGGTGTATGCTTTCAATCTTCCCAAAAAAGATTGTAAATGGGTACGAGGACGGGAAGTACCATTGTACTTTTCAAAGCATGTAGGCTTGAACTTGTGAGGAATCCTTACCCCTTCCACTAAACTCATATCCATCACATCAAATCCCAAAGAGTTATGGGATTCCAGGGACCTCAGCTTCTCAGATATCTCGTCCAGACGACGATCATAAGCTTCATCTGCCCTAGCACCCAACACTATAAACTGCTCATCTTGAGGATCTTCCTACAGAATACGATCTCTAGTGTTTCTTTTGGTATTTCCAATAACATTGACTTCAGGGTTGTTGTGGGGCCCTAACTCTGGGGATTTGTTTGCGGCTGTCTGTGTTCGTTGTTACTAGTACCTCCAGTGCCTACATGGTTATCTTTTGGAGTTTGCCGCTCGACTAACTCCCTTAATCTTTCCTGGGTTTGTGCTAGCCCAGTCATCACAACCATGAATTGATTCATCTGAGTCCTCACTTTTGTCCTCACATCAGTCATCTGAGTCCTCACATCTGTTAGTGCTTGCTGTAGCTGATCCATTTGTAGACTCAGAAGGTTATGTTGAGTTGGATATTTGTGGATGCGATTGACGGGAAAGACCCTCCTGCGAGCAATATTTCCTGAAACAATCAGCAGAGTAAGAAAACAATAACAAAACACCTGCAAAACAAAGAACATGAAGTTAGCATGCAATGCACTATGTCTATTTGTCTTCAGAGGGTATCCAGTTTGGTTCTTGATTTTGACCTTCCAGACCTCTCTTGAGAAGATGAAGATGTTGAAGCAGAAGAAAATCCAATTCATAACCATACAAAATCCAAATGGCAATGCCAAAGTACAAATAGTTCATGAATTACAACCAAACAAACTCCCATGGTGAATCAAAATACAATCAATTCAAGAGTACAACAAACAAAATCACCATGGTGAGCTAAAGTACAAAACCAAGGAAAAAAAGAAAAATCAAACATCCAATCCATATGCATCCTTCCTGACTTCCTTTAGGAGAGCATCAGTCACCGGTCTAACTGGGTGCTCTGTGATGGTTCTGATGAGAAGGTTTCTGGTTGCAATGGCATTTGTCATCTTCTGATACTTATCTTGTTCTTTGGATCACTTTAACCCTGCCCAAAGTTTCAACTTTGAGATCTCCTTCTGAGCTGCTAGCAGTGCCTCTTGGCTTCTTTTCTCATTGGCTTCCAACTGCTCAATCTTGGCTTGCATCTTCTGATCTTACAACAAACGAGCTTCAGTTATCCTGACCCATCTATCTTGACTCTCTTCCAGATAATGCTCAACTTTTGCCCTTTGAATCTTTGCTTCCTTGCATGCATTCTTCAACACAAGTTCCTCTGCTCGGGCTTTCCTGATGAAGTCTTCAGTCTTCTCAATCTTGGTTACATGCTCGATGCGTAGTTCTCTAAACTTTCAATGTCTAGATGACCATTATTCCTTTCCCAAAGGGTTTTCTTCAAAGCTTCAGCTAGCTGGGCATTTATTTCCTTCAACTTCTCAAACTATTCCATACTGACTGTGGCTATGGGCTCAACTGCTGATGGCCCTGGCACATCCTCTAGGGTGAATAGCATACGAGTAATATGTCCTCTGATGTGAGACCATTCAGTGTACTGAGCAGAAGCTATGTTGTTGCACTTCCCCAAAATAGCAGTCCCTTTAGTCTGTATGTTGTCCCAAGTCCAGGCTACTTGTCGGACAATGGCATGATTGTTCTGAAAGGTACAATAAAGAGACTCTATTAAGTTCTGCTCCCTAGGTGGATGTATCAAAGCATATCCCAATTGTCTTTTGAAAAGTAAAGGATTGTAGTTAATGCAACCCTTCACTCCAATAAGTGGTACATTTGGGTATTGCCCACAACTTGTTATTATGTCTCGGCCTTTGGTGTTCTGAGTACACCACCTGATATCTTCTGAAGTAAGGGCAATCATCCTCTTAGCCCAATTCCTTGTCTGATGTGGGTTTAAGAAAGCTTCTGTCTTCGGCATATGCTTCACCAACCAACTGTGGAAAAGAGGTGCATAACATCTTACCAGTCTTCCTCTCTGTTTTTCATTCCTCTGATGAACTGAGTAGTAGAAGTCTCCCAATAAGGTAGGAACTGGGTTCTTTAGCATGAATATGTGGATAACATTCTTGCTTACAAACTTAGGCTTGTCTGCAAACAAGATGATACCATAAATGCTGAGGGCTAGGAGAGCACACACAGTTTCCCAATTCCTTACTGCAGCTTGCTTTGTAGCACGAGTAATCAAGAAATCCAGATAGAGGCCTGGGATTCCAGCTTTGGAAGTCATGTGCTCATCAATGGTGATCACTTCCAGATGTAGTGCTTTGGCCATGTCTTCATTCTTTGGAGGAGTCATTTCAGGATTGAAAGGAATTCCTCTTTCGATAGGAACACCCAACAGCATAGAGTATTCTTCCAGCAAAAGGACCAATCTGAAAATCTGGGAAAGTGAAGTAATGGAGAGGAGGGTCATAAAACTGAAGACAGGTGTGAATCATGCTCCTCTGTAATGTGTCCAAGTCCATGATCATGTCCAGGATTCCACCATAACGCTCTCTGAATAAGGGAACATGATCAGGGGTGATAAGGGTATGTATCTGCCTGATGCCTGCCAGAGGATACTCAAAGAAGTGGTAGGTGATGTTGCTCTTCCTGGTTGAATCCATGCTGAAAATGGGTGCTGAAGGAGACAACTGAAGAAGATAGCTGAAGAAGTGTTGAAGCAGATACGTTGAGCAGAAGAACGGTCAAAACCAAACCAAGAAAAGTGGATACCATGTAAAACAAATAGACAAATGTTAAATGATGCAATATGATGTATGTTAATGATATGCAAGGGTTTGTGATCAAGTGCTAGATAAATAGTTGCCTTTGGTAGGATCCATGAGTGTTCAAAGTTCAGATGAAGGCTTGAGAACCAGTAACTAGGTGGGGGACTCAAATAAAGAGTCAAAAGTCCAAGGTTTCAAAGAACTGGTCCAAAATAGTATAACCTTAAAAAAAATTCCAGTAGCAAGGTATGTTGAGGTCAAGGGTTCCTACAAACCTGTAAATAACCCAACCCACTCACAGGTATTGTTCTAAAACAAGGATCCTCAGATTCAGATCTATTATGAGAAGTGTAAACACTTCTAACCCGGAGGTATAGTGTTTACCCTAATCATAAAGGATCCTACTCTAATTCACCTTAGATGTTGAAGGTCATCTAAAAAGCTCATCTAGACTTAGCAGGCTTCCCAGATAGCCCTAGCACTACAGGAAATCCGTAGCACAGAGTTCTCAAAAGGAAACCCATGTTTGAACCGTGTTTTCGTATTCCCGCACCAGACCGAAATGGAATGGGAAAGAATACAAAACCACTCTAATCCTAGGTGTCACTCAGGCCTTTGTGTTGAGCCTTTCTCACTGGAATACCCCACCCAACAAGGTAACAATAATCCAACACATATGATATGATAATAATAAATGAAATGCAGAAAGCAGTAAACGAAAGTGATAAAGTAAATGCAATAAATAAAGTTGTAGAGGAAGCAATGAATAAGGCAAAAAAATAAACACAAATAGCACATAACACCCCAGATAAACACAAACAAATAAGCGCTAGGAGAAACCCACAAGAGAACCAGAAGCCCTGGTTGCAAAGATCCCCAGCAGAGTCGACAAGCTGTCGCTCCCCGGACTTTCGTCCCGGTGCAAACACGAACCATAGGCGATGTTGGAGGTTGAGGTTGAATAGAGTCGCCAGCTAGGCATTTTTATCCCGAAGGAAGGGTAATGTTGCATAAACCTGGAAAGATATGGATAAGACGGTTGCGAACCAAAGAAACTGAGTAAGGGGGTTAGTTACGACCTGGGAAGGTATTAGCACCCAGATCATCCGTCGTACTCGACGAGATTCACGCTTACTTGATTGTGTTTAAAAGGGGATAATGTATGTGCTAAAATGTGTATCAAAAGCTAAGGAGGAAAGAATGTATAGAGTGTCAGTGCAAAAAGAAAGTGAGTGCTCAAAACTGAGGCTAAGAAAAGAGAATTGGGAGAAGGAGAGGGGGGAAGACAAAGAGACTTTTGTTCGATAACTGTTAAGTTATGCCTACGTATCCTCTTGTGCAATGAGGAAGTCAGAACACCATAGTTCGACTCAAAAAGACTTTGATGATTTGGTTGTGAACTGCTTGCTTGTCTATGCTCAAGTGTATGACTCGTCTGGCTCGAGTGCTAATTGTCTTGCATTAGACGGAAGAAGCGAGTTCTCGTTTTCAGAGTGAATATGATGAGAAAAGAACCCCAGAGGAGACGTTTATTGTTTGTTTTTGTGTTTTCAATTTTTTATTGCTTTTGGTGCTTTGCATAGGATAATGAGCTTAAGCCTTAATCAAGGGTCGTAAACTCATTATATCACCCCTGACTAGGGATAATGAGTCTACTTAAGTATGAGATGAAAATCTCAACTTAATTACCCTAATGATGCAGGATTGAGATCATTGACCTACTTGTGATTATTAAGTGTTTTTGGATTTTGTTTTGTGTTAAGTAATGAATTTAATCTCTAGTCAGAGATTAGTGAACTCATTACACCATTCTAAGAGAAGGATAATAGATGAGAACACTTAAGATGAGGAAGACTCCTCAACTTAATCCATGGTTAGGGATTAAATTCATTGTATAACAAGCCTTTATTAAATGGATTTTAATTAAAGGTTGGATGAAAAAGTGTTTTTTATGTTTGCAATACTTTAGCATGAGGGGGACTTGTCAATTGAATACTAGGGTTAGTCCCTCTGAACCACCAGGCAGAGATGTAACCCTAATATAAGGCCCAAGTTACAAGCTTAAGTCTTTAATGATTATTAGGTGTTTTTGATTGAAGGTGAAAACAACTTAAAGGTTTAGCACTAAGGATCAAAGTTATACACTCCATCCTAAGATAAGGATACAAGCATAACCCTAATTCAGAGTCCCAAAACGTTAACTCTTTAGCCTTGATTATGAGATGAGAGAGAGAGAGAGACTCAAAAGGTAAAAACTAGGGGGGACTATGTACAACCCTAAAATTATCATGCTTGGATATTGCTAATATTTGTGAGGCATCAAGAGAAGTCTTCAAGTTGGCCACCAAAGGAAGAGAAACAGATGAAAAGAGAGGGAGAGAGAGAGAAGGATTAGGTTACTTACTTCATGAAGAGGTTAAGTAACCTAAGAACAAGAGATAACATAAGTGAATGAGATTCACTTCAAACACAAACAAAATGCATAAAAATAAAGAGAGAAAGAGAGGTTGGATGTGGATGCACATCCGCATCCTGATTAACTTACCAAATGCACCTGAAATGGTTAGTCTGAAAGCAAGATATGTACAAATTCAAATGCATAAACAAATCAAGGGATAAAAAATTGAAATTGCATCCAAGGGTACCCTAAGCACTCATGAAATCACCATCCAAAGGGGGAGGTCTAAAGGTTTACCAAGTTCAAGTTATGGTCATCCTAAAATTTGCTAGGGGTTTGGATACTTCTCAATGAAAAATGCCAAACAATTTGAAAGTGCAAGATAAAAATGTGACAAAAATATATTTAGAAACTAGAGGTCAAAAGTTAAAGATAGCAAAAAGAATCAAATGCAAACTCATCTTTGTTTGAAAGTTGTGAATTTTTGAAGTTAGGGTTAGAAAACATGAAATTTAGGAACCCTAATTCAAAGGAAAATGGCAAAGTATGATAAAAAACAAAAACGAAATTTGTGAGATGAGTTTGTAAATGTTTGTAAATGTTTAAAGGACCTCTCTGAATTTTTTTGTGATTTTTAGATACTTTAAAGTATTTTTAATTAATAAAATGGAATTAATTAATTAAAATATACAATTAAAGTATTTAAAAATGCATTTTTTAATGAAAAAATAAAAATAAAAATATTTTTGGTTTCTGAAAATTAATTAATGTGATGATAAAAAATTTCAAAATTTTTAAATGACTTTTGGTGTTTTTAATGATTAAAAGAAAAGAAAACAAAATAAATGAAAATAAAAATAAAAGAAATTGAAAAGTATGTTGAATCAATGGTCCATATGCGAATTTGATGAGATCAAAGGCCAGGATGAGAAGTCTGTTTGACTTGAGGTATGAAAGATCTAAGGCTGTGGTTTAAACATGAGATTCGCGCGCTATCCAAGGGTCCATATTTAATCTGACCTAATTAATTATAATTAATTTAATTAAGTGAAATTAAGGTTTAATGAACTAATCCAAGCCGTCCACGCACTAACCCTAATCAAGATCTAAGGGACAGGATTCAATCTGGGCAACTAATTGTGATTAGCCCTAATTACTTTCAGGTGACCGGAGATGAGCTCCGGTAATCTTCTCCGACAACCAAAAATGCCAACTTCCTATACAAGCTTCTAAACTTCAAATTTCTTGCCCAGAAACACTCTCCTGACATCATACATCACTAATCAACAAACAAAATTCATTTATCATGCATCATAAAGCTGAATCGAATCAAACAAGTTCTAGGTCAAAAATTTCAGAACATCGTGAAATCCTCATCTCTAACCTATTTTCAATTCTAATCATATCAGGATCATCAAGGAAGCATGGAGAATCATTTTAGAACTTAAAATCATGCTTCTGAAGAAAAAAAAGTTCATGAAGGTTACCTGAGATGGAATCTTTCAAAATGCAGCTTTTTGGGCTTCCCTTTTGTGCAATCCAACCTCTTTTGATCTCCTGAGCTCAATGGAATGCTTGAATGGAGTTTAGAGTGGCTATTTTGAGTGTTTGGTTTCTGAAGTTGCAGAAATCGTGTTTGAGTTTGAGGGTGTTTCAGGCTATGGTGATGGGTGGGAAACGATCCTTAGGCTATGAGGAGTTGAATGGTGAAAGAAATTTTGGTTTTTGTTGGCTGGATTGTGAAATTCGATAGCATGAAGGTTTTGAGGATTTTTTCTCAATCTGAAGTTGTGTCTTGTTTCAGGCCATGAAGGGTGTTGATTTATAGTGCTTATGGTTTGCATAAGCCATACCATTGGTCAGGATAGTTGGTGTGACACTGTGTGATTGGTATGGGAGGAAAATGCAAAAAGTCAAGTTTATGTGTACTATACGTATGGGCCATGGTAGAGGAGATTTTTGTGCTTGGATTGCTTCAGCTAGCTTCAAGGAAGGCCATTGGATCAAGTTTATGCAGCTGAAGGGCCTTGATCATGTGTTCTCATAGTTTATGCAATTTGGCATCTTTGAAGTTTCTTAAGAATCAAGTCATTAAAACCCTAGGTTCAAAGGTCAATTCTGATCTTTAGAAGTTGCTTGAACATGTTATGATACATTTGAGCACATGAGAGGTTACTTATAAGCTTGAAATGCCAATATGCAAAAATCCCTCTTTGACATGAACATGAAATTTATGTGATTTTTCCCAACTTTGCAAGGCCATAACTTGAGTTCTAGGAAGAATTAGAATGAGTTCTTGTACTTTTCGAAAATGGGAGGATCCAATCTATAACTTTCATGTTTGAAGAAATTTCATTTGAAACCTTTTTGATCAAGAAAGAGGAGGTTGAAAATCTTTCCCAAAATAGAAAGTTTACATTACAAGTTATTTCCATTTTTGGCAAGTTTTGGCTTTGTTCATTTTTCTTCAACTTTGTGAACTTCCAAGTATTCCAATGATAAAATAAAGACCATATGACTTCAAATTGATGATGATGACCCATTGGTACCCTTGTTGGGGGCCTCAGATGCCTAGAATCTGAATTTTCTTGCTCAGGAAGTTACCACTTGATCAGATGACTTCCATATTGAATATTTCCATGAAATTTGATACACATGCTCCTTATATCATATATGGACCAATAGCAACAAGAATGACCAAATTTTTTGGGTGTAAGGCCTCTGAAACTAAAATCCTAATTTCAGGTCATCTGTGTAGGAGCTCAGCTTAGCTTCAATACCTCTGCAATGCTTTGACATTTCTTGATTTCAATGGGGCCATGGGGGCATAAGATGATCATAGACCACTCAAGGACTCTCTTGGCATGCTTCAAGGCCTTTGAGATAGCTCAAACCACTTCTAAAATTCATCTGATCACAAACCCTGGCTATGTAGTTATGCAGTGAAATAAAACTATGCAGTGTAAGATGGAATGCTTATGCAATGCAATATGAAGGATCATAAGCCAAGGTGTGAGAAAGAGAGAGTGAAATATTGGGGTGTTTACAGAACGCACCAAGAGAAAACAGTTTCTTCTCAAATCAGGTACATACCTGACTTTATTTAATAACCTTATTGACTCTTCATGGAGCTTGAATCTCACAGATCTAACACCTACAATCTTGTAGGCTTTGTTATTTCCCAGCAGTATTGATCCACCATCTTGATCACACAATTCCTCAAACATGTATTTGCTTGGAATCTCGTGCCAAGTACACCCTGAATCCATAATCCACTCCTTGTTAGAGTCGCTACTTGAAATCACCAGGACATCAGATGATTCTAAATCATCTTGCACAATGACTGTATTACCATTATCCTTTTCACCATGATCTTTCAGGCGTTCAAGACACACCTTTCTTGTATGACCCTCTTTCTTACAATGATAACATCAAATACTAGATGCCTAGCCAATATAAGACTTATGTTGTCTTTTACCTTTCTTTTTGTCAAACCTACCATCTTTCTTCAAGAATTTCCCCTTAACGGACAAGCCTTCACCAACAGATGATGACTTGTGCTCCTTTCATTTGTTCAAATATTTAGAGTACAAAGCAGATTGAATATTTTAAAAGGCCAACAATGTAATACCCATATATAAAAGACATACATCAAAGCATATTTTTCATATATAAATTTAAGTTTGGTACTGAAATACAACAAGTTCTTAGTAACAAATTGCATAAATATAGTCACTACAATATAAGGTACTAATACAAAAGTCTATAAATAATACAAGATGTTCACAAATAAAAAGTCTAAGAACTAGATCAGAAGATCTCAAAAGTCCACAGCGGAAGAAAGCCATCAAACAAGCAAAGATAATCAAGTTACCTTATCTTTACCCTTTGCGGAACCTGAAGTACATGAAATAACAACATCAACATGGGGTGAGATAAAGCATCTCAGTGAGTTCCCTATCTTAGAGTTCTCTCGACTCTAAAAGGTTCGAATCTAGACACTACTCAAGTCGGGGAAAAACCTAGACTTCGAGTTCATATAAAACTAGAGACATCAAAGTAAAATAAAACGGAGCACATACAAGGTGCTTTAAGGCATCTTTTCCCGCCCATCCACACTCCCCGATGGCAAGCAAGTACAGGTCACTCGATCCTTAACGTATAAATAACATTCCTCGCCCAACCACACTCCCCGATGGCAAGAAAGCACGGGTCACTCATTATCTATCAAAGGTACTTTCCCCGCCAAGCCACACTCCCAAGTGGCAAGCAAGCACGGGTCATGGTACCTTACCACAAAGTAACTTTCCTCTCCCATCCACACTCCCCTATGGCAAGCAAGCACGAGTCACGATTACTTTTCCTAATGGATAACTTTCCCCGCCCAACCACACTCCCAGGTGGCAAGCAAGCACGAGTCACTGTTATCCATTAAGGGATTCGAATCCGCAAATTAATTATGTTTACCCGGTCGTCCCACCTCTTGAGATCTCGACACGGGCAACGCATAATTAAATTAGGATTTTAACATGATGGGAACAAAACCTCCATCCTATCATAACTACCTAGCTTGAGGACATTATCCGAGTATCAATGCCTAATCATTGTCATGTCTCTAAAATGGTTCCATAACAACCTAGGGTAAACCTAGCTACCTCAAAAGTTATGCCTTTTATTTCCTTTAGTTCACAAATTCCCTAACTTAACATAATTACGGTTTATTCGATAAGTCGGGTAAAAATAATATTTTTTCGGCACCAAGTGATAGTACATAATTTTAGCTTTAATTCGGTATAAAGAACACTTATATCGGATAACTGACGAAAAAGTTATGAATTTTCAAAGTTTGGAACAAAATAATTTTCCCCCATAGCTACAACGTTAACCGGTTAACCAAACCAGAAAACAAAACACAAAGGCAAAACACAACAGCGTTAACCGGTTAACGCCATGGGTTAACCGGTTAACCAGAAACCAGAAGCTGAAAAACACGTTTTTATGATAACAAAACTTACCAAAATCAATTCAAATCAACTTCAAACCTCAAAACAATTCATAATGATGTTCCTATACCTAATGACAACATGCTTAAGCATTTTTATCGATTTCTAACCGTTTAATCTACCGATTCTAAGATTTTTCCATAAAAACCCTAAAACTCATAAACTCTAAAACTCAACTAAAAAATCTTAAAACAAAAGTTCTAACTATGAACCCACCTCTAGCAAGAAGATTGGAGAAGATTGAGTGATGAATGGATGGTGGAAGCTTCAAGATCAAGAGCTCTCTTCTTCTTCTTCTTCTTCTTCTTCTTCTTCAATATCTCATTTTCTTCTTATTTCTCTCCCTTTTTTTCTTTCCCTTTCTATGTTTCTATTTATGAAAACAAATAGAAAGAAAACTTAAGTCTTAAAGGAAAACATATTTTCCTATCAACGGGTTCAAATAGAGAGTATCCAAAAATGTCTCTTAATCCACAATTTTATAAAATCTCTGAGTCAGCTAATATTAGTTAATAAAATAAAATCCCGCTGATTGCTCTAATTATTTCTGTTAAAATCTCTTAGAGAAATCCGAAACCTTATTAATATCAAATAATATTATTCAGAGCATTAAATAAATTACAGGGTATTATATCCTACCCCCTTAAATAGAAATTCGTCCTCGAATTTAAAAGATTACCTGAACAAGTGAGGATATGATTCCCGCATCTCCGATTCCAACTCCCATGTAGCATCTCCCGGATGCGTCACATCCCATTATACCTTAACAAGTGGAATCTTTTTGTTCCTTAACACCTTGGTTTCTCTTCCAATAATACGGCTCAGTAGGGTTCAAAAGTCATATTTGCTTCTATCTCGATAAAATCCGGCAAAATAGGCTGAAGAGGATCAAGAACGAACCTACGAAGTTGAGATACATGGAAAAAATCATGCATTTCAGATAGAGAAGGTGGTAAGGCTAATCTGTAAACAACTTCACCAATCCTTTATAAGATCTGATACGGTCCTACGTATCTCGGACTTAACTCGTGCGACTTAAACGGTCCTTTCAATCTCAATCTCAGAGTGACTTTCAAGTAAACATGATCACCATCATCAAATTTCAAAGGTCTTCTTCGATTGTCAGCATAACTCTTTTGACGATCTTGGGCTTGCTTAATCTTTTCTTGAATCATCTGAATCTTTTCCGTAGTATCTTGGATAAATTCGGGTCTTAACATCCTATCTTCACCCACTTTCGACCAACATAAAGGCGTCATACACTTCCTTCCATATAAAGCCTCATACAGAGCCATTCTGATGCTTGCATGGTAACTGTTATTGTAAGAGAACTCGGTCAATGGCAAGAGTTCCTTCCAATCTCCTTTACTTTCCAACACACAAGCCCTTAACATATCTTCCATTATTTGAATTGTACGTTCCGTCTTACCATCCGTTTGAGGATGATTAGAAGTGCCCAAATGTAAATCCGTACCCATAACCGGTTGGAACACTTTCCAAAACCTCGAAGTAAACTTTGGATCTCTATCAGACACAATGTTATACATAACACCATGCAACCTTACAATCTCAACAATAAACAACCTCTCAAGATGACTTGCCTTATACGTAGTCTTAACGGCTAAGAAATGCGCATATTTCGTTAGTCGATCCACAATCACCCAAACAGAATCATAACCACCTTGAGTACTCGTCAAACCCACTGCAAAATCCATAGAAATACTATCACACTTCCAATTTGGGATGTTCAAAGGTTGTAACAGACCACCTGGTCTTTGGTGCTCAATCTTTACTTGTTGACACACCGCACATTCAGACACAAATACCGCAATATCCTTCTTCATACCGGTCCACAATACTCTTTCTTCAAGTCTTGATACATCTTCGAAGAACCCGGATGTATCGTAAAAGAACCTTTATGGGCTTCCTCCAAAATCTTTCTCTTTAACACATCATCATTCGGAATGCAAATTCTTTGGTTAAATAGGATAATCCCATCCAATGCTCTTACAAAACCCGGTTGGAGTAACATCTATTGCAACTTCTCATCTAGAACTTGTGCTTGTTGAATTTCATTCCTTAAGGTAGAATTGATATTAAAATTTTCCATAATCACACCATTCAGAGTCCATACAAACTGAAGGTTAAGGTCTCGAAACTTCTCCAACAATGCATATTCCAACACCATCAATTCGGCACCATGAATCACTTTCCTACTTAAAGCATCTGCCACTTTGTTCGCTTTTCCCGGATGATACTTCAATTCAAGGTCATAATCTTTCAAATACTCCATCCACCTTCTTTGTCTCATATTCAATTCCTTCTTATCAAAGAGATACTTCAAACTTTTATGATCACTGAACATCTCAAAACGCACACCATACAGATAGTGCCGCCACACTTTTAAAGTAAACACCACGACCGCCAATTCCAAATGATGAGTTGGGTAAATCTTCTCATGAATTCTCCACTATTTAGGAGCATAAGCTACAACTTGACCTTCTTGCATAAGAACACCTTCTAATCCCATCTTATAAGCATCGCAAAACACTTCGTAAGATTTGCTAGGACCGAGAATGATCAAAACTGGATCAGTTGTCAACCTCTCCTTCAAACACACAAAACTTTGCTCACAACTAGAATCCTGTTCATAAGTGAAGTCCTTCCTAGTAAGCTTAGTCAATGGTATCGCCAACTGATAAAACCTTTAATGAACCTTCTGTAGTAACCTGCCAAACCTAAGAAACTTCTCACTTCTGAAACACTCTTAGGTCTCTCCCAATTAATCACGGCTTTGATCTTTGACGGATCCACTGCTACACCTCCCTGAGATATAACATGTCCAAGAAACTTGACATCTGACATCCAAAACTCACACTTGCTAAACTTGGCAAAAAGTTGCTTCTCTTGCAATACCGATAAAACAATCCTCAGATGTTCTTCGTGCTCTTGTGGAGTACGAGAATAAATAAGAATGTCATCAATAAAGATCACAACAAACTGATCTAAATAAGCTTGAAATATCCAATTCATGTAATCCATAAAAACAGCTGGAGCATTCAACACACCGAAAGGCATCACTAGGAATTCATAATGACCATAACGAGTTCTGAACACAGTCTTTGGAACATCGGAACTCTTCGCATGAATCTGATGATAGCCCGAACTCAGATCAATCTTTTAGAACATACATACTCTTTTCAATTGATCTAAGAGGTCGTCTATCCTCGGTAAGGGATACTTGTTCTTGATAGTAACCTTGTTCAGCTTACAGTAATCAATACATAACCGCATACCACCGTCCTACTTCTTCACCAATAAAATAGGAGCTCCCCACGGTGAAACACTTGGTCTAACAAAATGCTTAGCCATCAAATCCTCTAACTGATCCTTCAATTCTCTTAACTCAAGCGGTGCCATCCGATAAGGGGAAACATATATAGGAGTTGTTCCCGGTATCAGGTCAGATAAGAATTAAACTTCCCTAACCGGAGGTAAGGAATTGAAATCCTCGGGAAAAACATCAGGAAATTCACAGACTATTGGAATATTCAGAACTTGCTGACCATTACTCTCCTCTTTAGTAAGGGCAAGCAAACCAAACTTCTCTTTCTCAAATAAAAAGTTTACCATTCTAACCGTACCTTCTAAGATCGTTGTCAAAACATCTTTCGGAGGCGCTTCCACGGATGGAGTGAGGTTAAACTTCTCTTCACACCCAATAAACATAGAATTAATAGATAACCAATCCATTCCCAGGATAACATCAACTTTCTTAAGGGGCAGACAAATAAGATCAATCTGGAAAACTCTACCATCCACAGACAAAGTACAATTCTCACACATAAGAGGTGTCTCAACGGTTTCATCCATAGCAATAGTAACCACCATTGGAGGAGACAAGGGAAAAACTTGCAACCCAAGTCGCTTCACACAACTAGTAGACACAAAGGAGTGTGTTGCTCCACAATTAAATAAAACAAGATAATGATGTTTATTAACAAGACATGTACTCGCAATAAGAGAGTTGTCGGCTTTGGTCTTTCTAGCATCCATAGTATAAACCATTTCTTGAACTTGATTCCTTGGCTTGGTACAATCTCTTGACAGATGGCCCATTTCATTACAATTGTAACACCTTACACCTCCATCTCTTTGACACCTACCAAAATGAAGCTTGCTACAAATCTTACACACGGGTGGAGTGTTAGGTCCAACACTTTGAACTTGCTTCCCTTTGAAGGGTTGAGGCTTTGTCCTAAAAGGCTGATTAGTCCTTCCACGATCACTATGAATAACTCTTCCAACACTTGCTTCAACTTGCACCTTCATTAAACTATGCTCAGCAACATAACATTGTCTCAACATTTCAGAATAAGTAGTGAACTCCCTCTGAGAGACACTATGTGAAATCTCGACCCTTAGTCCAAACAAAAACTGATCAATCTTCCACCTTTCATCTGGAGCATACATATCTTGCCTAGAATAAGCCGCCATGTCTTCAAACTTTTCTACATAACTGGTCACAGTCACGATTCCTTGTCTAAGCTGCTGAAACTCAAATTCCTTCTGGGTCCTCAAAGAACTCGGAAAATACTTCTCCATGAAAGTTATCTTAAACTGTTCGCACACTTTCAGAACTCCTTGCACAATCATAAGATTAGAAGCACTCTCCCACCACCTAACTACAGGACCTTTCAACAAATGTGATGCAAAAGTCACCTTATTCTCTTTACTACACAGCACGATCTGAAAGATTCTCTCCATTCCAGTTATCCATTCACGAGCTTTAATCGGATCCAAACCACCATGAAATTATTGAGGATTTCATGCGGAAGAAATCACGGAAAGTTCCACCTTCAGTTTCAGGAACGACCACCTGAGGACGAAGACCCCCATTAATTTGGTGCATTATCTCCTACATAAACTGATTTTGTTGTTGCTGCATCTGCTGCATGAACTGAAACAGATGAGCATTCCCTTCACCACCCGGCTAATCATTAACATGAGGAGTGGTGTTAGGCCGACCACGAGAACCATGCCTACTAGCCATATCCCTAAATGTCATTAAAACATGATTAAGTTGACCAGACTCAATACCATATACATAACATTTAGTTCTACAGCGAGATTACATATATGAAAGGAAATAACACTTATAATATTCCAAGGCTAGGTCGAGGATACGACCTGCTCTGATACCAACTGTAATACCCATATATAAAAGACATACATCAAAGCATATTTTTCATATATAAATTTAAGTTTGGTACTGAAATACAACAAGTTCTTAGTAACACATTGCATAAATATAACCACTACAACATAAGGTACTAATACAAAGGGCTATAAATAATACAATATGTTCACAAATAAAAAGTCTAAGAACTAGATCCGAAGATCTCAAAAGTCCACAGCGGAAGAAAGCCATCAAACAAGCAAAGATAATCAAATTGCCTTATCTTTACCCTCTGCGGAACCTGAAGTACCTGAAATAACAACATCAACATGGGGTGAGATAAAACATCTTAGTGAGTTCCATATCTTGGAGTTCTCTCGGCTCTAAAAGGTTTGAATCTAGACACTACTCAAGTCGGGGGAAAACCTAGACTTCGAGTTCACATAAAACTAGAGACATCAAAGTAAAATAAAACGGAGCACACACAAGGTGCTTTAAGGCATTTTTCCCCGCCCAGCCACACTCCCCGGTGGCAAGCAAGTACGGGTCACTCGATCCTTAACGTATAAATAACTTTACCTGCCCAACCACACTCCTCGGTGGCAAGCAAGCATGAGTCACTCATTATCTATTCAAGGTACTTTCCCCACCCAGCCACACTCCCAGGTGACAAGCAAGCACGGGTCACGGTACCTTACCACAAAGTAACTTTCCCCGCCCAGCCACACTCCCCGATGGCAAACAAGCACGGGTCACTGTTACTTTTCCTAATGGATAACTTTCCCCGCCCAACCACACTCCCAGGTGGCAAGCAAGCATGGGTCACGGTTATCCCTTAAGGGATTCGAATCCACAAATTAATTATGTTTCCTCGGACGTCCCACCTCGTGAGATCTCGACACGAGCAACGCATAATTAAATTAGGATTTTAACGCGATGGGAACAAAACCTTCATCCTATCACAACTACCTAACCCGATGACACTATCCGAGTATCGACGCCTAAGTATTGTCATGTCTCTAAAATGGTTCTGTAACAACCTAGGGTAAACCTATCTACCTCACAAGTTATGCCTTTTATTTCCTTTAGTTCACAAATTCACTAACTTAACATAATTACAGTTTATTCAAAAAGTCGGGTAAAAATAATGTTTTTTTCGGCACCAAGTAATAGTACATAATTTTAGCTTTAATTCGGTATAAAGAACACTTAAATCGGATAATCGACGAAAATGCTATGAATTTTCAAAGTTTGGAACAAAATATTTTTTCCTCATAACTACAACGTTTACCGGTTAACGCCTGGGGTTAACCGGTTAACCAAACCAGGAAACAGAACACAGAGGCAAAACACAACAACGTTAACCGGTTAATCCCCTGGGTTAATCAATTAACCAGAAACCAGAAGCTGAAAAACACGTTTTTATGATAACAAAACTTACCAAAATCAATTCAAATCAACTTCAAACCTGAAAACAATTCATAACAATGTTCATATACCTAATGACAACATGCTCAAGCATTTTTATGGATTTCTAACTGTTTAATCTACCGATTCTAAGATTTTTCCATAAAAACCCTAAAACTCATAAACTTTAAAACTCAACAAAAAAATCTTAAGACAAAAGTTCTAACTATGAACCCACCTCTATCAAGAAGATTGGAGAAGATTGAGTGATGAATGGATAGTGGAAGCTTCAAGATCAAGAGCTTTCTTCTTCTTCTTCAAGACCTCCTCTTCTTCTTCTTTCTCTCCCTTTTCTTCTTTCCCTTTCTATGTTTCTATTTATGAAAAAAAATAGAAAGAAAACTTAAGTCTTAAAGGAAAACATATTTTCCTACCAACGGGTCCAAATAGAGAGTATCCAAAATGTCTCTTAATCCACAATTTTATAAAATCTCTGAGTCAACTAATATTAGTTAATAAAATAAAATCACGCTGATTGCGCTAATTATTTATGTTAAAATCTCTTAGAGCAATTCAGAACCTTATTAATATCAAATAATATTATTCATAGCATTAAATAAATTATGGGGTATTACAAACAACTCCCTTCCATACGAGAGAGTTTCTTTGAAGTGAACATGTGTTTTGGGCAAAACGCACAACAACAACACTTAATCTTCATCATCGATCTTCACATCAATAATTTAAAGATCAAGAATTACTTTGTTGAGCATATCCAACTTCTCAACCAACATTTTGTATTCACTTATCTTGAATGTCAATATGTAAAACATTAACTGTTATATGTATGTAAATTTGTAGATTTATCACAAACCAAATAAGTTCAAACTCAATACGCATATTTAACATATATGTAACTTTTAACACAAAAGTAAAACTTTTTACACAAAACGTGTCCATGTTTAACACATAAAAAACATCTATCAAAATGGGACTCCATAAAGAACCATGTAAACCACAATGCAGCAGTTTCGTAAATAAAATTGGCAATGCATTATGCAGGAAAACATAAAATAAAAATAAAAAACTCTCATACCACTGATGCTTACAGAAAACACAAAACTTAAATAAGCTCATCTAATGTTGTCAGCTACTTGTAAACACATAAGCCTCAATGAATAAGTGGTGAAAAACATAGAACTTCCGATAAAAAATTATAACCTCATACAATTTAACTTTAAAACTAGTTCAGAATGTCTTTACTAAACCAGTAAAAAATTTGTAACATTTTATCACCCTTCATAAATTTGTTTTATGGATCAAAACAATGTTGTAGAAGAATGACGTAAACAATACAAATATCCATAACGTTTTCTTTACAAACAACATGAACAAAAACCAGAAACAAATCTTTTGGAACATTCATCTTGAAACAAATGAAAAGTCATAAAAAGTGCAACTTAAAATCTTCTTCGAACACATAAAGGCAAGATGAATGTGATCTATTTTCGAAAAATTGTTGGATCTCTTACCTTTCGAAACAAAGCAGACAAGATGAATATGTAGAATAAAGATGATGTTATTTCTTGAAGTTTTTGTTGAAGTTGGTGGAACAAGGAGAAAAGATGTGACAAAATGAAACTTCTGAAAAGAGGAAAACCAGATACAAGAAAAATAAGTGATTTTAAGACAAATAGAAATTTACGAGAATAATGACCAATACCGATATGACAAGTGGTAGTAGCAACGAATATGACTGATACAAAAGAAATGAATATATGATTTACTTTTTTACCCTTTAATTAGGCATGAGTTAAAATTGATTAAAAGAGTATATTATGGTGTTTGGGTACATCTTTCATTAATCGATAGATAGATAGTTGATTGTGGGCTTAATTCATCTTTTTGTCCCTTAAATTAATTTGTTATTTCTATTTAATCCCATAACTCTAAAACGTTACAATGTAGTCCTTTTATTCAACCTCCGTTAGAGTATTACATCGTTTTTGTTAAGTTCAAATTGAAAACGTTAGAAATGATTGATGTGGTATGAACTTAAATTGATGTGGCATTTATTTTATTTTTAAGTAGAGGAATAAATGGTATGATATTTTTTGGATTTGTTGTTTTCTTTTAGTAAAATAAATTGAAGAACTCCCATTTCATTTTCAACTTTCAAGTGTTTCACCAGGTGGGAAGAATAAATTCCTATCAGCTTCCATTTTATTTTCTACGACGCGCCATTGCTGCACTTTTTTCTTCTACCTTCTCCTCATCATCAGAAATGAATCGCCGACACTGCTTTCTACCTCATCTACCGTCCCCACCTTCCTTCGCCGACACTGCTTTTTCCCCCCATTTTTTTATATTTGATTTTCATAATATTAGTTTGTTTAAGTTGATTAGGTTAATTGAATTGAATCATTAGGCCTAATTATTGTATGTAGTTTCTGTGGTTCACCAATTTGTTGCTGGATTTATGATTCCTTGTCATTATTTATAGTTTTTTTAATTGAAATCTCTTACATTCGCTATAGTCTTTTAATTATTTTAGGAATCAATAATATTGATAGGTGTTGTAGTTTAACATTGATTATCCTATTTAGTTGATTCATGAAGTTGTTGTAATGATATTTTTGATGGAAATCTGTAACTGCCGAGAATTCAAATTCATTTTAATATCTCACTTTTGTTTGAAAGCATATTTCGAAAGGTATTTCATGGAAATGATAGTCATATATTTTTGGAAGGTATTTTTCCTTCACCGTCTACTGCTTTCAAGTTATTTAATAGTTTATGAATTTTCTGGATTTTATATTTTATAATGTTGTGAAATGATGCATGGTTTATTGAAGTTTTAAGGAGTTTTTACTGTGGAGAAACTATCGAGGTTTCGTTGATGTTAATATGAGTTTTAATTTCAAATTTTGATTGTGTTTGTGCAGAGGAAAAATTCCAACTTTAATTAATTATGTTTTTTTATTAATGATTTTTATGTAAATTAATTAATTAATATTTTTTATGTAAATTAATTAATGATTTTTATGTTTTTTAATTAATTATGTAAATTATATAAATTAATTAATTATGTTTTTTTTTAATTTGTATTATCTATTTTTTTTATTCAACATCTATTTGGTACGCTACAGTGACAATCATTAACGGTTAAACATAAGAATTAACGAAATGAATTAAAGATCTTAACGGAAACAATATTATGAGACTAACTTGAAACATTTTTTTATTGATAGACTAAATCGAAATTCAAAATTATTTTAAAGGACTTGAGAACTAATTATGCCTTGTAATATTTACTTCAAAATAAACAAATTACTTCAAAATAACTATAGACTCCAAATATATCAAGACTAGGTTGTATTGTACTATTCAGGAGTGAGTCTAACCGTTTAAGACCGAACTCGAAGTTGAGGAAATCCGCAAGAAGTAACGCAGCAGAGTAAACTGCGTTTAACTTCATGTTAAAAAAAATTGTCAAAAAAAAATTCATGTTAAAAAAAAGAAGGCAAAATATCCAAAATAGTCCTTTAACTCCATCACTGGGTCCAATATGGTCCCTTATCTCTAAAAAGTGACAAAAAGGTCCTTTAATTTGTTAAATTGTACCAAATAGATCCTTTCCGTCCCCCCCCCCCCCAAACAAACGTTAAATTTTCTATACGTGGCAGCTGATATGGCTTCATCTTCCTCCTTTAAACTGAGATTCTTCATCCCCAAATAGTTTCATGATTTTCTAGGGTTCTGCAAAAATTTCTCTTCATCCATCCCCAAATTGATTCAAGAAATAGTAAAATCATAGAGTCACGAAGATGAAATCCAGTGGGTCGACGCCAGCGCCAGTGATGAAAGCAAAACACGGTTATGATGGGTGTTCTTCGAAGGAAGGATCAAATGTCAACACAAGCACAACTTGGAAACCTATATGTCACTGTGGGGATTTAGCTGTTCTTCGTATGGCCACAACATTCAAGAACTATGGGAAACATTTTTGGGGATGTCCTAATTTTAAGGTATGTCATATGTATGTTTGTTTAAAATCTGTAGTTGTATTTGTGTTTTAAAATGGTTGATGTTGAAGATGGTATTTTGCAGGGATCAAGCAATGCTGGTTGTGGGTACTTTGGATGGTATTTTGAAAAGGTTGGAGATGAGAATGAGCAATATTTGATGGATATAATTGAGAAGCTCTCAAAGTCAGTGGCAAAGGCTCAAGTGACTATTGAAGAATATGGGAAACAAATAAGCAAAATGGAAAATGACATGAAGAAGCTCATGAAGTTGATAAAATTCTGGAAATTGATTTTGTTTATAGGCCTTGTTGTAGTTGTTTTTAGAATGCTTTAGGATGTTGTTGAATCAATTTGTTCTCACTGTTTTTAGAATGCTTTAGGATGTTGTTGTTGTTGAATCAATTTGTTGTCAATGTAGTTGACAGTACCAATTAGACATTTGTAATGGATTATTTGTGATCAATGGTAGTTGTTATTGTTATGTTGACAGTACCATAATGTTAGCATTTGTTATCAGCTAAACATAATTGACATAATTGCTAAACATAATTGAAATAATTGCTTATCGGATTTGACAAAACAGAATTGTTACATTGACAGAACCAAACATAATTGACATAATTGCTTATCATAATTGACAAAACAAAATTCTTACATTGACAAAACCATAATGTTAGCAGTACCATATGTCTTAACACATAACATAGTCTAATACAACAAAACACATAACATTGACAAAATTGTCTTAACATTGACATAGTTTAATACAACTAAACAAAATACAACAATCCAAACAAAATGCATCTTCCTAAAGTTTCCAAGTCTTGGTTGATCTCTTTGTTGGTGTACTTCTCCTTGTTGTTGGGCCTACAACAGTCTTGGCTGCACTCGTCCTGGTGGTTGGGCCTGGGGGCATGAAAGGCTTAGTTGACCTTCTGAAAGATAGCTTGTTTGGCCTTCCTTGATCTTGCTTGGTTTTCCTTGAATTATGCTGAGGTTGAACTTGTGATGGCTGCTGAGACTATGATGGCTGCTGAGATTGTGCAACATGCTGAGGTTGTGAAGCATGCTGAGTTTGTGAAGTCTGCTGAGATTGTAAAGCATGCTGAGATTGTGAAGCATGCTGAGATTGTGCAGCCTACTGAGATTGCACATGTGATGGTTGCTGAATAGATGCTTCAGATGGATGGCCTTGTGATACCTGCTGACTGGTGTGGTCCTTGCAGGTCAGTTTATTATGACATACTTTTTTGCACCTGCTACACCTAACATTAAACCCAGTCCTTCTCATCTTTTATTCTGAACCATCAATCTCACCTTGCTCTAAATTTCTTCTTTTCTTTGGCCTTCCAGGCATCTTCCTATACTTAGGAGGCTGCACATCTGGATATTCAGTTCTGGCCCACAAATTAGAACCATTAACTGGAAAAATCACAAATTCATAGACCTCCATGTATCTCTCCTTTCTATAATATTCTGGAATGTAGTCAGCAATGTTGTAGTTTCTACTCTTCATAGCTGACAAGGCATGCACACAAGGTAGCCCTGTCAGCTCCCATCTTCTACATGAACAACTTTGCTCCGTAAGGTCTATAGTGAATTTATCTGCTTGGTTTTCTAGATGCCTCACCTTAAAAATATGTTCAGAAGCCATCCTATAAGCACAAAACAGAATTGAATTCACTAATAATCCACTATAAGCACAAAACAAAATTGAATTCATATACCAATTACTAATAATCTACTATAAGCAACAAAACAGAATTGAATTCCTTCATTAATCTACTATAAGCACAAAACAATTCATATACCTGACAATCCAAAGGTTGGTGTAAGAGCTTGTTTTTTCAACTTTCTTTCTTATGTTTGGTAGGACTTCCCCATCAGCCAGATTCTGAAATTATTATAAAGATGTCTGACACAAAATCTTTGCTCAACTCCAGGTAGCAACTCATCCATGACAGGTAATAAACCCTTAGTGCAACAAAAATAGCATAAGTTAGTACAAATAACATAAGTACCTATAAGTGAACATAACTTAGAAATTATAACTTAGACCATATTTACCTTTTGTTGATCAGATATATAGGTGTATGTGAGACACTTTTCTCTCCCACCTAGATCATCAATAAGAAGCTCCAAGAACCAAGTCCAGTTATCTTTATTTTCACTTTCAACCACAGCAAATGCTATTGGTAGCATTTGATCATTTGGATCTCTACCAATTGCTGCCAAGATTTGCCCTCCACACAACCCTTTCAAAAAATAACCATATAACCCAATGAAATGTCTACATAATTTAAAACTCTCCTTACAAGCAGCCAAGCAAATGTACAATCTCTTAAAATATGGTCTCTGATCTGCAGAACCCTCTAGTACAGGATGTACATTGACTTTCACAGTAGAACCTGGGTTAGATCTCAAAAGTTCATGACAATAGTCATAGATCCTTGTATAGTCCCCAAGAAAAGAACCATCTACCATGTCTCTAGCAGCAAATCTTGCTCTTATGGCCTTTTGCTTGCTAACACCTACATTCCATTTTTTGTGCCTTTTCCTTTATGTCCCTAAGCTTCAATCTTGGATTGGATTTTAGTGAATTCTGTAGCCTCTTACTTAACCATTTTGTACTCATTATCTTTACATTGTACTCTCTACTACAACTATGGTTGTCTATGATCTTCCTTAGTTGCCAAGAATCATCATTAGGTAACTTTGCACAGTAGGCTTCCCAATCACATCCTTCCTTGCATATAACCCTCACCCTTACCTTGTCATACTTAATGTACCTAAGACCCCTGCCAGATTGCACAACATATGATGCTATAGCTTCTTTGAAATCAACCTTGGTTGTGAAATACATCCCAACCTCCCATTTGAATTTCAACATGTCTTTCTGTAATTTAAAAATAGGGTACTTTTTCCTAACAACATCACTAGTATCATCACTTTCACACCCACTTTGTAAATCATCACTTTCATTATCACTAACTTTATCTTCACACTTTTCTTTACCCTTATTCATCTTCCCCTCTTGATCATTCACAGATTCCATCACATCACCCTCCTCCTCATCAAACTCATCTGATTCATCATCAAAACCAACTTCCATTGCACTGTCATAATTGAAGTTTTCATCATCACTATCATCTTCACTAACATCAGTATTATCCCCTTCATTCTCAGCATTCAGATTCACAGGATCAAAATTATTCACCTCAGCATTCAGATTCACAGGATCAGAATTATTCACAGGATCAATATTATTCCCTTCATTCTGATTCAAAACTTCCTCTTCCATCCTTGGAGTTGTATAATTCAAGGGATCAGTATTATTCACCTCAACATTAACTTCCTCAAGCATTGCAGCAAGAACTTTTTCAGTGTCATCCTCTTCCATCACATCTGCTTCTACTTCATCAATTGGACCATCATAGAAATCAGGTTGTGACAATATGTGTGTGATGTATATGTCAACCCTAAGGTGAATCCTAAACAAATCAGAAATCTCTAGGGCTCCTTTGTCATCAACCAAGGTGCTCATCCTAAATCTTTAAAACAACCTAGCAGTTCAAAATAACTCCATCTATCAACATTTATTTTCAATTCTGCAATCTCCCCCTTCGTATACACTCATCTCGTCATCCACAAATGCACCACTGTGGTGAATTGTAAGATTCAGGTACTCACTCATCTCTACTGACACAAATCCCTAATCGAAATCAAATAACCCTAAATCAGTAACTTTTCCGAAAAACCCTAAAACATACAAACCCTAAATCATTAAAGTAACTGCAATCGAATAACATTTCAAATTGTAAAATCGAATACCTGGTGGATTATGCTTCAGAAATGGATATGATGCTTCAAGCTTCAATGGTAGCTAGTTGTGATACTTCAAGCTTCAATGGTGCTGCGCTAGGGTTCCTCCTTTCTATTTTCACCAAGTTTCGTACAACTGGTTATGAAACTATGTGGTATACACTTTAGGCAAACACATCCTACATGGCAGATGAGTCACCCAAGCTAAGCTCCACATGTGTATGATAACTTGACTTTGACTAACGGTTGGTGAAGGAAGGACAAACGTGGTGCAATTTAACAAATTAAAGAAACTTTTTGTCACTTTTTAGAGATAAAAGACCATATTGGACCCAGTGATGGAGTTAAGGGACCAATTTGGGTATTTAGCAAAAAAAAAATTAAATAAAAACTACAAAAGGTAAAATAAAATTAAAAAAACCAGAAAAAATGGCATGAAATTGAAAAAAAGAATTTCGCAACCCAAGAACACAGTTTAGCAGATTATGCTAATGGAGGCTCGAAACCCTTCTCCAACTCCATCTCCGGTTCGAGTTCTCATTCGTCCACCACCGTCTTCTTCTGCTTCCTCCTCCTCCTCCACCACCACCGTTCATCCCTCATCGGCGCCACCTCCTTCCTCCGAAGGCGTAGTAGTCGTCGGCTTCATATCGCGACGACACGACGATTCAACTCATCTGCTCAACCGAGTCATCGATTCTAACGTCTTCGCTTCCGGTAACCTCGATAAGGCGTTACTCGTCGATGATGAAGAAGCTAGTGAATGGTTTAAGCGTAGAAGAATTAGTTACTTTCGTGACCGTGATAAGGGGATTTTGTTCCTTCACTTCTCTTCTGCTCGTTGTTCAACCGTTCACGATTCGGATGAACCTTCGCCGGGATTTGATTCTGTCGTTGAAGAGCATGAGTTTGGTGACCTACAGGGAATGCTTTTCATGTTCTCTGTAAGTCGTTCTCATCATCATTGCTTTAATCTTATCTTTGATTTTTTGAAATTTTGTTTTCTCTGTGCTAAGTTTGTTGAATTAGAGTAGGATTATGTTAACAAAACAGATTGGATTAGGAAATTAGGATTGAGGAACTGTAATGTTAGTGATTTAGATTTAGCTATTTTTATGTTATAAGAGGGTGTGTTTTTAGTGTGTACTTTATAGTAATGAAAATTTGCCTGGTTGGTTTAATGTAATTGACTAGTTAGAAATGCAGGTTTGTCATGTTATCATATATATTCAGGAGGGGTCACAGTTTGGTACTAGGGTTTTAAAGAATTTTCGTGTGCTACAAGCAGCAAAGCATGCTATGGCTCCGTTTGTTAGGTCACAAGGTGCACCGCCACCCTTACCGTCAAGAGTGCATTCTTCAGCTTCATTATCTTCTCGAGCTGCCTTGTCTGGGAATAATGCTTCTCCGGGAAGAGGTGTTGGTGTTGGTAACTTGAATCGCAATGCGTCAGCTGTGTCTCTGATGTCAGGTTTAGGATCTTATACTTCTTTGTTTCCGGGACAGTGCATACCTGTGATGCTGTTTGTGTTTGTGGATGACTTCTCTGATTTATCGGTTTCCAGTATGAATGGGGAGGACTCTTCGGACGTCTCTTCGCTTAATCAGTCTTCTAGTTTGAGTAGTGTAGCCAAGGCAAATTTGGCTGCTACTAAAGGTTCTGGTTCAGTTGTTGTACTGGCACGTCCTGCAAGTCGATCTGAAGGTGGACTTAGGAAGAAACTGCAGTCGTCTCTTGAAGCGCAATTTCGCTTTTTGATTAAGAAATGTAGAACATTATCTGGTTCTGAAGTTACTCACCCCGGTGTGAGAACTGGGGGTTCTTCAGCTTCTACAGCTCTCTTTTCACTTGATGCATCAAGGGCAGTTGTTTTGTTAGATCGACTTTCAGTTAATAAAGGTGAATCTCTTGAGTTTGCCACAGGACTTGTTGAAGATGTCTTGAATGGGAAAGCAACCTCAGATTCTCTTCTGCTGGAAAGCCATGGACAAATAGCAAGCAAAGAGGATTTAATATCTGTTAAAGAGTTCATTTACAGGCAATCTGATATTTTGAAAGGGAGAGGGGGGCTAGTTAATACCAACAGCGGCTCTGGTGTTGGTATGGTTGCCGTGGCAGCGGCGGCGGCGGCTGCCTCAGTTGCATCTAGCAAAACATTAACTGCTCCTGATCTTCCAAGTTTTGAAACTTGGTTAACTTCAAGTAGTCATATCTTGAGTAGAATTTTCTGTGCAAAAGGGGGTTGTTTAGATGAATTAGAAAATTTTAAAAGAAGGCCTCGTCCAAGGAACTCTGTTTCACCTGCAGTGGAAGAATCTTTGAAGGGTACAGATCCTTTAGATGTTGCAGTATCTTGGTTACAATGTGGTAGAGGGTTGAACACTAAGTTTTCAACTTTGTGGTGCCAAAGAGCCATTCCAGCTGCAAAGGAGATATATTTGAAAGATTTGCCTGCTTGTTATCCCACATCAGAACATGAAACTCACTTAAATAAGGCTTTGCATGCCTTTCACTCAAAGGTAAAAGGACCTGCAGTGCAAATTTTTGCAAAAACGTTGGAAGAGGAATGCTCTTCCATTTGGAAATCAGGAAGGCAACTATGTGATGCTGTTAGTTTGACGGGCAAACCGTGCAGGCATCAAAGGCATGATGTTGATGGCAGTAATTCAGAATTGGGATCTTTGTCCAAGCCACATTCAAGTGGCTACTTTTTCCTGCATGCATGTGCTTGTGGCCGTTCACGACAGTTACACCCAGACCCATTTGATTTTAAATCAGCTGATGCTTGCGGCTTCTTTGACTGTGATAAGCTACTTCCTGCAGTCAAACTACCAGAAACTGAAGTTGAAGGACCTGTTCATTCTTCTGCTTGGAGTTTGCTGCGTATTGGAGGTTCACGATACTACGAATCTTCCAAAGGCTTACTTCAGAGTGGATTTTGTGCTACTGAAAAATATCTTCTGAAATGGACAATATACCTGGAGAAACATAAAAGACTAAATGGTTCAACCGAGAGTACAGTGAAACAAAATTCTGTAATCAGGGGATCTAATGTTGAATATATTGCAGATGCAAAGAAAACCGGTGATGGACAAACTCACCCTGCTGTGGAGAGCGGAGCGGAAGACTATAGAACACCTTTAGATGTTACTAAAGCTGATAACAAAGATATAAGTTTCGGTAGAGGTTTTCCCATTTTCAAAATGAGAAAGCCTTTTTCTGAGGTAGTTGCTGGATCAGCGGCTGTTGATTCAGGATTCCCTCCTCTCCAGCAAAGGAAATTGCATACATCAGGTTCAGAGAAAGATATGAAACAAAGCAGGCCAAGTAATCAGAATACAGAAAGGATTAATGCAACGATCGATCATCAAATATCTCTCAAATTTCAAGATATGTCATTTACTGAGGGACCTCTTCATGGCAATGGAAATATTAATCGCAGAGACAGTGACCCTTTTTTGAGGATAGGTAGCAATGTAGTACCTGTACACCTTAATGGCGGTGAAAGGAGCAAACCCCATTCTTCTTTAAAGCATGTAATCGTCAATGTTGGATTTGAACATGAATGCCCCCGTGGCCATCGTTTCCTGTTAAATGCAGATCATCTCACTGAACTTGGATCCTTTTACTCATCATCTGATGAATCTAATTTATCTTCTTCTATGGAGCCCACTGAAAGAAATCAGGCATCTCATACTAGAGTAAGCAATAATGCTTCCTGGTCTAAAGTTCATCGAAGCTCAAATGAAATTCTTTCTCCATCCATTAATAAGGAAAGAGATGTTGGAAAGTCAAATGAAATCATTCCTAATGGTTATATGAATGCTGATGGACCAGTATATACTTCTATTCCACTGAAAGAAAAGAATTTGACATCTGTGAATATATTGGCAAAACCCTCCAATCTTATGAAAGATAGTGGACGAGATATGCATGCTAATAACAAGGGTGATGATGAACTTGCATTCTCCATGCTGAACCGAAATTTGCCTATCTATATGATCTGTCCTCACTGCAGGCGTTCTAGGAATAAGAAAGATACAGCAGAGGTTAAGTTTGCTAGCGGTATCTCACAGCTTAAAAGGATTTTTATGGTATGAGTTTCACCTTATATAAGCATTTAATTATGTTTCAATAGCATCAATTGATTTTAATATCGAAAACTGTTCAAATTTGTGTTTTCTTTCGTTTCGTGTTTTACACCTTGTCTGTGAATTACACTTGTTGCACACTTGCTTATTGTAAAAAAAGGCTAATATCACCCTAATTAAACTTTGCTTTCATCTCCTTTAACTTATTTCACTTTCTTTTTTTTTTTATTGCATAAGATAAACCAAAATTTCTATGAATGAATTTCAAGGTAAGGAATCGTTTATTGATGGGGACCAGTTTCTCTAACAAAATTTATGCTCGCTATACTGTCAAAGAAAGACACCACATGGATAATGAAATACTTTCAACCTTGATGTAAAGACTGGTTTTCTTTGTTGAAATAAAGGAAAAAACATGCATGAAGTTCTCAAATCAGACTATGACACGAGGATGTATTTTGCAAAATTGAGTACCCTCCTCCATTAAGAATATGTTTGCGAATTAGAAAAATATATCCTGGTGTAAACTTTTTATTTGATAACTTGTTGGTGATATAAAAATCTTGATCCAAGTTTTTTCCACTGTAAAACTAAAATGTTGAATTGCCTATTATTTTATAGAGAGCTGTGTTTTCCATTTGGCATCTACAAGATTAAATTGACTTGTAACTAATGAACCATTTACATTAACTTTTTTTGCTAGCCATTGACATGAGTGGTTGAAAACTGTGATGTTGATTTTGCTGGCGAATGTATTGGGTGCCACATGATATTTGATTTTCAGTTTATTTTCATGTTATGATGATAATTTTTTATGTAATATAAGAATTGCTATTATTAGATCAGCTACTTAATGTTTATATATCTTGCTGTAGGTCACACCAGCATTTCCTGTAATACTAGCAACATGCCCTGTTGTGCAATTTGAGGTACTCCTTTCTTTTTTTGGAACATACATGTTTAAAATGCCAAAGACTCGGGTAGATAACAGTAATACATCTCTACAAAATGGGTGTTTTAAGTTGGGAGAAATGTGTTCCCTATTTTATTTTTTTGTAGAGAAACTACCTTCTTTGTGTATTGGGCTCAACTTATTTTATAGCATATTTTATATAGAAGAGTGTATTTCTTTCGGTGTTAAATTTATGTTATGTGGCTTGGGGATATTTTATGAATACTTTTGTTATTCTTCTTAATTGTATAATCATCACATTATTTTGTCCTTGTAGACGTCATGCCTGCCTCCATCAGTTCAGGATCGTGAAAGGAAATTGCAGTTTAGCCTTGGATGTCAAGTGATCTTACCTCCAGATAGTTTCCTTACCCTTAAATTACCATTTATTTACGGCGTGCAGCTTGAAGATGGAAACAAGCATCCTCTTAATCCCTTTGAACAACAGCCAGAAATGACTGCCTGGATAACCAAGGGCACAGTACTGCAGATCTTGTCCAAAGGGAGCAGTGATGAGGGATATCAAACATAGTAAATGCTGATTAAATCTTTGAGTGGCCTATTCTAAATCTAAATGAAAGGGTTTCAATAGCTGATCCAGAACCCAGGTGAAAAGCTCAACCCCCCTCCTCCTCCTTCTCCTCTTAACTGAAATTTTGTTATGGAAATTTAATGGAGAAATATAGTGATTATGTGACTATTAAAACTAGACATGCTAAGTTAAAGGAATTAAAATCATATTTTGCATAGTGATTACATGGGCTTTACTCACAATACAAATTTCCATCAACCATACTATTGAAATATGAGAAGTTAAGAGACATTTGATAAACTGTATGATTGAATAACATTACGGGAATTGCATTATATAGGGAATTATACAGCTTATTGCATTAATTATAAAGAGAATATCCTATTCTATTCTAGAATGTACTAAGGAATATCCTATAGAATATTCTCTTTCTATATCTATATATATACAAATATCAACATTCCCCCTCAAGCTTGAGCATAGGTCAAATGCACCAAGCTTGCCACATATATAATTAGAGTTGACAAACTTTGTGACGATGTCACCTGATTCAATCTTCTCTCTGACAAAGTGACAATCTATCTCAATATGTTTGGTCCTCTCATGAAAGACTGAATTTGAAGCAATGTGCAACGCAACTTGATTATCACACACAAGTGTTATTGGTCTTGCTTCTTCAATTTGCAGTTCCTTGAGTAACTGTTTTAACCAAATAAGTTCACATGTTGCCGTTGCCATGACCCTATACTCTGCCTCGGCGCTTGATCTTGCAACTGCATTTTGTTTCTTACTTTTCCAGGCTATAAGGTTTCCTCCAACAAGTACATAATACCCAGAGGTGGATCGTCTATCAATGGGTGATCCAGTCCAATCAACATCGGAGTATCCAACTATTTGAGTATGTACTTTATCTTCATACACAAGACCTTTACATGGAGCACATTTGATGTATCTCAGAATCCAGATAAAAGCATCCATGTGTTCTTGACAAGGGGAATTTAAGAATTGGCTTACCACATTGACTGCAAAAGAAATGGCTGGATGAGTGATGGTGAGATAATTCAACTTTCCAACCAATCTCCTATATCTTCCTGGGTCAGATAAAGGCTCCCCCTGATTGGGTAGGAGTTTGACACTTGGATCCATAGGAGTATCAACCGGTTTAGCATTCAACAACCCTGTTTCTTCCAAAATATCCATAGCATACTTCCGTTGGGAAATTACTAGACCATCTTTAGATTGGGCCACCTCAATACCCAAGAAATATCGGAGTTTACCAAGGTCTTTTGTCTGAAATTGATTTGAGAGATGTTGTTTTAACAGGAGTATTCCCCGTTGACCACTACCAGTTATAACAATATCATCATGTACAATAAGATAGATACACCCTTGTGCTGAGTGACGATAAAAAACAGAATGATCAGCTTCGCTACGGACCATACCAAATTGTTGTACCACTGTGCTGGATCTGCCAAACCAAGCTCTCGGAGATTGCTCGAGACCATAAAGGGACCTGTGTAGCCGGCAAACCATATTCAATGACTCCGCCTGAGCAACAAACCCAGGTGGTTGCTCCATATATACTTCCTCTTCAAGAACACCATGTAAAAAGGCATTTTTGATGTCAAGTTGATGAAGAGACCAATGTTGAATGGCAGCAATGGCTAGAAGAAGTCTAACCGATGCCATTTTGACTACAATCGAGAAGGTATCACTATAATCCAACCCAAAAATCTGAGTGTATCCTTTGGCTACCAAGCGAGCTTTAAAACGATCAATCTTCTCATCTGGACCAACCTTCACTGTATAATGCCAATGACAACCTACTACAGTTTTTCCAGGGGGTAGAGAAACCGACTCCCAGGTTCCACTGCTTTGAAGAGCACACATTTCATCAATCATTGTTTGCCTCCACTCAAGGTGAGATAATGCTTCACCTGAAGTTTTAGGAATAGAAACAGAAGACAAAGAAGACAAACAAGCATACTACAAAGGGGAAAGACGATGATGACATAATTCATTATAATGGGGAGAAGGGCAATTGGAAGATCGGGCTCTGGCTGCAGGATCAAATCTGTTGATGGCAAAGGCGTTAGAGGAGAGTCTGCAATGACCTCAGGGACAGATACAACCTCAGGGATAAGTATGACAAACGTTGATATGTTTGAAGTGAAGGGGTTCTGGAGTTGGCTGGTTGGATTCGAAATAAGAAACAGACTCGAAGAAGGTAACATCGGCCGACACGAGGTATCGTTGTAGGGTATGTGAATAACAACGATAACCAAGAAATACACATTTTAGTGAGCGAGCTGATCGTTTATCAAGTCCAGGAGAGAGATTCTGTACAAAACATGTAGACCCGAAGACTCGAGGAGGAATTAGGTGAAGGGGAGATTGTGGAAACAAGATTGAATGGGGGATTTTATTATTAAGGACAAATGAGGGCATACGATTTATAAGATAACATGCCGTGAGCACTGCATCCCCCCAAAACCGTAGAGGAACATTACCATGGAGAAGTAGGGTTCAAGTGGTTTCTACGATATGTCGATTTTTGTGTTCGACTACCCCGTTTTGTTGAGGTGTATTGGGACAAGATGTTTGGTGCAGAATCCCATTGGATGACATAAAAGTTTGAAATTGTTGGGATAAATATTCACGTGCATTGTCACTTCTTAAGGTACGAATAGGCAAACCAAATTGGATTTTTATTTCTTCATTAAAAATAGCCACGTGCAATGCGAAAAATCATCAATAAAGGTTACAAAATACCTAGACTCAAAGGTAGACTCGGTACGCAAGGGACCCCAAACATCGGAGTGAACTAAAGCAAAGGGGGACGCAACCCGTTTATTGGCTCGATCGGGAAAGTGACTACGAGTATGTTTCCCTAATTGACAAGACTCACAATGTATAGTGGATAATTTAGATAAATTGGGCACCAACTGTAGCTTGGGAAGACCTGGATGACTTAATTGCGCATGTATAATGAGTGGATAATTTGTGGTTGGGCATGTGGTGGATGACACAGAGAAGTAGTAGAGGCCTTGAGATTCACATCCGACGCCAATCGTCCGTCCCGAACTCCGATCCTGCAGGGTAACATTATTATTAGTAAAAGTGATAAAACAATCAAGGGACCGAGTTAAACGACTGACGGAAAGTAAATTGAATGGACAATTAGGTATATACAGGACATAAGTAACAGAGATGGATGATAGAATTTGAACAGTACTAATCCCTTGGGATTGGGTTTGAGAACCATTTGCGGCAGTTATACTAGGTAAGAAACCAGAGGTAGAGAGAAAAGAGAAGACCTTTATTACCAGTAACATGATCAGACGCACCAGAGTCAAGGATCCAAGGACCAAGAGGAAATGATTGAGAGAAGCAAACAGATGAATTACCAGTGTGCAACCGAAGCTGTGGAACCAGAGTTCTGATTAGTCTGACACCACCTGAGAAAATCATCGTAGCTTGGCGTAGAGCTATGAAGAAAATGTGGGATATGCTGAGTGTCTGAATGATCGATTTGAACTGCATTTATCTGGCGTTGTGGTTTACCATGCAACTTCCAGCAATGGTCAATAGTATTCCCAAGTCAGTTACAATGGTCACACTTGGGACGGGGTTTGGAGTTGGATGACCCTCATCGAAAGCGATTTTGATTGTTGCCAAGGGATGCTAGGGCAACAGTGTCACCCGGGGTCGGGGCAGCAAAAGATGGAGGAGAAACCGTGCCAAACGCAATAGTTGTTCACTAACTGCGTCATAGTTAAGAACAATAGTACCTAATAAAATCTGGTTACGATCTGAGTCAAGCTCTGGCGTAAGTCCTTTAAGTGCCATGATCATGAAAATTTACTCTCTTGTTCGGTATGAGTTGTTGCATCTTTTGCATAGGGCATTAGGGTTGTGTAGCTTGCTTTCAAGGCATAAAGCTTACTCAAATAGGCTTGCATATTCATATTCTCCAACTTCATAGAGTTGAGTTGGAGGATGACACTATACAGACGATGAACATCGTTGGAGAATATTTTCTTTGCTTTTTCCCAAACCTCATAGCAAGTGGTGAAGGTTTGATATTGTGCTTGGAGATTAAGGGCTATGGAATACCATAACACGGTGCATAAAGAGGCATCAATTTGTTTCCACTTAGCGAGTTTGTCGCGGCAACAATATCCAATTTTGTGGTAAGGTGATCTTCAAATCCTTGACCTTGAAACCACATCTTGACCGCACCTGCCCAAATGTTGTAATTGGCTGTCTCCGTTAGTTTTTCACATGGGATAAGCGGAACTTTAGTAAACGCTTCTCCCATTGTTCGATAATAACAAGGGAAACGTATTTTTCACTGACGAAAAATATCGGAAGAAAGATCTAGAACCGAAAAATACGCTAATCGAGTTTTTTTTGTATGAATAGTACGTCGGTGATGAACAGTACATCGCGGTGAACAGTGCTGCGGCAATGAGCAGTGGCGGCGGCAGTGAATAGTACGTCGGCGATGAACAGTGCGATCGATGAAAAAAAATCCCAAATCGGAATGATGACACGGTTTGCAGAAGGAAATTTCTCACCGGAAGACAGTGGGTCAACAGGGTAGCGTACGGTGAAGATTTGTCTCTTAATAGGTTCTCGATACCATATTGAAATATGAGAAGTTAAGAGACATTTGATTAACCGTATGACTAAATAACATTACGGGAATTGCATTATATAGGAAATATATACTAAGAATATACTAAGAAATGAGAATATCCTATTCTATTCTAGAATATATATATATATATATATATATATATATATATATATATATATATATATATATATATATATATATATATATATAGATAGTGCAAAAATGAGATAAATTTTGCATCATGCACAAGTTAGTTTCCACCACCATTAGATCAATTAATTCAACCATCGGATCAAATGATATATGGTGTGACTCTGTGAAGCAAGGGTAGGAAAAGTACCGATACCGGGTACCGGTACACGTACGGTACTCGTATGGTACGTATCGATATTGGACCTATTTTTTATTTATTGTTTTTTAAGTCGGTATTCCAGTGGGTACATATTGGGTACGCGAACTCAATTTTTTTCTTCTAATGATATAGTTCTAGGCATTTTTTTAATGGGCTTTTCAAGTGCCGATGTAGAGTTTGGCCAATTTGATCCGTTGCACGATCGGTGGATCTTGAAGCCAAAGGATCGGTGGATAACTTATGGATCTTCAATCCCTAAACTTCAATTCATTGCATTGAAACTCCTTGCACAACCAAGTTCTTAATCTTTTGCTGAGAAAAAGCGGAGCACATGTGGTATCTTGGTTTTTAAAAAAATGACGTATTACGTACCAGTACCCGTGGGTACTGGGTACGTACCCGTACCTTTGCAACATAGTGACTTATTGTTCTAATGGTAAAAAAACCCACTTTGCATATTGCAAGACTATTCTACTTATGCACATTAGACAAAGTCTTAAAGGTATAGAAATTTATTACAGATAAAGTTAAATAAAGTCATTTATTATTTTTAGGAAGTTGTTTCCTCAATTTTCTCTTTAGGCCAAAAAATATGTAAGATTGATTAATCTGTACAATTTAGGACAACTTTTTGTTACCCCTAAAGCCAATGTTTCGAAGTTTTTTGCACACTTTTAGCCAAATTTTAGGACACCGAGTGCTGTCAAATATCATGTTAACTGAGTGGCATGTATCTGAATCAGACACTGTCACTAGAGCTTGTTGAATTGATTCCTTTAATAGTTGTCATCTGTGAAATAGTTGTGTTTACAACATTGCTGGCTATTCCTTTTTTAGCTGGATTTACACTGTCATATCATTCGACTTATAGTTAATACAGTTGCTAGGTCTTATGAACTCATGATAAGATGTGTATGCAGGATGAGGAATTTTGTGGATGGTGAGTATGGTCTGTAATAAATTTACTGAGCTGTAATGGAAACACATGAGATGCATCATTGTTCAGAATTAACTGCTTTAATCATAGTAAGGTACGATAATGTTTAAAAAGAAAAAGGGTATGATAATGTGGAATATTTATCCTTGTCAGATTTTTAAATTGCTTTTTGGACGGCTTTGTAGCATGTTCATCTGCTCTTTCTATAATCTCGTGTGGATAAATCATAAATGCGAATCTGTGGATTGAATGTTGCTGTCTGGATTTATTTGGACGATACTTGCCAAATGAAAGTATTCTACGATTGAGGGGAGTCTGATTTGCACATCAATAGCCAGAGACCTCGAATTGTGCTAGTAATGGTAAGTATTTTACTGTTGTCCTGAATCTGCTAGTAATTGGAAAAGCAACATTGGAACCTTTAATTGATTTATGGTTGTTTATTTTCATGTGACTGTCACTAAAAACCCTTGAAATTCCAAATGCGAGACTTATGGGGAAGTGAAATCATGCTTGCAGGTGAAACTCCACAAAGTTTTAGTTGATGAAAGGTGGTTGGATGGCATCATCTGCTGCATAAAGTATTATGCAACCAAGGCACTGGTTATTGTCTTTAATGTAATGATGATGTTGCTCTTCAATGTGAAACACATCAATATATATGAGCAGTGAGCATTGATTTTGGTTCTGTCCTGTGCATTATGTGTGAAAGGGAGAAGTAAGGGAATTTAGCTTTTTACTTCAAAAGGCCCTAGAATGGGATAATTCTATAAATCTTAGCCTGATGATGTCGAATTTGTTTCAGTGTTTTATCTTCTTGGCTTAGTGGAAGCTTGCTGATCATCAAATGTGCTGAAAATTGTGTACCAAAGTCTGAAGGGAACATTCTGATAGACTTTGCGTTGTATTTTTTTTTTCTTTCTATTATTTTAATTATTATTATTATTTTTGGGATTTTGGTAACTAACTATCTTATTGATGTGAAATATCTATTGACTTCTTCGATGACTAATGCCCAACTTTATTGAGGTTTCCTTTCCAATCATATTTTTACTGGATTATATTAATATTTGGTTTTATTTTTAGTTTTGTTTGGGAGTTTGGAGAAGGGAGGGAGGGAGAATATAAAAAAAAGAGAAAGATTGAATGAAAAAAATAAAGGGGTTTAAGTGGGGAGAGTTTTGAGAGATTAATTATATTTATAACATTATGAATTAAAAAAAAATTAATATCTTTTTTGTCATTTAACTATAGGTCTGAGTCCAATTTGATCATCTTTCTTTTAAAAGTTTTAAATTAGTCTCCTACGTTATTAAAATGATTCAATTTGATCCTTTTCATTAAATAAAGGTTAACAGTGTGAAAATTGATGATGTGTAATTTGAGGTGGATGAGTTAATTGCGCAATTAACATCTCATTCTTCCTTGATTCTGTGTCTATTATAAAACCATCCCCAATTGCAAATCTTAGGTAACGTATTCTTCTAAATTAACCAAATTGAAACGAAAATTGTCTTCTAATCATGAGTTATGGGTGCGGATCCTCATCTTCAAGAACTCGCATCGATTAGCAAGTGTATACCAGTTTTGGGAAACTTATGTGTGGTGTGGAAATCTTGTTATATTTCGTAAGGCAAGAACCTTCAACAATTACTGAAAGCTTTTTTTGGGGTTGTTAACATTTTAAGGTAATTTTCTACCATCTATCACAACACATTTCTTCCAATGGCTTTCATCTTCATTCCTCTGAATGCACTTCATTTTTGTACATGGACACAGATGTTGGATGTGTTTTTTTTTGAATGGTTTTATGATGATTCTAAAGATGAAAAGGATGAAAGCATTAGGAATATACAATGGAAGATTGAAATGTAATTCAAAGAGATGGAAGAAGCCAAAAAAGAGTTTGGTTGAGGCAAAAAAATGGTGAAACTTTTGAGGCTCAAGAATTTGCAGCTAGATGAAGCCTTGAAAAACACAAGCAAATGGATGATGATCTGGAAGTGCTTGTGCTATACTGTGTTATTTGTCTTAGTAGTTAAATTGTTGTGAATGTTAGGTCTTGGTTTGTTGTAGTTTCTACTTTATTGTAAAAGTTGTTGACAACAACCTGTCTTTGTCATTACTAATGTTCCAAGTGTATTATTATTGCAAAAGTTTGGTGTTACTCAAGAAATTTTAGAGTTATTGCAAAAGTTTCATATCAGTTTGTTAACAGAGTTTGATATCAGTTTGTTAATAGAAAATATACCAAATTTTTTATCCATAATTTGATAACAGTTATGTACCAAAGTATACCAAACTATACCAAAGTTTGCATAACAGTTTGATAACAAAGTTTGATATCAGTTTGTTAACAGAAAATATATCAAAAATTTTGTCCATAATTTGATAACAGTTTTGTACCAAAATATACCAAATTTTTTGTCCATAATTTGATAATAGTTTTCATAATAGATTTTTGTGTACACTTGATAGTAGAAGTTTGCATAACAGTTTGAAAACATATTTTTGTGTCACTTGATAGCAGAAATTTGTGTACACCTGATAGCAGAAATTAACATTATACCAATAACCATAAATCTTATATTCATAACATATGCAGTACACAAAATAGGTTGCATCAACTCTATGATTCATAACATATGCATTACACAAAATAGGATTACATAAAATATCAACAACATTACACAAATGCCCAGTACACAAAATAGGAAACCTTGTTCATAAGTACTTAAAAGTTTTAACAGAAGAATATTACACAAAATTACCTAAACTAAAGACTCTAAGAGGATTCTTTGGAATGTTCCTTTTAGTTGGAGTGGTCCTCCTAATGGTAGGACCCACTGCTTTCTGAGATGCACTCAACCTGGTTCTGGGTCCTCTTGAAACCTGTTCTGGTTACCTAAAAGGTAACTTGTGCCTAGCTTGTGTTGCAGTCCTCTTTTGAGTTGTCTGAGATGCCTGAGAAACTTGTGATGCATGTTGTGTTGCCTGAGTAGTCTGAGTTTCCTGAGTTGACTGAGAAGTTTGAGTAGCTTGAGAAACCTGTGATGCATGATTTGTTTGTTGTGATGCAGTGGCCTGAGTAGCTTGTGGTGGTTGGGTCCTCTTACAAGTTGATTTGTTGTGTCCAGTTTGTCTGCACCTAGTACACCTCACTATCATACCAATTTTCCTGATTTTCCTACCTGACCCATGAATCTCACCCTGCTCACGATTCCTCTTCTTCTTGGGTCCTTCCAGGCATTTTCTTGAATTTGGGTGGCTGCACATCAAGGTACTCTGTTCTGACCCATAAATTTGTACCATTCCGAGGATAAATTATAGGTTCATACACCTTAATATACCTAGCCTTCTTGTAATAGTCTGAGAAAAATTCATCAACAACAAAACCTCTACTTTTCATTGAAGAAATTGCATGGACACATGGGAGATTTGTCAGCTATCACTTTCTACAAGAACAAGCCCATTCCTTTAAGTTTACAACAAATATGTCACCCTGATTCTCAATATGTCTCATCTCAAAAATATACTCAGATAACATCCTATAAAAATACAAGAATAAGTCATATAAGAAAATTATCTCACTAAACAATGTTTCTATTACCTATCTAAACAATGAAAGTTTACCTTACTATCTATAAATTTGTGTAGCTGCTTATTTTCTCCACCTTCTTCTTTATGTTTGGCAACACACCCCCATCACTTAAATTAGAGAACTTAAACCTATTTCCTGCCCATTTTCCATTATATACCCCCTTATTTCTTCTAACATTGTTACCAATGATTTTTCCCTTGCTTCCACAATCACACCGTTGAAAGCCTCTGCCATATTATTTAGGACAATATCAGACTTGGCGGTGGTCCTAAAATATGACTTACTCCAAAATCTTGGCGGTGTTTGCATCATCTGCTTGTAGGTTTCTTTATGTATTTTTCTCATACCCCTCACCCCCCTTTCCTATGCTTGTGGATAACTAGCCATAGTTGCTTTTCAAATGATCTCCTTCAACATTTTTCCTGGAAATTTCTTCCTAAAATTGTTGTATAAATGCCTCACACAAAATCTTTGTTCAACATTGGATAGTAATTCATCCATAATTAAGGTTCAAAAATAAAGTTATTATTCATAAGAAATAAAGTGGTAACTTTTGCTGATCAGAAATGAATGTATAGGTCCTACATTATTCCCTTCCACCTAAATCATGAATGAGGAGTTCAAAAAACCAAGTTCGACTGTCTTTAGTTTCCCCTTCCACCATAACAAAAGTAATAGGCAACATTTGATCATTAGGATCTGTTTGTCTTCAGTCGTTTCGTTTGCTTCGTCTTCATCTTCTACCTCAATCGTCTGCTTCGTCCTCTCTGCTAGGATTCTTCATGCAATGGAAAACTGAGAATGACTTAAAATTTGTTTGATTGCAATGCCTAAGTAAATCCAACTCAGCATTGAAAAATAGAAACCGTGCCAAATCCCCATTCACTAGCATACACCTAAGCTCAATCAATCCACGTCATCAACCTCTTAAGTGAAATTCTAACTTTTCTAACGACGAGGACAAACGTAGACCATTTTAATAGCGTAAGAGACCAATTTGAAACTTTTATAAGAAAAATGACCAAATTGGAACCAAATCTATAGTTAGAGGATAAAAAAGGGTATTAAGCCAAAATAAAATTATATTCATAAAATAAAATTATTTTAATTTGAAGGAATTAAAAAATTCTATTGAAGAAAGGATTCAAATTTTTTTAGATGATTTAGATAAATTGTTGAAATGTAATCTAATATTAAAAATATATATTAAAAATTAATTATACTTTTATTATTAATTACAATTTTTTAATTTCTTTTTTAAAGTTTTTTTTTATATCTTTTCATTTTTTTTCTTCTTTCGAACCAATAGAGTGTAAAGCAACTAAATTGAAAAGAGTAAGAGAAAAAAAGTAGGTATAATATCCATTTTAGTCTTGTATCTTAATCTCAGGATTTATTTTGATCTCTTAATTTTAAAAAGGTTTATATTGGTCCCTTAACTCTTTAAAATGTTCCATATTAATCTTTTTTGTCTTATTAGCAACAAATTTAGCGATCGATTTTGAATTTTTTCGTCGCTAATAAGATGAAAAAGACTAATATAGAACATTTTAAAGAGTTAAGGACCAATATGGACCCTTTTAAAGTTAAAGGATCAAAATGAACCCTGAAATTAAGAGAAAAGACTAAAAAAGATATTAAGCCAAAAAAGTATTTGTATTTCCCATTTATATAAAATTTTATAAATACATTTTATTTTGTTTCTCGCAATTAAATCATATGAAGTCTTTTTTGTTTCTTCATCCATCCGATCTTTAGGATGTTTGTCAATTGATAACAATTGGACATACACGTTCGTTTTTCAATAAGTATAATTTTCCTCTTTAAAAACATATGCTCTATTATACGCTCCATTAGGATCGTCATCGTCTACCATATTTACAACTTTTGAATGTCGATTAAACAGAATCAAAATGCCAGTTCTTGATGCCAATTGTTGGGCGTGAATAGGAAATTATAAAAACAATCTAGATGAGGTGAGTAGACCCTTATTAAAAATTCAATTGCTTTTTCAAAGAGTACCCAAGTTTTTCAAAAGGTGCAAGTAGAAGGTTTGAAGCAAAAATATGAAAATTATACATTTATTGAAACTTGATCACGTTAACACTAAATCGATTCACAAACACCACCGATGGTTTTATGATGATACACATAGGTATTTAGTTGTACATTCTATAAGGTGTATTTATACATCGATTCAATATTAATGAATTCTTACCTCAATTATTTCTCATAATTTAATCACCAATTCAACTCAATTAGGTATAAATTCTAACAAAACTTAATCTTACGCAATAAATCACTATCAATTGAATAAATGATAAACTCTGATAGAATTGAAATACCTAAGCATGTAAATCATATAAAAATTAAATGCAAGAGTAAGGAGAGAGATGACACTGGGGTTTATAGTACTTCAACGTTCGTCCTCGTTTTGTCTACGTGAACTATTTAATGGTTTTCCAACACAACATACATTATTCCTTTTTATTTGACAAATATTTACAAGAGTTCATATAATCACCAATCTACAATAATATTGAGAATTATAAAATCTTATATCATGATCTTGACTTGTATACATCATAATGTCAAACTCTTATGCGTAATCTTTACTCGATTGACGCTTCTTAAATCTTCCAATATCACCAATTCGCTCCAAGCCTTTGTGTGTAGCAATCAACCCATTGATCCTATTGATTCCTTAAGCGATGAATTCTACAAATATTTGAGAGAACTCCACCTTATTCTTCGTCTTCCACACAATCACTACCAAGATAATATGGAGAGAAAAACCTCATTCTTTTCATTGGAATTTGTCAACACCAATGACTACAACCTCAATCTTGCAAGCTACTAGAAAATCTCAACAAAATCTTAAAAAATGATTAGTTTCAAGAATGCGTCTTCCTCAATCAATCTGTCGTTATCAAGATCTGAAATCAAACTGAAGTTGAAGATGTAAGAGTTTCATTGCATGAACTTTGAACTTTAAAAAACATAGGGTGTTGATTTTTCACAGAATTAGACAAAAAAACATTTATTTTTTCGACAAAAAAATAATTGTGAAAACAAATTTGAAATTTTTTTGTGAAAAATAAATAATTAAAAAAAATTATTCTAAAAAAGAAAGAATTTATTTGAAAAAAAATTAACTTTTCTTAATTTTTTTTTCTTCTGAAAAAGTAATAATTTTATTGTAAAAAATATTTTAATTTTTTTTTGAAAAAATTTAATTTTTGTGAAAAAAAGGTAATTTTTTCAAAAAAATAATTTAATTTGTTTTGAAATAAATAAATATTTTTTTTGAGAATTTTTTTATAATTTTTTAAAAACCTAATCAATTTTATTTGGAAAAAAAATTAATTTTGATTTTTTTTGAAAAGAAAATTAAAAAAAAATCGATTTTATATATGTGTTAGGTTTTAGACCAATGATCTCATGGTCACATGCATATGCTGTTCTTGCCACTTATGCCATTTTAACTTTGTTGATATAGTGTATCAACCTCATGAGCGATTGTGAGCTGGGAGAGACGGTTGTTGGAAGGGTGGCGGAAGGGGGACGGAGTTTGAGTGCAAGTGAGTGGAAAAGAGGCGGACATAGGGTGGTTGGTGGTGGGGGGACGAAGAAAAGTTCAAAAACGAGCTAGATGGGATTTGGCTGGGTGTTCAAATTCGTTGCGCAAAAAATCCGCCACTACAACTTTCTTTTTCACCTCTTTCCCTGAGAGGTTGAAAGCGCAGAAGTTGTACAAGATCTTTGCAGGTTATGGCGAGATTGATGAGGTGATTATTCCGGGTAAAAGAGATAAACATGGGAAGAGATTTGGTTTTGTTCGCTTCTTTGATGTTTCTGATGAGGATAGATTGGTTGTGAATCTTAATAATATCTTCATTGATAATATGAAGATTTTTGTCAATCTTTCTCGTTTTAAAGAGGTTCTAACGTGGAAGTGAAAAAGATGGGGGTCTCAAAGACTAGGATGGTGATTAAAGGGATTGAGTCCGGTAGAGGAAAGGTAGATGTGAAGGGTAAGGTCGTGGAGCGCAATGATAAGTCGTATGCAACTGTTGTTAAAAACCATGGTCCTACCTGCTTGGATTTTTCGGGTTTACTGGAGTTTAACTTCGACGAGTCTACGACGCATAAGAGATTTGAGAGAGCTTATGTGGGGACTGTGTTGGAGGTGGGTTTTGCATACAACATGCATGACGTTTTTGATATGGAAGGATTGTTCGGCGTTAAATCCACTCCTCTTAGAGCCAAGCTAGAAGATAGGGAAGAAAGTGCTTTGGCTAGGTTGATGATAGATGAGGTTAGTTTGTTGGCTAAGTTGTTTGGTAATATTACTAGTTGGGATCCTTCGATCGTGGATGGTGAAAGAGTAACCTGGGTAAGGTTGTTCGGGCTTCCATGTCATGTATGGAACAATTCGTTTTTTCTTTCATATCCAAACCGGTGGGTGCTTTCATCAGATGCAATGATGCAACTATGAAGCAATCAAGATTTGATGTTGCTAAATTTTTAATCAGAACAAGGTGTGCTGCAGGTATTGACGAGTGTTTCACTATTTTGATTAATGGCTCCTTGGTTCGGTTGAAACTTCTTGAAGATTCGCAGGGACCTTTAAGGGTCGCTCCTGGTTGCGATGACGATTCGAGTATAGCTTCATCGGAGTGCCCTTCTGACAATGGTTTGTGTGTATTTTTCCAGAAAATGGCTAATGGTGCTCCGGTGGGGGTGGGTGTCGAGGGTGCGCTTGACGTTGACATTTATACGTCTCAGTCAAAGGGGGGCGTGGATACTTGCATGAAGAGGGAAACTGTCTTTCCAGCCACTAATCCCGAGGCTGAGATGCATGCTGTTTGTTGTGAGAAAAATGTGACTGATAAGGAGGAGGGCTCCTTTGTAGATCCAGTTGAAAATTGCATAATAATAGGGTCTTTTGATATTTTTCAGAAGGAGCAGGTGGGACCCACGTGTGCTTCTACTGTCCTTTCTTGTACGTTAGCTGGCAAAATTGGAAAGAAGAAGATCCCTTTTATTCCCAACAAGCCTAGTTACTCTGGGTTGGGGAGTTTTGATTTGGCTTTGAGAGAAATGGGCCCCTCATTAAAACAAAAGGATACGGATGCTAGTAAGGGAAATTTGGTTATTTCGCCTACTAGATTGGAAGGAAGCTATTCATCAAAATTGATTACGTCCCCAATTTCCCTTTCTCATTCTTTTCAACATCAGGCCATTGGAATTGTGTCCTTTGATAATTCATTTTGTCCTGACTCCCTTAGTCCTGGCGGCGGGGGCTTCATCCAAGGATAAAAAGGCTTTCTCTTCTCTAATCTCTATTAGCAACCCTTTTCTTCCTCTACGTAAATCCCAGCCTATCAAAGGTCGTCCGGTAAAAAAATTGGTTACAGTGGGATGCAATCCAGTAAAGATCGGTACTTCACCTGGGGAGCATAGATGAAGCCGCGATAGTGGGAATGGGGGCGTGGAGAGCTCTCTTCCTTCGTGAGAACCGACTTGTGAAAAAAATTCCGATTCAACGCTTGTGCAGTGTAACAATCAGTTTTGGGCAAGAGAGAGAGAAAGAAGGTAGCTTCCAAGTTATGGTCGAAAGCAGCGGCTTATGGCATGGAGGGTAGAACCTCAAAGGAGGTTTTATCAAAAGCCATCAGTTCTTTAGAGAATAGAGATTGTCTGAAGGTTGTTTCTCATACAGGTCAGTTATGAATTTTATTTCGTATAACATCTGTGGAGTTCCGTTAAAAGAAGACGTCGCGGTTTGTTAGGTTTCGATTTCTGCTTGCTGCAGGAGACTAAAGAAACTCTGATTGCGGATTATCTCGTGTTTTAATTATTGGGTGGAACTGATGTGGATTGGTCTTTTAATACTTCTTTAGGAAAGTACGATGGTTTGCTTATCATGTGGAAATTAGGTTCTTTCTCCTCTTTGTATAACTTTGCTGGAGAAGGTTTTATTGTTGTGGCTGTGAATTGGAAAGGAAAATTCGTCTATGTTGTCAACATATATTCCTCCTGCTTTTTAAATAAGAAGTGTTTTCTTTGGAGGGGTTTGAGGTTTCTTAAGAATAGGCTTTCGGTGGGTGAATGACTTTTGGGGGGAAATTTTAATTCGATTAGGAGAGTTTCGGAAAGGAAAGGAAGTCCGCGGTATGTGAATAGGGGGAGTTGGATGAATTTAATGAGTTTATTGAGGAGATGGCGTTATGTGAACCACCTCCGATGGGGAAATCCTTTACTTGGTTTAGCTTGGATGGGAGCGCTATGAGCCGTTTGGATAGATTTTTACTCTCAGAGGTTTTGATGGAAGCTTGGAAGGTGGAGGGTCAATTTGTGGGTTCTAGAGATATTTCTGATCATTGTCCTATTTCGTTTAAATGTGATTTTAAAGATTGGGGTCCAAAACCTTTCAAAATTTTCAATTGTTGGATTAATCATGGTGACTTCTTAGCTTTTGCGGAAAAAAGTTGGATTTTGTCTAAGGTTAAGGGGAAAGCGGTCTTTTCTTTAAGCAAAGATTGAAGTTGATGCGGTGTTGCTTGCGGAAGTGGAATATCAAGGTGTTCGGTTATTTAGACTTGGAGGTGGAAGCCGCAATTGGTGAGTTAAATAAGTTGGAAGTTTTGGCTTCTGACTCGAGAGTAACGGATGTGGTTGATTTGGCTTCTAAGCGTTCGTTGGCAAATTTTAGAGTGTCAGATTCGTTACGCTTCAAGGAGAGTGTTTTGCGGCAAAAGGAAAGGGTTTCGTGGCTTAAGGAAGGTGATTCAAATTCTAAGTTCTTCCATAAATGCATTAAACACCGCATTAGAAGAAATTCGATTGGGGGGATAAATTCTCCTAATGTTTGGATTGAAGATGTTGTTTTGGTTAAGGAAGAGATTAGGTCTCACTTTGCTTTGATATTTGCGGAGTCCATGTCTTTTAGACCTCTCTTGGATGGAATATCTTTTAATTGTCTTTCTTTGGAGGAGGCTTCGAGGTTGGAGGTTGGTTTTTTGGAGGAGGAGGTTAAAGAGGTGATTTGGAATTGTAACGGTGATAAGAGTCCGGGACCGGATGAGTTTTCTTTGAAGTTTTACAAAGCTTCTTGGTCTTTTCTTAAGTTGGATGTTTTGAGTTTTGTGAACGAGTTCCATTCGTCTTCGGTTTTACCTAAAACGGTCACTGCTTCTTTTTTGGCTTTGATTCCGAAAATTGACAATCCTATTTCTTTGGAAAACTTTAGACCCATTTGCCTTATTGGTAGTATGTATAGGATTTTGGCCAAGTTACTTGTGTCTCGTCTTAAGTTGGTGATGGATAAGCTTATTTCTAAGTGCCAATCCGCTTTTATTGCAAATAGAAACATGTTGGATGGGGTGCTTGTTGTTAATGAAGTGTTGTATTTTGTCAAGAGACATAAGAAGAGTTGTATGATTATCAAGGTTGATTTTGAGAAGGCTTTAGTTTTTTATAGCTCAATGTCGATTCTTGTTAACTGTATCCCGACAAGAGATTTCTCGGTTTCAAGAGGCTTAAGAAAATGGGACCCTCTTTATCCTTTTTTGTTCTTGTTGGTGGCTAAAGGGTTAACGGACATGGTGAAGATGGCCTATTCTTTGGGAGATTTCAAGGGATTCCGGATGGATGACCATTTTCACCTCGATATCCTTCAATTTGTCGATGATACAATTCTTTTGGGATAGGCTTATTGGAATAATCTTTGGGCGTTAAAGGCCATCCTTTGAGGATTTGAATTAATATCCGGGTTACGGGTTACTTTGAATAAAAGTAAGCTTCATGGAGTTAACTTGGATCTGAATTTTGTTCGAGCGGCGGCCTCTTTTCTCAAGTGTGAAATTGGAAATCCGTCATTCTCCTTTCTTGGCATTCCGGTTGGAATTAGTCTAAGAAGGTGAGACGTTTGTAGGCCTTTATTATCTAATTTTAGAAGGAGACTTGGTGGTTGTACAAACCGCCATCTTTCGATTGGGGGAAGGGTGGTGCTTTTGAACTCTATTCTTGCTTCCATGCCGATTTTCCTCTTTTCGTTCTATAAGGAACCTAAAGCAACCATTAAGGAAATTATTCTACTCCAAAGATCTTTTATTTGGGGTGGGGATGAAGTGAAGAGGAAAATTAATTGGATTAGTTGGGATAAAGTATGCCTTTCAAAGAAAGAAGGGAGTCTTGGTGTCAAACATTGTGGGAACTTCAATCTAGCTCTTCTTAGCAAGTGGAAGTGGAGGATTTTTAATGAGTATAATTCTTTTTATACTAACTTTAATTCTTGTAGGTACAGTGACATTAAAAGAGCCATGTTACATCCTCCCTCCTTTCATTCTAGAAGAAAAGTTTCTCTTTGGTGGAGAGACATTTGCTTCGTCGGTCAAGAGTCAAATTGGTTCACTAAATCCTTTTCTTGCAAGCTTGGATCCGACAATTTCTTAGAGTTTTGGAATGATAGTTGGCTTGGAAATACTCTGTTTTCGGATCTTTTTCCGAACCTCTTCTCCTTGGTGGGTCACCGTCAATCTAAGGTGGCGGATTTAGGTTCGTGGTTTGGTGATGAGTTGTGGTGGGTCATTCCGACGCATGGCTTCCCGAAAAATTATATGGTGGCTTCTCAAAGATTGAATTTGGTAGAGTTGTTAAATTAAGTCCGACGATGCTCTCTTTGGATGATAGTTTTGTTCAGTGGAGAAACTACAAAGGATACCCGATTTTTCCCGTTGATTTTTCTTTAGCCTTGAACCATCTTTGGAATTCCAAAATTCCAAGTAAAATTTCAATTTTTGGTTGGAGGTTGATTTAGAATAGATTACCTACGAAGCGGGAATTGCCGAAGCGTGGGATTTTGACGGGACCTCATTCGTTGGTATGTCCTCTTTGTTTTGGTTGTGAAGAAGATTTAAATCATCTTTTTCTTAGTTGTCCGATTTCTTTAAGGTGGTGGAGATCTTTTTGTGTTTGGCTCCGAGTCGACGTTTTTCCTTCGGATATGCCTTTGTTAGATTGACTTCTTTTGTTGGACAACACTTGTAGGGAGAGTTGGAAATTGGACTTGGGTTGTGATCTTACCTGATCAGGAGGGCCTTCCAGTGGTCGAACACGAACAACAGGGGGGTTGATAAGCGAGGAGGGGGGGGGGGGGGTGTACCTGCAAGGAACTCCGATGCCAAAGTATACGGTACAAAATGGTAAGAGAGAAAATGTTTCAGAATACCTGACCCTTTGGTGTAAAAGGGTATTTATAGTGAGCCCCCAGCGCTGTGCCAAAGTTCTTCTTTGGGCTGGATTAGCTAGGCTTAAGGAAGAACTGCCAAGGTACACGTAGGAGCGTGTAAGACCTATCACGTGGTCTTGCCCTTGGTCCAAATGCCCCTATCTTTCAGGAGATAATGGTTGGCGATTGGGTGACATGGCAGATGATGGGGAGACACGGTCTCCCCGTCACCAGCCCGGTGGATAGGGTGTTTGCTCGACGTGCATGCATCTGCCTGGGCAGTTGTGAGTCTACCCAACGATGCAGAAGATGTGGCCGACTAGATGGGCCTCTGCCCGACATGTTGGGCCATGGGCCAACAGTGTCCTCGAGGCCCGGTCCGGAACAAGTTGGTTGTTTACTTTGGCTATGTCTTGAGTTATTTGAAATTGTAGGAATGACATCCTTTTCAAGGGGATTATTTTGTCGAATTTTGATGGCTTGGGCTTGGTTAAAAAATCTTGTGGGAACGGTTTTTGTATTTAGCTAGACCCGATTCGTTGGTGTCTTGGCCGATTTGATCTTTTGATCCAACCGTTTACTTTTTTTAGTGGTGGGTGGGTTCTTGTAGGTGCTTTGTCAGCCTCTTTGGCTTTTTCTTTTTCCGTTGTATTTTCCGGGTTAACACCCCTGGTGCTTTTTAATATACGATTATAAAAAAAATATGTATATGCTCTTACCACTAGGCCAACTTATTTTTTCTATTACATTTTGCTATTTTAATGTATATTTTATCATATTGTTTAGGCAAAATAGCACTAGAGGTCCTTTAAGTTATTTTTATTTATTTAATATTTATTAATTTATTTAATATTTAATATTTATGTACTTTTTTGCTACAGTAACATTTCAATTTTATTGATAATTTAATTTACTAATTTTCTAATTTATTAATTTACTAGTATAATAATATAATTTTAAAATACATTAGTATTAAAAAAACGTTAATTATAAGCTTAATGCATGAGGTGAATTTTCAAAATAAATATATTAACTCGTTATAAAAAACGTTAATTATAAAATTTAAAGTAAAGTTAATTATAATTTATTAAATATATAGTTTATATATTTTACATAATTTATATAGTTTAAATATATTAAATATATAGTTTTTAATACATTTTTAGTATGATGTACGTTTTTAGTTAATATAATTTAAATAATTAAAAACAGTGGATGAACTAAATATATAGTTTTAGTTAATATAATTTAGTAAACGACATTTTTTAATGGACATTTGTAGCATTATTAATGGACTACGGTATATATATAACAATATTTATTAGAAAACAAAAATATAATACTACAATATTAATAATTTAGTTTGCTATCCAATTAATAACGCTACAGTATTAATTTAGTTTAATCTATTAATTTAATTTAACTAATTTTTATTAATTCACTATATTTTTAATACTCTACGTTTTAACTAATATATTTAATTAAACATTTTTTTATTTACGAACTATTTTATTAATTATTCACATATAATATTTATTAATAGTTTGATCAATATAATATTTATTAATTAAATGGAATAATATATATATATATATATATATATATATATATATATATATATATATATATATATATATATATATATATATATATATATATATATATATATATATATATATATATATATATATATATTTCAAAACTTAAAAAAAAATTATAATTTTTTATTAAAAAAAATTTAAAAAATTTCTTTTTCAAAAAAAAAATTTAAAAAAAATAAAATTAAAAAAGAAATAAAAATTAAATTAGAATCTACGTGAAATTATTAAATAAATAAAAAATAAAATAAAATGCCACATAAGCTTCGTTTTTGCCACATATGCTTTTTTTAATGAAAATTTCAGTAAAGGGTCACGGTGTAAACTTTTTAAAACGTTAAGGACCCAACTATTACAAAAATATCTTAAAGGACTTAAGTGGTAACATAAAATAATTTAAAGACTAAAAATGCTATTTTGCCTATTGTTTATATATTAATGGAATAATAGCATATTGATACTGTAACATATTAATTTAGTTTAAATCATTTTTATTTAGTTTAAATAGTTTTATTAAGTATTAAATAGTTTAAAATGACTAAATTAATTCTAACTAAACACTAAAACTATAGTATTGGTATTTTAGTTTATATTTAATAGTAACGTTAAATTATATTAAATACTAAAATTATATACTACAATAATGTTAATAGTAACTAAATACTAAATACTAAAACTATATGTTACAATAACGTTAAAATATATTAAATACTAAAATCATATGCTACAGTAATGTTAATAGTAACTAAATACTAAAACTATATGCTATAGTAACGTTGAAATTATAGTATTAATAAACTAAATACTAAATTCTAATAATAAAATAACCCTAAACCCTAATAGAAATAACTACTAAATATATGAGATATATATTTCCAAATTTGTTTCATCTGTTTTTTTCAATGGATTTGTTCTCTTAATCAGATGGCTTGGGTCAAGGTGAACTATAGGAAGATGTCTTCTGCAGTGAATCTTAAATGTGATGTATTCCCATATGGAGGACGTGTTCATGCTAAAAAAGGTTTCAGCTATTAACTCTATTTACTTTACAGAATTCCCAGAACGAACTACCGCTAGAGACATCTTTGTGCTCTTCGGCTGTATTGACAATGTGGTGGAGGTGATGATTGCTCCAAGGCGGAACAAACATGGGAAAAGATTTGGATTCGCAAAGTTTCGGGAAGTGGAAGATATAAGAATGTTGGGTGTAAAATTAGATAATGTGATGATAAATGGGAAAAAGATTTATGCGAATCCTCTAAGATTTGCGCGGGGGTCGGTGAAGGAAAGTGTGGTTCCAGTCGGTAATAGGGAAGTGGAGGCTAAGGGAGGAGGAATGGGCAGAAGAAAAGCAGTTCTCAATCAAGGCAATGCAAGGCTTAGAACCTCCGTGGGGTCGCTTTCGTACGCAGAAATTCTGGGGGAGAAGATAGACATGGCAGAAGATTCGGTGGTGTTTTACAAAGCTAAAGAGAAGGACTTGATGAGATTCAAGAGTGCGTTTGTTGGAAAGACTATTTCTCCAGATTTGGCCTACAATGTTCAAACTTATTTTGAGATAGAAGGAATTTTTACTATTAAAGTTACTCCATTGGGTGCAAATCTCTATTTGTTGGAGAACTTGGAGGAAGGAGCTGTGGAAGAGTTGATAGCAGAAGACTCTTCTTGGTGGAAACAATGGTTCTCAGAAGTGAGAAAATGGAAGAAGATTGAGGTGGATAACGAGAGAGTGATTTGGGTTAGAGTTTATGGTATTCCTTGCCATGGGTGGAACACTGACTTTTTTAAATTAATTGGAAACAAATTGGGCACGTATTTATGCTCAGATGATAATTCATTCAAAGGAAACACCGTGGATGTTGCAAAAATCATGCTGAGAGTAGATTCCGGCTTCTCTCTTCCAGAGAGTCTGAAAGTGGACATTGATGGCACATTGTTCATCTTGTGTTTCAGGGAGGACACGTATGGACTGGTCAGAACTCCAATGTCAACGAATCAAGAGAAACAAAGTTTATCTCCTTCATCTACTTCCTCGGAAGATATTTGGTTTGACGAAGAAGAAGTGAACGAAGATTTTCGTGAAGAAGATGGAGTCAAAAGTGGAGATGATTTGGCTCAGGCTTCAGAAGATGCAGAAAAATCATATTCTCAGACAAGGTATTCTCAGCAGAATGAGATGGAAGTAGACAGAGGGGTCACGATGGAGGCTGCTGTTGCCGACGAGAGAAGAAATGAACACGTTTCGGTAGGTACAATGGATATTGACGTAGGGATGAGACAGGCTGATTTGTGTGCAAAAATCCCAGGCGGTGAGGTGAAAGGTCTGTATCATGTAGACTTAATCAATCATCAAAAAGGGATTTTTGATAAAGCTGTCAGTCAACTTTCTAAGGAAGATAACGCTTTTGCAAAGAAAAGTACATCTTTGAATAACACAACAAATAACATATCATCCTTTAATACAAATTTATCTGAGGTGGCTTGTACTTTGGGTAATAGAGAGACAGAAGGGGTTGAAGCTTTAAATTGTGAACCGTGTGCTATCCGCATGCCTATGAAGGGGGGGTCCGTATTGGTCATTTCAATAGGACTAAAAAAGTCATTTTCAGGAGATTGGGAGATTTGGAGGGGCAACCAAGTCAACCCAATAAAAACAAAAAGAACGGAGGGAGAAAAGTAGGCGGGTGTAGAAGTAAAACAAATAATAAAAAAAACATTAATATGAAGAAGGGTGTTCTTTTAGCTGGAAATTCTATAATGGGTGAGGGTATGGATTCTTCATCGAATTCGGTTTATTATGAAAACAACTCGGTGGATTCAGATATAATTCGGAGCAATAAGCGCTTATGGGATAACTTGGACTCTAATGTTGGAAACAAATTATGGGAAGCTATCTCTAATTTAGGTATTGTAGTGGAGGATGCCAAAAAGGTGTACATTAGAAGGTTAGATGAGATGGAAAAGCAAGATAATTTGAGAATGTTGAATGGGAAGGCGAATCTAAATACTAGAAAATGATAATCGGATCTTTTAATATTAGAGGAGGTGGAAGTCTCGTGAAGAGGAAGCGAATTTGTAACATTATTAAGTGCGGCAAGGCGGATATGTTTCTCATTCAGGAAACCAAACTTGAGATGATATCTAGTGCAATTGCTAAAATTTTTTGGGCTAAAGAGGATATTGATTGGTCTTTTGCTAGTTCGGTCGGTGCGGCGGGTGGTGTCATCATTTTGTGAAAAACTAGTAGTGTGAAAGTGATAAGTAGTTTTAAAGGTGATGGTTTTCTTGGGGTTAAGGTGATTTGGAAGGAAGATCCTTATTACATAATAAATGTTTATTCAGCTTGCTCGATTAACTTGAAAATAACTCTTTGGAAGAAGTTGTTGGAGTTAAAGTCTATTTTTACGGATGGGGAATAAGTTATAGGTGGTGATTTCAACGCTATTTCTTGCTCGAGTGAAAGGAAGGGGAAAGTGGATTGGAGCCGCAACTTGGAGGTTAAGGAGTTTTCAGATTTTATTGAAGAAAGTGGGTTGATTGATGTTCCTTGTAAAGGGAAAAAGTTCTCTTGGTATAATGGTAATGGTCCTTCCATGAGCCGTATTGATCGTTTTTTAACTTCGGAAGAAACTATTGCCAAATGGGGAATTGTAGGTCAATTTATAAGCAATAGAGATATTTCGGACCATTGTTCGATTTGGTTAGTGGTGGATTCTTCGGATTGGGGCCCGAAACCTTTCAAAATTAACAACGAGTGGTTTAACGATAGTACCTTCTTACATTTTGTTGAAGATGAGTGGAACAAGTTTTGTATAAAGGGGATAAGTGATTACATGCTTAAAGAGAAGTTAAGGTTGCTCAAAGGAAGTCTTAGGAGGTGGAACAAGGTGTTTTTTGGGAAATTTGATTTAGAGGTGGAGGATTGCGTTGTGGATATCAATGAGGATGATCTTGCGGCCGATTTAGCAATTGACTCTATTTCAGAGGTTGAGATAGAGAAACGGAAGAAGGCTAATAGCAAATTTTGGTTGAACCTTAGGAGTAAAGAAAACATTCTAATCCAAAAGGCTAGAATAAAAATGGCTCAATGATGGAGATAATAATACTAGGTTTTTCCATAGTGTTATGAAAGAAAGGAGGAGAAGGAATCATATCGGTTTAATCAACTCTAGTAGAGGTGTCTTGGTTTCGATGAAAGAAGTGAAGGAGGAGGTGAGAAATCATTTTGCTCTTAAATTTATGGAACCAACTACTCAAAGACCTTTGTTAGATAGGTTGGATTTTAATTGTCTAAATTTGGAAGAAATCTCCATGCTTGAGAAACCTTTCTCGGAGGAGGATATAAAGGAGGTGGTGTGGAGTTGTGATGGTTCCAAGAGTCCGGGACCGGACGAATATACCTTCTCTTTTTTTAAAAAGTGTTGGCATTTTGTTAAAGATGATTTCTTTAGGTTTTTTAAGGATTTACTGCTTACTCCATTAGCAGTTTTGCAGCAGAGCAACAACATAGCAGTCCTAGGTTCTCGGAGGATTCAGTAGGAGTCTCGGCATCGGAGCCAGCAATTAGTTTTGGTTCTGCTCATGATCTAGGGACTTCGTCGCAGAATGTCAGTGCTGAGCAGAGTCGTCTGTTAGTGATCGCGGTAAACTATACGTCTAACGGTTTCTAACTGCAAGTGCACAGCCTATCGCGTAGTAATAAAGATATCGAACCCACAGAGACCAATGTCAACCTACCGTTATCTATCGTTGCGTTGTAAATCTAAGGCTAATGATATTTTTATGGTTTAAGGGAAACTAAAACTAAAACTAAAATAAATCTAAGAAAGAAATAAGAATAAAACGAGGCCGAGATATGAATTCCGCGCTCCTAAGGGACTTTATAGAATTCGGTACTAATTACGACTATAGCTAGTTCTATAGAATATATCAGCTTAAAGACTCCGCCTCACGCTCTCGCGGTCTTAACTAAAGCCACACTTCCTAATCCCAAGATTTTGCTCATTTCACTTGTGGCTCATGATTTGGCTCTGTATATGATGTACCTGCAAAATGGCAAAGAAAACTCGAGGAATCGGGTGTTAAAACGACAAATATGCGATAAAACGGTATTGAAACATAGCAATATAACCGATACTTTTTCTCGTTATCAAACTTCCCCAAACTTAAACCTTTGCTTGTCCTCAAGCAAATAGTCGGTTGAAAATTTTCGGACAAGTTTTTATCGACGCACACACATAACAAAACCGTACGAAGGATCGTTTTGTCAGGTAAACCGGTACTTTGATGAAACACTAATGATACACTAATGACACAAGCAACAAGCTAAGTTGTCGACTTCCCGTTAAACGAAGCATTCGGTAATTGCGTTACGATTCCACCTAGAGTCTTTCGATCTTATTTCGCCCGGTTTCATTCTAGCGCAATCACATTAAGCCCTTTGCCTTAGCACGCACGTAGTGGAGTAGCCGGTTAGTGACTTTGATCCTCTATAAGCACGGGGTCTGGTACACGAATGTGGTAACCCTACATACATTATCCAATTTGGAGGTTGTGGGGGATCGAGCCGTAGCACGCCCTACCAAGTTCAGAACCAGTACCTCTGAACCAACCCGCAATGGACTCCTTCTCATATTTCTCGTTTCTTATATGCGACCGTGTACTTTGGTGCAATTTATTTTCATTTGCATCGAGATATGGAGGATCATTATAGATTAGGCATCAAACACTTATATTCATCGGCTCCCCACGTGGTTTGTGTTCAGACGGTGCTGACTGCTAGTATAAACTACTAGGGGTTACTTTTGAACTGAAACTTAAGGTGTAGTCGTAACAATTATCGGAACGAAATTGCCTAAGTGGGAAGTCTAAGGTGTCAAAACTGTATTGATCTTGTTGAATCCTTCTCAGCTTCCTGATTATGATTTCGTAGGTAAGTCGGGTAATGCGAAGAATAAATTAAAGATTTTTTTCGGTATGGCTAAATAAACGGGGAAATTTCGAAAATAAAGAAAATAGCACAAATATTGCTCTGTTTCATTAACTTACGAAAAGGAAATACAACGGAATGGAAAAGTGCGGAAAGGGAAAATGCGGAAAATGAAAGGTACCTCTCCCACACTATATCAGACATTGTCCCCAATGTTGTGATATAATAGCGGTTAAAGTACAATACAAACAACGGAAATGGAAAAACATAAACAAAAACTAAAACTAAGGCTGCTGATGACCACGGCCTCGGCTTCTGGTGCGGGAGCGTCTGGTCGGAGTCGCTTCAGGATCAGAACCGGTACCGGTGATAGCAGTGATATCAATGCGCAAAGCCTCTAGCTCGCTAAAGATCTCTCCGAGCTTCTCATCAGTAGTCCTCTGGTTAGCGGCAACAGCTGAAAGTAATGCATCATGATGCTCTTTTTGCCTATGCTCCAGTGCGGCATTCATCTGGTTCTGCTGATGAATCGCACGGAGGACGTCCTCAAGTGTGAATTCTTGTGCAGGAGGCTGTCAGGTGGATGACTCAGGAATGTCCTGGACAGGCTCAGCTGCATCCATGGTGTCTTGCATCTCGTCCACTGGTGGATCGGCCTGCTCATCAATAATGGGGGCGTGGCCGGCAACATCCGGTAAAGCAAATAGCCAGTTGGCTCGGCTAGACGGATCGATGCGGTCATGGCACGACAAGATGATGTGGTGATAAACAGTGCCTTGGATAACAGGGCTGAACCTGCCATCCTCTCTCTGAGAAATCAAGTGGGCGGACCTGCAATAATTCTTCGTTAGGAACTCTGCGGCTCTGCGAGGCAAGTTGATGACCAAGTCACCAAGCTCCAGCTGAATGGCGAGGGTAGTGACAATGACGCCTATGTAGAAGGGGGTTGCGCCTCTTTGCGCTATGGACTGGATATGGGACAGCATGAAATGGGCAGCATTGATGGGCTCGTCATTTAAGGCGCAATGCAAGAACAAAAGCTCCTTGGAGTTGAGCTTGTGGTTGCTCTCTCTTGCAAAGATGGTGTTGCAGATGACGCGATGAAAGTATCTGATCGCCGGGTTGTGGATATGCGTAGCATTCAGGCTCTGAAAGGCTGAGGCACGGGTGCTGGTGATGTCGTGCCATAAGGTGAAAGCGGTTTCACTGAAATTGTCCGGCACGCGGAGGTGAGCTTCATTCCCGTGATCGAAGCCTAGCAGCTCGGCGATCCTTGTTTGTGTAAGTTCGAACTCCCGGCCGAGCAATCTGAACTTAGCAACGCCGGTGAGTTGACTCTGTGAACCGGTAGGAGTGATGTAATGAAATGAGCTTAGAAATTCCAATGTCAGAAGCTCGAATGTGGGCTGGGGCTGACTGCATAGATCCCACAAACCAACCTTCTGAAGCAGGTTCTTGACACTGTTGAGCATTCCCAACTCTCTCAAACATTCAGTGTCGACATATCGCGTGGGTTGAACACCACGGTTCTGGAATCTGATGAACCTCTGTCTCTGATTTTCTCCATGCTCACCATCTCTAAACTGAATTGCTTCTATTGCATGCAAGAACAAGAGTGGGAGATGAGAGGTTTTTGTGGTTTTGTGAGAAAAGTGATAAAATGAGAGGAAATTGGTTCGGATTAATAATGCAAGGTGAGAATGTGATAGGTGTGGTGTAAATGGAGAGGTTAATGGAGTTTAATTTGGGTAATGGGAGGTTACGGGAGTTGGAAGAGATAATGGGGGTTTTTGAATTGTATGGAAGTTGAAAAAGGAAGAGGTTTCGAAGAAGAACAGTTCTGTTTCTCAGAATTCCTATAACCGGGGTCGTCACGGTCGTGATGGGGGGATGACGGTCGTGACGCGCTAATTCGCTTGTCACGATCGTTAGAAGGGGATGACGACCGTGAGGGATTAAAACTTAGAATATTTTCCAGAATGCATTATCTCTCTCACGCTCAATATAATTTATATAATTTTTTTTTATGATCACTTCTCACTTATTTTAAACACAAACAATATATAATATATAATACCAACATAAATTTGTAATTTTCAGAGATTATAAAAAAACATTAATCAATTTAAACAAATTAAACATAACAGTAAATGAATTGAAAGCATAGAAATTGATTAAATTGGAAAAATTTGTAAAACTAGAAGTGCTTTGCTTTTGATACTTGAAGGGAAATTACATTAATAAAAAATACGGTACGAAAATGTTTGCGAAATGTTAAACTAACTAGAAACGAAAACAATAAGTAAAATAAGCTAGATCACTACAGCATTTTCAAAAGTGCTTCTTCAAATCTTCGATTGCAGAGTTCAGGTGGTAGAATTGCTCACATGTTATGTCAGTTAAGCCTATAATGTCCAATCGCATGCTCTTAATCTCATCCTTAACAGTATTTATATCGGCTTGGTAAGCTTCAAGAGTGTTCATGATTTTCTTTAAGTTGTCAGCATATTCTACTTGATTCACTTCAGGGGTTTCAATCACTTCATCAGTGTGGTCAATGTCATGGTAACTAGGAGGTGTCTCAGGGTCACTTTCTACATCGGTCATTATATCATCCTTTATCTTGTAAGATTGAGGTGTTTCAGGAGTAGATGGATAGTTAGGAGGGGTTAACTCATAAATCCAATTATCCTTATTGTGAACACTTACTCTAGCATGGTTTGGTAGTGTGAACAAGGTTACTACTTCATTCCTGATTAGGTACTCGAAAGGTGGTTGTCCTAAATTCCTTATGATATGGCGGTTAAAGCAAAAGTTAAGATTCATAGGACGGATGGTACCTAAACGGTAACACCTGTGTAATTGGTATCTAAGTCCTAAGGCATCAGCAATCATGGTGACAAGACCTCCTACTAATATGGGTAGATCAGGTTCTTCTTGGATTCGGGTGAAGGTTTGCATCATGAAAGGTGTAACACCCTTCTAAATACCCCAAATTATTATAATTAAAATAACAATATATTCATCAGAGTAATTATGCCCCTAAGGGTGTCACACAATCATTTCACAACAATTTATCAAAACATCCTGTCATGCTCATTCATTTAATCAAAATAAGGTTCTTTTGCATAATTCGCAGCGGAATAAAATTCAACATCAATGTACAACATGTAACACACTACGCGTAAATCATTCAACAACCAATCTCAAATTAATTAAAACATCCCCTCCCGATGTTACATCTATCAGAGCATGACCCATAAGAAACTACTTTAGACTCCAAGCATTAGCTTCTACTCAACTCATTTCTTGTTACCTGAAAAATAGGTGTAAGGGTGAGTTCCTTAATCAATATAATAAGCATTATAAAACAACATGTAATGTCAAGTAATTAACACATTAATTCACCCTAATCAGGCTACTCCTTCAGCAACATCAATATCCGTTCAAACATCATACTCAACAGTAGATTCTCAACCATATTCAACATCAACAACACAACACACAACACACAACACACATATAATACTGGAATACATCCATTCATATTATATGCCATACATTCATTATGCAATGAGACTCTATGCATGAGGTACCGACTATGTTGTGAACATATAGTTCAACCTCACCGTCCAAATCCAGGCACGGCTACCAAGCCCACTAGTCCCACTCATTTGAGACATAGTGACTCACTCACTAATTCCTCACCATGGGAATTAGCTACCACCCCAAATGGGCCATGCTATGCAAGTTACTCACCTAGCATGCAACAATCAACAACAATCAAAATGATTTACTCACTAATTCCTCACCATGGAATTAGCTACCACCCGAAGGCCACAATATGCATGCTAATCACCTAGCAATGCAACATCAACAAAATCAAGAATAGACACATGCTCATACTCTAAGCCATAATACAGTCTATTCACAAATGTATACATTCACATCATCATGTATACTATCATACATTATCAACAAAATTAATCACAAAAGCATATCCTATCATGCCACATAATCAAACACAGTATTAGCACACTCTACTAATACCTTTACCACTCAACACAACGGGAAAATGATCCCTATCACATCCTATCTCAGCTAAGTCGCATCACTCAGCCTAAACAACCAAAACTGCACAACAGTAGCGCAGAAAATCACAATTCTGCCCATACGCGTATTGCCCATGTCCATACGCGTATTGCCCAAACCTGACCAAGTCCATACGCGTAATGCCCACTCTCATACGCGTATTGCGCATTGCCTCGCTCAACTCATACGCGTATTACCTACTCCATACGCGTACCAACAGAGACCAATTTACGTTCAAAATACCATCTTTTCCACCCATACGCGTAAGGCCTCCTCCATACGCGTACCAGCCAGCTCATACGCGTATTGCCTAGTGCCATACGCGTATGACCAGAAACCAGAACTCTCAGATCTGCTATGGCTTTCTCTGCTACGAAACCTATCCGATCCAACCTTCCACAGTCCAAATTACACAAAATAATCGTCCATATCATCTACACGAATCATATCCTATTCATCTTCATCAATCCTAACATTATCCCTTCTAATTCCTACGAATTCTTTTCAATTATCATTCAATTTCATTCATCCAACATTTCACAAACTCATCATGCATCAATCAAAATAGAGGTACAATCAATGGTTATCACTACCCATTACATATTATCATATAATACCCTTTAACTGATGATAAACCCCCCCCTTACCTGAGTTAATCCGGCAGCCTCCGAGCTCTAAGCTTTTCCTTCCTTCAACCTTCGTTCTCTGGCTTTTTGCCCTTTCTGCCTCTTTTCCCTTTTTCACGTGAAATAACCTTTTTTACCAAAAAAATGGGATTTTTCTCATGTCCAACTTATATATTATTCCAATAAATAATTATCCCAATAATTATTATTCCAAAATAATAATAATAATAATAATAATAATAATTCAATTATTTAATTAAATCAATAAATATATTATTAACTTAATTTAAGTAATTATTATATTATTATCGGGGTGTTACAACTCTCCCCCACTAAAAGAGTTTTCGTCCTCGAAAACATACCTCAATCGAACAACTCCGGATAAGACTCCTTCATCTGGCTCTCCAGTTCCCAAGTCACATTGCCACCTGCTGGTCCTCCCCAAGCTACCTTCACCAAGGCAATTTCTTTACCCCGCAACTGCTTCAACTCTCGATCCTCGATCCTCATAGGTGATGTTTCAACAGTCATGTTATCTCTCACCTGTACATCATCTACTTGGACAACATGCGACGGATCATGAATGTATCTCCTCAACTGAGACACATGAAAAACATCATGCAAATTCGCAAGCGACGGCGGTAAAGCGATACGATAGGCTACCTCTCCTATCCTCTCCAAAATCTGATAAGGACCAATAAATCGAGGTGTCAACTTCTTCGACTTCAAGGCTCGACCAACACCAGTTATCGGAGTAACACGAAGAAACACATGATCTCCCTCTTGGAACTCAAGTGACTTCCTCCTCTTGTCATGATAACTCTTTTGACGACTTTGAGCAATTCTCATCTTATCCTGAATCATCTTAATCTTTCCCGTAGTTTGTTGAACAATCTCCGGTCCAACCACAGCACTCTCACCGGACTCATACCAACATAAAGGTGTCCGACATCTCCTACCATACAAAGCTTCAAACGGTGCCATACTAATGCTCGAATGAAAACTATTGTTGTAGGTAAACTCAATCAAAGGTAAATAACAATCCCAAGCACCTCCATTTTCCAAAACACAAGCCCTCAAAAGATCCTCTAGTGACTGAATCGTCCTCTCAGTCTGACCATCAGTCTGCGGATGATATGCAGAACTCAATCTCAGCTTAGTTCCCAAAGCCTTCTGCAAACCTTCCCAAAACTTCGATGTAAATCTAGGATCTCTGTCCGAAACAATACTAGACGGAATACCATGCAAACTTACAATCTTCTCAATATACAACTCAGCTAGCCTCTCTAACGGATAATCCATTCTGATCGGAATGAAATGAGCCGACTTCGTCAATCTATCCACAATCACCCATATAGCCTCAAAATTCTTACTTGTTCTCGGCAAACCAGAAACAAAATCCATACTGATACTGTCCCACTTCCACTCTGGAATAGCCAACGGTTGCATTAGCCCAGACGGCTTCTGATGCTCAATCTTCGACTTCTGACAAGTCAAACAAGAATACACAAAACTTGCAATTTCTCTTTTCATTCCCGGCCACCAAAATAACCCTTTCAAATCATGGTACATCTTCGTAGCTCCAGGATGAATACTCAAGCCACTACGATGTCCTTCCTCAAGGATACTCTTCTTAAGTTCTGTAACATCCGGAATACACACTCGACTACCAAATTTCAAAATACCATTCTCATCAACTCTGAATTCACCACCTTGACCTTGATTCACTAAAGTCAACTTATCAACCAAAAGTGCATCGGATTTCTGACCCTCTCTGATCTCGTCCAGAATACCACTCGTTAACTTCAACATTCCCAGTTTAACACTATTGTGAGTACTCTCACACACCAAACTCAAGTCTCTAAACTGCTCAATTAAGTCCAATTCCTTAACCATTAACATAGACATATGTAATGATTTCCGACTCAATGCATCAGCTACTACATTTGCTTTACCCGGATGGTAGTTCAAACCAAAATCATAATCCTTCAGAAATTCTAACCATCTCCTCTGTCTCATATTCAGCTCTTTCTGATCAAACAAATACTTTAAACTCTTATGGTCACTGAAAACTTCAAATCTTGAACCGTACAAATAATGCCTCCATAACTTCAGAACAAATACCACAGCTGCCAGCTCTAAATCATGTGTCGGATAATTCCTCTCGTGAACCCTTAGCTGTCTCGAAGCATAAGCTATAACCTGCTTATTCTGCATCAACACACCACCTAAACCCAACAACGAAGCATCACAATAAACCTCAAATAGTTCCGACGAACTCGGTAATATCAGGATAGGAGCAGTAGTTAACCTTCTCTTTAACTCTTGGAAACCTTCTTCACATTTTGAGTCCCAAACAAACGCTTGCCCCTTTCTAGTCAACATTGTCAACGGTAACGCCAACTTAGAAAATCCCTCAATGAACTTCCTATAATACCCAGCCAAACCAAGGAAACTTCGAATCTCAGTAACAGACTTAGGAGTTTCCCACTTAGACACCGCTTCTATCTTAGAAGGATCAACAGCAACACCACCTCTGGAAATCACATGACCAAGAAAACTAACTTCTTCTAACCAAAATTCACACTTAGACAGTTTAGCAAATAACTTCTTTTCTCGTAGAACTCCTAAAACCACTCTCAAATGTTCAGCATGCTCTTCTTCAGATTTCGAATACACCAAAATGTCATCAATAAACACCACAACAAACTGATCTAGGTACGGATGGAAAATCCTATTCATATACTCCATAAATACTCCAGGTGCATTAGTCACACCAAAAGGCATTACAGAATACTCATAATGTCCATACCTTGTTCTGAAGGCAGTCTTCTGAATATCCTCAGTTTTCACACGTATCTGATGATATCCCGATCTCAAATCTATTTTGCTGAACACTCTCGCACCAACCAACTGATCCATTAAATCATCAATCCTCGGCAAAGGATACCGATTCTTGATCGTCACTTTATTCAGTTGCCTGTAATCTACACACAACCTCATAGTACCTTCTTTTTTCTTAACCAACAACACTGGTGCACCCCACGGTGACACACTCGGACGAATAAATTTCTTATCTAACAGATCTTCCAGCTGACTCTTCAATTCAGCTAGCTCAACAGCAGACATACGATAAGGAGCCATTGATATCGGTCTAATACCAGGTACCAAGTCAATCGAGAACTCAACTTCACGCTCTGGCGGCAATTCATTCACCTCTTCCGGAAACACATCAGGAAAATCACACACCACAGCTAGATCACCAATCACCAGTTTATCTTTAGCCTCCAAGGTCGCTAACAGCATAAACAACTCTGCCCCATCTGTCACTTCCTCACTCACTTGTCTTGCTGATAGAAACAAACTCTTTCCTTCCTCAACCTCAGGAAATATCACAGTCTTATCAAAACAATTGATATAGACTCGGTTAAACACCAACCAGTTCATACCCAGAATAACATCAATCTGCACTAATGGAAGACACACAAGGTCTATCCCAAAGTCTCTACCAAAAATACTCAAAGGACATTTCAAACAAACCGAAGTAGTAGTCACTGAACCCTTCGCAGGAGTATCAATCACCATACTACCACGCATCTCAGATATCTCTAACTTAAGTTTCACAGCACAATCCAAGGATATAAAAGAATGAGTCGCACCTGTGTCAATAATAGCTACAAGAGGAAAGCCATTAATATAACACGTACCTCGGATCAAACGATCATCTGCAGAAGTCTCAGAACCCGATAAAGCAAAAACCTTGCCTCCTGACTGATTCTCTTTCTTCGGCTTAGGACACTGTGGGCTGATATGACCCACTTCTCCACAGTTGAAGCAAGTCACAGTCTTCAACCGGCAATCTGCAGCCAAATGACCACCTTTCCCACATTTGAAACACTTCTTCTCATTACTGGTACACTCATGGATACGATGTCCAGCCTGACCACATCTGTAACACTTAACAGGAGCGCTAGAGTCTCCCCCACTAGGCTTCTTCATCCCACTCTGCCTCTGAAAACCTTTGCCAGCTGCATACGGTTTTCCACGATCAATCTGATTCTTACCTTTTCTATCAACCCTCTGCTGATAGCTCTCAGCTCTGGCCTTGGAATCCTGTTCGAAAATCCTGCAACAGTCAACCAAATCAGAAAACACTCTAATCCTTTGATATCCAATAGCTTGCTTGATCTCGGGACGCAACCCGTTCTCAAACTTCACACACTTTGAAAATTCCCCAGCAGCTTCAGCATAGGGAGTATAATACTTCGACAGTTCTGTGAACTTAGCAGCATACTCCGTAACAGACCTGTTACCCTGTTTCAATTCCAGGAACTCTATCTCCTTCCTTCCTCTGACATCCTCGGGAAAATACTTCCTCAGAAATCTCTCTCTGAACACAGCCCAAGTAATCTCAGCATTTCCAGCAGTTTCCAACTCAGTGCGGGTAGCAACCCACCAATCATCAGCTTCTTCTGACAGCATATGTGTACCGAACCTAACCTTCTGGTTATCAGCACACTCAGTTACTCTGAAGATCCTCTCTATCTCCTTCAACCACTTCTGAGCACCATCTGGATCGTATGCTCCTTTGAACATTGGAGGATTGTTCTTCTGGAACTCACTCAACTGACGAGCAGCTCCCATTCCCATAACATTCGGATTTCCTCCAAGTACTCCAGCTAGCATACCCAGAGCCTCAGCAATCGCAGCATCATCTCTACCTCTTCCAGCCATCTCTATTCTGAAACCCAACAACTAAAACAATAAGTACTGATAGGGTTACACAACACCTATACCGTACAGGGAAAACAGAAAATTTACGACTCGACACGACCGACTATGCTCTGATACCACTAATGTAACACCCTTCTAAATACCCCAAATTATTATAATTAAAATAACAATATATTCATCAGAGTAATTATGCCCCTAAGGGTGTCACACAATCATTTCACAACAATTTATCAAAACATCCTGTCATGCTCATTCATTTAATCAAAATAAGGTTCTTTTGCATAATTCGCAGCGGAATAAAATTCAACATCAATGTACAACATGTAACACACTACGCGTAAATCATTCAACAACCAATCTCAAATTAATTAAAACATCCCCTCCCGATGTTACATCTATCAGAGCATGACCCATAAGAAACTACTTTAGACTCCAAGCATTAGCTTCTACTCAACTCATTTCTTGTTACCTGAAAAATAGGTGTAAGGGTGAGTTCCTTAATCAATATAATAAGCATTATAAAACAACATGTAATGTCAAGTAATTAACACATTAATTCACCCTAATCAGGCTACTCCTTCAGCAACATCAATATCCGTTCAAACATCATACTCAACAGTAGATTCTCAACCATATTCAACATCAACAACACAACACACAACACACAACACACATATAATACTGGAATACATCCATTCATATTATATGCCATACATTCATTATGCAATGAGACTCTATGCATGAGGTACCGACTATGTTGTGAACATATAGTTCAACCTCACCGTCCAAATCCAGGCACGGCTACCAAGCCCACTAGTCCCACTCATTTGAGACATAGTGACTCACTCACTAATTCCTCACCATGGGAATTAGCTACCACCCCAAATGGGCCATGCTATGCAAGTTACTCACCTAGCATGCAACAATCAACAACAATCAAAATGATTTACTCACTAATTCCTCACCATGGAATTAGCTACCACCCGAAGGCCACAATATGCATGCTAATCACCTAGCAATGCAACATCAACAAAATCAAGAATAGACACATGCTCATACTCTAAGCCATAATACAGTCTATTCACAAATGTATACATTCACATCATCATGTATACTATCATACATTATCAACAAAATTAATCACAAAAGCATATCCTATCATGCCACATAATCAAACACAGTATTAGCACACTCTACTAATACCTTTACCACTCAACACAACGGGAAAATGATCCCTATCACATCCTATCTCAGCTAAGTCGCATCACTCAGCCTAAACAACCAAAACTGCACAACAGTAGCGCAGAAAATCACAATTCTGCCCATACGCGTATTGCCCATGTCCATACGCGTATTGCCCAAACCTGACCAAGTCCATACGCGTAATGCCCACTCTCATACGCGTATTGCGCATTGCCTCGCTCAACTCATACGCGTATTACCTACTCCATACGCGTACCAACAGAGACCAATTTACGTTCAAAATACCATCTTTTCCACCCATACGCGTAAGGCCTCCTCCATACGCGTACCAGCCAGCTCATACGCGTATTGCCTAGTGCCATACGCGTATGACCAGAAACCAGAACTCTCAGATCTGCTATGGCTTTCTCTGCTACGAAACCTATCCGATCCAACCTTCCACAGTCCAAATTACACAAAATAATCGTCCATATCATCTACACGAATCATATCCTATTCATCTTCATCAATCCTAACATTATCCCTTCTAATTCCTACGAATTCTTTTCAATTATCATTCAATTTCATTCATCCAACATTTCACAAACTCATCATGCATCAATCAAAATAGAGGTACAATCAATGGTTATCACTACCCATTACATATTATCATATAATACCCTTTAACTGATGATAAACCCCCCCCTTACCTGAGTTAATCCGGCAGCCTCCGAGCTCTAAGCTTTTCCTTCCTTCAACCTTCGTTCTCTGGCTTTTTGCCCTTTCTGCCTCTTTTCCCTTTTTCACGTGAAATAACCTTTTTTACCAAAAAAATGGGATTTTTCTCATGTCCAACTTATATATTATTCCAATAAATAATTATCCCAATAATTATTATTCCAAAATAATAATAATAATAATAATAATAATAATTCAATTATTTAATTAAATCAATAAATATATTATTAACTTAATTTAAGTAATTATTATATTATTATCGGGGTGTTACAAAAGGCACACCATTGACTGGCTGTCCATTAGTCACACATGACATAATGAATATCTCATCTTTAGATACTCCAGTAAGGTTTTCTTCTTTTCCAAAGAAGGTGTGGTTAAGGATCTTATGGAAGTAACGGACAACAGGGTTATGTATCTCATCATTGTTCATGTTATTTGGTTCAGGATGGTAATTTCCGGTTAAAGTTCCCCAAAAGAAATCCAGCTCAATGTCCATCAATTCTACCTGTGTGGTAGTAAAAGCAAAGGGTCCACTAGGGAATCCTAATAAGTCAGCTAGTTCTCTAAGGTTAAAATCATATTCTATTCAAAATAGGCGGAAACTGATAAATCCTTTCCTGAATCCAAAACCGCGCTCGGGTAGGTAAACTAAGGAGCTAAGGAACTCAAGGGTGAGCTCGTGGTAAGTTACAAACTTTTGTTGAATCAGTGCATTCTCCCATCCAAATCTGTTAAACAAGTATAGGATGCTATCATGTATACCTAAGGTTTCCATAGTCAGATCATCCGGGTACAGAGTCAAATCCATTGGTCTCTGTGATAACTCTTCAAATTTCATTCTTTGGTTCCTACCTCTAAATTTGGTTTCCATGAGGTTTATCGGTTGGTTAGCCATAGTTAGTGTAAACACGGAGGAAACAAATCAGGGGGAGAAGGAAAATGGAAAAGACTTTAGAAAATCTGTAAAAGTGATTTAAAAATTAAAATAAGGAAAATAAGAAAATAAACGCATAATAAAAGCAATAATAGTAATAATGAAATAAAACTATAATAAAATGACAAAACAAATAAACTAATAATAAAGTGATAAATGACAAAATAATAAAATGATCAAATGATTTAATTGATTAAATGGGTTGCCTCCCACTAAGCGCTGTTTTTATCGTCAAAAGCCTGACGTAATGCTTAGGTTAGATTAATCAGGGAAATTAGTGGACAATTCTAAAAGCCTTAGACTATTTGCATAATCTCTATTTTCAACTTTATGATAATGTTTTAAACGTTGTCCGTTTACTGTGAATGGTCCGCTATTCCTACCCTTAATTTCTATCGCTCCACTTGGGAACACTCTAGTTATTTCAAAGGGTCCTGACCATCTAGATTTTAGTTTTCTAGGAAAGAGCCTAAGTCTTGAATTAAAGAGGAGTACAATGTCTCCCACACTAAATTCTTTCCTAGATAGGCGTTTATCATGCCATCGCTTAGTTCTTTCTTTATATATCTTAGCATTCTCATAAGCATCTAACCTTAACTCTTCTAATTCGTTAATATCTAGGATTCGCTTTTCTCCCGCAGCATTATAGTTTATATTGAGAGTTTTGATCGCCCAATAAGCTTTGTGTTCTAGTTCTACCGGGAGATGACAAGATTTTCCATAAACTAATTTGAAAGGTGTAGTTCCTATGGGTGTCTTGTAAGCTGTCCTATAAGCCCATAAAGCTTCATTAAGTTTAGATGACCAATCCTTCCGAGATATGGCGACAGTCTTTTCTAAGATTTGTTTGATTTCTCTGTTTGAGACTTCGACTTGTCCACTTGTTTGTGGATGATATGGTGTTGCCACACGGTGTCTTACTCCATACTTAGATAGTAATTTGTCAAATATTTTTGAAATGAAGTGCGAGCCACCGTCACTTATGACGAGTCTAGGCACACCAAATCTGGGAAAGATTATATTTTTGAAAAGCTTTATTACTACTCGTGTGTCATTTGTAGGAGAAGCTATAGCTTCAATCCACTTTGAAACATAATCAACAACTACGAGTATGTAATTATTACCGAAAGATGATGGGAATGGTCCCATGAAATCTATTCCCCAGACGTCAAAGATTTCTACTTCTAATATTCCTTTTTGAGGCATTTCATCTCTTCTTGAAATATTGCCGGTGCGTTGACACCGATCGCAATTTATAACAACGATGTGGAAATCTTTCCATAGATTAGGCCAGAATAGGCCGGCTTGTAAGATTTTTGCACAAGTCTTGGAAGTGCTTGCATGTCCACCATAAGGAGATGAATGGCAGTGAGCAATGACATCTTCTATTTCTTCTTCGGGAATACATCGACGAAAGATTCCATCAGGTCCTCTTTTGAACAATAATGGTTCATCCCAATAGTAATGTTTGAGATTGTGAAAGAATTTCTTTTTCTGCTGATAGGTTAAATCAGGTGGAAGAGCTCCTGCAGCTAGGTAGTTGACAATGTCAGCGTACCATGGCAGTCCTACAGTCGTTTGGATTGTTTCCACGGGTTCTGGTTCATCTACGTCTAACTGAACTGGGTCGCTTCCTATTTGTGCTATCAGCTGTTCATACGGAAAATCGTCGTTAATCGGCACTTGTTCGGGTTTAATACCTTCTATTCTAGATAAATGGTCTGCTACGACGTTTTCAGTACCTTTCTTATCTTTTATTTCGAGATCAAATTCTTGTAAGAGTAAAATCCATCTCAAGAGTCTCGGTTTAGCATCTTTCTTAGTCAATAGATATCTGATAGCAGCGTGGTCTGTGTAAACGATTATTTTCGCTCCCACTAGGTAAGAACGGAATTTGTCAAGCGCAAAGACAACTGCTAACAATTCTTTTTCAGTAGTGGCGTAGTTCATCTGAGCAGAATCTAAGGTTCTACTGGCATAGTAAATCGCATGAAGTTTCTTGTCCTTCCTCGGGCCTAGAACTGCGCTTACAGCATAGTCACTCGCATCGCACATGATTTCGAAAAGTAATCTCCAGTCAGGGGGTTGCATGATTGGTGCGGTGATGAGGGCTGTTTTTAGAGTTTCGAATGCTTTAAGACAATCTTCATTGAATATAAACTCAGCGTCTTTCATTAATAAACCGGTAAGAGGTTTAGTGATTTTCGAGAAATCTTTGATGAATCGTCGGTAGAAACCGGCGTGTCCTAAAAAGCTTCGTATTTCTCGAACGGTTTTAGGGGGTTGAAGATCTTTTATGACTTCTATCTTAGCTTTATCAACTTCAATTCCCTTGTCGGATATAACGTGTCCTAATACGATTCCTTCTCTGACCATAAAATGACATTTCTCCCAGTTAAGCACGAGGTTTACTTTTACACATCTTTCTAACACCATTTCTAAATTTGATAGGCATCCTTCAAAACTTTGCCCGCATACAGAGAAGTCGTCCATGAACACTTCCATGATGTTGTCTATAAAATCTGCGAAGATTGACATCATACATCTTTGAAAGGTTGCAGGAGCGTTGCATAATCCAAAGGGCATTCGTCTATAGGCGAACGTTCCATAAGGGCATGTGAATGTAGTCTTCTCTTGATCATCTGGGTGGATAGGGATTTGGAAAAATCCTGTGTAACCATCAAGATAACAGAAATAAGAATGCTTGGCTAATCGTTCTAACATTTGATCTATAAAAGGTAGCGGGAAATGATCTTTTCGAGTGGCTTTGTTTAGTTTACGATAATCGATGCACACTCTATGTCCCGTCACTACTCTTTGTGATATCGATTCGCCTTTAGCGTTTTTCACAACAGTGATACCTCCTTTCTTTGGTACTACATGTACTGGACTAACCCATTTACTATCAGAGATTGGATATATTATTCCGGCATCTAGTAGTTTCTTAACTTCTTCCTTTACTACAGTGCTAAGGATTGGGTTAATTCTTCTTTGAGATTCTCTGGAGGTTTTGCAATCTTCTTCTAGCAGAATACGATGCATACAGATTGAAGGGCATATTCCTTTGAGATCAGATATGTTATATCCTAATGCAGTTGGATATTTCTTTAAGACATCTAAAAGTTTCTTTGTTTCGATTGTTCCTAAACTGGAATTTATTATAACTGGTCTTGTACATTCAATGTCCAAGAATTCGTATCTTAGGTTCTTAGGTAATGTTTTTAACCTTAATGTAGGTTTATCCTTACTTGGCATGGGATCCAGTGTAAGTGCTAAACTTTCGCTTAGACTATCATCCTGATATGGTTCACGCCAATTGTCATCTTCGAAAATCGGAGGGATTTGAATTTTCATAATTTCAGAATAGGTAGTTTCTTTCATTTCCATTTCTCTTACGCATTCGTCAATTACGTCCAATAGATAGCATGTATCCTCTATAGCTGGTGATTGTAAGAATTGTGTTAAAATAAATTCAACTTTCTCTTCACCTACTTCAAAGGTTAGCTTTCCTTTCTTTACGTCTATTATAGCTCCGGCGGTAGCTAAGAATGGTCTTCCTAGTATGATAGGTGTAGTGGAGTCTTCAGAGATGTCCATGATTATGAAATCAGTAGGGATGTAGAATTCTCCTATACGTACTGGGACGTTTTCTAGTATGCCTACAGGATATTTAACAGAGCGATCGGCTAGTTGAACAGACATTTTAGTTGGTCTTAGGTCTCCCATGTCTAGCCTTTTGCAAATCGTTAAGGGCATGACACTGATACTGGCTCCTAAATCGCATAGAGCTTTGTCAATGACGAATTTTCCTATTACACAGGGTATAGAGAAACTTCCAGGATCTTTTAGCTTAGGAGGCATATTATTCTGAATTATGGCGCTACACTCAGCAGTAAGTGTAACGGTTCCGTTATCCTCTATCTTTTTCTTATTGGATAAGATTTCTTTTAAAAACTTAGCATACGAGGGCATTTGAGTGATAGCTTCTGTAAACGGAATAGTAATATTCAACTGTTTCAGAAGTTCGACAAATTTCTTAAACTGGCCCATCGTCTTGGAATTGGTTAATCTCTAAGGATACGGAATTGGTGGTTTATAGGGTGGTGGAGGCACATAAGGCTTTTCTTTCTCCACTGCCTCTTGATTTTCATCTTCCTTTTCTTCTGGATCATTCACCATTTCAGTCGGTTTATCCGGTTTTTGGTACATGGCTGGATTGTCAAGTCTTGGATCGGTAGGTCCGTCAAGTTCCTTGCCACTTCTTAATATCACAACATTGGCTTGTCCTTTCGGATTAGGTTGAGGTTGTCCAGGAAATACTCCAGCTGGTGCAGCGGTAGATGCTTGTTGTTGAGCTACTTGTGAAATCTGGGTTTCAAGCATTTTGTTATGCGTAGCTAATGCATCTACCTTGCTCACTAATTGCTTAATCTACTCACTAGTGTGTATGTTTTGGTTTAAGAAATCCTTGTTTGTTTGAGATTGGTTAGCTATGAAGTTCTCCATCATCAATTCAAGGTTCGATTTTCTAGGGACATTAGGAGCAGTCTTTTGATATCCTGGTGGTGTAGCTGGTGCTTGACCTGGTGCGTATAAAGCATTGTTATTCTTATAGGAGAAGTTCAGATGATTCTTCCAACCTGGGTTGTATGTGTTTGAGTACGGGTTTCCTTGAGCATAATTCACTTGATCTGTGGGAATTCCTGTTAATAGTTGACAATCAGGAACTTCATGTCCTGGAACTCCACATAACTCACAGTTAGGTGTTACTGCAGCCACGGTGGCTGTTGGTGTTATGGCCAAGTTGTCGATCTTTTGGTTTAGTTGGTCAAAGTTTGCATTGACTTGGTCCATACTACTCACTTCGTACATACCTCCTTTTGTTGGTTTCTCAGTTGCGACTCTCTCGCTTCCCCATTGGTAATGGTTTTGAGCCATACTCTCGATAAGTGCATAAGCATCGTTATATTCTTTGTCCATTAATGCACCGCCTGCGGCAGCGTCAATTGTCATTCTTGTATTGTACAAGAGTCCATTGTAGAAGGTATGGATGACCATCCATTCTACTAATCCGTGATGTGGACAAAGTCTCAACATATCCTTATAGCGTTCCCAAGCTTCGAAAAGTGATTCGTTTTCCTTTTGCTTAAATCCGTTGATCTGAGCTCTCAGCATAGCTGTCTTGCTAGGTGGGAAATATCTGGTCAAGAAAACTCTTTTTAGTTCCTCCCACGTAGTTACTGAATTCGAAGGTAGAGATTGAAGCCAGGCTCTCTCTCTGTCTCGAAGTGAAAAAGGAAAAAGACGTAGTCTAATAGCTTCTTGGGTAACTCCATTGGCTTTTACGGTATCTGCGTATTGCACAAAGATCGAAAGATGAAGATTCAGATCCTCGGTAGGATTTCCGGCGAATTGATTTTGTTGCACGGCTGATATCAGCGAAGGTTTTAGTTCAAAATCGTTTCGGTTGATAGCCGGTGCGGCAATGCTGGAATGCGGTTCAGCTTGCGAAGGACTAGCGTAGTATTTGAGTGGGTGATTCTGTTCTTCAGCCATCTCTGCGTCCTTTGATGTTACGACTGGTTTAGGTGGATCTATTTGAAGATCTGGAATATTGAAATTTTGTTCGTAATCGAATATCCGTCTTCTTACGTGTAAGAAGCGTTCTGATTCTGGGATTAGAGGTTGCAAGTCTTCGCCTTGAGAGCGAGTACTTGGCATACACTCGGGAATTTAGAAAGTAAACAGAAAATAGTTGTTACCTTAGTCTAGAAAATTCTACCCTAAAGTGCACTAGTAACTAAATTAAGGTCCCCGGCAACGGCGCCAAAAACTGGTTCGCGGTAAACTATACGTCTAACGGTTTCTAACTGCAAGTGCACAACCTATCGCGTAGTAATAAAGATATCGAACCCACAGAGACCAATGTCAACCTACCGTTATCTATCGTTGCGTTGTAAAGCTAAGGCTAATGATATTTTTATGGTTTAAGGGAAACTAAAACTAAAACTAAAATAAATCTAAGAAAGAAATAAGAATAAAACGAGGCCGAGATATGAATTCCGCGCTCCTAAGGGACTTTATAGAATTCGGTACTAATTACGACTATAGCTAGTTCTGTAGAATATATCAGCTTAAAGACTCCGCCTCACACTCTCGCGGTCTTAACTAAAGCCACACTTCCTAATCCCAAGATTCTGCTCATTTCACTTGTGGCTCATGATTTGACTCTGTATATGATGTACCTGCAAAATGGAAAAGAAAACTCGAGGAATTGGGTGTTAAAACGACAAATATGCGATAAAACGGTATTGAAACATAGCAATATAACCGATACTTTTTCTCGTTATCAGTTAGAAGAAGAGAAAGTCCTGTTTCTATCCTTGATCTCGTATATTGAACCGAAGGATGATATGGAGGATCGTGCTACTTGGTTACTAGAGGTTGATTCACAATTCTCGGTTAGATCAATGTATAAAAACATTTATATTCGCAGAATTCCTTTTGGGCCGAATAATAACAACTATTCGACTTTTGCTTTATTATGGAAGTCGAAGGTTCCAAATAAAATAAAGACTTTCGGTTGGAGAAGCTTCTTGGACAAACTACCAACAAAAGTTCAATTACCCTTTAGAGGTATATCCCTTCCATTAACTAACTCCAATTGCGTCTTCTGTAACACGCACCCGAAATCCTTAAGTCATTTGTTTTATAGTTGTGTGGTGGCAAAAATGGTGTGGTTTGACATAGCGAGTTGGTTTGGTACGATAGAGGATTCAAGTTGTGATAGCAAGGATTCCTTTTTGTTTTGGTATCACTTCGGTAAGACAATTGGGATAAAGAAAGGTAGAGAAGGTATTGTTTGGTTGACTACGTGTTGGATCCTATGGTCTTATAGGAACGACATCATCTTTAAAAATGCAGGGTGGAATATAGTTAATATAGTTTGGAAATCGAAGTTTTTCATATGGAGATGGTTGCTCATTGGTGAAATTTTACCCACTCCAACTGCAATTTATACAATTTTAACAAATATCCATTGTTATATTTGTCTTAGATTGTATTTGGTAGGTAATTTTAGTTGTTTTGGGGAGTCACTAGTCTCCTTTTTGTAAAAGGTTAGAGTACCCTTTGTAATCTATTTAATATACTTCTTGCTTTAAAAAAGAAAGAAAAGACATGCATAATAGAAAAGGAGAGTTGACCTAATGGTAAGAAGGAGAAGTTATGAAAAAAGGGGTTGGGTTCAACTCTTTCCTCCATCAACTTTTGAGAAGCTTCAAATGTTAGGGAATCTATGTAATTTTATTTATAGCTTTTTTCTTCTAAAATCGCCTATATGACAGGGAGCAAAATACCTATTAACTCTTCTAAATAATAAGTGTTAATTATTATTTTATTATTGAAAGAATTCAATTCATGATTCATTATTGTTAATTTTATATTTCTCGCTAATTTATCAAACTACCTAATAGCTAAAAATAAATAAATTATTCTACTTTACCTTTTATTAAGAGTTATTACAATTTCATCCAAACTTTGTGGTAAAATTTATTAAGCGCCAAACGAATTCGATTGTTCACTTGTTAGTTAAAGGGATCAATTTTTGGATTAGACATAATACTTTTAATTTGATTTCTCCTTGTAATAAGTCACCTTGGATTATGTATTATAGTGCTTGAGGAACTTAGATTTCACAAACTAATTAGAATCTTACCTGAGAGACTTAATGTCTCCTCGGGCGCCTAAGAGGCACAATCTATATCAAGCCCCAAATACTTGATTTATAGTCTTGCTAGAGGACTCAATGGAAGTCCTGCCTGAAAGGTTAACACGCCTCTGAGGAACTTAGATTCATCAAACTAATTTGACTCTCGCCTGAGAGACTTAATGTCTCTTTGGGTGGGATGACTTCAAATAAATCATGCCTAAGAGGCACGACCTATATCATGTTCCAGATACTTGATTTCTAGTCTTGCTAGAGGGCTCGACGAAAGTCATGTCTGAAAGGTTAGCACGCCTTGCTTGAGGGACTTAGTGTCTCGTCAGACGGGCTATACATTACGTTGTTTGAGGAACTTATATTCCTCAAACTAATTATAATCTCTCCCGGGAGACTATGTTTCTCCTCGGGCGGGATGACTTACAATAAATCACGCCTAAGAGGTACAATCCATATTCAACTCCGGAGATTGGATCTCCAGTCTTGCTTGACGGCTTGATAAAAGTCTCTCCTGAGAAGTAAAATGCCTCACCTTAGTGACTTATCATGTCATCTGCCGGGATATAGATTATTATGCCTAGAGAACTTAGGATAACTAAAATTTTCTACCAAATATAAAAACGACCTTTCATATTTTCAACAACCTGTAATAACTACAACACTTTCTTGAAGTTATAAACCGTATTGAACAATTTTTAAAACACAACCAATCCTTGTGGAGACAATAATTATATATATTTTTATTCTGCAATAGTGGGATCTTTAACAAATTGACATCAATAATGCCTTCCTATATGGCTCACTTCAAGAAATATGTATATATCTCAACCACCTGGCTTTGAAAAACAAGAATAATCCTTAGTTTTCAAACTGAATAAATCCCTCTATAGTCTCAAGTAAGCCCCATGAGGATGGTATGAAAAACTTACTCAACCATTAATTCAGTTTGGCTTTTCTCATATGAGATGTAAAATAATTCCTTATTTTATCCCATCAAGGTATAACCATCAATGCACTAGTCTATGTTGAAGACATTCATATCACAGGGTCATCATCCATTTTGATTCATAAGTTGATTGATTTTCTCCATGCTACATTTGTACTAAAAAACCTAGGGAAAACTAAGTAATTCTTAGGTCTTAAGGTCAAACACTTGATAACTGGTTGCATGTCCTCATACAGTCTAACTATATTAGAGATATTTTTGCTCGAGCCAAGATGAGAAATGAAAGTGGTGTATCCCCTCCTATGATAAGCAACTACAAACTGAGGAAACATGGATTTTATCCTTCTCAGACTCTCACCTGTATAGATCTATGGTAGGTGCTCTCCAATATGTGACTCTTACTAGGCCATGCATTAGTTTTAGTGTAAATAAGACCTTTCAATTTATGAACTCTCCTTTGGACTCTCATTGGTTTGTGGTCATGAAAATTCTAAGATATCTCAGTGGTACTATAACATATGGCTTGCTCCTTTCTCCATCTTCCTTGACACACAAGTTTTATTTAAGGGCGTACGTTGACTCGCATTGGGTGAAGGATTCAGATGACCCTATGTCTACCTCGAGCTCTTGCATATTCTTAGGACCCAACCTTGTATCACGGAGCTCCAAAAAGAAACTTTTTGTTCCTAGATCAAGTACTAAGGCAGAGTATCAGGCCTTAGCACACACAACCTATGAGCTGCTTTGATTAAAGTCTTTTCTCACTAAGCTTGTAGTCCATTTCTTGCCTCCCACATTTATTTGTTATGACCTCAGTGTTGTGCTTATATCCCACAATTAAATACTTCATGTGCGTACGAAATATATTGAGATAATACTACTATGAATAAATGATTTTACCTCGATTGGAAAATTGGTTTTATCTCGGTTTGTTGAGCGAAGTAAAGAAGGGTGTCATGAAACGTTTGCTACTTTTCCCTTCGGTTGGGCTTCCAACAGTGGAGAAAGTTTTACTGGTCATGAGTTCGATCTCCGACGACAATATATTTGTATTTTCTTTCTAAAAAGTTATTTTTCCTCTCGATTGTAAAATAATTTTTTTCTTAATTTTATATTATTTTCGTTTAAATCTACAAAGTACAATTTTGTCGATAAATTATGAATCTTCATCATCATCAACATCATTTTGAACCTCAATGAAGATCAAATTCTAAGTTTTATTGCACATCCATGTGCTTTTCAAGTTCAATGATTTAGATGTATTCATTTTTGGTATAAAATTAACAAAGTTTATATGAAGAAAATAATTTATCAATTACAAGATAAGAGATTATGTAAGGAACACCAACCTTAACCTTAAACATTTTTCTGCTCATGTAATCCATTCAAGATATTGTTTCCACACTTCTTTATGTCTGTATTTCATTATTTTCAATATAAATTCTTTCATTATCATTGTTTGTCTTTCACAATATTTCTCCCAAGATATATAGTTGTGGCATTCATGTTATGATTGGTGAAAAATTCATGCAAATCACTGATGTTTCTTGTGGATTGATGTTTTGTTTAAGTTTGGTAAAATTAGTTTCTTCAATTCATGAATGTAATGACAACAACAAAATCTTGAAATTTTTTCTAACTAATTATGAAACCTTGAAAGGGGCTTCTATCTTGAAATTCATCACATAGAATGATATTTACGAGTTTGGAACGACATCACATTTAAGGATTAAACTGAATGAAATTAATATTTTAATAGACAAAACTGAGAAATCTTTCTCCTCAGTCGGTAGTCTTACCAAAGAAATATATTACATAACTTTTAAATAAAAAATAAAATAAAAAGTATGACGGCATTTAAAAAAAAATGTAAATTGAAATTACCAGAATTCAATCCCTTAATTAATGTTCTCATTGGTTATTTATATCAATTGAGGAAATAAATGATATTTTCTTAAAAAATAATAATACGTGGCATGTATAATAGGGGTTATACCTCATATTTTTATTTGTTGAAGTGAGAATGATAATAAGAATTATTAATATCACTAATTTAAAACACTTGAATCATTATCCTACATGGTAAGAAGATATATTTTAATGTTCCTAGATTTCAAAAATCGGTAAAGAACGATCAGGTTCCTCCCTCTGTGCATAAGAACAACTACCCCTCTAAGCAAATCAAACCAGAAGGTGATTCAAGAGCTGCAAACTTGTATTTTGCCCAAGCAGTGAAGTTTAGCAATATCGTCCGTTGGTTGACAAGGCTCTGATTCGTTCTAAGCCAACTAGGGTGAAAGTTGAATTTTCTGTTGCAACTAGGTATTCTAAAGCTTATATGGGTAAGGTTTTGGAAGATATCAATCCGTTTTTTTTGCAAAAAGCCTTGTTTGAAGAAGGTATTTTTGATATCACAGCTACACCTTTAGGGGTAAGTTTGTGCCTTCTAGAACATAAGCATCAAGGGGATGTCGCTTCTTTCGTTGAGAAAGCTAGTGAATGGTGAGATAAATGGCTTGTGAGGTTAGAAGATGAACACCTGCTACGATGGATAACTATAGATTGGTGTGGATAAAATGTATTGGAATCCCTTATTTTGCTTGGAATAATTATGTGTTTGTTTAGTTAAGAATCTTAGCTCATTCATCAAAGCTGATGAGGCCACTGAGAAGAATAATAGATATGATGTGGCTAGATTACTTCTTAAAGTTAATTACCAAACAACAATCTTCTTAAGATCAGATTTTACTGATTAATGATGTTGAATATCATGTCAAATTTTTGGTAGATTCTTGGGATGATGAAGCTTATGCTTTTTCCATGGAGGTTGGAAATGGGGATGAAGAGTCTTGTTCCTCGGTATCTAATAAAGATATTGACAGTGACTAGTCCTTAGAAGAAGAGGAAAAAGTTGGTGAGTCCCTTCCTAGTGACTCTATAGAGGATTTGGAGGACATCGATCAAAAGGAATTGGAGGATAAATCTGATGATGATGGAACTAATGCTAGTATGCTGGGCTCTTTTGTTCATAATTCCTTAGGGGTAGTGCCTGAAAGTCAGCTCGTTTTTTGTTCCTCTAGGGTTGATCCGTTGAGCAAAGTCAACATTGATTTGGGGGCTATGTCTGAGCATTTGTCAGCCTTAAAGGCTATCCCTTTTGCCGAGGAAAATATACTTGCAGCCAGTCACAAATCTCATTTTGTTGTTAAGGGAGTCCAACCGGTTTTGGGTCTTTCTCTTGGGCCAGTTACCAATGGGGCCGAGTCACCTCTTGAGTTTGACCCGATTTCTCCTATCCATATTCTCTCTAATAAGAAATTCTTAGAGAAAAAGGATAAGAATAAAAAGAAACCCATTGTTGACATTTATGGAAATACCCAGATCCCCTTCACCCCTTCTTTTTATTCTACTCTCATCAGGGAAAATTCCAAGCTCCCCCTCACCAGATCAAAGTCAAAGTTGTTGAGAAAAAATAAAACTTTGCTTTATCCAATCACTGAGAGCCAAAGATCCTCTGGGTGCCATGTGGGATCTAGCACATTCTCTATTGATGAATCTGACATTTGCAGATGAAAGTTTAGATGCAAGTTGGATTTATAAGGTGTTTCTAGAAAAAATTATGATTCAGTCAATAATTTGGGCATACAAGTTCCTGTCGATGCAGAAGGGATATGTAAACTTGCCAAGGAGTTTGAAGATAGATACAAAATTCAATTTGCTTGTAGGAAGGATGTTGACAATAATACTCAATGATTATTGTTTCTTACAACATCCGAGGGTGCAACTTACCTATCAAAAGAAGAAGAATTTTTCAGACTCTTTTGGATGGGAAAGTTGATTTGTGTCTCCTTCAAGAAACTAAAATTTCCTTTATGAATGATTCTATGGTCAAGAGTCTTTGGGTCAGTGGGAATTTTGGATGGTCAACTGTTGGATCTGAAGGCTTATAAGGAGGGTTGCTCACAATTTGGAGTAAGAATTTGTTTCAACCTATTTCTTCCTTTAGAGGTAAATGTTTCCTTTGTTCTAATCTATTATGAAGGGATATCAATTTGTACATAGTAAATGTTTATTCTCCTTGCGATATTAGAGACAAAAGGAGACTCTGGCTTGAATTAATTGAGCTTAAAGTAAGTCGTCCTGTTGGAAAATGGCTTTACGGAGGTGACTTTAATTTGGTGAGATCCTGTGATGAGAGAAAGGGTAGAAGACTTTCTTCTCTTTGTGAGTGCGTGTAATTTGATACTTTTGTCAGAACTTTGGATCTGGTAGACCTTCCTTTCGTGGGAAAACGTTTTTCTTGGTTTAATTCCAATGGTCTAAGTTGTAGAAAATTAGAAAGATTCCTTGTGGATGATTCTCTTATTGATCACTGGGATTTCAAAGCTCAGCTAGTTGGAAAACGCGACTTATATGACCACTGTCCGATATGGATTAAGTCCAATTCAGTTAATTCAGGCCCTAAACCTTTTAGTTTTTTTAACTGCTGGACTGATCATAAAGATTTTATGTGTTTTTCTAAGGAAATATGGAATTCATGTTCAGTCAAAGGCAATCCTACTTATGTCTTCAAGAAGAAGCTCTTAGCCCTTAAAGCTGGCATGAAATGGTGGAATACTAATGTATTTGGGTGGTTTGACCTAAATATTAATAACAATGTTGAGACCCAGAATGATCTTGATCAGGATTTCATCGAAAACATTACTGGCTTGTCGGTAGAAGGTCTAAAAACTAGGGTTGAAGTGCAAGATAACTTCTAGAGCAATTTGTGTTTCAAAGAAAGTATGATATTCCAAAAATCCAGGTCAAAGTGGTTGAAGGAGGGTAATGTTAATACTCGTTACTTTCATGCCTTTCTCAAGTCTAGATATATAACTAATTCTATATAAGCTATTGGCACTACTAGTAACTTAATTGAAGATCTTGTTCAAATTAAAGAAGCTACTTTTGTGTTCTTTAGAGACAAGTTCCATCAGACAGGTACCGTTAGGCCGTCCCTAGACATGATTGAGTGTAGAAACTCAGTGACCTCGAGAGAAATAATCTGGATATTCTTTTTACTCCTGAAGAAATCCAACTAGCTGTTTTTTCTTGTGAAAGTATTAAATCTCCCGGCCCGGACGAATTTACTTTCAAATTTTTTAAGGACTATTGGGGGTTTGTAGGACCGAATTTCATCAGTTTTGTTATGCATTTCTCGCATTCTGGTATTCTGCCTAAAACCTTTACATCCTCTTTTCTGGCCATAATCCCTAAGTGTTAGTTTGAATATGAAGTAATTTGTTTTGAAGGGGGGTTGAATAGACAATTAAAATTTCATTTTTTTCCGATTTAAAATCAGATTTGCATAAGCAGAATCGGATATGGTGAAATGAGTTTTGAAAAGATTTTATGATATTGGAAGAGAATTAATACTATACACACACCAAAGTTTGTAATAAGGTGAAATACAATGTATTGATAAATTTTTAAAGTTTCAACGAGATGTTTGAAGACTTTAACTATTCTTCAATTGAAAGGCAAATCTGAAATTAATTCTCAAACAATAATCAATTTACAAGATCCTTTAGAAGAGCAATTCTAATTAAACCGAACCTTTTCAAAACAGGATATAAAACAATATAAATGATAAATAAAGGGAGAGAGAGAGAGAGAGAGAAGGAAGGAGTGCACCATGATTTATCTAGTTCGGTGCTATCGCCCTCGCAGGCACCTACATCTAGTCTTCGATGGAGAACCATCGAAGAATTATTTCTTCCATAAAATGATCCCGAGTTATGGTTTATGTTACAATAATTTCAAATAAGCAAAATATAAATAATACACTCCAAGTTATCTTCTTACTTGCTCCTTGAATAACCTTGTTGTAACTAGCTACCACGACTAACCTTGATCTTTACCCAAGATCTTGATTTTCAACTTTTGATGAATTCCAATCTTGATGAATTACCCAATCTTCACTTGATCCAGGAATTCCAAGCCTTGAATCCTTATCTTAAAACAGTTGACAAATCCACAGAAAACTCCACAACAATGGAGAAAAGTTCTTTCTTCTTTTTCCTCCAAGAAATTTCAAACCCTAGAAATTTCCAAGATCAAAATACCTTTGCAAAAATCTGCACTCTTCAAACAACCATTAGACCTCTAATGTTTCCCTACCATTTATCATTATACACACACAAGAGAAATTTTTCTATGAGAGTGATTAAGATGAAGATTTGAGAGAAAGAATGAAGACGTGCTTGCAAGAGTTTTCTAACTAAAAAATTTGATCTCTTTTTAAAAAGGGGCAAATAAATCTCTATTTGTAGACACAAGAGATAAAGTGTAAATAATGGGTAAAAAGTAACTACACGAATCAATTCACGGTTTATATGACTTGATTCAATTAGGGCATACTGAATTAATTCATGACTCAGTTCAAATATGGAATACTGAATCACTTCATGATTTAATTCAATTTAGCAAAATTATGGTAGTATGACTTGGGTCATGAATCGCTTCGCGCAGACAAAATCGAATTTCACTTTTGAGACATATTTCGTGAATCGCTTCATGACTCAAGTCACAGAGAGAAAAAGAAAAAGAAAATCTTGTTTCAAGTCAGTAACATACTGAATTGTTTCAAGCAACTTAAAATGCATGGAAAAACTTCCTTTTGCATGTGTATGATGAGTGTTTGGTAAAAAGACTCAAAATAACCAATAAACGTAAACAAAGCATCAAAATAAAGAAATAACCAACATTATGATAGAGGGCAATTTCAGTCTCCCCCTTTTTGATGCTTGACAACCTAATTAATTTTGAGGTATTTGGAGCCATGCCCCCTGCAACTAAGACTTAATTACACACATCATAGCTGTCAAAAGAGAATCCTTTCTCCCCCTTTGACAAAATAAAAAAGGAATAGGAAAAAAAAACTCGAAAGAATTCCAGCAATAAGCACACATTTAATAAAAGCATATCTATAATTGCAAAAAAAAAAAAAGATTATAGAAAACAAAGTTAGGGTTGACAAAAGTTAGATATAACCATAAAAATTACAACAAAAAATGTAGCAAAATAGGAAGATAAATAAAATGCAATAAAATAGCAAAAAAGTTAGACAATAGTTTGAAGTTATGACAGTGATATGTAAAAACAAAAAAACAAAACAAAAAGATAAAGAAAGAAAACAAAGAGGTGGTTGGAGGAAAGAGAGTAAAGAAAATATAAGGGGGGGGGGGGGGGGGAAGAGTTCGAAAAAAATGGATAAAGGGGTTTAGGGAAAATGTGAAAAAAAAGAAAAAAAAAGCGATTTATGAGAATTGAGTTGATGGTAGAGTATAAGTTTGTAGAGTGTAAGAGTGAATGGAAAGAGAAAATATGGAAGTAGTGGGTTAGGGTAGGTGAAAAAGGTGAGATGGTGACATGTGAGAAAAAAAAGAAAAAATATATGAAAAAACAAAATGGGTGAAAAAAATTGAATGAGAAATAATGTGAGGGGTGGGGGGTTCGAAAAAATTTATAGGAGAAAGAGAAAAAAATGTGAGGGGTGGAAGAAAAAAAGACTATTGGGAGGTGTGAAAAAAAACAGAAAAAATAAAAAAATCTGAACGAAATTGAACTGATTCAAGACTCAATTAACGCAGACAGAATGAAATACACTTTCTAGACAGTTTTTACGAATTGGTTCAAAAACAGATTTTATGAAAAAATGTAAAGATGCAATGAAGAAATGAACGAATGTGCAAATGTAATGCAAATACAATAAAATACGCACTTAACATTGGTATTAAATGTGATGCAAATCCATACAAATATAATAACGGAGAAATTATATCAGATATTTCACAAAGAGATAAAGGTATTGGAGAGATTATACCGTATGAGATTTCCTTTAAAAAATTTGCACAATATCGGTTAGTAAAAAAAAAATCATGCAACAAATTAAATAGGAAAGAGATCATAGCTTATTCAAAGCAAGAGGGATCGAGAATCCCTAATTCTCTTCGAATTTTGTGGAACGACTCCAAGGACAAAGGTTTTGTAAAAATATCAGCAAGCTGATTTTTAGAGTCCACGAATTCAAAAACTACGTCGCCTTTTTCCACATGATCACGAAGAAAATGATGCCTAATTTCTATATGTTTAGTGCGTGAATGCAGTACTGGATTTTTGGTAAGGTTTATAGCGCTAGTGTTGTCACATTTAATCGGAACGCAACCTAATTTCAAATCGTAATCCAATAATTGTTGTTTAAGACAAAGGACTTGAGCACAACAATTACCGGCGACTACTGTCGCACCTCGAAAAATACGACCTCGCGATAAGAAAATATACCGCGGATGAAAATTAAAACTACAACAGAGTCGCCACCGAACTTATTTTATTCCAATTAAGGAAAAGGAAAATATCGAGAAACCTTTTGAAAAAATGGATAGAACAAGGTCTTTGAAACCAGATTCTCGGTTCGGGAGTCGATTCCGTAGGGGGAAGGTATTAGCACCCCTTACGTCCGTTGTACTCAACGGGAACCTCTTAGTTTAACTTGCGATCTAATGCTGATTTATGCTTTCTGTTTTCTTCGAAAAAATAAAATAAATGCGAACGATTATAAGCTAGGGTTAATAGGGGAAATGGGTTGTTTTATTCCTAGGGTGCTCGGCAAGGAGTAAGATCCGTGTGCCTACGTATTCCCTTGTGCAATGGGAAAGTCAGAGCCTCGTAGTTCGTGGATACTAAGGTCGACCGGTTAATTTGTTTTAGTGAACAGTTGTTTGAACCGCATTCTACTGCTAAGCGTTGGCTTGTCTGCTCGCGATAGGAGACAGAAGCGCTAGCTTGTTTGTGAGATAGAAAGGATTAAATAATGTTCGCTTAGAGAAATGTTTGATTTGATTAGGTTTTTTTTAAGAATGAAAGGATAAATAAACTGCGTCTTGAGGGGCGGGCCTCAAGAGAGTTTATCCGAGAATTCGAGGAATGCTAGATTCCAGAATTCAATTCTTTCATTATTTAATATGTCGATAAAATGTTTTAATTACGGAAAGTCGAATGAACGAAGTCCCGCGGTGCGAGCCTCGGGAGTGTTCATTCAAGAATTCGATCCATAATTCAGTTTATCCGTTGTTTTGATTATGAAAAATATTCGAATTGTCGAGTTCAGAAAAATTTGGTGGCGAGGCACAATGCTCGGCTTACATTAATTCGTGATTCGATTCAAGCGATAAAAAGGAAAATAAGAAATTAAATTGAATTGCAATAATTTAGAATAAATATATGAATAGTCAAATTAAGTTGAATTTAATATAATATTAAATAAACGAAATAATATAATAAAAGTTAGATTAATTTTTTTTGAAATTTGAATTTTATATATATATATATATATATATATATATATATATATATATATATATATATATATATATATATATATATAAAAAGAAAGGCCTCATATTAATAAAACTCCCCAATTAAAAATATTGGAAGAAGTTTAATTTGTTGTAATATCATTGGCCTACAAAAATGATTCACATAAAATGAAATGTAATTATAAAATATAGTAGAAATCCAAATAAAATTCAGAAGATCCTAAATTGAAAATAAAACGAGTGAAATAAAAACTAAAAAATAAATAAAAATAAAGGGGTTTAAGTTCAGGCACGGGGTGTAATTAGCAAGCAGATTGGGTTATTAGGCCCAAAAAACAAACAACATAAAAAAATGAGAGGGAGAGGGCGAATCGGATGAATATATGCAGGAAAGATACAACGTTTTCTACTTTTATGTTTTTTTAAAACCAAAAAAAAGAGAGAGGAAGGTGTGCTGGTTAATGGTGTGAGATGGCATCAAGAATGTATGGGCCTGAGCCCATCTTACCAAGCAAAAACTAATAAACAGAATGATAAAACAAATAAAAAAACAAAGTTTTGAAAACTCAGAATCAATTTTGATAAAAAGAACACACGCGCATCATGGTTTCAAAATCACACAACACATGGTTTAGAAGCAAAACACTCACACTCTTCCTTTTCCAACGGAGCCGGAAAAAAATCAATCTCAAGAACTCGCGACTCGCGGCCGTTCTCTCTTACGGCGGCGACCTTGGTTCTCGAATCTTCACTCTCGGTCTCTCTACGTTCGTCGGCAACAAAATCTCTTCTCGCGGAACGCTTTTGGGTTCAGGTCCGGTGTTTGTTCACGGCGGATGCTCACGGAGGGTCGGTTTCGGCATCGGCGAAGGTTGTACGTTATGTCTACGTTCGGATCCGCGTCTGGTTCAGCGAGCTTTTCAGATGGGTTCGGGTTTTTTTTTTGTCTTAATGGTTCATTTGTGTTTGACTTTTGTGATGGTGGGTGAGTTTTGGATTTCAGATCTGATTTGGTTTGAGGGGGGTTTGCGCGGATTTACGGTTTCAAATTCGCTTCATCTCTTTTCTTTTTTTGGTTTTTGTGTTTAAAGTGTATGAGGGTGGTTTAAATTAAGGGTTTGTGGTGATGATTTGAAATCGAAGGTAGGTGTTTTGGTATTGAAGGTAAGGTCGCGGTGGTAAGGGGATTGCGGCGGTGGTGAAGTACTCGTTTGGTGGCGGCGTTTCTGGGTGTTTAAGGTGGTGACAGATCGCTGTGATTGTTGGTGGAGATGAAAGTGGTTCATTTGATTTCTCTGTGTCTTATTTCTTGCTCTGTTTCATCTTTTTCTTCAGTTTTTTTTTTTACAATTTTGAGTTGGTTATGGCATTTGGTTTTGCTGGTTTGTGAAGGTGATGAAGAAAAATGGTTCTGCTATTTTTGGTTTAGTTGAACCTGAATATAAGATTTTTGTTCAAGCTTTCTCTCTCTTTTTTCTTTGTTGAGATTTGTATTTGCTTTATATACAAAATTAAGGAAGAACGAAGGGTATAATAGAGAGAAAAAAAGATGAGCTTTGAATTGGTAGTGGTTGTGCGGAGTGTACGGATTTAATGAAATAAAATTTGTTTATGCTGAAATTTGTTTTAAGAAGATTCTGTATCCTCAAAAATCCTTTGTCACATGCGTCTGTTTGTGATGTGTTGCTGAGGAAAAAAGAAGGTGGGACCAGATATTGTTTTGTGCATTGTTGGTTACTGCAATCTGCATTAGGATGGAAACGAATCACGTGTTTGATAGTGTGGTAGTGAATTTGAAGAAAAAAGGACATGCTACCAATAGTAATAACAACAATAATATAGGAAATAATAATAATAATAAAAATAAAAAACAATTATAATGATAATAATAATGATAACAATAATAATAATAATAGTGGAAAGTGAATTCAAATAATAATAACAAAATAAATAATAACAGAAATAATAAAAAGTGAATAATAATAAATAAAAAAAATAAAAATAATACTACTAATAATAATAATAGTAATAATACTACTACTACTACTAATAATAATAATAATAATAATGGGAAGTGAATTCAAATAACAACAAAATAAATAATAACAGAAATAATAAAAAAGTTAATAATAACAAATAATAATAATAATAATAATAATAATAATAATAATAATAATAATAATAATAATACTAATAATAATAAGAAAAAGTTAATGATAATGGACTTTGAAATAAAACGAAAATGATTTTTAAAATAGAATGATGGAAAAAGAAATTAAAATATAAGTGGAATTTTTGTTAGAATTTTTTTATAATGCCTAAAATAATAAAGAACAGAATAAAGCTTGAAATAAGAAGAGAATGCCCTTTTTTGAATTTTTCGAATAAAAGGAAGCAGAACATATTTTTTGAATTTTTATAGTATCAGACAGAAAATAAAACGGTACGCATTTTTGGAATTTCTAAAAAAAAGATGAAACAGTAAAATAAAAGGTGCGAGTAGGACAAATTTGGGGTATGACAGATGCTCCTATCGAATTGGCTTAGACCGAGTAAGATGAACCGACTTGCGTTCAAACTTTCAAGGTATAAGATAATTAGATACTAACAGACTCCAAATTTGTCCGAAAATAAAGAAATCGTGAAAGTAGCAGATTATTAAAATTGGAAATAATGGGTGACACAACAAGAAACAATTGACAAAATAAATCACTTATCACCAGAGGATGATAAGGCAAATAACTGAAAATAAAGATCACTTATCACCAGAGGATGATAAGGCGAAATAACTGAAAATAAAATCACTTATCACCAGAGGATGATAAGGCAAATAACTGAAAATAAAATCACTTATCACCAGAGGATGATAAGGCGAGTGACTGAAAATAAAATCACTTATCAACAAAGGATGATAAGGCGAGTGGCAGGAAAATAAAGAATCACTGTCAACAGAGGATGATAGGCGAAAGACAGAAAAATAAAGGATCACTATCAACAGAGGATGATAGGCGAGAGACAGGAAAATAAAGAATCACTATCAACAGAGGATGATAGGCGAAAGGCAGAATAATAAAGGATCACTATCAACAGAGGATGATAGGCGAAAGACAGAAAAATAAAGGATCACTATCAACAGAGGATGATAGGCGAAAGGCAGAAAAATAAAGGATCACTATCAACAGAGGATGATAGGCAAAAGACAGAAAAATAAAGGATCACTATCAACAGAGGATGATAGGCGAAAGACAGAAAAATAAAGGATCACTATCAACAGAGGATGATAGGCGAAAAACAGAAAAATAAAGGATCACTATCAACAGAGGATGATAGGTGAAAGACAGAAAAATAAAGGATCACTATCAGCAGAGGATGATAGGCGAAAGACAAAAAAATAAAGGATCACTATCAACAGAGGATGATAGGCGAGAGACAGGAAAATAAAGAATCACTATCAACAGAGGATGATAGGCGAAAGGCAGAAAAATAAAGGATCACTATCAACAGAGGATGATAGGCGAAAGACAGAAAAATAAAGGATCACTATCAACAGAGGATGATAGGCGAAAGACAGAAAAATAAAGGATCACTATCAACAGAGGATGATAGGCGAAAGACAGAAAAATAAAGGATCACTATCAACAGAGGATGATAGGTGAAAGACAGAAAAATAAAGGATCACTATCAGCAGAGGATGATAGGGAAAGACAGAAAAATAAAGAATCACTATCAACAGAGGATGATAGGCGAAAGACAGAAAAATAAAGAATCACTATCAACAGAGGATGATAGGCGGACTGGTTGAGAAAAACTAGTAAAATAAATTAAAATTGCTTGGGGAGCAAAGGGTTAAAGGGAGAAATATCCAACGGGGTACGGCCACTGAAACTTTGCCAAAGAGGTGCCTGGAATCTTCGATTGATATGATCCTGACTTCCGTTGGGGAAAGGGCTGGAAACTTAAGTTGATCCTGGATCCTGAATTATGCAACTATGCTGGATTTTTTGAGATGGTATTCCATAAGGATGGAGATACGATGCAAGTGTTTATGCATTGCTGAAAGTTAAAACGTTGGGGATTATGAAAGGTTGATTTATTTAGGTATGCATATGATGCATATGAGGTAAATGATGTATAATGAGGCTTATGACTGATGATGCATAATGATGCATATGAGCGATTGAAAGGTGCCAACTTGGTGGACTTTTGGTCTGGTAATTGCCAATAACAATTGGACTTTGGGTGGGTGGAGGGCTTGATTCCCTGACACTCGATCTTCGACGATGCATGATCAGAAGATGGGTCTGAACACTCCAAGTTTGGGTCGCTTGATGATGAGCGGAGCGACTTAATTGCCACATGAAAACTACTTTGTTTTGAAAGGTTGCCAACATCTAGCAAGATCTGCTTGTTCAATTGGGTAGTAGAGATAGGAATATTTGCTCCTTGTTTGGTTGCCCCTGCCTGTAGGGTATTTAAATAATTCTAATGGGGAAGCTCTGACAATGGCCATGACATGACCTGCCCCTGTATCTGGATTTGGTAGGCGCTTGCCCCTGATTGATCCTTTGAAGGTGATCTTGCCCCTGATTGGGCTGTTGAAAAATAATTTTGCCCCTGGTTGAGCTGATTTCGAAGAAGTATTGAGTCAAATTCCTCTTTTGATTTCCCTTTGTTGGGATTGCACTGATGTCAATCACTGATTTGCAATTAAATTGTTCATACACAAATGGTAATGTTAATGTAAAGTTCATATAAGTTTTGAAAAAGTCAATTTATTTGAATGTTGTGATATTGTGACGAATGGACTGTTAGCCCAAACGAGGTGCTAATTTAGAAATTGCATGAAAGATGCAGCAAGAATAATGTGCGATCAAGATTGAATATTAGAAAATATAGGGGAGTCAATTTACGCAACCTTGTTGGTAGCATGCTTTCAGAATAAACCGTGCCTCAATTAGGACTTTCGAGGGTTGTAACGTGGTCTGGTTAATGGTTTGAGAAACAAAGGATATAAGGCTCAAAGTTTGATTTGTACCCAACCCTTCTTCGTAATTTTCTCCAGTCCTACGTTCAGTTAACTCTACACATGCATTTGTTTTGATGTTGCAAGAGTGAAAATGAAGCTTTAAAGTTTGCTTGAAAATGGCAGTCATCTTATTTTGCTGGTGACCCTTTGATTCTTGATTTGGTGGTCACTGATATTTGTTTTGCTTTTGCTGAGGATTTGAATTCCTCTTTTGATTTTTTTCGACTAAGTCTCCCTTCGAGTGCTCAACTTAGTAGTTTTTCTTTTCTTTTCTTTTTGTTTGAATGTTGTGACTTCCAAGTCATTTGTTGATTGGTCCTTCGACATGATGTCTCATCTTGCGATTTGAAGGTGTAGTCAATTTAACTGAACACTACCCTGCCTCAGTTTAAATGTAAGGGTTTGTATCCGAAAGAAACTCCTACTTCTAGGCTCGAAGTGGTTGACTAGGGATTAACACTTTATCTCTTCAGTGTTTGAGGATTTGAAAGAATGCCTGTACATCATTGACGAGGTTTTATCTAAAAGCATACCGCAACAGTTATGGGTATTTCGTTTTCATCATCCTCCCTCAAATATTTGCTAAAGTGAAGTGAGAGAATATTTTTGTGATTTTTGCAGTAAATGATAAATAATGAGCAAATGCGAATAAATTGATTCAAAACATGCATAAACATAACATTAACATAACCAAGTACAGATGATAATGTTCAGAGCAAATAGTACTTAAACAAACATTACAAAATAACAGAAATGTGGAAATCATAAATGGCGATGGCTGCCTTGATTTGAGGAATTGAACTTCTCTTGATTGAATACTTCAAAGTTGGAGACTACTCAGCTTGGTCTTCAACAACCCCTTCAAATGTCTTCACTTGTTGGCACCGTGCGGCGGCAATGGATTGTTCTGGACATTTTCATTTCTCGGAGTGAGGGTGAGATCCTTAGAGTTGATCATATCTTGAACCATATGTTTGAAGGAATGACAGTTCTCGATTGTGTGACCTGGAGCGCCTTTGTGATACTCACAGCGAGCATTGGCATCATAGTTCCGGGCATTACCAGTTTGAGGTGGCATATCTTTCAAAGTAAGAGATCCTTTTGCCATCAGCTGATTAAAGATTTCAGAATATGTCATAGGCAGGGGATCAATGTGTCTATCATATCCTCTTTGCTGATATGGTGCGCGTTGTCGAGGAGCGCGTTGTTGTTGTTGACCAGGCCGCTGTGGGTAAGCCGGCTGCTGATACGGATTGGGCGCATACTGCGTAGCTGCAATCATAGAATACGGACGTGCTGGTAGTAGGGAACTGGAGTAGGTGCACTCTGTTGAAATGGAGCTTGAATGGCCTGCTGACAAGGCATTGGGGGAGTTGGCTGATATGGCACAGGAGCATATTGTGCAACAGCAACATACGGATACTTGTAGTAGGGAACTGGAGTAGGTGCACTCTATTGAAAATTCCCATTTGCAGCAGAAACGACATTTGTTTCGCCTTTTTTGTAACCGTTGAAAGGTTTCTTGACATTGGATTGGTTTCTAGAGCCTCCTTGGATCTTTCCACTCTTCAGACCTTCTTCGATTCTTTCTCCTACCATCACCATGTCCGAAAATCCAGAAGATACGCTGCTGATCAGCTTCTCGTAGTATTGCCCCTGTAGGGTACCCATGAAGATATCGATCAACGGTCAACCAATGGCGGATGCACTCTGGCAGCTAATTCTCTCCAGCGTTGGGCGTTGTAAACACCCCAAATTTGCCCTCACCCATTCACACCATGGCTTGTGATCATTCTCATATGCATAAACACAATCATATCACCTCACATCTCATTTTTGAGTCACTGCATGGTTTCTAAGTCATCTGCATCTAGGGTTTGTGATCTGAGCAATCCAAGGGCATCTTGAGCCACTCCAAAGGCAACCAATCATTTCAAAGGGGTCCATGTGTGTTCTTATGTCATATTACATCTCATCAAAGTCAAGAATTCAAAGGAATCACAAGAACTAGGGTTTGAGTGGATGCAGAGCCAGGTTTGACTACACAGTTGACTTAAAATTAGGGTTTTGGTTTCAGAGGCCATAACCCCAAATTTTTTGGTCATTCTTGTTTCCATTGGTCTCTATATGGTATAAGGAGTATGCATATCAATTTTCATGAAGAAATTCCATGGGGAAGTCATCTGATCAAGAGTTGACTCTTCAGACAAGTCAGTGTAAAATCAGGGCATCTGAGGCCCCCAATGACCCAACCAATGGGTGATCTTCATCATTTTGAGTGTATATGATCTTTATTTGATCATGGAAGAAGGTTGAAGTTCACAAAAAATCAAGAATTTGGAGTTTTTGCAAATGTTGACTTTTTGGGCATAGTTGACTTTTCAAGAATGCCTCATTTTAGGTCATTTTTCAAGCCTTGATTCTTGATCCAAAGATGCTTCAAATGGAAAAACTTTGGTCATGAAAGTTGTAGATCTCATCTTTCCCTTTTCAAAAAGTACAAGAACATGATCAAACTCTTCTTGGATCAAAAGTTATGGCATGGCAAAGTTGGCCAAAATCATTGATTTTCAAGGCATGCCTCAAATGGAAATTTTGCAAAATCATGAACCAATGCATTTTTTAACTTCCAATTCATTTCAAACCAGCACACTAACATTCTCTAAGTCATGAAAATCAGAATTGAGCCAAAATCACATGTTCATGGTTCATGTAACAAGGTTTTCTTTCATGAAGTACAAAAAGGCAACAACTTGCAAAACACTCATGACACTTCCCTCAACTTGCTGCCTTGGCCTTTGAACCTTGCTAGCTCTCTCACCACACCATGCTGCGCCAGCCCTAGCCTTTGTACCAAGCTAGTATCAAGCCCATGCCTCTCTTACAAGAAATTTTACTTTTGGCAAAAGCAAACATCCCAATCACCACAGGCCATGTCACATCCTCTGGCCACTTGCATTTGTTTATTGTATCCTTTGGCAAGCCATAACACAAGGCAGGCAAGGCTGAAACACACACAACAACACATTCACAAAAAAACACACCACATTGCCTAAGCTTTCGAATCTGCCTCCACAGCTTGCAAACACAAAAACCATTTTCACCATTCAACTCACCATGCATCATTGAGTAGAAACCAGCAAGAACACAAGCCTGAATCAACCAGAACACCCCATAGCCATTTCTCACCTCAAGTTGCAGTTCCATTCGAATCTCCTTCCCTAGCTCACAAACATCCAAACAAACCTTGCAGACCTTCCCCATACATCCTCTGGACCACAAACCACCATTCACCAGGGTCTGAAACTACCAGAATCACCATAGCCATTTCTGACTGAGCTTGAAGCAGGAGCTTTCGAAACTCACTATCCAGCCAACATAAACTCTTCTTGAGCATTCAAACATCATCTGGGGATCAAGTGGAGTGGATTGCACAAGGAGAAGTGGCCAGAAAGTCACCAAAGTGAAAGCTTCAAATCTCAGGTAGCTTGAAATTTATTTTTCCAGAAATCACTTTGCATGTTATAAACTTGTTCCTTGTGCTTCACTGATCATCCTGATGTCTTTGGTTTCGAAAATGGCTTTGAAATGAGCATTTAATTTCTCTCTGAAACCTGCGTGCCCTAGTTTTCATTTTCTTCGATTCAGCTTATTTAGGAAGAAGAAATTTGTTTTGAGAGAGGGGTTTAATTCGTGAGTGTGTAAGGAACATTTCCCAGTTCTTAGTTTTCATTTTTGATGCGATTTGAGTGAGTTGGGAAGTTTTCAGGGGAGTTGCTCGCCGGAGAAGACGACCGGAGGTCTTCTCCGGCAGCCTGAATGTGATTAGGGCTAATTGTCATTAATTAGTGAACTTTAAACTTGGACCCTTGGATGCTGTTTCCCGCGCGCTAGTGAATGGTCCAGATCATGTCATTTTGCCCTAATCCACTTAATTAGTTTTAATTATTTCGTAATTAAATTAATTTGGCCAGATTGAATCCAGACCCTCCATTCACGCGCCAGTCAACCAATTTGAATCCAGAGCCCATCCTGGCCCTCCATCCTGATTACTTTTCTTTTTTTTCTTATTTTAATTTCATTTTATTTCATTTAACTTGCATAATTAATTAAAAATAGTAAAAAATTCTTAAAAATTATGAAACTTTTTCCTAAAAGTTTTATTAATTTTTAAGACCCAAAAATATTTTTATTTTATTTTTTATCATTAAAAAAGTATTTTTAAATATTTAAAAGATTATTTTTAATTGATTAATGGAAATTAATTAATAAAAAATACTTTTAGGTATTTAAAAATTACAAAAAAATTCATGAAATGTTATAAGGCATTTAGAAACATTGTCCAACCTTCAAACCAAATTTCTTTTTTGATCTTGATGCATTTTAAGAATTTTTCATGGAATTAAATCATTTTTTTATGCATTAATTTGATCATGAGTTCAAAAATTCATTTCTGCCTATTTGAGAAGAGTTGGACATTGGTTCTTCTTGCATTGTCTTATGTTTTGCATGTAGTTTCTATGATAAAATGGCCATGCTTTGTTTCCTCATTTTCAATTTGTTTGGTATTTCTTTTGTTAAGAACCCTAAAAAACCCTAATAACTTAGAAAAATCATATCTTGAGTTTGGTTAAGAGTTGAGACCTCCCCTTTGGACATTGGTTTAGTGTAGGGTTAGGGTTTCTTTGAGTGGCATTTTCCATTTTTTATCTTAGGGTTTGCTTCTGTTTTGGGTTTTTGTTTGATGTTTGATTCATGAACCCTAATTTGAGCTTTCATTTGCATACCTCTTGCATCCTCTTGCATAACATGACTTGTCTTAGCATTTCAAGCATTCTTGTGATTCATTTGACATCTTAAGACATGTAGGAAGCATGTTTGATCATTGCATCACATATTTGCCATGTCATTTACCTTGTATGCTTCATAACTTTTCATGTTCATTCATGCTCCTTAGCTTGCATCATTTGCATCCATGATCTTGTATGAACATCTCCATGTCATGCCTTATGTTTGCAGCACCTCATAACATCATAATCATCATCAACATGCTCCTGGTTTTGTTTAGCATCATGCCATTTCATCTCATTTTGCATTACATTGCATTTCTTTCTAACATTTCAGGTGGTAAGTAACTTGGGAAGTGAATTTGCCTTCACTTCTCATAACCTTTCTTTTCATCTCTCTTGCATCCATTGCTGCATTTCTTATATGTGTTTGAGTTTGAGCTTGCTCATTCTTGTTCCTCCCACTTTCTTTCTTCAAGTGACTTGACTTCTTGAATGAAGCAAGTCACTTTGCTTCTCTTGATCCTGTTCATCTGCTTCCTGGTGGCTCCTTTGAAGATTGTTCTTGAAAACCTCACAAACCTTAGGAACAACCCAGTATGACAATGAATTAGGGTTTTGATTAGTCTCCCCTCATAGTTTTACCTTTGTGTCTCTTTTGAGTCTTCTCTTCTCACCTCATAATCAGGGACTAAACCCTAAAGGCTTTAAGGCTTTGTGATTAAGCTTATGCCTGCATCCTTCTCTTAGGATGGAGTGTATAACTTTAATCCTAAGTATTAAACCCTTAATGTGTTTAAATCTCTTAATCAATTCACTTAATAAGTATCAAGACATCATACTTGTAACTTGGGCCTTGCATTAGGGTTCTAATTCTTCCTTAACTGGTTAAGAAGGACTAACCCTAATGTTAATGGACAAGTCCCCCTCAAGTTGTCTTACAAATCATAAAAATCACTTCATCATCATATCACAAATAAAATCCACTTAATCAAAGGCTTGTTTTGTCATGAGTTTAATCCCTAATCATGGATTAAGTTGAGGAGCTTTCCTCAGCTTAAACATTCTCATCTATTATCCTTCTATTAGGATGGTGTAATGAGTCTGTTTAATCCCTGATTATGGCTTAACCTCATTACTCAACACTAAACAAAAACACAAAAAACATCTAAATAATCACAAGTAGGTTAATGATCTTAATCCTACACCATGGTAATTAGGTGTGAGAATCTGACTTCACACTTAAGGTAATTCTCATTACCCCTAATCAGAGGGAAGATGTGATGAGTTTACTAAATCCATTGGTTTAGGCTTAAGCTCATTAACTTATGACAAACTTTCAGAAGCAATAAAAGACTGAAAACTCAAAAACAAACAATAATCGTCTCCTCCGGGATTCTTTTCTCATCATCTTCACTCATAAACGAGAACTTGCTTCTTCCGTCTAATGCAAGACAGTTTGCATCTGTGCCAGACAGATCATACACTTGAGCATAGACAAGTAAGCAGTTCACAAGTCAATTCATCTTTCAGTCTCTTTGGGTCGAACTACGGTGTTCTGACTTCCTCATTGCACGAGAGGATACGTAGGCATAACTTAACAGTTATCGAACAAAAGTCTCTGTACATTCCCCCTCTTTCTAGCCTCATTCTTTTAGCCTCATGATCTTGAGCACTGCACTCCTTTCTTACACTGACACTTTCATACTTCATATCACTTATACGCTTTACACTGACACCTGAACATCCTTTTCCAGTTTATTTTATACACAAATTGCACTGACACTACCCCTTTAAAACACAAATCTTTCAAGCGTGGATCCCGTCGAGTACGGCGGACAATCTGGGTGCTAATACCTTCCCAGGTTGTAACCAACCCCCTTTCTCAGTCTCTCTGGTTCGCAACCGTCTTATCCGTTTCTTTCTAGGCTTATGCAGCATTGCCTTTCCTCCGGGATAAAAATGCCTAGCTGGCGACTCTATTCATTCTCCAGTGAGTCCACGGCTGTGTGTTCTCATTGTCCCTTTCGCCGACCGTTCGCGTCTGTACCTTCATCTGACCTAGTTTCATTTGTCGGGAGCGACAACTTGGCGACTCTGCTGGGGAACCTTATATTGCAACCAGGGCTTCTGGTTCTTTTTGTGGGTTCCTCCTAGCGCTTGATTGATTTGTGTTTATTGGGGGTGTTATGTGCTTATTTGTGTTTGTATGTATTTTATTTTTGATTTATGTACAGTTTGCTCTACTGCTTTCTTTATTACTTTTGCATTATACCATATTGTCATACTGTACTGCTGGCTGGATCTGGTTTTTCTTTGGTGGGTGGGGTTCTATTGAGAGTTAAGGTCCTATACCTGGGACCTGAGTGACACCTAGGCTAGAGTGAATCATATTCTTTCCCATTCCATTTCGGTCTGGTGCGGGAATATGAAACACGGTTCAGATATGGGTTTCTTCTTGAGAACTCTGTGTTGCGGATTTCCTGCAATACTAGGGCTATCTGGGAAGCCTGCTAAGTCTGGATGACCTTTAGTATTGACCTTCAGAAACTGAGGTGAATTAGAGGAGGAATTGTTATGGTTATTGTAAACACTGTACCTCCGGGTTAGAAGTGTTTACACTTCTCATAACTAATCCAAGTCTGAGGATCCTTGTTTTAGAACACCACCTGTGAGGGGGGTTGGGCTGTTTACAGGTTTGCAGGTACCTTGGCCTCAGAATACCCTGTTACTTTGCTTTGTTAAGAGTACTCCATGTTGGACAGTTCTTGTGATTCTAAACCCGGGACATGTGGCTCTTTATTTGAGTCCCCCACCTTGGTTACTGGATTTATAGACCTCCAACTGGAATTCTTGAACACATTTGGACCTATATCAGAGTTTTGATCAGATCCAGCTCAGTCACAAACCCTTGCATATCGTTTGCATACATAATCATTGCATCATATTAACATTTGCTTATTTGTGTTTCAGGGTATCCATTTTCATCTGGTTTTGGTTTTGACCCCATCTTCAGTTTTGACCTATCTTCATCAGCTATCTGCTTCAGTTATCACCTGCACCAGCCAGTCAGTGGCCCATTTCTTCAGTATTATCATCAGCACCTGTCTCTACCCAGTCTCAGCATCATGGCTCCTAAAAAGAGCAATGTCACCTATCACTTCTTCCAGCCAGAGCTATCAGACATCAGGAGGATTCAGACCCTGATCACTCCAGATCACATACCTTTGTTCAGGGAGAGTTATGGAGATATACTGGACATGGTTATGGATCTGGACCCTTCACAGAGGAGCCTCATCCACACCTGCATTCAGTTTTATGATCCTCCACTGAGATGTTTTACTTTTCAAGACTTTCAGTTGGGCCCCTTATTGGAAGAGTACTCCTCATTAGTTGGTATGCCTATCAGGAGAGAAATTCCTTTCAACCCTGAGATGGTCTTTCCTGCTAACGGAGAAGTAGCAAAGGTTTTGCACCTGGAACCTGTCCTGATTAAGCAGCATATGACCTCTAAGGCTGGAATTCTTGGTTTCCATCTGGATTTCTTAATCTCTCAAGCTATCCTGAAAGCTTCTCTAGGAGAGTGGAAAGCTGTTTGTGCTCTACTGGCCTTGAGTATATATGGAATTGTATTGTTTGCAGATGAGCCTCGATTCATTAGCAAGAATGTAATCCATCTGTTCATCCTGAAGAACCCAGTGCCCACTTTATTGGGGGACCTTTACTATTCAGTGCATCAGAGGAATGAAAAACAGAGGGGAAGGTTAGTGAGGTGTTGTGCTCCATTATTCCATACTTGGCTTCTCAAGCATCTACCCAGGACAGGTGCATTTCTAAACCCTCATCAGCAGAGCAACTGGGCTAAGAGACTCACTGTTCTAACTTCAGCAGACATCAGATGGTGCACTCAGAGCACCAAGGGCAGGGATATCATCACCAACTGTGGGCATTTTCCTAATGTGCCTTTGATAGGGGTTAAGGGCAGTATTAATTACAATCCTCTGCTGTTCAGAAGGCAACTGGGCTATGCACTGGTCCACACTCCTAGGGCACAGGACTTGGTGGAGACCCTTTATTGTGAGAACAAGATTAGTTTGGCTGTTGTTAGGCAGGCTGCCTGGGCCTGGGATAATGTTCAAACCAAGGGAATAACCATTCTAGGGAAGTGTAACAATGTGGCATCAGCACAATATTATGAGTGGTCCCGTGCCAGGGCCCAATTCTCTGGAATGCCCTTTACCATAGAAGACATACCTGAATCATCTTCAGCACCACCCCCTGCCACCATCAGTTTGGAGGAGTTTGAGAGCTTGAAGGAAAGAAATGAGAAGTTAACTCAAGCTTTGCAGAAGACCCTCCGGGAGAGGAGTGAAGGTATGAGGGAGATTGAGAGATTGGAGAAGTTAAGAGTAGAGCATCTGACTAAGATTGAGAAGTCTGGAGATTATATCAAAAAGTCAAAGGCTGGTGAACAAATTCTGAAGAATGCTTGCAAAGAAGCCCAGTTCCAGAGAGCAAGGACAGACTTGTACTTGAAGGAGAGTCAAGCCCGGTGGGTCAGGATCACCGAGGCTCGTACCCTGGAGGACAAGAGAGTTCAAGACAAGATGGAGCAACTTGAAGCTGATGCAAAAGAACAGCAAGAAGCCCTGGCAGCAGCCCAGAGGGAAATATCAGAATTGAAGATCAAAGCAGGGGTGAAGAGGTCCAAGGACCAAACTCAGCACAAAAAGCTAACAGCAGCTGTTACAACCCGGAATCTCCTCATCAGGAATCTCACGGAGCGTCCGGCTGATCCTGTGACCGAAGCACTTCTCAAGGAAGTTCGCGAGGATGAGTTTGGTCTTGGTGTTTGACCATTTGTTTGTTGTTGCTTTCTTTCCATGTACTTTTATTTTGTACTGTATTTTGACCCCTTAGTGGGCTTGTGTTGTAAAATGAACAAGTTGTATTATTTCACCTCCTGTAATATATTTGTTTTATGTTTGTTCCATCCAAGTTTACTTCGGAAGCAACATCAACAGCATCTTCAAGGGTCTGGAAGGGTCAAAACTGAAGGCCAAACCGGATACCTTGAGAGCAAATAAGCATAACTGCATTGCATGCTAACCCTTTGTTTGTTTTGTAGGTTTTGTTTTATTGTTGCTAACCTCTGTTGTGAATCTCAGGAACTATTGCTAGGCGCCGAGTATTTCCCCTCAACCGTCCGCACCGTTATCCAACCCGAAACAACCTTCCGGGAATTCAGATGGATCAGATGCAGCAGGACCTTACTGAGGTCAGAAATCAAATGGCAAATGAAAGGCTAGAAATGAGGAACCAAATGACTCAGTTTATGGAAGTTATGAACAACATGGCTCAGAGCCAGGAAAGATTGAGGGCCATGGTGGAAAGACAGAATCAAGAGGATCCACATGTAGGGACTGCCGGTACCAATAACAATGAAAGGGTACAACCTCACGTCAACCCTCCGGTATTTGGACCACACCTCCATCCTGAGGTCAATATTCCAGCAAATGTTCAAGGGACTGCCACCGCAGCCAGGGTACTTCAAGAGGATCCTCAGGAGGACCAGTTTACAGTAATGGGTGCTGGGGAAGAAGCTTATGATAGGAGATTGGATGAGATAGCTGAGAAGTTGAGGTCCTTAGAATCTCAAAACTCTTTGGGCTTCGATGTCATGGATATGGGCTTGGTAGACGGGGTCAGGATTCCCCACAAGTTTAAGCCTCCATGTTTTGAAAAGTATAATGGGACTTCCTGTCCCCGAACTCATCTACAATCATTTCTGGGAAGGCTGAAGGCCTACACCATGGATGAGAAATTGTGGATGTTCTACTTCGAAGACAGCTTGACCGGAGCATCAAGGGAATGGTACTCTCACTTGACAAGGGCAACTATTAGATGCTGGAAGGACCTGGCGGAGGCCTTCATCAGACAGTATCAGTATAATCTAGACATGGCACCCAACAGGACCCTCCTAATGGGAATGTCACAGTCGTCAAGGGAAAGTTTCCGAGAATACGCCCAGAGATGGAGGCAACTGGCTGCTGCTGTTCAACCACCTATGTCTGAACGGGAAATGGCAGATATGTTCATGAACACCCTTCAGGGAACCTATATTGACAGGTTGGCTGCTTTCTCTTCCACTAGCTTCGCGGATGTTGTCATAGCTGGGGAGAGGATTGAAAGCCTATTGAAAATGGGAAAGATCTCAGACAACGGTGCAAGCTCGTCCAGTAGTACAAGAAAGCCTTTTGCAGGCCCAAGAAGAACTGGCGAGACCAATGCCATCCATTCAAACAGGGGCAGACCCCAATATGCTCAAAGGTCAATAGCAGCAGTCACCATTCCTGCTCCAGCTCATCCTCAGCCAGTCTATCAACCTCCTCAGCAAAACTATCAGCCACAACCTCAGTACCATCAGCAAAATCAATATCCTCCGAGAAATTACAACAACAGCAATACCAACAACAACAGTCAACAGAGGCCATTTCAGCAGAGGCCTTCGCAAGCTAACAGAGTGATTAATCCGATTCCCATGCCATATGCTACTCTGCTGCCACAGCTTCTGAAACTCAACCTGGTTGAGCTAAGAACGTTGGCACCTCCGGATCCCAACAGTCTACCAAGGAATTATGACTCCAATGCTAGGTGTGCTTTTCATTCAAACGCACCTGGCCACAGCACAGAAAAATGCAGGGCTCTGCATATGAAAGTACAAGACCTGGTGGACTCAAAGGCTCTGAATTTCGCACCACCACTCAATGTCAATAAAAACCCGATGCCGAACCATGGTGGTCCCCGGATTAACGCTATTGAAGAAGACAAGCCATCTTATTTAATAACCAGTGTGGGACAGATCAGGACACCATTGGTAGAAATCAAAGCTCAGCTCTTGGAATGTCAAATGTTCCCGGGGTGTGAGTTAGGCTGTGCTTACTGCAATATCTCGGTAAATGGGTGCGATAATTTGCGGAATGGCATAGATGGCCTTATGCAGAGGGGCCAACTTCAGATCACCACATCATTTCCAACAAATCCAGTAATATCATCAGCAACGGTTTCAGAACCTCCTACAACTGCAGCAACTATTGTTCCTGACAATTCTTCGGTTTCATCAACAAGTACTTCATCAATCATCTCAACTGATCAGTTTTCAACAAATCTTCCTGCTACAACTTCAGCTTCACTCCACTTCGAGACTCCTACAACGACAACATCCACTCTTCCGCCGATATCTCCTACAACACCAGCAACAACTCATGAAGATGTCTCTACTGTCACGATATTCTATGATCCGGAAAATAACTCTGCCTACCATTCAGAAGATGCTGCTCCCACCAGAGCACCAGTTACAATCTTTTATGATCCACAAACAATTGCAGTCCCTTCAGCAGCAACAATCAGTCCAGTCACTGTCACGGTGCCTGGACCAGTACCATATGAAAGCAATAGGGCCATCCCTTGGCACTATGGCTCTGACGTGTACTGCGAAGGAAAAAGAATCACTCTTGAAACCTCAACACCTGCACCACAAGTAGATAATGTGGGGGGAGGCGGAGGCTTCACTCGAAGCGGACGTCTCTTTGCTCCACCAATTCAAAGACCTACTGCCGAAGCAGAAGCTGCTGCCAAGGCAAAAGGAAAGAGCCCGGTGCAGGAAGATCAAGCTGTTAAAGAAGCCTTGAAGACGCCGTTCGATCAAGAAGTTGATGAGTTTATGCGAATCATCAAAAAGAGTGATTACAAAATCGTGGATCAGCTTCACCAGACGCCATCCAAGATCTCTATCCTCTCACTGCTTATGTGCTCCGAAGCCCATCGGAATGCACTACTTAAAGTCTTGCACGCAGCTTACGTGCCTGAAGAGATCACTGTCAACCAGTTGGAGACCGTGGTTGGAAATGTTACTGCTAGCAATGGGCTAGGGTTCACCAATACTGACCTGACAGCGGATGGCCGCAACCACAACAAAGCCTTACACATCACCATGGAATGCAAAGGAGCAGTCCTTTCTCATGTACTGGTAGACACGGGGTCGTCCCTTAATGTCTTACCAAAGAAGGCTCTGGTGAAGTTAGAATATGATGGATTGGCGTTGAGACCCAGCAACCTGGTAGTAAGAGCCTTTGATGGTTCGAAGAGATCGGTTCTGGGAGAGATTGAGCTGCCTGTGACAATTGGCCCACAGACCTTTAAAACTATCTTTTATGTGATGGACATTCAGCCCGCCTACAGCTGTTTGTTGGGTAGACCCTGGATTCACGCCGCCGGCGCAATAACGTCTACCCTTCACCAAAAGTTAAAATATGAGTGGGAAGGCCAAGTTGTCACAATCTGTGGAGAGGAGGACATTTTTGTCAGCCACCTGGCAACCTATAAGTACATTGAAATGGATGGAGAGATCCATGAAACAATGAGCCAGGGGTTTGAAGCTTTGAATGTGAATGAAGCATCTGCTGTATCTGGCACTCCAATGTCATCTTACCAACAAGCCCGGGAGGTTGTTGAGGAAGGAACTGCCCTAGGCTGGGGCAAAGTTTTAGCTGTGGAGGATAAGAAAGACAAATTTGGGTTGGGTTACAGACCAACTCAACATCAAGCAAAGGCTGCTGGAGAGCCTGGTTTTGTCAGTGGGGGGATGCTTACCCCCGATGCCATCAACTGTCTGGAAGACGAGCTGGAAGAGGAGCGCAACCTGGAAAGCTGGATTCGTCCAAAGATCCCGGGGAGCAGTGTCTCGAACTGGTCTTCCCAGGAAATTATAAGAGTTACTCGATCAGAGTAATTATTATTTCCTGTATTTTATAAGCATGCATCAAAGTCTTGCATCTTGCCCAAGATGACAAGACTCATTTTGTAATCGGGCCATCTGTACTTTTTGTGCAAACAAGATCAGTTAATGAAATATCAGACATCTTTTTGCAAACGCGTCTTTTTCTTTTCGTTCACTGTTTTTTCATTTTTCTTTTTGTACAAAAAATAAATGGCGGTGTTTTCAAAATGGCAACTTCATTTCACTTTTCTAAATAAGACTAAAATCAGATCACTAAAATGAACAACTTAACCCTTGCAGAGAGTGCCTTCCCGACAGCACCGACAACAGCACGGCTATGACATCGTATGACTTTGACAATCCAATCAATCAAGCTGATGAAGGGGTTGATGAAGAATATGAGCTTCCTGAAGAGCTAGCCAGGTTGTTAAGACAAGAGGAAAAGGTTATTACCCCTCACCAGGAGGAGGTTGAAGTGATCAATCTTGGTACAAATGAAGACGTGAAAGAAGTTAGAATCGGGGCCTGCCTGCAAGACTCAGTGAAGAAGCAACTGGTTGATCTACTTCAAGAGTATGTGGATGTGTTTGCTTGGTCGTATCAAGACATGCCAGGGTTGGATACCGATATTGTTGTGCACAAGCTGCCTTTGAGAGAAGAATGCCCTCCGGTCAAACAGAAGCTGCGCCGTACTCGTCCAGACATGGCTATGAAAATCAAGGAAGAGGTACAAAAGCAATGGGACGCCGGGTTCCTTGCTGTAACTAGCTACCCGCCGTGGGTTGCTAATATAGTACCTGTGCCTAAGAAAGACGGCAAAGTAAGGATGTGTGTCGACTACCGGGATCTGAACAGAGCCAGCCCGAAAGATGACTTCCCATTACCTCACATTGATGTATTGGTTGATAACACGGCTCAGTTCTCAGTATTCTCCTTCATGGACGAATTTTCAGGATACAACCAGATCAAGATGTCACCTGAAGACATGGAGAAGACAACGTTCATTACACCCTGGGGCACATTCTGCTACAAGGTAATGCCATTTGGGCTCAAGAATGCCGGTGCAACGTATCAACGGGCTATGGTAACATTATTCCACGATATGATCCACAAAGAGATAGAATGTTATGTGGATGATATGATTGCCAAGTCCCTTACTGAAGAGGATCATCTGGTTGATCTGCATAAGTTGTTCAAGCGTCTGAGGAAGTACCAACTGAAGTTGAACCCCAACAAATGCACATTCGGGGTGAGATCTGGTAAGCTGCTAGGCTTTATTGTAAGCGAGAAGGGGATTGAGGTTGACCCTGATAAAGTCAAAGCTATTCAAGAGATGCCTGCGCCGAAAACTGAGAAAGAAGTTCGAGGGTTTCTAGGTAGATTGAACTACATCTCACGGTTCATATCTCACCTTACGGCAACCTGCGAACCCTTGTTCAAGCTGTTAAGAAAAGAACAAACGGTCAGATGGAACGAAGATTGCCAGAAGGCTTTTGACAAGATCAAGGAATATCTGCAAGAACCTCCAATCCTCATGCCTCCAGTTGAAGGAAGACCTCTGATAATGTACCTGACAGTATTAGAAGAGTCAATGGGGTGTGTGCTGGGCCAGCATGACGAGTCTGGTCGAAAAGAGTATGCAATATACTACCTAAGCAAAAAGTTTACCGACTGTGAACAGCGATATTCACTGCTCGAGAAAACTTGCTGTGCTTTAGCGTGGGCTGCTCGCCGACTGAGACAGTATATGTTGACCCACACTACTTTGTTGATATCAAGGATGGACCCAGTCAAGTACATATTTGAGAAGCCAGCGCTTACCGGACGGGTTGCAAGATGGCAAATGATCCTTACAGAGTATGACATCCAGTACACGTCTCAGAAAGCCATCAAGGGCAGTGTATTGTCTGAATATCTTGCTGAGCAACCCATTGATGATTACCAGCCTATGAGGTTCGACTTCCCCGATGAAGACATCATGTTCATAAAAGCAAAAGATAATGAAGAGCCTATTCACACTGAAGGGCCTGACCCGGAGGAAGAATGGACTATGATGTTTGATGGGGCGGTTAACATGAATGGCCGTGGTGTTGGTGCAGTACTTATTACACCCAAAGGAGTTCACATGCCTTTCTCGGCAAAACTCACTTTCAACTGCACTAACAACGAAGCTGAATACGAAGCTTGCATCATGGGTCTTGAAGAAGCCATTGACCTCAGGATCAAGACATTGACCGTATTCGGAGATTCAGCTTTGGTAATCAATCAGACCAACGGGAAATGGTACACACACCAGGATCATCTGATACCTTACAGGGATTATGCAAGGAGGTTATTGACTTTCTTCACAACAGTCAAGCTTGAGTATATCCCCCGGGACGAGAATCAGTTTGCAGATGCCTTGGCTACCATTTCGTCCATGATCAAAGTTCAAGCTGCTAACTTTGTACCTCAGATTTCAGTATCGAGACTTGATAGACCAGCATATGTATTCGCAGCAGATGCTGTCAAAGATGATAAGCCTTGGTTCCATGACATTAAGTGCTTCTTGGAGGATCAAACATACCCGCCTGGGGCATCTTCCAATGATAAGAAGACCTTGAGAAGGCTTGTTGGAAGTTTCTTTCTGAACACTGATGGATCTCTATACAAAAGGAACTTTGATATGGTACTCCTCAGATGTGTTGACAAGACGGAAGCAGATTTGTTGATGCATGAAGTGCACGAAGGCTCCTTTGGTACCCATGCTAGAGGGCACGCCATGGCCAAGAAGTTGTTAAGATCAGGTTATTACTGGATCACAATGGATGCAGACTGTTGTGCTTACGCCAGAAAATGCCACAAATGCCAGATCTACGCAGATAAGGTGCATGTGCCTCCCAACCCTTTGAACATCATGTCTTCACCATGGCCCTTTGCCATGTGGGGTATTGATATGATTGGCAAGATTGAGCCAACTGCTTCAAACGGCCACAGATTCATCCTGGTCGCCATCGACTATTTTACCAAGTGGGTTGAAGCAGCCTCATATGCAAATGTCATAAGGCAAGTGGTAGCCCGATTTCTGAAGAGAGATATCATCTGTCGATACGGAGTGCCCGAGCGAATCATTACTGATAATGGTTCCAATCTCAACAACAAAATGATGGCAGAGCTGTGCCGGGACTTCAAGATTCAACATCACAATTCTTCTCCTTACAGACCAAAGATGAATGGCGCTGTTGAGGCGGCAAATAAGAATATCAAGAAGATTGTGCAGAAGATGGTAGTCACCTACAAAGACTGGCATGAAATGCTACCATTCGCCTTGCATGGGTACCGCACGTCAATCAGAACATCCACAGGGGCAACACCGTATCAACTTGTGTATGGTATGGAAGCAGTCTTACCGGTTGAAGTTGAATTGCCTTCTTTACGAGTATTGATGGACGTCAAGCTGAGTGAAGCAGAATGGGTTAGGTCCCGATACGAGCAACTGAGTCTGATTGAAGAGAAAAGATTGGCTGCAATCTGTCATGGGCAGTTGTATCAGAAAAGAATGAAGAAAGCCTTCGATCAGAAAGTCAGGCATCATGAGTACCAAGTAGGAGATCTTGTGTTGAAGAGAATCCTCCCTCCTCATACGGACCACAGGGGCAAATGGACTCCAAATTACGAAGGGCCATTCGTGGTAAAGAAAGTTTTCTATGGTGGAGCACTGATGCTCAGCACCATGGATGGTGAGGATTTTCCATCCCCTGTGAATTCAGATGCAGTTAAAAAATACTTCGCATAAAATGACCCGCTGGACATAAAAACAGAATGTAAGTCCAGGCAAAAATAGGGCATCCCGGCGAGTCAAAAACAGAATAAAAGACTCGGGCAAAAATAAGGGAAATAAATAAAAAAATGTACACCCGCTGAGTTGAAAAGCCGCATTGGACAACTCAGGCAAAAATGGGTATCCCGATGGATTGAAAACCCGAAAGGGCGATCCATGCAAAATAAGGGAATAATCGAACAACTGCATCCTGAATTCGTCTGTATCGCCTACAACTTGGTAAGTTTCAAAAGGATCAAGCTTCAATCAGAATCGGCCTCCTTCAGAAAGCAAGATGAAAAGAACGTCATTGTCATACGAGTCATAGCAGAAGAGGAAGCTCTTTGAAAGCGTCGTCAACACTGCCAACATTTTGTTTCTCAATTTATAGCAATCTCCTCATTTCAGGAGATATGTTTCTTTGACTGTATCTCGCCAATTCAGGGCATATGAATTAATAAAATCAGATTTTCAGTCATGTCTCGTTTTATACATTTTATTTGCAAAAAATGTCTGATGTCTTAAAAGGAAAAATTGATTGCATAAGTACAGATGTTCTTCTCTAAGAAAATAAAGAAACATGCTTGCAGGGAATATACTTACTCTCAGAAGTATCCTAACTCCTATGACGGAATCCAGTAAGGGATACCTCGGGATTATCTTGTGCGTTGTTCTATCTTTTTCAGGATTGCAGGTATCCAGAACGCAACTTAGGGCATGAAAGCTTCACCCTCAGCAAGCTGGCAGATCATTATCGACTCGGTCTACCTTCCATGTGGCACTGGAAGGTGCCCATTTCCCCAGCGAAGTTGCCAAATCAACATACACTCAATCTCAGCATCTGAAATGCGCTATCCCCAGCTGAGTTGCCTCTTGTTGCTATCCCCAGCTGAGTTGCCTCTCACAATTCCCCAGCCGAGTTGCCATTTCATCCTCAGCTGAGTGCAGAAGTCAGGGAACCATCTCCCCACAGAATCCCCAGCCTCTATCCAGAAGAGCGGCACATAGAAGATCACAACAGAGTGAAGAAAGCTTCTACAAACCCCAGCTGAGTCCCGTATTATAAGGATATGTCAACCAGTGACCCTTTCCCCAAGCAGATACGTCTCATGACAGATCTACCAATGATCTCATCCCCAGCTGGGATGTCCATTCCAAGCAGATCGGCCAGAGATCTTCGTAGCTATGGGACCCGAATCCCGGTTGGGTATCTTTGCATAATCATGGCATTTACATCATATTTCCCCTCAGAGCGTAGCATTCCGTCTAACACGGAGCATTACGGCAAAAATCAAACGCATAGCATAATCATTAGCCATGTTCGGAATCAACACTTGTGAATAATAATCATATACTTCCCCCAAAAATCCTCACCAGAGTCCCAGCAAAAGCAGTTGCCTCATATTCACAAATACCAGCATATTTCCTTTTGATACCCGTCCGTATCATCACTCCCCAGTAAAGTCGCCAGAACACTCTTTACGAACAAAATCACCCGTATTACAGATACTTCATGACACCCGTCCGTGTCATATTACCAGCAGAAAGCCAAAGACACCCTCTTTGCACTCACACATACCTGTATTCATCTTCTAGACACCCGTCCGTGTCATATCCCCAGCGCAGTCGCCTAGACTTTGTATAGCAGATACTTGTTCATATTACACTTTTCTCTCATGGCACCCGTCCGTGTCATTCTCCCCAGCAGTTAAAACACTCATCTATATATACTCACTACCCATGTTACTACTTATACAGATACTCGTCCGCATCTTGTATACACCGTTTATATCCCCACAGATTCGACAGTAGTCCTTGTTCTTTGTTAACCAGTTGGTACTCGTCCGTATCATCATCTCAGAACATTGCGTCTAATGTTTGTTTCTACATGATACTCGTCCGTATCATGGTCTTAAGGTTGCTCGTCCGCATCTTTAATCTATACACCGTGTCAAACACTTGTGTCTTTTTGAATTTAGACACTCGTCCGTGTCTACTATTCCCCAGAAGAGTCCCTTCAGATTCAACGCTCGTCCGTGTTCTTTGTTAACCAGTTGATACTCGTCCGTATCATCATCTCTGAACATGTGTCAGTTTGTTTCTACATGATACTCGTCCGTATCATAGTCTAAGGATGCTCGTCCGCATCTTTAATCTATACACAATACCAAACACTTATACTTTCCTTTCTTGGTTGTGAACACTCGTCCGTGTTCACTATATCCCCAGTAGATCACCAGCAAAGCATTTTTCCTTTATCTAACACTCGTCCTGTGTTATGATACCCCGAGAGCAGCCGTACCCTGCTGAGTGGTCGTCCTCCACTTCTTGATGGTCGTCCTCCATCATGCTCGTCCGATGGCCGTCCCCATCGTTGTCTTTTAGCAGCCGTCCCCTGCTAGGTGGTCGTCCTCCACCTCTTTGATGATCGTCCTTCATCACCCTATCCAATGGCCGTCCCCCATTGTTGATTTTGGTTATCTGACACTCGTCCTGTGTCGTGATAAGCCTGGAGGGCAGCCGTCCCCTGCTGAGTGGTCGTCCTCCACTTCTTGATGGTCGTCCTCCATCATGCTCGTCCGATGGCCGTCCCCATCGTTGCCCTTTTCTATCCGATGGCCGTCCCCATCGTTGATATTTTCGGCAGCCGTACCCTGCCAGGTGGTCGTCCTCCACCTTTTATGGCCGTCCCCATCATACTTCCTTTATTCTCCAACAGAGCAGCCGTCCCCTGCTAGGTGATCGTCCTTCACCTTGATGACCGTACCCCATCATCTGTTTATTTCATTTATTCTTTAACCCGATGGCCGTCCCCGTCGTGGTCCCTTTTCCTTTTAGCCCGATGGCCGTCCCCATCGTTGGTTACTTTACCTTTATGAACTTGATGGCCGTCCCCGTCATGTTTCATTAATTTCCAGAGAATTTTACAGCTTTATCTCGATGGCCGTCCCCATCACTATTTTATTTCCCCAGCTAGTCGGCCGTCCCCGTCTTGGCTTTACCTTTTATCCCCAGCATGTCGGTCGTCCCCGTCATTGCTATTTACCCAGCAGTCGTCCTCTGCTCGATGGTCGTCCTCCGTCGCTCACACTTTACAACATACTTTATTTTCCTTTTTTACAATCTATATCCCTTTTCTTCTTCATTCTGTGAGTGCAAATTTTGGACTGTCTTTGGTATTCAACCACAAGTTATCTCGCTTGCCTGCTAAGCCGTTGCTTACAACCTGCACAGCTAACTCATGTTTGAATAGGGGCAGCTGTAAACACCCCAAATTTGCCCTCACCCATTCACACCATGGCTTGTGATCATTCTCATATGCATAAACACAATCATATCACCTCACATCTCATTTTTGAGTCACTGCATGGTTTCTAAGTCATCTGCATCTAGGGTTTGTGATCTGAGCAATCCAAGGGCATCTTGAGCCACTCCAAAGGCAACCAATCATTTCAAAGGGGTCCATGTGTGTTCTTATGTCATATTACATCTCATCAAAGTCAAGAATTCAAAGGAATCACAAGAACTAGGGTTTGAGTGGATGCAGAGCTAGGTTTGACTGCACAGTTGACTTAAAATTAGGGTTTTGGTTTCAGAGGCCATAACCCCAAATTTTTTGGTCATTCTTGTTTCCATTGGTCTCTATATGGTATAAGGAGTATGCATATCAATTTTCATGAAGAAATTCCATGGGGAAGTCATCTGATCAAGAGTTGACTCTTCAGACAAGTCAGTGTAAAATCAGGGCATCTGAGGCCCCCAATGACCCAACCAATGGGTGATCTTCATCATTTTGAGTGTATATGATCTTTATTTGATCATGGAAGAAGGTTGAAGTTCACAAAAAATCAAGAATTTGGAGTTTTTGCAAATGTTGACTTTTTGGGCATAGTTGACTTTTCAAGAATGCCTCATTTTAGGTCATTTTTCAAGCCTTGATTCTTGATCCAAAGATGCTTCAAATGGAAAAACTTTGGTCATGAAAGTTGTAGATCTCATCTTTCCCTTTTCAAAAAGTACAAGAACATGATCAAACTCTTCTTGGATCAAAAGTTATGGCATGGCAAAGTTGGCCAAAATCATTGATTTTCAAGGCATGCCTCAAATGGAAATTTTGCAAAATCATGAACCAATGCATTTTTTAACTTCCAATTCATTTCAAACCAGCACACTAACATTCTCTAAGTCATGAAAATCAGAATTGAGCCAAAATCACATGTTCATGGTTCATGTAACAAGGTTTTCTTTCATGAAGTACAAAAAGGCAACAACTTGCAAAACACTCATGACACTTCCCTCAACTTGCTGCCTTGGCCTTTGAACCTTGCTAGCTCTCTCACCACACCATGCTGCGCCAGCCCTAGCCTTTGTACCAAGCTAGTATCAAGCCCATGCCTCTCTTACAAGAAATTTGACTTTTGGCAAAAGCAAACATCCCAATCACCACAGGCCATGTCACATCCTCTGGCCACTTGCATTTGTTTATTGTATCCTTTGGCAAGCCATAACACAAGGCAGGCAAGGCTGAAACACACACAACAACACATTCACAAAAAAACACACCACATTGCCTAAGCTTTCGAATCTGCCTCCACAGCTTGCAAACACAAAAACCATTTTCACCATTCAACTCACCATGCATCATTGAGTAGAAACCAGCAAGAACACAAGCCTGAATCAACCAGAACACCCCATAGCCATTTCTCACCTCAAGTTTCAGTTCCATTCGAATCTCCTTCCCTAGCTCACAAACATCCAAACAAACCTTGCAGACCTTCCCCATACATCCTCTGGACCACAAACCACCATTCACCAGGGTCTGAAACTACCAGAATCACCATAGCCATTTCTGACTGAGCTTGAAGCAGGAGCTTTCGAAACTCACTATCCAGCCAACATAAACTCTTCTTGAGCATTCAAACATCATCTGGGGATCAAGTGGAGTGGATTGCACAAGGAGAAGTGGCCAGAAAGTCACCAAAGTGAAAGCTTCAAATCTCAGGTAGCTTGAAATTTATTTTTCCAGAAATCACTTTGCATGTTATAAACTTGTTCCTTGTGCTTCACTGATCATCCTGATGTCTTTGGTTTCGAAAATGGCTTTGAAATGAGCATTTAATTTCTCTCTGAAACCTGCGTGCCCTAGTTTTCATTTTCTTCGATTCAGCTTATTTAGGAAGAAGAAATTTGTTTTGAGAGAGGGGTTTAATTCGTGAGTGTGTAAGGAACATTTCCCAGTTCTTAGTTTTCATTTTTGATGCGATTTGAGTGAGTTGGGAAGTTTTCAGGGGAGTTGCTCGCCGGAGAAGACGACCGGAGGTCTTCTCCGGCAGCCTGAATGTGATTAGGGCTAATTGTCATTAATTAGTGAACTTTAAACTTGGACCCTTGGATGCTGTTTCCCGCGCGCTAGTGAATGGTCCAGATCATGTCATTTTGCCCTAATCCACTTAATTAGTTTTAATTATTTCGTAATTAAATTAATTTGGCCAGATTGAATCCAGACCCTCCATTCACGCGCCAGTCAACCAATTTGAATCCAGAGCCCATCCTGGCCCTCCATCCTGATTACTTTTCTTTTTTTTCTTATTTTAATTTCATTTTATTTCATTTAACTTGCATAATTAATTAAAAATAGTAAAAAATTCTTAAAAATTATGAAACTTTTTCCTAAAAGTTTTATTAATTTTTAAGACCCAAAAATATTTTTATTTTATTTTTTATCATTAAAAAAGTATTTTTAAATATTTAAAAGATTATTTTTAATTGATTAATGGAAATTAATTAATAAAAAATACTTTTAGGTATTTAAAAATTACAAAAAAATTCATGAAATGTTATAAGGCATTTAGAATCATTGTCCAACCTTCAAACCAAATTTCTTTTTTGATCTTGATGCATTTTAAGAATTTTTCATGGAATTAAATCATTTTTTTATGCATTAATTTGATCATGAGTTCAAAAATTCATTTCTGCCTATTTGAGAAGAGTTGGACATTGGTTCTTCTTGCATTGTCTTATGTTTTGCATGTAGTTTCTAGGATAAAATGGCCATGCTTTGTTTCCTCATTTTCAATTTGTTTGGTATTTCTTTTGTTAAGAACCCTAAAAAACCCTAATAACTTAGAAAAATCATATCTTGAGTTTGGTTAAGAGTTGAGACCTCCCCTTTGGACATTGGTTTAGTGTAGGGTTAGGGTTTCTTTGAGTGGCATTTTCCATTTTTTATCTTAGGGTTTGCTTCTGTTTTGGGTTTTTGTTTGATGTTTGATTCATGAACCCTAATTTGAGCTTTCATTTGCATACCTCTTGCATCCTCTTGCATAACATGACTTGTCTTAGCATTTCAAGCATTCTTGTGATTCATTTGACATCTTAAGACATGTAGGAAGCATGTTTGATCATTGCATCACATATTTGCCATGTCATTTACCTTGTATGCTTCATAACTTTTCATGTTCATTCATGCTCCTTAGCTTGCATCATTTGCATCCATGATCTTGTATGAACATCTCCATGTCATGCCTTATGTTTGCAGCACCTCATAACATCATAATCATCATCAACATGCTCCTGGTTTTGTTTAGCATCATGCCATTTCATCTCATTTTGCATTACATTGCATTTCTTTCTAACATTTCAGGTGGTAAGTAACTTGGGAAGTGAATTTGCCTTCACTTCTCATAACCTTTCTTTTCATCTCTCTTGCATCCATTGCTGCATTTCTTATATGTGTTTGAGTTTGAGCTTGCTCATTCTTGTTCCTCCCACTTTCTTTCTTCAAGTGACTTGACTTCTTGAATGAAGCAAGTCACTTTGCTTCTCTTGATCCTGTTCATCTGCTTCCTGGTGGCTCCTTTGAAGATTGTTCTTGAAAACCTCACAAACCTTAGGAACAACCCAGTATGAAAATGAATTAGGGTTTTGATTAGTCTCCCCTCATAGTTTTACCTTTGTGTCTCTTTTGAGTCTTCTCTTCTCACCTCATAATCAGGGACTAAACCCTAAAGGCTTTAAGGCTTTGTGATTAAGCTTATGCCTGCATCCTTCTCTTAGGATGGAGTGTATAACTTTAATCCTAAGTGTTAAACCCTTAATGTGTTTAAATCTCTTAATCAATTCACTTAATAAGTATCAAGACATCATACTTGTAACTTGGGCCTTGCATTAGGGTTCTAATTCTTCCTTAACTGGTTAAGAAGGACTAACCCTAATGTTAATGGACAAGTCCCCCTCAAGTTGTCTTACAAATCATAAAAATCACTTCATCATCATATCACAAATAAAATCCACTTAATCAAAGGCTTGTTTTGTCATGAGTTTAATCCCTAATCATGGATTAAGTTGAGGAGCTTTCCTCAGCTTAAACATTCTCATCTATTATCCTTCTATTAGGATGGTGTAATGAGTCTGTTTAATCCCTGATTATGGCTTAACCTCATTACTCAACACTAAACAAAAACACAAAAAACATCTAAATAATCACAAGTAGGTTAATGATCTTAATCCTACACCATGGTAATTAGGTGTGAGAATCTGACTTCACACTTAAGGTAATTCTCATTACCCCTAATCAGAGGGAAGATGTGATGAGTTTACTAAATCCATTGGTTTAGGCTTAAGCTCATTAACTTATGACAAACTTTCAGAAGCAATAAAAGACTAAAAACTCAAAAACAAACAATAATCGTCTCCTCCGGGATTCTTTTCTCATCATCTTCACTCATAAACGAGAACTTGCTTCTTCCGTCTAATGCAAGACAGTTTGCATCTGTGCCAGACAGATCATACACTTGAGCATAGACAAGTAAGCAGTTCACAAGTCAATTCATCTTTCAGTCTCTTTGGGTCGAACTACGGTGTTCTGACTTCCTCATTGCACGAGAGGATACGTAGGCATAACTTAACAGTTATCGAACAAAAGTCTCTGTACATTCCCCCTCTTTCTAGCCTCATTCTTTTAGCCTCATGATCTTGAGCACTGCACTCCTTTCTTACACTGACACTTTCATACTTCATATCACTTATACGCTTTACACTGACACCTGAACATCCTTTTCCAGTTTATTTTATACACAAATTGCACTGACACTACCCCTTTAAAACACAAATCTTTCAAGCGTGGATCCCGTCGAGTACGGCGGACAATCTGGGTGCTAATACCTTCCCAGGTTGTAACCAACCCCCTTTCTCAGTCTCTCTGGTTCGCAACCGTCTTATCCGTTTCTTTCTAGGCTTATGCAGCATTGCCTTTCCTCCGGGATAAAAATGCCTAGCTGGCGACTCTATTCATTCTCCAGTGAGTCCACGGCTGTGTGTTCTCATTGTCCCTTTCGCCGACCGTTCGCGTCTGTACCTTCATCTGACCTAGTTTCATTTGTCGGGAGCGACAGGCGTACTCCTTAAAGGATTCACTTTCCTTTTGAGACATACTCTGAAGTTGAGTACGGTTAGGAGCAAGGTCAGTGTTGTATTTGTACTGCTTTTTGAATGCATCAGATAGATCAAGCCAAGTACGAACATTGTTGCGTTCGAGCTGCATGTACCATTCTAGAGACGCTCCAGACAGGCTATCTTGGAAGCAATGGATCATGAGTCTGTCATCTTTGGCATGAACGACCATTTTTCTGCAGTACATTCTCAAATGAAGTTCAGGGAAACTGAGGCCTTTGTATTTCTCGAATTCTGGCAGTTTGAACTTAGCAGGGATCACAACATCGGGAACTAAGCACATGTCTGAGGCACTCAGAGAAGTTGAGTTGTGTCCTTCCAGGATTCAGAGTTTCTCAGCTAACTCGCGACACATCTTCATAGCTTCAGACTCTTGAACAGCATGAGGATTGATGATTGGAAAGCAGTATGCATCTCATACTCAACTTGATGATCCTCTTCAGCATGAGGAAACTGGACTTGAGTCGGAATAGGTTGAGCTTGAGGGATAGCACCAACAGTAACACCAGAGATTGGTATTGGTTGAGAAGTGGCTTCTTCAACAGCAGGAGTGAATCCTGGAGGCAAACCATAGACCAAAGGATTTGGAACTGGAACTGAAGGCATTGCTCTGAGGCAGATCCTTGCACTAGAGCATTGTTCATTGCGGCAGCAGCTTCGCGACGTTCTTCCATCCTAGCCAAAGCTTGTATGGTCTCGTAAATCTGGTCAATCTTGTTCTTGACCGAGTCAATCTCTTCCCTCATAGCAACTTGCTCTTCTTGAATCACGTCCATCAGTCTTCTAGTGTTGGCTCTAGTTAGATACGGGCGTCTAGCACGATACGGGCGTCGGGAAACCAGCTTGATTTAACTGAAGATGAAGGAACATGCAATAAGTTTATGGCTTTGGAATGAAATGCAAGATGAACAAATAATGCAAATGAAATGAATATGCGTATGGATGCAATGCAAGATCCAGGATCACTAGTATAATCTGCTCTGAGGTTAACAATAGTAACGAGTAAATAACCGGTATCTATTGATAAAAGTAACCTTAGCAGGTAGACTCTTATAGGATTGTTCTAAGTTCTTTACCCGTAAAACCACTCACAGGATAGTTTCTATGGTTATGGATAAGATACTCAAGGTCACGGACGCTAATCGTACTAACGTCCTGCCACAGGCTAGTTGTATTATGACGACAGTAACGATAGAGTCTACCTTGAGTGGAGTTCTCATGTTAGCCGTATAAGGAGCGGGTCCTCGGAGACTAACACTACGCAACTGTCAACATTGAAACCGGTTCTAAAAGTGGGTCCCAGAGTCACAGTCCTTTCATGAATCAAGTCATGCAACACGCTAGCTGTGTTATAACGAGATCTGTGAATAGGTCTACTCTCTAGGGGGAGCTTTCATGCTAGGCTTGCAAGGAGCGAGTCCTTGGAGACTAACACTAATAACTTCCAATTCTAAACTGGGTGTTCCCTCTTCTTTTTTCAAAAACTCAGGTGTCATCCCAGGATCCAACAAGCAAGTATGCTAATAATCATAATAAAGAGAGAGAAAATAAACAAGCATAAATAAAAAGCATGAAGAAAACAGGTAAGCAAAGTAAACATTGATCGCAAAGTAAACTAAATTAGGCTTGACTCTCTGACAGTCCCCAGCAGAGTCGCCAGCTGTCGCACCTCGAAAAATATGACCTCGCAATAAGAAAATATACCGCGGATGAAAATTAAAACAACAACAGAGTTGCCACCGAACTTATTTTATTCCAATTAAGGAAAAGGAAAATATCGAGAAACCTTTTGAAAAAATGGATAGAACAAGGTCTTTGAAACCAGATTCTCGGTTCGGGAGTCGATTCTGTAAGGGGAAGGTATTAGCACCCCTTACGTCCGTTGTACTCAACGGGAACCTCTTAGTTTAACTTGCGATCTAATGCTGACTTATGCTTTCTGTTTTCTTCGAAAAAATAAAATAAATGCGAACGATTATAAGCTAGGGTTAATAGGGGAAATGGGTTGTTTTATTCCTAGGGTGCTCGGCAAGGAGTAAGATCCGTGTGCCTACGTATTCCCTTGTGCAATGGAAAAGTCAGAGCCTCGTAGTTCGTGGATACTAAGGTCGACCGGTTAATTTGTTTTAATGAACAGTTGTTTGAACCACATTGTACTGCTAAGCGTTGGCTTGTCTGGTCGCGATAGGAGGCTGAAGCGCTAGCTTGTTTGTGAGATAGAAAGGATTAAATAATGTTCGCTTAGAGAAATGTTTGATTTGATTAGGGTTTTTTTAAGAATGAAAGGATAAATAAACCGCATCCTGAGGGGCGGACCTCAGGAGAGTTTATCCGAGAATTCGAGGAATGCTAGATTCCAGAATTCAATTCTTTCATTATTTAATATGTCGATTAAATGTTTTAATTACGGAAAGTCGAATGAACGACGTCCCGCGGGGCGAGCCTCGGGAGTGTTCATTCAAGAATTCGAGGAATGCGAGACTCCAGAATTCAGTTTATCCGTTGTTTTGATTATGAAAATTATTCGAATTGTCGAGTTCAGAAAAATTTGGTGGCGAGGCACGATGCTCGGCTTACATTAATTCGTGATTCGATTCAAGCGATAAAAAGGAAAATAAGAAATTAAATTGAATTGCAATAATTTAGAATAAATATATGAATAGTCAAATTAAGTTGAATTTAATATAATATTAAATAAACGAAATAATATAATAAAAGTTAGATTAAATTTTTTTGAAATTTGAATTATATATATATATATATATATATATATATATATATATATATATATATATATATATATATATATATATAAAGAAAGGCCTCATATTAATAAAACTCCCCAATTAAAAATATTGGAAGAAGTTTAATTTGTTGTAATATCATTGGCCTACAAAAATGATTCACATAAAATGAAATGTAATTATAAAATATAGTAGAAATCCAAATAAAATTCAGAAGATCCTAAATTGAAAATAAAACGAGTGAAATAAAAACTAAAAAAAAAAACAAATAAAGGGGTTTAAGTCAGGCACGGGGTGTAATTAGCAAGCAGATTGGGTTATTAGGCCCAAAAAACAAACAACATAAAAAAAATGAGAGGGAGAGGGCGAATCGGATGAATATATGCAGGAAAGATACAACGTTTTCTACTTTTATTTTTTTTTAAAACCAAAAAAAAAAAAGAGGAAGGTGTGCTGGTTAATGGTGTGAGATGACATCAAGAATGTATGGGCCTGAGCCCATCTTACCAAGCAAAAACTAATAAACAGAATGATAAAACAAATAAAAAAACAAAGTTTTGAAAACTCAGAATCAATTTTGATAAAAAGAACACACGCGCATCATGGTTTCAAAATCACACAACACATGGTTTAGAAGCAAAACACTCACACTCTTCCTTTTCCAACGGAGCCGGAAAAAAATCAATCTCAAGAACTCGCGACTCGCGGCCGTTCTCTCTTACGGCGGCGACCTTGGTTCTCGAATCTTCACTCTCGGTCTCTCTACGTTCGTCGGCAACAAAATCTCTTCTTGCGGAACGCTTTTGGGTTCAGGTCCGGTGTTTGTTCACGGCGGATGCTCACGGCGGGTCGGTTTCGACAGCGGCGAAAGGTGTACGTTATGTCTACGTTCGGATCCACGTATGGTTCAGCGAGCTTTTCAGATGGTTTTAGGTTTTTTGTCTTAATGGTTCGATTTGTGTTTGACTTTTGTGATGGTGGGTGAGTTTTGGATTTCAGATCTGATTTCATTTGAGGGGGGTTTGCGCGGATTTACGGTTTCAAACTCGCTTCACCTCTTTTCTTTTTTTGGTTTTTGTGTTTAAAGTGTACGAGGGTGGTTTAGATTAAGGGTTTGTGGTGATGATTTGAAATCGAAGGTAGGTGTTTTGGTATTGAAGGTAAGGTCGCGGTGGTAAGGGGATTGCGGCGGTGGTGAAGTACTCGTTTGGTGGCGGCGTTTCTGGGTGTTTAAGGTGGTGACAGATCGCTGTGATTGTTGGTGGAGAAGAAAGTGGTTCATTTGATTTCTCTGTGTCTTATTTCTCGCTCTGTTTCATCTTTTTCTTCAGGTTTTTTTTACAATTTTGAGTTGGTTATGGCATTTGGTTTTGCTGGTTTGTGAAGGCGATGAAGAAAAATGGTTCTGCTATTTTTGGTTTAGTTGAACCTGAATATAAGATTTTTGTTCAAGCTTTCTCTCTCTTTTTTCTTTGCTGAGATTTGTATTTGCTTTATATACAAAATTAAGGAAGAACGAAGGGTATAATAGAGAGAAAAAAAGATGAGCTGTGAATTGGTAGTGGCTGTGCGGAGTGTACGGATTTAATGGAATAAAATTTGTTTATGCTGAAATTTGTTATAAGAAGATTCTGTATCCTCAAAAATCCTTTGTCACATGCGTCTGTTTGTGATGTGTTGCTGAGGAAAAAAGAAGGTGGGACCAGATATTTTTTTGTGCATTGTTGGTTACTGCAAGCTGCATTAGGATGGAAACGAATCACGTGTTTGACAGTGTGGTAGTGAATTTGAAGAAAAAGGACATGCTACCATCAGTAATAACAACAATAATATAGGAAATAATAATAATAATAAAAAAAAAAACAATTATAATGATAATAATAATAATAGTGGAAAGTGAATTCAAATAATAATAACAAAATAAATAATAACAGAAATAATAAAAAGTGAATAATAATAAATAATAAAAAATAATAATAATAATAATAATAATACTACTACTAATAATAATAGTAATAATACTACTACTACTACTACTACTACTAATAATAATAATAATAATGGGAAGTGAATTCAAATAACAACAAAATAAATAATAACAGAAATAATAAAAAATGAATAATAATAAATAATAATAAAAAAATAATAATAATAATACTAATAATAATAATAATAAAAAGTTAATGATAATGGACTTTGAAATAAAATGAAAATGATTTTTAAAATAGAATGATGGAAAAAGAAATTAAAATATAAGTGAAATTTTTGTTAGAATTTTTTTATAATGCCTAAAATAATAAAGAACAGAATAAAGCTTGAAATAAGAAGAGAATGCCCTTTTTTTGAATTTTTCGAATAAAAGGAAGCGAAACATATTTTTTGAATTTTTATAGTATCAGACAGAAAATAAAACGGTACGCATTTTTGGAATTTCTAAAAAAAAGATGAAACAGTAAAATAAAAGGTGCGAGTAGGACAAATTTGGGGTATGACAGCTACGTATTCGGCCTAGATGGTTGAAAGAGCAACACTATGTTGCTTCTTACTATGCCACGAGATCAAACAATTTCCAAAAATATGACATGTTCCACTAGTTCTTTTCCGATCTGATTTGCAACCCGCAAAATCATAGTCAGAATATCCTACCAAACTACACTCACTTCCCTTAGGAAACCAAAGACCATGATTTGCAGTACCATTAAGATACCGTAAAATACGCTTAATGATCTTATAATGAGATTCTCTAGGGGAAGCTTGAAACCTAGCACACATACATACACTGAACATAATATCAGGTCTACTTGCTGTTGAATAAAGCAAAGATCCAATCATACCTCGATACTTTGTAATCTCAAACTCTTGACCTAATTCATCTTTGTCAATTAGCAAATTTGAAGCCATTGGTGTGTATATAGCCTTTGAATTCTTCATATCATACTTCCTTAAGACTTCCAAGCAATATTTTGTTTGACTAATGAAAGTGCCTTTGTTAGTTTGCTTGATTTGGAGTCCCAAGATATAAGTGAGTTCACCCATCAATGACATTTCAAATTCGCCCTGCATTGTGTTAGAAAATTCTCTACACAAAGCTTCGTTAGTAGATCTAAAAAACAATGTCATCTACATATATCAGAACCAATAGAACATGTTTTCCTTTACGTTTTATGAATAAAGTGGTATCTACGGTTCCACGACTAAATCCCTTCCCGAGCAAGAAACCACTAAGACGCTCATACCAAGCTCTAGGAGCTTGTTTGAGACCGTAGAGGGATATCTTAAGTTTAAAAACATGGTCAAGATTGTCATGATCCTCAAAACCCGGAGGTTGAGATACATATACCTCTTCATTTATGAAACCGTTTAGGAAAGCTGACTTAACGTCCATCTAATATAGCTTGAAATCAAGACAACTTGCGAATGCCAAAAGGAGTCTAATAGCCTCAAGTCGGGCCACGGGAGCATAAGTCTCCTCGTAGTCTATTCCTTCAGCTTGATTATACCCTTTTGCCACTAGCCTTGCTTTGTTTCTAGTAACTATCCCATTTTCATCTAGTTTATTCCGAAAGACCCACTTAGTGCCTATGACTGTTTTGTCTTTTGGACGTTGGACCAAATCCCATACGTCATTTCTTTTAAATTGGTTGAGTTCTTCTTGCATAGCAAGAAGCCAACCTTCATCAGTCAAAGCATCACTAACTACTTTCGGTTCAACTTGTGATATAAAATAAGAATAATTACAGAATTTATTTAATTATAAACGTGTGCTTACTCCCCTTTTGATGTCTCCTAAGATGTTATCCAACAGATGATCCTTTGTGACGATCCAATCTTAAGGAAGTTGGTTTGAGGTCTCGTGTTTATCATCATCGTGTTGATTTTCCTCTTTATCATCATTAATGTCCTCATATTTTGGAGGATCCAATTTTGGAACGTCATCGTCGATCTTATCTTCCGTGGTAGTACCTGAAACATCAATAACAGAAGAAATACCTTTCCCCGTCTTTTGGGGTTTGGTTTCATCAAAAGCAACATGTACATATTCTTCAATCGCTAAGGTTATATTATTGAATACTCTATATGCCTTACTAGAGGATGAGTATCCTAAGAAGATACCCTCATCCGCTTTTGCATCAAACTTACCAATCTTATCCTTGCCATTATTTAGAATGAAGCATTTGTAACCAAAGATACGAAAGTTAGAAATATTAGGTTTCCTACCTTTAAGTAACTCATAGGGTGTCTTCTCTAGGATAGGTCGAATGAGTACCCTATTCAAGACGTGGAATTCGGTGTTAATCGCATCCGTCCAAAAGTACTTAGGTAAACCCATTTCGCTTATCATAGTCCGTGCTAGTTCTTCTAAAACACGATTCTTACGCTCCACAACACCATTTTTTTGAGGAGTGCACAAACATGAGAAGTTATGGGTTATACCATTCTCGTTGCAAAAACTTTCAAATTGGTGGTTAACAAATTCACCACCATGGTCACTTCTTAGGGTGACAATTTTCAAATCAAGTCGGTTTTGGATAAGCTTAGCAAATTTCACAAAAACTTTAAAGGTTTCTTCTTTTTGACTTAAAAATAGAGTCCAAGTAAATCTAGTAAAATCGTCTACTATCACAAAGCCATAGTAATTGCCTTCTAGACTCCTAGTCCGTGAAGGACCAAAGAGGTCTAAATGGAGAAGCTCAAGAGGTTTTGAAGTGGAAACACCCTTTTTGGATTTAAAAGCCACTCTTGTTTACTTTCCCAATTGGCATGCATCACAAAGCTTTTCTTTAGAAAATTTTATTTTAGGTAAACCAATTACTAGATTCTTAGAGGCTATTTTATTAATCAAGTTAAAATGAACATGGCCTAAGCGTCTATGCCATAACCAAGAGTCTTCACTCCGGGTGACCAAACACTTAGTACCAATATTTGATACATAATCTAGATTCAACATATAAACGTTATCAATTCTAGAACCCTTAAACATTCTCTCCTTGTCATTTTTGTGTTCAATTATGCAATTAAGGGGATCAAAAGTTATGGAATAACCCTTATCACATAATTGTCTTATGCTAAGGAGATTATGTTTAAGCCCTTTTACAAACAAAACACCATCTATGGTGATTGTGGAGGGATTTCCCACAATACCTTCACCTAGTATTTTACCTTTGTTGTTATCTCCATACGTAACGAAGCCGCGCTCTTTCTTGACGAAGTCAATGAACAATGATGCGTCTCCCGTCATATGTCTTGAACAACCACTATCTAGGAACCACATCCTATTTGCAGCTGTAAGACATTCATCAGAATCCTTATGCTTGTTTCGAGCCATCAAACAAAGATTAGCTACTTCTTCGTCCGAACTCGAGGAGGATGATGAAGAATATTGATCTTCTTCCTAAGCAATGTATGCATGTCGTCCTTTGCCTTGGCTTTTGGACTTGTGGTGATGTTTCTTTCCTTTGTGCTTTGCCAAATTTGGACAATCGTTTTTATAGTGACCGATTTTTCCACATTCGAAGCACTTGACTTATTTTTCTTCTTTCTTCTTATTATCCCATTTCTTTGAGTGATTTTCTTTTCTAAAATTCATTAAGTTCTTGTCTGAGTGTTTTAAACCACTTCTCTTCATATATTTGTTGTAACGTCTAACAAACAATCCCATCTCTTCGTCTTCCAAAGAGTCACTTGAATCCTCGTCATCTACCTCTACTTTTGCCTCGGAAGTGAAGACTTTTAAGGAGATGTTCTTCTTCTCTTCTTTACTTTTATCCTTGAGCTTCATGTTACTTTCACTTGCTTCGAGTCTATTTAGCTCGTGCTCATGTTCGGTGAGCTTGCCAAATAAGGTTGACATGTCTAAGGTCTTTAGGTCATGAGATTCTTTGATAGCCGTTACCTTTGGCTACCATTCCCTGCACATAAACCTTAAAATCTTGTTAGAATAATCTTGATTAGAAGTGTTCTTACCCAAATTATCAAGTTTATTGATTATATGGTAAAATATCATTTGCACGGAGGCCACGGTTTCACCGGGTTCCATATGAAAGAGTTCAAATTCCTCTGTTAAAGAATTAATTTTAGATTGCTTAACGTCTTCGGTTCCCTCATGGAGAACTCGAAGAGCATTCCACATTTCTTGAGCCGTCTTACAATGTGATAGTGAAAAGTACACATTCATGCTCAATGATGAGATGAGTATATTTCTCGCCTTCAAATCATAAGACGCCTTTTTAGTTTCGGCCTCATTCCATTCCTCAGGTGTTTTAGCAACTGGTACACCATCAATGATTTTTTCAGGAACATAAGGTCCTTCTTCAATGTCTAACCAATATTGCGTATCCACAAACATAAGGTGTACGTACATACAATCCTTCCAATATGCATAATTTTCACCGTTGAAAATTGGGGCTCTATTATATGCTCCCTTTGGATTAATTTGCGCCATATTCAATCAAAATTTTGAGGTCGTTAAACCTTATCAAAAGAACCAGCTCTTTATGCCAATTGTTAGTTTGAATATGGAGTAATTTTTCTAGAAGGGGGGGGGGGGTTGAATAGATAATTAAAATTTTCCTTCTTTTCGATTTAAAATCAGATTTGTGCAAGTAGAACGGGATATGGTGAAATGAGTTTTGAAAAGATTTTATGATATTGGAAGAGAATTAATACTATACACACACACCAAAGTTTGTAATGAGGTGAAATACAATATATTGACAAATTGTTAAAGTTTCAACGAGATGTTTCAAGACTTTAACTATTCTTTAATTGAAAGGAAAATTTGAAATTAATTCTCAAATAGTAATCAATTTACAAGATCCTTTAGAAGATAAATTCTAATCAAACCCAACCTTTTCAAAACATGATTATGAAACAATTTAAACGATAAAGAGAGGGGGAGAGTGCACCAGGATTTATCTAGTTCGGTGTTATCTTCCTCGCAGGCACCTACATCTAGTCTTTGATGGAGAATCACCGAAGAATTATTTCTTCCATAAAATGATTCTGAGTTATGGTTTGTGTTACAACAATTTCAAATAAGCAAAAGATAAACAATACACTCCAAGCTATCTTCTTCCTTGCTCCTTGAAAAACCTTATTGTAACTAGCTACCACGGCTAACCTTGATCTTTACCCAAGATCTTGATTTTCAAATTTTGATGAATTCCAATCTTGATGAATTACCCAATCTTCACTTGATCTAGGAATTCCAAGCCTTAAATCTTTATCTTCAAACAATTGACAAATCCACAGAAAAACTCCACAACAATGGAGAAAAGTTCTTTCTTCTTTTTCCTCCAAGAAATTTCAAACCCTAGAAATTTCCAAGGTCAAAATGCCTTTGCAAAAATCTGCACACTTCAAAGAACCATTAGACCTCTAATGTTTCCCTTCCATTTATCAACACACACACACAAGAGAAATTTTTCTATGAGAGTGATTAAGATGAAGATTTGAGAGAAATAATGAAAATGTGCTTGCAAGAGTTTTCTAACTAAAAAATTTGATCTCTTTTTAAAATGGGGCAAAAAAATCTCTATTTATAGACACAAGAGATAAAGTGTAAATAATGGGAAAAAAGTAACTACACAAATCAATTCGCGGTTTACATGACTTGATTCAATTAGGGCATACTGAATTAATTCATGACTCAGTTCAGATATGGAATACTGAATCACTTCATGATTTAATTCAATTTAGCAAAATTATGGTACTATGACTTGGGTCATGAATTGCTTCGCACGGGCAGAATCGAATTTCACTTTTGAGGCATATTTCGATAATCGCTTCATGACTCAAGTCACAGAGAGAAAAAGAAAAAAAAATCCTGTTTCAAGTCAGTAACATACATAATTGTTTCAAGCAACTTAAAATGCATGGAAAAAATTCCTTTTGCATGTGTATGATGAGTGTTTGGCAAGGAGACTCAAAATAACCAATAAACGTAAACAAAGCATCAAAATAACGAAATAACCGACATTATGATAGAGGGAAATTTCACTAAGGTTGATAACCCTCAAACTTTTGGGGATTTTAGGCCTATATATCTTGTTGGATGTATCTCTAAACTGATCTCCAAGGTTCTTTCTAGAAGATTATCTTTTGTAATCTCTAATTTGGTTTCACCGTGCCAAACAACATTTATTCCGGGAAGAAATCATTTGGACAATGTCTTATTAGCTAATGAAGTTGTTGATTCGGCTAGGAGATTCAAGAAAAACCGCCTTATTTTGAAAGTGGACTTTTCTCAGGCCTATGACTGTGTGGATTGGAGATTCTTTATTCAAGTTCTTATTGCAACGGACTTTGGCCCCAATTAGATTAAGTCGATAAAAGGAGCAGTTTGTACCAGTTTTGTTTCAGTTCTGATCAATGGGAGTCCGACTAAGGATTTTGAAGCTACTAGAGGTCTGAAACAAGGTGACAAAGTGGCTCCGTTTCAGTTTGCTCTAGTTGCTGAAATTTTGGCAGTTCTTGTTAGAAAATCCACTAAAACCAACCTTTTGTCTGGATACGATATTAACGAAGGAAATTCCATTGAGTTACTCCAATTTGCAGACGACACACTTATGTTCAATAATGGTAGCTATGATAGTCTTTGGGCCTTCAAAGTAATCCTTCGTGGTTTTGAAATGATTTCAGGCCTCAAAATCAAATTTTCCAAAAGCTGTATTTATGGAATATGCCTAGACTCCGTGTTCATCAAAGCTTCTGAAAGTTTCCTTTTCAGTAAGTTCGGTGAGTTACCTTTTAAATTCCTAGGCATCATTATTGGTGGCAATCATAGGAGATTACAATTTTGGAATCCTGTTTTGTCTTGCCTCAAAGGGAGATTAAATTTGTGGATCGGCATAAATCTATTGATTGGAGGCCGTGTCACCTTGATCAATTCCGTTCTTGTTAACTTTCCCATTCATGATCTATCCTTTTTCAAAGCTCCATTTAGAATAGTGAACGATATTATAGCTATTCAACATCGTTTTCTTTGGTCTGGCTTGGAGGCAAAATATCGTATTGCTTGGGTTAAGTGGAATTTTGTTTGTAAATCGAAACACAAAGGATGATAAAAAAATTATGTTAGGTCCCTTTATGCTTATATAATGCCAACTTTCATGTACCAGGTTTGGTATTATCTCACGCGGAAGGTCTTCTCATTCAAGTCATTTGTAGGACTCGTATCCCTTCGAAATTCAAAGTATTTGCTTGGAGGATGATTCTCGATAGACTTCCCACCCTCATGAACCTTGCTTTAAGAGGTATCGTGGTTTCTCAGCACGATAAGGTTTGTTTTCTTTGCTTCCATGATGAAGAACAAGTTTGACACTTATTTATAACCTCTCCTAAATCTCAGCAGATTTGGCAAAAGGTTTTTGCTTGGATTGGTATCCCTCCGATTAATGCGGACAACCTTACTAATCATGCACTCCTTTGGTTCTTAGCTTTGATTGATAGAAGTAAGGAGAACATGTCTTGTTTCGTGTGGTTTGTTATGGTTTGGTGCATTTGGAGTTCTAGAAACAACATCCTCTTCAACGATGAAGTTTGTAACACCGAGAAAGATATTTAACCGTTTAGTGTCTATTTCTTGGAGATGGTTAGAGTTAGGCCGCCAGAGATGTAACTTATATGATTGGATGAAATATCCTCTTGATTTTTTGTAATTCCTTATAGGGAATTTTTATGCTTTTTGAATGATGTTTGTATATGGTTGGAGAATCCCTTTTTCTCCCTTTAATACAATTTGCTTATAAAAAAAACGTATTTAAATTAGAAACAAATAATCATACACAAACTGTCAAAACCTAATGCAAATTTTATTTTTTTCAGTCTAATTTCTATCGGAATTTTTTTTCCTACAATCTGCATGCAATGGCTCAAATGGATGGCATGAATTCAAAGCCTTGGTTCAAAAGAGCTCCTGCCACCCATAGCTTCAAATTCTGAAGATTCATTTCCTGTTCAGAACCTTTTACCTATTTTCAAAAACATCAAACAATCACTAATTAGTCCATAAGCAAAATATTAATAACCATAATTAGTAATAATCATTACACTGGGCAGAGAGAGTATTAGTTTACTAACTTACATTCAATGTAAAAGTAAGTAGAAAAGTGTCACAAACGGTAGCTAAGTTTGAATTTTGAACATTGAAATTTACAAGAGACTCAAGAGCCTTGTACAATGAAGCAGCAACACCTTCTCCTTTATTGCATACTATTTTTGCATAGTAACCTCTTTCCTCCACTTGAAACATCTCCACCTACATATATAAAATTATGCAAAAATGTTAAAACTGTGTACATATATTAAAATGTGAAATAAAAAAAATGAAACAAACCTGGATAATTTTCTTGCAAATTGGATGGCTTTGAATAACATTAATGGTGTTGTTAATTGATCCTTGATAGTTTTCAGACACTGATACAGATGCTTCAAGTCCTGAAACCTCAGCTTTCAACTTCCTAGATTGTGCTTGAAGATCATGCACATATGATACTGCATCTCCAATTATAGAGGCCTTATCCATCTGTATAGATATATACATATATAATTATATATTGATTACTTTACACTTTTCATCCTCAAATTACTATCATGTATATAAGTTGAAAACTTATAAGTAACAATCTTAACCTAGTGAAAAAAAAAGCAAATATACATCTTTGTAACGTTTGAAATTCATAATTCAACGTCCAAAAATCCAAATTCAACTGGAAAAAGCCGATATTGATAAGTTGGACGTCATCACCAGGGCTCGGATCCTGATACTTCATCTAAAAAAATCAAATGAAATAAAAACACCTACCTTTGTAATATTGGGAACTAAAGATCGCAATGCATAGAGCTTATCCTTCATCCGACCTCTCCTCCTCCTCTCCGAAACGAGAGTCTTGGACCTATCGGTTTTAGCCCTAGATTTGGCATCATCGACTGAGGTCGTGGTTGTTGTTGCCGGAGAATCATCACAATCATTTTCTCCATCTCCCTTAACCTCCTCATCATAACAAGCAAATGAACCAATTGTTGAAGAGCTTGGATCATAGACATTCACAATATTATTAATATTGTTGTTGTTGTGATCAAGTAATGGAATTAGAGGAATTGAAAGAGGTTGATGATTATCAATGAAACAATCATTGATAAGGTCAGAACCAAAGTTACATATTGCATCTTCATTCTCACCTCTAATTAAATCTATAAATTGATCAAAGTTTGGATCGTCAATGAAATCATGCAACTCAAAATTGTCTGTGTAAACTAGTGAGTCTTGTTGATCTTGATCATTCATATTTGAGTTCATGGTGGAATGGAACATGGATATACTTGAGAGGTTTAATATATAAAGAAGAGTAACATGATTAATATTAAAATATAATAGTTTTGGTATGAATGGAATAAGATGAGTTTCAATATGCACTGCACTAGGTCTATCATTTTAAGTTTGTTAGTAAACTCATCATTATTAATATTTTTGAACATATCACTTTCACATCATGCTGTATAATTACTATTATAATTACTTTATAATGATTTCTAGAAATAGTTGAATGTGAAGATGATAAGATTCTCTCCTGATATAGGCTTAAATATATATTAAATTAGTTCTATCTAGTAGTAAGCTTGTGCATGAGCATGCAATTCTCTACTTGTATATTTAACTAGAAGTCACTGACCATATCTTTCTTCATTTTGTGCTGAGTTTTGCTTCTATCTGTTGCAATGGATTACTTGCATATTAAAAAACTTCAAATTCAGAGTCATAGCTTAGCTCATTGCCAAGTGTCATTTTCAAATCATGATATGGGGTAAAATAAGTGATGTGGACTCACTATATATATATTGTGTGAATGGAATCAAGTGTAAAATTATTATTTTTTGGTAGGTCCCTCCTAAGGTAACCCACACCATTGAAAATATTATGGAAAGTTTATCTTATACTCTAATGATTATATCTTTTCAAGACATTTTTCATTAGAGTCAAATTTTTCAACTGGAAAAAAATCTGGCGTGTTTTTTTCCTTTCTAATTTTAAAATAAAAAATAAATAACATTTCACCACGTCAATATTTTCATTCTTTTTTTAACTATCTTGAGTTGAAGATCAATGTCAAGATTCAAGTATACCGTTGTTTCAAATCCTTTCCCTTTGCAAGAAACATCAATCAAGTTACAATCACAAAATAAATTCTAAAAACTCCATTAAGGGACTACTTTGTCCAAGACCTTTGTTTCATCTTTTTTTACTCTTATTCCTAAGTGTGATAATCCTTTGTCTTTAGACGATTATAGGCCTATTTGCCTTGTCAATTGTCTTTACAAGGCGTTATCCAAACTTTTGACGGCTAGAATTAAGGTGGTTTTAAATTCTATATTCTCTCCGGGGAGGCATTTACTTGATGGAGATTTGGTTGCTAACGAGGTGGTGGATTTTACGATTAAGGAAGATAGGGTTTGTACGTTGTTTAAAGTCTATTTTGAAAAGGCTTACGACAAAGTCTCTTGGGGCTTCCTTAGATATATGTTGAGAAAGTTGGGGTTTGGAGTGTTTGGATGAGGTGGATGGAGGCAATGATCTTTTCTAGTAATATGTCCGTGTTGGTCAATAGGAGCCCGACAAAAGAGTTTGAGGGTGGAGAGAGGATTGATGCTAGGAGATCCGCTTTCGCCGTTTTTTCCCGTCTTCACTATGCCAAATAAGAGAATAGACAACACTTTTTTGGCCTTTAACAACGCTTAAAAGCGCAGCCTAAGGTGGCGCTGCCGTATATAAAGACAACATTTTTTTTATGAGAAAGCGCTGCTAAAGGCCTATTTTAGGCAGCGCTTTACCTTTAAAAGTGTTTTCTAAAGTAGGCATTTAGCAGTGCTTTTACCTGAAAAAACACTTTTGTAAGTGGGCCTTTAGCAACACTTTTTCTATCCTTTTATGATTTCTATTGACATCTTTAGGCAGTGCTTTCTCAGGAAAAAACGCTTTCTACTGTCCCCTTTAGACAACGCTTTTGAAAGCGCTATCTAATGTATTTTTTTTTTTTTTTTCACTTTAAGACATTGCTTTTAGTTGAAAGCGCTTTCTTTTGTTTATTATAGACAACACTTTTGCTTAAAAGCGCTTTCTTTTCTTCACGTTTTTTTAATGATTTAAAAAAAATCACATTTTCCTTCATTTTTATGTAGAAATCTGTATAATTCAATTTTAAGCCATTACCATTTCTAATCCTTATAAATCACATAAACAATTTGAATCCTTATATGATTCACATTTTAAGTCATTTCCATAACAATAATTCTAATCCATAAACCATTCACATAATAATTAAACCATTCCAATCCATAAACCATTCACATAAACGATTCACATAAACTATTTCCACAATTAAACCATTCTAATACATAAACCATTCACATAATTAAACCGAAAAATTCTAATCTAGAAACCATTCACATAATTAAACCATACTAATCATTTAACTTCTAAAGATCTCCTAATATACAACAACTTCCAAAACTATACAATTACATCCATAACTACACACTAAATTCCATACCTTATATGATTCTTTTCTCAATAAGGTATTCACATAATTCCTCCTTGATTTCTTCCAATTTATCTTTCGTGTAATGCGCACATGTGTATTCATAAAAATACTACATAACAAAACACAATATGCATGCTTTAGTTTAAAATAATAAATTATATGAAATATCCGATAAATATTAAAATAAATCCTAAGTTATAAATCCATACCGTGATGAGAATCTCTAATCGATCCAAATGAAGGATTTCTCTCATAAATCTCAAAACAAAATAACCGCAATCTATACCATTACACTGACGAGGACACTACACATAGAAAAACAAATAAGAATTAATATAGTTTTGTCTTGTGTTATCAAGTAACATCACTGTTATAAGCGACATTGTGAAAATTAATGTACCTCCACTTTGATCCATGTAATGTTGTTTGCTTTAGACCGTGATACTCGAGTGTCTCTTTGTGCTCGGTATACTGTGCCATTGTCGTTTGAAGCATATGTCGTTTTATCCCCCGATTCAACATTCCCGTTACTTTTCTCACCATGCAAATTCCAACATGTATAACTTCTATCAATTCCATGCCTATTTAAATGTGATGCTAACTAAACCGCGTCAACCCGACTCCCAAAACAACAACCCAAGAAAGGACATATCATTCGACTGGGGTCTTCGGCATGCACAACAACATACTTAACGAATTCCAATACCCCATTGTCGTACTTATTCGACAATCGACTCGAATACATCCATTTCTTATCTATAGTTATACTAATAAATCTAAACAAAATAAAAAATATTTACCTGTGGGGAAACGATCCGACTTTCACACTTTGATCACAAGTAACCCCTACTATATATATCAAATTCAATAATTTAGTTCCCAATCATTGCAAGCAATGCTCATCCATCATAGTAGTTCATTCAAAGCACAACTAATTATAGCGGCGAGAGAGAACAACTAATTACCTGTAGAGAATTAAACAACTCCTAGACCCACAATGTAAGATTCTTGTAAAGATTTCTGTGAAACGCAAACACGTGTTCAAATAAGTCAGTGCCACTTGATTTTACTAAATTCAAGAGCATTAGTTTTGACATTAAAACCATAAGAAACATGAAATGGAAAATATGAAATCTAAATGTTGTATAACTTATTTGAAATGAAAAAGATGCTTACATAAAGTTATGCACCATTTAGATTCCATTTCAAACATGTTTATCTACTCCACATCTTTAGCTACCCTATTTAGATTTCATTTCAAACATTTCAATCTTACAAGAGCATTAGTTCCGATGATTGAAAATATATTATTCAAAGAAATAACCAATCTTATAAGTATATATGAGTTATAAATATTTTAATTCTATCTTATAAACAAGACAAGTTAATGGCAAACCATATTTTAATTTTATCTTATGAGATATAAATATTTTAATTGACGATGATGGAAAACCATATTTTTAGTTTGAAACTAACATTAATGGTCACAAATAAGAAACCAAACATGCTCACGTTAATGAAAACCAAACACTTATTTCCATACATTATTAAATTTGAACAACTTGCTTTGTTGAGTAAAAGTGATGAACTAAAGCCAATAACAAATGATGTCCTCCAATAACAAATGTACAACAACATTCAAACTTAGTTCCAAATCTTATATCACTAATAGTTCCAACTCACTAACTGATATATCTCATTTTCTAACTCAGTTCCAAATCACTAACCTTCAAACTGTTTTAGCTATTTCATAATGTACAACAAAATTGAAATAATTGAATGTAACTACATTAAACACCTCTTCAATCTGAAGTGTCATGATACATTTTGTGAATTCTTTCTAACTAATATTTATACGGAAAATAGTGAAAATAGAAAATATAGAAACAAAAAAAATCGCAGCAAGAACAACAAGAACAATATCTCACAATCTCAATCACTCACAATGTACTACAACAACAAGAACAAAATCGCAGCAAGAACAAAATAGTAGCAAGAACAACAACAACAAAAACAATGTACATACCTCATTTTTCGCTTCTTCTACTTATCAAAACGGAAAAAACAGATAAAGTACAACGGTTGGAATAGTGGTTGGTGACCGGAGAAAGAACGGTAGTTAGTGGTCTGAGAGAGAACAATGGTGCAGAGAGAATAATCATTGTCGAAGGAACAATGGTCGCGAGAGAGAAGAAGAGTGACCATGATATGAAAACATGATTAGGGCGTTATTCTGAAAATGAGTGTTTCTTATTTTTAAATTAAAAAAAGACCTAAGGCAGCACTTATGGAAAACATTGTCTTAAGTTCTTGATTTAGCAACATTTTTTCCTTAGAAAGCGTTTTCTTTTAATAGGTCTATAGCAACGCTTTTAGAAGCTCTTTCTAAGGTTAACATATAGTAACGCTTTATGAAAGCGCTTTTTAAGTGTAAACCTATAGAAGCGCTTTTATAAAAGAGCTTTCTAAGGGGGGGAGTCTATGTACGACCTTTAAGAGCGCTTTTAGAAAGCACATTCTAAAGGTAGCCTTTAGCAGCATTTTTTTAGCGAATTTTTTAAAGAACTTATAGCAGCGCTTTTTGATAAAAGCATTGTCTTTTTAGTGCTACCGTAGGCTACTTTTGGTGTAGTGCTTGGTAACGGAGGGATTAACGGGTCTTATTTGTAACTCGGTTAATTTAGGCAAATTTTTCTTTTTTAACATTAATGGGAATTGTTTTATTGATGTGTTACAATTTGTGGATGATACTTTATTGGTAGGGACGGAGGTTGGAAGCACGTTTGGGCTATCAAAATGGTTCTTAGAGCTTTTGAATTAGTCTCGGGTTTAGGTATCAATTTTAATAAGAGTAAACTTATTGGCATAAATGTCCATGGGAATTATCTTGAAGCGACGTCTTATTTCCTCTCTTGTCAAACAAAATCGCATTCTTTCAATTTTCTTGGTATTCCTATAGGTGCAAATCCAAGAAGAATTATGTCTTGGTCTTTTTTGCTTTCTAAATTTTGAAAAAGACTAGCGACTTGGCATAGTCGTTTTTTGAGTTTTCACTATTCCAAGGAAGGGAAAAGCAACATTTTTTTTTTGCCTTTAACAGCGCTGCCTAAGGTGGCGCAGCTGTAGGTAAAAATAACGTTTTTTTTAAATACAAAAGCGTTATCTTATGTATACTTTAGGCAGCGCTTTACCTTGAAAAACACTTTCTAAAGTAGGCCTTTAGTAGCCTTTTTTTTAATGAAAAAGCATTTTATAAAGTGGACCTTTAGTAGCACTTTTTCTGGCCTTTTATGCTTTCTATTGGCACCTTTAGGCATCATTTTTCTAGCAAAATGCGCTTTCTATTATCCTCCTTTAGACAACACTTTCAAAATTGTTGCGTAAAATTTTTTTATTTCTCTTAAAGGCAACACTTTTAATGGAAAGCACTTTCTATTCCGTACTAAAGGCAGCGCTTTTTCTAAAAAGCGTTTTCTTTTCTTCACGTAAATTATGCTTTTTAAAAGCAGTTTTAAAAAAATCACTTTTTAGGAAACATTTTTTATTTAAAAGAGTTGTCTATTCTTACTTTTTTAGAAATAATTTTTTTTGGAAATAATACCATAAACCTTTATCATTCAAGCCTTTATTTTAACACATATGCATTATATGACATTCAACAAGCCTTTATTTCAACACATAGGCCTTATATTTCAACTAACAAACCTTTATTTCAACATATGCCTTATATACCATTATAATCCAACATATATACACCGTTATAATTCAACACATAAACCATTTTATATAAATCAACACAAACATCATTTATACACCAAGAAACATATCCGTAATTCCAATAACAATTTGTCCACTTACAAATCATTTAACTTCTAAAGATTCCAACTATACAATAATTTCCAAGTACAACAACTTACATACATAAACTACACAACAACCTACATAAACTACATGACAACTTTCATACCTTATATGATTCTTTTCTCAATAAAGTATTCACACCATTCCCCCTTAATTTCTTCCAATTTTTCTTTCGAGTAATGAACACACTTCAATTCATCAAAGTACTACATGATATAACATAATATGCATGATTTAATTAAAAGTAATTAATTATATGAAATATCTGATAAATATTAAAATAAATCCTAAGTTATAAACCCATACCATGATTGAAATCTCTATTTGATCCAAATGAAAGATTTCTCTCATAAACCTCAAAATGTAATAACCGTAGTCTATATCATTACGCTGACAAGCACACTACACATAGAAAAAACAATTAAGAATATATAGTTGTCTTATTTTATACCTCCACTCTAATATAAGCAAAAAATGGAAAAATATATATACCTCCACTCTAGTTCATGTAATTTTGTTTGCTTTAAACCTTGATACTCGAGCATCTCTTTGTGATCAGAATACTTGTAATACTCTAACAAAATAAAAACGTATATTTAAAATAATCTCACAGAAATAATTAAGTTTATACAAATACACACGAATATTTAGAACAATCTCACTTACGTATCAACCATAACCTTCATATCTGGATATGTTGTATGATCACCATCTAATAAATTCAGATAATACACCAATTTTCTTGTTGGATTAATAGCTACCAACAACCAATGACCACTATAAAATAAAACAAAAGTTTATATAAATTTTTTCTATGCAACGTCAAAATACGAAAACATTATAATAAATGAAATTAGAATGAAAATCTAACTCGTGGCCAGTGTTATACGATAAAAGATTCAAAGATTTTGTATTGCTGGCCATAAATCTCTTGACTAAGTGATCTCTTATTGAATCTGGTTCCTGAAATTAACTCTGTGTTGACACAGGTGGAAGACACGAAATAGAATCTGTTTGACAATTGATTCCCGGGCATCAATTTGTCATACAAGAACCAAAACTAAAAACATAATAAACAATAGACTATTTTCATTGAATTTTGTAAATAAATTGTTCAATTAATAAAATATTTGATTGATCAAAGTACCTGATGTATGAATGCATAACACTGATGCCTAATTCAAGATGCCTAAAAATTGGATCCATGTCCTCTTTTGCAATTGTTTTGGAATAAGAAAAAACCAGAAATACCTTCCTCCATATCTATTTGACGAATAACACCTTCCGTTAAATTTGATGTTTCCACAAGTGTTTCAAGACACATCCTAAATCAAGGTGTAGAAGCTCTTTTTGTCCCGGTCCTTAGAATATCCTTTTTTTGTTGGATATGTTAATTGTTTTCTTGCTGACTTGTTGCAACTCTTGAGCAGGAACCTAAAAATCATATAAGTTAGGTAAAGTATAAAATCACGAAGCTTTTGAATTCGGATCATAGAATTAACACTTTCAATGCGTACATAGCAATGTACCTCTTTTTGTGATGCAACAAACTCCTTGTGCCGAAAAATCTCTCTATCTTTAGATGTGGGTTTTGTAGGAGTCTAACATTGCCATGTAAATAAAATGTACGTAATGGTTCATAATGGTTTTCATTATGGTTCAGAATTGATATTTGAATACTAAAAGATTCAAAATGGTTTTCAACATACCTCATCATCTATGAAAATGAGGTCTGATGGCCATGCAACAAATGATCCTATTGCATCTTGTAGCAATGTTGTCTCTGAAATAACGTCAGGTATAGGTAGTAACGCATCCAGCTCTAATGGAATATCAACTGACACTTTCAGATATCCATCAGGGAGCAGTTTATGGTGAAGTAAATCTCTCAAAGTTTTATGCATTTTTCCCTTGCCAACTATGCAATAAGTCGGTAACGATAAATATAGACGACAAGATGAAATGCCCTAAACCAATAATACGTATGAAATTGTTAATGTGTTTATATGTCAACTAAAAAAATGTGCTAATTTAATTTCATAATAAAATATATATTTACCTCGAGAAATTTCTTTTGACAATTTATACTAGCTTTGTCACTAGTATCTTTCAACCCAGAACCGCGCCTTTCCGCCATATATCTTTCTTTATCCTTTGCAATTCACAAACTTGTGCTTTTAATTCCTCCAACGATTCCATCACTTGTTGATTGCTAGGATTTTTTTTCTTTGGATGCTTATACAAGGATGATGGAGTGACACCAAATTCCTTACCCCTCACACGATCAGAATACTCAGGAACATTTAGTACTCGACTACGTACGCTCCTGCAATCCTGGTCCTCACCTGTAGTTAAGGATTGAGATAGAGTTTCTTGAAATTCATTTACATATAGAAATTTATTAGTGGGGATTAAAAATTAATTATATATTAATAAGTTTTTGATTTAATTTAAGACATAACGTTATACTTACACATTCGTCAAAAACATGTTGAACATCTTCCTTAGCAACTCCATCCTTGCCCACATGAGCAACCTTCCACAAAACATGATCTGGATGAGATGTTTCTTCACTTTTCTCCTATTCTAACTACACATTGAGACAAATAATAAGATCATCAATTATAACACATTGAGACAATTAATAAGGTCATAACATTTATATATACTTACCATTTTTTGTTGTAAGCGTGCATATCCCAAACACCCTTTTTTTTGTATGGATATGAAGGTTTTGATGTTCTTTGGCGATTTATGTCATCCACATCCTGGATAAATTTTTTTAAGTCATATCAAAACAAACTAATGCAACAAGTATATAATACAATTAATAAACATGACAAATAAACATTACATGGAATTTATCGGTTCTTTGTTCGGTTATAAAAGTATCTCATTCTTCAGTTGAAATAAAGGCCACATACTTCATTGGACGTTCTGCCTCAACACAAATTCCTTGCTCATCCTTAAGAAAATTGTTTGATAAAAAAATATCGAAACCCTCTGAGTCTTTTTCCGGTCAATTGAAGACAATACATTTTTTTCTCCAGTTTTATTAATATTAAAAGATCTCTACAAAAAAACATACACATAGAATGTGTTAGTATAAGTAATTTAGAGAAATAATCGTCAACAAAAAGCAAATAACATCAATCATATATGGTACCTATATCTCAATCCATATTTTCTTTACCAGATTGCAACACTGGATTTCTCCAAATATCACAGTTGATTGGAATATGCTGACGAACAAGTGAACCTATGTAACTTGACAACATTGCACCGTTAGGCTAATTTAGTTGCTCATCATGATTCCAATGTACATAATATTTTATTCCTCCATCTCTTGCACGAATGATTCCCTTCATAATAGTTATTCCTCGTGTAATTTATCTTTCTACGTTCTGAGCTGAATCATTGGCTTCATTTGTATCGTGTGAGTTTTCATGGTTACTAGCCATTTAACCTGTAATAAAGAAAAAAAATAAAAAATGAAATGACAAATATAAAAATCCATAATCCATAATACAAAATCCATTGAATATATATAAAATGACAAATATTTAATACTATTGAATGATATAAGCTATAATGTTACTAGTACATTTTTCACTAACGTCTCTTTCTTTTCTTGGTTGGAATATATTTTACTCCTCTTTTAACAACACAGACAATTGGATTGATCCAAATATCCTCATTATGATCATTTCTAATATATGATTCATTCGCTATAATATTCTCATCTTGATCATTTCTAGTAAACGATTCAATCTCAACATCAATATCACCTAGACCTCCAATGTTTTCATCAATTACTTTGTTAGATAAAATCACTATAGACCACTTCGTACTTGCCGGATCAGTGACATAGAACATTTGTTTAGCTTGAGAGGCTAGAATAAAAATCTCATATCTTTGTACCCCACCATATTAAGATCCACTTGCAAAAATCCTGACTTATTCATTCTTATGTCATTATTATTTTCAACCCACTTACAACCAAATATAGGAATCTGAAACTTCTCATAATCAAACACCCAAATGCGCTCGATAACCCCAAAATATGACATATTTATAAATTTGGAGTTTGAGTCCTTCACACTTGAAATGTGCACTACTTCAGCTACCACGGTGACACCACTATTTTGCATAGTACTTTTATCATCTTGTTCTTTGGTATAAAATGTGTATCCATTAAATTGTGTATGCACTATAAGAAAAAACATGCAAACTTGAACCATATGCTAAACATCTTAACCTTTCTATTATTGCAGCATGATCTGAATAATATTTTGAATAAATATGATCCTTAAACCAAGGTATAAAACATCGATTGTGCTCTCGTACTATCCAATTTTCATTTCTATTTGGATTTAAACCTCATAGAACATCCTTGTGCATTTCAACATACGACTCAACCTCATTCTCATTGTGCAGAATATACAAATGCACTTGATCCCGTTTGACCCATGATATTATCACAACTTTATTTGCAACTAACCTTTTTTCCTTTTTTTCCTGACAATATGAGACTTGGTGAGTCCAATTGACATTGGACAAATATTCCGTACAAAACTCAATCGCTTCTTCAATAATGTATCGTTCAATAATACAACCCTCTGGTTGACTTTGGTTTTTCACATACCCTTTTAATATTTTCATATAATGTTCAACTGGGTACATCCATCTCATATAAGCTGGTCCACACAATTGTGTCTCTTTCACAAGATGAACAACTAGATGTACCATTATGTCAAAAAATGAGGGAGGAAAATACCTTTCAAGATCACACAACATAATAACTTTTTTCTTTTTTCAATGTTGGTAAGATCGCAGGATCGATCACCTTACTGCAAATTGACTTGAAGAAAGAAAATAATTTAGTTATTGCGCTTCTTACGTTTTTTGGAAGAATAGAACGTATACCTATTGATAGAAAATGTTCCATTATAACATGGCAATCATGTGTCTTTAAACTCTTTAACTTGCAGTATTTCATAGACACAAGTCTTCTAATATCTGAAGAGTATCCTTCTGGAACTTTAACTTCACTTAGAAACTCATACAATATTTTTTTCTCTTTTCTAGATAGAGTGTAGGAAGCATGTGGTAGATATGTTTGTTTTCCTTTCTTCAAGGGTCCTAATTCAGTTCTTATCCCCATCTCTATCAAGCCCTTTCTTTCTTTAAGGTCATCCTTAGACTTTCCTTGTATATTGAGTAACGTGCCAATAACACTATCAAATACATTTTTTTCAATATGCATAACATCAAGAAAAATCTTACATACAATGACTTCCAATATGACAATTAAAAAAAATTGACCTCTTCTTCCACCCACTCTTGACAAGTGTATGTTGAAAAGGCTTGCCAAACTAAGTACTCACATCTTTCACCTTTTCAAATATTTGATCACATGTCAATATAGGTGGAGCTCTACCTTGTTCTGGATCTCCATTGAATGCTTTTATCCACCCACGGTAGTGATGATTTGAATTTAAGAATCTACGATGACCGAGAAAGACATTCTTCTAACTAAACTCCAATCGCGTCCAATTTGTTTTATCTTCACAAATATGACACACACTTTGACCTTTTATGCTATACCCTGATAGATTTTCGTATGCTGGAAAATCATTAATTTGGCCAAACAATATTTACCTCAAGTTGAAAATTTCTTTCCTATATACATCATAAACCTCCACACCGTTCTTCCACAAAATCTTTAAATTTTTTATTAAGGGTTTCAAGTATACGTCTATGCCATTCCCTGGTTGTTTAGGTCCAAAAATTAACATAGATAACATCATGTACTTACACTTCATACATAGCCATGGAGGTAGGTTATAAATCATAATAATCACAAGCCATGTGCTATGTGAGATACTTTGAACACCGTGTGGGTTCAGTCCATCAGTAGATAATGCCATGCGAAGGTTTCTTGCTTCTTCTCCAAATTCAGGATAATCATTATCAATTTTCATCCACTATGATGAATCTGCCAGATGTCGATACTTTCCATCTATAATTCTTTCATATGCATGCCAAGTCAAGTGTCTTGCATCGGTTTCACTACGAAACATGTGTCTAAATCTCGAAATTGTAGGAAAATACCATAAGACTTTTGTTGGAGACAACTTTTTCTTATATCGAGAGACACCATATTTAGGACACTCATTTCATGATGCATACTCATTTCGAAACAAAACACAATCGTTTGGAGAAACATGTATGTAATCATAGCTCATGCCAATAGAGCACACCATCTTTTTGGCCTCATATGTTCGATTGGAAAAAACATTATCCTCTGGAAGCATATCTTTCATAAGGGCTAATAACTCTATGAAACTTTTATCCGACCATCCATTGCCTGCCTTTAAGTTGTACAACTTTAATACCGCATAAAATCTTGTGAATTTAGTGCAACCATTATACAACAGTTTCTCTACATCGTTTACCAACCTCTCAAACATTTTGGGACAATCCTTAAGATCTTCTTCAAGTGCTTATGCAATCTCTTTGACTCGATCACAATCTATGTATTTATGTCATTGTCGTTTAAAGCATGGGTTGTATTATCCCTCGGTTCAACATTTTCGTTACTTTTCTCACCATGCAAATTCCAACATCTATAACTTCGATCAATTACATGCCTCTTTAAATGCAATGCCAACTGAACCGTGTCAACCCGACTCCCATAACAACAACCCAAGCAATGACATGTCATTTGATTGGGGTCTTTGGCGTGTACAACAACAAACTGAACGAATTCTGATACCCCATTCTCGTACTCTTTCGACAATCGACTTGAAGACAACCATTTCTTATCCATGGTTTTACTAATTAAGCTAAATAAAAAATAAATAAAAACTATTTACCAGTAGGGAAGTCATCAACTTTTGGACCCACACAACTTCTGGAAACAATCAGACTTTCACTCTTCATAAGTAATCCCTATATATAGCAAATTCAACAAGTTAGTAACTGATGGAATGAACCTAATTACATTTCTATACAAACTATCAAATTAAATGTTGATGAAATTGAATGAATGTATACAAATAATGAATGTAATTGTGTCTATTATAACCTCTAACTATCATGAATACAAGAGTGAATTAATTTGTATCTATGCTAACTACCTATAAATAAATTATCTCGAATAAAATATTCAAATAAGAAAACATATTTTATTTTAAATCTTATTTTCAAACTAATATCTTATTCTTTTTTCTAACTAACATTATAAACTGAAAATATCTTAGTCTTTTTTCTAACTAACATTATAAATCGACTCCTTTTTAAAAAAAATAAATATAATATCTTGAATCACATTATAAACCAAATTTTTTAAAACAAGTATCGTAAAATTATATTAATAACCAAAAATACTTTCTACTTAATGTCATTAGAGATAAGGATGGTTAATAGTTCATTATATACTGGTTGGAATTGTATCAACAGAGAAGTTATTTTGACAACAAAAATAAATGTTTCTATGGTAAATACTTATTATATAAGCACAAAAATGTAAGGTGTTTTCTCTAAAAAAAGGTGTATGGTGTTTTACCATTCAAAGAAAAATATAGTTCAATGGTAATACAACAAAAAAACTAATACATTCCTAACGTAACCAAACACAGTAATTTAAATACAATTCAAAGAAAAATATAAGGAGTTTTCCCTAAAAAAAGGTGTATGGTGTTTTACCATTCAAAGAAAAATATAGTTCAATGGTAATACAAAAAAAACTAATACATTCCTAACGTAACCAAACACAGTAACTTAAATACAATAGCAACCATAAACAAACACCAAATCTATATTTTCATAAATCATCATCACCACACAAATTATAAGGAAAAATGAACCAGTTTTTTTAGATACATCAACAATACAGAAATAGTGAACATAAACAACGAGATCAAAATCAAATTGTTTCATGAATGAAACTCAAATTGCTTCTATTTTATTCATTATCAATACAAATAATGAATTTAATTGTGTCAATGATAACCTCTAACTATCTATGAATACAAGAGTTTCAGAACCAAGCAAAGCAAGCATGAACCAAAGTTACATAACCAATCAAAGCCAAAGTTTCAGAACCAAACAAAGCAAGAGCATGAACTGAAGTTTCAGAACCAACAAAAATGAGAACACAGACGTATTTGAAATGTAACTAATTTACGTACTTGAAGTGTAACCAAGATATGAACTTTGTTTTCCTCTTTTTCTACTTCTTCCTGCATGAAAACGTGAACAAAAACAACAAAAGAGAAAATGAGTACAAAACGGAACAATGGCGGCAGCGGAGAAAACGACGGTCGAAGAAGACGGCCGGAGATGTATAAGGTCGGAGAAGACACAAGAGAGAAGGAGGGAGAAGTGGGAGATAAAAAGTGTTTCAAAACAAACCCTAAACCCTTATGGAAAATGATAAGTATTTTATTTTTTAATTAATAATGACTTAAGGAAACACTTTTTGAAAGCACTTTCTTAAGTGCTAGCTTTAGCTGCGATTTTGAGCGCTTTCTATTCATTGGCTTATAGCAGTGCTTTCAGAAAGCGCTTTCAAAGGTGGGGTCAACTTAATACATTTAGCAACTCTTTTTAAAAGCTCTTTCTAAGGTTATCCTTTAGCAGCGCTTTATAAAATTCTCTTTCTAAGGTGTGAACTATGTACGACCTTTAGTAGCTCTTTCAGAAAGCGCTTTCTATAAGTAGCCTTTAACATCACTTTTTTCAGCGATTTAAAGAAAAACATATAACATCATTTTATGGTAAAAGCGTTGTCTTTGTAGTGCTGCCAAAAATGAATTTTGGCGTAGTGTTTGGTGGTAGGATCTGGTATTCAACTTGGATAGTTCTCAGAGGAGCGCCATTCACACTTTGTTGCAGTACTACGATCCACGGCTTAGGTGTTTCACATTTCATGACTTCCAGTTGGGTCCTTTGCTGGAAGAATATGCTGAGATTATGAGAGTTTCAATCAAGGATCAGCTTCCTTTTAATTCGGAGATGACAAGACCGACTCACGATGACATTGCTAAGGCTATTTATTTGAGCCCATCAGAGGTGTCTTCTAATCTGGTTTCCACCAAAGCAGGAGTACTTGGTTTTCCCTTAGAGTTTCTGGTCAGGAGAGCTGAAGAATGTGCCGTGGAAAAGCAGTGGGATTCAGTTTGTGCCATCTTGGCGTTATCTGTGTATGGGATAGTTTTATTTGCCGATATGGACAAGTTTGTGGACATGAATGTTATTCATTTGTTTGTGTTGAAGAATCCGGTGCCCACTATCTTAGGTGATTTGTATTATTCTGTGCATTATAAGAATGAGAAGAAGCGAGGAGGTCTTGTTAGATGTTGTGCTCCTTTATTCTACAAGTGGGTTATGAGACACTTGCCTACTACTGGGAGTTTTACTGATCCTAATTCTACTTGGGCTCAGAAGCTGAGTACTTTGTCTGCTGGAGATATCAGGTGGTTTACTTTGAGGTTGAAAGGAAGGAATTTCATTACCAGTTGTGGTAATTACCCTAATGTGCCCTTGTTAGGAGTATCGGGAGGTATCAACTACAATCCCATCCTCTTAAGAAGACAGTTAGGGTATGCGCTCAAGGAGGTTCCTGATGAGTCTGAATTATTCCAAACTTTCTTTTTCCCGGTGAAAGACAATCTTCCTTTGGTCCAAAAAGCTGCAGGTTCCTGGAAGGTGATCAAGAGAAAGGGTATAGCATGTCTGGGCAGGAGCAACAATCGAATGTTCCCTGAATTTGAAGCTTGGATAAAGAAGGAGGTTCAAGCGGCTCTAGTCCCTTTTTCTGTACCAACTCCGCCTCCAGCAACGGTACCTTTGGAAGATTATCAGAAGTTGGAAGCTTTGGTTAAGCAGCTTAGGGTTGAGAATCAAGAGACTCATAATTCTTGTCAGAAACTGATGATCCAGAACCGTCGGTTGGAAGATAGAGCTGTACAAGCCGAGGAAACAGTTCGTCTCAAGCAAAAGGACTTTGAAGATAGAGAGCTCTACTTCCGAAAAAAGGGGTTAGCTGAGACTCACAAGACAGCCCAGCGCCGAAGTGAGAAGAAAGATCTGAGTGAAGCCAATGAAGTTGTTACCTTATGGCATGAGAAATGGGACGACCATTTGAAGAAGCAAAAGGAGTTAGACGCCAAGTACAAGCAGGAAATCAAAAGTCTTCAGGATTCTTTGGATGGGCAGAAAGAACTCCTCAGGAAGGCTTATCATCAAGAGAAGGGCCGTCTCCAATGCTTAGCAGAAAGTCAACAAGCATTGAAGGAAGCTCAAAAGGAAATTGAAGACTTGAAGTTGAAAGCTGATGTGAAGAGGTCGAAGGCCGAGTCGAGTCAAAGCAAGGAGAATGAGACAACATTCCTACAGCAGATTGAGGAATTACACGCTTCTTCTGATACGAGGGACCTCCTCATCCAGAGACTCATCCAGGAGCCTGGTCATCCAGATGTAGTTCAGCTGTTCCAGAACGTCAAGCGCTTTAGTTGGAGATTGCAGGATATAGAGTTCCCTAGGGTTTAATTTCATGTTATTGTACTTGGATTACCCACAGGCTTGTTGTGGGATTCCCTATATTTGATGTCCTTTTGTTGTTATTGTGATTGGCACCCTTCGGGGACTTTGTATTTTCAAAGTCCAGTTTATATGATTGATTTTGTTCTGGATTTCTTGTTCGTTATTTGCACCGACACGGGGTAATGAGCACCAATTCTCCACAGCCGTCATTATGTTTGAATATTACTTGGGTCTTCTTCCCAATTCTTATCTTCTTAATGCCAGGACCGGACAAGGGAAAAGTCTCGGGAATAAAAGGAACACATTGCATTGCATACGCATCATTTGCATTTTGTCTTTTGTCTTTGCAGGTTTTTCTTCTGGATGCTTAATTTATCTGTGTTTCAGGCAAAGATTGCGAGAGCCGCCAAGACCCGGTACCTTCGACAAGATATACCTCATCGGTACGCGACCCGCAGCAATCAAAGAACAACAATGGACGCCATGCAGACAGAGCTCAATGAAGTCCGTACCAAGATGGCAGAATTTATGACCCTGATGCAAGGGATGGCCCAGGGGCAACAAGAGCTGAGAAACGCAATTCAAGGGTTAACTCCTCCTAATACTAATGCTCAGGCGACCACTTCTGGCGGGCTAAGGGTCCCTACCAACACCAACAACGGCCCAGGCGGACCCAATATTCCAGATCCAGCTATGGCAACTTACGTTCCAGTGCAAGACAGGCAAGAGGACCAATTCCAGTATTTCAACAATGACATGGGTTTCGGTGGTGATGGAAATCTTAATGACTTCTTGGTGCTTGCGGAGAAGGTCAAGGCCCTCGAGTGCAGAGATACTTTGGGGATTGATGTGTCGGATATGGGTTTAGTACCTGGGGTTGTCATTCCACACAAATTTAGACCACCAGCATTTGATAAATACAACGACAGCTCCTGCCCGAAAACTCACCTACAGGCCTTCTACCGGAAGATCGCGGCCCACACGCGAGATGAAAAACTCTGGATGTACTACTTCCAGGATAGTCTCTCAGGAGGGTCCTTGGAGTGGTACATGAAGCTGGAAAGGAGCTCTATTAGAAGCTGGAAGGATTTGGGAGAAGCCTTCCTCAGACAATATCAGTACAACATTGACATGACACCCAGCCGCACTCAGCTTCAGAGCTTGACACAGAGGAGCTCGGAGAGCTTCAAAGATTATGCACAGAGGTGGCGTGAGGTAGCCGCCCGAGTGCAACCATCTTTATTGGAGAGGGAGATGGTTGACCTTTTCCTGGATACCCTCCCAGGGCATTTCATGGAAAGGTTGGCTGGTTGTTCCTCAAATGGTTTCTCGGACATTATCTTGACTGGAGAAAGAATAGAAAGCTGGCTCAAGCAGGGAAAAATTCAGAATGGAAGTGCTTCAGTGTCTGGTATCAAGAAACCCTTTGTGAAAAGGAGGGAAGGAGAAACAGGTGCAGTGTACGCGCAGAGGGGAGTGATTAACCGAGGATATTATCAGCAAGTGGCCCCTGTCACTATTTCAACTCCGCCCGTTCAACAACAGGTCCAGCCTCCACAGTCGCAGCGCTCACAAGGGTATCAGTCAAGAGCCCCTCGTCCATACTACCCTCAGAGGCCGAAGGATAGACATATTGAAGCTCCACCAATGTCTTACTCCCAGCTTTTGAAGAATCTTCTACAACTTCAAATGATTCAGCTCCGAACCTTGCAACCTCCGAAGCCAGGCCAGATTCCTAAAGGTTATGACTTAAATGCTAGATGTGAATTTCATTCCGAAGCTCCCGGTCATACTACTGAGAATTGCAAAGCATTGAAGCATGTCGCTCAGGACTTATTGGACACTAAGGCGATAAACTTTGCTCCTTCTCCTAATGTGCTTCAGAATCCCATGCCTCCTCACAGGGGTACGGTTGGAGCAATTGATGAAGGAGAGAACCTGAATTTGGTGTGTGATGTTGATGACTTGCGGACTTCATTGATTGCTGTCAAAGTTTGCTTATTGAAGAAAGGTATCTTCCCTGGATGCGAGGAAGATTGTCCGGAATGTGCTGAGGCTATCAATGGTTGTAAGCGGTTGAAGGCCGGAATCCAAGGCATGATTGATGAAGGAGTTCTGCAGTTTGACAAGATTGTAAAAGAAAGTGAAGTCTCCACAGTAACTATCTTTTATGACCCATCTCAAGTTCCTTCACGGGCCAGAGCGGCACCAATAACCATTACCACTGCTGGACCCATAATGTACCAAAGTGACAGAGCTGTTCCTTGGAATTATGGTGGCGAAGTGTACTGCAACGGCCAGAGGCAAGAGTTGGCCACGACTAGTATAACCCCAGCTCAAGTAGAAAATGTTGGAGTAGGGGGTTTTACTAGAAGCGGAAGGTTGTTTGCGCCTGAAACACTGAGAAACAATGTGATACCGCCCAGAGATACTGCCGAAGCCCCAGCTAGAGCAAGAGCGAAGCAACCAGTAGTTGTCAATGATCCAGCACCATCAACTGATCCAGACCTCACCTTTGATAAAGAAGCTGAAGAATTCCTGAGGATCATCAAGAAGAGTGACTACAAAATTGTGGATCATCTACAGCAGACGCCGTCGAAGATCTCCATCTTGTCATTACTCATGTGTTCTGACTCTCACAGGAAGGCCCTCCTGAATATTCTGAACAAAGCATACGTACCTCAGGATATTTCTGTAAATCAGCTAGAAACGGTGGTGTCCAGCGTCAACGCCAATCACGGATTGGGTTTCACGGACTTGGACTTAACTTCTGATGGGCGTGCTCATAATCGGGCATTGCATATCTCTCTAGAGTGTAAGGGTGCAGTACTCTCCCACATGTTGGTAGATACTGGATCATCTCTGAACGTCTTGCCTAAGAAAGCATTGATGAAGCTGGACTATGATGGAGTGGTTCTAAAGCCCAGTGACCTAGTAGTTCGAGCGTTTGATGGGTCAAGGAGATCGGTATTTGGAGAAGTGGAATTACCCATCAAGGTAGGTCCACAAATCTTCAATACCACGTTTTACGTGATGGATATCCAGCCGGCATATAGTTGTTTACTTGGAAGACCCTGGATACATTCGGAAGGAGCGGTTTCGTCTACACTCCATCAGAAGTTAAAGTTCGTCTGGGAGGGTCAAGTTGTGACTGTCAGTGGGGAAGAAGATATCTTCGTCAGTCATCTAGCCTCATTCAAATATGTGGAGATGGATGGCGAAATAGTCGAGACCCCATGTCAGGCTTTTGAGCCCTTGAAGTCTGAGCAAGCATCCGCAGTGGCAACTTCTCCTGAAATATCGAAGAAGGGGGTTTCCATAGCCTCTTATAAACAAGCGCTTGAATTAGTAGAATCTGGAGTACGAGAAGGCTGGGGCAGTCCAGTCGAAGTGCCAGAGAAGAAAGACATGTTCGGGATTGGCTATCACCCTGGAAGATATTCGTCTGAACCAAGTGCAAAAGGTTGTCAGAGTCCGGTCTCTTTCACAAGTGCGGGAGTGGTAGACTACGGAAACATCAGCGCAGTGCAGGATGAAGTTGTCGATAGTGACTGTGACTTAGATGAATGGATCAGGCCTGCCGCTCCAGGAACTCAGCTTAGCAACTGGACGTCGGAAAGGCTCATTTCAGTCACTTCTTTCGAAGAGTAATAATTTTTTGTTTCTGTTTTTCCTGTATTAAAGCACTATGTCTTGCCCGGAGCATAGTAGCTCTTTGTAAGGGTTCATTTGTTCATTAACACAATCATAAATAAAATTGACGTTTCGCATTCATTCATGTTGTTCTCTGTCTTTCGTTTTTTTTTACTTTTGTTTTTCAAAAAGAAAGAAAAGTTTTAAAACGGCAATGTTTCTCATTTTCTCAAGTTGTTGCTAAAGCCTTGCATGAATCATCATTCATGCAGGTGCTCGTCACCGGATCTTATCAATGACGACCCTGTTATGGCTGAGTATGACTTCGACAATCCAATTTATCAAGCCGATGAGGAAGGTGAAGAGGATTGCGATCTACCTGAAGAATTGGCCAGACTGCTTAAACAAGAGGAGAAGATAATTCAGCCGCACGAAGAAGATGTCGAAGTAATAAACCTGGGTACCGAAGAAGACAAGAAAGAGGTCAAGATCGGAGCTGCCTTAGAAGAGTCTGTCAAGACCCGCTTGACTGCTATGCTTCGAGAATATGTCGACGTCTTCGCATGGTCATACCAAGATATGCCTGGTTTAGATACTAACATTGTGGTACACAAGCTACCTCTCAGAGCAGATTGTCCTCCGGTAAAGCAGAAGTTGAGACGCACGCGTCCAGACATGGCGATTAAAATAAAAGAAGAAGTGCAAAAGCAGTTTGATGCTGGCTTCTTGGCCGTGACCAGTTATCCTCCGTGGGTTGCTAACATTGTGCCAGTTCCCAAGAAAGATGGCAAAGTCAGGATGTGTGTGGATTACAGGGATTTGAATAGGGCTAGCCCCAAAGATGATTTCCCTCTACCTCACATAGATGTACTTGTCGATAATACTGCTCAGTTTTCTGTGTTTTCCTTCATGGACGGATTCTCAGGCTATAATCAGATCAAGATGGCTCCCGAGGACATGGAGAAGACAACTTTCATCACTCCTTGGGGCACCTTTTGTTACAAGGTTATGCCATTCGGTTTGAAGAATGCAGGAGCTACCTATCAACGGGCAATGGTGACACTGTTTCACGACATGATCCATCATGAAATTGAGGTTTATGTTGATGACATGATAGCAAAATCCCAGACGGAGGAAGAGCACTTGGTTAACCTAGCAAAATTGTTTGACAGGCTTCGGAAGTTCAGACTGAGGTTAAATCCGAATAAGTGTACTTTCGAGGTTCGTTCTGGCAAGTTGCTCGGCTTCATTGTTAGTGAACAAGGAATCGAGGTTGATCCAGCCAAGGTGAAAGCTATTCAAGAAATACCTGAGCCGAAGACTGAAAAGCAAGTGCGTGGTTTCTTAGGGAGACTAAACTACATTGCACAGTTTATTTCTCACCTAACGGCCACGTGCGAGCCCATCTTTAAGCTTCTGAGGAAGAATCAAGCCATTAAATGGAACGAAGACTGTCAGCAAGCCTTTGACCGAATCAAAGAATACTTGTTGGAACCACCAATTCTTATGCCTCCAGTGCCGGGAAGACCTTTGATTATGTATCTTACTGTGCTTGAAGGATCGATGGGATGTGTGCTGGGTCAGCAGGACGAGTCTGGTCGAAAAGAGCACGCCATTTATTACCTTAGCAAAAAGTTTACCGATTGTGAGACACGATACTCACTACTCGAGAAAACTTGCTGCGCTTTGGCAAGGGCTGCTCGCCGACTAAGACAGTACATGCTGACTCACACTACTCTCTTAATTTCCAAGATGGATCCTGTGAAATACATCTTTGAGAAGCCGGCTTTGACAGGAAGAGTGGCCCGTTGGCAGATGATACTAACGGAGTATGACATACAATACACTTCACAAAAGGCAATCAAGGGGAGTGTGTTGTCAGAATACTTGGCCCAGCAGCCGATCGATGATTATCAACCCATGAGGTTTGAGTTTCCAGATGAGGACATCATGTTCCTCAAGTCTAAAGACTACGAAGAACCACTTCCGGAGGAGGGGCCCGACCCTGAATCCAGATGGAAGTTAAAGTTTGACGGAGCTGTAAACATGAATGGAAGTGGAGTGGGTGCTGTTATTATCTCGCCAGAAGGGGTTCACACACCTTTAGCCACTCGGTTGACCTTCGAGTGCACTAACAATGAGGCGGAGTATGAAGCTTGTATCATGGGGATCGAAGAGGCAATAGACTTGCGAGTCAAGAACCTTGAGATCTTCGGAGATTCTGCTTTAGTGGTAAATCAAGTCAATGGCAAATGGCTGGTTCATCAAGCTCGTTTGATTCCTTACAGAGATTATGTCAGGAGGTTGTTAACTTTCTTTACCAAGGTCAAGCTGAGCTATATTCCTAGAGACGAAAACCAGTTCGCTGATGCTCTAGCAACTTTGTCGTCCATGATTAAAGTTGGTCATGAGAATTTCGTGCCTCAAATTTCGGTCTCCCGTCTTGAAAGACCTGCTTATATCTTTGCAGTTGATGATGGTGAAGATAACAAGCCTTGGTACCATGACATCAAACAATTCCTGAAGGCTCAAGAATACCCGGTTGGGGCATCTAGTAAGGATAAGAAAACTCTTAGAAGACTGGCAGGAGGCTTCTTCTTGAATCAAGACGGTGTGCTGTACAAACGGAACTTTGACATGGTGCTGCTCAGATGCGTGGATAGACACGAAGCAGACCTGTTAATGCAGGAGGTTCACGAAGGCTCCTTCGGTACCCATGCTGGAGGACATGCCATGGCCAAGAAATTGTTGAGATCGGGATACTATTGGATTACCATGGAATCTGATTGCTGTAAGTACTCCCGTAAATGCCATAAGTGTCAAATTTATGCCGACAAGGTCCATGTGCCTCCGAATCCGTTGAGTGTCATGTCTTCACCATGGCCGTTCGCTATGTGGGGCATCGATATGATTGGAAAGATTGAGCCAACAACTTCTAATGGTCATCGCTTCATCCTAGTTGCTATTGATTATTTCACGAAGTGGGTTGAAGCGGCATCCTACACTAATGTCACTAAACAAGTGGTCGCTCGATTTATTAAGCGAGACATCATCTGCCGGTACGGAGTTCCTGAAAGGATCATTACTGATAATGGTTCTAACCTCAACAACAAGATGATGGTTGACTTGTGTCAAGACTTCAAAATAGAACACCACAACTCTTCTCCATATCTTCCGAAGATGAATGGCGCTGTCGAGGCAGCTAATAAAAACATCAAGAAGATTGTGCAGAAGAGGTTGTGACATACAAAGACTGGCACGAGATGTTACCATTCGCGTTGCATGGGTATAGGACATCAGTACGCACTTCAACTGGGGAAACTCCATTCTCATTGGTGTATGGTATGGAGGCAGTCTTACCAATCGAAGTAGAAATCCCCTCGTTGAGGTTGATGATGGACATCAAGCTAGATGAAGCTGAGTGGCTCCGATCCAGATATAATCAATTGAGCCTTATTGAAGAGAAGCGTCTAGCAGCTGTATGCCATGGACAGTTGTATTAGCGACGCATGAAGCAGGCTTTTGACAAGAAGGTGCGACCACAGAGGTACACGCCAGGAGATTTAGTGCTGAAAAGGATTCTTCCTCCTCTCAACGATCACAGGGGCAAGTGGACACCCAACTATGAAGGACCGTTCGTGGTTAAGAAGGTTTTCTCAGGCGGAGCCTTAATGCTGACAACCATGGACGGAGAAGACTTCCCATCCCCTGTCAACGCAGACGCAGTAAGAAAATACTTCGTGTAAAAAGGACCCGCTGGATAAAAACAGAATAATAATCCAGGCAAAAATGGGCATCCCGGCGAGCCAAAAACAGAATAAAAAGGCTCGGGCAAAAGTTAGGGAAATCTTCACCCGCTGAGTTGAAAAGCCACATTGGACAACTCAGGCAAAAAAGGGTATCCCGGTGGATTGAAAACCTGAAAGGGCGATCCACGCAAAAGAGGGATTAACACGAACGATTGCGATCTGCGAGATCCGTGACCTACCTACAGTTGAGGCTATCCTAAGGGTTGAAGATCAGTTCACTTACTTTTTCTCAAGAGGCAGAGCGAGCGGAGCGTCTTGAAGACATACGAGTCATAACTGGGTTGAGACTTGATGAGTTTCACTTCTCACATTGCCAATAGGATAGTTTGTTTTTCTTTTTAGTTGTTCCCTCATTCCAGGGAATTGCTTCCTTTGTATTGCCTATTCAGGGCCACCTTTCCAAGTCAATAAAAATTCAACTTCAGTCAATTGGACTGCTTTGCTTCTTTGTTTTTACTTTTTTTCATCTAACATGGATTAATTGTGAAAACGTCTAGCAAATGGTAACCTGCATTGTGTTATGAACATTTGAATGCTTTCTAACTCACGCAGGAGAATAGAAACATTTAATACAACTCTGAAAGGGTGTCGAGATGCCTAGATAATGATTCATGCTATGAGCCTGGGGCAAGCGGGTCCCAAACTAACTCTCTATGTTGCAGGTACTATCGATTGTGTTCATGCAGGTACAGGTACTGGTGTGCTAACAAAGCTAACAACTATTGTCCAGGAGGGGTATTCCCTTTTGTTTGAACAGAAACAGGTATCTCCAAGGGTGTTTCCAATCATCCCCAGCCATGTGGAAGTTGAAATTTCCCCCCAGCAAGGTAGCAGAGTGGGCGTCTTCCCCAAGCAGAAGTCTCCCTTCAGACAGGGGAAATTCCCAGCAGTATAAGGAGTGTTTTTGCTTCCCCAACAGTTGCTTCCTCAACAATATCATGTATTTGGTTCCTAGCTAAGCCAGGGGGTCCTCACTTCCCCACCAGAGTTCAAGAAGGGTCCATCTCCAGCAGGGTCTTGGCGCTCCAATTTCAAAGTCCAATTTATTTTTGGTAGTGGCGGCTGTTCAGAGCCAGTGAATTATTAACAGCTTTCCCTGCAGAGTTGTTACCTCATCAAAGATGAACTAGATCAATGCAGTGATCATCAGTTCCTCCCCAGTTAAGCCATCTGGGATACCTGCAGTCTCCTTATCAGGAGATCTCTTTGCATTTGCATGTGCATAATCATCATTTGCATCCTCCAAAGCGTAGCATTTCCATCGTCATGGAGCATTACGCCATAAATTTAAACATATGCATACCAGCATGGGCCAGTTTTGAGGTATATTACATAAGACTTGTTACATCTCCAATCAGATTGAAGTGTTACCCACAGAATGCAACTTCGTTTCCCAGGGTGGTTACTTCTACCACGTCTTGTTGTTATCCCCGGTTGAGTCCTATTTCAGTACAACAGTCTCATTTGTTCGCGTCTCCGTTTCAGTATAACGGTCGCGTCTTGGGCTCTCGTTTAAGTACAACGATCCCGTTCCTTTCGAGTCTCCATTCAAGTACAATGGCCTCGTCTTTGAGCCTTGTTTTAGTACAACAGTCTCATTTCTTTTCGCATCTCCGTTTAAGTACAATGGTCGCATCTCGGGTTATCATTTAAGTACAATGATCCCATTCCTTTCGAGTCTCCATTTAAGTACAATGGTCTCGTCTTTGAGTCTTGTTTTAGTACAGCAGTCTCATTTTTCGCGTCTCCGTTTAAGTACAACGGTCGCTTCTCGGGTTATCATTTAAGTATAATGATCCTGTTCCTTTTGATCTCGTCTCAGTGCGATGATAATGGATCGGTTGATACCATCTCCGTGTTAGATCGGTTGATCTTATTTAAGTCGCAAATCGGTTGATGTTGCGTTAAGTCCTGTTTCGCCAACAGGCACCCTCCTTGTGGTTTCGGTTTGTTCAGCAGTCACAGTGATTGCATTGATTCTATTCCACCTGGTTCTACCCCCGTTACCTATTCAGAGGTCAAAATCAAAAATATATAAATAAATGAATAGGAAAATGGCATTTCTATTACCCTCAATGTGCAAATTTTCAGGTTTTATTCGAGTATTCAATCACTTCATACCTTGAACGTCTAAAAGTTGTTGCAATTATTCGTTCAGGTTTGTAGTTGATTGAATAGGGGCAGCTGTAATACCTCAAAATTTGCCCTCATATTTATTCCCTTTACTGGTTTGTCGCTTCGCATTCATCCGCATATTTCATTAGGTCCTCGGCATTCGCAATCATGCATTTCATTGGCTCTTAAGGCATGGGATTGTTGCACTCTGGAGAATCAAGTTGTTCCCTTGGTTTGAGGTTACTACTCTACGGAGGTTGAAATTAAAGTTTCATGTCTTATCTACAGTCGTAAGATAAATTCAAGGTTTTGGGGTTATGTGGCTAATAACATCTGCTTGTGTTCCCAGTACCTGATTAGGGTTTATTTCCCTAATTAGGTAATACTCGATAAAGTTCACCTGCGGAATATTTTCATAGGTGGCCTTGTCGTTCAAGGAATTCCATCATTACTTGAGACACAATTCATTGAAGGTCATAATGCGTGCAGAGGTGATTAGGGTTTCGTGGCAAAGGAATGTTGGTAGGTGGTACCAGAGATCAAGTTACAAATACTTATGATGATCAGGGTAGTGCGGTTCTCTTTTCGACGTGCTGCCTGTAATACAAGTAAATGAGGTTTGGTTTCGAAAATTGATTGAAAGTTGAGGATTATTTGGAGATTTGAGCTTAACTTGGATTAGAAGTTTAAGTTGGATTAAATGTGTTAAGGTTGGTCACATGAATTGCTTGGATTTCAATAATCTTTTCTTTCATGTTAATGCTCACATTTTGTCTACTATCCAAATTAAACCCATAAACCCGGTTTAGTATAATTTCCAAGTATCCCGTTCCATTTTCAATAAGCGCCCGATTTTATTCCAATGTTATTTGTCCACTTTTATATCCAATTTGCAACCACATCCAAGAGTCACAAATTCATTCAAGGTCGTGGTCATAAATGGATTCAAGTTTCTAAAGGATTAAATCATATCAATACCCAAGTAAAAAATTTTCTTCTTAAACCAATTCCAGTTTTATACAATCTCAAGACCACATTCAAATAAGGCTATGTCATTTCATTAAGGAAGGCACCGTTTCAAGTATGGTGTTCGTTATGACCAAGTGGTTTTAATTTACTTTTATTTGAGTCAAAGAAAGCTCGCAGCAAGTTTTTACAAAGGCAGCAATAAAATGATTAATAAAATAAGTTATAACAGTTACGTGGATAATAGAAATTCGGTTACATGGGGATTTCACATCAGGAAAGAGGGACCTGAAACTGAAACATCAACCAAAGGAAAAAAAAACTCCCACGCACATATTTCATAGACTTGACTGCTGGCCAGGATATTGTAGATTTCATATACACTAAAATCAGGCATCTCCCCATCAAACGTTTGCCATAATCTCTGCGATTGGTACTATATCAGGTGTTGGCCTTTTACTCCAAATGGTTTTGTGCACCACAAGGGAGAATTTGAGATACTTTCGAAGTCTCTTTGGTGATGATGGCAGTCACAGTCGCGCGAAGGCAAAGTGTTACGCTACATGGATCGATGTTAAGGGAGTTATGTATGCAAGTAATTCTGTCAACTCCCTCATAGCGTCCGGCCCTGTTAAAATCATTACGGCCTATTTCAAGACAGAGACCGCTGGAAAAGCTTGTGCAAGAATTTCGGTATCTCCTGCTGATGCTCGAAAGGGTGATGCTGATCCTAAAAATGTTAGCAGAAGGACAAAGTTACCATTCAAGAACACTTGGAATTTTGCCAATTCGACGAGAGGTGGATCGAAAAATATTTCCTGTAGAGCTCACTTCTCATCAAACCATTGCGGCCATTTCTAATCCAGATAAGGAATGTTGTGCAAAGCTTGCCTTTTATGACCTGCATAGTGTTGGTTATAAGGCCCGGGTCATGGCAAATGCGAGAAGACCAGATTTGAATGAGGCTGAGTTTTCCAAATACCATTCTAATGTTAAGCGCGGTGAGATTGTTGGCATCACAGAATTTCCAGGCAAAAGCAAAAAGGGAGAGATCGGTATTCCCCCCAAGACCCCTGCGGCAATGTCTCATTGCTGGCATACGATGCTTAAACCAAAAGAGATAAAAACCAGTGCTTGATCAAATTCTTCATGACTTTCTTCATAATTTTGGAACTCACATCAAAGCTGGTCCTGCGAATCATGTAAAAAATCACAACCGAAACCAAAAATTGCATAACCAACTTCCTAACAGAATGTTAACCAATTTCGTAACGACCACAACAGAAAAACAACTAACTTAGTAACAGAATTCTAGCTGACTATACCTGAAGTTTCCAGAGTCTTCTTCTAGATTCTATAAATCAGAATCACTCTTCACATTTCAGCTTCTTCTTTTTCAATTCATAAGCTTTCACACCATTTTTCCAATCTTTTCTCATCACTTTTTCTCTTCTCCTCTCAAGCTTTCTTCTCAGCTTCTTCTCCACTTTTTTTCATCTTCAATTCCAGCATATCCTCCATAACCTCATCATCTACATCATTCTTCTGAACTCTCTGCAACTGTATTCACTGTCATTAATCTTCTACCTCCTGCAACTTCTTCCCCATCTCTGAAGCTTCATCCCCGAGCCACTCTTCGTTGCCAATCTCGAACATCCTTCATCGATGCCATATGCAGCCTGCGTCCATTTTCGGATTTGAGGGTCATCAGCAAGCAAAGATTTCGAGACCTGCAAAAAGGGAGTGAGTTGAGTCAAAACGGAATCGTGCTCGAAGAGTTAGTGAAGCTGAACTTACCAAGAGTGCTTCAGCCTCGTTAAAGATTCGCGAATCCGTTATCGTCTATCTTGAATCCTTCATCTTCTTCGCATCATCCATTGCGGCTTCGGTTTCAGCGATTAACAAGGTACGAGTATTTGAAACGCGCCTTCGAGTTTGTTTGTTCGAACTCAGTTTTAGTTTTAGAAAAGGATTTGACTGGTTTAAGAAGAAAATGATGAGAGTGGTTTAAAGCAACGAAGAGCGAAGAAGGATTAGAAAGTAGAGGATAGGTGGAAAATTCGCGGCGGCGGTGATTAGGGTTCGGAGGAGTCGTGGATGCGGCGAGGAAGAAAGAATATCTTAGGTTTTTTGTTAGTTTGTATTTGTGAGGGTTTTGTTTTTAAGTTAGTTATAAGAAAAGGATGTGAAGATGGAGAAGACAGAGAGATGAGGAAGAAGAGGGCAAGGGTGATGGTGACGGAAGCTCATGAGGGATGAAGAAGGAGAAGCCGCGTTAGCGGCGGCGGCAGCGTGAAAGAGACGAAGGAGTGACGGAGAAGGTGTTGAGGGAAGGTGATAAGCTGCGGCAGCATGGGGGGAATAAGGGGGAAATTAGGTTTTCTAGGGTTAGTGTTGGTGTTTTATTGAATCAGATCTTTTTTTAAATTGAATAAAGGAGGAATATTATAATCCATTAATGTGTTTTAATTCCTAATTAATCTCACAATTAATTTAATCCCAGCATAAGACTATTCCTGTGATGGGCCTTGTTTTTCGTTTTTCTTTCTGCACCCCTCTATTAAGCCCATTTAGAAAAACAACATAAAAATCATGCTTTCGGCACCTCCCCTTTAACCTAGCATGTGGACTCATAACTTTTGCTGTTTACACCACCCTCTGGAGGCCCATTTAGAAAAACAACATAAAATTCAGCTGTTGACACCTCCCTTTGACTTGCGTTTTGGGCCTTAGCCCGTTGCTATCAGCACCTCCTTTCCTGAGCCCATACTTAAGACAACAAAAGAAGAGTACTAAAGGCACCCCATTTCTATCTCTTTTTCCTTTTTTTAGAATTTAAATTTTAGTTCTATTTAAGTTTAGAAATAATTCATTAAAAAAATAGAAAAAACAATTAGAAAAATTCCTAAAAAATTTGAATAGAATTTTAATTCATATTAGATTTGTTTAGAACTTTAATTTTCTGATTTTGCTTCATTTTTGATTTTATGTTGAGTTTTCATGTAAATTAGTTTTAATAGATTTTCCTTAAGTGTACATAATTTTGTTGATTTTATTTTTTAGCTTTCCAGTAACTTTTTTAGCCCATTCTTTTTACTGTAATTAGAAGACCCATAATAGTACTTAGGATATTTTTTGTAGATTTTTTAGAACATTTTATCTTAGGTTTTAGAGGCTAATTCCTTAATAATTAGGGATTAATTTGTAGCTGGAAATAATCAATTTTTAGGCCTAGTTAAATTCTGAATTTTTAGGATTCCTTTTGACACATTATTATAGGTAGTTTTAGGACCCTATAGAATAAATTTCATATTTTTTCTAGAACTTTTAATATTTTTAGGATATTAACTTTTAGGATTGGTTGCATATAATTTCCATTTAGTTTAGGTCATGAAAATAAAGCCCAATAAAAAAATAGTTTAGATTAGATTTAGTCTTAGAATTTAATTTAGACTTAGGTTAGTTTAAATTTGAATTGTTTAGAAGGAAAATATTAGGCTTGACTTGGATTTAGAACTTAGGCTTAAAGTTCCATTTTAATTAGGATTAGAATAAATAAATAGACTATTTTAATTCATGCCTTTAAATGCATTTTTAGAATTTTATTTCTTATGTCCAATTTTATTGTTTTTGCCTTATCATTTGATTTTATAACTTGTATAGGTTTCCCCATTGTTCTTAGAATCAACTTAACTTCCTTAGGAAGTAAGTTGAATTCTAATAGTTTCTAGTTTTTCCTTAGGATTAGAATACCCCATTAACCATAGGATCTCTTGTAAATAAATCAATAAAAATTAGGGTGTGTCTTAGTTCCCCTTAGATTTTGTCCTTTTATCAACTTGAGTTATTCTTTCTCTCCTCATAAAGAAAATAATAAAACACTTAATAAAATTCGAACAATCTTGTACGACACGAGACTTTGTTGCGGAGTGTTTATACGCGTCCTGTTTCGGGGCGAGGTGTAAATGCTTCCCGCGATGGATAGGTCTTAGTGCAAGATAGTTCACAAACAAATTCAAAACACTTCTCATAAAAGACAAGAACAAATAACAAGCGACTATCCTGCAGGAACTTCTTTTCTCATCTCATTCACTCACAACGTGAACTCGCGACAACTTGTCACACATGCAAGACGGTAAACGCACTCGTACCAGACGAGTCTGCAACACCTGAGCATAGACATACGCAGTTCCAGCATAAAAAACACAAGCAAATAGTTCCCGCCTTAGTTAGGCGAACTACGTCGACTATGATCCTCATTATCCCGATGAGGTACGTAGGCAGCGGGGTAGGGCCCGTTCGAGCACATTCTTTATTTTCCCTACATTTCCCCTATTCTTTCCATTATCTTTTTCCAGTTTCTTTTCTCATTTCCATTTCCAATTTCCAGTCAGCGGTTTTGTTCAACAGCATATTATTTCTCACCCTTTGAAACAAACAAGCAAGCGTGGATCCCGTCGGGTACGACAGACGATCTAGGGTGCTAATACCTTCCCAGGTCGTAACCGACTCCCGAACTCAGATCTTTGGTTCGCAAGGCCTTGTCCTTTCCTTCTTCCTCAGGTTTGTGCAACATTATCTTTCCCATTCTTTCGGGATAAAAATGTCTGGCTGGCGACTCTAACCTTTCCGCGTCACTTTCGCGTTTGTACTAGGATGAAAATCCCGGGAGCGATAGTGTGTTGTGAATATTTTCCCCATGTTTGAACCTCATTGTTGGCATGATAATAATTGATTGAAATACTGTTTTGTGCTGCTTTCATGTTCGATGTATGTTTTGGATCCTAATGTGCATAATTGAGAATGTTACATATTGCTTGATAAAAGTTCATAATCCATGTATGTATGCATACATTCTTGATGCATGATTGCTCTATGTTTTCATTTTGGTGTTATTGTTTGCATTAGATAGGAGGCATTGTCAGGTATTTTCATACTTCATGGATTTCTTATTTGCATTAAGTGTTCAATCTTGAAAATGCACATTACTTTTTTTGTGAAATTCCATTGATACAAAATGGTTGAAATGTTTGCATTTACACATGTCCATGTTCACATTAATCATGATGCATTATTTGATGTTATTATTGGGTGTATATCCATGTGTTGTTACGTATGCATTTATATGTTAAAAGACTTAATTCTGCCACGCATTTTGTTGTTGCATTTTTTAACAATAGTTGTTAAATGTATGCTGCCATCCTCTATTTTTGCATATTTAACACCTATTATCATGCTGTTAGGTAGGTGTAATAAGCTGTTTTTATGCCATTTGCATGTGATATTTTATTGTGGGCTGAAGCGTTGTTGTAGCTACTGACTTTGGAATTTATCTAACCTTTAGGTAGCTTTAACTTTAGGTTTGAGTCTAGTTTGAGCCCTAATTACATTTTAGGAGATGCTTGATGCCTAATTGTCTCTTTTTTTCTTTTTTTTTCTTTCATATATCATTGATTTTGCTAACCTTTTCAGGGGCTAATGGCAAGTATGAAGAGTGTGGGTGTGCATCCATATTATATCTGCTTCCCTCCTCTTTTAAGCTTTCAATTTGTGTGATTGTGACAATAATTTTATGATTCTTTGACATTTTACTCCTATTCGTCCCTTTGAGTTCTTATCTCACATTCAATATTTGAAGTTAGTTGAAACTTGCTTTTTTTTCTCTTCCTTTAGGATTAGAATACCACACTTAACCCTTAGGATCTCTAAGCATGATAACAATAGGGTGAGTCTTAGTTTCCCATTTAGTCTTACCTCTGCTTCCTTGAGTCTTCTCTTCTCATCTCAAAACAAAATCTAAAAACACATAATAAAGGTTGATACCTCTTCATGTGCCAAGAGCCTTATGCCACAGGGTGCATGCATTCATCCCATCTCGGGGTGAGTTGTAAGTAATCTAGCATGTTGAACAAGTCTTAGCATGAAGTTGTATCGCAAATAAAACAAAAAACACTTCCTCATCTTGAAACAATAAAAATACTTAACAAAGGAAGTAAGTGATTGTGCTTAAGCCTTGAAACTTGGTAATAAGTTTGAGGATCTCCCTCATACTTAGTGGGTTTCATTGTCATTCCATCTCGGGGTGATGTATGAGGTACACACTCCATTGTAAGAAACTCTAGTACAATCTCTTACACAAAGAACTCAATTAAAAAACTCCTAAAACACAACAAACAGACAACATGTCTTCTCTCTTCTCACCTTATGCTCCTTTGCAGACACTTTGACTTATCTCTTCAATTCAATAACAAGATGGTAAAGCACTCAATTCAGCAAGCCTGCAACACCTGAGTTAGAACTTTGGCAATGTTATCATAAAAAACACAAACAAACAAGTTTCTCTATAGGTTAGGGGAACTACGTTGACTCTGATTCTCATTCCCGATGAGATACGTAGGTTGTGGGGTAGGGTCCATCTGAGCATAATTATTTCCTTCCACCTACATTGTTTCTCATTCTCTTCTCGTTCCCGTTCTTTCTCCAGTTCCAGTTTAGTAGTCGATGAAGCAGATCCCAACACCCTTTGAGCAGTACAAGCAAACGTGGATCCTGTCGAGTATGAAAGATGTGAAGGGGTGTTAATACCTTACCTTCATATAACCAACTCCCTTACCCATTATCTTTGGTTCGAAAGACCTTATTCTTTCCTTCCCCAAGGTTTGTGTAACATTATCTTTCCCTTTCCTTGGGATAAAAATGTCTGGCTGGCAACTCTTCTTCTTTTTCTGCGTCACTTTCGCGTTTGTGCTAGGATGAAAATCCTGGGAGCGAAACACCTCACTGAGGAGATGGGGGAACATGCAACCTTATCTGATGCATCATCAGTATCACATTATTCAGAATTGTGCCTTGTCATGTCCGATCTAAGCTTATATTATCCATAATGGTGGCCTGACGAGATTGCTCTCCTCGCATTCTTCTAATCTCGTTATGGACCCAATTCCACCTATCTTGACTCTCCATAGAGGTTACAGTTTTGGTGTGGGTGGGTTGGGTTGGGTGTTATAGGTGGTGTCCTCATCCATCATTGTACATGCATCAATATTAGTACCAAAAAGGTACTCGTCCTCCTCGGAAGAGTTATCTGGGGAGTTGATGACCACAATATATAACCAGTTCTTCTTAACATCTACTCATGTTCTTCTCAGGTTTGGAAGATCAATCAAACATTGATGCACATCATGACTGAATAGGTGTTGCCTTCAAGGTGTATCATACCTTGGTTTACTAGAGACTCTATGTGCACTTTGAAATTTTCCACAACCATGCTGCCCACTGAAATATCACCTGTAGAAGCTCTAGCAACATGATGTAAATAATAAGCTGCAAAGGAAGAAGCATTAAGCAAATTATTATTAGTCATTGAAATCATAAAGTAAAGTTCCCTTTGGGAAGAAATACCAGTGGAGTAACCGTGGCCAATTAGAGTGTAGGCCAATGCCTTTTGCAAATAACGAAAAAAACATGATTTTTAATCCTGGTGGCCTTTGCACTCGCCACGGTATAATCATCACGCCCGATCATGCTGTACTAAAAGCTAACAAAATAAAATCCCTGAGGGACATAACCGGGTCCATCGACCGGGAGTCAGAGAATCTCCCCTAAATCTTTGAGTTCCAATTGGAGGTCTTGATCCATAAGTCGAAACTTGAGGGTTCCAAAGTAAACCCTCACATTGTTTTGCTATTTTTTTCTCGAGTTTAAAATCGAGGTTGCTAAAAAATTATAGCGTGATATGCTCATAAATATGATGTTTTGCTATTTTTTCTGTTTTCTGTTGCTGCATTTTCTTCGAATATGATGTGTATGATCAAATAATGTTTTGACCAAAAGTTTTCAAAAATGGGAGATTGTAAGTTCTGAGTTGGAAGCAATTTTCACAAAACGTATTGCTCGGGAAAATGTTATGAAGAATATATTGAAATAAGAATAGAACACCATTGCAGGTGGTACATGATGTCAGATCAGAAGTCCTGTCATGACAATACTGTTGTCATGTGTTACAACAGATGTCAAGACATCTGGGTCCAGAATAGCAGGTGCTACTGCATTGTGTGTATCAGACAGAATTTGAAGGAGGTGTCAAGACATCCTTATCTTCTATAACAAAAACTGCTATTGTAATTTCTAGTACAACAGGTGCTACTAATATGTGTGCCTCAGACAGATGTCAAAGGAGATGTCATAACATCTTTCTCTATTACAACAGGTGTTGTTGTTGTTTATCTCATGACATATCAGATTTAATTTGGTGAGCATCTCTTGGATACACCTTATCAATATGTGCAGGTCAAGGAGATTAATTAGGAGCAAGTACAGATTTAGTTGGTTTTCTGAAAAGGGATATTGGGAGACTATTTAGGAAACTAATGATTTAAATGTTCCTATTTTTATGGAGAAGATCTTGCAACTAATGATTTAAATGTTCCTATTTTTGTGGAGAAGATCTTGAAGTTGATTTAAAACGTCTGGAAATATTATGGTGCTGATTTAAAGGCCTGTAAGTTTCAATCAGAATTCACAAAGAAATATATAATTTCCAAATAAGGAGATTATTTAGGAAACTAATGATTGAATACCTATTTTCTTGGAGGTTAATTTGTAGAATTTGTAACAACAAATATGTTGTGTTTTGAAGGCCCAAATCCAGTTGGGAAATATGTTATAAATAAAAGCATTGTAACCTAGTGTTAAAAACAAGTCGTGAATAGAAAAGATGTAAACATTATGGCTTTGTTTGTGAACCACTCTCTAGGAGAGTTGGTATTTGTGAGCCACTCTTTTATCATTCTGATATTAGGGTTGGACTGAGTTTATTGAGTTGTATGTTATCCATTCTAAGCTTTTAAGCATGAGTGTTTGTGTTATTGATTGAAGTTTTTAAGCAAAATCAAGTTTGTCTTGAAAGAAGCATTCTTCTCTTTCTTTGTAAGGTTCTATTATAATCACAATGTGTGATTGAAGGGAAGTGAGTGGGAATGCTCATATACTAGGAGTGGGGAACTCTTAGGTAGAAGTTTCATTGGGTAGGGATTAAGTGAGAAGTTGTAAACTGGGATTGTTTAGCTTCGAATTGATACTACTAATAGTGGATATCCTTCCTGGCTAGGTATCCCCCAGAGTAGTTGAGTTTGCACCAAACTAGGTTAACAATTACTTGTGTTGTTTATGCTTTTCAGTATTGTTATTGTTATATGCATTGCCTTGCTGTTTCTGTCAGACCATATGTCTCGACATCCTATAGGACATCTGGGATCTGTCATACCAGAATTTCAAGAGTGAAAAAGATGAGAAGAGAATTCCTGTAAGAAAGACGCTTATTGTTGGTTTGAATTTTTTTAGAAGTTTTTTATTTGAATTTGCATGAGAAAGTGTATTCAAGTCCCTTTCCATGGAGTATGTACTTCTTACATCACTCCAAGATTGAATGAGGAAGAAGCACATCCAAGTAAGGAGAAGATTCCAAAGACTTGGTTCCAAATATCAGGGCTTAAGTACATAAGCTCATTGTACTTATTAAGTGTTTTTGTATTTTGAAGTGAAGAAGTGCTTTTTAAGCTTTTCTTTGTGAGAATGACTTCAAGTTTAGACTTGTACATCATGCTATACAAGTTTACATTACCCCAATATTGGATAGATGAAAATGGCCCATGGAATAAGTCCATAATACAAGAAGTCACTTCAACTTTTATTAGGTATTTTGAGTTGTTTTGAGATGAGAAAGATAAAACTCAAGTTAAGAAAGGGAAAACACTAAGGGAAACTAAGACTCACCCTATGTTATTGTACAATGGAGATCCTAATGTTAGTGAGGTTTAAAGAACTCTAAACCTAAAAAGAGATAATAAAAGAACAAGTTCTAACTCACTTCAAGGATTGAAGATGAGATTAGAACTCAAAGGGATGGAAGGAATAAAATGTCAAAGAAGCATAATGATGCTTTTCACAATCACATAAGAGAAAACTTTTAAAAGAGAAGGGAGAAGAGGTGTGAGTATGGATAAGCATACACATACTCAATAAATTACCATATCCCCTACACAAAAGGTTAGTGACAAAATAATTTGCATATTGAAACAAAGACAAAGGACTAAAGACAACTACCTTACACACCTCCTAAAATAGAACTAGGGTTCAAAATAATACCTAAGTCTAAAGGTGAAGGTACCTAAATGTTTTATGACTTATAAAGTCAGTAGCTACATGTTATAGGTCCTTAAGGGTGCTAGGACACCTCACAAGATCAAACTATGTCAAATTATGTACAAAAAGTTCACATAAGTTCACACAAATGCAAGTTAGGGTTCATGGATGAAGTATGAGTGCATATGACATACAAGTATGAATGAATTCATGAAATGAGTATCAAAGTTAGTAATGAAGGCTTATGAATGAGGGTGAATGAACATACCATCATGGATGCAATGGTTTAAGAATATGAAGTAAGAAGAGGAAGATGTGAGAAGAAGTGGAGCAAGTGTCACATAAGATCATAAATGATGCAAGTTAAGGATGAATGACATGTGAATATGCATGAGATGATTATGGGTCAGTAGCATACAATGGATGAGATGCAATTAGAATGCATGAATAGACATTTATCCTTTACATACAAGTAATGTTAACAATTAGGAGAGAAATATAATAAGTTTCAAGTCAAAAATTTCAAATAAGGATGCACTTTGAAACACAAAAACAAAGCAAATGAAGATGATTTTAAAAATGACCTATAATTGGAATTGAAGACCTAAAATAGACCTATAATTAACTCCTAAAGGTTATCCAAAAGTATATCAAACCAATGGCATGAATTCCTTCCTAACATATAGGATATGAAACAAGTAAGCACATAAATGGACCTATAATCTAGGTGCCATGAAAAATAGAAAAGAAGCTTGAAAATTATGAAATTTTAACCATGGAATGATGAAGTCAGTAGCTTACATTGAATAAAAGGAATTCACAAAATTATGCACTAAAGTGTCACAACAATTCACTTAATGGGCAAGATAACAAGGCATGATCGTCGATAAACAACTCCATAAAGTGGATTCAAAATGGCACCAAAAATTATGAAAAAAATGCCCAAGTAGCATTAAAATGTCAAAAATTCCAGTGGTTAATGATACACAAAAGGTTAGTCTCACACCTATTGGAAAAAATTACTTTTTGGTCCCTTAAACCAAAAAAAACATCTTTTAGGACAACTTGGGATTAAAAATCCAAATTAATTACTAAAACCATCCAAAATTGGAATAAATAATTATATAAAATTAAATAAGAGGATAAGGATCACTCATGAATTTTTCCAGAATTTTATCACACCCAAAACTATTTTTAAAAATTGCAACGAAACAAGTAAAAAGTGATGATTAAGGGAAAGTGAGAGGCAAGCAAGTTCTACAAGTTCTATCATGCATAACCTAATCCCTAAGCTTCGATATCGTCACATATTATCATACATCACAAATAAATTTAGTGCCTTAGGTGGGAGGGCTCAATATGCAACCTATGTTATATGATCATAATCTGAATACGAACTAAAATGATGCATTAAAGTTGAGATTTCTTACTTGGTTGAAGTGACGATTCTTTGCATAAAAGAAACCCAAAAACTTTGTGCAGAATCTTGTAATCTCCCATAAGCAAAATAAATGCTTATCTTCCATAATTACTTCATGAAGAACCACCGTCATCGAAACCTTTCAAATCCTTGCATAAACTCAACAAAAGCATTAGAAACCACAATGAGGTGCAACCGGAAGTTGCACATATGCATCACAACTCAAAACCAAACACAATAATGAGCATATGAGTCATGCACGTGCATCGGAACACATGTTTCAAAACGGGGCAGTAACTATGCAATAACATAAATCACATGCGAACCCAAACCGGAATCAAGCAATTTCACTCACAATGGATGAAAAATGATCAACAAACATAAGTACATGTCAAAACAAGATCAATGCACAAAAATACACCAAACCGAGCTTAAAAAGCCTCAAATCGGAAAATACGCGTAAAAAATCACCGACTCGAATTTGAATGAAAATCGCATGGTAAGTTGCAAACGTGCCAACTGATTTAAATATGCAATAGGGTTTTGAAAATTCCGCTTGGAAGTGGGAATTTTTTGCCGGTTTTGTCGGCTGGCAGTAGCGAAATAGCCGAAAAAAGTCGGCCAAAATCGACTAAAATGTTGAGTTACACTACTCATGTTCGCGAAAATGCGCTACGGTTAGGAAGTTATGACCAAAACGCATTTTTCGACACGCGACACATGAACAAAATCATCAAGTAAGCATTTAATAAATATGAGCAATCTTCGAAGCGCGGAGCCATTAACCACATCAACAATTAAACATCAACCTATCTTATTCCAAATTTGAACATTGAAACAAGCTTGAATTCAAGAGTAATGCACATAATCTCCACAAGATTAATTCAACTTGAAAATTTAATTGAAGAAATAATTCAAAAATTATTCATAAATTAAAGTTCAAGAAGCTAATCGAATGAAGAATCAACGAAGAAATTGTGAATCCGGAGGGAGTGAGACACGATCACGGACGGAGGAGAGGGGAGAGGCCGCGTGGCTGCCTGTGACGGAAGATGGTGGTCGCGCGGTGGCGGAGCTGCCCGAAGGTGGTGGTTCGGCTAACGAAAGCTTGATCAGAATTGTTGTGTTCTTGAGTTCTTGATGACGTTGTTGTTGTGTTCTTGAGAAAAAGTTGAGAGAATGAACTTTGATCCTTTAGAGAGAGTTTTTGGTGTTTGTGAATTGTGATTGAAGTTATGAGACAAATCATGGGTCAAAAGAATATATAGTGGAGTGTAAAATGAAAGGCAAAAGGTAGAATTTCGGCTTAAGTGAAAATAACAATGTCTTCGGCAATAAATTACGACTCTGAGCCTTCCACAACATCGCCCGTCTTTTTATCGTGGTTGCAACGCAAAAAGAACTGACATCATACGATCAAAGTCGAGTGTGATCGATATGTTTAAGTTGCAAGACGTCTCTGAATAAGTTGTTTTTTCGACTTATTTGGTGTCCGTTACTTGAAAATGTGACGAGGTCAACCTTTTTGGAGAATAATCTCGACTCAACTTTGTCAGTAAAGTTGTGGATCTATCAGTCACTGACCTCGTGTTAAAATGTGATTTCAACCGGACAAACGACGAGGGGGATATGAATTTTCTCGTGAAACCATTTTCAGCCTTTTTCCTTGGTTCAACACTTCAGTTTTGCGAAATAAACCAAAACGACAATCTTCGGATCACCATTCGAACTCGAGCTTGTCTTTGAACTTGAAGATGATAAAATGTTTGAACCAACACTTCGAGAACGGATGCAATCCAATGAAAATTGACCGAGTTATGAATTTTACAAAATCTGACAGACAGTGCACTGCATCAAAGAACCTCACTGGTAATTCGTATTTGTGGGGTCCTTCCGCTAAGATCTGGCCCAAACTGAATTCACGGCATGAAGATAACATCTAAACGGAATTTTAGGTCCCGAAACGACATCAATCCGACAAACGAGTTGAGAGTTATGAATTTTTTAGTGTCAAAATTTATCGGTTCAGTACTGTTTTTCCACTGTATCAACTCTGAAAACTCGCACATTCAGAGACCTTCTTCAAAGAATTAGCTCTCGGCCAAATCAAGAAAGTTGGAGAGGATACCAAGACGAAACTTTTGGCATATGAATCTCTCAGAAATATTGATCCAATCAGAAGTTACGAACTCTTGAATACCGCTAGCACAATTCATCGGCGGAATCAAAATTTCAGAAACAAATAATTCCCGCCACTTTCCTTGATGAATTGGTCTCTGAGACGAACACAAAAGTTGTAGAGAATACCGAAACAGTTTAATGTATTGAATTTCAAGTAAAAATTAGTTTTCGGACGAGAGTTACAACTTTTGCAAACTACACCGTAAAACCGATATTCTGCTTAAACTGCTCTGAATCAACCGAGAACTTTGACTTCTTCTGAGATTCTTGTGCACGTGTTGCATGACTAAATAAAGATTCGTCGCAACCTGTAAAAGCTCAATGAAAATGTATGTTCATATATATTTATGATGCAATTATGAACTAAATGTAATGCAATGAAACATAAACTAGATAAAAAGAAGAGGACAAATTTTTTAGTGTTACAATCATAATCTCTAAAATATTATAATTTAGATATCTTTTGTTTTTTTTATTATCAGAGATGTATTTATGTGAAACATATTTTATATATTATTTATAAATTTTACACATAAAAATAAAAATGAAACTTGGTTTAATATGGTATGAACCTAAAACTAGATTAATTAACTAAAACACACAATTCAACTGATATTTTCTAAGTTAGTTAGAACCAAATTAGTTTGATAATCGAATTATATTTAAGAGAAATATATTGCATTGCATATAAGGGTGTATATGAATTGGATCAACCCATAAAATTCGGTCAAATCCACTAAAAAAATTCATAAAAGTGGGTTGGATCGGATAATTTGGTGAATATGGATTTAAAAACTAAAAAACTCATTAAAAAATTTAAATTTCGGATAAAATCAGACTCAAACCCACAAAATTCACTGACCCACTAATCAATCATTTATTAGTACAATTTTAATAATTTTGATGAATATTAACTTAATTGTTATAATTTTTGTCTTTTAAACATTTAATATTTTAGTGAAGTATAACTTTAACTAATTTTAAATATTTCACTCTTTAGATATTTTGATACTAATACAATTTTATATCATACAATTTTAATTTGTTTATAGTATTTTATGATAATTTTTATTAGTTGATATTGTCATTTGTTATTTTATGATGATAAAAATAATTAAAAATAGGTTATCTAATTTTATTTAAGAAGATAAAAATCCTGAATAATTTTTATGAAAAAATACGATGATTCATCGTTTAGTTATTTAAAATTAATAAAATAGAAAAATAATTTGGACAATCCACTATCCAATTCAACCCAACACGAAAATTAGTGGGTTTGTCCAAACCGATCCATTGATATTACATATGATTATTTTATCTCACTCAAACCAGAGTTTCTTATATGAATTAGATATTGGATTTGGACAAACTCAACCTAAACCGGTCCATGTACAACCCTAATTGCATAGGCTTGAATATGAAGAGTGTGGATGACACGAGATGGCGTGTGTGTGGATTACGCTTACACATGCCTTGCCCTATCGTTGAATTTTTTAAATAAAGAAAAGGTAAGTGAATATATTTTTTCACTAAGAGAGATAAAACAATTATACGTTTAATTAGACTTTCATTTTTAAATTTTTTTTTATATCAATCCTTTTATTTAATAAATGTTATTATAATCCTTTAATAATGCCTCAATGACAAGTGTGATCCTTTATATTATTTTTGTCAAAAAATCTTGGTTTATGATGACGTGGCATTACATTAGTTGTAACATTTTTATAATACACTAGCGTCCAAACGGACACTCTCGTACCCGTTTGTCTGCTTTTTTAAGATGCACTGTGTGAAAATATTAATAGTATTAATTTTTATAAGTTTGATTTTAACATAAACTATTAATGTGATGAGCGTTGAAATTGTTCAGAAAAAGGAGAAATTGTGCAGAAAAAGGTGGTTTCCGATGTGATTATCAAGTCACTAATTACTGACTTGGTGTTCACATGGGAAAGTTGCAGACTGCCACACTCTGCTGCATTCTGATAAAGGCCTGAGATTGTGCAGAAAGGTTTGTTTCCATGTGATTATCACGTCACAAATTTACGACTTGGTTTTCATGTGGGAACATTTCCAAATATATTAGTGTTTTGCGACGTGGTTATGAAATAACTTTACTTTCACGTGGGAAAAAGTTCTCATAATTCCCCCTCCGACATGTTCTGACCATATCGCTAATAAGAATAATAACGTGGTTTTATACTTTGTGACTTGATTAATAATCACGTGAGAAACTGAAATATTTCTTGTAGGATGTCATATAAAATTATATTGTTTTGCCAGTGATATAATTCTACTTTTAAGACAAATAAGTTGCAATGAGATATAATTGGGGAAATTTTGGTTTATAATACTATTCAAGATGAACAATAGTTATAATGTTCCATCAACATTGAATAAAACACCTAATGATACTTACCTCTTTCTCATTTCCATAAGTGAGAGTAGTCAACATGACTGTAACTAACCTGCAAGTACCAATTTGATTATATATAATTAGTGAAAACTCAATAGTTATTATACTTTTAACAATATATGCTAGCTAGACCTCATAACATATTTATATGCAAGAGAGGATCAATACTAACCGTAAAGCTTTCCAAAAATTTACTAATATGTGTTCTATCAGCAGTAAGGGCAAAATCAGAAGTAAAATTCTGGTAGTTGACTCCAATTTCAAAATCCCTATAAATTTCACGCGCTCTATCAGCAGAAAAAATAAATATTTAAAGAGTTACAAATTGCAGAAAATAGTTTTTCTAGTGAGTCATGATTATTTTATTAGGATAGTTGGAGAGGAAGTTAGAGTGTTAAAACACTAACCGGTGGCAGTTAGAGAAAAAGAAGAAAAAGTTTAATTTGAAAAAAAATAGAGAAGAAGACGAAGAAAATGAGAAGAAAACATAATTGGTAAAGTGGGTGGTTTACAAATTGCAGTAAGTTATTTTTTTGGGATGTTTAGTTATTAAGATAGTTAGAGAGGAAGTTAGAGACTAAAAACTAACATAAGACAGTTAGAGAAAAAGAATCTTTTTTTTTTAATCTAAAAGATTAATTTATGAATAACAGAAAAAGACTACACTAAAACAATGTATTGTCTTTATATATTGTTATAGATGATTAATTTTTATTTTGACTCGGCATACTAAAAAAACTACAAATTATAGATTTTTAATTATTTTTTATTAACATAATTAAAAATAAAAATATCTTCTATATGCTCTATATCATCTTCATCTTGACATTTATCAATCTTCATTTTAAAATATTAAAAAAAAAATCAGATTTATTTTTGTTACTAATGATAATTATCTTCTTTACTTCATAAAAGAAGACACAAATGTATTTTTTTCCTTCTAAGAGATTTGTCTCTTACAAGAACACCAAGTGAATTCAGTTTTTTAAAAATCGGATCGATCGAATCGGAAAATGACCAGGTAATTGATCTGATTTAAATGTTGAATTGCTTATGTCATTGAACTGATGCGAACTGATAAAAATTTGTATAAATAAATAAAAAACCGAAAAAATCCACGGTTTAATTGCATTTTTTTTAAATTAACTTTTTTTGTATTTTAACTAAAATATTTAAAATTAAAAGTAAAATTAAAATATAAAATGAAAAAAAAAACAAAAAAAAAACAAAGTAATGATATCATTGACGAAAAAATTGCTGCGGATGCGGTTGATTTCACTGCAGATTATTTTAATATTAAATAATGAGATCTCAACATTGAAACAATTTTTCCTCATTTGAATTAAATTTTATACACATTGGAGTTATTTTGTTATAAACTATTTAATTAAATTATATTGCAATTAGACTTTGTAATTTTATACTATTTCGTTATGTGTGATATCTTTGTTTAAAATTTGAATTTAGATTATGAATTTATGAATTTCTGATATGATATTTAAAAAAATTTAAGTGTTAGTTATATTTTGTTATAAAGACCGATATATTCAACCGAGTTATCCGGTTTAATCCGGTTTGGTCATGCGGTTCGACTAATGACTCAGTGGTTCAACCAATAAATAATGACCCAGTATCCTCACCGATTTGATGATCGGTCCGGTTTTTAAAATACTGAGTGAATCATTAACAAGAGAAATAGAAACAGTAGTCAACCCATTTACTAGACAACAACAACATTCGACTTCAAAACCATAAAGTCAAATCCACCTCTAAGAAACAAAGATGCCACAACTTTCTCATCATAGGATCATTATTATAGGGTTGGCTTTTAGTTAGGGCAACTAAACCCAAAGTCCATAATTTAAAAAAATAATAATAAAAAAAAAAGAAGAGGATTTCTTAATTCATCTTTAATATTTCTTAATTATCACACGAAATTATTTAAATGTCTTTAATTTTCAAAGTTCCATTTTTGGACGAATCAATTTCTGAATAAACGTTGAATTATTTTGGAGATGTATTTCCCCGAATAATTTAAATCATTCAATATATCTCACTCAGAACCCATTTACATTTGAATTGCATCGAAGATGCATCTCCGTTAATATTTCGGAGATACATCTCCATAACGTCTCAAAACAGGTCTTTCATGTTATATGTTGTTTCTCTGTGTTCAGATGAAGATTTAAATTACACCGTACATAATTTCAGATGGAACAAAAATGTCATACAAAAATAAAATACCAATAAATGTTGAAAATGTCGTAAAATCGAGATCAATAAACTAGTAAGACCGTCAAAATAAAGTACATACCATATTACTACTACAATAATTTAAGAGACTATTGTGTGTCTGACAACCTCTCTTTTACCTCTTCCGTCATCAATCAGCCCCTGTCCTCCGACGATGTCTCTGGTACAACAATGCCCCCACGTGCCTCCGTCATGATGGCATCTAGGACCCGCCTAACACCAGACCCATCAAGGAAGATGCATGTGTCAATGTATGTCTGTACAATCCTCACAATGCGACAATACTTAGGAAAGACATCATCAGTACGATCTAGTTGTGCAAACTCATCATCTAATATCTCCTGATGAGGTGGTCTCGGTGGATCTCTTGGAGTTTCATGCACCATGTACGAATGTGACACCCTAAAGAACCATTTGATGCACCCTTCGACGTAGCTCCAATCACTCTAAGTTATGGTAGCTTGTGCCTCCTCCGGTACCAGATGACTCTTATAATCATCAAACATGTTCTCTGTTTGTCTATGTGTCAAGGCAGGAGGATCATAGGCAACAAAGTGTCTAGGAATGGTCAAAGTGTAGCTGAATTGTTACATGGAGCATTCTGGCTGATGAGGAGCAGTGAGATGTGATCCGCAAGCCAACCATCCAGAGTATAACATTATCTCGTCAAGTGGTCGCGTCTGACGGTGATCAATATAGTTGTTGAAGTGCATGTCCTCTGCAACCAAACGGTCAAGATAGACTCTAAAACGCTGGAGAAAGTGATCGGGCCTTTACGACCTCTGAAACGTTGAGCGGATGTTGCTTGAGTCGGGTTGTAACCGATTCCGAACATGTCCTCCTTCTTGGGGACCTCAATCATCTTTCCCCAGCCTTCGTTAATCCCTGATTCCACCACCATCAGAGCTTGCTTATAGGATGCCATAGATACACCTTTCTTCTTTTCTTCCGCGAGGGATGCTGCTAAGGATGACACGGCTTTAGTCTTAACTGGATCGAAAGCCTGGCAAGGGGTCTCATATATCTCGCTGTCCATCTCCACGTATTTGAAGGAGGATAGGTGGCTAATGAAGATGTCCTCCTCCCCGCATAATGTGACAATCTGCCCTTCCCAAATAAACTTTAGCTTCAGATGGAGAGTCGAGGATACTTCCCCTGCTGCATGAATCCAGGGACGCCTGAGTAAATAACTGTATGCTGGCTGGATGTCCATGGCATAAAAGGTCTTGTTGAACACCTGTGGGCCTACCTTGATCGGTAATTCCACTTCTCTGAAAACAGACCTTTTGGATCCACCAAACGCCCTGACGACCACTCCATCGTAATCCAACTTGATTAACACCTTCTTTGGAAGCACGTTTAGGGAAGACCCTGTATCGACAAGCACGTGGAAAAGCACAGCCCCTTTGTATTCCATCGAGATGTGCATAGCTATATTGTGTCTACGCCTTTCAGCAGTTAGGTCAAGATCGATGAATCCTAACCCGTGACTGGCATTCACGCTAGCAACAACCGTCTCGAGTTGGTTCACCGATATTTCTTGTAGCACATAAGCATTATTCAAAATTCTCAGCAACACCTTTCTATGGGATTCAGAACACATCAATAACGAAAAGATCGAGATCTTGGAGGGAGTCTGTTGTAGATGGTCGACTATCTTGTAGTCACTCTTCTTTATGATCCTCAAGAATTACTCAGCTTTTTTATCAAAGGTAGTGTCAAAATCCGAAACAGGAACATCTTTTGTCACAACATGCTTTCCCTTGGCTCTAGCCTGGGCGTCTGCACTATTACCTTGATGGCACTACACCATTCCTTAAGGTTTAAGGCGCGAACAATCTTCCACTCCTCGTGAATCCTCCAACTCTTATGTTTTCGACCTGATGTTGAGCGGTGCTGGAGGTGGTTGCATCTTGTGTTTGGCTGTTGTAATAGACATCTGCCCCATAATGCCATGGGATAGCTTTTTCACTTTGATACGACATAGGCCTCGGAGTGGTGAACGTGACTGGTTCTACTATCATTGGCACCAGAATTTCGACTAGGGTATATTAAATAGTGACCTTGGAAACTTCAACTTCTTTAACAATCCGGTCAAATTGAATGCTTTTGTAATCAATCATCTTTTGAATCCCGAATTTCAACCTATCACATCCATCAGTAGATTCTTCGCATTTTGGACAAGCTTCCCCACAACCTAGGAAAAAAGCTTTCTTTGCCAAACAGCCCTTTACTGCTAGTAATGAAGTATTCAAGGATTAACATCATAAACCAGATTCAAATTGTCATCGTCATCTATAGCTCCCATGGTTCTTCCATGCGGAGGCATGGGATTCTTCAGTACATTGGGAGTAGGGGAAAAGTTGATCGCCTTGGAGTCCAACATATCCTGGACCAGATGTTTGAAGGCCTTTCAATTCTCTACAGTATGGCCCGGAGCTCCGAAATGAAAATCGCAGTGGGCATTGGCATCATACCCTTCTGGACTCTGTCCTGGCTTAGGAGGTTGTAAAGTTCTCAATTGAATCATCTGCAGCTGAAGTAAGTTCTGTAAGAGTTGAGAGTACGACAACGATGGTGTTTCAATGTGTATATCCTTCGGTATGGGTGGATAGTATGATCTGGGAGCTCTTTATTGTTGATAATTTTGTTAACGTTGTTGCGATGGTTGTTGTTGTTGATTGGTGGCGGCATGGATGGTGATGGATGCTGTCTAATAGTAAGAATTTTGATTTCCTCTCTTTCTCTGGGTGTATACTGTCCCAATATCTCCATCTCTTCATTTTTCAAATGGCTTCTTGGTCCCTGAAGTAGAAGCTCCACCACTTTGGATCTTACCATGTTTCATCCAATTTTAAACCCTTTCACCAGTCAGTATGATATCGGAAAAACCAGTTGAAGAACACCTTGCTAGAAGTTCCATGAAATTTCCTGAAAGGGTATCCATGAATAGATTTACCATTTCTCTCTCGGGCAGGGGTGGTTGTGCTCTCGCTGCCAACTCGCGCCACCTTTGCGCGTACTCTTTGAAACTCTCATAATTTTTCTAGGATAGGTTCTGCAACTGAGTTTTTCTCGGGGTCATATCAATATTATACTCGTATTTCTTGAGGAACGCCTCCGCGAGTTCCTTCCATTTGCGCACAACAGTCCATTCTAACTTCATGTACCACTTGAGAGACCCTCCAGACAGGTTGTCCTGGAAGAACTACATCCAAATTTCTTCATCTTTGGTATAGGCGGATATCTTGCAATAGTAAGCCTGAAGATGAGTCTTGGGACATGAATTCCCGTTGTATTTATCAAATCTAGGGGCCTTGAACTTCGGTGGGATGATCAAACCTTGCACCAATCCCATGTCGGAAACGTCAATACCCAGTGTGTGTCTCTGCACTCAAGAGCTCTGACCTTCTCTGCTAGCTTTTGAAAGTCCTGATGATTTCCCCCATACCGATTCCCAAATCCTCGTTCAGCAAAGAAAACTGGTCGGCCTGATTATCTTTCACATTATGAACCGAAATTTGAATACCCTCTGGGGTAGGCCCATTAGCTCCTGTTGGCCCAGCAGCAGCGTTGATTGGGTTTCCTTGTGCATCCATATTAACTCCGACAACTTGCGGTTGATCAAGCCTCTGGATAGTAGCTCTCAACTCTTGTTGACCTAAGGAAACCCCCTGCATCATGTTCATGAATTCATTCATGCGCGTACGGAGTTCAGTCAATTTAGCTTGAACAATGTCCATGATGTTTCTTTGATTGCGATGGGTGGCATACCGGTGAAGACGGCGATTTGCAATCCTTCCTGAATAAACATATAAGTTAGAAAACCCGGATAACCTACAAAGAAAAAAATTCAAAGATGATATGGATGCATGCAAATGTTGTGTTCTTTCATTCTCAAGGTTGTTCACGTCCCCATTCCAGTATTCAAGAATAAGAAAATCCAGATGGCCTATGAGAATTATGACTTTTGTGAAGAGAATGTCATGTGAAGCTCAGATTAGCTAACTGTGAAGAAATAGCATCTGGGACATGTTTCAGTGCAACCATTGGGAATTTGAATCATATCAAATAAACGGAAGCATGAGATTAATAAAAGATCTCCCCGAAGGGCACAAGTTTTTACAATAAGTACGACCGCAGAAGTATAAAAGATTTCCACAACAGGTCTGTGGGTAATCCAGTGCAAACAAAAGAATCTAAGCCATATGCAACTCAACATACTTTAACCTCCAACTAAGATGTTTGCCGTTCTCGAACAACTGGGTGACATCCATATGGCTTAGGTCTTCAAGGAGCTTTTGTATGAGCAAATCACTCTGATCGAAGGAAGCGTGGAGTTCATTGATCTGCTGTAGGAAGAAATATTCATTCCCCTTGTTAGGACTAGGCTCAGACATGGCCTTCTTGACCTCTGCACGGACTTTGAGCTCTTCCAACTCCTTATGCACATCCTCAATTGCTTGTTGTCCCTGTGTTATCTTCTGGATGTAGTCTCTACGCTGCTGGTGAGCTAGCTGGAGCTATTCTTTCTGGTCACCCAATTGCTCTTGAAGGTCTTCAATCTTCTTCTTGTACTCAACTTCCACTTCTTTCTTCTTCTTCAAGTTGGCCTCTCATCCTGAGTTCATATGAGAGAACCAAACCATCTTATGTGAGTTCCCAGTGGGCTCTCGGATGCGAGTGGGTTTGCCAACAAATATAGTCTGCCACTATCATCACTGGAGAGGGTTGTTTCCACTAAGGTCCTCAATGATCGGTCCCCAGATGCACATAACTATCAAGGTCGTACCCTGAAGTGGAGGAAATCCCTACACAGGATAGTTCAAAGACGGTCACACTTTAGGTATGGAACACACCGCCACTCATCATGGTGAGATACCATGGAAGTACAATGTCTGTCCATGCTAAAGTCTAGGGTGCACTCGAGCCTTGGTAATGGGCTCCTCACTCAGTAACCCCATCCCGCCAAAGAAAACCAGCATATTCCAGACAGTCAAGTAAATATATGATGCATGGAAAATAAATATTGAAAGTGATAAATAAAGCTGTAAAGTAAAGTTGTAAATAAAAGCAGTAAAGCTAATCTAAAGCACACAACAACAAACAACTAAACACCCAAAGAAACAAAAATAGACAAGCGCTAGGATTGACTCTCAAAGGGGAAACCATGGATTCTGGGTTCAATCCCCAGCAAAGTCGCCTACTGCCCATCCAGGATTTCCATCCTAGTACAAACGCGAAAGTGGCGCGGAAAAGGTAGAGTCGCCGGCCAAGCATTTTTATCCCGAATGAATGGGAAAGGTAATGTTGAAAAAACCAAAGATAAGGAAATAACAAGGTCTTGCAAACCAAAGATTATGGGTTCGGGAGTCGGTTACGAACTGGGAAGGTATTAGCACCCCAGATCGTCCGTCGTACCTGACGGGATCCATGCTTGTTAGTCTGTTTCAAAGGGTAATGAATAAACTACTGCTGAATAAAAAACCGCTACTGGAACTGGAATGAGAGAGGGAACTGGAAAAAGAAAACGAAAAGGTACGGGAAAATGTAGGTCAAATAAAGAATTTTCTAAAATGGACCCTACCCTACTACCTACGTATCTCATGGGAAATGAGAATCAGAGTCGACGTAGTTCGCCTAACTAAGGCGGAAACTTTTTTTTTTTTTTATGAATTGAACTGCTTATGTCTATGCCCAGGTGTTGCAGACTCGCCTTGTACGAGTGTGTTTACCATCTTGCAAAGAGACAAGTAAAAGCAAGTTCGTGTTTAGAGTGAGTGAGATGAGAAGATAATTGTCGCAGGAAAGCCGTGCATTATGTTTTTACTATCTTTTAGAAGAAGTGTTTTTTTATTTTTGTTGTTTGTGAAACATCCCCATGATAAGACTTGTTCCTCATGCTATATATCCTACACCTCATCCCGATATGGAATGCGTGCAAATACCCCATGTCAAAGTCTCTTGGCACATGGGAAAGATCAACCTTTATTAGGTGTTTTTATTTTTGCTTAAAGATGAGAAAGAGTGACTCAAATCGAAAAAAGGAAGAAACTAAGGGAAATTAAGACTCACCCTAAGTTGTTTTTCAATTGAGGTCATATGGTTAGTGTGGTTTTCTAATCCTAAAAAGAAAAATAACGCAATTTCTAATTCATTTCAATAATTGAAGATGAGATTAACTGCAAAGGGAATGAATAAAGTGAAATGTCGAAGAAGCACAAAAGGCTTATCACAATCACACAAGAGAACTTTAAAAGGATAAGGAAGAAGTTGTATATGGGATACCCTCCCACCCACATGGCTTACCATAACCCCCTACAAAACAAAGGTTAGTAAAATAAATCCAAAATGATAAAAGGAAAGAGGTAATTAAGTACCAAACATGTTCTAGCATGGTTATGACCTAAACTAGACTCAATCCTAAGCCTAAGGATGCTTAAAAGCAAAACAAAGCCTAAAGTCAGCAGCTACCGCAGCGCTCTAACACCCAATCAGCTACCAAATGCAACTAATAATGCAAACAACCTATTACAACTACCAAACATCATGAAAATAGGTGTAAAACGTATAAAAACTCAACAATGCAACATACATTTTACAGCTTCTGTTCTAAAATGCAGCAGTGAAAACAATAACAGATTTTAATCATTTTTCCCGATGCAAATGCATGAATCATAATGCATGAATATGAACATACTATGATCATTTATGAATGCAACATGGTTAGTATGATTATGATCATGTGAATACGAAAACACTAAACCTTTTCTAATGCATTTTTCATACAAAAGAAAACATATGCAAAATGAAACTTTAATGCAAACAATTATGAAATGAACATACATTTTAATGCATCACAATCTGAAATGAACATCAACAATGGAATGCAACAAACAAGCAATCAAAAGTGAATTCAAATGAGTAAATTATGCAATTCGAGCAATATGCAACACTTCCAATTATAAACGATCATTAATATGCCAACAATGATGCTCAATCATGGTAACAGCACTCCCAACATGTTATGAGCACAAATTCAACCATTATGCCAAAAATTGGAACCGAACAAAATGCGCGTTGAAAGTTATCGAAACTATATGCACTTGCGCCTAAACAACAACTAAAAACTCCCTAAAATCATAAACTAAATGATCTATGATGATTAAATATGGAATGGCATGCAAACATACATTAAAATGCACAAAAAATCCAAAACTGCTTAGTGTTAACCGGTTAACGGTATGGGTTAACCCGTTAACACTGAACCAGAAATTGACACCTAAATGCAACAATCTAACACTAATTAGAACTACAATCATATTGCGACTCTAATTTCTAATGATAAAATCAATCAAAGTACCAAAATTGAGAAAACGTGAAGAATGCGCAAAGCAAAATGAAGAGGAATAAATTAAAACGAGAAGTGATTACGGATTCACCAACCTACAAAGCGGATGCTTGATTTGGCAATTGTTACCATGTAGAAACAATACGCGATAGAAGAGAAAACCAGAGATCTGAAGCTTCTTCCCGCGAATGCGCAAAATAAATGTGGTTGATCACAATCTTCGAAAAGCATTTCCAAACGGGGAAATAAACACCACAACAGTAGCAACTTCTTTGATAATACGTGAAATTGATGCAAATGGTGGAGACTTGGCTTCTGATTCTTCAAGTTTCAATGCAAAACTTGAAGAATCTTGATGATGATGAAGTTTTGGTGAGTTTGGGAAATCGGAGAAAATGAGAGAACTGAGAATGGTGAAAATGGATGAAAATGAAGTCTAGTTGTGTGAGGTTTGGAGGGAAAAGATTATATATGTGTTAGGTTTAGAACTTGGTTTGGAACCTAAGCTAAGGGTTAGTTATAGTTAGTTGGGAATATTCCTAGAATATTTCATTGGCATATTCTTAGAATATTCCTTTGGCATATTCTTGGAACATTCCTTCGGAAGGTGGTAGAAGACTCTAGAATTGATTAGAATGCAAGACAAGGTAAAATGGAAAAGTGGTGGAACAAGGAAAGCTAAACTTTGAAATTTTTTTCATAATTCGCATGCGTTAACCGGTTAACCCATTGTGTTAACCGGTTAACGAAAGCAAATTTTGAATTTTCCCTCCTTTTGGTGGGAAATCCTCAAAATACACCTTCGCCGCCTGTTCTGAGTCTATTTTGACCTTGAGCTCTGATAACTAATTTTACCACTGAATAAACCTCGACCACATGCCTTATGCGTTAACCGATGATGCGTGATTTTTTTTATGCAATGTATGAATGAATATGCTAAATGGAAAGGGAAAGAAGCATAAGCTACTTGGGATTGGTGATAAATAAGAGGGAAAAGTTTGGGGTGTTACACTACACTACGATTACCCTCGTCAAATATACACCCGTTTCTTTCCAACCAAATAGACCACAAAAAAACCATCTAATTGCAACTTTAGAATATTTGTAATTTGAGATCACTCCACCCCAACACCAATCCAAAAAATGATTCACTACATCACCTATAAAAAACATAAGAACCTCACTTCAATGGTTAATAATTTCCCACACTCTATTCGATACAACATAACTAAAGAATAAATGCACCAAATTTTCATTCAAGGAGCCACAAAGAACACATTCCAATTCCACTTCTATACCTCTTCTAATAAGATGGTCTTTAGTGGGGAGTCTATTCCACAAAAAATTCCATCCAAAGACTTTAATTTTAGTTGGAATTTTGACTTTCCAAAGCCAACTAAAAGCTTTCTTATTAACTTACTCCAAAATAAAACTTGTTGGTTGCACTATTGTTAGCTCCTAATTTCGAAGCCTACCTGATATCAGGAAATATTGATTTGAGGATCATGTTCTTTGGAAGAGTTAAAAAGGCTTCGACTAAATCCTGATAAATAGGAATGAGTCGAAGACAGGCATGGAAAGCAAGGATTTGGACTTAAAATATTTACTAAGTATATGAAATGTAATTTGACCGAATGTCCATAAGGGAGTTTGACACGCAGCAGTTGAGATTCAATATTGGAGGGAAACTTATGGTTCTTTCAATTTGAAAAGGGACAAGTGGTGCATATTGGAAGTTTAGAATATGTAAAGCACTAAGTAGCGTATTTCTAGGAGTAAACTGCCAATAGCAGTTATCTTCGATTAGTATAAATAATATAGTTCTAGTGTTAGGATGTGTGTGAATTATATTGTACAAGTTACTCCATAAACACTCAAAGTACTTGTGCATAGAGAAACGAGTGAAGGGGAGAATGTACGTGATAAGACCACCACCATATTTCATTTCAATGCAATTTCTATTCAAGTTTTTACTTTGAAGTTATTTACTTTGCATTCCTTTACTTTCAAGCAAGTTTACTTTTCAGCAATTTATTATTTTCTTTACTTGCTTTCCTTTACATTTACTCGCAATTTATATTACATTGCATTGTACTTTCGACTTTAATTACTTTGAGTCTTGTTTGCTTTATTTTCTCTTTTTATCAAAACATTTCATAAAGTCTATCGAAGAGTCTATGACATTTTTACTGAAAAACAAATTAAAACCAATTATAGCACATGTCCTAGGATCAATCTGGTCAATCCTGTGAGTAACTGAAAACATCTTGGTGTTTTTAGAGGACCAGCAGTTGTTTACTATTTTTCAGGGCAAACAAATTTGGCACGCCCAGTGGGACCAATGCGATAGTAACCAACTTTTAGAAGTTTTATAACTTCCTTCAACTGTTTTTATAATATACTTTCATTGGTCAAGAACACTGTGCATTTTTTTATTACATGCATTTTAGGAGTGGAAAAGTAGCCAGTATAGACGAATACAGACCAAAGAAGAGAAATACGAGGAAAATGGCATATGGCCAAGGGAATCCAAGTGATCCAAATCCCCATATGACTGGGTCAATTCCTCAACCAAGTAGTTATACTTCTCCAAACACCAACACCAATCCACAGGAGATACCTAGGAGTGATGTGGTGTCTCCCCCAAATTCGTCGACAGGAGGGTCAACAACACCAGCCATGGTGTCAGAACCAGCTTATTCGATGGCAAGAAGATAAGGGACAATATATAGACCTTATACTCAACCGGTGTTGGAGTGTGTTGGGGAAAATCCTCAAACCCCACCACCAAATACGTTTATCTTTAGGTCTTTTCCTCCCCCAGGGTTTTCATAGACTTTGCCTAGGAACCCAATTTATGGCATGCCAACTTCAATGATGCAAAGCTTGTGTAATGCACCCCTAGTATTTTCAGAAAATGTGTTTTCTTCACCCTTGCAGGAATCAGGATCTGGAGTGAACATGGGTCAAAACAGCCAAACCATGGGGTTAGGATATTTTGTCTAAGGTCCAGGCTTGACAAATGAATTTGCATCCTATTTGAGGCAGCAAATGGATGAAAGCAACCTGCAGATGGTACATACTTTGTCTCAAACCATGGGGGAAATGTTTCAGCCTTTGATCTAGAGTACTACTCAAACTAATCAGCAAATGGCATCCCAAATGGCGCAAATAGAAGAGTTCATAGGAATACTTTCCCCTGTTTGACACCCAACTAGACAATACATGAGAGAAAATCAAGGTGTTGAAATCAGGGAAAATGTTCAACTAACAAATCCAGAAGATCAAGAGGTAGTCGAACCACCCAGGGTCGCTCCTCCTAAAAACCAAAGACATATTCTTGAGAAGAAGAACCAAGGGTTGTGATGGTGAATAGAAACCAAAACGCAGATAAGGTGGTTCAACATGTTCTACAGAATAACGCAGCAGCGAAGAATAACCGGGAAACCATTATCAAAAGGATAATGGCTCAAAGTGGGATGAATATGGGCTTTTCTAGGCTAAAATTTACTTCGCCCATAGTAGATTATATACTCCAGTCTGAATTATCCCCTAGGACAAAGGTCCCAAAGTTCTCCAAATTATCAGGGGATACAACTGAATCCACCAACAAACATGTGGTACGATACCTGATCGAAGTTGGGGAGATTGCAAATGATGAGAGTTTAAGGATTAAATACTTTCCTAGATATCTTACCAAAAATGTTTTTACATGGTTTACTATGTTACCACCTGGTTCGATTTGTAATTGGACTCAATTGGAACGTTTATTCCATGAGCAATTTTACATGGGTCAAACTAAAATTAGTTTGAAATAATTGGCTAGTGTTAAACGAAAGTTTAATGAGCCAATAGATGATTATTTGAACAGGTTTTGACTAATCAAGTCTAGGTGTTTTACGCAGGTGCTTGAACTTGTCGAAATTCCCGTTAGCAGCCTAGATTATTCTATTAGGAAAAAGTTGGACACCCAGTACTTGAGGGACATGGCCCAATTGGCTGATAGAGTTCGACAGTTAGAACGTCTGAAAGACGAAAAGGCTAGGGCAAATAAAAACAAAAGAATAGCCTACGTTGGATTTCATGAGGGGGTCGAAGAAATATATGACGAACCCATAGAGTTCGACGAAAATAAAATAGACCTTACTGAACTCAAGCAAGGTCCCCCTTATTCCTGTAAATTATTAGTTCCTTCGAATGGAAAAAATCCTGTCGAAACTGAAAAGAATGATAGGCTTCCAAAGAAAACATATACTTTCGATATCATTAAATGTGACGAAATATTTGATTTTTTAGTTAAATATGGTCAAGTATTAGTTCCTCCAGGTGCTAAAGTACCACCTTTAAAACAAAGAAAAATTAGAGGTTTTTGTAAATACCATAATTTCCTGGGTCATAAAACTTCTCAATGTTTTCTTTTCAGGGATTTGGTACAAAATACTATTCAGGAAGGGAGACTCAAATTTAGGGAGAAGCCTAAAAACCAAATGAAGATTGACACAGATCCCCTTCAAGTAGCAGAAGCAAACTATACTGAACCCAATGAAGTCCACATGCTCGAAGTGGCTGAAGATTCTAACTGCAGTGAAGACAACGTCGACACTAATGAGGCTCTGGGTCGAAATGTTGTGATAGGTGAAGTGACTGAAGACTTCATCAATGATACTATGTTTTACAATTTCAGTGAAGAGATTGATAGCTACCAGATGGAACATTTCATAAGCACAGCTGTTGAGTTCTTCTTCAAGACATCAACGGATGTTGAAAAGTTTGATGTGGGGATTGTTGTCAAGTCCCAAGAGGAATCTGAAGGGTCGAATCTCCAGATAGTGACAAAGGAAGAAATTCTGAAGTGATGATGTGCCCAGGTGCAGTGCTATATTTGACAAAAAGGTTACCCACAACCTTTAGGGAGTGAGAGAAGCCAAGGAAAGACATGAGCAAAGAAACGCTCAAAAGCCAAGGGGGTTCGACCCAAGGCGATCTGCTCAAGGGAAATATGTTGTTGGAAAGCCCCAAGTTCCAAGAGCAAGGCAACCTAAATTCAAGCCTAGTAGAGAGGTATCAAAGGACAAATGGGTTAAACATGTCAACACCAGAGAAAAAGGAAAATCAAAGTGGACCAAGTTTGATGTGGTGAGGGGCTCTTTGATGGACTGCATAAAAGAGTACAAATCATTCATTGCATATGTCTCTAAAAACTACAAGGGTAAGAACCCCATGTCAAGATCACAGTGGCGAAAAGAGCAGATGTGAAGGCAACCACAAAGAGAGTCCTTGATAAAGGATCAAGATGAATCTAGCACCAATGTGCTAGCTAGAAATGTTGGAGGCTGCGAAGCAAAAACAACTGACAATACGCCTGTGGGGCGAAAGATGTTCAAGGGAGAAAAGGCTAAGATAAAGTTTGCATTCGAGGTGGCCGAAGATGAAAGCATGATGGATAACTTCGACTCAAACTGGAAAGCTTCCATTGATGTAATTATAAATATGGTCTCAGTAATTCCAATAGAATAGGACATGATAACTGAAGTCGAGAACTTGGATGCCAATACTGAGGCAGAAATGGCAGCATACAAACCTGTATGCTATTATGTTATGAATAATGGTTGTGTCGAAGAGCAAAATGCTTTCTTCGAGCGACCAACTGAAGTTATGAAGGGACATTTGAAGCCTCTCTACATTACTAGAAAGGTGGAGAATGTAGTTGTAAATAAGATACTGGTAGATTGTGGTGCAACTATTAATTTGACGCCACGTTTCTTGTTGGCTAAGATCGATAAGTTCGACACTGATCTAAAACCCCATAATATGGACCTTTCTAATTATGAAGGGAAAATTAGTGCCACTATAGGTGTCCTTCAAGTCGACTAGACTATGTGGACAGTAAAAAGATCCACATTATTCATGGTAGTCGAAATCAAAGCCAACTATAACCTTCTGATGGGAAGGGAATGGATTAATGGAATTGAAGTAGTGCCTTCTTCATTAATGCACCAAAAGGTTACCATCTATAGAGACCTGATGGAATAGCAGAAAATGTCGAAGTAGACCAAGGGTACTTCAAAGTGCCTGTGAATCATGTTGATGGAATTGAGTTCGACAAAAACTTGGCGCATATTGTGTCATGTACCCCAGCAGAGTTTGATTTTACCCCTAATGACCATGCATTATGCTCATTGTATCTGCATCCTGTTGAGGGTTTTCGATGGGACAGAGAGATGATATGGGAAGAAGGAAATTATCCACCTTACTTTGGGGAACTTGTTATACACCCCATGGGTTGGGGAAGAGAGGGCAGTAATAATGACTGAACTCGATGCATTACAAAGGATTTCGGCCTATGTGGCTGAAACTAAGTTACAAGCGGCCTTGGAGGCTGCAGAAAATCACATGGCTATCGAAGCCAATACAAAGTTTATTGAAGGAGGCCCAGGTAAATACTTCGATCGTGAGCCACCTGATAAAGCTCAAATTGAAGACTCAGACCAAAGTCTTGATACCATTTATGAAAATGAGCCTTTGGGTTTTGAAAAGGATCCATTTTCAAACAACATTAAAATGCTGGCACAAGATTCTTTGGAAGAAATCGACTTGGGAGAGGGTGAGGTTAAAAGGCCTACATACATCAGTGTCAATCTCGACCCACAATGCAAAGTCGAAATAGTCGAATTACTGAAGGAGTTCAAAGATTGCTTCGCTAGGGACTATGATGAGATGCCTAGTTTGAAGAGTGAACTTGTCGAACATAAGTTGCCAATCAAGCCTAGGAAGAAGTCTGTCAAGCAAAATCCAAGACGGTTCGCCCCAACAATCCTCTAAAAAATAAAATAGGAGATTGAAAGGTTGCTTCGATGCAAGTTCATTTGTACTGCCAGGTATGTCAAATGGTTAGCTAATAGTGTACCAGTTATAAAAAAATGGTTCTTTAAGGGTTTGTATTAAATTTAGAGATTTAAATACTACAACCCCTAAAGATGAGTATTCGATGCATGTGGCAGAAATGCTAATCAAATCTGTTGCAGGACATGAATATCTCAGCATGTTAGATAGGTATTCTGGATACAATCAAATATTCATTTCTGAAGAGGATGTCCCAAAAACTTTTTTTCGATGTCTAGGGGCCTTAGGCACCTATGAATGGGTAGTAATTCCTTTTGGCTTAAAAAATGTTGGGGCAGCCTATCAACAAGCAATGAATTCGATCTTCCATGATTTTATAGAAAAGTTTATGCAAATTTATATTGATGATATTGTTGTTAAGTCTATTTCAGGGAAAGATCATATTGACCATCTTCGACACTCCTTTGAAAGGATGGGAAACCATGGTCTTAAAATGAATCCTCTTAAGTGTGCTTTTTGTGTACAGGCAGGGGATTTTTTATGCTTTGTGGTTCACCAGAAAGGGATCGAAATCAATCAAAATAATACCAAAGCCATCATGGAAGCGAAAGCTCCATCAACAAAAAAGTAGTTGCAATCCCTGTTAGGCAAGGTTAATTTCTTGAGGAGATTCATATCAAACCTAAGTGGTAAAACGCAAGCCTTCTCACCTTTGTTTCGAATTAACAAATATGGGTTCGAATGGGGCAAGCTCAACAGGAAACCTTCGACAAGATCAAGGAATACTTGGGTCACCCTTCAATTCTCTCACCACCTTGTAGAAGGAAGAGCATGAGATTATACATAGTTATGTCAGACAAAACTTTAGGGAGCATGTTGACTCAAGAGGATGATAATGGTGTCGAAAGAGCCATTTATTACCTTAGTAGAGTTTTAAATGATGCAGAAACTAAGTATAGTACGATAGAAAAATTATGCGTATGCTTGTATTATTCATGTACAAAACTGAAACAATATATAAAGCCAGTTCATGTGTAAGTTTCTTCATGTTTCGATGTTATTAAACACATTTTATCCAAACCTATTTTGCATAGTCGAATTGGCAAATGTGTATTAGCATTGACTGAATATTCTTTAACATATAGGCCTTTAAAGGAAGTCAAAGGACAAGTTATGGCAGACTTTATAGTCGACCATTCCATTAATGAAAATGCATTTAACTATCTTGAGGTCGAACTTTGGAAGTTATACTTTGACGGGTCTAGCCATAAAGATGGGACAGGCATAGGAGTACTTGTTATTTCTCCTAATAGAATTCCAAAAACACTCACGTATAAAGTCAAAGGTTGTTGTTCAAATAATGAGGCTGAATACGAGGCTTTAATAGCTGGACTTGAGGTATTGTTGGAATTTGGGGCAATAAATGTTGAAATAATGGGAGATTCAGAGTTGGTTATAAAACAAGTCACCAAAAGAATACAAGTGCATAAAAGAAAATCTAATTATGTACTTTGTAGTAGTGAATCGACTACTTAAGAATTTTGAAGTAGTTAGCTTTCGACACATCCCAAGATTGGAAAATCAAGTTGCAAATGACTTGGCCCATATTGCATCAGGATACAAAATTTCAAAGGAAAAATTGCAAGATGTGATCGAAGTCAGAGGGAAGGTAGTGTCAGTTGGTTTAACCCCATCAAACTTAGAAGAAATAATCTGGGATACGTTGATGAAGACAACTTCGCCTCTTAGCAATCGACATCTTGATAGATAAAGATTGGAGAAAGCCTATAGTGGAATATTTGCATAATCCAATAGCATCGACGAAATGAAAGGTTAGGTATCAAACTTTAAGTTATATCTTACTGGGTAACAAATTATTCAAGAAGACTCCTGAGGGAATACTTCTCAAATGCCTTAGTGAGTCGGAAGCATATCTGGCCCTCTCAACTATTCACAGTAGGGCATGTGGGGCATATCAAGTAGGCCACAAAATGAAATGGCTTTTGTTTCGACAAGGTATGTATTGGCCTACTATGTTAAAGGATTATATTGAATTTTCTAAGGGTTGTCAAGAGTTCCAAATCCATGATGGCATTCAACATGTCCCTGCGAGTGAGTTGCATTCCATAGTTAAACCATGGCCTTTCAGAGGTTGGGCTTTGGATTTGGTTGGAGAGATTCAACCAGCATCTTCAAAAAATCAAAAATACGCTTTGGTGGGTATTGGATATTTCACTAAATGGGTCGAAGCAATACCTTTGCCAAATGTTGGTCAAGAGGATGTAATTGAATTTATTCAAAAACATATCATCTATAGGTTTGGAATCCCAAAAACTATCACAAAAGATCAGGGGGTTAGTCTTTACTAGTCGAAAGATGCCAAAGTTTGCTAAAGAAATAGGTTTCAAGCTTTTAACCACTACACTGTACTATGCTCAGGCTAATGGTCAAGTCAAAGCAGCAAATGAAGTAGTGATTGGATTGATAAAAAAACATGTAGGGAAGAAACCAAAGAACTGGCATAAGACACTAGACCAAATTCTTTGGGCTTGTCGAACATCCCCTAATGAAGCAACCAATACTACTCCATTTCGACTTACCTTTGGTCATGACACAGTTTTTCTTGTAGAAATTTATCTTCAGTCAGCAAGGATTCAGAGACATCATGAGATTCCGTCTGAAATTTATGAGAACATGATGCTAGATGAACTGGTCGAGTTAAATGAAGAGAGGCTTCATGCTCTAGAATTGATAAAAGGCAAAATAAAGGAGTAGAAAAGTCTTATAATAAAAAGGTCAAAGTTAAGACCTTTTCGATTGGAGAGTTGGTATGGAAAGTGATCTTACCTATGGATCAAAAGACCAGATCTTTAGGGAAATTGTCCCAAAGTGGGAAGGTCATTTTCAAGTTATTAATGTGTTTAATAATAACACATATGAAATTCAAAAGATTGAAGTTGATCAGCGAATCTTAAGAGTAAATGAGAAATATTTGAAGAAATATAGGCCTATCTTGCAAGAGATTCAAGTTAAAGCATGACTTTATTATTATTGAAAGAAGCCAAAATAGGCTAAATGGCCAAAACGGCATACATAGGCTTCAAATTCAAAGTTACATGGATACACGTGGAAGACAAACTACTCATACTTCTTCCAATGCCCTGAGTGAAGATAATTCAACCAATCTTCATCGGTTCATCATCTGAATCATGTTCTTGGATACGACTCTTAGAAGTTTTCACCTTATTACCAGATTTTTTTTGTTGGTCACAGTGGAAGCACTCATGGTGAGTTTTGGATGATGAAGAAAAAACCAACTAGTGGAGTTTTTATATAGGAGAGATTATATGATCATAAAGACTAGTCAAATGAAATATTGGGAACGCTTGGATTTTTCTTAGAAACATGTTCCAAGACCCTAGTATCGGTATTTTCCATAACGTAGGGACTTATGTCGTTGGAGCACATGAATATCAAAGTAAAACGTGTTTCATAATTTAAGGCTTGACTAAGTAATGCAGAATTTCTATAGTTCAAAGATAAAACCTTTGAGGCAGCTGTCGAAGCGCCTAACCATGGGCTTTGCTACTAAAGAAATATTAAAGCCTTGCCAAAATAAAAGTGCAGATCGAAGGTTGAAGCAGAAATAAAAGCAGTTAGATAATGATGCAAAAAAACATCAACATTGTCATCATTACATAAAGACCACAGAAAAGCCATAAAAAATTGTACTCAAAATGCAAAATGAAAAGACAAATGACTAGAAAGGAATGTTTGCCTTCAGCTGAAGGAAAGTGACCTTCTTAGTGTGGAGACGCCTTTCAATCAGACATTTTTCTAACTTGGCTGCCACAAGCTCTCTCTCTCTAAGCGTCGGGCACATCAAGATGTTCCATTGTGCGCTTCAGTTCTCTATACAACTCAGTGTCATCCAACCCCTTCAACTAATTGCTTCGCCTGTCAGCATTGGAGATCTTTATTTGCAACATTTTGATTTTCTTTCTCCGGATGGGAATATCATGTTTGAGGGATGACATATTTGTTTGCCTATCCGTTTTGGCTTTCTACAGCTTCTCCATAAAAGACCCAAATGTGGCTGCTTTTGACCAATCTGCAGCTTCACTCCCACATGTTCTTAAGGTCTTCAGACATCTAGTTCACTACTGCGGTTAACTCCAAGAGGAAGTCAGAGGTTTCTGGTGCAAGAGTTGAGAGGTAGAACTTTTGAAGGGTATCCTTCAAGAAGAGATGGGCAGTTCGATCCGCATCTAAGACACTGAGAATGTCACCCTTAAAGAATTTTACTTTGATTGTTTGGAGGATTAGGCCAACAAAATCATTTGAGGTTGGATCTTCAGAAGCAGTCGAAACACTCAAGCTCCTGTCTGAAGAATTTCCTCTCTTCTCCAGCACTAATCTGACATACTCTCTGGTGTTAGGCTCTCTAAGTTTAGTTAGTTGTGCTTTAGTCATAGTTGCCGCATAGGTCAGAATAATAGCGGTTTTGGGAGAAGTTGGGTTTTCAGCATAACTGGCTTCGACATTCTCAGGAGGACTTTTTTTTCCTCTTCGTCTTAAATTTCCTCCTTTTCTTTATCATCCCTATCTTCTTCTTCATCATACTCAAAATTGTCCCCTTGGTCACCCACAAGCTTAGACTGAAGTTGAGGTCCATCTACGTCATCCATAAAATCTTCTATAGGTTGATTAACGAGATTGGTGCCTGGACTAGCATTAGGAGGATTTTCCTCCTCAGCCAGAGTTTTCTCTTCCTCCATAGGGGTGGTTTCCAGGTTCGTGGGGTCCTGTTTGTTTTGATTGTTATTCTCCTCATGATCAGACCCAGCTATGTGGGACTATTGAGTGGTAGTCTTAGCAGGGAGCTTTAGTTCACCACAGAAGAATGAGGAACTATTACAAAATCAGGTTTATTAATCTCACTTAGAGAGCTTCGCCCATAACCAGGATCAGAGGTAGGGTGATAAGTAGGCTTACCTTGGCTATTAAGAAGAACAGTTTGGGAAATGGTTATTGATTGTGGTGGATTAGAGCCACCGCCATTGGCCTGAAACAACAAATAGGTTGGATAAGCTAACAATCAATAAGCCAAAAAGTTCAGGTAAAAAATAATTCAAATATGAACTTACCTGAGTATCATCAGCGCCTGGACTTGAATTGTTGCTTTCATTTAGGCCAGCGGTCGACTTCGACATGGCCCCTAGGAGTTTGTCTTTTGACACCAGTAGTGGGTGTCTTTTCTAGAACTCTAGCCACCTTTGACAAAGGTTGGCTAATAGTGTCTGAAACCTTAACAAGTTTCCTTTTCTTCTTAAGTTTACCATCTTCAGGGGGAGACAGGTCTTCGCTATCCTCTAATTCGATAACCAGTTGAGCACCTCTCCTCGTCTTCCTTTGAGGTGTTAGAGGAGGTTTGCGAGAAGCTTGAGAAAATAATATAATGTCTCAGAATGATATCTTACAAATTAAATTAGGAAAATGTATGAACATACCTTTATGCCTTCATCCTGTTGGTTGGCTTTCACAATTGTGCTCTTTGAAGAGTTGGACTTCTTGGATACTGCTAAAATACAAGCATAATTACAAGTTAGTAAGGAAGTGGTCAGATAAAGATCACTAAATCGAAGGCCCCAAACCATCATATATTTCGGATTCGATGTGAACATCTTTGATCCCTATATGAAGGTGTCCTTTGAAATTTTCAAGCATTTGTTTAGTCACAACCAACCTTTGAGCTTTGGATTGAGACTGTTGTCGAAGGATTTTGATGGAATCCCCACAGACAAACCAATCTGGAAATTAAGGGCAGGAGCCATTCCAAACTCAACAGTATGCAGTCGAGGAACCTTTGTAGGAAAGAGTTTGAAATCTATTTCATAACATCTCTCAAGAGCAACATTTTGAGGGAGTTTTAACTTCTCCATTTTTTGTAAAAATTTCTCCTTCAAAGTAACATCAGTCTTGCAAACGGTTCGACTAATTACCTTTCTTTGGTCGATAGATAGTTTCAAAGTACTTCTGGAAGGATTGAATCTCTTTGATATGAGTAGAATTACCTTTCTTGACATTCTCCTTCACATCAACAAAAGCTTCATTAATTAAGTTGGAGAAGGATGAAACATCAATAAATTTCTCCTGGTAGTGCTTTGACCACCAGTTGTGGAATTCTTGGGTGCAGAGAAAGCTGGGCTCAAAGTGCACTGATGAAAGTTGAGCTCGATTGGCATGTCGATCAAGTTGAAGTGAGATGCTTGCTTCGTTGAAGTTAGCATCATAAATAATAATGTGTCATTTCTTGTCATAAAGGCACTTGGGATAGCTTTGGGCCAATCCAAACTGTCGAGAGACTAAATTTGGTTGGTAGGCAAACAAAGTTGTTATGCCTTTCACAAAATTCAGCTTCTGGACTAATAATCTAGGAACTAAAAAGGCTTCCCAAATTGATGTTGATTTTGCTTGGTGTTTTTTGGATGAAGGGGGAAATGGTCTTGTGAATCAGGATATAGTTGGTAAGGGCTTCTTGAAGGATTTTACCTTTTTCATTGGGGTTTAGTTTCACTAAACAAGTCCCTTCGACTCTCCTCTACCTAATCTCAGCTGAGTTTTCATTAATAACTAATTTGTTGGGTAGGTTTGCTTTGAAGGTAGCGTTAGGCCACAATTGAAGTTTCCAAATGGAACCAGACAGCTGAAGGGTTCCAATAGAACTCGCATTTTTAAGGAAATCAACACCTTAATTGATTGATTCATAGAGAGAGTTGCCAGGATTAACTCACTAAGGAAGACTCATGTGTTGAGATGCAGTTGGTTAGCCAAAGGCAAATATTTATTGGCAACCTGTAGTGATTTTGAACAAAAAACATACTTACATAGCCACATGGTTAAGAACGCAATGTGCTCTTTATCGTAAACGGTATTGGTTGAACAATCAAAGTGATGTTTCATGAAATTGGTATAAGTGGGTTTGCATGAGGTGAAACCTATAATGTCATTGTAACACCTTTCTACCCCATAAATAATTTATATAAAATATTATCAGATTACGAAAAATAGAAAGGTGTCACACATTATTCAAAACATCAATTAATTCATTGTCTTGTCCTGTAACACGGGTTACACAATCAACATAAGCAAATATGCGTTTTCGCATTGGAATCATACTTGATAATTCAAATTAACTTTTCACTTCCTAAAATAAATTATTCAACCAAAATAACATTAGAGTTTAAAGGATCCTTCAACATAACATGAAAGAGAAAACAAGTCCAATAACTAATTCCCAACCCGGTGTTACATGACACAGAGCAGGACGAAACTCCAACACAACTCCTAAATTAATAAAAGACACGCTCCCAGATTCTGAATCTTCTAGTACTGCGGAGCCACTATTTATCATCTGCAAGTTACCCACATAAGAGACAACATTTCCAAGCAGGCAGGGTGAGAAATCATAATTCATTATAATAATATAAGGATATGGAAATTAAATAAATTAAGCACAACAATATCATAAGCATCATCAACAAAATTCAGCATAACACAATCACAAATACATTCTTTTAAATGTGATGTCAACCATAATGGAATACAAAATATGCATGTGGTGTCGATTTTCTCCATTCGATGGACACTTGCCATCAACCCTCCATAAGGGAGCACATCATAATCACCAAATCACTTCAATTCGCACAATGGGATTGAAGCTACCAATAGGCCGAAGCCCCAACAAAATATGCCATGAAATGCAACGATGCTATACTCCTCATAATCACCAAAAATCAACATATGCATCATTCATTTCATGTTCGGTAAATAATCATCATACAATCATGTTTTTCATCATAACAACACACCCTCAACACTCCGTTTATCAACAACTTCATAACATCAATTTATAATTCAATTACGATTAAAATCATAAAACCAATTTAACATTTTCTAAAAACCCAGCACTGAAAATTATCTCACATCACTCATTTTATTTCATCAAATTAAAGTTCATCTCATTAGCTTTCCAACACTCGAACGGGACCTCAATCGGAGTTACGGATCAAAAGTTATGGATTTTTCTAAAATTAAAAATTGCCTCTGTTACAGTGTTAACTGATTAACACATAGGCGTTAACCAGTTAACGCCTCATTTTTCTGCCAAAAAACACGTATTTTCACTGGTTAACCAGTTAACACATATGCGTTAACCGGTTAACACCTGCACATCAACAATTTTTTGCTGTTTTACGAATTCTGCACCAAAATACCCAAATTCCTCATACGAATTTTACTTCATTGCAACCCAAAACTTCTTCCAATCAAAACATTAATCACATACAGCAACAATGCATCAAATACATCATTCTAAATCATTCTAATTCATCAATTCATACTCTTATAACTCAACCTATATCATCAAACCTAACAATCACCCAAAATTACACAAAACCTAATCTATTCACAAACCAAACCCTATAAAACTATAATAAGTTATGGAAACTCCCCATACCTTAGATAATTCCTTGGTTTGACACTCTTCTCTAAAAATCTTAGCAATCCTTCAAGACCTTAAGCTTCCTCTTCTCTTCCTCAAAGCTCTTCTTCACAAAAACATGAAAATAAGAATTTTGATTGTATTCTCCTTCTTTGGTAAAATTATCTCAGTTTATGATTTTCCAAATGTATCCTTACTTTTCTCATAAAGACCACCTTGCCCTTTCTTCAATATATTTTTATTAATAATAATAATAATATAATAATACACCAATTATTTATATTATATAAAAATACTCTTTTTCTCCCAAAATTCTCCACATTTACCAAAACCTCTAAATTCTTTCTAAATCAATTAAATAAATAATCAAATTTAGATTTTTGGGGTGTTACAATCCTCATTGCTAACCTCTGGATCATAGGTGTGGCCAGTTGGTTTAAGCCATGTGATTGCGGCTATGTCGAAGGGATTGGGGGTTATCATCCCACAAGGCAGGTGGAAAGTATAGTGGATATTATCCCAAAAATACAGAGAAGTTGCCAATAGGTTCGAGCAGTAAGGAAGACCAATTTTGACAACATCAGTAGATCATATATTCCCATGTCCTTCCAAGCTTGAGCTTTAACCTTTTCTTATTTGGACAACCAAAGGTCGAAATCTTTGAATGAAGGGACTGCTCTTACCAGTCGAGAACCCTCATTCAGATATTTCTAATCTAGGTTACTAAGAGGAACCTGGTCAGCAGAAGTCTCACCTACATTGGCTTTATTCTTTTGCCCTAATGATTTAGTTCTATGGTAGGTGGAAATAATTCACCCAACCTATTATCATTAGCAGCAACAATAGACAAGGGTCCAAAAATAGCACATTTGTTTTCAGAGATAATGAGAGGGATTATTACTTATGATTCATAGATGTGCCTTTTCTCCATCTGAAGTGGTCCGGGTACAAACTGTTGGTTCTTCACCGACTTGGGCTCAGGAATTTGGGTGAACGGTGGAAGTGGAGTACCGTTGTGAGAGCCTTTATTCTTCTGGATTTTCTTGCTTTGAGAAATGTCTTGAGTAGAAGCCATTTGAGGAAGGTTGGAAGATGAAGAAGTTTATGAGTTCTTTGGAGGTTTGAGAAATGAGATTGTAAAGTTTTGAAAGCGTAAAAGTTTGGAAGTATAGAGAGTGGAGTATTTATAGGCTTTTAGAAGATTAATAGTTTCTCAAATCACCATTAAGATAATTTGGATAGTGGGACGCGTGTCCTCCTAAGGTGTCACTCTAGGGCGGTGGCAGTTATGATTAGACTGCAAAGGCGTGGTTTCAAGAAAATGGCAATGATGGCTAGTAATAAAGTGGTTGTTGAGAAGACGTTTTGGTTAAAACCATTATGATATGATGTCATAGGTGTGATTGGTAAAAGCTGAATAGTTTCTTGATCGTGGGTTGATCAGTTATGGTCATACTTTTGTTTCGTCGAAAGATAGACGTCGAAAGCTATGATCAAAAAATGACTTTTCTGTCAATTTTTTGGCCGAAAGGACATTTGGGGGGGGCAATTTGTTAGCTCCTAATTTCGACGCCTACTTGATTTCAAGAAATATTGATTTGAGGATCATGTTCTTTGGAAGAGTTAAAAAAGGCTTCGACTAAATCCTGATAAAGAGGCCTGAGTCGAAGACAGGCATGGAAAGCAAGGATTTGGACTTAGAATATTTTCTAAGTATAGGAAATGTAATTCGACCGAATGTCCATGAGGGTGTTCGACGCGCAACAGTTGAGATTAAATATTGGAGAGAAACTTATGGTTCTTTCAATTTGAAAAGGGACAAGTGGCGCATATTGGAAGTTCAGAACATACAAAGCGCCAAGCTGCATATTTCTAGGAGTAAACTGCCAATAGTAGTTATCTTTAATTCGTATAAATAATGTAGTTCTAGTGTTAGAATGTGTGTGAATCATATTGTACAAGTTACTCCATAAACACTCAAAGTACCCGTGTATAGAGAAACTAATGAAGGCGAGAATGTACGTGATGAGACCACCACCATATTTCATTTGAATGCAATTTCTATTCAAGTTTTTTACTTTGAAGTTATTTACTTTGCATTCCTTCACTTTCAAGTAAGTTTACTTTTCAGCAATTTATTGTTTTTTTTACTTGTTTTCCGTTACATTTCCTTGCAATTTATATTCCATTGCATTTTACTTTCGACTTTAATTACTTTGAGTCTTGTTTGCTTTATTTTCTCTATTTATCAAAATATTTCATAAAGTCTGTCAAAGAGTTTATGATATTTTCACTTAAAAACAAATTAAAACTAATTAAGCACATGTCCTAGGATCAATCTGGTCGATCATGTGAGTAACTTAAAACATCTTGGTGTTTTTAGAGGACTAACGGTTGTTTACCATTTTTCAGGGTAAACAACTACCATATGTTCGTAAGTGTCTTTGAAAGAAAAAGGACAAGGTATGTTGTTCCACTGCAAAATATCCTCCCTATCTGCACACAGAACAAAAGCCTGCAGCAAACAAACCAAATTTTGTAATTTTTTCCTAACTAATGCATCGTCCTGCTCTGGAAAAACCAAACGCTCTAATACCAACCCCCATTTTGTCCCTCCTCCATGTTCACCACCATCGTTGCTCTTGATTTAGACCTACTATAAAGAATCGAAAACGTGCATGCCAAAGTAACTGAACCCAACCACACAGCGTCCCAAAAAAGAGTTGAATTACCTTTTCCCAAATAAAAGCTAACATAACCGGAAAAATCAAACGGACCTACTGTTGTAATACTGTTGCACTTTAAGATATCGCTCCACCAAATAGAAAAAGTTTTATTCCAACCAGCATACTCTCTTAACACCCAATAAGAGACATTTTTATATCTCGATGTAATCACACTCCTTCAAAGACCATCCGACTCTTTAAGGATCCTCCACTTCCATTTAGCCAACAATGCTAAATTAAATTCCTTGATGCTTTTCTATACCAAGACCTCCCGACGATTTACTTCTACAAACCGACTCCCAATCCAACCAATGAATTTTAGATTAAATGTCATTACTGCCCCAAAGAAAATCCCTCATAATCTTGTCAATCTTCTTCCATACAACAACTGGTGCTTTATAAAAAGTGAGTAGAAAAATAGGAAGATTAAAAAGAGTAGAATTTATCAAAGAAACTTTACCCGTCAACGATAGAATCTCCCCGTTCCACAAAGGTAACTTGACCTTGAATTTCTCTATCAAAGATTTCCATGTAACGACTCTCCTAGGATTACACCCGATAGGAATTCCCAAGAAATTAAACCCTCCGTTTTCAATTTTGCAGCCAAGAAAAATGGACGCTACCATAAAAAATATGAACACTTACGTTCAATCTAATAAGCTGACTCTTATGGTAGTTAACTCTTAAACCCGGAACTAGCTCGAACCCACGCAAGATAGCTTTAATAACTCATATGTTACTCCATCATCCACTTCCCGTCAACAGAGTGTCATCATCAAATTGTATTACATCTTCCATTGTATCGTCGTTAACTTTAAACCTTGAAAAATCACCAATTTTGGAAGCCCTATGGACCATCCTCGTCAAACCTTCGACAACGAGCACAAACAAGAAGTCTCCCTACTTCAAACCTCTATTCATGTCAAAGTCATGAGTTGGACTCCTGTTAACTAAGATAGATAAATGCCCCGAGAAGATACACGTTTCTATCCACTTAAGCCAACGAATTCCAAAGCCCATCTTAATCATCAATCTTCTAAGAAAATTCCAATTCACATAGTCGTACGCTTTCTCGAAGTTCATCTTAAACATGACACATTCCTTTTTCTCCCTAACTGCTAAAAGCTATCACTACTCCATCCAACAAGTTTCTTCTGGGCACAAAAGTCGATTGACTATGAGAAAGCAACCCTCCTATAACTCTCTTTAGCAACCCTCCAGTTGGTCATGCAGGGGTCAGTTAGTCATGTTCCTCTGGGGAGCATGTGGGAGAGCTACTCCAACGGCTATAAGGTATTTGACTGTTTCTTTGGGTCTTCCATGACATAGCACTGGACTGGATTATGCCCGACGATGGGCTAGCCCCAGGTCTAGTCCAGAAAACTTTGACTTTTGGATAAGTTTACTCAATTAAAAGTACTTATAATTAAGTTTCTAAAAATTTTAAATATCTTGAGGCAGAATATTTTTGTCTTAAGAATTAGTCTCAACAATTGTGTCTTAAGAATGCATAGAATAATATCTAAGGATTAACCTCAATAATTGCGCACATCAAATAATATTTGTGTTAGAAAATGACCTATAACTTATTCTTTTCAAATACTTTTCATCTTTGGAAATGCAAACAAAACAGCAGACAACAATTTGAAACAAACAAAAGCAACAGATGCAAAAGTATATAGCAACTGTAGCTACATAAAAGAATTGTGCCATCACTTCATTTCAAATTACACTTCATATAAACAAGCATACAAGATTTACACAAAAGAGTAGTGGCCCATTTGGGACCACTCTTGCACTTTTGTCCTCTTTGCAGTGAGTAACATGTCACAACATTTTCAATTTGTAGATTATGGAATTATATATCATGTGAACCATTCACACACACACCAAAATGTTGTATTTCACCAAAAGCAAAACCTCTAAAACATTGTTTTTTTAAGAGATATAATAATGTGTTGAGTTGGAAGATGGTTTAGATTGGATTATAACCCGAGCTCCCGACGAAAGCCTGTTGAGTTAAAGTCAAAACTTGTCAAACGACGACTCAAAACATTAAGCTTTTAATCATGGTTTGAAATTGCGGTTGCAGTGTTACAGTGTAACAGCAATTTAAAACCATGATTTTAACAATTTTAACAATGTTTTACGAAAACAAGTAGAAAAAGATGAAGTGAACGCTTAACTTTCTTCGATTTTGATCACCTTCTCTTCTTTAAATGAGTTTATCTTTGTAGATTGCTTTTTCTCTGATGAAGGTCTAGTGATGTTTTTGCAGCTACCATTTGACGGTACTGGTAATACGCCTGTGTTATTGATTCTATCTGCCGAGTTTCTTGATCCGTCAGAAATAGGAGATCTTATGGTCGTCGAAGAAGCCTTGACCGGACGCGAAGTACATTTTGAATTTCTGGAGGAGGATGATTCCTCATTGTCTTGTGATTTCAACTCTTTACTTGTCCTGTAAAATCGAGTAAATGTTTTGTTACAGATGAATCATTGCCGACGATGTGACGACGAAAGTCTCCATGTATCACATGCATATCGAAATCAATTGCAAATCTATATAACATATTGAAACCACGAAAGCATCAGCAATCATTCTTAACCATAAGCCATTTTCAGCAAGCATAAATTAAGATCTAAACAAGAATATTAAAGCACTTATTTACTATTAAATATTGTTTTGCTTCAAACAAGAATTTTAAAGCACTTATTCTCAGTTGAATATTGTTTAGCTTTAAAAAAAAAAACAGCAAAGAAATACAAAGAGATTCTCCAGGGCATCATGTTTTAGAATCTTTTACTATAAAACAAGTTCAGAACTGACAAAGTTATTAAAGGGATAGAAGATCTTAAACTGTTTTTCTTTAAATCAAAAACAGATGCTAAAGTGATGTTTAAATTTAAAGACAAGTGAAGAGCATATGCAAAATTTGAAAGTAGAGTTGTAGTGTTTAGTCCTATGTAGCACGACACCTCGGAAAAAAACTGTGAATGTGTCAGTGTCTGTGTCTGAAACTAACACTGACAGTTGTGATTACGTATAATTTATTCACTTTTTCAAGTTATTACCAGTGTCAACGTGTCAGTGTTGGGTTAAAAAAAAAGATTTGAAAGCAAAACCTACCTCTCAGCGTTGAAAGAAGAAGAGCGTTTGAGAACATGATGTTCATCTTCTTCGTTCGCCGTTTTGGACTCGACTAAGCTCCCACTAAAATACTCTTTATCTTCAATTCTAAAGCTTGTCACCTTTGGATTCCCTGCCATGCAATCTAATTCCCCCAACATGACAGAGTTTGAGAATAAGGGAGAGGAGAATTTTGAATGCGAAAATCTAGCCTTATAGGAAGGAATAAGGTCAAGACTATGGTTTTTCACCGATATCGACCCGCAAGAGATCAGTTGCATCAGCAAACTTGAGGCTTTCAGCCTTGTAGTGGTTTGCATTTGAATACCTTCCTCTTCTAGAATCCTAAAGCTGTTCATTCTACTCGCATCAGCTCGAATAAGGGATTCCAAAGTTTCGGTCTTCCCTGCAGAAGACGACGGGCTTGAATTCGAGAGCGGAGGAAAAACAACATCCGTGCGGATTTCTGAATCATCTTTCACTTGTGGCGGTTGGATTTCACATATTTCATTGCAGTCAGATTCTAATGATGTATCCTCGGTCGATACACCTCTAGTACACGTTTTCTGTTTTTGAGGTCTTCTAACACGTTCTTCGGTTTGAGTTGAAGCATCGGATAATCCATCGGCTTTGTAGATTTTATATTCTGTCAACGGTAAACTCTGACAATCACTCTTTCCGTCACTAGACTCAGGAGAAACATTTGAGGAACCGACGTGATGCTCTCTTGGAGAAATCTCATCATCTTGAGAGTTTCTACCTTCTCTTTCGTTCATACTTGAAGAGGAAGAAGAAGCCTCGTCGTGGCTCCTACATGAAACTGGCTCCGGCAACCGCTTTAGACTCGGTAGTTTCACATTGCTAATGGGGCTAAACCGGTCTGCGAGCCGAAAGCAAAAATTCATAATGAGTAAGATTTAGTAAAAACACAAAGTACGAAGATAAACAAATAAAACATGATCTAAAAATATCATTGACCTGAATTCGATTCGCAAAATAGCTCGGAGCCTTTCAGAACATACTCATTACCATGTGCAGGTAGAATTATATCATCTTCACTAAGATCATGCCACACATATCCATTCTTGTAGCTTCTAAAATTACATAACAATCAAACATGAATACAGAATAACACACAATTTGGCCACTTTCTAAAACAATAACAAAGCCTAGAAAAATCGATTACTCCATCGAACTATTATAATAATCTTTAAGTTGTTTTAACATTCATTTCATAGAATTCAAAAGGGAAACAAAGTACCAGTACCATGGTCTTAAATTGCGGTCCGTAACTAAAATATCAGCAAGAGCATCATAACCACAATTTCAACCACATTGTTGCATTTTATAGCGATAACCGCAACTTAAAACCATGACTAGTACAATCGCTATCAAGTCTCGAAATCATTCTTTTGTTTCACACTATACAAAATTGAACACCAATAAGAAACAGTAATTAAAACAAGTTCATCACCTCTTACAAGACCATGAATACAAATCAGCCATGCCTCTACCTCTCAAAGCATCAAGTTTATCAATCACATCTGCACACACAAACACAAACAACTATGAGCCTGAATTGACTTATTAAGAGCTTATGAAAACAATTTATTTCCAAAAAAGTAGGAGGTTCAAATTAAGCTATTTATCCAAACAGACCTTAAAAAAATCCCCAAAATAAAGCTTTTACCTCTCAAAAACAAACCATCAGGGGATTTAATTGGAACCTCCATGAAATGAGGATGTTCAAGCTGTCTATTCCTGCAAAGATAGTAAACAACAGGAACCTTTCTGTTCTTGTAATACTTAGGGGGTTTCTCCTTCCATACTTTAGACCTCTCAGGACTCAATTGCTGCCTATACTTTTTCACTACCCTTGCTTCCATTTCAATTTTCAACAACCCCACAACAAAAACTTGATAAAAATTCAAACTTTCTTCTACAAATTCAATAAAAACGTTAAAGGGTGGGTGAATTCTCTACCAGTATTTAAAAAAATCAGATCTTTAATGTTGAACAATAAAAAGGGTGGTAATAAAAAACAATAAAGGAAAGATCTTTAGTACCAATGAAGTGGTTTGAGAGAGTGTATGAAGGAGTGTGTTGGTTGAGGAAATTAAGGGACAGAGGGAGAGTGTGGTTTGAAGTTTGATGAGAGTTGAGAAAAAATTGGAATTGGAAAAGGGACAAGAGAGAGAGAAGGTGAGTAGGTTGTTCCTTGTTTCGCGGTAATGTTTTGGATGTGATTTGATTTTTGATGGACTCTGGCAAAGTTTTAAACTGCTTTTACTCTTACAACAATATGGTAATTACAGCAAAGTTAAAGAAAAGATAGAAGACACTTGTTAATATAACATATATAAGTAGAAATTTATTGGTGTTTTTAGTAAAACAATCATTAAGTTTAATTAATTTAAAAGATTAATTCAAAAAAAAATCTCAAAACAATCTATCATATATTAATAAACTATATTCTGGGTGTAAAGAAAAAATACAATGAAAAGTGTGTGATATGGTTTTAAAACGCTTGAATAATAACTAATATAATGTAAACAACAAACTTTTGATAAATATAAGGAAGAATGATCGAGGTAAACGAACTAAATGACGTTATATCATAAATATTTTGAAATATAAAAGATTTGAAACAAATTTAAAGAGTGATAGACTCACATTTCTCACAAACTATTTTGCTTAATGATTTGGATACTCTAATTCTATAGAGAATGAAAAGAATTTTGTAACCTCGATTACTATGCATAAGCCTAAATTATATATTAGTCCTAAAATAATTGTCGACAACGTTCGCTGGTTATATGTTCGACGTGTAACTTACTACGTGGGGTTGCTTTGCTCTAACTTGTTTCCATGCGTCTTCGAAGAGAAATTGTTAATAATCAAACAAAACATGGTGATAATTACGTTGATAACTGTTTTTGAACGTTTTAACTGCCCTTGTTGGAGGCTGAGACATCTTTATATCACATAGTCTTTGGACTTGAAAAATATCTTAAGTCTTTAACACTTAAAAGCGTTGACTTCGACGTCGTGTCGAAGGGTTACTATGTGATATTTCAAGATTCTTAACATGTTTGGAAGAGAGAGTGATCATAATCTTGTGTATATGTTTCTGAGACTCGTCCAAACCATTCTCGATCTCAACTCCACTTACAGGTCATTCGAACCAACAGGTCGATACAGTTAATATGTCGAAGCTTTTAGCTTAAACTTTAGACACTTGGTAATGTCAATGTAGTTATGACCATTAATTCGTAGACTTTTCACTCAGCTAAAAATCTCATGCTAACAGATGCCCCCCAAAAAAGGACACTTTTGATCATACGTATCAAATGGAAGAAAGGTGGTGTTTTTAGTAATTGTCCGACAATATTTACCATAGTTGCACATGTCACATCAATTAGACGTTTTAAGTCATCATGACTATTTTTCATCAAATTGTCAATGCCGCAGACATTCGTGGGAATTTCCATCATGGCTCTGCTTTCCTAAGACAATTGGGTCCACGCGATTAATCCACATTAAAGAAAATGTTTAATTAAAATTTCTTTAAGAAATTCAAAATGCCAAGTGTTCGCTTGTGTAGTGCCACTTGTCACATTTCGTTGGGGGGAAACTGAAACGTATCTTCACTTGTCTGAACATTTTCATTTTCCACTTCCTTCTTCTTTTCCTTCCAAGCCCTAACCTCTCAGAATTTCAAAAGCCTTTCATTTTCATCTTGAGTAATTTTTTTAGAGAATAAAATGGCATATTCATCTTCGTCAAAACATCTAATTTCGCCTCTTATTTCTGACATTAGCGCTCCCATTGTTATTGGTAAATACAATTACGCCGACTAACATCTTAAAATTACCAAAGATCACATCGACTAACATCTTAAAATTATTCTAAAGAAACATATTATCCAGGTACATGATCCCACAAGATGTCATAATAAATAATAAAACACAATTCATACATAGGAACTTCAAGAAGCTTTTAGAAGACTTGAAGGTCAATAAGAATTTCACGTTAGTAGAGCACCCCAAACTAGCGTGCTTGTTGAGGCGGATAACCGAGTAGTTTTGAGAAGGTCAAAGTGGAGACTTGAAGCAGCCAAATACAATAATAGTAGTGGCTAAAAAGAATAATCAAGTTTTATTGGGATAATTTAAACCTGAGGGCCTCGTGTTAAGATGAAAACTCCGGAGATGAAAACTTATAGCCAATTAGGAAGGATCGTGCATGATCAAGACCACCACAAGAATTGGAGCTTACACTCTACAGACTTTGACTAGATAATCCATCATAAGGACATGGAATAGTGCAAAACTCAAAAGGTATGATAGGCATAACTAAGTATTCCAAAGTCCAAGGAAAAGGTTGCAATCATCCATACTCTAATGTAATATTTTAAAATAAATTATACAATGCTCTTTGTTGGAATTATTTTAAATTTTTAAAGAAGAAAGTTTGGAGCAAGGTAATTATGGGCTACAAAGCCATGACCGACACACTTCGATTTTGGTAGCAAGCCACTCCAGATCGTAGGTGGTGAAATCGTGATATGAATAACTCAAACCATACTCAAACTTGGGGGGAAAGGAAGAGGACTCGGCCTTTAGTCAGGCATGGTCCTCTCCGACATCAAAACTTGCATCAATTCCCAACAAAGGGACGAGAAAGATTATATGATGAAACAAAATTACAGGCGAACAAAAAATGAAATGAGCCATAGAAAAATAAAATTATGAAACAAAATTGTAGGCAAATAAAACGATGAAACAAAATCATAAGTGAATAAAGTGATAAAACAAATTTGTAGACAAACAAGCAATGCAACACACTAGACAAAGAAAAAAATAAAAAAATAAATTACCATGAAGTAAAATCCTTTTCAAAGTAAATTACAAAAATCCTTAATGACATCAATAGATTACAAAATCACTCATCTTCATCTTTAGGTCCCCTTCTTATTCAGTCTTCTTTTGATCACTATATATCTCTCCAATTCGTAATTAACGAATTGTGTCAATGTAGTTATGACCATCAATTCGTAGACTTTTCACTCAGCTAAAAATCTCATGCTAATAGATGCCCCCCAAAAAGGACACTTTTGATCATACGTATCAAATGGAAGAAAGGTGGTGTTTTTAGTAATTGTCCGACAATATTTACCATAGCCTGCACATGTCACATCAATTAGACATTTTAAGTCATCAGGACTATTTTTCATCAAATCTTCATGTCGCAGACGTTCGTGGGAATTTCCATCATGGATCCACTTTCCTAAGACGATTGGGTCCACGCGATTAATCGACATTAAAGAAAATGTTTAATTAAAATTTCTTTATGAAATTCAAAATGCAAAGTGTTCGTTTGTGCAGTGCCATTTGTCACATTTCGTTGGGGGGAAATAGAAACATATCTTCACTTGTTTGAACATTTTCATTTTCCACTTCCTTCTTCTTTTCCTTCTAAGCCCTAACCTCTCAGAATTCCAAAAGCCTTTCATTTTCATCTTGGGAAATTTTTTTAGAGAACAAAATGGAATATTCATCTTTGTCAAAACTTCCAATTTCGCCTCTTGTTTCTGACATTAGTGTTCCCACTGTTGTTGGTAAACACAATTACGTCCCTAAGCCTCCAATGGAAGAGGAGAAAATGATGATCTAGGCTTCTCAGATACTTGTCTCTTTCTCCATTTTTGGTATTATTCATGTCTTCTTAGGTCCTTTCCCCAAATCCTCTGGAAAACCTGAACAATTAAACAAGTTATTCCCTTGTCACTATGGCCATAAAACCAGAGTCTTTCAAGACAAAACTTATGAACTAGGGTTCATGAGTTCTCCAAGAATCATATTTTATGCTCTTCCTTCTCCAAAGAATGAGATATATATTGCAAGGCTAAATAAAGTAGAGACAAAGAAAGCACAGTTCTTGAAGAATCAAGAAATTTATAACTTGATTCAGATATCAAGAATGGGTTTATCATTCAATCCCAACACGCTAATCGCAACCCTTCTCTTCTGGGAATGGTGAGTCCCACATTGTTTAACATAATTGCAATAACAGGTATTCACCCCCATCAACAAAACATTCGACCCCACTCTGATAACTAACATTGAACCAGTCTTTGACTTAAACAATGCAACTTATAAACATTTGTATAAGACTTATTGGAAAAAAAATTGTCCATATCCCTTAGGTTTTGATGATAACAAAGTACTTAAATAACAATTGGGTATATTAACATATGTTCAAGTGTGCAGGCTCATAAGCTTAAAAATTAACTTAGGAAAAACTCTAATTTGAGCATATGAAGAGAAGCATATGGACTCAGATTCTGAAGGATCAAAATATGATGCCTCGAAACTTAATATCGTAGCTTCTTGTGACAACTCATATTCTGAAAGACCTAAGCTAGGGGTACTCTACTTTTGATCAGTACTTTGTCTCCAAAGTAGATCGATTTTGTCAAAACCAGATTATTGAAAAAGTCAACTTAAGTTTCTTAGGATAAGTGAATTCCTCAGCATCCATTGTTGCAAGTACTAGGGCACCGCCTGAGAAGGCTTTCTTGACAACATAGGGGCCGTCGTAATCCGGAGTCCATTTTCCCCGAGAGTCGGTGAGGAAAGATTGGATTTTATTGAGCACGATATCTCCTTCTTAGAAGACACGAGGTCGAACCTTTTTGTCAAATGCTTCCTTCATCTATTGTTGGTATAACTAACCATGACATAGGCCAGTCATTCTCTTTTCTTCTATCAGATTAAGCTCGTCAAATCTGCTTTGGCACCACTCAACTTCTATGATTTTGGCCTCCATAAATATCCTTAATGATGAGATTTCAACTTCTTTGGGGAGCACTACTTCCATTCCATATATGTAACACCCAAAATATTCACAAGAATTTTTAATTTAAAATCAGAGTTATTAAAAAACACAATTTAGTTTGAGCGTCACATTCACTACAAACACACGGTTCAATTTGATACGTATTACAAAATATTTTTACTTGCCGCGAAAATCTCTAAAGAAACATAAAATGAGATTCAATAGCAACATGTTTTTCTTAAAACGAATAAATAAAGGAAACAATCATCGTCCCGACATCCCTAAAGTATGTATCAGAGCCTACTCCTCTAACGTGAAGCACATGACTTCACCAACCACGCACTCAAGTATTCCTAATCACCTGCACCACCAACAAAGAGGTAGCATTCAAACAGAAGGGGTGAGATACTTACACCAAAAAAAGGGAAAAAATACGAATAAAAACAAGTATTATCAAGTAATTCACCACTTCTCATCAATCAACAATTAAACAAATACACTGAAACACATAATTTATATTATGCATACAAACCACAACTTATACAAATGAGACTCTACCAATTCTATGCATGTGGTACCATTTATCGATCCCTATTTCATGATTCAGTTCTCGTCGGAACTCTCAACCCCTATTTCATGGTCCAGTATGATCCTTATTTCATGAGCAAACCCTTGACCCCTACTTCATGATCATGTACAATCCCTATTCTATGACCGCACCAGCATCACAACGATCCTCTTTGGGATTTGAATGGACATACCCTACCTTGGTACACCATTCCCAACCATGCATATGTCATGCACCATCAATAACAATATGCGTGTTTACAATAACTATTTCATGCAATCAACATCAACAACTAACATATAACAACAACTACGACAACACCAAACAACATCCACAACATGCATCATCAACTATAACAATATATATCAACATCAACTACAACATATAACAATATAACAATGTACATCAATAGTTACAACAACATATATCAACATCAACGTTATGTAACAACAACAACACATAGCAACATCAACAACAAGTATACATACTAACTCATGTTTATATTAAGTTATGCTCATTGTCTCTCTAAACAAGCTCATAACAACTCCATATGTGTTCCTAACATCACTACATCAATCCCCATCCGTTAATATATCAATTAAAGAATTTTAGAAATTTTTTACATAATAAACATAATTTATTTTTCATTCCAGGTCTCGCTAAGTGAAAGTCCTGCTCGTTAAGCGAGAAACTCTCTGCCAATTAAGAAGGGTTGAAAATTCTCACACGCTCGCTAAGCAAGCTGCGACTTGCTAAGCGAGGAATGTGATTTCTGCAGTTTTCCCTTTGTGAATCAGCCAAAACCCTGCTACGATTTCTATACCCAAAACCATTCATAAAGCCAGAAACACACAGAATTTTCACCATATTCCATACGATTGACCATCTACTCAAACAATTACCACAATATTAACAACTTCTAATGATCTAACATGCTTTTTCATCAAAATTCTCCCAACCTCATGTCTTCTACTCAACAATATTATGCCTAATATCCCTATTATAAAACCCTTAGGAGATGAAGAAATCTCACCCTTACCTTAATTTGACGAACGATTTCCTTCTCCTAGCCGGAATTTCTTCTTCAAGCTCTTGCCCTATCTCATTCCTTCTTCTCTCAAGTGTTCTCAACCACGATCAGTTGTCACGAACTGATTCTCTTTTCCTAAATTTCAAACATAACCCTTAGACCCCAACTAAGGATTACCCATCTCGTCCTCACTATTCCTTCACCAAATTATCATTCTATTATTTCTCTTCATATTTCCAATATTTTTATTTATTAAATATAATATAATTCATTTAAATTCATATCATATTAAATAATATCATAATTTTTTCCACACACTACCAACTTCGCATCACACACAATACACAACAATTTCAATTATTTAAATTAAACAATTAAATAAATAATCGGGGCGTTACAACTCTCCCCCATTTAGAACGTTTTCATCCTCGAAAACTTATCTCATATGAATAAACTCGGATAAGACTCTTGCATCTTACTCTCCAATTCCCAAGTCATGTTCCCACCTGCAGCTCCTCTCCATACCATCTTTACAAGAACAATTTCCTTGCATCTCAACTGCTTTACCTCACGATCATCAATTCGTTCTGGTAGTGCTTCAACCGTAAGATTATCTCTTACTTCAACTTCATCCATCAGTATCACATGTGACGAATCCGGAACATACTTCCGAAGCTGCGAAACATGGAATACATCATGCAAATTTGATAATCATGGTGGCAATGCCACTGTATAAGTTGTTGGTGTAAGCCCTAGAGGCCAATACTTTTGGTCCTTGTATCGAATTATTTATTAATAAAAGGTATTTCTTTATTATGTTTGTTTTTCCAAAATGATAAAGTCCCTAGAATAGCTAGTTCTTTTAATGAAATATTAAGCGTGACTTAATCATGAGATTCCATTAAATATAAGGACATTATTCTTAAAGCATCCATAGTCGAGCTTTAATGTGAAATGGGATAGCCTTAAAGCATTAAGACTATTATGTAGATAGACTGATGATCACATCTCATGGATCATGGATAAGGAGTTATCAAGTCTTGACATAAGTATGAATATTATGAGTAATATTTATACTGGATTGACCCATTATGAGAGTACTACATAGAATGTTATGCAAAGTGTCATAAGTTACTCTCATGGTGATAGTGGTTCATACCACCCTTCGACCTGAAAATACCATGGACCCTAGATGTAGAGTCAAGTACTTTATTGCTGATCAAACATTGTTCGTAACTGGATGATCATAAAGACAGTTGATGGGTACTTCACAAAGCATGTTGAGGGACATGAGTAACCTAGATGAAATTTGCCCATCCAGCATAACAGAATAAATGTCTAAGGGCCCAATATAGAATTGGACAAGGATGACACGGTACATGCCTTGTGTTCAATATAGATATAAGGGCAAGAAGGTAATTGTACACACAAATACTATCACAAAAGGTTTTGTCATATCACATGACAATTTTGTGATATGGGTAGCAGTGATGTGTTGCTAGATACCACTCACTGTTTATTATATTAAATACATGATTTAATATAATTGCCAATGTTGCGAAATCCTACAGGGTCACACACATAAGGACAGTTAGAGGAGAGGTGGAATAAATAAGGTACACCGTAAGGTACGGTGCACTAGAATGAAATACGGAATATGGTAAGGTACCATATGATATAATAATAATAGTTATTATTAATTTTATAATAGTTATAAAATATAATAATAATAATAATAATAATATGGTTATTATAATAATAGTTATTATAATAATATAATAATAGTTATTATAATATTATTATTATTATTGAGTTGGACTTTTAGGTTAAAGCTCACACAAGTAGTTCTATAAATAGAACCCTTATGAAAAAGCTCAATAGTAGTTGTTTTTGAAACCCTGATCGTATTCCTTTTTCCTCTCCTTTCACTCTAAACCTTCATTTGTAACCAGCTAGCACTGTGATTGAAGGAAGTTGTTCGTGTGGACTGATTAGAGGCGTTGTTCGTCGTACAATGCTCGTGATCAAATCAGAATCAAAGGTTTTAAGCGCCACAAGAGGTAAATATTTTATCACAGATCATGCCCTTTCGTAAGGATCTCTAAAGGGAAATTATGTTTTCCGCTGCAATTTATTATAGCTATTTCCCTTCATAAGCAACAGTTCAAACTCTTGCAGAAATATGATACGAAACAATAAATCGAGGAGTAAGCTTTCTCGACTTCAAAGTTCGCCCAACACCGGTCACCAGAGTAACCCTCAAAAACACATGATCTCCTTCTTAAAATTCAAGATCCTTCATCCTCTTGTTGTGATAACTCTTATGTCTGCTATGTGAAGTTCTCATCTTATCTCGAATCAACTTCACCATCTCAGTAGTCTATTGCATGATATCAGGTCCAAGTACAACACTTTCGGCAAACTCATGCCAACATAAATGTGTTCGACATCTTCGACCATAAAGTTCTTCAAAAGGCACCATTATGATACTAGAATGATAACTGTTATTATAAGTAAACTCAATCAACAGCAAGTAACTATCCCAAGCACCTCCTTTTTCAAGCACACAAGCCCTCAACAAATATTCCAAATATTGTATAGTTCTCTCTATTTGCCCATCAGTCTGTGGATGATAAGTTGAACTCAACTTCAACTTCGAACCTAATGCCTCTTGCAAACTCTCCCAAAATCTAAAAGTAAATCTCGGATATCTATCTGACACGATACTCAAAGGAATCCCATGCAACTTCACAATCACACTGATATATATCTCTGCCAATCTGTGCAAAGAATAAGCAATACCAATCGGAATAAAATATGTTGACTTTGTCAACCTATCAACAATCACCCAAGTAGCATCATGCCCTCTCGGAGTATTAGGTAACCCCGTAACAAAATCCATTGAGATACTATCTCATTTCCACTCTAGAATATCCAACGGTTGTATCAAATTAGCAGGTTTCTGATGTTATACTTTTGACTTCTAACAAGTTAAATAAGCATAAACGAACTGAGCCATATCATGCTTCATATCGGGCCACCAAAATATCTTCTTCAAATCTTGATACATTTTCGTTGCTCCCAGATGAATACTCATACTACTTCTATGCCCTTCTTAAAGAATCATTCTCTTCAATTCAAGATCATCAGGAATACAAAAACGCTCCCGAAACCTTAGTACCCCCTGTTCATCAACTTGGAATTCATTACCTCCAGCCCGTTCATCACTGACCATCAAGTCCACCAATTTCACATCAGAATTTTGACTCTCCCGTATACGATCGAGAAAGTCATTATTAACCTTCAACATTCCCAATATTACACTGTGATGTGTCTTTTCGTAACGCAAACTCATATCTCTAAAATGTTCAATCAACTCCAATTCTCTAGCCATATTGATCGACATATGCAATGTCTTCCGACTTAAGGCATCAACCACAACATTAGCTTTACCGGGATGATAATTAAAACTGAAACCGTAGTCCTTCAAGAATTCCAACCAACGTATTTGCCTCATATTCAACTCTTTCTGGTCAAACAGATACTTCAAACTCTTATGATCATTATATACTTCAAATCTCGAACCGTACAGATAATGCCTCCAAATTTTCAATACAAATACCATAACTGCTAGTTTCAAATCATGGGTAGGATAATTCCTCTCATGAATTCTCAACTGTCGTGAAGCATACACCGCCACATGGCTGCCTTGCATTAACACTCCACCCAAACCCATCAAAGAAGCATAATAATAAACCACAAATGGTTTATCTGGTTTTGGTAAAGTTAAAACTGGAGCGGTAGTCAACTTCTTCTTTAGCTCAATGAAACTCTGTTCACACAGGGCGTCCCACACAAAAGCTTTATCCTTACAAGTTAATTGAGTCAATGGAAGTGCCAACTACAAAAAACCTTCAATAAACCTTCGGTAATAACCAATTAACCCTAAAAATCTTCTAATTTCGATCACCGACTTCGGAGTCTCCCATTGTAGAACTGCATCTACCTTGGATGGATCCACAACAATTTGTTTTCCCGAAATCACATGACCAAGAAAACTCACATCCTTCAATCAAAACTCACATTTTGATAGTTTCACATATAACTTCTTCTCTTTCAACACTTGCAACACAATTCGCAGATGTTCAACATGCTCTTCTTCTAACTTAGAGTAAATCAGAATATCATCTATAAAGACAACAACAAACTGATCCAAATAATCATGAAAAATCTGATTTATATATTCCATTAATACTCCAGGCGCATTAGTAACTCCAAATAGCATCACGTATTCATAGTGTCCATACCGAGTCCTAAAAGCGGTCTTATGCACATGTTCATCTTTTACTCTTATCTGATGGTAACCCGATCACAGATCAATCTTGCTAAACACACGAGCACCAACCAACTGATCCATCAGATCATCTATCCTTGGAAGTGGATATTTGTTCTTAATTGTCACCTTATTCAGTTGCTTATAATCAATACACAATCTCATACTACTGTCTTTCTTTTTCACCAACAATACCGGAGCTCCCCAAGGAGACACACTTGGTCTCACAAACTTCTTTTCTAATAGTTCCTCTAATTGTTTCTTCAACTCAGATAACTCGGAAGCCGACATACGATATGGTGCCATCGAAATAGGTCCAGTTTCGGGCATAAGATTAATACTGAATTTCACCTCTCTCTCTCCAGCGGAACATCCACAATGTCATTTGGAAACACTTCAGGAAAATCTCTTACCACTAGAAGTTCGCCAATTGCTATTTCATTTTCCACCGATAAAGACGCAAACAATGCCAATACTTGCGCTTCTTTGTTCAAAAGTTCTTTCAACTCTCGAGCAGATAAATAACCAGCTTCTTCTTCCTCTTCACCAGGAGTAAGAAATTGAACTGACTTGCTGAAACAATTAATGTGAACATGATTGAACTTCAACCTGCTCATTCCCAAAATCACATCTAAACCTCACAATGGCAAATAAATCAGATCCACACCAAAGTCCTTACCATATATCGATAAATAACAGTTTAAACAAACTAGAGAAGTAGTTAACGACCCATCATCGGGAGTCTCAATAACCATTTCTCCTTTCATAGGGGAAACAACAAGTCCTAGTCTTCTCACACAGTCAATAGAGATAAAACAATGCGTAAAACATGTGTCAATCATAGCAATCAAAGGCATATTATTAATATAGCAAGTAGCTATGATCAATCGATCCTCACTAGAAGCCTGTGTTCCTGTCAAAGCAAACACATTTCCTCCAGTCACAACTTTCTTTGGTTTCTGACAATGAATGTTGATATGCCCTTGCTCTCGATAATTGTAGCAAGTAACCAGATTAGTCTTGCACTCTGCAATCAAATTTCCAGGTTGACCATACTTGAAACACTTATTCACGTCACTCGTACACTCACTGATACGATGACCCAGTTCACCGCACTTGTAACACTTCAGAGAAGCAGGAGCACCTCCCCCACTTGGCCTCTTACCCTCAACTTGTTTCTGCTTACCTTTATCAGCTAGAGCTGCATAAGGCTTCCCACAATGCATTTGTTGCTTTCCTCTTCTCTTAGCCAAACTCTTGAAGTGATCTGATCGAGCCTTGTTGTCTTCTTCAAAGATTCTACAACAATCAACTAAATCAGGAAATCTTCTGATCCTTTGATAACCAATTGCCTTCTTGATCTCAAGCCTCAAACTATTCTCGAACTTAACACACTTTGAGAACTCAATAGTCACCTCACTATAGTGCGGATAAAACTTTGCCAGGTCAAAAAAATTGGCAGCATACTCTGTATAGCCTTGACTTTGAGAACTCAACAGTCACCTCACACATTGAATAGCCTCGACTTTGTCAGGATCGACTTAGATTCCTTTTTTATTGATGATGAATCCTAGGAGTTTTCCTGACTGGACACCAAATGTGCTCTTGTAAAGATTCAGTCGTAGTTTGTATTTTCTCAGACGTTGGAACAATTTACGTAGATGTTCAATGTGTTCCTCTTTAATCTTCGACTTGGAAATCATGTCTTCGACATATAATTCGATATCGTTATGCATCATGTCATGAAAGAGAGTCTTCATTACCCTTTGATAGGTTGCACCAACATTCTTTAATCCGGACGACATTACTTTGTGAGAGAAGGTGCCCTATGGCATGATGAAGGAAGTTTTCTCCATGTCTTCGGGTGCCATTTTGATCTGGTTGTAACCCAAAAATCCATCCATGAAAGAAAATACCTTATATTTTGCAGTGTTATCCACCAGCATGTTGATGTGCGGTAAGGGGAACTCGTCTTGTGGACTTGCTTTGTTGATATCCATATAGTCTACACAAATTCTAATTTTTTCGTCCTTCTTTGGTACTGACACAGTGCTTTCCAACCATGATGTGTGTTTTTCGCAAGTATACGAACACGTCAGAGTAATATAAAAGATTGCCGAATCCACAGAGACCAAGTGTCAATCTATCGTACCTGTTGTTATGGTGTGTATCTAAGGCAATTGAATATAATGGTTTTAAAGAGTGTGCAATGGTAAATAGAATAATAATTTTAAACAATTAATAAAGACAGGCTCGAATGTAATTCACATAATCAATTGATAATCTGATACTTGTTAATAGAACTACTTATGAGCAATGTTTTCCACTTTGAAAAGAACCAATTTAACAGGAACTGTCGCTTTCGCATATTCAGAACCGAGTTGTACTCTCTAATCAACCCCTCCTATTGTCACGGATAAAAAGGTGCGTACTGCATTAGAGTAGTAAACCTATTTTTAAGAAATATAGTATCTTAACTAAGTTGAAAAGTATTTTAACTTGGATTTCTTAGCAAAAAGAGGTTCTCACGAACCAGACTCTAAACTTCTTAACGCGTCCGAAAATGGTTTTAAAATATCTTTTCTTTATAATCCAAAAACTCCTAATGAACTAGACAAAGCGCTTTTGGCTATTTTTGAAATAGTTAAAAACAATTAAACTTAAATTGAAAGTTAAAATAGCCCTTAAGTGTTTCTACGAACAGTTGTACGGATTACCGGTTCAATTATGATCCTTACATTCTAACCTTTATGGATTTAGTTAGACATGGTAAAGTAAAAGTTCATTTTATTATTTTTCATAAAAATATTTAGTGCGAGTGCAGAAAGTAAATAAAAGTAGTGCGAGTGCGGAAAGTAAATAAAAGTAGTGCGAGTGCGAGAAATAAACGAAAGTAAAGCGAGTGCGAGAAATAAAATTATTTAAAGCGAGTGCGAGAAATAAAATAAAGTAAAGCAATGCGGAAAGTAAATAAAATAAAGCGAGTGCAGAAAAATAAAATACGAACTGGAATTAAAATGACGGCAGGATTAACTTCCTCCCAGAGTGCTCCAAAACTCGATCACACAGACGTATACAGACTCGATCACTCGATTGTAGTAACACCCCGATGTGAAGTGATTACTACTTTAAAACTGATATATGCCTAAGAGATTCTAAGTTTGGATGATTGAAAACGAAAATCTAAGGCCCTATTTATAGGAGAACAAATAGTAAGAAAAGACCAGGATGCCCCCTCCACTAAAAAGTGGAGGGAAACCACTTTTGCCTTGTGGCGCCTGCCATGAGTGAATTTTGGTGGAGAGAGTGGGGATCGTGGGCTCTTGCAGTTATGGAGTAGTCTTGGGACGTGGCCACGTCATGGTTGACCCCATGGCGCCAGCCATGGTGGGTGCCGTAAGTGAAAAAAGTTGAATTTCTTGATTTTTGTCCGTTTTAGCTCCTTTTTCGCTCCTTTTCTCGATTTAGGCCCCGATTACATAAAAAACCTGAAAATAAAGAAAAACAAAGTAATAACATAACAAAATAGCAATAAAAACTAAGAATGCATGCGAAATCGGAGTCAGAAATACGGTGAAATTTAGTGTTATCAAACCACTGAGGATATTCTGAAGTAGCAAGGAAGCTAACATCGATCTGCTTCTAGACTTCTTCCTTGATTTTGATAACCATATTTGAATGAGTTTTTCTCAACCTCTGTTTGACTAGCGAGCATTATGGCTTTAATGGTAAGTGATGCTCCACGATGTCGGTATCCAACCCTGGCATGTCCTGGTAAGACCAAGCAGACACATATGGAAATTCTTTGAGTAATTAGATCAGGCTTTTCCTTTCAGTTGAGATAAGTAGTGCGTCGATCTTGACTTTTTTTCTCTCCTCTTATGAACCTAAGTTAACTGTTTCCAACGGTTCTTTGTAATGTTGAATGGAATTCTCCTCGTGTCTGAACAGTTTGGAGATCTCTTCTGGATTTTTTTTCGTCATCTTCCTTTTCATCTACGAGTACCGGGAACTCAAAGTTTGGATAAGGCATTAGATCACGTGTTTCAACGGGGTTTAAAATAGTTAATCTGCGCGATGATGATATTTATAAAACACATTTAGAGAATTCAAAAGAAGTTTATGCGAATTAATATTTAAAAATGTTTTTTTTGTTGTTTTTAGGGATTACCATTTTCTGAAAAAACAAAAAGGGAAAATAGAAATAAATGCGAAAGAACAGAATGATATTTTATTTATGATTTGTCGATGCTTGAAACACACAGCCCTATAAAACAAAACTTTGTCACTTTGGGCTAAGTGAAGAGGATATTTACAACAATTAAGCCCTATAAAACATTCCTTGTGTTCCGGGAAAGATGAAAGGTCAAAATAAAGACTAGGCAATTACTTTGGAACATGAACGATGTTCGGGACATCACTAGAGACCCAATCATAACGAACTCCGATGGAGATGCAGAATTCTGGAACTTGTCTTTCCAGAGTATCATTTGTGATAACATTGATTTGTGGCGAGGAGGATCTGTGGAGTCTTTCTTCCATGCAACTTGACCATATGAGAAACTATCAGTCATTTCTTCATCGGTATATTCAGAAGAGTTTTCCCATCCAGTTGACTGGATGTCCTCAATGTCGATTCGAAAACTTTCGGGGGCAATTTATTACACTAGGAAGTCGTATTTTCCACTTGGTTGTCCCAAGGTGTCCCAAGTTTCTGTGGGAATTGATGAGTCTTCTTTAGCAATGACGTTCACTTCTGGGAGTGAAAATTTGAGGAAGTATTGTCCTATAATCCTTGCAAATTCATCAATATGATATTGATTGTCTTTCGTATTTTCTAGATAAGGTTCCCATGCTGGCAGATCATCCATGGGATCATAAGAAGTATAGTCAAAGTTGTCAATCATTGGAGTATCTTCCAATGAGTTGTGAGGAGCATGATGTCCTTCATAGATATCTTTGACTTCTAATTTTGGAATATATCTTGGACTGGAGATTGGAAAGTCAAATGGCTTGCATATTTCATCCTGAGACATTTATCCTTCTTCATTGAAATAAATTTTCTATTTGTCATCTGAATCGTCAGAGTCATCCGAGTTATTTTCTTCGACGGTATGAACCTCTTGAGAGATCGGGTGGATAAAGCCTCCACCGTGGAAGAAATCTTTGATAGGACCAAAGCTTTTGTCCTTTTCTGTAGGTTTGGTTATCGTTGCGGAACAACCAAGACCTTTTCTCACTTCATTGTTGATGTGGGTTACAACTTGCTCCTAACCTTTGATATCTTTGCTTTCCAATACTTGGAGAGCATTTTTGTAGGAAGTGATTGACGTTCCTATTTCTGGATGATTCTCATTGCTCATAGAGAGAGCTTGTAATAAAGTTCCAATGACTTCTTCTGGTTCTAGATACGAGAATGATGATAAATTGTTGACAATTAGAGCTTTTTCTCCGTATACAGTCACCAATTTGTTGTTTTTCACAAATCTCAATTTCTGATGAAGTGTGGAAGTTACCTCTCCTGCTTCATGGATTCAAGGTTGACCAAGCAAACAACTATTTGTTGTGCAAATATTCATGATTTGAAAAGTAATTTGAAATGTGTGAGGTCCAATAATTATGGGAAGATCCATTTCGCCGATAACTGCTTTTATAGATTCGTCAAAAGATTTGACTATGATCTCACCGCTCCTCATAGGAGGACCTTGAAAATTCAATCGTGTTAGAGTTGACTTTGGAATTACATTTAATAATGAACCGGCATCTAAGAGTACACTGGCTAAAGTATCGTCACCGCAGTTGATCGTAATGTTTAAAGCCATGTTGTGATTCATGCCTTCTTCAGGAAGATCTTCTTTGTTGAATCCTAGATTGTTGAAATTTGTAATACTTGAGACAATACCGTCATATTGATTTATGGTTACGTCTGGTTCTACGATAACTTGTTCTAGAATGTTCTGCATTGCTTTTCGGTGAGCTTCTGAACTAAGCAGGAGAGAAAATACTGAGATTCTAGAAGGTGTTTTTAGTAATTAATTTATGATGTTGTACTCGCTTCTTTGAATGAGCATAAATATTTCATCATTATCCTTTGTCATAGGCTCTGGATTACTTGATCGACCAATTGGCTATCCAGGAACTTCAGCTTGAGGTTCCTTTTCTTTTGGTGGTGCTCCAATCCTCGATTGAAGATTTTTCCACTTCGAGTGACTCGACTGATATCAACAACATTGACGATAGATGGTAATGACACTTCCTTCCCATCTTCTATGATTGTTGACCCGTATTTGTACGAAATTTCTTTCTCTGAAGCGTAAGGCACCGAGCCTGGAAAGTAGATAACCAAAGGGGTTAGGCGAGATTTTCGGCTGTCGAAAGTAACCTCTATCGATTCTGGCTTTGGGATATTTCCGCTGTCAAAGGGAACTTCCAAGCATTTAATTTCTTTGATAAAATGGATTATATTGAAGACCTCTTTGTCAGTTCCATAGTTCATAGGTTCAACTACTGAAACATCTTGTATCATGTTGATGGACTGAGACTCTTGGAGACGAGTAACTCTTTACTCTTTTTGATCTTGGAGATCCATGTGCACAATGATACAACCTTGTTTATTTGTTGATTAGACACCTCGCAATGTTCATAACTATGAGGTGGCAAAAGATCGTATTCATTTTGTATATGATGCATGTTGACTCAGTCTGAAACTCAGAATCGGGTGTCGAGAGTTTGTCATCTAGCCGAAGTTCCACTATTAAGACTGATTTGACCATTTTCTTCATCCATGTAGATTGGAAGCCACCAATGGTCCAATAAAGTTTGAAGATCTCTTTGCACAATTGTGCACCCTTGATCACCTTCAGAGCATTCTCGATAATTATGATAATCGTGCGTTGATAAGAATCCAAGTCTAACATGCTTAGCGTGTAATTTTAATAAATTGGTATTCATTAGGCGAAAGAAGAAAATTTGAATCATGTTGACCTGAGGATCATTCCTCTCATGGTAATCTTGAATCTATCATATTTTCATTTGTCGTTGAATGGTTTCATGTACAAAGGAACATCCTTGATTATTTTCTGAACAGACAGAGCAACCTTTGTAGTCATGTCGTGGTAAGTCATGATGTTTACTTTGTATGGAGTGCAATGTAACTAGATTGACATTCATTGCTCAGATGTCGTAATTATGAACAATCCCTAGAGGAGTAAAAACTAGATTAATTCCTCGGATTTTATGCTCTTGGATTTAACCTAGATCTATTTGTTCTTGAATTGCTGCTTGCGTTGTTGTACAACCCTAATTGTTCTTTAAATAAATATCACATCGATGATAATTATGAGGGGGTACATGACCATATTCTCTTTGCATACAGTGAATTTTAACTAGGTTCCTTCCCAGTTGTCGAAAATCATTAATTTGGTAACTATTGTTGGGACTTTGAGTGTCAATCCAATTGACTGAATCCTTTTCATGTTGCGGAAACAGATTTGTTTGAATGTTTGGGTTAATATCTTTGAAGGATAAAACTCTGTTTTTGACGAGTCTTTGGACATCGTATTTGAAAGCTAAACAATTTTCAATGTTATGACCATTCCTTCCTTGATGATAAGGACTAAACTGATCAACTTTATGCCATGGAGGGGGATTATCAGGAATCGCGATAGGAGTCCTGGTTTAAATGTGCCCCTTGTTCAGTAAGAACGGGAACAACTCGACATATATTTTTGGTATAGGGTCAATTGTTGGAACCCTGGGATACCCATTGTTGTTGAATTACGAGGGAGCCTGCTGAAGAGGTTATTTCCTTTGTTGATACTATAGTTGATTAGGAGAGCTTCGAGCGATATGAGGTTGATACGTCGGAGCTACTTATGAGGTAATAACAGGAAATATCATCTCCTCTTGACAAGGTGCAAATCTTTGTTGTTGTTTACCCAGAGATATGTTGTTGATGTGTTGCTCATTCTTTTTCAGAAAGGAACTCCCATATCTCTTGCTATTTCCTGAAGGTTCAACGTCCTTCATTAAACTTCCTTCTCTTACTTTCTCTTCTAAACATACTCCCAAGTTTACCATCTCGGTAAAATCACTAGGTTCACTTGCGACCATCTCTTCGTAGTAGAAAGAACTTAATATTTTCAGGAAAATTTTAGTCATTTCTTTCTCACCAAGAAAAGGAGAAATATGAGCAGCAATTTCACCCCATCTTTACGCATATTCTTTGAAAGTCACTTTATCCCTTTAAGGCATTGCCCTGAGTTGATCTCGGTCAGGAGCCATATCCAAGTTGAATTTGTATTGCTCAATGAAAGCTTTTATGAACTCTCGGAAATTGTTGATATTTGTATGATTCAGCTTCGTATACCAACTAAGCGTTGCCCCATTTAAATTGTCATGAAAGTAGTGAATCAATAACTGTTAATTATCTATTTGAGTGGACATCTTTTAGGCATACATGGTCAGATGAATTTAAGGGTAAGAATCCCCTTTGTATTTTTCAAATTCAGGCTCCTTAAATTTTTGTGGTATCTGAACATTAGAATCTAAGCATAGATCTGTTGTGTTGCTTCTAAAATACTCTTGTCCTTTGATGGACTACAATTCCTTCTACATTGATGTGAACTGCTCTTGGAATTTTTCCATTCTTTCGTTGATTCCTCCCTTCACTTGGAGAAGGAGTGTACTTCCGAACTTCTGGGGTAATGTGTACCAGTGGAGGTGACACAATCATTATTATTGTCCAAGATTCAGTGACCGGGAGTTTGTAACCTCCAGGTACAATACTTTTCATTCTTGCTAATGTATCTTCAAGAGTTTAAAGTTTGTAACATTCAAACTGAGACGGTTCTGTGACATTTCTAAATTCTCCCGAGAGTCGAGGATCATATCCTTCCAGGATAAAATCAGGTGGCATACCCCAAAGACGACCCTTGGGCATGGAAAACCTCGGATCCATGTAGGGTATCTCTTCAATCGGTGTAGAAACCACTTCAGAGATCGCAATCCTTTGATGAATATATTGAGCTACAGTCAGAGCCTCAATCATTTATTTGAGCCTATCCATTGTTAACTTGATGCCAGAGAGGTACTATTTTAACTTCATGTTCTCGTCCTTGAGATTCTCCATCCTCTTCTGATAAATGGCCTGAGTATTGTACGAATGAGACAATTTGACTCTATAAAGACACGCGAGAATAAGACTAGATAAAAAGAAAATGCAAATGATGCAAATGTTTTTTTTATAAATTTTGTTAATTTTATTCTTTATTTATGAAAGAACCAGATCAAACGAAATGTTGAAAAATATCACACATATATTTTATTGAATTGAAATATGTTACATTCAAAGTAATGAGGGAAAGAAAACTTAAAACTCTAAAGCTTTCTTTGCTATAACTTCAATTTCTTGTTGATCCTTCTTCTGCCTCTTGAGCGAGGCTTCTTCCATTTCTGGAGGATCTTCCGTTCTTTCCCAGGTGTAGAAGGTTCCACAGTTACCATTAGAAGACAATAGATCCTCCTTTTTTGTAACATGGTACTCCAGTACCTCAATGAGTGCATCCTTTTCCTTCAGGAGACTATGAATCTTTGCATTCTCCAAGCTGAGAATATGGTATTTGTTATTCCAAGAGTTTCTCTCCCTCTCTACTTTGTTGAAAGATATCTGGAGCTTTTTCGTATCATTTATGAAGTAGAGAACAATTTCCTTCAGTGGAAACACTCCTTGTCAAGGATAAGGCATCCTCAGTTTAATTTCTATGGCTTGTACCCATTGGAGATAAGGATCCAAAGAGACACAATTTGGTTTTCCCAAAGATTCTTTTCCTTTCTTGTGTACATGTTTCCAAGCATGCGCAATATCTTCCCTGATAATTCTGTCACATTCTCCTTCTTTGAAGAAGAGACCTTCCAAATGAGCATTGACTTCCAAATGAGAATTGACTGGTATATCTCTCATCGGGTATCCCATATGACGACGAGCTAACTTTGGATGATAATTAATCCCACCTTTGGTACCAATGAGAGGCACATTAGGGAAATTACCACAGCTGTTAATAATCATAATTCTGATGTATACTTAATTAGACCAACTGATGTATGTATTAGTCAGAGACATGATTCTTTGAGAACAATACATTCCACTTTTAACGTCCCAAAATGTTGATGACTTAGGTAAGTAGGAAGGGAGCCATTTGTAAAGAAGTAGTACACAACAAACGATCATTCCTATGCTGCATAGATTCCTAAGATGAACTAAATAATAAGCATCTGCAAGTAGTGTATGAACTGGGTTTCTGATTAGAAAAATCTTTATCGCACTAATTTCGACAGAGTTTTCTACATTGGGAAATAGGAATATCCCGTAGATGAGCAACACATAAATGACTTCAAATGCTGCAGTATTTTCGATACTGGCAAAGTATAGTGCTCGTTCGATTAGAAACTTGGAGGGTAATCCTTTGAATCCTCCCTTGTTTGTTAAAGGAGCTTTGACGTCCGACTCTTCCAAAACGAGGTTCTTTGCAATCATTGACTCTCTCAAAGTCTTTTCCAATCTGGAGAATGTATATTTCTCATTAATATGGATATATATATATTAGCTAAGAGTATTCTTCCAATGTTGGACTAAGCTGATAGTCGAGAAATGTAAATTAGTTATATCGGGTCATAGAATTGAACCAGTGTAGCAAGAATTCCTTCTACCATGCTGAATTTCAATAGAGACAAAAGTCCTCCAAACTTTGCTCTAAATGCTTCTGGATCAACTACCAGCCTTCCTAGTTTCTTCAAATCATCCAGCTTTGGACTCTTGAATGTAAACTTATGGGTTTTCCGTCATCCAAAGTTCATTTTGAAAACTAATAAATGCAACATATGTTCTTTTAGTTCTTTTAAATAAGAAAAGTAAATGATGATTTTTTAAAAAAATGTTTTAATTAGATGAATGCATGAATGCAACACACAAAAACACAGAGAAAACATGGGTTCAAAGGTTCGGTTACATGAGGTCATAACTCTACCCATTCCCAAGGTTTTTTATACTACGGAAAGATTTTTGTACATGTATATCATGTAAGTCAAGGTCAATGGGTAAATGTTTACTAAATCCTCAGCATTGTGAGTATCCAACTAGAAATCATTGAGTTGTCGCAGAGTATGCTATAAAGATCGATTTCAATGGATACCTAGACTGATTCAGGGACTTTTAAGAGTGAACTTGGTCGGGATTCGACTCCCTACAATCCATCTTAATTATGCCCTACTTATCTTAGAGAGCATTCGAACTCACCCGCATGCGGCTTAATTGCATTCCCATTTTGAAGAGACCACCCAAGGATATCATTTGAACAAATAGTTTTGCGGAAACATAAACATAAAGCAGTATAAAAGCAATTTATAAAAGCGATATAAAAGTACTATATATACATTATCCTAAACCTAAGGCTTTCTAACTAAAAGGTTTTGAGAAAAATAGTAAGAAAGATTAAAGGTACTCCCACTATGGTCGCCATTTTTATGTAGCTCAGTTTTTGTGGTTTCGAAGCATAACCGATTGATGTTGTAGTTCAACTCATTTTTTATCATATGACGCTGATTAAGGAAGGGAATTAGATGAATCCAGTTAACCATGCTTGCATACTGAGTTTAAATAGGTGATTGTTGGTTTACATATTCTATCAAAAGAGTGGGTTCCTTTTAGATTATTCACAATAAGTTTAGGATATATCTGTTGTTCTTGATATTTGTTATGGTTTCTTGAATTTGGGATTGGGAGTGAGTTGAGATTTAGTAAGATAAGTGAGATTTTTGTTTTTTATTTTTTGTATTTTGGAGGATTTTCTGATGTTTTGTTTGGATAGGTTTGAGGACCTAATTGTTATATTTTGTTTGGTGTGCTCGCAAAGATCTTACGACCTTCTGCCCACGTACCCCTAAAAAGAGAATTGAGGGATTAAAGCATTGTAGTTCCTCCTAAGGCTAAGTCTAGGAGGGGGATTTTTGTATCTTGATCAAGGCACAAGATGAATGATGCCCAAATGGTTTGCTTGATTTGAGTCCAAGCGGAAACTTCATAGTTGGGTGCTTGAATTGCATAGCTCAAGGCATAAGCTGAATCTGGTATCTTAAATTGTATAGATCAAGAAAGGCTGGATTGGTACCCTGAATTGCATAGCTCAATAAGGACTGAATGGTTACCTTGAATTGCATAGCTCAAGAAAGGTTACATGTTTACTTGAATTGCATAGCTCAGGAAAGCTGGATGAGGGTATCTTGATTTGCATAGCTCAAGAAAGGCTGGATTTAGGTGGATGCCTTAGTTATAGTCAAAGTGTATGATTGTATGGAAAGTGATCTTAGTTATATTACAAGTGTATGACTGTATTAATTTGAATGTTTGTCTTAGTTATAATCCAAGATTATGACTGAACTATTTGACTGAGAGATGTAAGAATTTGTCATCTCTAAAGTGTTTGACTGGAAAGTGTTTGGGGACTTTCTGTGCCTTGATTGAAGCTCAAGGTTGAAGCTAAACAAAGAAAATTGACTCTTCTGCGGAAATTTTTTCTGTATCCAGATTTGGAAGCCCGGGATAGTGAAGCTTATTTGTGAGAGACTGATTCTTGATTTATTTATATCTTGAATAAAACCCGAGATGGGAGGTTGACTTTTGTGGGAGACTGACTCTTGAAGAAGAGTGATGGTCTGTTTATTATGAAGGTTGAGGTCATCAGACTTTGCTTTGTCTAGGGGGATTCTATTGCACAAAGTCTAAAAGGAGGCTATCTTGGTCATCCATCGGGGAGAGGGATACTATTGTATATGTTTGATATTAAGATTTGTGCCTATGATTTTAGGAAGCCTTTGCGGGTCTTTGCATTAAGCCCAAACAGAGGCTTGGTTACCTTTAGGAGGCCCATGGGTCCTTAAACTAAACCAAATAGGAGATTGGGGGGCTGAGTATTTCTAAGCTTAAGATAAGGCACATTTAAGAGGCATGGGGGTCCTTAAACTAAGCCTAAGATGAGGGTATTTTAGATTTAGTTGTCTAAGAGAGTTCTAAGTTATTCAAAGGTTGGTCTGGTGATTTTGAAGATAACTTGGCTACTTAGAGATTCTAGCAAAGATGCATATATATACAATAGATATAAAGATGCATGCGGACAAATAAATGTGTCAATGAATGTGTTGAATATTTTTTTAGTATGTCTTTTGCTATGGTTTGATTATTCTTAAAAGATTTTTAAGAATGATGTTGGAAGTTACACTGGGAGGTAGAGGCCTAACATCCCGGGGGAAAGAGATTACAAATAAGTTTTATTATTGTATCCTCTTTGATTGATTAAAAAGTGTATTATTGTCTTTGCTTTAATATGAAAGGAAGAAAGATAGTTTTGATTGCGACTTCTATTCTAACACTTATACGACAATTTTAGAAAACAACGAGAAGTTAGAAGGAGAAAGGTGGCTCAAAATCCAATAACAGGGCTTAAACATAAGGATGCATATGGAAGTGTGTATTTTAATTATCTTATGATTTCATAAACAAGGTAGGACTTAGGTGCTGAAAAGCTACCTACCGCCTAGAATATAGTTCACCGGAGTGAGGGCTCCGTCTAGTTGCGGGTGTATTAGATCTTTAGTCATTAAATATGAAAAAAAAAGGAATGGGACTTGTAAACAAGTTTCCCATGAATCTCTGTTTAGGAGATTGAAAACTGTTTGTGAAAACAGTGGGGGGAATCAGGACTTATACAGAAGCCTGACGGAGTCTTAAAACAGACCAGAGAAAGTTTAAAAAAAATAATGGGTCCTAAACACAGAGGATACCCATGACACATTTTGACAATTCATTTTGAAAAAAAAAGGTTATGTATAAAGAATCAAAGAAAGAAATCCATAGAGGATATTTACAATTCAGTGAAAAAGGCGATCACGCCGAGTTTTTGAAAATAGCTGGTGATCTATGTTTCAAAAATACGTTGGGAGTTACACTTTAATAGAGGCCCAAGAGTGTATTAAAAAAATCCAATTTTGGGGGTATAAGAAAAAAACCCTAAATTTGTATTTTCTTAATAATTATTTTTGAATAAAAAATAATAAAATGATTGAAAAATCTCAAACATATATGAAAAACAAGTTAAAATCTTGGATAAATGTTTGAAAGTTTGTGTTTTATCCATAAAATGACTTGAGTTTCATTTATGTTTGAAAAATCAAGAAAAGAAAGATTTTAAATTATTGAAAAATAGTTAAAATCAATTCTTTTATAAAATTTCAAATATATTAAATAAATAAATTTTTTTTTGGATTTTTTGGATTTTTTGGCGGAGTAAAATATTTTAGAATATTTATGAATTTTTTTTATAAAAAAGAATCAACTCAAAATCATTAAAATTGAAAGATAAATTAATTTTTGAAATCATTTAAAAAATCTAAATATTCAAATCTTTGAATTTGAAAAAGGGCGCCAAGAACATCAAGAACACGCGCGTGTTCTTGCCCTGGCTCCAAATTTTGCAAAATCATCTCTATCTCATGGAATACGCAACCATTTGAGATGAAAGTTGTGTGTTTTGATCTCACGAACACGGTGGAAGAAATTAATTTCATTTATTTTAAGCGTAGAGATATATATGAACATGAACTCAAGAACCCTAAATATGAAAAAGCAATCGTGCAGGCTTGTGTGTGAGTGTTATGATTAAATTTTTTGAGGAGAATTACTGGACTCATGATGATAAACAATTAGCAAAAATATCATGCGAGGAATTATGCATGGATCATGAAGATAGAGTTTGAGGCTTACCTGCTTGCAGATGAGATTGAACCTCTGCATAAATCGTGTTCCAAATGAAAGGTTATGACCTCTATAGCTTCAATGGATGTTGTGGAGTGGATTGCACCCTCTGGATTGGATTGTGGAAATTCAGTTACAGGTTGATCAAGTGGAATAATGATTTTTTATGGAGGTGTTTCTGAGGTGGTTTAGGTGTTTGGATAACTTCCATGTACCATATATGATGTGTTGCTAGTGTTGGTTTGAGTTTCTTGAGGTTGCAACTCAAAACCCGATAGCTACTTGCAAGAACATGAAGTTTTGGAGCTTTGAGAGTGAAAGAGAATTGTAGTGCTTTGATGTGTGTTTATGGATCATTTGTAACCTCTATTTATAGGCAAAGATGTTTTGATCCACAAGAAAGCTCGAGCTAAAGAGATAAGCTCAGTCTTGGTTCATCATTGTTTGGCCAAATATGCCTTAAACATTACATAATAAGATGTTCTTATAGTTTATCATATCTTTAGATATTTTCACATTTTGTGATCTTATAATTGGCTGAATAAGAAGACATTTTGACTAATGATTGAAGGAATCTTGAATACTCACTATTTGGCAATGATTGTACAATTTGATTCCAAACATCTTCATCATTACATATCATTGCAAATTCTTTATTGGCTACCTTAGAGAAATGCTGGCATATTCTCTGAATTTGTGATCAACAAAGTGAGCAATTTTGGCTCTTATGATCATTGCTTGATGACTCATAATCGATCAAATCAAGTTATGCATAAAAACTGTGAAAAAATCAGTGTTGGAGGGTGTGTTCATCCATGAATTTCTCTTGGCATAGGTTGAATCAATTCATGCTAATGGATTCCTTGGATTGTTAGCAACATTTGAAGCAACATTGGTGTTTACATATTTCACTGATTCAACTTGAAACTATGTTTTAGTGTTTTCAAGAATTATGGTTTTGTAAAATTTGCCCAAGTGTTTTTGACGCATTCTTGGGTTTTCACTACTTTGATCACTCTCTAACTCTCAATCCATGAAGAATCACAAATTAGTGTAGTTGAAACATTTGTAGAGGATGGTATTGTCTATAATTTAGGATTTGGATGAGATAAAATGAATGGATGGATCAAAAAATATGATCTCTTGAAGTTGGCTGAAAAATGAGAAATTTCCATAACTTAGTAAAATTTTCAATTTTTTTCAAAGTTACCTTTTTTACAGTTTATTATGATTTCTTGATCAATCCTTGCTCAAATGACATTATAAATCATATTTTGTGAAAATATAAGTCATGGGGATCATTTTGATATGCACTTTCAAAATTTTGACTTTTGGGCCCCGATTGTCCGGTGCGAAGAAACCCTGATTCTTGATTTTTGAACACTGCATCTTCTAACAACATTTGGGCTTGGAAAATGACTTTTTAAGGTTATATTGAGCATATTAATCCATAATGTTAAGTCTTGACTCACTTTCCCATGAAAAATTTCCTCTGGAGGGTATAGTCGAATAAAAATCCTAATTTGTACACCGGGTATACGGGGCTCAAAACTACTGAAGACTGTGCAATCTTGGGATGAATTCTTGTCATTTAACATCCCTTAACCCTTTGGGGAAGTTTGAAATGTTTAAAATTTTAGGAATTTATGATTGATCCTTTTCCTGAATCCTCTGAGGGACTTAGGAATCCTGATTCACTGCAGGGGTGTGTGATAACGAGAAAAAGTATCGATTATATTGCTATGTTTCAATACCGTTTTATCGCATAATTGTCGTTTTAACACCCGATTCCTCGAGTTTTCTTTGCCATTTTGCAGGTACATCATATACAGAGCCAAATCAAGAGCCACAAGTGAAATGAGCAAAAACAACCATTAAAAGATGAAGAAAGGAGGAATTCTGCATAACCTGCATTTTTTGTTACACTCACGGTCGTCACCTAGGAGTCACGACCGTGACATGCTAAAAGGAGCAGTCACGACCGTGACGCATATCAAACAAGGAAGACGAACGTGACACCCTTGTCACGACCGTGACAAGGGAAAACTAGGGTATTTGACTGAAGACTTGGTCATGAACGTTACGCTACATGAAATCCAACGTGCCTATTTTCCAGCAGACCAAGTATTCCCACGTTCCCTGGATTCTCTCATTTCCTACGAGGCCCAAGCACAAATTCCAACTGCCAGACCCAAAATGCTTTCTATAAATAGATTTGTTTCAATGAACAATTTACAGAGTTTTAGTTTTTAATTTTCTTGCGGAAGCTCTGCCGATTTTATTTTGCACCCTTTATTTTTCCTGCATTAATTTCCTTGCTTTAATTTTCTTGTATCCCAACCAACCTTATAACAATTTCCAACATCAGGAAATTGTTATAAATTAATTTGTTTCAAAGCCTTCAGATTTTTTTGAGAATTTTTATTTCCGATTCCGTTCAGAACTCCGAGCTTTCCAGCCTGTGGAAGAAGGAGTCTACTACTTTTATTGTTATCCAGGTTTTTATATTTTAATTGCATTTATATTAATGTTGAATATTTATTTTTCTGCCATGCATATTTTATTTTATATTTCTCTGCCTCTGTCTGGTTCAACAATAATGAGTAGCTAAACACCTTAGGGCGGTATGTAATTAAAACAAACTAAATCGGTAAAATCAACTCTAGGCTTAAAATAATTAAGAACTTAAAATTCCGGCTGAGACTTTTTATTATAAAATCAACCTTTTTGTTACGAGAGTAAGGAAAGTGTATTAGGTTAGGTCAAGACCACGAGAGTGTGAGATTTTAACCAGATAGCTAAAGTTAGGCATTTAATTTAAACACAGCGAGAGCGCTTTAAAATGAATTAGAATTACTAAGTTTCCAAAAATTATCTCTAAACACTTATGGGCTAGCGAGAGCAGGCATAGGGCTTTAGGGGTAAGATCTGAGATAAGACCACGAGAGTGTGAGTTAAAGATATTTAAGCTGGTGACCTCTACAGAATAGATTAAGTGAACCATCTTTATAAGCCTAGGGTAGATTGACCCGCCTAAGTTAGCATAATTACATACCGACCGCCTTAGTATTATTTATTAAACTTAAATTTAATTCCCGCCTTTAATCTTTAAAAACAACCAAAAATCGTGACAACCTTTCACCTTAGCTAAACTAGAAATTCCTCAAGCACTAAGTAACCATAGAGTCCCTGTGGATCGATAATCTTAAATATTACTTCGATAGGCTGTGCACTTGCAGTTAAGATACCGCTAGACACATAATTAGATACGTCTTTAGCCCATCAAGTTTTTGGCGCCGTTGCCGGGGACCTTAATTTAGTTACTAGTGTACTTTAGGGTAGCATTGTCTAGACTAAGGTAACAACTATTTTCTGTTTACTTTCTAAATTCCCGAGTGTATGCCAAGTACTCGCTCTCAAGGCGAAGACTTGCAACCTCTAATCCCAGAATCGGAACGCTTCTTACATGTAAGAAGACGGATATTCGATTACGAACAAAATTACAACATTCCAGATCTTCAAATAGATCAACCTAAACCAGTCGTAACATCAAAGGACGCAGAGATGGCTGAAGAACAGAATCACCCACTCAAATATTACGCTAGTCCTTCGCAAGCTGAACCGCATTCCAGCATTGCCGCACCGGCTATCAACCGAAACGATTTCGAACTAAAACCTTCGCTGATATCAGCCGTGCAACAAAATCAATTCGCCGGAAATCCTACCGAGGATCCGAATCTTCATCTTTAGATCTTTGTGCAATACGCAGATACCGTAAAAGCCAATGGAGTTACCCAAGAAGCTATTAGACTACGTTTGTTTCCTTTTTCACTTCGAGACAGAGCGAGAGCCTGGCTTCAATCTCTGCCTTCGAATTCAGTAACTACGTGGGAGGAACTAAAGAGAGTTTTCTTGACCAGATATTTCCCACTTAGCAAGACAGCTATGATGAGAGCTCAGATCAACGGATTTAAGCAAAGGGAAAACGAATCACTTTTCGAAGCTTGGGAACGCTATAAGGATATGCTGATACTTTGTCCACATCACGGATTAGTAGAATGGATGGTCATCCATACCTTCTATAATGGACTCTTGTACAATACAAGAATGACAATTGACGCTGCCGCAGGCGGTGCACTAATGGACAAAGAATATAATGATGCTTATGCACTTATCGAGAGTATGGCTCAAAACCATTACCAATGGGGAAGCGAGAGAGTCGCAACTGAGAAACCAACAAAAGGAGGTATGTACGAAGTGAGTAGTATGGACCAAGTCAATGCAAAGTTTGACCAACTAAACCAAAAGATCGACAACTTGGCCATTACACCAACAACCACCGTGGCTGCAGTAACACCTAACTGTGAGTTATGTGGAGTTCCAGGACATGAAGTTCCTGATTGTCAACTATTAACAGGAATTCCCACAGATCAAGTGAATTATGCTCAAGGAAACCCATACTCAAACACATACAACCCAGGTTGGAAGAATCATCCGAACTTCTCCTATAAGAATAACAATGCTTTATACACACCAGGTCAAGCACCAGCTACACCACCAGGATATCAAAAGACTGCTCCTAATGTCCCTAGAAAATCGAACCTTGAATTGATGATGGAGAACTTCATAGCTAACCAATCTCAAACAAACAAGGACTTCTTAAACCAAAACATACACACTAGTGAGCAGATTAAGCAATTAGTGAGCAAGGTAGATGCATTAGCTACACATAACAAAATGCTTGAAACTCAGATTTCACAAGTAGCTCAATAACAAGCACCTACCGCTGCACCAGCTGGAGTATTTCCTGGACAACCTCAACCTAATCCGAAAGGACAAGCCAATGATGTGATATTAAGAAGTGGCAAGGAACTTGACGGACCTACCGATCCAAGACTTGACAATCCAGCCATGTACCAAAAACCGGATAAACCGACTGAAATGGTGAATGATCCAGAAGAAAAGGAAGATGATAATCAAGAGGCAGTGGAGAAAGAAAAGCCTTATGTACCTCCACCACCCTATAAACCACCAATTCCGTACCCTCAGAGATTAACCAATTCCAAGATGATGGGCCAGTTTAAGAAATTTGTCGAACTTCTGAAACAGTTGAATATTACTATTCCGTTTACAGAAGCTATCACTCAAATGCCCTCGTATGCTAAGTTTTTAAAAGAAATCTTATCCAATAAGAAAAAGATAGAGGATAACGGAACCGTTACGCTTACTGCTGAGTGTAGCGCCATAATTCAGAATAATATGCCTCCTAAGCTAAAAGATCCAGGAAGTTTCTCTATACCCTGTGTAATAGGAAAATTCGTCATTGACAAAGCTCTATGCGATTTAGGAGCCAGTATCAGTGTTATGCCCTTAACGATTTGCAAAAGGCTAGACATGGGAGACCTAAGACCAACTAAAATGTCTGTTCAACTAGCCGATCGCTCTGTTAAATATCCTATAGGCATACTAGAAAACGTCCCAGTACGTATAGGACAATTCTACATCCCTACTGATTTCATAATCATAGACATCTCTGAAGACTCCACTACACCTATCATACTAGGAAGACCATTCTTAGCTACCGCCGGAGCTATAATAGACGTAAAGAGAGGAAAGCTAACCTTTGAAGTAGGTGAAGAGAAAGTTGAATTTATTTTAACACAATTCTTACAATCACCAGCTATAGAGGATACATGCTATCTATTGGACGTAATTGACGAATGTGTAAGAGAAATGGAAATGAAAGAAACTACCTATTCTGAAATTATGAAAATTCAAATCCCTTCGATTTTCGAAGATGATAATTGGCGTAAACCATATCAGGATGATAGTCTAAGCGAAAGTTTAGCACTTACACCGGATCCCATGCCAAGTAAGGATAAACCTACATTAGGATTAAAAACTCTACCTAATAACCTAAGATACGAATTCTTAGACATTGAATGTACAAGACCAGTTATAATAAATTCCAGTTTAGGAACAATCGAAACAAAGAAACTTTTAGATGTCTTAAAGAAATATCCAACTGCGTTAGGATATAACATATCTGATCTCAAAGGAATATGCCCTTCAATCTGTATGCATCGTATTCTGCTAGAAGAAGATTGCAAAACCTCCAGAGAATCTCAAAGAAGAATTAACCCAATCCTTAGCACTGTAGTAAAAGAAGAAGTTAAGAAACTACTAGATGCCAGAATAATATATCCAATCTCTGATAGTAAATGGGTTAGTCCAGTACATGTAGTACCAAAGAAAGGAGGTATCACTGTTGTGAAAAATGCAAAAGGTGAATCGATATCACAAAGAGTAGTGACGGGACATAGAGTGTGCATCGATTATCGTAAACTAAACAAAGCCACTCGAAAAGATCACTTCCCACTACCTTTTATAGATCAAATGTTAGAACGATTAGCCAAGCATTCTTATTTCTGTTATCTTGATGGTTACTCAGGATTTTTCCAAATCCCTATCCACCCAGATGATCAAGAGAAGACTACATTCACATGCCTTTATGGAACGTTCGCTTATAGACGAATGCCCTTTGGATTATGCAACGCTCCTGCAACCTTTCAAAGATGTATGATGTCAATCTTCGCAGATTTTATAGACAACATCATGGAAGTGTTCATGGATGATTTCTCTGTATGCGGGCAAAGTTTTGAAGGATGCCTATCAAATTTAGAAATGGTGTTAGAAAGATGTGTAAAAGTAAACCTCGTACTTAACTGGGAGAAATGTCATTTTATGGTCAGAGAAGGAATCGTATTAGGACACGTTATATCCGACATGGGAATTGAAGTTGATAGAGCTAAGATAGAAGTCATAAAATATCTTTAACCCCCTAAAACCGTTCGAGAAATACGAAGCTTTTTAGGACACGCCGGTTTCTACCGACGATTCATCAAAGATTTCTCGAAAATCACTAAACCTCTTACCGGTTTATTAATGAAAGACGCTGAGTTCATATTCAATGAAGATTGTCTTAAAGCATTCGAAACTCTAAAAACAGCCCTCATCACCGCACCAATCATGCAACCCCCTGACTGGAGATTACCTTTCGAAATCATGTGCGATGCGAGTGACTATGCTGTAGGCGCAGTTCTAGGCCAGAGGAAGGAAAAGAAACTTCATGCGATTTACTATGCCAGTAGAACCTTAGATTCTGCTCAGATGAACTACGCCACTACTGAAAAAGAATTGTTAGCAGTTGTCTTTGCGCTTGACAAATTCCGTTCTTACCTAGTAGGAGCGAAAATAATCGTTTACACAGACCACGCTGCTATCAGATATCTATTGACTAAGAAAGATGCTAAACCAAGACTCTTGAGATGGATTTTACTCTTACAAGAGTTTGATCTCGAAATAAAAGATAAGAAAGGTACTGAAAACGTCGTAGCGGACCATTTATCTAGAATAGAAGGTATTAAACCAGAACAAGTGCCGATTAACGATGATTTTCCGTATGAACAGCTGATAGCACAAATAGGAAGCGACCCAGTTCAGTTAGACTTAGATGAACCAGAACCCGTGGAAACAATCCAAACGACTGTAGGACTGCCATGGTACGCTGACATTGTTAACTACCTAGCTGCAGGAGCTCTTCCACCTGATTTAACCTATCAGCAGAAAAAGAAATTCTTTCACAATCTCAAACATTACTATTGGGATGAACCATTATTGTTCAAAAGAGGACCCGATGGAATCTTTCGTAGATGTATTCCCAAAGAAGAAATAGAAGATGTCATTGCTCATTGCCATTCATCTCCTTATGGTGGACATGCAAGCACTTCCAAGACTTGTGCAAAAATCTTGCAAGCCGGCCTATTCTGGCCCAATCTATGGAAAGATGTCCACATCGCTGTTATAAATTGCGATCGGTGTCAACGCACCGGCAATATTTCAAGAAGAGATGAAATGCCTCAAAAAGGAATATTAGAAGTAGAAATCTTTGACGTCTGGGGAATAGATTTCATGGGACCATTCCCATCATCTTTCGGTAATAATTACATACTCGTAGCTGTTGATTATGTTTCAAAGTGGATTGAAGCTATAGCTTCTCCTACAAATGACACACGAGTAGTAATAAAGCTTTTCAAAAATATAATCTTTCCCAGATTTGGTGTGCCTAGACTCGTCATAAGTGACGGTGGCTCGCACTTCATTTCAAAAATCTTTGACAAATTACTATCTAAGTATGGAGTAAGACACCGTGTGGCAACACCATATCATCCACAAACAAGTGGACAAGTCGAAGTCTCAAACAGAGAAATCAAACAAATCTTAGAAAAGACCGTCGCCATATCTCGGAAAGATTGGTCATCTAAACTTAATGAAGTTTTATGGGCTTATAGGACAACTTACAAGACACCCATAGGAACTACACCTTTCAAATTAGTTTATGGAAAATCTTGTCATCTCCCGGTAGAACTAGAACACAAAGCTTATTGGGCGATCAAAACTCTCAATATAAACTATAATGCTGCAGGAGAAAAGCGAATCCTAGATATTAACGAATTAGAAGAGTTAAGGCTAGATGCTTATGAGAATGCTAAGATATATAAAGAAAGAACTAAGCGATGGCATGATAAATGCCTATCTAGGAAAGAATTTAGTGTGGGAGACGTCGTACTCCTCTTTAATTCAAGACTTAGGCTCTTTCCTGGAAAACTAAAATCTAGATGGTCAGGACCCTTTGAAATAACTAGAGTATTCCCAAGTGGAGCGATAGAAATTAAGGGTAGGAATAGCGAACCATTCACAGTAAACGGACAACGTTTAAAACATTATCATAAAGTTGAAAATAGAGATTATGCAAATAGTCTAAGGCTTTTAGAGTTGTCCACTAATTTCCCTGATTAATCTAACCTAAGTGTAAACACCCCAAATTTGCCCTCACCCATTCACACCATGGCTTGTGATCATCCTCATATGCATAAACACAATCATATCATCTCATAGTACATTTTTGATTCACTGCATAGATTCTAAGGCATCTGCACCTAGGGTTTGTGATCTGAGCAATCCCAGGGCATCTTGAGCCACTCCAAAGGCCACCAATCACTTCAAAGGGGTCCATGTGTGTCCTTGTATCATATTACATCCCCACAAAGTCAAAAATGCAAAGGAATCACAAGAACTGGGATTGGTATGGAAGCAGAGCCAGGCTAGACTGCACAGATGACCTAGAATTAGGGTTTTGGTTTCAGAGGCCATAACTCCAAATTTTTTGGTCATTCTTGTTTCCATTTGTCTCTATATGGTATAGGGAGTATGCATATCAATTTTCATGAAGAAATTCCATGGGGAAGTCATCTGATCAAGAGTTGACTTTTCAGACAAGTCAGTGCAAAATCAGGGCATCTGAGGCCCCCATTGACCCAACCAATGGGTGATCTTCATCATTTTGAGTGTATGTGATCTTTATTTGATCATGGAAGAGGGTTGAAGTTCACAAAAATCAAGAATTTGGAGTTTTTGCAAGTGTTGACTTTTTGGGCATAATTGACTTTTCAAGAATGCTTCATTTTAGGTCATTTTTCAAGCCTTGATTCTTGATCCAAAAATGCTTCAAATGGAAAAACTTTGGTCATGAAAGTTGTAGAATACATCTTTCCCTTTTCAAAAAGTACAAGAACATGATCAAATTCTTCTTGGATCAAAAGTTATGGTGTGACAAAGTTGACAAAAATCATTGATTTTCAAGATATGCACCAAATGTGAATTTTGCAAAACCATGAACCAAGGCTGTTTGTAACCTCTAGTTGACATCAAACCATGACACAAACATGCTATGTGACCTAAAAATCAGAATTGAACCAAGAATTCTCATGTTTCATGGCTTATGGAATGAGAAAGTCACATGTGAACCAAAAGGCACCAACTTGCAAAACTCATGATCACACTCCCTACAACTTGCAACATTGGATGCTGACTTTGGCTAGCCTTTCCCCTCACCCTTGCTGCGCAGCCCTAGCCATTGTACCAAGCCTAGAACCAAGCCCATGCTTTCCTTACACAAAGTGGACTTTTTTCAAAAGTAAACATCCCAATCACAACAGGCCATGTCACATCCTCTGGCCAATTGGGATTGTTTATACTTTCCATTTGCTAGCAAAACATAATACCAAGCAAAGCTGAAACAGGCCATAACATCACATACACAAAAACACTCCATTTTGCAAAACCATTCGAATCTGCCTCCACAAACCTCAAACATCCAAACCAACTTCACCAATCATTTCACCATGTTCCATAGAGCATAAACCAAGCAAAGCCTGAGCCTGAAACCAGCAAGAACTCCACTTCTCCATTTTCACCCTCACCTGCAGTTTCTTTCGAAACTCCTTCCTCAGCTCACAAACATCCAAACAAACACCACAAACCTTCTTAAAACATCACCCTGATCACAAAGAACCACTCACATTGGCCTGGAACTGCCTGCATCACCATTGCCATTTCCAACTGAGCTTGAGCAGAAGCTGCTCAAACTCTTCATCCAGCCAGCATAAATTTCTCCAAAGCATTCAAACATCACCAAGAGGTCATAAGGAGTAGATTGCGTAAGGAGAGGAGGTCTGGAAGTGACTGGAGTGAAAGCTTCGAATCTCAGGTAGCTCAAGAAATATTTTTCCAGAAATCATTTTTTATGTTCTAAACTTGTTCTCCATGCTTCACTGAGTATCCTGATGCTTTTAGTTTTGGAAATGGTGATGAAATGAGAATTTAATTGATCTCTGAAACTCTGTTGACCTAAAATTTGTTTTGTTCGATTCATTGAGTTTGGGGAAAAATAAATGAGTTTGGGCATGGGGTTTTGATTCAGTGAGTTATGGGATTCATTTCCATGTGTTTAGATTTTATTTTAGTTAGGTTTTGAGAGTTTTAGGGATTTTCAGGTGGGCTTCCCACCGGAGAAGACGACCGGAGGTCTTCTCCGGCCACCTGAAAATCATTAAGCCCTAATCTTGTAATTAAATGCCATTTGAATTTGGGCCGTAGGATCAGTTGACTCCATTGACCTCCCGCGCGTGTGAATGGCTCAGATCAAGTCATTATGCCCTAATCCACTTAATTAGATTTAATTAATTATAATTAAAATAATTTAGTCAGATGCAATCCTGTCCCTCCATTCACGCGCGCGGTCAACCATTTTGAATCCAGACTCAATCTCAGCCTCTCCTTCTGATTACTTCTCCATTTATTTGTTTTTTATTTCATTTCTTTTCATTTTATTTGTACAATTTATTTAAAATAGTAAAAATTGTCTAAAAATTATGAAATTTTTTCTCAAGAGTTTCATTAATTTTTATGACACAAAAATATTTTTATTTTTTATTTTTATCATTAAAAAAGTATTTTTAAATATTTAAAAGATTATTTTTAATTGATTAATGGAAATTAATTTATTAAAAATACTTTTAAGTATCTAAAAATCACCAAAAAATTCATGAAATGTTCTAAGACATTTAGAAACATTGTCCAACCTTCAAACCAAATTTCTTTTTGGATCTTGATGCATTTTGAGAATTTTTCATTGAATTAAAATCATTTTTGTGCATTATTTTGATCCTAAGTTCAAAAAAATCATTTCTGCCTATTCATGAGGAGTTGGACATTGATTCTTCCTGCATTGCATTGTGTTTAACATGTAGTTTTTGAGATAAAAAGGCCATGATTTGATTCCTCATTTCCAATTTGTTTGGCATTTCTTTTGTTTAGGAACCCTAAAAACCCTAAAAACTTGTAAAAATCATAACTTGAGTTTGGTTAAGAGTTGAGACCTCCCCTTTGGACATTGGTTTGGTATGGGATTAGGAGACCTTTGTGTGGCATTTTCCATTTTTTATCTTAGGGTTTGCTTCTGATTTTGATTTTTGTTTGATGTATGGTTCATGAACCCTAATTTGGGCTTCCATTTGCATCCATCTTGTATTCTCTTGCATAACATGACTTGCCATGACATTTCAAGCATCCCTTTGATTCATTTGACATCATAAGACATGTGTAAAGCATGTTTGATCATTGCATCTCTCACTTGCCATGTTGTATGCCATGTGCACTTCATAACTTTTCATGTATGTCTATGCTTTTTAACTTGCACCATTTGCATTCATAAGCTTGTATGGTCATTTCCATGTGCTGCCTCATGTTTGTAACATCTCATAGCATCATTAGCATCATGTAAATGCTCCTGGTTTTGTTTCTCATCATGTCATCTCATTCCATTTTGCATTGCATTACATTCCTTTTCTAACCTTTCAGGTGGTAAGTGATTTTGAGAAGTGAATTTGCCTTCACTTCTCATAACTTTTCTTTTCATCTCTCTTGCATCCATTGCTGCATTTTTATATGTGTTTGAGTTTGAGCTTGCTCATTCTTCTTCTTCCCACTTTCTCTCTTCAAGTGACTTGACTTCTTGAATGAAGCAAGTTACTTTGCTTCTCTTTGCTCCTTTCATCTGCTTCCTGGTGGTTCCATTGAAGATCTTTCTTGTTTAACCTCACAAACCTTAGGAACAACCAAGCATGACAATGATTAGGGTTTTGATTAGTCTCCCCTCTTAGTTTTTACCTTTGTGTCTCTTTTGAGTCTTCTCTTCTCATCTCATAATCAGGGACTAAACCCTAAAGGCTTTAAGGCTTTGTGATTAAGCTTATGCCTGCATCCTTCTCTTAGGATGGAGTGTATAACTTTAATCCTAAGTGTTAAACCCTTAATGTGTTTAAATCTCTTAATTAATTCACTTAATAATCATCAAGACATCACACTTGTAACTTGGGCCTTGCATTAGGGTTCTAATTCTTCCTTAACTGGTTAAGAAGGACTAACCCTAGTGTTAATGGACAAGTCCCCCTCAAGTTGTCTTACAAATCATAAAAATCACTTCATCATCATATCATTAAATAAAATCCACTTAATAAAGGCTTTGTTTTGTCATGAGTTTAATCCCTAATCATGGATTAAGTTGAGGAGCTTTCCTCAGCTTAAACATTCTCATCTATTATCCTTCTATTAGGATGGTGTAATGAGTCTGTTTAATCCTTGATTATGGCTTAACCTCATTACTTAACACTAAACAAAAACACCAAAAACATCTAAATAATCACAAGTAGGTTAATGATCTTGATCCTATATCAAAGGTGATTAAGTGTGAGAATCTGACTTCACACTTAAGGTATTCTCATTACCCCTAAACAGAGGGAAGATGTGATGAGTTTACTAAATCCATTGGTTTAGACTTAAGCTCATTAACTTATGACAAACTTTCAAAAGCAATAAAAGACTGAAAACTCAAAAACAAACAATAATCGTCTCCTCCGGGATTCTTTTCTCATCATCTTCACTCATAAACGAGAACTTGCTTCTTCCGTCTAATGCAAGACAGTTTGCACCTGAGCCAGACAGGTCATACACTTGAGCATAGGCAAGCAAGCAGTTCACAAGTCAATTCATCTTTCAGTCTTTTTGGGTCGAACTACGGTGTTCTGACTTCCTCATTGCACGAGAGGATACGTAGGCATAACTTAACAGTTATCGAACAAAAGTCTCTGTATATTCCCCCTCTTTCTAGCCTCATTCTTTTAGCCTCATGATCTTGAGCATTTCACTCCTGTTCTTACACTGACACTTCACTTATATACTTCACTTTTCTCTTACACTGACACCTGCACATTTTGTTTTCCAGCTCTTTTACACACAAATTGCACTGACACTACCCCTTTAAAACACAAATCTTTTAAGCGTGGATCCCGTCGAGTACGGCGGACAATCTGGGTGCTAATACCTTCCCAGGTTGTAACCAACCCCCTTTCTCAGTCTCTCTGGTTCGCAACCGTCTTATCCATCTCTTTCCAGGTCTATGCAGCATTGCCTTTCCTCCGGGATAAAAATGCCTAGCTGGCGACTCTTTTCATCTCCAGTGAGTTCACGGCTGTGTGTCCTCACTGTTCCTCTCGCCGACCGCTCGCGTCTGTACCCCTTTTGACCCGGTGTCATTTGGCGGGAGCGACAGCTTGGCGACTCTGCTGGGGACCCTTATACTGCAACCAGGGCTTCTGGTTCTTTTTGTGGGTTCCTCCTAGCGCTTGATTGATTTGTGTTTACCGGGGTGTTATGTGTTTATTTGTGCTTGTGTATGTTTTATTTTTGCTTTGTGTACAGTTGTTTATCTGCTTTCTTTATTGCTTTTCATATATCATACTGTCATGCTGCTGGCTGGATCTGGTTTTGTTTTGGTGGGTGGGTGTTCTATTGAGAGTTGAGGTCCTATACCTGGGACCTGAGTGACACCTAGGCTAGAGTGAATCATATTCTTTCCCATTCCATCTCGGTCTGGTGCGGGAATATGAAACACGGTTCAGATATGGGTTTCTTCTTGAGAACTCTGTGTTGCAGATTTCCTGCAATGCTAGGGCTATCTGGGAAGCCTGCTAAGTCTGGATGACCTTTTAGTAATGACCTTCAGAAACTGAGGTGAATTAGAGGAGGAACTTTTATGGTTATTGTAAACACTGTACCTCCGGGTTAGAAGTGTTTACACTTCTCATAACTGATCCAAGTCTGAGGATCCTTGTTTTAGAACACCACCTGTGAGGGGGTTGGGCTGTTTACAGGTTTGCAGGTACCTTGACCTCAGAATACCCTGTTACTTTGATTTGATTAAGAATACTCCATGTTGGAACAGTTCTTGTGATTCTAAACCCTGGACATGTGACTCTTTATTTGAGTCCCCCACCTTGGTTACTGGACTTATAGACCTCCATCTGGATTTCTTACACACATGGACTTCTATTAGAGCACTTGATCAGATCCAGCTCAGTCACAAACCCTTGCATATCATTTGCATACATAATCATTGCATCATATTGACATTTGTTTATTTGTGTTTCAGGGTATCCATCTTCATTTGGTTTTGGTTTTGACCCCATCTTCAGTATTGACCTATCTTCATCAGCACTTGCTTCAGCTGTCAGTTATCAACTTCAGCCAACCAGCGGCCCATTCTTCAGTATCACCATCAGCACTTGTCTCTACTCAGTCTCAACCTCATGGCACCTAAAAAGAGCAACATCACCTACCACTTCTTCCAGCCAGAGTTAGCTGACATCAGGAGGATTCAGACCCTGATCACTCCAGACCATATACCACTGTTCAGGGAACACTATGGAGATATGCTTGATATGGTTATGGATCTGGACCCCTCACAGAGAAGCCTGATCCACACTTGCCTTCAGTTTTATGATCCCCCGCTGAGATGTTTCACTTTTCAGGACTTTCAGATAGGCCCCTTGTTGGAAGAGTACTCATCATTAGTTGGTATACCTATCAGAGGTGGAGTCCCTTTCAACCCTGAGATGGTCTTTCCTGGTAATGAAGAGGTAGCAAAGGCATTGCATCTGGAACCAGTCCTGATTGGGCAGCATATGACTTCTAAAGCTGGAATCCCAGGCCTGCATCTGGATTTCTTGATCTCTCAGGCTACCCTGAAAGCTTCTTTAGGAGAGTGGAAAGCAACCTGTGCTTTATTGGCCTTGAGTATATATGGGATTGTATTATTTGCAGATGAGCCTCGATTCATTAGTAAGAATGCAATCCATCTGTTCATTCTAAGGAACCCAGTGCCAACTTTATTGGGTGATCTCTACTATTCAGTGCATCAGAGGAATGAAAAGCAGAGGGGAAGATTAGTAAGATGCTGTGCTCCTTTGTTCCATACTTGGCTCCTCAGGCATCTACCCAGGACAGATGCATTTTTGAACCCTCAAAGCACAAAAGGCAGGGATATCATCACCAGCTGTGGGCATTTTCCCAATGTGCCCCTAATAGGAGTTAAGGGTAGTATTAATTACAACCCTCTGCTGTTCAAAAGACAACTGGGCTATGCACTAGTCCACACTCCTAAGGCACAGGACTTGGCGGAGACTCTTTATTGTGAGAACAAGCTTAATCTGGCTATTGTTAGGCAGGCAGCCTGGGCCTGGGACAATGTGCAGACTAAGGGGGTAACCATCCTGGGGAAGTGTAACAATGTGGCATCAGCACAATACTATGAGTGGTCCCGTGCCAGGGCTCAATTCTCTGGGATGCCCTTTACCATAGAAGATATGCCTGAATCATCTTCAGCACCACCCCCTGCCACTATCAGTTTGGAGGAGTTTGAGAGCTTGAAGGAAAGAAATGAGAAGTTAACCCAGGCTTTGTAGAAGACTCTTCGGGAGAGGAGTGATGGCAGGATGGAGATTGAGAGGTTAGAGAAGTTGAGAGTGGAGCATTTGGTTAAGATTGAGAAGTCTGGGGATTATATCAAAAAGTCTAAAGCTGGAGAACAAATTCTGAAGAATGCTTGCAAAGAAGCCCAATTCCAGAAAGCCAGGACAAACTTGTATTTGAAGGAGAGTCAGGCTAGGTGGGTCAGGATCACCGAGGCTCGTACTCTGGAGGACAAGAGGGTCCAAGACAAGATGGAGCAGATGGAAGCTAGTGCAAAAGAGCAGCAAGAAGCCCTGGCAGCAGCCCAGAGGGAGATATCAGAGCTGAAGATCAGAGCTAGAGTGAAGAGGTCAAAAGACCAAAGTCAGCACAGGAAGTTAACAACAGCTGTTACTACAAGGAATCTTCTCATCAGGAACCTTACAGAGCGTCCGGCTGATCCTGTGACCGAGGCACTTCTCAAGGAAGTTCGGGAGGATGAGTTTGGCCTTGGTGTTTGACCATTTGCTTGTTGTTGTTTTCTTTCCATGTACTTTTATTTTTCTTATGATGTATTTTGACCCCTTAGAGGGCTTGTATTTGTAAAACAAACTATGTACCATTTTGGCTTTTTGTAATATATGTATTAGTTTGTTCCATCCGAGTTTCACTTTGAAAGCAACATCAACAGCATCTTCAAGGGTCTGGAAGGGTCAAAACTGAATGCCAAGACCGGGTACCTTGAAAACAAATAGGCATACTGCATTGCATGCTAACCCTTTTGTTTGTTTTGTAGGTTTTTGTTTTATTGCCACTAACTCTGTTGTGATGTTCAGGAACTATTGCTAGGCGCCGAGTATTTCCCCTCAACCGTCCGCACCGTTATCCAACCCGTAACAATCTTTCGGGCATTCAAATGGATCAGGTACAGCAGGACCTTGCAGAGGTTAGAAATCAAATGGAAAACGAAAGATTGGAAATGAGAACGCAGATGACTCAGTTCATGGAAGTGATGAACAACATGGCTCAGAGCCAGGAAAGATTGAGGGCCATGGTGGAGAGGCAAAATCAAGAGGATCCACATATAGGGACTGCCGGCACCAGCAACAATGAAAGGGTACAACCTCATGTTAACCCCCCTGTGTTTGGCCCACATCTGCATCCTGAGGTCAATATTCCTGCAAATGTTCAAGGGACTGCCACTGCGGCCAGGGTACTTCAAGAAGACCCCCAAGAGGACCAGTTCACGGTAATGGGTGCTGGGGAAGAAGCTTATGATAGAAGGTTGGATGAGATAGCTGAGAAATTGAGGTCCTTAGAATCTCAAAATTCTTTGGGTTTCGACGTCATGGACATGGGCTTGGTAGACGGGGTCAGGATCCCCCATAAGTTCAAGCCTCCCTGTTTTGAAAAATACAACGGGACTTCATGCCCCCGGACTCATTTACAATCATTTCTGGGGAGGCTGAAGGCCTATACTATGGATGAGAAGCTCTGGATGTTTTATTTCGAAGACAGCTTGACTGGAGCGTCAAGAGAATGGTACTCTCATCTGACCAGAGCAACTATCAGGTGTTGGAAGGACCTGGCAGAAGCCTTTATCAGACAGTATCAGTACAACTTAGATATGGCACCCAACAGGACCCTCCTAATGGGAATGTCACAATCTTCAAGGGAGAGTTTCCGAGAATATGCCCAGAGATGGAGGCAATTGGCTGCTGCTGTTCAGCCGCCTATGTCTGAAAGAGAGATGGCTGATATGTTCATGAACACCCTTCAGGGAACCTATATTGATAGGCTAGCTGCCTTCTCATCTACCAGCTTTGCAGATGTCGTTATAGCCGGGGAGAGAATTGAAAGCCTATTGAAGATGGGTAAGATTTCCGATAATGGTGCAAGCTCGTCCAGTAGTACAAGAAAACCTTTTGCAGGCCCGAGAAGAACTGGCGAGACCAATGCCATCCACACCAACAGGGGCAGGCCCCAATATGTTCACAGATCTGTGGCAGCTGTCACCATCCCTGCTCCAGCTCATCCACAGCCAGTTTATCAACCTCCTCAGCAAAACTATCAGCAACAACCTCAGTACCATCAACAAAATCAGTATCCTCCAAGGAATTACAACAACAGCAACACCAACAACAACAGTCAACAAAGGCCATTTCAGCAGAGGCCATCTCAAGCTAACAGGGTGATCGATCCGATCCCTATGCCATATGCTACCCTGCTGCCACAACTCCTGAAACTCAACCTAGTTGAGCTAAGGACGCTGGCACCTCCAGATCCCAACAGTCTACCCAGGAACTATGACTCCAACGCCAGATGTGCCTTCCATTCAAACGCACCTGGCCACAGTACAGAAAAGTGCAGAGCTCTGCATATGAAGGTACAAGACCTGGTAGACTCAAAGGCTTTGAATTTCGCACCACCACCCAATGTCAATAAGAATCCGATGCCAAACCACGGTGGTCCCAGAATTAACGCTATTGAAGAAGACAAACCATCTTATTTAATAACCCGTGTGGGTCAGATCCGGACACCGTTGGTGGAAATTAAGGCTCAACTCCTCGAATGTCAAATGTTCCCGGGGTGTGAGTTGGGGTGTGCTTACTGCAATATCTCAGTAAATGGGTGCGATAACCTGAGGAATGGCATAGATGGTCTTATTCAGAATGGCCAGCTTCAGATCACCACATCATTTCCAACAAATCCAGCAATCCCATCAGCAACAACTCCAGAACCTCCTACAACTGCAACAACCATTGTTCCTGACAATTCTTCGGCTTCATCAACAAGTACTTCATCTATCATCTCAACTGATCAGTTATCAACAAATTTTTCTTCTACAACTTCAGCACCACTCCAATTTGAATCTCCTACAACAACAACGTCCATCCTTCCGACAATGTCTCCTACAACTCCAGCAACGAACTCTGAAGATGTCTCAACCGTCACAATATTTTATGATCCTGAAAACAACTCTGCCTACAACTCAGAAAGTGCTGCTCCCACCAGAGCACCAGTCACAATTTATTATGATCCGCAAACTATCACAGTTCCTTCTGCAGCTGTCATCAGTCCAGTCACTGTCACAGTACCTGGACCAGTACCTTATGAAAGCAGTAGGGCCATCCCTTGGCACTACGGCTCTGACGTATACTGCGAAGGAAAGAGAATCACCCTTGAACCATCAGCACCTGCACCACAGATAGACAATGTGGGAGGAGGCGGAGGCTTCACTCGAAGCGGACGTCTCTTTGCTCCACAAATTCAAAGACCCACTGCCGAAGCAGAAGCTGCTGCCAAGGCAAAAGGAAAGAGCCCGGTGCAGGAAGATCAAGCTGCTAAAGAAGTTTTGAAAACACCATTCGATCAGGAAGTTGATGAGTTCATGAGAATCATCAAAAAGAGTGATTACAAAATAGTGGATCAGCTTCACCAGACGCCATCCAAGATCTCTATCCTATCACTGCTTATGTGCTCCGAAGCCCATCGGAATGCACTACTCAAAGTCTTGCACGCAGCTTACGTGCCTGAAGAGATCACCGTCAATCAGTTGGAAACCGTGGTTGGAAATGTTACTGCTAGCAATGGGCTGGGGTTCACCAATACTGACTTGACAACGGAAGGCCGCAACCACAACAAGGCCCTGCACATCACCATGGAATGTAAAGGTGCAGTCCTTTCCCATGTGCTAGTAGACACAGGGTCATCCCTAAATGTCTTACCAAAAAAGGCCCTGGTGAAGCTAGAGTATGAAGGATTAGCATTGCGTCCCAGTAACCTGGTAGTAAGAGCCTTTGATGGTTCTAAGAGATCGGTGCTGGGAGAAATTGAGCTACCTGTGACAATTGGCCCACAAACCTTTACAACTATCTTCTATGTGATGGACATTCAGCCTGCCTATAGCTGTTTGTTGGGTAGACCTTGGATTCACGCCGCTGGCGCAGTAACGTCTACCCTTCACCAGAAGTTAAAATTTGAGTGGGAAGGCCAAGTTGTTACAATATGTGGGGAGGAGGATATATTTGTTAGCCATCTGGCTACTTATAAGTATATTGAGATGGATGGGGAGATCCATGAAACAATGAGCCAAGGTTTCGAGGCCTTGAACGTGAATGAAACATCTGCTATACCTGGTACTTCAATATCATCATACCAACAAGCCCGGAAGGTTGTTGAGGAAGGAACTGCCCAAGGCTGGGGCAAGCTACTACCGGTGGAAAAGAAGGAGGACAAGTTTGGGTTGGGTTACAGACCAATTCAACAACATCAAGTGGAGGCTGCTGAGAAGCCTGGTTTTGTCAGTGGGGGGATGCTCACCCCTGATGCTATCAACAATTTGGAAGACGAGCTGGAAGAGGAGCGCAATCTGGAGAATTGGATTCGTCCAAAGATCCCGGGGAGCAGTATCTCAAACTGGTCTTCCCAGGAAATTATAAGGGTTACTCATGCAGAGTAATTATTATTTCCTGTATTTTTATAGCATGCATCAAAGTCTTGCATCTTGCCCAAGATGACAAGACTCATTTTGTAACCGGGCCATCTGTACCTTTTTGTGCAAACAAGATTAATTAATGAAATATCAGACATCTTTTTGCAAATGGGTCTTTTTTTTCTTTTCGTTCACTGTTTTTCCATTTTTCTTTTTGTACAAAAAATAAATGGCAGTGTTTTCAAAATGACAACTTTATTTCACTTTTCTAAACAAGACTAAAATCAAATCACTAAAATGAACAACTGAACCCTTGCAGAGAGTGCCTTCCTGACAGCACCGACAACAGCACGGCTACGACTTCGTATGACTTTGACAATCCAATCAATCAAGCCGATGAAGGGGTTGAAGAAGAGTATGAGCTTCCTGAAGAGCTAGCCAGGTTGTTAAGACAAGAGGAAAAGGTTATTACTCCTCACCAGGAGGAGGTTGAAGTGATCAATCTTGGTACAGATGAAGACGTGAAAGAGGTTAAAATCGGGGCCTGCCTGCAAGACTCAGTGAAGAGACAACTGATTGACCTGCTTCAAGAGTATGTGGATGTGTTTGCTTGGTCTTATCAAGATATTCCAGGGTTGGACACCGACATTGTCACGCACAAGCTGCCTTTGAGAGAAGAATGCCCACCAGTCAAACAAAAGCTGCGCCGTACTCGCCCAGACATGGCAATGAAGATCAAAGAAGAGGTACAAAAGCAGTGGGACGCCGGGTTCCTTGCTGTGACTAGCTACCCACCGTGGGTTGCTAATATAGTACCTGTGCCTAAGAAAGACGGAAAGGTAAGAATGTGTGTTGACTACCGGGACCTGAATAGAGCTAGCCCGAAAGATGACTTCCCATTACCTCACATTGATGTATTGGTTGATAATACGGCTCAGTTCTCGGTATTCTCCTTCATGGACGGATTTTCAGGATACAATCAGATTAAAATGTCACCTGAAGACATGGAGAAGACAACCTTCATCACACCTTGGGGCACGTTCTGTTACAAAGTGATGCCATTCGGACTGAAGAATGCTGGTGCAACATACCAACGGGCTATGGTGACATTATTCCACGATATGATCCATAAAGAAATAGAGTGTTATGTGGATGACATGATTGCCAAGTCCCTTACAGAGGAAGACCACCTGGAAAATCTGCTAAAGCTATTCAAGCGTCTGAGGAAGTACCAATTGAAGCTGAACCCCAACAAATGCACATTCGGGGTGAGATCTGGTAAGCTGCTGGGCTTTATTGTAAGCGAGAAAGGGATTGAAGTTGACCCTGATAAAGTCAAAGCTATTCAAGAGATGCCTGCACCTAAAACAGAGAAAGAAGTTCGAGGGTTCTTAGGTCGATTGAACTACATCTCACGGTTCATATCTCACCTCACAGCAACCTGTGAGCCTTTGTTCAAGCTGTTAAGAAAGGAACAGACGGTCAGGTGGAACGAAGACTGCCAAAGGGCTTTTGACAAGATCAAGGAGTACTTACAAGAGCCTCCAATCCTTATGCCTCCAGTTGAAGGAAGACCTCTGATAATGTACTTGACAGTATTAGAAGAGTCAATGGGGTGTGTGCTGGGCCAGCATGACGAGTCTGGCCGAAAAGAGTATGCAATATACTACCTGAGCAAAAAGTTTACCGACTGTGAACAACGTTATTCACTGCTCGAGAAAACTTGCTGTGCTTTAGCGTGGGCTGCTCGCCGACTGAGACAGTATATGTTGACCCACACTACTTTATTGATATCCAAAATGGACCCAGTCAAGTACATTTTCGAGAAACCAGCTCTTACCGGACGGGTTGCAAGATGGCAAATGATTCTCACAGAATATGACATCCAATACACCTCTCAGAAAGCCATCAAGGGCAGTGTATTGTCTGAATATCTTGCTGAGCAGCCTATTGATGATTACCAGCCTATGAGATTTGACTTCCCGGATGAAGACATCATGTTCATAAAAGCAAAAGATCATGAAGAGCCTGTTCACACTGAAGGGCCTGACCCGGAAGAAGAATGGACTATGATGTTTGATGGGGCTGTTAACATGAATGGTCGTGGTGTTGGTGCAGTACTCATTACACCCAAAGGAGTTCACATGCCTTTCTCGGCAAAACTCACTTTCAACTGCACTAACAACGAAGCTGAATACGAAGCTTGCATTATGGGTCTTGAGGAAGCCATCGACCTCAGGATCAAGACATTGACCGTATTTGGGGATTCAGCTCTGGTAGTTAATCAAACCAACGGAAAATGGTACACCCACCAGGATCATCTGATACCTTACAGGGATTATACAAGGAGGTTATTGACCTTCTTTACAACGGTCAAGCTTGAGTATATCCCTCGGGACGAGAATCAGTTCGCAGATGCTCTGGCTACCATTTCATCCATGATCAAAGTTCAAGCTGCCAACTTTGTACCGCAGATATCAGTGTCGAGACTTGATAGACCAGCATATGTATTTGCAGCAGATATTGTCAAGGATGATAAGCCTTGGTTTCATGACATTAAGTGCTTCTTGGAGGATCAAACATACCCACCTGGGGCATCTTCCAATGATAAGAAGACTTTGAGAAGGCTTGCTGGTAGTTTCTTCCTGAACACTGATGGGTCTTTATACAAAAGGAACTTTGATATGGTACTCCTCAGATGTGTTGATAAGACGGAAGCGGAGTTGTTAATGCATGAAGTGCACGAGGGATCCTTTGGTACCCATGCTGGAGGGCATGCCATGGCTAAAAAGTTGCTAAGATCAGGATATTACTGGATCACGATGGATGCTGACTGTTGCGCCTACTCCAATCCTTTGAATGTGATGTCTTCACCCTGGCCCTTTGCTATGTGGGGCATCGACATGATTGGTAAGATTGAGCCGACTGCTTCGAGTGGCCACAGATTCATCCTGGTTGCCATTGATTATTTCACCAAGTGGGTTGAAGCAGCCTCATATGCAAACGTCACAAGACAAGTGGTAGCCAGATTTCTGAAAAGAGATATCATCTGTCGATACGGAGTTCCCGAGCGAATCATTACTGATAATGGTTCCAACTTAAACAACAAAATGATGGCTGAGTTATGCCGGGACTTCAAGATCCAACATCACAACTCTTCCCCTTACAGGCCAAAGATGAATGGCGCTGTTGAGGCAGCGAATAAGAACATCAAGAAGATTGTGCAGAAGATGGTAGTCACTTACAAAGACTGGCACGAAATGCTACCATTTGCCTTGCATGGGTACCGCACGTCAATCAGAACATCCACTGGGGCAACACCGTATCAGCTTGTATATGGTATGGAAGCAGTCCTACCAGTTGAAGTTGAATTACCCTCTCTACGGGTACTAATGGATGTTAAGCTGAACGAAGCAGAATGGGTCCGATCCCGATACGAGCAACTGAGTCTGATTGAAGAGAAAAGATTGGCTGCAATCTGTCATGGGCAGTTGTATCAGAAAAGAATGAAGAAAGCCTTCGATCAGAAAGTCAGGCACCGAGAGTACCAAGTGGGAGATCTTGTGCTGAAAAGAATCCTCCCTCCTCATACAGACCACAGGGGCAAGTGGACTCCGAATTATGAAGGACCATTTGTAGTAAAGAAAGTTTTCTCTGGTGGAGCACTCATGCTCAGCACCATGGATGGTGAAGATTTCCCGTCCCCTGTGAATTCGGATGCGGTTAAAAAATACTTCGCATAAAAAGACCCGCTGGACACAAAAACAGAATGTAAGTCCAGGCAAAAATAGGGCATCCCGGCGAGTCAAAAACAGAATAAAGACTCGGGCAAAAATAAGGGAAAATAAACAAAAAATGTACACCCGCTGAGTTGAAAAGCCGCATTGGACAGCTCAGGCAAAAATGGGTATCCCGATGGATTGAAAACCCGAAAGGGCGATCCATGCAAAATAAGGGAATAAGCGAACAACTGCATTCTGAATTCGTCTGTATCACCTGCAACTTGGTAAACCTTGAAAGGATCAAGCTTCAATCAGAATCAACATTCTTCAAAAAGCAAGATGAGAAGAACGTCAAAAGTCATACGGGTCATAGTGAAGAGGAAGCTCCTCAAAGCGTCATCAACACTGCCAACATTTTGTTTCTCAATTTATAACAATCTCCTCATTTCAGGGGATATGTTCCTTTGACTGTATCTCGCCAATTCAGGGCATATGAATTAATAAAATCAGATTTTCAGTCATGTCTCGTTTTGTATATTTTTATTTGCAAAAAATGTCTGATGTCTTAAAAGAAAAAACTGATTGCATAAGAATACAGATGCTTATCTTCAAATAAAAGCATGCTTGCAGGAAATGTACTTACTCTCGGAAGTGCCTAACTCCTATGACGGAATCCAGTAAAGGATACCTCGGGATTACCTTGTGCGTTTCTCTATCTTTTTCAGGATTGCAGGTATCCAGAGCGCAACTTGGGGCATGAAAGCCTCATCCCAGCAAGCTGGCAAATCGACACACAATTTTAGCACCCGAAGTGCTCTCTCCCCAGCTGAGTTGCCCCCCATGACTTCCCCCAGCTGAGATTGCCACTTATTACTTATCCCTATCAGAATGGGTAGATGTCACAAAAGGCACCTATATCCCCGGCTGAGTCAGGGATCCTCTTCAATAAGAATCCTTAGGGAAGTCTTTCAGTGATTCCTCCCTTTCTCCCCAGCCGAGTTGCCTTTTTATCCTCAGCCGAAATACACAAAGTCAGGGGATTATCTCCCCACAGAGTTCCAGCCTCTATCCAGAAGAGCAACGCACGAAGAATCACAACAGAGTGAAGAAAGCTTCTGCAAACCCCAGCTGGGTCTCTCATTTATTAGGATAGGTCTATCAATGGCCCGAATCCCCAAGCAGATGCATCTCCTCAGATCTGCCAATGATCTCATTCCCAGCTGGGATGTCCATTTCAATAGATCGATCAGAGATCTTCGCGGCAGCGGGACCCGGATCCCGGTTCGGTATCTTTGCATAATCATAGCATTCGCATCATATTCACCCACAAAGCGTAGCATTCCGTTTTAACACGGAGCATTACGGCAAAAATCAAACACATAGCATAATCATAAGCCATGTTTTGAATCAGCACTTGTGACTAGTAACCATTCATCAGAATGCAGAATACTTTCCCCCAGAGTCCCCACCAGAGTCCCAGCAAAAGTAGCTGCCTCACAAATCGCAAACACCAGTATATACTCATTTTGACACCCGTCCGTGCCATCTTTCCCCAGTAAGTCGCCTGAACACTCCTTGCAAACAACACCACCCGTATTACAGATACGTCCTGACACCCGTCCGTGTCAAATCACCAGCAGAAAGCCAAAGACATCCTCTTTGCACTCACATATACCTATATACATCTTCTCGGCACCCGTCCGTGTCATATCCCCAGCGCAGTCGCCTACACTTTTACAACCCATATACTTGTTGATATTATTATACTTTCCTCTCTTGACACCCGTCCGTGTCACTCTCCCCAGCAGATAAACACTCATCTATATATATTCATACTCACTACTCATGTTACACTTATCCAGATACTCGTCTGTATCTCGTATATGCCATTTACATCCCCGCAGATTCGACATTGGTCCATGTTCTCTGTTAACCAGATGGTACTCGTCCGTATCATCATCTCGGAACATGCGTCAAGCGTTTGTTTCTACATGATACTCGTCCGTATCATAACCTTAAGGATGCTCGTCCGCATCTTTAATCCATACACCGTGTCAAACACTTTTGTCTTCTCGAATATAGGTACTCGTCTGTGTCTACTATTCCCCAGAAGAGTCCCTTCAGATGCAACACTCGTCCGTGTTCTTTGTTACCCCGTTGATACTCGTCCGTATCATCATCTCTGAACATGCGTCGGTATTTGTTTCTACCCGATACTCGTCCGTATCGTAGTCTTAAGGATGCTCGTCCGCATCTTTAATCTATACACAATACCAAACACTTGTACCTTTCTTTTCTTGGTTGTAAACGCTCGTCCGTGTTTACTATATCCCCAGTAGATCGCCAACGAAGCAAATCTTCCTTCTTATCTGACCCTCGTCCTGTGTTATGATAAACCTTGAGAGCAGCCGTCCCCTGCTAGGTGGTCGTCCTCCGCCTCTTGATGGTCGTCCTCCATCATGCTCATCCGATGGCCGTCCCCATCGTTGATATTTCCGGCAGCCGTACCCTGCCAGGTGGTCGTCCTCCACCTCTTGATGATCGTCCTTCATCATTTTATCCAATGGCCGTCCCCATTGTTGATTTTGGTTATCTGACATTCGTCCTATGTCATGACAAACCCTGAGAGCAGCCGTCCCCTGCTAGGTGGTCGTCCTCCACCTCTTGATGGTCGTCCTCCATCATGCTCGTCCGATGGCCGTCCCCATCGTTGACCTTTTATCCGATGGCCGTCCCCATCGTTGATATTTTTGGCAGCCGTACCCTGCCAGGTGGTCGTCCTCCACCTTTGATGGCCGTCCCCATCATAATTCCTTTAGTCCCCAACAGAGCAGCCGTCCCCTGCTAGGTGATCGTCCTTCACTTTTGGTGGCCGTACCCCATCATCTGTTCATTTCATTTATTCTTTAACCCGATGGCCGTCCCCGTCGTGGTCCCTTTTCTTTTTTAACCCGATGGCCGTCCCCATCGTCGGTTACTTTGCTTTGTGAACTTGACGGCCGTCCCCGTCATGTTTCATTGATCCCCAGAGAATTTTACAGCTTTACTTGATGGCCGTCCCCATCTTAATCTTTTATTTTCCCCAGCTAGTCGGCCGTCCCCGTCTTGGCTTTACCTTTTATCCCCAGCATGTCGGTCGTCCCCGTCATTGCTTTATTTTCCGCACTTTTTCCCAGCATGTCGGCCGTCCCCGTCATTGCTCTTTATCCAGCAGTCGTCCTCTGCTCGACGGTCGTCCTCCGTCGCCCACACTTTACAATATACTTTACTTTCTTTTACAATCTATATCCCTTTTCTTCTTCATTCTGTGAGTGCAAATTTTGGACTGTCTTTGGTATTCAACCACAAGTTATCTTGTTTGCCTGTTAAGCCGTAGCTTACATCCTGCACAGCTAACTCATGCTTGAATAGGGGCAGCTGTAAACACCCCAAATTTGCCCTCACCCATTCACACCATGGCTTGTGATCATCCTCATATGCATAAACACAATCATATCATCTCATAGTACATTTTTGATTCACTGCATAGATTCTAAGGCATCTGCACCTAGGGTTTGTGATCTGAGCAATCCCAGGGCATCTTGAGCCACTCCAAAGGCCACCAATCACTTCAAAGGGGTCCATGTGTGTCCTTGTATCATATTACATCCCCACAAAGTCAAAAATGCAAAGGAATCACAAGAACTGGGATTGGTATGGAAGCAGAGCCAGGCTAGACTGCACAGATGACCTAGAATTAGGGTTTTGGTTTCAGAGGCCATAACTCCAAATTTTTTGGTCATTCTTGTTTCTATTGGTCTCTATATGGTATAGGGAGTATGCATATCAATTTTCATGAAGAAATTCCATGGGGAAGTCATCTGATCAAGAGTTGACTTTTCAGACAAGTCAGTGCAAAATCAGGGCATCTGAGGCCCCCATTGACCCAACCAATGGGTGATCTTCATCATTTTGAGTGTATGTGATCTTTATTTGATCATGGAAGAGGGTTGAAGTTCACAAAAATCAAGAATTTGGAGTTTTTGCAAGTGTTGACTTTTTGGGCATAATTGACTTTTCAAGAATGCTTCATTTTAGGTCATTTTTCAAGCCTTGATTCTTGATCCAAAAATGCTTCAAATGGAAAAACTTTGGTCATGAAAGTTGTAAAATACATCTTTCCCTTTTCAAAAAGTACAAGAACATGATCAAATTCTTCTTGGATCAAAAGTTATGGTGTGACAAAGTTGACAAAAATCATTGATTTTCAAGATATGCACCAAATGTGAATTTTGCAAAACCATGAACCAAGGCTGTTTGTAACCTCTAGTTGACATCAAACCATGACACAAACATGCTATGTGACCTAAAAATCAGAATTGAACCAAGAATTCTCATGTTTCATGGCTTATGGAATGAGAAAGTCACATGTGAACCAAAAGGCACCAACTTGCAAAACTCATGATCACACTCCCTACAACTTGCAACATTGGATGCTGACTTTGGCTAGCCTTTCCCCTCACCCTTGCTGCGCAGCCCTAGCCATTGTACCAAGCCTAGAACCAAGCCCATGCTTTCCTTACACAAAGTGGACTTTTTGCAAAAGTAAACATCCCAATCACAGCAGGCCATGTCACATCCTCTGGCCAATTGGGATTGTTTATACTTTCCATTTGCTAGCAAAACATAATACCAAGCAAAGCTGAAACAGGCCATAACATCACATACACAAAAACACTCCATTTTGCAAAACCATTCGAATCTGCCTCCACAAACCTCAAACATCCAAACCAACTTCACCAATCATTTCACCATGTTCCATAGAGCATAAACCAAGCAAAGCCTGAGCCTGAAACCAGCAAGAACTCCACTTCTCCATTTTCACCCTCACCTGCAGTTTCTTTCGAAACTCCTTCCTCAGCTCACAAACATCCAAACAAACACCACAAACCTTCTTAAAACATCACCCTGATCACAAAGAACCACTCACATTGGCCTGGAACTGCCTGCATCACCATTGCCATTTCCAACTGAGCTTGAGCAGAAGCTGCTCAAACTCTTCATCCAGCCAGCATAAATTTCTCCAAAGCATTCAAACATCACCAAGAGGTCATAAGGAGTAGATTGCGTAAGGAGAGGAGGTCTGGAAGTGACTGGAGTGAAAGCTTCGAATCTCAGGTAGCTCAAGAAATATTTTTCCAGAAATCATTTTTTATGTTCTAAACTTGTTCTCCATGCTTCACTGAGTATCCTGATGCTTTTAGTTTTGGAAATGGTGATGAAATGAGAATTTAATTGATCTCTGAAACTCTGTTGACCTAAAATTTGTTTTGTTCGATTCATTGAGTTTGGGGAAAAATAAATGAGTTTGGGCATGGGGTTTTGATTCAGTGAGTTATGGGATTCATTTCCATGTGTTTAGATTTTATTTTAGTTAGGTTTTGAGAGTTTTAGGGATTTTCAGGTGGGCTTCCCACCGGAGAAGACGACCGGAGGTCTTCTCCGGCCACCTGAAAATCATTAAGCCCTAATCTTGTAATTAAATGCCATTTGAATTTGGGCCGTAGGATCAGTTGACTCCATTGACCTCCCGCGCGTGTGAATGGCTCAGATCAAGTCATTATGCCCTAATCCACTTAATTAGATTTAATTAATTATAATTAAAATAATTTAGTCAGATGCAATCCTGTCCCTCCATTCACGCGCGCGGTCAACCATTTTGAATCCAGACTCAATCTCAGCCTCTCCTTCTGATTACTTCTCCATTTATTTGTTTTTTATTTCATTTCTTTTCATTTTATTTGTACAATTTATTTAAAATAGTAAAAATTGTCTAAAAATTATGAAATTTTTTCTCAAGAGTTTCATTAATTTTTATGACACAAAAATATTTTTATTTTTTATTTTTATCATTAAAAAAGTATTTTTAAATATTTAAAAGATTATTTTTAATTGATTAATGGAAATTAATTTATTAAAAATACTTTTAAGTATCTAAAAATCACCAAAAAATTCATGAAATGTTCTAAGACATTTAGAAACATTGTCCAACCTTCAAACCAAATTTCTTTTTGGATCTTGATGCATTTTGAGAATTTTTCATTGAATTAAAATCATTTTTGTGCATTATTTTGATCTTAAGTTCAAAAAAATCATTTCTGCCTATTCATGAGGAGTTGGACATTGATTCTTCCTGAATTGCATTGTGTTTAACATGTAGTTTTTGAGATAAAAAGGCCATGATTTGATTCCTCATTTCCAATTTGTTTGGCATTTCTTTTGTTTAGGAACCCTAAAAACCCTAAAAACTTGTAAAAATCATAACTTGAGTTTGGTTAAGAGTTGAGACCTCCCCTTTGGACATTGGTTTGGTATGGGATTAGGAGACCTTTGTGTGGCATTTTCCATTTTTTATCTTAGGGTTTGCTTCTGATTTTGATTTTTGTTTGATGTATGGTTCATGAACCCTAATTTGGGCTTCCATTTGCATCCATCTTGTATTCTCTTGCATAACATGACTTGCCATGACATTTCAAGCATCCCTTTGATTCATTTGACATCATAAGACATGTGTAAAGCATGTTTGATCATTGCATCTCTCACTTGCCATGTTGTATGCCATGTGCACTTCATAACTTTTCATGTATGTCTATGCTTTTTAACTTGCACCATTTGCATTCATAAGCTTGTATGGTCATTTCCATGTGCTGCCTCATGTTTGTAACATCTCATAGCATCATTAGCATCATGTAAATGCTCCTGGTTTTGTTTCTCATCATGTCATCTCATTCCATTTTGCATTGCATTGCATTCCTTTTCTAACCTTTCAGGTGGTAAGTGATTTTGAGAAGTGAATTTGCCTTCACTTCTCATAACTTTTCTTTTCATCTCTCTTGCATCCATTGCTGCATTTTTATATGTGTTTGAGTTTGAGCTTGCTCATTCTTCTTCTTCCCACTTTCTCTCTTCAAGTGACTTGACTTCTTGAATGAAGCAAGTTACTTTGCTTCTCTTTGCTCCTTTCATCTGCTTCCTGGTGGTTCCATTGAAGATCTTTCTTGTTTAACCTCACAAACCTTAGGAACAACCAAGAATGACAATGATTAGGGTTTTGATTAGTCTCCCCTCTTAGTTTTTACCTTTGTGTCTCTTTTGAGTCTTCTCTTCTCATCTCATAATCAGGGACTAAACCCTAAAGGCTTTAAGGCTTTGTGATTAAGCTTATGCCTGCATCCTTCTCTTAGGATGGAGTGTATAACTTTAATCCTAAGTGTTAAACCCTTAATGTGTTTAAATCTCTTAATCAATTCACTTAATAATCATCAAGACATCACACTTGTAACTTGGGCCTTGCATTAGGGTTCTAATTCTTCCTTAACTGGTTAAGAAGGACTAACCCTAGTGTTAATGGACAAGTCCCCCTCAAGTTGTCTTACAAATCATAAAAATCACTTCATCATCATATCATTAAATAAAATCCACTTAATAAAGGCTTTGTTTTGTCATGAGTTTAATCCCTAATCATGGATTAAGTTGAGGAGCTTTCCTCAGCTTAAACATTCTCATCTATTATCCTTCTATTAGGATGGTGTAATGAGTCTGTTTAATCCTTGATTATGGCTTAACCTCATTACTTAACACTAAACAAAAACACCAAAAACATCTAAATAATCACAAGTAGGTTAATGATCTTGATCCTATATCAAAGGTGATTAAGTGTGAGAATCTGACTTCACACTTAAGGTATTCTCATTACCCCTAAACAGAGGGAAGATGTGATGAGTTTACTAAATCCATTGGTTTAGACTTAAGCTCATTAACTTATGACAAACTTTCAAAAGCAATAAAAGACTGAAAACTCAAAAACAAACAATAATCGTCTCCTCCGGGATTCTTTTCTCATCATCTTCACTCATAAACGAGAACTTGCTTCTTCCGTCTAATGCAAGACAGTTTGCACCTGAGCCAGACAGGTCATACACTTGAGCATAGGCAAGCAAGCAGTTCACAAGTCAATTCATCTTTCAGTCTCTTTGGGTCGAACTACGGTGTTCTGACTTCCTCATTGCACGAGAGGATACGTAGGCATAACTTAACAGTTATCGAACAAAAGTCTCTGTATATTCCCCCTCTTTCTAGCCTCATTCTTTTAGCCTCATGATCTTGAGCATTTCACTCCTGTTCTTACACTGACACTTCACTTATATACTTCACTTTTCTCTTACACTGACACCTGCACATTTTGTTTTCCAGCTCTTTTACACACAAATTGCAGTGACACTACCCCTTTAAAACACAAATCTTTTAAGCGTGGATCCCGTCGAGTACGGCGGACAATCTGGGTGCTAATACCTTCCCAGGTTGTAACCAACCCCCTTTCTCAGTCTCTCTGGTTCGCAACCGTCTTATCCATCTCTTTCCAGGTCTATGCAACATTGCCTTTCCTCCGGGATAAAAATGCCTAGCTGGCGACTCTTTTCATCTCCAGTGAGTTCACGGCTGTGTGTCCTCACTGTTCCTCTCGCCGACCGCTCGCGTCTGTACCCCTTTTGACCCGGTGTCATTTGGCGGGAGCGACACTAAGCATTACGTCAGGCTTTTGACGATAAAAACTGCGCTTAGTGGGAGGCAACCCATTTAATCATTTAAATCATTTTGATCATTTTATTATTTTGTCATTTATCATTTTTATTATTAGTTTATTTGTTTTGTCATTTTATTATAGTTTTATTTCATTATTACTATTATTGCTTTTATTTATGCATTTTATTTTCTTATTTTTCCTTATTTTAATTTTAAATCACTTTTACAGATTTTCTAAAGTCTTTTCCACTTTCCTTCTCCCCCTGATTTGTTTCCTCCGTATTTACACTAACTATGGCTAACCAACCGATAAACCTCATGGAAACCAAATTTAGAGGTAGGAACCAAAGAATGAAATTTGAAGAGTTATCACAGAGACCAATGGATTTGACTCTGTACCCGGATGATCTGACTATGGAAACCTTAGTGTCGCTCCCGATAAATGGGAAATGGCCCAGATAAAGGTACAGACGCGAACGGTCGGCGAAAGGAGAAATGAGAACACACAGGAGTGAACTCACAGGAAATGAATAGAGTCGCCAGCTAGGCATTTTTATCCCGGAGGAAAGGCAATGCTGCATAGACCTAGAAGGATATGGATAAGACGGTCGCGAACCAGAGAGACTGAGAAAGGGGGTTGGTTACAACCTGGGAAGGTGTTAGCACCCAGATTGTCCGTCGTACTCGACGGGATCCACGCTTAAAAGATTTGTGTTTTAAAGGGGTAGTGTCAGTGTAAGAACAAAGATAAATGCTCATGACAATGAGGCTAAAGAATAAGGCTAGAAGGAGGGGGAATATACAGAGACTTTTGTTCGATAACTGTTAAGTTATGCCTACGTATCCTCTCGTGCAATGAGGAAGTCAGAACACCGTAGTTCGACCCAAAGAGACTGAAAGATGAATTGACTTGTGAACTGCTTACTTGCCTATGCTCAAGTGTGTGACCTGTCTGGCTCAGGTGCAAACTGTCTTGCATTAGACGGAAGAAGCAAGTTCTCGTTTGTAAGTGAATGAGATGAGAAAAGAATCCCGGAGGAGACGATTATTGTTTTTTTTTTTTTGTGTTTTCAGTCTTTTATTGCTTTTGGAAACTTGTCATAAGAAAATGAGCTTAAGCCTAAACCAATGGATTAGTAAACTCATCACATCTTCCCTCTGATTAGGGGTAATGAGAACACCTTAAGTGTGAAGTCAGCATCTCACACTTAATCACCTTTGATGTAAGATTAAGATCATTAACCTACTTGTGATTATTTAGATGTTTTTGGTGTTTTTGTTTAGTGTTGAGTAATGAGATTAAGCCATAACCAAGGATTAAACAGACTCATTACACCATCCTAATAGAAGGATAATAGATGAGAAAGTTTAAGCTGAGGAAAGCTCCTCAACTTAATCCATGATTAGAGATTAAACTCATGACAAAACATGCCCTTGATTAAGTGGATTTTAATTAATGGTATGATGATGAAGTGATTTTTAGGGTTTGTAAGACAACTTGAGGAGGACTTGTCCATTAACACTAGGGTTAGTCCTTCTTAACCAATTAAGGAAGAATTAGAACCCTAATGCAAGGCCCAAGTTACAAGTGTGATGTCTTGATGATTATTAGATGGATTGATTAAGGGAATTAAACACATTAAGGGTTTAACACTTAGGATTAAAGTTGTACACTCCATCCTAATAGAAGGATGCAGGCATAAGCTTAATCACAAAGCCTTAAAACCTTTAGGGTTTAGTCCCTGATTGTGAGGTGAGAAGAGAAGACTCAATGAGACACAAAGGTAAAATCTAAGTGGGGGACTAATCAAAACCCTAATCATTGTCATGCTTGGTTGTTCCTAAGGTTTGTGAGGTTTACAAGAGAAGTCTTCAGAGGAACCACCAGGAAGCAGATGAAAGGATCAGGAGAAGCAAAGTAACTTGCTTCATTGAAGAAGACAAGTCACTTGAGGAAAGAAAGTAAGAAGCCAAAAGAAAGAGCAAGCTCAATCTTAAGCACAAACAAAAATGCAGCAAGGATGCATAAAAAGGGATGAAGAGAAGTTATGAGAAGTGAAGGCAAATTCACTTCTCAAGATAGCTTACCACCTGAAAAGTTAGTGAAAGAGATGCAATGCAATGCAAAATGGGATGAAATGGCATGATGAAAATCAAAACCAGAAGCAATATGGGATGATAATGATGCTATGAGGTGATGCAAACATGAAACAAAGCATGGTGATGATCATACAAGCTTATGGATGCAGATGAAACAAATTTGGAACCATGATCATACATGAAAAGTTATGAGAGGCACATGGCATACAACAAGGCAAATGCAAGATGCAATGATCAAACATGCTTACAAGATGTCTTAAGATGTTAAATGAATCAAATGGATGCACAAAATGTCATGGCAAGTCAAGGTATGAAAGCAAATGCAAGATGGATGCATATGGAAGCCCAAATTAGGGTTTATGATCAAAGCAACAAACAAAAACCAAAATCAGAAGCAAACATCAATATAAAAAATTGAAAATGCATTCAAAGGATCCCTAAACCTATACTAACTCACTGCCCAAAGGAGAAGTTCCAACTCTTAACCTAATTCAAGTTATGATTTTCCTAAGTTTTCTAGGGTTTTAGGGTTCCTTAACAAGAAAAATGCTAAATAAATCAAAAATGAAAGATCAAATCATGGCCATTTAATCTCACAAACTACATGCTAAACACAATGCAATGCAAAAAGAATCAAGGTCCAACTCTCAATGGTTAGGCAGAAGTGATTTTTGGAAGTTTGGATCAAAATAATGCATTAAAATGATTTTAATTCCATGAAAAATTCTCAAAATGCATCAAGATCAAAAAAGAAATTTGGTTTGAGGGTTGGACAATGTTTCTAAATGTTTTTAAATGTTTCATGAATTTTTTGGTGATTTTTAAATACCTAAAAGCATTTTTAATTAATTAATTCTCATTAATTAATTAAAAATAAACTTTTAAATATTTAAAAATACTTTTTAAATGCAAAAAATAAAAATAAAAATATTTTTGTGTTCTGAAATTAAATAATAACTTGTATAAAAAATTTCAGAATTTTTTGAAATTGTTTTACTATTTTAAAATAAATGAACAAAAGAAATATAAAAGAAATGAAATAAAATTAATAAAAATGAAAAGTAAACTGATCCAACGCATCAGATTCAAAGCTGGAAGGAGACCATTGACTTGGCGCGTGAAACAAGGGTCAGGATGGACTCTGACTTAAATCAGGTTTTACGAATTAATTAATTGGGATTAATTAGGTTAAGTGAGATTAGGGCAAAATGGACACATCTGGGCCACACAAACACGCGCCAGGTCAACCAAGTCAATGGATCCAACGCATCAGATTCAAACTTTATTAATGACAGGGATTAAACCCTAATCATTTTCAGGTGGCCGGAGAAGACCTCCGGTCGTCTTCTCCGGTGGGAACCCCACCTGAAAATTCCTAAAATCCTCAAAACGTAACTAAAATGAAATCTAAAAGAACAGAAATCCTTCCCACACCTCACTGAATCAAAACCCTAAACTAAAACTCATTTATATTTCATCAATCACACGAATCGAAAGAAAACATTTCTTAGGGCAAGACTTTCAGAACACGATTAAACTCTCATCTCTTCACCATTTTCAAAACCAACAACATCAGAATGATCAGTGAATCATGGAGAACAACTTAGGAACTTTAAAAATCATTTCTGGAAAAAATGTTCATGAAGCTACCTGAGTTTGAAGCTTTTCAGTTTGCCACTTTCTGACCCCTTCTCCTTGTGCAATCCACTCCTTTTGGGCCACTGATGAACTCTTGATGCTTAGAAAGAGTTTGTGGTGGCTGGTTTGGAAGTTTGAAGCAGTTCTATTCAAGCTCAGGTGAGGATCGTGTTTATGATTCAGGCAGTTTAGGGCCAGGGTGAGGGGTGCTTTCTGACCAGGATGATGAGTTGAGTTGATCTATGAAGTTTGTTTGTGAGTTTGTGGCTTGTATGCTGAGTTTCGAAAGCTTTTGCTCCAAGGGTGGGAAATGAGAATGAGGTGCTCTGGCTGGTTTCAGGCTGGTTTTTTATGTGCTTTGGCTTGCATTTTCTTTGTATAAACTAATCCTATTGGTCAGAAGATGTGACATGTCCTTTTGTGATAGGTATGGGTGCTTTTTGCAAATTGTCAATTCTTGTGTAAGAAGGGCATGGGCTACTTTGCTAGCTTGGTACAAGGGCTTGTCTTGCGCAGCATGAGGTGAGGTGAGGGCTAGGGTGGTTCAGTAACCAAGGCAGCAAGTGGATGAGATGTTATGATGGATTTTGCAACTTGGTTCACTTTGGTTCTCATGAAAAGATCTTGTCCCAAAAAACCATACAAATGTGTAATTCTTTGGCCCATTCTGAACTTTAGATGTCACATGATCATGTTATGTGAATTAGAAGTCCATTTTATAGTTTTAGAACACTTGATCAAGTCATTTTGCAAAATACCTCTTTGGTAGAAACTTTGAAATTTTGTGATTTTTGCCAACTTTGACAAGCCATAACTTTTGATCCAAAATGAATTAGGTCATGTTCTTGTACTTTTTGAAAAGGGAAAGATCTATTCTACAACTTTCATGACCAAAGTTTTTCCATTTGAAGCCTTTTTGAATCAAAAAGTAAGGGTTGAAAAAGTTGCATAAAATGACATTTTCATTAAAAGTCAAACTTGCCCAAAAAGTCAACTTTGCAAAAGACTTGAAATTTCTCAATTTTGTGAACTTCCAATGTCTTCTATGATCAAATAAAGATCATATACAATCAAAATGATGAAGAACACCTTTTGGTTGGGTCATTGGGGGCCTCAGATGCCCTGATTTTATACTGACTTGCTTGAAAAGTCAACTCTTGATCAGATGACTTCCCCAAGGAATTTCTTCATGAAAATTGATATGCATACTCCCCATACCATATAGAGACCAATAGAAACAAGAATGACCAAAAATTTGGGGTTATGGCCTCTGAAACCAAAACCCTAATTTTAGGTCAACTGTGCAGTCAAGCCTGGCTCTGCTTCCATACAAATCCCAGTTCTTGTGATTCTTTGGCATTCTTGACTTTGAGAGGATATAATATGATACTTGGACACACATGGACCCCTTTGAAGTGATTGATGACCTTTGAAGTGGCTCAAGAGGCTCTTGGATTGCTCAAATCACAAACCCTAGTTGCAGATGACTTTGAATCTATGCAGTGGATCAAAATGTGATATAGGATGCTATGATTGAGTTTATGTATATGAAATGATCACAAGCCATAGTGTGAATGGGTGAGGGCAAATTTGGGGTGTTTACAGCTGCCCCTATTCAAACATGAGTTAGCTGTGCAGGATGTAAGCGACGGCTTATCAGGCAAACAAGATAACTTGTGGTTGAATACCAAAGACAGTCCAAAATTTGCACTCACAGAATGACGAAGAAAAGGGATATAGATTGTAAAAGAAAATAAAGTATATTGTAAAGTATGGGCGACGGAGGACGACCGTCGAGCAGAGGACAACTGCTGAGTAAAGAGCAATGACGGGGACGGCCGACATGCTGGGAAAAGTGCGGGAAATAAAGCAATGACGGGGACGGCCAACATGCTGGGGATAAAAGGAATTATGATGGGGACGGCCATCAAGTAAAACTGTAAGATTCTCTGGGGATTAATGAAAAATGATGGGGACGGCCATCAAGTCCATAAAGTAAAGTAACCGACGATGGGGACGGCCATCGGGCTAAAAAGAAAAAGGGACCACGACGGGGACGGCCATCGGGTTAAATAATAAATGAAATAAACAGATGATGAGGTACGGTCATCAAAGGTGAAGGACGATCACCTAGCAGGGGACGGCTGCTCTGTTGGGGTTAAGATGAGGGACGGTCATCTAAGGTGGAGGACGACCACCTGGCAGGGTACGGCTGCCGAAAATATCGCGACATAGGACGAATGCCGGATAAAAGGGTCAACGATGGGGACGGTCATCGGATGAGCATGACGGAGGACGTCCATCAAGAGGTGGAGGACGACCACCTAGCAGGGGACGGCTGCTCTCAAGGTTTATCATGCCATAGGACGAATGCCAGATAACCAAAATCAACAATGGGGACGGCCATTGGATAAAATGATGAAGGACGATCATCAAGAGGTGGAGGACGACCACCTAGCAGGGGACGGCTGCTAAACATCACGACATAGGACGAATGCCGGATGAAAGGAGTCAACGATGGGGACGGCCATCGGATGAGCATGATGGAGGACGACCATCAAGAGGTGGAGGACGACCACCTAGCAGGGTACGGCTGCTCTCAAGGTTTATCATGACATAGGACGAATGCCAGATGAAAAGAAATTGTTTTACTGGGGAATAGTAAACACGGACGAGCGTTTACATCCAAAATAAAAAGTATAAGTGTTTGGTTTTGTGTATAGATTAAAGATGCGGACGAGCATCCTTAAGACTATGATACGGACGGGTATCAGGTAGAAACAAATACCGACACGTGTCCAGAGATGATGATACGGACGAGTATCAACTGGTTAACAAGGGACACGGACGAGTGTTGTATCTGAAAGAATTCTTCTGGGGAATAGTAGACACAGACAAGCATCTATATTCAAGAAGACACAGTGTATGGATTATAGATGCGGACGAGCATCCTTAAGATTATGATACGGACGAGTATCATGTAGAAACAAACGCTTGACGCATGTTCTGAGATGATGGTACGGACGAGTACCAACGGGTTAACAAAGAACACGGACGAGTGTCGAATCTGCGGGGATATAAATGGTGTATACAAGATACGGACGAGTATCTGTATAAGTGTGAGTAATATATATTTGAGTGTTCCACCTGCTGGGGAGAGTGACACGGACGAGCGTCAAAAGGAGAAGAGTATAATATAGACAAGTATCTGGTATACAAAGTGTTTAGGTAACTATGTTGGGGAAGGTGACACGGACGGGTGTCAAGAAAGTTATATATATACAAGTATTTGTGAGTGCAAAGGGGACGTCTTTGGCTTTCTGCTGGGGGTATGACACGGACGAGTGCCACAAGGAGTATGTATTTGCATTGGTGAATGTGAAGCAACTGCTTTCGCTGGGGAATCTGGGGGAAATTCTGCATATCGTTTGATGAGTTGATAATATTCACAAGTGTTTGATTCATAACATGACTTATGATTATGCTATATGTTTGATTTTTGCCGTAATGCTCCGTATTAAGACAGAATGCTACGCTTTGCTTGGTGAATATGATGTGAATGCTATGATTATGCAAAGGATACCAATCCGGGATTCGGATCCCATTGCTGTGAAGATCTCTGGTTGATCTCGCTTGAAGTGAACATCCCAGCTGGGGATGAGATCATTGGTAGATCTGATGAAATGATTCTGCTTGGGGGAATGGGCCAATGATAGGCCTTTTCCAGTAATGAGGGACCCAGCTGGGGGTTTGTAGAAGCTTTCTTCACTCTGTTGTGACTCCTTCGTGCGTTGCTCTTCCGGATAGAGGCTAAAACTCTGTGGGGAGATGATTCCCAGGCTTTTTGTAACGGATGGCAACTCAGCTGGGGAGAAAACACCTTGAGTGCTAAGACTGAGTGAGTGTTGACTTGCCGGCTTGCTGGGGTGAAGCTTTCACGCCCCATGTTGCGCTTTTGAATACCTGCAACCCTGCAAAGACAGAGAAACGTACAAGTAATCCCGAGGCATCCTTTACCGGGTTCCGTCATAGGAGTGAGACACTTCTGAGAGTAAGTATATTCCCTGTAAGCACATGTTTTATTTTCTTCATTTTTAAAGATTTAGCATCTGTATTCATGCAATCAGTTTCCTTTAAGATATCAGACATTTTTGCAAATAAAAATATACGAGACATTGTGTGACTGAAAAATCTGTTTTTATTAATTCATATGCCCTGAATCGGCAAGATATAGTCAAAGAAACATATCCCCTGAAATGAGGAGATTGTTACAAATTGAGAAACAAAAATGCTGGCAATGTTGTCGACGCTTTCAAGGAGCTTCCCCTCTTGCTATGACTCGTATGACTTTTGACGTTCTTCTCGTCTTGCTTTCTGAAGAAGGCTGATTCTGACAGAAAGCTCGATCCTTTCGAGGTTTTACCAAGTTGCAGGTGATACAGACGAATTCAGAATGCAGTTGTTCGCTTATTCCCTTGTTTTGCATGGATCGCCCTTTCGGGTTTTCAATCCATCGGGATACCCATTTTTGCCCGAGTTGTCCAATGCGGCCTTTCAACTCAGCGGGTGTGCATTCTTTTGTTTATTTCCCTTATTTTTGCCTGAGTCTTTTATTCTGTTTTTGACTCGCCGGGATGCCCTATTTTTGCCTGGACTTACATCCTGTTTTTATGTCCAGCGGGTCATTTTATGCGAAGTATTTTTTAACTGCATCTGAATTCACAGGGGACGGGAAATCTTCACCATCCATGGTGCTGAGCATCAGTGCTCCACCAGAGAAAACTTTCTTTACTACAAATGGTCCTTCATAATTTGGAGTCCACTTGCCCCTGTGGTCTGTATGAGGAGGGAGGATTCTTTTCAGCACAAGATCTCCTACTTGGTACTCTCGGTGCCTGACTTTCTGATCGAAGGCTCTTTTCATTCTTTTCTGATACAACTGCCCATGGCAGATTGCAGTCAATCTTTTCTCTTCAATCAGACTCAGTTGCTCGTATCGGGATCGGACCCATTCTGCTTCGTTCAGCTTAACATCCATCAATACTCGTAGAGAGGGTAATTCAACTTCAATAGGTAGGACTGCTTCCATACCATACACAAGTTGATACGGTGTTGCCCCAGTGGATGTCCTGATTGACGTGCGGTACCCATGCAAGGCAAATGGCAACATCTCATGCCAGTCTTTGTACGTAACTACCATCTTCTGCACAATCTTCTTGATATTCTTATTAGCTGCCTCAACAGCGCCGTTCATCTTTGGCCTGTAAGGAGAAGAATTGTGGTGTTGGATCTTGAAGTCCCGGCATAGCTCAGTCATCATTTTGTTGTTTAAGTTGGAACCATTATCAGTAATGATTCGCTCGGGAATTCCATATCGACAGATGATATCTCTCTTCAGAAATCTGGCTACCACTTGCCTTGTAACATTTGCATATGAGGCTGCTTCAACCCACTTGGTGAAATAATCGATGGCGACCAGGATGAATTTGTGGCCATTTGAAGCAGTTGGCTCAATCTTGCCGATCATATCAATGCCCCACATGGCAAAGGGCCAGGGTGAAGACATTATATTCAAAGGATTGGGAGGCACATGCACTTTATCCGCATAGATCTGACATTTATGGCATTTTCTGGCATAGGCACAACAGTCTGCATCCATTGTGATCCAGTAATATCCTGACCTTAGCAATTTCTTAGCCATGGCATGCCCTCCAGCATGGGTACCAAAGGATCCTTCATGCACCTCGTGCATCAACAAGTCTGCTTCTGTTCTATCAACGCATCTGAGGAGTACCATATCAAAGTTTCTCTTGTATAGGGAACCATCAGTGTTCAGAAAGAAACTACCAGCAAGCCTTCTCAAAGTCTTCTTATCATTGGAAGATGCCCCAGATGGGTATGTTTGATCCTCCAAGAAGCACTTAATGTCATGGGACCAAGGCTTATCATCTTTGACAACATCTGCTGCAAATACATACGCTGGTCTGTCAAGTCTGGACACTGAAATCTGAGGTACAAAGTTGGCAGCCTGAACTTTGATCATAGATGAAATGGTAGCCAGAGCATCTGCAAACTGATTCTCGTCCCGAGGGATATACTCAAGCTTGACCGTTGTGAAGAAAGTCAATAACCTCCTTGTATAATCCCTGTAAGGTATCAGATGATCCTGGTGGGTGTACCATTTGCCGTTGGTTTGATTAACTACCAGAGCTGAATCTCCGAATACAGTCAATGTCTTGATCCTGAGGTCAATGGCTTCCTCAAGACCCATAATGCAAGCTTCGTATTCAGCTTCGTTGTTGGTGCAGTTGAAGGTGAGTTTTGCCGAGAAAGGCATGTGAACTCCCTTAGGTGTAATGAGTACTGCACCGACACCACGACCATTCATATTAACAGCCCCATCAAACATCATAGTCCATTCTTCTTCTGAGTCAGGCCCTTCAGTGTGAATAGGCTCTTCATGATCTTTCGCTTTTATGAACATGATGTCTTCATCAGGGAAGTCAAATCTCATAGGCTGGTAGTCATCAATAGGTTGCTCAGCAAGATATTCAGACAATACACTGCCCTTGATGGCTTTCTGAGATGTGTACTGGATGTCATATTCTGTGAGAATCATTTGCCATCTTGCAACCCGTCCGGTAAGAGCTGGCTTCTCGAAAATGTACTTGACTGGGTCCATTTTGGATATCAACAAAGTAGTGTGGGTCAACATATACTGTCTCAGTCGGCGAGCAGCCCACGCTAAAGCACAACAAGTTTTCTCGAGCAGTGAATAACGTTGTTCACAGTCGGTAAACTTTTTGCTCAGGTAGTATATTGCATACTCTTTTCGACCAGACTCGTCATGCTGGCCCAACACACACCCCATTGACTCTTCTAATACTGTTAAGTACATTATCAGAGGTCTTCCTTCAACTGGAGGCATAAGGATTGGTGGTTCTTGCAGGTATTCCTTGATCTTGTCAAAAGCCCTCTGGCAGTCTTCATTCCACCTGACCGTCTGTTCTTTTCTTAACAGCTTGAACAATGGTTCACAGGTTGCTGTAAGGTGAGATATGAACCTTGAAATGTAGTTCAATCTACCTAGAAAACCTCGAACCTCTTTCTCAGTTTTCGGCGCAGGCATCTCTTGAATGGCTTTGACTTTATCAGGGTCCACTTCAATCCCTCTCTCGCTTACGATAAAACCCAGCAATTTACCAGATCGCACCCCGAATGTGCACTTGTTGGGGTTCAGCTTCAGTTGGTACTTCCTCAGACGCTTGAATAACTTCAGCAGATTTACCAGGTGGTCTTCCTCTGTAAGGGACTTGGCAATCATGTCATCCACATAACACTCGATTTCTTTATGGATCATATCGTGGAATAATGTTACCATAGCCCGTTGATATGTTGCACCGGCGTTCTTCAATCCGAATGGCATCACCTTGTAACAGAACGTGCCCCAGGGGGTGATGAAGGTTGTCTTCTCCATGTCTTCAGGTGACATTTTGATCTGATTGTACCCTGAAAATCCGTCCATGAAGGAGAATACCGAGAACTGAGCCGTATTATCAACCAATACATCAATGTGAGGTAATGGGAAGTCATCTTTCAGGCTGGCTCTGTTCAGATCCCGGTAGTCAACACACATCCTTACTTTGCCGTCTTTCTTAGGCACAGGCACAATATTAGCAACCCACGGCGGGTAGCTAGTTACAGCAAGGAACCCGGCGTCCCACTGCTTTTGTACCTCTTCTTTGATTTTCATGGCCATGTCTGGACGAGTACGGCGCAGTTTCTGTTTAACCGGTGGGCATTCTTCTCTTAAAGGCAGCTTGTGCGTAACTATATCGGTGTCCAACCCTGGCATATCTTGATAAGACCAAGCAAACACATCCACATATTCCTGAAGCAGGTCAATCAGTTGTTTCTTCACTGAGTCTTGTAAGCAGGCCCCGATCTTAACCTCTTTCACATCTTCATCTGTACCAAGATTAATCGTTTCCACCTCCTCCTGATGAGGAGTGATAACCTTCTCCTCTTGTCTCAACAATCTGGCTAGCTCTTCAGGAAGCTCATAATCTTCTTCAACCCCTTCATCAGCTTGATTGATCGGATTGTCAGAGTCATACGAAGTCATAGCCGTGCTGTTGTCGGTGCTGTCTGGAAGGCACTCTCTGCAAGGGTTCAGTTTGTTCATTTTAGTGATTGATTTTAATCTTGTTTAGAAAAGTGAAATAAAGTTGTCATTTTGAAAACATTGCCATTTATTTTTTGTACAAAAAGAAAAATGGAAAAACAGTGAGCGGAAAAGAAAAAGACTTGTTTTGCAAAAGATGTCTGATATTTCATTGATTAATCTTGTTGCACAAAATTACAGATGGCCCGATTACAAAATGAGTCTTGTCATCTTGGGCAAGATGCAAGACTTGATGCATGCTTAAAATATACAGGAAATAATAATTACTCTGCAGGAGTAACTCTTATAATTTCCTGGGAAGACCAGTTTGAGATACTGCTCCCCGGGATCTTTGGACGAATCCAGCTTTCCAGGTTGCGTTCATCTTCCGACTCATCTTCCAAGTTGTTGACAGCATCGGGGGTGAGCATCCCCCCACTAACAAAGTCGGGCTTCTTAGCAGCCTCTGCTTGATCTTCTTGAGTTGGTTTGTAACCCAACCCAAATCTATCTTCTTTCTTCTCTACAGGCAACAATTTGCCCCAGCCTTGAGCGTTTCCTTCTTCCACCACCTTCCGGGCTTGCTGGTAGGATGTCATGGAAGTCCCAAGTACAGCAGAGGTTTCATTAATATTCAGGGCCTCAAACCCCTGACTCATGGTCTCGTGGATCTCCCCATCCATCTCAATATATTTGTAAGTAGCCAGATGGCTAACAAAAATATCCTCCTCTCCACAAATAGTAACGACCTGGCCTTCCCACTCAAATTTTAACTTCTGGTGAAGGGTAGATGTTACTACGCCAGCGGCATGAATCCATGGTCTACCCAACAAACAGCTGTAGGCAGGCTGAATGTCCATCACGTAGAAGGTCGTTTTGAAAGTCTGTGGGCCAATCGTTATAGGCAACTCAATTTCTCCCAGAACTGATCTCTTAGAACCGTCAAAGGCTCTCACCACTAAGTTACTGGGTTGTAACGCCAATCCTTCATATTCCAACTTCACAAGGGCTTTCTTAGGTAAGACATTTAGGGATGATCCCGTATCTACCAACACATGGGAAAGAACTACACCTTTACATTCCATGGTAATGTGCAAAGCCTTGTTATGATTGCGGCCTTCCGTAGTCAAATCAGTGTTGGTGAATCCTAGTCCATTACTAGCATTAACATTTCCAACCACGGCTTCCAACTGATTGACGGTGATCTCTTCTGGCACATAAGCTGCGTGCAAGACTTTGAGTAGTGCATTCCGATGAGCCTCGGAGCACATAAGCAATGATAGAATGGAGATCTTGGAAGGCGTCTGGTGAAGCTGGTCTACTATCTTGTAATCACTTTTCTTGATGATTCTCATGAATTCATCAACTTCTTGATCAAAAGGTGTTTTCAAAGCTTCTCTAACAACCTGTTCTTCTTGCACCATGCTCTTCCCTTTTGCCTTGGCAGCAGCTTCTGCTTCGGCAGTGGGTCTTTGAATTTGCGGGGCAAAGAGACGTCCGCTTCGAGTGAAGCCTCCGCCTCCACCCACATTGTCTACTTGTGGTGAAGAAGTTGATGATTCAAAAGTGATCTTCTGTCCTTCGCGGTATAAATCAGAGTCGTAATGCCAAGGAATGGAATTACTGCTTTCATAAGGTACTGGCCCAGGCACTGTGACAGTGACTGGGCTGATGGCAGCTGCAGAAGGGACTGTGATAGTCTGTGGATCATAGTATATTGTGACTGGTGCTCTGGTAGGAGTGGCATTTTGTGAGTTGTAGGCAGAATCATTTGCAGGATCATAATAAATTGTAACCGTCGAGACACTTGCACTGTTTGTTGTTGATGTTGTAGGAGACATTGCTGGAAGGATGGGTGTTGTTGTTGTAGGAGACTCTGAATGAAGGGGTGCTGAAGTTGTGGAAGGGATGTTTGCTGATATTTGGTCCGTTGAAGTAACAGATGAAGCATTTGTCGATGAAACCGAAGAGTTGTTTGGAACAATGGTCGTTGCATTTGTAGGAGATTCTGGAATTGTTGTTAAGGAGATTGCTGGATTGGTAGGTATTGATGTTGTGATCTGAAGCAGGCCACTCTGGATGAGACCATCTATGCCATCCCTCAAGTTATCACAACCATTCACTGAAATATTGCAATAAGCGCACCCTAGCTCGCATCCTGGGAACATTTGACATTCGAGGAGTTGAGCCTTAATCTCCACCAAGGGTGTCCGAATCTGACCCACACTGGTTATCAAGTAAGACGGTTTGTCTTCTTCAATAGCATTGATTCTGGGACCACCATGGTGTGGCATAGGGTTCTTGTTAACATTTGGTGGTGGTGCAAAGTTTAAAGCTTTGGAATCTACCAAGTCCTGTACCTTCATGTGCAAGGCTCTGCACTTCTCCGTACTATGGCCAGGTGCATTTGAGTGAAAAGCACATCTGGCGCTGGCATCATAATTTCTGGGCAGACTGTTAGGATCCGGAGGTGCCAATGTCCTTAGCTCAACTAGGTTGAGTTTCAGGAGTTGTGGCAGCAATGTGGCATAGGGCATAGGGATCGGATCGATCACCCTATTGGCCTGAGAAGGCCTCTGTTGGTATGGTCTCTGCTGATTGTTGTTGTTGGTGTTGCTGTTGTTGTAATTTCTTTGAGGAGGATACTGAGTTTGTTGCTGGTAATTTTGTTGTTGTGGTTGATAAGCTGGCTGAGGATGAATTGGAGCGGGAATAGTGACTGCTGCCACAGACCTATGAACATACTGGGGTCTGCCCCTGCTGGTATGGATAGCATTGGTCTCACCAGTTCTTCTTGGGCCTACAAAAGGCTTTCTTGGGTTGCTGGATGAGCTGACACCGTTGTCAGAAATCTTACCCATCTTTAATAGGCTTTCAATCCTTTCCCCGGCTATGACTACATCAGCAAAGCTAGTGGAAGAAAAAACAGCCAGCCTGTCAATGTATGTTCCTTGGAGGGTGTTCATAAACATATCAGCCATCTCCCTCTCTGACATAGGTGGCTGGACAGCAGCAGCAAGCTGTCTCCACCTTTGAGCGTACTCCCGAAAGCTTTCCCTGGATGATTGTGACATCCCCATCAGGAGGGTCCTGTTAGGAGCCATATCCAAGTTGTACTGATACTGTCTGATAAAGGCCTATGCCAGGTCCTTCCAGCATCTAATGGTTGCTCTGGTCAGATGGGAGTACCACTCCCTTGAAGCTCCAGTTAAGCTATCCTCAAAATAAAACATCCATAGCTTTTCGTCCATGGTATAGGCCTTCAGCCTCCCCAGAAAGGACTGTAAATGGGTCCGGGGACAGGAAGTCCCATTATACTTCTCAAAGCATGGTGGTTTAAATTTGTGGGGAATCCTGACCCCGTCCACTAGACCCATGTCCATAACATCAAATCCCAAAGAATTCTGGGACTCCAAAGATCTCAGTTTCTCAGCAATCTCTTCTAGCCTTCTGTCATAGGCTTCCTCCCCGGCTCCCATCACTGTGAACTGATCTTCCTGGGGGTCTTCTTGCAGCACTCTACCTGCTGTGGCAGTCCCTTGCACATTGACAGGGATGTTGATCTCTGGATGCTGGTGGGGTCCAAAGACTGGGGGATTGACATGAGGCTGGACTCTCTCATTGTTGCTTGTCCCAGCAGTCCCTGGATGATGGTCTTCCTGATTCCTCCCCTCTACCAGTGCTCTTAACCTCTCCTAGCTTTGAGCCATATTGTTCATCACCTCCATAAACTGTGTCATCTGATTCCTCATTTCCAACCTCTCGTTGGCCATTTGATTCCTGACCTCTGTAAGGTCCTGCTGTACTTGGTCCATTTGTATACCCGGAAGGTTGTTGCGGGTGGGATATCTGTGTGGACGGTTGAGTGGGAACACCCGACGTCGAGCAATAGTTCCTGAAGTCATAACAGAGTTAGTAACAATAAAACGAAAACCTACAAAACAAAACAAAAGGTTAGTATGCAATGCAGTATGTTTATTTGTTTCCAAGGTATCCGGCTTGGCACTTGGTTTTGACCTTTCCAGACCCCCGAGGAAGATGCTTGTGATGTTGCTTGAAGAACTTAGATAAAACAATCCAGCACATATATTACAAAAAGTAAATGATACATAGTTTGTTTCTTTTTACAATACATGCCCTCCGAGGGGTCAAAAATACAACATAAAGAAAAGTACATGAAATGAAAGCAGCAACAAGCAAAAGTCAAACACCAAGACCAAACTCATCCTCCTGAACTTCCTTTAGAAGTGCTTCAGTCACAGGATCAGCTGGACGCTCCGTAAGATTCCTGATGAGAAGATTCCTGGTAGCAACAGCTGCAGTCAGCCTCTTGTGTTGACTCTGGTCCTTTGACTTCTTCACACCAGCTCTGATCTTCAACTCTGAGATCTCCCTCTGGGCTGCTGCCAGGGCTTCCTGTTGTTCTTTTGCACTAGCTTCCATCTGTTCAATCTTATCCTGAGTCCTTTTGTCCTCCTGAGTACGGGCTTCGGTGATCCTGACCCACCTAGCCTGACTTTCCTTTAGATACAAATCAGTCCTGGCCTTCTGGAACTGAGCTTCCTTGCAGGCATTCTTCAAGATCTGTTCTCCAGCCCTAGATTTCTTAATGTAATCCTCTGACTTCTCAATTCTAGCCAAATGCTCCACCTTCAGCTTTTCTAACCTCTCAATATCCAATCTACCATCACTCCTCTCCCAGAGGGTCTTCTGTAGAGCTTGAGTCAGCTTTTCATTTCTCTCTTTCAATTTCTCAAACTCCTCTAAGCTGACAGTTGCTGGAGGTGGTGCTGTGGAAGGTCCAGGCACATCTTCAATAGTGAAAGGCATTCCAGAAATTTGAGCCCTGACATGAGACCACTCATAGCACTGGGCTGAGGCTACATTGTTGCATCTCCCAAGAATGGTTACCCCCTTAGTCTGCACATTGTCCCAGGCCCAGGATGCCTGCCTGACAGTAGCCAGATTAAGCTTGTTCTCACAATAAAGGGTCTCAGTCAGATCCTGTACTCTAGGAGGGTGGACTAATGCATAGCCCAGTTGTCTTTTGAATAGCAGAGGGTTGTAGTTGATGCAACCCTTCACTCCTATCAGTGGCACATTGGGAAATTTCCCGCAGCTAGTGATGATGTCTCTGCTCTTGGTGCTCTGAGTGCACCACCTGATATCCTCTGAGGTCAGAGCAACAAGCCTCTTAGCCCAATTTCTTTGCTGGTGAGGGTTCAAGAATGCATCAGTCTTTGGCAAATGCTTGAGCAGCCAAGTATGGAACAAGGGAGCACAGCATCTCACTAATCTTCCCCTTTGCTTTTCATTCCTTTGATGAACAGAGTAGTAAAGATCTCCCAGTAAGGGGGGTACTGGGTTTCTCAGGATGAAAAGATGGATTGCATTCTTGCTAACAAACCTAGGCTCATCTGCAAAAAGTATGACCCCATATATGCTAAGGGCCAACAGAGCACAGACTGCCTTCCACTCCCCCAGGGAGGCCTTCAGACTAGCCTGAGAGATCAAGAAATCCAGATGAAAACCAGAGACTCCAGCCTTAGATGTCAAATTCTGCCCAATCAGAACTGGCTCCAGATATAATGCTTTTGCTATCTTCTCATTACTAGGGAAAGCCATCTCAGGGTTGAAGGGAATTCCACCCCTGATAGGCACACCAACCAATGATGAATATTCTTCCAACAAGGGTCCCAACTGAAAATTCTGAAAGGTGAAGCACCTCAGAGGGGGATCATAGAACTGCAGGCAAGTATGTATCAAGCTCCTCTGTGAAGGGTCCAAATCCATAACCACATCAAGGATTCCTCCATAATGTTCTCTAAAAAGTGGTATATGGTCTGGAGTAATCAGGGTCTGAATCTTCCTGATGCTAGCCAACTCAGGCTCAAAGAAATGATAGGAGATGTTACTCTTCTTAGGTGCCATGTTGCTGAAAGAGAACTGAGACAGGTGCTGAGAATAATACTGAAGATAGGCCTCTGACAGGCTGAGACTAGTGATACAGGTGACTGAAGCAGGTAGCTGATAGCTGAAGTAAGCACTGATGAAGACAGGTCTAAGCTGAAGAAGGGGTCAAAACCAAGCCAAAATGATAGGATGGATACCCTGAAAAACAAATAAACACATGTTAAAATGATGCAATGAGGATGTATGCAAATGATATGCAAGGGTTTGTGACTGAGCTGGATCTGATTAACTGCCTTGATATATGTCCATGTATGCTCAAGAAATCCATATGGAGGTTCATAAGTCCAGTAACCAAGGTGGGGGACTCAAATAAAGAGTCACATGTCCTGGGTTAAAAATCACAAGAACTGTTCCAAAGTGGAGTACTCTTAATCAAAACAAAGTAACAGGGTATGCTGAGGTCAAGGGTACCTGCAAACCTGTAAACAGCCCAACCCCCTCACAGGTGATGTTCTAAAACAAGGATCCTCAGACTTGGATCAGTTATGAGAAGTGTAAACACTTCTAACCCGGAGGTACAGTGTTTACAATAACCATAAAAGACCCTCCTCTAATTCACCTCAGTTTCTGAAGGTCAATACTAAAGGTCATCCAGACTTAGCAGGCTTCCCAAATAACCCTAGTACTACAGGAAATCTGCAGCACAGAGTTCTCAAGAAGAAACCCATATCTGAACTGTGTTTCATATTCCCGCACCAGACCGAAATGGAATGGGAAAGAACATGAACCACTCTAGCCTAGGTGTCACTCAGGTCCCAGGTATAAGACCTCAACTCTCAATAGAACACCTTAGTAAACTCATCACATCTTCCCTCTGATTAGGGGTAATGAGAACACCTTAAGTGTGAAGTCAGCATCTCACACTTAATCACCTTTGATGTAAGATTAAGATCATTAACCTACTTGTGATTATTTAGATGTTTTTGGTGTTTTTGTTTAGTGTTGAGTAATGAGATTAAGCCATAACCAAGGATTAAACAGACTCATTACACCATCCTAATAGAAGGATAATAGATGAGAAAGTTTAAGCTGAGGAAAGCTCCTCAACTTAATCCATGATTAGAGATTAAACTCATGACAAAACATGCCCTTGATTAAGTGGATTTTAATTAATGGTATGATGATGAAGTGATTTTTAGGGTTTGTAAGACAACTTGAGGAGGACTTGTCCATTAACACTAGGGTTAGTCCTTCTTAACCAATTAAGGAAGAATTAGAACCCTAATGCAAGGCCCAAGTTACAAGTGTGATGTCTTGATGATTATTAGATGGATTGATTAAGGGAATTAAACACATTAAGGGTTTAACACTTAGGATTAAAGTTGTACACTCCATCCTAATAGAAGGATGCAGGCATAAGCTTAATCACAAAGCCTTAAAACCTTTAGGGTTTAGTCCCTGATTGTGAGGTGAGAAGAGAAGACTCAATGAGACACAAAGGTAAAAGCTAAGTGGGGGACTAATCAAAACCCTAATCATTTTCATGCTTGGTTGTTCCTAAGGTTTGTGAGGTTTACAAGAGAAGTCTTCAGAGGAACCACCAGGAAGCAGATGAAAGGATCAGGAGAAGCAAAGTAACTTGCTTCATTGAAGAAGACAAGTCACTTGAGGAAAGAAAGTAAGAAGCCAAAAGAAAGAGCAAGCTCAATCTTAAGCACAAACAAAAATGCAGCAAGGATGCATAAAAAGGGATGAAGAGAAGTTATGAGAAGTGAAGGCAAATTCACTTCTCAAGATAGCTTACCACCTGAAAAGTTAGTGAAAGAGATGCAATGCAATGCAAAATGGGATGAAATGGCATGATGAAAATCAAAACCAGAAGCAATATGGGATGATAATGATGCTATGAGGTGATGCAAACATGAAACAAAGCATGGTGATGATCATACAAGCTTATGGATGCAGATGAAACAAATTTGGAACCATGATCATACATGAAAAGTTATGAGAGGCACATGGCATACAACAAGGCAAATGCAAGATGCAATGATCAAACATGCTTACAAGATGTCTTAAGATGTTAAATGAATCAAATAGATGCACAAAATGTCATGGCAAGTCAAGGTATGAAAGCAAATGCAAGATGGATGCATATGGAAGCCCAAATTAGGGTTTATGATCAAAGCAACAAACAAAAACCAAAATCAGAAGCAAACATCAATATAAAAAATTGAAAATGCATTCAAAGGATCCCTAAACCTATACTAACTCACTGCCCAAAGGAGAAGTTCCAACTCTTAACCTAATTCAAGTTATGATTTTCCTAAGTTTTCTAGGGTTTTAGGGTTCCTTAACAAGAAAAATGCTAAATAAATCAAAAATGAAAGATCAAATCATGGCCATTTAATCTCACAAACTACATGCTAAACACAATGCAATGCAAAAAGAATCAAAGTCCAACTCTCAATGGTTAGGCAGAAGTGATTTTTGGAAGTTTGGATCAAAATAATGCATTAAAATGATTTTAATTCCATGAAAAATTCTCAAAATGCATCAAGATCAAAAAAGAAATTTGGTTTGAGGGTTGGACAATATTTCTAAATGTTTTTAAATGTTTCATGAATTTTTTGGTGATTTTTAAATACCTAAAAGCATTTTTAATTAATTAATTCTCATTAATTAATTAAAAATAAACTTTTAAATATTTAAAAATACTTTTTAAATGCAAAAAATAAAAATAAAAATATTTTTGTGTTCTGAAATTAAATAATAACTTGTATAAAAAATTTCAGAATTTTTTGAAATTGTTTTACTATTTTAAAATAAATGAACAAAAGAAATATAAAAGAAATGAAATAAAATTAATAAAAATGAAAAGTAAACTGATCCAACGCATCAGATTCAAAGCTGGAAGGAGACCATTGACTTGGCGCGTGAAACAAGGGTCAGGATGGACTCTGACTTAAATCAGGTTTTACGAATTAATTAATTGGGATTAATTAGGTTAAGTGAGATTAGGGCAAAATGGACACATCTGGGCCACACAAACACGCGCCAGGTCAACCAAGTCAATGGATCCAACGCATCAGATTCAAACTTTATTAATGACAGGGATTAAACCCTAATCATTTTCAGGTGGCCGGAGAAGACCTCCGGTCGTCTTCTCCGGTGGGAACCCCACCTGAAAATTCCTAAAATCCTCAAAACGTAACTAAAATGAAATCTAAAAGAACAGAAATCCTTCCCACACCTCACTGAATCAAAACCCTAAACTAAAACTCATTTATATTTCATCAATCACACGAATCGAAAGAAAACATTTCTTAGGGCAAGACTTTCAGAACACGATTAAACTCTCATCTCTTCACCATTTTCAAAACCAACAACATCAGAATGATCAGTGAATCATGGAGAACAACTTAGGAACTTTAAAAATCATTTCTGGAAAAAATGTTCATGAAGCTACCTGAGTTTGAAGCTTTTCAGTTTGCCACTTTCTGACCCCTTCTCCTTGTGCAATCCACTCCTTTTGGGCCACTGATGAACTCTTGATGCTTAGAAAGAGTTTGTGGTGGCTGGTTTGGAAGTTTGAAGCAGTTCTGTTCAAGCTCAGGTGAGGATCGTGTTTATGATTCAGGCAGTTTAGGGCCAGGGTGAGGGGTGCTTTCTGACCAGGATGATGAGTTGAGTTGATCTATGAAGTTTGTTTGTGAGTTTGTGGCTTGTATGCTGAGTTTCGAAAGCTTTTGCTCCAAGGGTGGGAAATGAGAATGAGGTGCTCTGGCTGGTTTCAGGCTGGTTTTTTATGTGCTTTGGCTTGCATTTTCTTTGTATAAACTAATCCTATTGGTCAGAAGATGTGACATGTCCTTTTGTGATAGGTATGGGTGCTTTTTGCAAATTGTCAATTCTTGTGTAAGAAGGGCATGGGCTACTTTGCTAGCTTGGTACAAGGGCTTGTCTTGCGCAGCATGAGGTGAGGAGAGGGCTAGGGTGGTTCAACAACCAAGGCAGCAAGTGGATGAGATGTTATGATGGATTTTGCAACTTGGTTCACTTTGGTTCTCATGAAAAGATCTTGTCCCAAAAAACCATACAAATGTGTAATTCTTTGGCCCATTCTGAACTTTAGATGTCACATGATCATGTTATGTGAATTAGAAGTCCATTTGATAGTTTTAGAACACTTGATCAAGTCATTTTGCAAAATACCTCTTTGGTAGAAACTTTGAAATTTTGTGATTTTTGCCAACTTTGACAAGCCATAACTTTTGATCCAAAATGAATTAGGTCATGTTCTTGTACTTTTTGAAAAGGGAAAGATCTATTCTACAACTTTCATGACCAAAGTTTTTCCATTTGAAGCCTTTTTGAATCAAAAAGTAAGGGTTGAAAAAGTTGCATAAAATGACATTTTCATTAAAAGTCAAACTTGCCCAAAAAGTCAACTTTGCAAAAGACTTGAAATTTCTCAATTTTGTGAACTTCCAATGTCTTCTATGATCAAATAAAGATCATATACAATCAAAATGATGAAGAACACCTTTTGGTTGGGTCATTGGGGGCCTCAGATGCCCTGGTTTTATACTGACTTGCTTGAAAAGTCAACTCTTGATCAGATGACTTCCCCAAGGAATTTCTTCATGAAAATTGATATGCATACTCCCCATACCATATAGAGACCAATAGAAACAAGAATGACCAAAAAATTTGGGGTTATGGCCTCTGAAACCAAAACCCTAATTTTAGGTCAACTGTGCAGTCAAGCCTGTCTCTGCTTCCATACAAATCCCAGTTCTTGTGATTCTTTGGCATTCTTGACTTTGAGAGGATATAATATGATACTTGGACACACATGGACCCCTTTGAAGTGATTGATGACATTTGAAGTGGCTCAAGAGGCTCTTGGATTGCTCAAATCACAAACCCTAGTTGCAGATGACTTTGAATCTATGCAGTGGATCAAAATGTGATATAGGATGCTATGATTGAGTTTATGTATATGAAATGATCACAAGCCATAGTGTGAATGGGTGAGGGAAAATTTGGGGTGTTTACACTTAGGTATACATGATAACATCCTATACTTGTTTAACCGACTTGGATGGGAGAATGCACTGATTCAACAAAAGTTTGTGACTTACCGCGAGCTCACCCTTGAGTTCCTCAGCTCCTTAGTTTACCTACCCGAGCGCGGTTTTGGATTCAGGAAAGGATTTATCAGTTTCCGCCTATTCGGAATAGAATATGATTTTAACCATAAAGAACTAGCTGACTTATTAGGATTCCCTAGTGGACCCTTTGCTTTTACTACCACACAGGTAGAATTGATGGACGTTGAGCTGGATTTCTTTTGGGGAACCTTAACCGGAAATTACCATCCTGAACCAAATAACATGAACAATGATGAGATACATAACCCTGCTATCCGTTACTTCCATAAGATCCTTGCCCACACCTTCTTTGGAAAAGAAGAAAACCTTACTGGAGTATCTAAAGATGAGATATTCATTATGTCATGTGTGACTAATGGACAGCCAGTCAATGGTGTGCCTTTCATGATGCAAACCTTCACCCGAATCCAAGAAGAACCTGATTTACCCATATTAGTAGGAGGTCTTGTAACCATGATTGCTGATGCCTTAGGACTTAGATACCAATTGCACAGGTGTAACCGTTTAGGTACCATCCGTCCTATGAATCTTAACTTTTGCTTTAATCGACATATCATAAGGAATTTAGGACATCCACCTTTCGAGTACCTAATCAGGAATGAAGTAGTAACCCTGTTCACACTACCAAACCATGCTAGAGTAAGTGTTCACAATAAGGATAATTGGCTTTATGAGTTAACCCCTCCTGATTATCCATCTACTCCTGAAACACCTCAATCTTACAAGATAAAGGATGATATAATGACCGATGTAGAAAGTGACCCTGAGACACCTCCTGGTTACCATGACATTGACCACACTGACGAAGTGATTGAAACCCCTGAAGTGAATCAAGTAGAATATGCTGACAACTTAAAGAAAATCATGAACACTCTTGAAGCTTACCAAGCCGATATAAATACTGTTAAGGATGAGATTAAGAGCATGCGATTGGACATTATAGGTTTAACTGACATAACATGTGAGCAATTCTACCACCTGAACTCTGCAATCGAAGATTTGAAGAAGCACTTTTGAAAATGCTGTAGTGATCTAGCTTATTTTACTTATTGTTTTCGTTTCTAGTTAGTTTTACATTTCGCAAACATTTTCGTACCGTATTTTTATTAATGTAATTTCCCTTCAAGTATCAAAAGCAAAGCATTTCTAGTTTACAAATTTTTCCAATTTAATCAATTTATATGCTTTCAATCTATTTACTGTTATGCTTAATTTGCAGTTAAATTGATTAATGTTTTATATAATCTCTCGTGTGATGAAATTTACAAGTACTATGTTGGTATTATATATTATATATTGTTTGTGTTTAAAATAAGTGAGAAGTGATCATCAAAAATATTATATAAATTATATTGAGCGTGAGAGAGATAATGCATTCTGGAAATATTCTAAGTTTTTAAGCCCTCACGGTCGTCATCACCCTCTAACGATCGTGACAAGCTAATTAGCGCGTCACGACCGTCATCCCCCCATCACGACCGTGACGACCTTAGTTATAGGAATCGTGAGAAACAGAACTGTTCTTCTTCGAAACCTCTTCCTCTTTCAACTTCCATAACTTTCAAAATCCCCCATTATCTCTTCCAACTCCCGTAACCTCCCATTACCCAAATTAAACTCCATTAACCTCTCCATTTACTCCACACCTATCACATTCTCACCTTGCTTTATTAATCCGAACCAATTTCCTCTCATTTTATCACTTTTCTCACACAAAAACCAAAAACCTCTCATCTCCCACTCTTGTTCTTGCATGCAATGGAAGCAATTCAATTTAGAGATGGTGAGCATGGAGAAAATCAGAGAGAGAGGTTCATCAAATTCCAGAACCGTGGTGTTCAACCCACGCGATATGTCGACACTGAATGTTTGAGAGAATTGGGAATGCTCAACAGTGTCAAGAACTTGCTTTGGAAGGTTGGCTTGTGGGATCTATGCAGTCAGCCCCAGCCCACATTTGAGCTTCTGACATTGGAATTTCTAAGCTCATTTCATTACATCACTCCTACCGGTTCACAGAGTCAACTCACCGGCGTTGCTAAGTTCAGATTGCTCGGCCGGGAGTTCGAAGTTATGCAAACAAGGATCGCCGAGCTGCTAGGCTTCGATCACGGGAATGAAGCGCACCTCCGCGTGCCGAACAACTTCAGTGAAACCGCTTTCACCTTATGGCACGACATCACTAACACCCGTGCCTCAGCCTTTCAGAGCCTGAATGCTACGCATATCCACAACCCGGCGATCAGATACTTTCATCGTGTTATATGCAACACCATCTTTGCACGAGAGAGTAACCACAAGCTCAACTCCAAGGAGCTTTTGTTCTTGCACTGCGCCTTAAATGACGAGCCCATTAATGCTGCCCCGTTCATGCTGTCCCATATCCAGTCCATAGCGCAAAGAGGCGCAACCCCCTTTTACATAGGCGGCATTGTCACTACCCTCGCCATTCAGCTGGAGCTTGGTGACTTGGTCGTCAATTTGCCTAGCAGAGCCACATAGTTCCTAACGAAAAATTATTGCAGGTCCGCCCACTTGATTGCTCAGAGAGAGGATGGCAGGTTTAGCCCTGTTATCCAAGGCACTGTTTATCAGCATATCATCTTGCCGTGCCGTGACCGCATCGATCCGTCTAGCCGAGCCAACTGGCTCTTTGCTTTACCGGATGCTGCCGACCACGCCCCCATTCCTGATGAGCAGGCCGATCCACCAGCGGACGAGATGCAAAACACCATGGATGCAGTTGAGCCTGTCCAGGACATTCCAGAGACATCCACCCGACAGCCTCCTGCACAAGAATTCACACTTGAGGACGTCCTCCGTGCGATTCATCAGCAGAACCAGATGAATGCCGCACTGGAGCGAAGGCAGAAGGAGCAACATGATGCATTACTCCTAGCTGTTGCCACCAACCAGAGGTCTACTGATGAGAAGCTCGGAGAGATCTTTAGCGAGCTAGAGGCTTTGCGCATTGATATCACTGCTATCACCGGTACCAGTTCTGATCCTGAAGCGACTCCGACCAGACGCTCCCGCACCAGAAGCCGAGGCCGTGGTCACCAGCAACCTTAGTTTTAGTTTTTGTTTATGTTTTTCCATTTCCGTTGTTTGTATTGTACTTTAACCGCTATTATATCACAACATTGAGGACAATGTCTGATATAGTGTGGGAGAGGTACCTTTCATTTTCCGCATTTTTCCCTTTCCGCACTTTTCCATTCCGTTGTATTTCCTTTTCGTAAGTTAATGAATCAGAGCAATATTTGTGCTATTTTCTTTATTTTCGAACTTTCCCCGTTTATTTAGCCATACCGAAAAAAAATCTTTAATGAATTCTTCGCATTACCCGACTTACCTACGAAATCATAATTAGGAAGCTGAGAACGATTCAACAAGATCAATACAGTCTTGACACCTTAGACTTCCCACTTAAGCAATTCCGTTTCGATAATTGTTACGAATACACCTTAAGTTTCAGTTCAAAAGTAACCCCTAGTAGTTTATACTAGCAGTCAGCACCGTCTGAACACAAACCACGTGGGGAGCCGATGAATATAAGTGTTTGATGCCTAATCTATAATGATCCTTCATATCTCGATGCAAATGAAAAAGAAATTGCACCAAAGTACACGGTCGCATATAAGAAACGAGAAATATGAGAAGGAGTCCATTGCGGGTTGGTTCAGAGGTACTGGTTCTGAACTTGGTAGGGCGTGCTACGGCTCGATCCCCTACAACCTCCAAATTGGATAATGTATGTAGGGTTACCACATTCGTGTACCAGACCCCGTGCTTATAAAGGATCAAAGTCGCTAACCGGCTACTCCACTACGTGCGTGCTAAGGCAAAGGGCTTAATGTGATTGCGCTAGAATGAAACCGGGCGAAATAAGATCGAAAGACTCTAGGTGGAATCGTAACGCAATTACCGAATGTTTCGTTTAACGGGAAGTCGACGACTTAGCTTGTTGCTTGTGTCATTAGTGTATCATTAGTGTTTTATCAAAGTACCGGTTTACCTGACAAAATGGTTCCTTCGTACGGTTTGTTATGTGTGTGCGTCGATAAAAACTTGTCCGACAATTTTCAACCGACTATTTGCTTGAGGACAAGCAAAGGTTTAAGTTTGGGGAAGTTTGATAACGAGAAAAAGTATCGATTATATTGTTATGTTTCAATACCGTTTTATCGCATAATTGTCGTTTTAACACCCGATTCCTCGAGTTTTCTTTGCCATTTTGCAGGTACATCATATACAGAGCCAAATCAAGAGCCACAAGTGAAATGAGCAAAAACAACCATTAAAAGATGAAGAAAGGAGGAATTCTGCATAACCTGCATTTTTTGTTACACTCACGGTCGTCACCTAGGAGTCACGACCGTGACATGCTAAAAGGAGCAGTCACGACCGTGACAAGTCCCTCACGACCGTGACGCATATCAAACAATGAAGATGAACGTGACACCCTTGTCACGACCGTGACAAGGGAAAACTAGGGTATTTGACTGAAGACTTGGTCATGAACGTTACGCTACATGAAATCCAACGTGCCTAATTTCCAGCAGACCAAGTATTCCCACGTTCCCTGGATTCTCTCATTTCCTACGAGGCCCAAGCACAAATTCCAACTGCCAGGCCCAAAATGCTTTCTATAAATAGATTTGTTTCAATGAACAATTTACAGAGTTTTAGTTTTTAATTTTCTTGCGGAAGCTCTGCCGATTTTATTTTGCACCCTTTATTTTTCCTGCATTAATTTCCTTGCTTTAATTTTCTTGTATCCCAACCAACCTTATAACAATTTCCAACATCAGGAAATTGTTATAAATTAATTTGTTTCAAAGCCTTCAGATTTTTTTGAGAATTTTTATTTCCGATTCCGTTCAGAACTCCGAGCTTTCCATCCTGTGGAAGAAGGAGTCTACTACTTTTATTGTTATCCAGGTTTTTATATTTTAATTGCATTTATATTAATGTTGAATATTTATTTTTCTGCCATGCATATTTTATTTTATATTTCTCTGCCTCTGTCTGGTTCAACAATAATGAGTAGCTAAACACCTTAGGGCGGTATGTAATTAAAACAAACTAAATCGGTAAAATCAACTCTAGGCTTAAAATAATTAAGAACTTAAAATTCCGGCTGAGACTTTTTATTATAAAATCAACCTTTTTGTTACGAGAGTAAGGAAAGTGTATTAGGTTAGGTCAAGACCACGAGAGTGTGAGATTTTAACCAGATAGCTAAAGTTAGGCATTTAATTTAAACACAGCGAGAGCGCTTTAAAATGAATTAGAATTACTAAGTTTCCAAAAATTATCTCTAAACACTTATGGGCTAGCGAGAGCAGGCATAGGGCTTTAGGGGTAAGATCTGAGATAAGACCACGAGAGTGTGAGTTAAAGATATTTAAGCTGGTGACCTCTACAGAATAGATTAAGTGAACCATCTTTATAAGCCTAGGGTAGATTGACCCGCCTAAGTTAGCATAAATACATACCGACCGCCTTAGTATTATTTATTAAACTTAAATTTAATTCCCGCCTTTAATCTTTAAAAACAACCAAAAATCGTGACAACCTTTCACCTTAGCTAAACTAGAAATTCCTCTAGCACTAAGTAACCATAGAGTCCTTGTGGATCGATAATCTTAAATATTACTTCGATAGGCTGTGCACTTGCAGTTAAGATACCGCTAGACACATAATTAGATACGTCTTTAGCCCATCAGTGTGATCCTATTGCACTAAGCTTCAAACAAGTTTTTCCAACAAAGCAATATTTTTCAATCAGATCAAATGAATCCCAACACCGTCTGACCTAACAAAGATTAAATAAAAAATATAATTCACATTAAATTTCTTAAATCACTTGTGTTTAGTAACTGACTTAAGAAGTTTATTTATTAAGTTAGGTGTCGCCCAACTGACCTAAGAAATTTCATTTACTTCTAACAAGATGCTGATTCGATTCCAAATTGTTACATTTTAGTGAAATAAAACAACAATAATAAAATTTTAGGTTCATATGGGGATTTGAACCGAATACCTCAGGCTCCCGAAAATAAAACTTGCCACTAGGCTAGCTAACAATCATGATATTATGATTATATATATATATCTATATATAAAATATAATTTTGTAATTTTGTATATTTTTAAGTGGGTTATTTGTACCCAACAAAATCTTCTCTTCCTCTACCGCTTCAAATCCTAAATGGATTAATCAACATGAAATGTATTTCCTTAATATTAGAGTGAAACATATATAGCGATTACTTTATATTTCCAGATTTAGGTTTCTTCACTCTCTCTATCTCTCACTGTAACTTCCATTTTCTCTCTAATTGTTGCTATCACCATACTTAGTTTGTTTGAAGAAGCCTTAACAATCGTCACCATACTCACTTTCTTTGTCGTTGATACTACATCACCATACTCACTCTTTTCTTTCTAGTCTCTCTCTCTCTCTCTCTCTCTCTCTCCCTCTCTCTTTTCTCTCTTCTCTCTTATCTCTTCTCTTCGCATTTTTAAATGTTAGATTTTGACCTTGTGTTACTGATGAAATTAAGCACCTTCACTTTAGGGTATGGGATTTGAAATGTATCATACAATTTAGATGAAAACATAAACCCTAGTGTCTCTCCCGAGATTTCCATCCTAGCACATACGCGAAAGTGGCGCGGAAAAGAAAGAGTCGCTAGCCAGGCATTTTTATCCTGAAGGGAGGGTAATGCTGCATAAACCCGGAAGAAGGAGAAAGCGGGGTCTCGCGAACCAAATAGAAAGGGTAAGCGAGTCGGTTACAAATTGCGAAGGTATTAGCACCCCAGATTGTCCATTGTACCTGACGGGATCCACGCTTGCTAGCACTATTTCAAAGGGTGTGGGTATCTGTTACTACTGCAACTACTACTAGAAAGGACTAGAAAGAAATAAGGAAGAATGAGATGAAAGGATAAGGAGATGAAATGTCACGAGGAACAAGGAAAAATACTGAAGGATTGTGTTTGCCAAGCGTTGTTGCTTGTGCCTACGTATTCCTTTTGTGCAATGAGAAATTCATAACACCGCAGTTCGACTCAATAAGACTGACACAACTTGCTTGTGTTTTAGGGCTTGAACTGCCTATGCCTATGCTCAGGTGTTTGATTCGTCTGGCTCGAATGCACACCGTCTTACAAATGAAAAGTAGGAGCAAGTTCTTTCATTTATAATGAGAGTGATGATAAGAGAATTCCCGAAGGAAAGATGTTTATTGTTTGTTTGAAGTTTTTTAGAAGCTTTTTAGTTGGAAATTTGCAGAGAATGATGTATTCAAGTCTCACTCAATGGAGTATGTACTTCCTACACCACTCTAAGAGTTAATGAAGAAGAAGCACACCAAGTATGGAGAAGATCCCCAAACATAGTTCCAATGATTAAGGCTTAAGCACACTAGCCTATTTTCTTTATTAAGTGTTTTTGTTACTTTTTAATGAAGAAATGTTTTTTTAGAGTATTTGTGAAACAACTTCATGTTGAAGACTTGTGCATCATGCTATACAAGCTCACATTACCCCAAGATGGGATAGATGCAAGTGCCTCATGGAATAAGGCTCATGGCACATGAAGTTATTTCAACCTTTATTAGGTGTTTTTTTATTTGATTTTTTTGAGATGAGGAAAGAAGGACTTAAAGGGAGAGAAAAGGAAAACTTTAAGTGGGGAACTAATAATTCTATGAGTTGTCACACATGGAGATCCTAAGTGTTTGTGAGGTATAATATAACTAACCTAGAAGAAAAAAGAAGGAGGAGTGAGATCCTAACTCACTTCAAAATAATGAAGTTGAGTTGTGAACTCAAGGGAAGACATAGAAATGAATTGTCAAAGAGGCATGAATGTCTTTCACAAACACAAGTTGGAAGAATTTAAAGAGATGAAAGAAGAAGTTGTATGTGGGTTTACACCCATACACATGACTTACCTTCCCCTACTAAGCAAAGTTAGCTAAATAATTGCATATTAAAAGCATAAAGAAAGAAAAGAAAAGTAGTATTCAAACAAGTCATGGAATGACACTAAGGGTCAAATAAGACTAAGTCCCAAGGAAAAGGGATCATAATGGTCAAAGACCTCTAAGGTCAGTATCTAAACCCTAAGAAGATACTCTAAGGTTATAAGATTAATCACCAACAAACTATGTCCAAACTAGGCACTAAACACCAAAGAAGTTCAATGTGGAAGATACTCAAAGAGGCATGAATGCCTTTCACAAACACAAGTTGGAAGAATTTAAAGAGATGAAAGAAGAAGTTGTATGTGGTTGTGCACCAATACATATGACTTACCTTCCCCTACTAAGCAAAGTTAGCTAAACAATTGCATATTAAAAGCATAAAGAAAGAAAAGAAAAATAGTATTCAAACAAGTCGTGGAATGACACTAAGGGTCAAATAAGACTAAGTCCCAAGGAAAAGGGATCATAGTGGTAAAAGGCCTCTAAGGTCAGTATCTAAACCCTAAGAAGATACTCTAAGGTTATAATATTAATCACCAACAAACTATTGTCGCTCCCACCAAATGACACCGGGTCAAAAGGGGTACAGACGCGAACGGTCGGCGAAGGGAACAGTGAGAACACACAGCCGTGAACTCACTGGAGAATGAATAGAGTCGCCAGCTAGGCATTTTTATCCCGGAGGAAAGGCAATGCTGCATAGACCTAGAAAAAGATGGATAAGACGGTTGCGAACCAGAGAGACTGAGAAAGGGGGTTGGTTACAACCTGGGAAGGTATTAGCACCCAGATTGTCCGCCGTACTCGACGGGATCCACGCTTAAAAGATTTGTGTTTTAAAGGGGTAGTGTCAGTGCAATTGGTGTATAAAGAGCTGAAAAGGATGTACAGGTGTCAGTGTAAGAGAAGTGTGAAGTGTAATATACACAGTGTCAGTGTAAGAACAAGAGTGAAATGCTCAGGAGTATGAGGCTTAAAGAATGAAGCTGGAAGGAGGGGGAATATACAGAGACTTTTGTTCGATAATTGTTAAGTTATGCCTACGTATCCTCTCGTGCAATGAGGAAGTCAGAACACCGTAGTTCGACCCAAAGAGACTGAAAGGTGAATTGACTTGTGAACTGCTTACTTGCCTATGCTCAAGTGTATGACCTGTCTGGCTCAGGTGCAAACTGTCTTGCTTTAGACGAAAGAAGCAAATTCTCGTTTGTGAGTGAAGATGATGAGAAAAGAATCCCGGAGGAGACGATTATTGTTTGCTTTTTGTGTTTTCAGTCTTTTATTGCTTTTGGAAACTTGTCATAAGAAAATGAGCTTAAGCCTAAACCAATGGATTAGTAAACTCATCACATCTTCCCTCTGATTAGGGGTAATGAGAGTACCTTAAGTGTGAAGTCAGCTTCTCACACTTAAACACCTTCGGTGTAGGATTAAGATCATTAACCTACTTGTGATTATTTAGATGTTTTTGTTGTTTTTGTTTAGTGTTGAGTAATGAGGTTAAGCCATAATCAAGGATTAAACAGACTCCTTACACCATCCTAATAGAAGGATAATAGATGAGAATGTTTAAGCTGAGGAAAGCTCCTCAACTTAATCCATGATTAGGGATTAAACTCATGACATAACAAGCCTTTATGGAGTGGATGATATGATGAAGAAGTGAATTTTATGATTTGTAAGACAACTTGAGGGGGACTTGTCCATTAACACTAGGGTTAGTCCTTCTTAACCAGTTAAGGAAGAATTAGAACCCTAATGCAAGGCCCAAGTTACAAGTGTGATGTCTTGATGATTATTAAATGAATTGATTAAGGGATTTAAACACATTAAGGGTTTAACACTTAGGATTAAAGTTATACACTCCATCCTAAGAGAAGGATGCAGGCATAAGCTTAATCACAAAGGCTTAAAGCCTTTAGGGTTTAGTCCCTGATTATGAGGTGAGAAGAGAAGACTCAAAGAGACACAAAGGTAAAACTAAGGGGGACTAATCAAAACCCTAATCCTTGACATGCTTGGTTGTTCCTAAGGTTTGTGAGGTTTTCAAGAGAAAATCTTCAATGGAACCACCAGGAAGCAGATGAAAAGATCAAGAGAAGCAAAACAACTTGCTTCATTCAAGAAGTCAAGTCACTTGAAGAAAGAAAGTGGGGAGAAGAAGAATGAGCAAGCTCAAACTCAAACACATATCAAAATGCAGCAATGGATGCAAGAGAGATGAAAAGAAAAGTTATGAGAAGTGAAGGCAAATTCACTTCCCAAAATCACTTACCACCTGAAAGGTTAGAAAAGAAATGCAATGCAATGCAAGATGGGATGAGATGACATGATGAAAACCAAAACCAAAAGCACATATGTGATACAAATGATGCTATGAGATGCTACAAACATGAGGCAGCATACGGAAATGATCATACAAGTTCATGAATGCAAATGAAGCAAGCTAGGAACCATGAACATTCATGAAAAGTTATGAAGTGTACATGACATACAACATGGCAAATACATGATGCAGTGATCAAACATGCTTTCAATATGTCTTATGATGTCAAATGAATCACATGGATGCTTGAAATGTCATGGCAAGTCATGTTATGCAAGAGAATGCAAGATGGATGCATATGGAAGCCCAAATTAGGGTTTATGAACCAAACATCAAACAAAAGTCAAAGTCAGAAGCAAACCCTAAGATAAAAAATGGAAAATTCCACACAAAGGACCCCTAATCCCATACTAAACCACTGCCCAAAGGAGAGGTCTCAATTCTTAACCAATCTTAAGTTATGATTTTCACAAGTTTTTAGGGTTTTTAGGGTTTCCAAACAAAAGAAATGCCAAACAAAATGAAAATGAAAGATCAAATCATGGCCTTTTTATCTCAAAAACTACATGCTAAACACAATACAATGCAAGAAGAATCAATGTCCAACTCCTCATGAATAGGCAGAAATGATTTTTTGAACTTTGGATCAAAATAATGCACAAAAATGATTTTAATTCAATGAAAAATTCTCAAAATGCATCAAGATCAAAAAAGAAATTTGGTTTGAAGGTTGGACAATGTTTCTAAATGTCTTAGAACATTTCATGAATTTTTTGGTGATTTTTAAATACCTAAAAGTATTTTTAATAAATTAATTTTCATTAATCAATTAAAAATAATCTTTTAAATATTTAAAAATACTTTTTTAATGCTAAAAATGAAAATAAAAATATTTTTGTGTCATAAAAATTAATAAAACTCTTGAGAAAAAGTTCCATAATTTTTAAGCAATTTTTACTATTTTAAATAAATTAGGCAAATTAAATGAAAAGAAATGAAATAAAAATGAATTTAAACTGAATTAAATAGAAGTCAACAGATCCAACGCGTGAGATTTAAAATGGCCAGGGCGGGAGTTGACTTGGCGCCAGATCTCACGGTCCAAATTCAAAAATGACTAATTAATGCTTAAACCCTAATTACGCCGTTAATCACTTTCAGATGACCGGAACAGTGTTCCGGTCATCTTCTCCGTTCACCCCAAATCTCAAACTCACTCCATACGCTATGAAAAATGAAATCTAATTGAACAAAAATGTTTCCCACTCACTCACGAATCATAACCCTCACTCAAAACAAATTTATTTTTCCTCAAACTCATGAATCGAGCAAAACAAATTTTTAGGTCACAGAGTTTCAGAGATCAATTAAATTCTCATTTCATCACCATTTCAAAAACTAAAAGCATCAGGATAATCAGTGAAGCATGGAGAACAAGTTTAGAACATAAAAAATGATTTCTGGAAAAATATTTCTTGAGCTACCTGAGTTTCGAAGCTTTAGCAAGCAAAACATATGAAAAAGCCAAGCTGAAACAGATCACAACATCACATTTCACAAACACACCCCATTTGCATCTCTCTTCGAAACTCAGGTAGCTCAAGAAATATTTTTCCAGAAATCATTTTTTATGTTCTAAACTTGTTCTCCATGCTTCACTGATTATCCTGATGCTTTTAGTTTTTGAAATGGTGATGAAATGAGAATTTAATTGATCTCTGAAACTCTGTGACCTAAAAATTTGTTTTGCTCGATTCATGAGTTTGAGGAAAAATAAATTTGTTTTGAGTGAGGGTTATGATTCGTGAGTGAGTGGGAAACATTTCTGTTCAATTAGATTTCATTTTTCATAGCGTATGGAGTGAGTTTGAGATTTGGGGTGAACGGAGAAGATGACCGGAACACTGTTCCGGTCATCTGAAAGTGATTAACGGCGTAATTAGGGTTTAAGCATTAATTAGTCATTTTTGAATTTGGACCGTGAGATCTGGCGCCAAGTCAACTCCCGCCCTGGCCATTTTAAATCTCACGCGTTGGATCTGTTGACTTCTATTTAATTCAGTTTAAATTCATTTTTATTTCATTTCTTTTCATTTAATTTGCCTAATTTATTTAAAATAGTAAAAATTGCTTAAAAATTATGGAACTTTTTCTCAAGAGTTTTATTAATTTTTATGACACAAAAATATTTTTATTTTCATTTTTAGCATTAAAAAAGTATTTTTAAATATTTAAAAGATTATTTTTAATTGATTAATGAAAATTAATTTATTAAAAATACTTTTAGGTATTTAAAAATCACCAAAAAATTCATGAAATGTTCTAAGACATTTAGAAACATTGTCCAACCTTCAAACCAAATTTCTTTTTTTATCTTGATGCATTTTGAGAATTTTTCATTGAATTAAAATCATTTTTGTGCATTATTTTGATCCAAAGTTCAAAAAATCATTTCTGCCTATTCATGAGGAGTTGGACATTGATTCTTCTTGCATTGCATTGTGTTTAGCATGTAGTTTTTGAGATAAAAAGGCCATGATTTGATCTTTCATTTTCATTTTGTTTGGCATTTCTTTTGTTTGGAAACCCTAAAAACCCTAAAAACTTGTGAAAATCATAACTTAAGATTGGTTAAGAATTGAGACCTCTCCTTTGGGCAGTGGTTTAGTATGGGATTAGGGGTCCTTTGTGTGGCATTTTCCATTTTTTATCTTAGGGTTTGCTTCTGACTTTGACTTTTGTTTGATGTTTGGTTCATAAACCCTAATTTGGGCTTCCATATGCATCCATCTTGCATTCTCTTGCATAACATGACTTGCCATGACATTTCAAGCATCCATGTGATTCATTTGACATCATAAGACATATTGAAAGCATGTTTGATCACTGCATCATGTATTTGCCATGTTGTATGTCATGTACACTTCATAACTTTTCATGAATGTTCATGGTTCCTAGCTTGCTTCATTTGCATTCATGAACTTGTATGATCATTTCCGTATGCTGCCTCATGTTTGTAGCATCTCATAGCATCATTTGTATCACATATGTGCTTTTGGTTTTGGTTTGCATCATGTCATCTCATCCCATCTTGCATTGCATTGCATTTCTTTTCTAACCTTTCAGGTGGTAAGTGATTTTGGGAAGTGAATTTGCCTTCACTTCTCATAACTTTTCTTTTCATCTCTCTTGCATCCATTGCTGCATTTTGATATGTGTTTGAGTTTGAGCTTGCTCATTCTTCTTCTCCCCACTTTCTTTCTTCAAGTGACTTTACTTCTTGAATGAAGCAAGTTGTTTTGCTTCTCTTGATCTTTTCATCTGCTTCCTGGTGGTTCCATTGAAGATTTTCTCTTGAAAACCTCACAAACCTTAGGAACAACCAAGCATGTCAAGGATTAGGGTTTTGATTAGTCCCCCTTAGTTTTACCTTTGTGTCTCTTTGAGTCTTCTCTTCTCACCTCATAATCAGGGACTAAACCCTAAAGGCTTTAAGGCTTTGTGATTAAGCTTATGCCTGCATCCTTCTCTTAGGATGGAGTGTATAACTTTAATCCTAAGTGTTAAACCCTTAATGTGTTTAAATCCCTTAATCAATTCATTTAATAATCATCAAGACATCACACTTGTAACTTGGGCCTTGCATTAGGGTTCTAATTCTTCCTTAACTGGTTAAGAAGGACTAACCCTAGTGTTAATGGACAAGTCCCCCTCAAGTTGTCTTACAAATCATAAAATTCACTTCTTCATCATATCATCCACTCCATAAAGGCTTGTTATGTCATGAGTTTAATCCCTAATCATGGATTAAGTTGAGGAGCTTTCCTCAGCTTAAACATTCTCATCTATTATCCTTCTATTAGGATGGTGTAAGGAGTCTGTTTAATCCTTGATTATGGCTTAACCTCATTACTCAACACTAAACAAAAACAACAAAAACATCTAAATAATCACAAGTAGGTTAATGATCTTAATCCTACACCGAAGGTGTTTAAGTGTGAGAAGCTGACTTCACACTTAAGGTACTCTCATTACCCCTAATCAGAGGGAAGATGTGATGAGTTTACTAATCCATTGGTTTAGGCTTAAGCTCATTTTCTTATGACAAGTTTCCAAAAGCAATAAAAGACTGAAAACACAAAAAGCAAACAATAATCGTCTCCTCCGGGATTCTTTTCTCATCATCTTCACTCACAAACGAGAATTTGCTTCTTTCGTCTAAAGCAAGACAGTTTGCACCTGAGCCAGACAGGTCATACACTTGAGCATAGGCAAGTAAGCAGTTCACAAGTCAATTCACCTTTCAGTCTCTTTGGGTCGAACTACGGTGTTCTGACTTCCTCATTGCACGAGAGGATACGTAGGCATAACTTAACAGTTATCGAACAAAAGTCTCTGTATATTCCCCCTCCTTCCAGCTTCATTCTTTAAGCCTCATACTCCTGAGCATTTCACTCTTGTTCTTACACTGACACTGTGTATATTACACTTCACACTTCTCTTACACTGACACCTGTACATCCTTTTCAGCTCTTTATACACCAATTGCACTGACACTACCCCTTTAAAACACAAATATTTTAAGCGTGGATCCCGTCGAGTACGGCGGACAATCTGGGTGCTAATACCTTCCCAGGTTGTAACCAACCCCCTTTCTCAGTCTCTCTGGTTCGCAACCGTCTTATCCATCTTTTTCTAGGTCTATGCAGCATTGCCTTTCCTCCGGGATAAAAATGCCTAGCTGGCGACTCTATTCATTCTCCAGTGAGTTCACGGCTGTGTGTTCTCACTGTTCCCTTCGCCGACCGTTCGCGTCTGTACCCCTTTTGACCCGGTGTCATTTGGTGGGAGCGACAGCTTTGGTGTTGGCTAGATGAAAAGTTTGAACAGCTTCTGCTCAAGCTCAGTTGAAAATGGCAATGGTGATGCAGGCAGTTTCAGGTCAATGTAAGTGGTTCTTTGTGATCAGGGTGATGAGTGGAGAAGGTTTGTAGAGTTTGTTTGAGTGTTTATGGCTTGTGGAGTGAGTTTCGAAGGAAACTGCAAGTTGGAGTGAAAATGGAGAAGCAGTGTTCTTGCTGGATTCAGGCTTGGTTCTTTGTTGGTTTGGACTCCATGAAGTAGGGTGAGATGATTAGTGAAACTTGTTTGGATGCTTGTGAGCTGGGCAGAGAGATTCGAAGAGAGATGCAAATGGGGTGTGTTTGTGAAATGTGATGTTGTGATCTGTTTCAGCTTGGCTTTTTCATATGTTTTGCTTGCTAAAGGATAGTATAAACAATTCCAAGTGGCCAGAGGATGTGACATGGCCTGCTGTGATTGGGATGTTTGCTTTTGCCAAAAGTCAACTTTTTTGTAAGAGAGGTATGGCTTGAGTTCTAGCTTGGTACAATGGCTAGGGCTGGCGCAGCATGGTGTGTATGGGAGGCTAGCAAGGTTCAGCATCCAATGTAACAAGTGGGGAAAGTGTGATGATGATTTTGCAAGTTGTTTCAACTTTGGTTCACATGTGATTTTCTCATTCCACAAGCCATGAAACATGAGAAGTTTTGGTTCAATTCTGACCTTTAGGGCCTATGTGATGTTTGTGTAATGGTTTGATGCCAACTAGAAGTTACAACTTGCCTTGAAACATGATTTTGCAAATTTCCATTTAGTGCATGTCTTGAAAATCAATGATTTTTGCCAACTTTGTCACACCATAACTTTTGATCCAAAATGAATTAGGTCATGTTCTTGTACTTTTTGAAAAGGGAAAAATGTATCCTACAACTTTCATGACCAAAGTTTTTCCATTTGAAGCTTCTTTGGATCAAAAATCAAGGCTTGAAAAATGACCTAAAATGACACATTCTTGAAAAGTCAACTATGCCCAAAAAAAGTCAACTTTGCAAAACTTCAAATTCTTGAATTTTGTGAACTTCAACCTTCTTCCATGATCAAATAAAGATCATATACACTCAAAATGATGAAGATCACCCCTTGGTTGGGTCATTGGGGGCCTCAGATGCCCTGATTTTACACTGACTTGTCCAGAAAGCCAACTCTTGATCAGATGACTTCCCCATGGAATTTCTTCATGAAAATTGTTATGCATACTCCCTATACCATATAGAGACCAATGGGAACAAGAATGACCAAAAAATTTGGGGTTATGGCCTCTGAAACCAAAACCCTAATTTTAGGTCAACTGTGCAGTCAAACTTGGCTCTGCATCCATACCAATCCCAGTTCTTGTGATTCTTTGGCAATCTTGACTTTGAGTGGATATAACATGATGCTTGGACACACATGAACCCCTTTGAAGTGATTGGTAGCCTTTGGAGTGGCTCAGGAAGCTCTTGGATTGCTCAGATCACAAACCCTAGATGCAGATGACTTAGAAACTATGCAGTGGATCAAAAAATGAGATATGAGATGATATGATTGTGTTTATGCATATGAAATGATCACAAGCCATGGTGTGAATGGGTGAGGGCAAATTTGGGGTGTTTACAGCTGCCCCTATTCCAGCAATAACCAGGCATCTCTGCTAGGCATCTATACTTCTACAATAACCAGCAAAGGCCATTCCAACAGAGGCCATCTCAAGCCAATAGGGTGATCGATCCGATCCCTATGCCATATGCTACATTGCTGCCACAACTCCTGAAACTCAACCTAGTTGAGCTAAGGACGCTGGCACCTCCAGATCCCAACAGTCTACCCAGGAATTATGACTCCAACGCCAGATGCGCCTTCCATTCAAATGCACCTGGCCACAGTACAGAAAAGTGCAGAGCCTTGCACATGAAGGTACAAGACCTGGTAGACTCAAAAGCTCTGAATTTCGCACCACCACCTAATGTCAATAAGAACCCCATGCCAAACCACGGTGGTCCCAGAATCAACGCTATTGAAGAAGACAAGCCGTCTTATTTAATAACCAGTGTGGGTCAGATCCGGACACCGTTGGTAGAGATTAAGGCTCAACTCCTCGAATGTCAAATGTTCCCGGGGTGTGAGTTGGGGTGTGCCTACTGCAACATTTCGGTCAATGGGTGCGATAACCTGAGGAATGGCATAGATGGTCTCATTCAGAGTGGCCAACTTCAGATCACCACATCATTTCCAACAAATCCAGCAACCTCATCAGCAACAGTTCCAGAATCTCCTACAACTGCAACAACTATTGTTCCTGACAATTCTTCGGTTTCATCAACAAGTACTTCATCTTTTGTCTCAACTGATCAGTTATCAATAAATTTTTCTTCTACAACTCCAGCACCACTCCATTTTGAAACTCCTACAACAACAACATCCATCCTTCCACCAATGTCTCCTACAACACCAGCAACAAATCATGAAGATGTCTCAACTGTCACAATATTTTATGATCATGAAAACAACTCTACCTACAACTCAGAAGGTGCTGCTCCCATCAGGGCACCAGTCACAATTTATTATGATCCACAAACTATCACAGTTCCTTCTGCAGCTGTCATCAGTCCAGTTACTGTCACAGCGCCTGGACCAGTACCTTATGAAAGCAGTGGGGCCATCCCTTGGCACTACGGCTCTGACGTATACTGCGAAGGAAAGAGAATCACTCTTGATACATCAACACCTGCACCACAAATAGACAATGTGGGAGGAGGCGGAGGCTTCACTCGAAGCGGACGTCTCTTTGCTCCACAAATTCAAAGACCCACTGCCGAAGCAGAAGCTGCTGCCAAGGCAAAAGGGAAGAGCTTGGTGCAGGATGAGCAGACTGTTAAAGAAGCTTTGAAAACACCCTTCGATCAAGAGGTTGATGAGTTCATGCGAATCATCAAAAAGAGTGATTATAAAATAGTGGATCAGCTTCATCAGACGCCTTCCAAGATCTCAATCCTATCATTGCTTATGTGCTCCGAGGCCCATCGGAATGCATTACTCAAAGTCTTGCACGCAGCTTACGTGCCTGAAGAGATCACTGTCAATCAGCTGGAAGCTGTAGTTGGAAATGTTAATGCTAGTCACGGACTAGGGTTCACCAATACTGATTTGACAACGGAAGGCCGTAACCATAACAAAGCCTTGCACATAACCATGGAATGTAAAGGTGCTGTCCTTTCCCATGTGCTGGTAGACACGGGGTCATCCCTCAATGTCTTACCTAAAAAGGCCCTGGTGAAGCTAGAATACGATGGATTGGCATTGAGACCCAGCAACCTGGTGGTAAGAGCCTTTGATGGTTCAAAGAGATCGGTTCTGGGAGAGATTGAATTGCCCATAACAATTGGCCCGCAGACCTTCAAAACTACCTTCTACGTGATGGATATACAGCCTGCCTACAGCTGTCTATTGGGTAGGCCATGGATTCACGCCGCTGGCGCCGTGACCTCTACCCTTCACCAGAAGTTAAAATATGAGTGGGAGGGTCAAATCGTTACAATCTGTGGAGAAGAGGATATTTTTGTTAGCCACCTGGCTACCTATAAATACATTGAGATGGATGGGGAGATCCATGAAACAATGAGCCAGGGGTTCGAAGCTTTGAATGTCAATGAAACATCTGCTGTGCCTGGTACTTCAATATCATCATACCAACAAGCCCGGAAGGTTGTTGAGGGAGGAAACGCCCAAGGCTGGGGCAAACTGCTATCGGTAGAGAAGAAAGAGGACAGATTTGGGTTGGGTTACAGACCAACTCAACAAGATCAAGCAGAGGCTGCGAAAGAGCCCAACTTTGTGAGTGGGGGGATGCTCACCCCTGATGCTATCAACTGTCTGGAAGACGAGCTGGAAGAAGAACGCAACCTGGAAAGTTGGATTCGTCCAAGGATCCCGGGGAGCAGTATCTCAAACTGGTCTTCCCAGGAAATTATAAGAGTTACTCATGCAGAGTAATTATTATTTCCTGTACTTTTATAGCATGCATCAAAGTCTTGCATCTTGCCCAAGATGACAAGACTCATTTTGTAATCGGGCCATCTGTACTTTTTGTGCAAACAAGATTAATCAATGAAATATCAGACATCTTTTTGCAAATGAGTCTTTTCCGCTCACTGTTTTTCCATTTTTCTTTTTGTACAAAAATAAATGGCAGTGTTTTCAAAATGACGACTTTATTTCACTTTTCTAAAACAAGACTAAAATCAAATCACTAAAATGAACAACTGAACCCTTGCAGAGAGTGCCTTCCAGACAGCACCGACAACAGCACGGCTATGACTTCGTATGACTTTGACAATCCAATCAATCAAGCTGATGAAGGGGTTGAAGAAGAATATGAGCTTCCTGAAGAGCTAGCCAGGTTGTTAAGACAAGAGGAAAAGGTTATTGCTCCTCACCAGGAGGAGGTTGAAGTGATCAATCTTGGTACAGACGAAGACGTGAAAGAGGTTAAAATCGGGGCCTGCTTACAAGACTCAGTGAAGAGACAACTGATTGACCTGCTTCAAGAGTATGTGGACGTGTTCGCTTGGTCTTATCAAGACATGCCAGGGTTGGATACCGACATTGTTGTGCACAAGCTGCCTTTGAGAGAAGAATGTCCACCAGTTAAACAGAAACTGCGCCGTACTCGTCCAGACATGGCAATGAAAATCAAGGAAGAGGTACAAAAGCAGTGGGACGCCGGGTTCCTTGCTGTAACTAGCTATCCACCGTGGGTTGCTAATATAGTACCTGTGCCTAAGAAAGACGGCAAAGTAAGGATGTGTGTTGACTACCGTGATCTGAACAGAGCCAGCCCGAAAGATGATTTCCCTTTACCTCACATTGATGTATTGGTGGATAATACGGCTCAGTTCTCGGTATTCTCCTTCATGGATGGATTTTCAGGATACAACCAGATTAAAATGTCACCTGAAGACATGGAGAAGACAACCTTCATCACACCTTGGGGCACGTTCTGCTACAAGGTAATGCCATTTGGGCTCAAGAATGCTGGCGCAACATATCAACGGGCTATGGTGACATTATTCCACGATATGATCCATAAGGAAATCGAGTGCTATGTGGATGACATGATTGCCAAGTCCCTCACAGAAGAAGACCACCTGGTAAATCTGCTGAAGCTATTCAAGCGCCTGAGGAAGTACCAACTGAAGTTGAACCCCAACAAATGCACATTCGGGGTGCGATCTGGTAAGCTGCTGGGTTTTATTGTAAGCGGGAAAGGGATTGAAGTTGACCCTGATAAAGTCAAAGCCATCCAAGAGATGCCTGCACCGAAGTCAGAGAAAGAAGTTCGAGGGTTCCTAGGTCGATTGAACTACATTTCAAGGTTCATATCTCACCTTACGGCTACCTGTGAACCCTTGTTCAAGTTGCTAAGAAAAGAACAGACGGTCAGGTGGAACGAAGACTGCCAAAGGGCTTTTGACAAGATCAAAGAGTACTTACAAGAGCCTCCAATCCTTATGCCTCCAGTCGAAGGAAGACCTCTGATAATGTACTTGACAGTATTAGAAGAGTCAATGGGGTGTGTGCTGGGCCAGCATGACGAGTCTGGTCGAAAAGAGTATGCAATATACTACCTAAGCAAAAAGTTTACCGACTGTGAACAACGTTATTCACTACTCGAGAAAACTTGCTGTGCTTTAGCGTGGGCTGCTCGCCGGCTGAAGCAGTATATGTTGACCCACACTACTTTATTGATCTCAAAGATGGACCCGGTTAAGTACATATTTGAGAAGCCAGCTCTTACCGGGCGGGTTGCAAGATGGCAAATGATCCTTACAGAATATGACATCCAGTACACATCTCAAAAAGCCATCAAGGGCAGTGTATTGTCTGAATATCTTGCTGAGCAACCTATTGATGATTACCAGCCTATGAGATTTGACTTCCCCGATGAAGACATCATGTTCATAAAAGCAAAAGATCATGAAGAGCCTGTTCACACTGAAGGGCCTGACCCGGAAGAAGAATGGACTATGATGTTTGATGGGGCTGTTAACATGAATGGTCGTGGTGTTGGTGCAGTACTCATTACACCCAAATGAGTTCACATGCCTTTCTCGGCAAGGCTCACTTTCAACTGCACTAACAACGAAGCTGAATACGAAGCTTGCATTATGGGTCTTGAGGAAGCCATTGACCTCAGGATCAAGACATTAACCGTGTTCGGAGATTCAACTTTGGTAGTCAATCAAACCAACGGGAAATGGTACACACACCAGGATCATCTGATACCTTACAGGGACTATACAAGGAGGTTATTGACTTTCTTCACAACAGTCAAGCTTGAGTATATCCCTCGGGACGAGAATCAGTTTGCAGATGCTCTAGCTACCATTTCGTCGATGATCAAAGTTCAGGCTGTTAACTTTGTACCTCAGATTTCAGTGTCGAGACTTGATAGACCAGCATATGTATTTGCAGCAGATATTGTCAAGGATGATAAGCCTTGGTTTCATGACATTAAGTGCTTCTTGGAGGATCAAACATACCCACCTGGGGCATCTTCCAATGATAAGAAGACTTTAAGAAGGCTTGCTGGTAGTTTCTTTCTGAACACTGATGGGTCTTTATACAAAAGGAACTTTGATATGGTACTCCTCAGATGTGTTGATAAGACAGAAGCAGATTTGTTGATGCATGAAGTGCACGAAGGCTCCTTTGGTACCCATGCTGGAGGGCATGCCATGGCCAAGAAACTGTTAAGATCAGGATATTACTGGATCACAATGGATGCAGACTGTTGTGCTTATGCCAGAAAATGTCACAAATGCCAGATCTATGCAGATAAGGTGCATGTGCCTCCCAATCCTTTGAATATAATGTCTTCACCCTGGCCCTTTGCCATGTGGGGCATCGATATGATTGGCAAGATTGAGCCAACTGCTTCAAATGGCCACAGATTCATCCTGGTCGCCATCAACTATTTCACCAAGTGGGTTGAAGCAGCATCATATGCCAACGTTACCAGACAAGTGGTAGCCAGATTTCTGAAGAGAGATATCATCTGTCGATACGGAGTTCCCGAGCGAATCATTACTGATAATGGTTCCAATCTAAACAACAAAATGATGGTAGAACTGTGCCGGGACTTCAAGATCCAACATCACAACTCTTCTCCTTACAGGCCAAAGATGAATGGCGCTGTTGAGGCAGCAAATAAGAATATCAAGAAGATTGTGCAGAAGATGGTAATCACCTACAAAGACTGGCATGAGATGCTACCGTTTGCCTTGCATGGGTACCGCACGTCAATCAGAACATCCACTGGGGCAACACCGTATCAGCTTGTGTACGGTATGGAAGCAGTCCTACCAGTTGAAGTTGAATTACCCTCTCTACGGGTACTGATGGATGTCAAACTGAATGAAGCAGAATGGGTTCGGGCCCGATACGAGCAACTGAGTCTGATTGAAGAGAAGAAATTGGCTGCAATCTGTCATGAGCAGTTATATCAGAAAAGGATGAAGAGAGCCTTCGATCAGAAAGTCAGACATCGAGAGTACCAAGTAGGAGATCTGGTGCTGAAAAGAATCCTCCCTCCTCATACAGACCACAGGGGCAAGTGGACTCCAAATTACGAAGGACCATTTGTGGTAAAGAAAGTTTTTTCCGGTGGAGCACTGATGCTCAGCACCATGGATGGTGAAGATTTCCCATCCCCTGTGAATTCAGATGCAGTTAAAAAATACTTCGCATAAAAAGGACCCGCTGGACATAAAAACAGAATGTAAGTCCAGGCAAAAATAGGGCATCCCGGCGAGTCAAAAACAGAATAAAAGACTCGGGCAAAAGTAAGGGAAAATAAGCAAAAAATGTACACCCGCTGAGTTGAAAAGCCGCACTGGACAGCTCAGGCAAAAATGGGTATCCCGATGGATTGAAAACCCGAAAGGGCGATCCATGCAAAATAAGGGAATAAGCGAACAACTGCACTCTGAATTCGTCTGTATCATCTACAACTTGGTAAGCTTCGAAAGGATCAAGCCTCAGCCAGAATCAACATCATTCAGAAAGCAAGATGAGAAGAACGTCAAAAGTCATACGAGTCATAGTGAAGAGGAAGCTCCTTAAAGCGTCATCAACACTGCCAACATTTTGTTTCTCAATTTGTAACAATCTCCTCATTTCAGGGGATTTGTTTCTTTGACTGTATCTCGCCAACTCAGGGCATATGAATTAATAAAACCAGATTTTCAGTCACGTCTCATTTTGTACATTTTATTTGCAAAAATGTCTGATGTCTTAAAAGAAAAAACTGATTGCATAAGAATATAGATGCCTATCTTCAAATAAAAACATGCTTGCAGGAAATATGCTTACTCTCAGAAGTATCTAAACTCCTATGACGGAATCCAGTAAAGGATACCTTGGGATTATCTTGTGCGTTTCTCTATCTTTTTCAGGATTGCAGGCATCCAGAACGCAACTTGGGGCATGAAAACTTTATCCCAACAAGCTGGCAAATTGACACTCGTTTTAGCACCCGAAGTGCTCTCTCCCCAGCTGAGTTGCCTTTCATGACTCCTCCCAGCTGAGTTGGCCACTTATTACTTGTCCCCACCAGAATGGGCAAGTATCAAGGAAGGCACCTACATCCCCGGCTGAGTCAAGGATCCTCTTCAACAGAATTCTTAAGGAGGTCTCTCAATGATCTCTCTCCCTCCCCAGCCGAGTTGCCTTCTTATCCTCATCCGGAGCACCAAGTCAGAGAGCTATCTCCCCACAGAGCTCCAGCCTCTATCCAGAAAAGCAACGCATGAAGAATCACAACAGAGTGCAGAAAGCTTCTACAAACCCCAGCTGGGTCCCTCATTACTGAGATAGGTCTATCAGTGATCTGGATCCCCAAACAAATATCATCTTATTAGATCTACCAATGATCTCATCCCCAGCTGGGACGTCTACTTCAACAGATCGATCGAGGATCTTCGCAGCAACGAGACCCGGATCCCGGTTTGGGATCTTTGCACAATCATAGCATTCGCATCATATTTACCCACAGAGCGTAGCATTCCGTTTTAACACGGAGCATTACGGCAAAAATCCAGCACATAGCATAATCATAAGCCATGTTTTGAATCAACACTTGTGAATAATGACAGCTCATCAACATCCCCACCAGAGTCCCCAGCAAAAGCAGCTGCCTCTCAAATCACAAACACCAGTATACACTCATTTTGACACCCGTCCGTGTCATATCCCCAGCACAGTCATCTACACTTTCACAACCCATATACTTGTTGATGTTACTATACGTTTCTCTCTTGACACTCGTCCGTGTCACCCTCCCCAGCAGTAAACACTCATCTATACAATACTCATACTCATTACTCATGTTACACCCATACAAATACTCGTCCGTATCTTGTATATACCTTACATATCCCCTCAGATTCAACACTAGTCCTTGTTCTTTGTTAACTCGTTGGTACTCGTCCGTACCAACATCTCAGAACATGCGTCAAGCGTTTGTTTCTACATGATACCCGTCCGTATCATAGTCTTAAGGATGCTCGTCCGCATCTTTAATCATACACCGTGTCAAACACCTATGTCTTCTTGCATTTAGACACTCGCCTGTGTCTACTTTTCCCCAGAAGAGTCCTCTCAGATTCAACACTCGTCCGTGTTCTCTGTTAACCAGTTGATACTCGTCCGTATCATCATCTTTGAACACGCGTCAGTTTTTTGTTTCTACCCGATACTCGTCCGTATCATAGTCTTAAGGATGCTCGTCCGCATCTTTGATCTATACACAACATCTAAACACTTATACTTTCCTTTCTTGGTGGTAAACACTCGTCCGTGTTTACTATATCCCCAGTAGATTACCAACAAGCAAATTTTCTTTTTATCTGACACTCGTCCTGTGTCATGATAAACCTTGAGAGCAGCCGTACCCTGCTAGGTGGTCGTCCTCCACCTCTTGATGGTCGTCCTCCATCATGCTCATCCGATGGCCGTCCCCATCGTTGATATTTAGCAGCTGTCCCCTGCTAGGTGGTCGTCCTCCACCTCTTGATGATCGTCCTTCATCAATTTTATCCAATGGCCGTCCCCATTGTTGATTTTGGTTATCTGGCATTCGTCCTATGTCACGACAAACCTTGAGAGCAGCCGTCCCCTGCTAGGTGGTCGTCCTCCACCTCTTGATGGTCGTCCTCCATCATGCTCATCCGATGGCCGTCCCCATCGTTGATATTTTCGGCAGCCGTACCCTGCCAGGTGGTCGTCCTCCACCTTTGATGGCCGTCCCCATCATATTTCCTTTATTCCCCAACAGAGCAGCCGTCCCCTGCTAGGTGATCGTCCTTCACCTTTGATGGCCGTCCCCATCATCTGTTTATTTCATTTATTCTTCAACCCGATGGCCGTCCCCGTCGTGGTCCCTTTTCCTTTTTAACCCGATGGCCGTCCCCATCGTTGGTTACTTTGCTTTATGAACTTGATGGCCGTCCCCGTCATGTTTCATTTATCCCCAGAAAACTTTACAGCTTTATCGTGATGGCCGTCCCCATCATAATATCTTATTTTCCCCAGCCAGTCGGCCATCCCCGTCTTGGCTTTACCTTTTATCCCCAGCATGTCGGCCGTCCCCGCCATTGCTCTGCTTCACACACCCTTCCCAGCATGTCGGCCGTCCCCGTCATTGCTCTTTACCCAGCAGTCGTCCTCTGCTCGACGGTCGTCCTCCGTCGCCCACACTTTACAATATACTTTATTCTCCTTTTACAATCTATATCCCTTTTCTTCTTCATTCTGTGAGTGCAAATTCTGGACCGTCTTTGGTATTCAACCACAAGTTATCTTGTTTGCCTGATAAGCCGTTGCTTACAACCTACACAGCTAACTCATGTTTGAATAGGGGCAGCTGTAAACACCCCAAATTTGCCCTCACCCATTCACACCATGGCTTGTGATCATTTCATATGCATAAACACAATCATATCATCTCATATCTCATTTTTTGATCCACTGCATAGTTTCTAAGTCATCTGCATCTAGGGTTTGTGATCTGAGCAATCCAAGAGCTTCCTGAGCCACTCCAAAGGCTACCAATCACTTCAAAGGGGTTCATGTGTGTCCAAGCATCATGTTATATCCACTCAAAGTCAAGATTGCCAAAGAATCACAAGAACTGGGATTGGTATGGATGCAGAGCCAAGTTTGACTGCACAGTTGACCTAAAATTAGGGTTTTGGTTTCAGAGGCCATAACCCCAAATTTTTTGGTCATTCTTGTTCCCATTGGTCTCTATATGGTATAGGGAGTATGCATAACAATTTTCATGAAGAAATTCCATGGGGAAGTCATCTGATCAAGAGTTGGCTTTCTGGACAAGTCAGTGTAAAATCAGGGCATCTGAGGCCCCCAATGACCCAACCAAGGGGTGATCTTCATCATTTTGAGTGTATATGATCTTTATTTGATCATGGAAGAAGGTTGAAGTTCACAAAATTCAAGAATTTGAAGTTTTGCAAAGTTGACTTTTTTTGGGCATAGTTGACTTTTCAAGAATGTGTCATTTTAGGTCATTTTTCAAGCCTTGATTTTTGATCCAAAGAAGCTTCAAATGGAAAAACTTTGGTCATGAAAGTTGTAGGATACATTTTTCCCTTTTCAAAAAGTACAAGAACATGACCTAATTCATTTTGGATCAAAAGTTATGGTGTGACAAAGTTGGCAAAAATCATTGATTTTCAAGACATGCACTAAATGGAAATTTGCAAAATCATGTTTCAAGGCAAGTTGTAACTTCTAGTTGGCATCAAACCATTACACAAACATCACATAGGCCCTAAAGGTCAGAATTGAACCAAAACTTCTCATGTTTCATGGCTTGTGGAATGAGAAAATCACATGTGAACCAAAGTTGAAACAACTTGCAAAATCATCATCACACTTTCCCCACTTGTTACATTGGATGCTGAACCTTGCTAGCCTCCCATACACACCAAGCTGCGCCAGCCCTAGCCATTGTACCAAGCTAGAACTCAAGCCATACCTCTCTTACAAAAAAGTTGACTTTTGGCAAAAGCAAACATCCCAATCACAGCAGGCCATGTCACATCCTCTGGCCACTTGGAATTGTTTATACTATCCTTTAGCAAGCAAAACATATGAAAAAGCCAAGCTGAAACAGATCACAACATCACATTTCACAAACACACCCCATTTGCATCTCTCTTCGAATCTCTCTGCCCAGCTCACAAGCATCCAAACAAGTTTCACTAATCATCTCACCCTACTTCATGGAGTTCAAACCAACAAAGAACCAAGCCTGAATCCAGCAAGAACACTGCTTCTCCATTTTCACTCCAACTTGCAGTTTCCTTCGAAACTCACTCCACAAGCCATAAACACTCAAACAAACTCTACAAACCTTCTCCACTCATCACCCTGATCACAAAGAACCACTTACATTGACCTGAAACTGCCTGCATCACCATTGCCATTTTCAACTGAGCTTGAGCAGAAGCTGTTCAAACTTTTCATCTAGCCAGCACCAACCTCTCCAAAGCATTCAAGCATCATCCAGAGGTCATAAGGAGTGGATTTCACAAGGAGAGGGGGTCTGAAAGTTACCAGAGTGAAAGCTTCGAAACTCAGGTAGCTCAAGAAATATTTTTCCAGAAATCATTTTTTATGTTCTAAACTTGTTCTCCATGCTTCACTGATTATCCTGATGCTTTTAGTTTTTGAAATGGTGATGAAATGAGAATTTAATTGATCTCTGAAACTCTGTGACCTAAAAATTTGTTTTGCTCGATTCATGAGTTTGAGGAAAAATAAATTTGTTTTGAGTGAGGGTTATGATTCGTGAGTGAGTGGGAAACATTTTTGTTCAATTAGATTTCATTTTTCATAGCGTATGGAGTGAGTTTGAGATTTGGGGTGAACGGAGAAGATGACCGGAACACTGTTCCGGTCATCTGAAAGTGATTAACGGCGTAATTAGGGTTTAAGCATTAATTAGTCATTTTTGAATTTGGACCGTGAGATCTGGCGCCAAGTCAACTCCCGCCCTGGCCATTTTAAATCTCACGCGTTGGATCTGTTGACTTCTATTTAATTCAGTTTAAATTCATTTTTATTTCATTTCTTTTCATTTAATTTGCCTAATTTATTTAAAATAGTAAAAATTGCTTAAAAATTATGGAACTTTTTCTCAAGAGTTTTATTAATTTTTATGACACAAAAATATTTTTATTTTCATTTTTAGCATTAAAAAAGTATTTTTAAATATTTAAAAGATTATTTTTAATTGATTAATGAAAATTAATTTATTAAAAATACTTTTAGGTATTTAAAAATCACCAAAAAATTCATGAAATGTTCTAAGAAATTTAGAAACATTGTCCAACCTTCAAACCAAATTTCTTTTTTGATCTTGATGCATTTTGAGAATTTTTCATTGAATTAAAATCATTTTTGTGCATTATTTTGATCCAAAGTTCAAAAAATCATTTCTGCCTATTCATGAGGAGTTGGACATTGATTCTTCTTGCATTGCATTGTGTTTAGCATGTAGTTTTTGAGATAAAAAGGCCATGATTTGATCTTTCATTTTCATTTTGTTTGGCATTTCTTTTGTTTGGAAACCCTAAAAACCCTAAAAACTTGTGAAAATCATAACTTAAGATTGGTTAAGAATTGAGACCTCTCCTTTGGGCAGTGGTTTAGTATGGGATTAGGGGTCCTTTGTGTGGCATTTTCCATTTTTTATCTTAGGGTTTGCTTCTGACTTTGACTTTTGTTTGATGTTTGGTTCATAAACCCTAATTTGGGCTTCCATATGCATCCATCTTGCATTCTCTTGCATAACATGACTTGCCATGACATTTCAAGCATCCATGTGATTCATTTGACATCATAAGACATATTGAAAGCATGTTTGATCACTGCATCATGTATTTGCCATGTTGTATGTCATGTACACTTCATAACTTTTCATGAATGTTCATGGTTCCTAGCTTGCTTCATTTGCATTCATGAACTTGTATGATCATTTCCGTATGCTGCCTCATGTTTGTAGCATCTCATAGCATCATTTGTATCACATATGTGCTTTTGGTTTTGGTTTGCATCATGTCATCTCATCCCATCTTGCATTGCATTGCATTTCTTTTCTAACCTTTCAGGTGGTAAGTGATTTTGGGAAGTGAATTTGCCTTCACTTCTCATAACTTTTCTTTTCATCTCTCTTGCATCCATTGCTGCATTTTGATATGTGTTTGAGTTTGAGCTTGCTCATTCTTCTTCTCCCCACTTTCTTTCTTCAAGTGACTTGACTTCTTGAATGAAGCAAGTTGTTTTGCTTCTCTTGATCTTTTCATCTGCTTCCTGGTGGTTCCATTGAAGATTTTCTCTTGAAAACCTCACAAACCTTAGGAACAACCAAGCATGTCAAGGATTAGGGTTTTGATTAGTCCCCCTTAGTTTTACCTTTGTGTCTCTTTGAGTCTTCTCTTCTCACCTCATAATCAGGGACTAAACCCTAAAGGCTTTAAGGCTTTGTGATTAAGCTTATGCCTGCATCCTTCTCTTAGGATGGAGTGTATAACTTTAATCCTAAGTGTTAAACCCTTAATGTGTTTAAATCCCTTAATCAATTCATTTAATAATCATCAAGACATCACACTTGTAACTTGGGCCTTGCATTAGGGTTCTAATTCTTCCTTAACTGGTTAAGAAGGACTAACCCTAGTGTTAATGGACAAGTCCCCCTCAAGTTGTCTTACAAATCATAAAATTCACTTCTTCATCATATCATCCACTCCATAAAGGCTTGTTATGTCATGAGTTTAATCCCTAATCATGGATTAAGTTGAGGAGCTTTCCTCAGCTTAAACATTCTCATCTATTATCCTTCTATTAGGATGGTGTAAGGAGTCTGTTTAATCCTTGATTATGGCTTAACCTCATTACTCAACACTAAACAAAAACAACAAAAACATCTAAATAATCACAAGTAGGTTAATGATCTTAATCCTACACCGAAGGTGTTTAAGTGTGAGAAGCTGACTTCACACTTAAGGTACTCTCATTACCCCTAATCAGAGGGAAGATGTGATGAGTTTACTAATCCATTGGTTTAGGCTTAAGCTCATTTTCTTATGACAAGTTTCCAAAAGCAATAAAAGACTGAAAACACAAAAAGCAAACAATAATCGTCTCCTCCGGGATTCTTTTCTCATCATCTTCACTCACAAACGAGAATTTGCTTCTTTCGTCTAAAGCAAGACAGTTTGCACCTGAGCCAGACAGGTCATACACTTGAGCATAGGCAAGTAAGCAGTTCACAAGTCAATTCACCTTTCAGTCTCTTTGGGTCGAACTACGGTGTTCTGACTTCCTCATTGCACGAGAGGATACGTAGGCATAACTTAACAGTTATCGAACAAAAGTCTCTGTATATTCCCCCTCCTTCCAGCTTCATTCTTTAAGCCTCATACTCCTGAGCATTTCACTCTTGTTCTTACACTGACACTGTGTATATTACACTTCACACTTCTCTTACACTGACACCTGTACATCCTTTTCAGCTCTTTATACACCAATTGCACTGACACTACCCCTTTAAAACACAAATCTTTTAAGCGTGGATCCCGTCGAGTACGGCGGACAATCTGGGTGCTAATACCTTCCCAGGTTGTAACCAACCCCCTTTCTCAGTCTCTCTGGTTCGCAACCGTCTTATCCATCTTTTTCTAGGTCTATGCAGCATTGCCTTTCCTCCGGGATAAAAATGCCTAGCTGGCGACTCTATTCATTCTCCAGTGAGTTCACGGCTGTGTGTTCTCACTGTTCCCTTCGCCGACCGTTCGCGTCTGTACCCCTTTTGACCCGGTGTCATTTGGTGGGAGCGACAGCTTGGCGACTCTGCTGGGGACATGAGTAATGAGTATGACCATGAAACATGAGAAGTTTTGGTTCAATTCTGACCTTTAGGGCCTATGTGATGTTTGTGTAATGGTTTGATGCCAACTAGAAGTTACAACTTGCCTTGAAACATGATTTTGCAAATTTCCATTTAGTGCATGTCTTGAAAATCAATGATTTTTGCCAACTTTGTCACACCATAACTTTTGATCCAAAATGAATTAGGTCATGTTCTTGTACTTTTTGAAAAGGGAAAAATGTATCCTACAACTTTCATGACCAAAGTTTTTCCATTTGAAGCTTCTTTGGATCAAAAATCAAGGCTTGAAAAATGACCTAAAATGACACATTCTTGAAAAGTCAACTATGCCCAAAAAAAGTCAACTTTGCAAAACTTCAAATTCTTGAATTTTGTGAACTTCAACCTTCTTCCATGATCAAATAAAGATCATATACACTCAAAATGATGAAGATCACCCCTTGGTTGGGTCATTGGGGGCCTCAGATGCCCTGATTTTACACTGACTTGTCCAGAAAGCCAACTCTTGATCAGATGACTTCCCCATGGAATTTCTTCATGAAAATTGTTATGCATACTCCCTATACCATATAGAGACCAATGGGAACAAGAATGACCAAAAAATTTGGGGTTATGGCCTCTGAAACCAAAACCCTAATTTTAGGTCAACTGTGCAGTCAAACTTGGCTCTGCATCCATACCAATCCCAGTTCTTGTGATTCTTTGGCAATCTTGACTTTGAGTGGATATAACATGATGCTTGGACACACATGAACCCCTTTGAAGTGATTGGTAGCCTTTGGAGTGGCTCAGGAAGCTCTTGGATTGCTCAGATCACAAACCCTAGATGCAGATGACTTAGAAACTATGCAGTGGATCAAAAAATGAGATATGAGATGATATGATTGTGTTTATGCATATGAAATGATCACAAGCCATGGTGTGAATGGGTGAGGGCAAATTTGGGGTGTTTACAGCTGCCCCTATTCAAACATGAGTTAGCTGTGTAGGTTGTAAGCAACGGCTTATCAGGCAAACAAGATAACTTGTGGTTGAATACCAAAGACGGTCCAGAATTTGCACTCACAGAATGAAGAAGAAAAGGGATATAGATTGTAAAAGGAGAATAAAGTATATTGTAAAGTGTGGGCGACGGAGGACGACCGTCGAGCAGAGGACGACTGCTGGGTAAAGAGCAATGACGGGGACGGCCGACATGCTGGGAAGGGTGTGTGAAGCAGAGCAATGGCGGGGACGGCCGACATGCTGGGGATAAAAGGTAAAGCCAAGACGGGGATGGCCGACTGGCTGGGGAAAATAAGATATTATGATGGGGACGGCCATCACGATAAAGTTGTAAAGTTTTCTGGGGATAAATGAAACATGACGGGGACGGCCATCAAGTTCATAAAGCAAAGTAACCAACGATGGGGACGGCCATCGGGTTAAAAAGGAAAAGGGACCACGACGGGGACGGCCATCGGGTTGAAGAATAAATGAAATAAACAGATGATGGGGACGGCCATCAAAGGTGAAGGACGATCACCTAGCAGGGGACGGCTGCTCTGTTGGGGAATAAAGGAAATATGATGGGGACGGCCATCAAAGGTGGAGGACGACCACCTGGCAGGGTACGGCTGCCGAAAATATCAACGATGGGGACGGCCATCGGATGAGCATGATGGAGGACGACCATCAAGAGGTGGAGGACGACCACCTAGCAGGGGACGGCTGCTCTCAAGGTTTGTCGTGACATAGGACGAATGCCAGATAACCAAAATCAACAATGGGGACGGCCATTGGATAAAATTGATGAAGGACGATCATCAAGAGGTGGAGGACGACCACCTAGCAGGGGACAGCTGCTAAATATCAACGATGGGGACGGCCATCGGATGAGCATGATGGAGGACGACCATCAAGAGGTGGAGGACGACCACCTAGCAGGGTACGGCTGCTCTCAAGGTTTATCATGACACAGGACGAGTGTCAGATAAAAAGAAAATTTGCTTGTTGGTAATCTACTGGGGATATAGTAAACACGGACGAGTGTTTACCACCAAGAAAGGAAAGTATAAGTGTTTAGATGTTGTGTATAGATCAAAGATGCGGACGAGCATCCTTAAGACTATGATACGGACGAGTATCGGGTAGAAACAAAAAACTGACGCGTGTTCAAAGATGATGATACGGACGAGTATCAACTGGTTAACAGAGAACACGGACGAGTGTTGAATCTGAGAGGACTCTTCTGGGGAAAAGTAGACACAGGCGAGTGTCTAAATGCAAGAAGACATAAGTGTTTGACACGGTGTATGATTAAAGATGCGGACGAGCATCCTTAAGACTATGATACGGACGGGTATCATGTAGAAACAAACGCTTGACGCATGTTCTGAGATGTTGGTACGGACGAGTACCAACGAGTTAACAAAGAACAAGGACTAGTGTTGAATCTGAGGGGATATGTAAGGTATATACAAGATACGGACGAGTATTTGTATGGGTGTAACATGAGTAATGAGTATGAGTATTGTATAGATGAGTGTTTACTGCTGGGGAGGGTGACACGGACGAGTGTCAAGAGAGAAACGTATAGTAACATCAACAAGTATATGGGTTGTGAAAGTGTAGATGACTGTGCTGGGGATATGACACGGACGGGTGTCAAAATGAGTGTATACTGGTGTTTGTGATTTGAGAGGCAGCTGCTTTTGCTGGGGACTCTGGTGGGGATGTTGATGAGCTGTCATTATTCACAAGTGTTGATTCAAAACATGGCTTATGATTATGCTATGTGCTGGATTTTTGCCGTAATGCTCCGTGTTAAAACGGAATGCTACGCTCTGTGGGTAAATATGATGCGAATGCTATGATTGTGCAAAGATCCCAAACCGGGATCCGGGTCTCGTTGCTGCGAAGATCCTCGATCGATCTGTTGAAGTAGACGTCCCAGCTGGGGATGAGATCATTGGTAGATCTAATAAGATGATATTTGTTTGGGGATCCAGATCACTGATAGACCTATCTCAGTAATGAGGGACCCAGCTGGGGTTTGTAGAAGCTTTCTGCACTCTGTTGTGATTCTTCATGCGTTGCTTTTCTGGATAGAGGCTGGAGCTCTGTGGGGAGATAGCTCTCTGACTTGGTGCTCCGGCTGAGGATAAGAAGGCAACTCGGCTGGGGAGGGAGAGAGATCATTGAGAGACCTCCTTAAGAATTCTGTTGAAGAGGATCCTTGACTCAGCCGGGGATGTAGGTGCCTTCCTTGATACTTGCCCATTCTGGTGGGGACAAGTAATAAGTGGCCAACTCAGCTGGGAGGAGTCATGAAAGGCAACTCAGCTGGGGAGAGAGCACTTCGGGTGCTAAAACGAGTGTCAATTTGCCAGCTTGTTGGGATAAAGTTTTCATGCCCCAAGTTGCGTTCTGGATGCCTGCAATCCTGAAAAAGATAGAGAAACGCACAAGATAATCCCGAGGTATCCTTTACTGGATTCCGTCATAGGAGTTTAGATACTTCTGAGAGTAAGCATATTTCCTGCAAGCATGTTTTTATTTGAAGATAGGCATCTGTATTCTTATGCAATCAGTTTTTTCTTTTAAGACATCAGACATTTTTGCAAATAAAATGTACAAAATGAGACGTGACTGAAAATCTGGTTTTATTAATTCATATGCCCTGAGTTGGCGAGATACAGTCAAAGAAACAAATCCCCTGAAATGAGGAGATTGTTACAAATTGAGAAACAAAATGTTGGCAGTGTTGATGACGCTTTAAGGAGCTTCCTCTTCACTATGACTCGTATGACTTTTGACGTTCTTCTCATCTTGCTTTCTGAATGATGTTGATTCTGGCTGAGGCTTGATCCTTTCGAAGCTTACCAAGTTGTAGATGATACAGACGAATTCAGAGTGCAGTTGTTCGCTTATTCCCTTATTTTGCATGGATCGCCCTTTCGGGTTTTCAATCCATCGGGATACCCATTTTTGCCTGAGCTGTCCAGTGCGGCTTTTCAACTCAGCGGGTGTACATTTTTTGCTTATTTTCCCTTACTTTTGCCCGAGTCTTTTATTCTGTTTTTGACTCGCCGGGATGCCCTATTTTTGCCTGGACTTACATTCTGTTTTTATGTCCAGCGGGTCCTTTTTATGCGAAGTATTTTTTAACTGCATCTGAATTCACAGGGGATGGGAAATCTTCACCATCCATGGTGCTGAGCATCAGTGCTCCACCGGAAAAAACTTTCTTTACCACAAATGGTCCTTCGTAATTTGGAGTCCACTTGCCCCTGTGGTCTGTATGAGGAGGGAGGATTCTTTTCAGCACCAGATCTCCTACTTGGTACTCTCGATGTCTGACTTTCTGATCGAAGGCTCTCTTCATCCTTTTCTGATATAACTGCCCATGACAGATTGCAGCCAATCTCTTCTCTTCAATCAGACTCAGTTGCTCGTATCGGGCCCGAACCCATTCTGCTTCATTCAGTTTGACATCCATCAGTACCCGTAGAGAGGGTAATTCAACTTCAACTGGTAGGACTGCTTCCATACCGTACACAAGCTGATACGGTGTTGCCCCAGTGGATGTTCTGATTGACGTGCGGTACCCATGCAAGGCAAACGGTAGCATCTCATGCCAGTCTTTGTAGGTGATTACCATCTTCTGCACAATCTTCTTGATATTCTTATTTGCTGCCTCAACAGCGCCATTCATCTTTGGCCTGTAAGGAGAAGAGTTGTGATGTTGGATCTTGAAGTCCCGGCACAGTTCTACCATCATTTTGTTGTTTAGATTGGAACCATTATCAGTAATGATTCGCTCGGGAACTCCGTATCGACAGATGATATCTCTCTTCAGAAATCTGGCTACCACTTGTCTGGTAACGTTGGCATATGATGCTGCTTCAACCCACTTGGTGAAATAGTCGATGGCGACCAGGATGAATCTGTGGCCATTTGAAGCAGTTGGCTCAATCTTGCCAATCATATCGATGCCCCACATGGCAAAGGGCCAGGGTGAAGACATTATATTCAAAGGATTGGGAGGCACATGCACCTTATCTGCATAGATCTGACATTTGTGACATTTTCTGGCATAAGCACAACAGTCTGCATCCATTGTGATCCAGTAATATCCTGATCTTAACAGTTTCTTGGCCATGGCATGCCCTCCAGCATGGGTACCAAAGGAGCCTTCGTGCACTTCATGCATCAACAAATCTGCTTCTGTCTTATCAACACATCTGAGGAGTACCATATCAAAGTTCCTTTTGTATAAAGACCCATCAGTGTTCAGAAAGAAACTACCAGCAAGCCTTCTTAAAGTCTTCTTATCATTGGAAGATGCCCCAGGTGGGTATGTTTGATCCTCCAAGAAGCACTTAATGTCATGAAACCAAGGCTTATCATCCTTGACAATATCTGCTGCAAATACATATGCTGGTCTATCAAGTCTCGACACTGAAATCTGAGGTACAAAGTTAACAGCCTGAACTTTGATCATCGACGAAATGGTAGCTAGAGCATCTGCAAACTGATTCTCGTCCCGAGGGATATACTCAAGCTTGACTGTTGTGAAGAAAGTCAATAACCTCCTTGTATAGTCCCTGTAAGGTATCAGATGATCCTGGTGTGTGTACCATTTGCCGTTGGTTTGATTGACTACCAAAGCTGAATCTCCGAACACGGTTAATGTCTTGATCCTGAGGTCAATGGCTTCCTCAAGACCCATAATGCAAGCTTCGTATTCAGCTTCGTTGTTAGTGCAGTTGAAAGTGAGCCTTGCCGAGAAAGGCATGTGAACTCCTTTGGGTGTAATGAGTACTGCACCAACACCACGACCATTCATGTTAACAGCCCCATCAAACATCATAGTCCATTCTTCTTCCGGGTCAGGCCCTTCAGTGTGAACAGGCTCTTCATGATCTTTTGCTTTTATGAACATGATGTCTTCATCGGGGAAGTCAAATCTCATAGGCTGGTAATCATCAATAGGTTGCTCAGCAAGATATTCAGACAATACACTGCCCTTGATGGCTTTTTGAGATGTGTACTGGATGTCATATTCTGTAAGGATCATTTGCCATCTTGCAACCCGCCCGGTAAGAGCTGGCTTCTCAAATATGTACTTAACCGGGTCCATCTTTGAGATCAATAAAGTAGTGTGGGTCAACATATACTGCCTCAGCCGGCGAGCAGCCCACGCTAAAGCACAACAAGTTTTCTCGAGTAGTGAATAACGTTGTTCACAGTCGGTAAACTTTTTGCTTAGGTAGTATATTGCATACTCTTTTCGACCAGGCTCGTCATGCTGGCCCATCACACACCCCATTGACTCTTCTAATACTGTCAAGTACATTATCAGAGGTCTTCCTTCGACTGGAGGCATAAGGATTGGAGGCTCTTGTAAGTACTCTTTGATCTTGTCAAAAGCCCTTTGGCAGTCTTCGTTCCACCTGACCGTCTGTTCTTTTCTTAGCAACTTGAACAAGGGTTCACAGGTAGCCGTAAGGTGAGATATGAACCTTGAAATGTAGTTCAATCGACCTAGGAACCCTCGAACTTCTTTCTCTGACTTCGGTGCAGGCATCTCTTGGATGGCTTTGACTTTATCAGGGTCAACTTCAATCCCTTTCCCGCTTACAATAAAACCCAGCAGCTTACCAGATCGCACCCCGAATGTGCATTTGTTGGGGTTCAACTTCAGTTGGTACTTCCTCAGGCGCTTGAATAGCTTCAGCAGATTTACCAGGTGGTCTTCTTCTGTGAGGGACTTGGCAATCATGTCATCCACATAGCACTCGATTTCCTTATGGATCATATCGTGGAATAATGTCACCATAGCCCGTTGATATGTTGCGCCAGCATTCTTGAGCCCAAATGGCATTACCTTGTAGCAGAACGTGCCCCAAGGTGTGATGAAGGTTGTCTTCTCCATGTCTTCAGGTGACATTTTAATCTGGTTGTATCCTGAAAATCCATCCATGAAGGAGAATACCGAGAACTGAGCCGTATTATCCACCAATACATCAATGTGAGGTAAAGGGAAATCATCTTTCGGGCTGGCTCTGTTCAGATCACGGTAGTCAACACACATCCTTACTTTGCCGTCTTTCTTAGGCACAGGTACTATATTAGCAACCCACGGTGGATAGCTAGTTACAGCAAGGAACCCGGCGTCCCACTGCTTTTGTACCTCTTCCTTGATTTTCATTGCCATGTCTGGACGAGTACGGCGCAGTTTCTGTTTAACTGGTGGACATTCTTCTCTCAAAGGCAGCTTGTGCACAACAATGTCGGTATCCAACCCTGGCATGTCTTGATAAGACCAAGCGAACACGTCCACATACTCTTGAAGCAGGTCAATCAGTTGTCTCTTCACTGAGTCTTGTAAGCAGGCCCCGATTTTAACCTCTTTCACGTCTTCGTCTGTACCAAGATTGATCACTTCAACCTCCTCCTGGTGAGGAGCAATAACCTTTTCCTCTTGTCTTAACAACCTGGCTAGCTCTTCAGGAAGCTCATATTCTTCTTCAACCCCTTCATCAGCTTGATTGATTGGATTGTCAAAGTCATACGAAGTCATAGCCGTGCTGTTGTCGGTGCTGTCTGGAAGGCACTCTCTGCAAGGGTTCAGTTGTTCATTTTAGTGATTTGATTTTAGTCTTGTTTTTATCCCTTCGCCGACCATCCCTTGGCACTACGGCTCTGACGTATACTGCGAAGGAAAGAGAATCACTCTTGATACATCAACACCTGCACCACAAATAGACAATGTGGGAGGAGGCGGAGGCTTCACTCGAAGCGGACGTCTCTTTGCTCCACAAATTCAAAGACCCACTGCCGAAGCAGAAGCTACTGCCAAGGCAAAAGGGAAGAGCTTGGTGCAGGATGAGCAGACTGTTAAAGAAGCTTTGAAAACACCCTTCGATCAAGAGGTTGATGAGTTCATGCGAATCATCAAAAAGAGTGATTATAAAATAGTGGATCAGCTTCATCAGACGCCTTCCAAGATCTCAATCCTATCATTGCTTATGTGCTCCGAGGCCCATCGGAATGCATTACTCAAAGTCTTGCACGCAGCTTACGTGCCTGAAGAGATCACTGTCAATCAGCTGGAAGCTGTAGTTGGAAATGTTAATGCTAGTCACGGACTAGGGTTCACCAATACTGATTTGACAACGGAAGGCCGTAACCATAACAAAGCCTTGCACATAACCATGGAATGTAAAGGTGCTGTCCTTTCCCATGTGCTGGTAGACACGGGGTCATCCCTCAATGTCTTACCTAAAAAGGCCCTGGTGAAGCTAGAATACGATGGATTGGCATTGAGACCCAGCAACCTGGTGGTAAGAGCCTTTGATGGTTCAAAGAGATCGGTTCTGGGAGAGATTGAATTGCCCATAACAATTGGCCCGCGGACCTTCAAAACTACCTTCTACGTGATGGATATACAACCTGCCTACAGCTGTCTATTGGGTAGGCCATGGATTCACGCCGCTGGCGCCGTGACCTCTACCCTTCACCAGAAGTTAAAATATGAGTGGGAGGGTCAAATCGTTACAATCTGTGGAGAAGAGGATATTTTTGTTAGCCACCTGGCTACCTATAAATACATTGAGATGGATGGGGAGATCCATGAAACAATGAGCCAGGGGTTCGAAGCTTTGAATGTCAATGAAACATCTGCTGTGCCTGGTACTTCAATATCATCATACCAACAAGCCCGGAAGGTTGTTGAGGGAGGAAACGCCCAAGGCTGGGGCAAACTGCTATCGGTAGAGAAGAAAGAGGACAGATTTGGGTTGGGTTACAGACCAACTCAACAAGATCAAGCAGAGGCTGCGAAAGAGCCCAACTTTGTGAGTGGGGGGATGCTCACCCCTGATGCTATCAACTGTCTGGAAGACGAGCTGGAAGAAGAACGCAACCTGGAAAGTTGGATTCGTCCAAGGATCCCGGGGAGCAGTATCTCAAACTGGTCTTCCCAGGAAATTATAAGAGTTACTCATGCAGAGTAATTATTATTTCCTGTACTTTTATAGCATGCATCAAAGTCTTGCATCTTGCCCAAGATGACAAGACTCATTTTGTAATCGGGCCATCTGTACTTTTTGTGCAAACAAGATTAATCAATGAAATATCAGACATCTTTTTGCAAATGAGTCTTTTCCGCTCACTGTTTTTCCATTTTTCTTTTTGTACAAAAATAAATGGCAGTGTTTTCAAAATGACGACTTTATTTCACTTTTCTAAAACAAGACTAAAATCAAATCACTAAAATGAACAACTGAACCCTTGCAGAGAGTGCCTTCCAGACAGCACCGACAACAGCACGGCTATGACTTCGTATGACTTTGACAATCCAATCAATCAAGCTGATGAAGGGGTTGAAGAAGAATATGAGCTTCCTGAAGAGCTAGCCAGGTTGTTAAGACAAGAGGAAAAGGTTATTGCTCCTCACCAGGAGGAGGTTGAAGTGATCAATCTTGGTACAGACGAAGACGTGAAAGAGGTTAAAATCGGGGCCTGCTTACAAGACTCAGTGAAGAGACAACTGATTGACCTGCTTCAAGAGTATGTGGACGTGTTCGCTTGGTCTTATCAAGACATGCCAGGGTTGGATACCGACATTGTTGTGCACAAGCTGCCTTTGAGAGAAGAATGTCCACCAGTTAAACAGAAACTGCGCCGTACTCGTCCAGACATGGCAATGAAAATCAAGGAAGAGGTACAAAAGCAGTGGGACGCCGGGTTCCTTGCTGTAACTAGCTATCCACCGTGGGTTGCTAATATAGTACCTGTGCCTAAGAAAGACGACAAAGTAAGGATGTGTGTTGACTACCGTGATCTGAACAGAGCCAGCCCGAAAGATGATTTCCCTTTACCTCACATTGATGTATTGGTGGATAATACGGCTCAGTTCTCGGTATTCTCCTTCATGGATGGATTTTCAGGATACAACCAGATTAAAATGTCACCTGAAGACATGGAGAAGACAACCTTCATCACACCTTGGGGCACGTTCTGCTACAAGGTAATGCCATTTGGGCTCAAGAATGCTGGCGCAACATATCAACGGGCTATGGTGACATTATTCCACGATATGATCCATAAGGAAATCGAGTGCTATGTGGATGACATGATTGCCAAGTCCCTCACAGAAGAAGACCACCTGGTAAATCTGCTGAAGCTATTCAAGCGCCTGAGGAAGTACCAACTGAAGTTGAACCCCAACAAATGCACATTCGGGGTGCGATCTGGTAAGCTGCTGGGTTTTATTGTAAGCGGGAAAGGGATTGAAGTTGACCCTGATAAAGTCAAAGCCATCCAAGAGATGCCTGCACCGAAGTCAGAGAAAGAAGTTCGAGGGTTCCTAGGTCGATTGAACTACATTTCAAGGTTCATATCTCACCTTACGGCTACCTGTGAACCCTTGTTCAAGTTGCTAAGAAAAGAACAGACGGTCAGGTGGAACGAAGACTGCCAAAGGGCTTTTGACAAGATCAAAGAGTACTTACAAGAGCCTCCAATCCTTATGCCTCCAGTCGAAGGAAGACCTCTGATAATGTACTTGACAGTATTAGAAGAGTCAATGGGGTGTGTGCTGGGCCAGCATGACGAGTCTGGTCGAAAAGAGTATGCAATATACTACCTAAGCAAAAAGTTTACCGACTGTGAACAACGTTATTCACTACTCGAGAAAACTTGCTGTGCTTTAGCGTGGGCTGCTCGCCGGCTGAGGCAGTATATGTTGACCCACACTACTTTATTGATCTCAAAGATGGACCCGGTTAAGTACATATTTGAGAAGCCAGCTCTTACCGGGCGGGTTGCAAGATGGCAAATGATCCTTACAGAATATGACATCCAGTACACATCTCAAAAAGCCATCAAGGGCAGTGTATTGTCTGAATATCTTGCTGAGCAACCTATTGATGATTACCAGCCTATGAGATTTGACTTCCCCGATGAAGACATCATGTTCATAAAAGCAAAAGATCATGAAGAGCCTGTTCACACTGAAGGGCCTGACCCGGAAGAAGAATGGACTATGATGTTTGATGGGGCTGTTAACATGAATGGTCGTGGTGTTGGTGCAGTACTCATTACACCCAAAGGAGTTCACATGCCTTTCTCGGCAAGGCTCACTTTCAACTGCACTAACAACGAAGCTGAATACGAAGCTTGCATTATGGGTCTTGAGGAAGCCATTGACCTCAGGATCAAGACATTAACCGTGTTCGGAGATTCAGCTTTGGTAGTCAATCAAACCAACGGCAAATGGTACACACACCAGGATCATCTGATACCTTACAGGGACTATACAAGGAGGTTATTGACTTTCTTCACAACAGTCAAGCTTGAGTATATCCCTCGGGACGAGAATCAGTTTGCAGATGCTCTAGCTACCATTTCGTCGATGATCAAAGTTCAGGCTGTTAACTTTGTACCTCAGATTTCAGTGTCGAGACTTGATAGACCAGCATATGTATTTGCAGCAGATATTGTCAAGGATGATAAGCCTTGGTTTCATGACATTAAGTGCTTCTTGGAGGATCAAACATACCCACCTGGGGCATCTTCCAATGATAAGAAGACTTTAAGAAGGCTTGCTGGTAGTTTCTTTCTGAACACTGATGGGTCTTTATACAAAAGGAACTTTGATATGGTACTCCTCAGATGTGTTGATAAGACAGAAGCAGATTTGTTGATGCATGAAGTGCACGAAGGCTCCTTTGGTACCCATGCTGGAGGGCATGCCATGGCCAAGAAACTGTTAAGATCAGGATATTACTGGATCACAATGGATGCAGACTGTTGTGCTTATGCCAGAAAATGTCACAAATGCCAGATCTATGCAGATAAGGTGCATGTGCCTCCCAATCCTTTGAATATAATGTCTTCACCCTGGCCCTTTGCCATGTGGGGCATCGATATGATTGGCAAGATTGAGCCAACTGCTTCAAATGGCCACAGATTCATCCTGGTCGCCATCGACTATTTCACCAAGTGGGTTGAAGCAGCATCATATGCCAACGTTACCAGACAAGTGGTAGCCAGATTTCTGAAGAGAGATATCATCTGTCGATACGGAGTTCCCGAGCGAATCATTACTGATAATGGTTCCAATCTAAACAACAAAATGATGGTAGAACTGTGCCGGGACTTCAAGATCCAACATCACAACTCTTCTCCTTACAGGCCAAAGATGAATGGCGCTGTTGAGGCAGCAAATAAGAATATCAAGAAGATTGTGCAGAAGATGGTAATCACCTACAAAGACTGGCATGAGATGCTACCGTTTGCCTTGCATGGGTACCGCACGTCAATCAGAACATCCACTGGGGCAACACCGTATCAGCTTGTGTACGGTATGGAAGCAGTCCTACCAGTTGAAGTTGAATTACCCTCTCTACGGGTACTGATGGATGTCAAACTGAATGAAGCAGAATGGGTTCGGGCCCGATACGAGCAACTGAGTCTGATTGAAGAGAAGAGATTGGCTGCAATCTGTCATGGGCAGTTATATCAGAAAAGGATGAAGAGAGCCTTCGATCAGAAAGTCAGACATCGAGAGTACCAAGTAGGAGATCTGGTGCTGAAAAGAATCCTCCCTCCTCATACAGACCACAGGGGCAAGTGGACTCCAAATTACGAAGGACCATTTGTGGTAAAGAAAGTTTTTTCCGGTGGAGCACTGATGCTCAGCACCATGGATGGTGAAGATTTCCCATCCCCTGTGAATTCAGATGCAATTAAAAAATACTTCGCATAAAAAGGACCCGCTGGACATAAAAACAGAATGTAAGTCCAGGCAAAAATAGGGCATCCCGGCGAGTCAAAAACAGAATAAAAGACTCGGGCAAAAGTAAGGGAAAATAAGCAAAAAATGTACACCCGCTGAGTTGAAAAGCCGCACTGGACAGCTCAGGCAAAAATGGGTATCCCGATGGATTGAAAACCCGAAAGGGCGATCCATGCAAAATAAGGGAATAAGCGAACAACTGCACTCTGAATTCGTCTGTATCATCTACAACTTGGTAAGCTTCGAAAGGATCAAGCCTCAGCCAGAATCAACATCATTCAGAAAGCAAGATGAGAAGAACGTCAAAAGTCATACGAGTCATAGTGAAGAGGAAACTCCTTAAAGCGTCATCAACACTGCTAACATTTTGTTTCTCAATTTGTAACAATCTCCTCATTTCAGGGGATTTGTTTCTTTGACTGTATCTCGCCAACTCAGGGCATATGAATTAATAAAACCAGATTTTCAGTCACGTCTCATTTTGTACATTTTATTTGCAAAAATGTCTGATGTCTTAAAAGAAAAAACTGATTGCATAAGAATACAGATGCCTATCTTCAAATAAAAACATGCTTGCAGGAAATATGCTTACTCTCAGAAGTATCTAAACTCCTATGACGAAATCCAGTAAAGGATACCTCGGGATTATCTTGTGCGTTTCTCTATCTTTTTTAGGATTGCAGGCATCCAGAACGCAACTTGGGGCATGAAAACTTTATCCCAACAAGCTGGCAAATTGACACTCGTTTTAGCACCCGAAGTGCTCTCTCCCCAGCTGAGTTGCCTTTCATGACTCCTCCCAGCTGAGTTGGCCACTTATTACTTGTCCCCACCAGAATGGGCAAGTATCAAGGAAGGCACCTACATCCCCGGCTGAGTCAAGGATCCTCTTCAACAGAATTCTTAAGGAGGTCTCTCAATGATCTCTCTCCCTCCCCAGCCGAGTTGCCTTCTTATCCTCAGCCGGAGCACCAAGTCAGAGAGCTATCTCCCCACAGAGCTCCAGCCTCTATCCAGAAAAGCAACGCATGAAGAATCACAACAGAGTGCAGAAAGCTTCTACAAACCCCAGCTGGGTCCCTCATTACTGAGATAGGTCTATCAGTGATCTGGATCCCCAAACAAATATCATCTTATTAGATCTACCAATGATCTCATCCCCAGCTGGGACGTCTACTTCAACAGATCGATCGAGGATCTTCGCAGCAACGAGACCCGGATCCCGGTTTGGGATCTTTGCACAATCATAACATTCGCATCATATTTACCCACAGAGCGTAGCATTCCGTTTTAACACGGAGCATTACGGCAAAAATCCAGCACATAGCATAATCATAAGCCATGTTTTGAATCAACACTTGTGAATAATGACAGCTCATCAACATCCCCACCAGAGTCCCCAGCAAAAGCAGCTGCCTCTCAAATCACAAACACCAGTATACACTCATTTTGACACCCGTCCGTGTCATATCCCCAGCACAGTCATCTACACTTTCACAACCCATATACTTGTTGATGTTACTATACGTTTCTCTCTTGACACTCGTCCGTGTCACCCTCCCCAGCAGTAAACACTCATCTATACAATACTCATACTCATTACTCATGTTACGGACGAGTATCGGGTAGAAACAAAAAACTGACGCGTGTTCAAAGATGATGATACGGACGAGTATCAACTGGTTAACAGAGAACACGGACGAGTGTTGAATCTGAGAGGACTCTTCTGGGGAAAAGTAGACACAGGCGAGTGTCTAAATGCAAGAAGACATAAGTGTTTGACACGGTGTATGATTAAAGATGCGGACGAGCATCCTTAAGACTATGATACGGACGGGTATCATGTAGAAACAAACGCTTGACGCATGTTCTGAGATGTTGGTACGGACGAGTACCAACGAGTTAACAAAGAACAAGGACTAGTGTTGAATCTGAGGGGATATGTAAGGTATATACAAGATACGGACGAGTATTTGTATGGGTGTAACATGAGTAATGAGTATGAGTATTGTATAGATGAGTGTTTACTGCTGGGGAGGGTGACACGGACGAGTGTCAAGAGAGAAACGTATAGTAACATCAACAAGTATATGGGTTGTGAAAGTGTAGATGACTGTGCTGGGGATATGACACGGACGGGTGTCAAAATGAGTGTATACTGGTGTTTGTGATTTGAGAGGCAGCTGCTTTTGCTGGGGACTCTGGTGGGGATGTTGATGAGCTGTCATTATTCACAAGTGTTGATTCAAAACATGGCTTATGATTATGCTATGTGCTGGATTTTTGCCGTAATGCTCCGTGTTAAAACGGAATGCTACGCTCTGTGGGTAAATATGATGCGAATGCTATGATTGTGCAAAGATCCCAAACCGGGATCCGGGTCTCGTTGCTGCGAAGATCCTCGATCGATCTGTTGAAGTAGACGTCCCAGCTGGGGATGAGATCATTGGTAGATCTAATAAGATGATATTTGTTTGGGGATCCAGATCACTGATAGACCTATCTCAGTAATGAGGGACCCAGCTGGGGTTTGTAGAAGCTTTCTGCACTCTGTTGTGATTCTTCATGCGTTGCTTTTCTGGATAGAGGCTGGAGCTCTGTGGGGAGATAACTCTCTGACTTGGTGCTCCGGCTGAGGATAAGAAGGCAACTCGGCTGGGGAGGGAGAGAGATCATTGAGAGACCTCCTTAAGAATTCTGTTGAAGAGGATCCTTGACTCAGCCGGGGATGTAGGTGCCTTCCTTGATACTTGCCCATTCTGGTGGGGACAAGTAATAAGTGGCCAACTCAGCTGGGAGGAGTCATGAAAGGCAACTCAGCTGGGGAGAGAGCACTTCGGGTGCTAAAACGAGTGTCAATTTGCCAGCTTGTTGGGATAAAGTTTTCATGCCCCAAGTTGCGTTCTGGATGCCTGCAATCCTGAAAAAGATAGAGAAACGCACAAGATAATCCCGAGGTATCCTTTACTGGATTCCGTCATAGGAGTTTAGATACTTATGAGAGTAAGCATATTTCCTGCAAGCATGTTTTTATTTGAAGATAGGCATCTGTATTCTTATGCAATCAGTTTTTTCTTTTAAGACATCAGACATTTTTGCAAATAAAATGTACAAAATGAGACGTGACTGAAAATCTGGTTTTATTAATTCATATGCCCTGAGTTGGCGAGATACAGTCAAAGAAACAAATCCCCTGAAATGAGGAGATTGTTACAAATTGAGAAACAAAATGTTGGCAGTGTTGATGACGCTTTAAGGAGCTTCCTCTTCACTATGACTCGTATGACTTTTGACGTTCTTCTCATCTTGCTTTCTGAATGATGTTGATTCTGGCTGAGGCTTGATCCTTTCGAAGCTTACCAAGTTGTAGATGATACAGACGAATTCAGAGTGCAGTTGTTCGCTTATTCCCTTATTTTGCATGGATCGCCCTTTCGGGTTTTCAATCCATCGGGATACCCATTTTTGCCTGAGCTGTCCAGTGCGGCTTTTCAACTCAGCGGGTGTACATTTTTTGCTTATTTTCCCTTACTTTTGCCCGAGTCTTTTATTCTGTTTTTGACTCGCCGGGATGCCCTATTTTTGCCTGGACTTACATTCTGTTTTTATGTCCAGCGGGTCCTTTTTATGCGAAGTATTTTTTAACTGCATCTGAATTCACAGGGGATGGGAAATCTTCACCATCCATGGTGCTGAGCATCAGTGCTCCACCGGAAAAAACTTTCTTTACCACAAATGGTCCTTCGTAATTTGGAGTCCACTTGCCCCTGTGGTCTGTATGAGGAGGGAGGATTCTTTTCAGCACCAGATCTCCTACTTGGTACTCTCGATGTCTGACTTTCTGATCGAAGGCTCTCTTCATCCTTTTCTGATATAACTGCCCATGACAGATTGCAGCCAATCTCTTCTCTTCAATCAGACTCAGTTGCTCGTATCGGGCCCGAACCCATTCTGCTTCATTCAGTTTGACATCCATCAGTACCCGTAGAGAGGGTAATTCAACTTCAACTGGTAGGACTGCTTCCATACCGTACACAAGCTGATACGGTGTTGCCCCAGTGGATGTTCTGATTGACGTGCGGTACCCATGCAAGGCAAACGGTAGCATCTCATGCCAGTCTTTGTAGGTGATTACCATCTTCTGCACAATCTTCTTGATATTCTTATTTGCTGCCTCAACAGCGCCATTCATCTTTGGCCTGTAAGGAGAAGAGTTGTGATGTTGGATCTTGAAGTCCCGGCACAGTTCTACCATCATTTTGTTGTTTAGATTGGAACCATTATCAGTAATGATTCGCTCGGGAACTCCGTATCGACAGATGATATCTCTCTTCAGAAATCTGGCTACCACTTGTCTGGTAACGTTGGCATATGATGCTGCTTCAACCCACTTGGTGAAATAGTCGATGGCGACCAGGATGAATCTGTGGCCATTTGAAGCAGTTGGCTCAATCTTGCCAATCATATCGATGCCCCACATGGCAAAGGGCCAGGGTGAAGACATTATATTCAAAGGATTGGGAGGCACATGCACCTTATCTGCATAGATCTGGCATTTGTGACATTTTCTGGCATAAGCACAACAGTCTGCATCCATTGTGATCCAGTAATATCCTGATCTTAACAGTTTCTTGGCCATGGCATGCCCTCCAGCATGGGTACCAAAGGAGCCTTCGTGCACTTCATGCATCAACAAATCTGCTTCTGTCTTATCAACACATCTGAGGAGTACCATATCAAAGTTCCTTTTGTATAAAGACCCATCAGTGTTCAGAAAGAAACTACCAGCAAGCCTTCTTAAAGTCTTCTTATCATTGGAAGATGCCCCAGGTGGGTATGTTTGATCCTCCAAGAAGCACTTAATGTCATGAAACCAAGGCTTATCATCCTTGACAATATCTGCTGCAAATACATATGCTGGTCTATCAAGTCTCGACACTGAAATCTGAGGTACAAAGTTAACAGCCTGAACTTTGATCATCGACGAAATGGTAGCTAGAGCATCTGCAAACTGATTCTCGTCCCGAGGGATATACTCAAGCTTGACTGTTGTGAAGAAAGTCAATAACCTCCTTGTATAGTCCCTGTAAGGTATCAGATGATCCTGGTGTGTGTACCATTTGCCGTTGGTTTGATTGACTACCAAAGCTGAATCTCCGAACACGGTTAATGTCTTGATCCTGAGGTCAATGGCTTCCTCAAGACCCATAATGCAAGCTTCGTATTCAGCTTCGTTGTTAGTGCAGTTGAAAGTGAGCCTTGCCGAGAAAGGCATGTGAACTCCTTTGGGTGTAATGAGTACTGCACCAACACCACGACCATTCATGTTAACAGCCCCATCAAACATCATAGTCCATTCTTCTTCCGGGTCAGGCCCTTCAGTGTGAACAGGCTCTTCATGATCTTTTGCTTTTATGAACATGATGTCTTCATCGGGGAAGTCAAATCTCATAGGCTGGTAATCATCAATAGGTTGCTCAGCAAGATATTCAGACAATACACTGCCCTTGATGGCTTTTTGAGATGTGTACTGGATGTCATATTCTGTAAGGATCATTTGCCATCTTGCAACCCGCCCGGTAAGAGCTGGCTTCTCAAATATGTACTTAACCGGGTCCATCTTTGAGATCAATAAAGTAGTGTGGGTCAACATATACTGCCTCAGCCGGCGAGCAGCCCACGCTAAAGCACAGCAAGTTTTCTCGAGTAGTGAATAACGTTGTTCACAGTCGGTAAACTTTTTGCTTAGGTAGTATATTGCATACTCTTTTCGACCAGACTCGTCATGCTGGCCCAGCACACACCCCATTGACTCTTCTAATACTGTCAAGTACATTATCAGAGGTCTTCCTTCGACTGGAGGCATAAGGATTGGAGGCTCTTGTAAGTACTCTTTGATCTTGTCAAAAGCCCTTTGGCAGTCTTCGTTCCACCTGACCGTCTGTTCTTTTCTTAGCAACTTGAACAAGGGTTCACAGGTAGCCGTAAGGTGAGATATGAACCTTGAAATGTAGTTCAATCGACCTAGGAACCCTCGAACTTCTTTCTCTGACTTCGGTGCAGGCATCTCTTGGATGGCTTTGACTTTATCAGGGTCAACTTCAATCCCTTTCCCGCTTACAATAAAACCCAGCAGCTTACCAGATCGCACCCCGAATGTGCATTTGTTGGGGTTCAACTTCAGTTGGTACTTCCTCAGGCGCTTGAATAGCTTCAGCAGATTTACCAGGTGGTCTTCTTCTGTGAGGGACTTGGCAATCATGTCATCCACATAGCACTCGATTTCCTTATGGATCATATCGTGGAATAATGTCACCATAGCCCGTTGATATGTTGCGCCAGCATTCTTGAGCCCAAATGGCATTACCTTGTAGCAGAACGTGCCCCAAGGTGTGATGAAGGTTGTCTTCTCCATGTCTTCAGGTGACATTTTAATCTGGTTGTATCCTGAAAATCCATCCATGAAGGAGAATACCGAGAACTGAGCCGTATTATCCACCAATACATCAATGTGAGGTAAAGGGAAATCATCTTTCGGGCTGGCTCTGTTCAGATCACGGTAGTCAACACACATCCTTACTTTGCCGTCTTTCTTAGGCACAGGTACTATATTAGCAACCCACGGTGGATAGCTAGTTACAGCAAGGAACCCGGCGTCCCACTGCTTTTGTACCTCTTCCTTGATTTTCATTGCCATGTCTGGACGAGTACGGCGCAGTTTCTGTTTAACTGGTGGACATTCTTCTCTCAAAGGCAGCTTGTGCACAACAATGTCGGTATCCAACCCTGGCATGTCTTGATAAGACCAAGCGAACACGTCCACATACTCTTGAAGCAGGTCAATCAGTTGTCTCTTCACTGAGTCTTGTAAGCAGGCCCCGATTTTAACCTCTTTCACGTCTTCGTCTGTACCAAGATTGATCACTTCAACCTCCTCCTGGTGAGGAGCAATAACCTTTTCCTCTTGTCTTAACAACCTGGCTAGCTCTTCAGGAAGCTCATATTCTTCTTCAACCCCTTCATCAGCTTGATTGATTGGATTGTCAAAGTCATACGAAGTCATAGCCGTGCTGTTGTCGGTGCTGTCTGGAAGGCACTCTCTGCAAGGGTTCAGTTGTTCATTTTAGTGATTTGATTTTAGTCTTGTTTTAGAAAAGTGAAATAAAGTCGTCATTTTGAAAACACTGCCATTTATTTTTGTACAAAAAGAAAAATGGAAAAACAGTGAGCGGAAAAGACTCATTTGCAAAAAGATGTCTGATATTTCATTGATTAATCTTGTTTGCACAAAAAGTACAGATGGCCCGATTACAAAATGAGTCTTGTCATCTTGGGCAAGATGCAAGACTTTGATGCATGCTATAAAAGTACAGGAAATAATAATTACTCTGCATGAGTAACTCTTATAATTTCCTGGGAAGACCAGTTTGAGATACTGCTCCCCGGGATCCTTGGACGAATCCAACTTTCCAGGTTGCGTTCTTCTTCCAGCTCGTCTTCCAGACAGTTGATAGCATCAGGGGTGAGCATCCCCCCACTCACAAAGTTGGGCTCTTTCGCAGCCTCTGCTTGATCTTGTTGAGTTGGTCTGTAACCCAACCCAAATCTGTCCTCTTTCTTCTCTACCGATAGCAGTTTGCCCCAGCCTTGGGCGTTTCCTCCCTCAACAACCTTCCGGGCTTGTTGGTATGATGATATTGAAGTACCAGGCACAGCAGATGTTTCATTGACATTCAAAGCTTCGAACCCCTGGCTCATTGTTTCATGGATCTCCCCATCCATCTCAATGTATTTATAGGTAGCCAGGTGGCTAACAAAAATATCCTCTTCTCCACAGATTGTAACGATTTGACCCTCCCACTCATATTTTAACTTCTGGTGAAGGGTAGAGGTCACGGCGCCAGCGGCGTGAATCCATGGCCTACCCAATAGACAGCTGTAGGCAGGTTGTATATCCATCACGTAGAAGGTAGTTTTGAAGGTCCGCGGGCCAATTGTTATGGGCAATTCAATCTCTCCCAGAACCGATCTCTTTGAACCATCAAAGGCTCTTACCACCAGGTTGCTGGGTCTCAATGCCAATCCATCGTATTCTAGCTTCACCAGGGCCTTTTTAGGTAAGACATTGAGGGATGACCTCGTGTCTACCAGCACATGGGAAAGGACAGCACCTTTACATTCCATGGTTATGTGCAAGGCTTTGTTATGGTTACGGCCTTCCGTTGTCAAATCAGTATTGGTGAACCCTAGTCCGTGACTAGCATTAACATTTCCAACTACAGCTTCCAGCTGATTGACAGTGATCTCTTCAGGCACGTAAGCTGCGTGCAAGACTTTGAGTAATGCATTCCGATGGGCCTCGGAGCACATAAGCAATGATAGGATTGAGATCTTGGAAGGCGTCTGATGAAGCTGATCCACTATTTTATAATCACTCTTTTTGATGATTCGCATGAACTCATCAACCTCTTGATCGAAGGGTGTTTTCAAAGCTTCTTTAACAGTCTGCTCATCCTGCACCAAGCTCTTCCCTTTTGCCTTGGCAGCAGCTTCTGCTTCGGCAGTGGGTCTTTGAATTTGTGGAGCAAAGAGACGTCCGCTTCGAGTGAAGCCTCCGCCTCCTCCCACATTGTCTATTTGTGGTGCAGGTGTTGATGTATCAAGAGTGATTCTCTTTCCTTCGCAGTATACGTCAGAGCCGTAGTGCCAAGGGATGGCCCCACTGCTTTCATAAGGTACTGGTCCAGGCGCTGTGACAGTAACTGGACTGATGACAGCTGCAGAAGGAACTGTGATAGTTTGTGGATCATAATAAATTGTGACTGGTGCCCTGATGGGAGCAGCACCTTCTGAGTTGTAGGCAGAGTTGTTTTCATGATCATAAAATATTGTGACAGTTGAGACATCTTCATGATTTGTTGCTGGTGTTGTAGGAGACATTGGTGGAAGGATGGATGTTGTTGTTGTAGGAGTTTCAAAATGGAGTGGTGCTGGAGTTGTAGAAGAAAAATTTATTGATAACTGACCAGTTGAGACAAAAGATGAAGTACTTGTTGATGAAACCGAAGAATTGTCAGGAACAATAGTTGTTGCAGTTGTAGGAGATTCTGGAACTGTTGCTGATGAGGTTGCTGGATTTGTTGGAAATGATGTGGTGATCTGAAGTTGGCCACTCTGAATGAGACCATCTATGCCATTCCTCAGGTTATCGCACCCATTGACCGAAATGTTGCAGTAGGCACACCCCAACTCACACCCCGGGAACATTTGACATTCGAGGAGTTGAGCCTTAATCTCTACCAACGGTGTCCGGATCTGACCCACACTGGTTATTAAATAAGACGGCTTGTCTTCTTCAATAGCGTTGATTCTGGGACCACCGTGGTTTGGCATGGGGTTCTTATTGACATTAGGTGGTGGTGCGAAATTCAGAGCTTTTGAGTCTACCAGGTCTTGTACCTTCATGTGCAAGGCTCTGCACTTTTCTGTACTGTGGCCAGGTGCATTTGAATGGAAGGCGCATCTGGCGTTGGAGTCATAATTCCTGGGTAGACTGTTGGGATCTGGAGGTGCCAGCGTCCTTAGCTCAACTAGGTTGAGTTTCAGGAGTTGTGGCAGCAATGTAGCATATGGCATAGGGATCGGATCGATCACCCTATTGGCTTGAGATGGCCTCTGTTGGAATGGCCTTTGCTGGTTATTGTTGTTGGTGTTGCTGTTGTTGTAATTTCTCGGAGGATACTGATTCTGTTGATGGTACTGAGGTTGTTGCTGAAAGTTTTGTTGCGGAGGTTGATAAACTGGTTGAGGATGAGCTGGAGCGGGAATGGTGACTGCTGCCACTGATCTGTGAACATATTGGGGCCTGCCCCTGTTGGTGTGGATGGCATTGGTCTCGCCAGTTCTTCTCGGGCCTGCAAAAGGCTTTCTTGTACTACTGGACGAGCTTGCACCATTGTCAGAAATCTTGCCCATTTTTAACAGGCTCTCAATTCTCTCCCCAGCTATGACAACATCTGCAAAGCTAGTGGAAGAGAAAGCAGCCAGCCTGTCAATGTAGGTTCCCTGAAGGGTGTTCATAAACATGTCTGCCATTTCCCTCTCAGACATAGGTGGCTGAACAGCAGCAGCCAGTTGCCTCCATCTCTGGGCATATTCTCGGAAACTTTCCCTTGACGACTGTGACATTCCCATTAGGAGGGTCCTGTTGGGTGCCATATCTAAGTTGTACTGATACTGTCTGATGAAGGCCTCTGCCAGGTCCTTCCAGCATCTGATAGTTGCCCTTGTCAAGTGAGAGTACCATTCTCTTGATGCTCCTGTTAAGCTATCCTCGAAATAGAACATCCAGAGCTTCTCATCCATAGTATAGGCCTTCAGCCTTCCCAGAAATGATTGTAAATGAGTCCGGGGGCATAAAGTCCCGTTGTATTTTTCAAAACAAGGAGGCTTGAACTTATGGGGAATCCTGACCCCGTCTACCAAGCCCATGTCCATGACATCGAAACCCAGAGAGTTTTGAGACTCTAAGGACCTCAATTTCTCAGCTATCTCATCCAACCTTCTATCATAAGCTTCTTCCCCAGCACCCATTACTGTGAATTGATCTTCTTGAGGGTCTTCTTGCAGTACCCTCCCTGCAGTGGCAGTCCCTTGAACATTTGCAGGAATATTGACCTCTGGATGAAGATGGGGGCCAAATACAGGAGGGTTAACATGAGGTTGGACCCTTTCATTGTTGCTGGTCCCGGCAGTCCCTATATGTGGATCTTCTTGATTCTGCCTTTCCACCATGGCCCTCAATCTTTCCTGGCTCTGAGCCATGTTGTTCATCACTTCCATAAACTGAGTCATCTGGGTTCTCATTTCCAATCTTTCGTTTGCCATTTGATTTCTGACCTCTGCAAGGTCCTGCTGTACCTGATCCATTTGGATGCCCGGAAGATTGTTACGGGTTGGATATCGGTGCGGACGGTTGAGGGGAAATACTCGGCGCCGAGCAATAGTTCCTGAATATCACAACAGAGTTAGCAACAATAAAACAAACACCTACAAAACAAACAAAGGGTTAGCATGCAATGCAGTATGCTTATTTGTTTTCAAGGTATCCGGCTTGGTATTCAGTTTTGACCCTTCCAGACCCTTGAAGATGCTGTTGATGTTGCTTTCGAAGTAAACTCAAATGGAACTAACACATATATTACAGAAGGCCACTGGTACATAGTTTGTTTACAAATACAAGCCCTCTGAGGGGTCAAAATATATTACAAGAAAATAAAAGTACATGGAATGAAAGCAACAACAAACAAATGGTCAAACACCAAGACCAAACTCATCCTCACGAACTTCCTTGAGAAGTGCTTCGGTCACAGGATCAGCCGGACGCTCCGTGAGATTCCTAATGAGGAGATTCCGGGTTGTAACAGCTGCTGTTAGCTTCTTGTGCTGATTTTGGTCCTTTGACCTCTTCACTCCAGCTTTGATTTTCAGCTCTGATATCTCCCTCTGGGCTGCTGCCAGGGCTTCTTGCTGTTCTTTTGCACTAGCTTCCAGTTGCTCCATCTTGTCTTGAACTCTCTTGTCCTCCAGAGTACGAGCCTCGGTGATCCTGACCCACCGGGCCTGACTCTCCTTCAGATACAAGTCTGTCCTTGCTCTCTGGAACTGGGCTTCCTTGCAAGCATTCTTCAGAATTTGTTCTCCAGCTTTAGACTTTTTGATGTAATCCCCAGACTTCTCAATCTTAACCAGATGCTCCACTCTCAACTTCTCCAACCTCTCAATCTCCATCATACCATCACTCCTCTCCCGGAGGGTCTTCTGCAAAGCCTGGGTTAACTTCTCATTTCTTTCCTTCAAGCTCTCGAACTCCTCCAAACTGATAGTGGCAGGTGGTGCTGAAGATGATTCAGGCATATCTTCTATGGTAAAGGGCATTCCAGAGAATTGAGCCCTGGCACGGGACCACCCATAGTATTGTGCTGATGCCACATTGTTGCACTTCCCCAAAATAGTCATTCCCTTGGTTTGAACATTATCCCAGGCCCAAGCAGCCTGCCTAACAATAGTCAAATTAAGCTTGTTCTCACAATAGAGAGTCTCAACCAAGTCCTGTGCTTTAGGAGTATGGACCAGTGCATAGCCCAGTTGTCTTCTGAACAGCAGAGGGTTGTAATTGATACTACCCTTAACTCCTATTAGGGGCACATTGGGAAAATGCCCACAGCTGGTGATGATATCCCTACCCTTGGTGCTTTGAGTGCACCATCTGATATCGGCTGAAGTTAGAGCAGTGAGTCTCTTAGCCCAGTTACTCTGCTGATGAGGATTCAAAAATGCATCTGTCCTGGGTAGATGCCTGAGAAGCCAAGTATGGAACAAAGGAGCACAACACCTTACTAATCTTCCCCTCTGCTTTTCATTCCTTTGATGCACTGAATAGTAGAGATCCCCTAATAAAGTTGGCACTGGGTTCCTTAGAATGAACAGATGGATTGCATTCTTGCTAATGAATCGAGGCTCATCTGCAAACAATACAATTCCATATACACTCAAGGCCAATAAAGCACAGACAACTTTCCACTCTCCTAAAGAAGCTTTCAGGGTAGCTTGAGAGATCAAGAAATCCAGATGGAAACCAGGGATTCCAGCTTTAGAAGTCATATGCTGCTCAACCAGAACAGGTTCCAAATGCAGAGCCTTTGCTACTTCTTCATTACCAGGAAAGACCATCTCAGGGTTGAAAGGGATTCCACCCCTGATAGGCAAACCAACCAATGATGAGTATTCTTCTAATAGGGGGAGGAGGCGAAGGGAACATGAGTAATGAGTAGCATCTGTCCCTTCATGAGATGAGCAGAGTCGCCAAGCTGTCGCTCCCACCAAATGACACCGGGTCAAAAGGGGTACAGACACGAACGGTCGGCGAAGGGAACAGTGAGAACACACATCCGTGAACTCACTGGAGAATGAATAGAGTCGCCAGCTAGGCATTTTTATCCCGGAGGAAAGGCAATGCTGCATAGACCTAGAAAAAGATGGATAAGACGGTTGCGAACCAGAGAGACTGAGAAAGGGGGTTGGTTACAACCTGGGAAGGTATTAGCACCCAGATTGTCCGCCGTACTCGACGGGATCCACGCTTAAAAGATTTGTGTTTTAAAGGGGTAGTGTCAGTGCAATTGGTGTATAAAGAGCTGAAAAGGATGTACAGGTGTCAGTGTAAGAGAAGTGTGAAGTGTAATATACACAGTGTCAGTGTAAGAACAAGAGTGAAATGCTCAGGAGTATGAGGCTTAAAGAATGAAGCTGGAAGGAGGGGGAATATACAGAGACTTTTGTTCGATAACTGTTAAGTTATGCCTACGTATCCTCTCGTGCAATGAGGAAGTCAGAACACCGTAGTTCGACCCAAAGAGACTGAAAGGTGAATTGACTTGTGAACTGCTTACTTGCCTATGCTCAAGTGTATGACCTGTCTGGCTCAGGTGCAAACTGTCTTGCTTTAGACGAAAGAAGCAAATTCTCGTTTGTGAGTGAAGATGATGAGAAAAGAATCCCGGAGGAGACGATTATTGTTTGCTTTTTGTGTTTTCAGTCTTTTATTGCTTTTGGAAACTTGTCATAAGAAAATGAGCTTAAGCCTAAACCAATGGATTAGTAAACTCATCACATCTTCCCTCTGATTAGGGGTAATGAGAGTACCTTAAGTGTGAAGTCAGCTTCTCACACTTAAACACCTTCGGTGTAGGATTAAGATCATTAACCTACTTGTGATTATTTAGATGTTTTTGTTGTTTTTGTTTAGTGTTGAGTAATGAGGTTAAGCCATAATCAAGGATTAAACAGACTCCTTACACCATCCTAATAGAAGGATAATAGATGAGAATGTTTAAGCTGAGGAAAGCTCCTCAACTTAATCCATGATTAGGGATTAAACTCATGACATAACAAGCCTTTATGGAGTGGATGATATGATGAAGAAGTGAATTTTATGATTTGTAAGACAACTTGAGGGGGACTTGTCCATTAACACTAGGGTTAGTCCTTCTTAACCAGTTAAGGAAGAATTAGAACCCTAATGCAAGACCCAAGTTACAAGTGTGATGTCTTGATGATTATTAAATGAATTGATTAAGGGATTTAAACACATTAAGGGTTTAACACTTAGGATTAAAGTTATACACTCCATCCTAAGAGAAGGATGCAGGCATAAGCTTAATCACAAAGCCTTAAAGCCTTTAGGGTTTAGTCCCTGATTATGAGGTGAGAAGAGAAGACTCAAAGAGACACAAAGGTAAAACTAAGGGGGACTAATCAAAACCCTAATCCTTGACATGCTTGGTTGTTCCTAAGGTTTGTGAGGTTTTCAAGAGAAAATCTTCAATGGAACCACCAGGAAGCAGATGAAAAGATCAAGAGAAGCAAAACAATTTGCTTCATTCAAGAAGTCAAGTCACTTGAAGAAAGAAAGTGGGGAGAAGAAGAATGAGCAAGCTCAAACTCAAACACATATCAAAATGCAGCAATGGATGCAAGAGAGATGAAAAGAAAAGTTATGAGAAGTGAAGGCAAATTCACTTCCCAAAATCACTTACCACCTGAAAGGTTAGAAAAGAAATGCAATGCAATGCAAGATGGGATGAGATGACATGATGCAAACCAAAACCAAAAGCACATATGTGATACAAATGATGCTATGAGATGCTACAAACATGAGGCAGCATACGAAAATGATCATACAAGTTCATGAATGCAAATGAAGCAAGCTAGGAACCATGAACATTCATGAAAAGTTATGAAGTGTACATGACATACAACATGGCAAATACATGATGCAGTGATCAAACATGCTTTCAATATGTCTTATGATGTCAAATGAATCACATGGATGCTTGAAATGTCATGGCAAGTCATGTTATGCAAGAGAATGCAAGATGGATGCATATGGAAGCCCAAATTAGGGTTTATGAACCAAACATCAAACAAAAGTCAAAGTCAGAAGCAAACCCTAAGATAAAAAATGGAAAATGCCACACAAAGGACCCCTAATCCCATACTAAACCACTGCCCAAAGGAGAGGTCTCAATTCTTAACCAATCTTAAGTTATGATTTTCACAAGTTTTTAGGGTTTTTAGGGTTTCCAAACAAAAGAAATGCCAAACAAAATGAAAATTAAAGATCAAATCATGGCCTTTTTATCTCAAAAACTACATGCTAAACACAATGCAATGCAAGAAGAATCAATGTCCAACTCCTCATGAATAGGCAGAAATGATTTTTTGAACTTTGGATCAAAATAATGCACAAAAATGATTTTAATTCAATGAAAAATTCTCAAAATGCATCAAGATCAAAAAAGAAATTTGGTTTGAAGGTTGGACAATGTTTCTAAATGTCTTAGAACATTTCATGAATTTTTTGGTGATTTTTAAATACCTAAAAGTATTTTTAATAAATTAATTTTCATTAATCAATTAAAAATAATCTTTTAAATATTTAAAAATACTTTTTTAATGCTAAAAATGAAAATAAAAATATTTTTGTGTCATAAAAATTAATAAAACTCTTGAGAAAAAGTTCCATAATTTTTAAGCAATTTTTACTATTTTAAATAAATTAGGCAAATTAAATGAAAAGAAATGAAATAAAAATGAATTTAAACTGAATTAAATAGAAGTCAACAGATCCAACGCGTGAGATTTAAAATGGCCAGGGCGGGAGTTGACTTGGCGCCAGATCTCACGGTCCAAATTCAAAAATGACTAATTAATGCTTAAACCCTAATTACGCCGTTAATCACTTTCAGATGACCGGAACAGTGTTCCGGTCATCTTCTCCGTTCACCCCAAATCTCAAACTCACTCCATACGCTATGAAAAATGAAATCTAATTGAACAAAAATGTTTCCCACTCACTCACGAATCATAACCCTCACTCAAAACAAATTTATTTTTCCTCAAACTCATGAATCGAGCAAAACAAATTTTTAGGTCACAGAGTTTCAGAGATCAATTAAATTCTCATTTCATCACCATTTCAAAAACTAAAAGCATCAGGATAATCAGTGAAGCATGGAGAACAAGTTTAGAACATAAAAAATGATTTCTGGAAAAATATTTCTTGAGCTACCTGAGTTTCGAAGCTTTCACTCTGGTAACTTTCAGACCCCCTCTCCTTGTGAAATCCACTCCTTATGACCTCTGGATGATGCTTGAATGCTTTGGAGAGGTTGGTGCTGGCTAGATGAAAAGTTTGAACAGCTTCTGCTCAAGCTCAGTTGAAAATGGCAATGGTGATGCAGGCAGTTTCAGGTCAATGTAAGTGGTTCTTTGTGATCAGGGTGATGAGTGGAGAAGGTTTGTAGAGTTTGTTTGAGTGTTTATGGCTTGTGGAGTGAGTTTCGAAGGAAACTGCAAGTTGGAGTGAAAATGGAGAAGCAGTGTTCTTGCTGGATTCAGGCTTGGTTCTTTGTTGGTTTGGACTCCATGAAGTAGGGTGAGATGATTAGTGAAACTTGTTTGGATGCTTGTGAGCTGGGCAGAGAGATTCGAAGAGAGATGCAAATAGGGTGTGTTTGTGAAATGTGATGTTGTGATCTGTTTCAGCTTGGCTTTTTCATATGTTTTGCTTGCTAAAGGATAGTATAAACAATTCCAAGTGGCCAGAGGATGTGACATGGCCTGCTGTGATTGGGATGTTTGCTTTTGCCAAAAGTCAACTTTTTTGTAAGAGAGGTATGGCTTGAGTTCTAGCTTGGTACAATGGCTAGGGCTGGCGCAGCATGGTGTGTATGGGAGGCTAGCAAGGTTCAGCATCCAATGTAACAAGTGGGGAAAGTGTGATGATGATTTTGCAAGTTGTTTCAACTTTGGTTCACATGTGATTTTCTCATTCCACAAGCCATGAAACATGAGAAGTTTTGGTTCAATTCTGACCTTTAGGGCCTATGTGATGTTTGTGTAATGGTTTGATGCCAACTAGAAGTTACAACTTGCCTTGAAACATGATTTTGCAAATTTTCATTTAGTGCATGTCTTGAAAATCAATGATTTTTGCCAACTTTGTCACACCATAACTTTTGATCCAAAATGAATTAGGTCATGTTCTTGTACTTTTTGAAAAGGGAAAAATGTATCCTACAACTTTCATGACCAAAGTTTTTCCATTTGAAGCTTCTTTGGATCAAAAATCAAGGCTTGAAAAATGACCTAAAATGACACATTCTTGAAAAGTCAACTATGCCCAAAAAAAGTCAACTTTGCAAAACTTCAAATTCTTGAATTTTGTGAACTTCAACCTTCTTCCATGATCAAATAAAGATCATATACACTCAAAATGATGAAGATCACCCCTTGGTTGGGTCATTGGGGGCCTCAGATGCCCTGATTTTACACTGACTTGTCCAGAAAGCCAACTCTTGATCAGATGACTTCCCCATGGAATTTCTTCATGAAAATTGTTATGCATACTACCTATACCATATAGAGACCAATGGGAACAAGAATGACCAAAAAATTTGGGGTTATGGCCTCTGAAACCAAAACCCTAATTTTAGGTCAACTGTGCAGTCAAACTTGGCTCTGCATCCATACCAATCCCAGTTCTTGTGATTCTTTGGCAATCTTGACTTTGAGTGGATATAACATGATGCTTGGACACACATGAACCCCTTTGAAGTGATTGGTAGCCTTTGGAGTGGCTCAGGAAGCTCTTGGATTGCTCAGATCACAAACCCTAGATGCAGATGACTTAGAAACTATGCAGTGGATCAAAAAATGAGATATGAGATGATATGATTGTGTTTATGCATATGAAATAATCACAAGCCATGGTGTGAATGGGTGAGGGAAAATTTGGGGTGTTTACAGCTGCCCCTATTCAAACATGAGTTAGCTGTGTAGGTTGTAAGCAACGGCTTATCAGGCAAACAAGATAACTTGTGGTTGAATACCAAAGACGGTCCAGAATTTGCACTCACAGAATGAAGAAGAAAAGGGATATAGATTGTAAAAGGAGAATAAAGTATATTGTAAAGTGTGGGCGACGGAGGACGACCGTCGAGCAGAGGACGACTGCTGGGTAAAGAGCAATGACGGGGACGGCCGACATGCTGGGAAGGGTGTGTGAAGCAGAGCAATGGCGGGGACGGCCGACATGCTGGGGATAAAAGGTAAAGCCAAGACGGGGATGGCCGACTGGCTGGGGAAAATAAGATATTATGATGGGGACGGCCATCACGATAAAGCTGTAAAGTTTTCTGGGGATAAATGAAACATGACGGGGACGGCCATGAAGTTCATAAAGCAAAGTAACCAACGATGGGGACGGCCATCGGGTTAAAAAGGAAAAGGGACCACGACGGGGACGGCCATCGGGTTGAAGAATAAATGAAATAAACAGATGATGGGGACGGCCATCAAAGGTGAAGGACGATCACCTAGCAGGGGACGGCTGCTCTGTTGGGGAATAAAGGAAATATGATGGGGACGGCCATCAAAGGTGGAGGACGACCACCTGGCAGGGTACGGCTGCCGAAAATATCAACGATGGGGACGGCCATCGGATGAACATGATGGAGGACGACCATCAAGAGGTGGAGGACGACCACCTAGCAGGGGACGGCTGCTCTCAAGGTTTGTCGTGACATAGGACGAATGCCAGATAACCAAAATCAACAATGGGGACGGCCATTGGATAAAATTGATGAAGGACGATCATCAAGAGGTGGAGGACGACCACCTAGCAGGGGACGGCTGCTAAATATCAACGATGGGGACGGCCATCGGATGAGCATGATGGAGGACGACCATCAAGAGGTGGAGGACGACCACCTAGCAGGGTACGGCTGCTCTCAAGGTTTATCATGACACAGGACGAGTGTCAGATAAAAAGAAAATTTGCTTGTTGGTAATCTACTGGGGATATAGTAAACACGGACGAGTGTTTACCACCAAGAAAGGAAAGTATAAGTGTTTAGATGTTGTGTATAGATCAAAGATGCGGACGAGCATCCTTAAGACTATGATACGGACGAGTATCGGGTAGAAACAAAAAAACTGACGCGTGTTCAAAGATGATGATACGGACGAGTATCAACTGGTTAACAGAGAACACGGACGAGTGTTGAATCTGAGAGGACTCTTCTGGGGAAAAGTAGACACAGGCGAGTGTCTAAATGCAAGAAGACATAAGTGTTTGACACGGTGTATGATTAAAGATGCGGACGAGCATCCTTAAGACTATGATACGGACGGGTATCATGTAGAAACAAACGCTTGACGCATGTTCTGAGATGTTGGTACGGACGAGTACCAACGAGTTAACAAAGAACAAGGACTAGTGTTGAATCTGAGGGGATATGTAAGGTATATACAAGATACGGACGAGTATTTGTATGGGTGTAACATGAGTAATGAGTATGAGTATTGTATAGATGAGTGTTTACTGCTGGGGAGGGTGACACGGACGAGTGTCAAGAGAGAAACGTATAGTAACATCAACAAGTATATGGGTTGTGAAAGTGTAGATGACTGTGCTGGGGATATGACACGGACGGGTGTCAAAATGAGTGTATACTGGTGTTTGTGATTTGAGAGGCAGCTGCTTTTGCTGGGGACTCTGGTGGGGATGTTGATGAGCTGTCATTATTCACAAGTGTTGATTCAAAACATGGCTTATGATTATGCTATGTGCTGGATTTTTGCCGTAATGCTCCGTGTTAAAACGGAATGCTACGCTCTGTGGGTAAATATGATGCGAATGCTATGATTGTGCAAAGATCCCAAACCGGGATCCGGGTCTCGTTGCTGCGAAGATCCTCGATCGATCTGTTGAAGTAGACGTCCCAGCTGGGGATGAGATCATTGGTAGATCTAATAAGATGATATTTGTTTGGGGATCCAGATCACTGATAGACCTATCTCAGTAATGAGGGACCCAGCTGGGGTTTGTAGAAGCTTTCTGCACTCTGTTGTGATTCTTCATGCGTTGCTTTTCTGGATAGAGGCTGGAGCTCTGTGGGGAGATAGCTCTCTGACTTGGTGCTCCGGCTGAGGATAAGAAGGCAACTCGGCTGGGGAGGGAGAGAGATCATTGAGAGACCTCCTTAAGAATTCTGTTGAAGAGGATCCTTGACTCAGCCGGGGATGTAGGTGCCTTCCTTGATACTTGCCCATTCTGGTGGGGACAAGTAATAAGTGGCCAACTCAGCTGGGAGGAGTCATGAAAGGCAACTCAGCTGGGGAGAGAGCACTTCGGGTGCTAAAACGAGTGTCAATTTGCCAGCTTGTTGGGATAAAGTTTTCATGCCCCAAGTTGCGTTCTGGATGCCTGCAATCCTGAAAAAGATAGAGAAACGCACAAGATAATCCCGAGGTATCCTTTACTAGATTCCGTCATAGGAGTTTAGATACTTCTGAGAGTAAGCATATTTCCTGCAAGCATGTTTTTATTTGAAGATAGGCATCTGTATTCTTATGCAATCAGTTTTTTCTTTTTAAGACATCAGACATTTTTGCAAATAAAATGTACAAAATGAGACGTGACTGAAAATCTGGTTTTATTAATTCATATGCCCTGAGTTGGCGAGATACAGTCAAAGAAACAAATCCCCTGAAATGAGGAGATTGTTACAAATTGAGAAACAAAATGTTGGCAGTGTTGATGACGCTTTAAGGAGCTTCCTCTTCACTATGACTCGTATGACTTTTGACGTTCTTCTCATCTTGCTTTCTGAATGATGTTGATTCTGGCTGAGGCTTGATCCTTTCGAAGCTTACCAAGTTGTAGATGATACAGACGAATTCAGAGTGCAGTTGTTCGCTTATTCCCTTATTTTGCATGGATCGCCCTTTCGGGTTTTCAATCCATCGGGATACCCATTTTTGCCTGAGCTGTCCAGTGCGGCTTTTCAACTCAGCGGGTGTACATTTTTTGCTTATTTTCCCTTACTTTTGCCCGAGTCTTTTATTCTGTTTTTGACTCGCCGGGATGCCCTATTTTTGCCTGGACTTACATTCTGTTTTTATGTCCAGCGGGTCCTTTTTATGCGAAGTATTTTTTAACTGCATCTGAATTCACAGGGGATGGGAAATCTTCACCATCCATGGTGCTGAGCATCAGTGCTCCACCGGAAAAAACTTTCTTTACCACAAATGGTCCTTCGTAATTTGGAGTCCACTTGCCCCTGTGGTCTGTATGAGGAGGGAGGATTCTTTTCAGCACCAGATCTCCTACTTGGTACTCTCGATGTCTGACTTTCTGATCGAAGGCTCTCTTCATCCTTTTCTGATATAACTGCCCATGACAGATTGCAGCCAATCTCTTCTCTTCAATCAGACTCAGTTGCTCGTATCGGGCCCGAACCCATTCTGCTTCATTCAGTTTGACATCCATCAGTACCCGTAGAGAGGGTAATTCAACTTCAACTGGTAGGACTGCTTCCATACCGTACACAAGCTGATACGGTGTTGCCCCAGTGGATGTTCTGATTGACGTGCGGTACCCATGCAAGGCAAACGGTAGCATCTCATGCCAGTCTTTGTAGGTGATTACCATCTTCTGCACAATCTTCTTGATATTCTTATTTGCTGCCTCAACAGCGCCATTCATCTTTGGCCTGTAAGGAGAAGAGTTGTGATGTTGGATCTTGAAGTCCCGGCACAGTTCTACCATCATTTTGTTGTTTAGATTGGAACCATTATCAGTAATGATTCGCTCGGGAACTCCGTATCGACAGATGATATCTCTCTTCAGAAATCTGGCTACCACTTGTCTGGTAACGTTGGCATATGATGCTGCTTCAACCCACTTGGTGAAATAGTCGATGGCGACCAGGATGAATATGTGGCCATTTGAAGCAGTTGGCTCAATCTTGCCAATCATATCGATGCCCCACATGGCAAAGGGCCAGGGTGAAGACATTATATTCAAAGGATTGGGAGGCACATGCACCTTATCTGCATAGATCTGGCATTTGTGACATTTTCTGGCATAAGCACAACAGTCTGCATCCATTGTGATCCAGTAATATCCTGATCTTAACAGTTTCTTGGCCATGGCATGCCCTCCAGCATGGGTACCAAAGGAGCCTTCGTGCACTTCATGCATCAACAAATCTGCTTCTGTCTTATCAACACATCTGAGGAGTACCATATCAAAGTTCCTTTTGTATAAAGACCCATCAGTGTTCAGAAAGAAACTACCAGCAAGCCTTCTTAAAGTCTTCTTATCATTGGAAGATGCCCCAGGTGGGTATGTTTGATCCTCCAAGAAGCACTTAATGTCATGAAACCAAGGCTTATCATCCTTGACAATATCTGCTGCAAATACATATGCTGGTCTATCAAGTCTCGACACTGAAATCTGAGGTACAAAGTTAACAGCCTGAACTTTGATCATCGACGAAATGGTAGCTAGAGCATCTGCAAACTGATTCTCGTCCCGAGGGATATACTCAAGCTTGACTGTTGTGAAGAAAGTCAATAACCTCCTTGTATAGTCCCTGTAAGGTATCAGATGATCCTGGTGTGTGTACCATTTGCCGTTGGTTTGATTGACTACCAAAGCTGAATCTCCGAACACGGTTAATGTCTTGATCCTGAGGTCAATGGCTTCCTCAAGACCCATAATGCAAGCTTCGTATTCAGCTTCGTTGTTAGTGCAGTTGAAAGTGAGCCTTGCCGAGAAAGGCATGTGAACTCCTTTGGGTGTAATGAGTACTGCACCAACACCACGACCATTCATGTTAACAGCCCCATCAAACATCATAGTCCATTCTTCTTCCGGGTCAGGCCCTTCAGTGTGAACAGGCTCTTCATGATCTTTTGCTTTTATGAACATGATGTCTTCATCGGGGAAGTCAAATCTCATAGGCTGGTAATCATCAATAGGTTGCTCAGCAAGATATTCAGACAATACACTGCCCTTGATGGCTTTTTGAGATGTGTACTGGATGTCATATTCTGTAAGGATCATTTGCCATCTTGCAACCCGCCCGGTAAGAGCTGGCTTCTCAAATATGTACTTAACCGGGTCCATCTTTGAGATCAATAAAGTAGTGTGGGTCAACATATACTGCCTCAGCCGGCGAGCAGCCCACGCTAAAGCACAGCAAGTTTTCTCGAGTAGTGAATAACGTTGTTCACAGTCGGTAAACTTTTTGCTTAGGTAGTATATTGCATACTCTTTTCGACCAGACTCGTCATGCTGGCCCAGCACACACCCCATTGACTCTTCTAATACTGTCAAGTACATTATCAGAGGTCTTCCTTCGACTGGAGGCATAAGGATTGGAGGCTCTTGTAAGTACTCTTTGATCTTGTCAAAAGCCCTTTGGCAGTCTTCGTTCCACCTGACCGTCTGTTCTTTTCTTAGCAACTTGAACAAGGGTTCACAGGTAGCCGTAAGGTGAGATATGAACCTTGAAATGTAGTTCAATCGACCTAGGAACCCTCGAACTTCTTTCTCTGACTTCGGTGCAGGCATCTCTTGGATGGCTTTGACTTTATCAGGGTCAACTTCAATCCCTTTCCCGCTTACAATAAAACCCAGCAGCTTACCAGATCGCACCCCGAATGTGCATTTGTTGGGGTTTAACTTCAGTTGGTACTTCCTCAGGCGCTTGAATAGCTTCAGCAGATTTACCAGGTGGTCTTCTTCTGTGAGGGACTTGGCAATCATGTCATCCACATAGCACTCGATTTCCTTATGGATCATATCGTGGAATAATGTCACCATAGCCCGTTGATATGTTGCGCCAGCATTCTTGAGCCCAAATGGCATTACCTTGTAGCAGAACGTGCCCCAAGGTGTGATGAAGGTTGTCTTCTCCATGTCTTCAGGTGACATTTTAATCTGGTTGTATCCTGAAAATCCATCCATGAAGGAGAATACCGAGAACTGAGCCGTATTATCCACCAATACATCAATGTGAGGTAAAGGGAAATCATCTTTCGGGCTGGCTCTGTTCAGATCACGGTAGTCAACACACATCCTTACTTTGCCGTCTTTCTTAGGCACAGGTACTATATTAGCAACCCACGGTGGATAGCTAGTTACAGCAAGGAACCCGGCGTCCCACTGCTTTTGTACCTCTTCCTTGATTTTCATTGCCATGTCTGGACGAGTACGGCGCAGTTTCTGTTTAACTGGTGGACATTCTTCTCTCAAAGGCAGCTTGTGCACAACAATGTCGGTATCCAACCCTGGCATGTCTTGATAAGACCAAGCGAACACGTCCACATACTCTTGAAGCAGGTCAATCAGTTGTCTCTTCACTGAGTCTTGTAAGCAGGCCCCGATTTTAACCTCTTTCACGTCTTCGTCTGTACCAAGATTGATCACTTCAACCTCCTCCTGGTGAGGAGCAATAACCTTTTCCTCTTGTCTTAACAACCTGGCTAGCTCTTCAGGAAGCTCATATTCTTCTTCAACCCCTTCATCAGCTTGATTGATTGGATTGTCAAAGTCATACGAAGTCATAGCCGTGCTGTTGTCGGTGCTGTCTGGAAGGCACTCTCTGCAAGGGTTCAGTTGTTCATTTTAGTGATTTGATTTTAGTCTTGTTTTAGAAAAGTGAAATAAAGTCGTCATTTTGAAAACACTGCCATTTATTTTTGTACAAAAAGAAAAATGGAAAAACAGTGAGCGGAAAAGACTCATTTGCAAAAAGATGTCTGATATTTCATTGATTAATCTTGTTTGCACAAAAAGTACAGATGGCCCGATTACAAAATGAGTCTTGTCATCTTGGGCAAGATGCAAGACTTTGATGCATGCTATAAAAGTACAGGAAATAATAATTACTCTGCATGAGTAACTCTTATAATTTCCTGGGAAGACCAGTTTGAGATACTGCTCCCCGGGATCCTTGGACGAATCCAACTTTCCAGGTTGCGTTCTTCTTCCAGCTCGTCTTCCAGACAGTTGATAGCATCAGGGGTGAGCATCCCCCCACTCACAAAGTTGGGCTCTTTCGCAGCCTCTGCTTGATCTTGTTGAGTTGGTCTGTAACCCAACCCAAATCTGTCCTCTTTCTTCTCTACCGATAGCAGTTTGCCCCAGCCTTGGGCGTTTCCTCCCTCAACAACCTTCCGGGCTTGTTGGTATGATGATATTGAAGTACCAGGCACAGCAGATGTTTCATTGACATTCAAAGCTTCGAACCCCTGGCTCATTGTTTCATGGATCTCCCCATCCATCTCAATGTATTTATAGGTAGCCAGGTGGCTAACAAAAATATCCTCTTCTCCACAGATTGTAACGATTTGACCCTCCCACTCATATTTTAACTTCTGGTGAAGGGTAGAGGTCACGGCGCCAGCGGCGTGAATCCATGGCCTACCCAATAGACAGCTGTAGGCAGGCTGTATATCCATCACGTAGAAGGTAGTTTTGAAGGTCTGCGGGCCAATTGTTATGGGCAATTCAATCTCTCCCGGAACCGATCTCTTTGAACCATCAAAGGCTCTTACCACCAGGTTGCTGGGTCTCAATGCCAATCCATCGTATTCTAGCTTCACCAGGGCCTTTTTAGGTAAGACATTGAGGGATGACCCCGTGTCTACCAGCACATGGGAAAGGACAGCACCTTTACATTCCATGGTTATGTGCAAGGCTTTGTTATGGTTACGGCCTTCCGTTGTCAAATCAGTATTGGTGAACCCTAGTCCGTGACTAGCATTAACATTTCCAACTACAGCTTCCAGCTGATTGACAGTGATCTCTTCAGGCACGTAAGCTGCGTGCAAGACTTTGAGTAATGCATTCCGATGGGCCTCGGAGCACATAAGCAATGATAGGATTGAGATCTTGGAAGGCGTCTGATGAAGCTGATCCACTATTTTATAATCACTCTTTTTGATGATTCGCATGAACTCATCAACCTCTTGATCGAAGGGTGTTTTCAAAGCTTCTTTAACAGTCTGCTCATCCTGCACCAAGCTCTTCCCTTTTGCCTTGGCAGCAGCTTCTGCTTCGGCAGTGGGTCTTTGAATTTGTGGAGCAAAGAGACGTCCGCTTCGAGTGAAGCCTCCGCCTCCTCCCACATTGTCTATTTGTGGTGCAGGTGTTGATGTATCAAGAGTGATTCTCTTTCCTTCGCAGTATACGTCAGAGCCGTAGTGCCAAGGGATGGCCCCACTGCTTTCATAAGGTACTGGTCCAGGCGCTGTGACAGTAACTGGACTGATGACAGCTGCAGAAGGAACTGTGATAGTTTGTGGATCATAATAAATTGTGACTGGTGCCCTGATGGGAGCAGCACCTTCTGAGTTGTAGGCAGAGTTGTTTTCATGATCATAAAATATTGTGACAGTTGAGACATCTTCATGATTTGTTGCTGGTGTTGTAGGAGACATTGGTGGAAGGATGGATGTTGTTGTTGTAGGAGTTTCAAAATGGAGTGGTGCTGGAGTTGTAGAAGAAAAATTTATTGATAACTGATCAGTTGAGACAAAAGATGAAGTACTTGTTGATGAAACCGAAGAATTGTCAGGAACAATAGTTGTTGCAGTTGTAGGAGATTCTGGAACTGTTGCTGATGAGGTTGCTGGATTTGTTGGAAATGATGTGGTGATCTGAAGTTGGCCACTCTGAATGAGACCATCTATGCCATTCCTCAGGTTATCGCACCCATTGACCGAAATGTTGCAGTAGGCACACCCCAACTCACACCCCGGGAACATTTGACATTCGAGGAGTTGAGCCTTAATCTCTACCAACGGTGTCCGGATCTGACCCACACTGGTTATTAAATAAGACGGCTTGTCTTCTTCAATAGCGTTGATTCTGGGACCACCGTGGTTTGGCATGGGGTTCTTATTGACATTAGGTGGTGGTGCGAAATTCAGAGCTTTTGAGTCTACCAGGTCTTGTACCTTCATGTGCAAGGCTCTGCACTTTTCTGTACTGTGGCCAGGTGCATTTGAATGGAAGGCGCATCTGGCGTTGGAGTCATAATTCCTGGGTAGACTGTTGGGATCTGGAGGTGCCAGCGTCCTTAGCTCAACTAGGTTGAGTTTCAGGAGTTGTGGCAGCAATGTAGCATATGGCATAGGGATCGGATCGATCACCCTATTGGCTTGAGATGGCCTCTGTTGGAATGGCCTTTGCTGGTTATTGTAGAAGTATAGATGCCTAGCAGAGATGCCTGGTTATTGCTGGAATAGGGGCAGCTGTAAACACCCCAAATTTGCCCTCACCCATTCACACCATGGCTTGTGATCATTTCATATGCATAAACACAATCATATCATCTCATATCTCATTTTTTGATCCACTGCATAGTTTCTAAGTCATCTGCATCTAGGGTTTGTGATCTGAGCAATCCAAGAGCTTCCTGAGCCACTCCAAAGGCTACCAATCACTTCAAAGGGGTTCATGTGTGTCCAAGCATCATGTTATATCCACTCAAAGTCAAGATTGCCAAAGAATCACAAGAACTGGGATTGGTATGGATGCAGAGCCAAGTTTGACTGCACAGTTGACCTAAAATTAGGGTTTTGGTTTCAGAGGCCATAACCCCAAATTTTTTGGTCATTCTTGTTCCCATTGGTCTCTATATGGTATAGGGAGTATGCATAACAATTTTCATGAAGAAATTCCATGGGGAAGTCATCTGATCAAGAGTTGGCTTTCTGGACAAGTCAGTGTAAAATCAGGGCATCTGAGGCCCCCAATGACCCAACCAAGGGGTGATCTTCATCATTTTGAGTGTATATGATCTTTATTTGATCATGGAAGAAGGTTGAAGTTCACAAAATTCAAGAATTTGAAGTTTTGCAAAGTTGACTTTTTTTGGGCATAGTTGACTTTTCAAGAATGTGTCATTTTAGGTCATTTTTCAAGCCTTGATTTTTGATCCAAAGAAGCTTCAAATGGAAAAACTTTGGTCATGAAAGTTGTAGGATACATTTTTCCCTTTTCAAAAAGTACAAGAACATGACCTAATTCATTTTGGATCAAAAGTTATGGTGTGACAAAGTTGGCAAAAATCATTGATTTTCAAGACATGCACTAAATGGAAGAGAAAGCAGCCAGCCTGTCAATGTAGGTTCCCTGAAGGGTGTTCATAAACATGTCTGCCATTTCCCTCTCAGACATAGGTGGCTGAACAGCAGCAGCCAGTTGCCTCCATCTCTGGGCATATTCTCGGAAACTTTCCCTTGACGACTGTGACATTCCCATTAGGAGGGTCCTGTTGGGTGCCATATCTAAGTTGTACTGATACTGTCTGATGAAGGCCTCTGCCAGGTCCTTCCAGCATCTGATAGTTGCCCTTGTCAAGTGAGAGTACCATTCTCTTGATGCTCCTGTTAAGCTATCCTCGAAATAGAACATCCAGAGCTTCTCATCCATAGTATAGGCCTTCAGCCTTCCCAGAAATGATTGTAAATGAGTCCGGGGGCATAAAGTCCCGTTGTATTTTTCAAAACAAGGAGGCTTGAACTTATGGGGAATCCTGACCCCGTCTACCAAGCCCATGTCCATGACATCGAAACCCAGAGAGTTTTGAGACTCTAAGGACCTCAATTTCTCAGCTATCTCATCCAACCTTCTATCATAAGCTTCTTCCCCAGCACCCATTACTGTGAATTGATCTTCTTGAGGGTCTTCTTGCAGTACCCTCCCTGCAGTGGCAGTCCCTTTAACATTTGCAGGAATATTGACCTCTGGATGAAGATGGGGGCCAAATACAGGAGGGTTAACATGAGGTTGGACCCTTTCATTGTTGCTGGTCCCGGCAGTCCCTATATGTGGATCTTCTTGATTCTGCCTTTCCACCATGGCCCTCAATCTTTCCTGGCTCTGAGCCATGTTGTTCATCACTTCCATAAACTGAGTCATCTGGGTTCTCATTTCCAATCTTTCGTTTGCCATTTGATTTCTGACCTCTGCAAGGTCCTGCTGTACCTGATCCATTTGGATGCCCGGAAGATTGTTACGGGTTGGATATCGGTGCGGACGGTTGAGGGGAAATACTCGGCGCCGAGCAATAGTTCCTGAATATCACAACAGAGTTAGCAACAATAAAACAAACACCTACAAAACAAACAAAGGGTTAGCATGCAATGCAGTATGCTTATTTGTTTTCAAGGTATCCGGCTTGGTATTCAGTTTTGACCCTTCCAGACCCTTGAAGATGCTGTTGATGTTGCTTTCGAAGTAAACTCAGATGGAACTAACACATATATTACAGAAGGCCACTGGTACATAGTTTGTTTACAAATACAAGCCCTCTGAGGGGTCAAAATATATTACAAGAAAATAAAAGTACATGGAATGAAAGCAACAACAAACAAATGGTCAAACACCAAGACCAAACTCATCCTCACGAACTTCCTTGAGAAGTGCTTCGGTCACAGGATCAGTCGGACGCTCCGTGAGATTCCTAATGAGGAGATTCCGGGTTGTAACAGCTGCTTTTAGCTTCTTGTGCTGATTTTGGTCCTTTGACCTCTTCACTCCAGCTTTGATCTTCAGCTCTGATATCTCCCTCTGGGCTGCTGCCAGGGCTTCTTGCTGTTCTTTTGCACTAGCTTCCAGTTGCTCCATCTTGTCTTGAACTCTCTTGTCCTCCAGAGTACGAGCCTCGGTGATCTTGACCCACCGGGCCTGACTCTCCTTCAGATACAAGTCTGTCCTTGCTCTCTGGAACTGGGCTTCCTTGCAAGCATTCTTCAGAATTTGTTCTCCAGCTTTAGACTTTTTGATGTAATCCCCAGACTTCTCAATCTTAACCAGATGCTCCACTCTCAACTTCTCCAACCTCTCAATCTCCATCATACCATCACTCCTCTCCCGGAGGGTCTTCTGCAAAGCCTGGGTTAACTTCTCATTTCTTTCCTTCAAGCTCTCGAACTCCTCCAAACTGATAGTGGCAGGTGGTGCTGAAGATGATTCAGGAATATCTTCTATGGTAAAGGGCATTCCAGAGAATTGAGCCCTGGCACGGGACCACCCATAGTATTGTGCTGATGCCACATTGTTGCACTTCCCCAAAATAGTCATTCCCTTGGTTTGAACATTATCCCAGGCCCAAGCAGCCTGCCTAACAATAGTCAAATTAAGCTTGTTCTCACAATAGAGAGTCTCAACCAAGTCCTGTGCTTTAGGAGTATGGACCAGTGCATAGCCCAGTTGTCTTCTGAACAGCAGAGGGTTGTAATTGATACTACCCTTAACTCCTATTAGGGGCACATTGGGAAAATGCCCACAGCTGGTGATGATATCCCTACCCTTGGTGCTTTGAGTGCACCATCTGATATCGGCTGAAGTTAGAGCAGTGAGTCTCTTAGCCCAGTTACTCTGCTGATGAGGATTCAAAAATGCATCTGTCCTGGGTAGATGCCTGAGAAGCCAAGTATGGAACAAAGGAGCACAACACCTTACTAATCTTCCCCTCTGCTTTTCATTCCTTTGATGCACTGAATAGTAGAGATCCCCTAATAAAGTTGGCACTGGGTTCCTTAGAATGAACAGATGGATTGCATTCTTGCTAATGAATCGAGGCTCATCTGCAAACAATACAATTCCATATACACTCAAGGCCAATAAAGCACAGACAGCTTTCCACTATCCTAAAGAAGCTTTCAGGGTAGCTTGAGAGATCAAGAAATCCAGATGGAAACCAGGGATTCCAGCTTTAGAAGTCATATGCTGCTCAACCAGAACAGGTTCCAAATGCAGAGCCTTTGCTACTTCTTCATTACCAGGAAAGACCATCTCAGGGTTGAAAGGGATTCCACCCCTGATAGGCAAACCAACCAATGATGAGTATTCTTCTAATAGGGGGCCCAACTGAAAGTCTTGGAAAGTGAAACATCTTAGTGGGGGATCATAAAACTGAATGCAAGTGTGGATCAGGCTTCTCTGTGAAGGGTCCAGATCCATAACCATATCAAGTATATCTCCATAGTGTTCCCTGAACAATGGTATATGGTCTGGAGTGATCAGGGTCTGAATCCTCCTGATGTCAGATAGCTCTGGCTGGAAAAAGTGATAGGTGATGTTGCTCTTTTTAGGAGCCATGATGCTGAAGATGAGTAGAGACAGGTGCTGATGATAACACTGAAGAGTGAGCCACTGATTGGCTAGTGCAGATAACTGAAGTAGATAGCTGAAGCAACTGCTGATGAAGATAGGTCAGTACTGAAGATGGGGTCAAAACCAAAACCAAAGATGAAAGTGGATACCCTGAAACACAAATAAGCAAATGTCAATATGATGCAATGAGTATGTATGCAAATGATATGCAAGGGTCTGTGACTGAGCTGGATCTGATCAAATGCCCTGATATAGGTCCAAGTATGTTCAAGAATTCCAGATGGAGGTCTATAAATCCGGTAACCAAGGTGGGGGGGCTCAAATAAAGAGCCACATGTCCAGGGTTTTAGAATCACAAGAACTATTCCAACATGGAGTATTCTTAATCAAGTCAAAGTAACAGGGTATTCTGAGGTCAAGGTACCTGCAAACCTGTAAACAACCCAACCCCCTCACAGGTGGTGTTCTAAAACAAGGATCCTCAGACTCGGATCAGTTATGAGAAGTGTAAACACTTCTAACCTGGAGGTGCAGTGTTTACAATAACCATAAAAGTTCCTCCTCTAATTCACCTCAGTTTCTGAAGGTCAATACTAAAAGGTCATCCAGACTTAGCAGGCTTCCCAGATAGCCCTAGTATTGCAGGAAATCTGCAACACAGAGTTCTCAAGAAGAAACCCATATCTGAACCGTGTTTCATATTCCCGCACCAGACCGAAATGGAATGGGAAAGAATATGATTCACTCTAGCCTAGGTGTCACTCAGGTCCCAGGTATAGGACCTTAACTCTCAATGGAACACCCACCCACCAAAGCAAACAACAGATCCAGCCAGCAGCATGACAGTATGATATATTTAAAGCAGTAAAGAAAGCAGTAAAGTAACTGTACATAAAGTAAAAAATAAACACAAATATACAAACACAAATAAGCACATAACACCCCGGTAAACACAAATCAATCAAGCGCTAGGAGGAACCCACAAAAAGAACCAGAAGCCCTGGTTGCAGTATAAGGGCTTCTCCCAGCAGAGTCGCCAACGTTGTGAAAGTGTAGATGACTGTGCTGGGGATATGACACGGACGGGTGTCAAAATGAGTGTATACTGGTGTTTGTGATTTGAGAGGCAGCTGCTTTTGCTGGGGACTCTGGTGGGGATGTTGATGAGCTGTCATTATTCACAAGTGTTGATTCAAAACATGGCTTATGATTATGCTATGTGCTGGATTTTTGCCGTAATGCTCCGTGTTAAAACGGAATGCTACGCTCTGTGGGTAAATATGATGCGAATGCTATGATTGTGCAAAGATCCCAAACCGGGATCCGGGTCTCGTTGCTGCGAAGATCCTCGATCGATCTGTTGAAGTAGACGTCCCAGCTGGGGATGAGATCATTGGTAGATCTAATAAGATGATATTTGTTTGGGGATCCAGATCACTGATAGACCTATCTCAGTAATGAGGGACCCAGCTGGGGTTTGTAGAAGCTTTCTGCACTCTGTTGTGATTCTTCATGCGTTGCTTTTCTGGATAGAGGCTGGAGCTCTGTGGGGAGATAGCTCTCTGACTTGGTGCTCCGGCTGAGGATAAGAAGGCAACTCGGCTGGGGAGGGAGAGAGATCATTGAGAGACCTCCTTAAGAATTCTGTTGAAGAGGATCCTTGACTCAGCCGGGGATGTAGGTGCCTTCCTTGATACTTGCCCATTCTGGTGGGGACAAGTAATAAGTGGCCAACTCAGCTGGGAGGAGTCATGAAAGGCAACTCAGCTGGGGAGAGAGCACTTCGGGTGCTAAAACGAGTGTCAATTTGCCAGCTTGTTGGGATAAAGTTTTCATGCCCCAAGTTGCGTTCTGGATGCCTGCAATCCTGAAAAAGATAGAGAAACGCACAAGATAATCCCGAGGTATCCTTTACTGGATTCCGTCATAGGAGTTTAGATACTTCTGAGAGTAAGCATATTTCCTGCAAGCATGTTTTTATTTGAAGATAGGCATCTGTATTCTTATGCAATCAGTTTTTTCTTTTAAGACATCAGACATTTTTGCAAATAAAATGTACAAAATGAGACGTGACTGAAAATCTGGTTTTATTAATTCATATGCCCTGAGTTGGCGAGATACAGTCAAAGAAACAAATCCCCTGAAATGAGGAGATTGTTACAAATTGAGAAACAAAATGTTGGCAGTGTTGATGACGCTTTAAGGAGCTTCCTCTTCACTATGACTCGTATGACTTTTGACGTTCTTCTCATCTTGCTTTCTGAATGATGTTGATTCTGGCTGAGGCTTGATCCTTTCGAAGCTTACCAAGTTGTAGATGATACAGACGAATTCAGAGTGCAGTTGTTCGCTTATTCCCTTATTTTGCATGGATCGCCCTTTCGGGTTTTCAATCCATCGGGATACCCATTTTTGCCTGAGCTGTCCAGTGCGGCTTTTCAACTCAGCGGGTGTACATTTTTTGCTTATTTTCCCTTACTTTTGCCCGAGTCTTTTATTCTGTTTTTGACTCGCCGGGATGCCCTATTTTTGCCTGGACTTACATTCTGTTTTTATGTCCAGCGGGTCCTTTTTATGCGAAGTATTTTTTAACTGCATCTGAATTCACAGGGGATGGGAAATCTTCACCATCCATGGTGCTGAGCATCAGTGCTCCACCGGAAAAAACTTTCTTTACCACAAATGGTCCTTCGTAATTTGGAGTCCACTTGCCCCTGTGGTCTGTATGAGGAGGGAGGATTCTTTTCAGCACCAGATCTCCTACTTGGTACTCTCGATGTCTGACTTTCTGATCGAAGGCTCTCTTCATCCTTTTCTGATATAACTGCCCATGACAGATTGCAGCCAATCTCTTCTCTTCAATCAGACTCAGTTGCTCGTATCGGGCCCGAACCCATTCTGCTTCATTCAGTTTGACATCCATCAGTACCCGTAGAGAGGGTAATTCAACTTCAACTGGTAGGACTGCTTCCATACCGTACACAAGCTGATACGGTGTTGCCCCAGTGGATGTTCTGATTGACGTGCGGTACCCATGCAAGGCAAACGGTAGCATCTCATGCCAGTCTTTGTAGGTGATTACCATCTTCTGCACAATCTTCTTGATATTCTTATTTGCTGCCTCAACAGCGCCATTCATCTTTGGCCTGTAAGGAGAAGAGTTGTGATGTTGGATCTTGAAGTCCTGGCACAGTTCTACCATCATTTTGTTGTTTAGATTGGAACCATTATCAGTAATGATTCGCTCGGGAACTCCGTATCGACAGATGATATCTCTCTTCAGAAATCTGGCTACCACTTGTCTGGTAACGTTGGCATATGATGCTGCTTCAACCCACTTGGTGAAATAGTCGATGGCGACCAGGATGAATCTGTGGCCATTTGAAGCAGTTGGCTCAATCTTGCCAATCATATCGATGCCCCACATGGCAAAGGGCCAGGGTGAAGACATTATATTCAAAGGATTGGGAGGCACATGCACCTTATCTGCATAGATCTGGCATTTGTGACATTTTCTGGCATAAGCACAACAGTCTGCATCCATTGTGATCCAGTAATATCCTGATCTTAACAGTTTCTTGGCCATGGCATGCCCTCCAGCATGGGTACCAAAGGAGCCTTCGTGCACTTCATGCATCAACAAATCTGCTTCTGTCTTATCAACACATCTGAGGAGTACCATATCAAAGTTCCTTTTGTATAAAGACCCATCAGTGTTCAGAAAGAAACTACCAGCAAGCCTTCTTAAAGTCTTCTTATCATTGGAAGATGCCCCAGGTGGGTATGTTTGATCCTCCAAGAAGCACTTAATGTCATGAAACCAAGGCTTATCATCCTTGACAATATCTGCTGCAAATACATATGCTGGTCTATCAAGTCTCGACACTGAAATCTGAGGTACAAAGTTAACAGCCTGAACTTTGATCATCGACGAAATGGTAGCTAGAGCATCTGCAAACTGATTCTCGTCCCGAGGGATATACTCAAGCTTGACTGTTGTGAAGAAAGTCAATAACCTCCTTGTATAGTCCCTGTAAGGTATCAGATGATCCTGGTGTGTGTACCATTTGCCGTTGGTTTGATTGACTACCAAAGCTGAATCTCCGAACACGGTTAATGTCTTGATCCTGAGGTCAATGGCTTCCTCAAGACCCATAATGCAAGCTTCGTATTCAGCTTCGTTGTTAGTGCAGTTGAAAGTGAGCCTTGCCGAGAAAGGCATGTGAACTCCTTTGGGTGTAATGAGTACTGCACCAACACCACGACCATTCATGTTAACAGCCCCATCAAACATCATAGTCCATTCTTCTTCCGGGTCAGGCCCTTCAGTGTGAACAGGCTCTTCATGATCTTTTGCTTTTATGAACATGATGTCTTCATCGGGGAAGTCAAATCTCATAGGCTGGTAATCATCAATAGGTTGCTCAGCAAGATATTCAGACAATACACTGCCCTTGATGGCTTTTTGAGATGTGTACTGGATGTCATATTCTGTAAGGATCATTTGCCATCTTGCAACCCGCCCGGTAAGAGCTGGCTTCTCAAATATGTACTTAACCGGGTCCATCTTTGAGATCAATAAAGTAGTGTGGGTCAACATATACTGCCTCAGCCGGCGAGCAGCCCACGCTAAAGCACAGCAAGTTTTCTCGAGTAGTGAATAACGTTGTTCACAGTCGGTAAACTTTTTGCTTAGGTAGTATATTGCATACTCTTTTCGACCAGACTCGTCATGCTGGCCCAGCACACACCCCATTGACTCTTCTAATACTGTCAAGTACATTATCAGAGGTCTTCCTTCGACTGGAGGCATAAGGATTGGAGGCTCTTGTAAGTACTCTTTGATCTTGTCAAAAGCCCTTTGGCAGTCTTCGTTCCACCTGACCGTCTGTTCTTTTCTTAGCAACTTGAACAAGGGTTCACAGGTAGCCGTAAGGTGAGATATGAACCTTGAAATGTAGTTCAATCGACCTAGGAACCCTCGAACTTCTTTCTCTGACTTCGGTGCAGGCATCTCTTGGATGGCTTTGACTTTATCAGGGTCAACTTCAATCCCTTTCCCGCTTACAATAAAACCCAGCAGCTTACCAGATCGCACCCCGAATGTGCATTTGTTGGGGTTCAACTTCAGTTGGTACTTCCTCAGGCGCTTGAATAGCTTCAGCAGATTTACCAGGTGGTCTTCTTCTGTGAGGGACTTGGCAATCATGTCATCCACATAGCACTCGATTTCCTTATGGATCATATCGTGGAATAATGTCACCATAGCCCGTTGATATGTTGCGCCAGCATTCTTGAGCCCAAATGGCATTACCTTGTAGCAGAACGTGCCCCAAGGTGTGATGAAGGTTGTCTTCTCCATGTCTTCAGGTGACATTTTAATCTGGTTGTATCCTGAAAATCCATCCATGAAGGAGAATACCGAGAACTGAGCCGTATTATCCACCAATACATCAATGTGAGGTAAAGGGAAATCATCTTTCGGGCTGGCTCTGTTCAGATCACGGTAGTCAACACACATCCTTACTTTGCCGTCTTTCTTAGGCACAGGTACTATATTAGCAACCCACGGTGGATAGCTAGTTACAGCAAGGAACCCGGCGTCCCACTGCTTTTGTACCTCTTCCTTGATTTTCATTGCCATGTCTGGACGAGTACGGCGCAATTTCTGTTTAACTGGTGGACATTCTTCTCTCAAAGGCAGCTTGTGCACAACAATGTCGGTATCCAACCCTGGCATGTCTTGATAAGACCAAGCGAACACGTCCACATACTCTTGAAGCAGGTCAATCAGTTGTCTCTTCACTGAGTCTTGTAAGCAGGCCCCGATTTTAACCTCTTTCACGTCTTCGTCTGTACCAAGATTGATCACTTCAACCTCCTCCTGGTGAGGAGCAATAACCTTTTCCTCTTGTCTTAACAACCTGGCTAGCTCTTCAGGAAGCTCATATTCTTCTTCAACCCCTTCATCAGCTTGATTGATTGGATTGTCAAAGTCATACGAAGTCATAGCCGTGCTGTTGTCGGTGCTGTCTGGAAGGCACTCTCTGCAAGGGTTCAGTTGTTCATTTTAGTGATTTGATTTTAGTCTTGTTTTAGAAAAGTGAAATAAAGTCGTCATTTTGAAAACACTGCCATTTATTTTTGTACAAAAAGAAAAATGGAAAAACAGTGAGCGGAAAAGACTCATTTGCAAAAAGATGTCTGATATTTCATTGATTAATCTTGTTTGCACAAAAAGTACAGATGGCCCGATTACAAAATGAGTCTTGTCATCTTGGGCAAGATGCAAGACTTTGATGCATGCTATAAAAGTACAGGAAATAATAATTACTCTGCATGAGTAACTCTTATAATTTCCTGGGAAGACCAGTTTGAGATACTGCTCCCCGGGATCCTTGGACGAATCCAACTTTCCAGGTTGCGTTCTTCTTCCAGCTCGTCTTCCAGACAGTTGATAGCATCAGGGGTGAGCATCCCCCCACTCACAAAGTTGGGCTCTTTCGCAGCCTCTGCTTGATCTTGTTGAGTTGGTCTGTAACCCAACCCAAATCTGTCCTCTTTCTTCTCTACCGATAGCAGTTTGCCCCAGCCTTGGGCGTTTCCTCCCTCAACAACCTTCCGGGCTTGTTGGTATGATGATATTGAAGTACCAGGCACAGCAGATGTTTCATTGACATTCAAAGCTTCGAACCCCTGGCTCATTGTTTCATGGATCTCCCCATCCATCTCAATGTATTTATAGGTAGCCAGGTGGCTAACAAAAATATCCTCTTCTCCACAGATTGTAACGATTTGACCCTCCCACTCATATTTTAACTTCTGGTGAAGGGTAGAGGTCACGGCGCCAGCGGCGTGAATCCATGGCCTACCCAATAGACAGCTGTAGGCAGGCTGTATATCCATCACGTAGAAGGTAGTTTTGAAGGTCTGCGGGCCAATTGTTATGGGCAATTCAATCTCTCCCAGAACCGATCTCTTTGAACCATCAAAGGCTCTTACCACCAGGTTGCTGGGTCTCAATGCCAATCCATCGTATTCTAGATTCACCAGGGCCTTTTTAGGTAAGACATTGAGGGATGACCCCGTGTCTACCAGCACATGGGAAAGGACAGCACCTTTACATTCCATGGTTATGTGCAAGGCTTTGTTATGGTTACGGCCTTCCGTTGTCAAATCAGTATTGGTGAACCCTAGTCCGTGACTAGCATTAACATTTCCAACTACAGCTTCCAGCTGATTGACAGTGATCTCTTCAGGCACGTAAGCTGCGTGCAAGACTTTGAGTAATGCATTCCGATGGGCCTCGGAGCACATAAGCAATGATAGGATTGAGATCTTGGAAGGCGTCTGATGAAGCTGATCCACTATTTTATAATCACTCTTTTTGATGATTCGCATGAACTCATCAACCTCTTGATCGAAGGGTGTTTTCAAAGCTTCTTTAACAGTCTGCTCATCCTGCACCAAGCTCTTCCCTTTTGCCTTGGCAGCAGCTTCTGCTTCGGCAGTGGGTCTTTGAATTTGTGGAGCAAAGAGACGTCCGCTTCGAGTGAAGCCTCCGCCTCCTCCCACATTGTCTATTTGTGGTGCAGGTGTTGATGTATCAAGAGTGATTCTCTTTCCTTCGCAGTATACGTCAGAGCCGTAGTGCCAAGGGATGGCCCCACTGCTTTCATAAGGTACTGGTCCAGGCGCTGTGACAGTAACTGGACTGATGACAGCTGCAGAAGGAACTGTGATAGTTTGTGGATCATAATAAATTGTGACTGGTGCCCTGATGGGAGCAGCACCTTCTGAGTTGTAGGCAGAGTTGTTTTCATGATCATAAAATATTGTGACAGTTGAGACATCTTCATGATTTGTTGCTGGTGTTGTAGGAGACATTGGTGGAAGGATGGATGTTGTTGTTGTAGGAGTTTCAAAATGGAGTGGTGCTGGAGTTGTAGAAGAAAAATTTATTGATAACTGATCAGTTGAGACAAAAGATGAAGTACTTGTTGATGAAACCGAAGAATTGTCAGGAACAATAGTTGTTGCAGTTGTAGGAGATTCTGGAACTGTTGCTGATGAGGTTGCTGGATTTGTTGGAAATGATGTGGTGATCTGAAGTTGGCCACTCTGAATGAGACCATCTATGCCATTCCTCAGGTTATCGCACCCATTGACCGAAATGTTGCAGTAGGCACACCCCAACTCACACCCCGTGAACATTTGACATTCGAGGAGTTGAGCCTTAATCTCTACCAACGGTGTCCGGATCTGACCCACACTGGTTATTAAATAAGACGGCTTGTCTTCTTCAATAGCGTTGATTCTGGGACCACCGTGGTTTGGCATGGGGTTCTTATTGACATTAGGTGGTGGTGCGAAATTCAGAGCTTTTGAGTCTACCAGGTCTTGTACCTTCATGTGCAAGGCTCTGCACTTTTCTGTACTGTGGCCAGGTGCATTTGAATGGAAGGCGCATCTGGCGTTGGAGTCATAATTCCTGGGTAGACTGTTGGGATCTGGAGGTGCCAGCGTCCTTAGCTCAACTAGGTTGAGTTTCAGGAGTTGTGGCAGCAATGTAGCATATGGCATAGGGATCGGATCGATCACCCTATTGGCTTGAGATGGCCTCTGTTGGAATGGCCTTTGCTGGTTATTGTTGTTGGTGTTGCTGTTGTTGTAATTTCTCGGAGGATACTGATTCTGTTGATGGTACTGAGGTTGTTGCTAAAAGTTTTGTTGCGGAGGTTGATAAACTGGTTGAGGATGAGCTGGAGCGGGAATGGTGACTGCTGCCACTGATCTGTGAACATATTGGGGCCTGCCCCTGTTGGTGTGGATGGCATTGGTCTCGCCAGTTCTTCTCGGGCCTGCAAAAGGCTTTCTTGTACTACTGGACGAGCTTGCACCATTGTCAGAAATCTTGCCCATTTTTAACAGGCTCTCAATTCTCTCCCCAGCTATGACAACATCTGCAAAGCTAGTGGAAGAGAAAGCAGCCAGCCTGTCAATGTAGGTTCCCTGAAGGGTGTTCATAAACATGTCTGCCATTTCCCTCTCAGACATAGGTGGCTGAACAGCAGCAGCCAGTTGCCTCCATCTCTGGGCATATTCTCGGAAACTTTCCCTTGACGACTGTGACATTCCCATTAGGAGGGTCCTGTTGGGTGCCATATCTAAGTTGTACTGATACTGTCTGATGAAGGCCTCTGCCAGGTCCTTCCAGCATCTGATAGTTGCCCTTGTCAAGTGAGAGTACCATTCTCTTGATGCTCCTGTTAAGCTATCCTCGAAATAGAACATCCAGAGCTTCTCATCCATAGTATAGGCCTTCAGCCTTCCCAGAAATGATTGTAAATGAGTCCGGGGGCATAAAGTCCCGTTGTATTTTTCAAAACAAGGAGGCTTGAACTTATGGGGAATCCTGACCCCGTCTACCAAGCCCATGTCCATGACATCGAAACCCAGAGAGTTTTGAGACTCTAAGGACCTCAATTTCTCAGCTATCTCATCCAACCTTCTATCATAAGCTTCTTCCCCAGCACCCATTACTGTGAATTGATCTTCTTGAGGGTCTTCTTGCAGTACCCTCCCTGCAGTGGCAGTCCCTTGAACATTTGCAGGAATATTGACCTCTGGATGAAGATGGGGGCCAAATACAGGAGGGTTAACATGAGGTTGGACCCTTTCATTGTTGCTGGTCCCGGCAGTCCCTATATGTGGATCTTCTTGATTCTGCCTTTCCACCATGGCCCTCAATCTTTCCTGGCTCTGAGCCATGTTGTTCATCACTTCCATAAACTGAGTCATCTGGGTTCTCATTTCCAATCTTTCGTTTGCCATTTGATTTCTGACCTCTGCAAGGTCCTGCTGTACCTGATCCATTTGGATGCCCGGAAGATTGTTACGGGTTGGATATCGGAGCGTCCGGCTGATCCTGTGACCGAAGCACTTCTCAAGGAAGTTCGTGAGGATGAGTTTGGTCTTGGTGTTTTATCGTAGAGGCCATCTATGAGATGGCCTCTGTTGATGTACCAAATGACACCGGGTCAAAAGGGGTACAGACGCGAACGGTCGGCGAAGGGAACAGTGAGAACACACAGCCGTGAACTCACTGGAGAATGAATAGAGTCGCCAGCTAGGCATTTTTATCCCGGAGGAAAGGCAATGCTGCATAGACCTAGAAAAAGATGGATAAGACGGTTGCGAACCAGAGAGACTGAGAAAGGGGGTTTGACAAGATCAAAGAGTACTTACAAGAGCCTCCAATCCTTATGCCTCCAGTCGAAGGAAGACCTCTGATAATGTACTTGACAGTATTAGAAGAGTCAATGGGGTGTGTGCTGGGCCAGCATGACGAGTCTGGTCGAAAAGAGTATGCAATATACTACCTAAGCAAAAAGTTTACCGACTGTGAACAACGTTATTCACTACTCGAGAAAACTTGCTGTGCTTTAGCGTGGGCTGCTCGCCGGCTGAGGCAGTATATGTTGACCCACACTACTTTATTGATCTCAAAGATGGACCCGGTTAAGTACATATTTGAGAAGCCAGCTCTTACCGGGCGGGTTGCAAGATGGCAAATGATCCTTACAGAATATGACATCCAGTACACATCTCAAAAAGCCATCAAGGGCAGTGTATTGTCTGAATATCTTGCTGAGCAACCTATTGATGATTACCAGCCTATGAGATTTGACTTCCCCGATGAAGACATCATGTTCATAAAAGCAAAAGATCATGAAGAGCCTGTTCACACTGAAGGGCCTGACCCGGAAGAAGAATGGACTATGATGTTTGATGGGGCTGTTAACATGAATGGTCGTGGTGTTGGTGCAGTACTCATTACACCCAAAGGAGTTCACATGCCTTTCTCGGCAAGGCTCACTTTCAACTGCACTAACAACGAAGCTGAATACGAAGCTTGCATTATGGGTCTTGAGGAAGCCATTGACCTCAGGATCAAGACATTAACCGTGTTCGGAGATTCAGCTTTGGTAGTCAATCAAACCAACGGCAAATGGTACACACACCAGGATCATCTGATACCTTACAGGGACTATACAAGGAGGTTATTGACTTTCTTCACAACAGTCAAGCTTGAGTATATCCCTCGGGACGAGAATCAGTTTGCAGATGCTCTAGCTACCATTTCGTCGATGATCAAAGTTCAGGCTGTTAACTTTGTACCTCAGATTTCAGTGTCGAGACTTGATAGACCAGCATATGTATTTGCAGCAGATATTGTCAAGGATGATAAGCCTTGGTTTCATGACATTAAGTGCTTCTTGGAGGATCAAACATACCCACCTGGGGCATCTTCCAATGATAAGAAGACTTTAAGAAGGCTTGCTGGTAGTTTCTTTCTGAACACTGATGGGTCTTTATACAAAAGGAACTTTGATATGGTACTCCTCAGATGTGTTGATAAGACAGAAGCAGATTTGTTGATGCATGAAGTGCACGAAGGCTCCTTTGGTACCCATGCTGGAGGGCATGCCATGGCCAAGAAACTGTTAAGATCAGGATATTACTGGATCACAATGGATGCAGACTGTTGTGCTTATGCCAGAAAATGTCACAAATGCCAGATCTATGCAGATAAGGTGCATGTGCCTCCCAATCCTTTGAATATAATGTCTTCACCCTGGCCCTTTGCCATGTGGGGCATCGATATGATTGGCAAGATTGAGCCAACTGCTTCAAATGGCCACAGATTCATCCTGGTCGCCATCGACTATTTCACCAAGTGGGTTGAAGCAGCATCATATGCCAACGTTACCAGACAAGTGGTAGCCAGATTTCTGAAGAGAGATATCATCTGTCGATACGGAGTTCCCGAGCGAATCATTACTGATAATGGTTCCAATCTAAACAACAAAATGATGGTAGAACTGTGCCGGGACTTCAAGATCCAACATCACAACTCTTCTCCTTACAGGCCAAAGATGAATGGCGCTGTTGAGGCAGCAAATAAGAATATCAAGAAGATTGTGCAGAAGATGGTAATCACCTACAAAGACTGGCATGAGATGCTACCGTTTGCCTTGCATGGGTACCGCACGTCAATCAGAACATCCACTGGGGCAACACCGTATCAGCTTGTGTACGGTATGGAAGCAGTCCTACCAGTTGAAGTTGAATTACCCTCTTCTACGGGTACTGATGGATGTCAAACTGAATGAAGCAGAATGGGTTCGGGCCCGATACGAGCAACTGAGTCTGATTGAAGAGAAGAGATTGGCTGCAATCTGTCATGGGCAGTTATATCAGAAAAGGATGAAGAGAGCCTTCGATCAGAAAGTCAGACATCGAGAGTACCAAGTAGGAGATCTGGTGCTGAAAAGAATCCTCCCTCCTCATACAGACCACAGGGGCAAGTGGACTCCAAATTACGAAGGACCATTTGTGGTAAAGAAAGTTTTTTCCGGTGGAGCACTGATGCTCAGCACCATGGATGGTGAAGATTTTCCATCCCCTGTGAATTCAGATGCAGTTAAAAAATACTTCGCATAAAAAGGACCCGCTGGACATAAAAACAGAATGTAAGTCCAGGCAAAAATAGGGCATCCCGGCGAGTCAAAAACAGAATAAAAGACTCGGGCAAAAGTAAGGGAAAATAAGCAAAAAATGTACACCCGCTGAGTTGAAAAGCCGCACTGGACAGCTCAGGCAAAAATGGGTATCCCGATGGATTGAAAACCCGAAAGGGCGATCCATGCAAAATAAGGGAATAAGCGAACAACTGCACTCTGAATTCGTCTGTATCATCTACAACTTGGTAAGCTTCGAAAGGATCAAGCCTCAGCCAGAATCAACATCATTCAGAAAGCAAGATGAGAAGAACGTCAAAAGTCATACGAGTCATAGTGAAGAGGAAGCTCCTTAAAGCGTCATCAACACTGCCAACATTTTGTTTCTCAATTTGTAACAATCTCCTCATTTCAGGGGATTTGTTTCTTTGACTGTATCTCGCCAACTCAGGGCATATGAATTAATAAAACCAGATTTTCAGTCACGTCTCATTTTGTACATTTTATTTGCAAAAATGTCTGATGTCTTAAAAGAAAAAACTGATTGCATAAGAATACAGATGCCTATCTTCAAATAAAAACATGCTTGCAGGAAATATGCTTACTCTCAGAAGTATCTAAACTCCTATGACGGAATCCAGTAAAGGATACCTCGGGATTATCTTGTGCGTTTCTCTATCTTTTTCAGGATTGCAGGCATCCAGAACGCAACTTGGGGCATGAAAACTTTATCCCAACAAGCTGGCAAATTGACACTCGTTTTAGCACCCGAAGTGCTCTCTCCCCAGCTGAGTTGCCTTTCATGACTCCTCCCAGCTGAGTTGGCCACTTATTACTTGTCCCCACCAGAATGGGCAAGTATCAAGGAAGGCACCTACATCCCCGGCTGAGTCAAGGATCCTCTTCAACAGAATTCTTAAGGAGGTCTCTCAATGATCTCTCTCCCTCCCCAGCCGAGTTGCCTTCTTATCCTCAGCCGGAGCACCAAGTCAGAGAGTTATCTCCCCACAGAGCTCCAGCCTCTATCCAGAAAAGCAACGCATGAAGAATCACAACAGAGTGCAGAAAGCTTCTACAAACCCCAGCTGGGTCCCTCATTACTGAGATAGGTCTATCAGTGATCTGGATCCCCAAACAAATATCATCTTATTAGATCTACCAATGATCTCATCCCCAGCTGGGACGTCTACTTCAACAGATCGATCGAGGATCTTCGCAGCAACGAGACCCGGATCCCGGTTTGGGATCTTTGCACAATCATAGCATTCGCATCATATTTACCCACAGAGCGTAGCATTCCGTTTTAACACGGAGCATTACGGCAAAAATCCAGCACATAGCATAATCATAAGCCATGTTTTGAATCAACACTTGTGAATAATGACAGCTCATCAACATCCCCACCAGAGTCCCCAGCAAAAGCAGCTGCCTCTCAAATCACAAACACCAGTATACACTCATTTTGACACCCGTCCGTGTCATATCCCCAGCACAGTCATCTACACTTTCACAACCCATATACTTGTTGATGTTACTATACGTTTCTCTCTTGACACTCGTCCGTGTCACCCTCCCCAGCAGTAAACACTCATCTATACAATACTCATACTCATTACTCATGTTACACCCATACAAATACTCGTCCGTATCTTGTATATACCTTACATATCCCCTCAGATTCAACACTAGTCCTTGTTCTTTGTTAACTCGTTGGTACTCGTCCGTACCAACATCTCAGAACATGCGTCAAGCATTTGTTTCTACATGATACCCGTCCGTATCATAGTCTTAAGGATGCTCGTCCGCATCTTTAATCATACACCGTGTCAAACACTTATGTCTTCTTGCATTTAGACACTCGCCTGTGTCTACTTTTCCCCAGAAGAGTCCTCTCAGATTCAACACTCGTCCGTGTTCTCTGTTAACCAGTTGATACTCGTCCGTATCATCATCTTTGAACACGCGTCAGTTTTTTTGTTTCTACCCGATACTCGTCCGTATCATAGTCTTAAGGATGCTCGTCCGCATCTTTGATCTATACACAACATCTAAACACTTATACTTTCCTTTCTTGGTGGTAAACACTCGTCCGTGTTTACTATATCCCCAGTAGATTACCAACAAGCAAATTTTCTTTTTATCTGACACTCGTCCTGTGTCATGATAAACCTTGAGAGCAGCCGTACCCTGCTAGGTGGTCGTCCTCCACCTCTTGATGGTCGTCCTCCATCATGCTCATCCGATGGCCGTCCCCATCGTTGATATTTAGCAGCCGTCCCCTGCTAGGTGGTCGTCCTCCACCTCTTGATGATCGTCCTTCATCAATTTTATCCAATGGCCGTCCCCATTGTTGATTTTGGTTATCTGGCATTCGTCCTATGTCACGACAAACCTTGAGAGCAGCCGTCCCCTGCTAGGTGGTCGTCCTCCACCTCTTGATGGTCGTCCTCCATCATGCTCATCTGATGGCCGTCCCCATCGTTGATATTTTCGGCAGCCGTACCCTGCCAGGTGGTCGTCCTCCACCTTTGATGGCCGTCCCCATCATATTTCCTTTATTCCCCAACAGAGCAGCCGTCCCCTGCTAGGTGATCGTCATTCACCTTTGATGGCCGTCCCCATCATCTGTTTATTTCATTTATTCTTCAACCCGATGGCCGTCCCCGTCGTGGTCCCTTTTCCTTTTTAACCCGATGGCCGTCCCCATCGTTGGTTACTTTGCTTTATGAACTTGATGGCCGTCCCCGTCATGTTTCATTTATCCCCAGAAAACTTTACAGCTTTATCGTGATGGCCGTCCCCATCATAATATCTTATTTTCCCCAGCCAGTCGGCCATCCCCGTCTTGGCTTTACCTTTTATCCCCAGCATGTCGGCCGTCCCCGCCATTGCTCTGCTTCACACACCCTTCCCAGCATGTCGGTCGTCCCCGTCATTGCTCTTTACCCAGCAGTCGTCCTCTGCTCGACGGTCGTCCTCCGTCGCCCACACTTTACAATATACTTTATTCTCCTTTTACAATCTATATCCCTTTTCTTCTTCATTCTGTGAGTGCAAATTCTGGACCGTCTTTGGTATTCAACCACAAGTTATCTTGTTTGCCTGATAAGCCGTTGCTTACAACCTACACAGCTAACTCATGTTTGAATAGGGGCAGCTGTAAACACCCCAAATTTGCCCTCACCCATTCACACCATGGCTTGTGATCATTTCATATGCATAAACACAATCATATCATCTCATATCTCATTTTTTGATCCACTGCATAGTTTCTAAGTCATCTGCATCTAGGGTTTGTGATCTGAGCAATCCAAGAGCTTCCTGAGCCACTCCAAAGGCTACCAATCACTTCAAAGGGGTTCATGTGTGTCCAAGCATCATGTTATATCCACTCAAAGTCAAGATTTCCAAAGAATCACAAGAACTGGGATTGGTATGGATGCAGAGCCAAGTTTGACTGCACAGTTGACCTAAAATTAGGGTTTTGGTTTCAGAGGCCATAACCCCAAATTTTTTGGTCATTCTTGTTCCCATTGGTCTCTATATGGTATAGGGAGTATGCATAACAATTTTCATGAAGAAATTCCATGGGGAAGTCATCTGATCAAGAGTTGGCTTTCTGGACAAGTCAGTGTAAAATCAGGGCATCTGAGGCCCCCAATGACCCAACCAAGGGGTGATCTTCATCATTTTGAGTGTATATGATCTTTATTTGATCATGGAAGAAGGTTGAAGTTCACAAAATTCAAGAATTTGAAGTTTTGCAAAGTTGACTTTTTTTGGGCATAGTTGACTTTTCAAGAATGTGTCATTTTAGGTCATTTTTCAAGCCTTGATTTTTGATCCAAAGAAGCTTCAAATGGAAAAACTTTGGTCATGAAAGTTGTAGGATACATTTTTCCCTTTTCAAAAAGTACAAGAACATGACCTAATTCATTTTGGATCAAAAGTTATGGTGTGACAAAGTTGGCAAAAATCATTGATTTTCAAGACATGCACTAAATGGAAATTTGCAAAATCATGTTTCAAGGCAAGTTGTAACTTCTAGTTGGCATCAAACCATTACACAAACATCACATAGGCCCTAAAGGTCAGAATTGAACCAAAACTTCTCATGTTTCATGGCTTGTGGAATGAGAAAATCACATGTGAACCAAAGTTGAAACAACTTGCAAAATCATCATCACACTTTCCCCACTTGTTACATTGGATGCTGAACCTTGCTAGCCTCCCATACACACCATGCTGCGCCAGCCCTAGCCATTGTACCAAGCTAGAACTCAAGCCATACCTCTCTTACAAAAAAGTTGACTTTTGGCAAAAGCAAACATCCCAATCACAGCAGGCCATGTCACATCCTCTGGCCACTTGGAATTGTTTATACTATCCTTTAGCAAGCAAAACATATGAAAAAGCCAAGCTGAAACAGATCACAACATCACATTTCACAAACACACCCCATTTGCATCTCTCTTCGAATCTCTCTGCCCAGCTCACAAGCATCCCAACAAGTTTCACTAATCATCTCACCCTACTTCATGGAGTCCAAACCAACAAAGAACCAAGCCTGAATCCAGCAAGAACACTGCTTCTCCATTTTCACTCCAACTTGCAGTTTCCTTCGAAACTCACTCCACAACTTGTTTGAGTGTTTATGGCTTGTGGAGTGAGTTTCGAAGGAAACTGCAAGTTGGAGTGAAAATGGAGAAGCAGTGTTCTTGCTGGATTCAGGCTTGGTTCTTTGTTGGTTTGGACTCCATGAAGTAGGGTGAGATGATTAGTGAAACTTGTTTGGATGCTTGTGAGCTGGGCAGAGAGATTCGAAGAGAGATGCAAATGGGGTGTGTTTGTGAAATGTGATGTTGTGATCTGTTTCAGCTTGGCTTTTTCATATGTTTTGCTTGCTAAAGGATAGTATAAACAATTCCAAGTGGCCAGAGGATGTGACATGGCCTGCTATGATTGGGATGTTTGCTTTTGCCAAAAGTCAACTTTTTTGTAAGAGAGGTATGGCTTGAGTTCTAGCTTGGTACAATGGCTAGGGCTGGCGCAGCATGGTGTGTATGGGAGGCTAGCAAGGTTCAGCATCCAATGTAACAAGTGGGGAAAGTGTGATGATGATTTTGCAAGTTGTTTCAACTTTGGTTCACATGTGATTTTCTCATTCCACAAGCCATGAAACATGAGAAGTTTTGGTTCAATTCTGACCTTTAGGGCCTATGTGATGTTTGTGTAATGGTTTGATGCCAACTAGAAGTTACAACTTGCCTTGAAACATGATTTTGCAAATTTCCATTTAGTGCATGTCTTGAAAATCAATGATTTTTGCCAACTTTGTCACACCATAACTTTTGATCCAAAATGAATTAGGTCATGTTCTTGTACTTTTTGAAAAGGGAAAAATGTATCCTACAACTTTCATGACCAAAGTTTTTCCATTTGAAGCTTCTTTGGATCAAAAATCAAGGCTTGAAAAATGACCTAAAATGACACATTCTTGAAAAGTCAACTATGCCCAAAAAAAGTCAACTTTGCAAAACTTCAAATTCTTGAATTTTGTGAACTTCAACCTTCTTCCATGATCAAATAAAGATCATATACACTCAAAATGATGAAGATCACCCCTTGGTTGGGTCATTGGGGGCCTCAGATGCCCTGATTTTACACTGACTTGTCCAGAAAGCCAACTCTTGATCAGATGACTTCCCCATGGAATTTCTTCATGAAAATTGTTATGCATACTCCCTATACCATATAGAGACCAATGGGAACAAGAATGACCAAAAAATTTGGGGTTATGGCCTCTGAAACCAAAACCCTAATTTTAGGTCAACTGTGCAGTCAAACTTGGCTCTGCATCCATACCAATCCCAGTTCTTGTGATTCTTTGGCAATCTTGACTTTGAGTGGATATAACATGATGCTTGGACACACATGAACCCCTTTGAAGTGATTGGTAGCCTTTGGAGTGGCTCAGGAAGCTCTTGGATTGCTCAGATCACAAACCCTAGATGCAGATGACTTAGAAACTATGCAGTGGATCAAAAAATGAGATATGAGATGATATGATTGTGTTTATGCATATGAAATGATCACAAGCCATGGTGTGAATGGGTGAGGGAAAATTTGGGGTGTTTACAGCTGCCCCTATTCAAACATGAGTTAGCTGTGTAGGTTGTAAGCAACGGCTTATCAGGCAAACAAGATAACTTGTGGTTGAATACCAAAGACGGTCCAGAATTTGCACTCACAGAATGAAGAAGAAAAGGGATATAGATTGTAAAAGGAGAATAAAGTATATTGTAAAGTGTGGGCGACGGAGGACGACCGTCGAGCAGAGGACGACTGCTGGGTAAAGAGCAATGACGGGGACGGCCGACATGCTGGGAAGGGTGTGTGAAGCAGAGCAATGGCGGGGACGGCCGACATGCTGGGGATAAAAGGTAAAGCCAAGACGGGGATGGCCGACTGGCTGGGGAAAATAAGATATTATGATGGGGACGGCCATCACGATAAAGCTGTAAAGTTTTCTGGGGATAAATGAAACATGACGGGGACGGCCATCAAGTTCATAAAGCAAAGTAACCAACGATGGGGACGGCCATCGGGTTAAAAAGGAAAAGGGACCACGACGGGGACGGCCATCGGGTTGAAGAATAAATGAAATAAACAGATGATGGGGACGGCCATCAAAGGTGAAGGACGATCACCTAGCAGGGGACGGCTGCTCTGTTGGGGAATAAAGGAAATATGATGGGGACGACCATCAAAGGTGGAGGACGACCACCTGGCAGGGTACGGCTGCCGAAAATATCAACGATGGGGACGGCCATCGGATGAGCATGATGGAGGACGACCATCAAGAGGTGGAGGACGACCACCTAGCAGGGGACGGCTGCTCTCAAGGTTTGTCGTGACATAGGACGAATGCCAGATAACCAAAATCAACAATGGGGACGGCCATTGGATAAAATTGATGAAGGACGATCATCAAGAGGTGGAGGACGACCACCTAGCAGGGGACGGCTGCTAAATATCAACGATGGGGACGGCCATCGGATGAGCATGATGGAGGACGACCATCAAGAGGTGGAGGACGACCACCTAGCAGGGTACGGCTGCTCTCAAGGTTTATCATGACACAGGACGAGTGTCAGATAAAAAGAAAATTTGCTTGTTGGTAATCTACTGGGGATATAGTAAACACGGACGAGTGTTTACCACCAAGAAAGGAAAGTATAAGTGTTTAGATGTTGTGTATAGATCAAAGATGCGGACGAGCATCCTTAAGACTATGATACGGACGAGTATCGGGTAGAAACAAAAAAACTGACGCGTGTTCAAAGATGATGATACGGACGAGTATCAACTGGTTAACAGAGAACACGGACGAGTGTTGAATCTGAGAGGACTCTTCTGGGGAAAAGTAGACACAGGCGAGTGTCTAAATGCAAGAAGACATAAGTGTTTGACACGGTGTATGATTAAAGATGCGGACGAGCATCCTTAAGACTATGATACGGACGGGTATCATGTAGAAACAAACGCTTGACGCATGTTCTAAGATGTTGGTACGGACGAGTACCAACGAGTTAACAAAGAACAAGGACTAGTGTTGAATCTGAGGGGATATGTAAGGTATATACAAGATACGGACGAGTATTTGTATGGGTGTAACATGAGTAATGAGTATGAGTATTGTATAGATGAGTGTTTACTGCTGGGGAGGGTGACACGGACGAGTGTCAAGAGAGAAACGTATAGTAACATCAACAAGTATATGGGTTGTGAAAGTGTAGATGACTGTGCTGGGGATATGACACGGACGGGTGTCAAAATGAGTGTATACTGGTGTTTGTGATTTGAGAGGCAGCTGCTTTTGCTGGGGACTCTGGTGGGGATGTTGATGAGCTGTCATTATTCACAAGTGTTGATTCAAAACATGGCTTATGATTATGCTATGTGCTGGATTTTTGCCGTAATGCTCCGTGTTAAAACGGAATGCTACGCTCTGTGGGTAAATATGATGCGAATGCTATGATTGTGCAAAGATCCCAAACCGGGATCCGGGTCTCGTTGCTGCGAAGATCCTCGATCGATCTGTTGAAGTAGACGTCCCAGCTGGGGATGAGATCATTGGTAGATCTAATAAGATGATATTTGTTTGGGGATCCAGATCACTGATAGACCTATCTCAGTAATGAGGGACCCAGCTGGGGTTTGTAGAAGCTTTCTGCACTCTGTTGTGATTCTTCATGCGTTGCTTTTCTGGATAGAGGCTGGAGCTCTGTGGGGAGATAGCTCTCTGACTTGGTGCTCCGGCTGAGGATAAGAAGGCAACTCGGCTGGGGAGGGAGAGAGATCATTGAGAGACCTCCTTAAGAATTCTGTTGAAGAGGATCCTTGACTCAGCCGGGGATGTAGGTGCCTTCCTTGATACTTGCCCATTCTGGTGGGGACAAGTAATAAGTGGCCAACTCAGCTGGGAGGAGTCATGAAAGGCAACTCAGCTGGGGAGAGAGCACTTCGGGTGCTAAAACGAGTGTCAATTTGCCAGCTTGTTGGGATAAAGTTTTCATGCCCCAAGTTGCGTTCTGGATGCCTGCAATCCTGAAAAAGATAGAGAAACGCACAAGATAATCCCGAGGTATCCTTTACTGGATTCCGTCATAGGAGTTTAGATACTTCTGAGAGTAAGCATATTTCCTGCAAGCATGTTTTTATTTGAAGATAGGCATCTGTATTCTTATGCAATCAGTTTTTTCTTTTAAGACATCAGACATTTTTGCAAATAAAATGTACAAAATGAGACGTGACTGAAAATCTGGTTTTATTAATTCATATGCCCTGAGTTGGCGAGATACAGTCAAAGAAACAAATCCCCTGAAATGAGGAGATTGTTACAAATTGAGAAACAAAATGTTGGCAGTGTTGATGACGCTTTAAGGAGCTTCCTCTTCACTATGACTCGTATGACTTTTGACGTTCTTCTCATCTTGCTTTCTGAATGATGTTGATTCTGGCTGAGGCTTGATCCTTTCGAAGCTTACCAAGTTGTAGATGATACAGACGAATTCAGAGTGCAGTTGTTCGCTTATTCCCTTATTTTGCATGGATCGCCCTTTCGGGTTTTCAATCCATCGGGATACCCATTTTTGCCTGAGTTGTCCAGTGCGGCTTTTCAACTCAGCGGGTGTACATTTTTTGCTTATTTTCCCTTACTTTTGCCCGAGTCTTTTATTCTGTTTTTGACTCGCCGGGATGCCCTATTTTTGCCTGGACTTACATTCTGTTTTTATGTCCAGCGGGTCCTTTTTATGCGAAGTATTTTTTAACTGCATCTGAATTCACAGGGGATGGAAAATCTTCACCATCCATGGTGCTGAGCATCAGTGCTCCACCGGAAAAAACTTTCTTTACCACAAATGGTCCTTCGTAATTTGGAGTCCACTTGCCCCTGTGGTCTGTATGAGGAGGGAGGATTCTTTTCAGCACCAGATCTCCTACTTGGTACTCTCGATGTCTGACTTTCTGATCGAAGGCTCTCTTCATCCTTTTCTGATATAACTGCCCATGACAGATTGCATCCAATCTCTTCTCTTCAATCAGACTCAGTTGCTCGTATCGGGCCCGAACCCATTCTGCTTCATTCAGTTTGACATCCATCAGTACCCGTAGAAGAGGGTAATTCAACTTCAACTGGTAGGACTGCTTCCATACCGTACACAAGCTGATACGGTGTTGCCCCAGTGGATGTTCTGATTGACGTGCGGTACCCATGCAAGGCAAACGGTAGCATCTCATGCCAGTCTTTGTAGGTGATTACCATCTTCTGCACAATCTTCTTGATATTCTTATTTGCTGCCTCAACAGCGCCATTCATCTTTGGCCTGTAAGGAGAAGAGTTGTGATGTTGGATCTTGAAGTCCCGGCACAGTTCTACCATCATTTTGTTGTTTAGATTGGAACCATTATCAGTAATGATTCGCTCGGGAACTCCGTATCGACAGATGATATCTCTCTTCAGAAATCTGGCTACCACTTGTCTGGTAACGTTGGCATATGATGCTGCTTCAACCCACTTGGTGAAATAGTCGATGGCGACCAGGATGAATCTGTGGCCATTTGAAGCAGTTGGCTCAATCTTGCCAATCATATCGATGCCCCACATGGCAAAGGGCCAGGGTGAAGACATTATATTCAAAGGATTGGGAGGCACATGCACCTTATCTGCATAGATCTGGCATTTATGACATTTTCTGGCATAAGCACAACAGTCTGCATCCATTGTGATCCAGTAATATCCTGATCTTAACAGTTTCTTGGCCATGGCATGCCCTCCAGCATGGGTACCAAAGGAGCCTTCGTGCACTTCATGCATCAACAAATCTGCTTCTGTCTTATCAACACATCTGAGGAGTACCATATCAAAGTTCCTTTTGTATAAAGACCCATCAGTGTTCAGAAAGAAACTACCAGCAAGCCTTCTTAAAGTCTTCTTATCATTGGAAGATGCCCCAGGTGGGTATGTTTGATCCTCCAAGAAGCACTTAATGTCATGAAACCAAGGCTTATCATCCTTGACAATATCTGCTGCAAATACATATGCTGGTCTATCAAGTCTCGACACTGAAATCTGAGGTACAAAGTTAACAGCCTGAACTTTGATCATCGACGAAATGGTAGCTAGAGCATCTGCAAACTGATTCTCGTCCCGAGGGATATACTCAAGCTTGACTGTTGTGAAGAAAGTCAATAACCTCCTTGTATAGTCCCTGTAAGGTATCAGATGATCCTGGTGTGTGTACCATTTGCCGTTGGTTTGATTGACTACCAAAGCTGAATCTCCGAACACGGTTAATGTCTTGATCCTGAGGTCAATGGCTTCCTCAAGACCCATAATGCAAGCTTCGTATTCAGCTTCGTTGTTAGTGCAGTTGAAAGTGAGCCTTGCCGAGAAAGGCATGTGAACTCCTTTGGGTGTAATGAGTACTGCACCAACACCACGACCATTCATGTTAACAGCCCCATCAAACATCATAGTCCATTCTTCTTCCGGGTCAGGCCCTTCAGTGTGAACAGGCTCTTCATGATCTTTTGCTTTTATGAACATGATGTCTTCATCGGGGAAGTCAAATCTCATAGGCTGGTAATCATCAATAGGTTGCTCAGCAAGATATTCAGACAATACACTGCCCTTGATGGCTTTTTGAGATGTGTACTGGATGTCATATTCTGTAAGGATCATTTGCCATCTTGCAACCCGCCCGGTAAGAGCTGGCTTCTCAAATATGTACTTAACCGGGTCCATCTTTGAGATCAATAAAGTAGTGTGGGTCAACATATACTGCCTCAGCCGGCGAGCAGCCCACGCTAAAGCACAGCAAGTTTTCTCGAGTAGTGAATAACGTTGTTCACAGTCGGTAAACTTTTTGCTTAGGTAGTATATTGCATACTCTTTTCGACCAGACTCGTCATGCTGGCCCAGCACACACCCCATTGACTCTTCTAATACTGTCAAGTACATTATCAGAGGTCTTCCTTCGACTGGAGGCATAAGGATTGGAGGCTCTTGTAAGTACTCTTTGATCTTGTCAAAAGCCCTTTGGCAGTCTTCGTTCCACCTGACCGTCTGTTCTTTTCTTAGCAACTTGAACAAGGGTTCACAGGTAGCCGTAAGGTGAGATATGAACCTTGAAATGTAGTTCAATCGACCTAGGAACCCTCGAACTTCTTTCTCTGACTTCGGTGCAGGCATCTCTTGGATGGCTTTGACTTTATCAGGGTCAACTTCAATCCCTTTCCCGCTTACAATAAAACCCAGCAGCTTACCAGATCGCACCCCGAATGTGCATTTGTTGGGGTTCAACTTCAGTTGGTACTTCCTCAGGCGCTTGAATAGCTTCAGCAGATTTACCAGGTGGTCTTCTTCTGTGAGGGACTTGGCAATCATGTCATCCACATAGCACTCGATTTCCTTATGGATCATATCGTGGAATAATGTCACCATAGCCCGTTGATATGTTGCGCCAGCATTCTTGAGCCCAAATGGCATTACCTTGTAGCAGAACGTGCCCCAAGGTGTGATGAAGGTTGTCTTCTCCATGTCTTCAGGTGACATTTTAATCTGGTTGTATCCTGAAAATCCATCCATGAAGGAGAATACCGAGAACTGAGCCGTATTATCCACCAATACATCAATGTGAGGTAAAGGGAAATCATCTTTCGGGCTGGCTCTGTTCAGATCACGGTAGTCAACACACATCCTTACTTTGCCGTCTTTCTTAGGCACAGGTACTATATTAGCAACCCACGGTGGATAGCTAGTTACAGCAAGGAACCCGGCGTCCCACTGCTTTTGTACCTCTTCCTTGATTTTCATTGCCATGTCTGGACGAGTACGGCGCAATTTCTGTTTAACTGGTGGACATTCTTCTCTCAAAGGCAGCTTGTGCACAACAATGTCGGTATCCAACCCTGGCATGTCTTGATAAGACCAAGCGAACACGTCCACATACTCTTGAAGCAGGTCAATCAGTTGTCTCTTCACTGAGTCTTGTAAGCAGGCCCCGATTTTAACCTCTTTCACGTCTTCGTCTGTACCAAGATTGATCACTTCAACCTCCTCCTGGTGAGGAGCAATAACCTTTTCCTCTTGTCTTAACAACCTGGCTAGCTCTTCAGGAAGCTCATATTCTTCTTCAACCCCTTCATCAGCTTGATTGATTGGATTGTCAAAGTCATACGAAGTCATAGCCGTGCTGTTGTCGGTGCTGTCTGGAAGGCACTCTCTGCAAGGGTTCAGTTGTTCATTTTAGTGATTTGATTTTAGTCTTGTTTTATAAAAGTGAAATAAAGTCGTCATTTTGAAAACACTGCCATTTATTTTTGTACAAAAAGAAAAATGGAAAAACAGTGAGCGGAAAAGACTCATTTGCAAAAAGATGTCTGATATTTCATTGATTAATCTTGTTTGCACAAAAAGTACAGATGGCCCGATTACAAAATGAGTCTTGTCATCTTGGGCAAGATGCAAGACTTTGATGCATGCTATAAAAGTACAGGAAATAATAATTACTCTGCATGAGTAACTCTTATAATTTCCTGGGAAGACCAGTTTGAGATACTGCTCCCCGGGATCCTTGGACGAATCCAACTTTCCAGGTTGCGTTCTTCTTCCAGCTCGTCTTCCAGACAGTTGATAGCATCAGGGGTGAGCATCCCCCCACTCACAAAGTTGGGCTCTTTCGCAGCCTCTGCTTGATCTTGTTGAGTTGGTCTGTAACCCAACCCAAATCTGTCCTCTTTCTTCTCTACCGATAGCAGTTTGCCCCAGCCTTGGGCGTTTCCTCCCTCAACAACCTTCCGGGCTTGTTGGTATGATGATATTGAAGTACCAGGCACAGCAGATGTTTCATTGACATTCAAAGCTTCGAACCCCTGGCTCATTGTTTCATGGATCTCCCCATCCATCTCAATGTATTTATAGGTAGCCAGGTGGCTAACAAAAATATCCTCTTCTCCACAGATTGTAACGATTTGACCCTCCCACTCATATTTTAACTTCTGGTGAAGGGTAGAGGTCACGGCGCCAGCGGCGTGAATCCATGGCCTACCCAATAGACAGCTGTAGGCAGGCTGTATATCCATCACGTAGAAGGTAGTTTTGAAGGTCTGCGGGCCAATTGTTATGGGCAATTCAATCTCTCCCAGAACCGATCTCTTTGAACCATCAAAGGCTCTTACCACCAGGTTGCTGGGTCTCAATGCCAATCCATCGTATTCTAGCTTCACCAGGGCCTTTTTAGGTAAGACATTGAGGGATGACCCCGTGTCTACCAGCACATGGGAAAGGACAGCACCTTTACATTCCATGGTTATGTGCAAGGCTTTGTTATGGTTACGGCCTTCCGTTGTCAAATCAGTATTGGTGAACCCTAGTCCGTGACTAGCATTAACATTTCCAACTACAGCTTCCAGCTGATTGACAGTGATCTCTTCAGGCACGTAAGCTGCGTGCAAGACTTTGAGTAATGCATTCCGATGGGCCTCGGAGCACATAAGCAATGATAGGATTGAGATCTTGGAAGGCGTCTGATGAAGCTGATCCACTATTTTATAATCACTCTTTTTGATGATTCGCATGAACTCATCAACCTCTTGATCGAAGGGTGTTTTCAAAGCTTCTTTAACAGTCTGCTCATCCTGCACCAAGCTCTTCCCTTTTGCCTTGGCAGCAGCTTCTGCTTCGGCAGTGGGTCTTTGAATTTGTGGAGCAAAGAGACGTCCGCTTCGAGTGAAGCCTCCGCCTCCTCCCACATTGTCTATTTGTGGTGCAGGTGTTGATGTATCAAGAGTGATTCTCTTTCCTTCGCAGTATACGTCAGAGCCGTAGTGCCAAGGGATGGCCCCACTGCTTTCATAAGGTACTGGTCCAGGCGCTGTGACAGTAACTGGACTGATGACAGCTGCAGAAGGAACTGTGATAGTTTGTGGATCATAATAAATTGTGACTGGTGCCCTGATGGGAGCAACACCTTCTGAGTTGTAGGCAGAGTTGTTTTCATGATCATAAAATATTGTGACAGTTGAGACATCTTCATGATTTGTTGCTGGTGTTGTAGGAGACATTGGTGGAAGGATGGATGTTGTTGTTGTAGGAGTTTCAAAATGGAGTGGTGCTGGAGTTGTAGAAGAAAAATTTATTGATAACTGATCAGTTGAGACAAAAGATGAAGTACTTGTTGATGAAACCGAAGAATTGTCAGGAACAATAGTTGTTGCAGTTGTAGGAGATTCTGGAACTGTTGCTGATGAGGTTGCTGGATTTGTTGGAAATGATGTGGTGATCTGAAGTTGGCCACTCTGAATGAGACCATCTATGCCATTCCTCAGGTTATCGCACCCATTGACCGAAATGTTGCAGTAGGCACACCCCAACTCACACCCCGGGAACATTTGACATTCGAGGAGTTGAGCCTTAATCTCTACCAACGGTGTCCGGATCTGACCCACACTGGTTATTAAATAAGACGGCTTGTCTTCTTCAATAGCGTTGATTCTGGGACCACCGTGGTTTGGCATGGGGTTCTTATTGACATTAGGTGGTGGTGCGAAATTCAGAGCTTTTGAGTCTACCAGGTCTTGTACCTTCATGTGCAAGGCTCTGCACTTTTCTGTACTGTGGCCAGGTGCATTTGAATGGAAGGCGCATCTGGCGTTGGAGTCATAATTCCTGGGTAGACTGTTGGGATCTGGAGGTGCCAGCGTCCTTAGCTCAACTAGGTTGAGTTTCAGGAGTTGTGGCAGCAATGTAGCATATGGCATAGGGATCGGATCGATCACCCTATTGGCTTGAGATGGCCTCTGTTGGAATGGCCTTTGCTGGTTATTGTTGTTGGTGTTGCTGTTGTTGTAATTTCTCGGAGGATACTGATTCTGTTGATGGTACTGAGGTTGTTGCTGAAAGTTTTGTTGCGGAGGTTGATAAACTGGTTGAGGATGAGCTGGAGCGGGAATGGTGACTGCTGCCACTGATCTGTGAACATATTGGGGCCTGCCCCTGTTGGTGTGGATGGCATTGGTCTCGCCAGTTCTTCTCGGGCCTGCAAAAGGCTTTCTTGTACTACTGGACGAGCTTGCACCATTGTCAGAAATCTTGCCCATTTTTAACAGGCTCTCAATTCTCTCCCCAGCTATGACAACATCTGCAAAGCTAGTGGAAGAGAAAGCAGCCAGCCTGTCAATGTAGGTTCCCTGAAGGGTGTTCATAAACATGTCTGCCATTTCCCTCTCAGACATAGGTGGCTGAACAGCAGCAGCCAGTTGCCTCCATCTCTGGGCATATTCTCGGAAACTTTCCCTTGACGACTGTGACATTCCCATTAGGAGGGTCCTGTTGGGTGCCATATCTAAGTTGTACTGATACTGTCTGATGAAGGCCTCTGCCAGGTCCTTCCAGCATCTGATAGTTGCCCTTGTCAAGTGAGAGTACCATTCTCTTGATGCTCCTGTTAAGCTATCCTCGAAATAGAACATCCAGAGCTTCTCATCCATAGTATAGGCCTTCAGCCTTCCCAGAAATGATTGTAAATGAGTCCGGGGGAATAAAGTCCCGTTGTATTTTTCAAAACAAGGAGGCTTGAACTTATGGGGAATCCTGACCCCGTCTACCAAGCCCATGTCCATGACATCGAAACCCAGAGAGTTTTGAGACTCTAAGGACCTCAATTTCTCAGCTATCTCATCCAACCTTCTATCATAAGCTTCTTCCCCAGCACCCATTACTGTGAATTGATCTTCTTGAGGGTCTTCTTGCAGTACCCTCCCTGCAGTGGCAGTCCCTTGAACATTTGCAGGAATATTGACCTCTGGATGAAGATGGGGGCCAAATACAGGAGGGTTAACATGAGGTTGGACCCTTTCATTGTTGCTGGTCCCGGCAGTCCCTATATGTGGATCTTCTTGATTCTGCCTTTCCACCATGGCCCTCAATCTTTCCTGGCTCTGAGCCATGTTGTTCATCACTTCCATAAACTGAGTCATCTGGGTTCTCATTTCCAATCTTTCGTTTGCCATTTGATTTCTGACCTCTGCAAGGTCCTGCTGTACCTGATCCATTTGGATGCCCGGAAGATTGTTACGGGTTGGATATCGGTGCGGACGGTTGAGGGGAAATACTCGGCGCCGAGCAATAGTTCCTGAATATCACAACAGAGTTAGCAACAATAAAACAAACACCTACAAAACAAACAAAGGGTTAACATGCAATGCAGTATGCTTATTTGTTTTCAAGGTATCCGGCTTGGTATTCAGTTTTAACCCTTCCAGACCCTTGAAGATGCTGTTGATGTTGCTTTCGAAGTAAACTCAGATGGAACTAACACATATATTACAGAAGGCCACTGGTACATAGTTTGTTTACAAATACAAGCCCTCTGAGGGGTCAAAATATATTACAAGAAAATAAAAGTACATGGAATGAAAGCAACAACAAACAAATGGTCAAACACCAAGACCAAACTCATCCTCACGAACTTCCTTGAGAAGTGCTTCGGTCACAGGATCAGCCGGACGCTCCGTGAGATTCCTAATGAGGAGATTCCGGGTTGTAACAGCTGCTGTTAGCTTCTTGTGCTGATTTTGGTCCTTTGACCTCTTCACTCCAGCTTTGATCTTCAGCTCTGATATCTCCCTCTGGGCTGCTGCCAGGGCTTCTTGCTGTTCTTTTGCACTAGCTTCCAGTTGCTCCATCTTGTCTTGAACTCTCTTGTCCTCCAGAGTACGAGCCTCGGTGATCCTGACCCACTGGGCCTGACTCTCCTTCAGATACAAGTCTGTCCTTGCTCTCTGGAACTGGGCTTCCTTGCAAGCATTCTTCAGAATTTGTTCTCCAGCTTTAGACTTTTTGATGTAATCCCCAGACTTCTCAATCTTAACCAGATGCTCCACTCTCAACTTCTCCAACCTCTCAATCTCCATCATACCATCACTCCTCTCCCGGAGGGTCTTCTGCAAAGCCTGGGTTAACTTCTCATTTCTTTCCTTCAAGCTCTCGAACTCCTCCAAACTGATAGTGGCAGGTGGTGCTGAAGATGATTCAGGCATATCTTCTATGGTAAAGGGCATTCCAGAGAATTGAGCCCTGGCACGGGACCACCCATAGTATTGTGCTGATGCCACATTGTTGCACTTCCCCAAAATAGTCATTCCCTTGGTTTGAACATTATCCCAGGCCCAAGCAGCCTGCCTAACAATAGTCAAATTAAGCTTGTTCTCACAATAGAGAGTCTCAACCAAGTCCTGTGCTTTAGGAGTATGGACCAGTGCATAGCCCAGTTGTCTTCTGAACAGCAGAGGGTTGTAATTGATACTACCCTTAACTCCTATTAGGGGCACATTGGGAAAATGCCCACAGCTGGTGATGATATCCCTACCCTTGGTGCTTTGAGTGCACCATCTGATATCGGCTGAAGTTAGAGCAGTGAGTCTCTTAGCCCAGTTACTCTGCTGATGAGGATTCAAAAATGCATCTGTCCTGGGTAGATGCCTGAGAAGCCAAGTATGGAACAAAGGAGCACAACACCTTACTAATCTTCCCCTCTGCTTTTCATTCCTTTGATGCACTGAATAGTAGAGATCCCCTAATAAAGTTGGCACTGGGTTCCTTAGAATGAACAGATGGATTGCATTCTTGCTAATGAATCGAGGCTCATCTGCAAACAATACAATTCCATATACACTCAAGGCCAATAAAGCACAGACAGCTTTCCACTCTCCTAAAGAAGCTTTCAGGGTAGCTTGAGAGATCAAGAAATCCAGATGGAAACCAGGGATTCCAGCTTTAGAAGTCATATGCTGCTCAACCAGAACAGGTTCCAAATGCAGAGCCTTTGCTACTTCTTCATTACCAGGAAAGACCATCTCAGGGTTGAAAGGGATTCCACCCCTGATAGGCAAACCAACCAGTGATGAGTATTCTTCTAATAGGGGGCCCAAATGAAAGTCTTGGAAAGTGAAACATCTTAGTGGGGGATCATAAAACTGAATGCAAGTGTGGATCAGGCTTCTCTGTGAAGGGTCCAGATCCATAACCATATCAAGTATATCTCCATAGTGTTCCCTGAACAATGGTATATGGTCTGGAGTGATCAGGGTCTGAATCCTCCTGATGTCAGATAGCTCTGGCTGGAAAAAGTGATAGGTGATGTTGCTCTTTTTAGGAGCCATGATGCTGAAGATGAGTAGAGACAGGTGCTGATGATAACACTGAAGAGTGAGCCACTGATTGGCTAGTGCAGATAACTGAAGTAGATAGCTGAAGCAACTGCTGATGAAGATAGGTCAGTACTGAAGATGGGGTCAAAACCAAAACCAAAGATGAAAGTGGATACCCTGAAACACAAATAAGCAAATGTCAATATGATGCAATGAGTATGTATGCAAATGATATGCAAGGGTCTGTGACTGAGCTGGATCTGATCAAATGCCCTGATATAGGTCCAAGTATGTTCAAGAATTCCAGATGGAGGTCTATAAATCCGGTAACCAAGGTGGGGGGGCTCAAATAAAGAGCCACATGTCCAGGGTTTTAGAATCACAAGAACTATTCCAACATGGAGTATTCTTAATCAAGTCAAAGTAACAGGGTATTCTGAGGTCAAGGTACCTGCAAACCTGTAAACAACCCAACCCCCTCACAGGTGGTGTTCTAAAACAAGGATCCTCAGACTCGGATCAGTTATGAGAAGTGTAAACACTTCTAACCCGGAGGTGCAGTGTTTACAATAACCATAAAAGTTCCTCCTCTAATTCACCTCAGTTTCTGAAGGTCAATACTAAAAGGTCATCCAGACTTAGCAGGCTTCCCAGATAGCCCTAGTATTGCAGGAAATCTGCAACACAGAGTTCTCAAGAAGAAACCCATATCTGAACCGTGTTTCATATTCCCGCACCAGACCGAAATGGAATGGGAAAGAATATGATTCACTCTAGCCTAGGTGTCACTCAGGTCCCAGGTATAGGACCTTAACTCTCAATGGAACACCCACCCACCAAAGCAAACAACAGATCCAGCCAGCAGCATGACAGTATGATATATGTAAAGCAGTAAAGAAAGCAGTAAAGTAACTGTACATAAAGTAAAAAATAAACACAAATATACAAACACAAATAAGCACATAACACCCCGGTAAACACAAATCAATCAAGCGCTAGGAGGAACCCACAAAAAGAACCAGAAGCCCTGGTTGCAGTATAAGGGTCCCCAGCAGAGTCGCCAAGCTGTCGCTCCCACCAAATGACACCGGGTCAAAAGGGGTACAGACGCGAACGGTCGGCGAAGGGAACAGTGAGAACACACAGCCGTGAACTCACTGGAGAATGAATAGAGTCGCCAGCTAGGCATTTTTATCCCGGAGGAAAGGCAATGCTGCATAGACCTAGAAAAAGATGGATAAGACGGTTGCGAACCAGAGAGACTGAGAAAGGGGGTTGGTTACAACCTGGGAAGGTATTAGCACCCAGATTGTCCGCCGTACTCGACGGGATCCACGCTTAAAAGATTTGTGTTTTAAAGGGGTAGTGTCAGTGCAATTGGTGTATAAAGAGCTGAAAAGGATGTACAGGTGTCAGTGTAAGAGAAGTGTGAAGTGTAATATACACAGTGTCAGTGTAAGAACAAGAGTGAAATGCTCAGGAGTATGAGGCTTAAAGAATGAAGCTGGAAGGAGGGGGAATATACAGAGACTTTTGTTCGATAACTGTTAAGTTATGCCTACGTATCCTCTCGTGCAATGAGGAAGTCAGAACACCGTAGTTCGACCCAAAGAGACTGAAAGGTGAATTGACTTGTGAACTGCTTACTTGCCTATGCTCAAGTGTATGACCTGTCTGGCTCAGGTGCAAACTGTCTTGCTTTAGACGAAAGAAGCAAATTCTCGTTTGTGAGTGAAGATGATGAGAAAAGAATCCCGGAGGAGACGATTATTGTTTGCTTTTTGTGTTTTCAGTCTTTTATTGCTTTTGGAAACTTGTCATAAGAAAATGAGCTTAAGCCTAAACCAATGGATTAGTAAACTCATCACATCTTCCCTCTGATTAGGGGTAATGAGAGTACCTTAAGTGTGAAGTCAGCTTCTCACACTTAAACACCTTCGGTGTAGGATTAAGATCATTAACCTACTTGTGATTATTTAGATGTTTTTGTTGTTTTTGTTTAGTGTTGAGTAATGAGGTTAAGCCATAATCAAGGATTAAACAGACTCCTTACACCATCCTAATAGAAGGATAATAGATGAGAATGTTTAAGCTGAGGAAAGCTCCTCAACTTAATCCATGATTAGGGATTAAACTCATGACATAACAAGCCTTTATGGAGTGGATTTTAGTTAATGATATGATGAAGAAGTGAATTTTATGATTTGTAAGACAACTTGAGGGGGACTTGTCCATTAACACTAGGGTTAGTCCTTCTTAACCAGTTAAGGAAGAATTAGAACCCTAATGCAAGGCCCAAGTTACAAGTGTGATGTCTTGATGATTATTAAATGAATTGATTAAGGGATTTAAACACATTAAGGGTTTAACACTTAGGATTAAAGTTATACACTCCATCCTAAGAGAAGGATGCAGGCATAAGCTTAATCACAAAGCCTTAAAGCCTTTAGGGTTTAGTCCCTGATTATGAGGTGAGAAGAGAAGACTCAAAGAGACACAAAGGTAAAACTAAGGGGGACTAATCAAAACCCTAATCCTTGACATGCTTGGTTGTTCCTAAGGTTTGTGAGGTTTTCAAGAGAAAATCTTCAATGGAACCACCAGGAAGCAGATGAAAAGATCAAGAGAAGCAAAACAACTTGCTTCATTCAAGAAGTCAAGTCACTTGAAGAAAGAAAGTGGGGAGAAGAAGAATGAGCAAGCTCAAACTCAAACACATATCAAAATGCAGCAATGGATGCAAGAGAGATGAAAAGAAAAGTTATGAGAAGTGAAGGCAAATTCACTTCCCAAAATCACTTACCACCTGAAAGGTTAGAAAAGAAATGCAATGCAATGCAAGATGGGATGAGATGACATGATGCAAACCAAAACCAAAAGCACATATGTGATACAAATGATGCTATGAGATGCTACAAACATGAGGCAGCATACGAAAATGATCATACAAGTTCATGAATGCAAATGAAGCAAGCTAGGAACCATGAACATTCATGAAAAGTTATGAAGTGTACATGACATACAACATGGCAAATACATGATGCAGTGATCAAACATGCTTTCAATATGTCTTATGATGTCAAATGAATCACATGGATGCTTGAAATGTCATGGCAAGTCATGTTATGCAAGAGAATGCAAGATGGATGCATATGGAAGCCCAAATTAGGGTTTATGAACCAAACATCAAACAAAAGTCAAAGTCAGAAGAAAACCCTAAGATAAAAAATGGAAAATGCCACACAAAGGACCCCTAATCCCATACTAAACCACTGCCCAAAGGAGAGGTCTCAATTCTTAACCAATCTTAAGTTATGATTTTCACAAGTTTTTAGGGTTTTTAGGGTTTCCAAACAAAAGAAATGCCAAACAAAATGAAAATGAAAGATCAAATCATGGCCTTTTTATCTCAAAAACTACATGCTAAACACAATGCAATGCAAGAAGAATCAATGTCCAACTCCTCATGAATAGGCAGAAATGATTTTTTGAACTTTGGATCAAAATAATGCACAAAAATGATTTTAATTCAATGAAAAATTCTCAAAATGCATCAAGATCAAAAAAGAAATTTGGTTTGAAGGTTGGACAATGTTTCTAAATGTCTTAGAACATTTCATGAATTTTTTGGTGATTTTTAAATACCTAAAAGTATTTTTAATAAATTAATTTTCATTAATCAATTAAAAATAATCTTTTAAATATTTAAAAATACTTTTTTAATGCTAAAAATGAAAATAAAAATATTTTTGTGTCATAAAAATTAATAAAACTCTTGAGAAAAAGTTCCATAATTTTTAAGCAATTTTTACTATTTTAAATAAATTAGGCAAATTAAATGAAAAGAAATGAAATAAAAATGAATTTAAACTGAATTAAATAGAAGTCAACAGATCCAACGCGTGAGATTTAAAATGGCCAGGGCGGGAGTTGACTTGGCGCCAGATCTCACGGTCCAAATTCAAAAATGACTAATTAATGCTTAAACCCTAATTACGCCGTTAATCACTTTCAGATGACCGGAACAGTGTTCCGGTCATCTTCTCCGTTCACCCCAAATCTCAAACTCACTCCATACGCTATGAAAAATGAAATCTAATTGAACAAAAATGTTTCCCACTCACTCACGAATCATAACCCTCACTCAAAACAAATTTATTTTTCCTCAAACTCATGAATCGAGCAAAACAAATTTTTAGGTCACAGAGTTTCAGAGATCAATTAAATTCTCATTTCATCACCATTTCAAAAACTAAAAGCATCAGGATAATCAGTGAAGCATGGAGAACAAGTTTAGAACATAAAAAATGATTTCTGGAAAAATATTTCTTGAGCTACCTGAGTTTCGAAGCTTTCACTCTGGTAACTTTCAGACCCCCTCTCCTTGTGAAATCCACTCCTTATGACCTCTGGATGATGCTTGAATGCTTTGGAGAGGTTGGTGCTGGCTAGATGAAAAGTTTGAATAGCTTCTGCTCAAGCTCAGTTGAAAATGGCAATGGTGATGCAGGCAGTTTCAGGTCAATGTAAGTGGTTCTTTGTGATCAGGGTGATGAGTGGAGAAGGTTTGTAGAGTTTGTTTGAGTGTTTATGGCTTGTGGAGTGAGTTTCGAAGGAAACTGCAAGTTGGAGTGAAAATGGAGAAGCAGTGTTCTTGCTGGATTCAGGCTTGGTTCTTTGTTGGTTTGGACTCCATGAAGTAGGGTGAGATGATTAGTGAAACTTGTTTGGATGCTTGTGAGCTGGGCAGAGAGATTCGAAGAGAGATGCAAATGGGGTGTGTTTGTGAAATGTGATGTTGTGATCTGTTTCAGCTTGGCTTTTTCATATGTTTTGCTTGCTAAAGGATAGTATAAACAATTCCAAGTGGCCAGAGGATGTGACATGGCCTGCTGTGATTGGGATGTTTGCTTTTGCCAAAAGTCAACTTTTTTGTAAGAGAGGTATGGCTTGAGTTCTAGCTTGGTACAATGGCTAGGGCTGGCGCAGCATGGTGTGTATGGGAGGCTAGCAAGGTTCAGCATCCAATGTAACAAGTGGGGAAAGTGTGATGATGATTTTGCAAGTTGTTTCAACTTTGGTTCACATGTGATTTTCTCATTCCACAAGCCATGAAACATGAGAAGTTTTGGTTCAATTCTGACCTTTAGGGCCTATGTGATGTTTGTGTAATGGTTTGATGCCAACTAGAAGTTACAACTTGCCTTGAAACATGATTTTGCAAATTTCCATTTAGTGCATGTCTTGAAAATCAATGATTTTTGCCAACTTTGTCACACCATAACTTTTGATCCAAAATGAATTAGGTCATGTTCTTGTACTTTTTGAAAAGGGAAAAATGTATCCTACAACTTTCATGACCAAAGTTTTTCCATTTGAAGCTTCTTTGGATAAAAAATCAAGGCTTGAAAAATGACCTAAAATGACACATTCTTGAAAAGTCAACTATGCCCAAAAAAAGTCAACTTTGCAAAACTTCAAATTCTTGAATTTTGTGAACTTCAACCTTCTTCCATGATCAAATAAAGATCATATACACTCAAAATGATGAAGATCACCCCTTGGTTGGGTCATTGGGGGCCTCAGATGCCCTGATTTTACACTGACTTGTCCAGAAAGCCAACTCTTGATCAGATGACTTCCCCATGGAATTTCTTCATGAAAATTGTTATGCATACTCCCTATACCATATAGAGACCAATGGGAACAAGAATGACCAAAAAATTTGGGGTTATGGCCTCTGAAACCAAAACCCTAATTTTAGGTCAACTGTGCAGTCAAACTTGGCTCTGCATCCATACCAATCCCAGTTCTTGTGATTCTTTGGCAATCTTGACTTTGAGTGGATATAACATGATGCTTGGACACACATGAACCCCTTTTAAGTGATTGGTAGCCTTTGGAGTGGCTCAGGAAGCTCTTGGATTGCTCAGATCACAAACCCTAGATGCAGATGACTTAGAAACTATGCAGTGGATCAAAAAATGAGATATGAGATGATATGATTGTGTTTATGCATATGAAATGATCACAAGCCATGGTGTGAATGGGTGAGGGCAAATTTGGGGTGTTTACAACTATGTCCAAACTAGGCACTAAACACCAAATAAGTTCAATGTGAAGTTAGTTAAGGAAGAATGAATGATTATGCAAGATGAACATGTACTAAAGAATATTTAAGTGTCAAAGTCAGAACCAAATCTCCATTATAAATTTCATGTAATTCATATGAATATGCATATAAAGTATGATAATGAATGCTCAAGTACAAGAGATTAGATGAAGAAAAAGTGAGAAGAAGTAAATAAGTTGTTTCATTAGGAAAAGAGTTAGCTTGGAACACAAGTCAAACATGGAAGTAAAACGTGGATGACCATACATCAAGGTAAGTAAAAAAATGAAATTTCAAGATGAAGTTAATATGCACAAGTTAGCCATACAAAATGTACATAAAAGTCACTTTGAGGTTAGATGAACAAAGAGTGCAAGTTGAGTCACATATGTTCAAGCATACAAGTGATTATGAAATGAATGGAATTTGAGATGCATGAAATGATTATGGTTCAATGGCATACACAAAATTAAATGCAAATTAATGGTATAAATTAGCATTGATGATTCAATTACAAGTCATGTTGATGGTTAGAGGAGAAGAAATGAAAAACTAGGTCAAAGTTCAAACAAAGATGCATAAACACACACCAAATGCAAACACAAGTGAAAAAGACCTATAATTGGCAAGGGAGGATGTATAAAGTTTCTAAATATGACCTATAATCTCATAAAGAGATCCTAAAACAATGGCACAAGTGCCTTCTAAAAAACAAGGTTAGAAGTAAGAAGACAAAGTTCACAAAAAAGTTATCTCAACCACAAGGTATCAAACAAATATAAAAAAACTAAGTCAGAAGCTAACATCATGTTAAAAGATCAACTCAAGATTAAAAATTAAATTAGGTCAAAAGAGACCTCAAAGTCATATTGAAACAAACAAAACAAATGCACAAAAGTATGGTTCAAAAAGCAAGATAAAATGACCTTAAAAAAGAAATAAAAATGTTTTTGGAAGCTTTGATATGTTCTTTGATTAATACAAAAAGAGTGGATGAAAAAATATTTAGGAGTTAAGATAAATAAAATGATAAAGTTCGACTATCAAAGAAGAAATCAATTGAAAAAGAAATAACAAAGAAATTCCAAATAAAATTCAGAAATCAATAAAATCAGAAAATAAAAATTTGTAAAATTAGTAAAATGAGTTGGGATTCAATGATAATTTTTGTAGAATTTTTATAAGTGTTAAGTATTTTTAGAAATTAAAAACTAAAAAGGATGCAAAAGAAAAATAAAATTGAAAAGAATCAACATAGGGGTGCAAATTTAGCAATTATTCAGTACAAATGGGATTGGGCTAAAAAATGTAGGGTGTAAAAAGCACAAAAGCCCAAGTTCAATGCGCTGACTCTATGAAAATATTATGGACCTTTAGTCAACAAATTTGACTCCATACAAACCATTAGATCAAGTCAAGATCAAAGATCAAACAAAGTTTGCAGAATGAACGCTCTAGATGCACCAAACATGATAACTCACATGCACGCAACCACACACCACAAGTCAAAGTCAGACTAATATGAAAAGAGAGAGCATGTGAGAAAAGCATGTCTCATTAATGTGTTGTCACGCATATGGCCTTTGGATGAAAATGATCATACGACTGTGATATACACTAAAACAAAAACCTTAGTTAGCCCTCATCAGCCGGAGAAGGACCTCCGATCATCTTCTTCAGCCTAACTCCGGGGTCTGCAACTCTTAACCTCTCCATAAATCCACAAAAATCACATCAAAAGCAAGTTGAACTTACACACAATCCAAATCTAACACCAACACTCACAAATCATGCACATATAAGTTGAATCGAGCATAAACATTTTGCCATAACAAACTAAAATTACACATAAAAGCAATATTCAAACATCCAGTGATCCGCAAGCCTCCATTGAAGCTCAAACAAGAAAACACACAATAAAAAACATCTTAAATCAACCAGAAAAGTGTGAGAGTATTGAACCTGAACTTGCAAAAAATGAAGTTGTGAGAAAATCAGAGGAGCTTCAATGGATTCTTGAAGTTGTTTAGAGCCAAATAAAGGCTGTGAAATACGCAAATTCAATAATAATGAAAATAGATTTGGATTTGCAGAGGAGATGTTGAACTCAGATTCACTCTATCGATATTGTTGGATCATGATTGATGATGAACTTGATTAGAGGATGAAGAATTCCGTGGAAAATTCAGAGAGAACCAAAGAGAAAAATGAGATGAATTTGTTGTGAAAATTTGTCAAAATGAGAGTGAATGAAGAACCAAACCAAAATATCTTATGAAGTGTTTATATATCAATGGTTAAGGCTTAACTAGTGTAGTTTACAGTTAGAAGTCTGGTTAAGTTAGTTATGGTGTTTGAACAAAAATATTGTTAGAACCAATGTGAATGAAGAGGAATCCACATGCTTATGTTATGTTCATGTGGAGGCTGATCATGGGAGTTATGGTGGGGTTAGTGATCAAATGTGGTGATGTAATGCCTGCTGCAACACCATGAAGCTTGTGGTGCAAGTTTCTCATTTGAAAATTTTCTAGTTTGGGTGTATGATGTATCATGTGTGCATGTGTATAGGGATTATGTTTAGCCAAATGAAGCAAAGATAAAGAGATATTTGTATGCGTGTGACTGATGTGATCAAGTAATCCAAAAATACCACAAATTTGATACTTGTTTTGCAAGAAAATTTAATGCTAAGCACCCATGTTTGAGGGTGTAATTATCTTAACTCCATGGATGAAATGATGAACTTTTGGGATCAATGGAAAGATGAGATATCATAGCACAATGTTGATGTTCATTTCATGATTAGATGATGCCTTTAGATAACTCAAAAATGCCAAGGAACTTGCTTGAACATGACTGCATGCATGGGACAGCCAGAGGTGGGCGTGTCTTAGACAACATGCACATGGTATGACCAGCTTGAAACCCTTACTTTCAACCTTTATAACTCCCAAACCATTGACCCTATGAAAAATCTCTAAACTTGAAAGTTGTAGAGGATATCAAGATGAACAACCTTGATGTTCAAAAAAAAATTATTTAAAGCTTTCTTGATGGAGAAAAATAGCTTAACCTTTGGCACACCATGTGTTTGATGAAATGCCAGGCATCTGGCACGCCCATGACTTGGTTTCCTAGCAAAGTTGCCTAAGTTTTATCAAACTTTGATTGATCATATCTCTCTCAATTTTGATCCAATGAAGATGTTCTTACTATGGATTTGGAGCTCAATATATGCCTTATGATTAGCTCAACTTAGGCATGAAGTTTAAAGCCTTTATCTTGGAGAAATAATGCTTGGAAGTGAAGTGCAAAATGGCCAAAAGTTGCCTTATTTGGAAACCCTAAGTTTCTATTTTGGGCAGTTTTGTGATTTCTTGATTTTTCCATGAATCTCTTGAATTTTCTTTATTAAATTTCATCCATTGAACATATTTAACTTGTGGAACATGATTTTGATCTCAAAAAGTCAGGAGTTGACTTTTTCCTCTACATAGTTGACTTTTCCTCAATTTCTTGATTTTCAAATAACTGATCAATTAGAAACCTTCTGAAATGATCCAATGGGAAATAACCCATCCTTAGATACTTTATATCATATAGAAACCCTTGAGATCAAGTTTGAACCAAAATTTCATCAGGAGACCCTTTGAATCCAAAACCCTAATTTTGTGTCCTTTTGCTTAAGAGGTGATGCACTACTCTAACCTCTTGATCAATTCTCATATTCCAAAGGCTTAAGGGATAAAATAAAGTGATATGATATATAAGAGTCTCTTGAGGCTTGTTTAGAGACACCTTCGCTCTTGTTCTTTGGCTCTTAATGATCACAACTTTGAAAATCAACTAATCACATACCTTGTGCTTCGGCCAATGAGTGTATGCTTCATTTTTCTATGATATGAATGCAATGAAATGTATAAAAGATGTACGCTAAATGATATGTAAATGATATGGAAATGAGAGGGCAGATTTGGGGGTGTTGCGCCTAATTAAATGGATTGAGGAGTAATGCAATTCTAATTTAGCATATGAATACCATAATTTAGGTAATTGAAAATAGAACAAAAGCTTTGATTTCTGAATGGAAAATACTAACAGTTTGTGTGCTTCTTGAAAAGTGACAAGCCCTACCTTATTTAAGGGTCGACATTTCTTAAAAATAATTTTGGTTTAATTAGTCCCAAAGTCCCTTAACTTAATTTAAGATTCCATTTTGGTCCCTTTTTTAATAAACATTAAATTATAGTCCTTAAAAATCTATTATGTTAGTCAATTTGGTCATTTCTGTTAACTTTTAACTTTAAATATATTATGTGAGGCAATGTTGTTGAGTATCCACCATAGTTTTTTTTTAATATTAACCGTTTGATCATTTTAATAAATTTCACACCTTTAGATCTTGATGGTCTATTGATTCTAACAGTACACCAGCAACACATAATACTTGAAATTCTAGGATCAGGTACGTGATGTCGAATGAGATGTTTAAACACTTGAAGACTTAAACAAAACTTAAAGTGCAAGTAAATTAAACAACACAGGAAATTGTTAACCCAGTTCAATGTATCTCCACACTTACATCTGGGGGCTACCAAGCCAGGAAGGAAATCTAATATAAGTAATATTAATTCTGGACTTAAACCACTCAGTTTAATCCTTCACTTAATATCTACCCAAGGCAATTTCTACCTAAGACACAACTTAGATATGAGTACCAACTCACTCCCCCTCAATCACATAGTGATATGTTACAATGTTTAAAAATTGAAGTCACACTTCAAACACAACAACTTGATTTTACTTCACAGTTTCAATCAAGACACAATACACTTTTGCTTAAAAGCTCATAAAGTGATACACAACTAAAACCTGCTATTAAACACAAACACCCTATTTAGTCTTCTTAATTTCGTGCTCTATTCTGAGAGTTTTTGTTACTTAAATAGATGCTTGGATTTTGGGCTTTCTGTAGTTTATCCAGTCCTGATATGTCATGTTGTCATCACCTTGAATTAGGGTTTGTTACTTCCTTGATTCTAGGTGAGGTAGTTCTTCTGTTATACAGAAATCATATAACTAAGCTCCCTACAGATGCGCCTTGTATTGTTTATCCATTCACAATTAATTCCAGATAAATTCCCTGAATTTACTCAGTTCTGTTATGCATCATTTAAGTCTGGTAGCAAGTTTAAGATGTCACAACATCTGGTGTGACATCCTGATGTCTGAACTTAATTCATTAACTTATACAATGTCACAACATCTGGTGTGACATCCTGAACTAAGTTCATTAACTTATACTCTGTTTAACAATGTCACAACATCTGGTGTGACATTCTGAAGTCTGAACTTAATTCATTAACTTTTACTCTGTTTGACAATTTCACAACATCTGGTGTGACATCCTGAAGTCTGAACTTCAACACTTCTTGTTTGTCCAAAAATTCTGCCAATTCTTAGCATCTACAAACTCCCCCTTTGGCTAATTTTTGGCTAACACAATCTTCTGGTTTTATCAGAGTGCTGCAGAGTTTTATTTATCAGAGTGCAGCAGAGTCTTTTCTGTTTAATCATATGAGAGTTTGCTCCCCCTCAAACCTGTATGTATACTGACTTGTTCAACAAAATTTTCTATTAAAAAAAATTTAGTTTAGAAGCAGGCATTAAACAGACAATTAACATTTTCATTAATCAGGGCAAACTGCAGCAGACATTGTTGTTGTTCTCTTCTCCCCCTTGGTAGACATAAATTGGGGCCAAATTACACATGCAGAGAGAAATACAAAATATTACAAAATCAAAAGTACAATGCTGAGCAGATAGTACACTTTCCACACACATTTTCACTCAGAGTCTTCATATTCAGTATCTTCTTCCTCTTCAGATTCCTCATCAGATTTATCATCAGTTTTAGCAGCATTCTGAGCACCCTCTTCCATCTCCAGCCTTTGAATAATTTCCTCAAGCTTTTGCTTCCTGGCATCCAGCTCTTTGCAAGTGTTCTTGAGTTCTGCAATCAAGGCAGCTTTGGATATGGGAGTCTTTGCTTTTGAAGGTCCAGCAGATGTCCCACTGGGAGCTTCAACATCAGCAGCATGATGGCTCAAGAAAAGTTTGTAGTGGAAGGCCAGTGGACTTTCTCTTTTGCTGACTGAATCCTTCTCAGTGAGGATACCTGGATACTGGCTGAGGATGATTCCACAGAGCAAAGAGGGAAAAGCAATGGGAAGCTTTGTTGCTGATGTTCCTGCATGCTTCAGTGTTTGATCAAATATGTAAGCCCCAAAGTCCAACTTTGTTTGGGTGCCCACAACATAAATGAATCTTCCCAATCCAGCAGCTATTGAAGAGGTATGGTTTGTAGGGACCCAGTTGACAGTACCAATTCTATGCAGTATTGCATACTTCCTTGTAAGCAAGCTGACAGAAAGTTTGCCCTTAACTGGCCAAGTTTTGACCTGGTTGGCAGTGATGATCCTGCAGACTTGATTATCAGTTTTCCCTAGCTCATTAGGTCCATCAGATTCTCTCCCTAGGTAATGATTTATAACCCTAGGAGATAATTCCACACATCTCCCTCTTACATAAACCTTTCTGAATTCTTCTGACTTTCCATCAGCACAGTCTTCTTGCAGGTTGACAATGAACTCCTTGACTAGCAGCTCATAGCAGGGTGAAAAATTTGAAACTGTCTTGAATAAACCAGCAGAGGATATTAGGTCTATTACCTCAGTGCACTCCAGTGCATTGCTGCCCAGCTCTCTTTAAAGTGCCACCCTTCTTTGGTAGACATATTTCCATCTGCTCACACTTGACACATGATAGAATGACACATTGTCCAGAGGAGCTTCTGGAACAGCAGAGGTAGACCTGGGAGGTGCTGGCTTCTTCCTTGGTTGGGATGTTGGGACATCCTCTTCAACATCTGAATCAGGTGGAGTAACAACTTTCCTCTTTTGGGTACTCACCTTGCTCCATTGTTTAGTAGGTCCAAATACCACTTTGGCCTTGTCTTTCTTTGGAGTAGGCTGTTTCTTTTCAGGAGTTGCATGTCATGCAGTCTTCTTCTCCTTCCTAGCCCTAAGCCTTTTGGCTATGCTAGGGTCCACAGATGCAATGATCTCTGTGTCAGAGTCATCATCTATGGTTTCAACAGGAGGAGGTTGGGAAGTCTCCTCTTCAGCAGGTGGGTCAACAAAAGCTTGGTCATCAGTGGCTTCATCATCATCATCATCAGTTGAGGCCTTGCTATGGTCCTCAGATGTTTCAACATCTATTGGGACATCCTGTTGAGCAGGAGTGTCCTCTTCAGCCTGATTGCTTTGTTCCTCCTATGGAGCAAGCATGCTGTTCAGGGGAACAGATATACCACTCACCACTCTTTGTTCAGATAGAATCCTGTTCACAAGATTCTTAATAGAAGCATCCACATATTCAAAGGCTTTGGGGGTGGTGTTTGAGGATGAAGGAATCCCTTTGCTTTTGCTGAACACAGGTTCCTTTGCTCTTCTCACATTTGGAGTTCTAGGCTTTTGAGCAAGAGGAACACTTCCTCTGATTTCGTCTATGGGAGTAGTATCCATTGGTACCATAGAGATTGGGGTTGCATGCACCACATCTTCTTGGTTGAGATTTTCATCAGTGAGGTTAGGGTTTTGATGTTGAGACATTTTGAGAATGTAGTGAAAAAAGAGTTTAGGTTTGATTGATTTTGATGAGCTCAGAAAATCAGCTATAGCATGCAACTGGTTTTGAGGAGATAGTGAGGAGATGAAGATCTGAGAGCACGTTTGTGCTTTTATAAATTTCGTTACTGGTGGAATTCTAAAAAGTGGAATACACAGAGTTAGTGACCAGACTGGTACTGCCATCTGGTGATCATGCCACACGATGTCATAGGACATGTTGGCACTTCTCCATAACTGCTATATTTCACATAAGCAGATTCCCAATTTACCCCTTAGGTTTTCAAATTGGGTAGCATCCAAAGCTTTAGTAAATATATCAGCCAATTGCAGATCTGTGGCTACATGTTCTAATGAGATCACCTTCGCTTCCACAAGATCTCTGATGAAATGATGCCTGATATCAATGTGCTTGGTCCTGCTGTGTTGGATAGGATTATTTGATATGTTAATAGCACTTAAATTGTCACAGTACAATGTCATGACATCTTGTGGGACATTGTATTCTGTGAGCATTTGCTTCATCCAAACCAACTGTGAACAACTGCTACCAGCTGCAATATATTCAGCTTCAGCAGTGGATAGGGATACACAATTTTGTTTCTTACTGAACCAAGAAATCAAATTGTTTCCTAGAAAGAAGCATCCTCCTGATGTGCTCTTTCTATCATCAGCACTTCCAGCCCAGTCATCATCACAAAAGCCAGTAAGAATTGGTTCACATCCATGAGAATACATTATGCCATAGTCACAAGTACCATTGACATATTTCAAAATCCTCTTTACCTGGTTTAGATGACTTACTTTTGGCTCAGCTTGATATCTTGCACATACACCTACTGCAAAAGCTATATCTGGTCTGCTAGCAGTCAGATATAATAGGCTTCCAATCATGCTTCTGTATAAGCTTTGGTCCACATTCTCACCCTTGTCATCCTTTGTCAGCTTTAAATGAGTGGGGGCAGGTGTTCTTTTATGACTTGCATTGTCCATCCCAAACTTCTTGACAGTGTTCTTTGCATATTTGCTTTGGGATATGAACATGGAGTCCTCCATCTGCTTGATTTGCAAACCAAGAAAGTAGGTTAGTTCACCTACTAGGCTCATCTCAAACTCAAATTCCATTTGAGTAACAAAATGTTTAACCATCCTGTCTGACATCCCACCAAAGACTATGTCATCTACATATATTTGAGCAATCATGACATTTCCTTCTTCATCCTTTACAAACAAGGTTTTGTCTATTCCACCTTTCCTATACCCTTGTTTTATGAGAAAAGTGGTCAATCTTTCATACCATGCTCTTGGGGCTTGCTTCAGACCATAAAGAGCCTTCCTTAGTTTGTATACATGATCTGGACAGCTTGGATCAACAAATCCCTTAGGCTGCTCCACATATACCTCCTCATTAAGATATCCATTTAGAAAGGCACTTTTCACATCCATTTGAAATAGCTTGAACTTCAGGATACAAGCAATTCCTAAAAGTAGTCTGATTGATTCAAGCCTTGCTACTGGTGCAAAGGTTTCATCAAATTCTACTCCTTCAATTTGTGTGAATCCTTGAGCTACAAGTCTAGCCTTGTTCTTTGTAACAACTCCCTGCTCATTTGACTTGTTCTTGTACACCCACTTAGTGCCAATCACATTTATGTCATCAGGCCTAGGAACAAGATCCCACACTTCATTCCTTGTGAACTGGCCTAATTCTTCTTGCATAGCAGAGATCCAGTACTCATCATTCAGAGCTTCCTTGATGTTTTTAGGTTCTATCTTTGAAACAAAGCAGGAGCCTGAAATCATCTCTCTTGATCTAGTGATTACACCACTGTTGGGATCACCAATTATCATATCTTTAGGATGATCTTTCTGGATTCTGATGGAGGGAGGTTTGCTGGATTGTTCTGTCCTTGCCTCAGTTAGAGTGAAGTCAAGATTATCACTCTTTATTTCAGCTTCAGTCTGACTGTCAGCAGATGTTCCAACATCATCTGTAACATCTGCAGGGGCATCATCAATTATCACATTTATTGATTCCATTATAACCTTGGTTCTGGAGTTAAATACTCTATAGGCTCTACTATTTATGGAGTATCCAAGGAAAATCCCTTCATCACTTTTAGGATCCATCTTTCTTCTTTGATCCCTATCAGCCAGAATGTAACATTTACTTCCAAACACATGAAAGTACTTGACTGTAGGTTTTCTGCCCTTCCAGACTTCATAGATGGTGGACAATGTTCCTTTCCTTAGAGTGACTCTATTGTGAATGTAACAAGCTGTGTTCATAGCTTCAGCCCAGAAGTAGAGTGGTAATTGTTTAGCATGAATCATAGCTCTTGCTGACTCTTAGATAGTTCTGTTTTTCCTCTCAACAATCCCATTCTGTTGAGGGGTGATAGGAGAAGAATACTCATGATTGATTCCTTATGAAGAACAGAAATCTGAGAATTTTTTATTCTCAAACTCCTTTCCATGGTCACTCCTTATTCTGATCACACAACTTGCTTTTTCTCTTTGTATTCTTTGGCACAGATCTTTGAATACATCAAACACACCAGACTTTTCTTTGATGAAACTTATCCATGTATATCTTGAAAAGTCATCAACCACCACATAGGCATACCTTTTTCCACCAAGACTCTCAACCTGCATTGGTCCCATAAGATCCATATGCAATAATTCCAACACTTTGGAAGTTGTCAGATGTTGGAGCTTTGGATGTGACATCTTGGTTTGCTTGCCTATTTGACATTCACCACACACTTTTCCTTCATCAATCTTCAGTCTTGGAATACCTCTTACAGCCTCCATAGATATGATCTTCTTCATTCCTCTGAGATGAAGATGGCCCAGTCTTTGGTGCCATAGCTTCACTTCTTCTTCTTTGGCTAAGGAGCAAGTTGAAGTGAGACTGAAATCTTGAGGTTCCCACATATAGCAGTTGTCTTTAGATCTGGCTCCTCTCATGACAACCTTCTGTTCTTTATCAGACACTATGCATTCAGTTTTGGTAAAGTTTACACTGTAACCTTGATCACATAATTGACTTATGCTGATCAAGTTAGCAGTCAATCCTTTTACCAGCAGCACATCATCTAGTCTTGGTACATCTGGCCAGTCTAAAGTCCCAACTCCCTTGATTTATCCTTTAGCTCCATCTCCAAAGGTTACATATCTGGATGAATGTGACTTTAAGTTTACCAGCAGATTCTTCAATCCAGTCATGTGCCTTGAGCATCCACTGTCAAAGTACCAGTCTTCCTTAGCTGATACTCTGAGAGATGTATGAGCTATATAGGCAATACCCTTCTTTGACCATTTTTGTCTGTTGTGAGGTTTCCTTTGATGCCTCTGCCCTGTGTAGTGACCATCTTTAGAGCTCCAAGGTTGATTGTTGAACTTGTTCTTGGGCATGTATTTGTAGCTTTGATCAGCATGAAGACTAGCTTTAGGTACCCATACTTTCTTGATGACCTCTGTCTTCTGCTTAGGGGGTTGCTGATGTCTTTGATTTTGATGTCTATGCAGCACTTTCTTGGTGACCTCTGTCTTCTGCTTAGGGGGTTGCTGATACTCCTGATTTGGATGTCCATGCAGCTTGTAGCAAAAAGGTTTGATGTGACCAAACCTTCCACAATGATGGCATCTCCATCTTTGATACTTCTTTTTCATCATGTTCTTTTCATGATGTTGGGACATCTGTTGGGACATCTTGTTTGACTTTATGGGATTTGAAGTTGTTTTGCTGGTGCTAGCCTCAAACTTTTGAGCTTTATTAAATCCCATCCCAGTTCTATCCCCTGAGTCCTTGTTGTTGTTGAGAATGACATCCAGTGTGTTTGAGCTACTGTTCAGCATTCTGACAGATTTGGACATATGCTCCAACTTGGAGTTGAGAAGGCTTACTTCACTTTTCAAAGTGTAAATGATCTCTAGATTACTTGTCTTTTCAGCCTTTAATGCCTCAATCTGCTTCTTCTGCTTTATATTCTCCATGCATACTTCAGTGCTCCTTTTACACAGCATCTTGTATGATTCTTCAAGCTCTTCAAAAGTCAGCTCCTCATCACTGGATCCACCTTCAGATTCACATACTCCAGCTAGAGCAGTGATGTGCTTTGCTGATTCTTCTTCTGAATCACATCCTGAGTCTTCATCAGACCAGGTCACAGAGAGACCTTTCTTCTGCTTCTTTAGATAGGTAGGGCATTCATTTCTGATGTGTCCATATCCTTCACATCCATGACATTTAATCCCTTTTTCTTGGTTGGTCTTCTCATCATAATTTGTCCTTCTATCATAAGGTCTTTTATTCTCAGAAGAGTTTGAGTTTCTTCCACTTGGTCTGGACCTGCTATCCATTCTTTTGAGAATTGTTTTGAATTGTCTTCCAAGCATAGCAATTTTTTCTGATAAATTTTCTTCAGGGTCTGCTTCATGATTTTCTTCTTCTTTATCAGTATTTGAGACCAAGGCTATGCTTTTGTTTTTCTTCACAATTGTATCATTTATTCCCATCTCAAATGTTTGAAGGGAACCAATGAGTTCTTCAACCTTCATTGTGCATATGTCCTGAGCTTCTTCTATTGCAGTAACCTTCATGTCAAATCTTTTTGGTAAAGATCTGAGAATCTTTTTAACCAGCTTTTCATCACTCATCTTCTCTCCCAAAGCACCAGAAGTATTAGCTATTTCCAAGATGTTCATGTAAAACTCATGAATTGTCTCATCTTCCTTCATTCTCAAGTTTTCAAACTTGGTGGTGAGAAGTTGAAGTCTTGACATTTTCACCTTTGATGTTCCTTCATGAGTGGTTTTGAGAGTGTCCCAAACATCTTTGGCCAGCTCACAGTGATGCACAAGTCTGAATATGTTCCTATCAATGCCATTGAATAAGGAATTTAAGGCTTTGAAATTTCCAAGTGCTGAATCTTCTTCCTCCTTCCTCCATTCTTCTTCAGGCTTCAACACTTTTGCCCCATCTTTGTTGTCTTGGACATGGTGCTCCCATCCTTTGTTGACTACTTTCCAAGCCCTACTATCAAGTGATTTTAAGAATGCTACCATTCTTGGCTTCTAGTAGTCATAGTTGGATCCATCCAATATAGGTGGTCTATTCACTGATCCTACATCTCTGTCCATGTTCCCAAAATTTGTAGTCCCTAGATCTCACCCAGTTAAACAGGCAGGGTGCCTGCTCTGATGCCAATTGAAATTCTGGGATCAGGTATGTGATGTCGAATGAGATGTTTAAACACTTGAAGACTTAAACAAAACTTAAAGTGCAGGTAAATTAAACAACACAGGAAATTGTTAACCCAGTTCGGTGTATCTCCACACTTACATCTGGGGGCTACCAAGCCAGGAAGGAAATCCAATATAAGTAATATTAATTCTGGACTTAAACCACTCAGTTTAATCCTTCACTTAATATCTACCCAAGGCAATTTCTACCTAAGACACAACTTAGATATGAGTACCAACTCACTCCCCCTCAATCTCACAGTGATATGTTACAATGTTTAATAAAATTGAAGTCACACTTCAAACACAACAGCTTGATTTTACTTCACAGTTTCAATCAAGACATAATACACTTTTGCTTAAAAGCTCATAAAGTGATACACAACTAAAACTCGCTATTAAACACAAACACCCTATTTAGTCTTCTTAATTTCGTGCTCTATTCTGAGAGTTTCTGTTACTTAAATAGATGCTTGGATTTTGGGCTTTCTGTAGTTTATCCAGTCCTGATATGTCATGCTTTCATCACCTTGAATTAGGGTTTGTTACTTCTTTGATTCTAGGTGAGGTAGTTCTTCTGTTATACTGAAATCATATAACTAAGCTCCCTACAGATGCGCCTTGTATTGTTTATCCATTCACAATTAATTCCAGATAAATTCCCTGAATTTACTCAGTTCTGTTATGCATCATTTAAGTCTGGTAGCAAGTTTAAGATGTCACAACATCTGGTGTGACATCCTGATGTCTGAACTTAATTCATTAACTTATACAATGTCACAACATCTGGTGTGACATCCTGAACTAAGTTCATTAACTTATACTCTGTAAAAACAATGTCACAACATCTGGTGTGACATTCTGAAGTCTGAACTTAATTAATTAACTTTTACTCTGTTTGACAATGTCACAACATCTGGTGTGACATCCTGAAGTCTGAACTTCAACACTTCTTGTTTGTCCAAAAATTCTGCCAATTCTTAGCATCTACAATACTTTCCATGTATCTTTGTCTTTTTTATAATCTTCATAAACATCTTCATTCATCTTCAACAAAATTTCAAAAAACAATTCTAGAAAAATTAAAAAATTGAAAATAAATAATTTTCACTTTTGAATAATTTTTTTAAAATAATAATAATCAAACAAACAACTTTTGTTCTTTTTCATTTAATATTGATAAATATCAATGGTTCAGATTTAATAAAAAAATCAAATTAAAAATCCAATATATTTTCTCTTTTCAACTCAAGATCTCATTCTCCCTCTCTCTCTCTCTCTCTCTCTCTCTCTCTCTCTCTCACACACACACACACACACACACACACACACACACACACACTCTCACTCATTTTTCCAGATTTTCTCAACTTCTGATTAAGGGTTTTGCTTTTACTCTCCCATTATCGTCGGTGAAAAGACAAGTAACTTGTATTGTAATTTATTGGATTATTATTCATAAACAATTACTCTATTAATTTATAAATAACTAAGAAAAACAAAATAGAACAAAATAAGAGATTAGACTATATTCTTTTCAATGCTTAGAGTTATTTCATTTATATTCATGCTAACATTCACTGCTACTCAAAGATCATACTTAATTGCAATAATAAAATTATGATAACTAAATCTACATTAAATTGGAAAAGGAAAATTGAAGTAAAAAAATATGCATTTTGTATTAATATAATATTGAATAAAATCTAAACTTACAAAACTTATAATCCCTATAATTACAATTGCAAAAATTCTAATCCCTAAAATTACAATCTAAAATTGCAAATGGTCTCACCCTAAATTGAATCTTAAAATTATAGCATAAAACTGAATCTATAAGTCCAGATTTCAAATTGAAAAGGGGCAAAATTGTTGCACAAAGCGACACCTGACAATGGTGGAGTATAGACAAAGCGCTGAATTAGAAATGATGGTCACACAGAAGGTTGAGGGTGAGAGAGGAAAAAAGGAAATTGATCCCTTAATGGTTGTTGTTTGAATGATGGAGATTTTGAGATAAATGGGTTAGAATATCAAGTGTTTTTATTTTGGTTGTGAATATATTTGTTTGGTTGTTATTATTTTAATAAAATTATTTAAAAATGATTTTTTTAAAAATTATAATTCTAGAAATTTTGAAATATTATTGAAGATGGAGAAATTTTGTTGAAGATGGTGATGAAGATTACGAGGAAGAAGGGGAAGAAGATAAAGATACATAATTAAAAAGTATTAGGTGTTTATGGTGTACCATTAGTCTCAATAGAACAACAAGATCTGAAGGTGTGTAATTTGTTAAAACGATCAAATGGTTAATATTAAAAAAATAATAATGAAGTTTATGGTGGACACTCAAACACATTGCCTCACATAATATATTTAAAGTTAAAAGATAACAGAAAGGACTAAATTGATTGACGAAATAAGTTTTGAATAACTAAAATGTAACGTTTATTAGATAAAGGATCAAAGTGCACTACTACAAAACACACATTCAACAATGTCATGGTCATCACGGTTTTTTCCTACATCGTGATGACATATCTTAACTAAGGTGTTACCATATTTATTTTGTTTTTTGTTTAAAAATTATTTATATATAACAACAGTTGAAGAACCAATTGTGGTGATACAATCATACTTTCATGTGTTCGAACCTCAACGCCATAAAATATTTCATTCCTTTAACGTTAAGGTGCACCTTTTCTTTTTTATTTATTTTAAAATTCACAAATAAAAGGAATATTGCTACGGTTCTTATGATTAAATGTAATTATATATTTATAATAAGTAAATGCATATCAATACGGTTGTTAGTGTTAACCGTTGTGAAATATTGGCCCATATAAGCGAATTAACTCTCATTAATTGATAGTAGCGTCGTTCTCTTCACAACGAAAACCTAGCACCCATTTTTTCTCTTCATTTTCACCATTAGCCGTGAATCTTGTGCTTCATACATTAAGATATTCTTCTTCCATCTTCTTGTTAGATAGTTCCCCATTATCTCGTTTGTTTCATATTATTTTTGTTAATTGTTCACATTTTTTCATATTCGTCTTCAATACATTAACAAAGACCATACTTTGGCCTTGGTACATATTGTTTGTGTAGTTATGGAAAATAAGGTATTCCTCTTCTCCCATCTGCTTGTTAGATAGTTCCCCGTTATCTCGTTTGTTTCATGTTGTTTTGTTGATTTTTCTCATTTTTTCATATTCGTCTTCAATGCATTAACAAAGACAATCTTTGGCTATGAGACATATTGTTTGTGTAGCTATGGAAAAAGTATAAAAAGTATGAAACTATGATGGAAACTTCATCCACCATATACTTTTTTTCATAGCTTCACGAACAAGATGTTTTTCATATTCTCTCTTTCAATCTTTCTTTACTCTTCACTGGACATATTGGTTTCAACTGAGGATGCTTCACAAACTAGATGAACTTCATGGTGATGGTACATATAGTTTTTGTTGCCTTGGAAAACAATGAGAAGTATAAAGTTATTATATAAACATCATCCACCTTTCATAATGGCTTCAAAAAACTAGATGAACTTAATATAACTTGATTTGTTACAGTTCCACAATTATATCAATAAGAGGTGCGTTATTGACTCAATGTATCTTGTTTTGTTACAATCCCACTTAGGGCTTTGTTTCACCTATAGCTGACTTTGTTTTAAATACTAACTATTTTATTTTATTTGAAATAGTTGAAGCTGTATAGTAAAGATGATACATGATGATGATGGTGGTGGTGGTAAAAAGTGTTTAGTATTAGTTGATAAGGTACATATGAAGTCATTGTGATATTGTAGATGAAGTTTAGTTTATTATATAATATGTATATTGTTTGTTTCACTAACTGTAAACACCCCAAATTTGCCCTCATCCATTCACACCATGACTTGTGATCTCTTCATATGCATAAGTTCAATCATAGCATCTCATATTGCATTTGTGATTCACTGCATTGCTTCTAAGTCATCTGCATCTAGGGTTTGTGATCTGAGCTATCCAAGAGCCATTAGAGCTACTCCAAAGGTCTCCAATCACTTCAAAGGGGTCCATGTATGTTCAAGCATCATATTATATCCCCACAAAGTCAAGAAAGCCCAAAGAATCACAAGAACTGAGAATGGCATGGAAGCAGAGCCAGGTTTAACTGCACAGATGACCTAGAATTAGGGTTTTGGTTTCAGAGGCCATAACTCCAAATTTTTTGGTCATTATTGTTTCTATTGGTCTCTATATGTTATGGGGATCATGCATATCAATTTTCATGAAGAAATTCCATGGGGAAGGCATCCAACCAAGAGTTGACTTCTTGAGCAAGTCAGTGCAAAATCAGGGCATCTGAGACCCCCAATGACCCAACCAAAGGGTGTTCTTCATCATTTTGAATATGTATGATCTTTATTTGATCATAGAAGATGTTAGAAGTTCACAAAATTGAAGAATTTCAAGCCATTTGCAAAGTTGCCTTTTTGGGAAAATGACTTGTAATGGAAACTTGCAATTTTGGGAAACTTTTTCAACCCTTTCTTTTTGATTCAAAAATGCTTCAAATGAGAAAACTTTGGTCATGAAAGTTGTAGAATGGATCATTCCCTTTTCAAAAAGTACAAGAACTCATTCTAATTCATTTTGGATCAAAAGTTATGGCTTGTCAAAGTTGGACAAAATCACATAATTTCAAGTTATGTACCAAAGAGGCAAAGTTGCAAAACCTCTTGCCAAGGCAAAATGAGACCTCAAAGTGACTTCTAATCTTTTTACAAACATAAACCAATGCCTAAAATTCAGAATGCACCAAGAGTTTGTCCATTTTCATGACTTGTGCTTCAAGTAATCACAAAAGGGCCCAAAAGTCACAAAGTTGCAAAACCCATGACAAACCCTAATCCACTTGCTGCATTGCTTCTAAACCATTTCCATGGTTCTCCCTAAACTCAGCTGAGCCAAACCATGCCCCTATCACAGCCTTACACTTGCCCATACCTCAAGTACACCTAGACTTGACTTTTTGCAAAAAACACCCATACCAATCCCACAGTGCCACACCAACTTCTCTGACCCATCCAAATGTGATAAGTGGACCAAAAGGAACTCAACACAGCACACACACAAGCCTGAAGCATTCTCCAAGCCATAGCTCAAAGTTTTCACCTCTTATGCATTTTCATTCGAAACACATTCCACAAGACACAAACACCAAAACAAACTTCATAGAACATCTCAGCATGTTCCACTGATCATCCCTGACCCTTTACCTTGCCCTGAAACCCCCTGAAACTGAAACACGATTCCTTCCCCCTCTCTGAATAGAACCTCTTCAAACTCACAAATCAGCCACTCTAAACTCCAACCAAGCTTCATAACTTCATCAAGAGGATCATTGGGGCCATTTTAAAGCAAAGAGGCAAGCAGAAAGCTCCTGGACTGAAAGCTCAATCTCAGGTAACATGATAAACAAATTTTCCAGAACCTTGATTTCTTGTTAGAATGTTGTTCTACATGTTGCCCTGATCATGGGGATCTATTTATTTTTGAAAATGAGCCAGAAACAAGCATGTTGTGATGTTCTGAAACTTTACCCGTGAAAATGTTTTGCTTCGATTCTCCTTGCTCATGCTTGATAAATGATGTTTGATGATGGATTTGAGTTTAGTTTTGATATGAGAATGTTTATGGGCAATTAATTTGGGTTGGGGTGGCCTGTAGTGGAAGCTAGGTTTTTGGTTTCGTCGGGGAAGACGACCGGAACACTGTTCCGGTCGCCTGAATGTGTTTAGCCCTAATTGTGTCATTAATGAAACTTTGAATGTGGACCGTAGATGCGTTTGACTGGGGTTGACTCTCGCGCGTGTGTGTGGCCTGGATTTGTCATTAAAACTCTAACCTTTGATTAATTAATTAAAATCAGTTTAATTAAATCATAAAACAGAATTAGCCAGATTTGAATCTGGGCCTTTGGATCTGGCGCGCAGTCAACCAGTCCAAACCCAGATCAAATCCTGGCCCTCCCCTTTGCATACTTTCATTTATTTTTATTTTTATTTCATTTAATTTGATTTATCTTTTACATTTTATTTAAAATAGCAAAAATCATTTAAAAATTATGAAATTTTTTGTCAAAGATTTCATTAATTTTTAAAACCCAAAAATATTTTTATTTTCATTTTTTGCATTAAAAATTATTTTTAAATCATTTAAATGTTTATTTTTAATTAGTTAATGGAAATTAATTAATTAAAAATACATTTAGGTATTTAAAAATCACCAAAAAATTCACATAGCATTTAGAAACATTTAGAAACATTGTTCAACCCTCAAACCAAATTTCTTTTTTGTTCTTGATGCCTTTTGATCATTTTCATTGGATTTAATTTCATTTTAAGGCAATATTTTGTTTCAAACTTCAAAAATTTCTTTCTGCCTAACCTTTGAGAGTTGAATGATGATTCTTCTTGCATTGCACTCTTCATAGCATGTAGTTTATAGGATAAATTTGAATTGATTTGATCTTGCATTTTCAATTTGTTTAGCATTTTTCTTGATAAGGTATCCAAAAACCCTTGCAATCTTAGGAAATTCATAACTTTCACTAGGTTAAGAGTTGGATCCTCTCCTTTGGGAAGTGAGTTTGTATAGGTCTAGGGTATCTTTGATTTGCATTTTCAATTTTTTATCATGTCATATGCTTCTGATTTTGAATTTTGTTTGGTGTGTTGATCATAAACCCTAATTTGTGCCTTCCTTTGCATCCATCTTCCATTTGTTTGCATACCATGACTTGCCATGACATTTTGTGTATCCACATGATTCATAATACATCTTAGGACATATTAGAACCATGTTTTATCATTGCATCTTTCATTTGCCATGTTGTATGTCCATTGCATTCCATAACTTTTCATGTGCATTCATGTTTCAAAGCATGCTTCATTTGCATCTTTATGTTTGTTTGATCATTCTCATGCCTTGCCTCATGTTTGTATCATCTCTTAGCATCATTCACATCATGTTTATGGCTCTGGTTTTGGTTTGTATCATGACATTTCATCTCATTTGCATTGCATTTCATTTCTTTGGCTAACTTTTCAGGTGGTAAGTTGTTTTGAGAAGTGAATTTGCCTTCACTTCTCACAATCTCTTTTCATCTCTTTCATACTCTCTTTGCTGCATTTTGTATGTGTATTGGAGTGGGCTTGCTCATTCATGTTCATCTTACTTTCTTCCTTCAAGCAACTTGTCTTCTTAAGTGAAGCAAGTTGTTTTGCTTCTTGTTGCTTCTTGCTCCTTTCATCTGCTTCCTTCCTGGTGGTTTCTCTGAAGATCTTCTTGCAAACCTCATAAACCCTAGGAACAACCAAGCATGATAATAATTAGGGTTTGATTAGTTCCCCATTTAGCTTTTACCTTTGTGTCATCTTTGAGTCTTCTTTTCTCATCTCATAATCAGGGACTAAACCCTAAAGGTTTTAAGGCTTTGTGATTAAGCTTATGCCTACATCCTTCTATTAGGATGGAGTGTATAACTTTAATCCTAAGTGTTAAACCCTTAATGTGTTTAAATCCTTCAATCAATCCATCTAATAATCATCAAGACATCAAGCTTGTAACTTGGGCCTTGCATCAGGGTTCTATTTCTTCCTCAATTGGTTAAGAAGGACTAACCCTAGTGTTAATGGACAAGTCCCCCTCAAGTTGTTTTACAAACCATAAAAATAATTTCTTCATCTTATCATTAATTAAAATCCATTTAATAAAGGCTTTGTTTTGTCATGAGGTTAATCCCTAATCATGGGTTAAGTTGAGGAGCCTTCCTCAGCTTAAATTTTCTCATCTATTATCCTTCTATTAGGATGGTGTAATGAGTCCATTAAATCCTTGATTATGGCTTAATCTCATTACTCAACACTAAACAAAAACAACAAAAATATCTAAATAATCACAAGTAGGTTAATGATCTTAATCCTACATCATGGTGATTAAGTGTGAGATGCTGACTTCACACTTAAGGTATTCTCATTACCCCTAATCAGAGGGAGGATGTGATGAGTTTACTAACCCATTGGTTTAGGCTTGAGTTCATTAACTTATGACAAACTTCAAAAGCAATAAAAGACTGAAAACACAAGAACAAACAATAATCGTCTCCTCTGGGATTCTTTTCTCATCACACTCATTCACAAACGAGAACTTGCTTCTTCCGTCTAATGCAAGGCAGTTTGCACCTGAGCCAGACAGGTCATACACTTGAGCATAGATAAGCAAGCAGTTCATCAGTCAATTTATCTTTCAGTCTCTTTGGGTCGAACTACGGTATTCTGACTTCCTCATTGCACGAGAGGATACGTAGGCATAACTTAATAGTTATCGAACAAAAGTCTCTGTATATTCCCCCCTCTTTCAGCTTTATTCTTTAGCCTCATAGTCTTGAGCTTTACACTCTTGTTCTTACACTGACACTTCACTTATACACTTCACATTTCTTTTACACTGACACTTGCATTCTTTCCAGCTTTAATACACAGATAGCACTGACACTACCCCTTTAAAACACAAATCTTTTGAGCGTGGATCCCGTCGAGTACGGCGGACAATCTGGGTGCTAATACCTTCCCAGGTTGTAACCAACCCCCTTTCTCAGTTTCTCTGGTTCGCAACCGTCTTATCCATCTTTTCTTAGGTTTATGCAGCATTACCTTTCCTTCGGGATAAAAATGCCTAGCTGGCGGCTCTTTCCTTCTGAGTTCACCCCTGTGTGTTCTTTCTCTTTTCGCCGACCGTTCGCGTCTGTACCCCTTTTGAGTTAGTGTCATTTGGTGGGAGCGACAGCTTGGCGACTCTGCTGGGGACCCTTATACTGTAACCAGGGCTTCTGGTTCTTTTGGTGGGTTCCTCCTAGCGCTTGTTTGATCTGTGTTTACTGGGGTGTTATGTGCTAATTGTGTTTATATATTTGCTTGTTTTATTTACTGCTTTATGTACAGTTATTTATTGCTTTCTTTATAGCTTTATACATCATACTGTCATATTGTCATCTGGCTGGATCTGGTTTCTGTTTTGGTGGGTGGGGTTCTATTGAGAGTATAAGGTCCTATACCTGGGACCTGAGTGACACCTAGGCTAGAGTGGTTCATGTTCTTTCCCATTCCATTTCGGTCTGGTGCGGGAATATGAAACACGGTTCAGATGTGGGTTTCTTCTTGAGAACTCTGTGCTACAGATTTCCTGTATTGCTAGGGCTATCTGGGAAGCCTGCTAAATTTGGATGACCTTTATTATGAACTTCAGAAACTGAGGTGAATTAGAGAAGGATCTTTTATGGTTATTGTAAACACTGTACCTCCGGGTTAGAAGTGTTTACACTTCTCATAACTGATCCAAGTCTGAGGATCCTTGTTTTAGAACACTACCTGTGAGGGGGTTGGGCTGTTTACAGGTTTGCAGGTACCATTGGCCACATCATACCCTGTTACTTTGTTTTGATTAAGAGTACTCCACTTTGGACAGTTCTTGTGATTTAACCCTGGACATGTGACTCTTTATTTGAGTCCCCCACCTTGGTTACTGGATTTCTGAACCTCCGTCTGGACTTCTTAAACATACATGGACTTATATCAAGGCAGTTAATCAGATCCAGCTTGATCACAAACCCTTGCATAATCATTTGCATGCTCATCATTGCATCATTTAACATTTTTTTATTTGTTTTTCAGGGTATCCACATTATACCTGGCTTGGTTTTGACCCCTTCATCTGCATAGACCTCTGTTCATCAGTTATCTGCTTCAACTATCTTCATCAGTTGCTTGCTTCAGCTACTTTTACCACCAGCTTCAGCCTATCAGTGGCTCATCTCCAGTATCAGTCTTCATCATCAGCACTTGTTTTCAGCTCTTCATCAACAGTCATGGCACCCAAGAAGAGCAACATTTCATACCATTTCTTTGAGCCTGTGCTGACAGGCATCAGGCAGGTCCAGGCACTTATCACTCCAGACCACATCCCACTATTCAGAGAGCATTATGGAGGCATCCTTGATATGGTTATGGACCTGGATCCTTCTCAGAGGAGTATGATCCACACCTGCTTACAGTTTTATGACCCTCCTTTGAGATGCTTCACTTTCCAGAACTTTCAGCTAGGACCTCTGCTGGAGGAGTTCTCATCATTGATTGGAGTACCTGTCAGAGGTGGTATCCCCTTCAACCCAGAGATGACTCCTCCCAGCAATGGAGAAGTGGCAAAAGCACTATACCTAGAGCCTGTTTTGATTGAGCAGAACATGACCACAAAAGCTGGGATCCCTGGATTGCACTTGGATTTCTTGATTTCTTAGGCCATCCTGAAGGCCTCCTTAGGAGAATGGAAGGCAGTTTGTGCATTGTTAGCCCTCAGCATATACGGGGTTATACTATTTGCAGATGAGCCCAAGTTTATCAGCAAGAATGCCATTCATCTTTTCCTTCTGAGGAACCCAGTACCCACATTGCTGGGGGATTTCTATTATTCTGTTCACCAAAGAAATGAGAAGCAGAGAGGAAAGTTGGTGAGATGCTGTGCTCCCCTATTTCATACCTGGCTGCTCAAACATTTACCTAAGACTGATTCCTTCCTGAATCCCCACCAACAGAAGAATTGGGCTAGAAGACTTATTGCTTTGACTTCAGATGACATCAGATGGTGTACCCAGAGCACCAAAGGCAGGGATATAATAACTAGCTGTGGGAAGTACCCCAATGTACCTCTAGTAGGAGTGAAGGGTTGCATCAACTACAATCCTTTGCTGTTTAAGAGACAATTGGGCTATGTTTTGGTTCACCCTCCTAGAGTACAAGACTTGGCTGAAACCCTGTATTGTGAGATAAAACCTAATCTAGCTGTTGTCAGACAAGCATCCTGGGCTTGGGACAACATCCAGACCAAGGGGATGGCCATTCTTGGAAGGTGCAATAATGTGGCTTCAGCTCAGTATTATGAATGGTCTCATGCTAGAGCTCAGATTTCTGGGATGCCTTTCACCATTGAGGATGCACCTGGACCATCCACAGTACCACCTCCAGCCACTGTCATCCTGGAAGAATTTGAGAAGCTAAAGGAAAGGAATGAGAATCTGTCTCAAGCTCTGAAGAAAACCCTCTGGGAGAGGAGTGATGGTCGTCTAGACATTGAGAGGTTGGAGAAGCTTAAGGTGGAACATCTGACCAAGATTGAGAAAGCAGAGGACTATATCAAGAAATCGAGAGCTGGGGAGCAAATTTTGAAGAATGCCTGTAAAGAGGCCAAGCTTCAGAAGGCTAGGACTGATCTCTATCTGCAAGAAAGTCAAGCTAGGTGGGTCAGGATCACTGAAGCTCGTACTCAAGAAGATAAGAGAACTCAAGCCAGGATTGAGCAGTTAGAGGCCAATGAAAAGAAGCAGCAGGAAGCATTGATGACAGCCCAGAAGGAGATTTCAGAGTTGAAGCTTAGGGCTGGTTTGAAGAGGTCAAAGGACCAGGACAGGCACAAGAAGCTGACCACTGCTATTGCCACTAGGAACCTCCTTATCAGGACTATTACAGAGCATCCGGCTGGTCCTGTAACTGAGGCACTTTTGAAGGAGGTTAAGGAGGATGAGTTTGGATTAGATGTTTGATTTCTTTGCTTGTTGTTCATTTCCGTTTCATGTACTTTTCTTTTATGTTGTATTTTGACCCCTCAGGGGCATGTGTTGTAAAAACAAGCTATGTATTATGCACCATTTGTAATATATATGTTAGTTTGTTTCCATTGGGTTTCTTTTCTCAAGCAACATCAAAGCATCTTCCTCGAGGTCTGGAAAGGTCAAAACCAAGCACCAAGCCGGATACCTTGGAAAATAAATAGGCATACTGCATTGCATACTAACTTTTGTTTTGTTTTGTAGGTTTTGTTTTTTATTTTGTTTGTTTCTAACTCTGTTGTGGTCCAGGAAATATTGCTCGCAGAAGAGTATTCCCCGTCAACCGTGCACACCGGTATCCTACTCGCAACAACCTTCCGGGTATTATAATGGAGCAAGTACAGCAAGACCTGACAGAGGTCAGAACCTAGATGGCTAATGAAATAGTGGAGATGAGGAACCAAATGACTCAGTTCATGAATGTAATGACTGGCCTGGCTCAGAGCCAAGAGAGATTAAGGGCATTAGTAGAAAGACAAACCCCCGAGGAGCCTCATCCTGGGACTGGAGGAAAAAGTAATAATGAGGGAGGTCAGCCTCATGTTAACCCACCAGTATTTGGACCTCATCTAGATCCAGAGGCCAACATCCCAAGGCATGTGCAAGGCAACACTGCTGCAGGCAGGATCTTGCAAGAAGACCCTCAAGAGGAGCAGTTTACTGTAATGGGAGCTGGGGATGAAGTTTATGATAGGAGGTTTGATGAAATTACTGAGAAGTTGAGATCTCTGGAGTCTCAAAATTCCCTGGGTTTTGATGTCATGGATATGGGGCTAGTGGATGGGGTAAGGATTCCCCACAATTTTAAACCCCCGTGCTTCGAGAAGTACAATGGAACTTCCTGTCCACGAACTCACTTACAGTCCTTCCTGGGAAGACTTAAAGCATACACCATGGATGAAAAACTGTGGATGTTTTACTTTGAAGACAATTTGACTGGGGCTTCAAGGGAGTGGTATTCACACTTGACCAGAGCTACTATCAGATGCTGGAAGGACCTAGCTGAGGCCTTCATCAGGCAGTACCAATACAATCTGGATATGGCTCCTAACAGGACCCTCTTGATGGGAATGTCTCAATCCTCCAGGGAAAGCTTCAGGGACTATGCCCAGAGGTGGAGACAGCTTGTTGCTGCTGTCCAGCCACCCATGTCGGAAAGAGAAATGGACGACATGTTCATGAATACCCTGCAAGGAACATATATTGATAGGCTAGCTGCCTTTTCTTCCACCAGTTTCGCTGACGTAGTCATAGCTGGAGAAAGAATTGAAAGCCTTCTGAAGATGGGTAAGATTTATGATAATGGTGCAAGTTCGTCCAGTAACTCCAGGAAGCCTTTTGTGGGACCTAGAAGGACCGGTGAGACAAATTCCATTCATGCCAACAGAAGTAGACCTCAGTACGTCCACAGATCAGTAGCAGCTGTTACTATTCCAGCTCCGATTCCTCAGCAACCAACATATCAACAACCACAACAACCCCACTATCAACAACAAGTTCAGTATCCGCCACAGAGAGCCTACAACAACAATAACAACAATCAACAACAAAGACCCTTTCAGCAAAGACCATCACAGGCAAATAGGGTGATTGACCCCATCCCTATGCCTTATGCAGCCTTATTGCCACAACTCCTGAAACTCAACTTGGTTGAATTAAGGACATTGGCACCACCAGATCCCTCTAATCTCCCAAGAAATTATGATGTCAACGCCAGATGTGCTTTCCATTCCAATGCACCCGGCCACAACACTGAGAAGTGCAGGGCCTTGCAAATGAAAGTCCAAGACCTGGTGGATTCTAAAGCCCTCAACTTTGCACCCCCTCCAAGTGTCACCAAGAATCCCATGCCCAATCACGGAGGACCAAGAATTAATGCCATTGAGGAAGACAAGCCATCTTTCTTAATCACCAGTGTTGGACAGATTCGGACACCTCTGGTCGAAATTAAAGCTCAGCTCCTAGAGTGTCAGATGTTCCCCGGGTGTGAGCTCGGTTGTGGGTATTGCAACATTTCGGTCAATGGGTGTGATAATTTGAGAAGCGGCATAGATGGTCTTATCAAAAGTGGTATACTTCAGATCTCAACAACGGTGCCTACAAATCCAGCAAATCCTTTGACGACAATTCCTGATTCTTCTACAACAACAGCAACAATCATTCCAACCGATTCATCAATATCATCAACAATGGCTTCATCTATCACTTCAACAAATCAAATGTCAACTACCCTTTCTTCTACAACATCAACATCCATTTATTCAGCAGAATCTTCTACAATGCCAACAGAAATTAATGAAGATGTCTCAGCAGTCACCATTTACTATGATCCATCAGATGTTCCTCCAAACAACAACTTTCAGCAACAAACAGTGGCACCTCCTGCCAGGTCACTAGTCACCATTTACTACGATCCGCACACCGTTATAGTACCCTCCTCTGCAGCGGTCAGTCCAATTACCATCACGGTGCCTGGACCCGTTCCATATGAAAGCAGTAATGCCCTACCTTGGCATTATGGCTATGATCTTTACTGCAATGGAGAGAAAATCACTTTGGATTCTTCAACCTCTTCTCCACAAATTGATAATGTTGGGGGAGGCGGAGGCTTCACCAGAAGCGGACGCCTTTTTGCCTCACAATTGCAAAGACCCAATGCTGAGGCCGAAGCTGCTGCCAAAGCAAAGGGAAAGAGTGTGATATCTGAAGAGCCGATTATCAAAGAAACTCAGAAGACATCTTTTGAACAAGATGTAGACGAGTTTATGAGGATTATAAAGAGAAGTGATTACAAAGTGGTGGATCAGCTTCACCAAACTCCCTCAAAGATCTCCATATTATCCCTGTTGATGTGTTCTGAGGCTCACAGGAATGCATTACTGAAAGTCCTGCACGCAGCATACGTGCCGGAGGAGATTACTGTTAATCAGCTAGAAACTGTGGTGGCAAATGTCAACACCAGTCATGGACTGGGCTTCACCAATGCTGACTTACCAACTGAGGGGCGTAACCACAACAAGGCTTTACATATCACCTTGGAATGCAAAGGTGCTGTTCTATCTCACGTGCTGGTGGAAACTGGGTCTTCACTCAATGTTTTGCCAAAGAAAGCCTTAGTGAAGCTGGAGTATGATGGCTTAGCATTGCGTCCAAGTAATTTGGTGGTGAGAGCATTTGATGGCTCTAAAAGATCAGTGCTTGGGGAGATTGATTTGCCTGTGATGATTGGCCCGCAAACCTTCAAAATTACCTTCTATGTGATGGACATTCAGCCGGCCTACAACTGTCTGTTGGGTAGACCCTGGATCCATGCCGCTGGCGCTGTTACGTCTACCCTTCACCAGAAGCTGAAATTCGAATGGGAAGGCCAGATCATCACCATCTGTGGTGAAGAAGACATCTTTGTTAGCCATCTGGCTACGTATAAGTATATTGAGATGGATGGAGAGATCCATGAAACCATGAGCCAGGGGTTTGAGGCCCTGAACATTAATGAAGCATCTGCTGTACTGGGAACCTCCATGACGTCTTATCAGCAAGCCAGGAAGGTTGTTGAAGAGGGTACTGCCCAAGGCTGGGGCAAACTGGTGCCCGTGGAGAAGAAGGAGGACAGATTTGGGTTGGGTTACAGACCAGCTCAACAAGATCAATCAGAGGCTGCCAAGAAGCCCAGTTTTGTCAGCGGGGGAATGCTCACCCCGGATGCAGTGAACAACTTGGAAGACGAGGAAGAAAGCGACCGCAACCTGGAGAGCTGGATACGTCCAAGGATCCCAGGGAGCCAAGTCCTTAACTGGTCTTCCCAGGAAATTATAAGGGTTACTCCCGCAGAGTAATTATTATTTCCTGTATTTTTAAGCATGCATCAAGTCTTGCATCTTGCCCAAGATGACAAGACTCATTTTGCAATCGGGCCATCTTGTAATTTTGTGCAAATGGATTAATCAATGAATATCGGACATCTTTTGCAAATGAGTCTTTTCCTTTTCCGCTCACTGTTTTTCATTTTTCTTTTTGTACAAAAATAAAATGGCAATGTTTTCCAAAATGACAACTTCATTTCACTTTTTATAAACAAGATTAAAATTGATCACTAAAATGAACAATCTAAACCCTTGCAGAAAGTGCCTTTCAGACTGCACCGACAACGACACTGCTATGACTTCGTATGACTTTGACAATCCAATCAATCAAGCTGATGAAGGGGTTGAAGAAGATTATGAGCTTCCTGAAGAGCTAGCCAGGTTGTTAAGACAAGAGGAGAAAGTTATCACTCCTCATCAGGAGGAGGTCGAAACGATTAATCTTGGTACGGAGGAAGACATAAAAGAAGTTAAGATCGGGGCCTGCCTACAAGACTCAGTGAAGGGACAACTGATTGATATGCTTCGGGAGTATGTGGATGTCTTTGCTTGGTCTTATCAGGATATGCCAGGGTTGGACACCGATATTGTCATGTACAAGCTGCCTTTAAAAGAAGATTACCCGCCAGTAAAACAGAAGTTGCGCCGTACTCGCCCAGATATGGAAATGAAGATTAAAGAAGAGGTACAAAAACAGTGGGACACCGGTTTCCTTGCTGTGACTAGCTATCCGCCGTGGGTTGCTAATATTGTACCTGTGCCTAAGAAAGATGGCAAGGTGAGGATGTGTGTGGACTACCGGGATCTGAACAGAGCCAGCCCGAAAGATGATTTCCCTTTACCTCACATTGATGTATTGGTTGATAATACGGCTCAGTTCTCGGTATTCTCCTTCATGGATGGATTTTCAGGATACAACCAGATCAAGATGTCACCTGAAGACATGGAGAAGACAACTTTCATCACACCCTGGGGCACGTTCTGTTATAAGGTGATGCCATTCAGACTGAAGAATGCTGGTGCAACTTATCAACGGGCTATGGTAACACTATTCCACGACATGATCCATAAAGAAATTGAATGTTATGTGGATGACATGATTGCCAAGTCCCTCACAGAAGAAGACCACCTGATAAATCTATTGAAGTTATTCAAGCGTCTGAGGAAGTACCAATTGAAGTTAAACCCCAACAAATGCACATTCGGGGTGCGATCCGGTAAACTGCTGGGATTTATTGTAAGCGAGAAAGGGATTGAAGTTGACCCTGATAAAGTTAAAGCCATTCAAGAAATGCCAGCACCAAAGACAGAAAAGGAAGTTCGAGGTTTTCTAGGTAGACTGAACTATATTTCAAGGTTCATATCTCACCTTACCACAACCTGCGAGCCTTTGTTCAAACTGTTAAAAAAAGAACAAACGGTCAGGTGGAACGAAGACTGCCAGAGGACTTTTGACAAAATCAAGGAATATTTACAAGAGCCTCCGATCCTTATGCCTCCGGTCGAAGGAAGACCTCTAATAATGTACTTGACAGTATTAGAAGAGTCAATGGGGTGTGTGCTGGGCCAGCATGACGAGTCTGGTCGAAAAGAGTATGCAATTTACTACCTAAGCAAAAAGTTTACCGACTGTGAACAACGTTATTCACTGCTCGAGAAAACTTGATGTGCTTTAGCGTGGGCTGCTCGCCGACTGAGACAGTATATGTTGACCCACACTACCTTATTGATCTCAAAGATGGACCCAATCAAGTATATCTTTGAGAAGCCAGCACTTACCGAACGGGTTGCAAGATGGCAAATGATCCTAACAGAGTATGATATTCAATACACATCTCAGAAAGCCATCAAGGGCAGTGTACTGTCTGATTATCTTGCTGAGCAACCTATTGATGATTATCAGCCTATGAGATTTGGCTTCCCTGATGAAGACATCATGTTCATAAAAGCGAAAGATCATGAAGAGCCTGTTCACACTGAAGGGCCTGACCCAGAAGAAGAATGGACTATGATGTTTGATGGGGCTGTTAATATGAATGGTCGTGGTGTTGGTGCAGTACTCATTACACCTAAGGGGGTTCACATGCCTTTCTCGGCAAAACTCACCTTCAATTGCACTAACAACGAAGCTGAATACGAAGCCTGTATTATGGGTCTTGAGGAAGCTATTGACCTCAGGATCAAGACTTTGACTGTGTTCGGAGATTCGGCTCTGGTAGTTAATCAAACCAACGGCAAATGGTACACCCACCAGGATCATCTGATACCTTACAGGGACTATACAAGGAGGTTATTGACTTTCTTCACAACGGTCAAGCTTGAGTATATCCCTCGGGACGAGAATCAGTTTGCAGATGCTCTGGCTACCATTTCATCCATGATCAAAGTTCAAGCTGCCAACTTTGTACCTCGGATTTCAGTGTCTAGACTTGACAGACCATCATATGTATTTGTAGAAGACGTTATAAAAGATGATAAGCCTTGGTTCCATGATATCAAATGCTTCTTGGAGGATCAAACATACCCACCTGGGACATCTTCCAATGACAAGAAGACATTAAGAAGGCTAGTTGGTAGTTTCTTTCTGAATGCTGACGGTTCCTTGTACAAGAGAAACTTTGATATGGTACTTCTCCGGTGCGTTGATAGAACAGAAGCAGACTTGTTGATGCACGAAGTGCACGAAGGATCTTTTGGTACCCATGCAGGAGGGCATGCCATGGCCAAGAAGTTACTAAGATCAGGTTATTACTGGATCACAATAGACGCCGACTGTTGTGCCTATGCCAGAAAATGCCATAAATGCCAGATTTACGCGGATAAAGTGCATGTGCCTCCCAATCCTCTGAATGTGATGTCTTCACCCTGGCCCTTTGCTATGTGGGGCATTGATATGATTGGCAAGATTGAACCGACTGCTTCAAATGGCCACAGATTCATCCTGGTAGCCATTGACTATTTTACCAAGTGGGTTGAAGCAGCTTCCTATGCAAATGTTACAAGGCAAGTGGTAGCCCGATTTCTGAAGAGAGACATCATCTGTCGGTATGGAGTTCCCGAGTGAATCATTACTGACAATGGTTCCAACTTAAACAACAAAATGATGGCAGAGCTATGCCGGGACTTCAAGATCCAACACCACAATTCTTCTCCTTACAGGCCAAAGATGAATAGCGCTGTTGAGGCAGCTAATAAGAATATCAAGAAGATTGTGCAGAAGATGGTAGTCACCTATAAAGACTGGAACGAAATGCTACCATTTGCCTTGCATGGGTACCATACGTCGATCAGAACATCTACTGGGGCAACACCGTATCAGCTTGTGTATGGTATGGAGGCAGTCCTACCAGTTGAAGTTGAATTACCCTCCCTGCGAGTACTGATGGATGTTAAACTGAATGAAGCAGAGTGGGTCCGATCCCGATACGAACAACTGAATCTGATTGAAGAGAAGAGATTAGCTGCAATCTGTCATGGGCAGCTGTATCAGAAAAGAATGAAGAAAGCCTTCGATCAGAAAGTCAGGCTCCGAGAATACCAAGTAGGAGATCTTGTGCTAAAAAGACTCCTCCCTCCTCATACAGACCACAGGGGCAAGTGGACTCCGAACTATGAAGGGCCATTCGTAGTAAAGAAAGTTTTCTCTGGTGGAGCACTGATGCTCAGCACTATGGATGGCGAAGACTTCCCGTCCCTTGTGAATTCAGATGTAGTCAAAAAATACTTCGCATAAAATGACCCGCTGGACATAAAAACAGAATGTAAGTCCAGGAAAAAATAGGGCATCCCGGCGAGTCAAAAACAGAATAAAAGACTCGGGCAAAAATAAGGGAAAATAAAAAAAAATGCACACCCGCTGAGTCGAAAAGCCGCATTGGACGACTCAGGCAAAAAAGGGTATCCCGATGGATTGAAACCCCGAAAGGGCGATCCATGCAAAATAAGGGAATAAGCGAACAACTGTATTCTGAATTCATCTGTATCACTTACGACTTGGTAAGCTTCGAAAGGATCAAGCTTCTTTCAGAATCAGCCTTCTTCAGAAAGCAAGACGAGAAGAACGTCAAATGTCATACGAGTCATAGCAAAAGGGAAGCTTCTTGAAGCGTCATCAACATTGCCAACATCTTTTGTTTCTCAATTTGTAACAATCTCCTCATTTTAGGGGATTTGTTTCTTCGACTGTATCTTGCCAATTCAGGGCACACGAATTAATAAAATCAGATTTTCAGTCATGTTTCGTCTCGTACATTTTATTTTCATTTGCAAAAATGTCCGATGTCTTTAAGATACTGATTGCATAAATACAAATGCTTCTCTTCTAAAAATACGTGCTTGCAGGAAATATTACTCACTCCCAGGAGTGTCTAAACTCTTATGATGGAATCTGGTAAGGGATACCTCGGAATTACTTGAGCGTTTCTCCGTCTTTTCAGGATTGCAGGTATTCAAAGCACAACATGGGGCATGAAAGCTTCATCCCAACAAGCTGGCAAATCATTATCTACTCAGCCTATTTCACAAATAGCACCGGAGGTGCTTTCTCCCCAGCTGAGTTGCCATTTATTATTCCTCCTCGGCCAAGTACAAGAGCCAGGGAACCGTCTCCCCACAGAGTGTCAACCTCTATCCGGCAAAGCAGTACCCGAGGACCTCACGACAGAGTGGCGAAAGCTTCTACAAACCCCAGCTGGGTCCCCATTTACAAGGATAGGTCTATCAGTGACCTATTCCCCCAAGCAGAGTCATACATGACAAATCTACCAGTGATCTCATCCCCAGCTGGGATATTCTTCAAACAGATCAACCAGAAATCTCCACAGCAGCGGGATCCGAATCCCGGATCGTTATCTTTGCATAATCATAGCATTCACATCATATCTCCCCACAGAGCGTAGCATTCCGTCTAATACGGAGCATTACGGCAAAAATCAAACATATTGCATAATCATAAGCCATGTTTTGTATCAGTTTACTTGTAAATACTGACAATCCATCAACAATATACAGAAAACTCCCCAGATTCCCCGGCAGAGAGCCAAGGCCTCTTCATTAAAGATACAGATACTTCCTGACACCCGTCCGTGTCATACCCCCAGCAGAAAGCCAAAGCGTCCCCTTTGCACTCACCATACATACCAATTCCTTGACACCCGTCCGTGTCACCTTCCCCAACATAGTTACCTAAATGCTTTGTAGATCATATATTTGTTTATAATACACTTTTTCAGACACCCGTCCGTGTCATGCTCTCCTCAGCAAGATAAACACTCGTCCGTGTCTCGCTCTTTACTCATACAAATACTCGTCCGTATCTTGTATACACCACTCAAATCCCCTCAGATTCGACACTCGTCCGTGTTCTCTGTTAACCAGTTGATACTCGTCCGTATCATCATCTCAGAACATGCGTCAAGCGTTTGTTTCTACCTGATACTCGTCCGTATCATAGTCTTAAGGATGCTCGTTCGCATCTTTGATCCATACGCAATGTCAGTTACTGCTACCTCTTTTTAGAATTTAGACGCTCGTCTGTGCCTATTATTCCCCAGAAGAGTCCCTTCAGATCCGACACTCATCTGTGTTCTTTGTTAACTGGTTGATACTCGTCTGTATCATCATCTCTGAACATGTGTCAGTGTTTGTTTCTACCTGGTACCCGTTCGTATCATAGTCTTAAGGATGCTCGTCCGCGTCTTTAATCTATACACCGTGTCAAACACGTATACCTCTCATTTCCTGGATGTAGACACTCGTCCGTGTTTACTTTTTCCCCAGCGAAGTCCCCAACAAAACTTGCTAAACTATTTCCTTCTTATCCTACATTCGTCCTATGTCGTGGTATTTTCAGCAGCCGTCCCCTGCTAGGTGATCGTCCTTCACCTCTTGATGATCGTCCTTCATCATTTTATCCGATGGTCGTCCCCATCGTTGATCTTGTTATCTGACATTCGTCTTATGTCATGATAAACCCCGAGAGCAGCCGTACCCTGCTAGGTGATCGTCCTTCACCTCTTGATGATTGTCCATCATCATGCTTATCCGATGGCCGTCCCCATCGTCGAACTTGTTATCCGACATTCGTCCTATGTCGTGATACTTCCGGCAGCCGTACCCTGCCAGGTGATCGTCCTTCACCTTAGATGATCGTCCCTCATCTTCTCCCCAACAGAGCAGCCGTCCCCTGCTAGGTGATCGTCCTTCACCTTTGATGACTGTACCTCATCATTCATTTCATTTACCTATAATCCCCAGAGAGTCTTATGGCTTTATTTGATGGCCGTCCCCATCATAATCTCTTATATCCCCAGCATGTCGGCCGTCCCCGCCATTGTTTTATCCCCAGCAGTCGTCCTCTGCTCGGCGGTCGTCCTCCGTCGCTCGCACTTTATAATCATACTTCATTTTCCTTTACAATCTATATCCCTTTTCTTCTTCATTCTGTGAGTGCAAATTTTGGACTGTCTTTTGGTATTCAACCACAAGTTATCTTGTTTGCCTGTTAAGCCGTTGCTTACATCCTACACAACTAACTCATGTTTGAATAGGGGCAGCTGTAAACACCCCAAATTTGCCCTCACCCATTCACACCATGGCTTGTGATCTCTTCATATGCATAAGTTCAATCATAGCATCTCATATTGCATTTGTGATTCACTACATTGCTTCTAAGTCATCTGCATCTAGGGTTTGTGATCTGAGCTATCCAAGAGCCATTAGAGCTACTCCAAAGGTCTCCAATCACTTCAAAGGGGTCCATGTATGTTCAAGCATCATATTATATCCCCACAAAGTCAAGAAAGCCCAAAGAATCACAAGAACTGAGAATGGCATGGAAGCAGAGCCAGGTTTAACTGCACAGATGACCTAGAATTAGGGTTTTGGTTTCAGAGGCCATAACTCCAAAGTTTTTGGTCATTCTTGTTTCTATTGGTCTCTATATGTTATGGGGATCATGAATATCAATTTTCATGAAGAAATTCCATGGGGAAGGCATCCAACCAAGAGTTGACTTCTTGAGCAAGTCAGTGCAAAATCAGGGCATCCGAGACCCCCAATGACCCAACCAAAGGGTGTTCTTCATCATTTTGAATATGTATGATCTTTATTTGATCATAGAAGATGTTAGAAGTTCACAAAATTGAAGAATTTCAAGCCGTTTGCAAAGTTGCCTTTTTGGGAAAATGACTTGTAATGGAAACTTGCCATTTTGGGAAACTTTTTCAACCCTTTCTTTTTTATTCAAAAATGCTTCAAATGAGAAAACTTTGGTCATGAAAGTTGTAGAATGGATCATTCCCTTTTCAAAAAGTACAAGAACTCATTCTAATTCATTTTGGATCAAAATTTATGGCTTGTCAAAGTTGGACAAAATCACATAATTTCAAGTTATGTACCAAAGAGGCAAAGTTGCAAAACCTCTTGCCAAGGCAAAATGAGACCTCAAAGTGACTTCTAATCTTTGTACAACATAAACCAATGCCTAAAATTCAGAATGCACCAAGAGTTTGTCCATTTTCATGACTTGTGCTTCAAGTAATCACAAAAGGGCCCAAAAGTCACAAAGTTGCAAAACCCATGACAAACCCTAATCCACTTGCTGCATTGCTTCTAAACCATTTCCATGGTTCTCCCTAAACTCAGCTGAGCCAAACCATGCCCCTATCACAGCCTTACACTTGCCCATACCTCAAGTACACCTAGACTTGACGTTTTGCAAAAAACACCCATACCAATCCCACAGTGCCACACCAACTTCTCTGACCCATCCAAATGTGATAAGTGGACCAAAAGGAACTCAACACAGCACACACACAAGCCTGAAGCATTCTCCAAGCCATAGCTCAAAGTTTTCACCTCTTATGCATTTTCATTCGAAACACATTCCACAAGACACAAACACCAAAACAAACTTCATAGAACATCTCAGCATGTTCCACTGATCATCCCTGACCCTTCACCTTGCCCTGAAACCCCCTAAAACTGAAACACGATTCCTTCCCCTCTCTGAACAGAACCTCTTCAAACTCACAAATCAGCCACTCTAAACTCCAACCAAGCTTCATAACTTCATCAAGAGGATCATTGGGGCCATTTTGAAGCAAAGAGGCAAGCAGAAAGCTCCTGGACTGAAAGCTCAATCTCAGGTAACATGATGAACAAATTTTCCAGAACCTTGATTTCTTGTTAGAATGTTGTTCTACATGTTGCCCTGATCATGGGGATATATTTATTTTTGAAAATGAGCCAGAAACAAGCATGTTGTGATGTTCTGAAACTTTGCCTGTGAATATGTTTTGCTTCAATTCTCCTTGCTCATGCTTGATAAATGATGTTTGATGATGGATTTGAGTTTAGTTTTGATAGGAGAATGTTTTTGGGCAATTAATTTGGGTTGGGGTGGCCTGTAGTGGAAGCTAGGTTTTTGGTTTCGCCGGGGAAGACGACCGGAACACTGTTCCGGTCGCCTGAATGTGTTTAGCCCTAATTGTGTCATTAATGAAACTTTGAATGTGGACCGTAGATGCGTTTGACTGGGGTTGACTCCCGCGCGTGTGTGTGGCCTGGATTTGTCATTAAAACCCTAACCTTTGATTAATTAATTAAAATCAGTTTAATTAAATCATAAAACAGAATTAGCCAGATTTGAATCTGGGCCTTTGGATCTAGCGCGCAGTCAACCAGTCCAAACCCAGATCAAATCCTGGCCCTCCCCTTTGCATACTTTCATTTATTTTTATTTTTATTTCATTTAATTTGATTTATCTTTTACATTTTATTTAAAATAGCAAAAATCATTTAAAAATTATGAAATTTTTTGTCAAAGATTTCATTAATTTTTAAAACCCAAAAATATTTTTATTTTCATTTTTTGCATTAAAAATTATTTTTAAATCATTTAAATGTTTATTTTTAATTAGTTAATGGAAATTAATTAATTAAAAATACATTTAGGTATTTAAAAATCACCAAAAAATTCACATAGCATTTAGAAACATTTAGAAACATTTTTCAACCCTCAAACCAAATTTCTTTTTTGTTCTTGATGCCTTTTGATCATTTTCATTGGATTTAATTTCATTTGAAGGAAATATTTTGTTTCAAACTTCAAAAATTTCTTTCTGCCTAACCTTTGAGAGTTGAATGATGATTCTTCTTGCATTGGACTCTTCATAGCATGTAGTTTATAGGATAAATTTGACTTGATTTGATCTTGCATTTTCAATTTGTTTAGCATTTTTCTTGATAAGGTATCCAAAAACCCTAGCAATCTTAGGAAATTCATAACTTTCACTAGGTTAAGAGTTGGATCCTCTCCTTTGGGCAGTGAGTTTGTATAGGTCTAGGGTATCTTTGATTTGCATTTTCAATTTTTTATCATGTCATATGCTTCTGATTTTGAATTTTGTTTGGTGTGTTGATCATAAACCCTAATTTGTGCCTTCCTTTGCATCCATCTTCCATTTGTTTGCATACCATGACTTGCCATGACATTTTGTGTATCCACATGATTCATAATACATCTTAGGACATATTAGAACCATGTTTGATCATTGCATCTTTCATTTGCCATGTTGTATGTCCATTGCATTCCATAACTTTTCATGTGCATTCATGTTTCAAAGCATGCTTCATTTGCATCTTTATGTTTGTTTGATCATTCTCATGCCTTGCCTCATGTTTGTATCATCTCTTAGCATCATTCACATCATGTTTATGCCTCTGGTTTTGGTTTGTATCATGACATTTCATCTCATTTGCATTGCATTTCATTTCTTTGGCTAACTTTTCAGGTGGTAAGTTGTTTTGAGAAGTGAATTTGCCTTCACTTCTCACAATCTCTTTTCATCTCTTTCATACTCTCTTTGCTGCATTTTGTATGTGTATTGGAGTGGGCTTGCTCATTCATGTTCATCTTACTTTCTCCCTTCAAGCAACTTGTCTTCTTAAGTGAAGCAAGTTGTTTTGCTTCTTGTTGCTTCTTGCTCCTTTCATCTGCTTCCTTCCTGGTGGTTTCTCTGAAGATCTTCTTGCAAACCTCATAAACCCTAGGAACAACCAAGCATGATAATAATTAGGGTTTGATTAGTTCCCCATTTAGCTTTTACCTTTGTGTCATCTTTGAGTCTTCTTTTCTCATCTCATAATCAGGGACTAAACCCTAAAGGTTTTAAGGCTTTGTGATTAAGCTTATGCCTACATCCTTCTATTAGGATGGAGTGTATAACTTTAATCCTAAGTGTTAAACCCTTAATGTGTTTAAATCCTTCAATCAATCCATCTAATAATCATCAAGACATCAAGCTTGTAACTTGGGCCTTGCATCAGGGTTCTATTTCTTCCTCAATTGGTTAAGAAGGACTAACCCTAGTGTTAATGGACAAGTCCCCCTCAAGTTGTTTTACAAACCATAAAAATAATTTCTTCATCTTATCATTAATTAAAATCCATTTAATAAAGGCTTTGTTTTGTCATGAGGTTAATCCCTAATCATGGGTTAAGTTGAGGAGCCTTCCTCAGCTTAAATTTTCTCATCTATTATCCTTCTATTAGGATGGTGTAATGAGTCCATTAAATCCTTGATTATGGCTTAATCTCATTACTCAACACTAAACAAAAACAACAAAAATATCTAAATAATCACAAGTAGGTTAATGATCTTAATCCTACATCATGGTGATTAAGTGTGAGATGCTGACTTCACACTTAAGGTATTCTCATTACCCCTAATCAGAGGGAGGATGTGATGAGTTTACTAACCCATTGGTTTAGGCTTGAGTTCATTAACTTATGACAAACTTCAAAAGCAATAAAAGACTGAAAACACAAGAACAAACAATAATCGTCTCCTCCGGGATTCTTTTCTCATCACACTCATGCACAAACGAGAACTTGCTTCTTCCGTCTAATGCAAGACAGTTTGCACCTGAGCCAGACAGGTCATACACTTGAGCATAGATAAGCAAGCAGTTCATCAGTCAATTTATCTTTCAGTCTCTTTGGATCGAACTACGGTATTCTGACTTCCTCATTGCACGAGAGGATACGTAGGCATAACTTAACAGTTATCGAACAAAAGTCTCTGTATATTCCCCCCTCTTTCAGCTTTATTCTTTAGCCTCATAGTCTTGAGCTTTACACTCTTGTTCTTACACTGACACTTCACTTATACACTTCACATTTCTTTTACACTGACACTTGCATTCTTTCCAGCTTTAATACACAGATAGAACTGACACTACCCCTTTAAAACACAAATCTTTTGAGCGTGGATCCCGTCGAGTACGGCGGACAATCTGGGTGCTAATACCTTCCCAGGTTGTAACCAACCCCCTTTCTCAGTTTCTCTGGTTCGCAACCGTCTTATCCATCTTTTCTTAGGTTTATGCAGCATTACCTTTCCTTCGGGATAAAAATGCCTAGCTGGCGACTCTTTCCTTCTGAGTTCACCCCTGTGTGTTCTCTCTCCTTTCGCCGACCGTTCGCGTCTGTACCCCTTTCTGACCCTGTGTCATCAGGTGGGAGCGACACTAACCTTTAATGAAAATGCAATCATTTAGATTGATATAGAAACTTATAATCTAAAAATTAAGATGTATTTGAAAACCAACTTATATCAATCAATGTTTTCTGAATTGCATGCATCTCATTTTGCACATTTTATATTCCATAACACATAATATATGGTTCAATGGTTACTTTTCTTCAATACATTGATATCTACAATTCTACTTTATCCCATCGTCGTCAGTTATCACTGTGATTGATAAGATCATGATTGTTATGATGATAAGTCATCATGACAATCACAATGATAAACAACGATGATGACGTAAATTATAATAAAAGATATCGATGTATTGAAGGAATCCGACCATTGAACCATATATGTGTTAAAGAATATAAAATATGTACGACGAAATGCATATAATTCAGAATACAATGGTGTGTTTAAGTTGGTTTCCAATAATAGTTTAATTTTCAGATTATATAGTTTTTTTTTATCAATTTTAATGGTTGTATTTCTTTAGTGAAGTGTATGGTAAAATAAGCAATATACATTGGTATATAATAAACTATGAGAATGTTCCACAACTGTTGTTAAGCATAACCGTTGTGATATTTAATATATATCACAATGGTTGTTATACATAACTGTTGTAATATACCGTGTTCGTCTGTGTGATTATATGTTTTTTCCAACCGTTGTTAAATGAGTTTTCCGTAGTAGTGGTGAAATCTTAAACTAAGTTAAAAGATTAAAAGATGCATTAAGCCAATAATTTTTAAGCTACCATATCATAAATTTCCCAGAAAGCAATTTTCCTTGTGCATTCGTATTTCATTTTTGAATCCCTGATTATTTTTTAACCGTCTGATAAACTTGTTATTTGTGGGCTGCTTAAGATCACATTTAGTGGTTCAAATGACACCTTTAGAGGCACTTACCTCAACTCACTTTGATGAGACCTAAAAAAAGAATATAAATTATCAAAAATATTACCAATGAGTTGTTCCAGAGAAGTTTGCATAAGCAAACAGTAGCATATCATCTACAAAGACACAAGTGAGACACTTTAGGACCATCAAAAGCTATAAGTAGAGAATGCTAATGACCCTCATAAGAGATTATCAATCAAATCACCAAGTTATTCCATGCAAAGAACAAAAATATTGGGAGATAAATGATCCATTGTCGGAGGCCACAATAAGTTTTAAAGTTTTTAGTCATACTCCCATTTCATAGAAAAGAGACAAAGTAGATGAAATATTGCTAGAAGATCAAAAAGTTGATTCTAGAAGAAAATCCAAAGTAAAGAGGATGACACTGAGAAAATCTCAACCCAGTTTGTCATTAGTCTCCTCAAGATCAATCTTATAAATAAGATCGTCTTGTTTCTCCTTAGATTGTATCTCTACTTGGAATGAAATTATTTTGCAAGAGAATCACGATCTCAATAAACATTAGCCTAAAAAGAATCACCAAAAGTTTTTAGACCAACTTACAAGTCATATTACACAAGCTAATTGGTTAAAATTCTTTGAAAGTATGTGAATTATCTACTTTCAAAATCAAGATCATAATAGACTAATAGTTTAAACATGTTTGGGAACATTGTGATTTTCTCCAGTTTAAAAAGAAAAAAACTTCAAAACTGTAACTTTTGGTCAAAAGGGGACGGTTTTGTTATGCCCACAGTTTTAAAACTGTTGTTGAAAGAGAGTAAACTACGATTTTTGTAAAACTTGCCAATGCGCAAGAAATTGTCGTTTAATAACCTTAAAGCAACGGTTTTCAGGCCGTTCACTACTAAAAATAAGACATTTGATTAAATGATTTTACATCAACATTTATTATAACTGATGTAAAAAATAACGCGGTGGCAGTTTCGTAATTAATAAAAGAAATTGTTATAAGGGATTTTACATCGGGTATTGGTTAAAACTGATGTAAAAAATAACGCGGTGGCAGTTTTGTAAATAATAAAAAATTCATATAAAGCCTTTTACATCGGTTTGCTAAAAACCGATTTAAAAAACCATATAAAAAATCAAAAACTGTATAATTTTTTTGGAAATAATGCATATTGACCTATTACATCGGTTCATGCCATAATCGATGTAAAAAACAATATGAAAATTTTTAAAAATTAACTACAGGACCTATTACATCTGGTAATATACTAACCGATATAAAAAACTGTATAACTGCAGGACCTATTACATCGGTGCATGCCATACCCGATGTAAAAAACAATATGAAAAAATTTAAAAATTTCTTAATAATATATTACATCGGTTAGTGAAATAACCGATTTAAAAAACTGAAATTTTTTTTTCGAAAAAACTGAAATAATCTATTACTTTGGTTAGTAAAATAACCGATTTAAAAAGTTGTCTAAAAAAATTTCAAAAATTATTAAAAATAAGGTTTTTAAATATATTAAGGGCTATTACATCAGGTTTTAATGGGTCAACCAATCCACCAATGTGAAATCCAATCCAAAAATAAGTAAAACCCTAAACACAAAAACATAAACGCATTTAATGTATCTTCTTCCAAACTCTCTCTGCTTCTTCTTCCAAACATAACACATTTACTGTATCTTCTTCCAAACACCCTCCACCGCCGACGCCCTCCACCATCCACCCTCCACCGACGACTGCACACCTGTTATGCCGCCTCCACCCTCCACCGTGCAACGCCAACTGCACCCTGTTACGCCGCATCACACCTTACGCCGCCTCCACCCTCCACGAACGCAGCCGCCCTCCGCAACGAACGCACCACATGCAACCGAACCGACGTCGCCGAGACACTTAACGCCACCTCCACCCTCCACGAACGCAGCCGCCCTCCGCAACGAACGCAACCGCCCTCCTCCAACGGACACAGAACTAAGGTTTGAAATAATGATTTTTTTCTTTAATTTCAATATATATATATATATATTATTTATTTTTTGTTTAATTTCAATATATATATATATATATATATATATATATATATATATATATATATAGTTTTATATTTGTTTTTAGCCATGTTTATTTTCTACATGTTGTGATGCTATTGTTTATCGTAGAATTTGTGTGTCGACGAGAACTTCTGCATCGTCACCCGTGAGTCATCCGGCTGGCCACACGATATTGCAGGTTCTTTTTTAATTTTTTATAACTTCTCACTTCTTCTTTATACATGTCACGTGTTTGCACGTTGAGACTTTTGCATTCTTTCTAATGTCCAAGAGAGCGACTATTGTAGGCGTCTAAATTATTTAACTGATCTGTATGCATTAATTTCGGAACATAGGTATGAATCGTAGTTGGATAAAAGCTAATCGATTAAGTGTTGAGTACGAACATGAAATGAAGGAATTTCTACAGTTTGCTGAAAGCAATGCTAAAAAATCTTCCTCTTCCTAAAAGTAATGGTGAAAAAAAGTGTTGATGTGTTTTTTCTCTGTCCATGTGTTCGTTGTGTAAATCGCGAACCAAAACTTAATAAGAAGGCAATCATGGATCATCTAATTTGTCATGGGATTTGTCAAAGTTATACACAATGGATATGACACGGTGAGGTAGTAGAAAAGTCAAATGTGTCCCAAAAAGATAATATTGGTGTAGAAATGGATGATGATCGTCTGGAAGATATGAGACATGATATTGGACAAGATTCGTTTAAAAAGGCACACGCGTATGATATTTTATGCAGTGACAAGGATAAACCTTTGTACCCGAGATGCACTAATTTTACACGTTTGTCAGCCATGTTAAAATTGTTTAATTTGAAGGCAAATAATGGGTGGACTGACAAAAGTTTTACCGAATTGCTTGAATTGTTGACACAGATGCTTCCAGAAAGTAACGTAATGCCAAATCGTTATTACGAGGCAAAAAATATATTGTGTCCAATGGGTTTGGAGTATGAAAAGATACATGCATGCCCTAATGATTGCATATTATATAGAAAAGAGTATGTAAACTATAATCATTGTCCGAAGTGCAAGGTGTCACGCTACAAAAAGAAAGATGGTGATTCTAGTGATGATGAGGTTGTCAAAAAGGGTCCTCCCACGAAAGTGGTATGGTACCTACCAATAATTCCAAGGTTCAAAAGACTTTTCGCAAATGCAAATGACGCAAAGAATCTTAGATGGCATGCCAAAGAAAGAAAATGTGATGGACAAATTCGTCATGTAGCTGATTCTTTACAGTGGAAGAAAATAGATTCTTTGTTTCCAAATTTTGGCAAAGAGTCGAGAAACCTTAGACTTGGACTTTCTACTGATGGAATGAATTCGTTTGGTAATCTAAGTACTAATCATTCTTCTTGGCCTGTTCTCCTGATGATTTACAACTTATCTCCTAGGTTGTGCATGAAGCATAAATATATTATGTTATCCATGATGATTTCGGGCCCAAGACAACCAGGAAATGACATAGATGTTTATCTAAATCCCTTGATTGATGATTTAAGAGTATTGTGGGAGGAAGGGGAGGATGTTTTTGATGCGTATTCTGGTGAACAGTTCAATATGCATGCCATGTTATTTTGCACCATCAACGATTTTCCGGCGTATGGCAATTTGTCTGGTTATAAAGTTAAAGGGCATAATGCATGTCCTATATGTGAAGAAGACACAAGTTACCTCCAGCTTGAAAAAGGAAAGAAGACTGTTTATCTTGGGCATCGAAAATTTCTAGATCGTTATCATCCATATCGTAGATTGCGGAAAGCTTTCAATGGGGAACAAGAGCATGGTCAAGCTCCAAAGCCCTTAACCGGAGAATAAGTTTATCAACGACAACAGGGCATTAATATTGTCTTTGGAAAGAACAAAAAGAAATCAACTATGAAAAATTTATGGAAAAAAGGCCGGGTTTCTTCGATCTTCCATATTGAAGAGCGTAAGGCAATGCAATAATCTTTCATGGAGACACTTAAGTCTATGGGTATCTCCCAAAGCACAGCAAATAATAAATGCATTGAACAAAGGGAAATTGTGGATGGAAGCGGAAAAGGAAGTTGTTCAGTTGTAAAAGTAAGCAAAATAGAAAAGGAAGACAGTGTTGAGAGATTAGTAAAAATGGTTCTGAAAAGGAGTGACACACAAATGGACTACTTTGAATTAGAATTAAGTCATTGTGTGAATGTCTCAAATTTTTATATGTCAGCGCAATGTATCAGAGTTGTTGATGGGACAACATTGGCTTGACGTTTCTACTTTGCAAGTATGGTCCATGTAAGTATATTTTCTTTTTTATTACTGTCAAATATTTTAATATGTTATAACTCTTGTCACTTTGATTCTAATGTTTATGTTATAATTATTAAGGTATATTCATCGTATGTGTATTGATACATCACAATCAGAAGTATATGGGATATTGGACCCTGCTGTGTGTTCGTATGTTGATAATGTGGAAAAAACTAAAGCAAGAGTTGGAAAATACATACAAGACAAGTTACGTGATCACGAAGAGAAAGTGTGTCACTTGCTACCATTTATTCATCGGTATGTTTGTATGAAATTCTATTTTATAACTTTGGTTGCATAGATATTTCAATTTTGTTAATATGAAATTCTGACTTTTGTACTTCAACACGCATATACAGAAATCATTGGCAATTAATAGTCATTTGTCCAAAAGACAATACGGTGGTCGTCTTCTGTTCACTTCATCGGAAACTTAATCAAACCATGACGAAACTTGTTACAAAGTAAGTTTATCTTTTATGTTCACTACATCTTATATACATAATTTGTTACAAAAGTAATTCCATATTTTATGTGGCTTTATATGGATTTTGTTTCCTTCTAAATTAGTGCTTTAGGGGTTCATCAAGCGGCACATGACATTAGAAGAAAGCCTACATGGCTTCGACCCAAAGTAAGTGGTGTAAATTATAATTATAAATTTAATTTTATCATATAAGTATTCACTAATAATGTCATATATTCATTTGTAGACAAGGAAACAAAATAACTCTGATGATTGTGGGTACTATGTGATGAAAAATATGTTGGATATTGTCTCTGCAAAGATAACCGATAATTGGATGACGGTAATAAAAATAACTTTACTTTGTTATTTACTTTGTATTTTGCAACTTAATGTGAATTTTCAAAAATAACTCTATATTGTTATTTATGTGTTGTAGGTATTTAATGACCCAACAGAATTAACAGAAGATGATTTGTATGATTTGCGACTCCGTTGGGCAACATGTTTCTTTGAGTTATATAAAATTTAAGCTTTATCTGGTAAGATATATAGAATTTTTTGATTTGATCCTATTGACTTTGGTGTTGTCTGTTGGTTAATTGGTGTTATTATTTATTTTCAGGAAATTTGATTTTGGTGTTTTCTACCGAAGTTACAACTCATATTCTTGTGGATTGTAAGTTGGGATTCAAGTGGGGGGAAATCACTTATGAATGGTTGAATATGTATTTTTTGTTGTTGTTGTAGTAGTAAATTTTAGTAAAAACCTCCTTATAATTTAGTACATTTGGAAGAATATATGTGTATACTAGATATTTGATGTAATGAATATTAGTGATAAATATATGAAAATAGCGACCTAAATGTGGTCTATGTGAAAAATAGCGACATAATTATTATCTGTGTGATGTAGGAAAAATTAGGTACCAAAAAAATTACAGGAATTGCTAAAAAATAATCATATTATATAAACTTACTACAATACTTTTTACATCGGGAGAATGGATAAACCGATGTAAAATGTTTATATGGCATACTTTTTACATCGGGCGAATGGAGAAACCGATGTAAAAACCCCACCTATGGCGCATATTTTAAAAAAATTTACATACTTTTTACATCGGGCCAACATTCAACCGATGTAAAAACCCCACCTGGCGCATATTTTAAAAAATTTTACACACTTTTTACATCGGTTATAAGAAAGAACCGATTTAAAAACCACACCTATTACATTGGTTTTGTGATACAACCGATGTAAAAACTACCTTTTACATAAAAAAAATTATATATTTTTTTCACATCAGACTTAAAAATTAACCGACGTGGTTGACATATTTTTTACATCAGTCCTAAAACCAATGTAAAATGTCTTTGATTTATTACATCGCCTGCCTTTCAATCGGACTCAGAACCGATGTAAAAAGTCATTTTCGCATGATGTAAAAAGTCATTTCCGCATTAGTGATTGTTTAAAATTTTGTTGTCTTAAGTAAAAAATATTGTAGTGTATATAGCCTTTGTCAAAGGTAGACCTCACAAAATTACAAATATATATCATCCCCAGTATCCTTAAAAAAATCTAAACAAAATGGGTTGGAATTCATCTAAAGGTTTTATGCTCATAACATCCTAATAGACTTTCTACTATATGACCAATAGAGTATTCTTTTAGTAAGTATTCATAATGGCTAGGACTGACAATGAAACAAACTAATTCAGAAATTGTTCGGAATTCGATTCGACAATTAAATCGTTGAACTAGGTTCATGAATCAAATGAGTTGAATATGAGCTAAAAACTAAGTTCGTTAACTAAACGAGCTGATGTTGAACTATACATAGTTTGGCTCGTTAGATTCATGAGTCAACTTGATAATATATGAGATGAACTATATTGTCTTTAAGAGTAGGTTTAAATATTTTCTCTAAATCTTAAGCATTTTCTTTTTAATCTAACGTTTTTAATTGATAATTTATATTCTCAAGAGATCAAATTATTTCTAAAAAAAATTATACATATAAAATCAACATCGTATAAATTTCAATCTTATAAAATTTTATTTCTATATTTTTATAAAAATAAAAACATCGTATAAATTTCAATCTTATAAAATCATACATATGAAAAAAATTTTGTGAGAAACTCGAACTCGACCAATTCTTAACGAGTCGAACTGAGCTGAGGCGACTCGACTCGACTCGACTCATTTCCAACCCTAATAGTGGCCAAATAATTTCTTCCTTGAATAGGGCATCCGCATTAAGTGTTTAGATATCAATTGACAAATAAAAGCTTTAAAAATGTAGGCACAACTATATTTATGTTTCCTAGTCCCATAATAAGGCAAGTGAGACGATAGAGTAAGTGACTTTTAAAATCAGCAAGTGGACATTTACCATTGCTTGCAAATTACAGCATTCAATACACCCATCAAGGGAAACTAATACTTTCAAAAAGGGCAATCTTATGTAGCACTATAACCAGAATTAGTGGTTGCATGTACATTATTATTCCTCTTCATTCTTCACTCAAATTTCACTTTTTAGGTGATATTACTACACATTTCCCCTACTGAACCCCCTATAATACCTGTCATTTTTAAATTATACTACTCATCAACCTTAATTTCCTTTACATTTTCTTTTCGTGCACATATAGTATTAATTAAATTTTGCTTATGTGTGTTTCTTGGTATAGACATATTTGGTCTAAGTTAGTATTAATTCCTATATTTTGTAGTTGTTCTTTTGTTGGTTGATACACAACTTTGTTTGAATTGTTTTATAATAGCTGTCTGGTTTGTGTTGATTCTGTAGTTGGGTGGTTTCTTATTGGATCGGTTTAGATCTTGAAATGTCCCTACAAGTGCATTGATGTGTTTTTATGTCTATCTCTTTGTTCTTGCTACTGCATGTGTGTGAAGGAACTTAATAACTTCCATTTTTAATTTGAATGACACATTTATTATAAGAGTTGATAAACTTTAACAACACATTTGAATGAAGATTTATTTCATAGCGAGTTTTTTTTTATTGTTCACAAAAATATGTTTTTTTGAATTTAGATTCGTTGTATGTATCTATCTCTATTAAGTGTCTATTTATAGACATAAGTAATAGATTGGTGGGACCTATTAATGAAGTCCATTTATTAAAATAGATTTGATTAATCTATCATTTGTGTATATATACAAATTGACACTAAATGGATGGTGAATAAATAAATCAAATTCAACATTTTCCAGCAAGATAGATCAACTTATAAAGAGAACTTGGTTGAAATGGTAAGGGTATATTATAATTTAATGAAAAGTTAGGGTTCGAAATCATCCCTGAACATGTAGAAGTTTTAAATATCTTGAGGGTGAGTTTTGCCTCCAATTATGATTCTCTTAGATTTAAGAGATTAGTCTCTGCAATTGCGCGTAAATGATATCTAATTAAGGTATTGTCTACTATTTCAATGAGCCAAAACCAATCCACTCTAATTCAACATACCCAATGAGGTATCCCAAAAAGATCAACCCCTTGGTCAAATCAAGGATTCTAAGTACCATGAAATGATCTCACTCTAACGGCGTATAGAAGTAAGATTGACGAAGCTCTAAAGACCGACAAATAAAATAATCAAGAAATAATAATGTCATCTTGTCGGCGTTAGGACAGTGACATCAGTCCCTAAAAGGTATATTCAAAGAAAATCGTTGGATCAAATTACCAATTATCCTCTATCACATGTCATCTCTTATAATTGTAACAATAAGAAGATCCTGGAAAAACTCTAGAATCCCACTATAAAAGTCAAATTGCATATCAATATCTGCTACACACTATTTTAACCCTAAAACATCCCACTTATAGGGACATATGTGGCCAGGATGCGCCGATCTATTGCAAACCATTTGAAGACGTGGAAGGAGTTTTCAAACAAGAATGTGTTTACTAGGAGAATCAATGATTATATCTTTTGTAGTGAGCTCCAAAACCCCATGGAGATGGGAACATGGATGATAGATCCTAATGAATGCGTCGTGATTGTGGTTGTTTTCATCAATTTACAAGAAGCAAGGGGTCCAAAGAAATAAAAACTATTAACCCTAACCTTAGAGACATGTGTTATGACATGTTATAGAGATTTTAGGGTTGAATCCATTGACTCATGGAATAAGTTACACAAACGCTTCACAACCCACTTCGCCTCGTAAAGGTAGTTTTAAAAATTAGTGGAAAATATGGGGTTGCTTAGACAAGAAAAAGACGAACTCTTAAGGTCACATATAAAAAGGTTCAATGGGGTGAGGCAATCTTTATGAAGGACCACGATGACAAAATGAAAACGTATCTATTGAGCGTGGGGCTTCAAGCAAGGTTAAAGTTTACAAAAAGCGTAAGGATACCGTTTTATAGGAGTTTTAATGACTTGTTAGTAAGAGAAAATAAATGTTTACATATGAGGAGAGATTTATGGTTAACAAGACCATATACAAGGGTGAACATGAATGAGCTGAAGGCAGTAAAAGACTCAGTTATGATATGAATATCTATGTAGACAAAAGAGCTACGAGGAAAGGAAGAATGACCAACAATGCAATATAGATAATAAGGGGTCATCCCATCCAAGTACCATAATTATACACCCTTGAATACACCAATGGAGAAAACCCTGTAGAAATGTATTAATGTGGAATTCTACCAAGAGAAATCTGAACTTCTAAAGATAGTCAAGGAGCGCCTCGACCTAGAAAAATTAAGGTATTTACATTTCACAAGTGAAACAACCACAACACAGAAAAATGCATACAATTACAACACACATAATTACTTTTCACCTTTCTGACACTAAGAAAACTTTATTTAAGAATAAGAAAATAGAGAACAATAGAGTAAAAAATAATCTAGAATAGTTTTAATTTTGAAAGCCGGTGTAAAATATTAATTCGGAGAAGACCGTTATTTATAGGAGAAGATTTGGCTCAAAAAGGAAAGGAAGAAATATATAGGATTTTTTTATGATTAAACTTTTTAACTCTAGTTGTTAATTGATTAAATAAGATAAATGAAGAAGATTTTGAAATACAACATCACTAATTGATTATAGGCCTCCTTAAATGATTTGGAGGCGTTACAAAAAAGTTAATCAACTAACCCTAATTGGTTAATCAATTAACTAATATAAAAATCACTCCTAATTGTTTATGGAAGTAAGTAATCACTTAGGTATGTGAATTAAAACATTTTTAGGTGTTTTTTTTTTTTATCAAAATGAGAGAAGCTTCAAATTTTATTTTCAAGTGTGTGTGTGCTCTGCCTTAGGATCTTGAGGGGCACTCGCATACCTTTACATTAGATTAATCACTCAGACACAAGACCGTGCCAGATTTCACATTTCTTCTCTTTCACAACCATGAACCTTCAAGATTACTTACTTAATTCGTCATTGATCTAAAAATTCATAAAGGATTTTACTCTTCTAGTTGATAAGGCTTGATATAGTTTCTTTGATAGACACTATCATCAAGTGTTGTTGGACTTGAGATTATTAGGGACTTCATCAAACTCCATTTAACAATAGGTGTTGTCATCACCAAGACCACCAAGGTCATCAAGAAATTGCAACCATTTTTACCTGAAAGTACATAAACCCACATTATCCCCCTATTTAATGATGACGAGCATCTCTCAAGAAGGTGGTCAAAAAATGGGTATAAAGATTGAAATAATTAAATTCCCCATCACAAGGCATACTAAAAAATAAGAAAAATAATAAAAAGAAGAAGAAGAAAAAGAAGAATAAGAAGAATAAGAAGAAGAACAACAACAACAAAAACGTCCAGGTATAACGAGATTAGTCATCAACAACTACAAGAGCAAAAAAAATTACACCAAAAATTTTCGTTATGGATGAGCTAAAAAGACCGAGAATCGCACGAAAAGGAAGTCTCCCCATACAAAATACCTAAGGTCAACACGATTGGGTTATGTTAGCTAACACGGGTCGTGTTTACCAAAGATGCTACACCCATACAAGGAAATCGAGGATAACACGGGTTGGTCATGTCCCATGACACAGACCGTGTTTCTTGATTATGTTTTCCTTCGATCAGGTTCTTTATTATTGAAATCCCTTTACATCATTTACTTGATTATGCAGGCTACGTTCTTACCTTATTTAATTGTTGTTAACTTCACCATAAGTGAGTAGTTTTTTAAGGATAGGGGGTCATGAGATTCTATTTTAAGGTGATCCCAAATTGATTTATCCGAACATAAACCATGAGAATTATGAGTATTTTTTTAGTTTAGGATCCAAAATCTTAAATATGTTTGTGTCGGTTACGAAAGCAAAGGAAACCCAAATACGATTGTAGTCCAAAAGGATATAAATTGATATTAGATCATGGATTTCTAAACAATCGAGTAACGAGGTGAAGGTTCAAGAAACATAAGAAATGGGGGGGGGGGGGGTTGAATTAGGTTTCTAGATTTAAAACTTTTGCAACCCAATAACACAAATAACAATGACAATGATAAAGATAAATAACACAAGTATTTTTTATCCTGGTTTGTTGTAAACAAAGCTACTTCTAGTCCACCCGCCAAGGTGATTTTTCCTTCTCAATAAGGACTTAATCCAATAATCAAACTGACTATAAAACTTTAAGACCAATTGTCTAAGACTTGAGATTTCTGACTATAACCTAGTCTCTCAAGGAAATATAACTCAAAGACTACCCATCAATTATTTCTTGAGAATTGTGATTAAATTTAGTCTCTCAAGGAAATTAACAATTATTAATCAAGTTAATTGTGTTTACAAATATGCTTCTCATTAATCATAATACACAATAAAATTCAAGTTTACACTAGATAATATTTGAAATGAATCTCAATATGTTTCTTCAATCCTCTCTTTCTTTATGATGATTTGCTTTATTTAATTTTCTTCATCATGAAGCTTATTCACTTTTCTGCGTGAAAGCTTCCTATCTATTTTTGTTCTCTTTTTTAATCATCTATCATAGATACCCATTCACAATTCCTTTATCTTATTTATAAAAACAAATAAAATAGTTGGAGGATAGGATTAGAACTTTCTTCAAATCACATTACTCTTGTAAAGTAGATAGGCTCATCCGTAAATCTTGAGTAGTTGATAGAAATATTTTATAACCATTTGAAATACAATACTTTTAGGTTTGATGCTTAACTTGTACTTTTCATAAGAACTATTCATCCATTTTAACACTCTATAACATTGTCTTTGCAAATGAAGATTTAACGCATGTTCTGAATTTAGAAGTTTGAGAATATACATCATAGTCTAATGAGTTAATACAGTTTCAATGAATCAGAGTGCATTAGAGACGTCAACTTTAGAAGTGTTGACTAGTGAGAACTAGAGTTGGCATTAACTTCATAACTTCTTCAAATCATCGCTTGGGTTTAGATAATTAAGATTTCCAATGTTTAGAATATCTTGCATCAGAGTCCATAGTGTAAACACCCCAAATTTTCCCTCACTTTTTTCTCACACCATGGCTTGTGATTTTTCATATAGCATTGCATAAGCATATCATCTCACCTTGCATAGTTTGTTTCACTGCATAAACTGCATAGCTAGGGTTTGTGATCAGATGAATCCAAGAAGTGATCTGAGCCATCCCAATGGTATTGAAGCATGCCAAGAGGGTACATGAGTGTCCTATTATCATAATATGCTACCCAAAGTTCATTGAAGTCAAAATATCACAAAGCATGGCAAAGGCATAGAGCCAGACTGAAGATTTCCTGCACAGATGACCTAAAATTAAGGTTTTGGGTTTGAAGCCCTTAACCTCAAATTTTTTGGTCATTCTTGATTCTAATGGTCTTAATATGTTATAAGGATAATGTGTACCAAATTTGATGAAGAAATTCATTGTGGAAGTCATCTGATCAACCGGTAACTTATTGTGCAAGAAAAGTCAGAATCAGGGCATCTGAGGCCCCCAACAATGGTACCAAAGGGCCATCTTCATCATTTTGAGGTTCTATGATCTTTATTTGATCTTATAAGTGGTTAGAAGTTCACAAGATTGAAGAATTTCAAGCCATTTGCAAACTTTCCATTTTTGGACATGACTTGTAATAGAAACTTTCCATTTTGGGAAAGATTTTCAACCTCCTCTTTCTTGATCAAAAATGCTTCAAATGAAAAATCTTCAAACATGAAATTTGTAGATTGGATCTTCCCATTTTCAAAAAGTACAATAACTCATCTTGATTCATCCTAGAACTCAAGATATGATGTTTCAAAGTTGGGAAAAATCTTGTAATTTTCAAGTATGTGCCAAAGAGGGATTTTTGCAAAAACCAAGTTGTAAGCACTTTTGTGACCTCTAATCCACTTCTAAGATTAATTACATGATAACACAACATTGCTTGACCAAAATCATGTCTTGGATCACAAGTTTCTATGAGCAATCTTCACAAAATTTCCAAAGGGGGCAAATTGCAAAACACATGCTATCTCTTGCATCAAGCCATCCAGATCCTCAAATCCAATCCTAGGGCCATCCTTGAATGAAGCTGAGGCAGGACAAGCCCTCAAGCCAGCTCTGACTCGTGCCATGCTCATGGTACACCAATCTTGACTTTTTTAAAACTTGGCCCATACCAATCACACTATGCCACCACCAACTTTCTGACCAATCAAGACCTCTTATGCAAACCCTAAGGAACTCATTTCATAACACACACAAGCCTGAAACAAACCAAGACTCAGAATCACCAAAAATCCTCAAAAACTTCATTCCTTCAAATATCTCAACACAGCCAACAAAAACCACTGATTCTTTCACCATCCATCTCAAAATCAACCATAGAACACAAAGCACCCATTGCCATAGCCTGAAAGCTTCCCAAACAAAAATACGATTTCTGAGTTATCAGAACCAAACATCATAAACTTGTTCTAAGCTTTCCAAAAGCATCAAGGTGATCAGTGGAGTGGATTAGCATCAAGGAGAGATCCAGAAAGCTCAAAACTGCAAAGCTTCATCTCAGGTAGTCACCAAGAACCTTTTTTCCAGAACTCCTATTTTAAGTTCCAATGTGAAAGAGCATGCTCCACTTATCATTTTGTGCTTTGTATTTTTGAAAATGGTTGAGAAACAAGGATGTATTGTTGTTCTGAATTTTTAACCTAAATATGTTCTTGTTCGATTCTTGATTTTTGATGCATGATAAATGAGTTTTAGGGCTGGATTATTGTTTAGGGAGGTTAAATGATTCATTCTGGAGGTTTTGGGGGCTTGGGGTGGTGTTTTGAGCATTTCCGGTGAGAGAGTGCGCCGGAGAAGATGACCAGAGGTCTTCTCCGGCCACCTGAGAGTCATTATGGCTAAAACCTAATTAATTCCTCAGTTTAAATGGTGGCCCTTAGATTTGTCTTACCCGCGTGTTTGGATGGCCAGGATGCGTTCATTAAACCATAATCCTGATTATTTAAATTAATTAATTTTAATTATCCAGAAATAATCCTAGCCTTACATTCACGCGCGCAGTCAACCAATGTTTGAATCTGGACCATCAGATTGGATTACTTTCATTTTCTTTTGTTTTAGTTTCATTTTTTTGCATTTGTTTCCATATTTATTTTAAAATAGCAAAAAGACTTTAAAAAATCTCATTTTCTGCATTTTCACTTTAAATATTTTTCTTAACTCAAAACATTTTTTATTTTAATTTTTGCATTAAAAAATTATTTTTAAATCATTTAAATGTTTTATTTAATTAATTAATTGATTTTAATTAATTAAAAATACATTTAGGTTTCTAAAACTCACCAAAAAATTCATGAAGCATTCTCATACATTTAGAAACATTTACAAACTCATCATACAAATTTCTTTTTAGGTTTGATCACATTTTCACAATTATCTTTGAATTAGGGTTCATAAAAATCACATTTTTCTAACCCTAACTTAAAAAATTCATTTCTGATCAGCCATGATGAGTTTGAACTTGATTCTTTTTGCATTGTTTCACATATTGCATCTAGTATCTAGGTTATGTATCTCATAATTTTTCATTGCATTTTAAATTTGATTTGCATTTTTCCTTTAGAACCATCCAAAAACCCTAGTTAACTTAGGAAATTCATAACTTCCTTTAGGTTTAGCTTCTGACCTTCAACTTTGGGGATTGTACTTGTGTGTGTTTAGCGTTTGTTTGATTTCATTTTCAATTTTTTATCATGATATATGCTTTTTTTTTGGTCATTTTCATCTCATACATTCATAAAACCCTAATTTCTCATGTTCATTTGCATTCACCTTTGCATATCATCATCATATGAACTTGCCATGACATTTCACTCATTTGTATGCCATCTTAGACATCTTAAGACATGCTTGAACATTGCTTGATCATTTCTTCATTCATTTGATATGCTTTGCATTCATCACATTCCATGTACATCCATGTGTTTTCAAGCTTCTAACATGCTTCCTTTGCATCTCATCCTTGTATGAACATTCATAAGCATTATGTATGACTTTGCACCATCTCATAACACATTGTATAACATATTCACTTCTGGTTTTGGTCATTTCACTTCCATTTGTCTTATTTCTTTTTGCTTTGCATCTTATGCATTCACACTAACATTTCAGGGGATTATGGTAAGTTGTTTGGGATGTGGATTTGCCTTCACATCCCACCTCTTCTCATCTCTTCATATGCATTCTTTACATGTATTTGAAGTGAACTTGTTTCACTTGTGCTCCCTTTCTCCTTTTCTTTCTCTTAGGTTACTTATCTTCTTCGGGAAGTAACTTATTCTTCTTTCTCTTTCTCTTTTCATCTGCTTCTCTTCCTTGGTGGCCTCCTGAAGATCTTTCTTTAAGCCTCACAAACCTTAGGATATCCAAGCATGATAATTTTTAGGGTTGTATATAGTCTCCCCTAGTCTTTTACCTTCGAGTCTCCTTGAGTCTCTCTTCTCATCTCATAATCAGAGACTAAACAATTAAAGCTTTAGGACTTTGAATTAGGGTTATGCCTGCATCCTTATCTTAGGATGGAGTGTATAACTTTAATCCTTAGTGTTAAACCTTTACTTTGTTTACACCTCTTAATCAAAACACCTAATAACTATTAAGACTTACGCTTGTAACTTGGGCCTTACATTAGGGTTTCATCTCTTCTTTTTGGTTAAGAGGGACTAACCCTAGTGTTTAATGGACAAGTCCCCCTCAAGATAAGTCTTACAAACATAAAATCCATTTCTTAATCTCATCCTTTAATTAAAATCCACTTAATAAAGGCTTGTTATATAATGAATTTAGTCCCTAACCATGGATTAAGTTGAGGATTCTTCCTCAGCTTAAGTGTTCTCATCTATCATCCTTCTCTTAGGATGGTGTAATGAGTTCACTAATCCCTGATTAGAGATTAAACTCATTACTTAACACTAAACAAAAACCCAAAAATACTTAATAATCATAAGTAGGTTAATGATCTTAATCCTACATCATCATGGTAATTAAGTTGAAATGCTTATCTCATACTTAAGTTGGCTCATTATCCCTAATTAGGGAGGATATAATGAGTTTACAACCCTTGATTTAGGCTTAAGCTCATTATCCTATGCAAAACACCAAAAACAATAAAAAAACTGAAAACACAAAAACAAACAATAATCGTCTCCTTCGGGATTCGTTTCTCATCACACTCATTCTATAAACGAGAACTCGCTTCTTCCGTCTAATGCAAGAAAGTTAGCACTCGAGCCAGACAAGTCATACACTTGAGCATAGACAAGAAAGTAGTTCACAGTCAAAGCAGTTCCAGTCTCTTTGAGTCAAACTACGGTGTTCTGACTTCCTAATTTCACGAGAGGATACATAGGCATAACTTAACGGTTATCGAACAAAAGTCTCTTTGTCATCCCCCTCTTTCAGCTTTCTTTTCTAAGCCCCATTCTTGAGCACTCACTCTCTTTTACACTGACTCTTTGTACATTTATCCCTAGATTTTTATATACAGTCAACACATACACTACCCCTTTTAAACATAATCAAGTAAGCATGGATCCCGTCGAGTACGACGGACGATCTGGGTGCTAATACCTTCCCAGGTCGTAACCAACCCATTTCTCAGTTTCTCTGGTTCACAACCGTCTTATCCATACCCTTCTAGGTTTTTGCAGCATTACCTTTCCTTCGGGATAAAAATGCCTAGCTTGCGACTCTATTCAACCTCAACCTCCAATATCGCCGATGGTTCGCGTCTGCACCGGGATTAAAGTCTGGGGAGCGACAACTTGGCGACTCTGCTGGGGAATCACCTTGGCAACCAGGGCTTTTGGTTCTCTTGTGGGTTTCTCCTAGCGCTTGTTTGATTTATGTTTATAGGGGTGTTATATGCTATATGTGCTTTTGTTTTTGCTTTATTTATTGCTTTCTGTACATCTTTATTTACTGCATTTACTTTATCGCTTTCATTTAATGCTTTATGCATTTCATTTTATTATTATACCATGTGCTGGATTTGCTGGTTTGCTTTGGTGGGAGGGGTATTCCAGTGAGAAAGGTCCAACACAAAGGCCTGAGTAACAGACATAGGATTAGAGTGGCTTCATATTCTTTTCCATTCCATTTCGGTCTGGTGCGGGAATATGAAACACGGTTCAAACATGGGTTTCTTCTTGAGAACTCTGTGCTACGGATTTCCTGTAGTGCTAGGGCTATCTGGGAAGCCTGCTAAGTCTGGATGACCTTTTTAGATGGCCTTCAGCATCTGAGGTGAATTAGAGGAGGATCCTTTATGATTAGGGTAAACACTGTACCTCCGGGTTAGAAGTGTTTACACTTCTCATAATAGATTCGAACCTGAGGATCCTTGTTCTAGAACAATACCTATGAGTGGGTGGGGTTGTTTACAGGTTTGCAGGAACCCTTGGCCTCAACATACCCTGTTACTGGAACTGTGTTAAGGTTATACTGATTATGGACTGATTCTTTCATAACACTGGACTTATGACTCTTTATTTGAGTTCCCCACCTGGTTACTGGTTCTCAAGCCCTCATCCGGAATTCTGAACACTCGGGTACCCTATCAAAAAGTAGCTGAAAATCCAGCACCTGATCACAAACCTTTGCATATCATTCAACATACATCATATTGCATCATTTAACATGTTGTCTATTTGTTTTACAGGGTATCCACATATTCTTTTGTTTGGTTTTGACTGTTCTTCTGCTCAGATATCTTCTTCAGCTATCCTCGTCATTTATCTTCTTCAGTTATCTTTATCAGCACCCATTGTCAGTATGGACTCAACCAGGAAGAGCAACATCACTTACCATTTCTTTGAGTACCCTTTGACAGGCATCAGGCAGATTCAGGCCCTTATCACTCTTGATCATGTTCCTTTATTCAGAGAACATTATGGTGGTATCCTGGACATGATCATGGACTTGGATGCATCACAGAGGAGCATGATTCACACCTGTCTTTAGTTCTATGACCCTCATCTCTGATGTTTCACTTTCTCAGACTTTTAGATAGGTCATGTGTTGGAAGAATATTCTATGTTATTGGGTGTCCCTATCAGAAGAGGAACTTCTTTCAACCCGGAGATGACTGCTCCTAAGAATGAAGACATAGCCAAAGCTTTACATTTGGAAGCCACCATCATTGATTAACATATGACCACCAAGGCAGGAATCCCAGGCCTTCATCCGGACTTCTTAATCACTCAGGCTACCAGTCATGCTGCAGCAGGGAAGTGGGAAACTGTTTGTGCTCTCCTTGCTCTTAGTATATATGGTATCATCTTGTTTGCAGAAGAGCCTAAGTTTGTAAGCAAGAATGCTATTCATATCTTCATGCTCCAGAATCCAGTTCCCAACCTGTTAGGAGATTTCTATTACTCAATTCATCAGAGGAATGAAAAGCAGAGAGGGAGACTAGTCAGATGTTGTGTACCTCTTTTCTATTGTTGGTTATTGAGACACATGTCGAAGACGAAAGCTTTCCTGAATCCACATCAGTCAAGGAACTGGGCAAAAAGGATGATTGCCCTTACTTCAAAAGACATCAGGTGGTGTACTCAAAACACCAAGGGCAGGGACATAATTACAAGCTGTGGGCAATATCCTAATGTACCTCTTATTGGATTAAAGGGTTACATGAATTAAAATCCTTTGATATTCAGAAGACAGTTGGGATATGCACTGATACATCCACCAAGGAAGCAGGACTTAGCAGAGTCTCTTTACTGTACCATTCTGAATAATCATGCCATTGCCCGACAGGAAGCCTGGGCTTGGGACAACATACAGACAAAAGGGACTACCATTTTAGGGAAGTGCAATAACATAGCTTCAGCTCAATACATTGAATAGTCTCGCATCAGAGGACAAATTACTCGTATGCCATTCACCCTGGAGGATGTGCCAGGGCCATCATCAGTAGAGTCTGTAGTAGCAATAGAGCATGTAGCTACAGTGAGCCTGGAGGAATTTGAGAAGTTGAAAGATAGGAATGCCCAGCTTTCTGAAGCTCTAAAGAAGACCCTTTGGGAAAGGAATGACAGTCGTTTTGGCAATGAAAGGTTAGAGAAGCTCCGTATCGAGCATGTGACTAAGATAGAAAAGACAGAGGACTTCATCAGAAAAGCCCGAGCAGGGGAGTTGGTATTGAAGAATGCTTGCAAAGAAGCCAAGATTTAGAAGGCCAGAGTTGAACACTATCTGGAAGAGAGTCAGGCTAGATGGATCAGGATAACTGAAGCTCGTTTGCAAGAAGATCAGAAGACACAGGCTAAGATAGAGCAGTTGGAAGCCAATGAGAAGAAGAGTCAAGAAGCCCTGTTAGCAGCACAAAAGGAAATCTCCGAGTTGAAACTCCGGGCGGGGTTGAAAAGATCAAAAGAACAAGACAAGTACCAAAAGATGACAAGTGCCATTGCAACCAGGAAACTTCTTATCAGGACCATCACAGAGCATCCAGTTGGACCAGTAACTGATGCTCTCCTGAAAGAAGTCAAGGAGGATGACTTTGGGTTGGATGTTTGATTTCTTTTGCTTGTATTTTATTTTGGTTGTACTTTAATTCTCATGGTGATTTTGTTTGTATTCTTGACTTAATTGTATTCTGACCCACCATAGGAACTTGTTGTAATCATAAACTATGTATTTTGACATTTGTAATGTATGGTTTATGTATTACTTGGATCTTCTTTCGAGTTTCATTCACTTCAACATCTTCATCATTCCCAAAGGTCTGGAAGGTCAAAACCAAAGAATCAAACCAGGATACCCTCTGAAGACAAATAGACATATTGCATTGCATGCTAACCTCATTCTTTGTTTTGTAGGTGTTTTTGTTGTTGTTTTCTCACTTTGTTGTTGTTTCAGGAAATATTGATCGCAGGAGAGTCTTTCCCGTCAACCGCATCCACCGATATCCAACCAGAAACAACCTTCCGAGCTTACAGATGGATTAACTTCAACAAGAACTGACAGATGTGAGGACTCAGATGACTGATGTGAGGACAGAAGTAAGGACCTAGATGAATTAGTTCATGGCTGTGATGATTGGGCTAACACAAACCCATGAAAGATTGAGGGAGTTAGTCGAGCGGTAAACTCGAGACGAGAACCATGTTGGTAGTGGGGGTACAAGTGACAACGCGCGCGATCAGCCGCAAACAAGACCACCAGAGTTTGGGACCCACATCAACCCTGAGGTTAATGTTATTGGAAATACCCAGAGAAACATTGGAGATCGTGTTCTGCATGAAGACCCCCAGGATGAGCAGTTTACAGTATTGGGTGCTGGGGCTGATGAAGTTTATGATCGTCGTCTGGACGAAATATCTGAGAAGCTGAGATCCCTAGAATCCCAGAACTCTTTGGGGTTTGATGTAATGGACATGGGCCTAGTTGAGGGAGTGAGGATTCCTCACAAGTTCAAACCTCCTTGCTTTGAGAAGTATAATGGTACCTCCTGTCCTCGTACCCATCTTCAATTTTTTTTGGGAGATTGAAAGCTTATACCATAGATGAGAAGCTATGGTTGTTTTATTTTGAAGATAGCTTGACTAGGGCATCCAGGGAGTGGTATTCTCACCTATCCAGAGCTACAGTCAGAAACTGGAAAGACTTAGTCGAAGCCTTTATACGCCAATATCAGTACAACCTGGATATGGCTCCCAATAGGACCCTCCTGATGGGTATGTCTTAATCTTCAAGAGAAAGTTTTCGGGAATATGCCTAAAGGTGGAGACAACTTGCTGCTGTCTTCCAACCACCTATGTCAGAAAGAGAGATGGCTGACATGTTCATGAATACATTGCAAGGAACCTACATTGATCGACTTGCTGCTTTCTCTTCTACCAGTTTTGCTGACGTGGTTATAGCTGGTGAAAGAATTGAAAGTCTTTTGAAGATGGGTAAGATCTCTGACAATGGTGCTAGTTCCAGCAACGCAAGGAAACCATTCTCCGGACTTCGTAGAACGGGTGAAACCAACTCAGTATATATGGGCAGAGGTAGACCTCAATACATGCAAAGATCAGTAGCTGTTGTCACCATTCCTGCTCCAACACCTCAACAACAATATTCTTAGCAACAACACTTCCAACAACAACAACAATTTCCTCCGCAACAGAGATCTTACAACAACAACAACAACCAACATCAACATCCGTTCTAGCAAAGGGCTTCACAAATCAACATGGTTATCGATCCCATCTCGATGCCCTATGCAGCCTTACTCAACAACAACCTGATTGAGTTGAGAACCTTGACTCCACCAGACCCTCAAAATCTTCCAAGGAACTATGATGTCAACGCCAAATGTGCCTTCCACTCCAATGCACCTGGCCATACAACAGAGAAATTTAGGGCTTTGTACATGAAAGTTCAGGACTTAGTTGATTCCAAAGCTTTGAATTTTGCGCCTCCTCCTAATGTCACAAAGAATCCAATACCGAATCACGGTGGACCGATGATTAATGCCATTGAGGAAGACCAACCAGTAGTCCTAATTGAGGACATTGCAGACATTCAAACACCACTGGCCGAAGTTAAAGCTCAACTATTGAAGTTCCAAGTGTTTCTAGGTTGTGAGGCATGTTGTGAAGCTGGCAAGATTTCTACCAATGGTTGTGCGAATCTGAGAAAGGGTATCAACATTCTTATCAGATAAGGCATCCTACAGATCACTTCAACGATTCCGACTTCTAAAACTTCAGCAAATATCTCTCCTACAACATCAACAAACACCGTTTCAGAGGTATCTCCTACATCATCAGCAAACATTATTCTAACGGAGTCCACTACAACAACAGCAACCATTAATGAAGACATCTCCATAGTCACCATTTACTATGATCCGGCAACAATTCATGTCAACAACTTTCAACAACAACAGTCACATCAACAACTTCCTGCACCTGTGTCATCTCCAATCAGACCTCCTTCCACCATCTACTATGATCCACAAACTGTCACAACTCCTTCTTCCGTAGCAATCAATCATGTTACCATCATGGTACCTGGGCCAGTTCCATATGACAGCAGCAATGTCGTGCCTTGGCACTATGGCTCAGATCTTTATTGCAACGGAAAGAAAGTCACTCTTGATTCTTCAGTTTCCACACCACAAATTGATAATGTCGGGGGAGGAAGAGGCTTCACTCGAAGCGGACGTCTCTTCACGTCACAGTTCCCAAGAGTTAATGCTGAAGCAGAAGCTGCTGCTAAAGTAAAAGGCAAGAGTGTGGTGCCTGAAGAACCAATTGCCAAGGAGACTTAGAAGACATCCTTTGATCAGGATGTGGACGACTTCATGAGGATTATCAAGAAGAGTGACTATAAAGTTGTGGACCAGCTCCACCATACACCCTCCAAGATCTCCATTCTATCTCTGCTCATGTGTTCCGAAGCTCACAGGAATGCACTTCTCAAAGTCCTACACGCAGCTTACGTGTCGGAGGAGATTACAGTTAATCAGCTGGAAACGGTGGTTTCAAATGTCAATACTAGCCATGAGCTAGGTTTCACTGATGCTGATCTGACTACGGATGGCCGTAACCATAACAAGGCTTTACATATCACCTTGGAGTGTAAAGGTGATGTACTTTCTCATGTCTTGGTTGACACTGGGTTATCTCTCAATGTTCTTCCAAAGAAAGCCTTGGTCAAGATGGAATATGATGGTCTTGCATTCCGCCCGAGTAATCTAGTTGTGAGAGCCTTCAATGGTTCTAAGAGACCGATTCTCGGAGAAATTGAGCTGCCTGTGGTAATTGGCCCACAGATTTTCAAAACTACCTTCTATGTGATGGACATTCAGCCTGCCTACAGCTGTTTGTTGGGTCGACCCTGGATTCATGTCGTTGGCGCCGTAACATCGACCTTTCACCAGAAGTTAAAATACGAGTGGGAAGGCCAAGTTATCATCATCTGTGTAGAAGAGGACATCTTTGTCAGTCATCTAGCTACTTACAAGTATATTGAGATGGATGGGGAAATCCATGAGACAATGAGTCAGGGTTTTGAAGCTCTCAATGTCAATGAAGCAACTACTGAAGTGTCTGTGTAACACGGTAGGAGAACTGACTTTAGTTAAATGTTGCGGATAGCAAGAGTCGCCACCGACTTTTATTTTATCCAAAAGGAAAGGGCATAAAAGAACAGGAAAGACCTTAAAAAGATTTTGAGTTCGGGGGGTAGGTTATATAAAGGGAAGGTGTTAGCACCCTTTATATCCATGGTTATGCATGGGCTCTTAGTTACTTAGCTCACTTTAAATTGTTTTGAGAAAGGTGTAGTGTGTGATTAAAAAATTTCTAAGTGCTTTATAATGATCCTCGTATGGATGTATATAAAGACTTTGTTTTGAAAATTTGTTTGAAATGTGAAGTGTAAAATGTATTTTGAAATGTGAGAAAGTACTTAAGAGGAACCTACCCTATATTAAGTCTTTACTGTTCTTATATGTTCTTTCAATGGTAAGACTATCCCTATTATTAAGGAATAGGTAGTCATTACCTTGGATGTAAGAAGGGACATGTGAAGGGACATCTGAATTTAGGTAACTGCAAGGTGTCTTTAGCAATTCGTAGGGACTTATCATCTTTTATTCGAAGGGACAAGATCATTTATCGTAGGCAACCTCGAAGGGACTTGATCTTATAATTTGAAGGGACTTGATGATATTAATGGAGGGACTTTGCTTAAGACACCTTACTTGACCTTAGAAATAGGCAACATGAGAGGTAACCCTAGAAAGTGTAGGATGGCGATCAAAGATCGACTTACGTGTGTGAGTGTTCATGTTTCAAGTATTTATCTTATTTAATTAGTTTTCTAAATTAATTTTAATCACAAACATGTTATGCACACCCTATAGTTACTAACCACACAGTTAATATATTCACAATAAAAATAAAGCAAAACATGATCCTAAAAATTTTACAAGGCTTTGGGATAGTTACAATATAATCGAAAAATATAAACAATAACGATAAATAATAATAAATAAACAATAATAAACAATAATAATAAAATAAAGATAAAAAGTTAGAAAATAAAAATAGGAGAAAATAAGAGATTAGCAAAATAATTCAATATTAGAAAAGATTTTAAATATTTAATAAAGAAAATAAATTTTAATAATAAATAAATATTAAATTATTCACATATTAAACAAATAATAAATAATTAATTATGATTTATGAAAATATGAGATTAAATTTTAAAGGTTAAGAAAAATTAGGGTTAGGGTTAGAAAAAATTAGGGTTAGGGTGATAATTATGAGAATTAGGGTTTTACTTATTAATTTTACAAAATAAATCAATTTATTTACAAATTATATATATTTAATAATATGAACATATAATAAATAAATATAAATAATTAAGTTTTTTTTGAAAATAAAGTTTGAATTTTAAAAATATGAATGTTTTTGATATAAGAAATAATACACATTTATTTTAAAATTTAAGAAATTAATTAAATTAGATTAATATAATATAAACAAAACAAATAAAATAAAATAAATGAGAAAAAAATACATACCTGGGGCTGGGATTCGAACCCAGGCCCTAGGCTTCATTCATCTTAGACCAACAGCATAACCACCAGGCCAGGCGCACGCTGGTGTTAGTGTAAGAGCAGCAATTCCTTTTGTTACTAACCTGCAAAAATAGCAAAAATAAAGCAAAACAAAATGGCCTGGGGGGGGGGGGAATCGAACCCAGGACCATTCAATACACAAGCAAACACACAAACCAGCTGAGCCACATGGGGCGCGTACAACATAAAATCAACAACAAATTCTTTTATTTTAAAACCAATATTTGAACTGGATTTTTGGCGCCACTGACTTCATCTTCTTCCTTGGAATTTCGCAGGTTTTCCTGCGAATTCTGTTGGGAAATCTCTTGCGAATTTTCCTGCGTGCAAAAACCTACAAAATTCGTAATATCTTATATTCATACAATGTTGCCAAATTGATCATGCCAACATGATCAACACAGTTCATTCATCTTATTTATGTTATTAAAATTCATTTATATAAGCTGAATCAAGAAACCCTAATTCGAAGCTTGAAACCCTAACATGGCCGATCCTTATTAGTCAGTGAATCTCCAAGATATTTGCCCAGAATCCATCCTCACATGACAACAAACAATATTAGATACACAAAAACAGTTTATGATACATGAATAAGAGGAATCGAAAATTTCAAAAGTATGAACAAGATAGAATCGGTATGCATGATTCAGCATGTTTTGAATGCAAACAAGGATTGAAATAGCATCAGAGAACCCTAGGGATCATGTCTCAACCTTCAAAATTCCTTGAAACCTCCTGTAAATCAAAAACCGAATGGATGTTTTTGCTTGAATTTTTGAAGTTTGATTCTTGTCTTAGAGGCTGCCAATTTTCGTCCCCTTATGTTTATTCATGTTATACATATATAGTAAGACCTAATTAGGTCAAAAAATCAGATCCTCCTTTGGACTTTTGGATCATTTGTGATTGAAAAATATATGCCTCCAAATATTGAAATTTTTTGATATACCCTTACTATTTTTGGTTGATCTGATTTTCCATGATCTCAATCACTTTTAATTGACCTTTAAGACTTTCTAGAACCAAAATCCTATCAAATATTGAAACTTTTATATTTTATTTTGATTTAAAATGATTTTTAATGTATAAAATCATAATAAATAAAATAAAATGAATAAAAATTTGAATAAATGATTTTTAATTCGTGCATGATGTCATGGTAGTGTTTGGGTCATAAAAATGCAAGCCCATTTGGAGAAATTTGGTTTTAAGGTCCCATTTGCTTCATAAACCTCTAAAAAATTTCCCAACTTTGCAAAGGCACAAATCCCTCAATTTTAAGGCTATGAAGGTGTTCTTGGACATTTTGGAAAGCTTAGAGAGTCCTTTAACCAACCTCTTTGGTATCATGTCCATATCTCTTACCATTCTCAAGTTATGCCCTTTGGAAGATGTTGACTTTTTGTTGACTTTTGAAATGACCTATAATGTCTTAGCTCATAACTTCCAAATGAAGCATTTTTGGGCTTAGCTTGTGAGACACAAAGTTGTAGAGAATTAAATTTCCTTCAAAATGAGCTTTGTATGGAAAAAATTTGATGAAGCATGTGAAAGTTATGGCTGGTCAAAGTTCAGTTGACTTTTCCTATGAAAACCCTAATTTAGAAACTCCTGATTCTTGATGATCTGAAGCCTCCTTGATGAATCATGATCAACCCTTGATCAAATGATGAATTTTACTTCATATACTTGATGTTGGCAAAACAATCATGAAGTTTGACTTTGGTTTGACCACAGTTGACCTAAGTTTGACTTTTTAACTACTTTGACTGATTTTAGCCTATCTGATCATCTGACTGAGCAAACTTTTTGGGAAAGCTTTGAAACTTGACATAGGGATTATTACAGACATATAGGGTGTTATGAAGCTCACTTGAAGCCTAGGAAGTCCATTTAGCCTGATGAAATCCAAAACCCTAGTTTAGGATGCATTGCTTAGGAGGATGCATTGTCTGAGGGAATTGTCAAACTTTCTGACTAATTGTGAACCTTGTGAACCTCTTGAGATACCTTGTGAATCTTGTGAACCTTGTGAACCTCTTTGGACACATTAGTATACAATGTCTTGTCTAGGTGAGGGCAAATTTTGGGGTGCAACAGTCTGGTACTTCAATTAATTCTTACAAACAAGCTCGGAAGGTTTTTGAAGACGGAAATTCCCAAGGATGGGGCAAGTTGCTACAAGTTCAGATCAAGGAAGACAAATTCGGTTTGGGTTACAGACCATCCCGACAAGCTCAAGAGGAGGCTGCTGAAGCTCACAAGTTCATAAGTGGGGGAATACTGACCCCAGATGCTATCAACAATGTGGAAGACGAGGCTGAAAGCGACTACAACCTGGAAAGCAGGATTCATCCAAGATTCCCAGGCTATCAAGTCCTCAACTGGTCTTCCCAGGAAATTATAAGGATTACTGCTGCAGAGTAATTATTATTTCATGTTTAAGCATGCATCAAGTCCTGTATCTTGCCCAAGGTGTCAGGACTCATTTTGTAATAGGGTCATATATGTATTTTGTGCAAATGGAAATTAATGAACAATGGACATCTTTTGCAAACAATCTTTTCCGCTCACTGTCTTTTCATTTTGGTTATTTTCGCACAAAACAATGAATGGCAATGTTTTTTCTTAATAAACTTAATTCACTTTTTCTAAATAAGATAAAATCAATCACTAAAATGAACAAATCTCATCCGTTGCAGAGATAGCCTTCCAGATTGCACCGACAACGGCACTACTATGACCTTGTATGACTTCGACAATCCGATTAATCAAGCAGATGAAGGGGTTGATGAAGACTATGATTTTCCTGAAGAGTTGGCCAGGTTATTGAGATAAGAGGAAAAAGTGATTGCTTCTTGTCGCTCCCACCAAATGACACCTGGTCACGAGGGGTACAGACGCGAATGGTCGGCGAAAGGAAAAGGAATGAATAGAGTCGCCAGCTAGGCATTTTTATCCCGAAGGAAAGGTAATGTTGCATAAACCTAGAAAGATACGGATAAGACGGTTGCGAACCAGAGAAACTGAGAAAGGGGGTTGGTTACAACCTGGGAAGGTATTAGCACCCAGTTTGTCCGCCGTACTCGACGGGATCCACGCTTGAAAGTTTGTGTATAAAGGGGTAGTGTCAGTGCTATTCTGTGTGCAAAAGCTTGGAAAAGAATGCAAGTGTCAGTGTAAAAGAAATGTGAAGTGGATAAGAGAAGTGTCAGTGCAGAGGAAGAATATTAAGCTCAAGACTATGAAGCTTAAAGGATAATGCTGAAAGAGGGGGGAATATACAGAGACTTTTGTTCGATAACTGTTAAGTTATGCCTACGTATCCTCTCGTGCAATGAGGAAGTCAGAACACCGTAGTTCGACTCAAAGAGGCTGAAAGATAAATTGACCTGTGAACTGCTTACTTGTCCATGCTCAAGTGTATGACCTGTCTGGCTCAAGTGCAAACTGTCTTGCATTAGACGGAAGAAGCGAGTTCTCGTTTTTGAGTGAAGATGATGAGAAAAGAATCCAGGAGGAGACGATTATTGTTTGTTTTTGTGTTTTAAGTCTTTTATTGCTTTTTGGAGTTTGTCATAAGATAATGAGCTTAAGCCTAAACCAAGGGTTAGTAAACTCATCACATCCTCCCTCTGATTAGGGGTAATGAGAATACCTTAAGTATGAAGTAAACACCTCAAACTTAATTACCATGGTGTAGGGTTAAGATCATTAACCTACTTGTAATTATTTAGATGTTTTTGGAGTTTTTGTTTAGTTATTAAGTAATGAGTTTAAGCCATAATCAAGGATTTAATGGACTCATTACACCATCCTAATAGAAGGATAATAGATGAGAACATTTAAGCTGAGAAAGGCTCCTCAACTTAATCCATGATTAGGGATTAACCTCATGACAAAACAAAGCCTTTATTAAAGTGGATTTTAGTTAATGACAAGATTAAGAAGTGATTTTTATGATTTGTAAGACAACTTGAGGGGGACTTGTCCATTAACACTAGGGTTAGTCTTTCTTAACCAATTAAGGAAGAATTAGAACCCTAATGCAAGGCCCAAGTTACAAGCTTGATGTCTTGATGATTATTAGGTGAATTGATTAAAGGATTTAAACACATTAAGGGTTTAACACTTAGGATTAAAGTTATACACTCCATCCTAATAGAAGGATACATGCATAACCCTAATCACAAAGCCTTGAAACCTTGAAGGTTTATTCCTTGATTAAGAGATGAGAAGAGAAGACACAAAGATGACACAAAGGTAAAACTAATGGGGGTACTAATCAAATCCTAATTGTGATCATGCTTGGGTGTTCCTAGGGTTTATGAAGCTTGCAAGAAAATCTTCAAGAGGAAAGCCACCAAGGAAGAAGCAGGATGAAGGAATGAGAAGCAGAAGAAAACAAGTTAACTTACTTCACTTAAGAAGATAAGTTACTTGAAGAAAGAAGGTGAATAATGAAAATGAGTGAGCAAGCTCACTCTAAAGCAAAGATAAAATGCAGTAATGAATGCATAAGAGAGATGAAAAGAGAATGTGAGAAGTGAAGGCAAATTCACTTCTCAAACACTTACCACCTGAAAAGTTAGCAAAAAGAAATGAAGTGAAATGAAAATGAGATGAAATGCAAAGATGAAAACCAAAGTCAGAAGCATACTCATGATGCAAATGATGCTATGAGATGGTATGAAATCAAACCAAGAGATGTGGATGATCATACAAGTAATGAAGATGCAAATGAGACATGAAAGGAAGCATGAAAGTTCATGAATGCATATGACATGAAATGAAAGCAAAGGCATGGCAAATGGATGATGCAATGATCAAACATGATTCTAATGTGTCCTAATATGTATTATATGTCATGTGGATGCACAAAATGTCATGGCAAGTTCATGTATGCAAGCATATGAAGAATGAATGCAAATGAAGGCAAAAATTAGGGTTTATGTACAAGATGCAATGCAAAATTCAAAATCAGAAGCAAATGACAAGATAAAAAATTGAAAATGGGATCAAAGGTACCCTAAACCTATACAAGTTCACTGCCCAAAGGGGAAGGTTAGGAACTAAACCCTAAAGGACTTATGATTTTTCTAAGTTTGCTAGGGTTTTAAGGTACGTCACAAGGAAAAATGCAAAACAAATCAAAAATGAAAGATAAATTCATGTCAATTTTATCCTATAAACTACATGATATTTGGGATGCAATGCAAAAAGAATCACTATCAAACCCTTCATGGTTAGGCAGAAAAGATTTTTCTAAGTTAGGGTCAAAATATTGATTTTTTAAGAACTCTAAATCCAAAGAAAATGTCAAAATGGATCAAGAACCAAAAATAAATTTGTATGAATGGTTTGATAATGTCTCTAAATGTGTCAAGATGCCATGTGATTTTTTTGGTGATTTTTAGAAACTTAAATGGTATTTTAATTAATTAATTTCCATTAATTAATTAAAATAAACCATTTAAATATTTTAAAAATACAAATTATATGCAAAAAATAAAATAAAAATTATTTTTGGGTGAAGAAAATTATTTGAATTAAAAATGCAAAAGGAAAATATTTTTAGGATTTTCTAGGTATTTTGAATAAAATATGCAAAATAAATAAAGAAAATATGAATTAAAATGGATTAAAACAAAAGTAGGATGATCTGAAGGCCATGATTCAAACCTAGGGGGCGGGAATTGACTGCGCGCGTGATCTAGTGGTCAGAATTCAAACTGGATTTTTTGAATTAATTAATCCTAATTAATCTAATTAATTAAGATTAGGGCTTAATGAAGCAATCTGAGCCATTCACTGCGCGCGCGAAAGCTCAATCCAAAGGCTGTTATTCAAACTGACCTAAAACCCTAATTAACCCTAATTACTCTCAGACGACCGGAACAGTGGTTCCGATCGTCTTCTCCGGCGAGGCCGAATCCCTAACTCTCTCTACAAGCCAAACCACCCCAAAATAACTGCCCAGAAATGATCCCCCACTCAAAACGAACTCAAACCACCATCCAAACATAATTTATAACAAGCATACATGGAGAATCGAAGAAGAACAAAAAACTGGACAAAGTTTCAGAGAGTCATAACACGTTCATTTCTCAACTATTTTCAAAAATAAAAAGAGCAGCATGATCAGTGAAGCATGGAGAACAACTCTATAACAAGAAATACAAGTTCTGGAAAAATTGTTCTTGGTGATACCTGAACTGGAGCTTTCACCTTTGGAGCTTTCTGGCCAGTTCCTTGCTTCCAATCACCATCAATGACCTTCCTCAAGAGTTTGCAAAGCTTGGTTGGAGTTTATATGGCCTCTATGTGAAGTTTGCTGAAGTTCAGTTCAAGGATGGTGAGAATCGTATTTTTGATTTGAAGTTATTCAAGGCAAAATGAAGGGTGGGAAATGATCAGTGATGAATGTGGAGTTGAATGGTGGAAAAAGTTTGGAGATTTGTTGGCTGAGTTATGAAATTCGAAAGCTTTTGCAAGTTGGAGTGATTTTGTGTATGCTCAGCTGTGGGAGGATTCAAGCTTGCTTGTTGTCTGAAATGGCTTGCTTGAGGTCCACATAACATGTTCTGATTGGGCAGAGAGTTGTTGTGGAGCAGTGTGATTGGTATGGCTCATGTTGCAAAAAGTCAAGAAAGTTGTACTTGGAGGTATGGGCAAGTGGCAGGCTGGGTTTTGGGAATGTCCTGGTTCAGCTGAGATCAAGGAATGTTTGTGAATCAGATTTGATGAGTTGTGGCAAGTGGATGGGAAGTTTTGTACCATTTTGCAAATTCATGAAGTTTTGGCCCCTTTTGGATTTCTTCATGGGCAAGGCACGAAACTTTGAAATTCTTGGGCCAATTCTGAATTATAGGTCATGTATGATGTTTGTGTAATGGTTAGAAGTCACTTTGAGGTCATAAATTGGTTTGACATGAGTTTTTGCAAATTTCCCTCTTTGGTACATAAGTGAAATTTTGTGATGTTTCCCAACTTTGCAAGGCCATAACTTGAGTTCTATGATGAATTAGATCAAGTTCTTGTACTTTTTGAAAAGGGAATGATCCAATCTACAACTTTCATGACCAAGAAATTTTCATTTGAAGCATTTTTGAATCAAAAAGAGGAGGTTGAAAAACTTTCCTAAAATGGCAAGTTTGCATTACAAGTCACTTTCCCAAAATGGCAACTTTGCAAATGGCTTGAAATTCTTCAATTTTGTGAACTTATAACTTCTTCTAAGATCAAATAAAGATCATATACACCCAAAATGATGGAGAAGACCCTTTGGTTGGATGATTGGGGGCCTCAGATGCCCTGATTTTGCACTGACTTGTTCAAGAAGTCATCTATTGATCAGATGCCTTCCCCATTGAATTTCTACATGAAAATTGGTATGCATGATCCTTATATCATATAGAGACCTATAGGAACAAGAATGACCAAAAAAATTGGATTTATGGCCTCTGAAACCAAAACCCTAATTTTAGGTCATCTGTGCAGTTAAGCTTGGCTCTGCTTCCATACCTTGCCAGTTCTTGTGATTTTCTGACTTCCTTGATCTTTGGAGGATATAATATGATGATTGAACATACATGGACCCTCTTGTGATGATTGAAGACCTTTGGAGTGGCTCAGATGGCTCAGGGATTGCTCAGATCACAAACCCTAGATGCAGATGACTTTGAACCAATGCAGTGAAGCAAAAATGCAATATGAGATGATATGATTGAACTTATGAAAATGAAAATATCATAAGTCATGGTGTGAACTTAGTGAGGGCAAATTTGGGGTATTTACAGCTTCCCATATTCAAACATGAGTTAGCTGTGCAGGATGTAAGCGACGACTTTAACAGGCAAACAAGATAACTTGTGGTTGAATACCAAAGACAGTCCAAAATTTGCACTCACTGGTTGAAGAAGAAAAGGGATATAGATTGTAAAAGGAAGTAAGGTATGACTATAAAGTGCGGGCGACGGAGGACGACCGTCGAGCAGAGGACGACTGCTGGGGATGAAACAATGACGGGGACGGCCGACATGCTGGGGAAATAAAGGATTATGATGGGGACGGCCATCAGGTTTGCAAGGTGTAAATGAAATAAATGATGAGGTACGGTCATCAATGGTGAAGGACGATCACCTAGAAGGGGATGGCTGCTCTGTTGGGGATAAGATGAGGGACGGTCATCCAAGGTGAAGGACGATCACCTGGAAAGGTATGGTTGCCAAAAGTATCACGACATAGGACGAATGCCGGATAGAAAAGGTCGACGATGGGGACGGCCATCGGATAAGCATGATGAAGGACGATCACCTAGTAGGGTACGGCTGCTCTCGGGGTTTATCATGACATAGGATGAATATCAGATAACAGAATCATCGACGGGGACGGCCATCAGATAAAATGATGAAGGACGATCATCAAAAAGGTGAAGGACGATCACCTAGCAGGGGACGGCTGCTCAAATATCCTGACATAGGACGATTGTCGGATAGAAAGGGTTCCAATAATGGAGACTCCGCTGGGGAAATGGATGAGGGACGGTCCTCCAAGGTGAAGGACGATCACCTGGCAGGGTACGGCTGCCGAAAGTATCATGACATAGGACGAATGTCAGACAGAAAAGAAATTTTTCCAAGAATTTGCTGGGAACTCTTCTGGGGAAAGGTAAACATGGACGAGTGCTTACGCTCTTAAGAAGCGAAGGTATAAGTGTTTGACACTGTGTATAGATTAAAAATGCGGACGAGCATCCTTAAAACTACGATACGGACGAGTATCGGTAGAAACAACGTTGACACATGTTCAGAGATGATGATACGGACGAGTATCAACTAGTTAACAAAGAACACAGACGAGTGTCGACTCTGAGGGGAAATAAGTGTGTATACAAGATACAGACAAGTATCTGTATGAGTAAAAATAAGCATTGTGAAGTATGAGCAAGACACGGACGAGTGCTCAACTTGCTGGGAAAAGCGACATGGACGTGCGTCAAAAGAGAAAGTGCATAAGTTATGAACTTATAAGTATAAAAGGTGTTTGATGACCTGTGGGGATAGGATGACACGGACGGGTGTCAGGAGAAAGCGTATTATAAACAAGTGTTTGGTTTACAAAAAGTGTTTAGGCAACCATGCTGGGGATGGGTGACACGAACGGGTGTCAGGGAAGTGTGTAGATATATGTAAACATGTATTTGTGAGTGCAAAGGGGACGCTTTGGCTTTCTGCTGGGGATATGACACAGACGAGTGTCAAGGAGTATCTGTTATGTACAAGTATCTATTTGCGGAAAGTGTTCCGGTGACTTTCTGGGGAAGAAAACATGGACGAATGCCAAAAGAAGCATGTATCTGCATTTTTGGGAATGTAAAGGAAATGCTTTGACATTCTGCCGGGGAATTTGAGAGGTTTTCTGTATGTTGTTGATGGTATGTCAGTATTCACAGGTGACTGATTCAAAACATGGCTTGTGGTTATGCAATATGTTTGATTTTTACCGTAATGCTCTGTATTAAACAGAATGCTACGCTTTGGGGAGAAATATGATGCGAATGCTATGATTATGCAAAAGATACCGATCCGGGATTTGGATCCCGTTACTGTGAAGATTTTCGGTTGATCTGCTTGCAGTGGTATCCCAGTTGGGCATGAGATCATTGGTAGGCCTGATATATGATTCTGCTTGGGGAAGTAAGTTACTGATAGACCCATCTTGGTAATGAGGGGCCAGCTGGGGTCTGTGGAAGCTTCCGTCACTTTGTTGTGAGATCTTCAGACATTGTTCTTCTGGATAGAGGCTGGAGCTCTGCGGGGAGATGGTTCCCTGTCTTTGCACTTGGCTGGGGAGGAATAATCACTGAACGACCTTTCTGGTGATTTCTGTGGGGATCCTGCTGAGGATAATGAACCTAGCTGGGGAAATGAGTCCCCTCCTGATGTCGTCCTGGAGAAAGTGCTGAGGAAGTAATGATTTGGCATCCTGTTGGGGAGAAGTTTTCATGCCCCACGTTGCACTTTGAGCACCTGCAATCCTGTTATGACAAAGAAACGTACAAGTATCCCGAGGTATCCCTTACTGGATTCCATCATAGGAGTTTTAGACACTCCCGGGAGCAAATATATTTCCTGTAAGCATGTAATTTAGAAAAGACGCATATGTATTTATGCAATCAATATTTTAAGGACATCGGACATTTTTGCAAAATGAAAGTAAAATGTACGAGACTAAGTGTGACTGAAGATCTGATTTTATTAATTTGCGTGCCCTGAATTGGCAAGTACAGTCAAAGGAACAGATCCCCTGAAATGAGGAGATTGTTACAAATTGAGAAACAAAAAGATGCTGGCAATGTTGATGACGCTTCAGTGTGCTTCCCTTTGCTATGACCCGTATGACACTTGACGCTCTTCTCGTCCTTCTTTCTGAAGAAGGTTGATTCTGACCGATGCTTTAATCTTTCGAAGTTCGCCATGTTGTGAGTGATACAGACGAATTCAGAGTGCAGTTGTTCGCTTATTCCCTAATTTTGCGTGGATCGCCCTTTCGAGTTTTCAATCCACCGGGATACCCATTTTTGCCTGAGCTGTCCAATGTGGCTTTTCAACTCAGCGGGTGTACATTTTTTTTATTTATTTTCCCTTATTTTTGCCCGAGTCTTTTATTCTGTTTTTGACTCGTCGGGAGGCCCTATTTTTGCCTGGACTTACATTCTGTTTCTATGTCCAGCGGGTCATTTTATGCGAAGTATTTTTTAACTGCATCTGAATTCACAGAGGACAGGAAGTCTTCACCATCCATAGTACTGAGCATCAGTGCTCCACCAGAGAAGACTTTCTTGACTATGAACGGACCATCATAATTCGGAGTCCACTTGCCCCTGTGGTCTGTATGAGGAGGAAGGAGTCTTTTCAGCACAAGATCCCCTACTTGGTGTTCCCGAAGCCTGACTTTCTGATCGAAGGCTTTCTTCATTCTTTTCTGGTATAGCTGCCCATGACAAATTGCAGCTAGTCTCTTCTCTTCAATCAGACTTAGTTGTTCGTATCGGGATTGGATCCATTCTGCTTCATTCAGTTTGACATCCATTAGTACCCGCAAGGAGGGTAATTCAACTTCAACAGGTAGGACTGCCTCCATACCATAAACAAGCTGATACGGTGTTGCCCCAGTGGATGTTCTGATTGAGGTACGGTACCCATGCAAGGAAAATGGTAGCATCTCATGCCGATCTTTGTAGGTGACCACCATCTTCTGCACAATCTTCTTGATATTCTTGTTAGCTGCCTCTACAGCGCCATTCATCTTTGACCTGTAAGGAGAAGAATTGTGATGTTGGATCTTGAAGTCCCGGCACAGTTCTGCCATCATTTTGTTGTTCAAGTTGGAACCATTATCAGTAATGATTTGCTCGGGCACTCCATACCGGCAGATGATGTCTCTCTTCAGGAATCGGGCTAGCACTTGCCTGGTGACATTTGCATATGAAGCTGCTTCAACCCACTTGGTAAAATAGTCAATGGCCACCAGGATGAATCTGTGGCCATTTGAAGATGTCGACTCAATCTTTCTAATCATATCAATGCCCCACATGGCAAAGGGCCAAGGTGAAGACATCACATTCAAAGGATTTGGAGGTACATGCACCTTATCTGCATAAATCTGGCACTTGTGACATTTCCTGGCATAAGCACAACAATCTGCATCCATTGTGATCCAGTAGTAGCCTGATCTTAACAACTTTTTAGCCATAGCATGTCCTCCAGCATGGGTACCAAAAGATCCTTCGTGCACCTCGTGCATCAACAAGTTTGCTTCTGTCTTATCAACACATCTGAGAAGTACCATATCAAAGTTTCTCTTGTACAAGGAACCATCAGCATTCAGGAAGAAACTACCAGCTAGCCTTCTTAATGTCTTCTTATCATTGGATGATGCCCCAGGTGGGTATGTTTGATCTTCCAAGAAGCATTTGATATCATAGAACAAAGGCTTATCATCTTTAGCCAGGTCTGCTGAGAATACATATGCTGGTCTATCAAGTCTGGATACTGAAATCCGAGGCACAAAGTTGACAGCTTGAACTTTGATCATGGATGAAATGGTAGCCAGAGCATCCGCAAACTGATTCTCATCTCGAGGGATATACTCAAGCTTGACTGTTGTGAAGAATGTGAGTAACCTCCTTGTATAATCCCGGTAAGGCATCAGATGCTCCTGGTGAGTGTACCATTTTCCGTTGGTTTGATTGATTACCAGAGTTGAATCTCCGAATACAGTCAAAGTCTTGATCCCGAGGTTAATGGCTTCCTCAAGACCCATAATACAAGCTTCGTATTCAGCTTCGTTGTTAGTGCAGTTAAACGTGAGTTTTGCCGAGAAAGGCATGTGAACTCCCTTAGGTGTAATGAGTACTGCACCAAAACCACAACCATTCATATTAACGGCCCCATCAAACATCATAGTCCATTCTTCTTCTGGGTCAGGCCCTTCAGTGTGAATAGGCTCTTCATGATCTTTTGCTTTTATGAACATGATGTCTTCATCAGGGAAGTCAAATCTTATAGGCTGGTAATCATCAAGGGGTTGCTCAGCAAGATAATCAGACAACACACTGCCTTTGATGGCTTTTTGAGATGTGTATTGAATGTCATATTCTGTGAGAATCATTTGCCATCTTGCAACCCGTCCGGTAAGAGCTGGCTTCTCAAATATGTACTTGACTGGGTCCATCTTTGAGATCAGTAAGGTAGTGTGGGTCAACATATACTGCCTTAGTTGGCGAGCAACCCACGCTAAAGCACAACAAGTTTTCTCGAGAAGTGAATAACGTTGTTCACAGTCGGTAAACGTTTTGCTTAGGTAGTAAATTGCATACTCTTTTCGACCAGACTCGTCATGCTGGCCCAGCACACACCCCATTGACTCTTCTAATACTGTTAAGTACATGATTAGAGGTCTTCCTTCAACTGGAGGCATAAGGATCAGAGGCTCTTGTAAGTATTCCTTGATTTTATCAAAATCCCTTTGGCAGTCTTCATTCCACCTGACCGTCTGTTCTTTCCTTAACAATTTGAACAAAGGCTCACAGGTTGCTGTAAGGTGAGATATGAACCTTGAAATGTAATTCAATCTACCTAGAAACCCCCGAACTTCCTTTTCTGTCTTTGGTGCAGGCATCTCTTGGATGGCTTTGACTTTGTCAGGGTCAACTTCAATTCCCTTTTCACTTACAATAAATCCCAGCAGCTTACCGGATCGCACCCCGAATGTGCATTTGTTGGGGTTTAGCTTCAATTGGTACTTCCTCAGACGCTTGAATAGTTTCAGCAGATTCACCAGGTGATCTTCTTCTGTGAGGGACTTGGCAATCATGTCATCCATATAACATTCAATTTCGTTGTGGATCATGTCGTGGAATAATGTTACCATAGCCCGTTGATAAGTGGCACCAACATTCTTTAGTCCGAATGGCATCACCTTATAACAGAATGTGCCCCAGGGTGTGATGAAAGTTGTCTTCTCCATGTCTTCAGGTGACATCTTGATCTGATTATATCCTGAAAATCCATCCATGAAGGAGAACACCGAGAACTGAGCCGTATTGTCGACCAATACATCAATGTGAGGTAATGGGAAGTCATCTTTTGGGCTGGCTCTGTTCAGGTCCCGGTAATCCACACACATCCTCACTTTTCCATCTTTCTTAGGCACAGGTAAAATGTTAGCAACCCACGGCGGGTAACTAGTCACAGCAAGGAAACCGGCGTCCCACTGTTTTTGTACCTCTTCTTTTATCTTCATCGCCATATCTGGGCGAGTACGGCGCAACTTCTGTTTTACTGGCGGACAGTCTTTTTTCAGAGGCAGCTTGTGCATAACAATGTCGGTGTCCAACCCTGGCATATCCTGATAAGACCAAGCAAAAACATCCACATACTCCCGAAGCATGTCAATAAGTTGGTCTTTCACTGAATCTTGCAGACAGACCCCAATCTTAACTTCTTTCAGGTCTTCTTCCGTACCAAGATTAACCGTTTCAACCTCCTCCTGATGAGGAGTTATAACCTTCTCCTCTTGTCTTAACAACCTGGCTAATTCTCCAGGTAGCTCATAATCTTCTTCAACCCCTTCATCAGCTTGATTAATCGGATTGTCAAAGTCATACGAAGTCATAGCAGTGTTGTTGTCGGTGCATTCTGGAGGGCACTCTCTGCAAGGGTTTAGATTTTTTCATTTTAGTGATCAGTTTTATCTTGTTTAGAAAAAAGTGAAAATGAAGTTATTATTTTGAAAAACATTGCCATTTTATTTTTGTACAAAAAATGAAAAATGAAAGACAGTGAGCGGAAAAGAAAAGATTCATTTGCAAAAGATGTCCTGATATTCATTAATTGATCGTTTGCACAAAATACAAGATGACCCATTACAAAATGAGCCCTGACATCTTGGGCAAGATGCAGGACTTGATGCATGCTTAAAGACAGGAAATAATAATTACTCTGCAGGAGTAACTCTTATAATTTCCTGGGAAGACCAGTTTGAGACATGGTTCCCCGGGATTCTTGGACGTATCCATTTTTCCAGGTTGCGTTCGTCTTCTGACTCATCTTCCAAACTATTCACAGTATCTGGGGTGAGCATCCCCCCACTGACAAACTTGGGCTCCGTTGCAGCCTCTGGTTGATCTTGTCGAGTTGGTCTGTAACCCAACCCGAATCGGTCTTCTTTCTTCTCAACTGGCAGCAGCTTGCCCCAGCCTTGAGCGGTACCTTCCTCAACAACCTTCCGGGCTTGTTGATATGATGTGATGGAAGTCCCAGACACAGCAGATGCTTCATTAATATTAAGGGCCTCAAACCCCTGACTCATTGTTTCGTGAATTTCCCCGTCCATTTCAATGTATTTGAAAGTAGCCAGCTGGCTAACGAAGATATCTTCTTCCCCACAAATGGTAATGACTTGGTCCTCCCACTCGAATTTTAACTTCTGGTGAAGGGTTGACGTCACGGCGCCAGCAGCGTGTATCCATGGTCTACCCAATAAACAGCTATAGGCGGGCTGTATATCCATCACAAAGAAGGTCGTTTTGAAAACCTGTGGGCCAATCATTATTGGTAATTCTATCTCTCCCAGAACTAATCTTTTAGAACCGTCAAAGGCTCTCACTACCAAGTTTCTTGGGCGTAGTGTCAATCCATCATGTTCCAGCTTCACAAGGGCTTTCTTGGGTAGGACATTGAGTGATGACCCTATGTCCACCAATACGTGAGAAAGAACTGCACCCTTACACTCCAAGGTAATGTGCAAAGCCTTGTTGTGATTGTGACCTTCCGTTGTCAGATCAGCGTTGGTAAATCCTAGTCCATGACTAGCGTTGACATTTCCAACCACAGCCTCTAACTGATTGACAGTAATCTCCTCCGGCACATAAGCTGCGTGCAGGACCTTTAATAGTGCGTTCCGATGAGCCTCGGAGCACATTAGCAATGATAGTATGGAGATTTTGGAAGGTGTCTGGTGAAGCTGGTCCACCACCTTATAATCGCTTTTCTTTATGATTCTCATGAATTCATCAACCTCTTGATCAAAAGGAGTCTTCAAAGTTTCTTTAGCAACTGATTCTTCTTGCACCACGCTATTCCCTTTTGCCTTAGCAGCAGCTTCTGCTTCAGCAATGGGTCTTGGTATTTGTGAGGCAAAGAGACGTCCGCTTCTAGTGAAGCCTCCGCCTCCCCCCCCCCACATTGTCTATCTGAGGTGAAGAAGTTGATGATTCTAAAGTGATTTTCTGCCCCTCGCAGTATAGATCTGAGCCATAATGCCAAGGAATGGCATTATTGCTTTCGTAAGGAACTGGACCAGGCACTGTGATAGTGACCGGACTGATAGCAGCTGCAGAGGGGACCACAATGGTGTGTGGATCATAATATATGGTAACTGGAGCTCTGACAGGAGCAGTATTTTGTTGTGAGTTGCTGGAAGGAACATTTGTGGGATCGTAGTATATCGTAACCGTTGAGACGCTTTCATTAACTGTTGCGGATGTTGAAGTTGTAGCAGGAACTGATGGAGTAATGGGTGTTGTCGTTGTAGAAGGAATTGTCACTGAACTTGTACCCGTTGAAGTGATTGATTGAGTAATTGTTGGAGTTGTAGCAGAATCTGTTGGAACAAGGGTTGCTGATGTTGTAGGAGTATCTGTGATTGTTGATGAAGGAATTATTGGAGTTGTAGTCGCTGTTGTTGTAATCTGAAGAGTGCCATCTCTAATGAGGCCATCTATGCCGTTTCTCAGTCTCTCACATCCATTAACGGCAATATTGCAATATCCACAGCCGACCTCACATCCGGGGAACACTTGGCATTCTAACAGTTAAGCTTTGATTTTAACCAAGGGTGTTCAGATTTGTGCAACACTTCTAATTAGTGTGGATGGTTTGCCCTCCTCAATAGCATTAATCCTAGGCCCGTTGTGGCTAGGCATTGGATTTCTTGTGACGTTCGGAGGAGGCGCAAAATTGAGAGCTTTTGAGTCCACCAAATCCTGGACTTTCATCTGTAGGGCCCTACATTTTTCAGTATTATGCCCCGGTGCGTTTGAGTGGAATGCACACGTAGCATTTGCATCATAGTTCTTTGGCAGATTAAGAGGATCTGGAGGAGCCAACGTCCTTAACTCAACTAGGTTGAGCTTTAGAAGTTGTGGCAAGAGTGCAGCATACGACATTGGGATTGGGTCAATTACCATGTTTGCTTGTGATGGCCTCTGTTGGAAGGGGCGCTGTTGTTGATTACTGTTGTTGTTGTTATACGACCTTTGTTGTGGATAATGAGCTTGTTGTTAATATTGTGGTTGTTGTTGTTGAGGATATGATGGTTGTTGTGGAATTGGAGTCGGGATGGTAACAGCTGCTACTGACCGGTGAGCATATTGAGGCCTGCCCCTGCTAGTATGAATGGAATTTGTTTCACCTGCCCTTCGGGGTCCCGCAAAAGGTTTTCTAGGATTGCTGGAGGAGCTTGCACCACTGTCGGAGATTTTGCCCATCTTCAAGAGACTTTCAATCCTCTCACCGACTATGACCACATCAGCAAAACTGGTAGAGGAGAAAGCAGCCAGTCTATCAATATAAGTCCCTTGCAATGTGTTCATGAACATGTCAGCCATTTCCCTTTCTGACATAGGTGGTTGGACAGCAGCAGCAAGCTGTCTCCATCTTTGAGCATAATCTCGGAAGATCTCTCTAGAAGACTGAGACATGCCCATTAGAGGAGTTCTATTGGGAGCCATGTCCAGGTTGTACTGATATTGACGGATGAAAGCTTCGGCCAAATCCTTCCAACATCTTATGGTGGCTCTAGTCAGGTGCGAATACCATTCTCTCGAAGCTCCAGTCATACTGTCCTTAAAGTAGAACATCCATAACTTTTCATCCATAGTATAAGCCTTGAGCCTACCCAAGAAAGATTGCAGGTGAGTTCGTGGACAGGAGGTACCATTATACTTTTCAAAGCATGGAGGTTTGAATTTGTGGGGAATTCTCACCCCATCTACCAGGCCCATGTCCATCACATCGAAGCCTAAAGAATTCTGAGATTCCAAAGATCTTAACATTTCAGCAATCTCATCCAATCTCCTGTCATATACCTCATCTCCAGCCCCTATAACAGTAAATTGTTCCTCTTGGGGATCCTCTTGCAGGATTCTCCCCCCAGCAGTGTTACCTTGAACATTCCTCGGGATGTTAACCTCTGGATTCAGATGGGGTCCATACTCTGGTGGATCAATACGAGGCTGGCCCCGTTCATTGTTGCTAGTTCCCCCTGTTCCCAGATGAGGCTCTTAAGGACGCCAAACTACGAAGGCCTATTCATAGTAAATAAAGTTTTCTCTGGTGGAGCACTGATGCTCGCTACTATGGATGGTGATGACTTCTTATCTCCTGTGAATTCAGATGCAGTTAAAAAATAATTCGCATAAAAGACCCGCTGGACATAAAAACAGAATGTAAGTCCAGGCAAAAATAGGGCATCCCGGCAAGTCAAAAATAGAATAAAGACTCGGGCAAAAATAAGGGGAAAATTAAAAAAAAATGTACATCCGCTGAGTTGAAAAGCCACATCAGACAGCTCAGGCAAAAATGGGTATCCCGGTGGATTGAAAACCCGAAAGGGCAATCCATGCAAAATCAGGGAATAAGCGAACAACTGCACTCTGAATTCGTCTGTATCACTCACAACATGGAAAGCTTCGAAAGGATAAAGTGTCGGGCAGAATCAACCTTCTTCAGAAAGCAAGATAAGAAGAACGTCAAGGTCATACAGGTCATAGCAAAGGAAGCTCACTGGAGCGTCAACTTCAACATTTCTAACACCTTTATTTTCTCAATTTTACAGCAATCTCCTCCTTTCAGGGATTCGCTTCTTCACTGTACTTGCCTATTCAGGGCATACAAATCAATAAATCAGAATTTTCAGTCACACTTTGTTTTGTACATTTTTGTTTCGTTTGAAACATGTCCAAAGTTCATAATACAACACTTGCATGAAAACATATAAGCCATTTTCAAATATATGCTTGCAAGAAATATGCGCTCTTGAGAAAATCTAACTCCTATGACGGAATCCGGTTGAGGATACCTCGGGCATCTTGTGCGTTTCTTTTTAACAGGTTGCAGGTACTCAAGACAGACAATCTTTCACAACATGGGGCATATCAAGCCTCGTATCCCCAACCAAGTCAGCAATCACCTCATCAGCAGGGTCACTTGACGGAAGTGTTCCCCCACGAAGTTGTCATCCCCTCAGAGGATCCTTCGAAAAACTCATTAAATCCCCATCATGTTGCCTGGACGAAGGAGTTACAACAAATTACTTCCCAGAAGTTCTCTGCTCCCCAAGCAAGATCTCCCGAGAAATGCCTAAACTGCTCTTCCCCCAGCAAAGTTGCCAGGATTTTCTCATCCTCAGCAGAGCCGGCATAATCGCTTTCCCGCGGAGTTGCCAGTTTCTCCCCATAGAGTTTCCAGGGTTTTTTTTTTCTGTTCCCCAGCGGAGTTGCCAAAGCCTCCTCATCCCCAGGATGAGTCTCTTCAACAGAAGTTTCCCCAGCCGAGATCCCCACAGATTTCTTCCCCCAGAGCGCCACAGAGTTCCATAGGAAGATCGTTTGGTGATCCTCTCTCCCCGTAGATCGGCCAATGATCTCTTTCCCCAGCGGAGTTTTCCCTCAAGACAGATCTCCCATAGATCTTTCCCCCCGCAGGATCCGAATCTCGGATCGGCTCTCTCATTTGCATAATCATAGCATTCGCATCATTTTCCCCACACAAGGCGTAGCATTCCGTCTAATATGGAGCATTACAACAAAAATCAAACATTTGCATGATCATAAGCCAGGTTCAAGCCAGTCACCTGTAAATACAAAATCACTTCACCAGCAATATACAAAACTTATCCCTCGCAGACAAAGCCTGAATACGTTTACACTCTTAATACATACACTTGTTCATAGCTTATACATATTCTTTTGACACTCGCCCGTGCCATACTTCCCCAGCAAGTCAAACACTCATTTGTGTCCCTTGCTCAATCTTTTGACACTCGTCTGTGTCTTGCACATATCCTCCAGCAGGTCAAACACTTGAACATACTTATACACAACCCTCTGATACTCGTCCGTATCTTGTATATATCACCTCCCCGGCAGATCAGACACTCGTCCATGTTCCTTGCTTAACCGATTGATACTCATTCGTATCATCATCTTCAAACACGTGTCAGCGTTTGTTTCTATCGATACTCGTCCGTATCGTGGTCCTAAGGATGCTCGTCCGCATCTTTAATCTATATACACCGTCAAACACTTATATCATTTATTTCGAAGCATAAGCATTCATACGTGTTTACCATTCCCCAGAAGTCACCAACAAAACTACTTTATATCTGACATTCGTCCTATGTCGTGATATTTTCGGAAGTCGTCCCTTGCCAGTTGATCGTCCTTCACCTTTTGATAATCGTCCCTCATCATTTTATCTGATGGCCTTCCCCATCGTTGATCCTCTTATCCGACATTCGTCCTATGTCGCGATACTCTCGGCATCCGTCCCCTGCTAGGTGATCGTCCTTCACCTTTTGATGATCATCCCTCATCATTTTATCCGATGGTCGTCCCCATTGTTGATCCTCTTATCCGGCATTCGTCATATGTCGCGATACTCTCGGCAGCCGTCCCCAGCCAGGTGATCATCCTTCATCTTTGGATGACCGTCCCTCATCCTTTTCCACAGTGGAATTCCTATTGTTGGAACTTTCTATCCGGCATTCGTCCTATGTCATGATACTTTTAGCAGTCGTCCCCTGCTAGGTGATCGTCCTTCACCTTATGATGACTGTCCTTCATCATTTATCTGATGGCCGTCCCCATCATCGACCTTTGTTATCCGGCATTCGTCCTATGTCGAGATAATCCCCAAGAGCAGTCGTCCCCTGCTAGGTGATCTTCCTTCACCTCTTGATGATCATCCTTCATCATGTTTATCCAATGGTTGTCCCCATCATTGATCTTTTCTATCCGACATTCGTCCTATGTCGTGATATTTTCAGCAGTCGTCCCCTGCTAGGTGATCGTCCTTCACCTTTTGATGACCGTCCCTCATCATTATTTCATTTATTCTTTTACCCGATGGCCGTCCTCGTCGCGGTTTATTTACCCTTTAACCCGATGGATGTCCCCGTCAGTGCTTTCCTCATTTCTTTAATCCCTAGAGAGTTTTTATTCCTTTACTCGATGACCGTCCCCGTCGCGGTCTCTTTATTTCCCAGCATGATGGCCGTCCCCATCATTGTTTTACGTACCGTTTTTAATCCCCAGCAGTCGTCCTCTGCTCGATGGTCGACCTCAATCGCTTTCACTTAATACTCATACTATACTACCTGTTACAATTTATATCCCTTTTCTTCTTCTCCCTAGTGAGTGCAAATTTCGGACTGTCTTTGGTATTCAACCACAAGTTATCCTGTTTGTCTGTTAAGCCAGGTGCTTACGTCCTGCACAGCTAACTCATGCTTGAATAGGGGCAGCTGTAAACACCCCAAATTTTCCTTCACTTTTTTCTCACACCATGGATTGTGATTTTTCATATAGCATTGCATAAGCATATCATCTCACCTTACATAGTTTGTTTCACCTGCTGTAAACACCCCAAATTTGCCCTCACCCATTCACACCATGGCTTGTGATCATTTCATATGCATAAACTCAATCATAGCATCTTATATCACATTTTTGATTCACTGCATAGATTCTAAGTCATCTGCATCTAGGGTTTGTGATCTGAGCAATCCAAGAGTTTCTTGAGCCACTCCAAAGGCCATCAATCACTACAAAGGGGTCCATGTGTGTTCAAGCATCATATTATATCTCTTCAAAATCAAGAATGTCAAAGAATCACAAGAACTGGGAATGGTATAGAAGCAGGGCCAGGTTTGACTGCACAAATGACCTAAAATTAGGGTTTTGGTTTCAGAGGCCATGACTCCAATTTTTTTGGCCATTCTTGTTTCTATTGGTCTCTATATGGTATAGGGAGTATGCATATCAATTTTCATGAAGAAATTCCATGAGGAGGTCATCTGATCAAGAGTTGACTTTTCAGACAAGTCAGTGCAAAATCAGGGCATCTGAGGGCCCCAATGACCCAACCAAAGGGTGATCTTCATCATTTTGAGTGCATATGATCTTTATTTGATCATATAAGAGTTTGGAAGTTCACAAAATTGGAGAATTTCAAGTCTTTTGCAAAATTGACTTTTTGGGCAAGTTTGACTTTTAAAGAAAATGGCATTTTAGGCAACTTTTTTAACCCTTACTTTTTGATTCAAGAAAGCTTCAAATGGAAAAATTTTGGTCATGAAAGTTGTAGAATAGATCTTTCCCTTTTCAAAAAGTACAAGAACATGACCTAATTCATTTTGGATCAAAAGTTATGGTTCATCAAAGTTGGCAAAAATCACTAAAATTCAAGTTATGCACCAAATGGGAAACTTGCAAAATCTTGTACCAAGGCAATTTGTGACTTCTAATTGATGTCAAACCATTACACAAACATCACACAAGTCCTAAAAATCAGAATGGGCCAAGAGTTTCTCATATTGTTTGGCCTTTGGAGCAAGATATTTTCATGAAGATCAAAAGCAAGCCAAGTTGCAAAAGTCATCATATCTCCTCACCCACTTGTTGCCTAGCCTGCTGATCAATCCTAGCCTTTCTCTCTCACCTTGCTGCGCAGCCCACCCTCCATGTACTTGGCTAGAAGTTGCCCATGCCCTTCTTACACAAAAGTTGACATTTTGGCAAAAGCGACCATACCTATCACAAAAGGACATGTCACTTCATCTGACCAATAGCAATTGTTTATACAAACAAATTGCAAGCCAAACATAACACTACACAAGCCTGAAACCAGCCATAGCACCATATTCTCATTCACACTCCATTGAGCAAAAGCATTCGAAATTCACTCCACAGGCCACAAACACTCAAACCAACTTCACAAACCTTCTCACCATGCTTCACTGAACCAAAACCAACCATCAAAGCAGCCTGAAACTCAAAGAAACAGAAACACGATCCTCACCTGAGCTTGAACAGAACTTCTGTAAACTCTCAAACCAGCCCAAATAAATTTGTTCTAAGCCTTTCAGAAGCATAAGGGAGGTCATAGGAGTGGATTGCACAAAGAGAAAGGGCCAGAAAGTTGCAGACTGAAAAGCTTCAAACTCAGGTAGCTTCATGAACTTTTTTTCCAGAAATGGATTTTTAAGTTCTTAATAGCTTCTACATGCTTCCCTGATCATGAATATGTGGTTGTTTTCGAAAATGAGTGAGAAATGAGTATGTATGCAGTCTCTGAAACTTTTTGCCCTAGAACATGTTTGATTCGATTCTCCTTGTTTCTGAATGATAAATGTTGTTTGAATGGGGGGTTTAATTCGTTTTTGAGTGGGAAAGAGTTTTGGGCTGTTGGATTTCATTTTTCATTGCGTGTAGAGTGGGTTTGTGATTTTGGATGATCGGAGAAGATGACCGGAACACTGTTCCGGTCACCTGAAAGTCATTAAGGGCTGGATTAGGGCTAATTAATTAGGGTTAGTGAGTTTGAATGCTGGCCGTCCAGATGCGCGCCAGGTCAATTCGCGCGTGTTTGAGTTTGAATCTGGGCCTTCAGATTGGATTACTTTTCTTTTTCAGCTTTAATTTCATTTTATTTTTCATATTATTTCATTTAATTTGTGCATTTATTTAAAAATAGCAAAATCAATTCAAAAATTCTGAAATTTTTTGTACAAACTTTTATTAAATTTCAGAACACAAAAATATTTTTATTTTTATTTTTTGCATTTCAAAAATATTTTTAAATATTTAAAAGTTCATTTTTAATTAATTAATGAGAATTAATTAATTAAAAATACTTTTAGGTATTTAAAAATCACCAAAAAATTCATGAAACATTTAAAAACATTTAGAAACATTGTCCAACCCTCAAACCAAATTTCTTTTTTGATCTTGATGCATTTTGAGAATTTTTCATGGAATTAAAATCATTTTAATGCATTATTTTGATCCAAACTTCCAAAAATCACTTCTGCCTAACCATAAAGGGTTGGACTTTGATTCTTTTTGCATTGTGTTTAGCATATCATGTAGTTTGTAAGATTAAATTGGCATGGTTTGATCTTTCATTTTCCATTTGTTTGGCATTTTTCTTGTTAAGGAACCCTAAAACCATAGAAAACTTAGGAAAATCATAACTTGAATTAGGTTAAGAGTTGGAGCTTCTCCTTTGGGCAGTGAGTTAGTATAGGATTAGGGATCCTTTGAGTGCATTTTCAATTTTTTATATTGATGTTTGCTTCTGATTTTGGTTTTTGTTTGTTGCTTTGATCATAAACCCTAATTTGGGCTTCCATATGCATCCATCTTGTATTTGCATTCATACCTTGACTTGCCATAGCATTTTGTGTATCCATTTGATTCATTTAACATCTTAAGACATATTGAAGGCATGTTTGATCATTGCACCTTGCATTTGCCATGTTGTATGCCATTTGCATTTCATAACTTTTCATGTATGATCATGGTTCTAAACTTGCTTCATTTGCATCCATAAACTTGTATGATCATCCCCATGTGTTGTTTCATGTTTGCATCATCTCATAGCATCATTATAATCATGAATGTGCTTCTGGTTTTGATTTTTACCATGCAATTTCATCTCATTTTGTATTGCATTTCATTTCTTTCACTAACATTTCAGGTGGTAAGTTGTCTGAGAAGTGAATTTGCCTTCACTTCTCAAAATCCCTTTTCATCTCTTTCATGCATCCTTGCTGCATTTTATTATGTATTTGAGATTGAGCTTGCTCATTCTTTTGCTTCTTACTTTCTTTCCTCAGGTGACTTGTCTTCTTAAATGAAGCAAGTTACCTTGCTTCTCCTGATCCTTTCATTTGCTTCCTGGTGGTTCCATTGAAGACATCTCTTGTAGACCTCACAAACCTTAGGAACAACCAAGCATGACAATGATTAGGGTTTTGATCAGTCCCCCCCATTTAGTTTTTGCCTTTGTGTCTCATTGAGTCTTCTCTTCTCACGTCATAATCAGGGACTAAACCCTAAAGGCTTTAAGGCTTTGTGATTAAGTTTATGCCTGCATCCTTCTATTAGGATGGAGTGTATAACTTTAATCCTAAGTGTTAAACCCTTAATGTGTTTAAATCCTCTAATCAATTCATCTAATAATCATCAAGACATCACACTTGTAACTTGGGCCTTGCATTAGGGTTCTAATTCTCCCTTAAGTGGTTAAGAAGGACTAACCCTAGTGTTAATGGACAAGTCCTCCTCAAGTTGTCTTACAAACCCTAAAACTCACTTCATCATCATATCATTAAATAAAATTCACTTAATCAAAGGCTTGTTTTGTCATGAGTTTAATCCCTAATCATGGATTAAGTTGAGGAGCTTTCCTCAGCTTAAACATTCTCATCTATTATCCTTCTATTAGGATGGTGTAATGAGCCTGTTTAATCCTTGATTATGGCTTAACCTCATTACTTAACACTAAACAAAGACCACAAAAACATCTAAATAATCACAAGTAGGTTAATGATCTTAATCCTACACCAAAGGTGATTAAGTGTGAGAAGCTGACTTCACACTTAAGGTAATCTCATTACCCCTAATCAGAGGGAGGATGTGATGAGTTTACTAACCCATTGGTTTAGGCTTAAGCTCATTAACTTATGACAAACCTTCAAAAGCAATAAAAGACTGAAAACACAAAAACAAACAATAATCGTCTCCTTCGGGGTTCTTCTCTCATCATCTTCACTCATAAACGAGAACTTGCTTCTTCCGTCTAATGCAAGACAGTTAGCACCTGAGCCAGACATGTCATACACTTGAGCATAGACAAGTAAGCAGTTCACAAGTCAATTCATCTTTCAGTCTCTTTGGGTCGAACTACGGTGTTCTGACTTCCTCATTGCACGAGAGGATACGTAGGCATAACTTAACAGTTATCGAACAAAAGTCTCTGTATATCCCCCCTCCTTCTAGCTTTATTCTTTAGCCTCATTATCATGAGCATCTCATCTTCATTCTTACACTGACACTTTCATATTACACCTTACACTTCTTTACACTGACACCTGTACATTCTTTTCCAGCTCTTTTATACACAAATTGCACTGACACTACCCCTTTAAAACACAAATCTTTTAAGCGTGGATCCCGTCGAGTACGGCGGACAATCTGGGTGCTAATACCTTCCCAGGTTGTAACCAACCCCCTTTCTCAGTCTCTCTGGTTCGCAACCGTCTTATCCATATCTTTCTAGGTCTATGCAGCATTGCCTTTCCTCCGGGATAAAAATGCCTAGCTGGCGACTCTTTTCATTCCCTGTGAGTTCACTCCTGTGTGTTCTCGCATCTCCTCTCGCCGACCGTTCGCGTCTGTACCTTTATCTGGGCCATTTCCCATTTATCGGGAGCGACAGCTTGGCGACTCTGTTGGGGAAACCTTATACTGTAACCAGGGCTTCTGGTTCTTTTTGTGGGTTCCTCCTAGCGCTTGATTGATTTGTGTTTACTGGGGTGTTATGTGCTATTTGTGTTTGTCTATTTCATTTATTGCTTTATGTACAGTCTTGTTTATTGCTTTCTTTATAGCTTTATATACATCATACTGTCATACTATTCTGGCTGGATCTGTTGTTTCTGTTTTGGTGGGTGGGTGTTCTACTGAGAGTTAAGGTCCTATACCTGGGACCTGAGTGACACCTAGGCTAGAGTGGTTCATGTTCTTTCCCATTCCATTTCGGTCTGGTGCGGGAATATGAAACACGGTTCAGATGTGGGTTTCTTCTTGAGAACTCTGTGCTGCAGATCTCCTGTAGTGCTAGGGCTATCTGGGAAGCCTGCTAAGTCTGGATGACCTTTATTATGACCTTCAGAAACTGAGGAGAATTAGAGGAGGATCTTTTATGGTTATTGTAAACACTGTACATCCGGGTTGGAAGTGTTTACACTTCTCGTAACTGATCCAAGTCTGAGGATCCTTGTTTTAGAACATCACCTGTGAGGGGGGTTGGGCTGTTTACAGGTTTGCAGGTACCCTTGACCTCAGCATACCCTGTTACTTTGTATTGATTAAGAGTACTCCATGTTGGACAGTTCTTGTGATTTTTAACCCTGGACATGTGACTCTTTATTTGAGTCCCCCACCTTGGTTACTGGACTTATGAACCTCCATCTGGATTTCTTGAACATATACGGACTCATATCAGAGCAGTTAATCAGATCCAGCTCAGTCACAAACCCTTGCATATCATTTGCATACATCCTCATTGCATCATTTTAACATGTGTTTATTTGTTTTTCAGGGTATCCATCCTACATTTTGGCTTGGTTTTGACCCCTTCTTCAGCATAGACCTACCTTCATCAGTGCTTACTTCAGCTATCAGCTACCTGCTTCAGTCACCTGCATCACCAGTCTCAGCCTGTCAGAGGCCTATCTTCAGTATTATTCTCAGCACCTGTCTCAGTTCTCTTTCAGCAACATGGCACCTAAGAAGAGTAACATCTCCTATCATTTCTTTGAGCCTGAGTTGGCTAGCATCAGGAAGATTCAGACCCTGATTACTCCAGACCATATACCACTTTTTAGAGAACATTATGGAGGAATCCTTGATGTGGTTATGGATTTGGACCCTTCACAGAGGAGCTTGATTCATACTTGCCTGCAATTTTATGATCCCCCTCTGAGGTGCTTCACCTTTCAGAATTTTCAGTTGGGACCCTTGTTGGAAGAGTATTCGTCATTGGTTGGTGTACCTATCAGGGGTGGGATCCCCTTCAACCCTGAGATGGCTTTCCCAAGTAATGAGGAGATAGCAAAAGCATTACATCTGGAACCAGTTCTGATTGGGCAGAATTTGACATCTAAAGCTGGAATCTCTGGTTTTCATCTGGATTTCTTGACTTCTCAGGCTATTTTGAAGGCCTCTTTGGGGGAGTGGAAGACAGTCTGTGCTTTGTTGGCCCTTAGCATATATGGGATCATACTTTTTGCAGATGAGCCTAGGTTTGTTAGCAAGAATGCAGTCCATCTTTTCATCCTGAGAAACCCAGTGCCCACCTTACTGGGAGATCTTTACTACTCTGTTCATCAAAGGAATGAAAAGCAAAGGGGAAGATTAGTAAGATGCTGTGCTCCTTTGTTCCATACTTGGCTGCTCAAGCATTTGCCAAAGACTGATGCATTCTTGAACCCTCACCAGCAGAAGAACTGGGCTAGGAGGCTTGTTGCTCTAACCTCAGATGACATCAGATGGTGCACTCAGAGCACCAAAGGCAGAAACATCATTACAAGTTGTGGGCAATTTCCCAATGTACCTCTGATTGGAGTAAAGGGTTGCATCAACTACAACCCTCTGCTATTCAAAAGACAACTGGGCTATGCATTGGTCCATCCTCCTAGAGCACAGGATCTGACTGAGACCCTCTATTGTGAAATCAAGCCTAATCTGGCTATTGTCAGGCAGGCATCCTGGGCCTGGGACAATGTGCAGACTAAGGGGGTAACCATTCTGGGGAGATGCAATAATGTGGCCTCAGCTCAGTACTATGAGTGGTCTCATACCAGAGCTCAAATTACTGGAATGCCCTTCACTATGGAAGATGTGCCTGGACCTTCCACAGCACCACCTCCAGCAACTGTCAGCTTAGAGGAGTTTGAGAAATTGAAAGAGAGAAATGAGAAGTTGACTCAGGCTCTACAGAAGACCCTCTGGGAGAGGAGTGATGGTCGCTTGGACATTGAAAGGCTAGAAAAGCTAAGGGTGGAGCATCTGGCCAAAATTGAGAAGTCAGAGGATTACATTAAGAAGTCTAGGGCTGGAGAACAGATCCTGAAGAATGCCTGCAAGGAAGCTCAGTTCCAGAAGGCCAGGACAGATTTGTATCTGAAGGAGAGTCAGGCAAGGTGGGTCCGGATCATCGAAGCCCGTACTCAGGAGGACAAAAGGACTCAGGATAAGATTGAACAGATGGAAGCTAGTGCAAAAGAACAACAGGAAGCTCTGGCAGCAGCCCAGAGAGAGATCTCAGAGTTGAAGATTAAAGCTGGTGTGAAGAGGTCTAAGGACCAGAGTCAACACAAGAAGCTAACTGCAGCTGTTGCTACGAGGAATCTTCTCATCAGGAATCTTACAGAGCGTCCAGCTGATCCCGTGACTGAAGCACTTCTCAAGGAAGTTCAGGAAGATGAGTTTGGCCTTAGTATCTGACTTTTTGCTTGTTGTTGCTTTCTTTTCATTGTATTTTTTCTTCATGTTGTATTTTTGACCCCTTAGAGGGCATGTATTGTAAGGAAAAACAAACTATGTATCATTTGCTTTTTGTAATATATGTGCTGGTTTGTTTTATCTGAGTTCTTGCAAAGCAACATCACGAGCATCTTCCTCAAGGGTCTGGAAAGGTCAAAACCAAGTGCCAAGCCGGATACCTTGGATACAAATAAGCACGATGCATTGCATACTAACCTTTTGTTTTGTTTTGTAGGTTTTTGTTTTATTGTTACTAACTCTGTTGTGACCTCAGGAACTATTGCTCGACGTCGAGGGTTTCCACTCAACCGTCCACACAGATATCCCACCCGCAACAATCTTCCGGACATACAGATGGACCAAGTACATCAGGACCTTACAGAGGTCAGGAATCAAATGGCCAACGAGAGGTTGGAAATGAGGAATCAGATGACACAGTTTATGGAGGTGATGAACAATATGGCTCAAAGCCAGGAGAGGTTAAGAGCACTGGTAGAGGGGAGGAACCAGGAAGACCATCATCCAGGGACTGCTGGGACAAGCAACAATGAGAGAGTCCAGCCCCATGTTAATCCCCCAGTCTTTGGACCCCACCAACATCCAGAGATCAACATCCCTGTCAATGTGCAAGGGACTGCCACAGCAGGTAGAGTACTGCAAGAAGACCCCCAGGAAGATCAGTTCACAGTGATGGGAGCTGGGGAGGAAGCCTATGACAGAAGGCTAGAAGAGATTGCTGAGAAACTGAGATCTTTGGAGTCCCAGAATTCTTTGGGATTTGATGTTATGGACATGGGTCTAGTGGACGGGGTCAGGATCCCCCACAAATTTAAACCACCATGCTTTGAGAAGTATGACGGAACTTCCTGTCCCCGGACCCATTTACAATCCTTTCTGGGGAGACTGAAGGCCTATACCATGGACGAAAAGCTATGGATGTTTTATTTTGAGGATAGCTTAACTGGAGCTTCAAGGGAATGGTACTCTCATCTGACCAGAGCAACCATTAGATGCTGGAAGGACCTGGCAGAGGCCTTTATCAGACAGTATCAGTACAACTTGGATATGGCTCCCAACAGGACCCTCCTGATGGGGATGTCTCAATCATCCAGGGAAAGCTTCCGGGAGTACGCTCAAAGGTGGAGACAGCTTGCTGCTGCTGTCCAGCCTCCCATGTCAGAGAGGGAGATGGCTGATATGTTTATGAACACCCTCCAAGGAACATACATTGACAGGCTAGCTGCCTTTTCCTCCACTAGCTTTGCTGATGTAGTCATAGCCGGGGAAAGAATTGAGAGCCTATTAAAGATGGGTAAGATTTCTGACAACGGTGCTAGCTCATCCAGCAACCCAAGAAAGCCTTTTGTGGGCCCAAGAAGAGCTGGTGAAACCAATGCTATCCATACCAGCAGGGGCAGACCCCAATATGTTCATAGGTCTGTGGCAGCAGTCACCATTCCCGCTCCAATTCATCCTCAACCAGCTTATCAACCTCAGCAACAGAATTACCAGCAACAAACTCAGTATCCTCCTCAGAGAAATTATAACAACAGCAACACCAACAACAACAATCAGCAGAGACCGTACCAACAGAGGCCTTCTCAGGCCAATAGGGTGATCGATCCGATCCCTATGCCCTATGCCACATTACTGCCACAACTCTTGAAACTCAACCTGGTTGAGCTAAGGACGTTGGCACCTCCGGATCCTAACAGTCTGCCCAGAAATTATGACGCCAGCACCAGATGTGCTTTTCATTCAAATGCACCTGGCCATAGTACGGAGAAGTGCAGAGCCTTGCACATGAAGGTACAAGACTTGGTAGACTCCAAAGCTCTGAACTTTGCACCACCACCAAATGTTAACAAGAACCCTATGCCGCACCATGGTGGTCCCAGAATCAATGCTATTGAAGAAGACAAGCCGTCTTACTTGATAACCAGTGTGGGTCAAATTCGGACACCCTTGGTGAAGATTAAAGCTCAACTCCTTGAATGTCAAATGTTCCCAGGATGCGAGCTAGGGTGTGCTTATTGCAACATTTCAGTGAATGGTTGTGATAACTTGAGGGATGGCATAGATGGTCTCATCCAGAGTGGCCTGCTTCAAATTACAACATCAATACCTACCAGTCCGGCAATCTCCTTAACAACGGTTCCAGAATCTCCTACAAATGCAACAACCATTGTTTCAAACAACTCTTCGGTTTCATCAACAAATGCTTCATCTGTTACTTCAATGGACCAGATATCAGCAAACATCCCTTCTACAACTTCAGCACCCCTTCATTCAGAGTCTCCTACAACAACAACACCCATCCTTCCAGCAATGTCTCCTACAACATCAACAACAAACAGTGCAAGTGTCTCGACGGTTACAATTTATTATGATCCTGCAAATGATTTTGCCTACAACTCACAAAATGCCACTCCTACCAGAGCACCAGTCACAATATATTATGATCCACAGACTATCATGGTTCCTTCCGCAGCTGCCATCAGTCCAGTCACTGTCACAGTGCCTGGGCCAGTACCTTATGAAAGCAGTAATGCCATCCCTTGGCATTACGGCTCCGACCTATACTGCGAAGGACAGAAAATCACTTTTGAATCATCAACTTCTTCACCACAAATAGACAATGTGAGGGGAGGCGGAGGCTTCACTCGAAGCGGACGTGTCTTCGCCCCGCAAATTCAAAGACCCACTGCTGAAGCAGAAGCTGCTGCCAAGGCAAAAGGGAAGAGCATGGTGCAAGAAGAGCAGGTTGTTAAAGAAGCTTTGAAAACACCTTTTGATCAAGAAGTTGATGAATTCATGAGAATCATCAAGAAAAGTGATTACAAGATAGTGGACCAGCTTCACCAGACACCTTCCAAGATCTCCATTCTATCATTGCTTATGTGCTCCGAGGCTCACCGGAATGCACTACTCAAAGTCTTGCACGAAGCTTATGTGCCAGAAGAGATCACCGTCAATCAGTTGGAAGCCGTGGTTGGAAATGTTAATGCTAGTAATGGACTAGGATTCACCAACACTGATTTGACTACGGAAGGCCGCAATCATAACAAGGCTTTGCACATTACCATGGAATGTAAAGGTGCAGTTCTTTCCCATGTGTTGGTAGATACGGGATCATCCCTCAATGTCTTACCTAAAAAAGCCCTTGTGAAGCTGGAATATGAAGGATTGGCGTTACAACCCAGTAACTTAGTGGTGAGAGCCTTTGACGGTTCTAAGAGATCAGTTCTGGGAGAAATTGAGTTACCTGTAACGATTGGCCCACAGACTTTCAAAACGACCTTCTACGTGATGGAGATTCAGCCGGCCTACAGCTGTTTGTTGGGTAGACCATGGATTCATGCCGCTGGCGCAGTAACATCTACCCTTCACCAGAAGTTAAAATTTGAGTGGGAAGGCCAGGTCATTACTATTTGTGGAGAGGAGGATATTTTTGTTAGCCATCTGGCTACTTATAAATACATTGAGATGGATGGGGAGATCCACGAGACGATGAGTCAAGGGTTTGAGACCCTGAATGTTAATGAAACATCTGCTGTACTTGGGACTTCCATGACATCTTACCAGCAGGCCCGGAAGGTGGTGGAAGAAGGAAACGCTCAAGGCTGGGGCAAACTGTTGCCTGTGGAGAAGAAAGAAGATAGATTTGGGTTGGGTTACAAACCAACTCAAGGAGATCAAACAGAGGCTGCTAAGAAACCCGACTTTGTTAGTGGGGGGATGCTCACCCCCGATGCTGTCAACAACTTGGAAGATGAGTCGGAAGATGAACGCAACCTGGAAAGCTGGATTCGTCCAAAGGTCCCGGGGAGCAGTATCTCAAACTGGTCTTCCCAGGAAATTATAAGAGTTACTCCTGCAGAGTAATTATTATTTCCTGTATATTTTAAGCATGCATCAAGTCTTGCATCTTGCCCAAGATGACAAGACTCATTTTGTAATCGGGCCATCTGTAATTTTTGTGCAACAAGATTAATCAATGAAATATCAGACATCTTTTGCAAACGAGTCTTTTTCTTTTCCGCTCACTGTTTTTTTTCATTTTTCTTTTTGTACAAAAAATAAATGGCAATGTTTTCAAAATGATAATTTCATTTCACTTTTCTAAACAAGATTAAAATCAATCACTAAAATGAACAAACTGAACCCTTGCAGAGAGTGCCTTCCAGACAGCACCGACAACAGCACGGCTATGACTTCGTATGACTCTGACAATCCGATCAATCAAGCTGATGAAGGGGTTGAAGAAGACTACGAGCTTCCTGAAGAGCTAGCCAGATTGTTGAGGCAAGAGGAGAAGGTTATCACTCCTCATCAGGAGGAGGTGGAAACGATTAATCTTGGTACAGATGAAGACGTGAAAGAGGTTAAGATCGGGGCCTGCTTACAAGACTCAGTGAAGAAACAACTGATTGACCTGCTTCAAGAATATGTGGATGTGTTTGCTTGGTCTTATCAAGATATGCCAGGGTTGGACACCGACATTGTTATGCATAAGCTGCCTTTAAGGGAAGAATGCCCACCGGTCAAACAGAAATTGCGCCGTACTCGCCCAGACATGGCAATGAAGATCAAAGAAGAGGTACAAAAGCAATGGGACGCCGGGTTCCTTGCTGTAACTAGCTATCCACAGTGGGTTGCTAATATAGTACCTGTGCCTAAGAAAGACGGTAAGGTAAGGATGTGTGTTGACTACCGGGAACTGAACAGAGCCAGCCCGAAAGATGATTTCCCATTACCTCACATTGATGTATTGGTGGATAATACGGCTAAGTTCTCGGTATTCTCCTTCATGGACGGATTTTCAGGATACAATCAGATCAAAATGTCACCTGAAGACATGGAGAAGACAACCTTCATCACACCCTGGGGCACGTTCTGTTACAAAGTGATGCCATTCGGATTGAAGAATGTCGGTGCAACGTATCAACGGGCTATGGTGACATTATTCCACGATATGATCCATAAAGAAATCGAGTGTTATGTGGATGACATGATTGCCAAGTCCCTTACTGAAGAAGACCACCTGGTAAATCTGCTGAAGTTATTCAAGCGCCTGAGGAAGTACCAACTGAAGCTGAACCCCAACAAGTGCACATTCGGGGTGCGATCTGGTAAGCTGCTGGGTTTTATTGTAAGCGAGAAAGGGATTGAAGTGGACCCTGATAAAGTCAAAGCCATTCAAGAAATGCCTGCACCGAAAACTGAGAAAGAAGTTCGGGGGTTTCTAGGTAGGTTGAACTACATTTCACGGTTTATATCTCACCTCACGGCAACCTGTGAACCCTTGTTCAAGCTGTTAAGAAAAGAACAGACGGTCAGGTGGAATGAAGACTGCCAAAGGGCTTTTGACAAGATCAAAGAATACCTGCAAGAACCACCAATCCTTATGCCTCCAGTTGAAGGAAGACCCCTGATAATGTACTTAACAGTATTAGAAGAGTCAATGGGGTGTGTGTTGGGCCAGCATGACGAGTCTGGTCGAAAAGAGTATGCAATATACTACCTGAGCAAAATGTTTACCAACTGTGAACAACATTATTCACTGCTCGAGAAAACTTGCTGTGCTTTAGCGTGGGCTGCTCGCCGACTGAGACAGTATATGTTGACCCACACTACCTTATTAATCTCAAAGATGGACCCAGTTAAGTACATTTTCGAGAAGCCAGCTCTTACCGGACGGGTTGCAAGATGGCAAATGATTCTCACGGAATATGACATCCACTACACATCTCAGAAAGCCATCAAGGGCAGTGTATTGTCTGAATATCTTGCTGAGCAACCTATTGATGACTACCAGCCTATGAAATTTGACTTCCCTGATGAAGACATCATGTTCATAAAAGCGAAAGATCATGAAGAGCCTATTCACACTGAAGGGCCCGACCCAGAAGAAGAATGGACTATGATGTTTGATGGGGCCGTTAATATGAATGGTCGTGGTGTTGGTGCAATACTTATCACACCTAAAGGAGTTCACATGCCTTTCTCGGCAAAACTCACCTTCAACTGCACTAACAACGAAGCTGAATACGAAGCTTGCATTATGGGTCTTGAGGAAGCTATTGACCTCAGGATCAAGACGTTGACTGTATTCGGAGATTCAGCTTTGGTAGTCAATCAAACCAACGGCAAATGGTACACACACCAGGATCATCTGATACCTTACAGGGATTATACAAGAAGGTTATTGACTTTCTTCACAACAGTCAAGCTTGAGTATATCCCTCGGGACGAGAATCAGTTTGCAGATGCTCTGGCTACCATTTCATCTATGATCAAAGTTCAAGCTGCCAACTTTGTACCTCAGATTTCAGTATCCAGACTTGACAGACCAGCGTATGTGTTTGCAGCAGATATTGTCAAAGATGATAAGCCTTGGTTCCATGACATTAAGTGCTTCTTAGAGGATCAAACATACCCATCTGGGGCATCTTCCAATGATAAGAAGACTTTGAGAAGGCTTGCTGGCAGTTTCTTTCTGAACACTGATGGCTCCCTGTACAAGAGAAACTTTGATATGATACTCCTCAGATGCGTCGACAGAACAGAAGCAGACTTGTTAATGCACGAAGTGCACGAAGGATCCTTTGGTACCCATGCAGGAGGGCATGCCATGGCTAAGAAATTGCTAAGATCAGGTTATTACTGGATCACAATGGATGCCGACTGTTGTGCCTATGCCAGAAAATGCCATAAATGCCAGATCTATGCAGATAAGGTGCATGTGCCTCCCAATCCTTTGAACATAATGTCTTCACCCTGGCCCTTTGCTATGTGGGGTATTGATATGATCGGCAAGATTGAGCCAACTGCTTCAAATGGCCACAAATTCATCCTGGTCGCCATTGACTATTTCACCAAGTGGGTTGAAGCAGCCTCATATGCAAATGTTACAAGGCAAGTGGTAGCCAGATTTCTGAAGAGAGATATCATCTGTCGATACGGAGTTCCCGAGCGAATCATTACTGATAATGGTTCCAACTTGAACAACAAAATGATGGCTGAGCTATGTCGGGACTTCAAGATCCAACACCACAATTCTTCTCCTTACAGGCCAAAGATGAACGGCGCTGTTGAGGCAGCTAATAAGAATATCAAGAAGATTGTGCAGAAGATGGTAATTACGTACAAAGACTGGCATGAGATGCTACCATTTGCCTTGCATGGGTACCGCACGTCAATCAGAACATCCACTGGGGCAACACCTTATCAGCTTGTATATGGTATGGAAGCAGTCCTGCCTGTTGAAGTTGAGTTACCCTCTCTACGGATATTGATGGATGTTAAGCTGAACGAAGCAGAATGGGTTCGGTCCCGATACGAACAACTGAGTCTGATTGAAGAGAAGAGATTGGCTGCAATTTGTCATGGGCAGTTGTATCAGAAAAGGATGAAAAGAGCCTTCGATCAGAAAGTCAGGCACCGAGAGTATCAAGTAGGAGATCTTGTGCTGAAGAGAATCCTCCCTCCTCATACAGACCACAGGGGAAAATGGACTCCAAACTATGAAGGACCATTCGTGGTAAAGAAAGTTTTCTCTGGTGGAGCACTGATGCTCAGCACCATGGATGGTGAAGACTTCCCGTCCCCTGTGAATTCGGATGCAGTTAAAAAATACTTCGCATAAAAAATGACCCGCTGGACATAAAAACAGAATGTAAGTCCAGGCAAAAATAGGGCATCCCGGCGAGTCAAAAACAGAATAAAAGACTCGGGCAAAAATAAGGGAAAATAAACAAAAAAATGTACACCCGCTGAGTTGAAAAGCCGCATTGGACAACTCAGGCAAAAATGGGTATCCCGATGGATTGAAAACCCGAAAGGGCGATCCATGCAAAACAAGGGAATAAGCGAACAACTGCATTCTGAATTCGTATATATCACTTACAACTTGGTAAGCTTCGAAGGGATCAAGTTTTTTTCCAGAATCAGTCTTCTTCAGAAAGCAAGACGAGAAGAACGTCAAAAGTCATACGAGTCATAGCAAGAGGGAAGCTCCTTCAAAGCGTCGTCAAACATTGCCAGCATTTTGTTTCACAATTTGTAACAGTCTCCTCATTTCAGGAGATATGTTCCTTTGATTGTATCTTGCCAATTCAGGGCACATAAATTAATAGAAACAGATTTTTCAGTCACACAATGTCTCGTATATTTTCATTTGCGAAAATGTCTGATATCTTAAAGGAAACTGATTGCATAAATACAGATGTTTATCCTTAAAAATAAAACACGTGCTTACAAGGAATATACTTACTCTCAGAAGTGTCTCACTCCTATGACGGAATCCGGTAAGGGATGCCTCGGGATTACTTGTGCGTTTCTATGTCTTTGCAGGATTGCAGGTATTCAAAAGCGAAACATGGGGCACGAAAGCTTCACTCCAACAAGCTGGCAAAACAACAACTCACTCAGTCTTAGCACCCAAGTGCTTGCTCCCCAGCTGAGTTGCCATCCGTTACATAAGTCAGGGAACCATCTCCCCACAGAATCCTCAGCCTCTAGCCAGAAGAGCAACGCACGAAGGAGTCACAACAGAGTGAAGAAAGTTTCTACAAACCCCAGCTGGGCCCCTCATCACAAGGATATGTCTATCAGTGACCTTTATCCCCAAGCAGGGTCCCACATGTCAGATCTACCAATGATTTCATCCCCAGCTGGGATGTCCACTTCAAACAGATCGGCCAGAGATCTCCGCAGCAACGGGATCCGAATCCCGAATTTGTTTTCCTTTGCATAATCATAGCATTCGCATCATATTCACCCCACAAAGCGTAGCATTCCGTCTTAATACGGAGCATTACGGCAAAAATCAAACACGTTGCATAATCATAAGTCGTTGTCTGAATCAAACACTTGTGAATATTATCAACTCATCAACAATATACAGAATACTTCCCAGATTCCCCAACAAAAGCAATTGCCTCACATTCATAAACATCAGTATATACTCCTTGTGGCACCCGCCCGTGTCATATCCCCAGCAGAAAGCCAAAGACATCCTCTTTGCACTCACATATACTTATATATATACATTTCCTTGACATCCATCCATGTCATTTTTCCCAGCACAGTAACATAAACACTTTGTATATCAGATACTTGTTTATACTTTACTTTTCTCCTTTCGACACTCGTCTGTGTCATTCTCCCCAGCAGATTGAACACTCATCTATACATCACTCGTACTTTCTACTCATACTTATACAGATACTCGTTCGTATCTTGTATACATCATTTACATCCCCGCAGATTCGACACTCGTCCGTGTTCTTTGTTAACCAGTTGGTACTCGTCCGTATCATCATCTCAGAACATGCGTCAAGCGTTTGTTTCTACCTGATACTCGTCCGTATCATAGTCTTAAGGATGCTCGTCCGCATCTTTAATCCATACACTGTGTCCTCTTGAATATAGATACTCGTCTGTGTCTACTATTCCCCAGAAGAATCCTTTCAGATACAACACTCGTCCGTGTTCTCTGTTAACCAGCTGATACTCGTCCGTATCATCATCTCTGAACATGTGTCAGTACTTGTTTCTACCTGATACTCGTCCGTATCATAGTCTTAAGGATGCTCGCCCGCATCTTTAATCTATACACAATGCCTATACCTTTTATTTCTTGGATGTAAACACTCGTCCGTGTTTACTTTTCCCCAGTAAAACAATTTCTTTTTATCTGGCATTCGTCCTATGTCATGATAAACCTTGAGAGCAGCCGTACCCTGCTAGGTGGTCGTCCTCCACCTCTTGATGGTCGTCCTCCATCATGCTCATCCGATGGCCGTCCCCATCGTTGACTCCTTTCATCCGACATTCGTCCTATGTCGTGATATTTAGCAACCGTCCCCTGCTAGGTGGTCGTCCTCCACCTCTTGATGATCGTCCTTCATCATTTTATCCAATGGCCGTCCCCATTGTTGATTTTGGTTATCTGACATTCGTCCTATGTCATGACAAACCTTGAGAGCAGCCTTCCCCTGCTAGGTGGTCGTCCTCCACCTCTTGATGGTCGTCCTCCATCATGCTCATCCGATGGTCGTCCCCATCGTTGACCTTTTGTCCGGCATTCGCCCTATGTCGCGATACTTTCGGCAGCCGTACCCTGCCAGGTGGTCGTCCTCCACCTTAGATGACCGTCCCTCATCTTAACCCCAACAGAGCAGCCGTCCCCTGCTAGGTGATCGTCCTTCACCTTTGATGACCGTACCTCATCATCTGTTTATTTCATTTATTCTTTAACCCGATGGCCGTCCCCGTCGTGGTCCCTTTTCTTTTTAGCCCGATGGCCGTCCCCATCGTTGGTTACTTTACTTTGAACTTGATGGCCGTCCCCATCACTTTTCATTAATCCCCAGAGAATTTTTTACAGCTTTGCTTGATGGTCGTCCCCATCATAAGCCCTTTTATCCCCAGCATGTCGGCCGTCCCCGTCATTGCTTTATTTCCCGCACTTTTCTCAGCATGTCGGCCGTCCCCGTCATTGCTCCTTCCCAGCAGTCGTCCTCTGCTCGACGGTCGTCCTCCGTCGCCTACACTTTATAACACTTTATTTTCCTTTACAATCTATATCCCTTTTCTAGGTGATCTTCCTTCACCTGCTAGGTGATCTTCCTTCACCTCTTGATGATCATCCTTCATCATGTTTATCCAATGGTTGTCCCCATCATTGATCTTTTCTATCCGACATTCGTCCTATGTCGTGATATTTTCAGCAGTCGTCCCCTGCTAGGTGATCGTCCTTCACCTTTTGATGACCGTCCCTCATCATTATTTCATTTATTCTTTTACCCGATGGCCGTCCTCGTCGCGGTTTATTTACCCTTTAACCCGATGGATGTCCCCGTCAGTGCTTTCCTCATTTCTTTAATCCCTAGAGAGTTTTTATTCCTTTACTCGATGACCGTCCCCGTCGCGGTCTCTTTATTTCCCAGCATGATGGCCGTCCCCATCATTGTTTTACGTACCGTTTTTAATCCCCAGCAGTCGTCCTCTGCTCGATGGTCGACCTCAATCGCTTTCACTTAATACTCATACTATACTACCTGTTACAATTTATATCCCTTTTCTTCTTCTCCCTAGTGAGTGCAAATTTCGGACTGTCTTTGGTATTCAACCACAAGTTATCCTGTTTGTCTGTTAAGCCAGGTGCTTACGTCCTGCACAGCTAACTCATGCTTGAATAGGGGCAGCTGTAAACACCCCAAATTTTCCTTCACTTTTTTCTCACACCATGGATTGTGATTTTTCATATAGCATTGCATAAGCATATCATCTCACCTTACATAGTTTGTTTCACCTGCTGTAAACACCCCAAATTTTCCCTCACCCATTCACACCATGGCTTGTGATCATTTCATATGCATAAACTCAATCATAGCATCTTATATCACATTTTTGATTCACTGCATAGATTCTAAGTCATCTGCATCTAGGGTTTGTGATCTGAGCAATCCAAGAGTTTCTTGAGCCACTCCAAAGGCCATCAATCACTACAAAGGGGTCCATGTGTGTTCAAGCATCATATTATATCTCTTCAAAATCAAGAATGTCAAAGAATCACAAGAACTGGGAATGGTATAGAAGCAGGGCCAGGTTTGACTGCACAGATGACCTAAAATTAGGGTTTTGGTTTCAGAGGCCATGACTCCAATTTTTTTGGCCATTCTTGTTTCTATTGGTCTCTATATGGTATAGGGAGTATGCATATCAATTTTCATGAAGAAATTCCATGAGGAGGTCATCTGATCAAGAGTTGACTTTTCAGACAAGTCAGTGCAAAATCAGGGCATCTGAGGGCCCCAATGACCCAACCAAAGGGTGATCTTCATCATTTTGAGTGCATATGATCTTTATTTGATCATATAAGAGTTTGGAAGTTCACAAAATTGGAGAATTTCAAGTCTTTTGCAAAATTGACTTTTTGGGCAAGTTTGACTTTTAAAGAAAATGGCATTTTAGGCAACTTTTTTAACCCTTACTTTTTGATTCAAGAAAGCTTCAAATGGAAAAATTTTGGTCATGAAAGTTGTAGAATAGATCTTTCCCTTTTCAAAAAGTACAAGAACATGACCTAATTCATTTTGGATCAAAAGTTATGGTTCATCAAAGTTGGCAAAAATCACTAAAATTCAAGTTATGCACCAAATGGGAAACTTGCAAAATCTTGTACCAAGGCAATTTGTGACTTCTAATTGATGTCAAACCATTACACAAACATCACACAAGTCCTAAAAATCAGAATGGGCCAAGAGTTTCTCATATTGTTTGGCCTTTGGAGCAAGATATTTTCATGAAGATCAAAAGCAAGCCAAGTTGCAAAAGTCATCATATCTCCTCACCCACTTGTTGCCTAGCCTGCTGATCAATCCTAGCCTTTCTCTCTCACCTTGCTGCGCAGCCCACCCTCCATGTACTTGGCTAGAAGTTGCCCATGCCCTTCTTACACAAAAGTTGACATTTTGGCAAAAGCGACCATACCTATCACAAAAGGACATGTCACTTCATCTGACCAATAGCAATTGTTTATACAAACAAATTGCAAGCCAAACATAACACTACACAAGCCTGAAACCAGCCATAGCACCATATTCTCATTCACACTCCATTGAGCAAAAGCATTCGAAATTCACTCCACAGGCCACAAACACTCAAACCAACTTCACAAACCTTCTCACCATGCTTCACTGAACCAAAACCAACCATCAAAGCAGCCTGAAACTCAAAGAAACAGAAACACGATCCTCACCTGAGCTTGAACAGAACTTCTGTAAACTCTCAAACCAGCCCAAATAAATTTGTTCTAAGCCTTTCAGAAGCATAAGGGAGGTCATAGGAGTGGATTGCACAAAGAGAAAGGGCCAGAAAGTTGCAGACTGAAAAGCTTCAAACTCAGGTAGCTTCATGAACTTTTTTTCCAGAAATGGATTTTTAAGTTCTTAATAGCTTCTACATGCTTCCCTGATCATGAATATGTGGTTGTTTTCGAAAATGAGTGAGAAATGAGTATGTATGCAGTCTCTGAAACTTTTTGCCCTAGAACATGTTTGATTCGATTCTCCTTGTTTCTGAATGATAAATGTTGTTTGAATGGGGGGTTTAATTCGTTTTTGAGTGGGAAAGAGTTCTGGGCTGTTGGATTTCATTTTTCATTGCGTGTAGAGTGGGTTTGTGATTTTGGATGATCGGAGAAGATGACCGGAACACTGTTCCGGTCACCTGAAAGTCATTAAGGGCTGGATTAGGGCTAATTAATTAGGGTTAGTGAGTTTGAATGCTGGCCGTCCAGATGCGCGCCAGGTCAATTCGCGCGTGTTTGAGTTTGAATCTGGGCCTTCAGATTGGATTACTTTTCTTTTTCAGCTTTAATTTCATTTTATTTTTCATATTATTTCATTTAATTTGTGCATTTATTTAAAAATAGCAAAATCAATTCAAAAATTCTGAAATTTTTTGTACAAACTTTTATTAAATTTCAGAACACAAAAATATTTTTATTTTTATTTTTTGCATTTCAAAAATATTTTTAAATATTTAAAAGTTCATTTTTAATTAATTAATGAGAATTAATTAATTAAAAATACTTTTAGGTATTTAAAAATCACCAAAAAATTCATGAAACATTTAAAAACATTTAGAAACATTGTCCAACCCTCAAACCAAATTTCTTTTTTGATCTTGATGCATTTTGAGAATTTTTCATGGAATTAAAATCATTTTAATGCATTATTTTGATCCAAACTTCCAAAAATCACTTCTGCCTAACCATAAAGGGTTGGACTTTGATTCTTTTTGCATTGTGTTTAGCATATCATGTAGTTTGTAAGATTAAATTGGCATGGTTTGATCTTTCATTTTCCATTTGTTTGGCATTTTTCTTGTTAAGGAACCCTAAAACCATAGAAAACTTAGGAAAATCATAACTTGAATTAGGTTAAGAGTTGGAGCTTCTCCTTTGGGCAGTGAGTTAGTATAGGATTAGGGATCCTTTGAGTGCATTTTCAATTTTTTATATTGATGTTTGCTTCTGATTTTGGTTTTTGTTTGTTGCTTTGATCATAAACCCTAATTTGGGCTTCCATATGCATCCATCTTGTATTTGCATTCATACCTTGACTTGCCATAGCATTTTGTGTATCCATTTGATTCATTTAACATCTTAAGACATATTGAAGGCATGTTTGATCATTGCACCTTGCATTTGCCATGTTGTATGCCATTTGCATTTCATAACTTTTCATGTATGATCATGGTTCTAAACTTGCTTCATTTGCATCCATAAACTTGTATGATCATCCCCATGTGTTGTTTCATGTTTGCATCATCTCATAGCATCATTATAATCATGAATGTGCTTCTGGTTTTGATTTTTACCATGCAATTTCATCTCATTTTGTATTGCATTTCATTTCTTTCACTAACATTTCAGGTGGTAAGTTGTCTGAGAAGTGAATTTGCCTTCACTTCTCAAAATCCCTTTTCATCTCTTTCATGCATCCTTGCTGCATTTTATTATGTATTTGAGATTGAGCTTGCTCATTCTTTTGCTTCTTACTTTCTTTCCTCAGGTGACTTGTCTTCTTAAATGAAGCAAGTTACCTTGCTTCTCCTGATCCTTTCATTTGCTTCCTGGTGGTTCCATTGAAGACATCTCTTGTAGACCTCACAAACCTTAGGAACAACCAAGCATGACAATGATTAGGGTTTTGATCAGTCCCCCCCATTTAGTTTTTGCCTTTGTGTCTCATTGAGTCTTCTCTTCTCACGTCATAATCAGGGACTAAACCCTAAAGGCTTTAAGGCTTTGTGATTAAGTTTATGCCTGCATCCTTCTATTAGGATGGAGTGTATAACTTTAATCCTAAGTGTTAAACCCTTAATGTGTTTAAATCCTCTAATCAATTCATCTAATAATCATCAAGACATCACACTTGTAACTTGGGCCTTGCATTAGGGTTCTAATTCTCCCTTAAGTGGTTAAGAAGGACTAACCCTAGTGTTAATGGACAAGTCCTCCTCAAGTTGTCTTACAAACCCTAAAACTCACTTCATCATCATATCATTAAATAAAATTCACTTAATCAAAGGCTTGTTTTGTCATGAGTTTAATCCCTAATCATGGATTAAGTTGAGGAGCTTTCCTCAGCTTAAACATTCTCATCTATTATCCTTCTATTAGGATGGTGTAATGAGCCTGTTTAATCCTTGATTATGGCTTAACCTCATTACTTAACACTAAACAAAGACCACAAAAACATCTAAATAATCACAAGTAGGTTAATGATCTTAATCCTACACCAAAGGTGATTAAGTGTGAGAAGCTGACTTCACACTTAAGGTAATCTCATTACCCCTAATCAGAGGGAGGATGTGATGAGTTTACTAACCCATTGGCTTAGGCTTAAGCTCATTAACTTATGACAAACCTTCAAAAGCAATAAAAGACTGAAAACACAAAAACAAACAATAATCGTCTCCTTCGGGGTTCTTCTCTCATCATCTTCACTCATAAACGAGAACTTGCTTCTTCCGTCTAATGCAAGACAGTTAGCACCTGAGCCAGACAGGTCATACACTTGAGCATAGACAAGTAAGCAGTTCACAAGTCAATTCATCTTTCAGTCTCTTTGGGTCGAACTACGGTGTTCTGACTTCCTCATTGCACGAGAGGATACGTAGGCATAACTTAACAGTTATCGAACAAAAGTCTCTGTATATCCCCCCTCCTTCTAGCTTTATTCTTTAGCCTCATTATCATGAGCATCTCATCTTCATTCTTACACTGACACTTTCATATTACACCTTACACTTCTTTACACTGACACCTGTACATTCTTTTCCAGCTCTTTTATACACAAATTGCACTGACACTACCCCTTTAAAACACAAATCTTTTAAGCATGGATCCCGTCGAGTACGGCGGACAATCTGGGTGCTAATACCTTCCCAGGTTGTAACCAACCCCCTTTCTCAGTCTCTCTGGTTCGCAATCGTCTTATCCATATCTTTCTAGGTCTATGCAGCATTGCCTTTCCTCCGGGATAAAAATGCCTAGCTGGCGACTCTTTTCATTCCCTGTGAGTTCACTCCTGTGTGTTCTCGCATCTCCTCTCGCCGACCGTTCGCGTCTGTACCTTTATCTGGGCCATTTCCCATTTATCGGGAGCGACACCTGCATAGCTAGGGTTTGTGATCAGATGAATCCAAGAAGTGATCTGAGCCATCCCAATGGTCTTGAAGCATGAGAAGAGGGTCCATGAGTGTCCTATTATCATAATATGCTACCCAAAGTTCATTGAAGTCAAAATATCACAAAGCATGGCAAAGGCATAGAGGAAGACTGAAGATTTCCTACACAGATGACCTAAAATTAGGGTTATGGGTTTGAAGCCCTTAACCTCAATTTTTTTGGTCATTCTTGATTTTAATGGTCTTAATATGTTATAAGGAGCATGTGTACCAAATTTGATGAAGAAATTCATTGTGGAAGTCATCTGATCAACTGGTAACTTATTGTGCAAGAAAAGTCAGAATCAGGGCATCTGAGGCCCCCAACAATGGTACCAAAGGGTCATCTTCATCATTTTGAGGTTCTATGATCTTTATTTGATCTTAGAAGTGGTTATAAGTTCACAATATTGAAGAATTTCAAGCCATTTGCAAACTTTCCATATTTGGACATGACTTGTAATGGAAACTTTCCATTTTGGGAAAGATTTTCAACCTCCTCTTTCTTGATATAAAATGCTTCAAATGAAAAATCTTCAAACATGAAAGTTGTAGATTGGATCTTCCCATTTTCAAAAAGTACAAGAACTCCTCTTGATTCATCCTAGAACTCAAGATATGATGTTTCAAAGTTGGGAAAAATCTTGTAATTTTCAAGTATGTGCCAAAGAGGGATTTTTGCTAAAACCATGTTTTAAGCACTTTTGTGACCTCTAATCCACTTCTAAGCTTCATTACATGATAACACACCATTGCTTGACCAAAATCATGCCTTGGATCACAAGTTTCTATGAGCAATCTTCACAAAATTTCCAAAGGGGGAAACTTGCAAAACACATGCTATCTCTTGCATCAAGCCATCCAGATCCTCAAATCCAATCCTAGGGCCATCCTTGAATGAAGCTGAGGCAGGACAAGCCCTCAAGCCAGCTATGACTCGTTCCATGCTCATGGTACACCAACCTTGACTTTTTTGCAACTTGGCCCATACCAATCACATTATGCCACCACCAACGTTCTGACCAATCAATACCTCTTATGCAAACCCTAAGGAACTCATTTCATAACACACACAAGCCTGAAACAAACCAAGACTCGGAATCACCAAAAATCCTCAAAAACTTCATTCCTTCGAATCTCTCAACACAGCCAACAAAAACCACTGATTCTTTCACCATCCATCTCAAAATCAACCATAGAACACAAAGCACCCATTGCCATAGCCTGAAAGCTTCCCATACAAAAATACGATTTCTGAGTTATCAGAACCAAACATCACAAACCAGCCATCATAAACTTGTTCTAAGCTTTCCAAAAGCATCAAGGTGATCATTGGAGTGGATTAGCATCAAGGAGAGGTCCAGAAAGCTCAAAACTGCAAAGCTTCATCTCAGGTAGTCACCAAGAACTTTTTTTCCAGAACTCCTATTTTAAGTTCCAATGTGAAAGAGCATGCTCCACTGATCATTTTGTGCTTTGTATTTTTGAAAATTGTTGAGAAACAAGGATGTATTGTTGTTCTGAAATTTTTAACCTAAATATGTTCTTGTTTGATTCTTGATTTTTGATGCATGATAAATGAGTTTTAGGGCTGAATTATTGTTTAGGGAGGTTAGATGATTCATTCTTGAGGTTTTAGGGGCTTGGGGTGGTGTTTTGAGCATTTCCGGTGAGAGAGTGCGCCAGAGAAGATGACTGGAGGTCTTCTCCGACCACTTGAGAGTCATTAGGGCTAAAACCTAATTAATTCCTCATTTTAAATGGTGGCGCTTAGATTTGTCTTACCCGCGTGTTTGGATGGCCATGATGCGTTCATTAAACCCTAATCCTGATTATTTAAATTAATTAATTTTAATTAGCCAGAAACAATCTCAGCCTTACATTCACGTGCGCAGTCAACCAATGTTTGAATCTGGACCATCAGATTGGATTACTTTCATTTTCTTTTGTTTTATTTTCATTTTTTTTTTTGCATTTGTTTCCATATTTATTTTAAAATAGCAAAAAGACTTTAAAAAATCTCATTTTCTGCATTTTCACTTTAAATATTTTTCTTAACTCAAAAACATTTTTTATTTTAATTTTTACATTAAAAAAGTATTTTTAAATCATTTAAATGTTTTATTTAATTAATTAATTGATTTTAATTAGTTAAAAATACATTTAGGTTTCTAAAAATCACCAAAAAATTCATGAAGCATTCTCATACATTTAGAAACATTTACAAACTCACCATACAAATTTCGTTTTAGGTTTGATCACATTTTCACAATTATCATTGAATTAGGGTTCATAAAAATCACATTTTTCTAACCCTAACTTAAAAAAATCATTTCTGATCAACCATGATGAGTTTGAACTTGATTATTTTTGCATTGTTTCACATATTGCATATAGTATCTAGGTTATTTATCTAATAATTTTGCATTGCATTTTCAATTTGATTTGCATTTTTCCTTTAGAACCATCCAAAAACCCTAGTTAACTTAAGAAATTGATAACTTCCTTTAGGTTTAGCTTCTGACCTTCACCTTTGGGGATTGTTCTTGTGTGTGTTTAGGGTTTGTTTGATTTCATTTTCAATATTTTATCATGATATATGCTTCTTATTTGGTCATTTGCATCTCATACATTCATAAAACCCTAATTTCTCATGTTCATTTGCATTCATCTTTGCATATCATCATCATATGAACTTGCCATGACATTTCACTAATTTGTATGCCATCTTAGACATCTTAAGACATGATTGAACATTGCTTGATCATTTCTTCATTCATTTGCTATGCTTTGCATTCATCACATTCAATGTACATCCATGTGTTTTCAAGCTTCTAACATGCTTCCTTTGCATCTCATCCTTGTATAAACATTCATAAGCATTATGTATGACTTTGCATCATCTCATAACACATTTGTATAGCATATTCACTTATGGTTTTGGTCATTTCACTTCCATTTGTCTTATTTCTTTTTGCTTTGCATCATATGCATTCACACTAACATTTCAGGGGCTTAAGGTAAGTTGTTTGGTATGTGGATTTGCCTTCACATCCCACCTCTTCTCATCTCTTCATATGCATTCTTTACATGTATTTGAAGTGAACTTGTTTCACTTGTGCTCCCTTTCTCCTTTTCTTTCTCTTAGGTTACTTATCTTCTTCAGGAAGTAAGTAACCTATTCTTCTTTCTCTTTCTCTGTTCATCTGCTTCTCTTCCTTGGTGGCCTCCTGAAGATATTTCTTTAAGCCTCACAAACCTTAGGATATCCAAGCATGATAATTTTTAGGGTTATATATAGTCTCCCTTAGTCTTTTACCTTTGAGTCTCCTTGAGTCTCTCTTCTCATCTCATAATCAGAGGCTAAACAATTAAAGCTTTAGGACTTTCAATTAGGGTTATGCCTGCATCCTTATCTTAGGATGGAGTGTATAACTTTAATCCTTAGTGTTAAACCTTTACTTTGTTTACACCTCTTAATCAAAACACCTAATAACTATTAATACTTAAGCTTGTAACTTGGGCCTTATATTAGGGTTCCATCTCTTCCTTTTGGTTAAGAGGGACTAACCCTAGTGTTTAATGGACAAGTCCCCCTCAAGATAATTCTGAAAAACATAAAATCCATTTCTCAATCTCATCCTTTAATTAAAATCCACTTAATAAAGGCTTGTTATATAATGAATTTAGTCCCTAACCATGGATTAAGTTGAGGAGACTTCCTCAGCTTAAGTGTTCTCATCTATCATCCTTCTCTTAGGATGGTGTAATGAGTTCACTAATCCCTGTTTAGAGATAAACTCATTACTTAACACTAAACAAAAACCCAAAAACACTTAATAATCACAAGTAGGTTAATGATCTTAATCTTACATCATCATGGTAATTAAGTTGAGATGCTTATCTCATACTTAAGTTGGCTCATTATCCCTAATTAGGGAGGATATAATGAGTTTACAACCCTTGACCTTGATTTAGGCTTAAGCTCATTATCCTATGCAAAACACCAAAAACAATAAAAAAACTGAAAACACAAAAACAAACAATAATCGTCTCCTCCGGGATTATTTTCTCATCACACTCATTCTATAAACGAGAACTCGCTTCTTCTGTCAAATGCAAGACAGTTAGCACTCGAGCCAGACGAGTCATACACTTGAGCATAGACACGCAAGCAGTTCACATTCAAAGCAGTTCCAGTCTCTTTGAGTCGAACTACGGTGTTCTGACTTCCTCATTGCACGAGTGGGTACGTAGGCATAACTTAACGGTTATCGAACAAAAGTCTCTTTGTCATCCCCCTCTTTCAGCTTTCTTTTCTAAGCCCCATTCTTGAGCACTCACTCTCTTTTACACTGACTCTCTATACATTTCTCCCAAGTTTTTTATACACAGTCAGCACATACACTACCCCTTTTAAACACAATCAAGTAAGCGTGGATCCCGTCGAGTACGACGGACGATCTGGGTGCTAATACCTTCCCAGGTCGTAACCAACCCCCTTTCTCAGTTTCTCTGGTTCGCAACCGTCTTATCCATACCCTTCCAGGTTTATGTAGAATTACCTTTCCTTCGAGATAAAAATTCCTAGCTGGAAACTCTATTCAACCTCAACCTCCAACATCACCGACGGTTCGCGTCTGCATTGGGATTAAAGTCCGGGGAGCGACACATAGTCTCTCTAAGACCATAATTTAGAGTCTGACTTGATCAGCTTTGTCCATCATCTTGGTTTGTCCAGAGTCATCTTTAATAAGCTTCTTTCTTGATATGATTTAGCTTTACTTCACTTCAAGCTTGCTAGGAATTTGTACACTATGTTATCATGAAAACTCTAGTATAGTTGTAGAACCAAACTTATTTCATCAATGTCCCCCTTTTTTATGATGACAAACATTATAATTTTGATGAATTTCTTTTACTTTTAACAAAGTAAATAATCAACTAAAAATTAAAGTTACGTTTGTAAGCGCCCCTGGAATTTTTGACTTCAAAATTTTCTTATCTAACTTCACATAGTGAGGTTTGCAAGCTCCCCATGAGATTAAGTCTTTGGAAGAAAATTATCTAATAAATCTAGACAAGTTTGGGTTTTATATCATGTAAAATATGAATCAAAATCATATATTTTTCTACCTGTTTATCATCAATAAAAAATAATATGATTAGGCAAGATTTTTTTATATAAATTGAATAAAAAGATGACAAGATAGACAAATTCACAAAAAAAGGTTAAACATGATTTATGGTTGGGGTGGAAGTCTAGAAAAGATCATTGATAACATGTTATGAATCTGATTATTGGTCTTTTATTGGAAATACAACCTAGTCCTTACTTCTTCATTCTCCTTCTTCAACTCGTCCAGAGTCTTCAGAATCACAGAAGTAACAACCTCATAAGAAAAGGGTTCAGAAGATGCAAACATTGAATTTATGCCAATTTCATGTTAAGAGTTTAAGATTTGTACATTACCAGAAGTTGCTCCAGCTACAAATGGAACAACTAAGTTCTGTCCAGGAAGAGGAATCCTACAGGATGCTTTAGCCACTAGCAAAGAAAGTAAGATTTGAGTAGAAAAAACCCCAACTTTAATCTAAAATAGAACTTGTTTAGGTGTTGGGAGAGCCAAAATATTAGACCTCGCTAAGGAGACATCAACATGCTTCTTTAACTCCAAAATCAGATTCATCATATCAGATAATATGGGCATGATCTTTTCCAAAAAGATCGCATAAGACAATTTCTTGAGGAATTTTATGTAGTAGTTTGACCAGTCCATGTATCGATCCCATAATGATTCGCTTTCAGCAGTGTCGCGGTGAGAATTGGATGTCAAGCTATTTATTTAACTTGAATCACAAAACTTTTATGTTCACCACCGACTTTAATTTTAACCAAGGGAAAGGGAAAAAGATCGAGAGAAAAAACATAATTGTGGAGAATCTAAGGTTCGGGGGTTGGTTATACCTAGGGAAGGTGTTAGCATCCTAAATATATGTAGTATCCTACGGGAACCTCTTGTTAATATTTATGTTTTTGTTATTTATTGCTTGCTAAAACTAAGGGAACCTAAGGTTTTTATTTCTAAGGGTGCTCGCACAACATCGTGTTAATGTATACCTATTAGGGATAGAATCAGAGCACTCGTAGTTCTCCTAAGAATGAACGAACACTTGATTGTGATCAAGGTTTGTGGGGGAAGTAAGTGTTATGGAAAACACTTACATGACTTAACAAAGTCACAAAAAGTTATAGAATAAAAGACCTAGTGGCTAAGGTCAAACGGTAAATAGGGATTGCTAAATCTATGACACTGAGTCAACTGAAGGAGTTCTTTCTCTTTGGATTGAAATGATAAAAACATAAAAATGAAAATAAAAAGGTGCAAGCTCCTAAGACTAGGCAAAGGCTGCTACTTGCAAATGGAATAAAATGGAAAAGTAAAGTAAATGGCTTGACAAAAATACGATATAGCTTGATATGTGGATCAATTATGCGGGGGTACGTCAAACAAGCGAGATGCGTTAATTTATTCAAGTTGAAAACATGAGGAAATGTGAAGTGTAAAGATAGTGCTGACGGTGATCGTAGAACAATCGACTTACGTGTGTGCATGGATGAAGTGTGTATGAAGTTATACTTGGCGTTGGACCAAGGATCTTATTTTTATTTATTATTATTATTATGAAACATTGATTGAGTTTATTTTTTGAATTAAAAATAAAACTACCTAAACGTAAAGAAAATAAGAGAAAGCGGTAAAGTTATTACATGTCATGGAAGCGGGGTACATTTTCAAATGGGGATTAGAAAAGCAACACGAAGGGTGCGAATTGGATCGCAAGGGTGCGGATTGGATCACAAGGGTATGCAAATTCAATTGAACTCAAGCACAAGGCGTAAGTCAAACGCCATAAAGTCTGAATATTCAATAATAATAAAAGTACAAAAATATAAGGATATACACCATATTTACATCACACATTCATAACAAATGAATTGGGAAAAAAATAAAAGAAAAATGCACAGAATGAAATTGTGACGCAAAGAAGCGAATCAAAGTCGCATATACGAAGACGTGCAAAAGCTACCACAAAAATTATAATCTGTTCTAAAAATAACAACATTAGATCATTGAAAGTTAACACCAACGGGAAAAAGAAAAAGATAAATTACTACCACATAAGAGATCATCGCAAATCAAATCAATAAGCAAAGTATATAAAATCAAATTAAAACACAAAGTTGCAATTGAAACACAAATTGGTCGGCACACAAAAAGCGGATTGCCGCTAGGCCAAACCATTGGATGTGTGTATAAAATCGAAGAGCAACAAAAAATCAATAAAAAAAATCGCACATGAACCAATGAAATAAACCACTAGCTCGCTACACTTAATGTGATCATCGCAATATGTATCAAAATCGTGTGGATATAAACTTATCAAAGGAAAAAAAAAGAATTTAACATGATAAAAGAACAATGTCGCTAATGCAAAATTACAATCATCGCGACCGGATCAGACTAACACAAATGTCACGCCACATGCACATAGATGCGCAAACGAAGAATAGACATGATTCGATCCGAACAAAAAAACTAAAAAAAATTTAACAATATTAAAATAAAACTACAAAATCAATATATATATATATATATATATATATACATATATATATATATATATATATATACATATATATACATATATATATATATATATATACATATATATATATATATACATATATATATATATATATATACATATATATATATATATATATATATATATATATATATATATATATATATATATGTATATATATGTATATATATGTATATATATATATATATATATGTATATATATATATATATATATATATATGTATATATATATATATATATATATACATATATATATATATACATATATATATATATATATACATATATATATATATATACATATATATACATATATATATATACATATATATATATATATATATATATATATATATATATATATACATATATATATATACATATATATATACATATATATATATATATATATATATATATATATATATATATATATATATATATATATATATATATATATATATAATCACATATATATTATAAAAAAACAAAGCCTAAACACATCTACTGGAAAATCAATGCACACAAAATCAATCTATTATATAAACGTTTGAAAAACAAAATGGTCAGCACGTGCATATATAATTTAGAAATGCAGTAAAAATCAATAACCTATAAATGATTGAAACATGCAAATATTATATATGAAAAAAACAAATGCAGTGCATATCTACTATCTACATATCAAAAGTTGATTGCATGCTTTGCCAATTATACCTTTCACCAAAATATTTTTACACTACATTATGGACAAAATAGTAATTAACAAATGTTACAATTAAAACATTCTTAAACCCCTCTATGTATGACACATGTCATACACATATTCTATCTCTTCATTCAAATTTCAAATTTCAAATCTTCATTCAAATATTACATATACTCATTCTCTCTCTTCATTCAAATTTCAAATCTCTCTCATATTTTTTCCCACACTTTTTCATTTTTATTTTTATTTTTTTCTCTATTTATTTATTATCACTAAAAATACTAATAATCTATTTTAGTTTTAATAAAATAAAAAAATTATTTATCTCACATGTCACTATCAATCAAATACTAATAATAAAATATTTTTTCTCTATTTATTTATTATCACTAAAAATAATAATATTATTATTTCTATTTCACGTGTCATTATAATCACAATACATATTTTATTTTAATCAATAATTATTTTAATTTGAAAGATAAAATCATTATTATCAAATATTAAATATTTTTCATCTCACGAGTCATTTTTTCTATTTATATTTTAATACAATTGAATTTATATAATTATTGTTCATTTTAAAATTAATAGCTAATTTCAAATTTAGATACATATATAAATACATTTTATAACGTTCCCAATTTACATATACATTTCAATTTATTTCATACCGTACCCGCACGGGTATCTTATAGTGTGATAGTATAACATGATAATATAAGCATGATAAGAGAAGCATGGTAAACCAAATGGAATAGGACGCGCCGCTTTTCTGTCTCTCTTTTTTATTTCTTTTTGTTTTTTTTTTGTTCGGGTCTTTTCTTAGTAGCACGAATAGTATATATATATATATATATATATATATATATATATATATATATATATATACCAAATTATGGTTAATGATAATGAGTCTAAATATTTAATTTGAAACCCAAATAAAATATTAAATTAAAAAATAAATAAAATTAAAATAATCACAATAAAAAATTAAAATAAAAACTAACAATCTTATTTATTTATTCTAGACACAATGTAAAAATAAATCGATTAAAAAGAAATAAAAGTCGGACACCAAAGTGCTCAAAAAAATAAAACGAAAACATCAAAATAATCAGTGCGAAATAAACGACTAAACTAAAAAAATACAGTGTTTGGTCGGATTTTGAAATAAAATTATGATCAATTAAACTGCCCAGACTGATCAACACGTGACCGAAAAATAATCGTAAAAATACATTTAGCATGTCAGATTAAACCGCGTAAACCGTAGGTTAATATTACTAACATTTGTAAATTTAAATTTGACATTTTTCGTTCACTGATTTTTCGTACGGTTGACTTTAGTTTGATCGAATCGATTGTAAACCCAACAAGTTTATTTTGGCTGATAATTTAGACATTATGCATGATAAAATGCGTGATATGATATGTGACGATGTAAAATGAAAATACAGTTAGATGAAAGAATTTATTTGACAATTCATGGTCAAAATTTAGGGTATGACAAGCAAGATTAAAATATTTTGTGATAACATGCTTCATAAAGCTTATACTTTTAACTTTTTTTTTAATTTTATATATGTCCAAACTTCACCAAGAGAAACTGTATGAGGGGTAGATTCAGAAATAGTTACGGGGGTTCTCATCTCTGTATTCATTTCCGAGTTAAAGGAGGATGATGAAATTTTAACTACAAATGGGTCCTTATTAAATAAAAATTCTCTATCTATAGAGGAATAATCTGAAGAAGAAATATCACCAAAGCGTTGGTCAAGGATAGATATATCAATTTTATTGGATGAATGAAGTGAGATGATCACAGGTGTGGCTTCATAGATAAATGGATGATAAAAAATGATGTGTTTAGATGAAGGTGGAGATTGACGTTGTTGTTCATCTGCTATTGTAATTGTGTTCACAAAGATGCTTCTCATTAAGAATAATACACACAATGAAATTCAGGTTTGCACAAGAGAATATTTGAAAAGAAGCTCAAAAAGTGTTTCTTAAATATTCTCTTTCTTGAAGATGATATGCTTTATTGTATTATCTTCATCATGAAGCTTCTTCAATTTTCTGCGAGAAAGTTTTCTTTCTATTTTTGTTCTTCTTTTTAATCATATATCATAGATACCCATTCACAATTCCTTTTTCCTATTTATAGAAAATTAATAAGACCGTTGGAGGATAGGATTAGAACTTTCTTCAAAGTACACTACTACTATAGAGTAGGTACATAAATATTGAGTAGTTTATATAAAATCTTTTATATCCATTTGAAATACACTACTTTTAGATTTGACACTTAACTTGTAGATTTCATAAGAATTATTCATCCATTTTAACACTCTAGAACATTGTCTTTACATATGAGGATTTAGCACACGTTCAAAGTTTAGAACCTTGAGAATAGACATCAAAGTCTAATTAGTAGATAAGGCTTGAATGAATCAGAGTGAATTAGAGGCGTCTACTTTAGAAGTTTTGAGTAGTGATAACAAGAGTTGACCATAACTTCAGGACTTCTTCAAGTGATTACTTAGGTTCATATACTGACGATATTAAATGTTCATAATCTCTTGTATTAGAGTCCAGAGTCTCTCTAAGACAAACGCCCAGAGTCTGATTTGATCAGCTTTGTCCATCATCTTGGTTTGTTCAGAGTCATCTTTACTCAGCTTCTTGCTTGATCATATTTAGTTTTACTTCACTTCAAGCTTGCTCAGAATCTGCACACTGCCAAACTATTATAGAAAAAAATTGGTTTTTACACTTTTTATCATCAAAACTCTAGGATAGGAAAATTGTTCCAACAAAGAACTCATCAAAAGCAACATGAATTGACTCTTCTTCAAAAGCAGTTATACGATTGTAAACCTATAATTTTTACTCGTAGATGAGTACTCTAAGAATATACCTTCATAATATTTTGCATCAAATTTACCAATATTGTCTTTTCCGTTATTTAAAGTAAAGCGTTTGCAACTAAAAACTCGAAATTATGAAATATTAGGTTTTCTACATTTATCCATCTCATAAGGTGTCTTCTTTATGATAGATCGAATGATCACCCATGTTAATACATGACATGCGGTATTAATCATATCCGCCAAAAAATATTTAGGTAGGCTCATCTCATTTATCATAGTCTGGGCCAATTTTGTCATGTCAAAGAACTTCACAACAAAATGGTGTTGTAGAGCGTAAAAACCGTGTTGAAATAGACGTCTATAATGCACTCTGATTCACTCAAGTTTTATGTACTCATAAGACTTTGATGTCTATTCTCAAGGTTCTGAACTCTGAACATGTGTTAAATCCTCATATGCAAAGAAAATTTTCTAGAGTGTTAAAATGGATGAATAATTCTTATGAAATCTACAATTTAAGCGTCAAATCTAAAATTACTATATTTCAAATGGCTATACTATCAACTACTTAAGACTTACAGCTGAACCTACCTACTTTACACTAATATTGTAATTTGAAAAAAGTTATAATTGTATCCTCCAATAGTCTTATTTGTTTCTATAAATAGGACAAAAGAATCTTGAATGGGTATCTATGATAGATGATTAAAAATAATAACAAAAATAGATAAAAAGATTTTGTGTAGAAAATTGAAGAAGCTTCGTGATGAAGAAATTCAATAAAGTAAATCATCTTCAAGAAAGAGAAGATTGAAGAAACACCTTGAGCTTCATTTCAAATATTCTCTAGTGTAAAGTTGGATTTTATTGTATGTATTATGCTTAATAAGAAGCATTTTTCTAAGCATAATTAACTTTATTAACAATATTTAATTTCATTTAGAGACTAATTTAGTCAGAATTCTCAAGAAGTCATCGACGAGTAGTCTTTGAGTTGTATTTCCTTAAGAGACTAGGGTATAGTCAGAATTCTTAAGAAGTCTTAGACAGTTGGTCCTAGAGTTGTATAGTCAGTTTGATTATTGAATTAAGTCGTTATTGAGAAGGAAAAATCATGCATGCAAGTGGATTAGAAGTAGCTTTTTTAACAGTGAACCAGGATAAAAATACTTCTATTATTTATCTTTATCATTATCATTATCATTAATGTTTGTGATATTGGGTTGCAAAAGTTTTAAATCTAGAAACCCAATTCATTCACCCTTCATGTGTTTCTTGAACCTTCAATTTGTATCAGAGCTCTGGTTTTGATATTGACTCATTGTGTCAAACACTTAACCATGCTAGAAAAAGATCCATTTTCTTGAAACACAAAATGGCGTACACAAACAATGATAAAGACTATTATTTTGTAAAACCTCCAATCTTTAATGGAGATAAATTTGATTACTGGAAATACATAATTGAAAGTTTCTTTCTTGGCCAAGATGCAGATTTATGGGATATGATTTTAAATGTCTACACACATCCTTCAAATGTTAATGGTACAAGGCTTGAAAGAAATCAAATGAATAAGCAACAAAAGAAGGATCACAAAAATCATCATGGATCTAGAAATATTTTACTTTATGCTATTTTCTATTTAGAGTATGAGAATATTGAAAACGAAGACTCTACTAAGTCTATATTTGATTCTTTATAAAAGGATCGTGAAGAGAATAAACAAGTGAAGAAAATTAAGGATTTGGTTTTAATCTAGAAGGAAGCCTTCATAATGGAAGATAATGATCCTAAAATGAAAGTCATGTATGTGTCACTAAAGTCCAAAAAAAGGAAGATTTTGAAGGTGAATATGAAGATGAATCTGAAAGTCACCCTGAAGATGAACCCGAAGGTGCCTCTAAATAAGAAAAAGCTTATATGGCTCTTAAGGTCAGCACCTGTAAAGCAATTTATTGATTAAAATCAAGATCAAATTCTGAATCAGATTCATACTATGACGAGGTATTTTCTTTTATCACTCATTATGAATTAAGAATATTTTTAGCTGAGAATTTTAAAAAGAGTTAGAGGCTTCAGTAAAGATCCAAGAATCTAAAATAGATTCATGTAGTCAATTCTGAATCCCATAACAAAATTTTGAAAGAAAACTCTATTTTAAAATTTAGAGTCAATAATTTAGAAATGAAAACTCTACACTAAAAAACAAGAGTGAAAATTTTAAAAAAGAAATTCTTTCAGAAGCTCCTATGGACACTAAAAGTGCTTCTAAGAAATATGAAATGACATTTAAAAAATATTCTAGCTAAGAACATAAATAGAAGCAAAATGGTTTCAATGTAATATAATATGATATGCTTTTATCTATGGAATTAATGGTAAAGGGAAAAAAGGCATTGGTTATGCTAAACCAAAGAACCCCATGTTAAAGCCTAAACCCAAAGAGAATGTGAAAAATCCAAGGGCTATGTGTAAACACCCCAAATTTGCCCTCACCCATTCACACCATGGCTTGTGGTCTTTTCATGTGCATAAGCTCAATCATAGCATCTCATATTGCATTTTTGCTTCACTGCATTGTTTCAAAGTCATCTGCATCTAGGGTTTGTGATCTGAGCCATCCCTGGGCTATTTGAGCCACTCCAAAGGTCATCAATCACTTCAAAGGGGTACATGTATGTTAAAGCATCATATTATATCCTCTCAAGATCAAAGAAGTCAAAGAATCACAAGAGCTGAGTAAGGCATGGAAGCAGAGCCAGGCTTAACTGCACAGATGACCTAAAATTAGGGTTTTAGTTTCAAAGGCCATAACTCCAAATTTTTTGGTCATTCTTGTTTCTATTGGTATCTATATGTTATGAGGATCATGCATATCAATTTTCATGAAGAAATTCAATGGGGAAGGCATCTGATCAAAAGGTGACTTCTTGAGCAAGTCAGTGCAAAATCAGGGCATCTGAGACCCCCAATGACCCAACCAAAGGGTGCACTCCATCATTTTGAGTGTGTATGATCTTTATTTGATCATAGAAGGTGTTAGAAGTTCACAAAATTGAAGAATTTCAAGCCATTTGCGAAGTTGCCTTTTTGGGAAAGTGACTTATAATGTAAACTTGCCATTTTGGGAAAGTTTTTCAACCTCCTCTTTTTGATTCAAAAATGCTTCAAATGAGAAAACTTTGGTCATGAAAGTTGTAGAATGGATCCTCCCATTTTCAAAAAGTACAAGAACACATTCTAATTCATTTTGGATCAAAAGTTATGGCTTGTCAAAGTTGAACAAAATCACTAAATTCCCACTTTTGGCACCAAAGAGGGATTTTTGCAAATTCAAATTCCAAGCACTTTCAAGACCTTTAAATGACTTCTTTGCATCATTATAACATATTGCAACTTAGCAAAGTCAGAATTGCCCAAGAGTTTTCAAGGTTCATGCCTTAAATCACAAACTTTCATAAGCCATTTTCCATGAAATTCTCCAAAAAGGAACTTTTGCAAGAATGATGTCCAAGGATTGGTTTGACTTCTAATTGGTATCAAAACACCATAACAACATCACATAACTCATTTTGTCACAAATTGCCCAAGAAATCATGAGATTTCATGCCTTGGTTCACAAGAAACTTCAAAGAGGGCAAAATGCAAAACTCATGCCATCTTGCTATCCAAGCCACCCAGCTGCATCTTTTTTATCCTAGGGCTCACCACAAACTATGCTGAGGCAAGACACCCCATTGAACCACTTCTGTTCCAGCCCATGCTTATAGTACACAAACTTTTGACTTTTGCATTTTTTCCCATGCCAATCACAATGTACCACCAACAACTCTCTGACCAATCAGAGTCTAATATGTGGACCTCAAGCATCCCAAAGCAAGCCACACACAAGCCAGAAAGCTCCCACAATCCAGCATCCCCAAAAATTGTCAAAAACTCTTTCTCTTCGAAATTCCTTACACAGCCATCAAACCTCAATTCTTTCTTCACCAGTGAACCACACATCCTCCATAGAACAAAAGCCCACCATTGAAACAGCCTGAAACCCCCTATAGCTCAACTGTGAAATCTGCCACACCAGAAATCAAGCTCATAAATCAGCCACCAACAAAAGATTTTGGGCATTCCATTGATCTCAGGAGGTTCAAAGGTGACACTTTGCACAAAAGAAAGGCCTGAAAAGCTCATATTCACAGTTCATCACCTCAGGTAGCTTCAAACTTCAAACTTTTCAGAGCTTGTTTTTCTTGTTATAAAATGAAAGTATATGTTGTGCTGGTCATGCTGATATCTTTGGAATTGAAAATGGTGAAGAAATGACCATTTCATGGCTCTCTGAAATTTCACCCGTGAAATTTGTTTGCTTCGATTCCCTCTGTTCTTGGGTTAGAAATGATGTTTGAGGGGTGATTTGAATGGGGTTTGGGTAGAGGATCATTTCCCTGTGTTCAATTTGATGTAGGGTGGCCTGTAGCACGTTTTAGGGTTTTTGACCCGCCGGAGAAGATGACCGGAGCTTCCCTCCGGTCACCTGAAAGTCATTAAGCCCTAACCCTAATTAGTTTGCCAGATGCGTTCGTAGCCATTGGATGCGGATTAGCTTATGTTTTGAGTGGCCCAGATCACCTCATTAAACCCTAACCTGTTTTTATTAATTTAATAAATTATAATTAAGTTAATTAAGCCAGAGTCAATCCTGACCCTCAATCTGCGCGCGCAGTCAAACACCCTACTCCAAGTTTGAATTCCAGCCATTGGATTTGCATACTTTCCCTTTTATTTAATTTTATTTTCATTTTCATTGCATTTATTTACACGAATTATTAAAAATAGTAAAACATATTAAAAAATTCTGAATTTTTTTTGTCAAACCTTTTATTAATTTGCAGAACCCAAAATATTTTTACTTTTATTTTTTGCATTAAAAATCATTTTTAAATCATTTAAATGTTTATTTTTAATTAGTTAATGGAAATTAATTAATTAAAAATGCATTTAGGTATTTAAAAATCACCAAAAAATTCACATTGCATTTTAAAACATTTAGAAACATTATCAAACTCTCAAAGCAAATTTCTTTTTGGTTCTTGACCTATTTTGACATTTTTCATTGGAATTAAATTCTTTAAAAGGCAATATTTTGATCCTAACTTGAAAAAATCCATTCTGCCTAACCATGAGGAGTTTGATGATGGTTCTTTTTGCATTGCATCCTTCATACCATTTAGTTTTTAGGGTAAATTTAGTTTGCATTTAGCTTCCATTTTAAATTTAATGTGCATTTTTACTTTTAAGGTACCTTGAAACCCTAGTTGACTTAGAAAAATCATAACTCCCATTAGGTCAAGATTTAGGTCCCCTCCTTTGGGCAGTGAACTTGTGTAGGGTTAGGGTTCCTTTGATCCCATTTTCAATTTTTTATCATGTCATTTGCTTCTGATTTTGAATTTTTGTGTTGCATGTTATGCATAAACTCTAATTCTTGCTTTCATTTGCATCCATCTCTCATATGCTTGCATCCAAGAACTTGTCATGACATTTTGTGCATCCATATGACATGTAAGACATCTTAGGACATATTAGAATCATGTTTGATCATTGCATCATTCATTTGCCATGTTATGCATCCATTACATTTCATAAACTTTCATGAACTTCCATGGTCCAAAGCATGCTTCATTTGCATCCACACCCTTGTATGATCATCCACAACTCTTGACATGTGTTTGCATCATCTCTTAGCATCATTAACATCATGTTTATGCTTCTGACTTTGTCTTGCATCATGGCATTTCATCTCATTTTCATTGCATTGCTTTCTTTTGCTAACTTTTCAGGTGGTAAGTTGTTTTGAGAAGTGAATTTGCCTTCACTTCTCACAATCTCTTTTCATCTCTCTATGCATCATTGCTGCATTTTATCTTTTGTATTTGAGTGAGCTTGCTCATTCATGCTCTTTCTCACTTTCTTTCTTCAAACAACTTGACTTCTTAAGTGAAGCAAGTTGTCTTGTTTCTCTCTGCTTCTTTCTCCTTTCATCTGCTTCTTTCCTTGGTGGCTCTTTGAAGATTCTTTCTCTCTTAAGCCTCATAAACCCTAGGAACAACCAAGCATGATCAGGATTAGGGTTTGATTAGTTTCCCTATTTAAGTTTTACCTTTGTGTCATCTTTGAGTCTCCTCTTCTCATCTCATAATCAAGGACTAAACCTTAAAGGTCTTAAGGCTTTGTGATTAAGCTTATGCCTGCATCCTTCTATTAGGATGGAGTGTATAACTTTAATCCTAAGTGTTAAACCCTTAATGTGTTTAAACCTTTTAATCAATCCCCCTAATAATCACTAATACACCAAGCTTGTAACTTGGGCCTTGCATTAGGGTTCTAATTCTTCCTTAATTGGTTAAGAAGGACTAACCCTAGTGTTAATGGACAAGTCCTCCTCAAGTTGTCTTACAAACCATAAAATTCACTTCTTAATCTTACCATTAATTAAAATCCATTTAATAAAGGCTTTGTTGTGTCATGATGTTAATCCCTAATCATGGATTAAGTTGAGGAGCCTTCCTCAGATTAAATGTTCTCATCTATTATCCTTCTATTAGGATGGTGTAATGGGTCCGTTAAATCCCTGATTATGGCTTAAACTCATTACTTAACACTAAACAAAACACCAAAAACATCTAAATAAATACAAGTAGGTTAATGATCTTAATCCTACATCATGGTAATTAAGTGTGAGGTGTTTACTTCATACTTAAGGTATTCTCATTACCCCTAACCAGAGGGAGGATGTGATGAGTTTACTAACCCTTGGTTTAGGCTTAAACTCATTAACTTATGACAAACTTCAAAAAGCAATAAAAGATTGAAAACACAAAAACAAACAATAATCGTCTCCTCCGGGATTCTTTTCTCATCTCATTCACTCATAAACGAGAACTTGCTTCTCCCGTCTAATGCAAGACAGTTTGCACCTGAGCCAGACAGGTCATACACTTGAGCATAGACAAGTAAGAAGTTCACAAGTCAATTTATCTTTCAGTCTCTTTGAGTCGAACTACGGTGTTCTGACTTCCTCATTGCACGAGAGGATACGTAGGCATAACTTAACCGTTATCGAACAAAAGTCTCCGTATATTCCCCCTCCTTCCAGCATCTTTCTTTGAGCCTCATAGTCTTGGGCATTTCACTCCTGTTCTTACACTGACACTTCACATATTACACTTCACATTTCTTTTACACTGACACTTGCATTCTTTCCAGCTTTGAATACACAGATTGCACTGACACTACCCCTTTAAAACACAAATCTTTCAAGCGTGGATCCCGTCGAGTACGACGGACAATCTGGGTGCTAATACCTTTCCAGGTTGTAACCAACCCCCTTTCTCAGTTTCTCTGGTTTGCAACCGTCTTATCCATCTTTTCTTAGGTTTATGCAGCATTACCTTTCCTTCGGGATAAAAATGCCTAACTGGTGACTCTATTCATTCTCTCCTTTCGCCGACCGTTCGCGTCTGTACCCCTCTTGGCCCTGCGTGTCATCAGGTGGGAGCGACAGCTTGGCGACTCTGCTGGGGAACCTTATACTGTAACCAGGGCTTCTGGTTCTTTTTGTGGGTTCCTCCTCGCGCTTATTTGATTTGTGTTTACTGGGGTGTTATGTGCTAATTGTGTTTATCTGTTTGCTTTATTTATTGCTTTATGTACAGCTTTATTTATTGCTTTCCTTTACAGTTTTCATATTTCATATTGACATTATCATTGCTAGAGCTGGTTTTCTGTCTTGGTAGGTGGGATTCCATTGAGAGTTTAAGGTCCTATACCTGGGACCTGAGTGACACCTAGGCTAGAGTGGTTCATGTTCTTTCCCATTCCATTTTGGTCTGGTGCGGGAATATGAAACACGGTTCAGATATGGGTTTCTTCTTGAGAACTCTGTGCTACAGATTTCCTATAGTGCTAGGGCTATCTGGGAAGCCTGCTAAGTCTGGATGACCTTTATTATGACCTTCAGAAACTGAGGGGAATTAGAGGAGGATCTTTTATGGTTATTGTAAACACTGTACCTCCGGGTTAGAAGTGTTTACACTTCTCATAACTGATCCAAGTCTGAGGATCCTTGTTTTAGAACACTACCTGTGAGGAGGTTGGGCTGTTTACAGGTTTGCAGGTACCCTTGGCCACATCATACCCTGTTACTGATTTTGTTTAAGAGTACTCCACTTTGGACAGTTCTTGTGATTAACCCTGGACATGTGACTCTATATTTGAGTCCCCCACCTTGGTTACTGGATTTCTGAACCTCCATCTGGACTTCTTGAACATACATGGGCCTTATATATCAAGACAGATAATCAGATCCAGCTTGATCATAAACCCTTGCATGTCATCTGCATATTCATCATTTGCATCATTTAACATTTGTTTATTTATTTTTCAGGGTATCCACATTATATCTGGTTTGGTTTTGACCCCTTCTTCTGCATAGACCTCTGCTTCATCAGTTACCTGCTTCAGCTATCCTCATCATCACCAGCATCAGCCTATCAGTGGCTCATCTCCAGTGTCAGCTTTGATCCTCATCAGCACTTATCTTCAGTTCCTGCAGCAATACTCATGACTACTCCCAGGAAGAGCAAGATTTCATACCATTTCTTTGAGCCTGTGTTGGCTGGTATCAGGCAGGTCCAGTCACTGATCACCCCTGACCACATCCCATTATTCAGAGAGCATTATGGAGGTATCCTTGATATGGTCATGGACCTAGACCCTTCTCAGAGGAGCATGATCCACACCTGCCTACAGTTTTATGACCCTCCTTTGAGATGCTTCACATTTCCAGACTTTCAGCTAGGACCTCTGCTGGAGGAGTTTTCATCATTGATTGGAGTACCTGTCAGGGGTGGAATCCCCTTCAACCCAGAAATGCCAGCTCCCAGTAATGGAGAGGTAGCAAAAGCACTGCACTTAAAACCTGCCTTGATTGAGCAAAGCTTGACAACAAAAGCTGGAATCCCTGGTCTTCACTTGGATTTCTTGATTTCTCAGGCCATCCTGAAGGCCTCATTGGGAGAATGGAGGGCAGTCTGTGCATTGTTAGCCCTCAGCATATATGGGGTTATACTGTTTGCAGATGAGCCCATGTTTGTCAGCAAGAATGCCATTCATCTTTTCCTTCTGAAGAACCCAGTACCCACATTGCTGGGAGACTTCTACTACTCCATCCATCAAAGGAATGAGAAACAAAGGGGGAAGCTGGTGAGATGTTGTGCTCCTTTGTTTCACACTTGGCTGCTCAGACACCTACCCAAATCAGATGCCTTCTTAAATCCTCACCAACAGAAGAATTGGGCCAAGAGGCTCATTGCTTTGACTTCAGATGATATTAGATGGTGCACCCAAAGCACCAAGGGCAAAGACATTATCACTAGCTGTGGGCAATACCCAAATGTACCTCTGATAGGAGTAAAGGGTTGCATCAACTACAATCCTTTGCTGTTTAAGAGACAATTGGGTTATGCTTTGGTTCACCCTCCTAGAGTGCAAGATTTAGCTGAGACCCTGTATTGTGAAGTAAAACCTAATTCAGCTGCTGTCAGACAAGCATCCTGGGCTTAGGACAACATCCAGACAAAAGGGATAGGTATACTTGGGAGGTGTAATAATGTTGCTTCAGCTCAGTACTATGGCTGGTCCCATGCTAGAGCTCAGATTACTGGAATGCCTTTCACCTTGGAAGACACACCTGGACCCTATACAGTACAGCCAGCAGCCACTGTCAGCCTGGAAGAATTTGAAAAAAACTGAAGGAAAGGAATGAGAATCTGTCTCAGGCCTTGAAGAAGACCCTTTGGGAAAGGAGTGATGGTCGTCTGGACATTGAAAGGTTGGAGAAGCTTAGGGTGGAGCATCTGGCCAAGATTGAGAAAACAGAGGACTACATCAGAAAAGCAAGAGCTGGGGAACAAATATTGAAGAATGCCTGTAAAGAGGCCAAGCTTCAGAAGGCTAGGACTGAGCTCTATCTGTAAGAGAGTCAGGCTAGGTGGGTCAGGATCACTGAAGCCCGTACTCAAGAAGATCAGAGAACTCAAGCCAAGATTGAGCAGTTAGAGGCCAATGAAAAGAAGTAGCAGGAAGCTTTGCTAGCAGCCCAGAAGGAGATTTCAGAGTTGAAGCTTAGGGCTGGATTGAAGAGGTCAAAGGACCAGGACAGGCACAAGAAGCTGACCACTGCCATTGCCACCAGAAACCTCCTCATCAGGACTATTACAGAGCATCCAGCTGGTCCAGTGACTGAGGCACTTCTGAAGGAGGTTAAGGAGGATGAGTTTGGACTAGATGTCTGACTTTTTGATTATTGTTGTTTTCATTTGATGTACTTTTCTTTTGTGTTGTATTTTGACCCTTCAGGGGCATGTGTTGTAAAAAACAGACTATGTATTCACCATTGGTAATATATTTTAGTTTGTTTCCATTTTGGGGTTTCTTTTCTCAACAACATCAAAGCATCTTCCTCAAGGTCTGGAAAGGTCAAAACCAAGAACCAGGGCGGATACCTTGGAAAACAAATAAGCATACTGCATTGCATACTAACTTTTGTTTTGTTTTGTAGGTCTTTGTTATTAGTTGTTTGTTTCTAACTCTGTTGTGATCTCAGGAAATATTGCTCGCAGAAGAGTGTTCCCAGTCAACCGTGCACACCGGTATCCTACTCGCAACAACCTTCCGGGTATTCTAATGGAGCAAGTACAGCAAGACCTGACAGAGGTCAGAACCCAGATGGCTAACGAAAGAGTGGAGATGAGGAACCAAATGACTCAATTCATGACTGTAATGACTGGCTTGGCCAAGAGCCAAGAAAGGTTAAGGGCATTGGTGGAAAGACAAACTCCCGAGGAACCTCATCCCGGAACTGGAGGAACTAGTAATAATGAGAGGGGTCAGCCTCATGTTAATCCACCCGTATTTGGACCTCATCTAGATCCGGAAGTCAACATCCCGGGAAATGTGCAAGGAAATACTGTTGGGGGGAGAATCTTGCAAGAAGATCCCCAAGAAGAGCAGTTTACTGTCATGGGAGCTGGAGACGAAGTCTATGATAGGAGGTTTGATGAAATTGCTGAGAAGTTGAGATCTTTGGAGTCTCAAAACTCTTTGGGCTTCGATGTAATGGATATGGGGTTAGTGGATGGGGTGAGAATTCCCCACAAATTCAAACCCCCGTACTTTGAGAAATACAATGGAACCTCTTGTCTACGAACTCACCTGCAGTCTTTTCTGGGAAGACTTAAAGCATATACCATGGATGAAAAGTTGTGGATGTTCTACTTTGAAGACAGTTTGACTGGGGCTTCAAGAGAGTGGTATTCACACTTGACCATAGCTACTATCAGATGCTGGAAGGACTTAGCTGAAGCTTTCATCAGGCAGTACCAATATAACCTGGACATGGCTCCTAACAGAACCCTCCTAATGGGAATGTCTCAATCCTCCAGAGAAAGCTTCAGGGAATATGCCCAAAGGTGGAGACAGCTTGCTGCTGCTGTCCAGCCACCCATGTCGGAACGAGAAATGGCCGACATGTTCATGAATACTTTGCAAGGAACATATATTGATAGGCTGGCTGCCTTTTCTTCCACCAGTTTTGCTGACGTAGTTATAGTCGGTGAAAGAATTGAAAGTCTATTAAAAATGGCCAAAATTTCTGATAATGGTGCAAGTTCGTCCAGTAATCCCAGGAAGCCTTTTGTGGGACCTCGAAGGACCGGTGAGACAAATGCCATTCATGCCAGCAGGGGCAGACCTCAGTATGTTCACAGATCAGTAGCAGCTGTCACTATTCCAGCTCCAATTCCTCAACAACCAACATATCAACAACAACCACCACAATATCAGCAACAAATTCAGTATCCACAACAGAGAACCTACAACAACAATAGCAATCAACAACAAAGACCCTTCCAGCAAAGACCATCACAGGCCAACAGGGTGATTGACCCTATCCCCATGCCTTATGTTGCTTTATTGCCACAACTCCTGAAGCTTAACCTGGTTGAGTTAAGGACATTGGCACCTCCAGATCCCTCCAATATCCCGAAGAATTATGATGTCAACGCCAGATGTGCTTTCCACTCCAATGCACCTGGCCACAATACGGAGAAGTGCAGGGCACTGCAAATGAAAGTTCAAGATCTGGTGGATTCTAAAGCCCTCAACTTCGCACCTCCTCCGAATGTCAATAGAAATCCTATGCCTAATCATGGTGGGACGAGGATTAATTCCATTGAGGAAGACAAACCATCTACTTTGATCACCAGTGTTGCACAAATTCGAACACCTCTGGTCGAAATTAAAGCTCAGCTTCTAGAGTGCCAAGTGTTCCCCGGGTGTGAGCTCGGCTGTGGGTATTGCAACATTGCAGTCAATGGGTGTGAAAATTTGAGAAACGGCATAGATGATCTTAACAAGGATGGTATCCTCCAGATCTCAACAACGGCGCCTACAAATCCAGCAATTCCTTTGACAACAATTCTTGATTCTTCTACAACAGCAGCAACAATCATTCCCACCGATTCATCAATATCATCAGCAATGGCTTCATCCATCACTTCAACAAGTCAGGTTTCAACAACCATTCCTTCTACAACATCAGCATCCATTTCATCAGCAGAATCTTCTACAACGCCAACAGAAATTAATGAAGATGTCTCAGCAGTTACAATCTATTATGATCCATCAAATGCTCCTCCCAACAGCAGTTTCCAACAACAAACAGTGGCACCTCCTGCCAGATCACCAGTCACAATCTACTACGATCCGCACACCATTACAGTACCCTCCTCTGCAGCAGTTAGTCCAGTCACCATCACGGTACCTGGACCCGTTCCTTATGAAAGCAGTAATGCCATACCTTGGCATTATGGCTCTGACCTCTACTGCAATGGGGAGAAAATCACTCTGGATTCATCAAACTCTTCTCCACAAATTGATAATGTTGGGGGAGGCGGAGGCTTCACCAGAAGCGGACGCCTTTTTGCCTCACAAACACAAAGGCCTAATGCGGAAGCAGAAGCTGCTGCCAAAGCAAAAGGAAAGAGTGTGATATCTGAAGAGCCAATTATCAAAGAAACTCAGAAGACATCTTTTGAACAAGATGTAGACGAGTTTATGAGAATCATAAAAAAGAAGTGATTACAAGGTGGTGGATCAGCTTCACCAAACTCCCTCAAAAATCTCCATATTATCCCTGTTAATGTGTTCTGAAGCTCACAGGAATGCATTGTTGAAAGTCCTGCACGCAGCATACGTGCCAGAGGAGATTACTATTAACCAGCTGGAAACTGTGGTGGCAAATGTCAACACCAGTCATGGACTGGGCTTCACCAATGCTGACTTAACAACAGAGGGACGTAACCACAACAAGGCTTTACATATCACCTTGGAATGCAAGGGTGTTGTTCTATCTCATGTACTGGTAGACACTGGGTCATCACTCAATGTTCTACCAAAGAAAGCCTTAGTGAAGCTGGAGTATGATGGCTTGGCATTGCGTCCAAGTAATTTGGTAGTGAGAGCATTTGATTGCTCTAAGAGATCAGTTCTTGGAGAGATTGATCTGCCTGTGATGATTGGCCCGCAGACCTTCAAAACTACCTACTATGTGATGGACATTCAGCCGGCCTACAGCTGTCTGTTGGGTAGACCCTGGATCCACGCCGCTGGCGCTGTTACGTCTACCCTTCACCAGAAGTTGAAATTCGAGTGGAAAGGCCAGATCATCACCATCTGTGGAGAGGAAGACATCTTTGTTAGCCATCTGGCTACATATAAGTACATAGAAATGGATGGAGAAATCCATGAAACTATGAGCCAGGGGTTTGAGGCCCTGAACATTAATGAAGCATCTGCTGTACTGGGAACTTCCATAACGTCATATCAGCAAGCCCAGAAGGTTGTTGAGGAAGGTACCGCCCAAGGCTGGGGCAAGCTGTTGCCCATGGAAAAGAAAGAAGACAGATTTGGGTTGGGTTACAGACCAACTCAACAAGATCAATCAGAGGCTGCAAAAGAGCCCAATTTTGTCAGCGGGGGAATGCTCACCCCAGATGCTGTGAACAACTTGGAAGACGAGGAGGAAAGCGACCGCAACCTGGATAACTGGATACGTCCAAAGATCTCGGGGAGCCAAGTCCTTAACTGGTCTTCCCAGGAAATTATAAGGGTTACTCCTGCAGAGTAATTATTATTTCCTGTATTTTAAAGCATGCATCAAGTCTTGCATCTTGCCCAAGATGTCAAGACTCATTTTGTAATCGGGCCATCTTGTAATTTTGTGCAAATGGATTAATCAATGAATATCGGACATCTTTTGCAAACGAGTCTCTTTTTCGCTCACTGTCTTTTCATTTTTTCACTTTTGTACAAAACAATAAAATGGCAGTGTTTTCAAAATAAATAACTTCATTTTCACTTTTTCTAAATAAGATTAAAATTAATCACTAAAATAAATCAATCTAAACCCTTGCAGAAGGTGCCTTTCAGACTGCACCGACAACAACACTGCTATGGCTTCGTATGACTTTTACAATCCAATCAATCAAGCTGATGAAGGGGTTGAAGAAGATTATGAGTTACCTGAAGAGCTAGCCAGGTTGTTAAGGCAAGAGGAGAAGGTTATCACTCCTCATCAGGAGGAGATTGAAACGGTTAATCTTGGTATGGAAGAAGACGTGAAAGAGGTTAAGATCGGGGCCTGCCTGCAGGATTCAGTAAAAGAGCAACTGATTGATATGCTTCGGGAATACGTGGATGTTTTTGCCTGGTCTTATCGGGATATGCCAGGGTTGGACACCGACATTGTCATGCACAAGCTACCTCTGAAAGAAGACTGCCCACCAGTAAAACAGAAGTTGCGCCGTACTCGACCAGATATGGCAATGAAGATAAAAGAGGAGGTACGAAAGCAGTGGGACGCCGGTTTCCTTGCTGTGACTAGTTATCCGCCGTGGGTTGCTAATATTGTACCTGTGCCTAAGAAAGATGGCAAGGTAAGGATGTGTGTGAATTACCGGGATCTGAACAGAGCCATCCCGAAGGATGACTTCCCTTTACCTCACATTGATGTATTGGTTGATAATATGGCTCAGTTCTCGGTGTTCTCCTTCATGGATGGATTTTTAGGATATAATCAGATCAAGATGACACCTGAAGACATGGAGAAGACAACTTTCATCACACCCTGGGGCACATTCTGTTACAAGGTGATGCCATTCGGGATGAAGAATGCTGGTGCAACTTATCAACGGGCTATGGTAACATTATTCCATGACATGATCCACAAAGAAATTGAGTGTTATGTGGATGACATGATTGCCAAGTCCCTCACAGAAGAAGACCATCTGGTAAATCTGTTGAAGCTATTCAAGCGTCTTAGGAAGTATCAGTTGAAGTTAAACCCCAACAAATGCACATTCGGGGTGCGATCCGGTAAATTGCTGGGATTTATTGTAAGTGAAAAAGGGATTGAAGTTGACCCTGATAAAGTCAAGGACATTCAAGAAATGCCTGCACCAAAGTCAGAGAAAGAAGTTCGAGGGTTTCTAGGTAGGTTGAACTACATTTCAAGGTTCATATCTCACCTTACAGCAACCTGTGAACCTTTGTTCAAGCTGTTAAGAAAAGAACAAACGTTCAGGTGGAATGGAGACTGCCAGAGGGCTTTTGACAAAATCAAGGAATACTTACAAGAACCTCCAATCCTGATGCCTCCAGTTGAAGGAAGACCTCTAATCATGTACTTAACAGTATTAGAAGAGTCAATGGGGTGTGTGTTGGGCCAGCATGACGAGTCTGGTCGAAAAGAGTATGCAATATACTACCTAAGCAAAAAGTTTACCGACTGTGAACAACATTATTCACTACTTGAGAAAACTTGTTGTGCTTTAGTGTGGGCTGCTCGCCGACTAAGGCAGTATATGTTGACCCACACTACTTTATTGATCTCGAAGATGGATCCAGTTAAGTACATTTTTGAGAAGCCAGCACTTACCGGACGGGTTGCAAGATGGCAAATGATCCTCACAGAATATGACATTCAGTACACATCTCAGAAAGCCATCAAAGGCAGTGTATTGTCTGATTACCTTGCTGAGAAACCCATTGATGATTACCAGCCTATGAGATTTGACTTCCCTGATGAAGACATCATGTTCATAAAATCAAAAGATCATGAAGAGCCTGTTCACACTGAAGGTCCTGACCCGGAAGAAGAATGGACTATGATGTTTGACGGGGCTGTTAATATGAATGGTCGTGGTGTTGGTGCAGTACTCATTACACCTAAGGGAGTTCACATGCCTTTCTCGGCAAAACTCACCTTTAACTGCACTAACAATGAAGCTGAATACGAAGCTTGTATTATGGGTCTTGAGGAAGCCATTGACCTCAGGATCAAGACTTTGACTATGTTCAGAGATTCAGCTCTGGTAATCAATCAAACCAACGGCAAATGGTACACCCACCAAGATCATCTGATACTTTATCGGGATTATACAAGGAGGTTATTGACTTTCTTCACAACAGTCAAGCTTGAGTATATCCCTCGAGATGAAAATCAGTTTGCAGATGCTCTAGCTACCATTTCATCCATGATCAAAGTTCAAGCTGCCAACTTTGTGCCTCGGATTTCAGTGTCCAGACTTGACAGACCAGCATACGTGTTCTCAGCAGATTTCGTTAAAGATGATAAGCCTTGGTTCCATGATGTCAAATGTTTCTTGGAGGATCAAACATACCCACCTGGGGCATCTTCCAATGATAAGAAGACTTTGAGAAGGCTAGCTGGTAGTTTCTTCCTGAATGCTGATGGTTCCTTGTACAAGAGAAACTTTGACATGGTACTCCTCAGATGTGTTGATAAGACAGAAGCAGACCTGTTGATACACGAGGTGCACGAAGGATCCTTTGGTACCCATGCTGGAGGGCATGCAATGGCTAAAACGTTGTTAAGATCAGGCTATTACTGGATCATAATGGATGCAGACTGTTGTGCTTATGCTAGGAAATGCCATAAATGCCAGATTTATGCGGATAAAGTGCATGTGCCTCCAAATCCTCTGAATGTAATGTCTTCACCTTGGCCCTTTGCCATGTGGGGCATTGATATGATTGGCAAGATTGAACCGACTGCTTCAAATGGCCACAGATTCATCCTAGTAGCCATTGACTATTTCACCAAGTGGGTTGAAGCAGCTTCATATGCAAATGTCACAAGGCAAGTGGTAGCCCGATTTCTGAAGAGAGATATCATCTGTCGGTATGGAGTGCCCGAGCGAATCATTACTAATAATGGTTCCAACTTGAACAATAAAATGATGGCGGAGTTATGCCGGGACTTCAAGATCCAACACCACAATTCTTCTCCTTACAGGCCAAAGATGAACGGCGCTGTAGAGGCGGCTAACAAGAATATCAAGAAGATTGTACAGAAAATGGTGGTTACCTACAAAGACTGGCATGAAATGCTACCATTTTCCTTTCATGGATACCGTACGTCAATCAGAACATCCATTGGGGCAACACCGTATCAGCTTGTGTATGGTATGGAGGCAGTCCTACCGGTTGAAGTTGAATTACCCTCCCTGCGGGTACTGATGGATGTTAAGTTGAATAAAGCAGAATGGGTCCGATCCCGATACGAACAACTGAATCTGATTGAAGAGAAGAGATTAGCTGCGATATGTCATGGGCAGCTGTATCAGAAAAGAATGAAGAAAGCCTTCGATCAGAAAGTCAGGCTCCGAGAGTACCGAGTAGGAGATCTTGTGCTGAAAAGACTCCTTCCTCCTCATACAGACCACAGGGGCAAGTGGACTCCGAATTATGATGGTCCGTTCATAGTAAAGAAAGTTTTCTCTGGTGGAGAACTGATGCTCAGTACTATGGATGGTGAAGATTTCCTGTCCCCTGTGAATTCAGATGCAGTTAAAAAATACTTCGCATAAAATGACCCGCTGGACATAAAAACAGAATGAAAGTCCAGGCAAAAATAGGGCATCCCGGCGAGTCAAAAACAGAATAAAAGACTCGGGCAAAAATAAGGGAAAAAAATATATAAAAAAATGTACACCCGCTGAGTTGAAAAGCCGCATTGGACAACTCGGGCAAAAAAGGGGTATCCCGGTGGATTGAAAACCCGAAAGGGCGATCCACGCAAAATAAGGGAATAAGCGAACAACTGCATTCTGAATTCATCTGTATCACTTAAAACACGGTAAACTCCGAAAGGTTAAAGCATCGGTCAGAATCAGCCTTCTTCAGAAAGCAAGTCGAGAAGAATGTCAAATGTCATACAAGTCATAGCAAAAGGAGACTCCTTGAAGCGTCGTCAACATTGCCAATATCTTTGTTTCTCAATTTGTAGCAATCTCCTCATTTTAGGGGATTTGTTTCTTTGACTGTATTTGCCAATTCAGGGCACATGAATTAATAAAATCAGATTTTCAGTCATGTTTCGTCTCGTACATTTTATTTTCATTTGCAAAAAATGTCCGATGTCCTTGAGATATTGATTGCATAAATACAGATGTTTCCCTTCTAAAAAAAACGTACTTACAGGAAATATACTTGCTCCCGGGAGTGTCTAAACTCCTATGATGGAGTCCAGTAAGGGATACCTCGGGGTACTTGTGTGTTTCTTTGTCTTTACAGGATTGTAGGAATTCAAAGCGCGACATGGGGCATGAAAGCTTCTCCCCAGCAAGCTGTCGAATCATTATCTACTCAGTCCACCTCCCAGACAGCACCAGAGATGTTTCCTCCCCATCAGAGTTGCCAGGCATCACTTCTCCAACATTTCCTTCATGAAGCAGCATCTGAAGGTGTTTGTATCCCCAGCTGAGTTATCAAGTATCACCCTCAGCAGGATCCCCACATGAGTCTCTAGGAAGATCTTTCAGTAATCTTTCTTCCTCCCTAGCCAAGTGCTAGACAGGGAACCATCTCCCCACAGAATTTCAGTCTCTATCCAGAAGAGCAACGCCTGAAGATCTCACAACAGAGTGAAGAAAGCTTCTACAGACCCCAGCTGGGTCCCTCATTACCAAGATAGGTCTATCAATGATCTATTTCCTCATGCAGAGTCATATATGTCAGATCTACCAATGATCTCACCCCCAGCTGGGATACCCGCTTCAAGCAGCTCAACCGGAGATCTCCACAGTAACGGGATCCGAATCCCAAATCGGTATCTTTGCATAATCATAGCATTCGCATCATATTTTCCCACAAAGCGTAGAATTCCATCTAATACGGAGCATTACGGCAAAAATCCAAACATATTGCATAAATCATAAGCCATGTGTCGAACTGAACATTTGTAAATACTAACAATCCATCAACAATATACAGAATATTTCCCAATTCCCTGCCAGAGAGCCAAAGCATTTCCCTTACAGATACAGATACACACTCCTTTCGGCACTCGTCCGTGTCATCATTCCCCAGTAAAATTGCCCGAGCAAACAGATACTTATATTACGGATACTTCTTGACACTCGTCCGTGTCATACCCCCAGCAGAAAGCTAAAGCATCCCCTTTGCACTCACTACACAGATACATATATATATATACAATCCCTTGACACCCGTCCGTGTCGCCTTCCCCAGCATAGTGCCTAAACACTTTGGGAACCATATTCTTGTTTATAATACACTTTCTCTTTTGGCACTCGTCCGTGTCACCCGCCCCAGCAAGTTAAACACTCGTCTGTGTCTCACTCATCACTTTTCACTCATACCGATACTCGTCCGTATCTTGTATATGCCACTTATATCCCCTCAGATTCGACACTCGTCCGTGTTCTTTGTTAACTAGTTGGTACTCGTCCGTATCATCATCTCTGAACATGCGTCAAGCGTTTGTTTCTACTGATACTCGTCCGTATCATAGTCTTAAGGATGCTCGTCCACATCTTTAATCTATACACAGTGTCAGACACTTATACCTTTTTTTCTTGAATTCAGACACTCATCTGTGTCTACCCTTTCCCCAGGAGGGTCCCCAACAAATCTTGATAAACTATTTCCTTTCTATCTGACATTCGTCCTATGTCATGATACCTTTTCGGCAGCCGTACCCTGCCAGGTGATCGTCCTTCACCTTTTTGATGATCGTCCTTCATCATTCCTCAACGGAGTCTCCATTATTGGAATCCTTTTCCATCCGACATTCGTCATATGTCGTGATAATTTTTAGCAGTCGTCCCCTGCTAGGTGATCATCCTTCACCTCTTGATGATCGTCCTTCGTCATTCTATCCGATGGCCGTACCCATCGTTGATCTTGTTATCTGACATTCGTCCTATGTCATGATAAATCCCGAGAGCAGCCGTACCCTGCTAGGTGATCGTCCTTCACCTCTTGATGATCGTCCTTCATCATGCTTATCTGATGGCCGTCCCCATCGTCGACCTTTTCTATCCGACATTCGTCCTATGTCGTGATGCTTTTGGCAACCGTACCTTGCCAGGTGATCGTCCTTCACCTTAGATGACCGTCCCTCATCTTATCCCCAACAGAGCAGCCGTACCCTGCTAGGTGACCGTCCTTCACCTCTGATGACCGTACCTCATCATTTATTTCATTTATGCCTTGAACTTGATGGTCGTCCCCATCATTTACCCATAGTCCCCAGAAAGTCTTATTTCTGAACTTGATGGCCGTCCCCATCATGATCTCTTATATCCCCAGCTTGTCGGCCGTCCCCGTCATTGCTCTATTTCCCGCATTTTCCCCAGCATGTCGGCCGTCCCCGTCATTGCTTCATCCCCAGCAGTCGTCCTCTGCTTGACGGTCGTCCTCCTTCACCTGCACTTCAGAATCATACTTTACTTCCTTTTACAATCTATATCCCTTTTCTTCTTCGTTCTGTGAGTGCAAATTTTGGACTGTCTTTGGTATTCAACCACAAGTTATCTTGTTTGACTGTTAAGCTGTTGCTTACATCCTGCACAGCTAACTCATGTTTGAATAGGGGCAGCTGTAAACACCCCAAATTTTCCCTCACCCATTCACACCATGGCTTGTGGTCTTTTCATGTGCATAAGCTCAATCATAGCATCTCATATTGCATTTTTGCTTCACTGCATTGTTTCAAAGTCATCTGCATCTAGGGTTTGTGATCTGAGCCATCCCTGGGCTATTTGAGCCACTCCAAAGGTCATCAATCACTTCAAAGGGGTCCATGTATGTTCAAGCATCATATTATATCCTCTCAAGATCAAAGAAGTCAAAGAATCACAAGAGCTGAGTAAGGCATGGAAGCAGAGCAAGGCTTAACTGCACAGATGACCTAAAATTAGGGTTTTGGTTTCAAAGGCCATAACTCCAAATTTTTTGGTCATTCGTGTTTCTATTGGTCTCTATATGTTATGAGGATCATGCATATTAATTTTCATGAAGAAATTCAATGGGGAAGGCATTCAAAAGGTGACTTCTTGAGCAAGTCAGTGCAAAATCAGGGCATCTGAGACCCCCAATGACCCAACCAAAGGGTGCACTCCATAATTTTGAGTGTGTATGATCTTTATTTGATCATAGAAGGTGTTAGAAGTTCACAAAATTGAAGAATTTCAAGCCATTTGCAAAGTTGCCTTTTTTGGAAAGTGACTTATAATGTAAACTTGCCATTTTGGGAAAGTTTTTCAACCTCCTCTTTTTGATTCAAAAATGCTTCAAATGAGAAAACTTTGGTCATGAAAGTTGTAGAATGGATCCTCCCATTTTCAAAAAGTACAAGAACTCATTCTAATTCATTTTGGATCAAAAGTTATGGCTTGTCAAAGTTGAACAAAATCACTAAATTCCCACTTTTGGCACCAAAGAGGGATTTTTGCAAATTCAAATTCCAAGCACTTTCAAGACCTCTAAATGACTTCTTTGCATCATTATAACATATTGCAACTTAGCAAAGTCAGAATTGCCCAAGAGTTTTCAAGGTTCATGCCTTAAATCACAAACTTTCATAAGCCATTTTCCATGAAATTCTCCAAAAAGGAACTTTTGCAAGAATGATGTCCAAGGATTGGTTTGACTTCTAATTGGTATCAAAACACCATAACAACATCACATAACTCATTTTGTCACAAATTGCCCAAGAAATCATGAGATTTCATGCCTTGGTTCACAAGAAACTTCAAAGAGGGCAAAATGCAAAACTCATGCCATCTTGCTATCCAAGCCACCCAGCTGCATCTTTTTGATCCTAGGGCTCACCACAAACTATGCTGAGGCAAGACACCCCATTGAACCACTTCTGTTCCAGCCCATGCTTATAGTACACAAACTTTTGACTTTTGCATTTTTTCCCATGCCAATCACACTGTACCACCAACAACTCTCTGACCAATCAGAGTCTAATATATGGACCTCAAGCATCCCAAAGCAAGCCACACACAAGCCAGAAAGCTCCCACAATCCAGCATCCCCAAAAACTGTCAAAAACTCTTTCTCTTCGAAATTCCTTACACAGCCATCAAACCTCAATTCTTTCTTCACCAGTGAACCACACATCCTCCATAGAACAAAAGCCCACCATTGAAACAGCCTAAAAACCCCTATAGCTCAACTGTGAAATCTGCCACACCAAAACTCAAGCTCATAAATCAGCCACCAACAAAAGATTTTGGGCATTCCATTGATCTCAGGAGGTTCAGAGGTGACACTTTGCACAAAAGAAAGGCCTGAAAAGCTCATATTCACAGTTCATCACCTCAGGTAGCTTCAAACTTCAAACTTTTCAGAGCTTGTTTTTCTTGTTATAAAATGAAAGTATATGTTGTGCTGGTCATGCTGATATCTTTGGAATTGAAAATGGTGAAGAAATGACCATTTCATGGCTCTATGAAATTTCACCCGTGAAATTTGTTTGCTTCGATTCCCTCTGTTCTTGGGTTAGAAATGATGTTTGAGGGGTGATTTGAATGGGGTTTGGGTAGAGGATCATTTCCCTGTGTTCAATTTGATGTGGGGTGGCCTGTAGCACGTTTTAGGGTTTTTGACCCGCCGGAGAAGATGACCGGAGCTTCCCTCCGGTCACCTGAAAGTCATTAATCCCTAACCCTAATTAGTTTGCCAGATGCGTTCGTAGCCATTGGATGCGGATTAGCTTATGTTTTGAGTGGCCCAGATCACCTCATTAAACCCTAACCTGTTTTTATTAATTTAATAAATTATAATTAAGTTAATTAAGCCAGAGTCAATCCTGACCCTCAATCTGCGCGCGCAGTCAAACACCCTACTCCAAGTTTGAATTCCAGCCATTGGATTTGCAAACTTTCCCTTTTATTTAATTTTATTTTCATTTTCATTGCATTTATTTACACGAATTATTAAAAATAGTAAAACATATTAAAAAATTCTGAATTTTTTTTGTCAAACCTTTTATTAATTTGCAGAACCCAAAATATTTTTATTTTTATTTTTTGCATTAAAAATCATTTTTAAATCATTTAAATGTTTATTTTTAATTAGTTAATGGAAATTAATTAATTAAAAATGCATTTAGGTATTTAAAAATCACCAAAAAATTCACATTTCATTTTAAAACATTTAGAAACATTATCAAACTCTCAAAGCAAATTTCTTTTTGGTTCTTGACCTATTTTGACATTTTTCATTGGAATTAAATTCTTTAAAAGGCAATATTTTGATCCTAACTTGAAAAAATCCATTCTGCCTAACCATGAGGAGTTTGATGATGGTTCTTCTTGCATTGCATCCTTCATACCATGTAGTTTTTAGGGTAAATTTGGTTTGCATTTAGCTTCCATTTTAAATTTAATGTGCATTTTTACTTTTAAGGTACCTTGAAACCCTAGTTGAATTAGAAAAATCATAACTCCCATTAGGTCAAGATTTAGGTCCCCTCCTTTGGGCAGTGAACTTGTGTAGGGTTAGGGTTCCTTTGATCCCATTTTCAATTTTTTATCATGTCATTTGCTTCTGATTTTGAATTTTTGTGTTGCATGTTATGCATAAACCCTAATTCTTGCTTTCATTTGCATCCATCTCTCATATGCTTGCATCCAAGAACTTGTCATGACATTTTGTGCATCCATATGACATGTAAGACATCTTAGGACATATTAGAATCATGTTTGATCATTGCATCATTCATTTTCCATGTTATGCATCCATTACATTTCATAAACTTTCATGAACTTCCATGGTCCAAAGCATGCTTCATTTGCATCCACACCCTTGTATGATCATCCACAACTCTTGACATGTGTTTGCATCATCTCTTAGCATCATTAACATCATGTTTATGCTTCTGACTTTGTCTTGCATCATGGCATTTCATCTCATTTTCATTGCATTGCTTTCTTTTGCTAACTTTTCAGGTGGTAAGTTGTTTTGAGAAGTGAATTTGCCTTCACTTCTCACAATCTCTTTTCATCTCTCTATGCATCATTGCTGCATTTTATCTTTTGTATTTGAGTGAACTTGCTCATTCATGCTCTTTCTCACTTTCTTTCTTCAAACAACTTGACTTCTTAAGTGAAGCAAGTTGTCTTGTTTCTCTCTGCTTCTTTCTCCTTTCATCTGCTTCTTTCCTTGGTGGCTCTTTGAAGATTCTTTCTCTCTTAAGCCTCATAAACCCTAGGAACAACCAAGCATGATCAGGATTAGGGTTTGATTAGTTTCCCTATTTAAGTTTTACCTTTGTGTCATCTTTGAGTCTCCTCTTCTCATCTCATAATCAAGGACTAAACCTTAAAGGTCTTAAGGCTTTGTGATTAAGCTTATGCCTGCATCCTTCTATTAGGATGGAGTGTATAACTTTAATCCTAAGTGTTAAACCCTTAATGTGTTTAAACCTTTTAATCAATCCCCCTAATAATCACTAATACACCAAGCTTGTAACTTGGGCCTTGCATTAGGGTTCTAATTCTTCCTTAATTGGTTAAGAAGGACTAACCCTAGTGTTAATGGACAAGTCCTCCTCAAGTTGTCTTACAAACCATAAAATTCACTTCTTAATCTTACCATTAATTAAAATCCATTTAATAAAGGCTTTGTTGTGTCATGATGTTAATCCCTAATCATGGATTAAGTTGAGGAGCCTTCCTTAGATTAAATGTTCTCATCTATTATCCTTCTATTAGGATGGTGTAATGGGTCCGTTAAATCCCTGATTATGGCTTAAACTCATTACTTAACACTAAACAAAACACCAAAAACATCTAAATAAATACAAGTAGGTTAATGATCTTAATCCTACATCATGGTAATTAAGTGTGAGGTGTTTACTTCATACTTAAGGTATTCTCATTACCCCTAACCAGAGGGAGGATGTGATGAGTTTACTAACCCTTGGTTTAGGCTTAAACTCATTAACTTATGACAAACTTCAAAAAGCAATAAAAGATTGAAAACACAAAAACAAACAATAATCGTCTCCTCCGGGATTCTTTTCTCATCTCATTCACTCATAAACGAGAACTTGCTTCTCCCGTCTAATGCAAGACAGTTTGCACCTGAGCCAGACAGGTCATACACTTGAGCATAGACAAGTAAGCAGTTCACAAGTCAATTTATCTTTCAGTCTCTTTGAGTCGAACTACGGTGTTCTGACTTCCTCATTGCACGAGAGGATACGTAGGCATAACTTAACCGTTATCGAACAAAAGTCTCCGTATATTCCCCCTCCTTCCAGCATCTTTCTTTGAGCCTCATAGTCTTGGGCATTTCACTCCTGTTCTTACACTGACACTTCACATATTACACTTCACATTTCTTTTACACTGACACTTGCATTCTTTCCAGCTTTGAATACACAGATTGCACTTACACTACCCCTTTAAAACAAAAATCTTTCAAGCGTGGATCCCGTCGAGTACGACGGACAATCTGGGTGCTAATACCTTCCCAGGTTGTAACCAATCCCCTTTCTCAGTTTCTATGGTTCGCAACCGTCTTATCCATCTTTTCTTAGGTTTATGCAGCATTACCTTTCCTTCGGGATAAAAATGCCTAGCTGGCGACTCTATTCATTCTCTCCTTTCGCCAATCGTTCGCGTCTGTACCCCTCTTGGCCCTGCATGTCATCAGGTGGGAGCGACACTATGCATTCACGTTGAATCTATGGTCACTCTCATTATATATATTTTGCTCAAAAACCTTGGGTTGATAAAACCTTTGGGAAAAAAATCTCATAGGACCCAAAAAGATATGGATACCAAAAGAAAAAATAATTTACGTTGCAAACATCCTAAGTAGAAAAGTTGAGACACCAATCATGGTGCTTGGAATATGGATGCTTGATGACTTCTCGACAAGTGTACTGGTAATGTTGTAGTAATAAAAAGATCGAAACCACAAGGAATATGTTTGAATAGAACAATGATTTGTGCAATATTAAATAAAAATAGTAAAAAATGGGGGTTGCAAGTTTTCAGTGCAAAAAGTTAATAAACGAGAAAACTATGTCACGAAAACGGTCAGGTTGTGTTTTTGAATCCCCTTATGCCCTCTTGCTGATGTACAATGTCTTGTATGAATTATTTTATCCTTATAATCTTATGGTGATTCAACAAAACCTCTATAGCCAGTCCCCTACAAAATAACTCACTAGCAACTACTCGGAGCTTCCTATCCCTAATCCGCCAGTGTTAGTAGTGTTATGCGATATACAGATCGTTAATTCCCAGTGCCACTATTCGAGATCTCATCTCCCTATTCAATCGGCTTAAGTATAACAATTTCCCTAGGTCCAACACATAGGTTATGGGTCAAGAATCCCTATGTGTCTAAGAACAGATTAACATAGTATCTCAAATAAAAAGCATTAAGCATAAGCAACAACTGAATAAAATTATAATTTAAAAGATTCATACAAAGTCAAACCGCCATATAATGCCAACAAGATTTAATAAGGTTCATCAACACACAACCTAACCTAAGAGAATTTAGCTATACATTATTCAGAGAAAAATACCACAATCGATAGATAAAAATAACATGATAAGCCCCTTGAAGAGATGGCCTCTAATGGCTTCAAATTCCCTAAAAATCTCCTTTTATGCTCCCAAACTCATGCTTCAGTCTCCCAAATTCGTAACCCTTGAAAAAGTGTAGAAAATCCCCTTTTAAAGATGTCAGAATGGGTCAAAAAAAGCCCAGAAAAAGCAACCATCGCCCGCATAATGAAAGCATCGCGCACGCAAAAAATCCTTTTCGCCTCTATCATGCACACAATGGTGTGCATGATTAATCTGGTAGCTGCGTGGAAAATCACCCATTTTCACCCAAATTTCCACTAAGTCTCATTCTTTTATACTTGGCTATTTTTGGGTCTTTCTTCATCATTTTGGTTCCTTTTTTTATCGTTTCCCCAATTCTTTGACTGATTATATGTAATGACGGAAAATCATCAATGCTCTCAACACATAAAGGGAAAAGGCATATGTTCCAAGGTCTAAAACTTAAGCCCAGTGGCTTTGTAGGTTCCGAAGGAGGCCAGAAGAGTAAGATTATTAGTTCAAAATCTATTGGTAATACCTATCTTCTCTCTATCTCAATTATTGCATTTTATGCTTAACATTAGTGTTTGATTCTCTACTCAAGAATTTATCATGTTAAGACACTCTAATATGCTCCAAATTATATTGAGTATGTAATAATGAAACTAACATTATTGATGAAACAATTCATGTTAAGTTTGAAGATAAGATTGACTCTGAAAAAGTCAAAGCTTATTTTAAATCTGCAGATTTAAAGATTAGCTAGCCTGACTCTGAGGACATAACTTCTGATGTACTTAATAAGAAAGTAAAAAACCAGAACCAGAAGGTGCGTACTCATCAAAACCACTTAGGAATTTCAAGCAAAGACTATTTCATTATGAAGTTTTGATTCTGAGTGAATAGACAAAACTAACCTTCCATGAAGAGAGCACTTCAAATATTGAAATTACCAGTCATGGTTTCTAGAATATGATAAGGTAAGCAGAGGTAAGTTAGAGTATTCCACCCAAAATCCCTATGGGATTTTCTATCATATGACAAAACTATTTTGAAATTAATGGTGGGAATAAAGTATTGTATGTGTGGCTCTAAAGTAAGACCATTGTCATACATTTATCCACTTAAACATTTGAGGTGACCTATTGGGATACTATTTCTTGGTTAAAGAGAAAAATAATTTCATTTCACTTACCTTGTCAAATTGCACATGTTCAAGATTTATTAATTATTACTTTCTTTATTTAAACCCACGATGCACCCACTTCTCACACACTAAGCAACTTCATTTTACAACCCATACTTGAAAGCTTTCATCTTCCACACACTTTATCCCTCTCTCTCTCTCTCTCTCTCTCTCTCTCTCTCTCTCTCTCTCCAAACCTTAAACCTTAACCATGGTTGATCAACAACATCAACAACAAGAGCTACTACAACAAAAACAAGATCAACAGAATTAGTCTCAACACGAAGCTGCTATGATGGAAATCATCCCAAATATTTATTTATCTACTCCAATGGATGATTTGGAAGTTCTCTGTGATTCAATTATATATTTTGAAAACCTAAAGAAAAATGGGTTTGATCTCACAAGCGATGTTGCAACTAAGGGATGGGAAGTTTACTTCAATAGGTTGAAATATCCAGTGCATCCTATACTGGTAAAAGATTTTTAGATTCATGTTAAAGCTACAGATGTTCTTGTCTTTTATAGTGTTATGGGTCATAAACTTCAAATTTATGAGAAATCCATAGCCAAGCTACTAAAACATGATTTTCCTGGAAAGAGATGTTATCAAATGTTCAAAAAAGGGGAAAATAAATGAAGTTGTGGCCAAATTTTCCAATAATGATCAAATTCAGACGTCAAGAATCTCCGAATTGACTTAAGGATTTGGGCCAAGATTCTCTTGGGATGCATTCATCATCGTCTTGTTGGGAACTTTGTTGACTACGTTAAAACTGACCAGAAATAAATGTTGTATAATCTGGACAAGGGTGTCAAGATGAATCTTCCTTCGATATTGTTTAAATATTTAAGGGAGATGGTAAAGGAAATAAGAAACTCAGGATGTAAACATAGAAAGTGGATTCCATTTGGCAGACTGATTTCTGATATTCAGGTTGAAAGCAAGCTGGAAGAGATGAATTTTCGTGAAGATCTCTACACGAAAGTGGGAAAACCTTTCAATGGAAGTAATATGAAAAACATGCTTATGATTCCAGATGTTGTGGACCCTGTTATGCTGGATAGGGAATATATTTCTATTAGAAGGGTATAAATAGTGATTTCCCCGTATTCACTAAGATAGACCCTTTAGAAATTCTAATGGCTTACATGAAAATATGGTTGGAAGTATATATCGATCCTTTGGTGGACACTCACAGCCTGCCACACATTCCTCCTCCATCTCCAGCTAAACAATCAAAGAAGTATGAAATCTCTAGAAGGACTATGAGGTCTGCAGCTGCTGAAGTGTTTAAGGAACTAGAAGGGAAGTTGCTAAAGCTGCTAGTGCTACTAAAGCTACTCATGTTGTTGAAGCTACTAAGGCTACTAAAGCCGCTAAGGCTGCTGAAGCTGTTGATGTTGTTAAGGCTGCTGAAGCTGCTAAAGATGTTGAGGTTGCTGAGGAATCAAGACATTTGGATAAGGAAGCTGTAACACAGTGGGAGAACTGACATTTAGTTTTTTGTCGCAAAATATGTTGCAGTAAGAAAGAGTCGCCACCGACTTTTATTTAATCCAATTAGGAAAGGCATAAAAGAATAGGAAAGACCTTTTAAAAGATTTTGAGTTTCGGGGGTAAGTTATATAAAGGGAGGGTGTTAGCACCCTTTGTAACCATGGTTATCCATGGGCTCTTAAATGCTTAGCTCACTTTTTACTTGCTTTGTTTGAAAAGTGTAGTGTGTGATTATAATATTTTCGTAAAGATTTAACTTTGTAATAATTCTCGTATGAATCTATACAAAGTGTTTACTTGTTTGAAAGTATTTTGAAAAAGAGGGTGGGGTGTAAAAAGTGTTTGTTTTGACAATCGTGAGCAAGCGTTTAAGAGTTACTTACCCTAAGTTTGTAAGGTCTTTTCTGTCATTTTCGTTTCCTTAGGGATAGAATTTTCCTCACTATTAATTAGTAAGTAGTCTTATCCTTGGATTAGGAGGGACAAACGTAGGATCATCGTTATGTTCATAGAAGGCAAGATGTAAAGATACCTTAACAATTCGAAGGGACTATCATCATTTTCGTAAGGACAAGATCATTTATTCGAAGACAACTCGAAGGGTCATCGAGGGACTATGATCTTTTTCGTAGGAACAAGATCATTTATTCGAAGGCAACTCGAAGAGTCATCGAGGGACTATGATCTTTTATTCGAAAGGCAACCGTGCTGATTTATTTCTTTAGGCAACCAGTTAAGTTATCCCTACGTTCGAGGGACTTGACCATTTATTTTAAGGCAACAAAGAGATGTTACCCTAGAGGTGTAAGTGTGCAAGTGTGTTCATTTCAATTATTTTAATCTTGGAAAATAGGGTTATCTAACGGTTGGTTTTAGTCTTGCCATACACGCCTAATTACTACACAGTTGAATATATATATATATATATATATATATATATATATATATATATATATATATATATATATATATATATACACACACACACACACACATACATACAAGAATAAGAATATAAGGTGCGAGGAAAATAAATCTATGCTATTACAGGGCTTTGGGACAGTTATATTATTTAATCGTGCGAGAAACAAAAACTACACTATTACATTTAAAAGTGCAACCTATACATTTTCTCTAAGAAATTTAAATAAATAAAAGATAAACAAAATTGAAAGAAAATTAATTAAAAAAATAAGAATTTCTAAGTTATTTGTTTTTGTTATTTTTTTTATTTATTAAAAAAAATGTAATTAATTAATTTTAGTTAATAAAAAAACAAATGTCAAAGTTATTTAAAAAAGAAATTAAGTCTAATTAAATTAAGTTTATGTCCTAAAACCTAAAACTAAATTTAGTATATATATATTTTTTAAATTGTGTTTAAAAAAGAAAATAATTAGCAAATTAAAAGGAAATCCAAATTTATCTTTTTGTGATTTTTTTATAATTGAAAAATGTCGCTCCCAGGATTTTCGTCCTAGTACAAATGGGAAAGTGGCGTGGAAAAGCTAGAGTCACCAGCCAGACATTTTTATCCCGAATGAAAGGGAAATGTAATGTTGCACAAACCTAAGAGAAAAAGGAAAGTACAAGGTCCTGCGAACCAAAGAATTGGGTTCGAGAGTCGGTTATGACCTGAGAAGGTATTAGCACCTCAGACCGTCCGCCGTACCCGACGAGATCCACGCTTGTTTGTCTATTTTAAAGGGTAAAAGAAATAAAATTTTGTTGAACAAAACCCGCTAACTGGAATAGAATAAGAATGCGAAAAGGAATTGGAAAAGGAGATCGAAAAGAAAGAATGGGGAAAATGTAGGGAAAATAAAAAATGTGCTCGAACGGGCCCTACCCTGTTGCCTACGTATCTCATCAAGAAAATGAGGATCAGAGTCGACGTAGTTCGCCTAACTAAGGTGGAAACTTGTTTGTGTTTTTTATAACTTGAACTGTTTATGCATATGCTCAGGTGTTGCAGGCTCGCCTTGAACGAGTGCGTACCCATCTTGCAAATGAGGCAAGTCGTAGCAAGTTCGCGTTGAGAGTGAGTGAGGTGAGAAAAGAATTCCCGAGGGAAAAGACGAGTGTTGTTTGTTTGATGTCTTATAAAGAAGTGTTTTCTGAGTTTGTTATTTATGAAACATTCTCATACCAAGACTTGTTCATCGTGGTAGTTGCCTTACACCTTGCCCAAAAATGGGACGCGCATAAGTAACCCACGACAAAGTCTCATGGCGTACGAGAAGATCAACCTTTATTAGGTGTTTTTTACTTTTCTTTTGAGATGAGAAAGAGATTAAAGTGAACCAAAGGTAAAAGTCTAAAGGGAGACTAGTAATCCTAAGTATTGTCATGCATGGATGAACATAGGTTAGTACGATTTTCTAATCCTAATGAGGAAAAGGAAATAAAGAAGAACTTAAAAATCAACTTACTTCCTAAGGAAGCTAAGTTGTTTCTAAAGGGGATTAGCATGAAGTTGTACCAACTAAGCACAAAATGCTAAAGCAAACACACTTAGAAAGCGTAAGGAAATTTAAAAAAGGAAGAAGTTGTGAATGAACTTACCTCCACCTCCCTACAAAACAAAGGTTAGTAGGATAAAGCAAAAATGATAAAAGGAATTAGAGTAAGCAAATACCAAACAATCCTAATGTATCTAGGACCTAATCTAGACTCAATCCTAAGTCTAAGGATACTAAAAACTACGCAAAACCAAAATCCAGCAGCTACTAAAACTCCTATAGCACAAACAGCTACTAAATGCAATGCATAACACAAACAGCCTATTACAGCTACCAAACAGCATGCAAAATAGGTGTACGAAGAAGCCATTGAAGTGGTGAACCTGGGTACTGAAGAGGAAAAAAAAGAGGTCAAGATCAGGGATGCATTGGAAGAATCTGTAAAGAATCATTTTATTTCCATGCTCCGAGAGTATGTTGATATCTTCGCCTGGTCTTACCAGGACATGCCAGGGTTGGACACCGATACTATAGTGCACAAGCTGCCACTCAGAGAAGATTGCCCACCGGTGAAGCAGAAACTGAAAAGAACTCGACCATACATGGTTATCAAAATCAAGGAAGAGGTGCAAAAGTAGTTTGATGTCGGGTTCTTGGCTATAACAAGTTATCATCCATGGGTTGCAAACATTGTGCCGGTTCCTAAAAAGGATGGCAAGGTCAGAATGTGCGTGGATTACCGAGACTTGATCGGGTGAGCCCCAAAGAAGACTTCCCGCTGGCACATATTGACTTGCAAGTTGACAACACTACCCAATTCTCTGTGTTTTCCTTCATGGATGACTTTTTCAGGCTATAACCAGTTCAAGATGTCGCCAGATGTCATGTAGAAGACTACTTTCATTACCCCATGGGGCACCTTCTGTTACAAAGTAATGTCGTTTTGTTTGAAAAATGTTGGGGCAACATACCAACGGGCAATGGTGACTCTATTTTATGACATGATTCATCACGAGATCGAGGTCTATTTTGATGATATGATCGCAAAGTCACAAACAGAAGAGGAACACTTGGTCAACCTAGCCAAGCTATTTGACAGGATTCAGAAATTCAGACTGAGATTGAACCCAAACAAGTGTACATTCAAGGTACGCTCTGGAAAGCTGCTGGGCTTTATTGTTAGTGAAAGGGGGATTAAGGTCGACCCTGCAAAGGTGAAAGCAATTTAGGAGACGCCTGAGTCGAGAACCAAGAAATAAGTACGTGGCTTCTTAGAGAGATTGAACTACATTGCACGGTTCATATCTCACCTAATAGCTACATGTGAACCTATCTTCAAGCTTCTGAGGAAGAATCAGGCCATTAGGTGTAATGATGACTGCCAATTAGATTTCGACCGAATCAAGGAGTATCTGCAAGAACCTCCGATTCTCATACCTCCAGTGCCAGGGAGACCTTTGATCATGTACCTCACAGTGCTCGAGGGATCAATGGGCTGCGTATTGGGTCAGCAGGACGAGTCTGGTCGAAAAGAGCATGCAATCTATTACCTTAGCAAAAAAAATTCCGACTGTGAGACATGATACTCACTGCTCGAGAAAACTTGATGCATTTTGGCATGGGCTTCTCGCCGACTAAGACAGTACATGCTGACTCATACCACTCTGTTGATTTCCAAGATGGACCCCGTCAAATACATCTTTGAAAATCCAACTTTAACCGAAAAGGTAGCTCGTTGGAAAATGATTCTGACAGAATATGACATCCAATATACTTCACAAAAATCTATCAAGGGAAGTGTATTGTCGGATTATTTGGCCCAACAACCGTTGAGGATTACCAGCCCATGAGGTTCGAATTCCCGGATGAGGACATCATGTTCCTCAAGTCGAAAAATTGTGAAGAGCCACTCCCGGAGGAGGGGCTCGACCCCAAATCCAAATGGAGTCTAATGTTTGACGGAGCCGTTAACATAAACGGAAGTGGAGATGGTGTTGTTATTATCTCACTGGAAGGAATCCATATGCCTTTCACTGCCCGGTTGACATTTGAGTGCACCAACAATGAGGAAGAATATGAAGCATGTATAATGGGGATCGAGGAAGCAATTGGTTTAAGAATCAAGAACCTCGAGATCTTCGGTGATTCGGTTTTAGTTATCAATCAGGTTAACAGAAAATGGTTGGTTCACCAACCTCATATAATTCCTTGCAGGGACTATACCATAAGGTTGTTAACTTTCTTCACGAAAGTCAAGCTGCATTATATACCTCGGGACGAGAACCAATTTGTTGATGCTTTGGTAACCTTGTCTTCCATGATCAAGGTTCACCAAGAGAACTATGTGCCTAAAATTGATGTGTCTCATCTTGATAGACCAACATATGTGTTTGTAGTTAATGGGGATGATGATAACAAACCTTGGTACTATGACATCAAGTGCTTTCTGAAATCTCAAGAATACCCAACAGGGGCATCCAACAAAGATAAGAAGACCCTTAGGAGGTTGGCAGGCAGGTTCTTCTTAAACCAGGATGATGTGCTCTATAAACGGAACTTCGACATGGTCTTGCTCAGATGCGTGGATAGACACGAAGCAGACATGTTGATGCAAGAAGTTTACGAAGGCTCCTTTGGTACCCATTCTAGAGGACATGTTATGGCAAAGAAACTTCTAAGGTCGGGGTATTATTGGATCACCATGGAATCTGATTGTTGTAAATACTCCCGCAAATGCCACAAGTGCCAAATTTATGTTGATAAGTTGCATGTGCCTCCTAATCCATTAAGTGTCATGTCGTCACCTTGGCCCTTCGCCATGTGGGGCATTGATATGATTGGAAAGATCGAGCCAACTGCTTCCAACGGTCACCGTTTCATCTTGGTTGCCATAGACTATTTCACAAAGTGGGTCGAAGTAGCGTCCTATTCCAGTGTCACCAAACAAGTGGTATCCCGGTTCATCAAGAAGGATATTATATGTCAGTATGGAATTCCCGAAAGAATCATTACTGACAATAGTTCTAATCTCAACAATAAGATGATGGCAGATCTGTGTCGGGATTTCAAGATCGAGCATCACAACTCTTTGTCGTATCGCTCGAAGATGAATGGCGTCGTTGAGGCGATCAATAAGAATATTAAAAAGATTGTGCAGAAGATGGTTGTGATGTACAAATATTGGCATGAGATGTTGTCGTTTGTATTGCATGGGTACTAAACATTTGTGCACACCTCAATTGGGGCAACCCTGTTCTCGCTCGTATACGGTATGGAGGCAGTCCTACCAGTTGAATTCGAGATTCCTTCTCTGAGGATAATGATGGATGTCAAACTTGACGAAGCTGAGTGGCTCTGATCCAGGTACAATCATTTGAGCCTCATTGAAGAGAAATGCTTAGCAGCTGTATGCCATGGACAGTTGTATCAAAGGCGAATGAAACGGGCGTTCGACCAGAAAGTACAACCTCAATGCTACATATCTGGCAACTTGGTGCTAAAAAGGATCATCCTTCCTCTAACATATCACATGGGAAAGTGGACACACAACTATGAAGGACCATTCGTGGTTAAAAAGGTCTTCTCGGGCGGAGCCTTAATGTTAACAACCATGGATGGCGAAGCCTTCTCTTCCCCTGTCAACACATATGCAGTTAGAAAATACTTCGTATAAAGAGACTCGTTGGACAAAAACAAAATAAGAGTCCAGGAATAAAAGGGGCATCCCGGCGAGCCAAAAATAGAATAAAAGGCTCGGGAAAAAATTAGGGAAATAAACAGAAAAGATGTACACCCGCTGAGTTGAAAATCCACATCGAATACCTCAGGCAAAAAAGGATATCCCGGTGGATTGAAAACCCGAAAGGGCGATCCATGCAAAAGAGGGACTAAAGCAAACAACTGCGAGTTGTGAGGTCTGTGATGCATCATCATCAGTCAAGGATAATCTGAGGGTTAAGGATCGATTCAATCGTCTTCCTCAAAAGTGAAGCATGCGGAGAGTTTTGAGGACATACAAGCCATAGTCGGGTCGGAACTTGATGAGATTTAACTTTCACATTACCATTAGGATAATTTATTTTCCTTTTGTGAATTTCCTCTTTCCAGGGATTGATTCCCGGTGTATTGCCTATTCATGTCCAGTTTTCAATCAATAAAAGTGCAATTTCATTCAAATTTGCTCTCATATGTTTTTGTTTTCCATCAACCGTTGATTGATTGCAAAAACGTCCAACAAATTGTGATAAATATTGCATCCCAGCATGAGACGCTTCTAACCTCGCATTCCCATCGAGAGAAGACTAGAACTCTTGTCTTCGGCAGGAAACCTTCTCATTGACATTCTTCATCATCCCCAGTAGTGTTGGAGATTGAAAGCTTCCCCAACATAACAACAGAAGGCTGATGATGTTCTCCCCAAGCAGAGAGCCCTCTTTCAAAAGAGAAGTTCCCCACCAGAGTCTTCTTATACCCAGTAAGATGTGGAGGTGTCTCATTCCTTAGCAGAGGTGAAGATATAGAAGAGCCTGATGGTTTTCTTTCTTACACAACAATGTTCGCAATTTCCCCAGTGAAGTTGTTAACCAAAGTCCAATCCTCATTGGCATATCTTCCCCAAGTAGAAGATTGCGTATCCGAGGGATTCCCAAGCAGATTTCTTCATCAATAGAGTACCAACACACCTATTTCCCCAGCCAAGTCAGAAGGGTAACACTTCCCCAACGGAGTTCAACGAGTAGCATACCTCTCAAATCAAGTTCATCCCCAACATGGTCCTTTGCTCTCCAATCTTAAAGTTAAATTTATTTTTGGCAAATGTGGCAGGTCAGAGCCAATGCGTCATTAACATTATTCCCCACAAAGTTGTTTTTCCCCATAGGGATTTATCAAATCAATGCAGTGATTATTTTTCCCCATTCAAGCTGTCAGGATGTCTGTATTCTCCTCGTCAGGAGATCTCTTTGCATTTGCATTTAGTAATCATCATTACATTTGCATCCTAAAAAAGAGTAGCATTTCCATCATTATGGAGCATTACGCCATGGAAAAATTCAAACATGCATATAAAGCATAAGCTAGTTTTGGGGTACCTTGTGTAGCGGTAAAATCGTGAGTGTAAGCTATTGATTAACTTAACTCAAGGATACACAGAGTCGCCACCGCGCTTTTATTTCTTTCCAAAAGGAAAAAGGTAAAAGAACGAACAAAAACCTAAAGAATCTAAAAGCAAAAGCTAAAAGAAACAAACAGAGAATGGGTAAGGGGATTGGTTACGAACCGGGAAGGTTTTAGGCACCCGACTCGTCCGTGGTACTCCACGGGAGCCCTTTGAAATATTTATTGCTTTTTGGTTTGAAATTGGTTTGCTTAAAAAATGATTGAAGAGATGAGGAGAAGAATGTTTTTTTTAAAGATTTTGTGTTTGATGAGGTTTTAACGCCTCATGCCTACGTACCCACAAAGTGCAATGCGAGATCAAAACCTCGTAGTTCGTGGTACAAAATTTGAAAAGAAACAATGAGTTGCATTATTTTTAAAATGTAGAGATAAGTCGTCATTCTTTAGCGAATAATTCCGCTAGAAAGAATGAATCATATCTAAACATATGAAAAAAGAAAAGGGTGCACAAAGGCACAAAAAACAATTGAGTGAGTTTTGGATTTTTTTTTAAAATATGTAAGAAAAGAATTTCGATATATTTACATGGATTAACATTTATTAAGGAAATAAAGTGAAAAGGTTAAAAAATCACTTGACCCAAGTCAAGGTTTGTTTATGAAAGAGTTTGAAGTTTGAAAACAAAGAAGATTTTTGAAATAGGGAGAAGTTTTGAAAATTTAAGAACGGGGAGAAGATGAAGGGACTATCCTAATACTTGAATTAAAAGGTTAAGAGAAGAACGACCAAACCATATTATGCACACTTCTTCAAAGTGATCGGAATTCCATCTTCAAAGACCAATGACATAACTTGAGGCCAAAGTTTCCAATCCATCACAACTTGAGCAAAGGGAGAGATCCTAAAATCTAAGTCCAAACTCCAATGCTAAGGATAGTAACCATAGTCCGAAATTAAAGTCACAAGTTTTTTTAGAGGTTTAATCCTTTATTAATTTTTGTGTGTCCAAATGGACAAATAGAAAATCAAATCAACAAACAATAAGGGCAAATAATAAACATGATATGGATGAGTAAAGCAAAATAAAATAAAGGTAATAATAGTGCAAGAAATTAAATGTTAGTAACAAAAGAAATAAAAATGCAAGAATCTAAAATATTAGTAGTAGCAAAAATAGTATAATAATATTTACATAATAATGGTATGGTGAACTTAATCAACCACAACCAAGAAGGAAAAGTGACCAAAATCGAAGGCAACCGGATCTGCTTAGCATCTTACACTATAGCGATTAATCAAGGCAAACCGAATCGAATTCAATGAAATTTGAAAGGCGATTGGGAAACCCAAAGCACCTATGCATCAAACATTCATAAGTCTCGATTCTTGATGCAATATGATTAACCACTTTGGGATTACGCGATCAACAAGAGATCCGGTCCACGAAAGTGCAAGTACCCAATTAGATTTTTATTCCGAAGTCGGGACACATTTAGGTCTATGTTAAGCAATCGCCGAGTAATTTACGAAGTAATTACCCTACAAATGAGGCCGGCCACCACCAATTAAGGTGCATAATGTTAGTGCTAATGCATGTGAGATAAACGATATGTAAATCGTTATCCGGACGCGATACCGCACAAAACTAAAGATGAAAATCAAATTGAGTCATACTTATGGTATTCTTCCATCCTTAAGTTCAATCACTCATCTTGGTGGATTTAAGCATGAAAATGTATCACTAATGCAAAGTACCTTAAATGGATTAAATAATCCACTTAAAGGTAGTTTTGAATTAATGAACATTAACTACTCTAATCAACACCCAAAGTCCATTGAGATTAAAGAGAAATTTCTCCCAAAAGTGTTTCCCAAGGTAAAAATAAAAAGGAGGAAGAAGAAGAAGAAAGAGGAACCAAAAAGAGGCTTAAAACAAGCCAAAAAGTCAATTCTGACTTGCGTTAACCGGTTAACCAGATTACACTGAAACTGGTTAACCCGTTAATGTCGTTAACCCGTTAACCAATTTACACTGTAAATGGTTAACCGGTTAACGCTGAACTGACAGCAGAAAAAATGCTAAAATTCAGCATGATCCATTTTCAAAACCTTCTTACAAACATTTGGTGATCATGATCTGAATTTGCACGAATTTTAGAACCAAAATACAGTGAAATCCCTGCAATCAAACACAAATAAAGATCCAATGGATCTAGAAACAAAAGCACCAAAGATCTACATCTTGAATGTTGATGGTGAAAAGGGGTTTATGGAGGAAGATGAATTACCAAAAGCTTTTCTTCAAATTGAACCAACACAAGCTTAGATCTACTGAAATTGATGACCAAAAGAATGAAAGGATGAAGGTTTAGCTCAAGTTGATCAAGAATTCAATGTGAATTCTTGATAACTTCAAAAGAAAGAAAGTGAGCTTTTGGTGAATTTGGTTTTTTGGGGGAAAATTTTGCAAGAGTTTCAAGGAATTTTTGCAAGGTGGATTTGGCTCTCAAAAGCTTGTCGAATGAATGAAATTGAGGTCCTATTTAAAGGCCTTAGGTATGGAAATTTGGTGGAATGGAGCTTGCTTTGGTAATTTGAATTTTAGGCTTGGTAATTGGAATTTTGGTGGGAAATGGAAAAGAATGGTAATTAGTGAGGGTTTATGGTAGGAATTGATCAAAATAATGTAGAGAAATCAGAAACCAATGGATCTAGAATATTCCAATTAAATCAATGATCAAATGGTGCTGAATTTGAATAAAATATTCAAATTTTGCACTGGTTAACCGGTTAACGTATTTGGTTAACCGGTTAACCAAGCTAAAATTTGAATATTTTGTTCAAATGTAGCTGCTTGGTTGTTTCGGCCCGATTCTTGTAGTTTGTCGAAGAAATGAACCCATGATCCTTGGAAATGAATCAATTAACTCGGGAAATCCTTGATCAGATAAAAATTTGAATTATTTGCGGATTCACTTCGATTTTTTTCTGAAATTTACTCGAGCTGCAAGACTGCTATTTTTTGGCATTTTTATATGGTTCCTCTTCCTGGAAAAAAAGGTTAGCAAAAGGATACAAAATATTTTTGGATTTTGATTAATGGTTAGTAAACACAATAAAATAGAACAATTAAAAACAACGGTGATCCCCTGCGAGGCAAAAATCCTAACCCGAGAAGGACCGTGCAACTAGTGCGATCTTGTTTGTATGCAAAATGCAGATGAAATGCGAAGAAATCTTAGGGCAAAAATTAGGGTGTTACAGCTGCCCCTATTTAAGTTTCTTCAATCCGGAGATATGAAGATTGACATCTTCGTCTCTACAAGATGGGAGAGACTTAAATACAGAATACCCAATTTTTGTAATAAGAGAACATGATATGATATGAATATGATATGCAAACCCAAGATCTCTATGGGGAAAATATGACCATCAGAGGAAAGCAAAAACTTGGGGACACAGAAGAAAATCCCGCTGGGGAAACAACAAACAGACAACAAAAGAGTTACTAGGAAAATAAATCACTGGATAGCTGACTCCACCTGGGAAAAGATATGAAATAATCAAGAACAACATTCAACCAGGGAAAATAAACACCCTTCCAGGAATATCAATCAAACAAAGTATTTGAGTCCGAAAATGGAGAAATACTGTGTTGGAAAAGAATCGTCAACTACCTGTTTATTGGGTAGGAAATACAAAAGACTCGACTATCGATTTACTGGATAGGAGCAAAATACAGAGAGATAATCCTCAATAACCTTTTTACTGGGCAGAAAAATTCTCAAACTACCTGATTTACTGGGTAGAAAATATAAAGGACTCGACTATCAATTTACTGGATAGGAGCAAAATACAGAAGGATGACCTCCACTACCTTTTTACTGGGTAAGAAATATTCTCAACTACCTGATTTACTGGGTAGGAGCATGATCAACTACCTGATTTACTGGGTAGGAACTCAATTAAAGGGAAAGAGCTTCTATTACCTTTTTACTGGATAAGAAGAAATAGCGACTACCGGATTTACTGGGTAGAAAACTCTCAGCTACCTGATTTACTGGGTAGGAGCTTAAGCAAAGGAAAACAAACTCTATTACCTTTTACTGGGTAAGAGGAAGAAATCTCGACTACCGGATTTACTGGGTAGGAGTACAAGTAAAAGAACTTGATCGATCTGGTAATATTACCTACTATCGATTAACTGATAGCTTAATTCCAAAGTAATGTACTCAAGCTGGAGAAAATGTTGCCCACTATCAAACAATGATAGCTTAATTCCAAAGCAATATTACCCACAACAGGGGACCAAAGTTCAATCCAAGAAAAATTGGAGAGAAACGGTTAAACAAGACTTATCCCGAGGAGGAAATATCTCAACTGGGGAAAATTCCATCCAGATAATAAACTGGGGAGGAAACTGAATCAACATCATCCACGAGAAACAAACTCGGGGGAATTAGAAAGGATTAACTCTTTCTGCTTAATGGTCGACACTCTAAACTTGAGAGGAATACGACACACACACTCTGTGGGGAAAGTCCACACCAACGAGCAGATAACAATGATAAACGCAAGAATGCAAGCAAACAATGCTATGCTTATGCGTATGAATATGCTTATGAATATGCTGACAAAACAGACATAAAGATAAGAAACGGGTGACATGAACACCACAACAACCAGATACTCGGCTAATCCCAAGGCAACAATGCAGGGAAGCATGTTGGAGATTCAACTTTAAATCCTGCAGGGGAATAGCATAAGCCATCAAAGGAATAAAATCCTACTACAAGGCTTAAATCATGATAAGACAACATCTGCTAGGAATATCATCCTGCTGAGGAAAAATAATAATCTGCTGAGGATGGAAGAATTCTTGATAAAAATCAAACTTCACGAGGAATAACTGTCATACCACTCCTGCTCCACTTGGGGATAGAGTGCAAGACCTGCTAAAAATCACATAGGAACCTGCTGGAAACTAACACATGCAGACCTACTGGGGATCCATATGGGGATATCAGAAGTTAACATTGTAGCCAAAACACAGTTATGAGGGATTTTAAATCTATACCAACCATCAGGTAAAAGAAAACCTCTAAACTGACTGCTATATTAATACTTCTATATTCAAGGATGCAAACAATTCAAGCTGAGGAACAAGAGCTCAGCTGGGGATTCCCAATGCTTCTCAATTTAAAAAATAACTTGCTGAGGAAGAGATCAAAACTCAACTAGGGATTCTTAAAAACATTCTTTCCAACAATTCTTCTGGGGAATACATACAATCTCCGTTCATGCTTATTGTTGGGGAACAAAACATCATTAACATCAACCTGTCAAGACTATTCAGGAACTCCGCATGGACACAACCGAATCAAACCCTGCTTTGGGAGAGACAAGTTACACACATCCAGACCTTACCATTCTTGAAATCACTATTGATATCCTTTCTTTATTCATATATCAAAAGAAAAATGTTTTTAAAATCTTCAAAAATTAAATTTATTAAATTTGTTTCAAAAATCATCATCAACAATAAATTGAAATTTTGTAAACAGAAACAATATAAAGAATTGCAAACAATTGGATAAAAGCTCAAATTTATTGATAGAATGGTAGTCAGCAAATGGCATGACTCCATGGATCATTACAAGTTTGAAAAATGGTAAATACATGGAAAAGGGCTACATTGAGATACAATGATCACTATTCTCCCTATCAACTTTGAACTCCACTGTGTCCGAAACTTCGGTCAAGGATGAGTGAATAAGAATCTTTGATGGGAAATTCTTCTGAGGGATAGAATCCGAAATCCTCGGTCATTACAAGTGATCCAGTCTGTCGACGCAGTTACTTGCCATGATCCCTAAATTTTGCCTAGATTGCCCTTTCGGGTTTTCAATCTACCGGGATAATTATTTCTGTTTATGTCTCTAATTTTTGCCTGGACCTCCCTTTCGGGTTTTCAATCCACCGAGACGCTCATTTTTGCCTAAGCCGCCCTTTCGGGTTTTCAACTTAGCGAGCTGTTCTTTTATTTTTTAGGCGAAGTATTTCTTGACTGCATCCGCATTCACAGGGCGAGTGATCTCCTCACCATCCATAGTTGCAAGAATTAATGAACCGCCAGAGAAGGCTTTCTTAACAACATATGGGCCATCATAGTTCGGAGTCCACTTGCCCCGAGAATCTTTAAGGAAAGACTGAATCTTTTTGAGCACGAGGTCGCCTTCTCTGAATACACGAGGTTTGACCTTCTTGTCAAAAGCTTTCTTCATCCTTTGCTGGTACAACCGACCATGACACAAAGCTGTGATTCTCTTTTCTTCAATCAAATTCAACTGATCAAATCTACTCTGACACCATTCAGCCTCAGTCAACTTGGCTTCCATCAGAACTCTCATTGATGGGATCTCAACTTCGACGGGGAGCACTGCTTCTGTACCATAAACAAGTGAGAAAGGGGTTTCCCCTGTTGAAGTGCAGACAGATGTACGATACCCATGCAAAGCAAAAGGGAGCATCTCATGCCAGTCCTTGTACGTCACAAGCATCTTCTGAATGATCTTCTTAATGTTCTTATTCGCAGCTTCAACAGCCCCATTCATCTTCGGTCTATAAGGAGAAGAATTATGGTGTTGAATCTTGAATTCTTCACAAAGCTCTTTCATCATCTTATTATTCAAGTTCGAACCATTATCAATAATGATTCTATTCGGAACACCATATCTGCAGATAATATTATTCTTGATAAACCGAACCACAACTTGCTTGGTCACATTAACATACGATGCCACTTCCACCCACTTGGTGAAATAGTCAATTGCCACAAGAATAAAACGATGTCCATTCGAAGCCTTGGGTTCAATCATACCAATCATATCAATTCCCCACATAGAGAAAGGCCATGGGGAAGAAATCACATTGAGATAAGCTGGTGGCACATGAATCTTATCAGCATACACTTGACACTTATGGCACTTTTTCACATACTTGCAACAATCAGATTCCATTGTCAGCCAATAGTAACCTGCTCTCAACATCTTTTTAGCCATTGCATGCCCATTAGCATGAGTGCCAAAAGATCCTTCATGAATTTCTTTCATTAACATGTCTGCTTCGTGTCTATCCACGCATCTGAGCAAGACCATGTCAAAATTTCTCTTATAAAGCACATTTCCATTCAAGAAGAAATTGCCTGCCAATCTCCTCAAAGTCCTCTTATCTTTATCAGATGCCCCAAGTGGGTATTCTTGACTCTGGAGAAAACATTTAATATCATGATACCAAGGCTTGTCATCATGGACCTCTTCCACTGCAAACACATGAGCTGGTCTTTCAAGTCGCATCACACTGATCATGGGAACATAATTCCACTGGTGCACTTTTATCCTAGAAGCTATGGTTGCTAAAGCATCTGCCATCTGATTCTCATCACGAGGAACATAATGAAACTCAACTTTAGTGAAGAAAGTTGATATCTTCCTGGCATAATCTCTATAAGGGATCAAGTGGGGTTGATGAGTTACCCACGTACCCTGGATCTGATTGATTACCAAGGCAGAATCTCCATACACATCAAGATGCTTAATCCTCAGATCAATAGCTTCCTCAAGACCCATAATGCAGGCTTCATACTCAGCTTCATTATTGGTACAAGGAAAAGTCAACCTTGCGGCAAAAGGAATATGTGAACCATGGGGAGTAATGATCATTGCCCCAATTCCTCTTCCGTGTGCATTCACAGCACCATCAAAAACTAAACTCCATCGAGATCCAGGCTCCGGCCCTTCCTCAATCAAAGGTTCATCACAATCTTTCACTTTCAAAAACATCACATCCTCATCTGGAAAATCAAACTTGATAGGCTGGTAATCATCAATCGGTTAATGTGCCAAATGGTCAGCCAAGATACTACCTTTTATGGCTTTTTGAGCTCGGTACTCGATATCATATTCTGACAACAACATTTGCCAACGAGCAATCCTCCCAGTCAAAACAGGCTTTTCAAAGATATACTTGATTGGATCCATTTTAGAGATCAACCAAGTTGTATGATTCAGCATATACTGGCGAAGACGCTTTGCAGCCCAAGCTAAGGCACAACAAGTTTTTTCAAGCATGGAGTACCGAGACTCACAATCAGTGAATTTCTTACTCAAGTAGTAAATTGCATATTCTTTTTTTGCAGATTCATCTTGCTGACCAAGCACACAACCCATGGAATCTTTCAACACAGTCAAGTACATGATCATCGGTCTACCTTCCACCGGAGGAGACAAGATAGGAGGTTCAAGCAGATATTCTTTGATACTTTCAAATGCCTTCTGACAATCAGCTGTCCAGACACAACCTTTATCTTTCCGAAGCAACTTGAAGATCGGAGCACATGTGGCAGTCATGTGAGAGATAAACCTCGAAATATAATTCAAACGACCCAAGAATCCTCTTACTTGCTTTTCAGTTCTTGGAGCAGGCATTTCCTGAATAGCTTTCACTTTATCAGGATCAACTTCAATGCCTCTTTGGCTGACAATGAAACCTAACAACTTTCCAGAACGTACACCAAATGTGCATTTGTTCGGATTCAAACGAAGCTTAAACTTCCTTAACCTCCGAAACAACTTCAGCAAATGTTCAACATGATCCTCCTCAGTCTTCGACTTAGCGATCATATCATCAACATATACCTCGATTTCTTTATGCATCATATCATGGAAAAGTGTGGTCATAGCTCTTTGGTACGTTGCACCAGCATTCTTCAATCCAAAAGGCATCACTCTGTAGCAGAATGTTCCCCATGGTGTAATAAATGTGGTCTTTTCCATGTCCTCGGGTGCCATCTTTATTTGATTATAACCGGAAAATCCGTCCATAAAAGAGAACACATCAAACTTAGCCGTATTATCTACCAACATATCAATGTGTGGCAAAGGAAAATCATCTTTCGGACTGGCTTTGTTCAAATCTCTGTAATCAACGCACATTCGGACTTTTCCGTCTTTCTTCGGAACAGGAACAATATTGGCCACCCATTCGGGATAAGTTGACGTCACAAGAAAACCTGCATCAATCTGCTTTTGAACCTCTTCTTTGATCTTTACTGCCATGTCAGGATGAGTTCTTCTTAGCTTCTGCTTTACAGGTGGACATTCAGGCTTCAACGGCAATCTATGCTCCACAATATCAGTATCAAGACCTGGCATGTCTTGATAAGACCAAGCGAATACATAAACATACTCTCTGAGAAGCTCTACAATCCTCTTCTTAACATCAGGACCAAGCAATGCTCCAACTTTGACTTCTTTCTTATCATCTTCAGAACCCAAGTTGACCATCTCTATAGACTCTCCATGAGGCTGAATAATCTTCTCCTCGTGCTCAAGCAACCGAGAAATCTCATCAGGAATCTCTTCAACATCTTCTTCCTCAGCTTCAAACACAGGGAATTCAAAGTTGGGAGAGGGCATAGGATCATTGTTTTCAATGGGTTTATCAATCAATTTGCACAATGATTTTATTTTTATTTTAGAGTATGAACAAAAGTGAAAACATTATGCAGATAAACAATCATTATTATTTTTGGTTTTTTATGTTACCATTTTTCAGAATAAAGCAAAAAGGAAAAACACATATGGAAATCAAAATAACATTTTATTGATGATGATAAAATTTGAAACAAAGCCCGACAAACATCACTTTCACCTTGGGCAGAGTGAAAGGATTTTTGAAAGAAAATAAAACAAATTACTTTGAAGCATGAACAATAAAAGGAACATTAACAGCAATCCAATTCTGGCAAATCTTTCCATGCGTAACAAAGTCAGGCATTTCTTCATCTTCATCATCTTCAATGATGGCAGCAGCGGAATGATCGTTGATAAATCCAGCACTTCGGAAACCTTCTTGAATAGTCTTTGGGTCATTGAGAACTGCACCTGGTGCAAAGCCGATACCAAAACCTTCATTGTTGTCGATAGCATCAATAACTCGTCCCCAACCTTCAGACTGACCAGCTTCAAGCACTCGTAAAGCATCCTTGAAAGAAGACATGGGCATGGCATTCTTCTTAGCAGCATTATCCATAACAGAAAGAGCTTGAAACGAAGTTCCCACCTCTTCTTTAGCATCAATATAGGAGAAGGAAGACAAATTGCTCACAAGCATCGCCCTTTCACCTTCAATGGTCACCAATTTCCCTTCTTTCACAAACTTCAACTTCTGATGAAGAGTGGATGTCATAGCTCCTGCCTCATGGATCCAGGGTCTTTCGAGGAGACAACTGTAAGCGGGACGTATATCCATTACTTGAAAAGTAATTTTGAATATAAACGGTCCAATAAGAATAGGAAGATCCACTTCACCAATCACTGTCTTCTTCGACCCGTCAAATGCCTTCACAATAATCCCACTATGTCTCATGGGAGAACCTTGATACGCAAGCTTTGACAAAGTCGACCTCGGCATCACATTCAAAGAAGATCCAATATCAACTAGCACCTTGGACATAGCATCTTCCTGACAGTTCACCGAAATATGCAAAGCCAAGTTATGCTTCCTTCCTTCTTAAGGCAAATCATCATCACAGAAGCTTAAATTGTTGCAAGATGTGATATTAGCCACAATACTATCAAACTGATCAACAGTCACATCATGGTCAACATAAGCTTGATCAAGAATCTTCTGCAAAGACTGCCTATGAGCCTCAGAGCACATCAAGAGTGATAAAACTGATATCTTCGACGGAGTATGCAACAACTGCTCAGTAATTTTGTACTCGCTCTTCTTTATCAATTTTAGCACCTCATCATCACTATTACCAGATTGGCCTGATTGGACAACAGCATCCATAATATGTTTACTCGCACTTGTATCTTCAACTCTCTTCGGAGGGTCCGGAGCATACACTCTACCACTTCGAGTAACCTTTGTCACATCAGCAATGCTAACCACAGACTTTGGAGTAGGAATAGGAACTTCCCAACCATTTTCTATCATCGTAGCATTATACCGGTACGGAACAGCTTTATCAGACTCGTATGGCATTGGACCAGGCACATTAATCACCAATGGAGTAACAGTAGTTTTGCGACTATCAAAAGAAATCACCACCCTCTCAGGAACAGCCCTCTCAGGAAGATTGAACTGAGGCATAATAACATTCACTTCATTCTCATACTCATCTCTTTTTGCTGTCACTTTAATCAACTTATCATCCATCATCTTTGTAGATGTTTAGAATTGGCAGAATTTTTGACCAACAAGAAATGTTTAATTCAGTTCAGGATGTCCTATCAGATGTTGGGACATTATCAAACAGAGTATAAGTAAATGAACTTAATTCAGGATGTCACACCAGATGTTGGGACATTGCATCAATTAATGATATAAGTTCAGTTTACAGGATGTCACATCAGATGTTGTGACATTGTATCAGTTAATGAAGTAAGTTCAGTTTTTCAGGATGTCCCAACAGATGTTGTGACATCTCAAACCTGCTACCAGAATTAATTAATGACTAAACAGAACTGAGTAAATTAAGGAAAGTTATCTAGAATTAATTATGGATGGATAAAATAGAATAAGGCGCATCTGTAGGGAGTGTTGTTATATGTCTTTAGCATAATCAGAACAACTGAATCACCTAGAATTTAGGAAGTAACAAACCCTAATTCAAGGTGGAAGCAGCATGCGTTTTAAGGATTGGATAAACCTACAGAAAGCCCAAAATCCAAACACCTATTTAAGCAACAGAAACTCTCAGAATAGAGCACGAATTTCAGAAGACAAAATAAGGTGTTGTGTGTTTTAATAGCAGGTTGTTTTTATTGTACCACTTTATGAGCTTTTAAGCAAAAGTGTATTTGTGTCTTGATTGAAACTGTGAAGTAAGATCAAGCTGTTTTTGTTTGAAGTATGACTTCAATTTTATTAAACTTGTAAACAAGATCACTGTGTGATTGAGGGGGAGTGAGTTGGTACTCATATCTAAGTAGTGTCTTAGGTAGAAATTGCATTGGGTAGATATTAAGTGAAAGATTAAACTGGGTGGTTTAAGTCTAGAATTAATATTACTTATAGTGGATTTCCTCCTGGCTTGGTAGCCTCCAGATGTAAGTGTGGTTATACACTGAACTGGGTTAACAAATTACTGTGTTGTTTAATTTTCCTGCACTTTAAGTTTTGGGTAAGTTGTCAAGTGTTTAAACATCTCATTCGACATCTCATACCTGATCACAGAATTTCAATTGGCATCAGAGCAGGCACCCTGCCTGTTTATACTGGGTGAGATCTAGGGAATACAAATTCTGGAAACATGGACAGAGATATAGGATCAGTAAATAGACCACCTATACTGGATGGATCTAATTATTACTAATGGAAGCCAAGAATGATTGCATTCTTAAGATCACTTGACAATAGGGCCTGGAAAGCAGTCAACAATGGATGGGAACATCCTGTCCAAGACACCAAAGATGGAGCAAAAGTGTTGAAACCTGAAGAAGAATGGAGTAAGGAGGAAGAAGATTCAGCACTTGGCAACTCCAAGGCCTTAAATGCTTTATTCAATGGCATTGATAGGAACATCTTTAGACTTGTGCATCACTGTGAGCTGGCCAAAGATGTTTGGGACACTCTCAAAACAACTCATGAAGGAACATCAAAGGTAAAGATGTCAAGACTTCAACTTCTCACCACCAAGTTTGAAAACTTGAGAATGAAGGAAGATGAGACAATTCATGAATTCTACATGAACATCTTAGAAATAGCCAATACTTCTGGAGCCTTGGGAGAAAAGATGACTGATGAAAAGCTTGTAAGAAAGATTCTCAGATCTTTGCCAAAAAGATTTGACATGAAAGTCACAGCAATAGAAGAAGCTCAAGACATATGCACAATGAAAGTTGAAGAGCTCATTGGTTCCCTTCAAACATTTGAGATGGGAATGAATGACACAATTGTAAAGAAGAACAAGAGCATAGCCTTGATATCAAATACTGATAAAGAAGAAGAAAATGATGAATCAGAAACTGATGAAAACTTATCAGAAAACATTGCTATGCTTGGAAGACAATTCAAAAAAATTCTCAGAAATATGGAAAACAAGTCCAGACCAAGTGGAAGATACACAAACTCTTCTGAGAACAAAAGACCTTATGATAGAATGTCAACTTATGATGAAAAGACCAGTCAAGAAAAAGGGATTAAATGCCATGGATGTGAAGGATATGCACACATCAGGAATGAATGTCCTACCTATTTAAAAAGGCAAAAGAAAGGTCTCTCTGTAACCTGGTCTGATGAAGACTCAGGAGGTGATTCAGAAGAAGAATCAGCTAAGCATATCACTGCTCTAGCTGGATTATGTGAATCTGAAAGTGAATCCAGTGATGGGGAGCTTACTTTTGAAGAACTTGAGCAATCATTCAGAGAACTAGTCAAAAGAAGCACTGAAATATGCAGGGAGAGTATAAAGCTAAAGAAGCAGATTTAGGCACTAAAGGATGAAAAAGCAAGTGATCTAGAGATCATTGACACCTTAAAAAATGAAGTAAGTCTTCTCAACTCCAAGTTGGAACATATGTCCAAATCTGTTAGAATGCTGAACACTAGCTCAAGCACACTGGATGTTATTCTCAACAACAATAAGCATTCAGGGGATAAAAGTGGACTGGGATTTAACAAAGCTTATAAGGCTGAAGCTAGCACCAGCAAAACTACTTCAAATTCCATACAGTCAAACAAGATGTCCCAACAGATGCTTCAACATCATGAAAAGAACATAATGAAGAAGAAGTATCAAAGATGGAGATGTCATCATTGTGGAAGGTTTGGACACATCAAACCTCATTGTTACAAGCTGCATGGATATCCAAATCAGATGTATCAGCAAACCCCTAAGCAGAAGATAGAGGATATCAAGAAAGTATGGGTTCCTAAAGCTAGTTTTCATGCTGATCAAAGCAACATGTCCAAGAGCAAGTTCAACAAACAAGCTGGGTGCTCTTCTAATGGACACTACACAGGACAGAGGCATCAAAAGAAACCTCAATACAAATGGTCAAAGAAGAATGTGGCATATATAGCTCATACATCTCTAAGAGTATCAGCTAAAGAAGACTGGTACTTTGACAGTGGATGTTCAAGACACATGACTGGATTGAAGAATATGCTAGTAGACTTAAAGTCATATTCATCCAGATATGTACCATTTGGAGATGGAGCTAAAGGAGAAATCAAGGGTGTTGGGACCTTGGACTATCCAGATGTACCAAGACTGGATGATGTGCTGCTAGTAAAAGGATTGACTGCTAACTTGATCAGCATAAGTCAATTATGTGATCAAGGTTACAGTGTAAACTTTACCAAAGCTGAATGCATAGTGTCTAATAAAGAACAGGAGGTTGTCATGAGAGGAGCCAGATCTAAAGACAACTGTTATATGTGGGAACCTCAAGATTTCAGTCCCACTTCAACTTGCTCTTTAGCCAAAGAAGAAGAAATGAAACTATGGCACCAAAGACTGGGTCACCTTCACTTCAGAGGCATAAAGAAAATCATATCTATGGAAGCTGTGAGAGGTATTCCTAAACTGAAGATTGATGATGGCAAAATATGTGGCGAATGTCAAATAGGCAAACAAACCAAGATGTCCCATCCAAAGCTTCAACATCTGACAACTTCCAAAGTTTTGGAATTATTGCATATGGATCTTATGGGACCTATGTAGGTTGAGAGCCTTGGTGGTAAGAGGTATGCCTATGTGGTGGTTGATGACTTCTCAAGGTATACATGGATAAATTTTATCAAAGAAAAGTCTTATGTATTTGATGTATTTAAAGATTTATGCCAAAGAATACAAAGAGAAAAGGCCAGCTGTGTGGTCAGAATAAGAAGTGACCATGGAAAGGAGTTTGAGAATCAAAAATTATTAGATTTTTGTTCTTCAGAAGGAATAAACCATGAATACTCTTCACCAATCACTCCTCAACAGAATGGTATTGTTGAAAGAAAGAATAGAACTATTCAAGAATCAGCAAGAGCCATGATCCATGCTAAAAAGTTGCCTTTGTACTTCTGGGCTGAAGCTATGAACACAGCTTGTTACATCCATAATAGAGTAACTCTAAGGAAAGGAACTTTGACCACAATCTATGAAGTCTGGAAGGGCAGAAAACCCACAGTTAAGTACTTCCATGTGTTTGGAAGTATTTGTTATATTCTGGCTGATAGGGAGCAAAGAAGAAAAATGGATCCTAAAAGTGATGAAGGAATTTTTCTTGGATACTCTATAAACAGCAGAGCATATAGAGTATTTAATTCTAGAACTAAAGTTATCATGGAATCCATAAATGTGATAATTGATGATGCTCCTACAGATGTTACAGAAGATGTTGGAACATCTGCTGACTGCCAAACTGAAGCTGAAGAAAAGAGTGATCATTCTGACTTCACTCAAACTGATGCAAGGACAGAACCTTCCAGCAAACCTCCCTCCATAAGAATCCAGAAGGATCATCCCAAAGATTTGATAATTAGGGATCCCAACAGAGGTGTAAGCACTAGATCAAGAGAGGTGATTTCAGGTTCCTGTTTTGTCTCAAAAATAGAACCTAAAAACATCAAGGAAGCTCTTACTGATGAGTAATGGATTTGTGCAATGCAAGAAGAATTAGGTCAATTTACAAGGAATGAAGTGTGGGATCTTGTTCCTAGACCTGATGACATAAATGTAATTGGAACTAAATGGGTGTATAAGAACAAGTCAAATGAGCAAGTAGTTGTTACAAAGAACAAAGCTAGACTTATAGCTCAAGGATACACACAAATTGAAGGAGTAGACTTTGATGAAACCTTTGCACCAGTAGCAAGGCTTGAATCAATCAGACTACTGTTAGGAATTGCTTGTATATTTGTAAACACCCCAAATTTTCCCTCACCCATTCACACCATGGCTTATGATCATTTCTCATATGCATAATCTCACTCATACCATCTCATATTACATTTTTGATTCACTGCATAGATTCAAAGTCATCTGCATCTAGGGTTTGTGATCTGAGCAATCCAAGGGCTTCTTGGGCCACTCCAAGGGCCATCAATCACTTCAAAGGGGTCCATGTGTGTTCAAGTATCATATTACATCCTCTCAAAGTCAAGAATGTCAAAGGATCACAAGAACTGGGATTGGTATGGAAGCAGAGCCAGGCTTGACTGCACAGATGACCTAAAATTAGGGTTTTGGTTTCAGAGGCCATAACTCCAAGTTTTTTGGTCATTCTTGTTTCTATTGGTCTCTATATGGTATAGGGAGTATGCATATCAATTTTTATGAATAAATTCCATGGGGAAGTCATCTGATCAAGAGTTGACTTTTCAAGCAAGTCAGTGCAAAATCAGGGCATCTGAGGCCCTCAATGACCCAACCAAAGGGTGTTCTTCATCATTTTGATTGAATATGATCTTTATTTGATCATGGAAGAGGTTGGAAGTCCACAAAAATGAGAAATTACAAGTCTTTTGCAAAGTTGACTTATTGGGGAAGTTTGACTTTTAATGAAAATGCTATTTTAGGCAACTTTTTCAACCTTTACTTTTTGATTCAAAAAAGCTTCAAATGGAAAAACTTTGGTCATGAAAGTTGTAGAATAGATCTTTCCCTTTTCAAAAAGTACAAGAACATGACCTAATTCATTTTGGATCAAAAGTTATGGCTTGTCAAAGTTGGCAAAAATCACATAATTTCAAGTTATGCACCAAAGAGGGAAACTTGCAAATTCTTGTACCAAGGCAATTTATGACTTCTAATTGATGTCTAACCTTTACAAAAACATCACACATGACTTAAACTTCAGATTTGCCCAAGAATTTCTTAAGTTCTATGCCTTAAACTTCAAGAATTACAAAAGGGGCCAAAGTTGTGACAATTTGCAAAAGGGATCAAAGCTTCTCATCCACTTGCCTCAGTCCATAAAATCTGATCCAAAGGCATTCCTTGATCCTTGCTGAACTCAACCATGCTCCTATCCTAGCCTGCCACTTGCCCATACCTCCAAAGTACAACTTGCTTGACTTTTTGCAACTTGAAGCCATACCAATCCCACAGTGACACAACCACTCTCTGCCCAATCCAAACTTTACAAACACATCCCAAGGATTCATTTTGATAACACACACAAGCCTGAAAGCTCCAAGAACACAGCATACTCAAAAATCCTCTCAGTTGCAAAAGCCTTCGAATCTCTTGATTCAGCCATCAAACCTTCAAACTTTTTTTACCATTCAACTCCACAAACCTTGCTGATCATTTCCCTGCCCTCACTTTGCCCTAAAACCTCCACAATCAAAAACACGATTTTCACATTTCATGAACTGAGATTCTGCAAACTCTCTCCAGAGGCTATTTAAACTCCAACCAAGCATTGCAAGCTTCTTAGGAGGATCATTGGAGTGGATTTGAGGCAAAGAACTGGCCAGAAAGCCCCTGATTCGAAAGCTCAAGCTCAGGTAGCCATGGCATTTATTTTTCCAGAACTCTCATTTTATGTTATAGAATGATTCTACATGCTTCACTGATTGCCATGATGTGTTTAGTTTTGAAAATAGTTGAGAAATGAGTATTTCACAAGCTTTTGAAATTTCTGTGTTCTTTTCCGTTTTGCTTCGATTCATGGATTTGATGATGAATAAATGATTTTTGGTGAGTGATTCTTGCTGGGGATGTTATGGGGATCATTTCTGGAAAGTTAGAGGGTTTGGGGATGCGTAGAGAGTGAGATAGCATAAGTGGCTTGCCGGAGAAGATGACCGGAACACTGTTCCGGTCATCTGAAAGTAATTAGGGCACTGGATTAGGGCTAAATCATAATTAGCGAAATTTGAATGTGGGCCGTCCATTCACGCGCCAAGTCAACTCCCTCCCCCTGGAATTTGAATCCTGGCCCTTAGATCTGCTGACTTTCCTATTTTCTCATTTAAATTCATTTTATTTTCATTTTATTTGGTTTATTTTGCACGAATTAATTAAAATAGCAAAAAATGTTTAAAAATTATGAAAATTTTTGTCAAGGTTTTCATTATTTTTCAGAACACAAAAACATTTTTATTTTTATTTTTTGCATTAAAAAATATTTTTAAATATTTAAAAGTTTATTTTTAATTAATTAATGAAAATTAATTAATTAAAAATACTTTTAGGTATTTAAAAATCACCAAAAAATTCATGAAACATTTAAAATCATTTAGAAACATTGTCCAACCCTCAAATCAAATTTATTTTTTGATCTTGATGCATTTTGATAATTTTCCATGGAACTAATTCATTTTCAAGGCATTATTTTGATCCAAACTTCAAAAAATCATTTCTGCCTAACCATTGAGAGTTGGACTTTGATTCTTTTTGCATTGTGTTATGCATATCATGTAGTTTGTGAGATTAATTTGGCATGAATTGATCTTACATTTTCCATTTGTTTGACATTTTTCTTGTTAAGGAACCCTAAAACCCTAAAAATCTTAGGAAATTCATAACTTTTATTAGGTTAAGAGTTGGAACCTCTCCTTTGGGCAGTGAGTTAATATAGGTTTAGGGATCCTTTGAGTGCATTTTCAATTTTTTATATTGATGTTTGCTTCTGATTTTGGTTTTTGTTTGATGCTTTGATCATAAACCCTAATTTGGGCTTCCATATGCATCCATCTTGCATTTGCATTCATACCTTGACTTGCCATGACATTTTGTGCATCCATTTGATTCATTTGACATCTTAAGACATATTGAAAGCATGTTTGATCATTGCATCTTGCATTTGCCATGTTGTATGCCATTTGCATTTCAGTTCTTTTCATGTAAGATCATGATTCTAAGCATGCTTCTCTTGCACCCATCTGTTCATATGATCATCCCCATGCCTTGATTCATGTTTGCATCATCTCATAGCATCATTAGCATCATGTGTATGCTTCTGGTTTTGATTTACATCATGTCATTTCATCTCATTTTGCATTGCATTACATTTCTTTCACTAACTTTTCAGGTGGTAAGTCACTTTGAGAAGTGAATTTGCCTTCACTTCTCACAAATTCTTTTCATCTCTCTTATGCATCATTGTTGCATTTTGTCTTGTGTTTGAGATTGAGCTTGCTCTTTCTTCTTCTTCTTACCTTCTTTCCTCAAGTGACTTGACTTCTTGAATGAAGCAAGTTACTTTGCTTCTCTTTGCTCCTTTCATCTGCTTCCTGGTGGTTCCTCTGAAGATTTCTCTTGTAAACTTCACAAACCTTAGGAACAACCAAGCATGACAATAATTAGGGTTTTGATTAGTCCCCCCATTTAGCTTTTACCTTTGTGTCATCCTTGAGTCTTCTCTTCTCACCTCCTAATCAGGGACTAAACCCTAAAGGCTTTAAGGCTGTGTGATTAAGCTTATGCCTGCATCCTTCTATTAGGATGGAGTGTATAACTTTAATCCTAAGTGTTAAACCCTTAATGTGTTTAAATCCTTTAATCAATCCACTTAATAATCATTAAGACATCAAGCTTGTAACTTGGGCCTTGCATTAGGGTTCTAATTCTTCCTTAACTGGTTAAGAAGGACTAACCCTAGTGTTAATGGACAAGTCCCCCTCAAGTTGTCTTACAAATCATAAACTTCACTTCATCATCATATCATTAAATAAAATCCACTTAATCAAAGGCTTGTTTTGTCATGAGTTTAATCCCTAATCATGGATTAAGTTGAGGAGCTTTCCTCAGCTTAAACACCCTCATCTATTATCCTTCTATTAGGATGGTGTAATGAGTCTGTTTAATCCTTGATTATGGCTTAATCTCATTACTTAACACTAAACAAAAACACCAAAAACATCTAAATAATCACAAGTAGGTTAATGATCTTAATCCTACACCAAAGGTGATTAGGTGTGAGAAGCTGACTTCACACTTAAGGTATTCTCATTACCCCTAATCAGAGGGAAGATGTGATGAGTTTACTAACCCATTGGTTTAGGCTTAAGCTCATTAACTTATGACAAACTTTCAAAAGCAATAAAAGACTGAAAACTCAAAAACAAACAATAATCGTCTCCTTCGGGATTCTTTTCTCATCTCATTCACTCATAATCGAGAACTTGCTTCTTCTGTCTAATGCAAGACAGTTTGCACCTGAGCCAGACAGGTCATACACTTGAGCATAGACAAGTAAGCAGTTCATCAGTCAATTCACCTTTCAGTCTCTTTGGGTCGAACTACGGTGTTCTGACTTCCTCATTGCACGAGAGGATACGTAGGCATAACTTAACGGTTATCGAACAAAAGTCTCTGTATATTCCCCCTCCTTCTAGCTTTATTCTTTAGCCTCATTATCATGAGCATCTCATCCTCATTCTTACACTGACACTTTCATATTACACCTTACACTTCTTTACACTGACACCTGTACATTCTTTTCCAGCTCTTTCATACACAAATTGCACTGACACTACCCCTTTAAAACACAAATCTTTTAAGCGTGGATCCCGTCGAGTACGACGGACAATCTGGGTGCTAATACCTTCCCAGGTTGTAACCAACCCCCTTTCTCAGTCTCTCTGGTCCGCAACCGTCTTATCCATATCTTTCTAGGTCTATGCAGCATTACCTTTCCTCCGGGATAAAAATGCCTAGCTGGCGACTCTTTTCATTCCCTGTGAGTTCACTCCTGTGTGTTCTCACGCCCTCCTTTCGCCGACCGTTCGCGTCTGTACCCCATTTGACCCGGCTTCATTTGGTGGGAGCGACAATCTTGAAGTTCAAGCTATTTCAAATGGATGTGAAAAGTGCCTTTCTAAATGGATATCTTAATGAAGAAGTATATGTAGAACAGCCTAAAGGATTTGTTAATCCAAGCTGTCCAAATCATGTGTACAAACTAAGGAAAGCTCTTTATGGACTGAAGCAAGCCCCAAGAGCATGGTATGAAAGGCTGACTACTTTTCTTATCAAGCAAGGGTACAGGAAAGGTGGAATAGACAAAACCTTGTTTGTGAAGGATGATGAAGGTAATGTCATGATTGCTCAAATATATGTAGATGACCTTGTCTTTGGTGGGATGTCAGACAGAATGGTTAAACATTTTGTCACTCAAATGGAATCTGAATTTGAGATGAGCCTAGTAGGAGAACTAACCTACTTTCTTGGATTGCAAATAAAGAAAATGGAGGATTCCATGTTCATTTCCCAAAGCAAGTATGCTAAGAACATTGTCAAGAAATTTGGGATGGACAATGCTACTCATAAAAGAACTCCTGCCCCCACACATTTAAAGCTGACTAAAGATGACAAGGGTGAGAATGTAGATCAAAGCCTATACAGAAGCATGATTGGTAGCTTGTTATATCTGACTGCTAGCAGACCAGACATAGCATTTGCAGTAGGTGTGTGTGCAAGATATCAAGCTGATCCAAAAGTCAGTCATCTAAACCAAGTCAAGAGAATTCTGAAATATGTCAATGGTACTTGTGACTATGGCATAATGTACTCTCATGGATGAAAACCTATTCTCACTGGCTTCTGTGATGCTGATTGGGCTGGAAGTGCTGATGACAGAAAAAGCACTTCAGGAGGATGCTTCTTTTTAGGAAACAATTTGATTTCTTGGTTCAGTAAGAAACAGAATTGTGTATCCTTATCTACTGCTGAAGCTGAATATATTGCAGCTGGAAGCAGTTGTTCACAATTGGTTTGGATGAAGCAAATGCTCACTGAGTACAATGTCCCACAAGATGTCATGACATTGTACTGTGACAACTTAAGTGCTATTAACATATCAAAGAATCCTATCCAACATAGCAGGACCAAGCATATTGATATCAGACATCACTTCATCAGAGATCTTGTGGAAGAGAAAGTGATTTCATTGGAACATGTAGCTACAAATCTGCAATTAGCTGATATATTTACTAAAGCCTTGGATGCTACCCAATTTGAAAACCTAAGGGGTAAATTGGGGATATGTTTATGTGAAATTTAGCAGTTATGGAGATGTGCCAACATGTCATATGACATTGTGTGGCATGATCACCAGATGGCAACACCAGTCTGGTCAAGCACCTTGTGTATTCCTCTCCTAGAAATTCTCCAAGTAACGGCTCTTATAAGAATAACAGCTCACTTTCAGCTATTCATCTTCTCATCATTTACTCACAACAACTTGCTTGCTATAGCTAACTTTCAGAGATCATCAAACTCAACCAATCCCAATCTCTTTCTTCTCCACATTCGAAAATGGCTCATCATCAAAACCCTAACATTTCTGAAGAAATCCTCAACAAGGAAGATGTGGTGCATGCAACCCCCATCTCTGTGGTACCCATGGGTTCAACTCCAATGGACGAAATCAGAGGAAGCGTTCCTCTTGCTCAAAAACCAAGAACCCCTAAAAGAACAAAGGATCCTGTATTCAGCAAGGCCAAAGGCTTGCCTTCACCATCAAACATCACTCCAAAAGCTTCTGATTATGTGGATGATTCCATAAAGGAGCTGGTAACAAGGATCTTATCTGAGCAAAGAGTGGTAAGTGGCATATCTATTCCTCTGAACACCATGCCAGCTCCACAAGAAGATTAACAAACTCAGGCTGAAAAGGACACTCCTGCTCAATAGGATGTCCCAATAGATGTTGAAACATCTGAGGACCAGCAAAAGGCCTCATCTGATGCTGCTGATGAAACATCTGAGGACCAGAAAAAGGCCTCCACTGATAATGATGAAGAAATATCTGAGGACCAGCACAAGGCCTCCACTGAAGATCAAATCTCTGTTGAACCACCTGCTGAAGAGGAGACTGCTCAACCTCCTCCTGTTGTGAATATAGAGCATGATTCTGATACAGAAATCATTGCTTCTGTCAACCCTAGCATAGCCAAAAGGCTTAGAACTAGGAAGGAAAAGAAGAATGCAGGACATGCAACTCCTGAGAAGAAGCAAGCTACACCAAATAAGGACAAAGCTAAAGTTGTCTTTGGTCCCACAAAACAATGGAGCAAGGTGCAAACACAAAAGAGGAAAGCCGTTACTCCTCCAGATTCAGATGTTGAAGAGGATGTCCCAACATCCCCACCAAAGAAGAAACCAGCACCTTCAAGGTCATCAACTGCTGTTCCAAAAGCTCCTCTGGACAACATCTCCTTTCATCATGTTTCAAGTGTGAACAGATGGAAGTTTGTTTATCAAAGAAGGGTAGCCCTTGAAAGAGAGCTGAGCAGTAATGCACTTGAGTACACTGAGGTAATTGATCTCATTTCTTCTGCTGGCCTATTCAAAACTGTATCAAATTTATCTCCTTGCTATGAGCTGCTAGTCAAGGAATTCATAGTCAACCTCCAAGAAGATTGTGCTGATGGTAAGTCTGCTGACTTTAGAAAAGTCTATGTAAGAGGGAGGTGTGTAGAATTCTCTCCTAGGGTTATCAACCACTACCTTGGAAGAGAATATGATGGCCCAAATGAGTTAGGAAAGACTGATAACTAGGTCTGCAAGGTTATCACTGCCAATCAGGTCAAGACTTGGCCAGTCAAAGGGAAGCTATCTGTTAGCATGCTGACAAGGAAGTATGCCATGCTGCATAGGATTGGCACTGCAAACTGGGTCCCTACCAATCATACCTCCTCAATAGCAACTGGTTTGGGCAAGTTCATATATGCTGTGGGCACCCAAACAAAGCTGGATTATGGGGCTTATATATTTGATCAGACATTGAAGCATGCTGGATCATCTGCAACTAAGCTGCCAATTGCCTTCCCTTCCTTGCTGTGTGGAATAATGCTGAGTCAGTATCCTGGTATCCTAACTGAGAAGGACACAATTTGCAAAAGAGAAAGCCCTCTGGCCTTCCACTACAAGCTGTTCCTGAGTCATCATGCAGCTGATGTTGAAGCTCCCTCTGGGACATCTGCTGGTCCTTCAAAGGCAAAGTCTCCAATCTCCAAAGCTGCCTTGATTGCTGAGCTGAAGATCACATGCAAAGAACTGGATGCAAGGAAGCAGAAGCTTGAGGAGATTATCCAAAGGCTAGAGACTGAAGAAAGTGCTCAGAAAGCTGCTACTTCTGATGAGGAGACTGAGGAAGAGGAAGAAACTGACTGTGAGGAGTCTGAGTGAAAACTGTTTGTGAGAAGTTTATGCATTGTAATTTTGAATTAGTAACTTTGGCCCCAAATTTATGTCTAACAAGGGGGAGAACAACAAGAACACCAAAAACAATGTATGATGCTGTTTTTATTAATGAAAAACTTCTGTTTGATTCTGAACTAAATCTGTGATGTTAATTAAAATTTCTGTTGCAACAAGACTGAATACATGTATGTTTGAGGGGGAGTAAACTCACACATGACTCAACAGAAAAGAACTGTTGTACTCTGATAAAAGAACTTCTGTTGCACTCTGATAATCAGGAAAGTATGTTAGCCAAAAATTAGCCAAAGGGGGAGTTTGTAGATGTTTAGAATTGGCAGAATTTTTGACCAACAAGAAATGTTGAATTCAGTTCAGGATGTCCTATCAGATGTTGGGACATTATCAAACAGAGTATAAGTAAATGAACTTAATTCAGGATGTCACACCAGATGTTGGGACATTGCATCAATTAATGATATAAGTTCAGTTTACAGGATGTCACATCAGATGTTGTGACATTGTATCAGTTAATGAAGTAAGTTCAGTTTTTCAGGATGTCCCAACAGATGTTGTGACATCTCAAACCTGCTACCAGAATTAATTAATGACTAAACAGAACTGAGTAAATTAAGGAAAGTTATCTAGAATTAATTATGGATGGATAAAATAGAATAAGGTGCATCTGTAGGGAGTGTTGTTATATGTCTTCAGCATAATCAGAACAACTGAATCACCTAGAATTTAGGAAGTAACAAACCCTAATTCAAGGTGGAAGCAGCATGCGTTTTAAGGATTGGATAAACCTACAGAAAGCCCAAAATCCAAACACCTATTTAAACAACAGAAACTCTCAGAATAGAGCACGAATTTCAGAAGACAAAATAAGGTGTTGTGTGTTTTAATAGCAGGTTGTTTTTATTGTACCACTTTATGAGCTTTTAAGCAAAAGTATATTTGTGTCTTGATTGAAACTGTGAAGTAAGATCAAGCTGTTTTTGTTTGAAGTATGACTTCAATTTTATTAAACTTGTAAACAAGATCACTGTGTGATTGAGGGGGAGTGAGTTGGTACTCATATCTAAGTAGTGTCTTAGGTAGAAATTGCATTGGGTAGATATTAAGTGAAAGATTAAACTGGGTGGTTTAAGTCTAGAATTAATATTACTTATAGTGGATTTCCTCCTGGCTTGGTAGCCTCCAGATGTAAGTGTGGTTATACACTGAACTGGGTTAACAAATTCCTGTGTTGTTTAATTTTCCTGCACTTTAAGTTTTGGGTAAGTTGTCAAGTGTTTAAACATCTCATTCGACATCTCATACCTGATCACAGAATTTCAATCTTTTGAATATCTCTCTTAACAATCACGCAACCACGAGGATTCACCGAGCAAATACAACATCCAGCATAATCGTGATCAATATCATGATATTCGCTTAAGAAAGCATGCATCTCAACTAAAGACCTTCGAATATGACGGACCTCATAGATCTTGAACAACCCAGGACAACCATCAACCATATTCACGGACGCATTACCATGCTTTGGCAACGGATTTTTCTGCACATTTGGATTAACATCATTAAAATACAGAACATTGTTCCTCATCAATTTCTGTACTTCAAACTTCAATGGATAACAATTCTCAACATCGTGCCCCGGGGCACCTTGATGAAAAGCACAGCGAGCCTCTGGCTTATACCACCATGGGATAATCTCTGGAACTGGAGGTGGAGGACGGGTTTGCACAAGATTCTTTGCAATCAAAGATGGAAGCAAGTCCGCATACGACAACGGAATAGGATCAAAACTTGGCTTAGCCCGAGCCTGCTGATTACCACCTTGTTGCACAGAAGGTTGTTTATAACGAGGTTGATACTTTGGAACTGCTGGCATAGTTGGAGCCACGTTAATCATCGGTGTCACAGAAGCCACATGCTGCGAATGGTGATTCCCACGACTGTGAGGTCTTCTATAACTTTCACGAGATACTGCATTAGTCTCATTTTCTTTCTTTTTTCCAAAGTTGAACCTTCTAGAGCTTGAACCATTGCTATTCTCTTGACTTAACCGTCCCTCACGGACACCTTCTTCTAAACGCATCCCCATACTCACCATTTCAGTGAAATCAGAAGGAGCACTTGCTATCATCCTCTCATAATAAAAAGAACCCAAAGTCTTCAAGAAGATCTTCGTCATTTCTTTTTCTTCCAGCGGAGGAACAATCTGGGCTGCCAGCTCGCGCCATCTCTGTGTATATTCTTTAAAAGTCTCCTTGTCCTTCTGGGACATAGCACGAAGTTGATCTCTATCTGGCGCCATATCAACGTTATACTTGTACTTCCTTACAAACGCTTCTCCCAAATCATTGAAGGTCTTGATTTGGCTATTATCCAAGCTCATATACCACCTCATGGGTGCACCAGTCAAACTATCCTGGAAATAGTGAATCAACAGCTTATCATTATCTGTCTGAGCAGACATCTTCCTAGCATACATAGTCAGATGACTCAACGGACAAGTGTTGCCTTTGTACTTCTCAAACTCGGGCAACTTGAATTTGTAAGGAACTTTAACATTTGGGACCAGACAAAGATCATAGGCATCTTTTCCGAACAACTCTTTATGCTTCAAGGCTCTCATCTCCCTCTGTATCTCAACAAAGCGTCCTTGGAAGTCATCAAGTCTTTCAGCCACTCCAACACCTTCACTGGGCTCAGCATGGTAAATCATTTCATCATGATGCGGAATAGTGTGCACCACAGGCGGTGCAGTAGTCACAATTGGAGGAAGAGTAGTCCACACTGGTGGGAGAGTATTAAATGCAGCAGTCTCAGGCTGATGAGAAGGACGATAACCAGCAGGAATAAAATCAACTGGCATGCCCCAAGGTGTGCTAGCAGGCATACGATAGCGAGGAGAAATAACAGTCTCAACAGGAATTGATGTGGTAACAACCTCGGAGATGACAGTATTCTGAACAGGAGAATTAGGAGGTGGCTGATTCTGAGCAGCCACCAAGCTTTCCATCATAGCAGAAACTCTTTCCAAGCTTTCCCTCAGATAAGTAACCTCTTCGCGCAGCTCGCGATTCTCTTGTTGTAAAGTTTCCATCACCCTTCTCCGATTAGCTCGAGTATCAAATCGGTGGGTCATCTTGACAGGAGAACTGAATGAAAACCAAGAAACAACATAAGATCCCTGGAGAACACTCAAAAAGCAAGACAATGCAGATATGATGCATTGTATGCGTATGCAAATGCAAAGATTTCAAAGGACTATAAGATAACTTGCAATATTCATAAAGAAACATTTTTGAAATACTTAAAAACTCATTCTCATTAAAATCAAAGTGAGGATTACAAATGAAGTACAATCATCAATAATCCTAATACATAAGAGGGAAAGTAAACTAGGCCTAGGGAATCATATCCGAAGAAGTTCCGAATCCTGGCTGATACTTCATGCGAATTCTCTTGATCTCTTTCTTGTACCGATCTTCCATATCTTCCTTATCTTTCACCAACTTGTCAACAATGGCCTTCCAAGCACCAGAAGTAGGAGGAATAGTAGATGGAGCACTAGAGGAAAGTAAATCCTCTCTCGGCCTCTTCGTGACACGCCGCTCAAGTAGCTCAATGAGATCATCCTTCTCCTTCAGCTGCTCCTGCATCGTAGCCTTCTCAAGTAGCCATTCTTCTTTCTCTTTTCTCATCTTGTCCAACTCTTCTTGAAGAGCCACCTTCTCATCAACGGGAGGTAGAAAAGCAGACAATGGCAGTATGGGAAACATAGGCTCCTCAGGTGGATAAGGCATCTTGAGCTTGGAAGCTCTAGATCGAACCCACTGAATATAACATTCGGAAGGAGGAAGGTGTTGTCTTCCCAATTGACCCTTCTCTTTCCGGTGAACCGCATGCCAAGAATGAGCAATCCTTTTCTTCATTTCCATATGATCAACACCATTAAGAAAGAAGAAACGGGATAAGGAGAGATTGTTTGGTATGTCCTTCAAACAATAACCGAACTGTCGTCTAGCCAAAATGGGGTTGTAGCTAATTCCCCCACGTGTACCAAGAAGAGGTACATTAGGAAATTCTCCACAGCTATCAATAAGAACTCCAGTGTCATAAGGAGAACTATACCATGTCATGTCCTTATGAGAAAGTGACATCAACCTTTGAGACCATCTTCGATTCTCTCTATTGTCCTTGAAGACATCCGACTTGGGTAGGTGCGAAATAAACCACCTATAAAGAAGAGGCGCACAACATACAATCTCTCCATCACCTTTGGAGGTCCTATAGTAAAAGCATGATACATATCTCCAAGCAAAGTAGGCACCGGGTTCTTCTTCAAGAAGATCTGAATAGCATTCTCATCCACAATACCATCTAAGTTCGGAAACAAGACAATCCCATAAATAAGCAAAGCAAGAATAGCCTTAAATGCATCCTTATGACCCAAAGTAAGTGAAGTAGAAGCCTTTCCCATCAAGAACTTAGCATTAATACCACGAACACTCCCCTTTGGAAGAAACTTCCCATTAAGATCGGATTCCTTAAGAAAAAGTGCTTTGGCGATGACCTTGATAGTAAGCTCCTTCTCTAACCCAGTGAAGAGAAACTCCTTGTCTAGAATAAGCAAACCTAACCAATGAGAATACTCCTCCAAAGTCGGCACAAGTTGATAATCCGGAAAAGTGAAACAATGATGCAACGGATCATAGAACTGAGCTAAAGTAGGGAGAATCCCCTCAGGTACATCAGTGTCCAACATATACAAAAGCTTCTCATGACATCTTTAGAACTCTTGGGTATCAACAATCAAAGCTCCTAGCTTTCTCAACTCTACTACATTAGGATTCTTGAAGGTGTACTTCTTTGTGTTCCTCCTTTCAAAAGTCATAGCCATGGACATCTGAAATTTTGCAAAAGTCCCTTATAAGTCCTTTGAAATCTTACAAACAATGCTCATGAATGTATGATGACATGTATGCAACAAACACAAACAAGATCACACAAGGCACACGGGCTTAGGTTCCGAGTCACGAGCATGAAGTCAAGGTAATAGAACACCAACCCACACAGGTAGTACTAAGGTTTTGTCTTCATTGTACCTGCAGAAAACCAAAAGGGTGCTAACAGAGGTGCCCGGAGTTAACAGCCATCTTTAGAATATCATCGGTATGTTGGATTACTCCCCAACCGATAACATTCTTAAAATAGACCTCGTCCAAGTGTAGTATCGCGTGACAACCACCTTAGGTTTACACCCAGACAGTTTCCGCACTACGTTCCTAAATTGGCTTAGATGGGTTAAGGGTTCTACGGTCCTCAGTATGATCAGCTCAAGGTCGGAAAATAATGCCACGTACGATTACTCGTCATGACATTGATAGTCCAAGAGAGCCTAACCGAGTGGAGATTATCAAATTGATATAGCTTTGGACTACTCCATCGCTTATCGCTTCGAATATCGCCATCCTATCATAAGTGTCACTCAGATCCGGGTTAGAATCTATCTCACAGAGGATCACCAAAACCAAAACAGAACAACCAAATAACAAACAAATTAAACTAAAGCAGTAAATAAATCAAAGTAGGCTGAATCCACTTAGAGATTACTCCCCAGCAGAGTTGCCACTTTTCTGTAGCGGTAAAATCGTGAGTGTAAGCTATTGATTAACTTAACTCAAGGATACACATAGTCGCCACCGCGCTTTTATTTATTTCCAAAAGGAAAAAGGTAAAAGAACGAACAAAAACCTAAAGAATCTAAAAGCAAAAGCTAAAAGAAACAAACAGAGAATGGGTAAGGGGATTGGTTACGAATCGAGAAGGTTTTAGGCACCCGACTCGTCCGTGGTACTCCACGGGAGCCCTTTGAAATATTTATTGCTTTTTGGTTTGAAATTGGTTTGCTTAAAAAATGATTGAAGAGATGAGGAGAAGAATGTTTTTTTAAGATTTTGTGTTTGATGAGGTTTTAACGCCTCATGCCTACGTACCCACAAAGTGCAATGCGAGATCAAAACCTCGTAGTTCGTGGTACAAAATTTGAAAAGAAACAATGAGTTGCATTATTTTTAAAATGTAGAGATAAGTCGTCATTCTTTAGCGAATAATTCCGCTAGAAAGAATGAATCATATCTAAACATATGAAAAAAGAAAAGGGTGCACAAAGGCACAAAAAACAATTGAGTGAGTTTTGGATTTTTTTTAAAAATATGTAAGAAAAGAATTTCGATATATTTACATGGATTAACATTTATTAAGGAAATAAAGTGAAAAGGTTAAAAGATCACTTGACCCAAGTCAAGGTTTGTTTATGAAAGAGTTTGAAGTTTGAAAACAAAGAAGATTTTTGAAATAGGGAGAAGTTTTGAAAATTTAAGAATGGGGAGAAGATGAAGGGACTATCCTAATACTTGAATTAAAAGGTTAAGAGAAGAACGACCAAACCATATTATGCACACTTCTTCAAAGTGACCGGAATTCCATCTTCAAAGACCAATGACATAACTTGAGGCCAAAGTTTCCAATCCATCACAACTTGAGCAAAGGGAGAGATCCTAAAATCTAAGTCCAAACTCCAATGCTAAGGATAGTAACCATAGTCCGAAATTAAAGTCACAAGTTTTTTTAGAGGTTTAATCCTTTATTAATTTTTTTGTGTCCAAATGGACAAATAGAAAATCAAATCAACAAACAATAAGGGCAAATAATAAACATGATATGGATGAGTAAAGCAAAATAAAATAAAGGTAATAATAGTGCAAGAAATTAAATGTTAGTAACAAAAAAAATAAAAATGCAAGAATCTAAAATATTAATAGTAGCAAAAATAGTATAATAATATTTACATAATAATGGTATGGTGAACTTAATCAACCACAACCAAGAAGGAAAAGTGACCAAAATCGAAGGCAACCGGATCCTCTTAGCATCTTACACTATAGCGATTAATCAAGGCAAACCGAATCGAATTCAATGAAATTTGAAAGGCGATTGGGAAACCCAAAGCACCTACGCATCAAACATTCATAAGTCTCGATTCTTGATGCAATATGATTAACCACTTTGGGATTACGCGATCAACAAGAGATTCGGTCCACGAAAGTGCAAGTACCCAATTAGATTTTTATTCCGAAGTCGGGACACATTTAGGTCTATGTTAAGCAATCGTCGAGTAATTTACGAAGTAATTACCCTACAAATGAGGCCGGTCACCACCAATTAAGGTGCATAATGTTAGTGCTAATGCATGCGAGATAAACGATATGTAAATCGTTATCCGGACGCGATACCGCACAAAACTAAAGATGAAAACCAAATTGAGTCATACTTATGGTATTCTTCCATCCTTAAGTTCAATCACTCATCTTGGTGGATTTAAGCATGAAAATGTATCACTAATGCAAAGTACCTTAAATGGATTAAATAATCCACTTAAAGGTAGTTTTGAATTAATGAACATTAACTACTCTAATCAACACCCAAAGTCCATTGAGATTAAAGAGAAATTTCTCCCAAAAGTGTTTCCCAAAGTAAAAATAAAAAGGAGGAAGAAGAAGAAGAAAGAGGAACCAAAAAGAGGCTTAAAACAAGCCAAAAAGTCAATTCTGACTTGCGTTAACCGGTTAACCAGATTACACTGAAACTGGTTAACTCGTTAACGCCGTTAACCTGTTAACCAATTTACACTGTAAATGATTAACCGGTTAACGCTGAACTGACAGCAGAAAAAATGCTAAAATTCAGCATGATCCATTTTCAAAATCTTCTTACAAACATTTGGTGTTCATGATCTGAATTTGCACGAATTTTAGAACCAAAATACAGTGAAATCCCTGCAATCAAACACAAATAAAGATCCAATGGATCTAGAAACAAAAGCACCAAAGATCTACATCTTGAATGTTGATGGTGAAAAGGGGTTTATGGAGGAAGATGAATTACCAAAAGCTTTTCTTCAAATTGAACCAACACAAGCTTAGATCTACTGAAATTGATGACCAAAAGAATGAAAGGATGAAGGTTTAGCTCAAGTTGATCAAGAATTCAATGTAAATTCTTGATAACTTCAAAAGAAAGAAAGTGAGCTTTTGGTGAATTTGGTTTTTTGGGGGAAAATTTTGCAAGAGTTTCAAGGAATTTTTGCAAGGTGGATTTGGCTCTCAAAAGCTTGTCGAATGAATGAAATTGAGGTCCTATTTAAAGGCCTTAGGTATGAAAATTTGGTGGAATGGAGCTTGCTTTGGTAATTTGAATTTTAGGCTTGGTAATTGGAATTTTGGTGGGAAATGGAAAAGAATGGTAATTAGTGAGGGTTTATGGTAGGAAATGATCAAAATAATGTAGAGAAATCAGAAACCAATGGATCTAGAATATTCCAATTAAATCAATGATCAAATGGTGCTGACTTTGAATAAAATATTCAAATTTCGCACTGGTTAACCGGTTAACGTATTTGGTTAACCGGTTAACCAAGCTAAAATTTGAATATTTTGTTCAAATGTAGCTGATTGGTTGTTTCGGCCCGATTCTTGTAGTTTGTCGAAGAAATGAACCCATGATCCTTGGAAATGAATCAATTAACTCGGGAAATCCTTTATCAGATAAAAATTTGAATTATTTGCGGATTCACTTCGACTTTTTTCTGAAATTTACTCGAGCTGCAAGACTGCTATTTTTTGGCATTTTTATATGGTTCCTCTTCCTGAAAAAAAAAAGTTAGCAAAAAGATACAAAATATTTTTGGATTTTGATTAATGGTTAGTAAACACAATCAAATAGAACAATTAAAAACAATGGTGATCCCCTGCGAGGCAAAAATCCTAACCCGAGAAGGACCGTGCAACTAGTGCGATCTTGTTTGTATGCAAAATGCAGATGAAATGCGAAGAAATCTTAGGGCAAAAATTAGGGTGTTACACCTTGCACTAAATCCCGAAACAGTATCTCTTCAATCAGACTGAAGTATCCCCCACAAAGAATGTCAAATTCATTCCTCAATGTTGTTTCTCATACCAATCCACACTTGTTTTCCCCAGTTGTGATTCCATTTTAGTACAATGGTTTCGTATCTTTGAGTCTCCATTTAAGTACAATGGTCACACCTTCACTCGTTTCCGTTTCAGTACAACGGTCTCGTGTTGGGTTATCATTAAAGTACAATGATCCCGTTCCTTTTAATTCCATTTCAGTACAATGGTCTCATCTTTCTGATTCCGTCTAAGTACGATGGTCTTGTTTCCTCGTTTTCATTTAAGTACAATGGTCTCGTGTCGGATTATCATTTGAGTACAATGATCATGTTCCTTTTGATTCCATTTCAGTACAATAGTATCATCTTTCCGATTCCATCTAAGTACGATGGTATCATTCCCTCGTTTTCGTTTAAGTACAATGGTCTCGTGTCGGGTTATCATTTAAGTACAATGATCACGTTCCTTGTGATTCCATTTCAGTACAATGGTCTCATCTTTCTGATTCTGTCTAAGTACGATGGTCTCGTTTTCTTGTTTCCATTTAAGTACAACGGTCTCGTGTCGGGTTATCATTTAAGTAAAATGATCTTATTCCTTGTGATTCCATTTCAATACAATGGTTTCATCTTTTCGAGTCTCATCTAAGTACGATGGTCTCATTTCCTTATTTCCGTTTAAGTACAACGGTCTCGTGTCGGGTTATCATTTAAGTATAATGATCCCGTTCCTTTTGATTCCATTTCAGTACAATGGTCTCATCTAAGTACGATGGTCTCGTTTCCTCGTTTCCGTTTAAGTACAACAGTCTCGTGTCGGGTTATCATTAAAGTACAATGATCCCGTTCCTTGTGATTCCATTTCAGTACAATGGTCTCATCTTTCCGAGTCTCCATCTAAGTACGATGGTCTCGTTTTCTCGTTTCCGTTTAATTACAATGGTCTTGTGTCCTTGACTTCATCTCAGTACGATGATTTCACCTTTTGATTCCATTTCAGTACAATGGTCTCATCTTTCCGATTCCATCTAAGTATGATGGTCTCGTTTTTTTAGTTATCATTTAAGTACGATGAGCTCGTCCCTTTTGATTCTGTCTAAGGTCAGCTTCATGTTTTGAGTTGTCATCCAAGAGTGGCATTTTCCCAATATATTTCATTTCCCACAGAGTACAACTTTTTCGGTTTATACGGGTATTCAATCCCTCCATACCTTGAAAGTCTGAAAGTTATTACCATCATCCATTCAGGTCTACAGTTAATTGAATAGGGGCAGCTGTAATACCCCAAAAGTTTCCCTCTTATTTATCACCGATTCTGAGTAGCTTATGCTTCATTTCCGTGTCATCTTGCATGTTCGCCCATACATTGCATAAAAATTAATAAGAAAAAAAAGTCATGCATCATTGGTTGGTGCATAAGGCATGTGATTGAGGTTTACTCAGTGGCCAAATCAACTATCAGAACTCAAGGTCGAAGCAGACTCAGAACGTACGGTGGAGATGCATTTGGAGGGTTTCCCAAAAAGGAGGAAAATTCATTTTTTTCTTCCGTTAACCGGTTAACAGCTGCGAATTTTGGGAAAATATTTAAAAATTCAGTTGGTGCTTCTATCTCCTTTTGATTCTCCACTTTGCTTTGTGTTTATCAAGCTCTAGAACATTCCACATTCTTCCCAAGGAATATTCCCAGAATATTCCAAGGAATATTCCAAGAATATGCCAAGGAATATTCTAGGAATATTCCCAACCAACCCTTAGCTTAGGATCCAAGTCTTGTTACCTAACCTAAACCTAACTCCAAACCTAATGCCTATATAAGCTTTGTTCATCAAGAAAAAAAAGGATTAGCCATTTTTCACAAAATTTCAACATTCTCATAATCTCAATTCTCTCATTTCCTTCCATTTTCCAAACTCACCAAAGCTTCATCATTAAGATCTTTCAAGTTTCGCATCGAAACTCGAAAGATCGGAAGCTTAGCCTTCATCATCTTCACCGATTCAGCGGATAATCGAAGAAATTGTCACGGTTGCAGTGTTTATTTCACCGTTTGGAAGCGTTTCATATTCTCATCAATTGCATTTATTTTGCATACTCATGGACCGAATTTTGGAACCTCTGGTATTCTCTTCGTTCGTGCATTGATCAACATCGCAACAATCACCAAAGTAAGTCTCCGCTTTGTAGGTTGGTGAATCTGAAATCACTTATTGCTTTAATTTATTTCTCTTCATCTCGTCGTAAGGCATTCTTCAACTTTCTTGCTTTTGTGATGCTTTGTTTGGTTCGGTCATTAGTAGCTAGAATCATGGAGTGATCGTAGTGCTAATAGGTATTAGAAGGTTATATTTAGGTGGAGATTTCGTGCTAGTATGGTAATGGTTGTATTAGGAGCTTTTGGAAATAAGTTGATAGCTAGAAGTGCTTTTTTCCTCACTATTTTTCAATTATGGTTCAGTGTTAACCGGTTAACACCCATGGTTAACCGATCAACACACTGTTTTCCCCCTATTTAACTGATTTTTGAAGTCGTTAACCGGTTAACACCCAGGGTTAACCGGTTAACGCTGTGCTGATTTGGATTTTTGTGTTGTTTTCTTGCATATGTATGTACCACTCCTTCTTTTATCATCATGGATATTTAGATTATAATTTTAGGGAATTTTTAGGAGCTGATTTAGTGCAAGTGTGCATAGTTTCCACAACTTTTGACATGTGTTTCGTTAGATTCTGATTTTTGGCATAAGTGTTTGTTGCATATAGGTCCATAGCGTGTTGTGATCGTTGTTTACATGATTTAGCATCTATTATAGCATGTTAATAAGTGTTTACACTTCTGTTTTGCATCACATTTGAAGTCCGTTCATGTTTTGGTTAACTCATATGCATATTGGAAAAATTGCATATTGTTAAAACCACATAATCATCTAGTTTGCATCCATTAATTGTATGATGATATGTTGCATTCCATTGTTAGTTATCCATCTCATGTTGTTGCATTAACTTGCATGATCTATTGCATTCCGTTGTTTGCATTAAAACTCATGTTTATGCATTTGAAAATAAGGAAAATCTGCCTTGTTTCCATCGCTGCATTTTGAAACTGGAGGTGTAAAAACATGCTGCATTGTTATGTTTTGGTCTTTTTACACCTATTTTCATGCTGATTAGTAGCTGTAATAGGCTTTTTGTGTTGTGAATTGCATTTAGTAGTTGTTTGTGCAATAGGAAGCTGTAGTAGCTGCTGAATTTAGGCTTTGCTTAGTTTTTAAGGTCCTTAGAGTTAGGATTGAGTCTAGTTTAGGCCATAGATGTATTAGGATATATTTGGTACTTGTTTGCCTTCTTCCTTTTATCATTTTAGCCATATCCTACTAATCTTTGTTTTGTAGGGAGGTTGAGGTAAGCTTGTTCACACAACTTCTTTTTTATTTTCTTTATGTCGCTCCCGGGATTTTCATCCTAGTACAAACGCGGAAGTGGCGCGGAAAAGGTCAGAGTCACCAGCCAGGCATTTTTATCCCAAATGAATGGGAAAGGTAATGTTGCACAAACCGAGGAAAAAAAGAAAGGACAAGGTCCTACGAACCAAAGATCTGGGTCCAGAAGTCGGTTACAAACTGGGAAGGTATCAGCACCCCAGACCGTCTGCCGTACCCGATGGAATCCACGATTGTTTGTCTGTTTTAAAGGGTGTGAACGAATAAAGCTGCTGAACAAATGAACTGCTAACTGAAACTGGAAATAAGGAAGGGAACTGGAAAAAAAGAACGAAAAGAAAGGGGGGATGTAGGGAAAATAAAGAATGTGCTCGCACGGGCCATACCCCGCTGCCTACGTACCTCATCGGGAAAATGAGGATCAGAGTCGACGTAGTTTGCCTAACTAAGGCGAGAATTATTTTGTGTTTTTTAGGATGAAGTTACCATATTTCTAACTCAGGTGTTACCGGCTCTGACTCGAGGGTGTTACCATATCGTTGTTTGAATTGTCGAAGCAAGTCGTATTCGTCCGCAAAGAATGGAGATGAGAAGAGAAGACACATTGTCTTTGTTGGTTGTCTTTTATGAGAAGTGTTTTAAGTTTATTGTTTGTGAAACATTCTCATACTAAGACTTGTTCATCGTGGTAGATGCCTTACCCCTCTCCCCGAAATGGAACATGCGTAAGTAACCCACGACAAAGTCTCATGGCGCACAAGAAAGTTAGACCTTTATTATGTGTTTTATGATTTTTTTTATGGGATGAGAAAGAGACTCAAATCAAAAAAGGAAAAAAACTAGTGTAATAAAGACTCATCCTAAGTTGTTTATTGCATGCAAAAGGAGATCCTAATGGTTTGTGTGGTTTCTAATCCTAATGAGGAAAAAGGAAAAGAAGAAAAGAGAACTTAGAAATAAACTTACTTCCTAAGGAAGGTAAGTTGTTTGTAAAGGGGGAAAGCCTATACAAGTAAGCACAAAGTGATAAGGCAAACACATTTAGAAAGCGTAAAGAGATAAGAAAGAAGTTGTATAAACATGGCTTACCTCAACCTCCCTACAAAACAAAGATTAGCTTTACAAAGCATATTGAAAACAAAACAAAGGAATAAAGACAATTAAACCTTGAAAGTATAAAGAAAAGGAGGAAAGAAGTTGTATGAACTAGCTTACCTCAACCCCCTACAAAAAAAAAGGTTAGCTTAACAATGTATTTTGAAAGCAAAAACAAAGCATAAAAGCAATTAAGTACTACACACGTCCTAGGATGGAACTAGGATTCAAAATAAGACCTAAGTCTAAAGGTGACGGTACCTAAATATTATATGACTTATAAAGTCAGTAGCTATATGCTATGAGTCCCTAAGGGTGCTACGATACCTCACAAGATCAAACTATGTACAAAAAGTCCACATAAGTTCACATGAATGCAAGTTAGGGTTAATGGATAAAGTATGGGTGCGTATGGCATACAAGCATGAATTAATACATGAAATGAGTATCAAAGTTAGTAGTTAATGCTTATGAATGTATATGAATTAACATACCATCATGGATGCAATGGTATAAGCATATGGAGCAAGGAGAAGAAGATGTGAGAAGAAGTGGAACAAGTATCACATAAGATCACTAAGGATGCAAATTAAGGATGAATGACATGTGAATATGCATGAGATGATTATGGGTCAGTAGCATACAAGGTATAAGATGAAATTACAATGCATGGGTAGGCATTTATGATTCTCACATAAGTCATGTTAACATTTAGGAGAGAAGAGGACAAGTTTCAAGTCAAATTAGTTCACATAAGAATGCACTTAGGAACACAAAAACAAACCAAATGAGTATGGTTCAAAAAGTGATCTATAACTATAATTAAGGACCTAAAAGTGACATATAATTAAATCCTACAAGTTACCACAAAGTATCTCAAGCAAATGGCATGAATGTCTTCCTAACATTTAGGTTATAGAGCGAATAAGCACATAATCGGGCCTATAATCTAGGTGACATGAAAAATAGCAAAAAGGCTTGAAAATTTATGAAATTAAATTCATAGAATGATAAAGTCAGTAGCTTATATTTTCTAAAATTATTTCACAAAATTATGCACCAAAGTGCCAAAACAATTTACTTAACGATTAAGAAAACAAGGCATGATCGCCAAAAAACAATTCCACAAAGTGGATAAAAAATGGCACCAAAAATTATGGAAAAAATTCCTAAGTAGCATCAAAATGTCATAAATTCCAGTGGTTAATCACACATAAAAAATATGTTTGGTCCCTTAAACCAAAACCATTCCTTTTGGGACAGCTTGTGATCAAAAATCCAAATTAATTATTGAAATCATCCAAATCTGGAAACAAAAAATATAAAAAATTAATTAAGAGGATAAGGATCACTCATGAAGTTTTCCATAATTTTATCACACCCAAAACTATTTTTAATAATTGCGACGAAACGGACAAAAAATAGTGATTTAAGGGAAAATGAAAGGAACCGAATTCTATAATCCGTAACTTAATCCCTAAGCTCCGATATCGACATATATCATCAAAAATCACAAATGAATCCAGTGCCTCGGGTGGGAGGGCTCAATATGCACCTTAAGTTATATGATCCTAAGCCGCATACAAGCTAGAATGATGCATTAAAATGGAAAGTCGATATTTCTTACTTGATTGAAGTGCCGATTCTTCACATAAAAGAAATCCAAAAAACTTCATGCAAGGTCTTGATATCTCCCATAAGAAAAATAAATTCATATCTTCCATAATCTCTTTGTGAAGATCCACCATGGTCAAAACCGATTGATATCGATAAAAAAACTCATGAATGCTTACCAAGCTTAATTCACAACAATAATTAAAATTATCGAAAATTCCAATTAAAAATTGTCAAGACATTAATCCAAATGTTAATCCATAAAAATAATTTTAACAAGAAAATTAATTCATACTTTTTTACAAGAACAATTAACAAATTCTAAAAAAAAAGAAAATAAAGAGAACATGGGTGCAAAACTGAAAGTAGCGGGTTGCAAATACCAATTTCATGGCCTGAGGCCCAAATCCACACGCATGGGAGGTGCAAGTGGAAAGGAAAGGTCCACATTGCATAAACATGGCCCGAAGGCCCATATCCTATAGGAAATCCGCAACGGGTGGTGCATTAAGTGATATGAACGGTGATGATAGCAAATCCACAGTTGATTGAAAGATTGTTGATCCCAATCCACTTCTATAATTTTTAACCTAACATCTCCAAAAAAGTTAACTCAGGATTCTCCTTCTTCTTCCACCATTTCGTCGTTTTGGTTCTTCTCCCCAAAATCACATCGCCGTCAACATCTTCTTCCACGACAGCCGTGAAGATTTCTCTTATCCGTTCTTTGTCAACCACAACGATACCCTCTCCTCTCACAAACTATCGTCGCCGCTGATGGCCTTATCATCGCACCACCTAATCATCACCAAACTACTCCTCGATGATCTCTATTTCGACCCTCGCTGTGAAATCTTCATCTCCGATGTCCTCTCATCCTCATCTCCGTTTTTGTCTTCTTCTCCGTACAATTATAACACAGTGTGCTGAAACTGGTTCGAGTCACCGCGAGTGAAAGAAACAAATAAAACTAACCACGAGTTATAGATCACTCGCGAGCATCTGAATCACCAATCAGAGAATGATCGCCACAGGGAGTCGAAGTTCATATCAAGATTACTGTGTTCGCTTAACAACAACAAAAACTCATCACTTAGGTATGCACTCTTTAACTCATTGTTCTTCTTGATTTTGAATCACTTCTGCTCATGTTATTGTGATCGATTTGATGCGTAAACATTGTTATTGTTGTTGAACCGTTTCAGGAAAGATTGAAGAATTGATGAAGCTTGAAGACGAGAAAATGAGTATTGATAATTGCAGACTCGGATGATGATGAAGGTCGAAGTTGATGTTGTGATTGAGAGATGATGATCTTCGATGCAGAAATTGTAGAGGATTGAAGATAATTTGAGAGTAACTGTTGATTGAATATGGAGATGGATTGATGCAGGATTCTGCCGATTGAGAGAGGTTGTTAGAGATTTTTAGACCAGCTTCCAGAAGAGTACAGTAAAATCCTCTTGTTATTCTCTATCTTTCTGTTGAAATTCTGTTAGACTTTTGTAACCGAATTTCTCCGTAAACTGTTTTTTTTTCTTTTGTAATTGAATTTTCTGTTGTGAATGTAACTGATTCTGGTATAATATTATAACCGACTTTATTTCTATTTTTAATCAGTTTTGATTTTCTGCTATCCCTTTTCACTTCTGGTCTTTCCTGCTACGAGAATGGTGGTGAGATGCCACTGATTTTTGTATTTCTCTGTTCTGATTTTTGTAACTCACTTTGCCTTCTGAATTTCCTCTTTCGATTTTTTTTCTCTGAGTCCAGGAAAACATTGGGTCAGTTGGTAAACTAGGCCCTATGTTTGACTTTTCCTGTACTTTTATTTTGACAAAAATAAAATCTAATGGGTTTAAGTGTGACATGAGCCTAATATAATGTAGATAGTAATTAGACTTAATTAGAATAATAGGTCTTCACAAATTACTTGAACATTGAAATTCATAAATGGACCATATATTAAACCATGACACTTAAACTCGAAATTTCCATCTTTCGATCCAATAGTCGCATGAATCGAATTCTTATCATTCTTGAATTTTTCACTTGGAAGATATCAGGCTAATCTTGGAAAACCAAACATAACTAATCTTAATCCTAGAGTGAATTATGGCCTTGAACCACAAATAAATCTTGAATTAATATTTAATTCCTCATAGACTAGGAATATACTAGTTGTTTGAATTAATAGTCATTCGAACTCGACCATCTGAACACTTATAAATCAAATTCTCCCCCATAAATCAAACAAACAAATTTAGCACAAATTGAACATGCTTTAAAAGTCCCAGAATTAGAACATGAAGCATGAACTGCGACCGCATAGTACCAAACCTACATGCAATGAATCGAATCTTAATAATCTTCCACCATGAAACACTTGAACTTACCACAACCCAGTAACCTGACAATGAAATACACCTCCTAAGAAGTAGACCACTGATGTTGGTAACTTGTAATTTAGGCAAACTCATAATGGCTTGACCAAGATTAGGTCAAATTTCCGTTTGAATTAAATTACAGTTAAATAGCCATACTTGATTTGAAACGAAAGTTATCTCCCTTGCACCCACACTGATATTTTTCAAGCAAATGACCTGATAAACCACCTATGAAAAGGAGAATTCAAATCACAAAAAAAACTCTGATCCTGTGTCTTAAGAACCCATGAAATGCATGATGGCGAATGTTATGACCTAACGGAAATGCAGATGACTGTGAAGCAAAGCCAGTTAGTGGTATTAAATAAGAGGGAAAATTTTTGGGTGTTACAGCTGCCCCTATTCAATCACTGTAGACCTGAATGGATGATAGCATTTGCTTTCAGACGTTTGAGGTTTACAGGGATTGAATACCATAAACAACCAGAAAATTTGCACTTTGTGGAAGAAGAACATGGAAATAAACCCAACCATATGAACTCTGCTTGGGGGAACTATGATGTGAAGAATAGTAAACGGGGGATGCCTTTTGAGTGATGCCAGAAGGCTACTGGCTTACCACACCGCGGGTGGAATTTAAAAGTCTACAATAGTGCCTTATTGATATCTTTCAGATGGAGTCAGACGACTTGACTTGCCACACTGCGGGTGGACCCTTACCAATTTGCTGTCGGACTTCGGATACTTTGCCACCCTGAGGATGGACTTTCGCCAATCTACGGTTGGACTTCAAGATACTTTGCCACCCTGAGGACGGACTTTCGCCAATCTGCAGTTGGACTTCAAGAGTATTTTTCCACCCTGAGGACGGACTTTTGCCAATCTGCGGTTGGACTTCAAGATATAATTTGCCACACTGCGGGTGGACTTATGCCACACTACGGGGGACTCTGCTTGCCAATCACGCAATAGAAACGTTAAAAGAAAGAAGAAGAAAAATAGAGAAGAAAATTAGGGTTCTTGAGAAAATTGAAAAGATGAATGTTGTTGCCCACAAACCGTGGGACTTTCTTTCTCTTATTGCTACTCACTCTGCAACTGCAGAACTGTGAGTGAAATAATGTTGTGATATGTTACAATGAGGAAAACTCCTTATTTATAGAATTAGGTTTGCTTGCATCTCAAGACAAAGCCCAAATCTATAAAAGCTTAAAATATCTATTTTGAATTAAATCTAATCTAGATCAAATCAAATCTTTCCTTCTGTCGAGCAACCTGATTCGACACAAGGAATTACAATTTAACACACCACCTAATTCATTGTGTCTAAGCTATCTACGTTCATCATAAACCTTAGCTTCTTGAATACTTAGACTTGCACTCCTTTCGTCATGATATCTGCAATCTGATTCTCAGTTCTGGAGTGTTCCAAATTCATCTTCATATCTTCTACCTGCTCTCGAAGATAATGGAACCTCATTTCGATGTGCTTGCTTCGACCATGTGCTATCAGATTCTTCACCAAATTGATAGCTGACATGATGTCGATCTTTATGGTGATTTCTCCATGACTCTTTGATGTAATCTCTTCAACCAATTTCACCATCCATATTGCTTGACATGCACAAAGAGAAGAAGCTATGTATTCTGCTTTGCATGATGATAATACCACTAGTGGCTCCTTTCTCGAACTCAAAGCAACTGGTGCACCACCTAACATAAACAAATATCCAGCAGTGGATTTTCGATCCTCAGCATCACTACACCAACTAGAATCTGTGTATCCCACTAACTTGCACTCTTTTCCTTCATCAGTAGCTGGAAACACAATTCTATAGTCGAAAGTTCCTTTCAAATACCTTAGTATCCTATTCGCCGTTGTTAGGTGTGATACCTTTGGCTTCTTCATGAATCTACTCACCATACCAACATTGTATGATAAGTCAGGCCTTGTGTGACAAAGGTATCAAAGTGACCCAATAAATCTTCTGTATTGGGTTGGGTTGACATCATCTTCTTCTGAATCCTTCAACAGTTGCAATCTGGGCTCAGCTGGAGTCAAAGTTGGGTTGCAATCTTGCATCTCAAATCTCTTGAGTATTTCTCCTACATATCTTCTTTGATGCATCATCAAACCTCTACCACTCTTGTAGAATTCGATGCCAAGGAAATATGAGAGATTTCCCATGTCTGACATTTCAAACTCCTCACTTAGGTCATGTTTGAAATCTTCGATATCCTTTTTGTAACTTCCTGTTATCAACAGGTCATCGACATAGAGACATAATATAAGCATTTCACCATTGCTTCTTCTTATATATACTCCATGCTTAGTTGTGCACTTCACAAATTCCTTCTCCCTTAGAAAGTTGTCTATCTTCTTATTCCAAGCTCTTGGAGCTTGCTTCAGTCCCTACAGAGCTTTATGCAGCCTGTACACCTTTCTCTCTTCACCTTGTTTCACAAACCCAGCTGGTTGTGCAACATAAACTTCTTCGTCTAAAGGGTCATTTAGGAATGCACACTTCACATCCATCTGACATATCTGCTAGTTGTTCATGTTTTCTAGACTAACAACCGACCTAATTGTTTTGATCCTAGCAACATGAGCAAATACTTCGTCGAAGTCGATTCCTTCCTTTTGAAGAAAACCTTTCGCCACAAGTCTCGCCTTGTGTCGAGTTACTTCCCCTCTGGGTTCAGCTTCACCTTGTATACCCACTTCACAATAATCCCACTATGCCTCATGGGAGTACCTTGGTAGGCAAGCCTTGACAAAGTTGACTTCGGCATCACATTTAGAGACGACCCAATATCAACCAGCACTTTAGACATAGCATCTTCGTAACAATTCACCGAAATGTGCAGAGCCAAATTATGGTTTCTTCCCTCTTCGGGCAAGTCATCATCACAGAAACTCAAATTATTGCATGATGTGATATTAGACACAATACTATCAAACTGATCAACAGTCACATCATGATCAACATAAGCTTGATCAAGAAACTTCTGCAAAGACTGCCTATGAGCCTCAGAACACATCAGGAGTGATAAAACTGATATCTTCGATGGAGTATGCAACAATTTCTAAGTAATGTTGTACTCACTCTTCTTTATCAATTTCAACATATCATCTTCATTATCACCAAATTGACATGATCGGGTAACAACATCCTCAATCTGTTTACTCGCACTTGTATCTTCAGTTCTCTTTGAGGACCCGAAGCAAAAACTCTACCACTTCGAGTAACCCTTGTCACATCAGCAATGCTAACTACAAACTTTGGAGAAGGAATAGGAACTTCCTTACAATTTTCCATCATCTTAGTATTATACCAGTGTGGAACAGCTTTATCAAACTCATATGGCATTGGACCAGGAAAATTGATCACCAATGGAGTAACAACGTATTTACGACTATCAAAAGAAATAACAAAATTCTCAGGAATATTGAACTGAGGCATAATAACATTCACTTCATTTTCGTACTCATCTCTTTTTGTTGTCACTTCAATCAACTTATCATCCATCATTTTTTTAATATCTCTCTTAACAATCATACAACCACGAGGGTTCACCGAGCAAATGCAACAACCAACATAATCGTGATCAATATCATGATACTTGCTTAAGAAAGAGTGCATCTCAACCAGAGACCTTCGAATCCAGCGAACATCATAAATCTTTAACAAACCAGGACAACCATCAACCATGTTCACAGACGGATTACCATGTTTCGGAATCGGGTTTGTCTTCACATTCAGATTAACATCATTGAAGGACAAAATATTGCTCCTTATCAATTTATGCACTCCAATCTTCATTAGAAAACAATTCTCAGTATCGTGCCCCATGGCACCTTGATGGAAAGCACAACGAGCCTCTGGCTTATACCACCATGGAATAATCTCTGGAACCGGAGATGGAGAACATGTTTGCACAAGATTCTTCTCGATCAGCAATGGAAGCAATTCAGAATACAACATTGCAATGCGATTAAAACTCGACTTTGAACAACCTTGTTGAGTACCATTCTGTTGCGCATAAGGCTGCTGATAACGAGACTGATACTTTGGAGCCACCAGCACGGGAGGACTCACATTAATCATCGGAGTTACATAAGCTACATGATGTTGATGATGATTCCCACGATCGCGGGGTCTTCTATAACTTTCACGAGACACAACATTAGTCTCACTTTCTTTCATTTTACCAAAATTGAACCTCTTAGAACTCGAGCCAATATTACTTTCTTTACTCAAACGTCCCTCACAGACACCTTCTTCTAGTCGCATCCCCATATTCACCATTTCAGTTAAATTAGATGGAGCACTTGCAATCTTCTTCTCATAATAGAAAGAATCTAAAGTCTTCAAAAAGATCTTCGTCATCTCTTCCTCTTCCAAAGGAGGAACAATCTGAGCTGTAAGTTCACACAACCTCTACGCGTATTCTATAAAAGTTTATTTGTCCTTCTGGGACATACCACGTAGCCGATCTCTGTCTGGTGCCATATCAACATTATACTTGTATTTCCTAACAAAAGCCTCCCCCAAATCATTGAAAATCTCTATTTGGCTGCTATCCAAACCCATATACCATCTCATAGCTGCTCTAAGCAAACTGTCCTGGAAATAATGAATCAACAGCTGATCATTCTCTGTCTGAGCAGACATCTTCCTAGCGTACATAGTCAGGTGACTCAGAGGACAAGTATTGCCCTTATACTTCTCAAACTCAGGCATCTTGAACTTGTGTGGAACCTTGATATTGGGATCCAAGCAGAGATCATAACCATATTTGTCAAACAAATCCTTATGCTTCAAAGCCTTCATCTCTTTCTGCATCTCAACAAAACGGCCCTGAAAGTCATCAAGTATTTCCATTACACCAGCACCTTCACTGGGCTCAGCATGGTAAATCATTTCATCAAGGTATGGAGTAGTATGAATCACAGGCAGTGCAGTAGTCATCACCGACTGAAGAGTAGCAAATGCAGCAGTCTTAGAAGGAGGAGGATGATACCCAACAGGAACAAAATTAACTAGCATACCCTACGACGTGCTGGAAGGTATGCGGTAGCAAGGAGAAATAACAGTTTCAGCAGGAATCAGTGCAGTGACAATCTCAGAAATCATTGTGCGCTGTATCAGAGAATCATGAGGAGGGGGTGGCTGATTCTAAATAGCCACCAAGCTTTCCATCATGGCGGTAATCCTTTCCAAGCTATCTTTCAGAGATCAAACTTCCTCGCGCAGCTCGCGATTCTCTTGTTGTAAGGCTTCCAACATCTTTCTTTGATTATCTCGAGTATCGATTTGGTGAGTCAGCTTGACAGGAGAACTAGATGAAGACCAAGAAACAACATAAGACCCCTGGAAAACTATCAAGAAGCAAGACCAATGCAAGCATGATGCATGGTATACGCATGCAAATACAAAGATTTCAAGGGACTATAAGATAAATTGCAACATTTATAAAAGAAACACCTTTTTAAAGTACTAAAAACTCAATCTCATTAATATAAAAGTGAGGATTACAAGTGAAATACAAGTTTCAATAACCCTAATACATGAGAGAAGAAGTAAACTAGGCATATGGGATCATATATGAAGAAGTTCTGAATCCCGGTTGGTACTTCATGCGAATCCTCTTAATCTCTTTCTTATAACGATTCTCCATGTCTCCCTTATCCTTCACCAACTGGTCAACAATAGCCTTCCAAGCACCAGATGTAGGAGGAATGGTAGATGGAGTACTAGAGGAAAATAAATCCTCCCTTGGTCTCTTTGTGACACGCCACTCAAGTAACTCAATGAGATCGTCTTTCTCCTTTAGTTTCTCTTGCATAGTCATCTTCTCATGTAGCCAAGCTTCCTTCTTTTTCTTCATCTTGTCCAACTCTTCTTGAAGAACAACCTTTTCATCAACAGGCGGAAAAAAGCAGATAATGGTAATATAGGAAATAAAGGCTCCTCAAGTGCATAAGGCATCTTGAGCTTGGAAGCCCTAGATCGAACCCACTGGATGTAACACTCGGAAGGAGCAAGGTGTTGTTTTTCTAATTGACCATTTTCTTTTCGATGAACCGTATGCCAAGAATGAGCAATCCTTTTCTTCATTTCTACATGATCTGCACCATTGAGAAAGAAGAAACTAGATGGTGAAAGGTTTCTTGGTATGTCCTTCAAGCAATAGCTCAACTATCGCCTAGCAAGAATAGGGTTATAACTAATTCCCCCGTGCGTACCGAGAAGAGGTACTTTGGGAAACTCTCCACAATCTTCAATAAGCACTTCAATATCATAATATGAACAATACCAAGTCATATCCTTATGAGTAAGAGACATGATCCTTTGAGACCATCTTAGCTTCTCTCTATTATCCTTGAAGACATCGGACTTTGGTAGGTGAGAAATAAACCACCTATAGAGAAGAGGCTCACAAGATACAATATCTCCATCACCTTTGGAGGTCCTATGATGAATAGGGTGATACATGTATCCAAGCAAAGTATGCACCTAATTTCTCTTCAAGAAAATCTGAATAGCATTCTCATAAACAATACTGTCTAAGTTGGGAAATAAGACAATCCCGTAGATAAGCAAAGCAAGAATAGCCTCAAATGAATCCTTATGACCCAACCCAAAGGTAGATGCTTTCCCATTAAGAACTTGGTATTAATACCACGAACATTCCCTTTTGGAAGAAACTTCCCACTAAGATCGGACTCCTTAAGATAAAGGGCTTTGGTGATGACCTTAGTCATAAGCTCATTTTCTAAACCACTGAAAAGAAACTCTTTGTCCAAAATAGGCAAACCCGTCCAATGAGAGTACTCCTCCAAAGTCGGCACAAGCTGATAACCGGGAAAGGTGAAGCAATGGTGCAAAGGATTATAGAGCTGAACCAAGGTAAGGAGAATCCCCTCCGGTATATTGGTATCTAAGATGAACAAAAGCTTTCCATAAAATTTCCGGAACCCATCGGTATCGACCACTAAAGCTCAAAGCTTTCTCAATTCTACCATACTAGGACTTTTGAAACAATACTTCCGTGTATTCCTCCTTTCAACATTCATAACCATAGACATATGAAATTTTGGCAAAAGTATCTATAAGTCCCTTGAAATCTTGAGAACAATGCACATGTATGCACGAGTGTGTGTATGCAACAACCACAAACATGATCACACAAAGCACACAGGTTTAGGTTCCGAGTCACGAGCATGAAGTCAAGGGTATAAGAACACCAACCCAAACAGGTATGTACTAAGGTTTTGTCTTCATTGTACCTGCAGAAAACCAAAAAGGTGCTAACAAAGGTGTCCGAAGTTAGCAGCCATCCTTTGGATATCATCGGTACGTTGGACTACTCTCCAACCGATAATTTCCTCAAGAAAACCTTGTCCAAGTGTAGTATCGCATGACAACCACCTCAGGTTTACACCTGGATAGCTTCCGCACTACGTTCCTAAATTGGCTTGGATGGGTTAAGGGTTCTACAGTCCTCAGTATGATCAACTCAGGGTTGGAAGAAATGCCATGATACGAATACTCGTCATGTCATTAGTAATCCGAGAGAGCCTAACCGAGTGGAGATTATCGACTTGATATCGCTTTGGACTACTCCGCCGCGTATCACTTTGAATATCATCGTCCTATCATAAGTTCACTCAGCTCTGGGTATAGAATCTATTTCACTCACTGAGGATCACCAAAATCGAAACAGAACAAACAATAACAAACAAATCAAACCAAAGTAGTAAATAAATCAAAGTAGGCCGAATCCACTTAGGGTCTACTCCCCAGAAGAGCCGCCATTTTTCTGTAGTGGTAAAAACATGAGTGTAAGCTATTAGTTAACTTAACTCAAAGTAAATAGAGTCGCCACCGTACTTTTATTTTATTCCAAGTGGAAAAGGAAAAAAGAGGGAATAAATCCTAATGAATCTAAAAGCAAAAAGCTAAAGAAACCAGTAGAGAACTGGGTAAGGGGATAAGTTACAAAATGGGAAGGTTTTATGCACCCTAAATATCTGTGGTACTCCACGGGAACCCTTTGAAACATTTATTGCTTTTGGTTTGAAAATGTTTTGTAAAAGAGAGTGGATGGATGAGAAAAGAATTAATTTTTAATGTTTTTGTGTTTGGAGAGGTTTACCACCCCATGCCTACGTACCTATAAAGTGCAATGCGAGATCAAAACCCCGTAGTTCGTGGTACAAATAGTGAAAAAAAATTGTGTGTTGGATTGATTTTAAAATGTAAAGATAAGTCGTCATTCTTTAGCGAATAATTCCGCTAGAAAGAATGAATCATATCTAAACATGTAAAGAAAAAGTTAAAAGGAAAAGTGCACAAAGGCACAAAACTATTTGATGAGTTTTGTATTTTTTATGGTCTTTTGAAAAATGTTTAAATATACTTATATGGTTTAACATTTATTAAGAAAATAAAAGAAAAGGTAAAAATCACTTGACCTAAGTCAAGGTTTGATTATGAAAGCGATTTTAAGTTTGAAAACAAAGAAGTTTTTGAAATGAGGGAGAAGTTTTAAAAATTTAAGAAGGGGAGGAGATGAAGGGACTATCATAATAGGAAAATAAAAGAGATAAAGGAGGAAAGGTCTAACCAAACTTGATGATGCTTCACATTTTATGATCACAAGAATTCCATCCTTAGAAGCTAGAAAATGGCCAAATAAAGGCAAAGCTACCATCTCCATGAAGATCAAAGCAAAGGGAAGGTGTCCTAGAATCTAAGTCCAAAACTCCAATTCCAATGCAAAGGATAGTAACCAATAGTTCAAGATCAAGATCACAAGTTTTTTAGAGGTTTAATCCTTTATTAATATTTTTGTGTCCAAATGGACAAAAGGAAAATCAACACAACAATATAATAACAAGAATATAAACATGATAATGGATGATAAAGCAATATAAAGCATAATAAAAATAAAGGAGATAAAGGTGCGAGAAAGAAATTAAAATGTTAGTATAGTAATAGTAATAATAATATACATAATATTGGTATGGCGAACTTAATCATCCACAACCAAAAGACTAACCAAGGTTCTTAGTACCAAAATCAAAAAGGCAATCGATTCCGCTTAATATCTTACACTATAATGATCAATCAAGGAGATTAGATCCAAATTCAATGAATTTTGAAAGAAGATTGGGAGATCCAAAGCAACTACGCATCAAACTTCACAAGTCTTGGATCATAACACAAAAAGATCAATCACTTTGGGATTACGCGACCAACACGAGATCCGGTCCATGAAAGTGCAAGTATCCAATTGGATTTTTATTCCGAATTCGGGACACATTTAGGTCTATGTTAAGCAATCACTGAGTAATTTAAGAAGTAATTAACCTACAAATGAGGCCGACCAATACCAATTAAGGTGAACAATATATGTGTTAATGCATGCGAGATAAACGATATGTAAATCGCCATCCGAAAGCAATACCACACGAAACTAAAGATGAAACCAAATAGAGTTTCATTTATGGTATTCTTTCATCTTTAAGTTCAATCACTCATCTTGGTGGATTCAAGTATGAAAATATCTCACTAATGCAAAGTATCTAAAGTGAATTACATAATTCACTTAAAGGTAGATTTGGACTAATGAATATTAACCACTCTAATCTACACCCAAAGTCCATTGAAATTAAAGAGAAGTCAGTCCCAAGAATGTCTCCCAAGGTAAAAATAAGAAGGAGGAAGAAGAAGAAGCAAGAGGAATAAAAAACAACTCAAAAATAAGCCAAAAATTCAGTTTTGACTCAGAGTAACCGGTTACTAGCTAAGCGGTAATCGATTACCTGAACAAAAATAACAGTTTTCTGGAAAAATTAACACAGGTAACCAATTACTACCTAAGCAGTAACCGATTACTCTGCGTGCAGAATCAAAAATCTGCTAAAATTTAGCATGATCCATCTTTTAAAACCTTTTTTCACACATCTCATGATCATTACCTAAATTAGCATGAATTTTACAATCAAAACACAGTGAAATATCTGCAATCAAACAACAATTAATGATCTAGTAGATCAACAACCAAAAGCATCAAGGATCTACATCTTGAATGTTGATGATGAAGGTAGAACCATGGAAAAAATGAATTACCAAGAACACTCTTCAAATTGATCCAATATCAAGCTTGATCTACTGAAATTGATGAACAAAAAAGAATAGGTTGAAGGTTTAGCTCAAATTTGATCAAGAATTCAAGATGAATTCTTGATAACTTTCAAAAGAGAAGAAGAGCTTTAGTGATTTGTGGTTTGAGGGAATATTTTACAAGAGATTTGTTGGCTATCAAAGCTTCCAAGAAATTTTTTCAAGGTGAATTTGGCTATCAAAAGTTTGAAAAATGAATGAAATGAAGCCTCTATTTAAAGAGTTTAGGTATGAGAATTTGGTGGAATGGAGTTTGCTTTGGTAATTCAAATTAGGCTTGGTAATTCAAAATTTGGAGGGAATCATGAAAATAGTGGTGATTAGTGAGGGTTTATGGTGGGAATTAATTTCAATGATGTATGTGAATTAAATGAAGATGGTCTAGAATATTCCTAGAGTGATCAAAAAATGAAATTGGTGCCAAAATTTTCAAATTTGCACACAAGTAACCAGTTACGCCCTAGGTAGTAACCGGTTACTCATTGCAAAATTTGAAAATTTTATTTTCCTTTTGCACTGCTATGATTCCAGCTCGATTCTTTTGCGCATCGAAGAAGGCATGGAAATAAACAAATGAACCTTGGAATTCCTTGAATAAATCAATTAAATCGGGAAATCCTTGATCAGATAAATTTGAATTATTTGCGGATCAACTTTGACTTTTATCGGTGAAATTCATTCGAGCTGCATGACTGCTATTTTTGGTATTTTTGACCTGAAAAATGATTAACAAAAGAAAACATCAAATATTTTTGGATTTTAATTAGTGATTATTAAACACAAACAAATAAAAGCAAATAAAAGAAAATGATGATCCCCTGTGAGGCATAACCTACACCCGAGAAAAACCGAAAAATCAGTATGATCTTGTTTGTATTGCAAGATGCAGATGAAACGCGAAGAAATCTTAGGACAAAAATTAGGGTGCTACAATACTAAGCAAGTAATATTTCAAACTTTCAACTAATAAAATATTATCAACCGTTGGATTGAGATACTTACCAATCATACCAAAATTTATGCTTCTTCCTCTGTTTTTATCTCCATCCTTTTAAGATAAATAACTTATATACTTAATATCTTAAGATTTTGAATCGATGTGTAACATCTCCCTCTCTTCCTAGTTCTGAAGCATTGATCTTATTGTAACTCTCACATTTCTTATACTCACCGACAAACATTGACATAAAAAATGTTCATGATCAATATTTAAACAATTGTATTTAAACTTCAAAACTCCAAATCTTTTGAATTGTTCTAAACAAGTCAATTACACTTAGAAGATTCTATATATAAGTAGTTTCAAATCTAATTGCTATTTTAGTTAGACTAACCTAGATATTAGCTTCATATACACTAATTAGATCCTCTCCATATTTCATTAGCATCACATTAAATTAAGAGAGACCATTGACATAGGGTACACATAACTGCATTATCAATATAGTGCATACACATTAATGCACTAACTAAATAGAGGGTGCACATTACAATCGTGGGGTATACATGCATTTTCAATGTTCTAATGGTTACAAGTCTTATCTATCAAACCAGTTGCCCATGTTCAAGGCAACTAAACAAACAAAGACCCGACGATAAACGTTTATGACATTATGATTCCCTTCTGCAAAGGGCAAACATGCACACCATGTTGTATTTTGACTAAACTTTGAATGCTTCTTAATTACATCACTGAAATTTCAAAGTCACATTCTATAACTTTTGGGATAATAATCAAGAAATTAAATTATTGATTTTTCACATATAGATTGTTATCGAATTAGTTGACTTTAGGGGTGTTCTCAGATTTGATTCTGTTTTAATAGAATCTGATATTCAAATTGATAAAAAAAAAAAAAATAGTCATTTTGAATTGAATTGAATTTTTTTATCGAAATAAAACACAAACAAAATCAAATCAGAAAATAAATATTGAGTTGGATTATAATAATTGGATACATTAGAAATAAATGTATATAAATATTTTTTTAAGAAAATATTTAATTTATATTAACTAATTTTGTATAATAATTTAAATTTTTTTAATTTTTCATTTAGGTTTATGTTTCATTTTTCTTCTTCAAGAAGTAAAATATTTTATATTATAATTTGCATGATAATGATGATATAAATTATATGAATTTATATGGTTGAATCACATAGACGGAATCGCGGTAGAATTTTAAAAATCAATTATCCAAACCAATTAACATCAAATTTTATTAATTTGATTCAATTTTACTCGAACAAAAAAAATTCAATCCAAACACTATGGTTTGATTTGGATTTCAGTTTGATTCAGATTTACCTGAAACAATGAACAATTAGTTGATACAAATTAAAATTTTACTTTGTATATATTACTTATTAGTGTAAAACTCATATATATATATATATATATATATATATATATATATATATATATATATATATATATATATATATATATATATATATATATATATATATATATATATATATATATATATATAAAGAGAGAGAATTAACTTATTCCAAAAGTATGTTATTTTAACTTATTTCAAATCATATTCTTTGAATTGAATCTAATCTAATTGTTAATTAACCTTTTACTTAATTAGTCATTTGATTAAATTAAATTCAAAGACTATGATTCAAAATAAGTTAAAAAAAACTTGCTCTTAAAATAAATTGATCATCAATAAATATATATATATATATATATATATATATATATATATATATATATATATATATATATATATATATATATATATATATATATATATATATATATATATATATATATATAAGGAGGGATATTCTTACTCCATGAGTAAGTCTTATCCACATCCTTAAATAATTTTTAATCAATGACTGAAAATAAACCGTAATTTTTCTCACTCCATATTTAATTATTGATTATTTGTAGAAAAATTACGGCTTATTTTCAGTCATTGATTAAAAACTATTTAAGGGTGAGGATGTTGAATAAGTTTTATAAATTTACTCCTGTAGTAAAAATATATTATATATATATATATATATATATATATATATATATATATATATATATATATATATATATATATATATATATGACTCATGTTCCTAGTTGTCAACGAGATTAGTCGAACAGACTTATTTAAGGTTATGTTTTGAACATTGATTGGTTAAAAACATCAACTTTCTCACATGTTGGTGGTGACATATCTTAATTAGAGGTGACCCATCTTAATTGGGGGTGCAACGGTTTGATTTGAATAAATTTTTAGTTTAAAAAAAAAAGTATATTGTTTTGTTTTGATTTATTTTTCAATGATTTTTAAAAATGGAACCACGCTAAACTAACCAGTTGGTTAGTATGAAACATTTTTTTTAAAACTATACATTCATCTTATGAAAATTCTATTTCATCTCCTTTTTTTTTATATTTATTTATCATTTTTATAAAAAAATATTCTCACTATTTTTTAAACTATTTCAAATTAAATTAAATAAATTTGTACAACTTATTTAAAATGATGATAATTTATCCATAAAATGCTAATAATGACGTTTGTTTTTTTTTAATTAAATATTTTTAATAAAGATTCAAATATTTTTTTTTTACCAATTTGTATAAGTTTTCCACATTTATACTAAAACAGCAAGTTCGATTCACAATTTTATTCATAAATGAGTGTGTTAGAGTTACCATTGAATAATAACAAAGAAAATACAACGATAAAAAAAATGATGCTAATAGATATAGAATTAATCAAAATAAAAGAATTTCTTAATACATCATATAAGTTTCTTTGATACCGCGCAACATTTCACTTATGTCATTTGATTCCAGATGTACAAATCAGAATGCACCATGACGTAAAATAAAAATATTTTTTCCGGATGTGCATATGCGGAATGTCTCCGTATATGCAGATCGAGTAAATATTCAACTAAATTGCTCACATTATCAATTAACTTTTTGGAAAAAAAAGTTATGCGGCTTGCGGATGTGTAAATCTGAAACTTGTTTAGCATGAACTTGTCCGGACGTGCACATCCGAAAAAATAACTGTTATAAAACCAACATCTCCTTCTTCCTTGATTATGTGTCTGTTATAAAATCAGTCTCAATTGCAAACCCTAGGTCACGTATTCCTTGATTCTTCCTAAATTATCCAAATTGCAACGAAAATTGTCTTCCAATCATGATTTTTGGGCGCAGATCTTCATCTTCTTTAAGAACCCGCATCAATTCGCAAGTGTATACTCGCTTTGGGAAACTATATGCGTGGTTGTGGAGACCTTGTTGTACTTCGTAAGGCAAGAACCGTCAACAATTATGGAAAGCTTTTTTGGGGTTGTCAACATTTTAAGGTAATCCTCTCGCATCTCTGATAACACATTCCTTCCAATGTCGTTCATCTTCATTCTTCTGAATGCACTTCATTTTTGTACAGGGACACACAAATGTTGGGTGTGGTTTTTTTGAATGGTTTTATGATGATTCTAAAGATAAAAAGGATGAAAGCATTAAGAATCTGCAATGGAAGATTGAAATGTATTTCAAAGAGATGGAAGAAGCCAAAAAAAAGTTGGTTGACGCAAAAAAATGGTGGAACTTTTGAGGCTCAAGAGCTTGCAGCTAGATGAAGCCTTGAAGAACACAAGCAAATGAAAGATGATCTGGAAGTGTTTGTGTTATACTTTGTTATTTTTCTTAGTAGTTAAGTTGTTGTGAATGTTAGGTTTGTCGTAGTTTCTACTTTATTGTAAAAGTTATTGGTAACAACCTGTATTTGGCAGTACTAATGTTCCAAGTGTATTATTATTGCAAACGTTTGATGTTATTGAAAACGTTTTTGTGTTATTGCAAAAGTTTCATATCAGTTTGTTAACAAAGTTTGATATCAGTTTGTTAATAGAGAAACAATGTTGGATTTTTTGTATTCATGGTTTTCTTATGTATTTGCAAATGCGAACTTATACCAAATGTGCACATCCAGAAAAAACTGAAAAATTAAAAAAAATATGCGTCCTGATTTGCACATCCAAAACAGAGGGGTATTTTTGTAAGCACACAAGGTGTCTAAAAAACTTATGAGGTGTGTGTTAAGAAATGCTCTCAAAATAATATGGAAAATAAAGATAGTGATTTGAATAGAGGTTAGCAGAATGATGGTGGTAAGTGAAACGGTGGTGCCAACCTGAAGAGATGCGGTGAGTGGTGGAACTCTGGGTTTATGGTAAGCAGAAAATTTTATGTTTGGGTCTGTTTTAATTTGTGAAGAGGGAGTGAAGTGAAACAACCTATATGCTTTGAGTTTGTGTTGGCTAAATTTTCAAGTTATGATTATACACAACGGTTCGGTTCATCAATTCTATAATTTTAAAATGAAAGTCAAGAACCAAATTGATCCAGTTCGATTTTTATTGGTTCAATTCAGTTTCTTAACTAAACTAAACATATACTTTTTTCGGATTGATTTGGATTGAATTTTTGATTTTGTTTGATCCACTTGCACCACTAATCTCATTGTTAAAAAACATAGTATATCTTTAAATGTTTTTATTGTTTTGTATTATGTTACATATTAGCCTTGTGGGAGTACATATGTATGATTTTTCCTCATATTCTAGGTTCTAGATCCATTGTAGTGTGACTATACATGCAATTACACACATTAGCTAATCTCAGTATGTCCACATCACAATTAGGGAAAACTTTATATTTGCACTCAAGTATGAGAGAAAGATATTTGAGAGGTTAGAGAAGATGATATTGTACTTTGTGAAGTAATATTATGAATTAAGAGTTATGAAAACATTACAACCACAAGTGTTTCTATACAACATGTGAGATTACTTGAGAGACATGTAACTAACTAACTAACACACTTAAAAACCTTCTAACTACATAAAGTTGGATTTATTCATAACATGCTCCATATAATCCAACTTAATAAATAACAAAACATGTAAATTATTTGAATTGAATAACTCATAACTTCTTCCTAGGTGACAAGAACCTATCAATCTTCAACCCCTTAGAAAGAATATCATCAAGTTGGGTCTCACTTGGACAATGCTCCACTTCTCACTTTCCTTTATTCATTTGTTCCCTCAATAAATGAAATTTAACTTGTATATGCTTGTTCCTTTCATGAAGAATTATATTATTTTCCAAGTTGCTAGTTGACTTGTTATCTAAATGCAAGATAAGTAGTTTCCTAACTTGAACCTTTAACTCCTTTAACACTGATCTAATCTAAATTGTTTGGCATACTACATAAGATCCTATAATGTGCTCTACCTCACATGAGGATAAGGCCACAATATTTTTTCCTAAAACATTATGATATCGATGCATCAAAAACTTTGAAGAAGTAACCAATTTTACTTCTTTTGTCATATTTGTATCCATGCCAATTTGAATATGAAGAACAAGTGACCATTGAATCATTAATATTTGTGCTTCAAGGAAAGAGAATACCATGGTTGACTGTTCCAATTAAGTATCTTAGAATTATTCTTGCAACTTTCATGTGAGATATTCTAGGATCATCCATATGCCTGCTTACTAGGCTAATCGAGAATCCTATATCAGGCATGTTATTGCATAAATATCTCAATGAACCTATTATCTATTTGAACAAGGTTGTATCCATCTTATATTTATCACCATTCTTCTCAAGTTTTAGGTTTTCTTCAGTATGAGATGTTGTAGGGTTAGATTCAATCATTTTGAACCTCTTGAGAACTTCTCTAACATATCTTCTCTAATACCATGCATTTCTCAGTCTTTAGGAATTCCAATCCTAAGAAATAGGATAGATTTCCTAAATATGACATCTCAAATTCTTTCATCATTAGTTACTTGAATTTTTCAAGTTTTTGATGTTGTTTCCTGTGACTAACATGTCATCAACATATAGACATATGGGTGTTATGTTATCTGCAATTGATTACACATACACACCATATTCAGAAATGCACTTTGTTGAACCCAATTCTACCAAATAAGAATAATTTTTCTTGTACCAAGCTCTTGGTTCCTGTTTAAGGCCATATAGAGCTTTATGCAATCTATACACCATATTTTCCTTCCCTATTTTCACAAAACCTAGAGGTTGAGTGAAATAAACCTCTTCATCCAATGGTCCATTCAAAAAGGCATATTTCCCATCAATGTGAAATGTTGACAAATTTTTCTTACAGACTAAAGCTACTACTATTCTGATTGTTTATAACCTTGCAACTAGAGCATAAACTTCAAAGTAGTCAAGACATGTTCTTTACAAAAATCCCCCTGCTACTAGTCTAAAATTGTGTTTAGCAATTGAGCCATCAGGGTTGTGTTTTAGCTTATACACCCACCTAACCTTAATTACTTTAGTGTTACCTATAAATTGGACAAGTTTCCGTGTATTGTTCCTCTCAATGGCTACTAATTCTTCAATCATTGCAGTTTTCCAAGATTCTTTCTTAATGCTTCATTATGAATCATAGGTTCAACATCTATTAGTAGTTCAAAGTGCACAAAATCTCCATCTTCTATGACTTTATTATCATCAACCACCTCAAAATCTTGTAGTCTTGTTTGAGCTATTCTTGTCCTTTTAGGAAATTGGATCAAAGCATATTCCACATCATGAACATCCTTAGTTATTTCTTCTGCTGGAGTTTCTTATGACTCACCATCTAATTCTTCCAAACCTAAGTTTAACAAAGTCTTGCTATTTGGGTTATTAGATGCCCAATTCCATGCTTCATTTTCATCAATAACGATGTCTCTACTAATCATAAAATTTCCACTTATTTGATTAAATAATCTATAAGCTCTAGTTTTGTGATAACTAACAAGTAACATAACTTCACTTTTGTCATCTAACTTCTTCCTTCTAGTATTAGGTACATGCTTATGACAAATTGAACCAAACACCTTTAGATGATTCATTTAAGGTTTCTTCTTTCCACTCCACACTTCTTCTGGAACTTTGTTCTTTAGTCTTTTTATTCGACACTTATTCAACACAGATACACTAGTTGTGACCGCCTCTCCCCACAATGAGTTAGGAATAACTTTTTTCTTCAACATACACCTAGACATATCCAAAATACTTATGTTACTTTTCTCATCTATACCATCGTGTTGAAAAGTATATGGAGTTATGACCTCATGATCAATTTCAAGTTGTGCACAAAATTCTTCAAACATCTTGGAGGTTTATTTTTCTCCACCATTTGTTTTTAGAACCTTGATCTTCTTCTCACTTTGATTGGAAATCAATATAGGAATTATTTCAAGTCTTATTTTCCTATGAGATCATCATGCATCTTATAAGTGGTTCACTCATATGTTTGTGGTCCTACGAATTGAAAACTTACATAGACCAATCACCATCTCTTATACAACAAGTTGATTGAGAGATATGAAGTTTAAGTGGACAAATCTTAGATGCCACAAACAAATTTGTTTGTGCTCAACCACTGATTGCAGACATTAAAATTCTATAGAGTTTATTAAATTCTTGAAGGTTCTATTCTTTGACTATGGAGACCTCAATACTAGCTTATTGATTGGATCAAAAAGTTCAAGAACCTCATTCTTAATTATTTCTGAGAATTATTTCTCAATAATTTGTCCAACACTTAAGAGACGACATTTCATTCCTGGTACATATAACACATCTTAAATGATTGTTGGCTTGTCATTGCTTCTTTTAATTACCATGTTGCCTACTTCTTCTTATATTATTGACATGTTATTAGTAAGTATAATCTTGCTTCTTCTTTACTCATCAAACTTGAGCAGTCATGCCTTGTGACTAATCATGTGATTTAAGCAGCATGTATCCAAGAGCCAAGTCTTCAAATCAGAATAATCATCTAAAATTGCATCCATACAGACCATAGTTTCAAAGGCATCTAAATCATATTGTGCTATTTTTTCTTCATCGCCATCTTTATCTGTATAAATTCATTTTCCTTTGTTATACCAATAGTCCTTGGCCATGTGACCCCATTTCTCATAATTATAACAGTGCACAATTTTCTTATCTAATTTTTCTTTATGATGAGAAGTCCCCCCTCTTTTAGAAGATTTGTGCTTGTCATCATTCTCTTACTTTTGAGAGTGAAACAAAAAAACCCTTTTTGTTATTGCTTTTGTCAAATTTTCCTTTGAGCTTTCCATTCCCACCATTCTTCTTCCATAAATGAGCTTGCAAAGCCTGAATGGATTCTTGAACTCCTTTTCTCTTAATAATTATCAACTCATGGGCTTTTAGTGAACCAACAAGATCTTCCAACTTCATTGTGGATAAATCACTGGATTTATGAATAACCACAATAACATGGTCAAAATGAGAGGTCAAGGTTCTCATCACCTTCTCAATGATCATATTGTTTGCCACTATTTCACTACAAATCTTCATCAAATAAACCAAATTTTGCACCTTAAACACATAGGCTTAACTTTCTCATTTTATCCCATCTATAGTAACTCATACGTCCTTCGTAAAGACCACAACTTTACAGTTTTGACTTTCTCACCTCTTTCGTAATATTTAACTAGAATATCCCATACCTCATTCGCATATTCAACCTGAGGAATTCGATCAAAATTTGCACCATCGACTACTGATTGAATACAAAATGACGTCTTACAATCCTTCTTCTTAGAATCTTTATAAAGAGTGCATTGAGCTTCAATTGTGTTTGTTGTAAGCTTAGAGAAACCATTGGTAACCACCTCAAGAGTATCTTGAAATCCAAATAAAGACTTCATTTGCTTGTGTCAGTTGCCACAATTCTTTCCATCAATAATTGTAAGAGAGTGTAGAATTTCATTGCCACCATTCATCATTGAAACAGATACAAGTCACCCCTTTGGATACACCTTTTCTAGGCATGAGAACCAAAGGGATTTGGATACTAACTTGTTAGGGAAAACTCTATGTTTTCACTCAAGTATACAACAAAAACAACAATAATAATAACAACAACAACAATAACCAAGCCTTATGCCACAAAGTGGGGTCGACTACATGCATGGATCAACTTTCACCATAATGTTATATCCAGGGCCATTATTTTATCCAAATTATTAATATCGAGATCTTTCTAAATAACTTGTCTTATAGTTTTCCTAGGTCTTCATCTACCTCTATCCATTTGACTACTTTATATATGATTATCACTCATTACCACATAATCTATAGGCCTTCTTTCTAGATACCTAAACCACCGAAGTCTATTTCCCACCATCTTTTCTACTATAGGTCCTACCCCAACACTCTCTCTAATATTATCATTTCTAATCTTGTCTTGTCTAGTATTATCACACATCCAATGCAACATCCTCATCTCTACTACACTTACTTTAATCTCGTTTTGATTAATAATCACCCAACATTTTATTCCATACAACATCAGAGGTCTTACTACAGCCCGATAAATTTTTCCCTTCAAATTAAACGACACATTTCTCTCATATAAAATCCTTAAAGCCCTCATACATTTCAACCACCCAACTTGAATTCAATTGTTTACATCCCCTTCTATTCTTCCATCATTTTATATTACGGACCCCGTGTGACTTGTGGGATGATATGGTTTCCAACTTTCAACTATAGGTTAGAAATGCTTCTTCTTTTGTGGAACTTACATTCCTTATATTTTGTCTTACTTCTGTTTAGGAGAAAGTCAAAAATTTCTAAAGCTCGTTTCTAACTTCTCATTTAAATCATCCTTCGAGTATTCAAGTAGGATTATATAATCTGAAAAAACATGCATCGCGGTGCAAGCTCTTCGATGTCCTTCGTAAGTACATCCAAAATTAAAGTAAAAAGGTAGTGCCTTAGGATTGAACCTTGGTACAAACCTATTGTAATGGGAAAATTGTTCGTCTCTCCGTTTTGTGTCAGCACACTAGTTGATACCCTTTTATACATATTTTGGATAACTCGAATATATGCAATCCTAACCCCTTTCTTCTTTAGGATTTCCCACAAAATCTATATAGACGCTCTATCGTATGTCTTCTCCAAATCAATAAAAATTAAGTACAAGTCTTGTTGATTCATCCGATACAATTTCATTACATGCCTTATTAGATATATCACCCTCCTTAGTCCTCTTCCTAAGGTGGGGCCTGAGGCCTGCATGATCAATTACTTTACACTAAATCCAAATCATACACCAAGACGAGTGTGAGATGTTATGACATAATAAAATTTATGAATATGTTGTTAAATCAAATTTGTGTTTCTAAACATTCTAGTAAAGATTCAATTGAATATTAAATTGAATCATATTATCAAAATTCTTCCATGTTTCTTTCTAGAGGAATAAATTTGAATCATGCAAAACTCATATTTCGATTTATTGTATAGGTTGATTAGAATATGAATTAGGGTCCATTTGTTTTAAAAAATATATATACAAAATATTTTTTTTTAGTGTTACATATTTTTGTTTAAGAAAAATTTGCAAAAGATTTTTTTTATAAAAAATTTAAATAAAATTTTGGTTTGAATAATTATTATTAAAATGTTATTTAGATATTTTATAATTTGATTGAATCTGTTTTTCGAATATTAAAATTTCAAAAAAAATCAATTATTTCAAATAGTTTTTCATAAAAATCATTTTTAAAATACAATTTTTTTATATAAAAAAAAACTATTATGTTTAAATTTTCAATTAATGTGTATTTATATTTTAGGATGTCAAAATTAATTTTTTTTATTTCGATAAAACGAGAAAATTTTGTTTTTGTAACATTTTGAAATTAAAACAAAGAGACCCCTTACATATAAATACAGATTTTACATAATAAATTTAGTAACTTTTGTGGAAAACTAGTTTTAAAAAACTAAAATATTTTCTATTTTGTTCCCTCAATGTAGATGGTTAATTACTTGGGTTTGTATTACAAATAAAGTATTGACATGGGCTTTAGCTTCTATTATAACGACGAATTTGGGCTTTATGAGTCCAAAGAGTAATGTTGACAAAGCATCAAAGAATTTAATTCCTTCGATTATTATTGGAGTCTTATTAATTATTTAATTAACTTATTAATTAATTAATTGACTAAAGTTTCAATATCAATCCTCCATGTTGAATTGCGCTATTAGCGGCTTATTTTTCATTTTCTATCAATTCTTTTAATTCCCACCAATCTACATGTCACCTTCACATAATTAAATTATTTTGTGAAATTTTAAAAAGCTCTAAAATGAATTAAATGTTCTTTTTAAATAAGTCAATTATTTTTGAAAAATATTTGAATTTTTCTTTTTCCAAAAATTCAGAGAAATATATTTAGAATTTTAAAAATGTAAAATGACTATACCATTTTCTTGAAATTTAAATTTAGTCATGTTTCAACCATGGACGAATATACACTTTTTTAGATTGTTAATTTTTTTAAATTTGTGCAGCAAAATTGGAAGATAATTTTATCATAAATTTTAAAATACAAAATTATTTTGTAAATATACCTAATAGTGAATTATTCAAAATTTCAGCACATATCCATGAAATAAAATTTAATATCTAAACTTGCAAGCACAAAGGTGAAAGACTATAAAAGAGAATGATACACTAAATCAGTGTTCTTTTCAAGCCTCATTAGCAAAATAACTATAATTTATTTGAAGAAGAAATATCAACAATCGGTCTTATGGATGACATCAATAATCAAGTACATTATCAACAAAGGGATATTAGAAGATAAGAAGGAAGTCTCCCACCAACGAGGATGTTCCTACTCCCCGGTGGAATTACACTTATACCCAAAGAAGGTAAATATGTATTTGAGGAGATTTATGAAGGAATCGATTGGCAACATTTGGATGAGTGTTACCTAGCAAAGAAAGCCTTAAGTATCATTAATTATTGACCGACAACGAACCTAGACACAAAAGATCATGTGAAAATATGTGACAAACTCTAGAGGTAGGGGAACACACACTTTCGACTGCCTATGAAGATGAGTGTGTTCTCGCCCCATTAGTTGTTCTCCTAGTAGGGGATGGATATTTTGAAACTTTCCCAATGGGATAATTTCAAGTGAAGTATTTGATTGCTCTTGTAGATTATTTTACCAAGTGAATAAAAGCTAAATCACTCGATAACGTAACCCTAAAAAATCATATGCTTCTTGAAAATAAATATTTTGACAAAGTTTTGCATTCAATAGGTCGTTGTTATACACAATGAAACATAGTTTGGCAACAAAAAGCTCCAAAAATCACAGAAAGAAATGTGTGTTATACAACATTTCACTTTGGTAAAGTATCCATGTCTAAATGATCAAGCAGAATATGCAAATAGAGTTCTAAGGCGTGGCCTTAAAATAAGACTAGACATTGCAAAGGTGAACTAGGTTGAATCGCTCACTCATGGTTTATGGGCTTTTAGGACTATCCTCACTCATACTATTTTGAAACTCTTTCCTTCTCACTTATGGATATGAGGCAGTGGTCCCAATTGAGATATGAGAACTAAGTTAGAGGACCATGTATCCACAATCAAGGGAAGAGAATAAAGAAAGTTGTAGAGAGTAACACCACTACCTTAAATAATTACAATCCCTTTTGACCTTTCTAAATATCTGGTCAATGACCAGTAGCGCAAAAAATGTAGTTGACAAGGGTATATGGTCCCCTAAAGTGTATCCACTGAGGTGGAATTTGCATATTTAATTGTGGGTCATTTTTTCTACAGTTCAAACTATGACATAACGATACTTGAATTTTTCAGCAAATCCATGAAAAATTCAAATATCCTAAGACATCAAAACCCATATGTAAACTATATGTGATAAAAAAAATATGTGGAATACATTAATGAAGGACCAAAAGTTTGAGTGTAGTTAGGACGGTGCCACCCCAAGTGAAAATGGATCTACCACTTCAATAATTCAAAAGGCATGTGGATCCATATCTCCATGGAGACAATATCATACATGAGAAAAGATAATCTAAGATATTGGCTAAAGATTTGATCATAGGTAGAAGGGATATTTGACATTTAGTCTCTAGAACACTCCCATATGTGAAATAACGGTAAGGATACAAGTACATTCACATAAATATGGTTAATGAATGTCTTTTGTCACCATGATGACATATTTTATCTGGACATGAAAATAGAAAGTGTGAGTTCGAGGAAAAGCATAATCTACCCACCCCTTCTCACTTAACATGAAGAGATTGAAGAAAACAATATCCCTTCTTAAGATCTATTTAAATGAATTATTTACAAGGATTAATTGAATGAGATATCCCTAAGGGTAGCCTAATATCTTCTTCTTTTTTCATTTCTTATCCCCCAAATTGAGGGGAGGAAGTATGCATCACCTAGGGTCGCACATCCACCCATGAAAGTGATACCACCACATATAGAGGCACGAAACTCCAACAAAATGAAATAAAACAATTAACACAAAAACCGCATAAGGCATAATGATAAAGAAAACATTAACTTGAAAGAGTAAAAAACACATAGAAAAATGAACTTACCAATAAATGAAGAGAATAAGAAAGAAATCACTTTGTTGTAGAGGTCTCAAGAAGTAACAACTAAATCAAACTCATAACTACAATTGGGAACCATAAACATGAGGAACGAGAAATGGGGAAGAATGGAAAGGAACGATTTCTCCTTTCTTACAAACGTTTTCAACCAGTCTAAGAAGTTAAAACAACTATGAATCCAAAAATTGTGAGCCAGATATCTAAGAGATCGTGAACGAGTCAACGCGTAAGCACAATGTCATTTAGGATAGTCATTTTTCCCATTAAAACAATCATTACATTTGTGTTCCCATAAAATAATCAACACACCACTTAACTTATGCTAATTACTCCCTAGACTATGGTTCACGTGGCCAAAAGTAGAGATATATTAAATGTCAGGACGACTACCCATTAACATTGGCTATGGTTAAGGGTAGGGGTGACAACAAGATCTGGGTAGACGTTAGGACTTTCTAATAAATTCAAGATAAAAAATTGTGACATCCACATTGTATACTCTAGGACTCCTCAAAAGAACTCCTTCAAATCTCACATAGAATCATGATCTCTAATGTCTTCCAACATATGTGACCTTACAAGAACCTTTAATACAAATTCATAACCCAACTCCAACCACAAAATTTTGGGGGTTGTTGTTCCAGACTAAGTCGAGACTCAACCTTCTGAATTCTGGGATATCTAAGTCTTAGAGAAAAAAGAGGGTTAGGGGGTAGACACACCCTAATGACACAGAGGATCCTAGTTGAGCGGCCTCCCACTGTCTATTATATGGGGAAGATCACGATATCCCAAGACACCTATCCCACAAGACTATGGTCTTAAAAGAGGTTATATGATCTCTAGACCATAAATCCTAATCATAAAGTCTAATGAATGAATCAGACTCAGATACACATTATTCTAAATCTTAAACCTTACACTTACACTCACAGCACGACTTGTTCATCAAAGTATTTGCATGTACAAACTCACATCGCCAAACAAAATATACAAGAGATTATCCTATTGGAGAGGTTGTTGTGTCGGAGTTCGAAATTATCATCACCATCATTATCAACGCTTGTAGATAAAATTGTTCTATATCAAGTTTATTTTGACAAATTTAAATCATTGTTCTAGAAATCTACATGGGAAGACAAAACAAATGTTTAAATTATTTACAAAATTGAATAACATTTTTTCAGATTTTATTTTTGGACCTATCAAAATAAAGTTAATATGAATACGAGGTATCGTTTAAAAGTGAAAAAAAAAAATCTATTAGACATTATTCATGACTAAAGCTTTATATACCTGTAACATCTAAGTGTCTCCTATGGAGATGACTATCCATGTGACTTGTTCCTCTGCCCTTACCCTATTGCTATGATATCTTTATTAATTTTGTTTGTAACATTCATTGTATGCTTTTTCATTCTTGAATAGGACAATCCAAGGCACCAAAGTATGACTTAAAATGGTAAAAACTATTTGGTAAAAAAAAGTCATAGACAAGGCACTTACTTTAGTAATAAGAAACATTCTTTATACAATATAATTAACCTCTTTTTTCGCATAGTATTATATATTAATCAATTTGACAACTTTTTTAATCATAATGTAACATGTTTCATTTGTCCATGGAATCCTGTGTTTTTTAATCCTTTCCTATTACCATGCTTTTGTTGAACATGATTTAGCCAACATTATCTACTCTTATTCTTCAAGAAATGAGCTTATGCAATGTTTTAACATTGTCTAACCGTGAAAACAGTCACGACAAAATATCGATACAGATTTCGTCATTTAACATATCGTAACATCTATATCGATAAAAATCGCAGAATTAAACAGAAGTAATGTAAATAGCATAATAAGTTAATAGAAAAGAGAATAGAGAGATTAAATTTCTATTGATATAAAAAAGAAAAGTTAAGATGTAAATAATCATAACTTATCTAACAAAAGCATAACATAATCATACATATAACACCAGTAATAGATACTGATTCTAACTTTTGGGTCCACCCCAAACCAACAAACAAACCTCAAAGACCTTAGCTTTTTGGTTGTTGTTGGTCACACTCACCTCCCAAACCAACCACTCCACACCCAATTCTTCTCATCATCTCATCCTATACATCAATCTCACTCACAAACACAACACACACACACAAACAACATTTCTTTGTTACACAATAATAACTTTAGACAAAAAATCAAATCCTCTTTTGCATCAAAAAGCAAAAGTAAGATTGTGAAGATTGGACAATTTCTTCACCCCAAATATTTCCTCCTAAAAAAGCCTAAATCAAACCAAGTTTGTTTCCTCTTCTTCATAAAAAAGAAAAAAAAACACACTATACATATACTAGATTAGTCCTATAACCTTAAAAATCCTACGATTCTGTCATGTTTGGAATCTCAATGAATTTGACAGAATCACAATGATATCGTAATTTTGTTAAAATCACATTGAGCTAACTCATTTAAACTTGAACTATATAACTAAATTAAGATCTATATGGTAAAAAAATTCAGAGTAGAAATCAGTGAAGTAGAACCCTTTGGTAGTTATTCTGATTAGGAGAATCAGAGTCATCAAAAAACACCCTTTTCCTATTTACTCTTCCACAGTGAGAATTAGCATTAGTAGTATCCATATTGGAAGTAAAAATTGAATCTTGATGGAGGATGTGAGGTATGGTGACAGGTGGAATCTCAAAGGACTCAAGAGGTGGAGGAGGGTGTTTCCATTGAGGAAGTGGTCCAGCAAGAAGAAGAGTTTGCAGCAAAGGACCAGCCTTCATGACTGCCTGCAAAAGTTTCCCTTTTTCAGGCAATGGTTTGGTTGGTGTTAGCATATCAATCATGGATTGGTCGACGATAACCGGCGAAGAAACGATGCTTTCTTCACAATCTGATGAAGATAAAGAGAAACAACCATTGTTGTTTGAGTCAGTTCCTCTTTTTGTTGTGATTGGTTCATCTTCAATGCTGGAAACTCCAGAAAGTGGAGCATTCTGTTGATGGAAAAGTAGATTCTCTAAGACTAGTCTTTGACATTTCTCTTGAGCTTCATCTCTTTCTTGAATTATGTTGTTGATTAGATCTTTCAGGTTGATTAGTTGTTCATCCTTTTTTGTGAGTTCTTCTTGTGCTAGACTTCTTGTTTGTTCTAGCTCTAGAGTTGTGTATAGAAGTGATTGTCTCAGTTCCTCCATTGACTGTAAAAATCAATTAAGTTAAGCAAAAGCAATTAAGTTAAGCAAAAACAATTAAGAACTAATCAAGGGTTATCAGTTTGTTTAGAGGAAATTGAAGGAAGCATTGTGAATGGAAATAGTTGTTAGTTGTTACCTTTCCTTGACAGAAATAAGCCCAATTTAGAAGAGGATTAGGTTGATGGTCCATGTGTGAATAAGTGCTTTTTTGAAAGGAAAGAAGAGGAAGTGAAAATGGAGGGAAGAAGAGAGGAAAAGCAAAGTGAGTGAGGGTTTTTGGGTGGAGGTACAACTATAAGCTCTCTTTATAAGAACTAGTCCAAGTGAGACTGTTTGCCACTTTGGTTTGCTTTCTCACTTGCAAAAAGAAAAAGTTTAACAATGACGACGAATATCAATATCAGATACAATATTGATACTGATACGTTGATATCAATAATAATTTAAAATAATAAATGAATTGAACAAAATTATTTATTTTTTTATCTTATTTATAAGAGAAAATTTATTTTTTAAATTCAGTAAATAATCAATGTATTTAATCTATTATACAGATCAAACACATTGAATATTCAATAAACTTTAAAGGATCAAGAAAATATGTAAATACTGTGTGTCAGACACTAATACATGTAGTGTCTCATGTAGAACTGACATCCTTAATAAAAACGTCTTCATATTTATATCATATATATGTCAGTCTATCAGAAATCTATATCGATCCTTAAGATTAAAATATATTTAATGTTAGTGTCAATTGTGTTTGGAGTATAGTAAAAGAAGCAGAATATAGACATGTACGATAAAGAGTACATCCTAGGATACTGTTTTTTTTTTTGTTACAGTGTATGTAACTTTAATGTTTGTTTGAAAACAGTTAATTTGGTTGTGGTACAATCTGAAACAAGGATAAGCAGTAAAAGCGGGAACAAGAAAAGTAGTAGAAATCAAGTCATGTTCACGTTTGTTGATTTGCTTTTTTAGCCACTTCACTCACTTGTGTTTTTATTGACCATAAAATACAAGAAAGTGACTCAAATTATATATATAAAATTTCACTTTCAAGCATAATTTTTTTTTATAAATTATAAAAGTAGTTATAGAATAGAAGTCTTATGAGAGAATGAAGAGTTGTGATAAATCCAGAGAGAGGCTACTCGTAGGATCTTTTGATATCTTTTTGATAATCATATTTATATTGTATTTTGATTGTTTTAACTATTAGTGGTTTAGAATGAAGCATCTCTCACCAAACATGATAGTTATTTAACAAATTACAAATCTCTTGATAACTAAAACTATTTTTTAGTCCTTTAGTTATTTAATGAATAATGATTTATAATCTAATTAGAGAGCAATGTTTCATAGAGATGAAATTGAGAGATAATTGAAATTGATTATCATTTTAGCAATTGAATTTTCTCTTAGTTAAATCACTAATGATTTTTTAGAATTGAGATTTTTTATTAAAATGTAATTTGCAAACCAACATTTTATTTAAAGTCGATTCAAATGGTTTAAGTCAATAAGTTGAAAAACTTGAATCAATAAATTTATGAATGCATAGTACAAGTCAAACTAATTCTTGATTCACTTATGAACACTTCTTATTTCTCAAAATTTTAGTTATGAAAGTATGATTCAAATTAGAATTCAGTTTGATTTGAATCATGACATTAATTTGTAAATTCAAATTTGCTTATGAAAGTATGATTTCGAATCACAAGATACCTTGATTTGAATGAGGTGATAGTTTGATTCGAATCACATGAAATACTGATTTGAATCATGACTCGACTTCAAAATTTGGAGTTCTTTTTGGTTTCGTGTTCAAATCAAGATTTTTTTTTTACTCGAATCAAAGTTGCAAAATTTGAGTTTTATGTTCTTGATTTAAATCATTATCTCATTTGACTTGAATTATAATTTATGCTCATAACTAAAATCATAAGAGTCAACTTATTCATTTTAATGCATTAACTTCAACACATATACAATAGAAAAGTATTATCTCTAGCATAGAACAACAACACAATTTTCACAACTTTTGAAAAATCATTTTTGAGTTTTGTCAATCACACAAAATATTTCTTTTTCAAATCAATCTTGAAGAACAATTTTTTCTTGCGTTGATTTCATGTGTTCATGAGCATTGTTGTGTGATATTGCATATGAAGTCATTCATCTTAAAGCTCTAGCAAATCACCATTCTTGTATGTGATTCTCAACTCCGAGGGAGTGTGAGATGTAGAAAGAGAATGATCATTAGGTGTGAAAGCTCTACGGGTTTGTACAAGATTTTGGTAAAACATAAATATTGAAGATAATGTTATTTGAAGAAATCTGTCAAATAACAAAGATGTCGAATGAGATATTCCTTCATGAAGACTCGACATCCTAGACTGTTTTAAAAGAAGATTTAAGACACATCTCACACATGATTATAATAAAAATTCAAATGAGAACTTAAAGCCTCCATACATGAAATATCCATTTCTTGATAATAAAGTTTGAGAGAATTTTTGTCAAGTGTCGCACCACTCCTGATTTCTCAACTAAGAGCCAAAACGAAAATGAAAATAGAGCTAGAAATATATACTCACATAAATCATCTTTTGGAGGATATGATAAACTAGAACATAAAATAATTAATGAAAAAAGAAAACAAAGAGAACTATAGATATGATATCCTTCCAAAAACCTTGATCACAACTCATCTCCACTATCATGCCATGATAAATGGAAGAGGGCACGTCTAAGACCATGAAGCGAATTCACATCAGAGGTTACACGTGAGGTGGCTGAAAAGATTGTAAGTAGATACTTTTTCCAACATTACTTATTTTAGTTAATTAAATTTGGTAAATATGAACTTTTATATGTGTTGTAGGATGTATTGGTTAAAAAAATCTAAACATGATATCTTTTTTCCCCGAGAGCATCATGACATCTGGTAGAAGCAATTGGAATCAAGGATAATGGTGGGTGTGTATGTGGTCTTGGAAGAGGCTTCAAATTGAGGCTATATTTTGGACAATTGCAAACAAGTAACAAAGTAAATCATAAGAATGAAATTAAAGAGATAGTTACTCAAAAGGTGGGGGTGTTAGAACTAGAGCGGGAGAAGTGGACTTAGGAGGCAATATAGAAGTGGACTCTGGAGAAACGTGAGAGGGTGCATCTAAAGAAGCGGGAGAAAATGTTGTAGGATTTGCATGATATGGTCCATGAGGAGCGAGAGAGGTTGGCTAACGGGGAGCGAGAGAAGTTGTCTGAGGAAGTGCAAGAGAAGTGTACCAAATATGTAATTAAGGTATAAGTACAAGTTAAAAAATTTGTGTTGTATGTTGTTGTTATTGTTTGTGCTTTCAAATTTTTTATTGTGAATGTGAGAAAAATACAAAAGAAGAGGGTTGAATTGTGTTTGCAAAAATAAAGTTACTTCTGAACCAAAGTTCAAATTCTAGAACAATATTCAAAATCTGATAAATAGGTGCAACGAAATACGAATCAGAAGTAAAGTAAAGATGCACATAACACACAATACTTATCTTGGTTCCTCTCCCAACTAAGAGTACTCCAGTCCCCTTGACAAGCAAGAGATTTTCCACTATAATCAACTAGATTAAACTTGCTTATACACACTTGTATAAGACTTTCCTTTTGCTTAGATCCTGTGTTTAAGACTTTTATGGTTAATCAGCTCCTGATTAAGACTTCCTGCTTAGACCACCTGTCCAAGACTTTTCCCTTGCTTAGAGATTGTGTGTAAGACTTTGCCTTGCTTGAGCCACCTATTCAAGACTTAACCTATGCTAAAGCCTACAACAAGAGACTTTATATCTAAACTGGATGTTTAGAGAAAAAATGACTTACAACAACACTTTATAGAAATCAGAGGTGCTTAAAAATGATACAACACACTATTACATAAAATATTAAGCTACTGAAATAATAACTCTCTTAGAAATTTTGCTTCTGATCTCAATGCGTGTATATCTCAGTTGTAGCTACAACGTTATTTCTTTATTTGATCTTTACATCTTCTGCTCCTTTTATAGCAGATGACATATAGATGTTGGAGCTTCCTTAACAGCTATAATAAGATCAAATCTTCTAGTACATCTTATTTTCCAATAAAGTAAGTGTTGGAACTATCAGCAACTGGGATGTCCACTGAACATGATCATTGTCTAGAGGTTTCTTCAAGATTCAAGTACAACACAACATGCAGAAGGTAATGTCAATAAATTTCGAGTCCTATCTCAGCAAGACTGGGTTATCACTACTCAGAATCAGAAGTAGCAGTAGCACGCAATTGATGCTGAAATGTATTATACACTTCCAACTAGACTGATTAAAACCGAACCAAAGTCATTCCTATGTCAGAACTAGTTCATCAAGTAAATATAATTTTGCACATAGAAACAAGCTAGTTAGAAATCCTAATTGATTTTCAAATACTTTGTTATCATCAAAACCTTTTGGAGGATTCCTGGTATGAACCAAACGTTTTCAACAATCTCCCCCTTTTTTATGACGACAACATCAAGTATTTTAAAAACAATCAGTAGAAGATTAGTTATTTAACAACTTTCAGGGTTTGAGGTTTGTAAGGTCCCCTTATGTCAAATAGTCTTAGAGGTCGAGGTTAGTAAGCTCCCCCTGAGTCATGTCTGTGAAGTCTAAGAGATGTGGTTTGTAAGCTCCTCCCTTTAGAGAAGAATAAATCTACTTCAAGGGTGAGTTTTGTAAGCTCCCCCTAAATAAGATTACCAACCTCATTCAGATCCAAAGTTAACCAAGAAATACGTACCCATTCTCCCCCTTTGTCATCAACAAAAAAGAATAAAAAGGTAATTTAAATGATTAACAATGGTGTATCATAAAAAAAAAGTTATCTGGTACCAGACGTTTGCCTTAGGAGAAAGATTAGAAGAACTCTTAGTAGGGCCTCTTTCTTATAAAAATGATGTATAAATCATTTTATAAGCTACAATAGTATATAGAATCATACATCCATCTTGCTCATTCCGTTGAACATGAGCATTTAACCAAAACAATTCTCATAGCGTCTGAAAAGATGTGTTCAAAATTCATGAAATTTTTTCATAATTCTAAAAAGAATAATCGAAACAATTTGTGAAGACTGTTTTTCCATCAATTCTTAGCCAAAACACATAATGCAATATTAGCAAATAAGTATAAAATGTTTGGACAAATTAGGAATCTGAATAAAAACATGATAAAATTAATGTCAGACACTTGGTTTGATGAACCAAAACTTGTTTGAGTAGAAACTGAAATAAGATTTATAGACATATTCTATTAGTTTATGAGACAAAAAGAACAACAGTAAGTCAAAATAATATTTTAAGCATCCCTCCCCTCTTTAAAAAAATGGGTTTGAACAAGAATTATAATTTTATCAGAACCTAAGATAGTCCAATTGCTAATTCATAGCGCATAGTAGAGAATTAACTTATTAATGTATGCTTCAAAAAAGCAATCAAGGAAGAAAATATCCAATAGACTCTATTCAAGCCTATAGACGTAACATGAAGAACTATCAGATGTAATACTGCAACCAAGATCTAAAGAATTCTCCAATATTTCATTCAGAGACTAAGCATTTATTCATCTATAAAAACCATATTAATAATTTTCTTAATGAAATCAAATTGAGATATGACCAAAGGTTTTGTAAATATATCAGCTCACTGATGTTCTAAATCAATGAACTGAATATCTATTATTCCCTTCTAACATAATCCCTTATAAAATGGTACTTGATTTCAATATGCTTAGTTCTTGAATGTTGAATTGGATTCTTTGTTAGACAAATATCAACAGTATTATGACAAAGAATAGGAATATTATTTCCAAAAATCAGATAATCTTCAAGTTGATATTTCATCCATAGTAGATGTGTGCAACAATTAACAGCTGGAATGTATTTTGCTTTTGCTGTAGACAACGAAACCGTTGCTTATCTTTTACTACCCCAAGAGATAAATTTTTCACCTATGAATTAGGAGGATCCACTAGTGGATTTCCTTTCAGTTATATCCTTTGCATAGCCAGCATCACATAATCCAATCAGTTTGTAGTCAATAGATTTCTTATATAGAAGTCAAAGATTCATTTTTCCTTTCAGATACCTAAAAATTCTCTTAACAACAGTTAAATGAGTCTCTCTAGGATCTGATTGTAACCTTGCACACAAACATACATTGAACAGAATATCAGGTCTAGAAGAAGTGAGATAGAGTAAATAACTGATCATACCTCAATATTTTGTTGAATCCACTTTTGAATTTCATTCTTCATTACTCAAATTTCAAGTAGGATGAATAGGAGTTGTCATGACTTTGCAATCATCAAGACTAAAAAATTTCAAAAGTTCTCTTGTATATTTTGACTGGTGAATGTAAATACCTTCAGGCTTTTGACTGATCTGAATCCCAATAAGTTAATTTAGCTCACCCATCATGCTTATCTCAAATTCATCCTGCATGGTCTTAGAGAATTACCGACAAAGAGATGCATTAATGGAACAAAAAATTATGTCATCAACATACATTTGAACGATCAAGATTTCTTGAAAAAATGTAGTGTCAACTTTGCCTTTAACAAACCCCTTTTCTAGAAGACAATTACTTTCATACTAGACTCTTAAAGCATGTTTAAGAGCATAAAGTGATTTCTTCAGCTTATAGACAAAGTCTGGATATTTTGGGTCAACAAATCCAGGTGGTTGTTAGACATACACTTCTTCAATAACCACTCCATTCAGAAAATCACTTTTCACATCCATTTGATATAGAGTAATGTCATGGTTGATGGCATAAGAAATAAGTAGTCTTATAGCTTCTAGCCTTGCTATTGGAGCAAAATTTTCAAAGAGGCATATTCCCTTTTGTTGACTGTAGACTTGAGCTACAAGTCTATCTTTGTTTCTAACGACTTCACCCGATTCGTTGAGTTTGTTTATGAAAAACTACTTAGTTCCAATGATGTTTTTATCTTATGTTCTTGGAACAAGATCCCACACATCATTCTGCTGAAAGTGATTTATATCATCTTGCATATCCAAAATCCAACCATTATCAGTTAAGGCATCATCAACAAAAGAAGGTTTTGTCATAGAAATAAGTCCAAGCATTGATTAATCATTTCTGAAAGCAGATATGGTCCTCAATGGCTCATCCTTATTACCAATGATTTACTTCTTTGGATGAGATGCTTTATGCTTAAAAGATCTCTTAGGATGAACTAAAGCTTCATTATAAACAATCACTAAATTAGTTGTAGGTTGAACAATTTGAGTTTCTTCAGTAGCCACATCATCTGGTATAACTTCTGAATTAGTGATAGGATCAGACACATCATCCATTATATCATTTTTTAGGAATACAAACAATAAGTTGTTCCTCTGATCCTGGATGCCTATAGAATTATCAAATTGGTCCAACGACTCTGACTTATCATGGTCAGGTCCTATGTCATCAAATTTAATATGCATATACTCTTCAACCACTTTGATTTACAAGTTGTACACTATGTATGCTTTAGAGTGATTAGAGTATCATAAAATGATACCCTTTTGAGCTTTAGCATCAATTTTTTTTAGGTAGACCTTGTTATTTAGAATGTAACAAGTATATCTGAACTGATGGAAGTAAGAAATACTAGGTCTTCTAACCTTGAATAACTCATATGATGTTTTATCCATAATTGGTCTAATATTGATCCGATTATGAATATAACATGCAGTATTAACAACTTCAGCCCAAAAGTGTTTAGGAAGTTTGTTTTTGTCAATCATCGTTCTTGCCATTTCCTGCAAAGATCTATTCTTTCTCTCAACAAATCCATTTTATGGTGGAGTTCTGGGAGAAAAGAACTCATGGGCAGTACCATGTATTTCACAAAAGAGCTTAAATGGTTCATTATCAAACTCACCTCCATGGTCACCTCTGACCTTTAGGATTTTTAACTCCATCTCTGATTGAACTTGAGTGCAAAGGATGTTGAGTACTTCATATGATTCTTCTTTGGATTTAAGGAACTTCACCCAAGTCCATCTGCTAAAATCATCAATAATGCCCATACCATATTTCTTCCCACTGATTGAAGTAGTCTGTAATAGGAACAAACGAATCAATGTAAAGCAATTCCAAGGGTCTAGAAGAAGAGATAATGTTATTTATTTTAAAAGAAGTTTTCATAATCTTCCCAATTTGACATGCTCCACAAAGAGAAACTGAGTGATAATCAATGTTTGGTAGCCCTTTAATAAGTTTTAACATGCAAAGTTTAGAGATTAATCTCTAGTTAGCATGACTTAACCTTTTGTGCCATATCCATTTTTCATCACTCATTGTCATCAGGAAAACGAACTTCTAATCAGTCAACTCAGAAAGATTGATTTTATAAACATTAATTTTCCTTTTCCCTTTAAATATTATGGTTTTTTCAAAATTAATAACATAACAGGAGTTCTTATTGAAGACAACTTCACAACCAACATCACATAATTGACTGATACTAATTATGTTTAAGACCATCTACTAGCCATACAACTTGTTGATGAGAGTCCAAGGGTTACATATGGTTTCGGTTCCTATGATTATTCTCGTTTGGCCTCCTCCAAAACCCACATTTCCTACCTCTTTCAAATTCAGGTTTTCGAACATGCCTTTCTCCGGTCATATGTTGTGAGCAGCCACTGCCCAAGAACCATGACTGGCTTTCCATCCTCTCCTTTTGGCATATCCGTAACAAAGAAAATTTGAGATTTAGATACCCATATGCATACGGGTCCTTTCTGGTTAGCTTTAATTGGTTTTCTCCTATTATGTCCTTTTGCCTTTTTAGTTTCACTCCCAATAGGTTGTATCCAATTGGACTTATCCTTGATTTCAGAATTTATCTTAGCCATTAAATATTAAACACGTGATATCGATATATTAGGTTCTTATATAGAAATAACTTTCAGTTTTTGATCAATATGCTCAGTTAAATTCTTACCATTTGGAGTACTAGCTGCAGGAACAAAATAGTTTCTCAACATTGTTTGAGAAATACTGGAAGCACAAGAGTTTTGAGGTAATATGAATGATTAATTAGGATTATAGCATCCTTCATTATATCTTAAACCTTCTTTATCAGTTTTTCCAACTCCATAAATCATAGAAGCAAGTTTGGTGTGATCAATTCCAGATTTGATGAATTTGTGAAAAGCTTGGTCATGCTTACCAAGAGATGAACATACATTTTGAGATGTACTTAATTCTTATTTCAGAAGAGAATGATCTCTTTTCAATATTTTAATATGACCAACTTGATCCTTGCAAAGATTTAAGAGATTGTTAGCATAAGAAATAAAGTTTGAGTAAAGATATATCTCTTCATCATTTTCTGACTTATACAAGAGTCCTTCATCTGATGAATGTGCCATTAATGGGAGATTAACATCACCTCCTTCTTCTTCATCCAGTTCCTCCCAAATTGCCATAAAGTTCTTCTTGAACCTGTTTCTGAACTTGTCTTCTGATAACTTTCTTATGGCTTTCTTTTAGAAGATCGGGACAGTCATTTCTGAAGTGACCAAGCTTGTTACAATTGTAACATATTATGTCATCTTATCTGAAGTTTGACCTTCTACTTCCCTTAGGAATTTTTTTGCTTCTTCTGGCCATTTTCTAAGAATCCTATTCTACATTTATACACTTACTATACTCAGATTATGCACAATAATTTTCTTAGAAATCATGTTGCAACAAAATAATATTAATTTTTAACATGTGGACATTAAAAATAAACTTACTGATATTTTTAAAAAATAATTGTCCGTAGAGATTTTTCACAAAATCCGCTAGGAATAGGAATCCTTGATTCATCTTGCAAGGGTATATTTCATTTGATATTTCTCTTACTATATATTTTATTGTGATGTAACAATTTTTTATGTAGAAAGTTACTTTTTCTTATCAAGTTTACTGTATATCTCTCTAAACTTTATCATTTAGTTGTTTAATTCTTTATTTGATATATATATATATATATATATATATATATATATATATATATATATATATATATATATATATATATATATATATATATATATATATATATATATATATATATATATATATATATATATATATATATATATATATATAAAATACATTTTTGTTTATGTTGACATCATATTTTATATGTTGATATTATTTATCCTTTTTGGTGTACATATTTTTCTAGCTATTTTAGTTTTCTTTCTCTATATTATTTGTGATATGCTCTTCAGTTTTCTAGTTTCTTTTTCTTTTTTTCCTTTTTTCCTTAGATTTTTCTCTCTTTTTATAAAATATATATTATCTAAATGTTGTACGTTAAATAAAATTTAATGCAAGACATTGTCACATTATATTTCAGCAAAGTTATTTTCCATATGCAAGAATATAATATTATATAATATAAATAAATGGGCATTTGCTCAAACTATATTTATATCATACAGTATAAACTTATAAGATTTGATTAGTGTAATTAACTAAAAAGAAATATTTAATTTGTCTTGCTTGACAATTTTGGTACTTGAACAAGTAATGCATGCCATCAATATTGACAAATTTAACCTAAGAGTGTGCATGCAAACAATTAATACTCGCACCTGTGTGAAAAGATGACTATACTCACCTAGTTAAATTGAAGTTTCTTAGCAGTTTCCTGCATTAAAAGCTTAATCATATTATAAATTTGAAATTAGGTAGAATTCTTCTAACTTATACTTGGAACTTCGAGAGAATTTTTGTTTGCTAGTTTAAAGTTATCCGTTGAAAATATGCATTTGTTCTTGTCTTTATATTCCATCATATTATATTATGTCTCCTTTGAGAATTACTTTGATTTTTCTATTACAAAAGTTTACACTCAAATTTTAAATGAAACCTACTTAATCATTTTAAATATATTTATTTATTTGAAATTCACTTAGTTTGTTAATACACCTACCCCGTCTATTTTTGTAGAGACATATTGTCATAGATTATTAATAGTAAAGAAAATATATTAAATAGGAAGTGCAAAATTGTCATAAGAAGAAAAAAGAAAAGAAGGAAAAAATGAAATAAAATATGTAACTAATTCAGAAAGAAACTGTTTTCTCAGCATATCATTTTTGACAAATCAAATAAAACAAAAAAATATGTAATTATCAAACAACTCATCGTTACATGTGGTCTTAATTAGTACACTGGCTCAAAATAGAACCCTAAATAATAGATATTACTTTTTTTTAAAAATCTTTTTTGACTCACTCTGCATGGAAATATCATGTAAAGGGTCAATGAATATTAATTAGTTTCATTGGTAGAAAAAGGAGCTGGTAACCAAACTTTCCCACCAATAAATTTTCCAAATTAAGAAAGGTGATGGACCTTTTATAATAATTTGAATACAATAAATCCTGCTACAAGAAAAGGAGGATTCTATTTGACCTACTCAAGACAATGTTGAAATTTGTAGGATCATTAATGACATTTAGATTATAATGGTATGGCAGAAACAGGCAAGCGTGCATAACATGTACACTTTTTTTCACTAGACATAGTTGATTATTCCTACGTGAGTTTTACTGACCGTCCAAATCAATATGACGGTAGAATGTGATTTACGTCTAACTTAATACTTTCAGTTATCAATTGTATCTCATATTTAAGAGGGAAGATATGTTATTTCTCAAATATTCAAATTCATTTTTATTTACTCATTGTTTTTCACTCTTTTACTAATTTGAGCGTTAGAATGTTAATCATGTAAGTCAGTTTCTGTCACCACATCGAAAGTATAGGACTACCGTAGAAAGCTTTGCTTCCTCGTTTACTAATCAGTTAAGGTTCCACTTCGGGACATTAACACCGTATGTGGGAAACAAAATTTTACTCTCGTATATTTCCACGTTTAGATCTCCTCTATTATACTTCCAAATCTCTTCGATAAGATGTTCAGATCTCCTCCGATTAAAAGTCCAGATCTCCATTTTCGAATCACTTTCTTCGAAACTCAACTTCCTTTACATCAGATCCTTTGTCAGATCCATAAATTATGATAGTATCTAAAGTCGCCCGCTCCAGTATTTAACGACAGGTAGCCGCCATTGTTGCCAAGGCTTTCAAAGATCCACTTTATCTTTCTCAAATAGTGGGATATCCAATCTTGGTAACAACTTCATCCAATCATTCACAATAAGATGCAGTTCAACTTAGAGCATACTAGGAGTATTATGAACTCTTTTGTTCCTCGGATCTGAATAATAATTTCATCAATGCAAGCCTTCGCATAGACCTCCACCACTACCTGCGATTCTAAGACAATAAGTGCTCCTCGAACTTCAGTTATTACATGTTAAGTTCAGGATGCAGGGAGCCATTTTTATGGTGAATAATGTCGACAACATGGTACAACTTCATAATTGAAAATTCCTAGCTGAAAGGTTGTTTAGAATCGAAGAGAGCTTACAACATGTTAATCCGAAGAACAGTGTTGCACAACAACCATCATCTCGAAGGAATTTAGCCACCAACACTAAGTTGGCCTCCATCAAAGTTGCTCTGCCACAAATACAAGATCCAAGGCTACCAAGACACCACCATCACCACCAAAGACATTGTACTCCTTGCCCTAGTCGTGAAGGGAGAATGGTAGTTACTTACTCCCCCAGAGGTTCATCACCCTCGAATAATGGAGAAATATGAAGAAGATGTTCCATCCTCATAGAAGAAAAATATCATATTTATGCCCGCGTCCTTGATAGGAGAATCCTAAGGTAATAAGACACACATCAAACATATTTTGTAACAAGACTAGAAGAAAATTTGTTGAAGAAGAAGAAACAAAAAAGGTAAAAAAAAAGAAAGATGAAAACTAACGAAAAGGACTTGAACACGAATAAGGCAAGATTAACCTATAAGAATGACAACCTATAAGAATGACAGTGGCGAGAGAAGTAGTGGTGGCGGGCAGTCATAGCAACAGGTTTGAGAGATCAAGTTTTTGTGGCTCATGGTTTCTATTTTTATGTTTGGATTTTTATTTTGATTGGATGTTTTTCTCAAGGGGAGGAAGTGTATATAAAGATGGATATGAGTTGGACCGATATAACATTTAGGTTAATAATGGGTTAAATAAAATATTAAGTAGGTATTTGTAGTTATCAGTTTGATTCATTGGTTTAGAGGTTCCTAAAAATCAAAATCGAGAACTGAACCAAAGTACCTCGTTTTTATTGGTTTGATTCGGTTTTTGAACAGAACAAAAAACAATAAGTTTTTTTGGTTTTGTTTGGTTTGGATTGTCGGTTTAATTGTTTTTTTCTAATCCGCTTAGACCCATACATATACAAATGCATCATAGGAAATCCCTTTGTAGCAACCTTGGATGCAATATCATCCCTATTCCATCTCAATTTGAAATACTACAACATCCACAATGAGTCGGTGATGATAAACACTGACATCTCTGAAGCAAGACTATAAGGAATGTGAAGGCAAAGTTATGGAGACTAATGTAGCTTCCCTGGTCAGGTAACCGCGAGATATGGCTATTCGACCCTTATAGGTAAGGCGAGTTATCCTGGGTTAATATCTGTAGGTAGTCAACCATGTGAAGATAACAATCACATATCTCGTGGTTATAAGTAGTGGTTGTGCCACTTAGTTAATTTCAATTGATTACTTATGTAAAACCATTAACACATTGTTATAATAAATAATGATGTTCCATCAAGGAAGAAATAATTTTCCATTAAACTATCTCTTTTACTTGTGATATTGAAAGGTAACAATGAGTCTAGAGTACAACCAAAGATATCAAAGCCATGTCACAAAGACTTAGAGGTGCTATCAACTGGTGTACCAAAAGTAGAAACTCCCCCAATATATAGGGTATTTGAAATACTCACCAGAAGAGAGGTAGATCGAAGATCCATTTTTATCTTTCACATTGATTCTTTGCTCTTCATCATATAAGCATAACCAACAAGGGTGACCTCAAAGAAATGCCAGTTCAAAGAAAAAATCGATTAAAAAATGAGATTTCCATGTCACTTACCAAAGATAACTTTCCTCTCCTTCTCGCTTCCAACATCTACCAACCAACGAGTCTAGATGAACATTTTAAATTGTTTCCTTGATGTCGTTTCAGATGGAACAATACCGCCAACATAACCAATATCATTATAGAATACCGCAAATCATCTCTTTAAGTATAACTCTTATTTGGACATGTCTTTCTTCTTGTAAATATAAGATCTGATCATAGTAAAAAAATGCTCTGACACTAGAACTTACAAAATAAATACGTACACGCAAGTTGATACCCAAGTTCTAGTTTAAATATATTTGTGTGAGCCTCTTTATTAACAGGGGTAACCAGAAAGAAGTGATCCTTGAAATGTTTCACACTGTTAGAATAGGTCTCAAAGAATTTGAAATTTTGCCTCAAAGAAGTCAAACCTAACGGTTGGCTTACCCTCTTGTACTCATGACAATATCGAAAAACCTTGACAATCAACTAACTCACTAGATGCGACTGCAAATAGCCGATCATCAAGTGGTCAATAACATTAATATCAAATTCCTTAAAAGGAAGATGGAAGCCTATGAGAGAAAATAAGCACTCGTGGAAAAGGATAACACACCCATCATATTGGTTGCATACCCACTTATTTCCATCTGGTGGAAACACTCCCTAATCAGAAGAAGAACCCACATCTATAGTCTAAACCACCGTCACGGGAGAAAGAAAAAATGGAACTTCCAATATTTTCCAGCCCACCTAGACGCTTAAAATATATTTCTTTGCCTTTCTAGTAATAGTTGAAGCAATTTCCATCATTAGAAGTGCTACAAAGAAGATCATGGTACAAACAAAATATGATAAGCAAGCAAGTTAATACACAATGCTCATATCAGAAAGTACCACCAACATAAGAAATTTCTTGAAAAAAGAAACAAAGGGGTCAAAATCCCTCAAAAAAAGAGCTAGATGTAAACGTCATATTTATCTTGGAAAAATTGATTGACCGATCATGCGTGGCAAGTGCCAACGAAAAAAATCATGTATGAACTTGACCAAAGCTAGAACAAGGAAACTCACACGAAAGAATGATAAGAAAAGGAGAAAGGAATTCTTTTTCAAGTCGCTAATGGCAAGAAATGGGCTAAATAATGCTTTAAAGACCACTTATAAGTGTCTCATCCATTAAAGATCGTTTAATCCATTGCACACCACCAACTGTTTGAATTCATCGAAAATTATTCAAGTACTAAAGTGTCGTAAGGAAGTGGAAACATCATCGTCAACTAGCATGTGGACACACGTCACTCGTTCCCATAAAAACATTACCTACTATGAGGACATTAGATGTGCATATTCTCAATGATGGTAATGTCTCGTCAAAGACTTTTATTTCTCCAAACCCAACATCCGGGTTGGAGCATGTATGACAAATCGTCGTCCTGCAAAGCAAAGACAATGACTTGATCGGTAATTGTTTTAGGTCATTCACAAGCCCCAAGATGAAAGATCCAATGATACATTCGAAACGATCAAGCGCATAGAACATGTACACCTTTTATTCCCTAGAGAAAGTTGATTCTATCGACAAAAGCTTTATTGACCGTCCAAATCAATTTGACGGTTGGCCGGGATCCACGCCTCACTTTATGCTTTCAATTGCCAATCAATCCTCTTATTTAAAAGAAAATATGTGTCACTTATCAGGTATTCAAATACATTCTCACTCACACATCGCTTTTCACTCTTTTACTAACTTGAGCGTTAAAATATTAAGATTGCAGATCAACCTTTATTTACCACATCGAAAGTTAAAAACCACCACAACAAACTTTATTTTTCTGTTTACCGATCAGTTCTGGTCTCACAATTTAATTAATAGGTCATTTGCTTAATGTTAAAATAAAAACAAATTACCATATAAAGTAACTTAGATTTTTTTTAATTGTTATTTGAAATAAAAGTGTATTTTTTATGAGGTTTGAAATAGATTCGTATTCGTTTATAATAATGAAAATAAATGTTTCAATATTATTGTTTACTAAATTTTGACACCTTATATAATAACTTTGTTGTCCTTACATAGAATCTACCTAGATATATGAATAAAGAATAGTATGTTTTTGAATAACATTTATGTTTCACAAACCATGTGTCAAACCATGATAAAATGTTAGTATAATTGTTTTTTATTACTTTCAAGAAAGAAAAGGGTAAAAATCCAAATCGATAATACAAATGGCAAACAAAAAGGAATAAAATGTGCCGGCGCTTTTTATTTGTCTTGGTTTTGATTATTGTCTTTGAGCAATTTGGTTTTACCTTTCTCAAAATTACCTGCATATTTTTATGCCTAAGTGTGGCAATCAATGTATAGGGATGCTGCCTACTTAAGCATTAGGAGTTTAAAAAATGATTTTAGAAAGAAAGAATATATATATATATATATATATATATATATATATATATATATATATATATATATATATATATATATATATATATATATATATATATATATATATATATATATATTAAATGAGAGAGATTTTATTATGAGAGGTGAGAGGAACAAATATCAACCATTAGATCAATCACATAATTAAGATTAAATTATTTATTAAATAATTAATGATATGATTGATCTAATGATTGATATTTGTTTCTCTCACCTCTTATAATAAAACTCATCTCACTTGATATACTTTTGGCCTACTAGTCTTATTAAAAAAGTTGAACAATGGATACGAAATTTTATTTGGAGCGGTGACATTTCCAAACGTAAGCTTGTCACGGTGTTTTGGAATAACCTTAGTAAACCTCTTAAAGAAGGTGGACTTGGCATTATAAATTTATCTACACTTAACTGTCTTCACTCCCATGAAGAATGGGTTGTTCTTATCAGACACAGAGCAATCAGACAACGAAACAACATTAAACATCACATTTACTCTTCCATTTGGAGTAGCTTCAAGCAAAATATTCAAACTATTTCTTACAACTCCTCTCGGCTTTTGGGTGATGGTTCTAGTATCAGTTTCTGGTTGGATAGTTGGTGTGGAGCCCCGTTTATTGACACCCTTCAGCCTTATGCCTTTCCTAGTGACACTAGTGTTAAAGTGCATGATTTTATTGTTAATGGTAAGTGGGAGTTTTCTCTGATATGGTCTCAACAATTCCCTCATATTTTGTCTTCCATAAATAATTGTCAAATTCCTCTGGACCATAAAACTGATGAGTAAGTCTGGAAGCACTCTCCCTCTAGAGCTCGTTCTCTAAAGGAGGCATACTCTTTCTTCTGCCCTGTTGATTCAGTTGTTTACTGGCATAACAAGGTCTTGAACATTTCTTTTCCTCCTTCAAAGTCCTTTCTTGTTTGGAGACTTTTACATAACCGCATCCCTTGTGATGAGTATCTTAAAACGTGTGGCTGCAATGGGACTTCCATGTGTAATCTTTGCTCGTTGTAGGAGGATTCCTCTTCCCATATTTTTTTCCATTGTTCTTTTGCCTCTGAGCTTTGGATTTGGTTCTTCGAGATTATTAACACAACATTTCGCCCTCAGTCAGTATGGGAGATTTGGGACTGTTTGGATCAGTCCTAGAGCCCGCAATGCTTGATTGTCCTCAAGGCCACTATTATCAACATTATCAATGTTGTTTGGTTCCATCGCAATCATGCTCGCTTCAATAATGTCAAATCTAGTATCTTGGTTGCTAAAAAGGTGGATTTTAGCCAACTCAAACATTACCGGAAATCACACTAATCTGGTCTTCAATCCAACCATCAAGGATTTTATTCTTCTCAAGGTTTTCAACGTCAAAGTTCACACTCCTAAAGGAACTCAAACTAAAGAGCTTTTTTTGAACCCTCCTCTAGGCTCGTGGATTAAATGTAATACTGACGGTGCTGTTGTTGGTTGTCCCGGTGTCTCCGCTTGTACTGGTGTTTTCAGGGACTGCTCCAGCTCTTTCTTTTGAGGTTTTACGTTTAACTTATGGATTGAGAATGCTTTTCATGTTGAGCTTAGTGGTGTCATGCAGACCATTGAGATTGCGGTGGATAGAGGGTGGAATCATGTTTGGATTGAAACTGGTTTTATGCTCGTTATTGTCGCCTATTCTTCTCCGTCCAAAGTGCCTTGGAAATTAAGAAACCGTTGGAACAACTGTTTGGTTCTTGCTAGAAACATCGAGTTCACCATCTCTCATGCTTTTAGGGAATGTAACACGGTGGCTGATAAACTTGCTAATTTTGGTCTCTCTATCTCGGGATTCACTTGGTTTAACACTATTCCAAATTGTTGTATTAGTGTGTTTAATCATGATAGGTTGGACCTCCCCGTGTATAGTTTTTTTTTATGTTTGATAGGTTTGGTCCTGCCCCCCATTTTTGTTCACCTTCCCAATTTTATAATATCATTTTTTATAAATAAAAAGTATGCTTATATATATATATATATATATATATATATATATATATATATATATATATATATATATATATATATATATATATATATATACACACACACACACACACAAAAGAGCAACGAGACAAGAGAATCAAGAATACACATAAATAGAAAGAGGTATGATACAAGAGATGCTAAATCAAATCAATCTGACAACAAAGTAATTAAAATGATCAACCAACAAAAAAAATACAAAAAACACTACTCAATAGAAGTGTATCAAAATATTCAAAAGTCAACATAGAGACGAGCATCAGTTCAAATGAAAAATAGGTTAGATCTCAGTCAATAAAAAATCATCATCGACAGAAATAAACAAACACTCAAGATAACATCAAGAACACTCCAAAAAAAGACATAGTCAAAGACTCTAAAATTGCTATTGATTTAGACAGAAGATATAAATTTTGAGATAAACAGAGAAAACACATGACCTAGTCACATACCTCCTTCACCGAAGTATATATACCCATAAAAAGAGTGACAATCTTGGAAATACCACCTATAATCCTAGAAACCTCACTCAACAAAAGGAAAAGAAAAACTCAAAAAATAATGAAAGGTTCTTATAGAGGACTAAAAGTTATTATGACCATATTAAAATCCTATAACACAAAGAAGGAATCATTTGACATGTGATAAACAAGTGGGAAACCTACTGAAGATAACCACTACACAAAGTATACAATACCCCCTCTAGATGAAAAAAATGACTATTCTCTTAAAATGGTTTACCATGTTGGACATGTGAATTCGCACACAAGAAGGGGGTTGATTGTGTGTTTCAGAAAAACATGGTTTTTAAAATATAAAAAATTGAAATCAGAGTTGGAAAATATTTTAGAAAATGTTTAGAGTTATGCAGTGAAAAATAAAATTTTCAGATGATAAAATGCAGAAATATAAAAAGTTAAGAGAAAAGAGAAGACAATAAGAGTTATAATGGTACTGTCAAAAAAGAAAAAAAAAACCTTACTCCTCTCGCCAAGAATTGTTCTTGAGAGTATATAATAAACATATAATTTTTGGTTGAACTATCAAACCCCCTTATACAAAAAAAATGAAGTTTGTGGATAAATTTCAACTAAGCAGCAAACTCTGGTGAAAAGTGGCGAGTCTTCCTTCCAAAGGATGGATTGAAGTGGTTAGTCTCCTTTCCAATTCCACAAGAAACTTAGAATGGTTGGTCTTCAAGATTCAAACAAACCTTGGGAGCTTTTAACACCGCAAGGAGCTCTCGAATTTACACTTGGTTATATCAGGGATAACCAGGAAATTGTGAGATTTTACCACCAGGTTGAGCTTTAACCAAAACTTGGTTTTATTGCAAGCTAACCAAGAACCTATGATATTTTACCATCAGACTGGTCTCGAACCTTGAAAACGTTTTAACGGGCTGAACTACCAAACCTAAACCGAGACTTTATCACCTCAATCCCCAAACCAAAGTTTTTCACGGGTTTAACTTCAAATCTAAATAAAAAAAATCCCTAAATGTATAAAGGGTTCAACCAAGGTAAAACAAAATTTCTTTAGTGAACATACAAAATTACCCTTCCAGATATGCAACTTCCCCACTTGCAAAACAACTTTCTCGAAAAACATTATGCATAAACTTTTAGTGAGAGAAAGCAAATAATTTTTTTAGAGAGAGGGTGATAAGTGAGAAATGAAACCACGTTTCTGGATGTGAAAATATGTGGGAAGGGGGCTCTATTTATAGGTTATAGGTTGGCTCGAAAATGGAAAACGTTTTATGGCCAATAATGACGAGCCAATTGATTGTCACAAAGCTCCAATCGATTGGTTAGGCCTATGTTAATCGATTAACAAGTTATAAAAGGAAAGGAAATATATTTAGCCATTTTACTTCATTAAGATGTTGTCATAATCACTTAGGGAACATTTTTGAACTGAACCAAACGATTGGGTTAAGGTGTCAATCGATTGGCAAAGACAAAAATTTCCCTAGAGCTTTTCTAACAGCTCTCAACTCATTTGAAAAAAAATTCTTGAGCAAAATAAGTTTGAAATCTTGTGTGTGTGACTAGCCAACACTTTTACTAGAAATCCCTTATGCTCATACACTATATTAACTTATACGTGTCAAGATAAACTTTCATATACTTCAAGACATGCCAAATGCTTCACTCTTATAAACACTAGTTTGAGTTTACTTTGAGATGAGGTTTGAGTTATATTCCATTTAGTTTCCATCATAAGGAGAGTCAAGTCCATCAAACCCTAAGAATTTGATTTGCATCTTAAATGCTTTAACCACTTTATACTTGACTTTAGTTATTGTCATCAAAGACTGATTGTCATCATTAAACACTAGTTGTCATAATAAAAAATAGTTGTCCTAATTAAAGGCATATTTATTTAGAAGTAACCTGCAAAATAAGGTTCCACATACCCTAGTGAGATTTTATTCTGTGAGAGTTTCCATGAGAACATAACCACTTTAAAATGAGCCCAACTTCCAATGATGAGAGAAAGATTCAAGTCAAATATGCTTGGGGATATATGGGAGGTCCACCTCTAGAATGCATTGTAAGTAAATACAACCAAAAAACATCATCTCTAGCATGAATCCACCAATAATAAGGAAAGATTGTTGACAATGTCTTAGTCACAGACAAAAAAAAATATCTTTCACCGAAGATCTCAACCAATTTCATCATCTACAAAAACTCCTGTATCCACAAAACACGACCAGAGTAAATAAAAATATTAAAAAGTCTATAGAATCTAACACTAAGGGGTATTACCAACCCACATATCACCACATAAAGAAGTGAGAAAACCATTGTCCACTTCCACAGACTAGTCTAAAGGATTGTTAAGCTTAGATCATAAGAAAGACACATATTTCCACTATAATGAAGAAACCAAAAAAGACGAGGATCTTCCCTAGGGAGAAGTAAACAACTCAGTTCCCACATCTATCAAATATGATAATGTCCCAAAGCCTAATCCCACCATAGATCAACCTCCACCACCATCTTAAAAATAGTATGCGATGCTACAAAAATCGGTGAACCTTATTAATGAAATTGATTTATCTTTTTTTTTTTTTCCAATAGTTTCAGTAATTTGAATTGAATGTGATTTTCTTTAATAAAAAGGTACATAAAGATGAAGTTGATATGACTTTGTAATAATTTATCGTAGTTCAAAATAATGAGAGTTATTGAGAATTATAAAGAAGTATTTTATTGAAGAATTCAATTATTATTCAACAATTTTTTATTTTTAGGGATGAGATGAATTCGACATGATCCTTAGATTTACGTAAGGTTTTCCAAGAATCGTATGACATGAAAATCTCATTCGGCTCTATAATAGAGATGGGAACAACAACAACTAATTCCGAACTCCATTTGCAACCTTTACCGATAGTTGCATTACCCTCGCGAACAAGACCATATCCTTATCCCGAGCTTATATTTCCAGAGTTACTCGATTCGTTAGAGCACCTGGTACATTTCCCCAAGGGTGTCCTTAAGTTGAGCAAACTCTTAAGCTTTTGTGATATCCACAACAGGTGTTATAATATATTTATGTTATAACATTGATTGATTAGTTTGTGGCATGTGTTATCATAATATTAATTAGGAAGCATGGGAGGCTATTTTGCTACTTGTAGTTGTATCCACCATGAATGATTTGGTAACCATAATCAATTGTTTATTATTTCATGATTTTCAATTAGTATATGGTGCCATAGGAATCAATTGAATGTTAGTTAGCGGTTAGAATACTCAACCGTCTCTAAATAAATATATGAGAGATATAAGAGCATGAAAGTGGAATGGCACTATTGATGTACTGGTTTCAAAATCATATAATTGTATGTCTTAGGCATGTTATGAAGCCATGATTTAAATGGTGATAGACATAGCATGATACTAGCAATTATGATTATTAATCCATTCATTAACGAAAAGGTAAGCCATGATTTCTTCTTGCCAAAATAAACATATGTTTAGATTGGACCCGATATCATGCACATTCTTTTCAGAGTTCAATGAAATTTATTTAATTGAAATCAAACTATTTTAATTTAAAATTCAAAAAATAAATTTAAAATGCTATAGCTTATTAATTAAAATAAATGATTAAGATATTTATATAGTGAAATATTTTACGCTTCAAGTGTTTTGAACAGTGTTTTAAAAACTGAACCGATCATCAAACCGGTGATGGTACTAGATCACTGGTTTATTGGTTAAATAATTGGGTCACTTGTCGAACCGCAAAACCAAACCGAATTAAATCGGATAACTCGGTTAAATATATCAGTCTTTATAAGAAAACTATATAGGTATAAAACTGGTCGAACCTGATGATTCAGTCTCTACAAAATATAAATAACACTTAAATTTTTTTAAAATATCATATTATAAATTCACAAATTCATAATCTAAATTCAAATTTTAAATAAAGATATCTCATATGACAATTGTTAGTATAAATACAAAGTCAAATTGCAAACAAAGTCAAATTACAATATAATTTAATTAAATAGTTTGTAGTTTATAACAAAATAACTCAAATGTGTATCAAATTTAGTTTAAAGGAGGGAAAATTGTTTCAATGTTGGGATCTACTTCTTTAATATTAAAATAATTTACAGTAAAATCAACTACATCCGTAACAATTTCCTCGTCAATGATATCATTACTATATTTTATTTTTAATTTTTAATTTTTTTTATTTCATTTTATATTTATATTTTATTTTTAATCTTTATTTCATTTATTTCATTTTTTATTTTAATTTTTTAATTAAAATAATATATTTTTTTAAAAATAAATTGCAATTAAACCACCAGTTTTTCCGATTTTCCCGATTTACACCAGTTTTTACCGGTTCACACCGGTTCAATGACATAATCGATCCAACGTTCAAACCAGACCAATTACCTTGTCGATTCCCGGTTCGATCGATCTGACCAGCCGGTCCAGTCCAGTTTTTAAAACACTGGTTTGAAAGTTTACAATCATATCTGTAGAGAGCTTCTCTTATCAATAATTAATTTGACACCTCCCATTTGAATTTGACACCTCCCATTTTATATGAATATACAATATTGTCCTTGTAAATTTTTTTCACTCATTTTCAAAATTAACAATTACCACGCGCGAGTTTCATTTATCTGGGACGATACTAGAAATTTTGATTCTTTTATCAGAAATTTCAAAATCAATATGTTATTTTACCGCAAATGTCTAAATTTCTTGAATTTTGTACCGGAAATTTCATGATTTCCGATACAAAATCATCTAGAAATTCCCAAAAATTTCATAACTTTTTATAGTTATTAAAACTTTACTTTCTATCAAAATTTATGAATTTCTGGTAGTTTTAAAAACTTTGTTTTTTTACCAGAAATTGCAGAAATTTCGGTAGTCATAAAAACTGTTTTTTATCGAAAATTTCAGAATTTTCGGTAGTTAATAATTTTTTTCTTCTTTTGCAGTGAGATACATAGGCAGAGACGACACTATTGCAGGAATATCGATAAATATAGTGATATACTAGGCTAGGGTTGTTGAGTCTGAATCTTGCTAGATACGAGCAGGAAGAATAGTTCCAACCAATTCACGTCGGAAATGGTTGGCTGAGCAGGATCAGTTTTGCGCACCTCATAACATTCAACACCGTCCGGCATGATTAGTTAAGTAACCCGAAGATGATGTGGCATATGAGGTAGTCTAGCCATATGTTATTTTTGCATATAAGGTGGTTGTTGAGGAGGTTGCTGATGAGGTGGTTCCTGAGGAGATTGTTGATGAGGTGGTTGCTGATGAGGTGGTCCAACCGGATGATGTTTTTGTTGATCTGGTCCCATTTGTTATTGCTAACACATAGTTTATGACTCATTCGATCAAGGCCACTATGCACACTGATGGAGGATTCTCTGGAGGACCCATTGACCGGTCGGTTCTTACTAAGTATGTTGACCATGTGGCGTATCAACTATGGAAGAGAGAGGTATATGTCTTTTATGTTTGACTTTAATTTGTTTATTATTGTGTCATAAAAGCTCATTGCTAATTTTTAAAAATTTATTTGTTATAGGACTGTATCCCATTGAAGGTGACATCGCACTGGTCGAAGCTGAAGGACTTCCCGAAGATTCTGATGTCTGAAGAGGTCAGATGGATTGTACGTGAGTTCGAGCTCCTTGATTTTTCCCACTGCTCCCTCACCATGCTTCACACTTCACAACTTATTGCATTTGTTGAGATATGGAAAAAGGAGATATCTTCATTTCATCTTCGGTTTGGGGAGATGAGTATCACTCTGGATGATGTCCCCTCATTGTTCCATCTCCCCTAACGAGGACAGATTTTAGACGACTCTTGTTTTTAACCAGTCGCTTGCATGTATGACTGTTGAGTTTCCGAGGAGGTTGTGTGTAAGGAGTTTTCCTTCAACATGGGTGCTCACCTTCGAATTTCTTGGCTTCGAAAGAGGTACGACAAGCTTGTTGCGGCTGAGAGTTATAAGGTTGTTGCTAGGGTGTACATGCTATATCTAGTAACATGTACTCACTTTGTGGACAAGTCAGGTGTTATATCGATGCCTAATATGTGTGTTTGTTCAATAGCCTCAACATTAACAGTTGGGCTTGAGGGTGTGTTGTGTTGACCATTTTATATAAAACATTTGGAGTGGTGAGAATATTTGAGACTAGACAACTTTCTGGTTATTTGAGTATGTTACACGTATACTTGAAATTACTATCAGTTGTTGATTTCTAATTTAATTGTTATGAATAACATGTATTATTTGTTGTGTCTGTGTTTTGATATCAGTGTTGGATATACTAACACTTCCCCACCATTTATGATAGGATGGTGCATCATTCCCATGTGGGGTCCCCACAAGCGAGAAAATGGAAGGTCATGCAGTCACATCTCGGTGGTATTGTTGAACACATGAAGAGGCTTGATGCACTGACTATAGATGATGTCATGTGGACACCATACACTGATCATAGAGTTCGTCGTTAGTTTGATGAGTCTTCATTATATTCATGTTATATGCGGTGGGAGACCATGGTTGCTAGACACTTTCTTGAGAGGTGTTTGCGTCAATATGATTATGTTCAGAATATCCCACGATTAGTTATGGATATACCATCTACGAGCATTGATTGTCGATTTTAGAGTAACATCATTAGCTCTTGTCGTGCCATAGAGATCAAGTAGTTAGGGTTCAACATCCTTCGTAGTGTGAGGATGGTTACTTAGAGTGGTACATCACTGTATCACACTCTCACATCATCCTACTTGTTGAGTAAACAAGTGATGCATGGCATGTTTGATGTTGGGGTACCTGTCGATGATGTGTCGCCGTTGTCGTATCCTACAGCTAATGTCGATGACCAACAATGCCTAACATGATTGTAGTTATTATGGATAACATCATGGGGTTAGTAAACCTAGATGGTGAGGTTTATACTGGATTATCTCAGGCTGCACACATAGCCCATGGAGGGCCTATTTAGACATAAAAGCCTTTTGCCTTATATGATTGATGAGAGAATTAGGTGTTGTGAAAGGTGGAGTTCGGTTGTATTGTGATAGTTAAAGTATCATTTATTTGGTTAGCAATCAAGTGTATCATGCCAAGACCAATCATATTGATGTGAGGTTTCACAAGATCAGAGGGTTACTTGCATCTGGACAAATATTACTTGAAATTTATAATACTTCAGAGAATGCAAATGATATGTTGGCCAAACTAGTTATCAATGACAAGTTTAAGCATTGCTTGGACTAGTTACATTTTTCTCGGTGTTAAACAAGAGGTGTGCCTCCATAGTTTCTAGGATGAATAGATGCAAGAAGACTTCATATGAGTTTGATATTTGTCATGGTGGAGATTGTTGAGTATGAGTTATATTGAAATAAATACGGGATATGTTGAGAGTAGTGTATCTCATATTATTGAGATAATTATAGGTAGATATAATTATTTGTTAAGAGAAACTAGGAATTATGGATTTAGATAAACTAAAATCATGTATTATATATATATATATATATATATATATATATATATATATATATATATATATATATATATATATATATATATATATATATATATATATATATATATATATATATATATATATATATATATGACTTGTAACACTATAATTCAATCAACTTATAAGACATAAACAAAGAAAACTATAACTACTTTATAGTTGCATAGATAAGCATCATTGACCAAAATACGTTAATAAAAATCGATCATATCAATTATCTTTGACTTTCATTTATCTTTAATCTTCTATACTATTTGGTGTTCTAATAGATCCCTAACACTATTATTCGTAATATAAAATACAAATCACTTATTTGTAATCATCCAATAAGTCCTTACAAGAAAAGTTATTATAAAAAAAAATATTAAAATAATACTAATAACATTATATGTTATCAATGAAATTCGAACTCCATATTAATTTTATAAATTAATTTTCTTCAAAATAAAATTTATGGATTGTGACTGAAAACACGCTAAATCTTTAGAAAGTGTATAATATCCAAACATTAATAAATGAGGGAAAACATTTTTGTCAAAAAGGAAAAAGGAAGGAGAACATTACTAACCATACCTTGTCACCTTTTTCTTATGATCTGGTTGGCAATTTGGAGTGCAAAATTCCAACACAAGTAATAAAATTGAATAAGTTTGAACCCTTGATAAGCCTACAAAGTACTCCAATATACTTGAATCAAAAAATGAAAATATTAATCAAAGTTCTCCCATTAAGGTTGCAATTTGAGATACTCTTAGTCGACCAAATATGGATAAGAAATTGATTCATTAAAACGACAGAAGCACGTGAGAGGTGAGTGGTTAATTCATTGTTTAAGGCATCAATATATTTGGAGTGATATTTACTCCAACTTTATGTCACTTATTTTGTTTTGGTTAAGGAAAAAAAGAAGAAAGCCGTATAAGTTAATTGAGACATTAGATATCAGATCTTTTATACTTTTAACTTTTTTGGTTTTATATTTCTTCATTGCTTCAAGATAACAGCTGAGTATGTAATCCATTAAATTAAACATACTATGTACGTTTCAGCAAAAAAAAATTGAGTATGTTCATTTTCAAATTATTTTTTTTTATAATAATTATTTACATCTATAAATAATATAAAAAGCTTAGTAGTTGAATTAAGTTTAGTGAAAGTGTTATATAACTAAGGAAGTTTTTAATAAAATTATGGTGGAAAAACAATGTTGCTATTGAATAATTGATAGGTTTTGTTGAAAGCTCAATTCTTCAAGGTTTTTTCTTCTTCTTCTGTGTAGTTGTTATGATCAGATTACCTCTTTGTTAGAGGTTAATTTTGATGTCGATCATTCTCTTGCTATCAGATATTTGAAGGAACAAAATCCCACCAAAAATCATGTTTTTTGGTTGGATCACTATTAGAAATACAAGAATTACCTGCGGAAATTTTTTCGCAGATATACTTGCAAAATTAGCTGCGGAATTTTAATATAAACACTTGTTTCCTGCGAAAATTATACTCGCAGGAACTCCTGAGACATTACCTGTGATTTAGCTTTTATAATAATATTTTTATTTTCTTGGGGATTTTACTGCGATTCGGTTCGCAGGAATTCACAAACCCATGAAAACTCAAATCTCCTGGCAGGAATTGCCGCGATATTTGCTGTGAATATTTCTGCGAATTTTTAATACTATTTTTTTCAATTTTTTATTATATTTTTATTAATTTTAAATAAAACTATAAAATATTTTTAACATATTGATTTCCATAATATATTCTAATTTCATATTAATTCTTATATTTCTATTTTTTATTATATTAATTGATTTTTTTTATTATTTCTTAAAAATAATTTAATAACTTTTTTTACTATTGTGAAAATTTATTTAATAAAATTGACATTGATTTCAATAATATGTTTTTGAGATTTTTTTAATTTTATATTAAATTATATATTTTTTTGAAGGAAATTTTACTAGGTTAATTGTTTTTTATACATTCTTCTTTTAAATTGTTAATTTTTTTTTATTTTGGGTATAGATCAAATATTTTCTCCTTAATTCCTCGAGCCTTGTAGACCATATCAGATGACAAAATCTCCTTATGAGATTTGACACTGCTGTATGTTTAAAAGTTGAATTCAAATTTAGGATCTCTGATTAAATTAGAAGAGATCATGTCATCTTATCCAAATGCTTTTGTGTCTCATAATTTAATTAAATGAATTTTTTAGTATAAATATTTAATTAAAACTTTAAAAATTGATTTTTTTATAAAGATATTTGAAATAATTAATCATAAATATATTTAGTTATGATTGGAAAAAAATGTGATTCGATGGTTTCAATTTATAAAAAATATAAAAAATTGAAAAAACAAGGATTATAGAGAAATTTTTATTGAAATACCCCAATTTTTCAACAAAATTCCCTAAATAATCCACTTTTCAAACTATTTCCCAATCTACCCCAATTTTTCAACAAAATTCCCCAAATAATTCACTTTTCAAACTATTTCCCAATCTACCCCACTTTTTGCTATTTTTAAGAGAAGTCTTCATATCAATTGGCGACCATGTATAAATTTTAAGAGGTGTCGCCAATTGGATTGGAGACACCATATGCAGTCTCCAATCCAATTGGCGACTGTGTGTATAAAATGTGAAGGGTCGCCAATTCAATTGGAGACAATGTGTTTTTGCAAAATTTAATTTAAAAAAATAAATAAACTTTAATAAATAATGAAAAATATGATAATATTAATAAATAATTAAAAATAAATTACATAATTTAATGATGACGGTCGGATTGGGCATATCGACCATCGATTCCACATCCCATAGGTCGTATCACTCGTTGTCCTCGTTGGTGTGAAGGATTAATGTCACTAAACCCTAGACCCTTTCAATCGTCCAGGTCGCACACCGATGACCCCATCATCACATCAAAACTATTCTAGCATGGGTCACGACCTCAGTTACGGCATGTCGTCTTTCCGTACACAAGACTACGTAGAGATGAAAGAATTACCAAGGGAGTGTGGCGATATTCCGGAGACCTCAACTCCCACAATACTTGGAGTGAATCAACAATGAGGACAACTAGTGATACGACCTAGGGGATGTGGAACCGATGATCGATTTGCCCAACCCAGTCGTTAGAGCCGTCAAAATGGGCTAGCCCACATGGGTCGACCCGCTAGGCCCGTAAAATCGTAGGACTTGGGCCTTAAAATTGGAGCCCATATTTTTCAAGGATTTTTTAGCCCAATCCAAAAAAGTCCGCTACCCATTAGGGTTAGCCCGTATGGGCTGTGGGTAGCCCATTAGGCCCATATAGATATAAATTTTAAAAAAGTATATTAATATTTATATTGTCCTACTCCAAAATAACACATTGATTTTTCTCAACTCACTAAATTTTATCTCTATTTTATTCAATATTTCTCTTTTAAATATTATACATTAATATAATCAACATTTTTTCTCATATTCTATTAATTTTTTTCATGTTAAATATTCGAGTATTATTTTATACAATTTAGACATGTATTGTATTTAAGAACATATTATAGTATTTATAAAAGATAATATAATACTTAAAAATGTAATATGTTTAAAATAATATGATTTTTAATTTTATATAATATATGAAATTTTTTTTATTTAAAAAAAACCCATTTAGGGTCGGGTAGCCCGAAACCCATCTAGGGTCATGCTCGTGTAGTAATTTTTGAGCCCATATTACAAATGAGTGTTTTTAGCCCAACCCTAAAAAGCCTGAGCCCATCAGGGTTGACCCGTTTAGGACCGAGTAGCCCATTTTGACAGGTCTATCGGTCGTCATCATTAAATTATGTAATTTATTTTTAATTAATTATTAATATAATCATATTTTTCATTATTTAAAAAGTTTTTATTTATTTTTTTTAATTAAATTTTGCAAAAACACATTGTCTCCAATTGAATTGGCGACCCTTCACATTTTTTACACACAGTCGCCAATTGGATTGGAGACTGCATATGGTGTCTCCAATCCAATTGGCGACACCTCTTAAAGTTTTTACATTGTCGCCAATTGATATGGAGACTGCTCTTAAAAATGACAAAAAGTGGGGTAGATGGGAAAATAGTTTGAAAAGTGGGTTATTTTGAGAATTTTGTTGAAAAACAGGGGTATTTCAGTAAAAATTTCGATTATAGACGATTAAATTAGGATTATAAAATTTTCTCTTTTTCTAATAATTAAAATTTTCTCTTATTTAAAACACATATATTATTGTTTTTTTTAATAAAAATTAAGAGATCTTAAAATACTTATATAGTTATATATTTAATTGTTTATTTTGAATTAAAATAAATTATATTATATTTAATTTATTTTTAGATAATTTTATTTAATTTTATATTTTAGTAAAAATAATTTAATAAAATTAAAAGTATTTAAGTTTTATTATTATTTTCTAAGAGATACGGTTTCACTATTGCATTTCGGTAACGTAAACACCGAACCATGCTTCCTATAAGCGATTTTTCAACACAACACCATGGATTCTCACATATTTTCGCTCTTCTCTCTCTGACAACGAGGTAACAACAACAACTAATCTCTCTTGGTTTCGGTTTAACATCATGTTTCGACTCAGAATCGATTTCAAATTCAAAGTTCTGCTTGTGTGATTTTGGTTCAGAATTTCATTTAGATTCAGAATTGTGTTTTGCTTATGAACAACTCAGAAATGGTTGTGTATTCAACTCAGTTTGGAGTTGTTTCGCGGTTCTGGTGCAAAATTATTTCAATCGCGACTATGTTTTGGTTCTGAGTTCGTATTTTTTGAATAGGAATGTAACTGTGTGAATTCTTCTCCTCCTCTTTTGTTTCGATTGCTGCTATAGACTTACTGCAGGGATGCTATTTGTTTTTGTTGCGGATTGGAGCTTCATTTTCATTTGTGAATTGGTTAATGTTTCGCAACTGCACACCAAGTGTTTGGTAAAATGCCTGAACCAAGTTTCTTCTTTTTTTTACTTGTTTTGGTTCCGTTACAGATTCTTTTCACTCGCTATTTTTTGGAGTTGCAGAAAATCTCGTCGAAGAATAACATAATGGTCAATCAGTGTCACTCAATCGGAATCTAATCGGTGTCACTCACTTTGTTAATTGGTGATTTTCACCCTCCATCGAGGCCATGAGATATAGGTATGTGGTGAATGATGAATCAGATGAAGACATTAGTGAATACATTACTAATGAATTTTGATTGTTTTTTTGTTAACTTGTATGAAATTTGGATTGTTTTTTCTTTTATTAATTTAGTTGGACAAATGATTATTAGGTGTTTGGTTGTGTCATTTTTTGTTATAGTAATATTTAGCAACTTGGTTGCTTTAAAAATTTGAAAGTGATTAGTTTAGAATTGTCTCATTCAAATTAAATTTTAATTCATATATTATTGTTACTTTGATATTTAACATATTATAATATTTAAATGAAGAATTAGACACACACACAAAATTAAAAAATTAGAGAAAAATTTCCTGCGGATTTACCTACGGCTTTTCATTTTCCTGCGGATTTTACTACGACTTGAGACTTTCCTGCGCATTTTCCTGCGACTTTATATTATCCACAAAGGTTTTAGCTGGGAACGAAAAGTCGCAGGAAACGTGTTTATCCGTAGGAAAACAAAGTATTTCTAGTAGTGGATGTTGTTCCTCGATAGGCTTTCAAGAAGAGATTAACTCTTTAGAAGAGGAGTTTTGTCTAACTCCTATAATTATCTTGTGTTGTTGTATGTTTCCAAGCGGGGGATCCATCAAACAACTGTGTTTTCACTGTCAAACTGTTAAGAACATTTGAAAATGAGTATTATCTTGCCTCGGGATTGTGTTTGAGGAGGAACAACCCTACTGGTTTTTCTTGAATCAATTCAAGAATAAACTTGCTAAGAAGGTGAAAGACGGTTTTGAAGGTTTGTTTTGGTGGTCGCTATTTGGATAATTTGGATCAAGAGGAATAGATTTATTTTCCAAGGTGAATTGGATAATGGTAAGATACAATTCTCACCATCAAACTCACAACTTGGATATAAAGTGCTTTAGGAATGAATTTTAATAGCATATGTAATTTTTAAGAGTTCTTCTTGGCATTTATTGATCGCCTCTTATAACTTTTTATCTTTCTTTACTCTTTCAGACATATTTCCTTGTGTTTGTTTTGGGTTAGAGCACCCCTGATGCTCTAATTAATATCATTTTTTATTGTAAAATAAACAATATATATATATATATATATATATATATATATAAGGGGTTTAAATTGTCTTTTGATCCCTTTAAGTTAACGAGTTTTTTATTTTAGTCTCTATAATTTATTTATTTATGTTTTAGTTCCTATATCTCACTTTTGCATTCGTTTTAGTCCCTAAAATCAAAATGTATAGGAAAATTCACAAGTTTCCTGCAGAATTTACTACGGATTTTACTGCAAATTTTGATTTTAGGGATTAAAACGAATGCGAAAGTGAGATATTGGGAGCAAAACCCAAAATAATAAATTACAAAGACTAAAATCAAAAAATCGCTAACTTACATGGATCAAAAGACTATTTAAGCCAATAAAAGGTTTATGAATCCTAAATTATAGCCTATAATATTTTATGGACATTTGTCATTAATCTCTTGAAATATGGACTTTAAATATACACTATAAATAGAGAAATAAAATAATAGCAAATCAATTATCCTAATTTAAGACAATCTCAAAGATTATGCTCATATACATTATTGATGATCGGATGATAACCCACACAAGGTTGTGCACGTGGATTACAAATGCACATCTTGCCAATTAAAGTCTCGAACTGATGTCTTCCTAAAGACTTGGTAAATATATCTTCCAATTGTACATCTGTAAGGACATAAGATGGCTGAATATTACCTTGAAGAATTTTATTGAAAATGAAGTGACATTTTACTTTGATGTGCTTTGTTTGTTCATGAAAACCCATATTCACTATGCCAAAAGTTGCATACGACATCACTAAAAAGATAACACTTTTATCATAAAGCACTGCTATAAGTTTTTAAATTTTTTTGCTAAAAAAACGTTGCTAAAAGCTACCTTTAGAAAGCGCTTTCTAAAAGCGCTGCTAAAGGTCGTACATAGACCCCACCTTAGAAAGTGCTTTTATAAAAAGCGTTGCTATAGGTTTACCCTTAGAAAGCACTTTTATAAAGTCTGTTATAGGTTTACCCTTAGAAAGCGCTTTTATAAAGTGCTACTAAATGTTAATCTTAGAAAGCGCTTTTATAAAGCGTTGTTATAGACCAATTAAAAGAAAGTGTTTTCTAAGGAAAAAACTCTGCTAAATCTAGAGCTTAAGACAACGCTTTCCATAAGCGCTGCCTTAGGTCATTTATAATTTAAAAAAATAAAAACACCTAATTTCAGAAAAAGCGCCCTAATCATTTTTAATAATCATTTTCACTCTTCTTCTCTCTCGCGACCTTTCTTTCGCCATTGTTCGTCGTTCTTTCGCCATTGTTAGGTTTTATCCATCTGCCATTGTTGTTTCCAAATGATTTTCTTGCTGTTGCGAAACGAGGTACGATTTTTTTGTTGTTGCCGAACGATTTTCTTGTTGTTGTTGTTGTTCTTGTTATTGTTGTTGCTTGTGAAGAATATGTTCATGAAGAACCTGTAATGTCATTTATTTATTTATTTACTTTTTTTTTAATTTCCCATATTGTTGGATGTTTCCATTTAAGTTAGATATGTTTTGGTTGGGCTGAGGTAATCAAAATAAGATCAAACATTAAATTGGCAAAGGCATTGGTTCAAGGTTCAATTTTCGCAAAATGGTAGAATCAATATTAGTTCAATAATCAGTTTGATGTTGTGGTTTTTCTTGTATGCATCTATGTATGCATACACTTTTTGTCCAAAGCTTGAATATGTCAGGTGCTAAGTATTGTGTAGTTGCTTTATTTGATTTTATAATTTTGGCCTAGGTTCACTTGCAACTCTAAAATTGTTTTATGAAAAACATGGAGTTGCTGCCTAACCTCTTTATTTTGTTACTTTTTGTTTTTACATTGGGTTCTTGGAACTTAAGTAATGCTAGCAACACATTCTTCTATTGATTGAAATTCATATGAATTCTACCAACTCTTGTTATCTAGTTAATTTTGCACCTGAATTTGTAGTTGTGGACTTGTTCTTTGTTGACTTGAGTTGATGGTAGTTAATGTTCTGTGTATACATAAACTTGAGTGGTCATCTATTAAAGTTCCTTTGTTGGTTTGAGTTTATGGTAGTTATTGTTCGTGATGGTTATGCCAAAACAAGAGTTTGTTTTATAATAAAGATATATCATTCTTTAAATGTGAAGCACATGAAGTTTTAAAAGACCATTGCCCTCATTTTCCAATAACTTTGTAAACTAACAAAGGAACTTTAATAGATGACCACTCAAGTATGTTAGGTGTGCTTGTTAGCGGAGAAGTGCTGGATTTTTTTCTTTCAAAATTTGTCAATTGCTTCAGGAAATTGAGGTTTTTTGAAGTTTGAGATTGATTCATTCATGTTAGGATTAATATAGTGCAAACTTAACATATTAGATCAATGAAATCAATTAATGATATTTCATTTTATGATACATGTACAGGGATCATGGTAATTCTAACCAATCTGGACATTTGGTACATGAACTTGGAAAGCTAGAGCATCTGCAGTACCCGTATGTTATTTTATCTAATTCTTAATATTCCATGCTAATATTCCGACTCTAAGAATGTTAATTATGACTGTAGTATTATTAAAATAATCAATGTGTTTCTGTTCTGCAGAAATCTTTACAAGAATCTTACAATGTGTGGGTCTAGAAGTTGTTTACTTCTCTACATGTAATTAGTTGTTCTCTCTCGCCACTATAATTAGTTGTGCTTTAAATGAACTGATATGATGGGGTTACTAACTTATTGAATTTTCTATATATATAGGGGTTACTTGTGATCAAAGTGTGAAATTCATATCGTTTCCCTACAAGTAAATATTTTTTATTTTGTTTTTGTTTATCTTAATTAGTATAATTATGGATAAGAAATGGATGTCTTCAAGTCGGTTGTAGAAAGAGAACGAGAATGGGGTATCAGAATTCGTTAAGTTTGTTGTTGCGCACGCCGAAGACCCCAGTCGAATGATATTTCCTTGCTTGGGTTGCTTTTTGGGAGTCGGGTTAACGCGGTTCAGTTGGCATCGCATTGAAAAAGGCGTGGAATTGATAGAAGTTATACATGTTAAAATTTTCATGGTGAGAAAATTAACGGGAATGTTGAACTGAGGGATAATACGACATATGCTTCAAACGACAATGGCCCCAAATACATACGATTATGTTCGAGTCGAAGAGATTGCAGAAGCACTTGAAGAAGATCTTAAGGTTTGTCCCAAAATGTTTGAAAGGTTGGTAAGCGATGCATAGAAATCGTTGTATAATGGTTGCACTAAATTCACAAGATTGTATGTGGTATTAAAGTTGTACAACTTAAAGGTGGGCAATGGATAGTTGGATAAGAGTTTCACAGAGTTATTGGACCTTATGAAAGATATGCTTCCAGAGGATAATATTCTTCCCAATAGAACATATGAGGCCAAAAAGTTGTTGTGCTCTATTGGCATGAGCTATGATAAGATACATGCATGTCCAAATAATTGCATTTTGTTTCAAAATGAGTATGCATCATTAAATGAGTGTCCTAAATATGATGTCTCTCGAAATAAGAAAAAGTTGTCTCCAACAAAAGTCTAATGGTATTTTCCTATAATTCTGAGATTTAGACGCATGTTTCGTAGTGAGACTGATTCAAGACACTTGACTTGGCATGCAGATGAAAGAATTATTGATGGAAAGTTTCGACATCCGGCAGATTCACCACAATGGATGAAAACTGATGATGATTATCCTGAATTTGGAAAAGAAGCAAGAAACCTTCGCTTGGCATTATCTACTGATGGAATGAACCTACACGGTCTTCAAAGTATCTCAAATAGCATTTGGCCTGTGATCATTATGATTTATAACCTACCTTCATGGATGTGTATGAAGCATAAGTACATGATTTTATTTATGTTAATTTCTAGGCCTAGACAACCAGTGAATGACATAGACGTATACCTGACATCCTTAATTGAAAATTTAAAGTTTTAATGGGAGAACGGTGTGGAGGTTTATGATGGGTATAGGAAAGAAAGTTTCAACTTGAGGGTGATTTTTTTTACACAATTAATGATTTTCCAGCATACATAAATCAATCAGGGTATAGCATAAAAAGTCAATGTGTGTGTCCTATTTGTGAAGATAAAACATATTGGATGTGATTGGAGTTTGGTCAGAAGAATGTCTTTCTCGGTCATCGTAGATTCTTAAATTCTAATCATCACTATCGTGGGTGGAGAAAAACATTCAATGGAGAGCAAGAACAAGGTAGAGCTCCACCTATATTGACAGGTGATCAAATTTTTGAAAAGGTGAAAGATGTGAGTACTCAGTTTGGCAAGCCTTTTGCACATACACTTGTTAAGAGTGGGTGAAAGAAGAGGTCAATTTTTTTTGAACTTCCATATTGGAAGTCATTGTATGTAAGACATTTTCTTGATGTTATACATAATGAAAAAATGTATTTGACAACGTTATTGGTACGTTACTCAATATACAAGGAAAGTCTAAGGATGGCCTTAAAGCAAGAAATGACTTAATACCGATGGGGATAAGAACCGAATTAGGACCCTTGAAAAAAGGAAAACAAACATATCTACCACCTGTTGTGTATACTCTATCTAGAAAGGAGAAAAAAGTATTGTGTAATTTTTTAAGTGAAGTTAAAGTTACAGAAGGATATTCTTTGGATATTAGAAGACTTGTGTCTATGAAAGACCTCAAGTTAAAGAGTTTAAAGACGCATGACTGCCATGTTATAACTAAATTGTGTTTTTTCTTCAAGCCAAATTGTGGTAAGGTGGTTAATCCTGCGACCTTACCAACATTGCAAAAAGAAATAGTTATTACTTTGTGTGATATTGAAATTTATTTTCCTCCCTCATTTTTTGACATAATAGTTCATCTAGTTCTTCATCTGGTGAAAGAGACACAATTATGTGGACCATCTTATATGAGATGGATGTACCCTGCCGAACGTTATATGAAAATATTAAAAGGGTATGTGAAAAACCGAAGTCGACCAGAGGGTTGTATTGTTGAATGATACATTATTGAATAAGTGATTGAGTTTTGTACTGAATATTTTTCCAATGTACAATCAGTTGGACTCCCCAAATCTCATATTGTCGGAAAAAAATAAGGAAAAAAGTTAATTGGAAATGAAGTTGTGACAATATCAAGGTTCGAACAGGATCAAGTGCATTTGTATGTTCTGCACAATGAGAATGAGGTTGAGTCGTATGTTGAAATGCACAAGGATGTTCTCCAAGGTTTAAATCTGAATAAATGAGAATTGGATAGTACGAGAGCACAATCGAAATTTCATACATTGGTTTAAGGATCATATTGATTCAAAGTATTATTCAGATCCCACTTCAATAATAGAAAGGTTGAGATGATTAACATACAATCCAAGTTTGGTTGTGTTTTCTTATAGCACATACACACAATTAATGGATACACATTTTATACCAAAGAACAAGATGATAAAAGTACTATGTAAAATAATATTGTCACTGTAGTAGCTGAAGCAATGCACATTTCAAGTTTGAAGGACTTAAACCCCAAATTTGCAAATCTGTCATATTTTGGGGTTATCGAGCACATTTGGGTGTTTGATTATGAGAACTTTCAGATTCCAATATTTTGTTGCAAGCGGGTTGAAAATAATAATGGCATACGAATGGATAAGTCGGGATTTTTGCAAGTGGATCTTAATAGGGGGGGTATAAAGATGAGCCTTTTATTCTAGCCTCTCAAGCTAAACAAGTGTTCTATGTCACTGATCCGACAAGTACAAAATGGTTTATAGTGCTTTTATCTAACAATGTAATTGATGAAAACATTGGAGATCAAGGTGATATTGATGTTGATATTGAATCATTTACTAGAAATGATCAAGATGAAAATATTATAGTGAATGAATCATATACTAGAAATGATCATAATGAGGGTATTTGGATCAATCGAACCACCTGTGTTGTTAAGAGACGGGTATAACATATTCCAACCAAGAAAAGAAAGAGACATTAATGAAAAAGGTACTAGTTATAAAATTATAACTTATATCATTCAATAATATTCAATAAGTATCATGTTATATATATTCAATGGATTATGGATTTTTATATTTGTCATTTAATTTTTGTTTTTTTTTCTTACAGGTCAAATGGCTAGTAACTAGGAAGACTCACACGAGACACATGATACAATTGAAGCTCAGAATGTAGAAAGTGAAATTAAATGAGGAATATCTATTATGAAGTCAATCATGCGTGCAAGAGATAAAAGGATCAAATTTTATGTACATTGGAGTGATGAAAACCCACTAATTGAGCCTAACGATTCAATGTTGACTAGTTACATAGGTTCCCTTGTCTGTCAGCACATTCCAATCACCAGTGATAATTGGAGGAATCAATTTTTGCAAGCTGGTAAAGATAAAATATGGATTGAGATACAAATACTTACCAAATATGATTGATGTTATTAGATTTTTGTTGACGATTAAGTCTTTAATTTACTTATACTAACACACTATATGTTTATGTTTTTTCGTAGAGGTCTTTTAATATTGATGAAAGCCGAAAAAAGTATTATCTTCAATTGGCCAGAAAAAGACACAGATGGTTTTAAACTATGTTATCAAACAAATATCTTAGGGATGAGGACAAAAATTTGGTGAAGCAGAACTTCGACATTTGTATGCAGACTTGATCACACCTGAAGAATGGGGCACTTTTGTAGCCAAATGAAAAACCAAAAAATTTAATGTAATGTTAATTTGTCATATCTATTAATTGTATTATATAATTGTTGCATTAGTTTGTTCTGATATGACTTAAACTTGTTTATCCAGAAATTGAGTGTCATGAATTGCAAAAGAGCATCAAAACCCGTGTATCCATACAGAAAAGGGCGTTTGGGATATGCACGCTTACAACAAAAAATGGTAAGTATATATAAATGCTATGATTTAATTAATTGTATTATTATGTTATAATTGATGATCTTATTATTTATCTCAATGAGTAGTTAGAAGAGATGAAAAGTGAAGAAACATCACTTCCGGAACATGTTTTGTGGAAGGAAGCTTGTGTGGGCAAGGATGGAGTTGTTAGGGAAGATGTTCAGCATGTTTATGACGAATGTGTAAGTATAACATTATGTATTTAAGTTAATCAAAATTTTATTAAAATATAATTAATTTTTAATACCCATTAATAATTTTCGACATGTCAATGAATTTCAAGAGACTCTATCTAAATCATTAACCATAGATGAGGAGGATTGCAAGAGCATACTTAGCAGAGTACTAAATGTTCCTGAGTATTCTGGTCGGGTGAGGGGTAAAGGATTTGGTGTGACTCCATCTTCCTTGTATAAGTATCCAAAGAGAAAAAAATCCTTGCAATCAAGAAGTGATACAATCATTGGAGGAATTAAAAGCATAAGTCTGTGAATTGCAAAAGGATAAAGAGAGATACGCGACGGAAAAATGCGATTTAGAGTTGAAAGATACTAGTGGCAAAGCTAGTATCAATTGTCAAAAGAAGTTCCAGAGGTAATTAGCACATTTATTTTAATTGACATATATTTATTTTAATTAAATTAGCACATTTATTTTAATTGCATATATACACATTAACAGTTACATATTTATTATTGCTTTAGGGCATTTCATCTTGTCATCTATTTTTATCGTTACCGACTTATCGTATAGTTGGCAAGGGAAAAATGCATAGCAAATTAGGAGAGTTACTTCATCATAATCCGCTCCCTGATGGATATCTGAAAGTGTCGGTTGATATTGCTTTAGATAGGGATGAGTTACTACCTATACCTGACTTGGTTTTAGAGATAACATTGTTGCAAGATGCAATAAGCTCGTTTGTTGCATGGCCATCATACCTCATTTTCATAGATGATGAGGTATGTTGAAAACCATTATGAATCTTTTAATATTCAAATGTCAATTCTGAACTATTATGAAAATCATTCTGAACCCGTACGTCCATTTATTTTACATGGTAATGTTAGACTCTTACAAAACCCGTATCTAAAGATAAGGTATTTTGCCGCACAACGAGTCTATTATATCATAGAAAGAGCTACATTGAAAGTGTTATTCTATGATCCGAATTCAAAAGCTTCATAATTTTCTACTTTACCTAACTTATTTTATTTTTAGGTTCCTGCTCAAGTTTCACAACAAGTCAGCAAGAAAAGAGCTCCTACAAGGACTGAAAAGGCAAAAAGAGCTCTTACACCTCACTTTCGGATGTGTCTTGAAACACTTGTGGCAACATCAGATTTGATGGATGATGTTATTCGTCAAACAGACATAGAGGAAGGTGTTTTTGCTTTTCCTCATTCTGAAATAATTGCAAAAGATGACATGGATCAAATTTTTAAGCATCTTGAATTAGGCATCGGTGTTATGCATTCATACATCTAATACTCCAATAAATTTATTATTTAATTAGTTGAACAATTTATTTACACATTTCAATGAAAATAGTCTAATGTTTATTATGTTTTTATTTAAGGTGCTTGTTTGACAAATTGATGCGCGAGAATCAATTGTCAAACAAATTCTATTTCGTGCTTTCTGCCCCTGTCAACGCCCCATTAATTGCTAAGGATTCAGATTCAGTAAGAAAACACTTACTTGAGAGATTAATGGCGAGCAGTACAAAAAATTTGTATCTTTTACCGTATAATACTGGAAACGGGTAAGATTTTCATTCTAATCTTTGTATCTTTTGCATAGAAATTATTCATCTAAACTTTTGTTATATTTTACAGTGGATACTGGTTGTTGGTTGCTATCAATCCTACAAGAGAAGTGGTGTATTATTTGAATTCATTAGATCATGATTGGACAACATATCAGAATATGAAAGATTTGATTGATACGTAAGTGAGATTGTTCTAAATATTCGTGTATATTTGTATATTTAATTATTTTAGTGAGATTGTTCTAAATGTACGTTTTTCTTTTATAGAACAATACTAGTATACCGATCACAAAGAGAAGCTCGAATATCACGGTGTAAAGCAAACAAAATTACATGGATCAAAGTGGAGGTATATTAATTTTCACAATGTTGCTTATATATTAATTCTTATTTGTTTTTCTATGTGTAGTGTCCTCGTCAGCGTAATGGTATAGACTGCGGTTATTTCGTTTTAAGGTTTATGAGAGAAATCATTCATTTGGATTGATTAGAGATTCCTATCACAATATGGATTTCTAACTTATGATTTATTTTAATACTTATTCAATATTTCATATAATTTATTATTTTAAACTAAATCATGCATATTGTGTTTTGTTATGTAGTACTTTGATGAATACATGTGTGCTCATTACATGAAAGATAAATAGGAAGAAATCAAGGAGGAATTCTGTGAATACCTTATTGAGAAAAGAATCATATAAGGTATGAAAATTGGTGTGCAGTTATGAATTAGAATGGTTTAATTATATGAATTATTTATGTGAATGATTTATGGATTATAATAATTTAATTATGTGAATAGTTTATGTTAATGGTTTATGATTAAAATGGTTTAATTATGAAAATGGTGTATGTGAATGATTTATGTGAATAGTTTATGGGTTAAAATGGTTTAATTATTATGTGAATGGTTTATGAATTAGAATGATTTAATTATAGAAATAGTTAATCGAACTGACTTAAAATGTGAATCATATAAGGATTAGAATGGTTTATGTGATTTATAAGGATTATAAATGGTTAATGGAAATGGGTTAAATGTGAATCATATAAGGATTAGAATGGCTTGGATTACACAGGTTTCTACATGAAGAAAAGAAAAAACACGTGAAGAAAAGAAAGCGCTTTTAATCAAAAGCGCTGCTTATAGTGAAACTAAAAAGTAAAAAATAAAGAGCTTTCAATTAAAAGCGTTGCCTTAAAGTGAAAATAAAAAATAAATTAGACAACACTTTCAAAAGCATTGTCTAAAGGAGGACAATAGAAAACGCTTTTTACTGAGAAAACGCTGCCTAAAGGTAAAAATAAAAAATAATTAGACAACGTTTTTCAAAAGCGTTGTCTAAAGGGGGACAATAGAAATCGTTCTTTTCTGAGAAAGCGTTGCCTAAAGATATCAATATAAAGCATAAAAGGATAGAAAAAGCGATGCTAAAGGTCCACTTCAGAAAGCGTTTTTTCAGTTAAAAGTGATGCTAAAGGCTTACTTTAGAAAACGCTTTTAAAGGTAAAGTGTTACCTAAAGTAGGCCTTTAGCAGCACTTTCTCATAAAACAAAAGTGTTGTCTTTACCTACAGCAGCACCACCTTAGGCGGTGCTTTTAAGCGCTGTTAAATGCCAAAAAAAAATGTTGTCTTATCCCTTATTTAGCGTAGTGATTGTTTACTATGTGCAAGGCTTCCTAGCTATCACAATTAAGATGTATAAAACCTTGATATGAGATGCCTAGATCAAATATCAAGATTTTAAGCCATTTAAGTTCACAGGTGGAAGTAGCCATATAGCGACATTTCACTTCAGTGGAGGAACGAGAAATAATTTGTTGCTTGTTGGTTTTCTGAGAGATGGAAGAGTGGCCTTAGAACACAAAACAACCAATATTTAAACACCGAATTAACGAGTATCCTACCCAATTAGAGTCACACCATCCATGCAACAAAAATCATCTATACTAATAAGAAGAATTTATTACTCAAGACTTCATTTAAGGTATTTAACAATTTGAATAACTATGTTCTAATGCTCTGTACGCGACTATTGAATGAATTAAGACAAGGTATGAACACAATAAGATAACTTTGTTCTGGTGAAGCATAAGTAGATGAGATGACCAACAAGACTTCGATAACAATCAGGTTCATTAAGGTAATGTCCAGTAGGAAGACTAAGTTGATGATTCTTCTCAATAAGTGTTGACACAAGTTTAAAACCAAGTTATCCGCTTTTTGTATTATATCTAAGGAATATTTACATTGGCATAAGAATATCCCACTTGAATTTCTTACAACTTCTACACCAAGAAAATAATTTAAATTCCAAAGTCTTTCATGTGAAAACACTTTCCAATATGTTCTTTAAATCATTGAATTACAGTGGAGTTATTCCCTCATATGGTCAAATCGTCCATATATACTAAAACAACTATTTTCACTTCATTAGCAAGAAAAGTGAAGAGTGAATAGTCAGAACCTGATTGCGAGAACCTAAAATTAATCATGGCATATGATAGTTTGGCAAACCAACATCTAGGAGCTTTATTCAAGCCATGCAATGATTTCTGCAACTTGTAAAATAATCCCAGTTGAGAAGTGCAAAAACCAATGGGAAGCTTCATGTAAACATCTTCATGAAGATCTCTGTAAAGGAAAGCTTTGTGGATATCCATTTTATGAATTTCCCATTGCTTTTCTATTACCACAACAAGAACAAGACGGGCAATGATCATTTTGACAATGAGGGGTTTTAGTATTGTCTATCCATTCTTTTTTATGGTTCCCAAGAATATCCAACCTTGACTTGTATGTTTCTATGGTAATGTCTGAGTTATACTTAAATTTTTGTACACCCATTTACACCCCAGAGGTTTCTTTTAGTTTGGCATGATTTGCAAAGTCCATGCTTCATTGTCTTCCAGAGCTTGAAGTTCATGTTGGATTGCAAGTCTCCATTTGGAATTTTGCATTTCTTCAACAAAATAGACAAACTCACATTTAAGAGAAAGAGCAACAAGGAACCTGCGATGTTTCATAGATAAATTATCACAACTTTCATAATAAGTTAGAGGATAAAGAGCACCTGAAATATATCATAAAGATGGAGAACTTAGAGATGGTCTTAACTTATATATAGTGTGAGTCACATAATCGTGTAACTTAATAGAGGGCACTTTGAAGCGATGACCTCTTCCCAATTCCTCCATATTATCTTGGTCAATAGACTCGGTGTCTGATTATTGACATTGAGTTCATTAGAATCTTCTCTAGGTTCACCATTTGTGTGATTGCCTAAATCCTTTGCTGCCCAATTACGTCAAAACCTGGATCAATGTCATTAGTTGAAGATCTCTTCTTTCTGTGTTGTTCTGACTATAAGAATTAATTTTATTTGTTTTTAAACATTTTAAAATTCATTTCTTTCAATGTCAAAACCACGATCAATGTTAAAACCTGGATCAATGTCATAAATAATTAATTTTATTTGTTTCTAAACATTTTAAAATTCATTTCTTTCACTTGATTTTTCAAACATATATGATATTCAAGTTGTTTCATGGATAAAACATAATTTTTCAAACATTGATCCAAGGTTTCAACTTGGTTTTCAATTGTGTTTGAAATTTATCAAAGTTTTAAATATTTTTAATATTTAAAATATCAAAAACTAGGGTTTTGATTTTAATCACCCTCAAATTGGTTTTTATCACTCTTGGGCCTCTATTAGAGTGTAAGACCCATCCCTTTTTAAAAAATGAACCATTAGGGTTCATCTGATCCATTTTCAAAAACTCGGCACGATCGTCTTTTTCACCGCATTAAGTTTTCATATGTGAATCTTTTTGTGTGAATATCTTTACACATAACCATTTATTTTCTAAAATGAATTGTCAAAATGTGACATGAGGAATCATTTGTGTTTAGGACTCATCACTTTCTATTTTAAACTTCCTCCGGTCTATTTTAAAACTTCGTCAGGCTTCCGAATAAGTCCTGAACCCACCAATTATTTCTTAAACAATTTTTAATATCTTATACAGAGATTCATGAGAATTTGTTCACAATTCTCATCTCCTTTTCTTTCTTCATCTTTATAACTAAATATCTAATACATCAGCAACTAGATTGAGCTTCACTTTGGTGAACTACTTTCTAGGTTGTAGGCAAATTTTCAACATCCAAGTCCTAATCTATGTATGAAATCATCAGATGATTAATCAACAAAACAAATTTCATAAGCATCCTTATGTTTAAGCCGTGTTATTGGCTTCTGAGCCATCTTTTCTCTTTCTAACTTCTTGTTGTTTTCTTAAACTGTTGTTGCTTGCTTAAAATAGAACTGCTTGCCAAAATTATCTTTCATCGCCTCATACTAAAGCAAAGATAACAAAAAACTTCTTAATGACAAAGAGAATACAATGTATAAAACACATCTGTAATCTTTCTCCCTCGGGATTTTGGGCCTCTACTTCCCAGTGTAACTCCCAATATCATTCTTAATAAAACAACTTAAGAATATTCAAACCATAACAAAGACATACTAAAAGTTTTTAAACACATTCATTGACACCTTTTATCTATCTACATGCATCTTTACTATATATATATATATATATATATATATATATATATATATATATATATATATATATATATATATATTTGCATCTCTACTAGAATTTAAGAAATCGGGTTACTGTCACAAGGCCTAACCTTTAAATAACTAGAACCAAACTAGGACAAAACATAGCTTCCTCTTGGGATTCATTAAAGGACCATTGGACCTCTTAAAGGTACCTTCTCTCAGGCTTAGATGTTACTCAGCCTTCCCTTGCCTCCTCTTGGGCTTTGTTCAATGACCCATGACCCCTTATAGGTAATATAGCCTCCTATTAGGCTTAAACACAAGGACCATCAAAGGCTTCCAAAAATAATAGGAACATAACTTTAGAAACAAATACCATATAGTAGTCACCCTTTCCCCGATGGATGACCAAGCTAGCCTCCTCTTGGGATTTGTACAATTGAACCTCTCCAGACAAAGGAAAGTCTAATGACCATATCTCTTATAAATTTTCAACAGACCAAACACTCTACATATAGAGTCAGTCTCTCAACAAATTTCCATCCTCCCATCTTAGGCTTCATATAAGATACAGATAAAACCAAGAGTCAGTATCTCATAAATAAGCTTTACACATGAGCTTCCAAATCAGGACATAGATAAAAGTTTCCCAACAAAGTCAATTTTCATCCTTTAGCTTCAACCTTGGGATTCAATCAAGGCACATATAAAACAAACCTTCCCTCTTTAGAGATGACAAATTCTCTCTACTGAGTACCTTTTAGCTTCAACCATGGGCTTTAATCAAGGCACAAACAGTCAAACATTTTGCAGTCACTCAAATCTCAGTCATAGTCATAGACTTTAATTAAGCTAATCCATCAATACAATTATAGTCTTGGACTTTAACTAAGCTAATTTCCCACATTCATAATCTTGGACTCTAAGTTAACACCAGTCATAGTCTTGGACTTTAACTAAGCTAACAACATTAATACAACCATAGTCTTGAACTTTAACTAAGCTAATTTCCCAACAATCATGGTCTTGGACTCTAACTAAGCTAAATATTCAACATTTCTTAAGCTATGCAAATCAAGATAACTCATTCAACTGTCCTGAGCTATGCAATTCAAGTCAAACCATTCAGTCCTCCTTAAGCTATACAATTCAGGGTAGCCATTCAGTCATTCTTGAGCAATGCAAATCAAGATACCATTCAACTTATGCCTTGAGCTATGTAATTCAAGCAACCAACCAACCAATTTCAAACAACTGTTTTTTCAGCTTCAATCCCGGGCTTTGATCAGAAAACAGACAGACTTTTCAACTTCAATCTTGGGCTTTAATCAAGACACAAATACTCTTTTGAGCATCAACATCCCATGCTTTAACCAGGATACGAATAAACCCTTTCCTCCTGTATCTAGCCTTTTAGGAGGAACTACGATGCTCTGATCCCTCAATTCTCTTGTTGGGGGTATGTAGGCAAAAGGTCGTAAGATATTTGCAAGCACACCAAACAAAAAGCAACAATTAGGTTCTTAGACCTAAGAAAAACATCAGAAAATCATGATAATACAGAAAACAAAAACAAAAACATCACCCTATCAATCAACACGCATCTCATACCCAAACCCAAATCAAAGAAACCCCATCAATATTAAAAAGAACAAATTTTGCACTAAACCAAAGGTGAAATAAGCTAAAGGAGAACCCAAAACCATGTGGGCATCTGTTAAATAATAGTATGCAAAGAGGGGTGAGTTTAAGATATATTTTCCCTTCCCCCCACTCGACCACTGGGGAAACTTCATTCTGAATGACCTATGGGACCAAGGCAGTCATCCCAGTAGAAATCAAGGAACCCTCACGACGGACAGAAGCACCTCTAGACGAAGAAATGAACAACGAAGCCCTCTGGACAGAACTCGGCCTCGTCGAAGAAATACAATTCGGGGTGGCTATCTGCGAGGCATTGCTATAACAAAAAATTACTCTGCCCCACGACGCGAAGGTCATTAAACGGGAATTTAAGGTCGGCAGCCTCGTCTTTCGATGAAATCAAAAGAGCTCACGAGAAGGCAAGATAGTCGCAAACTGGGAGGGCCTGCACCGTGTTCGATCCAAAACGGAACATGGGGCCTACTACCTTGAAACTTTACACGAAGAAGAACTTGCTCGACCGTGGAACACCGAAAAACTTAAACAATATTACAACTAGAAGGCCCGCACGACTGAAGCCTGAAAAGGGATAACAACACGGCCGTGAGAGCATGTGAGGTATGACCATGACTCCCCATCTCAATTGAAATGAGGATTCACGGCCCCTAAGGAGGAACGAGATACCTCCCCGATAGAGGATACCTCAAACGAACTCCACTGTCGCAGTACCACACTAGTAGGACACCCAACTCGCGATGGGAATGTCCAAGACATGGGATCAGGAGCCCAACCACGTTCATAATCCTGCTATCCCGCAGAAGTAAATCTTGCAACCTCGACGGTTCCCTAAACTGTCGAGCCAAATAGGTCGAGCAATAAAAAGTTGAAAAATGAAAACACTTAGAAACACAAAACATATCAGGAAATTTAAACTTTATTCAAATTGGCCGACCAAATACGGGCCGACATTGAAAAGTACAAAAAAAGGGACTACGTCTTCAATTACAATAGGGGCTACACCTAAGTATAAAATAACAAAACAAAACAACAACACGCAGACCGCTAACAAAATAACAATGGCGCGCAAGCTAGAAAAAAAAACTATCCCTCATCATCATTCTCGTCTTCCTCCTCGGAAGACTCCCTGATAGGGCAGACAATCTTCCCATTGACCATGTCGAAGTTAAACCCAGACCTGTCAGTCACGAGGTCCACCCCAGGATTGACTAGTCGAAACTGCTCCACAGCATTGTCAAAACCCAACTTAAGGGTCTGCACATAGTCGTTCTCAAGCTCCTTAATTTGGGCAATTAGGTCAGCTCGAGTCTTCAAGGCAACATCTTCTTCCCATTCTCCCTCAGCAGGGGCAACCATGCGCTCCAACTCTATAACCCTCGCCCAAAGATGCTCGACCTCGGCAATGGCTTCGTCAAACTCAACTTCCTTTCCTTCAATGTTTTGTTCTCTTAGGCCAAATAATCCCGATCGATCCTGACCTCCCCCGTCTCAAGCATCAACCCCTCTTGGAGCTTGTGACGATCCTTGTAATTCAATTAGCCAGCTTTGACGTTATCCTTCTTGAGCCTCATCGCCTTCAATTTTCTTTTCACATCCTCCAACTCTGACGCCGAGCAAGATTCGTCGTTCAAAACCAAGGTCGTCTCCATGACCCATATCATAGCAGCGATGTCCTGGGACAAGTTTGTCCGCCTAGTCAACTTTTCCAACCCCATAATCACCTTAGCATCAGGCTTCAGACACCTTCATGGAGCCTTACCCGTTAAAAATCTCCCTGCGAAGATGACAGGAAGGAAAAATAAACACCCTAGGGTCCCCGAGAAGATCCATGGCTGAGGGGCCACCAGTCGGAGAGCCATCAGCGCGTTTGAGCTTAGTAGGGGAGTCACAAGATCAAGGGACTGGCTGGTAGGGAACTTCGTGACAGGGGGAGTGGGAGAAGAAGGAGTTGGTGTCGACGAGTCGCCAGCCACGTCCTCATCAATCACTTGTCTGACACGGCCCGTGGCGTCCTTCTACGAAACCTTGCTCGTTGATTTATTCGACAGCTTCAAAACACGCTCCTTGAGGTTGGCTATGACAGCTGCAGAGAAAGAACATAAGTCACCAGACAAAATATATCTAAGACAAAAGAAAGTCGAACACAACCTACCTAGAAGTATGAGGGACTCCTCGTCTATTTACATTCAAGCATCGCCTTGGTGTTGATCAGGCGAACGTCATAAATAGGCTCCCCAGATTCTGACAAGTCAACTATGTCCTGTCGATCCACGCGTAGAGATAGGTAAAGCTCTCGACAAAGACCACCAACATCTGGTAGGCGGCTGTGTCCTCGGGCTCTAAATTCTTGGGCTTTATGAGGAACTGGTCAGTGGTGCGGTTTTAATAAGCTCGCTGCCACTCGAGTGGAATAGTCAAGACGAGGCGTTCCACGTTGTAGGCGTCTCGCTATATGGCATATATGTTATCTATGGCCTGGGGGGTAAGGGGTTTCACCGTGTACCACCAGTCCTTGAAGTTCTAAACAGAGTCAACATAAGTCTTGAACAGCTTGCTCATCTGCTTAAACGAAACCCAATTGTGCCTCTCATGCACAGACGGACGTTGTAGATGAAAGACCCGGAAGAACAAGGGCAAGGTACAACCAATCTCGAGGTACTGGCACACAAGCTCGAATGCCCAGATGAACGCAATGGCATTTAAATGTTGAGAAGGGGCCAAGTCGATCCATCTGAAAACGCCCTCCTAAAATCCGGAGAAGGGGAGATGGAGCCTCGCCTCCTTAAATGCAAATTCATACATAGGGAATCGCGTTCCCCCAAACACTGAGCAGATCCGCTATTCAAGACGAGGAGAAAAATAATTTCAGTTCCTAGGAGCCCCACCGGCCAAGTCCTCCAAAATTGTGTTGGCACTATGAGGGTACTCTACGAAGCGAGAACCCGTCTCCGATGGTTCTTCCCCGACCCAAGACAGGTCGATCTCAACATGGCGCCCGCGGGATCATCTGCGCGGACGATGGGCATATCTTCGTCCACTTCATACTCATCCACCTTTACATATTCGTCCATTTCATCCACCTTGACATCCTTTTCCACTTCGTGCGGGTCCATCTTTACCTGAAAAGTAGAGGAATTCGGTGAATTTGATGTCACATCATATCTGCCCTTCCATTTCAGTTCAAGTGAAAGGGAGAGAAGCATAGTCGGGGAAAGAAACGCGCAACAAGGGGAAAAAGAAACATTCCTAAGAGAACCCACGAGGAGAACCCTCCTCTGGATAGTCACGCGCTGCACGGGGGATTCATCAGAAAATTCATACGTTGCACGAGAGATTCATCGGAATGTCCATATGCTGCATGGGGGATTAATTAGAAACCCCTTGACTAACGCCCGAGGAGGGCCTTCCTCGACAGTTTCTGATGAATACCCACCAGAAAATGCATGTGCTGACCGACAGATTCATCAGAAATCTCCTCTGCGTATGCCGATGAGGGGCCTCCTCGACTGCTCCGGTGAATAAGCATCGGGAAAAAACCGAAGAAAAACCTACTGCTACTAGAAAAAAGGGACTTACTTGAGTGTACGTCGACGAGGAAACTTACTTGAGTCCAAGGCCCAATAGTTAAGGGGCGTGGGGAGAGCACCCCCCACGTACTCTAGTCCTCCAGTCAACTGTCTCCATAATAATCTCCTAGATTAACAGAACAGTTGGACCAGGGGAAAGACCATGTGCTAGGTCTTAGTTGCTCCTACGCAAATCCGGACAGTTCCCTCCGTGGGCCTAGTTGATCCAGCCCATGAAGAAAACCTTGACCCAACGTTCGGGGCACACTATAAAAACCCTCTCTCACCAGAGGGTCAGGTATTTTATTCTCACTTATCTTTCTATACTTGCTCTTACTCCATAACATACTCTCACTTTGCCATCGAAGTACCTTGCAGGTACACCCCCTCTTTTTCCACTGTAGAAGCTACGCTAGTCTGGAAGGTTTCTCCTGATCAGCTCAGATCAAAGTTAATAAAATTTTATTTAAGATCAATAATGTCTCGATAAAGATTAAATGGATTGACTTTATTATCAATTGAAAAAGAAATACTAAATAAAATTGATTATAATAATTTAATAAATGATTTTGCATCTCAAAAACTCGTAAAATAAAATCTTAAATAAAAATTACTTTTAATTTATAAGGCCTCATTTTAAGATCCGTTTGAGACCACAGTGTGTGTTGGGCCGATCCTGAATATGACGAACAATGTTTGGTATAAGTATTCAGTGAACACTATATGGTGTGGTATAAGAATACCATTGCTCTTCATTCTTATAGAAAGAAATGAAAAAGATAATAATTCCTACATCTCACAATGTGAGACTCAACCATTTCATACAAATTAATAAAAATAAATAAATGATAATGTGAGAATAATATTTTTATTAAAATACATTTTATCACGTACCGAGAATGATGAAGTTAGTATGAATTAGAGAATAAATTTATAAATAAAAAAAGTGTATTGAAAATTTAAATTAATAATTTATTTTGAAACATTTTCTTATTTTAAATGGATCATTGGCATGGAGGAAATACTTTATCAAAGATGCTTAGTTGCCTAAACATCATTTCGCATAGTAGACATCAAAGTGAACCTAAAGTTGATTATAATTTGTTAATATGTCTTAAAAGAAAACAAATGACAGGGAAAAGATTAACGAATTTCTTTTTGGGCAGTTGGTCTAGTATCAAAAGGGTTAAAACCCAATGCCATATATTCTTCTAACCTTTTTTGACTTGTCCACATTTAAGACTTTATAGTAGATATACTAAAGTATAGACCAACGATCTTCCACCCATTAATTGTGTCCCAAATCTCAAGGAAAATATTTCAAGTGGATCATCTTTAAGTAACTTTAGATGCATTTATCTCTTACATTTTACACTCATTTTAAATATTTAGGTTGAATAAAACAGTGAATGTGGTTATGGTTTTGGTTTGTTATAGGCAAAGTTGGAATAAAAATAATAAAATTATAAGTTGATCTATTTTATTCCTACAGAATCGACTAGGAATGACAAGAGATATCACATTATATATTTTTTTTTGTGATCACTATTTTTATTTAATTGGAAATTTGATTTTTTTTCAATACATAAATTGAATCAAACTCATCTGTGGAATCTTGGAAGAAACCCCAGTATGAATAACATGTCGTCAAAGTCTGTTCACATGTTGTTGTTTAATTAAGCCTTGTGTTATGGATCCAATTGTTTAAGTTAGTTTGTAATGAGTAATTGTTAAAAAATTCATTAGGTTAGTATGTTAGTTATCTTATAAATAGCATATTAATCTCAACTTTTGCATAAGGAAAAATAGGAAGATAAAACCCTGATACAAAAGTGAGAGAGGTTATTTTGTTATTCTTGTATATTTGTAATCTTGTTTTAAAGAGAAAGGAAATAATAACAGTTTATAATCAATCTTTGTTGTTACCCTTGTGTTCTCATAGACTCTAACCCTTGTGGGTTTCTTGATCACAAAAAAAATCTATTATACTTTATTTCTAAGGTATCTGATTCGCAACAAATTGGTGCGGTGAGCATGGAGAAGATGCCTTCAACAAAGTATGAGATTGAAAAGTTCACTGGAGCAAACGATTTCGGTATGTGGCGCTTGAAGATGAAAGCCCTACTTGTTCAACAGGGTTGCTTAGAAGCATTGAAGGGAGAGATGACCATGAATGTTGCGTACCGGCAACTGAAAAGATGGACATGATTGAGAAAGCACACAATGCAATATTATTGAGTCTTGGTGATAAGGTTCTTCGACAGGTATCAAAGGAGACGACAACGTCAAGGTTATGGTTGAAACTTGAAGGTTTGTACATGACCAAATCGTTGGTGAATCGACTCTACCTGAAGCAAGCCTTGTATTCATTCAAGATAATTGAATACAAAGTGTTGGCTGAGCAGTTGAATATGTTTAATAAGATGATTCTTTATCTTGAAAATATTGATGTGAAGATCGATGATGAATATCAAACTTTGTTATTGTTATGCGTTTTTCCTAGAACACGTGCTCACTTCAAAGAAACCCTCTTGTATGGAAGAGAGTCTCTGACCTTTGAAGATTTTCAATCTTCCTTGTACTCTAAGGACTTGAACGAACGAATGGAGCATAAACCTTCAACAGTTGGAGAAGGTTTGACTGTTAAGGCGAAATTCTTGCGAAAGGATGGTAAGTTTGACAAGAAGAAGGGTAAAAGTTAACAGAAATCTTATGGGGGTGAAGCATTTGGTGTTCGATGTTATCACTGTAATAAGGAGGGTCATTCAAAAGGTATGCCCTGAACGCCTAAAAGATAATGGCAACACAACCATTTTTCAAGATGATTTCGACACATCTGATGTTCTTGTGGTTTTAAGCGGCGACTCAAGAAAAGAGTAGATTATGGATTCATGTTACATTTGGCTCATAACTCCAAACAAATATTTGTTCGTTGACTTATATGATCAAGATGGTGGATCGGTGCTGCTGGGAAACAACAAAGCTTGCAAAATTTCAAGTATTGGATCTGTGAGATTCAAGCTCCATGATGAGTCAATAAGGTTATTGACTGGAGTTAGGCATGTACCTGACTTGAAGAGAAATTTGATTTCTCTTGGTGAAATCGACAAGAATGGATATGTTTTTCTAGGAGAGTAAAGGATTTTAAGAGTCATGAAGGGGTCAAAGGAAGTCTTGATAGGCGTGAAGAAACAAGGCTTGTCTACCCTTGAGGTTGAAGTTGTAAGTGGTTTGACAAATGTCGCATCCATGAAATTATTGTCGAAGACAAAATTATGGCATATGAGGTTGGGCCATTTCAGCGAGAGAGACATGGTCGAATTGGGGAAACAGAACCTGCTAGGTGGTGACAAAGTAGAGAAGTTGGATTTTTGTGAACCTTGTGTATTTGGTAAATCCTGTAGGGTGAAGTTTAACAAAGGTAAACAAAGAACACATGGATCCCTTGATTACATCCATGTTGATCTTTAGGGGCCTGCAACGAATCCTTCACATTCAGGTGCAAGGTATTTTTTATCCATAGTTGATGATTATTCCAGAAAGTTATGGGTATTCATTCAGAAGAAGAAGGATGAACCTTTTGAGAATTTCAAGAGTTGGAAGGTTCTGGTCGAAACTCAAACTAGCAAAAAGGTAAGAGGTTGAGAACTAATAATGGCCTTAAATTCTGCAACAAAGCTTTCGACAGTTATTGTGTCGAGTCTGGGAATGCAAGGAATAAGACAGTAGCAGGTACTCCTCAGCAAAAAGGTCTAGCAGAGAGATTACGTCAAACAATCCTCGAAAGGTTTATATGCATGTTGGTTAGTGTTGGATTGAAGAAAGTGTTTTGGGTTAAGGTTGTTTCAATAACAACATATCTGATAAACATATGTCCTTCGCCTGTGTTAGATATGAAGACACCTGAAGAAGTTTGGTCGGGACATCCACCAGATTTCGACAAACTAAGAGTATTTAGTTGTGTAGCCTATGCTCACATTAGGCAAGAAAGGGTCGAACCTAGAGCTCTGAAATGCATGTTCATGGGATACCCAGGAGGAGCCAAAGCTTATAGGCTATAGTGCCTAGAGCCAGGCCATAGGAGGTGTATCACTAGTCGAGATGTAGTTTTCAATGAAGTTGTGATGGCTTACAATAAAACTGATGATGTTGATGAAGAGCTGGAACATGGAGAACTTCCTATTGAGGTGAAGCATAGTGATGTTGAATTGCATGACCTAGATGAAGTCGAAGAAGAAGCAAAAACTTTTGTCGAAGATAAGGAGACTGATAATGACTACCTATTGACAAGAGACACGTCGAGAAGAGTCATCAAGCCACCTCAGAGACTTGGATATGCAGATCTTATAACTTATGCCTTAATCTTTGCAAGTGAGGTTCTAGACGAAGAACCTAGAGACTATAAAGAATTTATGAGGAGTCGAAATAACACTGAATGACTGAAGGCCATGGATGATGAGATGAAAAATCTTCATGATAACAACACACGGGAACTGATAGAAAAACCTGTTGGATCCAGGTTAGTCAACTGTAAATGGAGTTACAAAGTTAAGGAAGGAATCAAAGGAGTGGCATCAAAGAGATACAAGAAAAGGTTGGTCGCTAGGGGATTCACTCGGAAAAAAAGGTGTTGACTTCAATGATATGTTATCTCCTGTTTTGAAGCAAAAATCCATTCGAATGTTGCTTGCCATGGTGGCACAGTTTGTCCTTAAACTGGAACAGATGGATGTGAAGATTGCATTCTTGTATAGTAATCTTTGTGAAATAATCCTGATGAGGCAACCTGAAGGGTATGTCGAAGAGGGGAAATAAGAGTATGTGTGCAAACAAAAGAGATCTTTATATGGGCTGAAAAAATCTTCTCGACAATGGAATAAGAGATTTGACAAGTTCATGGCACGCATAAGTTTCATCAGAAGTCAGTTTGACCATTGGGTTTACTTCAGATTTCAACCTGGTAATTCATTTTTTATTTTGTTGCTTTATGTGGATGATATTCTAATAGCAAGCAACAATGTTGAAGGGGTAATCGAGCGTAGAGAAGTCCAAGCGCTGAAGATTTTGACAGATCATAATGATGTTGATATGATCACCAAGACGTTGCCTAGTTGCAAGTTTTTCCACTATATGCAGTTGATAAAACTGCATGAAGAAAGCTAGTTTGTTTCTTGTTTGTATAAGGTGTGTTCTAATGTCGAGATTTATGGAATATTGGAACAAACCCTAGTACGAATAGCATGTCGTCGAAGTCCGCTCACATGTTGTTTTTTAATTGGGCCTTGTGTTATGGATCCAACTGTTTAAGTTAGCTTGTAATGGGTAATTGTTAAAAAGTCCATTAGGTTAGTATGTTAGTTTTCTTATAAATAGCATACTAGTCTCTCATCTTTTGCATAAGGGAAAATAGGAAGATAAAACCCGAACACAAAATTGAGATAGGTTATTTTGTTATTCTTGTATACTTGTAATCTTGTTTTAAAGAGAAATGAAAGAATAGCAGTTTATAACCAATCTTGTTGTTACCCTTGTGTTCTCATAAACCCTAACCCTTGTGGATTTCTTGATCGCAAAGAAACCTATTATACTTTGTTTCTAAGGTATCTGATTCACAATATCATCTCTATAAAATCGATTTGTAAATTAATAAATATTATTCTATATAAACTATTTTCAAGCTATATCTCTTAACAATATTATTGAACTTAGTGCATGTATATTATCATCCAATTACCCGATAAATAGGTTATGCCACTATATTAGAATTATATATATATATATATATATATATATATATATATATCCATTTCTACAAATCTGATTTGTAAGGAGATGAATGTCACTCTATATGAACTCTTTAGAGACTCTACGTATAATCAATGCAAAATTTTAGCTTTTTTTGAAACACCTCATTCACGTCCAATACTTAGTGCATGGATCTAAACTCTATGTGGTATATGGCCTGATCGATAGATTATGATACTATGATAAATATAATTTGAAATAACTCATTCCTACAAAATCAACTAGTATGATGAAAGATTATGTTATATAAAAGAAAAAAAATTTATGGACCATATTTTTAATAATGTAGGACTTTTGAATTATCTAAAATAAATGTGTTTTGGAATTTGAGGTTGAGTCATATACTTTTAAATTGTATAATTCTTAATCTATATAATTAGGGGTGGAAATTGGCCAGATCGATAACAGAGGCTTATGGTCTAGGCCTACATAGGCTCAGGTCAGGTCAAACTTTTTTTTAAATAGAAAAGGCCTAGACTTTTTTTATAAGTTTGTTTAGTTAAAAAGGTTAAGCCTCAGGTCAAGAAAAAAACCTTTTAAACCTAATAGGTCGACCTATCTAATTAAATATGAATAAATTTTTTATTATCATTATGTTAAGTTTTGTACTTTGAACTAAAATACATAAATAAAAATTAATTATCTTGGAGAACTTATGACGATAAGATGAAAACGCCTTATGAACAATGTTATAAGTTATCTTAAACAAATAGTCTCACAAAACATATGCTAATATGTAAGTTAAAATAAGTCAATAAAAAAATTAGTCTCATTGGTTTTTTAGTTTGTTAGTTTATTTAAATACTATTTTAATTGTTTATTTACATATATCTAAAATAACAGGCTTTTATGTAGGCTAACTGGCTAACTGGACCTTGGAAAAGGTCAGACTCATACCTAAAAATAAGCCTATGACAAGCTACAAGGCAGGCTTAGGCTTCGGTTTTTTGGCAGGTCAGACTTAGGCTAGGCAAAGCCTAGCTCGATCCAACCTATTTTCACCCCTATTTATAATAAGTTTTGAATTCTCTTTTACTTGGTAGATTAAACATTTTAAACACTAAGGAAGAACTTCGCTTTTTCCAAAACCTTTTTATCACTGACTGACCACTAAGGAAGAACTTAGCTTTTTCCAAAACCTTTTCAGCATATGAGAATCTTTATGTTAGCAAACACATGAGATCAAATATTGGTGTATCCAACGATCCTCGACAATTCACTCATAACTAACAATTTGAATTCACTATTCTTCATCACATACCGATTTGAGCATTGTAAGGCTAACATTGAATGTCAGCCCCCTTTCCACCATACTCAAAAATGATAACCACCATTATTTCCTATCCTCACTCTATTTCTGTTTCGAGTATGGAATAGGGGCGTCATATGTGGGAATCAAATTTTAATTCCAACATTGTCCATAATTCCACGATCGCTCTTTAATTCACCAGTTCGATTAAGGAAAATAGATCAAACATCACTTCAATTTTTGTTTCATGAATTCCTAGATCTCTATCTTTTACACTCTCAAGTGATGACTGGATATAAATTCACTCGCTCCGTCGTTGCATGACGGTTGTCGCTTAAGTATTTGTTAATCAATCACCTCGACCTCCTCGACTAAACACTATGAATCTTAGAGAAGTTCTTATATTCATATATGATCCAAAATCTTTAGATAGCTGGATCTATTCAAGATCCTTCGACCGCTCGTCTAATTCCACCTCCAGTCTCACAACCTAAAACCTTATATGGCTTATAGTTCCTATGAGTTAAACTTGAATTACAAGGTGCTAATGAGTTGCTGGGAAACATATATAACATTGATCGACAACAACAATCATAAGTTATAGAATAAAGGTTACTTTGCTGTGAAGAAAGCCTTCATAACACGCCTCCGCGAGGAAACACTGTTCAAGAAGCCGTCTCCCATATATTGATTGACAGTGGCAGCTCCTGCGACATAATGTACTCAAAGGTGTTTGAAAAGATGGACCTCAAAATAGGAAGCTTGTGGTCGTATGAATGGTTGTATTTTCAGGCATTTAATTGTTCCAGTGGGAGAAGGAAAGAACATCTAAATAGCAAATTCATAATTCCTCATTGTTCCTTGCAGAAGCGTCTACAAATGCATTTTAGGACAACCCTTCGCTGCCATGATACACAATAGCCTCTCCAGTCCACCTTAAACTCAATTATCATAACTTATATGGAGAGTCGGCCACCATCAACTTTGATCTCAAAGCCACAAAAATAATTTATCAAGCCCTCCAACGAGACCAGGGAGAGGGGATATCCATGGATTTAAAATGGCATATGTTATTGGCCAACTCCAAGACACGAGCATCCTCCTACCAAAACATGGTTGAACTAAGAAGAGGAAAACATGGAAAATAAGTGGCGGCTATTAGGCCTAATTAGTTTTATTTCTTGTTCTATATTAAATTTTATTCTTGTATAATCTCCTTCTTCATATACATTAGTTGTCTTCAATTATAAATGAATATTTTGATTTCTGAAATACTTTTTTTCTAGTTATGCATATTAACAGTGAATTTGTGGTACGACCGACAAGATCTTGGCCTAACATAAAGAAATTAGGGGTTTTATCGAAGACGCTTTACACGTCCAACTAAAGTAATCAATTCCCTGGCAACACAAAGTACACATTATAATCCAGGGGTGTTGTCGAAGATGCTTTTCACGCCCGACTAAAGCAATCAAATCCCTATTGGAAATAACAAACCACATTCTCCTGCAACTAGCCATTATAAAGGTCATGGTGGGTTTTCCACACGTCTAACTCAGACCAGGTTTTCACCTGTAGGGGGTGAATAAACCCTTGATTGGGAACGACCCTAGTGACGTCCAATAAACTTCTATGGAAGACCTAATAAGTTCACATAAAATATGAATCTTATCATTCAGGATCATACAAACATACATCCAGAGCCTCACACTTAGGATCACACAAATATACCTCAAATAGGTAAACATGGAATTCATTTAAAAAAGAAACTATATGCACATATATTCTTTCAATATAAAGTTACTCTACATAATAGGCATAAAAAGGCCAACATGCCTACTTTGACAGGGAGACAATCTCTTTGTTTTTGAGCATTTGATCCGATGAATATTCTCCCTTGATATATGAAGAGGATGGTGAAAATAATCTACTTGCTTCAAAGCTTTCTCAAATGAGTGCAATCATCTAAACACTGAATTAAATCATAATTCTCCATACGCAGAGACCTAAGTTCCTCTTGAGCCGCCAAAAGATATGTTTGGTCAGATGATGAATTGACTTGAGCAGCAAATAAAGATTTGTTCTTCCTCCCCGTGATCCTCACCAGATGAGTTACCTGACCGGCCAGAGGGCCAAGAAGATTAAAAGGGAGCAAACCCTTTTTTATCCTAGTAAGAGACGTATAAACTATTTGTATTTCCTGAATGTACTTATACGGCTAAATATTTAAGCTATGGAAATTCTCTTCTAGTCGTTGTTTATCAACCTGTTATTGGTTACACTAAAAAGATTCCTAGTGTAGGTCCCCCGAAAGCCAAAATAGTAAAGGCGTGTCAGGTACACGAAGATAGAGTTACCAGTTCTTCTTCCAAAGTACGACGGGAACGATTTTCCAGATACTAAGAATATTTTTCTAAGGGAGAATCATGTAGTTCTCGAGAAGGTCGAGAGGCCGACCCTGGAGCAGCTTACAGCCGATGAAAAGCAATCAAAGCAGCAGTTCTTCTAGATCTAAGGTAGTAGACAAGCTTAATTTAGTCCCGATCGGCCATATTCCCGCCTTATCAATTGTACTTGTACTTCATCCTTCATGAAATAGCCGCTGTCATAAAGGGTGTTCAAATCCAAACCGATCCAAATAAAAAACCGTAAACCGATCCAAAAAACTGAAAACCACACAAAACTTAAAATTATTGGATGTATTTGGATGTCATTTTGTAAAAACCGCTCGGTTCGAATCAGATTTCGGATTGAATTTTCAAAACTGATCCAAACCAAACCAAACTGCATGTATATATTTTTATACTTATTTATTTTTTATTAGTATAACTGTTCGCACGTGGATTTCGCTCGAACAAATCGTTGGCCTCTTGTCGAAAAGGTTTACTTGTGGGACCGGCCAAATGAGTCCCAAGACTGCTCTATCCGATTAAGTATATGGTAGGCTTTTATATTGTCGGATGGTAATAGGTTTTTTTGTAGGTTTTTTGTGTTTATGAAAATGCTCGCGGAATGCTTAACAACGGAAAAAAGGAATAAAATAGAAAAGAAAAACAGAAGAAAGTATTAAAATTGCTTGGAATTGAAAAAACTTGAAAAGATAAATGTTTGGACACTATCATACATTTTTCATAGGGGGTTAACTCATTTCTCTTGACACTTGGTACTTTAAGTGTGTCCCTTTTACAACGTAAATAAATGCAATCTCTAATTCTGAAATTGAAATCTACTTAAATAAACATAAAAAAGTAATTGTCAAACATTTTCCAACGAATCTGATGGTGACACTTGTCACCCCACTCCTATGGTAACTGCCAACTACTTCACCCCACTTCCTTGATCAGTTTTTTCATAGCATTCTGAATGACACGTCGAAATCCTTCGACATATTGGCTCTTCTAGGTAGCGTCGAAACGCTTCGACGACTTCCTTCCATAAGCTGGGTTTTTCTTTGCTTGTTCTTCCTATCGACCCATTGACATGTTTCCTCTTCCCTAGTTGGTCTGAAACACTCCTCTTTGACATTTTTATGGATTTTCTCTAACACGCAAAAACCTTTTTATCCTGGTCGAAATCTTCAGCTAACAAATCCCCCCCCCCAAAAGGTTAGTTTCGACATAAATATGGTCGACCAAAAAGCTAAGCCTTTTGGAATTTCCTGAGAAATTTCGAAGCATCTTTGATCATCGACTTGAACTCACAACTGTTCATATTTTGTCGGATTGAGATAACCTATCACATTTGTCATGATTCCAATTTTGGTGCCACAACTTCCAACACTGGTAATGATGACCTAGGAGGTGGGGATTCTCAACAACTCCCACTCTCTAACATATTTTCCAAACGAAACCCTTGCGTTGCATGGATTTTTGCTATAAATATCACCTCTTATAGTTCGTTTTCCATTGCCGTGGAGACTCTGGTATGAATCTACTCCATCCAAGTTCGTCACCCAAATTAGTAGAGTTAAAGGGCACAATTTCTGACACCTAAAAAGTGGTGTTCCCTGGCGGAATTATTTTTCCAAGGTTGATTGTGCGCCTTTCAAGTTCCTACCTGTAACAACCAAAAATTTATCCTCTTATTTATTACCCTAACTACTTTTATGGTTTTACATTCACATGCATCATCCATTAGGTCATGAACTCGCAATCATGCATTGTATTAAGATCCTAAGGCATGGGATCAGGAGCTTCTGTTGATTTGGGATTTGAGGTGATTCAATTGGTTCCTACCTCAAGCAAGTTGAAGTTATGGTGTGGATTTATACTATTATGAGAATCTACTATGTCAAGACTCTTCCATCTACAAAGCATTTCTTCATTAAATATTATCCAGTTACGTGGTCATGTTCTTCAGGATTTCTCAAGCATAAAATGATTGGAGTTATGTCAGGGTTTCATATAATGATGTCATTGGTGAACCAACGTTTCATTTCCTTTCAACATCTCAGGATGCCTTCATCATCAATGTGCAATACAAGGTGACTTAGAATTTCATGTTAAAGAGATTAGTGGTCCTCAAGGCCAAATATCAGATTAATTCAATCTACATGGCAATGGACCAGGAGGCAAGAGATTCAATTGTGGATTCATATGGTAATCAGGGCATTAAGGTTATCTCAATGGCTTGTTGTTTGGCTAATTGATTTTATTAACAGGAGTTTAGGATTCATTAAGAATACAAATTGGGCGTTGACCGTACGTGTTAATATTGGTTGTATGGAATTCAAGAGACGAGTCCATTAAAACCATACTTGTTTCAAGCCCATATCCATTTCAAAGGATGAAGCCCAATTTTTTATTAATCTATTTCTATCCATATATTTCATTAGTCAAAACCATTATATTCAATTCAAAATTTCTTTTATATCCATATTTTAAAACATATCTTCATCAAACGATTTGTCGTAATCAAAGCCTTTTATTTGGTGTCCGCAAGTTGATTTCAAGTGTGTCATTACCAAGTAATTCAGGAAGCGTGATTTAAGGTATTACTGAACCGAAAAAATATGGATCCATGGACAGAACCGAAAAAAAGCCCGAAAAACTAAAAAACATTATTCAATGCATGGGCAATACTATTCATCCATACGAACAATATTATTCATCTGTACGGGCAATGCTATTCATTCGTACGTATGACATTATTCACCGCCTGACTTTTTTCTCGTCTGACTTTCTAAAATTTTTGATTTTTGCGGTAAATGTTATCTTCAAAATATGTTTTCCTTCTCTTAATCAACCAAGGTTTTAAGACACATTTATAACAATCTCCACCTTGACTTTAAACCGAGTTGATACCGATTTAACAATCAACAAAATTGTTTCTCTCTACCAAGTTGAAACTCTAATCAATAACCTTGATCAAATTCAAGCAACCCTTGAATCTTGATCTCGCCACTTGCATCCACTTGTTTCCAATTACCTTTTTCTACCTAGGTAATTTAACAAGCCTACAAGTATGATTTTTCAACTACCCTTGACTCCACCTGTTTTCAAATGCCTCCCCGAAGGTTTTTCTTCTTTATTTTGCAGTCCTTCAGCCACATTAAGAACATAATAATATCCAAGGCTAGCATAACCGTCCCTTTGAGATGTTACAATAACCATCCTTACCTTATCATGATTCAAATGATAATCAGAGATCTCTGTAACCGCTCATTCACTATTGCTAGCATCCATAGTAGGAAACTCCACCTCAAACTGAGTTTTCTTCGTTATAGTTTCTACCGATTTTCTCCCTTGGTTTTCACTATTATTCTTATGAAGAAATTCTCTACCAACCAAATAAGTTATTTTAACCTCAGATCTTCCCTAAAAACTCAATAACAACTCAGCGGTAACATGCATTTTTATCCCTTAATTTCTGCAAAATTCATTATACTCCTCTAAAACTTTCTCAAGGCATTCATAACACCTTAAACTCAAATCCCATAGCTTTTCCTTATCATGAAAGCCTCCACTAGTTAACGATGAATGAACACCAACATTTGAACCTTCTAAAATATATAAACAATATATTTTAGACCCTTTAGCAATAATCAATTCATCACGTGAAATCTTCAACACTCCATGTTCAACTCTAGTACAGTATCCTAGATCCTCAAACATACGTATAGATAACAAATTTCGCTTGAGTTCTGGAATATACCTCACATTGTGAATAAGAAGTTCACGATCATTAAACATTTTAAATCTGATCGTACCAATACCATGAACCTTGCATGTCTTATTATTACCAAGATGAACTACTCCACCTTGCACCATCTTCAAAGTTTCAAAGTATTCTATTTTGGGACACATGTGATAAGAGTAACACAAGTCAATGACCCAACTATCTTCAGTTTCCAAACTCGATACTAATAGTGCTTTGACATACTCATAACTTTCCTCACCCAAGGCAACTGCAACTTCAATATAATCTTCATTGACATTTCTTTCAGAACAATCCCTTTTAAAGTGGCCAATTTTCTGAAAAGTAAAACATTTTACCTTTGACTTGCCAGACCTCTTTGATTTGGACATCCCTTTACACTCACTTCATCCTCTTGGCACATTTAAGCCTTCACCACTATCTTCAATCTTCAAATCTTTCGACTTTGAAAATTCTTTGGATTTCACTGTCGTTTGTACTTCATCCAAAGTAATAGTACCTTCCTTTCCATAATGAAGGTCATCATTAAAGTGCTCAAAGGATTTGGGTAATGAACTCAGGTAATATAATAGAATAAGGCAAGAAACAAAATAAAAGTTTGTTTACCCAGTTCAATCAAACAATCTACTCTGGGGGAGAGTGTAGCTCTCCAATTCACTATACTCAGAAAGTTGTTACAGGAGATTACAAATGAGTTACAAGAAAATAGCATTCGCCTTCAGGTTCCCATGAACAACCCTGAAAGCGCCCAAGAACAACCTTATTTTCTACCCCAAGTGTTTCCCAACCTCTCTAACTCTCAATATATGAGTCACTCAAACCTAAGGTGTAATCCAAGGTTTTCTTTGTTCTGAAACATAATACCTTTAAACCCTTGCTTTCCCTTGTTGGTGTAAACCTTAAGATTCTCACACACCAAACATATAAGAGATACATATTTATAATAACATATACTCAACAAACAAAGCCCAAAATCTGGATCCATGGACCGAACCGAAAAAAGCCAGAAAAACTAAAAAATACTATTCACCGTACGAACAACACTATTCATCAGTACGAACAACACTATTCATCTGTACAGACATCACTATTCACCCGTACGGATGACACTATTCACCACCCGCTTTTTTCCCGTCTGACTTTCTAAAACTTCAGATTTTTGCGGTAAATGCTACCTCCAAAATATGTTTTCATTCTCTTAATCAACCAAGGTTTTAAGATACATTTACAATTTATTTTGCAAGTCATCAATTTGTTGACTAATTCCGAGTCATCATCATCATCATCATCATCATCATCATTATTTTAACCGATGATGATGGTTATTGTGATGAAAATGATGAGGATGGTTCAAAATTTCTCTACAAATTTGATGTTTTGTAATCTAAAATAGAAGAGAATGAACCATTGCCTTGAAGAATTTGGGGCATTGAACCAAATTCTATATGTTAAAGAACAAGAGATGGATTACAAGATGCATGTAATTCGAAAAACATTGATTGATCTAATTCGATTTTCAAATATGACCTAATTTTCAAATTCTTTTTCTCTAAATCAATTTAAATGAATGCATGTTTAGTGAGGTTAGTGAAACAAAAAATCTACATACGATATAATAAATTCAATTGAAATTAAAAAAAAAATGAGGCAAATATTTGGAACAACAATAACGTATCAACTCAAAATATTTCACAAAGGTATCTTTTATTGAAAAAAATTCGTAGAGAATGAAGACGAAGAAATAATATATTTGTCTCATAATGAAATCCACAGTGAAAGAAGTGTGAAGCTGAAATGATAGTGGCAAACTTGTGTCTCATTATACGAGTCTTTCACACAAGTATACAAATTTCACATTAGGTTTGTCATCTATGTAATTTTTCTTCATATAAGCACAAACAATTTTGGAACCACACCTACAAGTCAAAATATAGATTATATTTTAACCTTATTAAAAATCATAAACTAACATGATATTGTAATTCTACAAAACAATTTTTTTTATGTAAAAATATTGTATTCACTCCATAACAAAATATAAGTATAAAACTTCAAAAAGTCATTTTGTTTGAAAAAAATTACTTAGAACTTTTAGCATATTTTAACAACCGTCTAAAGTCAAAGACAAACAAGTAGGTCTCCACTCTCAAAATCTTTTCAATTAGATCAACTAGAAACAACCATTCACGTATATTATCATACGTAACGAATATTATTAAAATATATTATCGAACATAAATACTGTACGTTACACTTTAAATACACAAGATATTGTAGACATGAGATGAACCAATTGCATTTTAAATTTTAGAAAAAATATCAACTATATAGCTTGTGGTTTGCAATAACAAACAAGCAAGTACTCACATAACCTTGAAATTATATCAAAAATGGAATATACCTTTTATTAATTTAATCGAAAAAATTATTTAAAAAAAGAGAGATAAATGTTTAAGTCCACCATTAGTGGGGTCTTAATATGTAAAATTAATTAGTTGTCGAGAAAGAACCATGGAGAATGAATCATCATGATTCATGGGTGCCAACTATGTTTAAACCGCGTGGGCTCCATTAGTTAAAACAATTATTTGAAATTAAGCATATAATTATATAGTCCTACTCTTAGTTAGAAAAATAGGTCTATTAGATCTAACCTTTTTTATTAAAGTCTTTTAGGTGGGTCGTCAATTCCATGTCCAATCATATCATGTTTTATAGATCTTTAGAATCTTAAGCGGTTGTTGTCTTCATCATGCAAAAGTTAGAAGCGAATTTCTTAGTTATCCATTTGAAAATGATACTCTAATACACCATACACATTTTCTTTTATATCATTTGTATTCGAAGGTACAAATTCGGAATTTTGGATGCATCTTTTTTCCTCTAAATTTTGATTATTTATGGAGATGGATATACGAAAGTATAAATACTGGGAAAAAGTTCAAAACATTCAATTCATGGAAACTTCTATATATGCATCTCAAAAACGTCTTGGGCCAGATTATTACGGAGGTGCATATCCGGAAGGTTCTGTTATATTTTAAAACTGCATGCATGATCATTCCTCCCATTGTCTCATTGTTGTCTTTTCTTCTTCCACACTCACATTCACCAACCTAAAAAACCCTACATCATCAATTCCATTTTTCACTCAAAAACTCAAACTTTTTCGTGCAACAAATCAAAGAGAGCAAGAGAAGACTGTATTTTAGGTAAATATTCAACTTTGTTCACTATATTGCTTACATTAATCATCAAACTTTTGTATAAAAAAAGTAATGTTGCTTCCGGATGAACATCTACGAAATGTGTTGATGATAAACACTTCCAGATGTACATATTCAGAACAATGGATGCTACCTCTGTTTTGTTTTGTTGCAACAGTTTAGTAATTTTTGTTTATTTTTCTTATTCTTTACAAATAGATATGGTGTACCCTGATAACATCTCAAAATAGTTAGTTTCTACAAATGATTTTTCTCCGAATGTTCAAGGGGTTGTCGTGAAGAAGGTAGATGTTGGCGGTGACTTTAATCATAAGAAAGAGTTTGATGATTGTAATAGCATGATCACATGGATTCGTAGGACTGCAACTACACTCAGTTTGATGTGGTTATTGGAAGATCAGATAATGGTTCGGAAAGAAGAAACGTTTTTTAACTTTGTTGTGCGAAAGAATCGAGATATATCAAATTCCTCTACAAAAGTTTAAAAGAGACGACACAGGTAGTAGAAAATGTGAATGTCCTTTTAAAATTCGTGGTTACATGTTGGCTAGCAAGAAGTGGAAATTTAGTGTTATTTGTGGTTTGCATAACCATGAATTGTGCTCAAAGTTACAAGGTCATCCTAGTGTATGTCAGCTCAAACCAGAAGAGAAGACATGTATCAATTACATGACCTTGAATCTTGTCCAACCGAAAAATATCCTCGCCACATTGAAACAGAAGGAACCCGATAATATTTCAAATATTTGGCAAGTTTATAACATTCGGTACCGCAATAGCAAGTCTATTAGGGAAGACAGATCAGAGATGCAACAATTGTTGAAATTATTGGATGATAACAATTACGTGTCCCGATACTGAACTTGCGCCGATGGAGTTATGGTTAGAGACATTTTTTTGGATTCATCAGAAATCGATAAAGTTGTTCAACACATTTTCGACAGTGTTCATTCTTGATTCTACCTACAAGACTAACAAGTACAGGCTTCCGTTATTTGAGATGGTTGGTGTAACCTCCACCGAGAAGACATATTTTGTTGGTTTTTCTTTTTTGGAGTGCGAAAAAGAGGATAACTTTACTTGGGCTTTAGAGGTGTATCAGTCACTTTTAAAAGATCAAGTTGAGTTACGGAAGGCTATTGTTACAGACTGTGATACCGCCTTGATGAACATCGTTTCAAAGGTATCCCCTTCTTCTTATGTATTACTTTGTAGGTTAGAAGTCGGGTTAAACCCGCGGTAGGGACGAAATAAGTGGCATCCGAAGACGGAAGATTGGTGAAGTCTAATGTGATTGTTGAAAAGATAATGGATTCTTGAAACTGTATTATAAATTCTTCCACAAAAGATTTATATGTTGATTACGTCATTAATTTCTGGAAGGTGTGTGAAAAGTATCCCGCTTTGTTAAAATACGTTGAAAGCACCATTCTTGATCAAGCGAAAGAAAATATTATTTGTGCATGGACCGATAATGTCCAACACCTTTGAAACACAACCACCAATAGAGTTGAGACAACACATGCAAGTTTGAAAAAATGGTTGGGCATTAGTAAGGGATATTTGTGTCGAGATTGAGACTCGGTGAATCTCATGATTAACAATCAACATAATGAAATAAAAATAACTTTTGGTCAGAGCATTACGGTATTGGAACATCGGTTTAAAGATAACATGCTTTATTATTAGTTGGTAGGTAACGTTTCTCGGGCGGGGTTGAACAATATCTTTCACGAGGCCAAACGAGCCAAAGATGTAGGATCGGAAGCACAAAGTGTGGTTGTACTATATTAAAAACATATGGTCTCCCATGTTCTTGTGTTATTGCAAAAAAGATGAAATTAGGTGAGCCAATAAGAATTGACGAAGTTTTCCCCAATTGGAAAAGACTAAAGTTTGATGATGATGGTAGCATGGAAGGAGTTAAATCAAATATCTCCATTTTGGCTGAATGGGAAGTGATACAAGATAGATTTGCAAAGGCCGATGACAACATGAAAATCCACATCAAAGAACAATCGAGGAAGATTTCCTTTCCTGAAACAACCGACATGAAGTCGCCTTCTCAAATGATAACTCGACTACCTGGTCTCCCTCATATTGTGAGCACATAGACAAACTTTTTTTCTGACTCACCGACTCCTAAATCTCAAAGAAGTGTCATGAAATGAGCCCGCATAAGAAAACTGCCCCTGACACCAATTCCACTGAAAATTCCATTCATTGACGAGATGTCGGTGTTTATTCACAAATACATCGACCATATCGTCAATGTTGAGGGGGATGGTAATTGCGTCTACCGAGTCATTTCGACATTGCTTGATAAAGGAGAGGATAGCCATGTGTTTGTACGTCATCAACTTATCCTAGATTTGAAGACAAATAAATAATCGTTCACGCAGTTGTACAGAAAGAAAGAAAAATTTGGTCTATGAATATCTCGTTTTTTCTTGAGCGGTTCGGCACCGGTGTCAAAATAGATCACATTCCCTGAAATGTGTCATCTAATTGCATGCACATATGATAGGGTGTGCATTGACCTGACATGCTATGGATTTTCGGAAATATTTTTTCCACTCCGCACCACACCACCCAAAAATTCAAATAAGCACATCATGTGCATTGGATGACTTTCTAGATCAAATCATTTTGTTCAAGTATACTTGAAATCAGGATTCCCCATACCACCTACATCACCAAAATGGACGAGTCATTCAACCGCAAATGCAGAGACGTGGCCGAATCATTTTATGGAAAGAATAATGGAATTCCGGAGACTTAACAACATTGAAAAGGAATCAAATACAAAAAATTCCAAAAGGTTGTCACCAATAGATTTATCCAGCGAGACTTGTTTTGATTCATTTTGAATTCTTGTATAATCGAACAATTAAATGTAAATTTTTGAAGAGCAAAATAATAGTCAATTTTAGTACATATTTTTTGTTTATGCGCCTTTTATGCACTTACATATATTGATATATGCTCTTATGCACTTACATTTATGTTATTCTGTTTTGAGAATGTATAAGCAAAAGTTTGTACATATATATACGGAAGTATTTAACGCTTCAGAGATATATCTCTGGAACCAACACATTTAAATTCGTTTCATTGATATATCTCCAAAAGCATATGACAAGAAAATGGTTGGTCCATATTCATCTAGGTTTTTCGATAAAATTAGGGTTTCTTGTGTTATCTTTCACACAAACACAAAAATGTCTCAATTGTATGATATCAAGATATGTTGGTATGTCGCAAGTGTCTCCTACACCGATGGAAAAATGTAACACCCCATTTCTACCCAACGATTATATTAAAAACCAGAGTATTAAAAATCGATCAACAAGTACACAAAACAGGATGCTACATTTTTCAACTTATAAAAATTTCATTTAATTTCAAGAAAATTGATACATAACACCTTTGGTTCAGAAAACTAAAAACAACAACTTTTATTTTGTTTATGAAACCAAATTCAAATTTTACAACTACGCAACAGATTTTAAAATTATTCAACTAAACATGGTATAACATATTATTCAACTTAACACAACCTAGTAACAACATATTTATATTAAAACAACTTGAAAACAACATAAAACAACTAAGCATCCATTCCTCGAGTGTTGCGTATCAGAGCACCGACACCGACTCGAACTAATAAAGATAACCATCTTCCTGCAAGCTACCTGCACATTACCAACATATGGGAAACATTCATCGGAAAGGGTGATATATCGATAATTATAAATGATATATGATAAACAATACACAGATAAAGGTTTATACAAGTATCACCACATCACTCCCACAACAACAACTTAAACAACTTACCACAACATAAACAACTTATCAACTTGAGCAACATATACAACGTAATCGACATAAATAGCGCAACTCAGATACGACTCGACTATGCAAATGCATGTGGTACCATTCAGAGTAAAACTCCCAACTTAAAACTATTGCCAGGTTATCGAGGCAACCAAGGCATAAGCCTTCAACTCTCAACTTAGTGCCAATCCAGGCCGACGTGGGATGAGCAACAACTCCTATATAAAAATGCAAATGATCTACATAGTATGCATGAATTTACAATATAACAACATACAACATCAAACAACACAACTAGCTTATACAACTTAAACAACTTAAATCAACGTTGACTATTAAGCCTACAACTTGAACAACATAACAACTTCGACAACACAAAATAACTTAAACAATTTGAGCAACTTAAACGACATCAACAAGCAACACAAACAACTTATATGACATGAACAACATAATCAACTTAGAACGTTGCGTAAACCGGAACGACTTACCAACTCAACCAGTACTCGCAACTCGACTTTACAACATCTTTTCAACAAAACAACGTAACAAAAATAAACTATTAAACTACCCGACTTACCCCGACGATTTTCGTTAAATTCTGGGCAACTAAGTTTTTGCCTAATTCGGCTAAACCGACGTTGTTTTAATCATTCTGCGACTATTACGAGTTTATTATGAAACCTACAATTTTTTGTTTTCTAATACATATTATTTGTTATAAAAATATAGGCTTTATATTTGTTTCTGCTAAATTCTTAAAACCACTTCTTTCTGTCAAAAGATTATATAACACAGTGCTGACACCAAAAATATATCTGCTCGCTAATGATACTTTTTCTTGCTACTGATTTTAAGAACTTCTAGTATTCTATAACAAAAGAATCTAACTAATTAACATTCTTATGTTATAAAAAATTACTAAAGTCAATGGCAATTAGGAATGTCAAGAGTGGCCAGCGCCACTTATTAAAGTCAATGGCCACAAGAATATGGCTTCCACCACATTCAAGCATGACTGGCACCATGTTCACATAAAATGGCCACAATTGTGGCACCCACTCAAGGGCATATGGATTGCGCCATATATGCCACTAGGGAGCATGGTTCCCGCTACCTAAAAGTTGGTTTCTCCTTTACCCCATGTGGCTCCCGCCACATGTGTTCGTCCAACTTTTTTCTTTGTGTTGTTGGCCCCAATTCCATATTTTTCCAGAAATTATCACGAAATAGCAAAATAGATAAAATCAACCATTTATAGAGCAACTCATAAACGACTTATAATCATCAATCAACAACAATTTCACAACAGATAATTATCACAGCAACACATTAATAGATGTTCACAATCAGCATCAACATCAACACAACAACCTAAATTTACCCAATCATAGTACCGATTATCATACCCGATTATAAAGATCGAACCCCACTCTTACCTTAATCGATGGTCGCTCGAATCTTCAACAGATTTCGTTTTCCGACGGCGACTTCTCGTAACCGTTTTCTCCATTTTTCCTCGTTCTCCAATATAATAATCAATTAATGGGCCTAAACACTACACCCCTCTATTTGCTAATTCTGACGCAATCCAAGCCCATTAACCAACACACTCCAATAATCAATATCACTAATAATATTATTTCCTCGACTTTCCGACTTAATATTCTGACTTAACGACTTAATACTTCTGATGCGTGTTTTTCGCAAGTGTACGAACACGTCAGAGTAATATAAAAGATTGTTGAATCCACAGAGACCAAGTGTCAATCTATCGTACCTGTTGTTATGGTGTGTATCTAAGGCAACTGAATATAATGGTTTTAAGGAGTGTGCAATGGTAAATAAAATGGTAATTTTAAACAATTAATAAAGACAGGCTCGAATGTAATTCACATAAGCAATTGATAATCTAGTACTTGTTGATAGAACTACTTATGGGCAATGTTTTCTACTTTGAAAAGAACTAATTTAACTGGAACTGTCGCTTTTACGTATTCAGAACCGAGTTGTACTCCCTAATCAACCCCTCATATTGTCACGGATAAAAAGGTGCGTACTGTGTTAGAGTAGTAAACCTATTTTTAAGAAATATAGTATCTTAACTAAGTTGAAAAGTACTTTAACCTGGATTTCTTAGCAAAAAGAGGTTCTCACGAACCAGACTCTAAACTTCTTAATGCGTCCGAAAATCGTTTTAAAATCTCTTTTCTTTTTAATCTAAAAACTCCTAATGAACTAGACAAAGCACTTTTGGCTGTTTTTGAAATAGTTAAAAACAATTAAACTTATATTGAAAGTTAAAATAGCCCTTAAGTGTTTCCATAAACAATTGTACGGATTACTGGTTCAATTACGATCCTTACATTCTAACCTTTATGGATTTAGTTAGACATGGTAAAGTAAAAAAAAATCAATCACAACTTCAACTATCATCTGATTCATACATTGTTTTAGTCAGTATTTTATCTCGTCCATTTTTTTTTATCCAATCATTTTCTATCCATATATTTTCAACAATTAATCCAATAGCCAAATTCCACCTATTTTCCATTTCTTTTATTCAATATCCATTTTATAATTAAATTTCTTTCATCCCATTTTTGTCATTTATTTTATCCCAATTATCCAACTACCATGTCAATTTGTTCTCATTAATCCACTATCACAAAAAAAAATTCTTTGAAAAGATATTCCCATTTATTTTAAGTCCAATTCTAGAATCCATTCAATAAATTTATTTGGAAACATGGAGGTGCCCAAAATAATTAAAAGTTTACAATACCATGGATCCACCTCTAATTATTTTTATATCAAAATAAAATAATAGCATAAAAAAAAGAAGGAAACAAAAGATGAAGACGCAACATTGGTTAGCGCATGACAGCTGCTAAAGCCAATATGCATTATCATTCAGCTTCTATCACATGGCTCATCTAGCCAAGCCACTTCGTATTTCTCTTTTCCAGTAGCAAAGCCACACAAATATCATGAAGCCACACAGACACGTCATGCTGAAAAAAGCCAAAGTCAAAAACAGCATCCAAAGCATCCAAAACGCAGCTGTAAGGTGAACGAAACGCAACAAAATGTGACGTAGTCAAAACGCTTCATACGTCGTACGCAACAAACTCAGCTGCAGGCCCAAAACACTCCCCAGCCACAACTTTCCTTCAACCAAACATCACGCCGCAAGAAAATCATAAGTTTCCTTCAACCAAGTCACGAAGCCGCACGCCCAGTAAACTTCATCTCCTCCCACTTCTTAAATTTTCAAATCTTCTTGGTTTTTTTAAACTTCAAACGTTTTCGCAATCAAACCTTGACTTAGGTCAAGCGATTTTACCTTTTCATTCCATCTTCTTAATAAATGTTAATCCATATAAGCATATCGAAATTTTTTTTCTCAAAGACTTTAAAAAATTCAAAACTCACTCAATTGTTTTGTGCCTTCGTGCACTTTTCTTTTCATATGTTTAGATATGATTCATTCTTTCTAGCGGAATTATTCGCTAAAGAATGACGACTTATCTCTGCATTTTAAAATCAACTCAACTCATTGTTTCTTTTCAAATTTTGTACCACGAACTACGAGGTTTTGATCTCGCATTGCACTTTGTGGGTACGTAGGCATGAGGCGTTAAACCTCTTCAAACACAAAAATATTAAAAAACGTTTCTCTTCTCATCTCTCCAATCTCTTTCAAGCAAACCATTTTCAAACCAAGAGCGGTAAATTTTTCAAAGGGCTCCCGTGGAGTACCACAGACATTTTGGGTGCGTAAAACCTTCTCATTGTGTAACCTATCCCCTTACTTGTTTCTCTGATGTGTTTCTTTAGCTTTTTGCTTTTAGATTCATTAGGTTTTATTCGCTCTTTTTCCCTTTTCCATTTGGAATAAAATAAAAGTGCGGTGGCGACTCTGTTTACCTTGAGTTAAGTTAGCTAATAACTTACACTCATGATTTTACCGCTACAGAAAAGTGGCGACTCTGCTGGGGAGTAATCTCTAAGTGGATTCAGCCTACTTTGATTTATTTACTGCTTTGGTTTGATTTGTTTGTTATTTGTTTGTTCTGTTTCGGTTTTGGTGATCCTCTGTGAGTGAGATAGATTCTAACCCAAATCTGAGTTGAACTTATGATAGGACGGCGATATTCGAAGCGATAAGCGATGGAGTAGTCCAAAGCTATATCAATTTGATAATCTTCACTCGGTTAGGCTCCCTTGGATTATCAATGTCATGATGAGTAATCATACGTGGCATTATTTTCCGACCTTGAGCTGATCATACTGAGGACCGTAGAACCCTTAACCCATTCAAGCCAATTTAGGAACGTAGTGCAGAAACTGTCTGGGTGTAAACCTAAGGTGGTTGTCACGCGATACTACACTCGTACGAGGTCTATTTTAAGAATGTTATCGGTTGGGGAGTAATCCAACGTACCGATGATATTCTAAAGATGGCTGTTAACTCCAGGCACCTCTGTTAGCACCCTTTTGGTTTTCTGCAGGTACAATGAAGACAAAACCTTAGTACTTACCTGTGTGGGTTGGTGTTCTGTTACCTTGACTTCATGCTCGTGACTCGGAACCTAAACCCGTGTGCTTTGTGTGATCTTGTTTGTGGTTGTTGCATACATGCCATCATGCATTCATGAGCATTGTTTTTGAGATTTCAAGGGACTCATAAGGAACTTTTGCAAAATTTCAGATGTCTATGGTTATGAATTTTGAAAGGAGGAACACAAAGAAGTACACCTTCAAGAATCCTAATATAGTGGAGTTGAGAAGGCTAGGAGCATTGGTGGTTGATACCCAAGAGTTCCGGAAATGTTATGGAAAGCTCTTGTTTATTTTGGATACCGATGTACCAGAGGGGATTCTCCCTGCACTAGCTAAGTTCTATGATCCGTTGCATCATTATTTCACCTTTCCTGATTATCAGCTTGTGTCGACCTTGGAGGAGTATTTTCATTGGATAGGTCTACCTATTTTGGACAAGGAATTTCTTTTTAGTGGTTTAGAGAAGGAGCTTACTATCAAAGTCATCGCCAAAGCCCTTTTTCTTAAGGAGTCCGATCTTAATGGGAAGTTTCTTCCAAAAGGGAGTGTTCGTGGTATTAATGCTAAGTTCTTGATGGGGAAAGCTTCTACTTCACTTACTTTGGGTCATAAGGATGCATTTGAGGTTATTCTTGCTTTGCTCATTTATGAGATTGTCTTGTTTCCTAACTTAGATGGTATTGTGGATGAGAATGTCGTTCAGATTTTCTTGAAGAAGAATCAAGTACCTACTTTGCTTGGAGACATGTATCATGCTTTTCATTATAGGACCTCCAAATGTGATGGAGAGATTGTGTGTTGTGCGCCTCTTCTCTATAGGTGGTTTATTTCGCACCTACCAAAGTTCGACGTCTTCAAGGATAATAGAGAGAAGCGAAGATGGTGTAACACGGTGGGAGAACTGACTTTTAGTTATGTTGCGGATAGCAAGAGTCGCCACCGACTTTTATTTTATCCAAAGGAAAGGCATAAAAGAACAGGAAAGACCTTTTAAAAGATTTTTTTGGGTTCGGGGGGTAGGTTATGTAAAGGGAAGGTGTTAGCACCCTTTACATCCATGGTTATCCATGGGCTCTTAGTTACTTAGCTCACTTTAAAATGTTTCTGAAAGTGTGAAGTGTATGAATAGAAATTTTCTTAAGTATTTATAATGACCCATGTACGGATGCGTATAAACCTTTGTTTTGAAAATTTTTGTTTGAAATTGTGAAGTGTTTGAAAAGTTTTGAAGAGTGAGCAAGTAACTATGAGGAACCTACCCTAAGTTTAAGTCTTTTATGTTCTTGAATCCTTTAAGTGGTAAGACTATCCCTATTATTAAGGAATAGGTAGTCATTACCTTGGATGTGAGGGACAAGTAAAGGGACATCTGTTTATGTAGGCAACTGTGGGGTGTATAAGCAATTTCGGAGGGACTATCATCTTTATTCGAAAGGGACAAGATCATTACGAAGGCAACATTTGAAAAGGGACTTGATCTTTTATTTGTTAAGGGACTAGATGATTTTATTTTGAGGGACTTTTGCTTTATACACCCTACTTGACCTTTTTGATTAGGCAACATGAGAGGTATCCCTAAGGAAGTGAGATGGCGATCAAAGATCGACTTACGTGTGTGAGTGTACAGTTTTAATATTTATCTTTTAAATTAAGTGATCTAGATTAATTTTAAATATACATACATGTTACACTCCCTATTTTTACTAACCATAAAATAAAAACAATAAATATTATTACTAAATATTACACCAAGGAGCAATTACATAATAATGATAAAGCAAAATTAAATATAATTAACAAAATAAATAATAATAATAATTGGGTTAGTATAAAAAAATAATACCAAATTAAATGGGGTTAGTAATAAATAAATATCATAAGAATATAATTAATAATAATAATGAAATAAACAAGAATCTTATAATAAACAATTTTTAAGGTTAATAAGAAAATATGAACAATTATTATAGAATTTTAAGTTATATGCAAATTATGAAATTAAATTAATTATAATCACAAAAATTAAATTAACAATTTTTAAACATATAATAAAAATTATTTACATGCAAAATTAAAAATATAAACAATTTATGTCATATTTACATATTATAAAAATAAATTAAGAATTTTAATTTTTAAACATACTTATATACAAAAATTATAAACAATTTATATTATTACATTAACAAAAATTAAATTAAGTATTTTAATTAAGTCATGAATATAATATATACAAATAATAGTATTAAATAAATAGAAGAAGAAAAATTAGGGTTTGAGAAAATAATGTTTTAGATTTTTTTATAAAATTAGGGTTGATATATTTTTTTTTAACCTAAATATAACTAATTTATTTATACAAATAACATTAATAATATATAATAAAATAGTTTTAATAATAAAGTTTTAATTTTTGTAAAAATACAAGTTTAGATTTTATTTACAAGATAATATACATTTTATTTTCTAATATTTTATAATTTACTAAATAAATTAAACAAACATAAATAAGAATTAAATAAAATAAGAAGAAAAAGGGATAAAAAACTTACCTGGGGCTGGGATTCGAACCCAGGCCCTAGGCTTTGAAATCTCAAGACCAACAGCATCACCACCAGGCCAAGCGCGCGCTGGCGTTAGAATCTGGAGTCTAACTCCTTTTGTTATCAACCTGCGAAAAAATCCAGAAAAACAAACAAAACAAAATGGCCTGGGGGATTCGAACCCAGGACCATCCATACAATACACACGCGCAATCACCAACTGAGCCAGCCAACCAATTCTGATAAAATACAAACCATATAAAATAAAATATTATAACGAATTTTAAAAGTAGAATTTGGCGCGCTGGGGGGTCATCTTCTTCCTCTGAACTTGCGAAATTTCCTGCGAAATTCCTTACGAGTTTTCCTGCGAATTGATTTTTGCAGGGATTCCTATGATTCTCCAACGGCCATGAATCCTGTAATTTCTTTCAAAATTGAACACACCAATTCAATCCATACATCAATTACAGTTAAGCTATGTTATCAGAATTCATTTATATTAGCTTAAGCATTAAACCCTAATTTCGTCCTCAAAACCCTAACAATGGCGTCTAAGCATCCGGGCATCAAAACTCCAATTCACCTGCCCAGAAATCATCCTTATGCAATAACAAACAAGATTATGGGCACAAAAACAGTTTATAATGAACGAATGAATGAAATCGAAAAAATGAAAAAACAAGAACAATGTTCATTCGGTTTATGCGAATGAGGATGTTTACAATGCTTTTGAAGGTTGGGATATGTTTAATGATGTCCAAGGATCATTGTTATGTCTTTAAAATACCTTCAAACACCCTGTAATGAAGAAACCGAAAATTGGTTTTTTGGATGAATTTTGGAAATTTTGAACTTACTCTAGGAGGCTGAATTTCGTCCCTATGATTAGGTTTAAGTTATGTACTTATAGTGTGATGATTCTAGGTCAAAACAATTGATCATTATGTGAAAAATTTGATTAGAAAAGATTCAAAAAGATTAGGCTTTAAAATTCAAATATTCTTGTATGAACACCTTCTATTTCAAACCAATCACCATGATTCTCTTACCACTTTGATACCAATCACCTTTATGAATTTCTAGAAGCTCAATCCCTTTTAAATCTTTGACTTTTCTATTTTATTTTAATTTAAAATGATTTTAAACGAATTAAATCAAAATAAATAAAATAAAATGATGAAAAAATCTGATTTTTAGGGACTTGGGTCGTGCATGAGGTAATGGTATGGATTGGGTTATCATATGGCAAGCCCATTTAGAAAAAATTGGTTTTAAACCTCCATTTTCTTCATAAACCAACCAAAAATTTCCCAACTTTACAAGGGCACACATCCTTCAATTTTAATGCTATGAGGGTGTTCTTGGACATTTTGGAAAGCGTGAAGAGTCCTCTAACCAACCCCACTGGTTTCATGTCCATATCATTTACCATTCTCAAGTTATGCCCTTTTGAAGTTGTTGACTTTTTGTTGACTTTCAAAAGGACCTATAATGTCTTAGCTCATACCTTCCAAATGAAGCATTTTTGGGCTTGGCTTGTGAGACACGAAGTTGTAGAGAATTCAATTTCCTTCAAAATGAGCTTTGGATGGAGAATTGGTGATGAAGCATGTGAAAGTTATGGCTGGTCAAAGTTCAGTTGACTTTTACTAAGGAAACCCTAATTTAGAAACTCCTGATTCTTGATGATCTGGAATCTCCTTGATGAATCATGATCAACCCTTGATCAAATGATGAATTTTACTTCATATACTTGATGTTGGCAAAAAATCATGAAGTTTGACTTTGGTTTGACCACAGTTGACCTCGGTTTGACTTTTTAACTGCTTTGACTGATTTTGACTTATCTGATCATCTGACTAAGCAAACTTTTGAGAAAAGTCTTGAAACTTGTCATGGGGGTTCTTATACACATATAAGATGTTATGAAGCTCACTTGAAGTCTTGGAAGTCCATTTAGCCTGATTAAAGTCAAAACCCTAGTTTTGGATGCACTGCTTAGGAGGTGCATTGTCTGAGGGAATTGTCAAATCTTCTGACTATTTGTGAACTTTGTGAACCTTCATAAAATGTCTTGTGAACCTTGTGAACCTCATGGGAGGTCTTGTGAACCTTGTGAACCTCATGGGAGGTCTTGTGAACCTTGTGAACCTTATGGAAGGTCTTGTGAACCTTGTGAACCTCATAAAGTTTCTTGTAGACTTCATGAACCTCATGAAAGGTCTTGTGAACCTTGTGAGCCTCATAAAGTGTCTTGTAGACTTCATGAACCTCATGAAAGGTCTTGTGAACCTTGTGAACCTCATAAAGTGTCTTGTAGACTTCATGAACCTCATGAAAGGTCTTGTGAACCTTGTGAACCTCATAAAGTGTCTTGTAGACTTCATGAACCTCATGAAAGGTCTTGTGAACCTTGTGAACCTCTTAGCACACAAAGTCTTGTATTGTGAGGGCAAATTTTGGGGTGCAACAGCTGCCCCTGTTCAATTTTCTGAAACCTGAGGGGTTAGATTGGTATATTTGTCAGTCGTGACCTGGAAGGTTGAAGGGGATTGAACACAAAAGCCCAAAAATTTGCACTCACCGGTGCGTAGAGTAGTATTGATGACTGGTTGAATATGCTTGAGTGGGCTTAAAGATGCCACTTGGAGAAAAATTCTTCAGATACATTTCTTGGAGGATAAAGCAGTCCAAAATATGAAGGTATAATGATAGCTTTCAGGAAGATAAACAACGTCCCGAGGTAGTGGTAATATGCTTTCAGGAGGATAAAGCAGTCCTGAGGTAGTGATAATATGCTTTCAGGAGGATAAAGCAGTCCTGAGGTAGTGATAATATGCTTTCAGGAGGATAAAGCAGTCCTGAGGAAGTGATGATATGCTTTCAGGAGGATAAAGCAGTCCTGAGGTAGTGATAATATGCTTTCAGGAGGATAAAGCAGTCCTGAGGAAGTGATGATATGCTTTCAGGAGGATAAAGCAGTCCTGAGGTAGTGATAATATGCTTTCAGGAGGATAAAGCAGTCCTGAGGTAGTGATAATATGCTTTCAGGAGGATAAAGCAGTCCTGAGGAAGTGATGATAGCTTTCAGGAAGATAAACAACGTCCCGAGGAGATAATATGCTTTCGGAAGGATAAATAACATTCTGAGGTAATAATATGCCTTCAGGAGGATAACAACGTCCTGAGGGGGGGGGGAGTAATAGCTTTCAGGAAGATAAACAACGTCCTGAAGAAGTGGTAACTTTTGGGAAGATAAACAACGGCCCAAGGTAATAATATGCTTTCAGGAGGATGAATAACATCCTGAGGAAGTGATGATAGCTTTCAGGAAGATAAACAACGTCCCGAGGAGATAATATACTTTCAGGAGGATAAACAACGTCCTGAGGAAGTGATACAACCTTTGGGAAGATAAACAACGGCCCAAGGTAATGATATGCTTTCAGGAGGATAAAGCAGTCCTGAGGTAGTGATATAATCTTTGGGAAGATAAACAACGGCCCAAGGTAATGATATACTTTCAGGAGGATAAAGCAGTCCTGAGGTAGTGATATAATCTTTGGGAAGATAAACAACGGCCCAAGGTAATGATATGCTTTCAGGAGGATAAAGCAGTCCTGAGGTAGTGATATAATCTTTGGGAAGATAAACAACGGCCCAAGGTAATGATATGCTTTCAGGAGGATAAAGCAGTCCTGAGGTAGTGATATAATCTTTGGGAAGATAAACAACGGCCCAAGGTAATCATATGCTTTCAGGAGGATAAAGCAGTCCTGAGGTAGTGATATAATCTTTGGGAAGATAAACAACGGCCCAATGGTCACAAGTAGTTGATGAAGTCTTGTCTGCTGGAGAATTAACCTGAAAGACAAGATTATAACATTCTGTATGATAATATTAGTTTATGCATTATGTATGCATGTATGATATGATGCACTTAAGTAATGTATTATGTATCTAGGTATATGTATGTTATGATGCACTTAAGTAATGTATTATGTATCTAGGTATATGTATGTTATGATGTAAATGATGTATGTATGCATCATGCAGCCCGACGCGTCTGGATATCTTCGTATAATAACTGCTGGCCAGGGAAAATAAATCCCGATTTGTTGCTGAAGAATATGAGGAACTTGTTCCCGTCTTGTCTGATAATATAGTATATATAACCTCCCGTCTTTGTTCGATAGTAGGGTATACATAACCTTCCGTCTGCTGGGGATAGCAAGGTATACATAACCTCCCGTCTTCGTTCGATAGTAGGGTATACATAACCTTCCGTCTTCGTTCGTCGTACTCCTATTGGAAAGTAAATTCCCGAATATCCGTATGAGGATAAAAGAGATGGATATAAATTCCAGGGGAGATGTGACTTGAAGTACTTTCTGAAGATGGATTTGCCCTACTGGGGATTTGTAACTGTCTTGTAAGGGTGTAACCCGGTGAACTGACTTTAAACAATGTTGCGGATAGCAAGAGTCGCCACCGACTTTTATTTTATCCATAAGGAAAGGTTATAAAAGAACAGGAAAGACCTTAGAGAATATTTTGGGTCCGGGGGGTAGGTTATGAAAAGGGAAGGTATTAGCACCCTTTTCATCCATGGTTATCCATGGGCTCTTAGGTACTTAAGCTCACTTTTGAATTGTTTTGAAAATGTAGTGTGTGAATAAGAAAATTTTCAGAATAGTTAATAAATAATCCATGTAAGGATGTGTTAAAAACTTGTTTGAAAATTTGTTGGAAAATTGTTTAAGTGTGGAAAAAATTTGAAGTGAGCAAGCACCCAGGAGTAACCTACCCTTATGTTTAAGGTCTTTCTTATTCTTTATCCTTTCCTTAGTAAGACTATCCCTACTATAATGGAGTAGGTAGTCCTTACTTTGGATGTTAAGGGACATGTGAGGGACAATTTGACTTTTGAAGGCAATGGTGGGGTGTAATAAGCACATATAAGGGACTATCATCATTTATTCGAAAGGGACTCGATTCGTAAAGGCAACCATAAGGGACTTTGATGATTTATCTTTTGAAGGGACTTGCTTTATACACCCCACTTAACCATTATTCGTAGGCAACTTGAGGGATATCCTTAGAAAGTGCGACGGCGATTAAAATCGACTTACGTGGTGTGAAGTGTTTAAATTAATTATCTTTGATTAAAAAGTGATCTAGGATTAATTTTAATATTACATACATGTTATTTACACTCCCTAATTACTAACCATAATAATAATAATTAAAATAATTACAACCGGGAACAATTACAAAATTATAATAGAAATAATAAGCGAAATAATTAAATAAAAATAAACCAAATATAAATAAGCAATAAAAGATAAAGGGGTTAGTAAATAAAATTAGCAATAATAATAGTAAACATAATTAAATTATAAATGGGTTAGTAATTAGAAATAATAAATAAGGTTAGAAACATAAAAATAGAATATAAATAATAACATGGTTAGCAATAAAAATTAATTAAAAGATTAATAAAATAAGTAAAATTAGTAACAATATAGTGATATAAGAAGAAATCATCATACACAATTAAATAATTTTTTTAATTCATATAATATCTAAATTATTATAATTATTAAATTTAATTATTATAAACATATATTTGCATTTATATACATATTATAAGAAAAAAGATAAATTTTAAATATCATGTTAAAATTTAATTCTATTAATCATTATATTTACAAATTATTATCCTAAATTAAATTATTTCTAAACATTAAAAGAAAATTAATTTAAACTACAAATACAAAATTTTATGAAAAATTATAATTATATTAGGAATTAATAAAAAAACAGAATTAAATTTGATTTAGAAAAATATTTTAGGATTGGAAAATTAGGGTTTTATATATTTTTTTTTTGGGGTTTGAGAACTTAGGGTTTATATATATACAAAAATTTTTTTTTAACTAACTATATGAAATTATCCTAGACTAATAACATTTAAATTGAGAAAACAAGAATTTAAGAGTTTTTTAGAAAAAAAATAATACTAGAAGTTAGCATACTTAATATAAACCTATGTTACAACTTAGAAAATAAAATACTATGATTTGAATTTATTTTAATATAAAATATTAACTAATTAGAAAATAAAATAGAAAAAAGAATGAGAAAAGTAAAAACCTGGTGGGGCTGGGGTTTGAACCCAGCACCCTATGATTGCCAGCAACAAGCTCTACCACTGGGCCAACATCCTGCGCGTGCCATCATAGAGAGAGAGAATGGCTTTGTTCTTTGTTGTAAAAATCAAAAAAAAAATCATGAAAACAAAAGGCCTGGGGTGTGAATCGAACCCAGGACCTTCTAATTACAAGCGTGCGCACGTATCCACCTGGCTGGGAGAGCCTAACTGGTAGCTTGTTGACTATGATTCATAATATATTGAGTCTTCTATAATCCTGAAAAATAAACAAAAAATAATGGCCCCAGCATGATTCGAACCATGGACCTTTCATCAAATACACACGCACTCTTCCACTGGGCCAACTACACAGCTGTGATAACAAACAGAAACATAAAATAATATTTTAAATCAGAAATTTGAATACGAATTTTCGCGCCACACAGTCTTCATCTTCAACCTTGAAACCTTTGAATTTAGCTGCGATTTTTGATACAAGTTTACCTGCGAAATACAAACCCTAGCAAATCCTACGAAAATCAACATCCAATCAAACAGTGAAATTTTACAAAATTGAAAACGCAAATATGATCCAGAGGTCCATTCGAATTCAGCCATGGTCTTAAAATTCATTTATATTCACTGGATCCTAAAACCCTAATATGAAGGTCATGAACCCTAAAATGGTGTTATGAGTTTCGGCCATGCTTTCTTCAATCAACCTGCCCAGAATTCATCACAAACCTTCATAGAACACAAATCATCAAACAAAACTTAACAATAATGCATAAATGTTCAAGAACGAAAAGTCATAAAAATGAGAAAAAGTTTGAATCGGATTTGTCCATATGTGATGTTATGAGGCAATGTTATGCTTTGGTTATGTTCCATGATGATCAAAGAAGCCAACCACGTTCTCAAAATACCTTGTAGTGTCTTGAATTTTGAAAACCGAATGTCACTTTTTGGAAGAATTTTTGAGTAATAAACTTACACTTTGGCTGCTCAATTTCGTGAATGAATGATAGGTTTATGATCAGCATATATAGGTGAGTCAATTAGGTTAAAAAAATTGATTGATTATGTAGAAGTTTTGATATTTTGAGATTGAGAAAGATCATGCCATGAAAGTCCAATATTTTTATACCAAAGCTTTCTATTTTGAGCCAATTCATATAACTCTTGTATCAATTTGCTCTATATTGACTTTATGACTTTCTAGAATCAACAAACCAATCAAATCTTCAAATTTAATATTTTATTTAAATTTAAAATGATTTTAAGAATAAAAAATCATAATAAATTAATTAAATAAAATAAAAATTATGAAAATATTATGGGAATTTCGTGCAAGCCATTATGAAGTGGATTGGGTCACAATTTGGGCAGCCCATTTGAAAAGAAATGATTTTGAACCTCCCTTTTCAACATAAACCATCACAAAATTTCTTAACTTTGCAAAGGCACATCTCCCTCAATTTTAAAGGTATGAGGGTGTTCTTGGACTTTTTGGAAAGCTTGAAGAGTCCTCTAAACAACCCCATTGGTTTCAGGTCCATATCATTTACCAATCTCAAGTTATGCCCTTTTGAAGTTGTTGACTTTTTGTTGACTTTTGAAATGACCTATAATGTCTTAGATCATATCTTTCAAATGAAGCATTTTTGGGCTTAACCTTCAACATCAAAGTTGTAGAGAATTCAATTTCCTTCAAAATGAGCTTTGGATGGAGACTTGGTGATGAAGTATGTGAAAGTTATGCCTGGTCAAAGTTCAGTTGACTTTTACTGAGGAAACCCTAATTTAGAAACTCCTGATTATTGATGATCTGGAATCTCCTTGATGAATCATGATCAACCCTTGATCAAATGATGAATTTTACTTCATATACTTGATGTTGTCAAAAAATCATGAGGTTTGACTTTGGTTTGACCCCAGTTGACCTCAGTTTGACTTTTTAACTGCATTGACTGATTTTGACTTATCTGATCATCTGACTGAGCAAACCTTTGAGAAAAGTCTTGAAACTTGACATGGGGGTTCTTACACACATATAAGATGTTATGAAGCTCACTTGAGGTCTTGGAAATCCATTTAGCCTGATTAAAGTCAAAACCCTAGTTTTGGATGCACTGCTTAGGAGGTGCATTGTCTGAGGGAATTGTCAACTCCTTTGACCAATTGTGAACTTTGTGAACCTTGTGGATCATCATAAACTGCCTTGTGATACTCATGGGAGGTATTGTGAAGCTTGTGAACCTTGTGAACCTTATGAAGTGGCTTTGTAGACCTCATGATCCTCAGGAAAGCTTTGTAATCAATGTGAAACTTGTGAACCTTGTGAATCTTCATACAATGTCTTGTGATACCTATGGGAGGTATTGTGAAGCTTGTGAACCTTGTGAACCTCATGAAGTGGCTTTGTAGACCTCATGATCCTCAAGGAAGCTTTGTGATCATTGTGTAACTTGTGAACCTTGTGAACCTTCAAGAAGTGACTTGTGGACTTCATGAACTTCATGAAAGGTCTTGTAAATGTTGAGAAGCTTGTGAACCTTGTGAACCTTCAAGAAGTGACTTGTAGACTTCATGAACTTCATGAAAGGTATGGAAAGCATTGAAGGACTTGTGAACCTTATGAACCTTCAAGAAGTGACTTGTGGACTTCATGAACTTCATGAAAGGTCTTGCAAGTGTTGGAGAACTTGTGAACCTTGTGAACTTTCTTAGAACACAAAGTCTTGTATTGTGAGGGCAAATTTTGGGGTGCAACAACTGCCCCTGTTCAATTTTCTGAAACCTGAGGGGTTAGATTGGTATATTTGCCAGTCGTAACCTGGAAGGTTGAAGGGGATTGAACACAAAAGCCCAAAAATTTGTACTCACCAGTGCATAGAATGATATTGATGGTTGGTTGAACATGATTGAGTGGGCTTAAAGATGCCACTAGGGGAAAGTTCTTCAGCAGTATAATGAGAACTGTCAGGAGTCTGGAGTAATATTGATGTAGCAGTATGTCTTCATGAGGATAGAGCAATGGATAGCTCTAAAGCAGTCTTGAAGAAGTAATATGCCTTCAGGAGGATAAAACAATGGATAGCTCTAAAGCAGTCTTGAAGATATGATTTCAGGAGGATAGAGCAATGGATAGCTCTAAAGCAGTCTTGAAATAATAATGTAATTGTCTTCAGGAGGATAGAGCAATGGATAGCTCTAAAGCAGTCTTGAAGATATGATTTCAGGAGGATAGAGCAATGGATAGCTCTAAAGCAGTCTTGAAATAATAATGTAATTGTCTTCAGGAGGATAGAGCAATGGATAGCTCTAAAGCAGTCTTGAAGTCATGAGAAGTTATCAGGAGGATAAAGTAACCCTGAGGTTACAATAAAGCAGTCCCAAAGAAGCTCATCAGGAGGATAAAGTAACACTAAGGTTACAATAAAGCAGTCCTGGAGACCATAATTTTGTTCGTTGGATAATTAACCTGAAACAAGGTAGCATTCTGTATAATAATATTAGTTTATGCTTTATGTATGCATGTATGATATGATGCACTTAGGTAATGTATTATGTATTCATGGGTATGTATGCTATGGTATGATGTAAAGGATGTATGTATGATATGATACTGCTGGAAGCGCCTGGATATCTTCGTATAACAACTGCTGGCCGGGGAAAATAAATCCCGATTCGTTTGTTGAAGAATGTATAACCCTCCGTCTGCTGGGGATAACAGGGTATAGATAACCTCCCGTATGCTGGTGATAGTAAGGTATGTATAACCTCCCGTATGCTGGGGATAATAGGGTATATATAACCTTCGTCTTCGTTTGATAGTAGGATAAGTATAACATCCCGTCTTCGTTCGTCATACCCTTATTGGAAAGTAATTTCCCGAATATCCGTATGAGGATAAAAGAGATGGATATAAATTCCAGGGGAGATTAGACTTTATGAAGATGGATTAGTCCTACTGAGGGTTTGTAACTGTCTTGTAGGGTGAACCGGCGAAGCTTCGTTGAAATCCTTCCCTCGTTCGTCCTTAGTAAATACTATTACCGCATTTTCATGCATTTCTGGTAAACATCAATCATATTAAAAGCATACATGCATTTAACACAATCAATGGACGTTTCGCTTATGTAAATAGGGTAAAAGTAAATCTGGATTCAAAAGATGGAATTTATTTATATCAAGAAGTGACCCATACACGGGTAAGTTTGTACAAGGAGACATAAACCCTAGTAAGAGGATTTTGTCATAAAGTTTTACAAAAGAGAATCAGCTATGTGGGAAACAATCCTATTGAGTTTCAATTCTACTATTGCCACTCAAGTATCTCATCTTCTTGCTGTTGAGACGGAAACGATTGGATTGATCTTTATCTGTTCGAGCTTGAATAAGTAGTACAACTGGTTGCAGTTTCATGAGTGATCCAAACGAGACATAGTCATACGCTTTAATCCCTAACTTTTGCCTGGATTGCCCTCTCGGGTTTTCAATCCACCGGGATACCCTTTTTTGCCCAAGCCGCCTTTTCAGGTTTTCGACTTGCCGGGTGTACATCTTTTTATATATATCCCTAATTTTTGCCCAAACCCTTTTGGTTTGCCGGGATGCCCTTATTTTGGCCTAGGCCTGTCAACCTAGCGGGTCTCTTTTTATGCGTAGTATTTTTTAACTATGTCTGCGTTTACAGGCTGAGGGAAGTCCTCTCCATCCATTGTAGTCAGTATCATGGCACCTCCTGAGAACACTGTCTTGACTACAAATGGTCCTTCATATGTTGGAGTCCACTTGCCCCTAGGATCACCCTGTGGTAATATGATACGCTTGATTACCAAGTCACCAGCCTGATATACTTTTGGCTTAACCTTCTTGTTAAAAGCTTTGATCATTCGCTTTTGGTACATCTGGCCATGACAAACTGCTGCTAACCTCTTCTCATCAATCAAATTTATCTGGTCCAGTCGAGTCTGAATCCACTCATCTTCATCCAAGCCTGCATCCTTCATAATTCTCAAGGAGGGGATCTGAACTTCAATGGGCAGAACTGCTTCCATACCATAGACTAAGGAGAATGGGGTTGCCCCTATTGAAGTACGTATTGTAGTACGATAACCATGAAGAGCAAATGGTAACATCTCATGCCAATCCTTGTAAGTAATAGTCATCTTCTGTACAATCTTCTTAATGTTCTTATTAGCAGCTTCAACTGCCCCATTCATCTTCGGACGATACGGAGAAGAGTTGTGATGCTTAATCTTGAACTGCGTGCAGAGATCAGTAATCATAGTGTTGTTCAGATTAGAGCCATTGTCAGTGATAATCCTTTCAGGGATGTCATACCTACATATGAGATTGTTCTTAATGAATCGAGCCACAACATTCTTGGTAACAGATGCAAATGAAGCTGCCTCTACCCACTTCGTGAAGTAATCAATAGCCACCAGGATGAAACGATGCCCATTGGAAGCAGTAGGCTTAATCTCACCAATCATATCAATGCCCCACATGGCAAAGGGCCAAGGAGAAGTCAACACATTCAATGGTGATGGAGGTACATGAACTTTATCAGCATAGATTTGACATTTGTGACAAGTTCTGGAGTGTTGATAACAATCAGCTTCCATGGTAGACCAATAGTAACCTGCTCTCAAAATCTTCTTTGCCATAGTATGACCACTAGAATGAGTGCCAAAGGTCCCATCATGCATCTCTTCCATAATCTCAGTTGCTTCCTTCTTATCCACACAACGAAGCATAGTTGAATCATGACTGCGCTTGTACAGAATCCCATTACTCAAAAAGAACTTAGCAGAAAACCTTCTCAGAAACTTCCTATCTTTGACAGATGCCCCTTCAGGGAACTCCTGAGCTTCAAGATATCTTTTTACTTCATAGAACCAAGGCTTCTCCTCTGCCCCTTCTGTGTCAATCTCATTGCAGTATGCAGGCTTCTCAAATCTATCAATGGTAATCTTAGGAGCTTCATCATCCCAGCTGATTTCAAACATAGATGCCATGGTGGCTAATGCATCTGCCAACTGATTCTCTCTTCGTGGAATATGTCCAAAGGTAATCTCTTTGAAATGTGGGATCAAAGACAACACATGTTCTCTGTAAGGAATGAGATTATCATGCTTGGTATCCCAATCTCCTTTAATCTGACTCACTACCAGGGCTGAATCTCCATACACATCAAGGAACTGAATCTTCATGTCAATAGCAGCTTTAATACCCAGAATACATGCCTCATACTCAGCCATGTTATTGGTACAATGGAAACAAAGTCTGGCAGTAATCGGAGTATGACAACCTTCGGGGGAACTAATCACAACACCAACACCATTACCAAGTGCATTAGAGGCACCATCAAAAACCATAGTCCATCGGGATCCTTGTTCAGGTCCGTCATATTGTCCAGGTTCTTTGGTAACAGTCATAATATCTTCATCAGGGAACTCAAAATTCATTGACTGGTAATCATCCACTGCTTGATGAGCCAAATGATCAGCAACAACACTCCCCTTAATGGCCTTCTGAGTAGTATATTGTATATCATATTCTGTTAAGATCATTTGCCATCTTGCAATTCTTCCGGAGAGAGCAGGTTTCTCAAATATGTACTTGATTGGATCCATTTTTGAAATCAACAAGGTAGTATGGGTCAACATATACTGTCTTAGTCGGCGAGCAGCCCATGCCAAAGCGCAGCAAGTTTTCTCGAGCAGTGAGTATCTTGTTTCACAGTCGGTAAACTTTTTGCTAAGGTAGTATATTGCTTGCTCTTTTCGACCAGACTCGTCATGTTGCCCCAATACACACCCCATTGAGTTGTCTAGCACTGTTAAGTACATAATCAAGGGTCTTCCGTCAACTGGTGGCATCAAAATTGGTGGTTCTAGCAAATATCTCTTGATTTCATCAAAGGCAGTTTGGCACTCATCATTCCATTCCATCACCTGATCTTTCTTCAACAACTTGAAGATTGGCTCACAGATGGTAGTTAATTGGGAAATAAATCTTGCAATGTAGTTCAATCGTCCCAAGAAACCTCTAACCTCCTTCTCAGTACGGGGAGTTGGCATCTCTCGTATAGCTTTCACCTTTGCAGGATCCACTTCAATACCTTTTCCACTGACAATGAAGCCCAGGAGCTTTCCAGATCTAACTCCAAAAGTACACTTGTTTGGATTCAACCTCAATTTGTATTTCTTCAACCTCTCAAACAACTTGTGCAGATGATCAAGATGTTGCTCTTCATTCTGAGATCTGGCTATCATATCATCCACATATACCTCTATCTCATGATGAATCATATCATGAAACAAAGCCACCATAGCACGCTGATATGTTGCCCCTGCATTCTTCAAACCAAATGGCATCACTTTGTAGCAGAAGGTGCCCCACTGTGTCACAAATGTTGTCTTCTCCATATCTTCAGGTGCCATCTTGATCTGATTATAACCAGAGAAACCATCCATAAAAGAGAATACCTTATGCTGAGCAGTGTTGTCTACCAGAATATCAATATGAGGAAGTGGAAAGTCATCTTTGGGGCTAGCCTTGTTCAAATCTCTGTAGTCCACACACATACGTACCTTACCATCTTTCTTAGGAACTGGTACCACATTTGCAACCCACTGAGGATAAGAAGTTACTGCCAAGAACCCTGCATTGAACTGTTTCATTACCTCTGCCTTGATCTTTTCTGACATTTCAGGACGCATACGACGAACCTTCTGCTTCTTTGGACGACAATCTTCTTTCACTGGCAAACGGTGAACCACAATGTCTGTATTCAACCCTGGCATATCTTCATAAGACCAAGCAAAGATCTCCACATAGTCACGTAACATCTGAATCAACCTGCTCTTGACACTGTCTTCTAAATCAGCCCCTACCTTGACCTCTTTTCTGTCTTCTTCAGTTCCCAGATTCACAACTTCGACTGGCTCTTCATGTGGCTGTATAGCTTTCTCTTCTTGTTGTAACAACCTAGCAAGCTCTACAGGTATTTCACAATCGTCCTCATTTCCGTCTTCAGTTTGATAGATCGGATTCTCGAAATTGTAATTGGCAATAGTAGAACTGTTATCAACAGGATCCAGAGTGGATGAGGATCTGCATTTAGTGATGTGGGTGTGTGTAAGAACACATAGCTGATAAAGCAAAAATAAAGAAAAGAAAGACAAGGAACACAATATTTACGAAAACGAAACGTCCACTGATTTTATTGAATGAAGTATGCAAATGAAATGACAGCCCGTAACAAGCACACCATTGTGCCCCGGGTAAGGCACATGGCTTGAAAGTTTTATTGTTCAGAAATTACAAATTTAAAACATAACACAGTAATAGTATTTACTCCTGACTAAAGGAGATAGGGATAACATCTTCAGCTTTCCAATTATTGAGTCCAGCACCCACAGTAGGAAAAATCCATGCATCCAAATTGTAGTCTTCATCTTGATCTCCCACAGCATTGATAACCCCTTGATTGGTGATACGAGCAGCACGAGCACGACGAACAGCCTTCTGGGACTCTGCAGTGAAACCCAAACCAAACTTGTCAGACTTGTACGGAATATCAGGAAGCTGACCCCAAATAGTACAACCACCTTCATCCACCACAGCTCTAGCATCATTGAGGGAGGCCATTGCCATTGTTGGAGATTTTCTGATGACCACAGGAACCTTCTTCACAGCAGGAGGAGTCACACAATCATTACCAACCCAAGGAACCACTTCAAATGACTGACACGGAGTCTCAATGTATTCACCTTCCATTTCCAGATACTTGAAAGTGTTTACATGGCTGACAAAGTATTCTTCCTCTCCAAAGACAGTAACAACCTTTCCATTCACCGGATATCTCAACTTTTGGTGCAATGTAGAGGTCACAGCACCTGCCCCATGGATCCAGGGACGACCAAGCAGACAAGAGTATGAAGGACGAATATCCATCACATAAAATGTAGCAGTAAACATCTGAGAGCCAACCTTGATTGGAAGATCAATTTCCCCATGCACTACTCTTCTAGAACCATCAAAAGCCTTTACCACAATATTACTGGGCTTTAGCACAGTATCTTCAGGACTCAACTTGTTAAGGACTTCTTTGGGCAACACATTCAGAGAGGACCCATTGTCTATCAGCACATGAGACAGGGTAGTGCCCCTACATTCAATTGAAATATGCAAGGCCCTGTTATGATCCCTCTTGGCAGGGGTCAAGTCAGCATCAGAAAATCCTAACCCATTGTCATAGGTCAAGTGGGCAACACAGTTTTCAAATTGGTCCACAGAGATTGCACTGGGCACATGAGCAGACTTCAGAAACTTGATCAAGGACTTGGCATGAGCTTCAGAACACAGCAACAAGGACAGCATAGAAATCTTTGAGGGAGTATGTCCCAACTGATCCACAATGTCATAATCACTCTTGCGAATGATTTTCAATACTTCTTCCATCTGCTTAGAGAGATCATCAGCAGCTGGCACATCAGTAGGTACAGGCTCAATAACAGGACCTTTGCCCCGAGCATCAGTGGTGGAAGTAGCAGCAGGAGTAACTGCATTCTTGGAAGTATCTGGAGGAGAGAAGACTCTTCCACTACGAGTGATCTTGCTAGATCCAGCAATATTATCAATGTCAGCAGGTATATCAGGTAAAGGCTCTTGCTTGACACCATGGATGTAAACATCAGACCCATAGTGCCATGGCACAGCTTTGTCAGATGTATAAGGAATAGGACCAGGAGTGGTAATGATCAGAGGAGCCACCCTGGCTTCAGCAACAACTTTTCACAGGACCTTCAGCAGTAATCTTGATTGGGCCCTGATGAGTGATTTTAATGGGTTTCTTTGAAGTAATTCTTACCGGTACTTTGTCAACCATGTCAACCTCTTCAATCTTCTTACCCCGAGTCAGATGATCCACCATACTTTCTATAGATGCTGGTCTTCTTTCAAACACTATAGTATACTTATCCATGAGACGCTGAATACCATCTCTTAAAATGAAGCAACTATCTGGCTTATAGGTACAATACAGACAATCTTCACGACAACCTGGAAAGATCCCAGCTCGTACTAACCTCTCTTTGATAACGGACAATGGTGTGCTCAACTCCATAACTGAATAGACATGCAGGTCTTCCTCAATGTCTTCATCAATGGCGTTGACAGTCTTCTCGTGATTTGGCAGTGGTGCTGTAATCACATTTGGTGGATCAAACTCAATCTCTCCAGCATCAATCATATCCTGAATTTTGTTCTTCAAGACCCAGCAATTATTAGTATCATGTCCTGGACAGTTTGAATGATATGCACATCGTGCATTGGGATTGTACTTGGGAGAGGTAACATTGGGATTTTGAGGAGCCTCCCTCAAGGTAATAAGTTCAGCTTTCAACAAGTGTTGCAATGCCTGAGCCATTGACATGTTGATCTTCGTGAACTGTCTTCTAGCTCTCTGTTGGTTGCCTTGAGGCTGCTCTGTTGTTGCAGGAGTTGGATTTGAAATATGAACTGCACTAACAGACTGATGCCTTCTGTTACGATCAGGTTGGCCATACACAGCATTAGATTCTTTCTTCCCAGTGGGAGGCTTCTTTGCAGTACCTGATGAAGAAGTGCCCACTTGGATCTTACCATTCTTGATACCATTCTCTACCCGTTCTCCTGTCATGATCAACTCAGTGAAGCCAGATGATGAGCTTCCAATGAGATGACTGTAAAACGGACCATTCAGCGTACACATGAACATATCAACCAGTTCCCTGTCAGTCAAAGGGGGTTGAACTCTTCCAGCTAAATCTCTCCATTTCTGAGCATACTCTTTAAAACTTTCTTTGGCACCCATAGACATGCTCTGAAGTTGCATGCGAGTGGGAGCTAAGTCAGCATTGTATTGGTACTGCTTGTAGAAAGCTTCAGCAAGATCATTCCAATCTCTGATGTTGACACTCTCCAACTGATAATACCACTCCAGCTGAGCTCCGGATAAACTCTCTTGAAAGAAATGGATCCACAACTTCTTATCAGCAGTGTGGGGTTGAATTCTTCTAACATAAGACCTCAGATGCAGTTTGGGACAAGAGACCCCATCATAGACAACAAATGTAGGAACCTTGAAACCAATGGGTATCACAACCCCAGATATCAAACTCAAATCCTCAAAATCCAGCCCAGATGATTTCTGTAATTCCATAGCATCCATCCTATCCACCAGCATCTTGAATTTGTCTTCATTATGCTCATGGTAGTAGTTAGCCTCAGAATCAGAGTCCCCCACTGTGTTGTGGAGACTGCCTCTCTCTTGCTCAGATTCTTCAGATTCATAGTCTTCAACCTGTTCCTTGGTCTTGACAGGACCTTTGAACCTTCTTCCCATGTTGAGCAACCCAGCAGACCTTCTAGTTTTCTTAGTCTTCTTGGCCAGTAGTGCCTTCAATTCATCCTGCCCCTTGGATAGGTTTAGGATCAGCTCTTGGAACTGTGCATTCTGTGCCTGAAGATCCTTAACTGATTGTTCGAGAGCCATTGCTGAAATAAACAGCGAGAAGATGAGAAACCTGTGCACAATTATAAACCTGTGATGCGATGAAATGATATGGGAATGCATATGCAATGTTTTCAAGGACCGCAGGATTTAAATTTGCTTAAACAAACAAGAAAGTAACTTTTTATTAGTAATAACTTGTTTTGCCTTTTAGGCTTACAAAAAATGAAAGTGAAATAAGTACAAAAGATGGGGTTTTAAGTCTCCCATGGACGTTTCCTCTTTGTATTGAGGTATGAGTTGAGGTTTTGTTCCTCATGAAGTTGCTTTGTGAGCTCTAGGATTCTTGCTTGGCTTGCTTTGTAATGAGCCTCGAAAGTATCCCTTTGCTCCTTCAGTTGGATCCATGATCTCTGCAAGTCTTCCTTATCAGTAGGCATGTCTGGGTGAAGGATGGTATAAGCTGTGTCTCCTTCAGCAACAGGTTCCATGGTAACTGGTAGGACGGCAGGATATGGCATCATGAGTGTCTGAGCACGAGATCGTACCCATCTGAGATAAGCCTTCATAGGAATAGTATACTTAGGCTCCAGTGTCTTGCTGTCAACCCTGTTTACTTTTCCCCAAGCTCGTATGAATCTCTGACGGTAACCTTGAAGATCGTTGTCGTAGTCAAACACAATGCCCTGGATTAACATGTCATGTGGACCATCACTCCGAGCGTAACCAAACTGTCGTAAAGCTAGTGAAGGGTTGTAGGTGATGCCTCCTCTTATGCCTAGAAGTGGCACATTAGGAAACTCCCCACAACGATCAATGATAGTGACATTCTCCATAGATCTGGAGCACCAATGAATATCTGAGTGAGAAAGTGACATGATCCTCTTGGACCATCTGAATCCTTGCTCATTCTTCATTACTGAGCGAGGAAGGTGAGAAATAAACCACCTAGAAAGTAAAGGTATGCAGCACATCAAAGTTCCTCTTGCCCTTGTAGTACGGGTATGAAGAGAATGAAGGATGTCTCCCAGCAATGTAGGCACTGGATTGTGACTCAGGAAAATGTTGATGGCATGAACATCTATGAACTGATCTGGATTGGGGAACAATACTAAGCCGTATATCAGCAAGGCTAAGATCTCCTCAAAAGCATCATGACTCATGGCCTCCAAGAACATTTGAGCTTTATCCACTAATACCTTGGCAAGGATACCCTTAACTCCACTTCTCGTCTCTAGAACAATGTCAGACTTCTTCAGATGTAGGGCTGCAGCAATAACCTCTGGTTTAAGTTCTTTCTCCAAACCTGTGAAGGGTCTCTGATCAAGAATAGGGATACCCAGAAGTTTAGAGAACTCCTCCATGGTTGGAACTAGCTGGTAGTCGGGAAATGTAAAGCAATGGTGTTTAGGGTCAAAGAACTGAAACAGCACACTCATCATGTCTTCACTGAACCCTGAAGTGACTAGATCCAATAAGTGACCATGTCTCTTGATAAACTGGGAATGATCAGACACTTGAGAAACTAACTCTTTAAGCTTAGTAGGTATGCCCACAAAGTTGATCCTGATGGTGTTTCTACGAACAGAAGCCATGACCTGCAACAAAGAACAAAGATAAATCCTTTGGTCCTTGAAATGGTTAGGAAACATGGTATGCTCATGATGCATGATGATGTCATGATGTTACGTTCAATCACAAACATGTGGCACACACAAACAAGTCACACCATAGCCCTAGGTTTAAAGGCTTGCATGAGGTTTAAGGTAAGTACCCTCCCCTGAAGTTAGTTGGTTCATCCTGTCCTACAAAAGTAACCAGGTTCTAAGGGATCTCAATATCATTGATCCTTCGCAAGGGTGGTTGATCAGAAGGCAACTTACTTGCCAACCAAAACCCTCCAAGTTTAAGATCTCAATGAGCGTAGCATCGAGTGTCAACCGACTTCAGTCTGCACCAAAGCCGGCTACCTCACTACTTTCTAAAGGCTAAGATGAGTTAACTAGGGTTCTAAAAGTCAGTTAGTGCATTGACAACATATGGCAGCCTCAATATTATCCTCAACTTGACTTAAGGAATATAAGCACCAACCAAGAAGTCGCACTAACTATGGCCACCAGATCAACCGTGTCGATATACGTCGCACAGTTTCCTTGGTCTATTGCCATTTACCTAAGGTACACTAGATCCGGGTTAGGACCTTTCACACATAAGAGCACCCCAACAAGTAATATAAAACAAACAAGGCAAACAATTTAAAGTGATCTTATTTCCTAAGGGTACCCCTCTTAAATAGATCCCCAGCAGAGTCGCCAGTTCTGTAACCCGGTGAACTGACTTTAAACAATGTTGCGGATAGCAAGAGTCGCCACCGACTTTTATTTTATCCATAAGGAAAGGTTATAAAAGAACAGGAAAGACCTTAGAGAATATTTTGGGTCCGGGGGGTAGGTTATGAAAAGGGAAGGTATTAGCACCCTTTTCATCCATGGTTATCCATGGGCTCTTAGGTACTTAAGCTCACTTTTGAATTGTTTTGAAAATGTAGTGTGTGAATAAGAAAATTTTCAGAATAGTTAATAAATAATCCATGTAAGGATGTGTTAAAAACTTGTTTGAAAATTTGTTGGAAAATTGTTTAAGTGTGGAAAAAATTTGAAGTGAGCAAGCACCCAGGAGTAACCTACCCTTATGTTTAAGGTCTTTCTTATTCTTTATCCTTTCCTTAGTAAGACTATCCCTACTATAATGGAGTAGGTAGTCCTTACTTTGGATGTTAAGGGACATGTGAGGGACAATTTGACTTTTGAAGGCAATGGTGGGGTGTAATAAGCACATATAAGGGACTATCATCATTTATTCGAAAGGGACTCGATTCGTAAAGGCAACCATAAGGGACTTTGATGATTTATCTTTTGAAGGGACTTGCTTTATACACCCCACTTAACCATTATTCGTAGGCAACTTGAGGGATATCCTTAGAAAGTGCGACGGCGATTAAAATCGACTTACGTGGTGTGAAGTGTTTAAATTAATTATCTTTGATTAAAAAGTGATCTAGGATTAATTTTAATATTACATACATGTTATTTACACTCCCTAATTACTAACCATAATAATAATAATTAAAATAATTACAACCGGGAACAATTACAAAATTATAATAGAAATAATAAGCGAAATAATTAAATAAAAATAAACCAAATATAAATAAGCAATAAAAGATAAAGGGGTTAGTAAATAAAATTAGCAATAATAATAGTAAACATAATTAAATTATAAATGGGTTAGTAATTAGAAATAATAAATAAGGTTAGAAACATAAAAATAGAATATAAATAATAACATGGTTAGCAATAAAAATTAATTAAAAGATTAATAAAATAAGTAAAATTAGTAACAATATAGTGATATAAGAAGAAATCATCATACACAATTAAATAATTTTTTTAATTCATATAATATCTAAATTATTATAATTATTAAATTTAATTATTATAAACATATATTTGCATTTATATACATATTATAAGAAAAAAGATAAATTTTAAATATCATGTTAAAATTTAATTCTATTAATCATTATATTTACAAATTATTATCCTAAATTAAATTATTTCTAAACATTAAAAGAAAATTAATTTAAACTACAAATACAAAATTTTATGAAAAATTATAATTATATTAGGAATTAATAAAAAAACAGAATTAAATTTGATTTAGAAAAATATTTTAGGATTGGAAAATTAGGGTTTTATATATTTTTTTTTTGGGGTTTGAGAACTTAGGGTTTATATATATACAAAATTTTTTTTTTAACTAACTATATGAAATTATCCTAGACTAATAACATTTAAATTGAGAAAACAAGAATTTAAGAGTTTTTTAGAAAAAAAATAATACTAGAAGTTAGCATACTTAATATAAACCTATGTTACAACTTAGAAAATAAAATACTATGATTTGAATTTATTTTAATATAAAATATTAACTAATTAGAAAATAAAATAGAAAAAAGAATGAGAAAAGTAAAAACCTGGTGGGGCTGGGGTTTGAACCCAGCACCCTATGATTGCCAGCAACAAGCTCTACCACTGGGCCAACATCCTGCGCGTGCCATCATAGAGAGAGAGAATGGCTTTGTTCTTTGTTGTAAAAATCAAAAAAAAAATCATGAAAACAAAAGGCCTGGGGTGTGAATCGAACCCAGGACCTTCTAATTACAAGCGTGCGCACGTATCCACCTGGCTGGGAGAGCCTAACTGGTAGCTTGTTGACTATGATTCATAATATATTGAGTCTTCTATAATCCTGAAAAATAAACAAAAAATAATGGCCCCAGCATGATTCGAACCATGGACCTTTCATCAAATACACACGCACTCTTCCACTGGGCCAACTACACAGCTGTGATAACAAACAGAAACATAAAATAATATTTTAAATCAGAAATTTGAATACGAATTTTCGCGCCACACAGTCTTCATCTTCAACCTTGAAACCTTTGAATTTAGCTGCGATTTTTGATACAAGTTTACCTGCGAAATACAAACCCTAGCAAATCCTACGAAAATCAACATCCAATCAAACAGTGAAATTTTACAAAATTGAAAACGCAAATATGATCCAGAGGTCCATTCGAATTCAGCCATGGTCTTAAAATTCATTTATATTCACTGGATCCTAAAACCCTAATATGAAGGTCATGAACCCTAAAATGGTGTTATGAGTTTCGGCCATGCTTTCTTCAATCAACCTGCCCAGAATTCATCACAAACCTTCATAGAACACAAATCATCAAACAAAACTTAACAATAATGCATAAATGTTCAAGAACGAAAAGTCATAAAAATGAGAAAAAGTTTGAATCGGATTTGTCCATATGTGATGTTATGAGGCAATGTTATGCTTTGGTTATGTTCCATGATGATCAAAGAAGCCAACCACGTTCTCAAAATACCTTGTAGTGTCTTGAATTTTGAAAACCGAATGTCACTTTTTGGAAGAATTTTTGAGTAATAAACTTACACTTTGGCTGCTCAATTTCGTGAATGAATGATAGGTTTATGATCAGCATATATAGGTGAGTCAATTAGGTTAAAAAAATTGATTGATTATGTAGAAGTTTTGATATTTTGAGATTGAGAAAGATCATGCCATGAAAGTCCAATATTTTTATACCAAAGCTTTCTATTTTGAGCCAATTCATATAACTCTTGTATCAATTTGCTCTATATTGACTTTATGACTTTCTAGAATCAACAAACCAATCAAATCTTCAAATTTAATATTTTATTTAAATTTAAAATGATTTTAAGAATAAAAAATCATAATAAATTAATTAAATAAAATAAAAATTATGAAAATATTATGGGAATTTCGTGCAAGCCATTATGAAGTGGATTGGGTCACAATTTGGGCAGCCCATTTGAAAAGAAATGATTTTGAACCTCCCTTTTCAACATAAACCATCACAAAATTTCTTAACTTTGCAAAGGCACATCTCCCTCAATTTTAAAGGTATGAGGGTGTTCTTGGACTTTTTGGAAAGCTTGAAGAGTCCTCTAAACAACCCCATTGGTTTCAGGTCCATATCATTTACCAATCTCAAGTTATGCCCTTTTGAAGTTGTTGACTTTTTGTTGACTTTTGAAATGACCTATAATGTCTTAGATCATATCTTTCAAATGAAGCATTTTTGGGCTTAACCTTCAACATCAAAGTTGTAGAGAATTCAATTTCCTTCAAAATGAGCTTTGGATGGAGACTTGGTGATGAAGTATGTGAAAGTTATGCCTGGTCAAAGTTCAGTTGACTTTTACTGAGGAAACCCTAATTTAGAAACTCCTGATTATTGATGATCTGGAATCTCCTTGATGAATCATGATCAACCCTTGATCAAATGATGAATTTTACTTCATATACTTGATGTTGTCAAAAAATCATGAGGTTTGACTTTGGTTTGACCCCAGTTGACCTCAGTTTGACTTTTTAACTGCATTGACTGATTTTGACTTATCTGATCATCTGACTGAGCAAACCTTTGAGAAAAGTCTTGAAACTTGACATGGGGGTTCTTACACACATATAAGATGTTATGAAGCTCACTTTAGGTCTTGGAAATCCATTTAGCCTGATTAAAGTCAAAACCCTAGTTTTGGATGCACTGCTTAGGAGGTGCATTGTCTGAGGGAATTGTCAACTCCTTTGACCAATTGTGAACTTTGTGAACCTTGTGGATCATCATAAACTGCCTTGTGATACTCATGGGAGGTATTGTGAAGCTTGTGAACCTTGTGAACCTTATGAAGTGGCTTTGTAGACCTCATGATCCTCAGGAAAGCTTTGTAATCAATGTGAAACTTGTGAACCTTGTGAATCTTCATACAATGTCTTGTGATACCTATGGGAGGTATTGTGAAGCTTGTGAACCTTGTGAACCTCATGAAGTGGCTTTGTAGACCTCATGATCCTCAAGGAAGCTTTGTGATCATTGTGTAACTTGTGAACCTTGTGAACCTTCAAGAAGTGACTTGTGGACTTCATGAACTTCATGAAAGGTCTTGTAAATGTTGAGAAGCTTGTGAACCTTGTGAACCTTCAAGAAGTGACTTGTAGACTTCATGAACTTCATGAAAGGTATGGAAAGCATTGAAGGACTTGTGAACCTTATGAACCTTCAAGAAGTGACTTGTGGACTTCATGAACTTCATGAAAGGTCTTGCAAGTGTTGGAGAACTTGTGAACCTTGTGAACTTTCTTAGAACACAAAGTCTTGTATTGTGAGGGCAAATTTTGGGGTGCAACAAAGGGTGAACCTGGTGAAGCTTCGTTGGAATCCTTCCCTCGTTCGTCCTTAGTAAATACTATTACTGCATTTTCATGCATTTCTGGTAAACATCAATCATATTCAAAAGCATACATACATTCAAACACAACCAATGGATGTTTTTGCTTAGGTAAAAGGGAAAAAGTAACCCTGAATAAAGAGGGAAAAGTAAAGCTGAACTTGAAAATAGAATCGTTTCATCTTTGAGAGCGTATAACCAAATGGATTTAGAGCTCCTGAGATTCTTAACTTTCCTGAATACCTTCCCAGAAATCCTCATGGCTGGATCTGAAGACATGATACTGACATCATCAGATACTACTGGCGTAGACAATTAACTTCCACAATGGCTTCTGCTGAGAACTCCAAATCAAGGTAATATAACGAGAGGAATGTGTCTTCAAATTGTGATGGACCATATACGCTCCGGATATTAGATTTGAAAAGAAGGCATTGCCCCTTGGTTGAGGATGAATTGTCCCATAATGGAAGTATCTGTAATGAGCTACCTCAAGAGAAACAAGCAGAATGCCTCATAAGCATATGCCCCTGGCATTGTGAACTCTGTAATGTCACCTTTGGTAATTCAACTGTATGAGGAAAAATGCCCCTGGCATTATGAGCTTTGTAATGTTACCCTTGGAACCTCAGATAGATGAGGAGATCTGCCTCTGGCTGCTTAAACATAGTTGAATCTTGTCCTGATTTTCCCAAATGAGTTAGGAAGTATCATGGCCGGCCCCCTTGATTGGGAGATAATGACTATGCCCCTTTGTATACATGGACTTTGATCCAGGAAGCAACTTTGTTTATCAGAAAGACTCTGGTTCATTGAACATTCATCCTGTAAGTTTCTCCATTTGTCAAACACTCAGGTATATGCAAACAAATATATTAAAAAATGCAATGCTTATGTCTGTCTTGAAGTTTTGAAGCAAGTTATTTTAGAAAAACTGGTTTTTTTTTTTGTGAAAACTGTGATATTAACTCAAGTTTTATAATAAGCCCTAAAGGAGTCAGGATACCTTTTTGTAGCAGTACGCTTTCGAACTAACCATGCTTCAGTTAGGACTTTTAAAGGGTTATAACGTGGCCTGGTTCACGGTTTAAGAAACAAAGGATAAAGGCTCAAATTTTATTTGTACCCAACCCATTCTTCATGATGTTCTTCAGTCCTATGTTCGGTTAATTCATGCATAGAGGTTCCAAAGTAGTTTGGAGTTGTAACACTGACATTTATGATGGTTCAGAAACCAAAAATTTATTTGAACATTCAGTCATCTTTCTTTGTTGAGGATTCATAGTGACCTTTTTTTTTATTATTATCCCTCCTGAACTGCTTATTTCAAGGTTACAGTCAGCGGGATGTCTTAATGTTTTACTAAGTCTTCTTCATGGATTTTGACTTAGTAAGCTTTCTTTTTGCTGGATATTGACTGTCAGGTTTAATGATTACAGAGAACCATCATTAGTTGTGTACAACACAAATAATTAGCATATTTGAGTTAACCGAGTAACTACCCTGCCCCAGGTTATGAATAAGGGTTTTAATTTGTGCGAGAATGAAAAACTCCTACTTCATAGGCTCAAAAGGGTTGACTAGGGATTAACTTCCTTATATCTCCACTGTTTAGGAATTGAAACAATGCCTGTACATCGTCAGCATAGTCTGTTCAAAAGCATACTGCCTAGTATTATGGTATTGTTTTCGTCATCCTCCCTCTACAGGCTTATAGCTTTATCAGGAGTTAAATATCACAAAATAGAAATAAGAAGCATAGTTTTTAAATATAGTGAAACGAATGGATTAATTCAAGACAAACATATGCAATGCATTAACGAAAACAAAAGTTTAACATAATAGTAAGTGTTCAAACAAATAAAAGAAATTACAAATGAAAATTCAAATGTTGTCCCATCCAGTTGGCTGAATGTCCTCAATTGCAATCTGTGAACTTTGAGGAGCAGTATACTTCACCATGAAATCAAATTTACCACTTGGATGTCCCAAGGTGCCCCATATCTCAACAGGAATAGGTAGGCTTCCTTTCTTGCTACACTGGGCAACTTGTCTTGCAGCTTCGGTGTTTGATGGGTGATAGTAGAATTCAACTTGACCTTCTGGAGTAACCTCTAGGATTCCTTCGTCAATCAGGTCTTGGATCTTTTTCTTCAATGTCCAACAACTATTAGTATCATGTTCAGGACAGTTGGAGTGATACCCACACCTTGCCTAGGGATTATAGCGAGGAGAGGAAGTTTTAGGATTTTGAGGAGGATTTTTCAAGGAAATTAGTTTCATCTCCAACAAGCATTGCAGAACTTGTGACATTGGAGTGCTGAACTTGATAAACTGCCTTCTATATTTCTTGTGTTGAGGTGGATTAAACTTATCAGGTCTTTCTTCTTCAACTGAAGAACAATCAATGGCAACCTGTTTCTTACCTTCTTTTATCCTCATCTTCCTTTCAACCAAATCAGCTTGCTTTAACGGAGGTTGACTGACAATTAGATTCCTGACTCCACTACTTTGAAGTTTGTGAACAAAGGTTCTTAGCTCTTCTTGCTCCTGAGCTAAACTCTGGATAAGAGCCACCTGGCCATTCATCTGGATCCTCATTTCTGTCATCTCAGCTTGTAGCTGTTCCAGCTGATCATCCTTGTTGTCCTTTGGACTCTGTTTCTTAGCCAGCAGTGTCTTCAACTCATCTTGTCCCTTGGACAAGTTCAGAATCAACTCTTGGAATCGGGCATTCTGAGCCTGGAGATCTTTGACTGTCTGTTCAAGATCCATTTCTGCTGAAATAAATAGCGAGAAGATAAGATACCTGTACACAATAAACCTGTGATGCAATGATATGATATGTGAATGCATATGCAATGTTTTCAAGGACCGCAGGATTTAAATTTGCTTAAACAAACAAGAAGGTAAACTTTTATTAGTAATAAATTTGTTTTGCCTCTTGGGCTTACAGAAAATGAAATGTAATAAATACAAGAGATGGGGTTTTAAGTCTCCCATGGACGTTTCCTCTTTGTGTTGAGGTATGAGTTGAGATTCCGTTCTTCGTGAAGTTGCTTTGTTAGTTCCAGAATTCTTTCTTGGCTTGCTTTGTAATGAGCCTCGAAAGTATCCCTTTGCTCCTTCAACTGGATCCAAGATCTCTGTAAGTCTTCCATGTCAGTAGGCATTTCTGGGTGAAGGATGGTATAAGAAGTATCTCCTTCAGCAACAGGTTCCATGGTAACTGGCAGGATAGCAGGATATGGCATCATGAGTGTCTGAGCACGAGATCGCACCCATCTGAGATAAGCTTCCATAGGAATAGTGTACTTAGGCTCCAGAGTCTTGCTGTCAACCTTGTTCACTTTTCCCCATGCTTGTATGAATCTCTGACGGTAACCTTGAAGATCGTTGTCGTAGTCAAATACAATGCCCTGAATCAACATGTCATGAGGACCATCACTCCGAGCGTAACCAAACTGTCGTAAAGCTAGAGAGGGGTTGTAGGTGATGCCTCCTCTTATGCCTAGAAGTGGCACATTAGGAAACTCCCCACAACGGTCAATAATAGTGACATTCTCCATAGATCTGGAGCACCAATGAATATCTGAATGCGAGAGTGACATGATCCTTTTGGACCATCTGAACCCTTGCTCATTCTTCATTACTGAGCGAGGAAGGTGAGAAATAAACCACCTAGACAGTAAAGGTATGCAGCACATCAAAGTTCCTCTTGCCTTCGTAGTACGGGTATGGAGAGAATGTAGGATGTCTCCAAGCAATGTAGGTACTGGATTGTGACTCAGGAATATGTTGATGGCATGAACGTCTATGAAATGGTCTGGATTGGGGAACAATACTAAGCCATAAATCAGCAAGGCTAAGATATCCTCAAAAGCATCATAGCTCATAGCCTTCAAGAACATTTGAGCCTTCTCTATCAACACCTTAGCAAGAATACCTTTAACTCCGCTTCTCGTTTCTAGAACAATGTCAGACTTCTTCAGATGTAGAGCTGCAGCAATGACCTCAGGTTTAGGCTCTCTTTCCAAGCCTGAGAATGGTTCCTGATCAAAAACAGGTATACCCAGAAGTTTAGAGAACTCTTCCATTGTTGGAACCAACTGATAGTCGGGGAATGTGAAGCAATGGTGCTTAGGATCAAAGAACTGAAACAGAACACTCATCATGTCTTCATCGAACCCTGAAGTGACTAGATCCAATAGGTGACCATGTCTCTTGATGAACTGGGAGTGTTCAGACACTTGAGAAACCAACTCTTTAAGCTTAGGAGGTATGCCTACAAAGTTGATCCTGACAGTGTTTCTACGAGCAGAAACCATGACCTGCAACAAAGAACAAAGATAAATCCTTTGGTCCTTGAAATGGTTAGTGAAAATGCTATGCTTATGATGCATGATGATGCTATGATGTTATGCTCAATCACAAACATGTGGCACACACAAACAAGCCACACAATAGCCCTAGGTTTGAAGGCTTGCATGAGGTTTAAAGGTAAGTATCCTCCCTTGAAGTTAGTTGGTTCATCTTGTCCTATAAAGTAACCAGGTTCTAAGGGATCTCAATATCATTGATCCTTCACAAGGGTGGTTGTTCAGTAGGCAACTTACTTGCCAACCAAAACCCTCCAAGTTTAGAATCTCAATGAGCGTAGTATCGAGTATCAACCAACTTCAGTCTGCACCAAAGCCGGTTATCTCACTACTTTTCTAAAGGCCAAGATGGGATAACTAGGGTTCTAAAAGTTAGTTAGTGTATTGACAACATATGGCAGCCTCATATTATCCTCAACTTGACTTAAGGAATATAAGCACCAACCAAGAAGTCATACTAACTATGGCCACCAGATCAACCATATCGGTATACGCCGTACAGTTTCCTTGGTATATTGCCATTTACCTAAGGTACACTAGATCCGGGTTAGGATTTTTCAGACATAAGAGCCCAACAAGTAAGTATAAAGCAAACAAGGCAAACAATTTTAAAGTGATCTAATTCCTAAGGGTACCCCTCTTTAATATATTATGTCCCCAGCAGAGTCGCCAGTTCTGTAACACGGTGGGAGAACTGACTTTTAGTTATGTTGCGGATAGCAAGAGTCGCCACCGACTTTTATTTTATCCAAAGGAAAGGCATAAAAGAACAGGAAAGACCTTTTAAAAGATTTTTTTGGGTCCGGGGGGTAGGTTATGTAAAGGGAAGGTGTTAGCACCCTTTACATCCATGGTTATCCATGGGCTCTTAGTTACTTAGCTCACTTTAAAATGTTTCTGAAAGTGTGAAGTGTATGAATAGAAATTTTCTTAAGTATTTATAATGACCCATGTACGGATGCGTATAAACCTTTGTTTTGAAATTTTTTGTTTGAAATTGTGAAGTGTTTGAAAAGTTTTGAAGAGTGAGCAAGTAACTATGAGGAACCTACCCTAAGTTTAAGTCTTTTCTGTTCTTGAATCCTTTAAGTGGTAAGACTATCCCTATTATTAAGGAATAGGTAGTCATTACCTTGGATGTGAGGGACAAGTAAAGGGACATCTGTTTATGTAGGCAACTGTGGGGTGTATAAGCAATTTCGGAGGGACTATCATCTTTATTCGAAAGGGACAAGATAATTACGAAGGCAACATTTGAAAAGGGACTTGATCTTTTATTTGTTAAGGGACTAGATGATTTTATTTTGAGGGACTTTTGCTTTATACACCCTACTTGACCTTTTTGATTAGGCAACATGAGAGGTATCCCTAAGGAAGTGAGATGGCGATCAAAGATCGACTTACGTGTGTGAGTGTACAGTTTTAATATTTATCTTTTAAATTAAGTGATCTAGATTAATTTTAAATATACATACATGTTACACTCCCTATTTTTACTAACCATAAAATAAAAACAATAAATATTATTACTAAATATTACACCAAGGAGCAATTACATAATAATGATAAAGCAAAATTAAATATAATTAACAAAATAAATAATAATAATAATTGGGTTAGTATAAAAAAATAATACCAAATTAAATGGGGTTAGTAATAAATAAATATCATAAGAATATAATTAATAATAATAATAATGAAATAAACAAGAATCTTATAATAAACAATTTTTAAGGTTAATAAGAAAATATGAACAATTATTATAGAATTTTAAGTTATATGCAAATTATGAAATTAAATTAATTATAATCACAAAAATTAAATTAACAATTTTTAAACATATAATAAAAATTATTTACATGCAAAATTAAAAATATAAACAATTTATGTCATATTTACATATTATAAAAATAAATTAAGAATTTTAATTTTTAAACATACTTATATACAAAAATTATAAACAATTTATATTATTACATTAACAAAACTTAAATTAAGTATTTTAATTAAGTCATGAATATAATATATACAAATAATAGTATTAAATAAATAGAAGAAGAAAAATTAGGGTTTGAGAAAATAATGTTTTAGATTTTTTTATAAAATTAGGGTTGATATATTTTTTTTTAACCTAAATATAACTAATTTATTTATACAAATAACATTAATAATATATAATAAAATAGTTTTAATAATAAAGTTTTAATTTTTGTAAAAATACAAGTTTAGATTTTATTTACAAGATAATACACATTTTATTTTCTAATATTTTATAATTTACTAAATAAATTAAACAAACATAAATAAGAATTAAATAAAATAAGAAGAAAAAGGGATAAAAAACTTACCTGGGGCTGGGATTCGAACCCAGGCCCTAGGCTTTGAAATCTCAAGACCAACAGCATCACCACCAGGCCAAGCGCGCGCTGGCGTTAGAATCTGGAGTCTAACTCCTTTTGTTATCAACCTGCGAAAAAATCCAGAAAAACAAACAAAACAAAATGGCCTGGGGGATTCGAACCCAGGACCATCCATACAATACACACGCGCAATCACCAACTGAGTCAGCCAACCAATTCTGATAAAATACAAACCATATAAAATAAAATATTATAACGAATTTTAAAAGTAGAATTTGGCGCGCTGGGGGGTCATCTTCTTCCTCTGAACTTGCGAAATTTCCTGCGAAATTCCTTACGAGTTTTCCTGCGAATTGATTTTTGCAGGGATTCCTATGATTCTCCAACGGCCATGAATCCTGTAATTTCTTTCAAAATTGAACACACCAATTCAATCCATACATCAATTACAGTTAAGCTATGTTATCAGAATTCATTTATATTAGCTTAAGCATTAAACCCTAATTTCGTCCTCAAAACCCTAACAATGGCGTCTAAGCATCCGGGCATCAAAACTCCAATTCACCTGCCCAGAAATCATCCTTATGCAATAACAAACAAGATTATGGGCACAAAAACAGTTTATAATGAACGAATGAATGAAATCGAAAAAATGAAAAAACAAGAACAATGTTCATTCGGTTTATGCGAATGAGGATGTTTACAATGCTTTTGAAGGTTGGGATATGTTTAATGATGTCCAAGGATCATTGCTATGTCTTTAAAATACCTTCAAACACCCTGTAATGAAGAAACCGAAAATTGGTTTTTTGGATGAATTTTGGAAATTTTGAACTTACTCTAGGAGGCTGAATTTCGTCCCTATGATTAGGTTTAAGTTATGTACTTATAGTGTGATGATTCTAGGTCAAAACAATTGATCATTATGTGAAAAATTTGATTAGAAAAGATTCAAAAAGATTAGGCTTTAAAATTCAAATATTCTTGTATGAACACCTTCTATTTCAAACCAATCACCATGATTCTCTTACCACTTTGATACCAATCACCTTTATGAATTTCTAGAAGCTCAATCCCTTTTAAATCTTTGACTTTTCTATTTTATTTTAATTTAAAATGATTTTAAACGAATTAAATCAAAATAAATAAAATAAAATGATGAAAAAATCTGATTTTTAGGGACTTGGGTCGTGCATGAGGTAATGGTATGGATTGGGTTATCATATGGCAAGCCCATTTAGAAAAAATTGGTTTTAAACCTCCATTTTCTTCATAAACCAACCAAAAATTTCCCAACTTTGCAAGGGCACACATCCTTCAATTTTAATGCTATGAGGGTGTTCTTGGACATTTTGGAAAGCTTGAAGAGTCCTCTAACTAACCCCACTGGTTTCATGTCCATATCATTTACCATTCTCAAGTTATGCCCTTTTGAAGTTGTTGACTTTTTGTTGACTTTCAAAAGGACCTATAATGTCTTAGCTCATACCTTCCAAATGAAGCATTTTTGGGCTTGGCTTGTGAGACACGAAGTTGTAGAGAATTCAATTTTATTCAAAATGAGCTTTGGATGGAGAATTGGTGATGAAGCATGTGAAAGTTATGGCTGGTCAAAGTTCAGTTGACTTTTACTGAGGAAACCCTAATTTAGAAACTCCTGATTCTTGATGATCTGGAATCTCCTTGATGAATCATGATCAACCCTTGATCAAATGATGAATTTTACTTCATATACTTGATGTTGGCAAAAAATCATGAAGTTTGACTTTGGTTTGACCACAGTTGACCTCGGTTTGACTTTTTAACTACTTTGACTGATTTTGACTTATCTGATCATCTGACTGAGCAAACTTTTGAGAAAAGTCTTGAAACTTGTCATGGGGGTTCTTATACACATATAAGATGTTATGAAGCTCACTTGAAGTCTTGGAAGTCCATTTAGCCTGATTAAAGTCAAAACCCTAGTTTTGGATGCACTGCTTAGGAGGTGCATTGTCTGAGGGAATTGTCAAATCTTCTGACTATTTGTGAACTTTGTGAACCTTCATAAAATGTCTTATGAACCTTGTGAACCTCATGGGAGGTCTTGTGAACCTTGTGAACCTCATGGGAGGTCTTGTGAACCTTGTGAACCTCATGGAAGGTCTTGTGAACCTTGTGAACCTCATAAAGTGTCTTGTAGACTTCATGAACCTCATGAAAGGTCTTGTGAACCTTGTGAACCTCATAAAGTGTCTTGTAGACTTCATGAACCTCATGAAAGGTATTGTGAACCTTGTGAACCTCATAAAGTGTCTTGTAGACTTCATGAACCTCATGAAAGGTCTTGTGAACCTCATAAAGTGTCTTGTAGACTTCATGAACCTCATGAAAGGTCTTGTGAACCTTGTGAACCTCTTAGCACACAAAGTCTTGTATTGTGAGGGCAAATTTTGGGGTGCAACAGATGGTCTCAAAGGATTATGTCACTTTCTCATAAGGACATGACTTGGTATTGTTCTTATTATGATACTGGAGTGCTTATTGATAGTTGTGGAGAATTTCCTAATGTACCTCTTCTTGGTACACGTGGGGGAATTAGTTACAACCCTATTCTTGCTAGGCGACAGTTGGGATATTATTTGAAGGACATACCAAACAACCTTTCCTTATCCCGTTTCTTCTTCCTTAATGGTGCAGATCATGTAGAAATGAAGAAAAGGATTGCTCATTCTTGGCATGCGGTTCATCGGAAAGAGAAGGGTCAATTGGGAAGACAACACCTTGCTCCTTCCGAGTGTTACATCCAGTGGGTTCGATCTAGGGCTTTTAAGCTCAAGATGCATTATCCACCCGAAGAGCCTTTGTTTCCTATATTACCATTGTCCGCTTTTCTTCCTCCTATTGATGAGAAGGTTGCTCTTCAAGAAGAGTTGGACAAGATGAAGAAAGAGAAAGAAGAATGGCTACTTGAGAAGACTACGATGCAAGAGCAGCTGAAGGAGAAGGATGATCTCATTGAGTTACTCGAGCGGCGTGATATGAAAAGGCCAAGAGAGGATTTATCTTCCTCTAGTATTTCATCTACCATTCCTCCTACATCCGGTGCTTGGAAGGCCATTGTTGACCAGTTGGTGAAGGATAAGGAAGACATGGAAGATCGGTACAAGAAGGAGATTAGGAGGATTCGCATGAAGTACCAGCCAGGATTCGGATCTTCTTCGGATATGATTCCCTAGGCCTAGTTTACTTTTCTCTCATGTATTGGGATTTTTGAGACTTGTACTTCACTTGTAATCCTTACTTTGATTTTAATGAGAATGAGTTTTTAAGTACTTCAAAAAGCGTTTCTTTATAAATATTGCAAGTTATCTTATAGTCCTTTGAAATCTTTGCATTTGCATACGCATATCATGCATCATACCCGCATTTTTTCTTGCTTTTTGAGTGTTCTCCAGGGATCCTATGTTGTTTCTTGGTCTTCATTCAGTTCTCATGTCAAGCTGACTCACCGGTTTGATACTCGAGCTAATCGGAAGAAGATGTTGGAAACCCTATAACAAGAGAATCGCAAGCTGCGCGAAGAGGTTACATATTTGAAGGAAAGCTTGGAAAGAGTTTCTGCCATGATGGAAGGTTTGGTGGCTGCTCAGAATCAACCACCTCCTCCTAATTCTCCTGTTCAAAATACAGTCATCTCTGAGATTGTTACTGCATCAATTCCTGTTGAAACTGTCATTTCTCCTCGCTATCGTATGCCTTCTAGCACACCTTGGGGCATGCCGGTTGATTTCATTCCTGCTAGTTATCATCTTCCTCCTCCTGAGACTACTGCATTTAATACTCTTCCGACAGTGATGACTACTCTTCCTCCAGTTATAACTACTGCACCGCCTGTGATGCACAATATTCCGCACCATGACGAAATGATTTACCATGCTGAGCCCAGTGAAGGCGCTGGTGTGATTGAAAGACTCGTTGATTTTCAAGGACGCTTTGCTGAGATACAGAAGGAGATGAGAGCCTTGAAGCATAAGGATTTGTTCGGAAAAGATGCTTATGATCTTTGTCTGGTCCCTAATGTTAAAGTTCCGTACAAATTCAAGTTGCCTGAGTTCGCGAAGTATAAAGGCAACACTTGTCCTCTGAGTCATTTGACTATGTATGCTAGAAAGATGTCTGCTCAGACAGACAATGATAAGCTGTTGATTCACTATTTCCAGGATAGTTTGATCGGTGCAGCCATGAGATGGTATATGAGTTTGGATAATAGCCAAATCAAGACTTTCAATGATTTGGGAGAGGCTTTTGTTAGGCAGTACAAGTATAATGTTGATATGGCACCAGATAGAGATCAGCTTCGTGCTATGTCCCAGAAGGACAAAGAGACTTTCAAAGAGTATGCACAGAGATGACGCGAGCTAGCAACTCAGATTGTTCCTCCTCTGGAAGAGAAAGAAATGACGAAGATCTTCGTGAAGACTTTAGGTTCTTTCTACTATGAGAAGATGATAGCAAGTGCTCCTTCTGATTTCACTGAAATGGTGAGTATGGGGATGCGTTTAGAAGAAGGTGTCCGTGAGGGATGGTTGAGTCAAGAGAATAGTAATGGCTCAAGCTCTAGAAGGTTCAATTTTGGTAAAACTAAAGAAGGTGAGACTAATGATGTGTCTCGTGAAAGTTACAGAAGACCTTGTGGTCGTGAGAATCACCATCCGCAACATGTAGCTTCTGTAACTTCGATGATTAATGTGGCTCCAACTGTGCCAACAGTTCCAAAGTACCAGTCTCGTTATCAACAATCTTCTGTGCAACAAGGTGGTAATCAACAGGTTCGGGCTAAGCCGAGTTTTGATCCTATTCCGATGTTGTATGCGGATTTGCTACCATCTTTGATTGCAAAGAATCTTGTGCAAACACGTTCTCCACCTCCAGTTCCAGAGACTATCCCATGGTGGTATAAACCTGAGGCTCGCTGTGCTTTTCATCAAGGTGCCCCGGGGCATGATATTGAGAACTGTTATCCATTGAAGTTTGAAGTACAGAAATTGATAAGGAACAATGTTCTGTTTTTCAATGATGTTAATCCAAATGTGAAGACAAATCTGCTGCCGAAGCATGGTAATACGTCAGTAAATATGGTGGATGGTTGTCCTGGTTTGTTCAAGATTTATGAGGTCCGTCATATCCGAAGGTATTTGGTTGAGATGCATGCTTTCTTAAGTGAATATCACAATATTGATCACGATTATGTTGGATGTTGCATCTGCTCGGTGAACCCTCGTGGTTGCGTGGTTGTTAAGAGAGACATTCAAAAGATGATGGATGATAAGTTGATTGAAGTGACAGCAAAAAGAGATGAGTATGAAAATGAAGTGAACGTTATTATGCCTCAGTTCAATATTCCTGAGAAGGTTGTTCCTGAGAAGGTGGTTATTTCTTTTGATAGCCGCAAATATGTTGTTACTCCATTGGTGATCAATTTGCCTGGTCCAATGCCATATGAGTCTGATAAAGCTGTTTCGTATCGGTATAATGCTACGATGATAGAAAATGGTAGGGAAGTTCTTATTCCTTCTCCAAAGTCTGTGGTTAGCATTGCTGATGTGACAAAAGTTACTCTAAGTGGTAAAGTGTGTGCTTCAGATCCTCCGAAGAGAGTTGAAGATACAAGTGCAAGTAAACAGATTATGGATGTTGTTGCCCGATCAGGCCAATTTGGTGATAGTGAAGATGAGGTGTTAAAATTGATAAAGAAAAGTGAGTACAACGTTACTGAGCAGTTGTTGCATACTCCGTCGAAGATATCAGTTTTATCACTCTTGATGTGCTCTGAGGCTCATAGCCAGTCTTTGCAGAAGATTCTTGATCAAGCTTATGTTGACCATGATGTGACTGTTAATCAGTTTGATAGTATTGTGGCTAATATCACATTGTGCAACAATTTAAGTTTTTGTGATGGTGATTTGTTTGAAGAAGGAAGGAATCATAATTTGGCTTTGCATATTTCAGTGAACTGTCAGGAAGATGTTATGTCTAAGGTGCTAGTTGATATTGGGTCTTCTCTGAATGTGATGCCGAAGTCGACTTTGTCAAGGCTTGCGTACCAAGGTGCTCCCATGAGGCATAGTGGGATTATTGTGAAAGCTTTTGATGGATCGAAGAAGACAGTGATTGGTGAAGTGGATCTTCTTATTCTTATTGGACCGCTTATATTCCAAATTACTTTTCAAGTAATGGATATACGTCCCGCTTACCGTTGTCTCCTTGGAAGACCCTGGATTCATGAGGCAGGAGCTGTGACATCCACTCTTCATCAGAAGCTGAAGTTTGTGAAAGAAGGGAAATTAGTGACTATTGGCGGTGAAAGGGCGATGCTTGTGAGCAATTTGTCTTCTTTCTCCTATATTGATGCTGAAAAAGAGGTGGGAACTCCATTTCAAGCTCTTTCTGTTGTGGATAACGTTGCTAAGAAGAATGTCATGCCTATGTCTTCTTTCAAGGATGCTCTGTGCGTGCTTGAAACTGGTCGATCTGACGGTTGGGGACGAGTTATTGATGTTGTCAACAACAAGGAAGGATTTGGTATCGGCTTTGCACCAGGTGTGGTTCTCAATGACCCGAAGACTATTCAGGAAGGATTCCGATGTGCTGGGTTTATCAACGATCATTCCGCTGCTGCCATCATTGAAGATGATGAAGACGAAGAAATGCCTAACTTTGTTACGCACGAAAAGATTTGCAAGAACTGGATTGCTGTTGATGTTCCTTTTGTTGTTCATGCTTCAAAGTAATTTGTTTTATTTTCTTTCAAAAATCCTTTCACTCTGCCCAACGTGAAAGTGATGTTTGTCGGGCTTTGTTTCAAATTTTATCATCATCAATAAAATGTTGTTTTGTTATTTCCATATGTGTTTTCCTTTTTGCTTTATTCTGAAAAATAGTAACATAAAAAACCCAAAATAATAATAATTGTTTATCTGCATAATGTTTGCACTTTTCTTCATACTCTAAAATAAAAATAAAATCATTGTGCAGATTGATTGATAAACCCATTGAAAACAATGATCCTATGCCCTCTCCCAACTTTGAATTCCCTGTGTTTGAAGCTGAGGAAGTGGATGTTGAAGAGATTCCTGATGAGATTTCTCGGTTGCATGAGCACGAGGAGAAGGTTATTCAGCCTCATGGAGAGTCTATAGAGATGGTCAACTTGGGTTCTGAAGATGAAAAGAAAGAAGTCAAAGTTGGAGCATTGATTGGTCCTGATGTTAAGAAGAGGATTGTAGAGTTTCTCAGAGAGTATGTTGATGTATTTGCTTGGTCTTATCAAGACATGCCAGGTCTTGATACTGATATTGTAGAGCATAGATTGCCGTTGAAGCCTGAATGTCCACCTGTAAAGCAAAAGTTGAGAAGAACTCATCCTGATATGGCAGTAAAGATCAAAGAGGAGGTTCAAAAGCAGATTGATGCAGGTTTTCTTGTGACGTCAAATTATCCTCAATGGGTGACCAATATTGTGCATGTTCCAAAGAAAGACGGAAAAGTCCGAATGTGCGTTGATTACAGAGATTTGAACAAAGCCAGTCCAAAAGATGATTTTCCATTGCCACACATTGATATGTTGGTAGATAATACGGCTAAGTTTGATGTGTTCTCTTTTATGGATGGATTTTCCGGTTATAATCAAATAAAGATGGCACCCGAGGACATGGAAAAGACCACATTTATTACACCATGGGGAACATTCTGCTACAGAGTGATGCCCTTTGGATTGAAGAATGTTGGTGCGACATACCAAAGAGCTATGACCACACTTTTCCGTGATATGATGCACAAAGAAATTGAGGTATATGTTGATGATATGATCGCTAAGTCGAGGACTGAAGAGGATCATGTTGAACATTTGCTGAAGTTGTTTTAAAGGTTAAGGAAGTTTAAGCTTCGTTTGAATCCGAACAAGTGCACATTTGGTGTACGTTCTGGAAAGTTGTTAGGTTTCATTGTCAGCCAAAGAGGCATTGAAGTTGATCCTGATAAAGTGAAAGCTATTCAGGAAATGCCTGCTCCAAGAACTGAAAAGCAAGTAAGAGGATTCTTGGGCCGTTTGAACTACATTTCGAGGTTTATCTCTCACATGACTGCCACATGTGCTCCGATCTTCAAGTTGCTTCGGAAAGACAAAGGTTGTGTCTTGAAAGATGATTGTCAGGAGGCGTTTGAAAGTTTCAAAGAATATCTGCTTGAACCTCCTATTTTGTCTCCTCCGGTGGAAGGTAGACCGTTGATCATGTACTTGACTGTGTTGGAAGATTCCATGGGTTGTGTGCTTGGTCAGCAAGATGAATCTGGAAGAAAAGAATATGCAATTTACTACTTGAGTAAGAAATTCACTGATTTTGAGTCTCGGTACTCCATGCTTGAAAAAACTTGTTGTGCCTTAGCTTGGGCTGCAAAGCGTCTTCGCCAGTATATGTTGAATCATACAACTTGGTTGATCTCTAAAATGGATCCGATCAAGTATATATTTGAAAAGCCTGCTTTAACTGGGAGGATTGCTCGTTGGAAAATGTTGTTATCAGAATATGATATCGAGTACCGAGCTCAAAAAACTATAAAAGGTAGTATCTTGGCTGACCATTTGGCACATCAACCGATTGATGATTACCAGCCTATCAAGTTTGATTTTCCAGATGAGGATGTGATGTACTTGAAAATGAAAGATTGTGATGAACCTTTGATTGAGGAAAGGTCAGGGCCTGGATCTCGATGAGGTTTAGTTTTTGATGGTGTTGTGAATGCACGTGGAAGAGGAATTAGGGCAATGATCATTACTCCCCATGGTTCACATATTCCTTTTGCTGCGAGGTTGACTTTTCCTTGTACCAATAATGAAGCTGAGTATGAAGTCTGTATTATGGGTCTTGAGGAAGCTATTGATCTGAGGATTAAGCATCTTGACGTGTACGGAGATTCTGCCTTGGTAATCAATCAGATCCAGGGTACGTGGGTAACTCATCAACCCCACTTGATCCCTTATAGAGATTATGCCAGGAAGATATCAACTTTATTCACTAAAGTTGAGTTTCATTATGTTCCTCGTGATGCGAATCAGTTGGCAGATGCTTTAGCAACTATAGCTTCTATGATAAAGGTGCACCAGTGGAATGATGTTCCCATGATCAGAGTGATGCGACTTGAAAGACCAGCTCATGTGTTTGCAGTTGAAGAGGTCCATGATGACAAGCCTTGGTATCATGATATTAAATGTTTCCTCCAGAGTCAGGAATGCCCACTTGGGGCATCCGATAAAGATAAGAGGACTTTGAGGAGATTGGCAGGCAATTTCTTCCTGAATGGAAATGTGCTTTATAAGAGAAATTTTGACATGGTCTTGCTTAGATGCGTGCATAGAAACGAAGCAGACATGTTAATGAAAGAAATTCATGAAGGATCTTTTGGCACTCATGCTAATGGACATGCAATGGCTAAAAAGATGTTGAGAGCAGGTTACTATTGGCTGACAATGGAATCTGATTGTTGCAATTATGTGAAAAAGTGCCATAAGTGCCAAGTGTGCTGATAAAATTCACGTGCCACCAGCTTATCTCAATGTGATTTCTTCCCCGTGGCCTTTCTCTATGTGGGGAATTGATATGATTGGTATGATTGAACCTAAGGCTTCGAATGGACATCGTTTTATTCTTGTGGCAATTGACTACTTCACCAAGTGGGTGGAAGCGGCATCGTATGTTAATGTGACCAAGCAAGTTGTGGTTCGGTTTATCAAGAATAACATTATCTGCAGATATGGTGTGCCGAATAGAATCATTACTGATAATGGTTAGAACTTGAATAATAAGATGATGAAAGAGCTTTGTGAAGAATTCAAGATTCAACACCATAATTATTCTCCTTATAGACCGAAGATGAATGGGGCTGTTGAAGCTGCAAATAAGAACATTAAGAAGATCATTCAGAAGATGGTTGTGACATACAAGGACTGGCATGAGATGCTCCCTTTTGCTTTGCATGGGTATCGTACATCTGTCCGCACTTCAACAGGGGTAACCCCTTTCTCACTTGTTTATGGTACAGAAGCAGTGCTCCCCGTCGAGGTTGAGATCCCATCAATGAGAGTTCTGATGGAAGCCAAGTTGACTGAGGCTGAATGGTATCAGAGTAGATTTGACCAGTTGAATTTGATTGAGGAAAAGAGAATAACATCTTTGTGTCATGGTCGGTTGTACCAGCAAAGAATGAAGAAAGATTTTGACAAGAAGGTCAAACCTCGTGTATTCAGAGAAGGCGACCTCGTGCTCAAAAATATTCAGTCTTTCATTAAATATTCTCGGGGCAAGTGGACTCCGAACTATGATGGCCCATATGTTGTCAAGAAAGCCTTCTCTGGCGGTTCGTTAATTCTTGCAACTATGGATGGTTAGGAGATCACTCGTCCTGTGAATGCGGATGCAGTCAAGAAATACTTCGCCTAAAAAATAAAAGAACAGCTCGCTAAGTTGAAAACCCGAAAGGGCGGCTTAGGCAAAAATGAGCGTCTCGGTGGATTGAAAACCCGAAAGGACGGTCCAGGAAAAAATTAGAGACATAAACAGAAATAATTATCCCGGTGGATTGAAAACCCGGAAGGGAAATCTAGGCAAAAGTTAGGGATCATGGCAAGTAACTGCGTCGACAGACTGAATCACTTGTAACGGCCGAGGATTTCAGATTCTATCCCTCAGAATAATTTCCCATCAAAGATTCTTTTTCACTCATCCTTGACTGAAGTTTCGGACACAGTGGAGTTCAAAGTTGATAGGGAGAATAGTGATCATTGTATTTCAATGTAGCCTTTTTCCATGTATTTACCATTTTTCAAACTTGTAATGATCCATGGAGTTATGCCATTTGCTGACTACCATTCTATCAATGAATTTGAGCTTTTATCCAATTGTTTGAAATTCTTTATATTGTTTCTGTTTACAAAATTTCAATTTATTGTTGATGATGATTTTTTTGAAACAAAATTAATAAACTTAATCTTTGAAGATTATAAAAACATTTTTCTTTTGACATATGAACAAAGAAGGAATATTAATGGTGACTCCAAGGATGGTAAAGTCTGGATGTGTGTAATTTGTCTCTCCCAAAGCAGGGTTTGATTCGGTTGTGTCCATGTGAAGTTCCTGAATAGTCTGGGCAGGATGATGTTAATGATGTTTTGTTCCCCAACAATAAGCATGAACAGGGAATTGTATGAATGTTCTTAATTTGAGTTCCAATGTCTTCCCCAGAAGAATTGTTGGAAGGGATGTTCTTAAGAATCCCTAGCTGAGTTTTGATCTCTTCCTCAACAAGTTATCTTTAACTCGAGAAACATTGGGAATCCTCAGTCGAGTTCTTGTTCCTCAGCTTGAGTTAATTATATCCCTGAGTAGAAGTATTGATATAACAGTCAGTTTAGAGGTTTTCTTTCACCCGATGGTGGGTATTGATTTAAAATCCCTCGTAACTGTGTTTTGGCTATGATGTTAACTTCTGATATCCCCATGTGGGTCAGCAATTCCAGAATTTTTCAGTGATGAATGATCTCCATAGATTTTTCCCACAGATTCCCAGTAGGTCTGCATGTGTTAGTAGTCAGCAGGTTCCTATGTGATCTTCAACAGGTCTTACGCTCTATCCCCAAGTGGAGCAAGAGTGGTATGACAATTATTCCTCGCAAAATTTGATTTTTATCAAGAATTCTCCTGTCCCTAGAGAGAATTATGGAAGCTTTTCCTCATCCTCAGCAGATTATTACCTTTCCTCAACAAGGTGGTGTCCCTATGCAGAGTTGATGTTTGATGATATAGTAGGCTATGCTTTATTTGCATCACTGGTAGATCTTTATCTTGTTTTCTCAAACGGAGTTATGAAGATATTTATTCCCATCAGTATTTAGCAGGGTTATTTCCCTCTTTCCCAAAAGAATGGAAGATTTTGTTCTGTTAGTGTTTATTGAAGATTGCTTTGTGGATTGGATCCCTAGCAGATGTTTTCTTAGTATGTATTATGCCTTGTAGTAGGATTTATTCCTTTGATGGCTTTTGATGTTCCCCTGCAGGATGTCAAGTTGAATCTCCAGCATGATTCCTTGCATTGTTGCCTTGGGATTAGCCGAGTATCTGGTTGTTGTGGTGTTCATGTCACCCGTTTCTTATCTTTATGTCTGTTCTGTCAGCATATTCATACACATAATCATACGCATATTCATACGCATAAGCATAGCATCATTTGCTTGCATTCTTGCATTTATCATTGATCCTTGCTCTTTGGTGTGTATTTTCCCCACAGAGTGTATGTGTTGTCTTTCTCTCAAGTTTAAAGTGTCGACCATTAAGCAGAAAGTGTTAATCCTTTCTAATTCCCCACTGAGTTTGTTTCTCGTGGATGATTTTGATTCAGTTTCCTCCCCAGTTTATTATCTGGATGGAATTTCCCTAGTTGAGATATTTCCTCCTCGGAATGAGTCTTGTTTGACCGTTTCTCTCCAACTTGTTCTTGGATTGAACTTTGGTCCTCTTTATGAGTAATATTGCTTTGGAATTAAGCTATCATTGTTTGATAGTGGGCAACATTTTCTCCAGCTTGAGTATATTACTTTGGAATTAAGCTACCAGTTAATCGATAATGGGTAATATTACCAAATTAATCAAGCTCTTTTGCTTGTACTCCTACCCAGTAAATCCGGTAGTCGAGAGTGATTCTTCTTACCTAGTAAAAAGGTAATAGAAGTTGTTTCCCTTTGCTTAAGCTACTACCCAGTAAATCAGGTAGTTGAGAATTTTTTCTGCCCAGTAAAAAGGCAGTGGAGGTTATCCCTCGTTGTTTTGCTCCTATCCAGTAAATCGATAGTCGAGTCCTTTGTTTTCCTACCCAGTAAACAGGTGGTTGATGATTCTTTTCCATCTTAGTATTCCTCCATTTTTGGACTCGAATGCTTTGTTTGGTTGATATTTCCTGGCAGGGTGTTTACATTCCCTTGTTGAATCTTTACCTTGATTATATCATACCTTTTCCCAAGTTGAGTCAGCTATCCAGTGCTTTATTTTCCTGGTATACTCTTTTGTTGTCTGTTATTTTTCCCCAGCGGGATTTTCTTCTGTGTCCCCAAGTTTTTGATTTCCTCTGGTGGTCATATTTTCCCCACGGAGATCTTGGGCTTGCATATCATATCCATATCATATCATGTTCTCTTAGGACAAAAATTGGGTTTTTTGTATTTAAGTCTCTCCCATCTTGTAGAGACGAAGATGTCAATCTTCATATCTCCGGATTGAAGAAACTTAAATGGGGGCAGCTGTAACACCCTAATTTTTGCCCTAAGATTTCTTCGCATTTCATCTGAACCTTGCATACAAACAAGATCGCACCGTCTTCTCAAGTTTCTTCTCAGATGCAGGGTTTACACTTCGCAGGGGATCACCATGTTCTTACTTTCCGTTATTTGTTTATATTTACTAACCTCTAACCAAAATCCAAAAATATGTTGTAGTTCACTTTTTCTTCTTTCTTCTCAGTGTTTTCAGGAGTTGCAGGGTTTTCAAAGACAGGGCAGTGATTTCAATTCAGATGTGGTTGTTCAATTATGATTCGATTCAGATAGACGTTTGACCTAATCTTGGTCAAACTATCAAAAGTTTGTTTCAACTGCAAATTATTTGTGCCGTTGTTTGTTTCTCAGGCGGTGCGTATTAAAATTCTCTGGTTTATTGAGTTGTGGTTTGTGAGAAGTGTGATTCAGATTGTCTTGATTGAGTGGTCATCAGTTCATCTGTGGATTTATTTTCCAGAGATTGATTCAGATATATTTGAAAAGATTCAGAGAAAGTAACGGTGGATGATCATGGTTTCAGTAGCTTGTGGCTGGTTTCATTCATCATGTGTGTGGGAAATTCAAATTTTGCTCTGGGCTTAAAATAAAAAAATCAATCACAACTTCAACTATCATCTGATTCATACATTTTTTTAGTCAGTATTTTATCTCGTCCATTTTTTTTATCCAATCATTTTCTGTCCATATATTTTCAACATATAATCCAATAGCCAAATTCCACCTATTTTCCATTTCTTTTATTCAATATCCATTTTATAATTAAATTTCTTTCATCCCATTTTTATCATTTATTTTATCCCAATTATCCAACTACCATATCAATTTGTTCTCATTAATCCACTATCACAAAAAAAAATTCTTTGAAAAGATATTCCCATTTATTTTAAGCCCAATTCTAGAATCCATTCAATAAATTTATTTAGAAACATGGAGGTGACCAAAATAATTAAAAGTTTACAATACCATGGATCCACCTCTTATTATTTTTATATCAAAATAAAATAATAGCATAAAAAAAAGAAGGAAACAAAAGATGAAGACGCATCATTGGTTAGCGCATGACAGCTGCTAAATCCAATATGCATTATCATTCAGCTTCTATCACATGGCTCATCTAGCCAAGCCACTTCATATTTCTCTATTTCCAGTAGCAAAGCCACACAAATATCATGAAGCCACACAGACACGTCATGCTGAAAAAAGCCAAAGTCAAAAACAGCAGCCAAAGCATCCAAAACGCAACTGTAAGGTGAATGAAACACAACAAAATGTGACGTAGTCAAAATGCTTCATACGCCATACGCAACAAACTCAACTGCAGGCCCAAAACAGTTCCAAGCCGCAACTTTCCTTCAACCAAACATCACGCCGCAAGCAAATCATAAGTTTCCTTCAACCAAGTCACGAAGCCGCACGCCCAGCAAACTTCATCTCCTCCCACTTCTTAAATTTTCAAATCTTCTCCCTATTTTCAAATCTTCTTGGTTTTTTTAAACTTCAAACGTTTTTGCAATCAAACCTTGACTTAGGTCAAGCAATTTAACCTTTTCATTCCATCTTCTTAATAAATGTTAATCCATATAAGCATATCGAAATTTTTTTTCTCAAAGACTTTAAAAAATTCAAAACTTACTCAATTGTTTTGTGCCTTCGTGCACTATTCTTTTGAGAACACTAGGAGATATAGTTCGCACAAAGGCAATGGTAAATCTTACGCACAAGTTGTGGGAAATGAGTCATAGATTGGTGTTAAGAAGGTGGTGGATGGAGGCAAGAGCTTAGGTTGAGATAAGAGAGGTTTTCTTGAAGAGAAACCTTGTTTTCCTGACATTCAGTTAAATATTAACAAGGAGTCTTTGGTTAGATTTGAAAAATATTACATAGGTGTTGTAAGGAATGTCACTCTTTATTGATCCAAAAAGCTCTTAATGAAGAAGGACTTTTCAATTTAAGGGCAGCTCTAATGGGGAGAATATGTGCTTGCTAGAGGAAGACTTAGAAGGAGAAATAGAAATGTTAATCTTGATGAAGGGAGGCTGGATAAATAAATGGTTTAGCGAAGTCAGACCTTGGACACCTTATTCAATGAACAAAGAGAGATTCACATGGATTAATTGTTATGGCTTACCTTGCCATGCTTGGAACTCTCAGTCTTTTAATAAGATTTCTTGTAATTTGAGAACTTTCATTAAGAGTGATTATGATACTAAAAACATGGTGAAATTTGATACAACAAGATTTCTCATTAAAACTAAGTTTGCTTTTAATCTTAGTGAATATTTAAATGTGGGCATTAATGATGAGTTGTTCAAAGTTTTTCTGGTTGAAGATCATTATGGCTTTGCACTTGGTTTTGGGTTGAAGCATGAAAAATAAAGCATTTCTTCAAAAACTTTGTTTTCATCGGATGGTGACGGCCTCCTTGCTATATGGGGGAGCTCCCCCGTTGCGAGGCATTTGTAGACTGGGGACATCCAGCAGTTGACATCGCCAATAACATTGATGTCGAGAATCTCAGTTATCCTTTCTATGCTTGGCTGTGGGAGCATTTCTTGGATTACGAATTTATTTCCTCCTTTCTTCCTCATACTGTCCAGTTTATAGAGGACATTTACGTGAGAGTTCTTCTCGCAAGGAATGTGTTGAACTTCCCAAAACTTGAATTGTGCCAATTTTTCCTTGACCAGAGATAGATATTCGATCAGATGGTCATTCTTGGCTTAGTATTCTCCTTTGACCTGCGAGGCCACGAGTTGGGATTCCGTGAAAATTTTGACTTTCTTTGCGTTGAGGTCTTTGGACAATCATAATCCAGCAAGGAAAGCCTCGTACTCGGCCTGGTTATTCGAAGTTGGGAAAGACAATACTAGGGATACTTTGGTCATGAGGCCTTCGTCGTTTTCGAGGATGATGCCCGTTCCACTACCTATTGTGCCCGAAGCTCCATCTACGTAGATTTTCCATTCATTGATTTCACTTGCCTGGGGTGCCAAAGGTTTCTTTTCAGCCACAAAATTGGCTAAGGCTTGTGCCTCCAAGGCCTTCTTGCTTTTGTAATGTATGTCAAATTATGAAAGCTCAAATAACCATATGAGCATCCTTTTGGCCATGTCAGGACGTCCGAGCAGGTGTTTGATGGGTTGGTCTATAGGGTCTTGCGGCATTGACGAGGGCCATGGCAATCCTTTCGATTTGCTGGTATCTAAGCTCTGGTCCTTGTAGGGCCTTGCTCGTAAAGTATATGGGCTTCTTCCCTTCTGAAGTTTCTCAGATGAAGATGATGCTAATAGCTTCGCTAATGACGAAGAGATATAGGTATAGTATCTCCCTGACATTAGGTTTGGATAGTACTGCTGGCTCTGATAGGGCCTACTTTAGATGTTCCATAGCCTATTTGCATTCTTCGGTCCATTCAAACGTGGCCTCCTTGCATAGTACTTTGAAGAATGGGGATGTATGTTGGACGAATCTGGCCACAAATCTTGATAGCGAGGTGAACATCCCATTGAGGGATTGTATAGACTTATTTGAGTCAGGTGAGGGAAACTCATAAAAGGCCCAACATTTGTTGGGGTTGGCCTCGATACCTCTTTATATGAGGTAAAATCCGAGGAACTTCCCATCATTTACGCTGAACGTGCATTTTTCTAGGTTGAAACACATCATGCATTTCCTTGCTTGGTCGAAAACCTTCTGAAAGAGGAGTGTGTGGTCGAGCATGTCCCCAATCTCGGATTGGAAAACCTTGTTCATCATTCGCTGGTACGTGCGCCAACATTCTTTAGGCTGAAAGGCATTACGTTGTAGTAATAGTTACCCGACGATGTCATGAAGGCGGTGTGTCTCTTGTCCCGTTCGGCCATAGGTATCTGATTGTACCCAGACTAGGCATCCATGAAGGACAAGAGTTTGAAACCTTCAAAATTATCTACTAAATTGTCAATGTTAGGCAATGGATAAGAATCTTCATACACGCCCAATTGAGATCGGTGTAATCAATGCATAGTCTCCATTTTCCATTAGATTTCTTAACTAATATAGTGTTTGAGAGCCATGTTGTATACCTGGCCTCAGATACAAAATTGGCCTCTAGGAGGTCCTATACAAGTTTCTCAGTAGCTAAAGTTTTTCTTCGAATTGTTTTCACATGCGCTGGTCAACGTCTCGGCCAGAAGGGTTGATGGTGAGCTCATGGAAAACAGTCTCTAGATTGAGGTCGGGCATGTCTGCGACACTCCACGCAAAGAGATATGTGTTGTTGTGTAAGCACTCTTTTATTTGCTCCTTCATGGTTTCAGGTAGTTTGGTTCATATGCGTACTCCTTTGTCGGGATTATCTCCAAACGCAATGAATTCGAATTCCCCTACTAGGAGGGGATGCAGGATAGATGAAGACAATGAGCTGCCAGTTGTTGTGTCTTCGGGCTCTGCTGAAATGCGGTTTTTGAGGTCGTTGGCATTGATCTGTTGATCAGACTTTTTTGACTGAATTTCTTCAACCAGAGTATCTTCGTCTCTAGCTAATTTGTTCCCCTTTGGCGTTGTCTCTTTCATGCTTTTCCTCTTGGTCACAACTTCGAAGCGTCTCCTGACGACCTTGATATCCCCATGCAGGGTGGGCATGTGACCTTTCTCAGTGTAATATTTCATCTTGAGATGAAACGTTGATGGTACAATGATGAGCTTTGCAAGTGTTGGTCGTCCTAGGATACATTGGTATAGAGATAGGCAGTCAATGACAAGGAAGTGAGTCTTGATCGCTTTGGAAGCATCCCCTTCCCCAAATGTGACCATGATTTCAATGTGTCCCTAGGGCTTGGTAGTTTCCATGTTAAGTCCCTGCAAGTCAGATCCTACGTAGGGCGACAAGTTCTTCTAGTCGAGCTGCAGTGCTCGAAAGAGATAAAAGCACATGATGTCGACAGAGCTACCTTGATCGACGAGAATCCTTCGGACGTCTATCTTTTCCATATTTGCCCTTATCAGCAAAGGGATGTGAGAGTTAGGAGAGCCTCCTAGGAGTTCCTCCATGTAAAACGTAATAGGTTATGATTTTCCTCGGACCCTCTCGAGGGAAGACAACTGATTTGGGATGGAGTCAACCAGCTTCCTTCTGACTGATCCAACCGTCAGCTCAATGTAACCTCCACCAGAAATGAGGAGGGATGACGAGAAATTCTCCCAAGGACTATGTGTAGTGAAGTGCCCTAGGTCCTCGAAGTGGTTAGGAATGAAGAAATCTTCTGGACGAAAGATGGATAATGTGCAATGTAAGGGATCTGCCTCTCTGGAAACTTCACCCACCTTCTTGGCCCCATTGAATCCTTGGAGGTCGTATCCGACGTATGGAAATAAATTGGTCTTGTCCAACTTTAGGGTCTTTAATAGGTGGACGTGCATGATGTCCACCGAACTGCAATGGTCGACCAGGATGCGTCAAAAGTCAAAATGCACCATCTTGGCTCTTATCAGTACAGGGATGCCAGAGTTGGGAGAACCTCCAAGAAGCTCCTCTAGGAAAAAAGATATTGGATTGGACTTGCCCCGGTACTTTGTTAATGTCGCCTTTTGCTCGGCCACGGTCAACAGGAGTTCATCGAACTTGCGTTTTACTGAAAGGGCAATGTTTTCGTTGTTCATCCCTCCCCCTGATATGACAAGAGTAGTTGGGAAGTTTTCCCAGGGACTGAGGGCTGTGATTCTCCCTTCTGGTAATGAGTCGGGGAGGATGAAGTCCTCCGGGCGTGATATACACATGCCACATGGTAAGAAGGGTCATCGGGTGGCGTGTCCTCGCGAGGCCTCTTCTTTTCTTGCTCTTCGTGCCCTGGAGTTTCGTTCTTCTTAGTGTACTGTTTGAGATGGCACTCTTGGATCAAGATCTCTATTGCATCCTTCAGGTGGACGCAGTCTTCAGTCATGTGCCTGTGGCTTCTGTGAAACCTGCAGTATTTTGATTTTTCCGTGTGGGGCTTGGGCGCAGAGGGTTTGGGGAACCTCACCCTGCCATGTTTGAATTCGGGGTTGATGCACTCGGCGAGGATGCGCTCACGGGGAGCCGTCAATAATGTATACTCGCTATAGTGGCCCACGGGTCCTCTTCATTCGCGAGGCTTTCGGGGCTTATCCTCCCTCCGCCTATCCCCGTTGCGGCGAGAAACGTTGGGGTCCTCGCGCTTGGGATGGTCGATCTTCCTGGTGTTGCGACTGCTTCGAGCATTGTGGGCAACCTATTTTTATTCATATCTAATGTAAGCTTGGGCTTTGTGCATGAGCTCGTTCAGGGTGCGGGGAGGTTTTATCCCGACTGCCCTGCTGAGTTCGCTTCTGGGCAGGAGTCCTCTCTCGAGGAGGTATTTCTTCATGTGTTCCGTAGTGTCCACCTCGACAGCTTCTTGGTTGAACCGCTCGATATACAAGCGCAACATTTCATTCTTCCTTTGTACTATGGCTTCGAGGGTCGCCTCGGTCTTGGGATGGTGTTGGGAGGCTGTGAAATGTCTCGTGAACATGGATTTCATGACCCTTCAGGATGTGATGGACTCTAGGGCCAGACTTTTGTACCAGGCCATGGCTCCTTTCCTGAGAGTTATTGAAAACAACCTGCACTTGAGATGCCTGGTGATGTCGTTGCGATAGTCGAGCATTGCATTAATGTTGTCGACGTGATTGTCAGGGTCGGTGGTCCCGTCGTAGATGGCCATATTCGGGGACTTCTCCATGCCCTTGGGGAGTGGAGCCTCCATAATTACCTGTGAGAGGGGGCAATGTGGGTCCTCCTCATCGCTCCTCAATGGGGAGAGTTCATCATTACCAGGGCTCTGGTCGTGTCTCGGTGAGGCCCCTGATCAGCCAGTCTCACGGCGCGCCCTTGACCTACTTTTGTTGGGCTCGGGGGAGTGTCTCCCCCAACACGGAGGGGAACGTCCCCGCTTCTTTGCAACTTTTGGACGTTGTAGCGTCCTTCATTTGTGCTGAGGTCAGTTCTCCTGTCGGTCAACCACCAGGGCCATGATCTTCTTGTGTTGCTGGTAGAGCATGGAGCTGGCCTGATTGAGGGCGTTCACCATAGCAATCATGGTGGCGTCTCCTTCGACGGGCACGGGGATGGGCTGGAATGTAGTGACCGGTGGGTTTTGAGGCTGAAGTTGGCTCCCATTGTTCTCGGGTTCAGGATACGGGGTGGAGGGATGCCCGTCTCGGGCGTCAGCTTCATGGTAATTCAAATTATCCTCCATCGTGTAGTCGATGAGGGGACGGTTATGATCATTGGGCTGCTCTCCGGCCATACTGGAAGGATGGAGTTGTTTTGAGCTTTGATCTTCTGCTGTGGAAGAAGGGGAAGCTAGTCTCCCACAGACGGTGTCACTGATCTTACCTGATTAAGAGGGCCTTCTAGTGGTTGAACGTGAACATCAAGGTTGATGGAATGGAGGGGGTGTACATGCAAGGCGCTCCGATGCCAAAGTCAATAGAGGTACATCAAAAGGTAAGTTAGAAAAGTTAAATCAGAATACCTGACTCTTTAGTGAAAATGGGTATTTATAGTGAGCCCCCAACACTGGGCCAAGATTCTTCTTTGGGTTGGATCAGCTAGGCCCAAGGAAGAACTGCCAAGGAACGTGTGAGAAGCGTGAAGACCTAACCAAGTGGTCTGGTCTTTGGTCCAACCGCCCTTATCTATCAGGAGATAATGGGGGACAATTGGGTGACGTGGCAAGTGAACTGGTAGACCTGTTCTTTGCCCTTTCTGAGCGTGTGCCCGACACATGGAACAAATGCTCGACCGTTAAGCAACTTCGCCCGTCCACAAGTGTATTTGCCCAAGTGTATGGGCATTTTCCCGACGTATTGGGCCATAGCCCAATACAGTCTGGAGGCCCAGTCCGGAACAAGTCCCACATCAAAATTTTATACACACATTAAAATCTTTATAACCAGATTTTACACACTTTATCCCCTAGTATTGTGTTGCTCTTGAAACAAAGTTGGATTTAGGCCCTTAATTGATGTTTTTATAATTTAAAATTTTAAAATAATAAATCAGAAACAATATTAATTATTTTTTTTTAAGAAAACATTAAAAAATTTACTAAATAAATTTTAAAAAAATAAGAAAAAAAATATAATATATAAAAGGCATATTAGTCCCCAAGTCCTGTAAATTAATTTTGAGTTTCGCTTTAGTCCCTCAATATAAAACGTTTCGCTTTAATCCTATAATATTTCTTCCGTTAAGACTTTTGATCCATTTTGTTGCTTCTTGTCTTTAGTCGTTAGTGAGTGTCACGGTGACGTGTCAAGTATGTGCTGAGTCAGCAAAAATAAAAATAAATAATACAAATTAAAAAAACATAATTAATTAATTTACATAATTAATTTTTTAAAAACAAATTTACATAATTAATTTAAAAACATAAAACTTATTAATTAATTTACCTGTAAATTAATTATGTTCAACCAAAATAACAAAGATAAAAATTAAACCATATACTCAGATGATTTTTCACCTAAGAAAGAACTTGAAGTAATGCTAACTGGGTTTGTAATAAGAGGTGTAAAAGGAGAAATTTTGGTACATCATTGTATAGTTTATAAGGTCCATCACCAAAGAAAAGAACACCATTTAAATTTGGAAATGAACTGGGTGTAGATCCTAAACAGATTGCAAACTTGTTTTTTAAATTGAAAGTCAATGAAAGTTGTGAAGGCAACGAGACTCTAGTCGTTCCAAGACCGGACATACTGATAACGCCTTCATCTTCAATTGATGTATGGTCGGTCCTGACTTTTTAGAGGCCCTGAACAAATAATAATAATTGAGTCATAATAAATTACTGAGTAATTAACCTTAATTTTTTTCTTTAGGTTTTATTTTTCCCTTTTATTTTAGAGAGAGGGGAGAAGGTCAGTGTGTAAGACTCAAATGAAATGATGGTGGTTGCACTACTACGAAAACCCCATTTAACAACGGTTGAGAAATATATATAATGACACATGCGCATGCGTTGTTATGTAGAGTGTTGTTGTATATATTGTACTTACAATGACAATCCTGGAACCATTGTTGTATTCTTGAAGCGCAAACCATTTCACAATGGTTAGTTTACACAATCATCATGATATAACTAAAGGTAATCTGGTTTGATTCTCAGCGAAAACATTGTTTTTTTATACTATTCAACATACAACTACAATTAGATTTTGTAATCGCTGTCAAAATATTTGTTCTAAATATTAAATTTCACTGCTTATTATCAAATTCTTCCTCTATTTTATCCTGACAAAACAACTTCTGTTTACATATAACACAATATGTACAGAAAACTGAAATAATGTTCATCAAAATAGTGGATGTTTACATATATAACACAATTTGTGCATCAAACTGACATTATGTTCATCAATTTTACATCAAAGACTAACATTATGTTCATCAAACTGTCAAAAGCATTATATATGTACATCAAAAGCTAATTGTCAAAACAGATTTGTTTACATCAAAAAATATGTGCAGCAAAATATATGTTAAGGAATGTTACTGATAAATCAAACAACTTGTTGACCCTTAAGCAGATTGTGCATATACACCAAACGTTTGCGAAGATCTACAAAGTCCTTAAGGGGGAATGGGGTTTTGTCGTTACACGCCTACATAAGAAAGAGAAAAATATTGAATATCACGCATGATAATAATTCAATAGTCAACTTATATATTAATTAAATATATATCTTATCCCATGAGTCAACAATGCCACCAAGGACAATGTTTAACATGTCTTTCATGACATAATACTCACACTCGTAAGTCCTTGGTTGTCTCCTCATCTACAAATTTATGAATAATTACACAAATATAACCACACATGAATGTAAATATAAATGCAAGGAAATAATTACATTAATACTAACCTTAGGAGCCACCCATGTCAGCTTTTTTTAACATTCCTCAACATATTAACGTGCTTCACATAACTGTACATTGAAAGTGAATTCAACATATTACATATGATAAAATAATTACAACTAATGTAAAAAAAAATGATATTAAATATAGGCACTTACGTTTGAATCATTTATTTCATTAGTTTGTGGAGTTGATTATGCAAGGAACACAATGTAGTCACCGTATTTGTCCTAAATGATATTATGATCAATTGCCAATGACCACTGAATGAACACGAGAATATATATATATATATATATATATATATATATATATATATATATATATATATATATATATATATATATATATATATATATATATTACAACAATACTTACCAACAGAGGAATAATGCAAGATAACATTATTTTCCTCCCTCATTTAGTCGACTTCTCAAGTAATTTTCAATTATTTTTTTCATTATATGCCCACATAATATAAGTTGGCTCCAAGATTCCATAAATTCTTGATTTATTCAAATCTGTACAAAGATGGTGAATGTACCTAAATGGTCAAAGAAAATGAATCAATTAATGGAGAACATACAAAAAATTATAATGTTAATGACATGTATATTCGATAATATAGTTACATGCACGAAAATTGCAAAATACATACATCAAGACACTTAAATCATGCGAGAAAATCTCTTACATCTTTAGGACCGTAATACATTACGTCCAATTGCTGGAAATGTTCTAATGGGAGAGGTTATGATAAATTTGTTGTTGCAATGAAGATGTATAAATTGGTTATTTCATTTGGACTAGGGTCCAATAATCCATTGCAGTTATCCACATGGGGAGGGGTTGCATTACTTCCTCTTATAGAAGTGAGATTTACAATACTTCTACTTGGAGTTTGATGATCATCACCATCAACGTAACAAATATCTTTATTTGTTTGTTGTTCGAGGATTTCACTTAATCTCTACATCATAACATTGAAATACAACATAAATAAAAATAAGCACAATATATATCATACATCTCAAGTAAAGCACATATCAAATATAACTCTTTTAACTTTTCCATATCTTTTTTCCTTTTTCCCTCTCCTCTTCAAACATACTCCGTTTTTCTTCCAATTGCCTCTCAATATTTTAATTCTTTTGTCGCTGAACATTCAATTCAGGGGTTTCTATGCTTCTCCTTTGAGACCCAACATATGACCTCAAGCCGACACCTTCTCCAACACCACAGACACGACTTCCATGCTAAGTTGTTCTGATAGCTTCCACTTATGTCATGTCGTGCTTCCGGAACAAATGTGCCTTCATGGGCCGCCACTACCAAATTATCCTACACAAAATGAGCAACTTACATAAGCAAACGCATTTAAATAGCATAAGCAAAACAAAACGTATACTTAAAATTTTCACATCAACTACTCTTGAAGCCTCAAAGGTGTACTCTCCATTAGGTCTTACTCGAGCCCTCTTCCATTTCTCATGTCTTGATGATGGAGATGTAAGGTCAGCGTCTCCAATTTGTTGTTGTTTGTCAAGCATCATTTTCTTCTAAAGTTTCCTATAACCCCCACGAGACAATCTATGGGGGGTACATGTTTTTCGCCTTGTTTTGAACCCTTGCTTTGCTTTTAGTCTGTTATTAACAAAGTGGTTAATGTGTATGATTAGTATCTACAACTCATTAGCATAACATTATCGATTAAATAAGACAAGTACTAACCCTGAATTCCTCAGAACGACGTTTCTTCACAAACCTGTGCCACACCTTTTTCGACATAAAACTATAAAAAATTCATGGACGTTCAAGACCGCTCTTAGGCCTCGTAATCTAGTCGGTCGTGAATCATGACTTAAATCCCCTCCAACGAACACCGACATTAGATATCCACTTATTTTTCAATTTTGAGTTATCGATAATCTCAAAATTCAACTATATTTAAATCAATACATAAGTATGAATCAGAAACTATAGGTAGTGAATTAGAAATTATACAGTATGAATTAGAAACTATGTAATACCTTAATGTCTGTCCATATGCTATCTTTGACATTATCATCCACTTCTCTCCAATCATCTATCAATATATTAACCTTGCTACGTGCAAGGAAAAAACACAACTCTTAAAAGTAGAGTCATATGGACAATCCACTACTCTATACAACGAATCAAACTCAATCAAAATTTTCAAACCAGATGAGTTGCGAAGTGATGTGAATTAGGGTATCACTGTAACACCTCTTTATGATCTTTTCGTTTGAGTTGTATTCGCAGAACACTCAATCGTTTGAGTATCTTCGATGCTTCCTATTGAAGAACTTGACAAGGTCGACATCTATGTTCAAAAACAACACCAACAACAACATGAATAACAAGAACATAAACAACAACAAAATGAACAACAATGGCAAATGAGTTTACTGTAGATGAATGGGGAAAATATTTTGTGTATCCTAAACGTGATGACTAAGTTAATGATGTTGGTGTTGGTTTTATCTTCCTTTCTTGCGATAACGATAATATTGTTGTTATCTTCCTTCTCGATGATGACGACAGTGTCTGTTGGTGCGTAATCTTCCTTCCGTAACGATCGTGACGATGATGAAAACAACACAATTAATAATGGATACTGATGATGTAAGATTTGGTTGAAATCGATTATTGTTTCATAGTAATGAACATTAGGGTTTAGGGTTTAAATCGTCTATCGTTTCATCTAGTTTCTATTTTCAATGGAAAAAAGGATACTGAAGAGACAAGTAAACTAGCTAGGAGTATATTGTAAAACTACTATGACGATCTATACTATCAGCCGTTATGATACAAAAATATTGAAACTATACTACGATGATCATTATTACAAGCCGTCATGATATATTCCTTTCATAATGAAATTTCATAATGAAGCGCCAGAGTCATATTTAGAAAAAAAAATAAAAAATCATACAAAATATATCACAACGGTGGAAAAAACAACTGTAGTCATAACCATTAAGTTTTTTATTTAAAAGTAAATAAAAAAATAAAAAACACATCTTAACATAAAAAGAATAATATATATGATGACGATGAGGTTTGAACCCATGAAAGCTTGATGGTATCACCATGGTTGGCTTATCAACCGTTGTTATGTACAAAAATGATTCGGACATGTACTCGTAGTCTTCAGCTGGGACTGCAACGAAGCTTGTAGGAGAAGGGGTGGGGTACCTGCAAGGTACTCCGACGCTCAAGTAAGTTTTCGGGTGAAGCAAACTAAAGTGTTAAGAAAGAATGTGGGTGATTAGAATGGAATATCTGGTCCTCTAAAGATGAAGGGTATTTATAAGGAAATCTGGTCGTGGATCGCAAGCGCGTGGCCCTTGACTGGGTGTAACTGCTTCTAGTAGTTTCAGAAGGCAGTTGGTCGCGTGAAAGATGTTAGAGCGCGTGTGGGGGAAGTCCCCAACGACTATATTCTAACGGCTCTATTCCCCAACGGTCATGAGGTCGCAAATCTCTTGTTGGGCTTATGCCCATAGATAAACTGGATTGGGCCTCAGTTGGGCGTATGGTACCTGCTAGGCCAATCCATACAGTAACGTCATAGTTTAGACATGTCACAACGGTGCAGGGATGAACCATAGTGAGTTTGGCATCGTTGTTTAAACGTTTTGTAGTAGTGTTGTGGACTTGCGGTTGTCATTGGAGTTGGCGGCGGTGTCGTGCAGTCGTTGTGTGATGGTTGGTGTGTTGTTTGACGGATTTGTCAATTTTTTTAGTCTTTATCTCTCTATTAATTTATCCAAACACTAAATATACTGAGCTCACATAACTATGATGATACCTCTTTCGTTCTTTCCTGGATCGTCTCAAACAAATCAAAGTTGTAACGCCCAAATATTTAATTAATTGTTTTATTGAATATTTAATTAATTATTTGTGTTTAGTCGGTCTATTTTTTGTTGTGGTTGATTTAGTCGATAAGTCGGAAAAATAAGTTGGAAGTCGTTGATATATTACTAGAAATAATATTATAGTTGTTGTAGTAGTTTGGTTAGTGGGCTTGAAATTGTGTTTGAATTAGTAAATTAGGGGGCGTATACTAGTTAGACCCATTAGTAATTATAAGAATTAGTTTACTTAAATAAAAAGAAAATAAAAAGTATTAGAACTCAGTAGAAGTGAGAAAATAGAATTTTTGCATGATCGTGAGAGAAAGGGGAAAATAGGAATGACAATTAGAATCCAATCGCTAGGGCTACCTTCAATCCAATATAAGGCAAGGGTGGGTTCGATTCTTATAATCGGGTATGAAAATAGATACTATGATTGGGTAGTTAGGTTGTTGTGTTTCTGTTGATCTTGATGTTGTGTATAAAGATTTGTAGGTTATTATTGCAATGTTGCTTGTGTGAAATTGGTTGTTCGATTATTGATTTTGTTGGTTAAAAGTTGGTTTGGTTGTGTTGATTGTTGTTGATATTAGGGTATTGCATGAGTTTCTGGAAAAAAATTGTTGGTTGGGGACGATAACAGAGACCGGTAGTGGAAGGTTCAGCGGGAGCCACTTGCTCCATAAGGGCACATGGCGCAAGCCATGGCCCAAGTGGAGGGTGCCACAAAAATGGTGTGGCTGGCATGATCAAAGTGGCGCAAGCCACTTGCTTCCTTCACAAAATGTAGATATCGGTTTGTAGTGAACTTTTTGACAAAAAAGTAATATTTTAGAAATTGACATAAACATAAATATTGCCATATACTGTGTTGTTTTTATGACAGAAGAATTTATAAAAAAATTACTAGCTTTTGACTGAATTTTCAGAGGAAGTTGTAATAATTGCAGGATGTTAAAAGCAGCGGGTTTAGCCGAATTAGGCGGAAAAACGTAGTTGCCCAGAATTTAACGAAACTTTTCGGGGTAAGTCGGGTAAATTAATAGTTGATTTTTGTTGCGTTGTTTTGTTGAAAATATGTTGTATAGTCGATTTGCAGGTACAAATGAGTTGGTAAGTGGTTCCGGTTTACGGAAAATATCAAAGTTGCTATGTTGAAGGCTTTATAAGCCAAAGTCGATTTTAAAGTTATTTATGTCGTACAAGTTGTTGTGTTGCTCGTGTTGTTATGTTGTTTGCATTGTGAAGTGGTGTATGTTATGTAGATCATTTGCATTTTTATGTCGGAGCCGTTGCTCACACCATGTTGGCATGGATTGGAAAATTAAGTTGAAGGCTTATGTCTTGATGCCTTGAAGGCTTATTCATGAACAAGTTCAATACTTAAATTATGAATATTATGCAGAATAACAATTAGGATCAGTAATGATTAAAAAAACAATTAAAATTAGTAACAGTTTCAAATGTTCCATTGAAATAAAACAGCGAAGAAATGAAAATGGGATAGTCTATGGTGAATGTGCTTATAAAGTTGAAAGGTTACTTTTAAGTAAATAACAGATGAAATTGTGAATACTACATTGTCTACATATCTAAGGCATTTGGAAGCTTCCCATCCTTCCGAAGATTAGGAATTTTATGTGGCGACTCACAAAAGATATTCTGCCTCTCAAAAGCTCTATGCGGTCTAAAGGTATTGCCCTCGACCCTACTTGTCCTTTTTGTCACAAGCACTCGAAAAATAGACAACACGTTTTTATGCGTTGTGATTTCGCCTGAGCAGTTTTATTCTCCTCATCCCTCTGTTATCACTGCCATACTGAATTGGATATTGAAGTCTGGATTCAGTCGATTGTTAGTTTGAAGGATGATAAGGTGGTGTATTTGCTATGTTATATGTTATGGAACATATGGCGAGCAAGAAATGACTTGATCCATAACGGTATTCTTCCTCCGTTGGTGTGCATGGCTGCCATGGCATGGGAGGGATGGGTGCAGTTTAACTCTCAGAATGCTGGGGGGAACGGGTTAACAGCGAGAGTTTCAAGCCAGGTTTCACTAATCTGCCAAAGGATAACTGGATAGTCCATGTGGATGCAGGTATATTGGAAAATAATGGATGTACTTTTGGTTGTGTGGTGAGGGACGAAGACAAACGAGTGGTGATCTCGGCCTGTTCCAATCAGAATTTTTGTTTTGATCCTAAGCAAGCTGGATTGTTGGCCTTGAGATGGAGCATGGATCTGGTTCTTGGACTGGGAGCGCAAAAGGCCTTTTTCTTTTCTGACTCAAAGAATAGTGTGGATTGCATTAATCGTGTGGTGTCTGATGCTCATTTGGACATTGTTACAACAGACTGTAGGGATCGACTTTCTTCTTTTATGTTTTCTTCTTCTGTAATTTTTATTTCTCGCAATTGTAATATTGAAGCCCACAAATTGGCCATGTTGGCAAAAATTGTTGGGAGTAATACTTGACTAGGTTGTCTTCCAACTTCTGTTTGTATTCCTACTGCTGTTGCTGGCTTGGTTTAATGAAATCTTTGTGGTTGTAAAAAAAAGAGACTATTGCCTTTTTAGTAAAATTTAAAAAATGGAATTATGAAAACTACATTTCAAGGACTCGATCCCACAAACACTATATTTTAAATTGAAACACATTACCACGCTATATTTTAAATTGAAACACATTACCGCTAGGCTACTACTACAAAATATAGCATTCTTTAGCAAATAATGTATTTAATATTATTATAAATTTTTTTTAACTCTTCTCCGGATTTTTGAGGACCCCAAATTTTTGAGACGCTGGATCGTGGGCCTGGATTCCCTGGCCCAAGACCAATCCTGAATTGATGCAACTACCAATCCAACTACCACTGCAAACACTTTCATCATCTTCATTCCAAGTTACTAAAAAACAAGAATAAAACACAATAAAAACTCTCATTTTGAATGAAGCTTCCATTTTCCTCACACATAAACTAAAAATTCATCTGAAATTGAGCTCCGAGAAACAAAACAAAATAAAATTATGAGATAAATTTGGTATTGAGATTAAAAATGAAGGGGAAGATGCCCTAGAAACAGAGAAGAACCAGTAGCAGAAAGAGAAAAAGTATCAAAGTGCCCTAGAGAAGAGAACGAGAAACATAGCAAAGTAAAGTTGAAGAAAAAAACATATATGAAACGGTTGAATGAAAGAAGAGAAGAGACTTTTAGGTTACCAGAAAAAGAAATGAAGCGATGGATACTATTGGGATTATCGGAAGAAGTGAAGTTGTACGCACAATAGGAAATACTATTGGGTTTTTAATAACTTACAAATGTTTAATAATAAATAATAATAATAATAATAACATGTTTAATAATAAATTGATAATAAAATAAGAGAATGTATGCCAACTAGATTGCCAACTATACATAGATTAATATTTATTTTTATTTTTATAAATTTAACAGAACGAACCAATTTGATTAACGAAACTATTTTAAAGGACTATAATGTAATGTTTTTTTAACTAAGAGACTAAAATAAAATAATAAATTAAATTAAAAATAAAAAGATGAATTAAGCGCGCGTATATATATATATATATATATATATATATATATATATATATATATATATATATATATATATATATATATATATATATATATATATATATATATATATATATATATATATATATATATAAAACAAAAAAAATAATTCACGTGGCTTTTAAGAATAAATAAAAAATAAAAAATCTTGTTTAAATAGTATGCACGTAGACATATTGAGAAAATCTTCGAATTAGCAGGAGAATTTAAGAAAATAAAAAATCTTTTACTGACTAAAACGAATCTAGTTAAATTTGTAGGGGTATTGTATATTTATCTCTTAATTATTTAAAAAAAAATGAAAAAATGTTGTATCCATATACCAGCCAAATCAAATGTGATTCTTCAAAAAAAATCATGAATGCGCACGAAATTTGTGCCAAGTGTAAATTATGCATATGAATGCTATATAAAAACTTAATTAACCTCTCAATCCAAAAAAGGCTTAAACTTTAAATATTAGACGAAGAGTCTGGTAAGATCCAGAAAAGAGCTTTTAGCTTATAGCTTTTCAGTTCATATTAATGAAAAAATTCTGTTTGGTAACTGCCTTTTAGTTTTAAGCTTATAGTTTTTTACTAGTTTTTAGCTTTTTTTTCAAAAACTATTTGAAGTAGCTTTTGAGCTTGTAACTTTTAGCTTATGATTTTTTTTGCCATTTGTACCCTCATTATTTTATTGAAAATCCATTTTTCCCCTTTATATTCTATTATGATTTAAATTAAAATAATTGTAATTTAATTAAGGGAATAAGAAAGGTTAACCATTATTTCTATAAAACAAATACACGATGCATTTCATCTTCCATTTTATTTTATTTAATGTTCACTCAATCTTCATCCATTCTCATTATCTAAAGAATCCACTTTTGCTCTGAATTGAAGTTCACTCCTATTTTATAATTATTTTAGATTAATGTAGTTGAATTCAAAATTACAATATTATTATTTTAGATATCTTACTAAATTTACAATATGTTTAATTTATTATTTAATATTTATTTTAGATTAATATAATTGAATTCAAAATTACAATATATTTAATTTAATATTTATATTTAAAATGTTTTACATTTAATTGTTAATAAATTTATATTTATTGAATAAAAAATAATTTAATAATAGGATTACTATTTTCTTAATTAATAATGTCCTTTTATGTCATTTTGTATTTATCAGTTAGTTTAACCGCTAATTTATCAAACACTCAAATTAACTTATCAGCTATAAGTCATCAGCTATAAGCTAACAACTATAAATCATCAGCTACCAGCTAACAGCTAACAGCTAGCTTATCAGCTATCAACTAATTTTATCAAACAGAGTCGAAGTTGTAGTGCACCAATCCATCCAAATACCGAAAGAGGTGGTAAAAGGAGAATAAGAATAGAGTGAATTCTTATATATCCATCTCAAAAACTTGATAGAATTATCCATAGAGTAAATTAATCTATATTACATTGGAAATATACAAAATTTAAATTATTAAATAAATAATAAATATAAAATGATATGATATTAGTGGATTGGTTAAAAATAAATTATCATATAAATTATCAACTTTTTATGATGTATAATGAAATTGTCCGCTTCTTTATTTTACTTAAATTACTTCTTCTCACCATCCTCATTGAAGAGTAGCAGCTATAATATGCAACAACATCACAAAACAACACTCTAACTCAAAAATGTGTTATAAGCTTAAAAGAAGATCAATCTCTAGTTTCACCAATACTGGTTGATAACGAGAATTTGTCTCACCTTCAGTCAATACTCAATAAATCTTTCATGAGTTTTGATTTATGAATCACATTTGATACCCAAATATATTATCTTATAAAAAATTTAACTAATAGATATTCTCCTTTACCAAATATCAATCTGATCTAAATTGAAACACCGTAAGTGGCACCACAAGATTTTAATTTCTGGCAACCATAGATTTATAAACAAAAATATGCTTGCTGGGGACTCCAAAATTCTGATTGCAATGCATACAATATACTACCTACATTACATTGGTATATTATGTACTCCATCATCCAAATTAAATAATTAAAATTGAAATATATTTTATGGATTACAGCTAGCTTCAAACCATCCTGATGCTGCATCCGTATATGATGCTATTTCTACGTGGCCATGTGCAGCCAATAAGACAAAAACCATTACAAACTTTTTTTTTACAAAACTCAACAAAACAATTTCAATTCAAAATTCATTTCATTCCAACTAAACCAAAAGACAGACTTCAAACAGTACAGCTCTCAATCCTCACCCTATGGTGTTCCATTCATTAACTACATAATCTCTCTCACCTCACCTAAAAACAACCATAGAGCAACACAAAGAAAGGAAGAAGGAGTAGAAAGAGAGTCAGAGAACATGTACCTGCGTGGAATCATCTCCGGTAACTTCCTTCCTGTAGGCTGTAGTGTATGCTATTGTTGTTGATAATACGTATTTTTGCCTTTGACTTAAATCTTGTATAGCTTAAGAGATTTTAATGATGATTCCATAATATGTTATTTTCGGTGAAGTTTGTTTTTGAGACAGATTTTGGTTTCAACTTGATGTTGTAGAAAGTTAGGGTTTCTTTTTTAGAGGTTCTGATCCGGTAGTTTGATGGTGATTCGGGCCTGGGATTTTTGTGGAGAGAGTGATTTCAGATGAAGCTTATGTTGACTGTTTTTGATTTTTTGAAAGTAGGGTTTCAAATTTTTTTGTGAGGGTCGATCCGGAGTGAGGGTTGGGTGTTTGTTCATTTAGAGACCGGATTTGGAAAGAGGGAAAAAAATAAAGGGGGGTTTATGTTGGATTTTTTTTGTTTAAAGTAAGGTCTGCCGGCGAAAACGGTGGCGCTGCCCTTGGCCGCCGTTTGGCTCCAGCGAAAGTTGATCGGAGAAGAAGGGTTTGGGGAAGAGAATTGCATAGAGAGGGGAAGAGTTTGAGAGTGTGATTGCTGAGGGGATTAGGATTGATAATTTTTTATCAAAGTAACCTAAAACATCTACAATATTATCCAAAGTACCCTACTTTGAGTAATATTTCCCAGAATACCCAACTTTAAAAAAAGTGTTTTTTTATAAGGGAGGGCGCCATTAGGATTTGAGCCACCCTTCAAAAATAAAGGAGGGCGCCAATTGGGCTGGAGCCTCCAAAAAAAATTAAAGGGGGCGCCAATTGGGCTGGAGCCTCCTTTATTTCGAATTTTTTTTATTTTGAAATTTTTTTAATAATTAAATAATAACCATAAATTATAAATAATATTTATTAATAATATTTGTTAAAAAATTAATAATAATATATAATTAATTTATATTAAAAAATAATTTAAAATAATAATAATAAAAATAATAATATTAATATATATTATAATTGTTTACATTGATATAATCTAAAAAATAATGTCTACGATTTGGTCGTTCGATTTGACCACCTGTGCCGCAATCCCTTGGTCGGATGTCTCTTCGTGGTCGTTCATGTTGTTGCGTTGGTTGCACATGTGACGTTTCAGAGGTAATTGTTGTCGATGGAGTTGGAAGATCACTTTGTCCAAACTGACAGGGTTGCCCATGCCTTCATAGTTATGTTGGGGTGGTTGGGATGACGAGCCAATCTCTGGATGGTAGCCTGGTTGGTTGAGTGGTGATAATGGCGTGAATGATTGAGTGGGTAAAAATGGTTGTGGCGTTTGGAATGGTTGGTAGAATGATTGGTTTGGTCCTTGGGTTGATTGGTATGCTTGGTGGTATGACTGAGAGTATGATTGGTTGGGTAGTGGGGTTTGTTGGAATGGGGTGGATTGGTAATGGGTTTGTTCTTTGTATTGTGGTTGTGTGTGTGACATTGGTGGTTGACTTTGATTGTATGGTTGTTGGGTATATGAAGATGAGGCTCGTTGGCGTGGGTCAACCAAGTATCTAGGATTTGAGAAGAATCCAATGGAAACTGATATATACCAATTAAGGTATTCCCTAGTTGGTTTCATCTCGAATAGATGCACTGTGTCCCTCAAGACTGTATCACGTCGATGCCTCCATTCTCGATTCTCTGCCCTTGCATATTTTGTCCACGGTTTGTATTCCCATTGGTCTGACACTTTACTACCGTGATGTTGCTTGAAACATCTTGGCGGCAGAGGAATTTCTTGTCGCATTCCAAACTGAAGTTTGACTCGGTCAATATTATGCATCTCCACCACTGGTGAAGTTAATAATTGGTGTCTTTGAACTCCATACGGCAGCATCTCCTTGATTTACTTGATGATCACCTTCCAAATCAAGATATGGTCTCTAAATAAACTGAAATAAATATTTGTTAGTAAATGCTAAATATAATGTCTTTAAAATAAAAATAATTTCGTAAAAATAAACATAGAATGTAATTTAAGTAAATATGGTCTATACATCGTCTGGACCCAGATGGTCTATTAGGCTTCGGTATTGAACGATGCTATAATGAGGACATTTGTCGTAATCCATTTCCATCGTCAGTGCATGTAATAAAAGTTAAGTATAAGGAAAAAATTATGGTGTAAACGTACCATGTTGCGTATGGAAATACGTATGCATTACGATTAACTGACGATAAATTGGTCATTCTCGACCAACCCCAAGCTTGTAAAAGAACAGCGCATCCGGTAAAGGTCGATTTATTTGCTAGTGCGTTAGTACACAAAAACCTATACATACAAGATAGACATGCGGACACCCAACTATAGGTTTTTCTTTCATCTATATCTTCTAATAATGGTAGGTACATTAGGTGAATAGCCGACCTAGTTGTATCAGGAAATAAAAATAATCCTATAGTTGGGGGTCCGCATGTCTATCTTGTCTGTATAGGTCTTTGTGTACTAACGCACTAGCAAATAAATCGACCTTTACCGGATGCGCTGTTCTTTTACAAGCTTGGGGTTGGTCGAGAATGACCAATTTATCGCCAGTTAATCGTAATCCATACGTATTTCCATACGCAACAAGGTACGTTTACACCATAATTTTTTCCTTATACTTAAATTTTATTACATGCACTAAATAATTTATACTTAATTTTTAGGTGGCCGACGATGGAAATGGATTACGACAAATGTCCTCATTATAGCATCGTTCAATACCGAAGCCTAATAGACCATCTGGGTCCAGACGATGTATAGACCATATTTACTTAAATTACATTCTATGTTTATTTTTACGAAATTATTTTTATTTTAAAGACATTATATTTAGCATTTACTAACAAATATTTATTTCATCCGCAGTTTATCTGGAGACCATATCTTGATTTGGAAGGTGACCATCAAGTAAATCAAGGAGATGCTGCCGTATGGAGTTCAAAGACATCAATTATTAACTTCACCGTGGTGGAGATGCATAATACTGACCGAGTCATTACTCCGCCGCCAAGATGTTTCAAGCAACATCACGGTAGTAAAGTGTCAAACCAATGGGAATACAAACCGTGGACAAAATATGAAGGGCAGAGAATCGAGAATGGAGGCATCGGCGTGATACAGTCTTGAGGGACACAGTGCATCTATTCGAGATGAAACCAACTAGGGAATACCTTAATTAGTATAGATCAGTTTCCATTGGATTCTTGTCAAATCCTAGATACTTGGTTGACCCACGCCAACGAGCCTCATCTTCATATACCCAACAACCATACAATCAAAGTCAACCACCAATGCCACACACAACCACAATACAACGAACAAACCCACTACTCAACCAATCAACCCAATGACCAAACCAACCATTCCAAACACCACAACCATTTTTACCCACTCAATCATTCACGCCATTATCACCACTCAACCAACCAGGCTACCGTCCAGAGATTGACTCGTCATCCCAACCACCCCAACATAACTATGAAGGCATGGGCAACCCTTTCAGTTTGGATGACTTTGATGAATTTACCCAACATTTTTGGGACACCATGCGCCAATTACTTGAAAGTGATCTTCCAACTCCATCGACAATAATTACTTCTGAAACGCCACATGTGCAACCAACGCAACAACATGAACGACCACAAAGAGACATCCGACCAAGGGACTGCGGCACCGGTGGTCAAATCGGACGACCAAATCGTAGACATTAATTTTTAGATTATATCACTGTAAACAATTATAATATATATTATTATTATTTTTTAATATAAATTAATTATATATTATTATTAATTTTTTAACAAATATTATTAATGAATATTATTTATAATTTATGGTTATTATTTAATTATTAAAAAAAATTCAAAATAAAGGAGGCTCCAGCCCAATTGGCGCCCCCTTTAATTTTTTTTGGAGGCTCCAACCCAATTGGCGTCCTCCTTTATTTTTTAAGGGTGGCGCCAATCCTATTGGCGCCCCCTTATAAAAAAAACACTTTTTTTTGAAAGTTGGGTATTCTGGGAAATATTACTCAAAGTAGGGTACTTTGGGTAATATTATAGGTGTTTTAGGTTACTTTGGTAAAAAGTTCTAGGATTGGGTGCCTTTAAGCGGGAAAAGCACAATACCTTTCCAGCAATCTTGTCCATCTGATCCATCCGACGCATGATATTATGCCATGTCAATTATTATTTTTTAACGAAAATAATATTTAATATAAGTAGAAAAACTTAAAGTAGGCTACACAACGACAATGTCATCTTTATCGCCGCTGCCTTTGCATGTCTACCTCCACCTGTAATTTTTTAATTTAAAAGAGAAAGAGATTTGAAATATAACAGAGATTTGATATTGGAAAAACGGGGAAGATGATTACAGATCCGGCATCGCAACAGTTACGGTTATCAAAGTTGAATGGTGGCGAGAAAATCTACGACATTGGCGTTGAAGAAGTAATCTCTGTTAACGGCGGCGTAATAGAGAGGTTTCCTTGTGACCGGTACGAGAAGTAATCTCTAGTAACGGCGGCGTAACATAGAGATTGCGTTGTGAACAACATGACAAATTCATCTCCGGCAACGGTGGCGTCACAGAGAGTGCGTAGTGACTGCCGCATTTGTGAAAGAGAACACTTGGATTTTATTTTTGACTCTGGGAACAACCATGATTAATAAAATGAAAACATGACATAAAATCATGCATTTGATGGATCAGATGGACGGGATGGGTGGAAAGGACTCATGCCTTTCCCGCCTTGAAGGCACCCGATCCTAATCCTCGCTGAGGGCTTACATTACACGCTTATGTACTTTTTCTTATGTCCTGAGTCACTCCACTCTTATTCACTCAAGGATTTTAATTAATTGATTATCTACGAAATCCAGGATTGGTCTAGTGGTGGATGTTTGAGTCTTAAGAGTTTGTTTTTTTCAAAGTCTTATATTCGAATCCTATTGGATGCAATCAATCCTTGTGTGGGTCTAAATGTCGGATACCAAGATTTCAAAAAAAAAATTGATTATCTACTAATCTATCTTTTAAATTTCAGTTGTATGATCTTCTAAAATTGTCATTTCACTATACATTTTTTACACTAACAAAAGAACATTTTAATAATTAATTAATGTTTACTTTTTTCATTCTCATTTCCTATCATATCATGACAAGTGACATTCATTTATCATCATCCACCAATTAAATTACAACTAAATATTAAATACATTCATTCTCTCTAATATTTTCCCCACATTTTCTTACTTTCATTTTAATTTTTTTCTCAAATTATTTATTATCACTAAAAATATTAATAATCTATTTTTTTTTTAATAAAATAAAAATTTATTTATCTTATGCGTCACTATCAACCTAATATTTATTTTATTTTAATTAACATTTATCTTAGTTTGATTGACAAATTTTTTTATTTTTAAATATTTTTTTTTCTTTCTCCATCTCATAATTCAATTTTTTTTCTTATTATATGATTGTTTAATACAATTTAATTTATATAATTATTTTTCATTTTATAATTAAGTATATCATTTTAAATGTTGCATTTGTATCGAAATATATTTTATATCACATCAAATAATATTTTTGTTTTACCGATCATTATCGCATCAATTTTTTTTTTTTGTTTATCTTTCTTCATCTCACGAGTCATTTTTTACATTTATATTTAAAAAAAAAACATTATTTGTATCTATATACATTTTTTTACATTTCTTTCTACATCAAAATTTACATTTGTATATAAATATATTTTATATTAAATCAAATATTCTTTATATTTCATGTGTCAGTATAAACATAATGCATGTTTTATTTTAATCAATAATTATCTTAATTTGAAAGATCAAATCTTTATTATCAAATATTAATTTTTATTTTCATCTCACGAGTTCCTTTTTTATATTTGTATTTTAAAATAAATGAATTTATATAATCATTTTTCATTTAAAAATTAATAACTAATTTTAAATTTAAATACTCATATAAATACATTAACGTTTCAATGCATATTTAAATATATTTTATACTATATCAAATAATTTTACCTATACTACCGCACAAGTATCTTAATAATAGATTAAATACACAATTTATTATATAGTTGGCGTCCAAATTTTAGCACCCTCGCAATTATGTAGGATCATTATGGATGAAAGGTCCGTTTTTTTTTTAAGAAATCTACAATTCTATATTTATTTTTTAATTTATGCTTTAAAATATATTTATCAAGAATATTAGTGTCTTAGAAATAAAGACATTTTCCTATTTAGTTGTGAAGCCCATATGATGACTTTAAGCTTGTTTGACAGATATAGTAGTGCTGAAATCTTTCTCAAAAACAAACAATTGAAAACTACAAAAATCTTTAAAGGATGTATTTGGATAGAGCATTTTAATAAGGGAAAATAATTTTTTGAGGGAATTTGAAATGATTTTACCAAAATCTATTGTTTGGATAAAAAAATATGAAGAATTGTTAAAATGATGTAAATTTGTAGAGTATTTTATTTATGTTAAATTTAAGGAATTTAAAATGACACCAAAAAGTAGAAAATTTCAAATTGCTTCGTCACTCTATATAATATAAATATTAAATTATTTATTATTAATTTTTCAAATTTTGCAAGATGATCCTCGTATTTTTAAAAAAATAATCAAATTCACCCCCAAAATTTTCAAAATTACTACAAATAAGTCCATAATATTTTTCAAATTTTACCGATTGGTCCTTCAAATTTTCAAAATTTGCAAATTGATCCATATTTTTCATATTTTAGATTTGACCCAAAAAAATTTAAAATTATAAAAATTGTCCAATTTTTTTTTTACAATGGATCGTTTTAATAGTTTATCAAAATAAAATAATTTAAAATTGAATGGATTCTAATTGAATCATTCGAATTGCCTATAATTTTAAATTCCTTAAAAATTCTCAATTACCTCATCCAAACACACTCTAATAATTTATCGAAATTCATTATAATATGAAGCCTCACGTTGACGATATCATTGATGTTGTGGATGATGAGAATTGTGGATTTTGGTGCGTATCATCACAAACTATGTGAATTACTTTTGATAAACCTTTTCAATAAGTATATATAGGGGTGGCAAAACGGGCCGCCCGCCCCGCCCCGTGCCCGCCCCGCCTAAAGCCCGCCAAAAAATAGCGGGGCGGGCATGCCCGCCAAGTTGAAATGGGCATAAAAGTCTAGCCCGTCCCGCCAAGGTGGCGGGTTGGTGGGCAACGGGCTTGCCCGCCTTCTTTTTTAATTATTTTTTCTATTTTTTTAAATAAATTAAAAGATTATTCTTTCTACATTTCAATAAAAATACATCAAACCAACATTTAAAAAGCATAATTTTTATTAGCCTAAAACATCAACTTTTAGTGAAATAATACTCTTATCATATATAATATCACATTTAGTATTTTATATGATCTAAATTCTAATTTCGATCACACTTTTGTCATTTTTCATTAGAAAAATTCAAATACTTGTCCAACAATAAAGAAAGAGAAAGTAGATTAGTCTTAATAATCTAATAACAACTTATGTACATATCACAAACTATTTTCATAGGCTCTTCTAAATACTTAAATAGTGTTATTATATAGGTGTGGTGGACTTTGGCGGGCGGCGGGTTTAGGCGGGGCGGGCTTTGGCGGGTGGCGAGATTTAGCGGGGCGGGTTTTAGTGGGCGGCGGATCTAAAATCCCAACCCAACCCGCCACTTTTTGGCGGGTGTGCAGGCCGGCCCGGCGGGCCACGACCCGTTTTGCCACCCCTGAGTATATATAGTATATATAAAATAAAGTATTTCAACTACCAGAGATGAGAGAAAAACAATAACATGCATCTTGGATTCTTATGTTTTTTTGTTAAGTAACAAGAGAATAAACTCAACAAAAAAATATATTTTTTCCGCCTCATAAAAAATATCTTATTTGAGCAATGCACGGTTCTTAAGAAAATAATTTGATGTGTTGGTTTTAGTGAAAAAACTAATATCATTTACTAAAATATCCCTATTAAAAGTAAGTAAGAAAGTAGTTGAAAAACGTGAAAGTTAATAAATAGGGGTATAGTAATAGAAAAAAATAATAAATATTGTGTTGAGATTCTAAAAAGATATTTATTTTAAGACATAAAAAAAATACAAATAAAACATTTTTATGAGATAGAGGGAGTAGTATAATAGGGTTTGCTAGGCTCATCTGAATTAGGAAACAACTATAAAATTGTAATCAAAGCATCCTGGCAGGATATACTTAGTCATGGTTGGAAGGATCATACTCAGTCTTCTCAGCCTGCGTCTAGATTTCTAATTATTTGAAGCATCTTCTTATAATAGAATAGAAAGAGACTTCAGGAGAAAATACCTGATGAATATATATATATATATATATATATATATATATATATATATATATATATATATATATATATATATATAAAATGAATGTGATTTGATGCACATGTTTACAAAACAGTATTCATTACTGATTGAGAAATTATTGGAGAGAGTGTTTTAATGGACGAATATTTGTTAAAAGATTTTATCTTCCTGATAAACATTAACAAACAAACAAATTAAATATTTATTTATTCATGTTATGTTATCTAATTATTACAAATTATTGTAGTACTAATTAAATAAAGGAATATTATTTTATCATTTTGTTCTTTTCAAGTACTTTATTCCCTTCAAGGAAAATCTGAAATTTTTTTATAAAAACTTTCGATTAATTATTCATTTCTTTATACAGACACATAATAAACAAATTAATTAGTAATAAAAAGTTAAAATTATTAATTATATTATTAATTAAAATTCTTAATTAGTAAATACACTTATTATATATACCTCATCCAAATAGTTGTTTTTATTACAAATTTTTATAAATGATTGCAGTAATTTATAATAAAAACAATTATCCAAATAAGGTATATATAATATGTGTATTTACTAATTAAGAATTTCAATTAACAATATGATTAACCATTTTAATTTTTTATTATTAATTAGTTTGTTTATTGTGTCTTTATATAAGAAAATTATTGGGTTATTGAAAGTTCTTTTAACAAAATTTTCAGATTTTCCTTGAGGTAGTACTATCCATTTATTTAGGTAGTACTGTAATCATTTGTAATAATTTGATAAGCTAACATGCGCAAACAAATATTTAATTTGTTTGTTTGTTAATGTTAATCAGGGAGATAAAATCTTTTGACAAATATCTATTCGCTAAAACACTCTCTTCAACAATTTTTCAATCGGTAAGGAATATTGTTTTGTAATAGATTCATAAGGTATTTTCTTCTACAATCTCTTTCTATTACACCCGCAAAAGAAACATCACAATTGAAAAGCCATGCTCAGTCCTGAGAACCATGCATCACAAATTGGGAAGCCATTCCGAGAATCATGATTAAGTAGGAGTGTTGGCAGTTTTAACGTTAAAAATCATTCGAACCGCAAGAGAAAAAGTATGTAGTTCGGTGACTTATAAAAAAAAAAAACTGAACTCAACCAAACCAAAGCGGTTTGGGTTGGTTCGGTTGGTTCAGTTTTTTACAAATTTTTTATTGAGTCATGTATACATATAGATGACACCATAATTTTGAGTTTAGTCATTCACACGTTACAAAATAACAACAATATTCGTCATATTTAGACAAAAATTTCTCATTCAATATACAAAAATCATTTTAAACAAAAATGAAAAAAAAAATAGTAGCAGAAAATAATATTAAAAATATTATAACAAAATAAAGAAAATAGAGGAGAATGAGATTAGAGAAGATGTAAAAAAACATAAGAGATGTGAGATTAGAGAAGAAATGTGAGATAAAAACGTAATAAGAAGAGAAAATAGTAACATAAAAATGAGAAAATGAAAAAGAAAGAACATATGAGATGAGAGATTAATGAAGTTTAGGTTGTAACATAATACAGTTTGGTTTGGTTTAATTCGGTTTGTAAAATACAAACCATAAACCAAACCGAACTGTGCGGTTTTGTAAAAAGATGATCCGAACAAATCCGAACAAAATACAATTTTTTGTAATTTCAATTTGATTTGGTTTGATTTACGATTTTTTATTGGGTTGATTCGATTTTAAACACCCTTATGACTAAGTATGATCATGCATGATGCTTTAATAGAACATTCATTTGTTGTGCCTTTTGAAGTATTATCAACGCAAATAATAATATCAGCTTATACCCTTTTTTGAGTTGAGAAATACCAGTAATGGAGGAATGTGCTATATACATCGATAGGCCATGAGATAACATGACGGTTGATAGTTAATACACATACAGAAATTATAAATCATGAATTTGTTTACTCTTGAGAGTCAATCATTGTTTTAATTTCTCTTGTTATTGTTACAACGGATGCTTTTACTTTTTTTTTGTAAATAATTTATTTTATTTTCTTGATTTCACTTTGATTCTTTAAGGTTTTACTTTAATATGTGATTTTCAAATTTTACTTTATATAACAAAATTTGATTGATACATGTCATAAGGAGTAACCAAGAATTTAACTATATTAGTTTTAATTTGCATAGTAGAATTCTTTTTCCAACTGAACAAAATATTGAGGATGTCTTTAAGGTCTAGCTTAACTCATTTCATCAACTCGCACTCAAAATTCTAAACAATTCCAATTGTAAAATTTGGCTTTCCCTTTATATAATTTCATCACTCTTGGAGAGTTCCCAACCCACTTAAAACAAACTAGAGGGTCGGAGTAATTAAATATATACTGGAATAATAGAAGACCAGTTTTGTGATTAATATAGAAAGAAAAATCAAACAAACTTTATTTTCTGTCCATAATACTACTAATTAGGGGTGTTCAAAACTAAACCAACCCAATAAAAATCTACAAATCAGATCAAAGTAAATCGAAATCGCAAAAAATCGCACTAGGTTCAGATGTATTTGGACTATTTTTTAACAAAATCACGCGGTTCGGTTTGCGGTTTTTATTTTGCAAACCGAACTAAACCAAACCAAACCGCATCATATTACAATCCAAACTTCACTTATCTCACATCTAACCCCAAACTCAAACCTATTATGTATTAACCATATAAATATTCTCTTACTCACAATTATAGTTTTAGTTTCAACCTTCTCAAATCTCTTCGAGTAGTATCGCACATTCTTCTCATCATATTTGTTATGTACATCTCACTTCTTCTACTATAATCTCTCTTATCTTATGTTCTTATTTTTTTCATCTTTATCTTCTCCTTTTTTATATTATTGTTTTTTCTTTCAATTAAGTTTTTATCGCACATTCCTTCTATAATATTGCATATCTTATGATCTTTATTTTTTATCTTCTCTAATTTTTTCTTTCCTCTGTTTTCTTTTTATTGTAATATTTTTTTATATTGTTTTATACTACTATTTTATGTTTTTTATTTCACTTTTATCTAATATTATTTTTGTATATTGAATAAGAAGTTATTTTCTAAATATGATGAGTTTTGTTGCTATTTGATAATGTATGAATGACTAAATAAAAAATTATGTTGTTCTCTATAGATGTATGTATGCCTCAATAAAAATATTGAAAAAAATCGAACCAACCGAACCAATCCAAACCGCATTGGTTTGATTTGGTTCGGTTCGATTTTATTTCTTAAAACTAACAAAACCAAACCAAACCGCATGTTTTTTTTCTCTTGCGGTTCGATTAATTTTTTGTGTAAAAACTGCTCAAATTGCACCGCGAACACTTCTATTACTAGTAGTATTAGATTGGATATCCTTGACCACTTGTTGAGAAACGGTCTCAATAGTAATATATTTGAAATCAAGTCTATTTGCAAGTTGTATACCCTCATACACCCCACAACTCCTTAATATAGACATTGCACATTCCAATAGATTTTGAGAAGCCTCTAAGCCACTCTCCCGCCTCTTAAAATAACTTTTGATACTAAATATATTAGATAAGCAAACTTATTCCATCTACTTTTGACACTTGATATATTAGATAAGTAAATTTAATCCATCTATTTAAAAAATACAGCATAACCAATAGTTTCTTCAATGATAATTTTTTTCCTTGAATACATGATTATTTAGGTGGAATTTAGTGTGGACAAGTTAATTTTTGTCCATCACAATGAAGGTGGTGATCAATGTTGATTCGAAGGAAGTTTTAAAGGAAGTAAAATACAAAACACACATTTGTTGATGTAATTTAAAAATGATTTTGATTACACTTGGTTGGAAGCTCCATATAATTGTCAAAATTGATTATCCGAACTGACTCGTGTGGGTCACAGATTTTCAGGATCGGACCAAAAAAAACTCATATTTAAATAGGTTTTGGTTTTACTACAAGACCCAACCCTGTCTGGATTGTGAACTATCTGACTTTAAACGGATCTCGGCCCTAAACAAACCTATTTATATAAAAGAATTAAAATTTCTTATTTTCGTAAAGTAACCATGCAATTGCAAGCAATAATGCCGAGATATATATAAATTTCATATCCAAAATAAGGATTTCTAAATAACAGTAAAAATATAAAACAACACATTAGCTTAATTCAAACTATTCAAAATATACCACAAATCATTCAATGTAGCACATAAAATAAAATAACTTGTTCCAACTTTTAAGTTACAAATATTCATGCTAACACAAAATAACTTTGCTTCTTCCAAGATAACACAACATCAGAGTTGAATTCCGTGAAAAAATTGAACTGAACCAGAGTAAAAATATATTTAAACTGAATCGAATAGTTTGAATTTACTCAGAAAACTGAACCGAATCAAAATAATTGGTTTGATATACCATTTAGAAATTTCGAACCGTTAGAAGACAAATTTTACCGAACCGAACTATTTATTAAAGAACCAAACCATTAAACTATTTTTCAAAAAAAAAAATTTTAAAAAATTAAAATTTATTTTTAGTATTTTTTATTTTCAGTTTTGGTTCGGTTCGGTTCGGTTATAATTTCGATTCGATTCTAAAACCGTTTTATGTAATATGGTTTGATTCATTAACCAAACATAACAGTTTGATTATTTTAACTTCAGTTGAGTTCAACACTTCAATTCAGTTTATAGATATTTTTCTCTACACAACGACATTTGAGATTTCTTCAACGACGTTCATATACTCAAATATATCTTGGATGCTTGTTCACTTCCATCATCTTAATTTCCATGGTTAGAGTAGACACAAATTATAATCCCTACATGTAAATCAAACAATAACAACATCAATACATATATTCACTAGCATACAAAATTTGTAACATTTTTACTAGCATATAGAATAACAATATTCACTAGCATGAGTCGGAAACTAATAGTAATAACTCATCAATAAAACAAAACTCAATGAAATCAATTCAATTTATAACATATTATGTGTTTTATTAGCAAACGGAATATCTAAAATTATATTACTTAATGAGAAACAGATTCAAAACTTCAATTATACCTAGTGAGTAACTAATTCATTTGTGCCAAGTATTCCAACTGAGAAAAATATATGAAGCTGACATCTTTAACAGACATGGAATTCCACGTATTAATGTTTTTATAATATGTGGGTTTACAAAATTGTTGAAATCACATCACAATTCATTTTTAATACTACAACCTTTGAATCTCTAACATACAAGCAAAATAAATAGAAGGAAAATCATAGATACATGGGACCAGATACATTTCAAATTCATCAAAGCATGTTACAATTATTGCTATTAGGTTTGAGGTTTGCTATTCTTAACCCAAAAATCAACTTCGTTACATTTACACCATAAGCAGAGAAATAGGAGAGATTAAAAAAATTGGGACCAACATCAAAACAATTTCTCTCCTCTGTGCAGATTCAGATTTAATAGAGAAAGAGATTAAAAGTGAATATGTGATACTTATGTGTACATTGTATGTGTTTCAATTCTAATTAATGATTGAAGACATGTCTTCAAAGACTTCTGCAGGAGTGTGGGAAAAGGTGGAGAGGGCCAAACACAAGGGAAAGAAGGTGTCTTGGGAAGTAGAAGGAAGGATTAAAGGGAGGAAAGTTAAGGAGTCAATATCGTTCTTCATTACTGCGTTCAATGAAAACCTGAGGGCTAAAGACCTATACTAGTTGTTGGAAGAGTTCAGTGATATTGACGAAGTTTTTATCTAGAAAAGAAGAGATAGGAGAGGTGAAAGATTTGGCTTTGTTCGTTACTTCAATGTGGAGGATCCTAGGAATTTAGCTCTAAAGTTGGATAACTTCATCATTGAAGGGAGAAAACTTCGTGCTAATATTCCTAGGTTTGCAAAGGAGAATGCTTTGAGTTTTAAGAGTGTTGGTGGCTCTAAGGTGGTTGGGCATTCTGGAGATCTTTGATTGTCAAGGAGGAAGCATAGTTTATCTGAGAATCCTAAAGGCATCTCTAGTTCGCCGAGGTTAAGAGGTAATCGATCTTTCTCGGAGGTGGTGCGGCGTCCTGAAGAAGATCGTGATGTCAAAAGCTTGAAGTTTGACGTGAACCAACATTCTATGAGCAGGTTTGAAGGAGCTTATGTAGGTAAGGTTATTCACCTTGGAGGTACTTACAATATGCAGCAAATTTTTTACCTTAAATGTTATTTTGTTGTTAAAGTTACTCCTTTGGGGGCGAATCTTTGTCTGCTAGAAGAAAACGATGTAGGGGAGATAGCAGGATTATTGGAAGGTGCTAAGGGGTGGTTAAAACAATGGTTCTCTAGTGTGATCAAGTGGGAATCGAACATAGTGGACCATGAGAGATTGACCTGGATTAGGTGTTATGGGGTACCATGCCATACATGGTCTGTGGAGTTTTTCACGTTCATTTCTTCCTTAGTTGGTTCTTATGTGTGTTGCGAGGACTCTTCTGCTGATTTCTCTAAGTTTGATGTGGCTAGTTTTATGGTTAGAACCTCGGTGGGTAAGTTGATTGATGAGGTTGTTAAGGTATCTATTAATGGCTTCCAGTTCTGGTTCAGAATGGTTGAGGAAACGATGGGACCATTGGCTAATACAATTGTGAGGAATCAAGAATCGTTTTCGGAATCAGAATCAAATTCTTCTTTTGTGAAAGATAATTTTATCGGAGGTACGTTTGGCGATGAGGATGAAACGGATGGGGAAGACATAGTTCACGCAGCCCAAGGTGGTTTACCTGATAAGTCTTGTCAAGTAAATCTTTCCGTAAAGGTGCCTTTTGTCTTAAATGAAGGTAGTACAGGTAGGGTTGAAAATTACTTTTTTGGAGAATGATGTGAGGCTCGAGACTGATATGACTGGTGCAGCTTTGACTAATCCTATTGTTGGGATTTGGGAGGTGAGGAGAGATGGCTTGGGGGCTTACGTTGACTTTTCTAAGAAGAAGGACCCACTTTACTCTGGTAGTATCAATAAAAAAACTTCTATTATTTTGAAAGATAACATTATTTCTTTTGATGGGCTTTTGAAAGCCCAATTAGCTATTGGGTATGCAAACAAGACCAGCAACCCGTTGGATAATGCGAGAATCCTTGATGATTGTGGTTTGCCTAATAGTTTCTCATCCTTGAAGGAAGCTAATGGTCTCACCTTTCTTTCTAATTCTTCAGATCCGATATCCTCTTCGTCTAGTTCCGAGGAGTTTAGTTATAGTTTTCCTATCGGGTCTACAGTTGATAGGAAGACTATGCCAGTTAATACGTCTATTGGAAAAGGTGTTTCTCCGGCTTTGAGGAAAAGTGCAACTATTATGTCTCCTTCAAATCTTTTTCCTCGTTGTCTATCGGTATCAGAATCTGAGGTTGTTTTAGGAAATCACAGGTTCTGGGAGGAGATGGAGGGTAAGGTAGCAAAGAAGGTGTGGGATATCATGCATTCGATTGGGATTAAAGGAGATTGTTCGAAAGAAGACTATATTTAGGAAATTCGTGCTCTTGAGAATAAGGACAAAGATGGTAAAGTTCTGAGGGTGTCAACTAATAATGGTGCCCAATGAATATTTTATCCTATAACTTAAGATGGTGTGGAAGTATTATTAAGAGGAAGAGGGTTGTTGGATTGGTTAGAAATTTAAACCCGGATGTTGAATTTATTCAAGAAACAAAAATGGTAGGTATGAATTTTGTCATAGTTTCTTCTATTTGGGGAGATTCTTTGATTGAATGGTCGGCGGTAGATGCAACAGGCTTAGCAGGGGGCATTATTACTATTTGGAGGAAGGACTCTTGTAAAGCTATTTTTAGTATCAAAGGAGCTAATTTCTTGGGGGTTCTTGTAGAGTGGAAAAGCAGACCCATCATGCTTGTTAACATTTATTCGTCTTGTCATCTGGAGTTCAAGAGGAAGCTGTGGAGGGATCTAATTGATTTGAAGAGGAGATTCATATCAATTGACTTATAGGCGGCAATTTCAATGCCGTTCCTCACTCTTGTGAGAGGACAGGGGTGAATGAAGGTAACAGAAGACGTGAAACTGAAGAGTTTTATCAGTTCATTAGAGAAGTGGGTTTCTTAGACACTTCTTGTATCGGCGGTCCTTTTACTTGGTTCAACAGCGAGGGATCATCTAGGAGCATATTGGACAGATTTTTGGTTAGGGATTCTTTGGTTGCGGATTCTTTCGTTATTTTTCAGTTGCTTCAGCTTATTCTCCACTCTCTCTGGACTCGGTCAATTCTTTGTTCAGAGCAGATCCAGAGCGTTTGGGATTGTTAACAGCGTGTTGTTCAATGTGGACTTTGAAAATTCCATCTAAAATCCAGGTCTTCTTATGGAGAGTTTTCAGAGATCGTATCGTAACAAGAGAGCAACTCATTATCAGGAATATAAATTTGGTTGGTTCCTCCGGTCTTTGCCCTTTTTGCGACATTGAAATGGAGTCAAGCGATCACATTTTCTTCAGTGTAGGTTTGCTTTAGAAGTGTGGAGGGGTATTATTCGTTGGTCTGGCTTAGATTTCCGTTCAGAGTCTTCTTGCATTAATTCTTTCATATCTTTTCGTTCTTCCTCTCTGCAATAGGTTGGAAACGAAAAAGGTTTGTTTATTTGGGCAGCTTGTGTTTGGAGTATTTGGCTTAGTAGAAACAACTGGATTTTCAAGGAGGTAAAGTGTTTCGTGTCAGATACGATCAATTCATGTATTTATCAGTCTTAGTTATGTTTGTATGGTAGAAATCATAATATCTTTGTGTTGTATGTTGATTGGTTCAATGTTCCTTTAGATTGTATTAAGTGGAAGATTTGATCCGTTTGTTTTTGTAATCGGGTTCAGCACCCCTTGTGCTTTTAGTGAATTCCATTGATTATAAAAAAAATACTACATGTGCATGGATTGGTGTGTGTCAGAAAAAGTAAAAAAAAAAAAAATTATTAAACATTCTAAAATACTAAATTGTATGCAACTACGGTGTAAATATCATAGGTAGTGTAAATATATCATTTCACATCAGGTTTAGCATATATACAGACGGGATGTTTATGTTATTTTAGGGGATTCTTCTTGCCACCCCTCTAATTTTTTATAGTGGTAAAAATGACTCTAAATATATTTATACTAAATTTTCGGACAAAATTCCCGGTAGTTAATAAAAAAAATTGGTATTAATCAAAATTCTCGATAAGTTCAAATTTTCATTCCCGGTAGTTATATTTTTAGGGTTTTTATGAATGATCACGATTTTACCGACAGTTTTATGCGGCTGTGATTGCACCGACAGTTTGTGTGACCCAGAATTGACTACGGTTTGTATAAATAAGGGTTAGGTCTTGTAGTTAAACACATCTAAAAATGTATCTTCTTGAATATTTGATTAAGGCAGAAGTTTACTTCAATGGAGCTTCTCGTCTGTAGAGTTCAAGCTCCCCAATGGCACCACCTCTTTTTCCGGCCTGACGTCAAAGTTGAATGAATTGTTGTCTGATGGTGATAATAGAAAGGAGAGAAAGATCGAGTTTCGTGAATATTGGGAGAATACAAACGATGGGGTGAAGTACAACATTATTAGTTGAAGAACGACGAAGACATGAAAGTAATGTGGAGATCATTTTGTTGTAGGCTAACAGAGGGTCCGATCGAGTTAGATGTGAAGCTGTCAAGATACGTTGATGACATGATGGAGATGTTGAAACGCCCTGAAGCGTCTGGCAGTGTTTATGAGCGTCTGGTAGTGTTTAGATTTTTCTTATTTATTAATCATATTGTAATGTGAAGTATTATATCTTTAAGATGTTTAATGAATATCACTGCAATGTAAGGAAGATATCAAAATAATATAATGTTATGCCATAGATGTCTGAGTAATCTCCATATAATACAATAATACAAATAATACAAAAAAAATCTAAATAGGCCCCCCACGAGATATATGTGCAGTCTATGCTAATGTAGTAAAAACTTCACCATATGGGTTTACCAAACCCATGTCCTCATCCATAATAAATGAAATCGTTTGAAAGCGTTGTTGGTCTTCGAGGTGATGTACTGGAGGAGGAGGAGGCGGATGTGCGTCATCAACATGTCTCTGGTCACCAGAAGGTACATCCTTAACTAGAGGTGGAGTGATGCATGGATGTGATTGTTTATCCCCAAAATGAGTAAACAACTGTTGGTCCTGTATGGATACTAAAAACACCTTTAGTTATTCACATGATCGACCAGATTGATCCTTGGACATGTGTTAATCGTTTGTTAATTGTGATGTTTTTTTGGGAAAAAAGGTCATGAATCCTTTAACAGGATTCAGAAAGCAATAGTAACAAGAAAATAAAGTAAAAGGAAGAACTTTCAAAGTAAATGACAAGATAAATGAAAGGATAAATGCAAGGAAAGAAAGTTTAAAGGGCTGGAAATGTAAAGAAAGGCAGTAAATTGCTTGTAAAATTAAATGAAATGGCAAGATAAAATGCTTTAACATAAAAGGCTTGAAAGATAAATGACTTTAAATCATAAATGACATTGAAGATAAAATGGTGCTTTAACATAAAAGACTTTAAAAGATAAAAATGGTGGTGTTTACATCACGTACATTCTCACTGCACTCTTTTCTCTACACACGGATACTACGAGTGGATACGGAGTAACTAATACAATATGATTTTCACACACTTATTCTAACACTAGACTAAGATATTTATAGAAATAAAATATAACCGTTATTGACAGTTTTATCCTAGGATTGTGACACTTGTCCCACTACATGTTGAAGAAGCTTTATCTTGCGCCATTTGTCCTTGTTTTTTAATTGAAAGTTACACATTTCCCTCCAAAGCTTGAACGTGCACAATTTGAGTAACTTCCACTCTTCGTCGAACTAGACATGGTCGAATCTAAACAAAACTTAGAAAATACTTTAAACTTTAGAATTCTTCTAAGTATAGAATTTGTAGGTTAGGACTCTTTCGACTTACACCTTTTATTGAATTAGGTCGAAAATACCTCCTTATAGCTTATAACAAGAAAACTCTTTTCCAAGCCCAAATATCCCAATTAGGTTAGCGTCAAAATTTGGGAGATAACAAATTGCCCCCCAAAAATGTTCTTTTCGACCATTTTGATGAAAATATCATTTTTTGATATTATCATCTCGATGTCAACTTTTAGTCAGACGAAATTATGGTTGTAACCACCTAATCCATGATTGATGGGCTAAAGACGTGTCTAATTATGCGTCTAGCGGTATCTTAACTGCAAGTGCACAGCCTATCGAAGTAATATTTAAGATTATCGATCCACAGGGATTCTATGGTTACTTAGTGCTAGATGAACTTCTAGTTTAGCTAAGGCGAATGGTTGTCACGATTTTTTGTTGATTTTTAAGAATATTAAAGGCGTAATTAAATTTAAGTTTTAATAAAATAATACTAAGGCGGTCGGTATGTAATTATACTAACTTAGGTGGGTCAATCTAACCTAGGCTTATAAAGGTGTTTACTTAATCTATTCGGTAGAGGTTACCAGTTTAAATACCCTCAACTCACACTCTCGTGGTCTTATCTCAGATCTTATCCCTAAAGCCCTATGCCTGCTCTCGCTAGCCCATAAGTGTTTAGAGATAATTTTTGGAAACTTAGTAATTCTAATTTATTTTAAAGCGCTCTCGTTGTGTTTAATTTAAATGCCTAACTTTAGCTATCTGGTTAAAATCTCACACTCTCGTGGTCTTGACCTAACCTAATACTCTTTTCTTACTCTCGGAACGAAAAGGTCGATTTTAATTAAAAAGTATCAGCCAAAATGTTAAGTTATTAATTGTTTTAAGCCTATGATTAAATTTTACCGATTAAGTTTGTTTTAACTACATACCGCCCTAAGGTATTTAGCTACTCATCGATGTTGAACCAGACAGAGACAGAAAATTAAACAATAAAATACTCATGGCAGAAAAATAAATAAACATTATAAATATTTAAATTGCAATATAATAAAAAACCTGGTTAACAAATATTAGAGCAGACTCCTTCTTCCACAGACCGGAAAGCTTGGAGTTGGCGAAAATCGAAAATAACAAAGGCTGAAGGTTTAGAAAAAAATAAATGTATAACAATTTCCTGATGTTGGAAATTGTTATATGGCTGGTTCGGATACAATAAGAACGAAAAGAAAACTAAAAATAATGCAGAAATAGAAACAGGGTCATAAAATAGTTCGGCAGAGCTTCCGCAGAAAATCGAATAAAAAATGCTCTGTACATTGTTCATAAAACTTGTACTATTTATAGAATCCTTAATGGGCTGAAAATTGGACTTTTGTTGCATGGGCCTTGCTGAATTGGTGGAGGGAATGTAGGTACGTGGCAACAAAATAGGAGGAAAGTTCTTCACGTAGTGCTTTGACGTAGTCTGAGTCAAAAACCTATTTTTATCCTTGTCACGGTCGTGACAAGGCTTTCACGTTCGTGTCCTGTGGTTTTTAAGTGTCACGGTCGTGACAATGCTCTCACGGTCGTGATGGCTTCTTTGGGGGTGTCACGGTCGTGACACCTTGATGACGACCGTGGCTGCAACAAATTATGCAGTTTTGCAGGCTTCTTCATTTCTTCATCTTTTTATGGTTGATTTTGTTCCTTTTTCTCTTAATTCATGATTTAGCTCCATATAATGATGTACCTGCAAAATGGTAAGAAAAACTCGAGAAATCGAGTGTTAAAACGGTGATTATGCGATAAAACGTCAATGAAACCTAGCAATATAATCGATACGTTTTCTCGTTATCAAACTTCCCCAAACTTAAACCTTTGCTTGTCCTCAAGCAAATAGTCGGTTGAAAATCGGCGGACAAGTTTTTATTCACGCATACTCATAACAAATCGTACGAGGGATCGTTTTGTCGGATAATCCGGTACTTTGATAGAACACTACCGATACACTAATGACACAAGCAACAAGCTATGTCGTCGACTTCCCGTTAAACGAAACAATCGGCAATTACTTTACGATTTCACCTAGAGTTTTTCGATCTTATTTCGCCCGGTTTCATTCTAGCGCAATCACATTAAGCCCTTTGCCTTAGCACGCACGTAGTGGAGTAGCCGGTTAGCGACTTTGATCCTTTTTGAGCACGGGGTCTGGTACACGAGTGTGGTAACCCTACATATATTATCCGATTTGGAGGTTGTGGGGGATCGAGCCGTAGCACGCCCTACCAAGTTCAGAACCAGTACCTCTGAACCAACCCGCAATGGACTCCTTCTCATATTTCTCGTTTCTTGTATGCGACCGTGTACTTTGGTGCAGTTTCTTTTCATTTGCATCGAGATATGAAGGATCATTATTGATTAGGCATCAAACGCTTATATTCATCGGCTCCCCACGTGGTTTGTGTTCAGACGGTGCTGACTGCTAGTATAAACTACTAGGGGTTACTTTTGAACTGAAACTTAAAGTGTACTCGTAATGATAATCGGAATGGAGTCGCTTAAGTAGGAAGTCAAAGGTGTCAAGATTGTATTGGTTTTGTTTAATCGTTCTCAGCTTCCTAATTACGATTTCGTAGGTAAGTCGGGTAATGCGAATAATTAAAGATTTTTTCGGGTATGGCTAAATAAACGGGAAAGTTTGAAACTAAAGAAAATAGCACAAAGATTTGTTCGCTTCATTAACTTACTAAAGGAAATACAACGGAATTGAAAATACAACGAAATGGAAAAGTGCGAAAAGGAAAAAAAATGCGGAAATGAAAGGTACCTCTCCCACACTATATCAGACATTGTCCTCAATGTTGTGATATAAATGCGGTAAAAGTACAGTACAAACGACAAAAACGAAAAACAAACATAAGTAAAACTAGATCTATGGCTGCTGAGGACCGCGGGGTCGGCTTCTGGTGCGGGAGCGGCGTCTGGAAGGAGTCGCTTCGGGATCAGAACCGGTGCTGGTGGTCGCAGTGATGTCGATACGCAAGGCTTCTAACTCGCTGAAAATCTCTCCAAACCTCTCATTAGTAGCTGCCTGGTTTGCTGCAATAGTGCCGAGTAAAGCATCATACTGCTCCTTCTGCCTTCGCTCCAGTGCGGCGTTCATCTGGTTCTGCTGATGAATCGCACGGAGGACGTCCTCAAGAGTGAAATCCTGTGCAGGAGGCTGTCGGGTAGATGTCTCTGGTATATCCTGGACAGGCTCAGCTGCATCCATAGCGTCCTGCATCTCATCCGCTGGGGGATCTTCCTGATCATGGATAGGAGCGTGGTCGGCAGCATCTGGTAAAACAAAGAGCCAGTTGGCTCGGCTAGATGGGTCGATGCGGTCGCGGGACGGCAGAATGATATGGTGAAATATGGTGCCATGGACAACAGGGCTATACCTGCCATCCTCTCGCTGCGCAATCAGGTGAGCGGACCTGCAATAACTCTTGGTGAGGAATTCTGCGGCTAGGTGAGGCTGATTTGCGACCAAGTCTCCAAGCCCCAACTGAATGGCGAGGGTGGTGACAATGCCGCCTATGAAGAACGGGGTGGATCCTCTATGTGCAATAGCCTGGATGTGATAAAGCATGAAAGGGGAAGCGTTGATCGGCTCGTCATTTAGAGCGCAGTGCAAAAATAGAAGCTCCTTGGAATTGAGCTTATCGTTGCTTTCTCGAGCGAATATGGTGTTGCAAATGACTCGGTTGAAATAGCGGATTGTCGGGTTGTGAATGTGCGTAGCGTTGAGGCTTTGGAAGGCTGAGGCACGGGTATTGGTTATGTCGTGCCATAGAGTGAAAGCGGGTTCACTAAAATTATCGGGCACGCGACGGTGAGCTTCAGTTCCGTGATCGAAGCCTAGCAACTCGGCTATCCTGTCTTGCGAAAGGTTGAACTCTTGGCCATGCAATCTGAATTTTGCGAAACCGGTGAGCTGACTCTGAGAACCGGCGGGGGTGATGTACTGGAATGAGCTGAGGAACTCCAATGTCAGAAGCTCGAATGTGGGCTGAGGTTGACTGCAAAGATCCCACAGACCGACTTTTTGAAGCAGGCTCGTGACACTGGCAAGCATTCCGAGTTCTCGCAAACAGACAGTGTCGATGTAACATGTAGGTTGCACACCGCGGTTTTGGAATCAGAGAAATCGTTCTCTCTGGGTTTCTCCAGCATCACCTTCTCTAAATTGAATGGTATCCATTGCATGCAAGAGGTAGAGTGAAAGATGGAGATTTTTGATGTTTGTGAAAAAATGATAAAATGAAAGAAATAATGATTCGGAATAAATAATGGAGAGTGAGAATGTGATAGGAGTGGTGATAATGGGGGGTTAATGAGTTTAAAGTTGGTAATGGGGGGTTACGGAGGTTATAGAGAAGATGGGTAGTTTTTGGAAGTTATGGAGGAAGAAGAAGAAGAGGTCACGAAGAGAAACAGTTATGTTTCTCACGAATCCTGTAATAGGGGTTGTCACGGTCGTGACAGGGGTGCGACGGTCGTGACACGCTAAATGAGCACGTCACGATCGTTAGGGGGTGTGACGACCGTGAGGGCTTGCTTCGCTGAATAATTTCCAGAAAATACTATCTCAATTATGTCACAAACTTTATAATAATGTATTTTCTTCACTTATCACTCATATTAAATTATAAACACCATATAATATATAATTTCAACAGAGTACTTCACTAACTTGCATGGCATGAGAGATTGTATATAATATGAATAAATGCAAGCATAACAGTACATAGAATGAAAAATATATAAATTGATTAAAATGGAGAAATTTTGGAATTAGAAGTGCATTGCATAAGGTAATTGAAAATGAAATTACATTAATGAAAATACGGTATGAAATTGTTTGCGAAAAATAAATCTAACTAGAAACGAAAACAATGAGAAAAATAAACTAAATCACTTATAGCATTTTCAAAAGCGTTTCTTCAAATCTTCGATTGCGGAGTTCAAGTGATAGAATTGTTCGCAGGTTATGTCAGTCAAACCTATAATGTCCAATCGCATGCTCTTAATGTCTTCTTTAAATAAATTTATATCAGTTTGGTAAGCATTAAGAGTGTTCATGATGTTCTGTAAGTTGTTAGCATAATCTCCTTGATTCACTTCAGGGGTTTCAGTAACTTCGTCAGTGTGGTCAATGTCATGGTAACCAGGAGGTGTCTCAGGGTCAGTTTCGACATCGGTCATTGTATCATCTTTTATCTTGTAAGACTGAGGTGTTTCGGGAGTGGATGGATAATCAGGTGGGGTTAACTCATAAAGCCAGTTATCCTTATTGTGAACACTTACTCTAGCATGGTTTGGCAATGTGAACAGGGTTACTACCTCGTTCCGGATTAGGTACTCAAAAGGTGGATGTCCTAAATTCCTTATGATATGTCTATTAAAGCAGAAGTTAAGATTCATAGGACGGATGTTACCTAAACGGTTGCACCTGTGCAATTGGTACCTAAGTCCTAAAGCATCAGCAATCATGGTTACAAGACCTCCTACTAATATAGGTAATTCAGGTTCTTCTTGGATACGGGTGAAGGTTTGCATCATGAAAGGTACACCATTAACAGGCTGTCCATTAGTGAAACATGACATAATAAATATCTCATCTTTAGAAACTCCGGTAATGTTTTCTTCTTTTCCAAAGAAGGTGTGGGCAAGGATTTTATGGAAGTAACGGAGAGCAGGGTTATGGATCTCATCATTATTCATGCTATTTGGTTCAGGGTGGTAGTTTCCGGTTAAAGTTCCCCAAAAGAAATCTAGCTCAATATCCATCAATTCTACCTGTGTGGTAGTAAAAGCAAATGGTCCACTAGGGAATCCTAATAAGTCAGCTAGTTCTTTGTGGTTAAAGTCATATTCTATTCCAAATAGGCGGAAACTAATAAATCCTTTCCTAAATCCAAAACCGCGCTCAGGTAGGTAAATTAAGGAGCTAAGGAACTCAAGGGTGAGCTCGCGGTAAGTCACAAACTTATGTTGGATCAATGCATTCTCCCATCCGAGTCGGTTAAACAAGTACATGATGCTATCATGTATACCTAGGGTTTCCATAGTCTGATCATCCGGGTACAGGGTCAAATCCATTTGCCTCTGTGATAACTCTTCAAACTTCATTCTTTGGTTCCTACCTCTAAATTTGGTTTCCATATGGTTTATGGTTGATTAGCCATGGTCAGTGCAAATATGGAGGAAACAAATCAGGGGAAGAAGGAAAGTGGAAAAGACTTTTAGAAAATCTGTAAAAAGTGATTTAAGATAAAAATAAGAAAATGAAATGCATAATGTAATGGCAATAATAGTAATATAAAATAAAACTATAAAATGACAAAACAAATAAACAAATAGTAAAAACGATAAATAACAAAATGATAAAGAGAATAGTTTAAATAATTAAATGAGTAAATGGGTTGCCTCCCACTAAGCGCTGTTTTTATCGTCAAAAGCCTGACGTAATGCTTAGGTTTAGATTAATCAGGGGAATTAGTGGACAACTCTAAAAGCCTTAGATTATTTGCATAATCTCTATTTTCAACTTTATGATAATGTTTTAAACGTTGTCCGTTTACTATGAATGGTTCATTATTCCTACCCTTAATTTCTATTGCTCCACTCGGGAATACTTTAATTATTTCAAAGGGTCCTGACCATCTAGATTTTAATTTTCCAGGAAAGAGCCTAAGTCTTGAATTAAAGAGGAGTACAACGTCTCCCACACTAAATTCTTTCCTAGATAGGCGTTTATCATGCCATCGCTTAGTTCTTTCTTTATATATCTTAGCATTCTCATAAGCATCTAGCCTTAATTCTTCTAATTCGTTAATGTCTAGGATTCGCTTTTCTCCTGCAGCATTATAGTTTATATTGAGAGTTCTAATCGCCCAATAAGCTTTGTGTTCTAGTTCTACCGGGAGGTGACAAGATTTTCCATAAACTAGTTTGAAAGGGGTAGTACCTATGGGTGTCTTGTAAGCGGTCCTATAGGCCCATAAAGCTTCATTAAGTTTAGATGACCAATCTTTCCGAGATATGGCGACAGTCTTTTCTAAGATTTGTTTAATTTCTCTGTTCGAGACTTCGACTTGTCCACTTGTTTGTGGGTGATATGGTGTAGCCACACGGTGTCTTACTCCATACTTAGATAGTAATTTGTCAAAGATTTTTGAGATGAAGTGCGAGCCACCGTCACTTATGACGAGTCTAGGCACACCAAATCTGGGAAAGATTATATTTTTGAAAAGCTTTATTACTACTCGTGTATCGTTTGTAGGAGAAGCTATAGCTTCAATCCATTTCGAAACATAATCAACAGCTACGAGTATGTAATTATTACCGAAAGATGATGGGAATGGTCCCATGAAATCTATTCCCCAGACGTCAAAGATTTCTACTTCTAATATTCCTTTTTGAGGCATTTCATCTCGTCTTGAAATATTGCCGGTGCGTTGACACCGATCGCAATTTATAACAGCGATGTGGACATCCTTCCATAGATTAGGCCAGAATAGGCCGGCTTGCAAGATTTTTGCACAAGTCTTGGAAGTGCTTGCATGTCCACCATAAGGAGATGAATGGCATTGAGCAATGACATCTTCTATTTCTTCTTCGGGAATACATCGGCGAAAGATTCCATCTGGTCCTCTTTTGAACAATAATGGTTCATCCCAATAGTAATGTTTCAGATTGTGAAAGAATTTCTTTTTCTGCTGATAGGTTAGATCGGGTGGAAGAGCTCCTGCGGCTAGGTAGTTGACAATGTCAGCGTACCATGGCAGTCCTACAGTTGTCTGGATTGTTTCCACGGGTTCTGGTTCATTTATGTCTAACTGAGCTAGGTCGCTTCCTACTTGTGTTATCAGCTGTTCATACGGAAAATCATCGTTAATCGGCACTTGTTCGGGTTTAATGCCTTCTATTCTAGATAAATGGTCCGCTACGACGTTTTCAGTACCTTTTTTATCTTTTATTTCTAGATCAAACTCTTGTAAGAGTAAAATCCATCTCAAGAGTCTTGGTTTAGCATCTTTCTTAGTTAATAAATATCGGATAGCAGCATGGTCTGTGTAAATGATTATTTTCGCTCCAACTAGGTAAGAACAGAATTTGTCAAGCGCAAAGACAACTGCTAACAATTCTTTTTCGGTAGTGGCGTAGTTCATCTGGGCAGAATCTAAGGTTCTACTGGCATAATAAATCGCATGAAGTTTCCTTTCCTTCCTCTGGCCTAGAACTGCGCCTACAGCATAGTCACTCGCATCGCACATGATTTCAAAAGGTAATCTCCAGTCAAGGGGTTGCATGATTGGTGCGGTGATGAGGGCTGTTTTTAGAGTTTCGAATGCTTTAAGACAATCTTCATTGAATATGAACTCAGCGTCTTTCATTAATAAATCAGTGAGAGGTTTAGTGATTTTCGAGAAATCTTTGATGAATCGTCGGTAAAAACCGGCGTGTCCTAAAAAGCTTCGTATTTCTCGAACGGTTTTAGGGGGTTGAAGATCTTTTATGACTTCAATCTTAGCTTTATCAACTTCAATTCCCTTGTCGGATATTACATGACCTAATACGATTCCTTCTTTGACCATAAAATGACATTTCTCCCAGTTAAGCACGAGGTTTACTTTTACACATCTTTCTAACACCATTTCTAAGTTCGATAAGCATCCTTCAAAACTTTGCCCGCATACAGAGAAGTCGTCCATGAACACTTCCATGATGTTGTCTATAAAATCTGCGAAGATTGACATCATACATCTTTGAAAGGTTGCAGGAGCGTTGCATAATCCAAAGGGCATTCGTCTATAGGCGAACGTTCCATATGGGCATGTGAATGTGGTCTTCTCTTGATCATCTGGATGGATAGGGATTTGGAAAAATCCTGAGTAACCGTCAAGATAACAGAAGTAAGAATGCTTGGCTAATAGTTCTAACATTTGATCTATAAAAGGTAGTGGGAAATGATCTTTTCGAGTGGCTTTATTTAGTTTACGATAATCTATGCACACTCTATGTCCCGTCACTACTCTTTGCGATATCGATTCGCCTTGAGCGTTTTTCACTACAGTGATACCTCCTTTCTTTGGCACTACATGTATTGGACTAACCCATTTACTATCAGAGATTGGATATATTATTCCGGCATCTAGTAGTTTCTTAACTTCTTCTTTTACTACAGTGCTAAGGATTGGGTTAATTCTTCTTTAAGATTCTCTGGAGGTTCTGCAATCTTCTTCTAACAGAATACGATGCATACAAACTGAAGGGCATATTCCCTTGAGGTCAGATATGTTATATCCTAATGCAGTTGGATATTTCTTCAAAACATCTAAAAGTTTCTTTGTTTCTATAGTTCCTAAACTGGAATTTATTATAACTGGTCTTTTACATTCAACGTCTAAGAATTCGTACCTTAGGTTATGAGGTAAAGTTTTTAATCCTAATGTAGGTTTATCTTTACTTGGCATGGGATCCGGTGTAAGTGCTAAACTTTCGCTTAGATTGTCATCCTGATATGGTTTATGCCAATTATCATCTTCGAAAATCGGAGGGATTTGAATTTTCATTATTTCAGAATAGGTAGTCTCTTTCAGTTCCATCTCTCTTACACATTCGTCTACGTCCAATAGATAGCATGTATCCTCTATAGCTGGTGATTGTAAGAATTGTGTTAAAATAAATTCAACTTTCTCTTCACCTACTTCAAAGGTTAGCTTTCCTCTTTTTACGTCTATTATAGCTCCGGCGGTAGCTAAGAATGGTCTTCCTAGTATGATAGGTGTAGTGGAGTCTTCAGAGATGTCCATGATTATAAAATCAGTAGGGATGTAGAATTGTCCTATACGTACTGGGACGTTTTCTAGTATGCCTACAGGATATTTAACAGAGCGATCGGCTAGTTGAACAGACATTTTAGTTGGTCTTAGGTCTCCCATGTCTAGCCTTTTGCAAATCGTTAAGGGCATAACACTGATACTGGCTCCTAAATCGCATAGAGCTTTGTCAATGACGAATTTTCCTATTACACAGGGTATAGAGAAACTTCCTGGGTCTTTTAGCTTAGGAGGCATATTATTCTGAATTATGGCGCTACACTCAGCAGTAAGTGTAACTGTTCCGTTATCCTCTATCTTTTTCTTATTTGATAAGATTTCTTTTAAAAACTTAGCATACGAGGGTATTTGGGTGATAGCTTCTGTAAACGGAATAGTAATATTCAACTGTTTCAGAAGTTCAACAAATTTCTTGAATTGACCCGTCGTTTTGGAATTGGTTAATCTTTGAGGGTACGGAATTGGTGGTTTATAGGGTGGTGGAGGCACATAAGGTTGTTCTTTCTCCACTACCTCTTGATTATCATCTTCCTTTTCTTCTGGATCATTCACCACTTCAGTCGGTTTATCCGGTTTTTGGTACATGGCTGGATTGTCAAGTCTTGGATCGGTAGGTCCGTCAAGTTCCTTGCCACTTCTTAATATTACGGCGTTAGCATGTCCTTTCGGATTAGGTTGGGGTTTTCCAGGGAATACTCCAGCTGGTGCAGCAGTAGGTGCTTGTTGTTGGGCTACTTGTGAAATCTGAGTTTCAAGCATTTTGTTATGTGTAGCTAATGCATCTACTTTGCTCACTAATTGTTTAATCTGCTCACTAGTGTGAATGTTTTGGTTTAAGAAGTCCTTGTTTGTTCGAGATTGGTTAGCTATAAAGTTCTCCATCATCAATTCAAGGTTCGATTTTCTAGGGACATTAGGAGCAGTCTTTTGATATCCTGGCGATGTAGCTGGTGCTTGACCTGGTGCGTATAAAGCATTGTTATTCTTATAGGAGAAGTTCGGATGATTTTTCCAACCTGGGTTATATGTGTTTGAGTAAGGGTTTCCTTGAGCATAATTCACTTGATCAGTGGGAGTTCCTGTCAATAGTTGACAATCAGAAACTTCGTGTCCTGATACTCCACATAACTCACAGTTAGGTGTTACTGCAGCCACGTTGGCTGTTGGTGTTATGGCCAAGTTGTCGATCTTTTGGCTTAGTTGGTCAAACTTCGCATTGACTTGGTCCATACTACTTACTTCGTACATACCTCCTTTTGTTGGTTTCTCAGTTGCGACTCTCTCGCTTCCCCAAAGGTAATGGTTTTGAGCCATACTTTCGATGAGTGCATAGGCATCATTATATTCTTTGTCCATCAATGCACCGCCCGCGGCAGCGTCAATTGTCATTCTTGTATTGTACAAGAGTCCATTATAGAAGGTATGGATGACCATCCATTCTATTAATCCGTGATGTGGACAAAGTCTCAGCAGATCCTTATAGCGTTCCCAAGCTTCGAATAATGATTCGCTTTCCCTTTGCTTAAATCCGTTGATCTGAGCTCTCAGCATAGATGTCTTGCTGGGTGGAAAATATCTGTTCAAGAAAACTCTCTTTAGTTCCTCCCACGTAGTTACTGAGTTCGAAGGCAGAGATTGAAGCCAAGCTCTTGCTCTGTCTCGAAGTGAAAAAGGAAACAAACGTAGTCTAATAGCTTCTTGGGTAACTCCATTGGCTTTTACGGTATCTGCATATTGCACAAAGATCGAAAGATGAAGATTCGGATCCTCGGTAGGATTTCCGGCGAATTGATTTTGTTGCACGGCTGATATCAACGAAGGTTTTAGTTCGAAATCATTTCGGTTGATAGCCGGCGCGGCAATGCTTGAATGCGGTTCAGCTTGCGAAGGACTGGCGTAATACTTGAGTGGGTGATTCTGTTCTTCAGCCATCTCTGCGTCCTTTGATGTTACGACTGGTTTAGGCGGATCTAATTGAAGATCTGGAATATTGTAATTATTTTCGTAATCGAATATACGTCTTCTTACGTGTAAGAAGCGTTCCGATTCAGGGATTAGAGGTTGCAAGTCTTCGCTTTTAGAGCGAGTACTTGGCATACACTCGGAGATTAAATTAAATTAAATAGTTGATACCTTAGTCTAGACAATGCTACCTAAATGCACTAGTAACTAAATTAAGGAATCCCCGGCAACGGCGCCAAAAACTTGATGGGCTAAAGACGTGTCTAATTATGCGTCTAGCGGTATCTTAACTGCAAGTGCACAGCCTATCGAAGTAATATTTAAGATTATCGATCCACAGGGATTCTATGGTTACTTAGTGCTAGATGAACTTCTAGTTTAGCTAAGGCGAGTGGTTGTCACGATTTTTTGTTGATTTTTAAGAATATTAAAGGCGGAATTAAATTTAAGTTTTAATAAAATAATACTAAGGCGGTCGGTATGTAATTATACTAACTTAGGTGGGTCAATCTAACCTAGGCTTATAAAGGTGTTTACTTAATCTATTCGGTAGAGGTTACCAGTTTAAATACCCTCAACTCACACTCTCATGGTCTTATCTCAGATCTTATCCCTAAAGCCCTATGCCTGCTCTCGCTAGCCCATAAGTGTTTAGAGATAATTTTTGGAAACTTAGTAATTCTAATTTATTTTAAAGCGCTCTCGCTGTGTTTAATTTAAATGCCTAACTTTAGCTATCTGGTTAAAATCTCACACTCTCGTGGTCTTGACCTAACCTAATACTCTTTTCTTACTCTCGTAACGAAAAGGTCGATTTTAATTAAAAAGTATCAGCCAGAATGTTAAGTTATTAATTGTTTTAAGCCTATGATTAAATTTTACCGATTAAGTTTGTTTTAACTACATACCGCCCTAAGGTATTTAGCTACTCATCGATGTTGAACCAGACAGAGACAGAAAATTAAACAATAAAATACTCATGGCAGAAAAATAAATAAACATTATAAATATTTAAATTGCAATATAATAAAAAACCTGGTTAACAAATATTAGAGCAGACTCCTTCTTCCACAGACCGGAAAGCTTGGAGTTGGCGGAAATCGAAAATAACAAAGGCTGAAGGTTTAGAAAAAAATAAATGTATAACAATTTCCTGATGTTGGAAATTGTTATATGGCTGGTTCGGATACAATAAGAACGAAAAGAAAACTAAAAATAATGCAGAAATAGAAACAGGGTCATAAAATAGTTCGGCAGAGCTTCCGCAGAAAATCGAATAAAAAATGCTCTGTACATTGTTCATAAAACTTGTACTATTTATAGAATCCTTAATGGGCTGAAAATTGGAATTTTGTTGCATGGGCCTTGCTGAATTGGTGGAGGGAATGTAGGTACGTGGCAACAAAATAGGAGGAAAGTTCTTCACGTAGTGCTTTGACGTAGTCTGAGTCAAAAACCTATTTTTATCCTTGTCACGGTCGTGACAAGGCTTTCACGTTCGTGTCCTGTGATTTTTAAGTGTCACAGTCGTGACAATGCTCTCACGGTCGTGATGGCTTCTTTGGGGGTGTCACGGTCGTGACACCTTGGTGACGACCGTGGCTGCAACAAATTATGCAGTTTTGCAGGCTTCTTCATTTCTTCATCTTTTTATGGTTGATTTTGTTCCTTTTTCTCTTAATTCATGATTTAGCTCCATATAATGATGTACCTGCAAAATGGTAAGAAAAACTCGAGAAATCGAGTGTTAAAACGGTGATTATGCGATAAAACGTCAATGAAACCTAGCAATATAATCGATACGTTTTCTCGTTATCAATGATCTGAAAAACTATTGTGATTTTTCAACCAGTCGCATGACGTCATACCATAAAGGCAAAATCCCAAAAAGTATCATCAGTCGTTTTTAATGTCTCGCCATCATGACCTTTTTCTTGAAACAATGCGCCAAGATGTCTTATAGTAACTACTACCTCCAACATATCCATTATGACGCACCACGTGTCCCACCATCCTGTATTTACATTAATTGGTTAAACTCCACAACTTCTCACTCCATGCCTATAAATAACCCCATCAGTTATAAAAAACACTTTTCTACTTTCTTGCAAACCTTTCTTCTTCTTTCGCACAAAGTCTTCCCTTTTCTTATTTAGAAACCCTAAAACCACCCATTCTTCATTTTCAACAATGGCGTCTTCACAAGCTACCACTTCAGAGAAGAAAGGTCAAAAAGGAAAGACCTTTACTTTCAAACAAACTCTTTCTCCATTCAGCAACATTTCTGAACCCAAGACGGCCAAGAACCGTCAGTTCATACCATAACCTAGGATGGCTGAACTAAGAAGTTTATACATCTCTCAGGTAATGATTCCTTTCATTGTTAATGACTGTACTTATGATATTTCTAGGCCTTTGGCCCAGGTTGAAAACACTTATGAGAAGCTCAATGAGTTCTTTCCTTGTTATCGCAAGTCCCAACCTTTATGGCACAAAAATACCCCTAAGGAAGATAACTTTTCACCCAACTAACCTCTTTCCAACCAAATAGATTTAAAGTACCTTTATGATGGTACCAGACTGGTTAGGGTTGTTAGCCAGTTTAATGATTTTGATCTTTGGATGGCTAAAATGGAAAAGGTTAAGGTTTCCCATTGGAAAGAAATAAGGATTTATGACTTGATGATGTTGTCGAAGACCAACATCCCATATTGTTTAAACCTCTTGGCTTTTTCCCTTTATTTCTGGGATAACACACATTATACCTTACATATTCCTTGTGGGATGATTACTCCCACCCTTTTTGATGTAGTTACTATCATAGGGCTTCGACCTGATGGTTTGGCCTATGACCCCTCCAATGATGTTGAAGATACTATTAGATTTAGTGACTCTAAGATGACGTATACTCATTTAATCAAACATCACTTCAAGCCAAACAATGTAGAGGTTTCTGACAAGGAACACATTGATGTCCTTAGCATCTGACTGTCGAGATATGTCTTATGTACCAAATCTTTGCAGGTGGCGAAGAAGTACTTAACTTTGGCAAACCAACTCCACTATAATATAGGGGTTTGTCTTAGTAAGATCATCCTAGCCAGCCTCTATGAATCCATAACTGATGAGGTATCTCGACTCAAGAATCCAATTGGGTCCTCTGATGTTATGAGCCTGAATGGTCCACTTTGGCTTCTTCAACTTTGGTTGAATGCCACTTTTGAATTTGTCCTTCCCAGAAAAGGGGAAGTTGATGAAGACTCTGAAGAAATCAGGCGCAGACGCATCAAAGGTATTCGACTGGCCCAACTCACACCGACTGATGAAGGCCAAACCCTAAAAGGGGCCTTCTCTAGTTACATAATGATGTTTGCACATCAATATGATTTTACACCACAAATGGCTCCTTTTGCAATCTGGGAGGCTTTTCTGATCCCCAGATTCATTATTCGTAGGTTGAATGGTGGGAAGGTGGATGCAGTCCTAATTTCCTACCAACCAAATTTGGTCTCTCGACAGCTTGGATTGGGCCAAAGTTTCCACAAATGCCTTGTGAAAAGAAGGGCCATGTATTTTTCCACACTCATCTCTTCGACGAACACATTGCTGCCATCCATTTCGTCAGATGGAATGTTCAAAGAGAAATTTTGTCTCTAGTGTTTTTCCGACCTACTTCCTCGTGCACCCACCCATTTAATGATTGGTGGCGCACATATTACAGTGACCATTTTCCCATTGCTGCTGAATTTTCTTCCTTGCTTGACCAAGCCTTCATTAATGTGCAAAAACATGTCAAGAAGAGTAAGTCTACTCACATTAAAGAAATCCAGGCCTTCCAGAAGTAATTTGAAACTGTCTATCGACCATATGATCTTAGTCAAACTGTTAGTGAGGCTGCTATCACTTTGAAGGAGAAATTTTTGCAAAAAATGGATAAGTTAAAAATCCCTTTGAACGTTCCTCCTGAGAGGCGTTATGAGGTAGCTTTCAAACTCTTTCCTCCAACATTTCCTCGACTGCCCACTGCTGATTTTGGAGTGACACTTGCCCCTCCATTTCCAGATTGGTTTGTTTGTGGGGATTCAATAAAAATCCTTCGATAGTAGTCTCAGCCAAAAGCCAAAAAGGTGGTTGTGACTAAGCACATACTGGATAGTTTAAAAGGACACCTTCATATAGGAATCAAAGATGTTCATGTCGAATCTGAAATATATGAAGGTTTGAGGTTTTCATTTATCTTTCCTATTGACTGAATAATTATTAACTCATAACAACTATCTTTATCATTTCCAGTTGTCCCTAGAAAATCCAATACCACCAAAGGCATGGTGATAAAACTTGAGAAGAACAACAAAGGCACCAAGGTACTTTATACCTCTTACTTATGCATCTTTTATATGCTTGCCTTCTAATGTTTCCATTTCCTTTCAGGAAACAAAAAAAATCCCCAACACCCTAAAAGAAGAGTAAGAAGGCTTCGACAATGGTCGTCAACTCAGATGATGACCAATCCCCTGAGGAAACTGTCCTCGAGAGGAAAAAGAAACCGACGAAGTCCCCAAGCCCTTTTGGCCAGCCTTCCTCAAAGGTAGCTAAAGTTGTCGAAAAGGCGCCTGCTACAGGTGGTGTCAAAGTTCAACCTCTCACTCCTGTAGTGGCACAAATTGGTGGTCATCCCGAGAGTGCCAACTCAAGCCCAGGTGCTGGAGAGACTGATGTATTTAGACTTTTCGTCTAACATCTTTCAATCCTTTTTTCCAAACTTCGACCTAAACTTTTCTTATCACAGGTTGAGGTAGTTGTTTATCAACCACCATCAACTGCTACTCTCACACCTACAACCTTTTTGAATAGCCAAGGTGAGCCAACTTATCATTCTAATTCTGATTTTGGATCTGGTTATAGTTATTTAAGTGAAATTAACCAGCCTATTACTACAACAGTTGTTCCTCCCCCAATGGTCGAAGCAAATACAAATTCACCTGCTAGAACCAACACTCAACAATCTCATACTGATGATTCTGATCATGAGTGTGACAAAGTTTTTAGCAAGGAATTTCTTGGCCAATCAAGCAGAATTGCCAAGGAGATAAATGAAGCCTTGGCTGAAGAAGAAGAAGAAGAAGAAGAACCTGAGAATACCCAGGACCCTGATCCCTCCAGTCCAAAAAATAAAGAGTCAGAGAATATGGGAGAGCCCCAACCTGAGGCTCAGGATGATCAAGAAAATGAGGAAGAAGAAGAAGATGATGATGACCAGGACAAGGACGAAGTTAACAAAGAAAAAGAGCCTAAAAAGACTAAACAAACTTATCTTGTGGCTGAGAAAACTCTTCTATAACCTTCAACTCTTCAAACTTCAATCCCTAGAGAAGTCGCAACTAAGGACCGGCTGATGGCTCTAAGATGGTCGAATCCTCTAGAGTATGCTCAAAGGAAGTTGGGGAACAAATATGGCTCTTCTGGGAGCATTTCTTCGACAGTTCCTGAGAGTTCACCTTTAGATGACTTCATTGGTCCTATCTTGAAGAAAATCAAGGACACCTTATTCAAAAGGGCCATCCATAGTGTCTTGAGTCCATATCCAACTGACCCTCTCCTCTTGAAGGATAGCCTCTAAAAACTGGATATTTTGATTCTTGATCCCAAGGTTTCTAGCTTCCTCATCGAACTGACTGCTCTAGTCAACCAAATCTTTGAAGATTTTAGGTTTCTTCCAAAAATCCAAGACATTATTGAAACAAATAGCGCAGAAAGGAATTCATCCTAGGATCAAGCACAGGATGTTAAGGCTCTTGTCGAAAGCCTAGAGGTTATCAGGACCAAAGAGGAACGGGAAAAAACTGCCCACACATTAGCCATTGAAATGTGGAAAAAGGAGATTGAAGAGCTTCAAAGTAAAATCTCAGCAGTTGAACAACGCAATCTTGAGTTGAGTAAATCCAACAATACTGAATTGGAAACAGAGCTAAAGTGCACCATAGACCTTATTGATGCTGATGAACGCCTTGACAAAGAGCTTGCAACAACCAAGCATGATAATGCTCTATGTGAAAATCGCCTCCAAAATCTAAAAGTCAACTTTATTCAGCTGCAAGAGAGGTTCCCCTTCTAATTCTAATGGCTTTTTTTGTTGTAATCTTTAAACTTCTTGTTTCCTCTTTGTATTAATCTCTTGGCCCTAACAAGGCCTTTTATGTAATGACAATTTGGACATTATTTTGGCCTTTTTTACTTTATATTTTAAGCCAATTATCATTCTTCAATTTGTATTTTAAATATCTTTGCATGAGTACAATTGTTGAACAATCTTTTAGTCGAAAATTCAATTTAAACCTTGAATCCAAAGCAATATTGCCTTGATCTTGGTTAATGTGGCAACGCTACAAATTTTAATTCCTTATGTAATTGCATGGCACAAATTACCATTTATAGGTTATACCTGCAACGTACCTTTAGGGTTTTATTCCCAAGGAAGAATTCACGTGCTTTTTAGCTGCCTTTTGACTGACCAATCAACATATGTGAATTTTCTCTATAAATACCTCTCCACTGAATCCATCTTCATCATAAAACACCAAACATAAGCAGTTCTATGAAGAAAGTGGGTGATGATGAACCAACCAACCAAGCAAAGACCTCTGAAAAGAAGAATGTTGCCTCTTCTAGCACCTCTACTGGGGTAACCACTCGCTCCAAAGCAAAAGTGGTCAAGTCACAAGCTCCCAAGTAGGAACCCCCAAAAGGTCAAGATCTAGTTGATGAAGCTAATGAAGACTACATCACCTTTCTCAACTCCCTTGACACGAAATATTATGAGTAATGTAGTTTATTTTCCTTTGGATTTCTAATTTTGTTGGCCATTTGAGGCCCCCTTTTGAGCCCGATTTGACTCAATATTTAATGAAATTTTATGCTTTTATTTGAATCTCTTGAAGCATTGGCTTATATTTCTTTAAATATTTTCCATTTACTTTTAAGATCCTCGCATCAACTTCAATCTCATGTATCACATAAGCATTGTTACTAAATATCTTAGCAACCTGAAAAGGACCCTCCCATTTGGGTGACAATTTCCCTAAAGATCTTCTTTTTCGATCCATGAGCAAGATTACCTTCCATAATATTCACCAATTGAAAAGTCTTTAACTTAACCTACCTGTTATAGGATTTTTCTACCCTTATTTTCTTCCTCTCAAATAATTCTAAGGCACAAAGTCTTTCTTCGTCCAAATCCACCAACTCATCTAGCATCATATTCCAATAAGCCTCAAGTGGAATCTCATAATGCCTTTGAATTCTCGTGGACTAGAGGTAGATTTCAAGAGGTAACACTGCATCATGCCCATAAGTAAGTCGAATCGGAGTAGCGCTGGTTGCTTCTTTAGGTGAAGTTCGACATGCCCAAAGGATATGGTCCAATGGCATGTGCCAATTTCTTGGCTTCTTACCCACGTGTTTCTTAATCAAACTAATGACTATTTTATTTACTACTTCGACCTGGCCATTATCCTGGTCATAGTAAGGTGTAGAAGTCAAAAGTTTAAAACATATTTCTTTGGCGAACTCTTGCATCTTTCGACCAGTAAACACAGATCCTTGGTTAGTAGTAATTGTTTTTGGGATGCCATATCTATAGATGATATGCTTCTGAATGAACTCAATTACATCCTCTTGATCAACATTTGGCAATGGTATGGCTTCGAACCATTTATAAAAATAGTCAATCCCTACCAAAATGTATTTATGATTCTTTGAAGATGTTGGTTGAATTTCTCCAACTAGGTTCAAAGCCCATCCTCTAAAGGGCCAAAGTTTCACTATGAAGTGAAATTCACTTGCAGGAACATGTTGAAAGCCAGCATGCACTTGGCATTCTTGACATCCTTTAGCAAATTCAATGTAGTCTTTTAACATAGTAGGCAAATACATACCCTGTCGAAATAACAACCACTTCATTTTATGGCCTACTTGGTGTGCTCCACATGCCCCACTATGGACAATTGAGAGAGCTAAATATGCCTCGGGTTCACTAAGGCATTTAAGCAATACTCCTTTTGGAGTCTTTTTAAATAATTCATTCCCCAAGAGGACATAACTTAAAGCTTGGTATCTAATCTTCCTTTTTGTCGAAGCTGTTGGATTCTCTAGGAAGTCCATTATAGGCTTCCTCCAATCCTTGTCACTTATGTTATCGACTACTAATATTGCAAAACTGTCTTCATCAACATATCCAAGCTTAGTCTCCTCTAAATATGATGGGGTCAACCCTACTGACACAACTTTTCCTCTGACCTCAATTGCATCTTGTAATTTTTCTTTTGAAATTTTATACCCTGAAGCAATTTGAGCCAAGTCATTTGAAACTTGATTTTCTAGTCTAGGAATGTCTCGAAAGGTAACTCCTTCAAATTTTTTAAGCAGTCTATTTACTACTACAAAATACATAATTAAATTTTCTTTTATGCATTTGTACTCTTTGGTGACTTGTTTTATTACCAGCTCTGAATCTCCCATTATTTCGACATGAGTTGCCCCCCAATTCCAACAATACTTTAAGTCCAACTATCTAAGCCTCATATTCAGCTTCGTTGTTAGAACAACGGCCATCAATTTTATACTTAAGTGTTGTTGGAATTTTATTAGGATAAATAACAAGTACCCCTATTCCAGTCCCATCTTTATGACTAGACCCGTCGAAGTACAACTTCCAAGGCTCAATCTCCAGATCATTTAAAGGACTTTCATTTATAGAGTGGTCGACTATGAAGTCTGCAACCATTTGCCCCTTAATATCTTTTAAAGGTTTATAAGTTAATAAATATCCAGTTAATGCTAGTGCCCATTTTCCAATTCGACTATGCAAAATAGGTTTGGACAACATATGTTTTATAACATCAAAACAAGAAGAAACATAAACATCAACTGGTTTTATATATTGCTTCAATTTGGTACAAAAGTAAGACAAACATAGGCATAGTTTCTCTATCATGCTATACCTAGTTTCTGCATCATTTAAAAATCTACTAAGGTAATAAATGGCTCTTTCGACACCATTATCATCCTCTTGAGCTAACATACTCTCTAAAGTTATATTTGAAGCAGCAATGTACAATCTCATACCTTTCTTCCTGCAAGGTGGAGAAAGAATTGGAGGATGACTTAAGTATTCCTTGATCTTGTCGAAGGCTTCTTGTTGTGCTTGCCCCCATTCAAATCCTTCTCTGCCAATTCACAACAAAGGTGAGAAGGCTTGTGTCTTGCCACTTAGGTTTGATATAAACCTCCTTAAGAAGTTTATTTTACCTAACAGTGATTGCAACTCCTTCTTGGTCGAAGGCGTTTTAGCTTCCATGATATATTTGGTCCTATTTTGATTGATTTCGATCCCTTTCTTGTGGACCACAAATCCCAAAAAGTCCCCTGCTTGTACATAAAAAGTGCACTTTAGAGGATTCATTTTAAGATCATGTTTTCTCATTATTTCAAAAGAACATCGAAGATGATTGACATGATCTAGTCCTGAAATAGACTTCACAACAATGTCATCAATATAATTTTTGCATAAACCTATCTATGAAATCATGAAAAAATGAATTCATTGCTCTTTGGTAAGTTGCCTTGCATTTTTCAAATTAAAAGGCATTACTACCCATTCATAGGTTCCCAAAGCCTATGGGCACCGAAATAAGTTTTAGGGACATCTTCCTCAGCAATGAATATTTGGTTATATCCATAGTATCCATCTAACATACTTAGATACTCATGCCCTGCAACAGAATCAATCAACATTTCTACCACAGACATTGAATACTCATCTTTAGGAGTTGCTGAATTTAGATCTCTAAAATTTATGCAAACCCTTAGAGAGCCATTTTTTTAATAACGAGTACAATATTTGCTAACCATTCGACATACCTAGTTGTACGAATGAACTTGCATCGAAGCAACCTCTCAATTTCCTCTTGGATTTTGGTGAGCATTGCTGGGGAGAACCGTCTTAGATTTTGTTTGACTGGTTTCTTCCCAAGCTTGATTGGTAGCTTATGTTTGACAAACTCTCTCTACAAACCAGGCATTTCATCACAGTCACAAGCAAAGCAATCCTTGAATTCCTTCAGCAGTTAGACCACTTCGACCTTGAGTTCTGGGTTGAGATTGACACTAATATAGGTGGGCCTTTTCATCTCCTCTTCACCTAGGTCAATTTCTTCTAAAGGATCCTGAGCCAGCATTTTGATACTTTCTGACAAAGGGTCCTTTTCAAATACCAAAGACTCATTATCATATATTGCATCAAGCATTTGGTTTGAATCTTCTTGATCCTTATCAGGAGGCTCTGAGTCGAAATCCGTTATAGGACTTTCTTCAGTAAATTCTGTAACCGCCTAACAGCCATATGATTTCTTGCGGCCTCTAAGGCCGCTTGTATTCTAGTTTCAGCCACGTAGGCCGAAATTATTCTCAGTGCATCGATGTCAGTAATTATTATTGTCCTCACTTCCCCATCCTTTGGGGTGATTCACAGACTCCCCAAAGTAAAGTGGGAAATTACCTGTTTCTTCCATAACCTCCTTATCCCAATAGAAATCATCGACATGATGGAGGTGTAGTGAGCAAAATGCATGATCATCTAGAGTGAACTCAAATTATGCTGGTGTGCATGGGCCAATATGCACTAAGTTCTTGTCGAACTCTATGCCTTCAACATGATTGACTGGCACCTTGAAGTAACCTTGGTCAGCTTCAATATTTTCCACAATGCCTTCTGGCCTCCAAATGGTGACCCTTTGATGCATCAAAGATGGCACTGCACCTATGTCATGTATCCACTCCCTTCCCAATAGAAGATTATAGTTGGCCTTACTTTCGAAAATCATAAATATAGTGGTCCTAGTAACTGTTCCAATAGTCAAATCAACTTGTAGGACTCCCAATGTAGCCCTAATCTTGCCTTCATAATTCGACAAGACCATGTTGTGAGGCTTAAGGTCTGTGTTGAACCTGCCAATTTTGGCAAGCAAGAAGTGTAGCATCAAATTCACTGTTGTGCCACAATCAACCATAATTTTGTTGATGGCCACATTCTCCACTTTCCCAGTGATGTATAAGGGCTTTAGATGCCCCCTCATGGTCTCAGTGGGTCTCTCAAAGAAAGCATTTTGTTCTTCAACACACTCATTATTCAATACATAGTAGCACACTGGTTGATATGCTTCCATTTCTGCCTTAGTATTGGCATCCAGATTTTCGACTTTAGTAGTCCTATCATATTTTCTAGGCATTACTGAAACCATATTTACTATGATATCTAGCGAGGCCTCAAATTCGCAGGCGAAGTTATATATATCTGTCATATCTTCATCTTCGACAACTTTCAGTTCAACCCTTATTTTAGCTTTGATTTCAACCTCTTTTTTTCTGGATGGAAATAACTTATGCCCCATAGGAACCTTGTTTTTTATTTATTTTCGCCTTATAGTTGCTTCCACCCTCCTCAAGCATATTTGTGCGTGATTTAACAAGATTATTTATGGAGGCTTCCCTTTGAGTCTTCCTTCTGCGTTGTTCTCTGCGCCATTGTGACCTAGACATAGGGTTTTACCCTTATAGTTTTCAAACACGTATGCAGTTTGATTTGATATTCTGAACTCCTTCTTATATACCATTGAAGGACCTCTTTTGACATCAAACTTTTTCCATTTCTGGCTTCCTTTTTTACCTGACTCGTCAGGCTTGACCCACTTGTCTTTAAGGACTTCGCCACTTGGTTTGAATGTGGGTTGTCTTGACTTGAGATATTAGGGCTTGTCATCATGTTGATAAGGATTGGCTCGCCTAGGGTCGAAGCGGTTTGGCTTTTGAGCAGCCTTCAACTTTTGCCCTTCACTGGCCTTCTTCACTTGTTAAATGCTTTTAGCTGCTTCTTTGTCGAAGATTAAACTACATCTTAGAAAAAGCATTACCTATGACTTCTTACTTTGGCATCTATGTAAGAAGTCAACTATTGTCTCATCCTCTTTCGGACAAGCCTTTTTTGTAGTGGTCCTTTTGAGGTGTGGAGTCATCCACCTCCATTAACTGGTCATCCCTTAGTTCGACCATATTGATATTAACTTCATACCTCAGTTCCATTTTGGAGAAGTTCAAACCAAGGCCATCAGTAGCCTCGTCCATCTTAGTAAAACTATCAGTAGTCTCTTTAGTAACCAATTGGAGATTCGAGTCTTCGACCTCCTCATGTGGGACAATGGTAACTCCCATATTAAATCTTTCGACATCAGGTGATATCTTGAAGAAACCCTCAGCTTCCATGCACACTAAGTGTTCCCACTGCTTGTTGCTCAGATCTTCAACAACCTTGACCAACACAACATCATTGGTGAAGTCTTCAGTGACTTAAATTTTCACAGAATTTTCCTTGGTTTTGACTGAATCAAGGCTGCTGGAGCCACCAACATATTGTTCATCAACTTCGACCCAGTTTATTTCAGAGGGCTCATAATAATTGACCTCAGCAACTTGAAGAGGATCAGTGTCAATCTTTATGTGTTCCTTGGGCTTATCCCTAAACTTCAGTCTTCCTTCTTGAATAGCATTCTGCACCAAATCCCTGAAAAGAAAACATTAGGAAGTCTTATGACCCAAGAAATTATGGTATTTGCAGAAAAACCTCTTTTCTTTCTTTGATCTAAAGGTGGTACTTTAGCGCCTGGGGCACAAGTATTTGACCATCCTTAACAAACAAATAAATTTTTCTGTCACATTTAGTGACGTCGAAAGTATATGTTTTCTTTGGAAATTTGTCATCCTTTTCAATTTCGACATGATTCTTTCCATTTGAAGGGACTAAAAGTTTGCAAGAATAAGGAGGACCCTGCTTAAGTTCAACTATGTCTATCTCATTATCATCAAGGGGTGGGATTTCATCATAGACATTTCGACCCCATCCCGATACTCAACGTAAGCTATTTTCTTATATTTATTGGCCCTAGATTTTTTGTCCTTCAGAAATTCAAGCTGCCAAACTCTATCTACTAATTGGGCCATATCTCTCAGGTACTGGGTATCCAGCTTCTTCCTGATAGAATAGTCTAAGCCACCAGCGGCCATTTCGACTAGTTCACGCTTAGTTACTTGAGTAAAACACCTGGACTTGAGCAGTCGAAATCTATTCAAATAATCATCAATTGACTCATTAAACTTCGTTTAACACTAGCCAATTCTTTCAATCTGATCTTGGTCTGACCCATGTAAAATTGTTCATGGAATAAATGCTCCAACTGGGTCCAATTACAAATCGAACCAGGTGGTAATATAGTGAACCAAGTAAAAGCATTTTTCGTTAAAGAACTAGGGAAATATTTAATCCTCAAAATTTTGTCATTAGCAATTTCACCAGCCTATATTAAGTATCGCGCCACATCTTCGACCGTAGATTTAGTTGTATATCCTGAAAACATGGTGAACTTTGGAACCTTTGTCCTGAGAGGTAACTCTGACTGAAGTATATAATCCATTATTGGTGAAGTGAAGTTTGGCCTAGCAAAACCTGTATTTATCCCACTTCGAGCCATTATTCGTTCGACAAGGGCTGCTAAGTTTTTTTCTACTGCCAAGTTATTCTGTCGAACTTCTTGAACCACATGGTCATCATCCTGATGCCTATTTACCATCATTACTCTTGGCTCATCCTCTATTGGCATCTGCCTTGGATTTCTGATGGCTTCGACTTCTAATGGTTCGACCATTGCCTGGTTCCCTTGTTTGTTGGCTGCACAACATCTCATACATTCACCACTTGATTTCGACGTCAAATTGGTGCTAGGACTCCCATAAATTTCGTTATGCGCTCCATCTGAGATACCATCTATTGGTTCGTCTGAGTTGTATCCTCAATCAAAGGCTGAAAGATATCTCCCATGGTTTGAGATAAAGTCTGAACCATTTTCATATTGCTCTCATCCATCTGTTGTCTTAAATATGTTGCAGACTCATTTGTTAGAGCATGACTCTGAGTCGAATGTCCTAACCCAACAGTTTGCTTATTCCTTCCCATATTTATTCCAGATCCATATTCCTGCAAAGGTGAAGGAACCACATTATTTGAAAAAACTAGAGGTGCATTCCTTAGGCCCATCATCATCGTTGTTGGCATACCATAGGGTGGATTTCTAGGCAAAGGCTGAGAAAATCCTGGAGGGATGATAGCTCTAAATGCAGATGTATTTGGTGGTGAGGTTTGATGGTTTGGTCCTATGTACTCCAACACTGGTTGATTATAATATCCAGTATATGTTGCTCTATCCCTTATCGATGAAGGAATTGGTTCTGACACCACACTCAATGTTGTTGAGACCCCCGTCAAAGGGTTTCACTCCTTGGCACATCTTGTGGATCCACACTATGAGCATTTGAAATGCTCAATTGGGGATTCGTCCCAGTTTTAATGGGATCTGAATCATTTTGATTTCCTTGGCTAGACGTCATCTTCCTTGTATTCCTTTTCCTTGGTATATAATGATTTGTATTGGCTACTTTTCCACTTCTCAAATGCATGCAACAAAAGTAACTATTTTTCGACCAATACGCCCATGTAATAAAAGAAGTTACGAAACAAAGAAGTTATAAAAGAGAAGTTATAAAACTTCTAAAAACTAATTAGAACTGTCCCACTAGGCGTGCCAATTTGTTTACCCCCAAAATTAGTAAACAACCGCTAGTCCTCTAAGGATACTAAAAACACCCTTAGTTATTCACAGGATCGACCAGATTGATCCTATGACATGTGCTAATCGTTTGTTAATTGTGATGTTTTTTTGGGAAAAAGGGGTATGAATCCTTCGACAGGATTCAGAAAGCAATAGTAACAAGAAAATAAAGTAAAAGTAAGAACTTCCAAAGTAAATGACAAGATAAATGAAAGGATAAGTGCAAGGCAAGAAAGTTTAAAGGGTTGGAAATGTAAAGAAAGGCAGTAAATTGCTTGTAAAAGTAAATGAAATGGAAAGATAAAATACTTTAACATAAAAGGCTTGAAAGATAAATGACTTTAAATCATAAATGACATTGAAGATAAAATGGTGCTTTAACATAAAAGACTTTGAAAGATAAAAATGGTGGTGTTTATATTACGTACATTCTCATTGCACTCTTTTCTCTACACGCGGATACTTCGAGTGGATACGGAGTAACTAGTACAATATGATTTTCACATACACTTATTCTAACAATAGACTAAGCTATTTATAGAAATAAAATATAACCGCTTTCGACGGTTTTATCCTAGGATTGTGACACTTGTCCCACTACATATTGAAGAAGCTTCATCTTACGCCATTTGTCCTTGTTTTTGAATTGAAAGTTATAAATTTCCCTCCAAAGCTTGAACGTGCACAATTTGAGTAACTTCCATTCTTCGTCGAACTAGGCATGGTCGAATCTTAACAAAACTTAGAAAATACTTCAAACTTTAGAATTCTTCTAAGTATAGAATATGTGGGTGAAGACTCTTTCGACTTATACCTTTTATTGAATTAGGTCGAAAAGACCTCCTTTTAGCTTATAACAAGAAAACTATTTTCCAAGCCCAAATATCTCAATTAGGTTAGTGTCGAAATTTGGGAGATAACAGTGATACAATAAGGTCCCACTCTAAGTAGCATCCTTACACTGTGCGGGGTACTGAACATGTATAACTCGAGCTACGATAACATGATCGGAGCTGAGGAAATGACTCAGAAACCACCAATCGATATCGACAAAGCGTGTATCTAGAACTGCTGGTGGTATAGTTTGAACGTATCCATACTGACACGGACATCTCTCAGGCAGGTACATGGCAACCATGTTTAGTTTATATGTGTTAGTAGTATTCCTTGTATATTCTAATATCAACTGCTAACTACTTGTCTGTGCATGACTAAGTATATGAATGATTACATGTTGATATATGTTAGTTAGTAGGATTATATGTTACTAACTATGAGCTAACTAGATTCATGAATGACTAAGTCAGTTAATGATTGCATGATTGTCTATTTGATTTGGAGCAGCTGAAAGGATTGTTTGTAACATCTAAATGTTGATGCTACTAATTTGTACTACTGGTGTGTAACTCTGATAATTAGAAGATGGTGATTGCAACTGATTGTATGTTCTGAAGACTGTCACTTGTTTTGGTCTGAATAAGTGTTGTATCTTGAAAAGTTGTTTTGCCACAATTTGCCAAAGGGGATATTGTAGTTCCTATTGGATTGTCTCTTTGGATTGACTACATTTTTCAAAACAAAAACATGGATAATTATTCAAAGTGTTCAAGATTATCTAACTTTCTTAATTTATATAGGGACACATGCTAGACACGATGCTCCAGCATGTTGGCACGATATTTGGGCCTTGCTCAACAGGTGCCAGATTGTTGTGTTTTGAATAAATCTTTTTAGAAGATTCAGTTATTTTGACTGTTGGATGAAGATTAATTCAAATTTAAATGAAGATTTAAATTTAAATTTAAATTGAAACAAATTATATATTGGAGATATTTATGGAATAGATAATATCCAATAGATTCTGCATTAATTCTAGACAAAATAAAATCTCAAATCCATGAAGAAAATCCCAAAATTATTATGCTATATAAGGAGCTCAAAACCTACATTGGAAGCAAGACAATACATCGAAGATTTTAGAGTGCTAGAGTTTATTTTGAGTCCTTGTTATTAATGTGTGTACACCAATATGTTTCAGTAACTTGACATAGTTGGGTTGTCTAGAGTGGAGTGGTAGTATTCAACATTGATTATTAAGTTGTAATCTTCAATCACGGGTTGTGTGATTGAGAAAAAATGGGTAGATTCTCATGTTTAGGGGGAGCCCTAAATAGAAAGTCATTTGAGAGTGTTAAGAAGAGGTATTGAACAACATATGATTTATTATTGTTTTTAAGACTAATTGTAATAAACTACTAATAGTTAATTTCCTTTATTGGATTGTGGACTCAACCCCCAAGATGTAGGTGTAAACAAGTATCATGTTATTTACCGATTTTCTACTTCATCATCTAGTATTTCTATTGTGATATTTCTGGTTTAACTTATCGAACCAATTGTCTAGGGCATCGTATTCGACATTTGTCCCTCAAGGAACATAATTTCACGAATAATATCCATCGTCTAAATTAGCATTATTGTTCTCCCATTTATTTCAATATGCGCTCATTTATTGCACCACACATTCATTGTTTGGTACACTCGTCCACTTATAAGAAATGGGGAATGACATGTCTTTATTCCATAATGATATGTGAGGCGGTCAAAGAAAGAAACCATGTTGCCTAGAATCATAAGGAGAATAACAACTTCACTTTCCACACTCTTAAGTAAAAGGCGATAACCACCCTCTTGGGTCCCAAGATCCAGGCCCAAGGGACTCCTTTAAATTCCACATTCCTTGATTTGGTTGGGGACATTCAGTTGCCTCAGTAATCACCTAGATACACATATTCTCATCATTCCTACGCGAACTTTCTCTAACACAACAACAACCAAAAAATCTGCATATAACCTTACACAAATGTGGATTGTCACTCATTGTATTTTTAGCACGTACAAGATGAGAAAAGATTAAAGGAAAATATTTTAATTTTGTAAGGTCCTTAGACTCTTTTCTATAACATATAATAAATAAGACAACTGTTGAGAGTAAAGAGAGTTGAGAAAGAGATTCAAACAAGAAATTTATCATAGTTCACTTCACAACTTGAAGGTGGTCTATTCCCATCACACTTAAAGAATTTTTGCTATAATTAATTTTGATTACAATAACCACTAAGACTTGCTAATCTTATATTTCTTTGCTTTAAACCTATGAGAACTTCACTGTCTCACACTATATGACTTCCTAGTCTTACACTAGAGGACATCCATGAATTATAAAATGAAGTTTTTTACAACGACCACGCAAACGGGTAAAATCAATAAAGTTAAAATACAAGTAAACATTTTTCCTAAGAAATAATAGTGATTAAAGCGTTTGTGTATATGTTGTTCTTGCTAATATAACAATAGGATGCAAAACACAAATAACATTGTATAAATTAGAGTGTCAAAAGTTCTTGAGTAAGTTAGTTGTGTTTCTTTAACATTTGAAATTCGTTCTTTTATAGATACATTGAATATTTGATTGGTCAATCACTGGACTGTTGATAATAGAGTTGTTGGAAATTGTACTATCTTATACAAATTATTTTCCTGTAATAATTTTTTTAAATATTCTCCTGTAATAATTTTTTTTTAATTATCCTCCTAAACGTATAATTTTAACATTGAATCTAGAGATAAATAATTTTTTCAAGGGTGTAATTTTTACACTTAAGGGATAAAACCAAAGTCGTCTATATTACATGCTAGAATCGTGCATTTGACAAAAAAAAACAACATTAGGATGTCAATTATTTTCATCAAAAAATCAAAACTAGAGACTATTATTCTTCAAAATATTTTTGTTTCAACACACCTTAAAGGGGCTTTTTGGCACATTTATAAGGCAGACTCTATTCTCTATGTATGTCCTTATCCCTACCCATGTCTTGTCTTTGCCTCAATTGTGCATGTGCTCGCACAGCTCAAACCGCAGTGTTGTAGGGACAATTCAAAAAAAATGTTGGGACCTTTTAATTTTCCAGCTCAAACCCTCTCCAGGAGCTGTCCTTCCAATTATCATAACTTCATTGCACATTGATAACAACTTTCAACTTTATCAAAAAATCTATGTTCATTTTGATAAAAACTAGGTGATCAAATTAATCAAATTTCTTAAATAAACATTGCTTACTTAATTCCAAGTGCCATAAAATAAACAGTCAAATTGACATATTTAATCTTTTATTTTCATTAATTAATTCATATAAATGAATCTTGAATGTGCCCTTTTTCACGGGAACATCCGAACATGGAAATTACTCCATCTTTTGATAAATTGAATCAAGACATTAACGTTGCCACTAACTATACTATATTTATATTTTAATTTTATATTATATATTCTAATTTATAGATATATTATATCTCTACCAAACTTGAGCAAAAACACATAACGTGCCTATCAGTGTTGTACAACTTACGTCCCATTCAATTGCCATTTTTATTTTTAAGATTGGGTTTTTTCACTTCGACCTTTGGAAGTGCTAGGTCCACAATCTTTAGTTTGAACTTTTACTGTTTACTTTTAAGTTTTTTTTATCACTTCACTGTCGAACCTCGATGCCCTTCTAATATTATTATTCCATTCACTCCAAATTCCAATCAGATTTCGAACTTTCTAATACTTTGTTTAATGCATGTGCAGGTCCATGTTCATTAACTGCTGCAAATCTAAGATGTGCTACGAGCATGTTTTTAGTAAGCATCTTATATAGGGGTATCAATAGGTGTTAAACTACTGTTTGTAAAGCTTAATTTGTTGGATCTAGAGTAAAAAATTGAGTGATACTGTACTAACACAAATAAATTAATATATTAATAAAATATATATAAGGGTTCGAACCTGTTTATAAAAAAACGAGATAATACTCGATAAAGAAAATTACACTTCAATTAAATCTTAGGCTAAATAAAACAAATGAAATTTACTAAATTCGTAAATGCAACCCTCTCTATCTCTCTTCACCCTCTTCTTTTTGCCTAGCAAACATCAAGATAAGAAACTCTCTTTCAAATTATCGAAATAACGAACTTCAAAACCAATCCATTCGGTCACCTCCTTCCAAACTAATTTAATAACACTACATTTCAAGAAAATATGATCAGCTGTTTCATTGGTGTCACCACAAAACACGCAAAAAAGAATTGCCATTAGAGAAAGAACATCCTCTAAAAGAAAGAGCAACTTTAGTTGGAATTCTATTAATAAAACATCTCCAACCAAAAGCTTTAACTTTAGAAGGAACCACCATTTTCCAAGTCATACTCAAAGCACCATCAAATCTTTTGCAAGGATCAAAAGGGTATGAAACATACTGGAAATAAGCCGAAAATTCGCTATCCAAAAAACCTTAGAAACTCCGGAATTCCATCGTGGAATGTCCGGAGCCGCTGAATTCGGATGCACTGCACCCCATGGCTGCTGCTAGCACTAGTAATTCCGCAGTAGCTGCTGCCGGAATCGGTTCCACCAAACCTAAACCCCCTCACTCCCAATTACCTCTACGTCAACCCCCATACACGCAACAAACACATATTTAAGGTGAAAAGCATTGAAAAGGCACCATAATTTATCTTTAAGGCAAAAATCACCCAAATATATATATATATATATATATATATATATATATATATATATATATATATATATATATATATATATATATATATATATATATATATATAAGGGTTATATATAAGGGTACTCGAACATGCATACAAAAAAAACGAGACACTGTTCGATAAAGAAAATTACACTCCAATTGAATCTTAGGCTAAATAAAACAAAGGAAATTTGTTAAATTTGTAAAAACTATAATTGAAATGTGTAATATTCCCGATGAACGACCATCTCCAAAATATTTTAATGCTCCAAACCATGTCAAAAATGTTCCAAGAAACGTTCTTAAAAATGATTTCATTCCTAGTCAACCATAAAGACCAACATGTTGCTAACCAAATGTAGCTCTCTCTACCTCTCTTCACCCTCTTCTTTTTTCCTAGTAAACACCAAGATAAGAAACTCTCTTTCAAATTATCGAAATAACGAACTTCAAAACCAATTCATTAGGCCACCTCCTTCCAAACAAATTTAATAACACTACAATTCAAGAGAATATTATCATTTGTTTCATTGGTGTTGCCACATAACACGCAAAAAAAGAATTGGCGTTAGAGAAAGAACATCCTCTAGAAGAAAGAGCAACTTTAGTTGGAATTCTATTAATAAAACATCTCCTACCAAAAGCTTTAACTTTAGAAGGAACCACCATTTTCCAAGTCATACTCAAAGCACCATCAAATCTTTTGCAAGGACCAAAAGGGATATGAAACATACCGGAAATAAGCCGAAAATTCGCTACCGAAAAAACCTTAGAAACTTCGTAATTCCATTGTGGAATGTCTGGAGCCGCTAAATTTGGCAGTACACCCAGGGTTGCTGCCAGCACTAGTAATTTCGCAGTAGCTACTGTCGGAATCGGTTCCACCAAACCTAAATCCCCCCACTCCTAATTACCTCTACACCAACCCCCATACACGCAACAAACACATATTTAAGGTGGAAAGCATTGAAAAGGCAAAAAATTTTATCTTTAAGGTAAAAATCATCCAACCACTAAGAATGCCAAAAAAGAAGTAGTAAAACCATTGTCGATGAGAAACGAACAATTAGAGACACATATATCTTCCAGACAATATTTATGTAAATTAATCAAATCCCTCCACCAAGAAGAAATTCGGCTACCTTTCAACTTCACTCCTTCCGAACACATAATTGTAAGATTGATATCACCATATTGAGCTTTCAAAACCTCTTTCCACAAAGAATCATGATACGAAAAAATCCATCATCTCCACTTATGAAGGAAAGCAACATTAAAATCATCAATCCTCCATAACCCAAGACCACCTTTCTCAATCAGTAAACACACATCATTTCAACTAACCCAATGAATTCTTCTTTTGTCTTCCGATTCACCCCAAAGAAAATAACTTTGAATAAAAGTTATAATTTTCACCACCTTAATCGGAGCTTTATAGAAAGATAGCATAAAGATAGAGAAACTAGATAAACCGATTTTAGAAGTGTCAATCTCCCTCCAAAACTAAGAAATCGATGTTTCCAACTAGATAATATCTTCTTCATTTTCAATATCAACCCCGTCCACATTAAAGCTCTATCAGAGAATCTACCAATCAGAATCTCCAAGAAAGTGAAATTATTATCTTCTTTACAACAAGAGAGGAAAAAAGTTGTGACATCCAAAGTGTTCGGAGAAATGTTCACACCGATGACTTTAATCTTATGGATATTAATTCCCAAACCCGGAACTAGCTTAAAGCATTTCAACACCGCCTTAATAGCCCAAATATGCTTCCAATTTCCGTCACCAATTAAAAGAGTATCATCCGCAAATTGAAGAATGTCCACAAAATACTTATCGTTGAACTTGAAACCCTTAAATATTACACAAATCCACCGATTTCCTAACAAAAACTCTCAAACCTTCAACCACTATAACAAAAAGAAAATGAGAGAACAAATTCCCTTGCCGCAACCCTCTCTCTACCACAAACTTCTTAGTTGGACTACCGTTGACTAAAATCGACATATGACTAGTGAAAACCATAGCCTCCAACTAACTCATCCAAACCACGCCAAAACCCATCTTCCTCAACATAAATTTAAGAAAAGCTCAAGAAACTTTGTCACAAGCCTTTTCGAAACCCACTTTAAAAAGTAAGCATTCCTTCTTTTTCTTAGAAGTAAAATCCACCATTTCATTAGCCACAAGAACACTATCAAGTAATTGCCTACACACGGTATGAAGCACTTTGACTATTCGAGATGATTGAGTTTAACACCAATTTCAATATAGTCGCTAAAAGTTTCGAAAGAGCTTTGTAAACACAACCAACTAGACAAATATGTCTATAAACAACTAATAATATATATAAAACAATCTAAATTAATTTTATCAATTTGTTATAAAAATTACTCTCTCACTCTTAGAATATATATTCTCTTTTCTATTTTTATACAAGTTTATTCATAAGCCCATTTTAATATATATATGAATTATATATTACAAAAATTATTTATTCAAACAAACTTTATTCCAATCATATATAAAATAAGAATTGTGAATATTTTTGATGCCTTGATAGGATGTTGTATAATAATTAATTTCTATTTTTTCCCTATAAATATAAAAGAAAAATATTTTTTTCTTTAAGTTTTTTTAAGAATTTTATTTAGATACGCTAAATAATTAATATACTTAGATAATATATAGAATATATACTACATATTCAATCAATTAAATAAAATAATTTTTTTTTATAAATAAAATTTGAAAGGTTATCAATTTGTTATAAAAATTACTCTCTCAGTCTTAGAATGGATATTCTCTTTTCTATTTTTATACAAGTTTATTCATAAGTCCATTTTAGAATTTTTTTAGAATAACATACTTTAATAAAACAAATACCAAAATAACATGGATTTGAAAAAAATTATCAAATTGGCATACTTTACATGCATGTTCGCCAATTGAATGGGCAACTGGTAACAATTTGTCAACGAATTCGCCAATCCAATTGGCTAACATGTTGTATTTTTAAAGCAATTCGTCATATGGATTGGCGAACATGTTGTAAAAATACAACATGTTCGCCAATCCATATGGCGAATTGCTTTAAAAATACAACATGTTCGCCAATTGGTGTGGCGTATGTGCATTCTTTAGCCAATTGGATTGACGAATGCATGCAAAGTACGCCACTTTGATAATTTTTTCCAAATCCATGTTATTTTGGTATTTGTTTTATTAAAGTATGTTATTCTAAAAAAAGATTCCCCATTTTAATAAATATATGAATTATATATTACAAAAATTATTTATTCAAACAAACTTTATTCCAATCATCTATAAAATAAGAATTGTGAATATTTTTGATGCCTTGATAGGATGTTGTATAATAATTAATTTCTATTTTTTCCCTATAAATATAAAAGAAAAATATTTTTTTCTTTAATTTTTTTAAGAATTTTATTTAGATACGCTAAATAATTAATATACTTAGATAATATATAGAATATATACTACATATTCAATCAATTAAATAAAATAATTTTTTTTATAAATAAAATTTGAAAGAGTATTTTTAACAAAAAATAACAAATATTATACTTTATAATTTGAAAAAGAAAAATATTTTTTAACTAAAAATAATTAAATACTATATTCTATGATTTTAACTAAAACAATAGTTATTTAAAAAATTAATGTATTTAATTCAATTTTTTAAAACATATTTTTGATCAAATTTTACTACTTATACCTAAGACAAGAAAATGTACTCCCTAATAATAAAAATGTACTTCCCTAAGCTAAAAGAAATATTTTAATCAAAACCAGCCTTTAGTAACCGATACACCCGCCGAGTTACATTCTCATCCATTATCACCACTAACCCACATGACTTCTGAAACTGAAAAAGAAAAAAAAACACAATAATCATTTCCTTTTTCCATTCCATTCAATAATTGAGTTGTACAAAAATCACAATTTCTTATTCAAAAGAGCATTAATTAAACCAAACCAAAGCCATTGTTTACTTTTGATGCAAAAACGATTTACCAACAAACTCATACCATCCTCTTGTTCTTTCTTTCTTAGTCTCCACTTCTTCCTATAGACCAAATCACCAACAACATTCGAAAGCTCCACCTCAACTACTCATTCAAATCCTTGTCTTGTTCATTTTCTTATAATCAAATGTTGGAACTTAAGAGTTCCCTAAAGAGCAAAGAATTCAATGTGAAAATGAAACTCATGAACAAACACAACACCATAAGAATTCAACAAGACAAGACTTGTTGCTTCTTTACCTATTACAAATGGTTCCTTTGGCTTTGTCTTTCCCTTTATTTCTTCACTTCTTATCTCATCACCAACGACCCACAAGACACTATTTCCAAATCCAACGTTGTTTCTCATTCCTTTTCAACCCAAAACAATCTAGGTAATTAACAAAAAAACATCTTTACTATTTTACTTTATTTATCCTTTTAAATAAACTTTTCTTATCTTTCTGTTTCATTGCAGGTTTGTTGAAAAATCTGAAGGTGTTTATTTACGAGCTACCATCAAAATATAATAAAGATTGGCTTTTGAATGAGAGGTGTAAAACACATTTATTTGCTTCAGAAGTTGCTATTCACACCGCATTATTGAAAAGCGATGTTAGAACTTTTGACCCTTACGAAGCTGATTTCTTCTTCGTTCCGGTTTACGTTTCCTGCAACTTCAGCACCGTGAACGGTTTCCCGGCGATTGGACATGCACGCGCTCTTATCACCTCCGCAGTTGAACTCGTCTCCACCGAATATCCATTCTGGAACCGAAGTAGAGGATCCGACCACGTTTTCGTCGCTTCTCATGATTTCGGTGCATGTTTTCATACCCTGGTTCGTAAAGCGTAATCTAGCATAGTAACATCAACGTCGTTTTCTAAAGCTTCTTTTAAACGTGCGTTTGAATTTTAATTGATTTTTTTTTTTGGTTTGTGAAGGAGGATAATGCAGTGAAAGATGGCATTCCGAGAATATTGAAGAATTCTATTGTGTTGCAGACGTTTGGAGTTGTGTATAAACATCGTTGTCAGGAGGTAGAGAATGTGGTTATACCGGCGTATATTTCGCCGGAGAAAATTTGGAGAACGCTCGAGAAAGCTCCGGTGAACGGACGGCGAGATATTTGGGCTTTTTTTAGAGGGAAAATGGAAGTTCATCCTAAAAACGTCAGTGGACGGTTTTACAGCAAGTAATTACTATTGACCCCACTATAACATCATAAATTAATTATTACTCTATCATTAACTAATCAATCATTAAGAGATTAATCAATCACTTTAAATATAACTTCCAATATTAATTGAACTTAACTGTCTTTTTTATAAGTTATTTTTATATTAAAAAATTCTTAGCTTTTGTTTTTATTTTTCATTTTCTGGAAATAATTTGAGAATTGACTGAATGTTTTTTTTGCTTGGTGAAGGCGAGTGAGGACGGAGATATGGAGAAAATTCAACGGTGATCGGAGATTTTATCTTCAACGGCATAGATTCACCGGTTACCAAATGGAAATAGCACGTTCAGTGTTCTGTCTATGTCCACTTGGGTGGGCCCCATGGAGTCCAAGGCTTGTTGAATCAGTTGCATTGGGTTGTGTGCCGGTAATTATTGCAGACGGAATCCGTTTACCGTTTTCCTCCGCCGTGAAATGGGCGGAGATATCTCTGACTGTGGCGGAGAAAGACGTCGGGAAATTGGATAAGATTCTCGAGCGCGTGGCGGCGACGAACCTTACTTTAATTCAGAGGAATCTGTGGGACCCGAAGACGAGAGAGACCCTACTTTTTAACAGTGAAATCCAAGAAGGTGATGCCACGTGGCATGTATTATTAAGTCTGAGTCAGAAGCTTGGTAGGTCCATGGTTTCTACCCAATAAAGTACTGACACGTGGTTGAATTCATTGGTTAAAAGCTGAATGCGTTGGCATTTGCAACTATAATTATGGATGACAGCTACGAATTTAGTTGGCATTGGAGTAATGCGCAGAATGAATTCGGATGGTGGGACCCACGGATACATAGAATAGACATTGGTTATTGATGACGTGGCATAATCTGATTGGTGGAGATGAATATGATATTTTTTTGTAAATAAATTATTTTTTGAAAGTATATTAGTGTAATAAACGATTTTTTTTAAAGTGGGTATTGAATGTGGACATTGAAATGATTGATGAATATGGAGAAAGGGGTTGTGGGTGTCAGAATATTGTCGTTTATTTTTAATGTGAAATGTGGGAAGTTGTTTTGGTCAGTGTTCACGGATTTGTTATAATATGATACGTCCAAAATCCAGCTAAGCCATTGGGGAGGTGGGACAGCAAATTGTTTTGAGGTATACCACTTTTGGTGTGTTATTCTCTTGGATTTAAAACCAGTTTTGATACCAACTATTGTTAATGCTACCAATACATTGTTAAAAATTGTTTATGGTAGTTTATTAAGAATTATACTTGTTTTTGCCAAATTTTTACCACAATAACTATCTACTGTAATTTTATTGTCCAAACTAACCAACATTTCCATATTTTTTACTATACTCATGTTCCAAAAAAAAAATTATAAATAGACACCAATAATGTTGAAGTCTTTCTTAAAATTAATATGAAGGTGTTAATGGGGTCAGTCGCACCTTCATATTAATTTTATAGGAGGCTCCAATATCATAGACATCCCCTTACAAATAATTTTTTTTTTTTTTGAAACGTGGTTATAATAGAAAATATGGAAAGATATTGGTTAGTTTGGACAATAAAAATACAATAGATGGATATTGCTGTAAAAATTTCTACTTTTGCTATATCTTCTTCAATTCTATGTAAATTTATATATGTGCAAATAAGATTCTTTTGTAAGCTTTATGAACCAAATTACTAGTAATAATATTTTATTTACCTTATTTTTCTCTCATCTATGACTCATCTAAGTCATACTAAAATTTTTATTTTTATAGAATAACTCAAAAAATGAAATAAAGTAAATGAAAACCACTAAAATGAGCAACACTCTTTTTAGTAAAAAAGGTCAGGGAATCAACTCAAGAATAGCACAAAAATTCTTACTTAATCATTTGACAAAAAGTTCCCTACCACCAAGGTTAAAAATCAAGGAGATTATTATTATTGAAGTTGATTGAATCATAATTCCCTTATATCCAATCTCCCTCAATCTTTAATCTGATCTTCGAAACATTTACTTCTTTCGTTTCAAAATAATAGTCTTTTAAGGTTGTTGCATATAGATTAAGAAAAATAATAATTGAATTATTAAATGTAACAACTTTACAAAACCGGCCCTTAATTACTATTGGTTGTTATAAAGATATATGGTATGTTTGGTAAGACATAAAAAAAAAATCTTTTAACTTATAACTAATAACTTTTCAGCTCTTAACTCTATTTGGTAACTGTCTTTTAGTTTTTAGCTCTGTTTGGTAACTGTCTTTTAACTTTTAATTTGTAGTTTTTTTACTAACTTTTAGCTTTCTTTTTAAAAGCTATTTAAATTAGCTTTTGAGCTTATAACTTTTAACATGATTTTTTCTTCCATTTATACCCTCGTTATTTTATCAAAAACTCAATTTTACCCTTTATTTTAATATAATTTAAATTAAAATAATTGCATTTTAATTGAGAGAATAAAAAAGATTAGTCATTATTTTTACCGAACAAATTCATGATGCAATCTATCTTCCATTTTGTTATTAATGAAATATTTTGATTCATTAAAACAAATTGTTTTTATTACTTTTAAATTATTATTTTAATTATTTATTACTTGAGTTTTTATTATTAATGTTTTTTTAATAAATATGATAATGAATGATTTAATATATTTGTTTATTAGTAGACATATCATGAATTTTGAGAGAAGAAAAGAGATAAAAGTATGCAATTTATTGAAATATAAGATCAAATTGAAATATTGTTATTTTAGATATTTAAATTTCATTACAAAATTTATATGTAAGTTTTAATATATTTTTGTGTTATATGTTATTTTATAGTTATATTTAAAATTTGCATTTCATTGTTAATACATTTATTTTTGTTGAATAAAAATTAATTTGATAAATATGACCACTATTTTTTTTAATTAATAATATCCTTTTATGTCATTTTACATTTATCAGTTAGTGTAACCGCTAATTTACCAAACACTCAGATTAACTTATCAGCTATAAGTCATCAACTATAAGCTATAAGTCACCAACTATAAACTGTCGGCTATAAGTTATCAGCTACCAACTAGCTTATCAGCTATTTGTTAATTTTACCAAACAGAGCTATAGTATAATATAATACATTGAAAGTAGTATAAATAATATTTATTAAGGGTAAAGTTGATAAAAACTAATTAATATTACATTAAAATCATAGAAAGACTATTATTTTGGGACAGAGAAAGTAACATAAACTAAGTCTTCATGATTATGAAAAGGAGCCGGGCTGATCGAAGGGTAAGGCCACCAAAGAAAGAGCTTTAGGCCTCCAAATTTTGGGATATAAAAAGGCCTAATTTTCTTTTTTAATTTGATCATAAATATTTCAAATGACATATTTTTTACATAAAATATCATTGTTGAATTCGTAGAATTGAAGCCTTTGTATATTTAGGTCTTTGAAAGTTCAACTCTTGACAAATATAAAATTTGATTTTATTTATTTATTTTGAAGGTCTTATTTTAAAATTTTCTTTAAACATCTAAGCGGGTTGGACTGACCCTAAGATGGAGTAAACTTTTATTTTAAAAGAAAATTAATTTAATTAGAAAACATATATTTTTATTTATAATAAGATATTATTGATATAGTTAATTTGTTATGTATCTTTTTTTTTAAAAAGTTAAAGGTTTTGTTATTTAATTTTACTTTATTTTTTCCTCCACTTTTTATTTAAAAAGCAAAAGAATATATATATATATATATATATATATATATATATATATATATATATATATATATATATATATATATATATATATATATATATATATATTGGTCAACAATTCAAAAATTAATAATGATAAAATTATTGCAAAATATTCTATTATATCACATCCCTGCAGTTGAAGTGAGAGGTTCACAAATGTTTAAACTAGTCCACAAATCATCAAAGAGAATGTAAGGAAGCTTTTTGGTGAAGATTTTGACAATCCGATGTTGAGAGGGAACATGAAGAACACGTGGCTGGCCACAAGCTACTTTTACTCGAACTAAATGAATGTCCATATCAATATGCTTGGTACGTTGTTGTTGCACATGATTACTAGAGAGATAAATGACACTAGTATTGTCACAATACACCAAAATAACTTGAGGCATATGAAAATGGAACTCCATGAGAAGATTATGAATCCAACATGACTCAAATACAACATTAGCAACACCTCTATATTTGACTTCAATACTAGAATGAGATAGTGGGCTGCCTTTTAGAAGACCTATATATAAGGTTGTTACCTAGAAAAATACAGTAGCTGTATGGGGAAAGTCTGGTGTCTGGACATCCACCCCAATCAGCGTCAGTGTAGGAGATAAGATATGTGATCAGGGATGGTGATAAATGTAATCCAAACTTTATTGTACCTTGAACATAATGCAAAATACACTTGAGTGCAAGCATGTGTTTCGTGCGAGGTGCATGCATTTGAAGACAAGCTTGGTGAATTGCATATGATATGTTAAGTCGAGTAAAGGTGAGATGTTATAAAACCCCTACAAGACTCCGATATAGAGATGAGTCCTCATAAGGTGGGTCGAAGAAGGTGCTAAGTTTCTGTTGGGTGTCAATGGGAGTGGCATGTGGTTTGCAAGATACTATGTCAACACATTCAATGATCTTTGAAGAATAAGCTCTTTGACTTAGAAAGATGCCACTAGGATGACAAGATATAATAATACCCAAAAAATAACTCAGTGGACCCATCTCCTTCACGCAAACTCATATACTAAGAGTGACATAATTGATCTGTGAAGGACATGGGTGGAGGTGATAAACATGATGACATATACATATTTAAGAATGTAAACCATGTCAAAACTTTGTTAATATATTAAGAAATAGTGGTTTCATGTACTATGGTGGAAACCAATGGCGGTGATACAATCAACAAAGCATTGGTACCTTACTACAGGTGCTTGCTTGAGACCATAAAGAGTTCATACGACATACATAATATGGATGATAAGGGTCGTGGAAACCCAATGGATGATGCATGTAGACTGTCTCATGGAGATCACCATGCGAAAATGAATTATGTAAATCTAGTTGATGAATGGGTCAAAATTTTGACAACGCAATGGTGAACACTGTGTGAATGGTAGCTAGTTTCACCACGAGGTTGAAAGTTTCATTACTATCCACACCTACAACCTATGAAATTCCATCAACTACAAGACGAGCCTTATAATGCTCAAAGGAGCCATTAGAATTTTTCTTATGCCTAAAAATCTACACAGATCGAATAAGATTATCATCTCAAGGGAAAAGAACTAAATCTCATGTCTGATTTCTAATAAGAGCGTCAAATTCATATTGCATTGTGAATTTCTAATTTAGGTCGGATAAGGCTAATTTAAGAATTTTAGGTATGAGAGAGATGGTTTGGTCAGGTTAACAGACTTATATGGTAAATTTCTTGTAGGGTTTAACAATGTATTTCATGCTACAAGTGGTGATGGTTCATATAGGTGGATGTGGATGTGGTTGGATTGATGGTGGTGAGGGAGATGAGGTTTTAATGGGCTAGTTGGTCAGGGGGTTATAAGATAGTGATTATTGGTTTTTTGGTGAGGGTGGTTGGTCAGTTGTGGTTGCTGATGTTGGTTAGGTATATGCAACAAGTGGTGATATTTGATTTTGCCACTGATGTACCAGGTAAGGGTGTATATCATCATTTAGGAAGTTATAATAGTAAGGGAAATGAGAGTGTATCTTGGTGAAGGGAAATTGGGTTTCATCAAAAAATCATGCCTCAAAATTATTAATTTTATATTTGACAAATTATAACACTTGTAGCCTCTATGATTCAACGGATAACCGAAGAAGACACATGGAGTACAACGAGGTTGTAACTTATGAATGTTAGAGGACGAAAAAAAGGATAACAAAGACAACTAAAACCTCCTAAATGTGTGTAGGTGGAATTTTGGTGATATAAGAGTTGTATTGGTGACTGATTTTGAAGTATTTTACAGGGAAGGATGTTTAAAGGATAAGTTTCCATGTGAAGAGCATGATGCCAAAACGATGTAGGAACGAAAGAATGAGCTAACATAATGTGTATCATATTATTAATGATTCTTATTTTGCGTTATGCTTTCCCATTTTGTGATAAATGTGTGGGGACAAGAGAAATGAAAAATAAGGCCATGATTAGTGCAATATTTTCGAAATAGTTCATTATTATATTCACAATCATTGTCTCATTGAAAATATTTTACACTTTGTAAAAAAATATGTCTTGATAAGTTTTATAAGTGGCTTGAATGTTTCAAATACTTGAGATTTTCTACTAATAGGAAATATCCACAAGAAATTTTTAAAATCATCTAAAAATAATACATAATATTTATAACTAGCGGGACTTAAAATTGGAGACTTTCATAAATCAGTATGTTAAATATCAAATGACATCAAAGTTGTAGTTTGAGAACTAGAAAATGGAAATTTAACCCGTCTGCCTAAAACACAAGAGTCACAAATAATAGAAGAATTAAAAGGTTAATAAAATATGAACTTATTTTTACGAAGGGAATTTAAAGCTAACATGCCAAGGTGATCAAAATGATTATGCTAGAAACTGGACGTAAGACTGGTAAAACTGGAAGGATTAGTGACAAGATATAGATCGTCGACTGTCACATCTCATGAGAGGGATCCCCTATTAAAAATTAGATTCAATAAAAGAAAAAGGGTTAGAGGAAACAAAGACATTTTTGTCATTGGTGAGCCATCTCACATAAATTAAACTTTTAATAATTTTTGGGGCATGCATGGCATAGTTTAAGTGAAGGGGTAAGTGACATGTGGCTATTTATATGTGTCTGATGTCGTGAATTGGAATTTTGTGGCCACTGCTAACAAAAACTTTCTGATTTGAATTACTTAAAGGAGAATAAGACGAGAGAGTATCTTGTGATGTTGTTGTGTGAGATGTTGCACCAGTATCCATGTACCACTGATTTTAAGGAGTTTGGAGAGACATGGTGAGCATAATAACCTCAATGTCTCTTGGTGTATGAGATAATGTAGTAGTTGCATATTCCTGAGGACACTTCCCTAGAATGCCTGGTTGCTTCGAAGGATCGGTAGAGCATGTCATTACTACGGAAAACCCATTTAACAACGGTTGAGAAAGATATATAATCACGTGGGCCCAAACATTGTTATGTAGAGTGTGGTTGTATATATGATACTTACAATCACGGCCCAATAACCATTGTAATAAATTGGAAAGCGCGATACCTATATTCATAGTTATTTTAAATACCCGTTGTTATATGTATTTTAATAAAATTTAATAAAAATACAACATTAGAACTACCTATAATAACAGTTATTTTAAATACTCGTTGTTGTGTGTCTTTTTTAAAAATTTTAAAAAATTCAGCATTAGAAAGAATAACAACAACAACAACTAGAACAACAACAAAAACAACAACAAAAACAATAAGAACAACAATATAAAAAACAAAAACAACAACAAGAACAACAACAAAAAAAAACAAAAAAAACAACAACAACAAATACAACAGAAACAACATAAACAACAACAAGAACAATAATAATAACAACAAGAACAACAATAATAAAAAAAGAACACCAGCAACTAACATTGCTAACTCGAATCCATACTTTCCTTGTCTCATTCAAGTTGTCGAAGATATGATGGAGTTCTGAAATTTATTAATGAAATAAGTGATATTTTCGAGTTTTGTTTATGAAAGAAATGATGTTTTCGAGTTTGATTTAGTAGAGAAATAGAGTATCATAAATGAAAGATGATGTTTGGAGGTAGAAACTGTGGTTCGCCTAAGTTGGAAGTTCGTCTAAGTTTTAGGTTTCACGCGGATCACTAATAGTAGTGTCTTGACCGTTGATAATCACTAAATGGATAACCAAGATTTGTTTAAGGACAATGAATAAACTTAATAAGCGCACCACCTGTAATGTTGGTGCTGAGACTTGAAAAAATAAGTAAAAAACCAAAAATGTTGGTGTTGGTACGCGAATCCATGACCAGACACTACCTATAATAACGATTTTTAAATAATCGTGGTGAAAGGTCTGTCAGCATTTTGAAAAATTAGTAAGAAACGCTACTTATAATCATAGTTTTTTAAACACATGTGGTGAAAGGTCTGTCAGCATTTTGAAAAAATAAGTAAAAAACTAAAAATGTTGGTGCTAGGACTTGAACCCATACCATACGCAACCTATAATCATGGTTTTTAAATAACTGTGGCGAAAGGTCCCACTTTTCTTCATAGTTGGAATTTTAATCGTGATTAAATGTATTTTAATAAAAAAAATACATGCGCCTAAATATCACATATTGCTACGATGAATAGGAAATTGTTGTTACTTTGGCATTATTGTTTGCGCGTTTTGTAGTAGTGTGCCCTTTGAAAGGTGGGATACGGGCACAAAGGTATATCCCATGGTGGCAAAGTCCGACCCCATGATGTCCAAGTTGAGTATTATTGTTGTTGTTGCAAAGAAAGAGAAGATCATGGTGGATAGGCGCTGTGAGATCCAAGCTAAAAACCATGACAGTTACCACGTACCTAGCCCCGGCCCTGGTTTCCACGAGAGCGGACATGGTTGCTTGGGCGACAATTTCTACACTGAGAAGTGTCTTTAGAAGGTTACTGCTGAGTGGTGTGCATGGTAGAATGTAAACCAATGCTTATAAGCCATACCAAATTCTTCCATAAGGAGTATGTAGCGAGCTTGATTGAAGGCATGGAGAGGATTACTCTTCCAAATCAAGGTAGCAATGCTATGATAAGATTCTAGAAGACGAGATATCAGTTGAAGAATCAGAAGATGGTTGTTGATATGAGATCTAACATTTATCAACTATTCAGATATCATCTTAAGATGCTGACAGTAAGAAGACACATTGGGAAAATCCTCCATGTGAGTATTAGATAACTCTTGCTCGAGAGTGACAACGCGAGAATTCTACTTGTTTTAAAAAATGTTAGCCAAACGATTTCAGGCTTCCATAGCAGTGTAGTTTGGTTCAATGATGGTGGTTAGCAAGTCAGTGGAGATTGTGGAATATATCCATTGAAGAACGATAGAGTCAAGAGTAGTCCAATGTTCACAATCGACTACTAAGACTTCCCCAACCAATAACCTTTTGGCAAGCCTTTGAGACAATTGTTCTGGATCAGCCAAATGGGAAAAAAATACCAAGGCTCAACTCACTCCAAATGACCTAACATATAAAAGTTTCCATATCATATATTTAATGTACATTTTCTAATCTCCACTTTGTACTATATTCATCCAAAATTCTATACTAATTTAAACATTAAATTATTAATCTTGTAGGTCTACCTCGCAGCAGCATACTGAAGATCAATACAACTGATTTCTCGCTATCAACACACTGGTTCCACTCTGGAACACTAAATATTCTGTCAGCCTGATTGAAAAGAAGTACTAATATATTTTATTATTTGTTAAGCCTAAGATATTTTTTAATCGACGAAAAAGGGGCTAAGCCTCTAACAACCCCATAAACTATTATGCACATATGAAAACCAAGAATACTCTGATGAATTTACACGAAAAGAGAGCCAAAATCAAAATTAAGATAAATATTTTAATTAGAATTGTTCATACCAAGTCCATATTTGGTAAAGGCACACAATATGTTTAGTATACAAGTGTTTGTGCTATGCATCCATAAATCCAATGGAATTGTGTTGCTTTGCACAAGCACGTCACACTTTCATATTTTTTGAGCAATCCTTGAAAACATGAGATGATTTCAATCTTACGAAGCACCAACACCTCTAGAGATAGGCGTGTCGTAGTGTCGACACGTATTAGTGTCGACATTTGTATAACATCCGTATGATACGTGTTGAATTAGTCAAAAAAATGTAGGAAAAGTCAGACAAATGTCCAGTATTTTTGTTCTTCTCTGTTTCAATATTATTTGAATCAATGGTTGATACTTGTATGACACTCATAACACACATGTCAAACAATTCAGACAAGTGTTTTAAATAAATTTTTTTCTTTGTTTCAACACACCTTTATACATATTTTGGATAAATCTCACACAAATTTAAAATTGTTAAACATATATTTAAATAATATTATCAATAAATAATTAAATTAATTAATTTTGATTAGAATATTTTTAATTTTTTAAATCATAAATAAATAAATAAAACTCAAATACTCTCTTATATATAGTGGTGTCGGTATCCTATATTTTAACATTATCGATGTCGAAGTATCTGTGTCGTGTCATGTCCGGTGTTCGTGTAAGAATCCATGCTTCATAGATTCAATCTTCCAAAAGAACAATCATTGCTCTTAGTTTTAAAACATGGTCAAGGTGATGGTTGATCAAAACTGAACGAAGGTTGTTCGAAACCAGCTGAATTTGTATATATCAAGATTCAATCCAAAAAATGCCTATATTTGACAAAGAGGATGAATGAAAAACACCGGAGTAGGTATTAGAAAAGAAATAAAATATTTTAGATGATTGGAAAATTTTCCCACCAGACTCTGGACTTATCTGTTGCAACAACCCTCACCTACGAGTAATCCCATACCGCCGGTTCTTAAGATCGTTACCGATTGAATTCTCACCTCCCAATTCTCAGAATGAACTAATTGCAAGTGATTATACTATAAGAAAAATCACATAATATTATACACACTTTTAGTAATAGTTTATTATTAGTCACTAAATATGATTTTTATCTATGGTTAGTTTGTCACTGTTCATCATTGGATAAATAACACATTTTTTTTAGTGATGGTTTATTATTAATCACTAAATATCCTCTTTACCAACTATTAATTTGTCACTGTTACCAATCATTAGTTGATCCAGTGGTGATTAACGCTGGATTTGGTAAGTCTGCAATCGGGAGAAGACTGAAACCATTTAATGTCAGAACTGATCATGAACCGGACTAAATCGATATTGATAAAAAAAAAATTGTCCCCGTTTGTCATTGAATAAAGGTAAACACAATTAATAGAATTTCTTTTTCCTAATTTTTTTTTATTATTTTCACTAAAACAATAAATGTAAGTATTATTTTTAACAAATCACTTCAGATTTTTTTTAATATGTACGCGTGAAATGTCACGTGACACTGGAGATTGGTCCTCGTAGCATATAGAAAGTAGGGGTGTTCGCGGTTCGGTTTGGATCAGTTTTGAAGTAAAATATCATCTGATCTAAAAGTAAATTTATTTGCAGTTTGATTCGGTTTTGGATGATTAGTTTAAAAAATCCGATCCGATCCAATTCAATTTTATACGGTTTAATTTGGATCGGATTTTTGGATATCCAAATTATAAATTATAGCTTTTATTAATATTCTAAAAGTACTAATAAATAGTAAGTTTTACATAATATATAATATACTATGTTTAAAGTTAATGTTACAAAATGAAAAAAAATAAAATAATAAATAGATCAAATCAAACTAATAATTAGTATTTAAAAAAATAAGTAACATCTAATATTAAATTGACACAACATAATAAAAAATAAATAAGTAATATATATATATATATATGGTTTGGTTTGGTTTGGTTTGGATCAGTTTTGAAAAATTAATCCGAAATCCGATCCGAATTAATCGATTTTATAAAATGAGATCCAAATACATCCAAAAATATTCGGTTTTTTGCGGTTTTTGGTTTTATTGGATTGGTTTTCAGTTTTTATTTGAATTGGTTTGAATTTAAACACCTCTAATAGAAAGATTTTCCTTATCCTGAGTGAGTGAATAGAAAGAGAAAATAATTTAAATAATTTAAATTAATTAATTAATAATTAATAAATAAAAGTAAAAAAAGATAAAGGTTATCTTTCCTACAAACTAAAAGTTAATTTCATCTAAAAGTAAGTTGATCCCGATTTTCCATCTAAAAATAAGGTTCATTGAAAATCACTTCCTATGGGATCAGCTTTTTTGTGTTTCGGTAACACATTACGATATCGTAATTGTTGTACTGCAAGTTATTGCTCATGTTATGTTCTCACCCTTGCACTCATAATTGAACGCATCAAATTGTCGCATAGAAAATAATTGTACAAGCTGCATAATAAATAAACGTATGTAGCTTTTCTGATATTGTTATTAACTATTTCTTGTAGGTGTTAACTTTTCTGGTGTCAGAACTTAGTCTCACTTGTTAAAAGAGTAAATGTTCTCATCTCTTATTGGTAAAAAAGGTTTGTAATCTATGCAACTTCTCCTTTTGGATGACTTTGTTTTTTGTTGTGATTCTCATCATCAACTACATACCTTGATTGCTTAATTTCTAGCTTTTTAAAGCTTCATTATGGATAATGTATCAACTTTAATTTGCTTGTGTAAACGTAGTTTCAACTTTATTCAGAAATCATTTGTGCTGTGTTTTTACTTCTTCTATTGAGTGACCTTAGTAACAACAAGAACCACCCAATCATCCTTAGGGTGTAGTTTGAATTAAATATTTTCTGTTTATTTAATTCATGTCTATGGTCACAGGTACCTGTTGCAGCCGCTGTTTACTATGAAGACATGTATCTGAATTTTAACCTTTCAAGCAGAATCCTCTCAATGTTTAGCAACAAATGAAAATATGCCAGATCATGTTGCTACTGTGCTTGAAATGCTCAGAATTAAATTGTATAATGTGTAATTGATCCTCCTTATAGAGCTTGCCATTTGGCCAAATAAGTTTTTGATAGTTGTAGAGTTGTATAATATGAAATGAAATATAATATTTGGAATTGATAAAAATTTGTAAAAATATTTAATTTTAGTTATTTAGTTTTCTCATTGTTGAAAATATATTTAAAATATTTTTAATCAATTATTTTATTTTAATATTAATAATATTCAAAAATAAAATTTCAAATTTATTGTTGTGAAATAATAATTATATTTATAAAATAAGAAAAAGAAATTATATAAGTTTTAGTGACACCTACAAAATTGTAGGTAGAATGTACTTATAAAAGTAGGATAATATATAATGACATGCATTGTAACAACCATTGTAACTATAGGTAAAATTTTATCTGTAGTTATAAGTTATGATGACATTTAACTTAGTGTCACACCACACCCCCTTATAGTTGACGCCAACGGGGGTGTCATTAAATTTTTTACAGACTTTTATCTACGAATATTTGATTTTTAGTGACAAACTATGAATGTCACAAAAAGTCAATAGAGATTGATTTCTTAAACATTGACACATGACCACATTTCTTAAACATTGACACAGGGCCACATAGTCATTTTATGTTTCCCAATTTAAACTTTTGATATGCAATATGTATGCTGTTATTAAAATAATCTAATTTGAGGTTACATCAACTTAGAAAACTTCCAATTTTCTCCTATTTAAAGAAGAGTTTTCAACTTAAGGGAGATTTTTCCTCCTACACCAGGCATGAAGGGCCACTTAGTCATTTTACACTTTTCTATTTAAACTTTTGATATTCATACAATTATGCAAACAACCTAATTTCAGGTAACAATAGCTTAGAACATACTACAATTATATAAACAACTCATTTTACATTTCCCTTAAGTCATTAGTCATTTTACACTTTTCCATTTAAACTTTTGATATTCATACAATTATGCAAACAACCTAATTTCAGGTAACAATAGCTTAGAACATACTACAATTATACAAACAACTCACAAACAACTCATTTTACATTTCCCTTAAGTCATTAGTCATTTTACACTTTTCCATTTAAACTTTTGATATTCATACAATTATGCAAACAACCTAATTTCAGGTAACAATAGCTTAGAACATACTACAATTATAAAAACAATTCACAAACAACTCATTTTACATTTCCCTTAAGTCATTAGTCATTTTACACTTTTCCATTTAAACTTTTGATATTCATACAATTATGCAAACAACCTAATTTCAGGTAACAATAGCTTAGAACATACTACAATTATACAAACAACTCACAAACAACTCAGGGTTTAAATGAGTGTTGTTGGATGAGAATATAAATACAAAGAGGTCTAAAAGGGGAAGTTGAATAGACTCTTTTTCCTTGAGACAATTTAAAAACATTTTAGGTCCCATAAACGAAATCAAAAAGTTTAAGAAGTACAAAAGGAAAAACACAAAATCAAGAGAGCTTGGAAGCATGTCAATGAATTAAACCAAGAGTGAGATAAAGCAAGTCATAATTTTGACATCTTTGTAATTTTGAGTAAAGCAATTTAAAAACTTCATATAGATGTTCGATCAAGACATAATTGAATTAATGATGATTCTATAAGATTGATACACCATAGACCTAAACTTATACATTAAATTACTATAAGAAAAGTTTATCTTATGTGACATACAATCAATGCAATTATGTAATATATACAATAGCAATATTAATGGATGCTAAGAAAATAAAGGAATTGAGGGAAGGAGAAAAGATACACAAAGATATATAATGGTTCGATGTTCGTCATCGCTTTGCTTACTTCACTCTTCAATGGTGTTAATTAACCACTGGAAAATAATCATGATCTCCCTCCGGTGTTTTAAAAACCGGACCGACCATCAAACCGGTGAGGGTACTGATTCACTAGTTTATTGGTTGAACCGCTGGGTCACTGGTCGAACCGCATGACCAAACCATATTAAATTAGATAACTCGGTTGAATAGATCGGTCTTTATAACAAAACTATATAGTTATAAAACTGGTTGAACTAGATGATTCAGTCTCTACAAAATATAATTAACACTTAAATTTTTTTAAATATCATATCATAAATTTACAAATTCATAATCTAAATTCAAATTTTAAACAAAGGTATCACACATAATAAAATAATATAAAATTATAAAGTCTAATTGCAAACAAAGTCTTATTGCAACATAATTTAATTAAATAGTTTATAACAAAATAACTCCAATGTGTATCAAATTTAGTTCAAAGGAGGAAAAATTGTTTTAATGTTGGGATCTCCTTCTTTAATATTAAAATAATCTGTAGTGAAATCAACTGCATTCGCAGCAGTTTCCTCGTCAATGATATCATTACTTTATTTTATTTTTTATTTTTTATTTTATTTCTTATTTCTTATTTCATTTATTTCATTTTATATTTTAATTTAATTTTTATTTTTATTTCATTATTTATTTTATTTTTTAATTTAAAATAATTAAAATAATTAATTTTAAAAAAAATGCAATTGAACCGCCGGTTTATGAAAACCACTGGTTTTTTCGATTTCCCTGGTTTATACCGGTTTTTACTAGTTCACACCGGTTCATTGACATAAACGATCCAACATTTGAACTAGACCGGTTACCTGTCCGGTTTTCGGTTCGACCGGTCCGACCGGTTTTAAAACATTATCTCCCACTATTTTGATAAGTTTGATACAAGCGTTTTGGTTACAATAAATTGTCACACAATAATTCCTTTCGTTGATGCAGACACTCAAACTACTAACAAAAATAAGGTCCCTTAATGAAATCAAAGAATGACAACTTCCAACTTTGCCTTACGAACCATTGATACTTGATCTCGCCAAAGTCTTCCTTAGAGTATATCGAGAAACTCCCTGCTTGATCAATAACAATGAAAACAAAATTGCATTTAAGGAATGATACATGCACCTATTGTAAATAACAAACTTTACACATAATTAGATACCCTAATGTACCATTAGTCTCCTTCAACCACTTAATCTTTAGAGATGAAGGTCATCAACAATAAAATAAACTAAGGATAAAGAGCATGAAAAGTGTTAGAATATCTCACAAATCCATCTAAAAGCACAAGGTGTTAGTTAAATGATTAGATGAATGTGGAAAAAGTACACAAACACCCACAAGGTTCTCTCAAATTTCTGGGTAAATGGTTATTGGTTTTCAATTATTATCATGAGATTGATCAATCATGATGAACATACAAGATTAATCAATTCACTCACTCTAATTCATAAGTAATAATAACAATATGCACAAGAACACGATGCAACAAAAAGAAAGTAAATTTGACATTGATTACACTCAAGAAATTGTTCTAGAGAGAAGAGAAATATGTGTGGTTATGGATATAAACACACTAGGGAACACAAAATTAAATCTGTCTCTATGGGTTTCACCTATATGTTTCACTTACATTTTACTTTCATCAAAGAAACAACTATTTAAATCAAGGACGGAAAATGGGTCTTGTGAAGTTTTGATTCGAATGAAGAAGAAATTGTGATTTAAATCAATTTGAGTAAGGCCCTAATATGGCCTCAAAAGAACAGTTGATTCGAATCAATTCTTACACTAGATTCGAATCACCTGAGGTTGTGATTTGAATCATATTTATTTTGTGACACAAATCAAATGGTCCAGAGTCAATCCCCAAATTTATTACAACTTATGATTTGAATCATGTTTTACAATTGAGTCGAATAAAGTAATTAAAAATCTAAATTTAATAGTTCTAATTTGTGATTCAAACAGTACCTGTTGAAATGACAAAGTAACAACTTGCTAGGATAAAAAAAAGGGAATATCATGGATCAAAATTAACTCTTATTCAATTGAGCAAATATGGTTCTCAGTGGTACAAACCACAATATCCAAAGTGATTACAATACAAATGAAATATTAATATCGTACAAACACATGAATAATAAACGAGTGACAAATTATAAATATGCAAACAAAATAAAACAAATATTCTCAAATTGATAAAAAAATAAAAACACAAAAGTGATATCAATCGATATCGTGACTGCACTTTTAGTATCCCCCTTTTTGATGTTTGGCAAATTTGAGATATTATTTTTGATCATTTATTTGAAGTGTTATTTGAAATTTGATGGCTTGCAATGAATCGGGTAATCTAATGTACAATACTTCGCTTGAGTTATAATATATGTAAAGCCCCCTATATAAAAAAAATATTGCGCATGAATATTAATAATATCTTGATGCCTTTTTCCCCTTTTGACAAATATAAAAAAGAGAGAAAACATAGAGAGGGCACACACAAAGAGCTGAATCCAAGATAAAGTAAAAACCTAAAAATACAATGTCATACTTAGTGAACTAAACAAACACCATATATATCGCACACAAAATTAATTATAAAAGAATACGCAATTTAGAAAAAATATCAAAAATAAGATATAATATAATGAATAACATAAATATCCAACAAACGTGACTAAAAATGTCACAAGATGCATATCCCAAAATAGTAGTCAAAAGTCACACAAATAACAGACAATCAAAATATCATAAATATCCATATATGACATGTTATGCATGAAAGACAAAAGAGAGTGAAATCATGGAAAGGGAGCAACATCATTAGATGATGGCGCAGTAGTAGTGAAATATGAATCTACATTAAGATTAGGAGAACCAATATTAATAATAACATGAGATCTAATCAGAGGGTCAACAACATGTTTCACAGACTCTACTAGAGCCTAAAAGTTTTGGATCACAACCTTCAAATCACCTTTCATATTTTTTTTGACTTTCTTCACTTTCAATAGCCACACTATTAATTTGTTCCATAATCATTTCTTCCCTTATCTGATTGTCAACAAAAATCCTTCCAACCATTTCACCTAGGTAGGATCTTAAATAAAATAAAATACACTAGAAGATCAGGAAGAACCAGGAGCCTCAACAAATGGATACTTATAAGGTTCCACAACTTTCTCATCATAAATCTTTCGGCCAGATTTTTCAAGGTAGTAGTAGTCGCCATTTGAGTCCCTCTAATATCTCATTTTAGAAATAACAAATTCATATAGAATTTTAGGAACCTCAATCGTGTTATATTCTTTTTAGATCATCCCATTGATCTACATGATCATATGCACAAAGAAAGAGAAAAACAAAGGTCTATTTAGATTGTCTCTGTGTCATACCCTAAATTTTGATCTTTCTGATTGTTCATATTTTGTTTATTTGATTGATTTTTTTATTTGCTTCATTTGCACGTCATTATCCTATATTGATTCAATTTTTAGTTTTCAGTCATTTTATTCGATTTCACATTTTTATGTTTTATTTTGCATAAGTAAGATAAAAATCCAAATATATGTGGGAAACTTCCAATTTTCTTTTGGCTTTTAATGAACTGTCTCCAATTTTATATGGGAAAATATATATTTGGAGAACATGATAATGAGTTTGAAATTATTGTACTTGAAATATATATGCTCCTAAGTATATGATGTATGGTTAATCTTACTTTCTTTTGCAAATCATCAAAATTTAATTATGATTTAGTTATCAATGTCGTAACTTGTGTGTATGCATTCATGTTGTTTGCAGGAGATTAACACAGTTGTAGAATTGGTTTCTTAATTCTATCAAAGAAAGTTTGAGACATGTTTAGGAATGACTAAGTATATGATGTATTTTTTTTATTCCTGTATGATGCCCCATGCTCAATTTTGTCCCCTGGATCCTGGAAACCTCTTCAATGTATGAGTCTCGTGTTTAAGGTGTGTTCCTGCTCGCTCTTTGCCTATGACATGTTGGCTTGTTGTTTTTTCAGTTTATCTGAATCCAACCTGTATGCTGATTACTATTTTTATTATTCAAAAGAATCATGGTGTTAAGATCATATGAAGAAAGAGTCTTATATTGTTTGTGTTTTAAGGAACACTGACTATTACCACATAAAAATTGAATGGTAAGAAGAACTATTTAAACCATAATCTTTTATTGAGTTAAGGTTTTAGAGTCAACGTCTGTCCGACTGTCTTATCAAGAAGATTAGGAATTAGTTTATTATCAACTTGTATCGTTGCCTTAAAATTATATTGAATTTAAGCTGATGTCACATATTCGTCCGTTTAAGACATTATGAAGTTGGAGGAAGGAAAAATACCTCTCTATGCAAACGATATTCAAAGTCTGTGTGAGTGTGTCTGCAGCTTGAGTACTTCTGAGATGAAGAGGAAAGTTGAAAAACTAAAGGAGATCAATGGGTAGTGGACCATAGAGTGTCTAGACATCAGGAAATTTACCATTTGCATACCATCTCCGGTTGTTATATATAAAGAATCCATAATTAATTTTTTTATACATTCATGTGTTTGATTCTTGTGTTTTCATTGTTGTTTTGCGTTTGATTCTTGTGTTTACATTGCTGTTTTGCTCAGTTATTGCAAATGTGTTTGATTCTTGGGTTTACATTGTTGTTTTGCTCAGTTATTGCAAATATGAATAAGATGTATAATTGTAATCTTTATTTGGTTGAACCGCTAAACATGATTAACATTATACTTGTCAAATATAATTTCTAAAACTTTTTTAGGGTTGAATTAATTTCTTATGAAACTTTTACCAAATGATATCCTTAAATGGATTTTTTTTCATGATAATATATCACTTTTTCATCTCATAAATCATATCCATGTCATAGAAGCACATACAAAGAACATTCACTTCATCTTGGATTTTACAGACATTACTAACTCCCATTATTAGAAATACTGTTTTCCTACGGATTTATCTACGAATTTTGACAAAGTTTCCGCAGGAAACGTATTACCTTCTATTTTTTGTTCGCAATTAAAACCTTCGTGGATAATTATTTTAGCAGGTAAAGTCGCAGAAAATAATCGCAGGAAAACCAGGTAAATCCACAAATAGTACAACAGGTAAATGATACTTTCATAGGAAAAATCGCAGCAAATTTAAAAACCGCAGGTAAATACGCATACAATTTCTTTCTATTTTTTATTATTTTATTTATATTGTTTAATTCATTTTTAAAACATTATAATTAATTTTAAATATCAAAGTAACAATAGTATAAAAATAAAATCTAATTTGAATAAGACAATTCAAAACTAATCATATTCAAATTTTTAATGCAACCAAATTGTTAAATATTACTAAAGTCAATAAACAAGTACTTCTAAAGTTACATTACAAAAAATCTCTTTTATGATGATAACTCAAACATTACTAAAAATCTCTAACTCAATTCAAATAATACTTGCTCTTTCCGTCAATCGTCTTCATTTTCATCCTTATCTCCATTTTCATCTTCATTTTCATCCTTATCTCCATTTTCATCTTCATTTATGATCATTGATTGTTTATGTGATTCATTCATCTTCATCTTTATTCGTCATCATGGATTGTTAATGTGATTCTTGTTTTTGTGCTTGAGCTTTACACATTTTAGAAAGCTGAGAACAAGAGTGAAACATGATCAAATAATTCTCAATCTCCTATCATATCATTAGTCAGATGATAAAGATAGTGTTTTATCTGCTTGACGACGGAACTTGATCGGGAGCTTTATTAGCAGTACGAACTATAACTATACTTGAAAATCAGAGATGTTTCCTTTATATAAAATGTAAAAGCACCACCAATAAAGATAAAAGCTATAATTGTTAATTAAAAAAATGTTAAGAATTCCAAAGAAAATAGAGAAGGGGTTTTCTGTTGGACTGTCCTTTGGGGGATTTGGAAGCAAAGAAATGAAATTCTTTTTTAAGGCACTCTATGTAATGTGAACAACTTGGTTTTTCTATTAAACATATTAATTGGAGGTGATCTTTAATAGGTGATATGTCTAATTTCAATTTTAATTTTCATGACTTCTGTGTAACTCCTTTATGTTGTTTGTCCTAGTTTTCGTTGGTAATCTCTTGCTTATCGAAAAAATATAATCATATATCTATATGAGAGAGGGAGTAGTTTGAAAGGTGGGAGTAGTATTTTGTTTTATCTTATTTTAATTTTAATCATTGTTTAAAAAAATAGTAAAACCTAATAATCACTTTTTAATGTTTACAGGGAAACCACAACGTGTATAGTAATAACTAATACTCACTTTCCAATGTTTATACTCACTCTCCATACACATGTTCAAGGTCCGTTTTTCCGGTTACAACTATGGTGATAGTTTGTTGGGCCATATCCAAGTTCTGTTGTCTGCTATCTACTGAGAACCTTCTGCTTTCAATAGAAGCAGAAGCCCCCGCATCTACATTTACACAGTAGTACACACTTTTTCAAAATACTGTTTTTTTTGTTGTAATTCAACTAACATGCAAGGGCATTTGATGTTTGAAATTTAACTGTATAAATTTCCACAAATATTGATTATTCTATTGAAATGAAAACCATCTTTACTAACCGAAAATTCCAGAAATCACATCATGCAGCACAATATCAAAACCACTCGGCACCAACATCGCTGACGGTTTTCCGAACAGGTTCGGAAACAGCTTTGCAATCTCATCTGCAGAATTGATGCGATCAAAAAATGAGACATAGCAATTACCTCATAGCAGCAACCAGCTTCTTCAACCATGGATAGTTCAAGTTTCGAATCAATTCCTAGACATAACAAACCTTGAGAATGCTATAATGGACCATAGTGTCAAAATACACAAATTTTAGAAACTAAGAATCAATTCTTGTGTGAGTGTTTAGTCACTTGCCATCTCAGTCCATCACTCTACAATGTAAGCATAATTTAATTACGTATACAGATATTTTATCAAACTTTTAGAGTGCGATAAAGGAATTCCAGAAAATATATTAAAAACACAATGAGATATTTCATCAAACATTTAGAATGAATCAAAATAAAAGACTTCAATTCAATTAATAAGACTTCGAAAATGGTAATTGTGAAAACATATTTGTGAGAAAATTTTGGCCCAATTCAAATATAAGCTTGTTTATGATATTTTTCTTGTTTCAGAATACTAGGGGTGTTCGCGGTGCGGTTTGGACGGTTTTTACGCAAATCATCCGAACCGCAAGAGAAAAAAGCATGCGGTTCGATTTGGTTCAGTTGACTTTAAGAAATAAAACCAAATCAAACCAATGCGGTTTGGATTGGTTCGATTGGTTCAGTTTTTTATAATATTTTTATTGAGTCATACATACACCTATAGAGAACAACATAATTTTGTATTTAGTCATTCATACATAATCAAATAGTAACAAAACTCATCATATTTAGACAATAAATTATCATTCAATATACAAAAATAAGATTAGATCAAAGTGGAATAATAAACATATATAGTAGTATAAAATAATATCAAAAATATTACAATAAAAAGAAAAAATGGAGGATAAGAAAGATTAGAGAAGATGAAAAAGAAAGATCATAAAATATGCGATATTATAGAAGAAAGGTGCGATAAAACGTAATTGGATGAGAAAACAACAATATAAAAAAGGAGAAGATGCATATGAAAAAGAAAGAACATAAGATAAGAGAGATTAGAGTAGAAGAGATGAGATGTACATAGCAAATATGATGAGAAGAATGTGCGATACTACTCGAAAAGATTTGAGAATGTTGAAACTAAAACCCTAAGTGTAACTAAGAGAATATTTGTATGGTTAAGGCATAATAGATTTAAGTTTTGGGTTGGATGTGGGATAAACGAAGTTTGGATTGTAACATAATGCGGTTTGATTTGGTTTAGTTCGGTTTGCAAAATACAAACCGCAAATCGAACCGAACCGCGCGGTTTTGTTAAATAATGGCCCAAATACATCCGAACCAAGTCCGGTTTTTTAACGGTTTTGGTTTGGTTTGGTTTGATTTGCGATTTTTTATTGAGTTGGTTTGGTTTTGAACACCCCTACAAAATACAAAGAATATCGAATAGTTACGATTACAAAAACAAAAATTAATTTTTTAAATATAAGCTTGAGACATTTCTTAGTGGGTTTTATGAAACATGGATCAATTTTTTAACACCTAGAATTAAATGTTAATTTTTTTAATGATTCATAATAATTAATCTCATACAAAAATACAATAAGAATATAATTAAATTTTTATAAAAATAATTGTTTTATATAAAATATAATATTTTACAAAAAGAAAATTGTTTTTATTTATTGTAAAATTATTATTGAAATATTATCATCCAAAATAAAATTATTTGTATTAAAAGTATGTGTCTTAAGGGTAGAAATTTGATTGTGATAATAATTTTATTAAGTGGATGTAAAACCATGGAATATTAATTGATTGGAGTATTAATAACTTTTTTTATTATTGACAACCGCCAAAGAATAAAAGTTTATGGTACTGCCTTCACGATTTTTTTATTATTACCACTTGTGGGATATCCATACTATTGCACGAGTCCTGTTTATATTTATATGTTACGTTGTGAAACATCACAAATCAATCCTATCATTTTTTAAGACTCTAATTTTTTTTACAGGGTAACAAATTTAATAGGTTAATAAATCCAATAACAATAATATGTATAAATTATATAATACAAAATTAAGACTTTCTATGTATATTAATATAATTTTTCATTCCTACAATAGTATGAGTAAATATATCAAATTTAATTCAATGTATTAACCTATTAAGGATCCCTTTGTTTTGTTTTTTTTTTTATAAAAATGATTTTATAGTGTAACAAAATTTTGTGAAAAAGAAATTTGTAAAGAAATTTTTCATAAAAGCTTCAAATGAAAATTTACTTTTAATATTTATTCTTAAAATGTTATTTTAGATATTTCATCATTATATGAAAAAAAAACTTTGGATATCAAAATTTCAAAAAATCACTTAATTTCGAAACTATTTCAAATAGATATTAATAAAAATCAATGTTGAGATACAACTTTTTACAAAAATTGCGATTTCGACTATATTTTTATCTTCAATAATGTATGTTTATGTTGTACGATGTCAAAATTAGTCTTACAATTCATAAAAAATGAATATTAAATACTTGTAATATTTTGAAAAACGATTTTACAAAATCCATTTTTAAAAATACAAAAGAAAAATCTATTTTTTTAAAGTTAAAACAAACCGGTCCTAAATTGATTACCATGTAAAAAAAATTAGAGTCTGAAAAAGTGGCAGATTGACTAGTGATGTTTCGAAACGTGGCGTGTGAATACAGACAGTACCCGTGCGATAACACATGTATCCCGCTAGTGAACATTAAAATGACTAGTCTTAAGTTGTATGTCACAGATACATTCACGTGTACTCCTGGATTAACCCGTGTGTCCATTTATAAAAATATTTGTAACTTATTCTCATTGATACAATAAATTGTATAAATAGTTGAATTTATTATGATTATAAAATTATTAATAGCTTATTTCAATTTATAAAAACAATTGTAATTTATTCAGTTTATAAAAATAATTGTATCAATAGATTTTTTTATCTTTTTCATTAATTTTTTATGATTATTATTTATCATAAAATTTTCATGACTACCCTTTAACATTTTTTTTACCATGATTACAATTATAAAATTAATTTGAAAATATTCCGATAAGTTTTAGTTATTTTTTAAGTTTAAAAATACTAAAAAATCTCAATTGATTTTGTTTTATTTTATTAACCTCTTTATAAAAATCTAAATAATTTCAAAATATATTTTATTTCAAATAACGATCTAAATAATAACAAAATAAATTTTATTCTTATGTTTTTAGAATGATAAACTAATATGTTTATTAATAATTAATATTGAATTTACTATTTGAATGTCTAATTAATTTGATTAAAGTAAAATAAATATTCTATAAAAAAAAATTTAAAACACAATTTTTAGAAGTTTTTTTTAATATACATATTCTTCTTCTTTTGAGTCGAAAAATAATTGTAATTTATTCCCGTTTATAAAATATAATTGTAACTTATCCAATTTATAAATAATAATTGTATTGACGTGTAAACTTTTTTTCATTTATAATTTTCTTGTACCCATATGTCTATTTTTAAAAATATTTGTAAGAATAATTGTATCAACCTATAGAGTTTTCTCGTTTATAAATACTTGAATATTTCATATACATTGTTTAAAATTCAATAGAACATGATAAAAAATTCTACATCAACACAAAACATGATAGAAATAAAATTTATTTTAATATTAACTATCCATGGGAAAGGACACAGTTTTATAAAAAATAATTTTAATATAATATTATTTCAAAATAACACATTTTTATTATAATATTAACTATCCGTTTTCCATTTTATTATAATATTAACCATCCATTGGAAAGGACCGGCCCAGCTCTCTCGACTCTCCAATAGTGCAAAACTCATCTTACATATAATATTGGGATGAACTTTCCTTATCTTTCCCTTCTTCAGTCTTTCTTCCTATCATCGAGCATATTTACAGTTTCTATGTTCCTGGGCTTGAAACGCGCACCATTCACATGGCAAGACCGTTTGAAAAATTGTCTGATGTCAACGACGGGAAGGAGTTGTAGAAGGTCCAAGTTCGACTGGAGCATATGTGGGATGTTGTTTCGAGCAAAAAAAAACATTTCAAAATGATCTTCGTTGAATGTGAGGTGAGTTCATGATATGTGTTTTTATGAGTATGTATAACATGTGTTTTTGTGACTCTGTAGATTTGTTTTGATTGGTGTGTTATTTCTGGATTTTGCTGGATTTTGGTTGTTACGTTTGTTTAAACCATAAGATGTTGTTAGGGTTTCATGTATTGGTTTGTAGTACGCGTCACACTACTTGATGTTTGTATGTTTTTGTCCTATTATTTCTTTGTCTGACTTGGTTACGAGGAATCATCGTATTATTTCTTTAGTCTTGACATTATGCTTTGCTTTGTTTGGCAGGGATGTGAAATCCATGTTGTTGTTCCAACACAACATATGGATTCATACAAGGATAAGTTTGCCTTGAACCATACCTACACCATATCAAACTTTAAAGTTCATCCCAATAACTTGGTCTTTAAACCAACTAATCATAAGTGGATGGTGCGGTTTACCGGAGGCACATCTGTTTCTGATGTTAACAAACACCAGATACCTTCCAAGGAACGGATCTTCACTGGTTTCTCTGATATTATCACCGACAGGTTTCAGAAGGATGTTTTGATCGGTAATACTTTTGTGAATCTATATTACTTAGATTTAATTATTCATGTAGTCATGTAATCTTACATCACGATGTTTGTTACTTTTTCGCAGATATTATAGGTATGGTGGAGAACATTGGTTATACGCAGACACAGAGTAGCGAGAGAAAACTCCAGCTTAATTTGGTCCTCAGAGATGCTACGTAAGTCTAATCCTTTTTATCTTACTCCATTGTCTGATAACTCATCGTTGACCACATTCTTGCACTAACTTCAACAATAACACTATGAATTGTACCCTTTGGGATGGTTATACTACACATATTTTTAGTTTCAACCAGCAGAGGGATAATACTTCTGAGCCAATCGTCATTGTCCTTCAATACGCGAAAGTGAAAGAAGAGGGTGATTGCATAACCTCCTGTTTTGTTTGAGATACGTATGTTTCGTACCTCGAAAAATATGATCCTTGCGATGGACGCGGAAAAAGTAAACAGAGTCGCCGTCTAATTCTATTTATTCTAACTAAAGAAAAGGGAGATATAAACACAACCTAAATAGGATAAGAAATGGTCAACGAAACCACTAATCTAAGTTCGGGAGTCAGTTACGCAAGAGGAAGGTATTAAGCACCTCTCACGTCCGTTGTACTCAACGGGAACCTCTTAGTCTAATTTGTGCTTAAATGTTGATTTATATTATTGTCTTCTTTTAATGATTAAGGTTTGTTAAGATCGCTTATTAAAGGGATATTTTAATTATCATTTGTTATGGGGAAAGGTTAAATTTTTTATTATTGTACTCGTGAAGGATTAAAATCCTCGTTCCTACGTATTCCCTTGTGCAATGGGAAAGTCAGAGCTTCGTAGTTCGTGCAACTACGGTTTGTGGTTTTTATTGAACAATTGTTTGAAATGCTTTCTAGCTGCTAAGCGTTGGCTTATACTCGCAGTGGAGGTTGAAGCGCCAGCTTGTTTGCGAGATAGAAAGATTTAAACAATGTTCGTTTAGAGAAAATGTTTGACCTTTGTTAATGTGTTTTAAACGAGAAGGCGAATGAACCACAACGCGTGGGGCTAGCCTAGGAGTGATTGCATTCAAGAGCCCGTGGAGTGCTGGAATCTTGAGCTCAGTTACTCGTTGATTAATTATGAAATGATTTGCATTGGTTGGTAAGTTTTAAATTGTATTTGATAAGAAAGAGACAAGTCGTCATCTTAAAGGGAGATATCTCGCCTAATCCACCACAAACGTTTGAGGAAGAAAAATCAAAAGAAGCTTTAAACTTGGATACGAGGATCGACAAGCAATACCACATTCTTTCTTTGAGAAATAAAATCAGAAGAAGCTTTAAACTTGGATATGAGTATCGACAAGCAATGCCACATTCTTCCTTTGAGAATAATTGTTTGTAAGATTTGATTTGTGTTTGTGGGGATATAAGAGAATGTCTTTCCTATGGAGATGAATCATGTCTAATCCTTTAAAGTTGTTGAATTGTTTTGAATATGAAAGAGTGAATGAATTACAACCCGAAGACTAGCCTCAGGAGTAATTCTGTTCAAGAACCCGAGGAATGCTAGATTCCTGAGTTCAGTTCTCCGTATAATTAAATTAGAAGTTTCCGTGTTTTAGGAACGAGATGGCGAATAAACCACGTCGCGTGGGGCTAGCCCAGGAGTGATTTAATTCAAGGATTATGTGGAGTGCTAGACTCTAGAATCCAGTTCCTCCGTTATTTGATTTGTGAATTAAGACGCGATTGTTTTGGAGATGAAAGTGCGAATGAATTACAGCTCGAAGGCTAGCCTCAAGAGTAATTCAATTCAAAAACCCGAGGAATGCTAGATTTATGAGTTTAGTTCTTTCACAAATTTAATTTGAGATTTAAAAGTTTTGCGGTTATTTTTGGATGAATTAGGGTTTAGTGTTTTTAGAAACGAAGGAGTAAATGAAACACTACGCGTGGGGCTAGCTCAGGTGTGGTTCATTAAAGACCCGCAAAATGCTAGATTCCGAAGCTCAGTTCCTTGTTAATTAATAAGACGCGTAAAGTCGTGCAGACAGCGATCACATAGGTGACCGACTTACGTGTGTGCAAAAGGTAGACATGCGAGTTGTTTATTTGATTATGTGAATCGAGTGTTAAATACGAAAGGGCCAATGAATCCACAACGCGTGGGGCTAGCCAGGAGTGATTCACTCAAGAAATCGTGGAGTGCTAGACTCCAGGGTTCGGTTCTTTCGCAAATTAATTAGTTTGAAAGTTTGATGAAAATCACATTTTTTTCTAAGATATTTAGGATTTAGAATCGGTGGTGAGGTACGAGTAATCAGACAAAAGCAAACGTGGCATCAAGACTATGATAAAGCGCACAAGCGATAAAAATTAAGATTTAATAATACCTAACGGAGAAGGTCCGTTGCCTCTTTAACGCGAAAGAAATAAATCAAGAACAATACGTCAGAAGCTCAAAGCAAGTTGCGGTATCAAATTTAAAGGCGTGAATCAAGATTACCGATCAATCAGAACATCCCTCAAGACGAGTCTTCAAGCCTAAGAAATAATCCATCACGAGGTTATCACCGCACTCAAACAAGAAGCCTACAAAATATTGAGCACGAAACTAAAACCAAAATCAAACATAATCCTATCGAATTAAACCAAAAACCGAAGCTAAAATCAAAGTTATATAAACTATATTAAAAAATATTACATCCAAATTCTAATAAACTCTAAACTCCTAACAAGTATTAATAATTTATTAACAATTAACTAAACAAATACAAAATGAGAGAATTAACATCCAAACTAATACATAAAAATAAAATAATGGAGGGTAAGTTGCATGAATAGGAGCTGATAATCAGTAAAATGAAATGGGCTAAGCCCAGTTGCAAAAATATTTAATAAATAAATAAAAAAACAAAATAAACAAAATGAACAATAGTTACAGCAAAATACAATAAATAAATAAAAACGTGAAACAAAAGGGTAAAGGGTTTGCGGTTAAAAGGAAAAAGAGGAAGAACGAAGGCTAATGGCAGAAAGCCAACATCCGCGAACAAAATCCCGACTTTCATCAACCCTCCATGGCGATGCTTCTCCCTCTTTCTCTCAGCGTTCGCAGATTTCTCAATCACCTCTTCCGGTTCGTGTCTTCATGGATTCACGTTTTCTGGTTCGAGTTACAAGGTTTGTGCGGGTTTCAGAAATCATGGCCTCTCTCGCGCAGTTCTCACACGGTCGTTCAGCGGGAGGTCGTTCGCCGAGGGCGTTGCAGGTAGCGGTGCCGTGGGTTCACGACCGGTTTCGGTTTTCAGAGTTATAGTTTTTTTTGAATGAATTTTTCTGTGTTGATGAGGGTTCTGCGTCGGATTTGGGGTAGAAATGGGGGAGAGGTTCGATGGGGCTGTGAGCAGTGAGGATTTTCGATGAGGTTTGGGTTGTGTTTATGTTGCACATGCGATTCTGAGATGGTGGGGGTAGCAGCGTGTTGTTGTTGGAGGAGGGTCATGAATTTGTTGTGGAAAGAATTTTTTGAGGACCTCTCAAGAGTATGCAGATACCGGGTTTTTAAAATGATGTATGGCCTGTTTCTATTATCATCTCCGGTTTTGCTTTTGTGTTCTTGTTTTAAGATGAAAAAAGAGGTAGAGCGTTCCAGCAGAAAAAGGGTCCTCTTTTCGTTATGCTTCTGCAACCCCCCTTTTCTCCTATCAAATGGGTCCCTCTGTATAGTGTTATGGAGTTGTCATTGTTTGATGTTGCTTTCACTTTTTGATTCAGTTTGTTGAATTGCATTTTCGGTGAAAAAAATTCACAGGGCTATGTGCAGAGTTTTGTATAGAGGGGGGTGTAAGATGTAAGACTTTTTGATTTTTTTTGGTCAAAGGTTGTGTTGGGTCCTTTTCCCCCACTGCAGGATACAGGTTGATAGTGTTTGACAGCTTTTCTTAAGACAAAACACAAATTATTAACATATATTTTTTGGATTTAAATAAATAAACACATCAAACTAAATCATTTAAATTTAATAAAAAAAAAGCTGATTAAAATAACTACATAGACTAAAATAAGATAATTAAAATAAAAGAAACTAATATATACCATAAATTTAATTAAAATGTTAAATTAAAAACTAACAACTAAACCAAATTAAATTAAAATAAAAGATCAAATAAAAATTAATTATATAAAACAAAACAATTATTAATTTCAGTAATAAAAATTAAACTTAATTAAAACTATACTAAATTTAAATTAGACTAACAAAAAACAAAAACCTTAAATAAGACAAAAAATATTTTTAAATAAATCTAAAATTATGAATAATAAAAAAACAAAAGAGAATGACATGGCATGATAGAAATCGACTAAATGATGCATGAATAACGATTAATGAGATGTTTAACTAATGAATGCAAAAAATGATCGATTTTCGATATATCGACAAAATGCGTCAAAAATGAACAAAAAATCGAAAATTTCTGGTCAAAATTTAGGGTATGACAGCTGGCCCTATTTAATCATCTTGAACCTGAATGTACGATTAACAAAGATTTTTTTGGACATTTAAGGTGGACGAGGATTAAATATCAGAATACCTAAAATTTTGACTGAAAATGCAGATGGGATGATATGATATGCAATGTGAAATGCAAGACAAAGGCTAATACGCTGTTGGGAAAGAAAATTGACACTACTGGGGATTAGACACACATGATTGGAGTACAATCTACACGAGTAATTTTCTTTTGAGCGAAGCCAGACGACAACTGTCTACAAGTCCCAAGATGAAGTCCTTGTACAAATCCCATCAGAGAAGTCTTATGTTGAGATTTAGAACATCATTTGGAAATACCTTCTGTCGAGGTATCAAAACGAACCAGAGGTCTACCGTCGAGATCTTGGAAAGAAAAACAATTTCTGTTGGATTCTGCTGGAGATCTACTGTCGAGATTACCAGAGAATCTAAGAAAGAAATACCTTCTGTCGAGGTATCAAAACGAACCAGAAATCTACTGTCGAGATCCTGGAGAGAAAACCATCTTCTGTTGAAGTCTGATGGAGATCTACTGTCGAGATTACCAGAGAATCTAAGAGAGAAACACCTTCTGTCGAGGTATGGATCAGTAATCTACTGTCGAGATCTTGGAAAGTAAACATCTTCGATTGAGGTCTGCTGGAGATCTACCGTCGAGATTACTAGAGAATCAAAGGAAACACCTTCTGTCGAGGCTTGGAAAGATATTATCTTGATAATAAATAAGGATTCACAACAAACTTTTCACAATGTCTTGGAGAGATGTCGTTCGCTTGAAAAAGCAAGTAGTCCATACCAAACTTCTCAATGTGTATTGGAGAGATGCCATTTGATAGAAATTGGAAATTCACAACAAATTTCTCACCTTGTCTAGGAGAGATGCCATTTGCTTGAAAAAAATAGATTCGTACCAAACTTCTCAACGTGTATTGGAGAGATTCCATTTGATAGAACCCTCACCATACTTCCCTTCCTCTGAAAGCGATGCCATATGATGGAAAACAACTTCACGCTCAAACTTCTCAACTTGTCTGGGAGAGATGCCATTTGACGGAAATTGAAAAATCATAACAAACTTCTCACCTTGTCTGGGAGAGATGCCATTTGTTGGAAAACAAGGAGATTCATATCAAACTTCTCAACGTGTATTGGATAAATGCCATTTGATAGAACCCCCACCATACTTCCTTTCCTCTGAAAGAGATGCCATATGATGGAAAACAACTTCACACTCAAACTTCTCACCTTGTCTGGGAGAGATGCCATTTGACGGAAATTGGAAATTCAAAACAAACTTCTCACCTTGTCTGGGAGAGACGCCATTTGTTGGAAAAAGGAGATTCGTACCAAACTTCTCAACATGTCTTGGAGAGATGTCATTTGATAGAACCCTCACCATACTTCCCTTATTCTGAAAGAGATGCCATATGATGGAGAACAAATTCACACTCAAACTTCTCACCTTGTCTGGGATAGATTCCATTTGACAGAAATTGGAAATTCAAAACAAACTTCTCACCTTGTTTGGGAGAGACGCCATTTGTTGGAAAAAGGAGATTCGTACCAAACTTCTCAATGTGTCCTGGAGAGATGCCATTTGATAGAACCCTCACCATACTTCCATTCTTCTGAAAGAGATGACATATGATGGAGAACAACTTCTCACTCAAACTTCTCACCTTGTCTGGGAGAGATGCCATTTGAAGGAAATTGGAAATTCACAACAAACTTCTCACCTTGTCTAGGAGAGATGCCATTTGCTGGAAAAAGAGATTCATACCAAACTTCTCTGCCGAACAGGGGAGATGCCATTTGATAGAACAACTTCCTTGCTGGGGATGAACAAACTGCTCGAAAAGAGACTGTCATCCGTTGATTCACCTAGAGGTCCAGGGATAAGAACAAGCTTCTCAAATAAAGAGACCGCCACTTGTTGTCATGTATAAGTGTTCCAAGAGAATGTTGCAACGACACTACTGGAGAACAAAGTTTGTCTTCAATGGGGTAATCTTTAATGAACTCCTTCTGGGGGACAAACCACTCAAAGGTGCAAACATAAATGCACTTTCCATATGGAAATTCAATCATCAAAATTGTCAAAGACCAAATTCAATCCAGGAACGAGTTGGAGAGACACTGTCAAGCAAGACACTAATCCATGAGGAATAAACTCAACTGGGGATTTATTATATCCAAGTGTGGAAAGGAGAACTAAAGCAAAAATCTTCCACGAGGGTAAAATCTCAATGGAGAATTAGAAAGATCGTACATTTTCTGCCCAAGGCTAACAACTCTATTTGGAGAGAGATACATCACTTAGGGATAAACACGACCAAGGTGGATGAAGTATGCATCAATGAATGCACCATGAATATGAATTCAATTATGGTGTACATGTATGTATATGCGTTATGTTTATGCTGACAAACAGACAAAAAGACACAAGAGATAAACTGGTGACGAAATAAACATCACAACAGACGGATACTCGACCAATCTCGTTAAAGTGTACGCAATCACTGAAGATAGGGTAGACACCCATCCATGGAATAAAGTCCTGCTACAAAGCTCAAATATCTTTGAGGAGAGAAAGATACTTCAATTGGGAAATACTGTAGATGTTAAGAATTGGCAGAATTTTTGACAAACAAGAAGTGTTGAACTTAGTTCAGGATGTCACACCAGATGTTGTGACATTGTCAAACAGAGTATAAGTTAATGAATTAAGTTCAGACATCAGAATGTCACACCAGATGTTGTGACATCGTAAACCTGCTACCAGACTTAAATGATGCATAACAGAACTGAGTAAATTCAGGGAATTTATCTGGAATTAATTGTGAATAGATAAACAATACAAGGCGCATCTGTAGGGAGCTTAGTTATCTGATTTCAGTGTAACATAATAACTAACTCACCTTGAATCAAGGAAGTAACAAACCCTAATTCAAGGTGATGACAGTATGAGTTATCAGGACTGGATAATTTACAGAAAGCCCAAAAACCAAGCATCTATTTAAAGGAACATAAACTCTCAGAATAGAGTACGAAATTAAGAAGACTGTAAAGGGTGTTTGTGTTTAATAGCAGGTTTTAGTTGTGCATCACTTTATGAGCTTTTAAGCAAAAAGTGTATTGTGTCTTGATTGCAACTGTTAAGTAAAATCAAGCTGTTGTGTCTTCAATTTTATTAATCATTGTAAAAGATCACTGTGTGATTGAGGGGGAGTGAGTAGGTACTCATATCTAAGTTGTGTCTTAGGTAGAAATTGCCTTGGGTAGATATTAAGTGAAGGATTAAACTGGTTGGTTTAATTCCAGAATTAATATTACTTATATTGGATTTCCTTCCTGGCTTGGTAGCCCCCAGATGTAAGTGTGGAGATACACTGAACTGGGTTAACAATTTCCTGTGTTATTTAATTTACCTGCACTTTAAGTTTTGTTTAAGTCTTCAAGTGTTTAAACATCTGATTCGACATCACGTATCTGATCCCAGAATTTCAAATACACCCAAGCAAATCTTCTAACTTCAATGTCCATCAGAAGGAAACAAACATACAAACTATGTTTGCTTAGGATGAAGTAAATTTGTACTCCGTTGGGGGAGAAAGTCACATTCAGCTGGAGAAGCTTGAATCAAGGCTCAATTGGGGATACTAGACTTAGTATTTTACCGGAAGCACTAAGTAGTAAAAGGAATTCACTAGAAAATACCGAGGCATGCACCTAACATATCATAGCAACTTGGCGTAAGGACCCCGTCATCTGGAGATACTTGCAAGGTAGATCGCAAGAGCGTCTTGCTTTGGGAAACGCGTGGTCATACACCTGTCGTACCTTGAAAAATACGATCCTCGCGCCGACTGCGGAATAGATGGAAATAACAGAGTCGCCACCTAATTCTATTTATTCTAATGAAAGAATAGGAAGATATAGATAAAACCTAATAAGGAAAAATGGATAGAATAAGGTCATCGAAACCAAATTCTAAGTTCGGGAGTCGGTTACATAAGGGGAAGGTATTAGCACCCCTTACGTCCGTTGTACTCAATGGGAAACTCTTAGTTTAACTTGCGATTTAATGTTAACTTATGCTTTCTGTTTTCTTTGACTAAAATAAATGTGAACGATTCTAATTTAAGGTTACGAGAAATGGGTGGTTTTATTCCTAGGGTGCTCGGCAAGGATTGAGATCCATGTGCCTACGTATTCCCTTGTGCAATGGGAAAGTCAGAGCCTCGTAGTTCGTGGTACTAAGGTTAGATTAGTTCGTTCTAATGAACAATTGTTTGAATCGCATTCTAACTACTAAGCGTTGGCTTGTCTGCTCACGATAGGAGGCGGAAGCGCTAACTTGTTTGCGAGATAGAAGGGATCTGAACAAGGTTCGTTTTAAGAAAAGATGTTTGATAAGTTAAGTGTTTTAGGAACGGAAGGGCGAATGAACCACGTCCCGTGGGGCGAGCCTCAGGAGTGTTCATTCAAGAATTCGAGGAGTGCGAGACTCCAGAATTCAATTCTTCCGTTAATAGTTTGATTAAAAATAATTGATTAGTTTTGATAGTGGTGCATGATGCGAACAATTTATAAGGAAAAGTTCTAATAGAGATTAATCGATTAATTTATGAACGAGATAAAAAGTAATAAATATGGGAATAAAATATAACAAATAAAAATCGGATTTCTAAGAAGTAAATAAAGTGGTCTCATATTGATTTAAATAGCGTCGATTTGTTAGAATCGAATATTTAAAACGTTTATTATATCATCGACCAAATAATAAAATAAAATAATGAGAGAATAATGAAATCGGTATCAATTTAATGGATAACGTCGATTAAATAATCGAATATCTCATTTTATCATTAACCGAATAATAAAATACAATAGTGAATAAAATAATAAAATTGGTCTCAATTTAATGGATAACATCGATTAAATAATCGAATATCTCATTTTATCATTAACCGAATAAATCGAATAATCGATTAAATAATAACGAAAAATAAAAGTGGCCTCATAACAATTTTGATAACGTCGATTTAAAATCAAATATCGAAAAGTTGTAATTATATCATTGGCCGTAAATAAATAATCGAAAATAATAGATCTAAACAAATTAATTAGAAACTATTAGAAATATAAAGAAATAAAAATTGGTCTCATAACAATTTCGATAACGTCGGTTCGATACCGAATATCAAGAAATCGCATTCATATCATAGACCCCAAATAGATTTATTAACATATTTTTCTTTTAAAACAATTTATATATTTCTTATAAAAAAACAAAATAGTTTATATATAAAAAAAGAGAAGAATTATGGGCCACCTGAATGAAATGGGGCGCAAGCCCACTAACTTCATCCTAAATCAATTGAACCCCGGGTTAACAATAACCCGATTTTTACACACAACGATTGACCTAGCTGTTGGCATCATTGGTCAGAGTCCTAATCCTTTGCATTAATGATGCTGACAACTCAACCAAACAATGCTAGAAACAAGGACCAGAGCCTTGGGCAGTGAAACAATTAATAGGGAACAAATATCAACACATAGAACTTTTAAAACTCATTAAAAAAACAAGAAAGCAGAAACTTCATTCCAAACATTTCCTGAAACTTCCAACGCATACAACCGTTCAAATCATCTTCCTCTATTCCTTCATCTCTTACCAAGAAAAATAATAAAGAAACTCGAAAAAACGCCTCAATACTCAGTTTTCGGCAAACCGAACATCATCGTACCTCATCCTCGCAAATCAATGTATCCGAATTTCAGAGAAAAAACGCATCCTTAATCAAAACCCTAAACCCCCAAATTCATTATTTCAAAGGAATTTCAAGCTACGTTGATAAACATGAAAGTAAAGGAGAAGATTAAGGCAACAATTGATGAATCGACATCAACAAAGATTACCGATTCAGAAGCTTTAATGGTTATGGTGGGTGTTCTACTTTTGAATAGTCTCTTTTCGTTTAAAATTCTGCTTGCTCTTCTTCTTGTTTCTTTTGCGTGTTGTCGTTATCGTTATGAAATGAAGGGTGTCGTGAATGGCGTAGCTCTTCTGACCCTAAAATTACAATGAGAAATTTGAAGCAGAAATTATGCTTTCAATGAGCTTTGGTGAAGGTATAGTGAAAGATTTCTTATATGGTTTTCTCCGTGTTTGAGCAGTGGCGACTAGGGTTTTCTCTCTCGGTCCTTCATCACCCAATGATTGGGTCTATTTATAGTGGAATGTGTATGAGTTGGTACGTGTGAGGATAAAGGAATTTTCTGAGTAAATCGTGCGAATGTGAGCTGTGAATATTAAGGAGAAGAGTGAGAGAACCGTTAGAACGAAATCTGAGTGATTTTATGGGATTGTGTGGGACCATTGAGATTGTGATTCCATTCTACTTTTGTCTATAGTGAATTTCTAGATGGTGTGGTCCCCCATTCTTAAATTTGAGTTTCACTGAGTTTTGCTTGATTTTTTACTGCTATGAATTAGTGTATTTTCACTGCTACTGATCATGATATGTATTGATGTGTGAAGTACCTTCTTGCAGGTCAATATTGGGACACAAATATCTTGGATTCATGGCATATCTTGTAAGTTTCTTGGTAGCTCAGAATCAAAACAAGGAAATTTACTATTGGCTACTTGGATAAAAACTTCATTTGGCCTTGGCATGAAGCATGATGAAGGTTCAGAACTTGATATCTTTGTGAAGTGATAAGATTCCCTTGGTTATGGTCTTCTGCAAGTCTGAAGAAACAAAGAAGCAGGGTGCTTTGTTAGTCACATTTCAGAGGTAATGCACTTAGATTGAATTTTTCGCATCCTTGACAACTCCCCTGTTTGTAGTGTTTCTGTTATGACTCAAATTAATATCTTGCCATTTATAGATGGAGTTACAAAAGAATCAGCAACCAACCATGATTTTGAAGCTATGAGGTTCAAGTCGTATATGATGATGAGAGAAATGTACACCATGAAAGATGATGAAGATCAGAAACCCGGGTAGGACACTTTCGATGAGTAGGTCATGGCTTTTTACTTATCTTATGATGCTTGGCGATTTTTGTTGCAAGTTTTGTCGGCTTGAGTTGATGCTGATATAAATGTTAGCACAATTCCATATAATTTATGCTTTGCTTGTGTGACTGCCATTATTTTACTGATATACATCTTGTTCTCATTTTAGCTTAAACTTGGTTTTTGATTAATCCCTTATGCACTTAGTTGAATGAACCTTGACTGCAAGAATGCTTTTTTCACATGATAATCATTCTTGTACTTGTTTTGGTCTTGTGATGAGCATGGTTTAATGTAGCCTTATTTCTTTCTCTTTCGTTATAGATTTTAGGTCACAGAACTTACTTTCAACAACTTCTAATGGCAAGTACACGCAGAGGATTCTCTTGAGTTTTATTGTCCTTGAGTTCACATGAAGAGGCTGGCTAGCTAAGAACACTTGGGTGAAAGAATTGAGGGCCACCGTTTGTGCTTAGTATCATGGTAATCAACTCTTATGAACATTTCATATTTGCTGCATAATACTCTCTTTATTCTGAAAATTCTGACTTTGAAAGATGACTTGATTTCTGGTTTGGTGTTTCAAGTTACTGTATACGGATTTATCTATCTCATGTCAACATTCTTTATTCCGTCATGTACACACGATCGTTTTTGGTGCCTTGGTGTAGAATCAATGGAGACTTGAGGTAAGCTTAAAGATTGCTTGGAGGAACCTAGATGGAGATACCCTTATGAATTTTGTTGCAAGTGGAGAAAAGTTTCAAGGCTTGAACTTTGCAGTGTGATGATGCTTTAGTAAAGGCTTGAACTTTGTTGCAAGTGGAGAAAAGTTTCAAGGCTTGAACTTTGCAGTGTGATGATGCTTTAGTAAAGGCTTGAAAATGTGGGGCTCACTGAAGTAGGGCTGGAAGTGTAGCAAGGCATTGACTACATATTGTTATTCTTTCTCTCTTTTCGAAATTTGTTGTAATCTATTTCTCAGGGCCTTTTTGGCATTTTATGTATTGAGATTATTAAATGACAATGTGTTACGTAAACTTGCTTGAGTATTTGAATGAATAGACCCTAATCTGATCATCCTTGCTTTTGTAAATTAATATTTTCTGAGATAAACTTTGGGTCCCTCCTGCTACTTTTAAAGTCTTTGAATTTGACGTCATGATCTTACTCGTAGAATGCACTTCAAATATTTACATTTGATATATTTTTTTGTTGCTAAGCTTTAGTTCCATATGGAAACTTTGCGTTGTGTCTACTGGGAGCTTCAAAACACACGTATAAATTTGGCCATTCCAGTAGACCTCCTCATGTAATGCTTTTTGTACTCCAAGAACCCTAGTCACTATACAACAAGAAACAAGCTGCCTTGTAACTTTCCAACTTTGAACTTGAGTTCTTGTTTCAAAAAGAAAACATAATCATTTTAAAGAATGCAAGAGATAATTCATATGGGCTTAGAAATTTGAACCCATTGATTCCATACACCACGAGTTCAACATGTATTCAAAATGTGTTTAAAAATCTGCACTCGTACAACCACTCACATTCAAAACTAAACCTCATCAAATTAGATTCTTCAAATATAAGAAAGACTTGATTCTACTATTTGAACAAACTTGATAAATCTTAAGGAATAATGACTGTATGAACCCCCAATTGATTATGACTTGTAATGCCCGATAAAAAATGAACACCATTCCCTTTTGAATTTAATGTACCTATACACATGTTAGTTACAAAGAGCGCGTACACAATAACTCCATAACCTAAGATGATTCTTTATATAGAGAATTAAAGAGGTAGGACAAATTTGAGGTATGACAGCACCCACGAAATGGTTTGTGAGAAGAGATCATCTCAAGAGGATTTTATAGAAGACTTGACATTCAAAATGCCCCAGTGTCTTCAAACTCTTGGAGAGATTTTGTCGAATCTCGAGGTAACTGCCCCAGATTAACTGAATTTGGCACAAGTAGGTCTTCAATACTTATCCTTTTAGGGATGATCAGAATGTGTAAGTAACAAATTGGGAAACTACTTGCCCCTGTTTAGAAAAGTCTTCAAGCAACATGCCCCTATCTGGTAAAGTCTTCAAGCAACATGCCCCTGTCTAGCAAAGTCTTCAAGCAACATGCTCCTGGGGATGATCATTCTCTGATATTAAGCTCATCACTTGTACTCATACATAGGCTTATATGATATCAAGCAAATGCTAACAAGCAAAACGTTAATGTTGAGACTGCTAATGCAACACACATGTTTGTCTCGAAGTTGTTTTTTTATTGTTTTTGAAAAGATTTTACAATAGCCTGTGACTGAGCTAGGATGTGATATTCATTTTTTTTTATAAAGCTAACACAAATTTTGAGCATAGCTCATAGGAGTCGGGAAACACTATCTCATCGAGTGTACTTTCGAAATAAACCCCACTCCAATTAGGACTTTTAAGGGTTGTAATGTGGTTTGGTTCATAGTTCTTAGAAACAAAGGATAAAGGCTCAAAGTTTATTTTGTGCCCACCCATTCTCCATGATGTTCTCCCATCTTAGGTTCAACTTAAACTGACATATACATTTGTCTTGATAGCATATAAATGATGCTCCAAGGTCTGCTTGAAATGACAATCATCTTATTTGTCCCCTATGGATATCAGTCACCCCTTTGACTTTGATATGGTGGTGACTAAATCTTATCTACTTGAAATTGAGGATTTGAGGACCTCTTATGATTGACTTTATTCTATTGATCTTTTTTTGTGTCTAAGTCTTTTTGTAGGTTTGACTTAGCGGGATTTTCTTTTTTTTTCTTCTTTTTTTTGGAAGGCTGAAAGTTGTGACTGTCAAGTCATTGGTTGTAGTGGATTCCCTGGTGGGATGTTTCATCTTATGATTTGAATGTGTAGTCAGACTAACTGAATAACTAACCTGTCCCTGGTTAAGCGTAAAGGGTTTTGAAATATCCAAAAGAAACTCCTACTTCTAGGCTCGAAGTGGTTGACTAGGGATTAACTCCTTATTTCTCCAGTGTTTGGGGATTCGAAACAATGCATGTACATCGTCAGTAGGGTTTTGTTCAAAAGCGTTCAACTAGAGAATTTGCGTTCTAATTTTGTCATCCTCCCTCCAATTCTCTGCCTAAGCAAAAGATGGGATAATATTGGCATTATAAAAGTAGAAAAAGCTTTATGAGTGAATACGAATGAACTACTTCAAGACAAACATATTCATTGCATTAATCATTCAAAACAAATAAGTTCTTACATTCCAAAAACAAATGCATTAACAAACAAAGAAAAATACATATGAAAAGAAATGAACGAGCTAAACATTTGAGAGGATAACTCCAAAGCATTGAACGATCATGTGTATTGAGGAACTGGTTCCAGGATCCAGTAACAAACTGATTTGTAAAGGAATCCCTTGAGTTTTCATCAACACAATGGCACTCTGTCCACAAATGGGATTCCTTCATTGAAGGTTAACACCCTGTAGTCGATCATCTCTTGGACCTTTTCCTGGAAAACTTTGCACTCTTCAATCGGATGTCCCAATACTCCACCATGAAACTCACAACTGGTATTTGGATTGAACAAATGAGGGCAAGACCTCATGGCTCTGGTTTTTCTGGGTGTCATTATTGAATTCTGGGCAAAATAAGACCACAATTAATTGTAAGTCATTGGGATTGGGTCAAATTGGTGGGTCGCTCCTTCAGGAATGTTTGGAGATCTCCACTGATTCTAACATCGTTGACGAGTAGAAGTAGAATTTGGATGACACTGAGAAATGACCAGATTTTGGATCAAAGAAATCATTTGTCCTTTACCAATCTTTAAGTTGTGAATATCTTCTTGGAGTTCATTGTTCTCCTGCACAAGGTTGTCTACTAGAGTCTTCATTGTAGTTGAGAATATTCCCATATGGTTTCTCAAAGTAGTGACTTCTTCTCTAAGCTCTCTGTTTTCCTGCTCAAGTTGGTCCATCTTTCTCTGATGACTGGTTGAGTACAATTGACTGTCGGAGAATAAGACATGTGTGAGTTAGATTGTTGGGAGATGATATGCAATGCAAATGATATGCGAATGAATGCAATGTTCAGAATGTTCAGGATTACAAACAAAAACAGTTCCAGAATTGGATATGAAGGCAAGGTGTTGGATCCAAGGTACAAGTAATTCCGAACCTCCTAACTGGTAGGCCTTAAGAGGAGAGTCTAAGTTCTTTTACCCACAAAGCCCACTAACAGGATAACTTCTATAGTGATGGTATTAGGAAACTCAAGGTCACAGACATTTATCGTACTAACGCCTCGCCACAGGCTAGCTTAATCATGACGATAATAATGATAAGGTCTACGTTGAGTGGAGTTCTCATGTTAGGCCCACAAAGGGGCGAGCCCTCAGAGTGTAACACTACACAACTGCTAATCTTGAAACTGGTTCTAGATTTACGAAAAGTCTAACTATCTGGGGGAGCTTTCATGCTAGGCCCTCAAGAAGCGAGTTCTTGGAGACTAACACTAATAACTACTAAATCTAACCTAGGTGCTCCCTCTTCTTTTTCAAAACTCAGATACAAGGTCAAACCCGTGATATATCCTCAAGATCCAACAGGCAAATATAATGAGCGATGTAATAAAGAAGGAAGCAATAGACAAGCATATAAAGTAGCAATGGTAAGTAAAGAAGACAATTAAAAAAAAGCAAACAAGCGCAAACTATCCTAAGTTAGGATTGACTCTCTTATGCACAAGGCATTAGTAAATCCCCAGCAGAGTCGCCAGCTGTCGTACCTCGAAAAATATGATCCTTGCGATGGACGCGGAAAAAGTAAACAAAGTCGCCACCTAATTCTATTTATTCTAACTAAAGAAAATGGATATATAGACACAACCTAAATAGGATAAGAAATGGTCAACGAAACCACTAATCTAAGTTCGGGAGTCAGTTACGCAAGCGGAAGGTATTAAGCATCCCTCACGTCCGTTGTACTCAACGGGAACCTCTTAGTCTAATTAGTGCTTAAATGTTGATTTATATTATTGTCTTCTTTTAATGATTAAGGTTTGTTAAGATCACTTATTAAAGGGATATTTTAATTATCATTTGTTATGGGGAAAGGTTAAATTTTTTATTATTGTGCTCGCGAAGGATTAAAATCCCCGTGCCTACGTATTCCCTTGTGCAATGGGAAAGTCAGAGCTTCGTAGTTCATGCAACTACGGTTTGTGGTTTTTATTGAACAATTGTTTGAAATGCTTTCTAACTGCTAAGCGTTGGCTTATACTCGCAGTGGAGGTTGAAGCGCCAGCTTGTTTACGAGATAGAAAGATTTAAACAATGTTCATTTAGAGAAAATGTTTGACCTTTGTTAAGGTGTTTTAAACAAGAGGGCGAATGAACCACAACGCGTGGGGCTAGCCCAAGAGTGATTGCATTCAAGAACCCGTGGAGTGCTGGACTCCAGAGCTCAGTTACTTGTTGATTAATTATGAAATGACTTGCATTGGTTGGTGTAAACACCCCAAATTTGCCCTCACTTTTTCTCACACCATGGCTTATGATCTCATTTTGCATAAACATCTCATTGCATCTCACATTGCATAAACAACTTCATCAAATCATTGCATGACTGCACAATTAGGGTTTTGTGATCAGATGAATCTTAGAAGTGATCTGAGCAATCTCTGAGGCCTTGAAGCATGCCAAGGGGGTCCATGAGGGGTCTGTGTTCTTATTATATCTCCAAGGATGATTGGAAGTCACAAAATGTCAAAGGATTGCACAGAAGTCCAGGCAGAGCTAGGGTTTTCCTACACAGATGACCAAAATTAGGGTTTTGGGTTTGAGGCCCTTAACCTCAAATTATTTGGTCACTCTTTATTCTAATGGTCTTAATATGTTATGAAGAGCATGTGTACCAAATTTTATGAAGAAATTCACTGTGGAAGTCATTTGATCATTGGGTAACTTCTTGAGCAAGTAAAGTCAAAATCAAGGCATCTAAGGCCTCTATCAAGGGTACCAAAGGGTCATCATCATCATTTTGAGTCTCTATGATCTTTATTTGATAATTTAATTGTTTGGAAGTTCACAAAGTTGAAGAATTTTGAGCCAAATGCAAACTTGCTATTTTTGGAAATGACTTGTAATGGAAACTTTCCATTTTGGGAAAGATATTCAACCTATTCTTTCATGACAAAAAATGCTTCAAATGAAAAATCCTTAAACATGAAAATTGTAGATTATGTCTTCCCATTTTCAAAACGTACAAGAACATGTCTTGATTCATCCTAGAACTCAAGATATGGCCTTTCAAAGTTGGCAAAAATCCTATAATTTTCAAGTGTGCACCAAAGAGGGATTTTTGCAATTTCACTTGCCAAGCCATTTCAAGACCTCTAATCAACTTCTAAACATCATACCAACATAATACAACACATTTTGATCAAGATTGCACCAAAAATCACAAGATTCTATGCCTTGCACTTCAAGAAATTCCAAAGAGGGAAATTTGCAAAACCTATGATATCTCTTAATCCAAGTGATCCAGCTGCACAAACTCCATCCAAGGGCCATCCATGAACTCAACTGAGGCCAGACACCCTTTCAAACAGCTTCTGCCATGAAAAAATTTTTATTTTTATTTTTGCATTAAAAAAGTATTTTTAAAATATTTAAATGTTTTATTTAATTAATTAATTGATTTTAATTAATTAAATATGCATTTAGGTTTCTAAAAATCACCGAAAAATTCATGAATCATTCTTAAACATTTTAAAACATTTTAAAACTCACCATACAAATTTGTTTTTAGGTTTGATCATATTTTCACAATTTTCATAGAATTAGGGTTCTTAAATTTCACATTTTTTTAACCTTAACTTGAAAAATTCATTTCTGCTTAACCATGATGAGTTTGAACTTGATTCTTTTTGCATTGTTTCACATATTGCATCTAGTTTCTAGTTTATTTATATCATATTTTTGCATTGCATTTTCAATTTGATTTGAATTTTTCCTTTAGAATCACCCAAAAAACCTAGTTAACTTAGGAAATCCATAACTTTCACTAGGATTAGCTTCTGACCTTCTCCTTTGGGTAGTGATCTTGTGTATGTTTAGGGTTTGTTTGAGTTCAATTTCAATTTTTTATCTTGATGAATGCTTCTGTTTTGGTCACATGCATCACATGTTGCCTTAAAAGCCTAATTTTGCATCTTCATTTGCATTCTTCTTTGCATATCATGAACTTATGAACTTGTCATGCCATTCCATTCTTTTGTATGTCATCTTAGACATCTTAGGACATGTTTGAAACATTGATTGATCATTGTTGCATCATTTTGGCATGCTTTGCATTGATTTTGTTTCATGAACTTCTATGTGTTTTCATGCTCCTAACATGCTTCATTTGCACTCATTCTCTTGTATGATCATATACATGACATGTTTATGCCTTTGCATCATTTCATACCCCATTTTCATTGCATTTACACTTCTGGTTGTGGTCTTTGCACCTTCATGTGCTTTGTTTCCTTTTGCATTTGCATCTTATGCATCTTGTGCTAACATTTCATGAACTTTTGGTAAGTTGTCTGGGAGGTGGATTTTCCTTCACCTCCCACCTCTTCTTTCCTTTGCATTTGCATCCTTTAATTGTCTTCGGAGTGGACTTGCTTCACTTGTGTTTCTCTTGCTTCTTTATTTTCTCCTAAGTTACTTATCTTCTTCAGGAAGTAAATAGCTTATTCTCTCCTCTCTTCTCTTTTCATCTGCTTCCCTTCCTTGGTGGCCTTGAAGATCTTTTCTCTTAAGCCTCACAGACCATAGGATATCCAAGCATGATAATTTTTAGGGTTGTGTATAGTTTCCCCTAGATTTTTACCTTTGATTTTCCTTGAGTCTCTCTTCTCATCTCTTAATCAGAGGCTAAACTCTTAAAGCTTTAGGACTTTGGAATTAGGGTTATGCCTGTATCCTTATCTTAGGATGGAGTGTATAACTTTAATCCTTAGTGTTAAACCTTTAAGTTTTTTACACCTCTTAATCAAAACACATTAATAATCACTAAGACTTTATCTTGTAACTTGGGCCTTACATTAGGGTTCTATCTCTTCCTTATGGTTAAGAGGGACTAACCCTAATGTTTAATGGAAAAGTCCCCCTCAAGTTATCTTACAAACCATAAAATCCACTTCTTAATCTCACCCTTTAATTAAAATCCACTTTAATAAAGGCTTGTTATATAATGAATTTAATCCCTAACCATGGATTAAGTTGAGGTATCTTTCTCATCTTAAGTGTTCTCATCTATCATCCTTCTCTTAGGATGGATTAATGAGTTCACTAATCCCTGATTAGAGATTAAACTCATTACTTAACACTAAACAAAAACCGAAAACATCTTAATAATCACAAGTAGGTTAATGATCTTAATCCTTCATCATTAAGGTAATTAAGTTGAGATGCTTATCTCACACTTAAGTAGGCTCATTATCCCTAATCAGGGGTGATATAATGAGTTTACGACCCTTGATTAAGGCTTAAGCTCATTATCTAATGCAAAACACCAAAAAAATAAAAAACTGAAAACACAAAAACAAACAATAATCGTCTTCTCCGGGATTCTTTTCTCATCACACTCACTCTAAAAACGAGAACTCGCTTCTTCCGTCTAATGCAAGACAGTTAGCACTCGAGCCAGACGAGTCATACACTTGAGCATAGACAAGTAAGAAATTCACACAAAAACACTAAGTCTCTTTGAGTCGAACTACGGTGTTCTGACTTCCTCATTGCACGAGAGGATACGTAGGCATAACTTAACAGTTATCGAACAAAAGTCTATGTGTCTTCCCCCTCTTTCAGCCTTCTTTTAAGCCTTAGTTCCTGAGCAATTCACACCTTCTGCACTGACACTTGTACTTTCTTTCCCTAGCTTTTGCACACAAATAGCACATACACCTACCCCCTTTAAACACAATCTTGTAAGCGTGGATCCCGTCGAGTACGACAGACGATCTGGGTGCTAATACCTTCCCAGGTCGTAACCAACCCGCTTTCTCAATTTCTTTGGTTCGCAACCGTCTTATCCATACCCTTCCAGGTTTATGCATCATTACCTTTCCTTCGGGATAAAAATGCCTAGCTGGCGACTCTATTCAACCTCAACCTCCAACATTGCCGATAGTTCACGTTTGCACCAGGATGAAAATCCGGGGAGCGACAGTTGGTAAGTTTTAAATTGTATTTGAAAAGAAAGAGACAAGTTGTCATCTTAAAAGGAGATATCTCGCCTAATCCACCACAAACGTTTGAGGAAGAGAAATCGAAAGAAGCTTTAAACTTGGATACGATGATCTACAAGCAATGCCGCATTCTTTCTTTGAGAAATAAAATCGGAAGAAGCTTTAAACTTGGATATGAGTATCGACAAGCAATGCCACATTCTTCCTTTGAGAATAATTGTTTGTAAGATTTGATTTGTGTTTGTGGGGATAAAAGAGAATGTCTTTCCTATGGAGACGAATCATGTCTAATCCTTTAAAGTTGTTGAATTGTTTTGAATACAAAAGAGTGAATGAATTACAACCCGAAGGCTAGTCTCAGGAGTAATTCAGTTCAAGAACCCGATGAATGCTAGATTCCTGAGTTCAGTTCTCCGTATAATTAAATTAGAAGTTTTCGTGATTTAGGAACGAGAGGACGAATAAATCACGTCGCGTGGGGCTCGCCCAGGAGTGATTTAATTCAAGGATTATGTGGAGTGCTAGACTCCAGAATCCAGTTCCTCAGTTATTTGATTTGTGAATTAAGACGCGATTATTTTGGAGATGAAAGTGCGAATGAATTACAGCTCGAAGGTTAGCCTCAAGAGTAATTCAATTCAAAAACCCGAGGAATGCTAGATTTTTGAGTTTAGTTCTTTCGCAAATTTAATTTGAGATTTAATAGTTTTGCGGTTATTTTTGGATGAATTAGGGTTTAGTGTTTTTAGAAACGAAGGAGTAAATGAAACACTACGCGTGGGGCTAGCCCAGATGTGGTTCATTAAAGACTCGCGAAATGCTAGATTCCGAAGCTCAGTTCCTCGTTAATTAATAAGATGCGTAAAGTCATGCAGACAGCGATCACATAGGTGACCGACTTACGTGTGTGCAAAAGGTAGACGTGTGAGTTGTTTAATTGATTATGTGAATCGAGTGTTAAATACGAAAGGGCGAATGAATCCACAACGCGTGGGGCTAGCCCAGGAGTGATTCACTCAAGAAACCGTGGAGTGCTAGACTCCAGGGTTCGGTTCTTTTGCAAATTAATTAGTTTGAAAGTTTGATGAAAATCATATTTTTTCTAAGAGATTTAGGATTTAGAATCGGTGGTGAGGTACGAGTAATCAGACAAAAGCAAACGTGGCATCAAGACTATGATAAAGCGCACAAGAGATAAAAATCAAGCTTTAATAATACCTAACGGAGAAGTTCCGTTGCCTCTTTAACGCGAAAGAAATAAATCAAGAACAATACGTCAGAAGCTCAAAGCGAGTTGTAGTATCAAATTTAAAGGCATGAATCAAGATTACCGATCAATAAGAACATCCCTCAAGATGAGTCTTCAAGCCTAAGAAATAATCCATCAAGAGGTTATCACCGCACTCAAACAAGAAGCCTACAAAACATTGAGCACGAAACTAAAACCAAAATCAAACATAATCCTATCAAATTAAACCAAAAACCGAAGCTAAAATCAAAGTTATATAAACTATATTAAAAAATATTACATCCAAATTCTAATAAACTCTAAACTCCTAACAAGTATTCATAATTTATTAACAATTAACTAAACAAATACAAAATGAGAGAATTAACATCAAAGAAAATACATAAAAATAAAATAATGGCGTGTAAGTTGCATGAATAGGAGCTGATAATCAGTAAAATGAAATGGGCTAAGCCCAGCTGCAAAAACATTTAATAAATAAATAAAAAAACAAAATAAACAAAATGAACAATAGTTACAGCAAAATACAATAAATAAATAAAAATGTTAAACAAAAGGGTAAAGGGTTTGCGGTTAAAAGGAAAAAGAGGAAGAACGAAGGTTAATGGCAGAAAGCCAACATCCGCGAACAAAATCGCGACTTTTATCAACCCTCCATGGCAATGCTTCTCCCTCTTTCTCTCAGCGTTCGCAGATCTCTCATTCACCTCTTTCGGTTCGTGTCTTCATGGATTCGCGTTTTCTAGTTCGAATTACAAGGTTTGTGCGGGTTTCGGAAATCATGGCCTCTCTCGCGCAGTTCTCACACGGTCGTTCGGCGGGAGGTCGTTCGTGGAGGGCGTTGCAGGTAGCGGTGCAGTGGGTTCGCGGCCGGTTTCGGTTTTTAGAGTTATAGTTTTTTTTTGAATGAATTTTTCTGTGTTGATGAGGGTTCTGTGTTGGATTTGGGGTAGAAATGGTGGAGAGGTTCGATGGGGTTGTGAGCAGTGAGTATTTTCGATGAGGTTTGGGTTGTGTTTATGTTGCATATGCGATTCTGAGATAGTGCGGGTAACGGCGTGTTGTTGTTGGAGGATGGTGATGAATTTGTTGTGGAAAGAATTTTTTGAAGACCTCTCAAGAGTATGCGGATACCGAGTTTTTAAAATGATGTATGGCCTGTTTCTATCCATCATCTCCGGTTTTGCTTTTGTGTTCTTGTTTTAAGATGAAAAAAGAGGTAGAGCGTTCCAACAGAAAAATTGTCCTCTTTTCATTATGCTTCTGCAGCCCCCCTTTTCTCCTATCAAATGGGTCCCTCTGTATAGTGTTATGGAGTTGTCATAGTTTGATGTTGCTTTCACTTTTTGATTCAGGTTGTTGAATTGCATTTTCGGTGAAAAAAATTCACAGGGCTATGTGCAGAGTTTTGTATAGAGAGGGGGTGTAAGATGTAAGACTTTTTGATTTTTTTTGGTCAAAGGTTGTGTTGGGTCCTTTTCCCCCACTGCAGGATACAGGCTGGTAGTGTTTAACAGCTTTTCTTAAGACAAAACACAAATTATTAACATATATTTTTTGGATTTAAATAAATAAACACATCAAACTAAATCATTTAAATTAAATTAAAAAAGCTTATTAAAATAACTACATAGACTAAAATAAGATAATTAAAATAAAAGAAACTATTATATACCATAAATTTAATTAAAATGTTAAATTAAAAGCTAACAACTAAACCAAATTAAATTAAAATAAAAGATCAAATAAAAACTAACTATATAAAACAAAACAATTATAAATTTCAGTAATAAAAATTAAACTTAATTAAAACTATATTAAATTTAAATTAGACTAACAAAACCAAAAAAAACCTTAAATAAGACAAAAAATATTTTTAAATAAATCTAAAATTATGAATAATAAAAAAACAAAAGAGAATGACATGGCATGATAGAAATCGACTAAATGATGCATGAATAACGATTAATGAGATGTTTAACTAATGAATGCAAAAAATGATCGATTTTCGATATATCGACAAAATGCGTCAAAAATGAACAAAAATTCGAAAATTTATGGTCAAAATTTAGGGTATGACAATATGCATGTATCGTACTTAATTATTTAATTTGATGTTAAACTTGATATTTGTGAATGTAGGTCAATATCCACTTTCTGTTACCAACACCTTTCATGTTACAAAGTTGTCTATCAATCTGGATTTTCCTTCGGTTAAATGCTTCTTAGACAGGTATCCAATGTTGTGGTTTACTTTTTTTTTTTGGTTTTCACTTGCCTTAGAATACCTTTTTATGTTTTCCTAATCAAACCTTTTCTGTTGCAGTTTCCCAAAGGAATCTTTGTAGTGTGTTTCCAGTCAACTCAGTTCTCAATCAGGGCATTTGTCCCGCAACTCAAATGCTGAAAGTGGCAGAAAAACCAAGTCTCAAAAATTAATTTCCGGTGTTGTTGCCTTACCTCTGAGTGAGATTAAAAATCTACAAAAGGTGTGTTCTAACCTTGTTTACACCATATGCGTATGTTGTAACTAATATAACCATAGCTTTGCAAATTTAGAAGTTTTAAAATAGCAGGTCTCATTCTGTGCTACAATTGCCACAACGAATAAGCTTATCGCTTCTTCGTATGGATGGTATTACCACGCCTGCCATGCATGTACTAAAACTGCTCGCGGTGTTAAAGCTCCTTTCGAATGTGATAATGGTCATAGTACTGAGGCGGAGATCTATAGGTAAATAATAAAGTATTACATATTTCTTTATCTTTGCTGACCTCGGTAACCTTTCTCCATTTATTATTTTGCTTAATGTTTATCCATCATTAGGTATAAAATCGAAATTGAAGCTGTCCATTTGGGAACAACATGTAAGTTTATTTTCAGGGTCAGGGAGTGTGAATCTATTATGCGAGTGTCTGCCGCTCATATGCATGATACCATGATTCAGGTAATTTATTTACTCCATCAAACATATATGCTATTGAATTTTTAATACACCTGTTATTATACCATGATTGTTTGTTATTCAGGCTGGAGTTACGGATCCGTTGGAATTCCCATTAGCACTTGATGCCATGTTGAAGTTAGAGATGGCTTTCCGAGTGAAATGGCAACCTAATTGGGACAGTTGCTCGGTTGTTATGTTGCTTAGGGATGCTGCTTTGATCAAACAGCTAAAGGCTCTGTGGGAGCAAAAAACCAATCTGTCCACTGCTGCGAAGTTACCGACTGTCAACCGTCTGGTACATCAGCCCTGTTGCAGGTATAGTGGCATATCAAGTATATATTGTTGGTTTTCTATATCTTATGTCCTAAATAGCTGATACGTTTGCGTGATACTGCTTTTGTTTATGTTATGCAGATTAAGGAGAGCGTCGATGAGGCAAAAAGTCATCCTGCGGGAGAGTGTGACATAATAATGGTAGTCCACCATAAACTATAAGAATATCGCATATTAAGGCTTTATTGTTTGTGTTTTGTTCCTTTACGATTTTAGTTCAACAGGACATGGAGATAACGGCAAAGCATAATCCCGATCACCTGACTCCCACGACAAAAAGACCAGAGAATGGTGGCTCAAGTGAATCAACTACAATTGGCGATCTGTGTGATGGAGAACTTTCCTCCACAAAACTCAGAAAAACCATCAAGTTGGAGAAGAACAGTAGTCCTATGCGTGACGACAAGTTTATGGAAGATTTGGTGCAGGACGAATAACAGACTTCGTTTTTTTGTTGTCATCTAATTAAGGTTGCGTTAATACCTGTCATATGTTGACATGTCCGGAGTCTCCGTTTTGTTTTGTAATCTAATTAGGGTTGCGTTAAACCTGCGATATTTTGACTTATCCAACGTTAATGTTGCAATTTGTTCTACTTGAAATTGGCCTGTAAATCATTGTTCTGTTTACCGTTTTGCCTATGTAACCTTAAGCTTTTTGGCTATTGGTCTATTGTTGAATATTGTAGGCCTTCTTTATGTAATGAATATCTTTTGCTTTTACATTCATGTTATTCACAATTATATGTAAGATGTCCTTCCTACGTGTATGTCCATTTAACAAGTAGAAAAATACCTGATATTATATTTTGGTAACCTGTATGCAGCTACATCTATGAATTAGAAAAGGAAATCTACGTACAATAATCCAACCACAATACTAATCACAAATATCGCCATTTCCTACATTGTTGGCACCCACTTGAGTTGGGATGACACTATATTTTACTTTGACTTAAAAAAATCATTATTGTGATATTACTTATTATGATATATAATATATAATTGTGTCAGATCAATCACCTACTACCCCCTTCCATCAAATAGGTACAGTATCAACCACCCTATTTTCATGATTTGTTTAGTAAATCTTTAACACCATATGACAGATTGCACTACAAATTAGTCTATTAAATAATAATATATGTATACTACATATGCTTTATGGTACCAAACTGTTTTGCTACTGTATTTCTAATACATTAATGTTTTTGGTTGTATTCGAATTTAAATTTTCAAAATTATGGCACTCATATAGCGGGAGATACAAATTTATTCAGGTTTTTCACTGTGTCCTGAGTTATGCAACCTTTGGCCAGATTCTTCTTCTCCGGCTTTTCTTTATGATTCTGTCCGATATCTGCGCACTAGAGTGAATCGTGCTTACCAGGGATGTCACATTACTTTTGTGTATTTCTGTTACCTGCATAAATATTCTACAATTTCTTGTAGTAGCCATGTACTCCACTACAACGTCAAACAATGTGTCTCCTTATTTCATTTCCAGACGTAGAAGAAGACTCATCCTGTCCGCAAGAAGACGTTCCCGTCGACTTAGCAATGATCTACGCCCTTCAATGCCACAAAATTTGCAACATGCCACCCCTCAGTATGCACCGTATTTGGAACATGGTGGTTGTTCTGTGGCAACACAATGCTTCCAAGACCAAACAAGCCCTTCTTCCATGATGCATACGAATGTACTCTCTAATAGCGCTTCATTCGCAAGAAAGAGGAGGAGATTAATCTTATCTAACTGGGAAGGAACAAAGTTTGGAGCCAACAAGGAGAATTCTTCAATGCACAAAAGACCTCCGGTCACCCCACATCAAACCCCTACTGCCAGTGACCGTCTGCCACTTACAAAGATTGTATCTAACTTGAGGAATACTGCACCCTTGCAACAGCATATACATCGTCCTCCTGCTCATTCAAACAAGAGATTACATTGCAACCCTAGCACCAACTTACTTGCAAGTTTTAACCAGACACTTAGGCCTGTTGCTAACCCCAACGACGCATCTACTTCAGATGCTGGTGCAAGAGCTAATTTTTCTGATGATGAAGCCTCAGATACCGAAAATGAGTTGTCCCTGGGTGATAGTTCTGATGATAATGATGCCGAATTTGATAACAATAATTTGGCTGATGATTATCTCGAAGATATGCGAGGCTTCATCATTGTTGTAATGTATTGTTCTTATTAGTTTCCATACTAAATAATAATATGCATGTGTAGAATACTGTGACATAGTGTCGCTCCCGGGATTTTCATCCTAGTACAAACACGAAAGTAACACATAAAAGGTAGAGTCGCCAGCCAGACATGTTTATCCCGAAGGAATGGGAAAGGTAATGCTGCACAAACCTGAGGAAGAAGGAAAGGATAAGATCTTGCAAACCAAAGATCTGGGTTCTGGAGTCGGTTACAACCTGGGAAGGTATTAGCACCCCAGAGCGTCCGCCGTACCCGACGGGATCCACGCTTGTTTGTTTGTTTCAAAGGGTGAGAAATAAGAATGCTGCTGAACAAATGAACTCCTAACTTGAACTGGAATTGAAATGAGAAGAGGAAATGGAAAGGAGGTCAAATAGGAAAAGGGGAAAATGTAGGGAAAATAAAGAATGTGCTCGAACGGGCCCAACCTCACTGCCTACGTACCTCATCGGGAAACTGAGGATCAGAGTAGACGTAGTTTGCCTAACTAAGGCGGGAACTTATTTATTTGTGTTTTTTATAGATGGAACTGCGTATGTCTATGCTCAGGTGTTGCAGGATCGTCTGGTACGAGTGCGTTTACCGTCTTGCATGTGAGACAAGTCGTCGCGAGTTCGCGTTCAGAATGAATGAGATGAGAAGAGATGTTCCCGCAGGATAGTCGCTTATTGTTTGTTTTTGTCTTTTATGAGAAATGTTTTGAATTTGTTTGTGAACATTCTCATACTAAGACATATCCATCGTGTAAGTACTTACATCTTGCCCCGAAACAGGATGCATATAAGTACTCCGCAACAAAGTCTCATGGAGTATAAGAACGTTCGATTTTTATTAAGTATTTTATTATTTTCTTCATGAGGAGAGAAAGAATGACTCAAGTTGTAAAAGGGAAAAACTAAGGGACTAAGAATCAACCCTAATTTAGTCATTATATTCAAAAAGTGGTCCTAATGGTTTGTGAAGTTTTCTAATCGTAAGGAAGAAAAGGGAACTAAAAACTACTAGAACTCAACTTACTTCCTAAGGAAGTTAAGTTGGTTCTAAGAAACATGGGGAAGCCTATACAAGTAGAAATACAAACATTAAGGCAAAATCATGAAAATAGGAAGAAGAAATTAATTCCAAAAGTGCATATTAAAGCATAAAAACTAAAATAAGGCTAATCCTCATGTAAACATACTTAATGGGAATTCTAAGTCTAAGTCCTAAAACTAAAGGAATTTACTCAATATCACTATTCTAAAATCAGTAACTAAACTATACTAAGTCATCCTAATATCCTAAGATTAATACCTAATTAAACTAAATCTTAATTAACCATAAGATCCTAAGCTAAACTAGGGATTTACAATGTAAAACTTAACTAAAACCAATGCACTAAAAAAATAGTAAAATTCCTGGAAAAAAATATGAAATTAAATTCCTAAGGTCCTTAACCTAACTATAGCATTTTCTTAAAAGATATCCTAAAAATTCAAAGCCCAACTATGCCAAATAGTCACTTAAATCTACCTAAGAACTAATCACAATTTTACACCAACTAAGCTATCAAAACAGTGGATAAAATTGCCTAAAAATCATCCAAAAATTATTTCAGGTCCTATTACCAGTCCTCTTATCATAGCAAAAAGAATGGGCCAAAAATCCTACAGGAGGTGGGAGAAAGAAAATGCACAAAATAAAGTGTTCATAAAATAATTCAATATAAAGCTAATTAAATGGAAAATCGAAATTAAATTGAAAAATGCCAAACTCCAGAAAGTAAAAATGTAACAAAATTCTAAAATGAGTTATAAACCTACTGGAATTTTTATGGAATTTTATTATGTGTTTTCATATTTTTTTATGAATTAATTCGAACTAATACTAAAACAGAAATTAAAAGAAGAAATAAAAGAAAGGGGGTGCAGGAAACACTTTTGTTAGTTAAAAAGATGAAATGGGCTTAACCTGGAGGTGTAGATAGCAACAAGAAAAGGCCCACAGGGTGCAGGAATTGATGGTGCATGCTATGGAATTTAGTCAACCTTTTTGACTTCAACTTAGGCCTTTTGATCTAAAGTTCTCTAAAGTAATCCTATCAGGTGATTCACACAGCGCTGGCACATGAGAACTTATGGTGTATAACACGCACAGGAACAACCGCACAAAGTGCCAACCGGACGGTGACAAGTGTCACCGCCGGTGTGACTGAGGAATTGCAAGAATCTCCTAATCTTATCTCTTGGCACAAGGAAACAATGGATTTAAACTTCTTAATATGGATTAATTGCCATTAAAATCAAAATATTCTTAACTTCTATTGATATATCCCTAATCATTCTATTAACCTACTTATTAATCATTAAAATTATAAAATTACCACATAATACACAAGAAAAGCTGAAGAACAGAACAAACCCTAGTCCTCCCCTATCTCCCTCATGCCGCCACCTTCATCTTCGATACTTCCCCTCTCTCCCTCACGCCGCCACCGTTCTCGGCCTAAAACACCTAACATCTTCATCAACATCGCGCCGACAACACCTTGACTACACCTTCTTCGCATTTCTAACCTAACCCTAATCGATTTTCCCTTCTCAACCTTAACCTGGAAGCCGTGAACTCAAGACCACACTCAAGAACTCGGAGTAAAAATGAACATGCAACAAGCCATCAAGCTTTAAAGAGAATTTGTACCTGGTGGTTCAAAGCCGTGTAGCCGATGTCGGAAGAATACTGATTCCTATGTGAAGCTTCCCCAACGAAGACGTCGATGTTGATGTCACGAGGCCGACGACGAAGACGAATGAAACCCTGTGACGATGACGGTGGTTGAAACAATGGGATGAAGAAGATGGTGCTCGAAAACGCCCGGCTTCGAATACCTATCAGCGTTGCTCGGATGATATTTTGAAGATGAATCCGAATTCGCTAACTCAGGTACTCATATTATTCTGCAGTTTTCTTTATTTGTTTGATCTGAATATCCTTATACTTCGCTTCTGAATTATCGAATGTTTCGAACTCCTTGCAGGAATATTGATGAGGATTCAAACGTGAAGATGAAAGGTGAGAAGATGGTTGAAGGAACTTGTATAGAAGAATGGTGAGAAGAGATTGAAGAAGAATGGTGGAGGAATCGAAGTGGTGTGAAGAATGAAGGTTGAAGTTGATGCAGAAACAAAAATGAAAAGGGATTGGGAGAGTGAAGATTGGTGAGAACCAGAAAAGAAAATCCGAGAATTAGGAAGAAGAAGCTCGAAAATGGAGAAGAGAATCAGGATGAATGATGAAGTCACTGCTTTATAGATGAATGGTGGGTTTGTTAGAGAATTTCTGTTATGAAGTCTGTTAAATTTCAGTTAGGATTTGTGTTAGTTTGGTTAAAATCTGTTAACGGTTTTGAGTTAGTTGTGGCTGGCGGATTTTTTAGGGTGAAGGAAAGTGGTGATGTGTTATATCAATTTTTCGTTAAGTTTTTTTTCTGTTAGCTTTCCCGATATATATTATCTCCTTCTCTTTTTCCTTAATGTGTTTCTTATTATGAATTTTCATCTTGTAGCTGAACTCGTTGGTCTTCTGAATCTTTGTTGCAGCTTGTGTTTGCGGATCTATGCAAATTGTCGAAGTTCCTGGAAGAGCTGAGGATCGAAGTATTGATTGAAGAATGCCGAGAGTGAAGGTTGCAGCTTTGCGGATTCGAGAATGATGACGGTTGTTGAAAGCAGATGAAAGTGAAGATTTGAAGATCGCAAAAATTCTGTTTTGAAGGTTATTGACGGGTGAAGTTGATGATTGAAGGTGTTGGTGGAGAGAAACTTGAAGATTGATAGAATATTATTTGATGAAAAGTTGCAGAAGTGATGAAGAATCAATATGAATGAAGATTGCCGAGGGCTCCTGAGTTTTCTCTTGCTGAGTTTTATGTTTTTTTAGTTAGAGAATCCAAATCCCATTCTCTTCTGTTATTATCCTCCTCCCACTGAAATTTTTTGGTTTCCTGTTGCTTTTTCCTTCCCATGTAATTCTTTTATAGTTTTCTAACTGAACTGTAACAGGAATTTTCTTATGAGTTTTTATGTTAAAGATTGTTGAACCCTTCTGGTGTTTCGGTTATATTATTCTGGTGTATATTTCTGTAACTGAATTTTCCTTCATTGATTCTAAGTCTCTTTTTTTTCTGCAGTAATATATTAATCCAGTTTCGTTTGTAATTATATTTTCTCTTCAAAAAAATTCTATTGTGGTGTATCAGTTTACTATTGTAACAAAATTTCCTACAGACTTTTCTTGGAGAGTTTTTCCTCAGTTTTTCCTGATGAATTTTGTCATGAATTTCCATTGAGAAACTAATGTGTGCACTCCCTTATCATCAAACTTTATTTTTCGTTTTTTCCTTTGTTTTTTTACTTACCACAAATTTTACTTTTACCTTTTGTAATTTCCATGCTAGAAATTAGTGGGTCCTTTTGAGGTTTATCATAATAAAACTTCCCTTTGTTGAAATTGAGTACTTGAAGCCTAAGTTCATACAATCACAATCACTTCACCCTTATATCTCAATGCCAAATTTTCATAACTTAACCTTGGATTATATTGATGGAGTTCATGGATAAGATGAAGGATTTGAGTAGAAACTAAATGAATAGAGGTTGAACAATGGTTTAAAAATATATGATTGTCTTGGACCGGGAAAAATATGAACAATTGACTTCGGAAAATCGAATTAGAATGGTTAGAAATGGATAATAAACAAACAAACTGGGATTTGAAAGTATGATTATTGGTAAATGATAAAAAATATGAATGGGCTTTAGTGATTCATTTGTGGTATAAAATGGATCGTATTTGAAAAGGTTTAAAATGTAACAAAAATGGATATTTGGGACTTTTCATCCTTAGCTCTAACTGAACCTCTGAATAAAAACCACTTCTCAAGAACTGTGATACCCTGAGGAATCCACAAATCAATAATCCCTGAATCACCCTTTTTTAATCACTTGAGAATGAAACGCTCAAACGAATATCTCCAGCAAATGAGCCTAGATCAACTTGCCAGCAACAAATAAAGTGCTTTGATTACCATGGCCGTTTGATGAAGATATGTCTTGAAATATGAATTGGTGTATGAACAAAAACTCAACGCGAGCACCCTAATCCACTGAACTTCATTTGGTGAGATATCCTCGAGCTTAAACATGAATAACAGCTCTAATCCCCCTTGACGATAAGCCTGATTCACCAGTGACTAGTATTTGCGAGTGAGTCCCTTACAGATCACCTAATCAAGGAAATAAAACCATAATGAAGTGGAATGAACATATGAAGAGGATGCTATTGATGGCCACATGATCAAAGCTTTGAATTCACCTGATCGCCATAAGTGGGGTGCAAAACCCTAATTCCACAATCCATGAAGCAAAATTCTAGTGAAGTAGAAACCACAAACAAATGGAATAAACTGGTTCTTCAGAGCATTGACCCCATGCTTGAAGAAATCTATGCAAATGTGTGATTATGATTGTTATGACCTAATGGGAGAATGCAGATGAATATGAACCACGAGCCAATTAAGGTAATAAATATGAGGGCAAATTTTGAGGTATTACACATAAGAGATCATTGTTGGGAATGTGAATGATGGCATGCCTCTATGTGGTACAAAAAACGCAAGCACAAGGCGCGACATACCACCGTTCCTAAGTTCTCCCCGTGTTGCAGGAGTGGAAAGGTTTTGTTGCCCTTTCTAAATGATCCCCCGCAACTGCTACAGGAACTGGTGTTTAATTGAATATGTTCGGAAAGTAAAAACTACCATAGCAACATACAAACTTACAATGCGATGTTTTATTTCACTTCTCCTGGGATGAAATTCGACAACACCGTTGCCAAAGGGTGCGGACCGCCTACTTTAATACTACATGGTCAAACCTGTCACCGCATTGGTTGTTTGATGCCGGAGAATGGGCATGATCCGCAATATGCCCAACTCTATATATATGACACTGACAACGAAATCGATAATCGTGTTAAATGTTTCATGTATGTGGAGTTCTTCACTGATTGTTAACTTTCATTTCACATGGGATAACCCATCCTCTTCATTCCGTTTAAACTCGACATGCAGGGACAACAAACATGTCAACAAGGATATAGTCGGGAAGTTGAAGGTCATGTTGGACGACTGTAATCCACACACAAAGGCTTTTCAGATGGCAAGAGATCTTTTGAAAACCAATGCTTTCTTAGACTTAAAGCTAAGGCTAATCAACGATAGACCTGACGATGGCCGTGTATACAACAAACCAACAGTGTCGGAGGTTTCCACTCTCATAGTTGGAGATATTGATCATGCGACTACGCGGGACATAATCATTCACGCACGTGATGGTGGTTTGCAACAGATTACGGAGTTTCATCCTGCTTATGGCGAGGACAGATACATAAAGAATATACTACACCGATATGAGCATCAACATCAGGTAACTAGGACAAACTGTCAATCCATAAAATATTAGCTATCATTCTTGTTACAGGAGCTTAGTACTGAGGCTAAAACATTACTTCACTCAAGACGGGTTTTTCAACAGTTTTTAGTTGACGGCTTCGCAATGATGGAGTCTGAGCGTCTCAACTGGTTGAGGACTAATCAGTCTAAATTACACGTTGGGAAATATAACCAACTCAACGACCAGTGTCGCGGTCCAGGATCCACAACTGCACCAAAGAGAGGAAAGCGCGTGGTTTTGCCTTCAACCTTTGTTGGCAGTAGGCGATACATGGATCAACTATATTTCGATGGTATGGCTATTTCAAGAAAATTGGGTTTCCCTGATTTATTTATTACATTTACATGCAATCCTGCATGGCCTGAAATAACACGTGCGCTGTCTGGTACTACTTTAAAGCCACATGATAGACCGGACATAATATCCAAAGTTTTCAAACTTAAATTTGACGAGCTCATGACTGATATAACCAAACTCCATGCTCGACTTTAGGTTTTAAACATCCCATGCTCGATTTGTCGGGTTACTTTCTAGTATCATAAAATACGTGTAAAGCCTTCTAACACTTTTCATGAAAATATTTATTTCTCCTTCTTTCTCTAACATTATGACATATAAGTTAGCGTGACTTTTTCTATTGAGTTCGCATACAAGTTAGTGTGACTTTTTCCATACTAAGACAATTATGATTTATTTATTAATGTCTGTTGTTCGGTTAAGAGTTCTTTCATGGCAAGGTAATTACGTACCGTTGTGAACTGCATATTTGTACTGTGGCCAAATGCGTTCACTGGAAATTGACAACCTCTTATTTATCTTTTCGCCAAATACATTAATCCGAGCCTTATTATTCTCACGTTACTGAGTCGGCCAATAACTGTACCGTTTTTCGGTTATATAACTGTCAGGGAAATCTCTACCTCGGTTGCTGGCAGAGATACCTCATGGAGAGATAAACCCATAGACGATTGCCGAAGACTCTGGAATCAAATACATTTCGCCAACAGTTTTCCGACCGTGTAACATTGTTGTTTCTACGTTATTCACATTGGTCCATCTATAACTAACAAATTTATTTTTCTTACTGATGCATCCTTTTATGGTTCTGTTTAACAGGTCCACCACAGTTCGTCGGTCATAGAAAAGAAAAGAAAGAAAAATAAACGTCAAACATCGGCAAAAAAAAGAGGCGTCAACAAGATCTGTCAGATTTGAGTGATGAAGAAGAACAAGACATTTCGATTTTTGATTCAGATGATGATGATGAGTAAGACTACACTTGGAGCAACTTTCTTTCAGCAAGGCGCTTCAGATTAGGTGATTGACTGTGTACCAAATCTTTCAAGCTTCATGCCTGCAGCAGCATAACAATAACCTCCGTCTTTATAATTATGTTTCTTTTGTTTAACTACTCTCCCTTGTGATTGTCATTTATGTTTTTAAGAAGACTTCTTAATAGTTTTTATAGAATATTATTATAAACCATTATAGTACTTGGTAATTTCTTGTTTGATTTTAAGTAATATCTTTCTTTTTAACTTAACTACATGATTATATTTTACTCCCTTTGTATATCATAGTTACTTTTTTTCGCATTATTATCAAAACACTCTAGTCCGTGTGAACGCATAGGTCAGTTACTAGTTTGTACATGAAATTAGGTTTGCAGCAAACATGTGTATTGTGAAAATCATTTAAAAATCTTTTGAGGAATGATTGTAGGCCATTGTATATTATTACTATACAGGTGAAATCTGTTTGTGGGACACATGATCATTAATGTGAGAGGCTGTGAATTAAAAGAGTTGGTAATACCTACAAATTACTTCCACTAATGAAAATTTAAAGATGGACATATGTCCTTTGTTCCAATCGATACTTACAATACTCCCATTTAAAAAATATTATATCTAGTTTCATAAAGATACACACCTCCATGACTATTGTCAGGTAGAGATTTAGTAGTAAGTTTTTCCGCATGTAACGTCTAACCAACCGTTGCCATTTTAGTATTAGTAGTTGTGATGCAAAATCACATGTCAGTGCCCTGCAGACTCATGAATGCATATTAATATCACTAAAAATCCAATGAATTCACCAAAGTCTGCGTTAGACACTTCACAAAGATAGTAATGACCATTTTATATCTTGTTCTGAGAACAAAGAGGAGGGAGTATGTTCACATTTAGTTTTAGTCACAGTCAAAGAAAGCCTTAATAATATCAAATTCTATTATTTTCTAGAGAAACCATATTACATTCACCCATTCCTCTCAATGAGCATTAACACATCTCTCAACATCAACAGCATTGTTAAAGTAGTTAAACCTAACAATCGGATTAAACCTAACATCCGTGGAAGATGTTTCAAGCATTGATCTCAAGAAGCAACTGATATACATAATTGTTCAAAACATAACCAACTGATATACATAATTGTTCAGTCAAAGATGTTTACCTATTTATCAAATGCTTAGCAAATGCAACACCTACACCAAAGCAACCAGTTAGATATTGAATCAAACAGTTTCATAATATGTTTTTAAATACTTAACATACCCACAAAACTTCCATCAAGGATCCACGTGACATATAGATTCATTTTTAAAAAAGAGTTTTTAACTTTTTAAAATCGATTAAACCAGATTCATAATTTTTTAAACCAAGTTTGGATATGGTATTTTTGGATAACTGGCTGAGTATTCTTGTTCTGACATTGGTTTTTATAACTCGATGTGTATTCAAGGTTCACGTGACATATAGATCCAAGAAGCTTCCTCCACGTGACATATCAGTAAGGATATCATTCTAACTTGGTGCCCTCTTTATCTTTCCTACAAAACCTACAAACATTTTTTTTTCTTTTTCAATTAGATAGAAAATCATTAAACAAACACGAGATGGCTAACTCAGCATTAGGAAGAATTTATGTACAGGATGGGGAAATAGATCATTTGGCAACTTATTTACCACACTACAACTATTTATATCCATAATTCCTTAATTGTATATACCTAGATTTTCATTATGCTGCTCAATTTTTCTTGAAACAGAATTTGGATTAACTTGAATAATGAAAATATGTGGCACCAAAGCAAGCAATACACATAGTTTTATCATTCCCTCCTTACTTTTCATGTAATCTGTCATTAATACATGCATGGAAATCATATATAATTAGTCAAGAAGAAAAAAAAGAAGAAAGAAAATAACAAAATAACATGAACTTGGTAAAAACAATTGTGGTATTACTTTCATGGTGAGAAACCTCAGGAACATCCCCTAGTTTTTTGGTTCCATTACTTCATGGATAGATAAGCATATAACAGACTGAAACTGAATTAGACAATAACCTATAAATCACCGAGAAAATAGCAATTAGACAAACATGAATATGAACTTGTCTCAATCCAATCCAATTCAATTCAATCTATTCCAATACAGTCCAGTTCAATCTAATCCATTAAAAAAATTGCATGAACAAATTAAACATTGTCGAAGTTAAGAAAAAATGAGTAGAATATATAAAAAGTTATCATTTCATCAAACAGCCTCTTGGCATTCTCAGTGTTACATGACATAATATTCCTCCTGGGCATTTTATCAAACAGTTTAACATAAAAGATTAGTAGAATATATAAAAAGACTTAAGAGTGACATAATATTCCTACTGATTTAATATGCATAGATCTAATATGAACATGAAAGATAACATTAATAAAAATCCTAACATACATATATCTCATAATCTAGTAATCTAGTGCTCTTGGTCTTTGAATGAAAAAATAATTGCAACCTGTAAACGGCTGAATCATGCTTATATATCAGACTTATTTCAAAACTATAAACCCTAAAAAGACAACATATCAAAATTAAACTCAAAACTCTTACTCTCATTTCGCGGCGTCCAGTTTTCAAGGCTTTAGCCAATTTATTCAATTGTCAAGTTCTAAGTTTCTTGATATGGCATCCTTTTTGAGATCTTCTTCATGTTGAGCAGTTCAAATGCGTCTTCCTCCTCTTCATTCCACTTGGTAACATGAGTGATCAGTGAATTTTAATGCACAATATTTCATGTTTTCACTTAAGTATTTCTTTGGTTTTCTTTGCTTATTTTTATATTTTAATTTGTTTTTCCAATTTATTTTATTTTTGGGTTAATTTGATTTTCGTACTTAATTTTCAGCTTTAACAACTTTTACGGAAACGACCATAACTGGAGTTCCAGGAATCGGCTTGAGACGTTCTACCAGTCGATGGAAAGCTAAGAGAGAGAGAGCTACAACTTTTATGTTAGAGTCAAAGTCAGATTCGGAGCCATATTTTTCCAGAATTTCGTTTGAAGCTGCAACATTAGTTTTATTTAGTTTTGGGTCATTTAGAATTGAGTCAGGGTTATGTATTTGACCCAGTTGGGTTGTAAACAGGTTTTTTTTGGTTTTTCCATATAACCTAGCAGCCGCAAATGTTCACATACACTTTTTACGATTTAATTTTTTACGCTCGAAGAAAGAATGATGGAGAACTAATTCCCTAAGGATCAATCTACTGTATTCGAATCCCGCTTTGAGGTTCTTTAATAAAATTTTGTCTTTACCTGTTATCCTTGAATTATTTCTATACCTTCAATTAAGTTCTTATTTTAATTGTTGTTATGTGTTAGAATTCTTTGTTTCGATTAATTGTATGATTTTGAATCTTTTCCGCGCGTTAACGTAGCTTTTGCATTGTCGCGTTCGATCAAGTTGTGTTTGCTTAATTCAAAACCATCATTATTTGTTTGCTTAATCCGAAATTCAGAATCATACATGGTATAATTTCTATTGTGCTTGTCTATGGTAATTATAGTCGAATAGGATCAGACCCGTTAAGGGAATTGAGATTTTATAGGAATCGATGATAAGTTAGAGATCGATGCAGTAGGTTGATTCGTTTTAGCTTATTTTATAATCATTTTATTTTAATCCGTTTTTATAATTTGACCTTAAAATCAACCCCCCATTAATCGTTATTATCATTAGTTAATAAGATCAAGAATCCTTGTGAGACGATTCAAGTCATTGTCGCTATACTACATTTTCAAAAATTACTCGTTTTTGATCCGTGCGCGACACGCGGATCAAATTGCCGCTGTTGTCAGGAATTCTTGTTGTTATTAACCGATTTTATAATCATAGTTATAGTTTTCTTTTTTATATTTTATATTTTTTATTTTGTCGTGTTTGTTGATTTTCAGGGTTGCTATATCGGTTGCAGTATAGTGATAAGTTTTTCAGCCTCTCAGGTAAGTTGGAAGTTACTGTTTCGATTTGCTCCAATTTTTTTCCAGAAAATCAGAAATAAATCGAAGAATAATACTCTTTTAAAATAGAATTCTAAAAGATTTTGACCCTCAAAATCGCAAATTTTGTGTTTTTATATTTTATTTGATTTATTTTCTCTTTTCATATTTTCAAAAAAATCTGGACATTTTTGTGCGCGCTTTATTTGATTTAATTAGTTTTTTTAGCGTTATTTTTAGATTTTTTAGATTTTATTTTAATCACTATTTTATTTTTTTCATTCTTTTTAAACCTGCAATGATTTTAATTGATTATGTGTTGAAATTCATAATCATATCATGGCTGATCAAATAACTCTTAGAGAACTGGGTGCACTTGTGAATTATAATTCTTTATGTATTGAATATCCTGATGTTGTTGATGCACCTTTCGAATTGAAATTTGGTTTAACAAATTTGTTGCCAAGTTTTAATGGCTTTGCAGGTGAGGATCCGAATAAGCATCTAAAGGAATTTCAGTTTGGGTGCTCTGCACCTTCCGAACCTTCACTAGAGGACCTTTTCAAGCAAATTGCTACAAATAATCTCCAGTTTCAGCAACAAACAAATTATAGTCTTCAGGCTTTGCGCACACAACTTGATCAACTTACCACTTCGATGAATGCCATGCAACAAGCTCAAGGATCAAACCAAAAACCTTTGGAAGAACATTTTATTTTTCAAATAGAGTTGCCTTCTGAAACTATTGATGATACTTATATCAATTTGTTTGCAACTAATTTTCCATCATTGTCTGATTTTGATGATGTTTACTCTTGTGATGTTTGTACTGACACTAAAATTTGCCCTGTTTGTGCTGAAATTGAGGTTGCCTTGCAAGTTGATATTCTTACTGCAAATGAGGTTGCAAATGAATTTGTTCATGTCAATGAAGCTCTCGACACCCCGGCTGTCCGGAACAAACCATTCATCGAGAAATCACCCTCTTTAGAGCTGAAGCCACTTCCTAATAATTTATTTGAATTTGTGCAGGAAGAGAAATCATTACATGAACATAAGAAGGGAATTAGATGGAATTTGGTTGACACTTATTATATTAGTTTATCCATGAGTTTGCATAGGATCTCAATTGAAGATGAAACAAAAGTAGTGAGGCAACCCCTTAATATTTTGATTCTTTAAGTTGTAGAAAAGGAGATCACTATCACGTGCACATTCAACATGTTTACTCATCGAAGATTCTTCTTTGATCCTGGAATAAAAGGCAAAGGCACTAATAAAAAATTCAAGATTAATGGATACTATCCAAAGCTACTCTATGAGATCCCCACTTTGGAAGAAGAGACCGTAGAAGAGCTCTCTTTAGGAAATGATGCTTATGTGATCACCTATCCACCTTGACTACTCGGGTGTGTTCTTTCCTTTCTCTCCCTCTTATTTTACATTTATGTCCTTTCATTGAGGACAATGCTTGTTTTAAGTGTGGGGGGGAATAATTTATTTTCTTTGTTTTTGTTTGTTTTGTTTTGTTTTAGAAACACTAGACATTGTTTTCGAAAGTTTTAGGCTATAGATTGTTTTGAGGTTAGTTGTGGAGACTTGGGAAAAGTTCACAAGATCGGTATCGTTTTAACACCTTAAGTCTCCTGAATATGGAAGTCTTTTTGAATAATTGTTATGCCATAGCCTTGAGTTCCCAACCTTTAATATCTCTTAAGTAGTTTATCTAGCAGTCAACACCATCTAGAAATTACAATAAGTAATTAAGCTGATGCAAATAAGTGAATGATCTTGCGCTTAAAAAAGAAATCTGAATAGTAATCCGCCTTATAAGTTAGGTGACTCTTACCCGGTCATTTAGCCTAATGGATGTGAAACCTTAAGAAAAAAATTCTTGTTGTTACTAAAGTAACTTTAAAATATTGTCAAGTATGAATCATAATCACTAACAGACTTATTTACCATGTGTATGAATAGATAACGAACTTAATGTGATTGCACTAGAATGAAAGAGAGAAAAAAAGGAGGATGAATAAGTAGGATTAAGCATAATAACATTATTCATATTGATTTGTATATGAGGGAGGCTTATGACCGCATAATTACGAATTTCTGTTCTTACAATATCCTTAGTGTGCAAGATTAGTACCTATCAATATTATCTTAACCAAAGAGGAGTTTGTAGCCTAGAATGAGTAACTGATGATGCTGTCGTGTTTCCTTATATTTTATTTTGCTCGGAGTGCAAAAGTTCAAGCGTGGGGGAATTTGATCAGTGCATTTTAATGCACAATCTTCCATGTTTTCAATTAAGCATTTCTTTGGTTTTCTTTGCTTATTTTTATATTTTAATTTGTTTTTCCAATTTATTTTATTTTTGGGTTAATTTGATTTTCGTACTTAATTTTCAACTTTAACAACATTTACGAAAACGACCATAACTGGAGTTCCAGGAATCGGCTTGAGACATTCTACTAGTCGATGGAAAGCTAAGAGAGAGAGCTATAACTTTTATGTTAGAGTAGAAGTCAGATTCAGAGCCATATTTTTCCAGAATTTCGTTTGAAGCTGCAACATTAGTTTTATTTAGTTTTGGGTCATTTAGAATTGAGTCTGGGTTATGTATTTGACCCAGTTGGGTTGTAAACAGTTTTTTTTTGGTTTTTCCATATAACCTAGCAGCCGCAAATGTTCACATACACTTTTTACGATTTAATTTTTTACGCTCGAAGAAAGAATGATGGAGAACTAATTCCCTAAGGATCAATCTACTGTATTCGAATCCCGCTTTGAGGTTCTTTAATAAAATTTTGTCTTTACCTGTTATCCTTGAATTATTTCTATACCTTCAATTAAGTGCTTATTTTAATTGTTGTTATGTGTTAGAATTCTTTGTTTCGATTAATTGTATGATTTTGAATCTTTTCCGCGCGTTAACGTAGCTTTTGCATTGTCGCGTTCGATCAAGTTGTGTTTGCTTAATTCACAACCATCTTTATTTGTTTGCTTAATCCGGAATTCAGAATCATACATGGTATAATTTCTATTGTGCTTGTCTATGGTAATTATAGTCGAATAGGATCAGACCCGTTTAGGGAATTAGGATTTTATAGGAATCGATGATAAGTTGGAGGTCGATGCAGTAGGTTGATTCGTTTTAGCTTATTTTACAATCATTTTATTTTAATCCGTTTTTATAATTTGACCTTAAAATCAACCCCCCATTAATTGTTATTATCGTTAGTTAATAAGATCAAGAATCCTTGTGAGACGATTCAAGTCATTGTTGCTATACTACATTTTCAAAAATTACTCGTTTTTGATCCGTGCGCGACACGCGGATCAAATTGGCGCTGTTGCCAGGAATTCTTGTTGTTATTAACCGATTTTATAATCATAGTGTTGCACCCGAAAATTTGCCCTCATAATACAAGACTTTGTGTGCTAAGAAGGTTCACAATACCTTTCATGAGGTTCATGAAGTTTACAAGACACTTTATGAGGTTCACAAGGTTCACAATACTTATAAGACCTTTCATGAGGTTCATGAAGTTTAAAAGACACTTTATGAGGTTTACAAGGTTCACAAGGCTCACAAGACCTCCCATGAGGTTCACAAGATATCTTATGAGGTTCACAAGGTTCACAAAGTTCACAATTGGTCAGAAGATTTGACAATTCCCTCAGACAATGCATCCTCCTAAGCAGTGCATCCAAAACTAGGGTTTTAACTTTAATCAGGCTAAATGGACTTCCAAGACTTCAAGTGAGATTCATAACATCTTATATGTGTCTAAGAATCCCCATGACAAGTTTCAAGACTTTTCTCAAAAGTTTGCTCAGTCAGATGATCAGATAAGTCAAAATCAGTCAAAGTAGTTAAAAAGTCAAACTGAGGTCAACTGTGGTTAAACCAAAGTCAAACTTCATGATTTTTTGCCAACATAAAGTATATGAAGTAAAATTCATCATTTGACCAAGGGTTGATCATGATTCATCAAGGATATCTCAGATCATCAAGAATCAAAGGTTTCTAAATTAGGGTTTCCTCAGGAAAAGTCAACTGAACTTTGACCAGCCATAACTTTCACATGCTTCATCACCAATTTTCCATCCAAAGCTCATTTTGAAGGAAATTGAATTCTCTACAACTTTGTGTCTCACAAGCCAAGCCCAAAAATGCTTCATTTGGAAGGTATGAGCTAAGACATTATAGGTCCTTTTGAAAGTCAACAAAAAGTCAACAACTTCAAAAGGGCATAACTTGAGAATGGTAAATGATATGGACATGAAACCAGTGGGGTTGGTTAGAGGACTCTTCAAGCTTTCCAAAATGTCCAAGAACACCCTCATAGCATTAAAATTGGAGGATTTGTGCCCTTGCAAAGTTGGGAAATTTTTGGTTGGTTTATGAAGAAAATGGAGGTTTAAAACCAATTTTTTCTAAATAGGCTTGCCATATGATGATCCAATCCATACCAATACTTCATGCACGACCCAAATCTCTAAAATTCAGATTTTTCATCATTTTATTTTATTTATTTTTGATTTTATTCATTTAAAATCATTTTAAATTAAAATAAAATAGAAAAATCAAATATTTAAATGAGATTTTGTTTCTAGAAAGTCATAAAGGTGATTTGGATCAAATTGGTATAAGAATCATGGTGATTGGCTTGAAATAGAAAGGTCTAATTCTCAAATATTTGAAGTTTAAGACTTAATCTTTTTCAATCTTTTTCAATCAAATAATCCACACAATGATCCATTCTTTTGACCTAAATCCATTGCACTATAAGTACACAACACAACCCTAATGCAAAGACACGAATTTCTGGCCTCCAAGAGTAAGTTGCAATTTTCAAAATTCATCACAAAAATCCAATTCGGATTCCAAGCTACAACCACTTTCAAGACAATTTGAAGGTTGCTATGTGTTCCTGGATGTTCATAGAATGATTTTGGATCATAAACAACATCTTAAACACCTTATATTGCATAACCCGAATTCATAATGTTCATCATATTTTGATTTTTCGATTTTGCATATTGACTGGATTTTAATGAGTTTTGATCATTGTTTTGTGTTTATATTAAGTTGTTGATTGATTCTGGATAGTTTGATTGAAGTTTTATTGCAGGTTTGAGATTCCACCATTGTTAGGGTTTTCGGCCTCCATTAGGGTTTTACTCTCAAGCTAATATAAATTAATTCTAAGAACACAGATCAATGCCAATTCATCTATGGATCATGTTTGTATAATTAATTTGATGAAATTTTACAGTTTTGATGGTGTATGGATTTCGTAGGGTTTCCTGCAATTTAGAATTTCGCAGGAAAGTTTGTGGATAATTTAGCAGGAAATTTTGCAGTGCCAGAGGTTGAAGATGAAGCTAGCGCGCGTTTTCAGATTCAAATATTATTCATAATATTTTTTGAATTGTTTATGGTTTTGTATTACAATTGCAGTGCTAGCTCAGTTGGTTAAAGGGGCGCGCGTGTGAGGCTTTGGTCCAGGGATCGAATCCTGGGCTCAGCAGTTTTTCTCATTTTTTTCATTTTAATTGTTAAGCTTAATATATTATGTATTGTGATGGATATGTTAACAGATGCGCCCTCCCGGCTGGAATGGTAAGTGTGTTTGTGTGCTGTGCAAAGGTCCTGGGTTCGATCCCCCCCAGGCCTTTTGTTTTGTTGTCTTTTTCATGATTTTCCAGGATGAAGCAACAAAACCAATTGAACCCCTTTCCTTAGCACATGTACTCGCATGGCCCAGTGGATGGAAGGCAAGTCTTGGAGTCTGTAAGCTTAGGGACTGGGTTCAAATCCCAGCCCAAGCAGGTTTTGATTTTTCATTCTTTTTCTTATTTTTGATTATTTAATTAATTTTCTATCTTAAATAAATTCAAATAATAAATAGTATGTTCATATTATTTGAAATTCATCCTTTTTAACTTTAATTTTATAAGAAAAAATTATTTTTTTTTTTTGTAAATTATTAATATTGTTAAATTATATATAGTTATTTTATTATTCTAAAAATATGTATATAAACCCTAATCTTCTAAAAAACTAAAATATTTTGTAAAAACCCTAATTAATCCTAATAATTTTCAAAACCCTAATTTTCTTCTATTTAAAACTTAATCCTATTTTATTTAATCATGTACATTTTTTTTATTTGTTTATAAATTAAATCTTGTATATAAGTATGTTTAAAATTAAAATTCTTAATTTAATTTTGTTAATATGATAATATGATATAAATTGTTTATAATCTAATTTTTGTATATATATAATTTTTAATATATATTTAGAAATAGTTAAAAAATTGCTAATTTAATTTTGTAATTATAATTTTATTTTCATAATATGTTCATAATTAACTTAATTTTTATAATTTGCATATAACTTAAAATTTTATAATAATTAGTATAATTGTTCATATTTATTATTAATCTTAAATAATAATTGCTTATAAAAATTGATTTTTTAATTATTATGTTAATATTAGTAATTATGTTTATATGATACTAACCCCATTTATATATTATGGTTTATTATTATTTCCTACTAACCCAATTATTATTTATCATTTAATATTTTGCTTATTATATTTAATTTGCTTTAATTATTATTATGTAATTGTTCCTGGATGTAATATTTTAATAATAGTATTTAAATATTTATATTTTATGCTATGGTTAGTAAAAATAGGGAGTGCAACATGTTTGTATATTTACAATTAATTTAGCTCATTAATTTAAAAGATAAATATTAAAATTGTACACTCACACACGTAAGTCGATCTTTGATCGCCATCTCACTTCCTTAGGGATACCTCTCATGTTGCCTAATCAAAAGGTCAAGTAGGGTGTATAAAGCAAAGTCCCTCAATTTCACATCATCTAGTCCCTTAACAGATAAAAGATCAAGTCCCTTTCGAATGTTGCCTTCGTAATGATCTTGTCCCTTCAGAATAAAGATGATAAGTCCCTTCGAATTGCTTATACACCCCACAGTTGCCTAAATAACAGATGACCCTTCAATTGTCCCTCACATCCAAGGTAATGACTACCTATTCCTTAATAATAGGGATAGTCTTACCACTTAAAGGATTCAAGAACAGAAAAGACTTAAACTTAGGGTAGGTTCCTCTTAGATACTTGCTCACTCTTCAAAAACATTTCAAACACTTCACACATTTCAAACAATTTTCAAAACAAAGGTTTTTTACGCATCCGTACATGGATCATTATAAAACTCTTAAGAAAATTTTTATTCACACACTTCACATTTCAAAACATTTTAAAGTGAGCTAAGTAACTAAGATCCCATGGATAACCATGGATGTAAAGGGTGCTAACACCTTCCCTTTACATAACCTACCCCCCGGACCCAAAAATCTTTTAAAAGGTCTTTCCTGTTCTTTTATGCCTTTCCTTTGGATAAAATAAAAGTCGGTGGCGACTCTTGCTATCCGCAACATAACTAAAGTCAGTTCTCCCACCGTGTTACAGAACTGGCGACTCTGCTGGGGATTTAATAAAAGAGGGGTACCCTTAGGAATTAGATCACTTTAAATTGTTTGCTTTACTTTACTTGTTGGGTGCTCTTATGTGTGAAAGATCCTAACCCGGATCTAGTGTACCTTAGGTAAATGGCAATAGACCAAGGAAACTGTACAGCGTATACCGATATGGTTGATCTGGTGGCCATAGTTAGTGTGACTTCTTGGTTGGTGCTTATGTTCCTTAAGTCAAGTTGAGGATAATATGAGGCTGCCATATGTTGTCAATACACTAACTAACTTTTAGAACCCTAGTTATCCCATCTTGGCCTTTAGAAAAGTAGTGAGATAACCGGCTTTGGTGAAGACTGAAGTTGGTTGATACTCGATGCTACACTCATTGAGATCCTAAACTTGGAGGGTTTTGGTTGGCAAGTAAGTTGCCTACTGAACAACCACCCTTGGGAAGGATCGATGATATTGAGATCCCTTAGAACCTGGTTACTTTATAGGACAGGATGAACCAACTAAACTTCAGGGGAGGGTACTTACCTTTAAACCTCATGCAAGCCTTCAAACCTAAGGGTTATTGTGTGACTTGTTTGTGTGTGCCACATGTTTGTGATTGAGCATAACATCATAACATCATCATGCTTCATAAGCATAATATTTTCACTAACCATTTCAAGGACCAAAGGATTTATCTTTGTTCTTTGTTGCAGGTCATGGCTTCTGCTCGTAGAAACAATATCAGGATCAACTTTGTAGGCATACCTGCTAAGCTTAAAGAGTTGGTTTCTCAAGTGTATGATCATTCCCAGTTTATCAAGAGACATGGTTACCTATTGGATCTAGTCACCTCAGGGTTCATTGAAGACATGATGAGTGTCCTATTTCAGTTCTTTGACCCTAAGCACCATTGCTTTACATTCCCCGACTATCAGCTGGTTCCTACAATGGAAGAGTTCTCTAAACTTCTGGGTATACCTGTCCTTGATCAAAGACCCTTCACAGGCTTGGAGAAAGAGCTTAAACAAGAGGTTATTGCTGCAGCTCTACATCTGAAGAAGTCAGACATTGTTCTAGAAACGAGAAGCGGAGTTAAGGGTATTCTTGCTAAGGTATTAATGGATAAAGCTCAAGTGTTCTTGAAAGCTATGAGCTATGATGCTTTTGAGGAGATCTTAGCCTTGTTGATATATGGCTTAGTGTTGTTCCCCAATCCTGATCAGTTCATAGACGTTCATGCCATCAATATATTCCTGAGTCACAATCCAGTGCCTACCTTACTTGGAGACATCCTACATTCTCTTCATACTCGTACTACAAGGGCAAGAGGAACTTTGATGTGTTGCATACCTTTGCTTTCTAGGTGGTTTATTTCTCACCTTCCTCGCTCAGTGATGAAGAATGAACAAGGGTTCAGGTGGTCCAAGAGGATCATGTCACTCTCGCATTCAGATATTTATTGGTGCTCCAGATCTATGGAGAATATCACTATCATTGACCGTTGTGGGGAGTTTCCTAATGTGCCACTTCTAGTCATAAAAGGAGGCATCACCTACAACCCCTCTCTAGCTTTACGACAGTTTGGTTACGCTCGGAGTGATGGCCCACATGACATGTTGATTCAGGGCATTGTGTTTGACTACGACAACGATCTTCAAGGTTACCGTCAGAGATTCATACGAGCATGGGTAAAAGTAAACAAAGTTGACAGCAAGACTCTGGAGCCTAAGTACACTATTCCTATGGAAGCTTATCTCAGGTGGGTGCGATCTCGTGCTCAGACCCTCATGATGCCATATCCTGCTATCCTGCCAGTTACCATGGAACCTGTTGCTGAAGGAGATACATCTTATACCATCCTTCACCCAGACATGCCTACTGACATGGAAGATTTACAGAGATCCTGGATCCAGTTGAAGGAGCAAAGGGATACTTTCAAGGCTCATTACAAAGCAAGCCAAGAAAGAATCCTAGAACTAACAAAGCAACTTCACGAGGAACGAAATCTCAACTCATACCTCAACACAAAGAGGAAACGTCCATGGGAGACTTAAAACCCCATCTCTTGTATTTATTTCATTTCATTTTTTGTAAGCCCAAGAGGCAAAACAAATTTATTACTAATAAAAGTTTACTTTCTTGATTGTTTAAGCAAATTTAAATCCTGTGGTCCTTGAAAACATTGCATATACATTCACATACCATATCATTGCATCACAGGTTTATTGTGCACAGGTTTCTTATCTTCTCGCTGTTTATTTGAAGCAATGGCTCTTGAACAAATAGTTAAGGATCTCCAGGTACAAAATGCACAGTTCCAAGAGCTGATCCTGAACTTGTCCAAGGGGCAGGATGAATTGAAGACACTGCTGGCCAAGAAGACTAAGAAGACTAGAAGGTCAGGTGGCCTGATCAACATGGGAAGAAGGTTCAAAGGTCTTGCCAAGACCAAAGAACCAGTTGAAGATTATGAGTCTGAAGAGTTTGAGAAAGAGGGAGGCAGTCTCCACAACACTATGGGGGACTCTGATTCTGAAGCCAACTACTATCATGAGCCTAATGAAGATAAGTTCAAAATGCTGGTGGATAGAATGGATGATATGGAGTTGCAGAAGTCTTCTGGGCTGGATTTTGAAGATTTGAGTCTGATATCTGGGGTAGTCATACCCATTGGTTTCAAGGTTCCTACTTTTGTTGTTTATGATGGGGTCTCTTGTCCCAAGCTACATCTGAGGTCTTATGTCAGGAGAATCCAACCTCATACTGCTGATAAGAAATTGTGGATCCATTTTTTCCAAGAGAGTTTATCTGGAGCTCAATTGGAATGGTACTATCAGTTGGAGAGTGTCAACATCCGTGATTGGAATGATCTTGCTGAAGCCTTCTACAAGCAGTATCAATACAATGCTGATTTAGCTCCCACTCGCATGCAGCTGCAAAGCATGTATATGGGTGCTAAAGAAAGCTTCAAGGAGTATGCTCAGAAGTGGAGAGATTTAGCTGGAAGAGTACAACCCCCTTTAACTGATAGGGAGTTGGTTGATATGTTCATGTGTACGTTGAATGGTCCTTTTTACAGTCATCTCATTGGAAGCTCATCATCTGGCTTCACTGAGTTGATAATGACAGGAGGACGTGTGGAAAGTGGTATTAGGAGTGGCAAGATCCAAGTGGGTGCTTCTTCATCAGGTGCTGCAAAGAAGCCTCCCAGTGGAAAGAAAGAATCAAATGCTGTCTATGGTCAACCTGATCGTAGTAGAAGGCATCAGTCTGTTAGTGCAGTCCATATCTCCAATCCAACTCCTACAACACCAGAGCAGCCACAGGGCAACCAACAGAGGGCTAGAAGGCAGTTCACTAAGATCAACATGTCAATGGCCCAAGCATTGCAACACTTGTTGAAGGCTGAACTTATCACTCTGAAAGATGCTCCTCAGAATCCTAATGTTACCTCTCCCAGATACAATCCTAATGCACGATGTGCATATCATTCAAACTGTCAGGGACATGATACCAATAGCTGCTGGGTATTGAAGAACAAAATCCAAGATATGATTGAGGCTGGAGAAATTGAGTTTGACCCTCCGGGTACTCCAAATGTGATCACTGCTCCCATGCCAAATCATGAGAAGACTGTCAATGCAATTGATGAAGATTCACATATCTATTCAGTTGCAGAGTTGACCACACCATTGTCTGTCATTAAGAAGAAGCTAGTACAAGCTGGGTTCTTTCCAGGTTGTCGTGAAGATTGTTTGTATTGTACCTATAAGCCGGATAGCTGCTGGAGGTTGAGAGATGGAATTCAACGTCTCATGGATAAATATACCATAGTGTTTGAGAGGACTCCACCTTCTGTAGAGAGTATGGTTGACCATATAACCCAGCGTGCAAAGATTGAAGAGGTGGATATGGTTGATAAAGTGCCGGTAAGGATTACTTCCAAGGGACCTGTCAAAATCACTCATAAGGGTCCAATTAAGATTACTGCTGAAGGCCCTGTGAAGATTGTTGCTGAAGCTAGAGTGGCTCCTATGGTCATTACCACTCCTGGTCCTATTCCGTATACTTCTGATAAAGCTGTGCCTTGGCATTATGGGTCTGATGTTTATATCCATGGTGTTAAGCAGGAACCCTTAGCTGATATGCCTGTTGATGTTGATAATATTGCTGGATCTAGTAAGATCACACGAAGCGGAAAAGTTTTCTCTCCTCCAGCTACTTCCAAGAATGCAGTTACTCCAGCTGCTACCTCCACCACTGATGCTCGGGGCAAAGGTCCTGTTATTGAACCTATACCTACTGATGTGCCAGCTACTGATGATATCTCTAAGCAGATGGAAGAAGTATTGGAAATCATTCGCAAGAGTGATTATGACATTGTTGATCAGTTGGGGCATACTCCCTCCAAGATCTCCATGCTGTCTTTGTTGTTATGTTCTGAAGCTCATGCCAAGGCTTTGATTAAGTTTCTGAAGACTGCCCATGTACCCAATGAAATTTCTGTTGACCAGTTTGAAAATTGTGTGGCCCACTTGACCTATGATAATGGGTTAGGTTTCTCTGATGCTGATTTGACTCCTGCCAGGAGGGATCATAACAGGGCTCTACATATCTCAATTGAATGCAGGGGAACTACCCTGTCACATGTATTAATAGACAATGGTTCCTCTCTGAATGTGTTGCCCAAAGAAGTTCTGAATAAGCTGAGTCCTGAAGATGATGTGCTGAAGCCCAGTAACATAGTGGTGAAGGCTTTTGATGGTTCGAGAAGAGTGGTGCATGGAGAAATTGATCTCCCAATCAAAGTTGGTTCTCAGGTTTTCAATGCTACCTTTTATGTCATGGATATTCGTCCGTCGTATTCTTGTTTGCTTGGGCGTCCCTGGATCCATGGGGCAGGTGCTGTAACCTCTACATTACATCAGAAGCTGAGATATCCGGTAGAAGGGAAAGTTGTCACTGTTTATGGAGAAGAAGGATATGTTGTTAGCCATGTAAACACTTTTAAATATCTGGAAGTGGAAGGTGAATATGTTGAAACTCCGTGTCAGACATTTGAAGTGGTTCCTTGGATTGTTAATGATTATGAAGCTCCTCCTGTTGTCAAGAAAGTTCCTGTGGTCACCAGAGTACCTCCTACAATGGCCTCCCTTAAAGATGCTAGAGCTGTGGTGGATGAAGGTGGTTGTACTATTTGGGGTCAGCTTCCTGATATTCCGTACAAGTCTGACAAATTTGGTTTGGGTTTCACTACAGAGTCCCAGAAGGCTGTTCGTCGTGCTCGTTCTGTTCGTATCACCAACCAGGGGGTTATGAAAGACCAAATCAATGCTGTGGGTGACTATGATGAAGACTACAACTTGGATGCTTGGATTTTTCCTACTGTGGGTGCTGGACTCAATAATTGGAAAGCTGAAGATGTTATTCCTATCTCCTTTAGTCAGGAGTAAATACTATTACTGTTTTTTTTTTTAAGTTTGTAATTTCTTGAACAATTAAACTTTTAAGCCTTGTGCCTTACCCGGGGCACAATGGTGTGCCTGTTACGGGATGTCATTTCATTTGCATACTTCATTCAATAAAAATCAGTGGACGTTTCGTTTTCGCAAATATTGCGTTCTTTGTCTTTCTTTTCTTTTATTTTTGTTTTATCAGCTATGTGTTCTTACACACACCCACATCACTAAAATGCAGATCCTTATCCACTCTGGATCCTGTTGATAACAGTTCTACTATTGCCAATTATAATTTCGAGAATCCGATCTATCAAGCTGAAGACGGAAATGAGGACGATTGTGAAGTACCTGTAGAGCTTGCTAGGTTGTTACAACAAAAAGAGAAAGCTATACAGCCACATGAAGAGCCAGTCGAAGTTGTGAATCTGGTAACTGAAGAAAACAGGAAAGAAGTCAAGATAGGGGATGAATTAGAGGATAGTGTCAAGAGCAGGTTGATTCAGATGCTACGTGATTATGTGGAGATCTTTGCTTGGTCCTATGAAGATATGCCAGGGTTGGATACAGACATTGTGGTTCACCGTCTACCAGTAAAAGAGGATTGTCGTCCAAAGAAACAGAAGGTTCGTCGCAAGCGTCCTGAAATGTCAGAGAAGATTAAAGCAGAGGTAATGAAACAGTTTGATGCAGGGTTCTTAGCAGTGACTTCTTATCCTCAGTGGGTTGCAAATGTGGTACCGGTACCTAAGAAAGATGGTAAGGTACATATGTGTGTAGACTACAGAGATTTGAACAAGGCCAGCCCCAAAGATGACTTTCCACTTCCTCATATTGATGTTCTGGTAGACAACACTGCTCAGCATAAGGTATTTTCTTTTATGGATGGTTTCTCTGGTTACAATCAAATCAAGATGGCTCCTGAAGATATAGAGAAGATGACATTTGTTACACAGTGGGGCACTTTTTGTTATAAAGTGATGCCATTTGGTTTGAAGAATGCAGGAGCAACATATCAGCGTGCTATGGTGGCTTTGTTTCATGATATGATTCATCACGAGATAGAGGTGTATGTGGATGATATGATAGCCAGGTCCCAGAATGAAGAAAAACATCTTGATCATCTACATAAATTGTTTAAGAGGTTAAAGAAATACAAGTTGAGATTGAACCCAAACAAGTGTACTTTTGGAGTTAGATCCGGTAAACTTCTGGGTTTCATAGTCAGTGGAAAAGGTATTGAAGTGGATCCCGCAAAAGTGAAAGCTATACGAGAGATGCCAGCTCCCCGTACTGAGAAGGAAGTTAGAGGTTTCTTGGGACGATTGAATTACATTGCAAGATTTATTTCCCAATTAACTGCCATCTGTGAGCCAATCTTCAAGTTGTTGAAGAAAGACCAGGTGATGGAATGGAATGATGAGTGCCAGACTGCCTTTGATGAAATCAAGAGATATCTGCTGGAACCACCAATTTTGATGCCACCAGTTGATGGAAGACCCTTGATTATGTACTTAACAGTGCTGGACAACTCAATGGGGTGTGTGTTGGGGCAACATGACGAGTCTGGTCGAAAAGAGCAGGCAATATACTACCTTAGCAAAAAGTTTACCGACTGTGAAACAAGATACTCACTGCTCGAGAAAACTTGCTGCGCTTTGGCATGGGCTGCTCGTCGGCTAAGACAGTATATGTTGACCCATACCACCTTGTTGATCTCGAAGATGGATCCAATCAAGTACATATTTGAGAAACCTGCTCTCTCCGGAAGAATTGCAAGATGGCAAATGATCTTGACAGAATATGACATACAGTATACTACTCAGAAGGCTATTAAAGGAAGTGTTTTGGCTGATCATTTGGCTCACCAAGCAGTAGATGATTACCAGTCAATGAGTTTTGAGTTCCCTGATGAAGACATTATGATTATTACCAAAGAACCTGGACAATATGACGGACCTGAACAAGGATCCCGATGGACTATGGTTTTTGATGGTGCCTCTAATGCACTTGGTAATGGTGTTGGTGTTGTGATTAGTTCCCCTGAAGGTTGTCATACCCCGATTACTTCCAGACTTTGTTTCTATTGTACCAATAACATGGCTGAGTATGAGGCATGTATCCTGGGTATTAAAGCTGCTATTGATATGAAGATTCAGTTCCTAGACGTGTATGGAGATTCAGCCCTGGTAGTAAGTCAGATTAAAGGAGATTGGGATACCAAGCATGATAATCTCATTCCTTACAGAGAGCATGTTTTGTCTTTGATCCCACATTTCAAAGAGATTACCTTTGGACATATTCCACGAAGAGAGAATTAGTTGGCAGATGCTTTAGCCACCATGGCATCCATGTTTGAGATCAGCTGGGATGATGAGGCTCCCAAGATTACTATTGATAGATTTGAAAAGCCTGCATACTGCAATGATATTGACACTGAAGAAGCAGAGGAAAAGCCTTGGTTCTATGAGGTGAAAAGGTATCTTGAAGCTCAGGAGTTCCCTGAAGGGGCATCTGTCAAAGATAGGAAGTTTCTGAGGAGGTTCTCTGCTATGTTCTTTTTGAGTAATGGGATTTTGTACAAGCGCAATCATGATTCAACTTTGCTTCGTTATGTGGATAAGAAGGAAGCAACAGAGATTATGGAAGATATGCATGATGGGATCTTTGGCACTCATTCTAGTGGTCATACTATGACAAAGAAGATATTGAGAGCAGGTTACTATTGGTCTACCATGGAAGCTTATTGCTATCAACACTCCAGAACGTGTCACAAGTGTCAAATCTATGCTGATAAAGTCCATATACCTCCATCACCATTGAATGTGTTGACTGCTCCTTGGCCCTTTGCCATGTGGGGCATTGATATGATTGGTGAGATCAAGCCTACTGCTTCTAATGGACATCGTTTCATCCTGGTTGCTATTGATTACTTTACAAAGTGGGTGGAGGCAACTTCATTTGCATCTGTTACTAAGAATGTGGTGGCTCGATTCATTAAGAATAATCTCATATGTAGGTATGGCATCCCTGAAAGGATTATTACTGACAATGGCTCTAATCTGAACAACACTATGATTACTGACCTCTGCACGCAATTCAAGATTAAGCACCACAACTCTTCTCCGTATCGTCCAAAGATGAATGGGGCAGTAGAAGCTGCTAATAAGAATATTAAGAAGATTATACAGAAGATGACTGTTACTTACAAGGATTGGCATGAGATGTTACCATTTGCTCTTCATGGTTATCGTACTACAATACGTACTTCAACAGGGGCAACCCCATTCTCCTTAGTTTATGGTATGGAAGCAGTTCTGCCCATTGAAGTTCAGATTCCCTCCTTAAGAATTATGAAGGATGCAGGCTTGGATGAAGATGAGTGGATTCAGACTCGACTTGACCAGATAAATTTGATTGATGAGAAGAGGTTGGTAGCTATTTGTCATGGCCAGATGTACCAGAAACGGATGATCAAAGCTTTTAATAAGAAGGTTAAGCCAAAGGTATATCAGGCTGGTGACTTGGTAATCAAGCGTATCATATTACCACAGGGTGATCCTAGGGGCAAGTGGACTCCTACATATGAAGGACCATTTGTAGTCAAAACAGTATTCTCAGGAGGTGCCATGATGCTTACTACTATGGATGGTGAAGACTTCCCGCAGCCTGTAAACGCAGACATAGTTAAAAAATACTACGCATAAAAAAGAGACCCGCTAGGTTGACTGGCCTAGGCAAAAATAAGGGCATCCCGGCGAACCAAAAGGGTTCGGGCAAAAATTAGGGATATATATAAAAAAAATGTACACCCGGCAAGTCGAAAACCTGAAAAGGCGGCTTGGGCAAAAAAGGGTATCCCGGTGGATTGAAAACCTGAAAGGGAAATCCAGGAAAAAGTTAGGGATTAAAGTGTATGACTATGTCTCGTTTGGATCACCCATGGAACTACAACCAATTATACTACTTACTCAAGTTTGAACAGATAAAGCTCAATTCAATCGTTTCCGTCTCAACAGCAGAAGATGAAATACTTGAAGATAATGGCAATAGTAGAATTGAAACTCAATAAGGATTATTTCCCACATAGCTGATTTTCTTTGTTTTGTAAAAAATTTTTTACGACGAATTCCTCTTACTAGGATTTCTGTCTCCTTGTACAAACTCACCCATGTATGGGTCACTTGTTGATATAAATAAAGTTCCATCTTTGAATCCAGATTTACTTTTACCCTATTTACATAAGCGAAACGTCCATTGGTTGTGTTTGAATGTATGTATGCTTTTGAATATGATTGATGTTTACCAGAAATGCATGAAAATGCAGTAATAGTATTTACTAAGGACGAACGAGGGAAGGATTTCAACGAAGCTTCACCGGTTCATCCCTACAAGATAGATACAAATCCCCAGTAGGGCAAATCCATCTTCATAAGTACTTCAAGTCACATCTCCCCTGGAATTTATATCCATCTCTTTTATCCTCATACGTATATTCGGGAATTTATTTTCCAATAGGAGTACGACGAACGAAGACGGGAGGTTATGTATACCCTACTATCGAACGAAGACGGGAGGTTATGTATACCTTAATATCGAACGAAGACGGGAGGTTACGTATACCTTATTATTAAACGAAGAAGGGAGGTTATATATACTATATTATCAGACAAGACAGGAACGAGTTCCTCATATTCTCCAGTAACGAATCGAGATTTATTTTCCCTGGCCAGCAGTTGTTATACGAAGATATCCAGACGCTTCAAGCTACATGATGCATACATACATCATTTACATCATAACATACATATACACATAATACATTTCTTAGGTGCATCATATTATACATGCATGCATAATACATAAACTAATATTATCTTGCAGAATGTTATAATCTTGTTTTTCAGGTTAATTCTCCAGCAGACAAATTTCATCAACAAATTGTGACTATTGGGCCGTTGTTTATCTTCCCAAAAGTTATCATTTCCTCAGGACGTTGTTTATCCTCCTGAAAGCTTCTTATACCTCGGGACGTTGTTTATCCTCCTGAAAGCATATCTTGACCTTGGGCCGTTGTTTATCTTCCCAAAGGTTACACCATTTCCTCAGGACGTTGTTTATCTTCCTGCAAGCATATCATTTCCTCGGGACGTTGTTTATCCTCCTGAAAGCATATCATGACTATTGGGCCGCTGTTTATCCTCCCAAAAGTTATACTTATACCTCGGGACGTTGTTTATCCTCCTGAAAGCATATCTTGACCTTGGGCCGTTGTTTATCTTCCCAAAGGTTATACTTATACCTCAGGACGTTGTTTATCTTCCTGCAAGCATATCATTTCCTCGAGACGTTGTTTATCCTCCTGAAAGCATATCTTGACCTTGGGCCGTTGTTTATCTTCCCAAAGGTTATACTTATACCTCAGGACGTTGTTTATCTTCCTGCAAGCATATCATTTCCTCGAGACGTTGTTTATCCTCCTGAAAGCATATCTTGACCTTGGGCCGTTGTTTATATTCCCAAAGGTTACACCATTACCTCAGGACGTTGTTTATCCTCCTGAAAGCATATCATTTCCTCGGGACGTTGTTTATCTTCCTGAAAGCTATCACCATTACCTCAGGACGTTGTTCATCTTCCTGAAAGCTATTATTATATCTTCATATTTTGGACTGCTTCATCCTCCAAGAAATGTACCTGAAGAATGTTTCTCCAAGTGGCATATTTAAGCCCACTCAAGCATATTCAACTAGTCATCAGTATTACTCTACGCACCGGTGAGTGCAAATTTTTGGGCTTTTGTGTTCAATCCCCTTCAACCTTCCAGGTCACGACTGGCAAATGTACCAATCTAACCCCTCAGGTTTCAGAAAATTGAACAGGGGCAGCTGTTGCACCCCAAAATTTGCCCTCATAATACAAGACTTTGTGTGCTAAGAAGGTTCACAAGGTTCACAAGACCTTTCATGAGGTTCATGATGTTTACAAGACACTTTATGAGGTTCACAAGGTTCACAAGGTTCACAATACTTATAAGACCTTTCATGAGGTTCATGAAGTTTACAAGACACTTTATGAGGTTTACAAGGTTCACAAGGCTCATAAGACCTCCCATGAGGTTCACAAGATATCTTATGAGGTTCACAAGGTTCACAAAGTTCACAATTGGTTAGAAGATTTGACAATTCCCTCAGACAATGCATCCTCCTAAGCAGTGCATCCAAAACTAGGGTTTTAACTTTAATCAGGCTAAATGGACTTCCAAGACTTCAAGTGAGCTTCATAACATCTTATATGTGTCTAAGAATCCCCATGACAAGTTTCAAGACTTTTCTCAAAAGTTTGCTCAGTCAGATGATCAGATAAGTCAAAATCAGTCAAAGCAGTTAAAAAGTTTTATAATCATTTTATTTTAATCCGTTTTTATAATTTGACCTTAAAATCAACCCCCCATTAATCGTTATTATCGTTAGTTAATAAGATCAAGAATCCTTGTGAGACGATTCAAGTCATTGTCGCTATACTACATTTTCAAAAATTACTCGTTTTTGATCCGTGCGCGACACGCGGATCAAATTGGCGCTGTTGCCAGGAATTCTTGTTGTTATTAACCGATTTTATAATCATAGTTATAGTTTTCTTTTTTATATTTTTTATTTTGTATTTTGTTATGTTTGTTGATTTTCAGGGTTGCTATATCGGTTGCAGTATAGTGATAAGTTTTTCAGCCTCTCAGGTAAGTTGGAAGTTACTGTTTCGATTTGCTCCAATTTTTTTCCAGAAAATCAGAAATAAATCGAAGAATAATACTCTTTTAAAATAGAATTCTAAAAGATTTTGACCCTCAAAATCGCAAATTATGTGTTTTTATATTTTATTTGATTTATTTTCTCTTTTCATATTTTCAAAAAAATCTGGACATTTTTGTGCGAGCTTTATTTGATTTAATTAGTTTTTTTAGCGTTATTTTTAGATTTTTTAGATTTTATTTTAATCACTATTTTATTTTTTTTCATTCTTTTTAAACCTGCAATGATTTTAATTGATTATGTGTTGAAATTCATAATCATATCATGGCTGATCAAATAACTCTTAGAGAACTGGGTGCACTTGTGAATTATAATTCTTTATGTATTGAATATCCTGATGTTGTTGATGCACCTTTCGAATTGAAATTTGGTTTAACAAATTTGTTGCCAAGTTTTAATGGCTTTGCAGGTGAGGATCCGAATAAGCATCTAAAGGAATTTCAGTTTGGGTGCTCTGCACCTTCCGAACCTTCACTAGAGGACCTTTTCAAGCAAATTGCTACAAATAATCTCCAGTTTCAGCAACAAACAAATTATAGTCTTCAGGCTTTTCACACACAACTTGATCAACTTACCACTTCGATGAATGCCATGCAACAAGCTCAAGGATCAAACCAACAACCTTTGGAAGAACATTTTATTTTTCAAATAGAGTTGCCTTCTGAAATTATTGATGATACTTATATCAATTTGTTTGCAACTAATTTTCCATCATTGTCTGATTTTGATGATGTTTACTCTTGTGATGTTTGTACTGACACTAAAATTTGCCCTGTTTGTGCTGAAATTGAGGTTGCCTTGCAAGTTGATATTCTTACTGCAAATGAGGTTGCAAATGAATTTGTTCATGTCAATGAAGCTCTCGACACCCCGGCTGTCCGGAACAAACCATCCATCGAGAAATCACCCTCTTTAGAGCTGAAGCCACTTCCTAATAATTTATTTGAATTTGTGTAGGAAGAGAAATCATTACATGAACATAAGAAGGGAATTAGATGGAATTTGGTTGACACTTATTATATTAGTTTATCCATGAGTATGCATAGGATCTCAATTGAAGATGAAACAAAAGTAGTGAGGCAACCCCTTAATATTTTGATTCTTTGAGTTGTAGAAAAGGAGATCACTATCACGTGCACATTCAACATGTTTACTCATCGAAGATTCTTCTTTGATCCTGGAATAAAAGGCAAAGGCACTAATAAAAAATTCAAGATTAATGGATACTATCCAAAGCTACTCTATGAGATTCCCACTTTGGAAGAAGAGACCGTAGAAGAGCTCTCTTTAGGAAATGATGCTTATGTGATCACCTATCCACCTTGACTACTCGGGTGTGTTCTTTCCTTTCTCTCCCTCTTATTTTACATTTATGTCCTTTCATTGAGGACAATGCTTGTTTTAAGTGTGTGTGTGTGGGGGGGGGGGAATAATTTATTTTCTTTGTTTTTGTTTGTTTTGTTTTGTTTTAGAAACACTAGACATTTTTTTCGAAAGTTTTAGGCTATAGATTTTTTTGAGGTTAGTTGTGGAGACTTGGGAAAAGTTCACAAGATCGGTATCGTTTTAACACCTTAAGTCTCCTGAATATGGAAGTCTTTTTAAATAATTGTTATGCCATAGCCTTGAGTTCCCAACCTTTAATATCTCTTAAGTAGTTTATCTAGCAGTCAACACCATCTAGAAATTACAATAAGTAATTAAGCTGATGCAAATAAGTGAATGATCTTGCGCTTAAAAAAGAAATCTGAATAGTAATCCGCCTTATAAGTTAGGTGACTCTTACCCGGTCATTTAGCCTAATGGATGTGAAACCTTAAGAAAAAAATTCTTATTGTTACTAAAGTAACTTTAAAATATTGTCAAGTATGGATCATAATCACTAACAGACTTATTTACCATGTGTATGAATAGATAACGAGCTTAATGTGATTGCACTAGAATGAAAGAGAGAAAAAAAGGAGGATGAATAAGTAGGATTAAGCATAATAACATTATTCATATTGATTTGTATATGAGGGAGGCTTATGACCGCATAATTACGAATTTCTGTTCTTACAATATCCTTAGTGTGCAAGATTAGTACCTATCAATATTATCTTAACCAAAGAGGAGTTTGTAGCCTAGAATGAGTAACTGATGATGATGTCGTGTTTCCTTAGATTTTATTTTGCTCGGAGTGCAAAAGTTCAAGCGTGGGGGAATTTGATCAGTGCATTTTAATGCACAATCTTCCATGTTTTCACTTAAGCATTTATTTGGTTTTCTTTGCTTATTTTTATATTTTAATTTGTTTTTCCAATTTATTTTATTTTTGGGTTAATTTGATTTTCGTACTTAATTTTCAGCTTTAACAACATTTACGGAAACGACCATAACTGGAGTTCCAGGAATCGGCTTGAGACATTCTACTAGTCGATGGAAAGCTAAGAGAGAGAGCTATAACTTTTATGTTGGAGTAGAAGTCAGATTCGGAGCCATATTTTTCCAGAATTTCGTTTGAAGCTGCAACATTAGTTTTATTTAGTTTTGGGTCATTTAGAATTGAGTCTGGGTTATGTATTTGACCCAGTTGGATTGTAAACAGGTTTTTTTTGGTTTTTCCATATAACCTAGCAGCCGCAAATGTTCACATACACTTTTTACGATTTAATTTTTTACTCTCGAAGAAAGAATGATGGAGAACTAATTCCCTAAGGATCAATCTACTGTATTCGAATCCCGATTTGAGGTTCTTTAATAAAATTTTGTCTTTACCTGTTATCCTTGAATTATTTCTATACCTTCAATTAAGTGCTTATTTTAATTGTTGTTATGTGTTAGAATTCTTTGTTTTGATTAATTGTATGATTTTGAATCTTTTCTGCGCGTTAACGTAGCTTTTGCATTGTCGCGTTCGATCAAGTTGTGTTTGCTTAATTCACAACCATCTTTATTTGTTTGCTTAATCCGGAATTCAGAATCATACATGGTATAATTTCTATTGTGCTTGTCTATGATAATTATAGTCGAATAGGATCAGACCCGTTTAGGGAATTGGGATTTTATAGGAATCGATGATAAGTTGGAGGTCGATGCAGTAGGTTGATTCGTTTTAGCTTATTTTATAATCATTTTATTTTAAGTTTCTATAATTTGACCTTAAAATCAATCCCCATTAATCGTTACTATCGTTAGTTAATAAGATCAAGAATCCTTGTGAGACGATTCGAGTCATTGTCGCTATACTACATTTTCAAAAATTACTCGTTTTTGATCCGTGCGCGACACGCGGATCAATAAGTCAATTTTTTCTGCAAAATGCAAAGCATACACACAATTAAGCATTTCTAAAATGAATTGGATAATATTGAAATTGAAATAACCTTGTTTTTCTTTTTGGAAGAGGCAGTGACGTTTGAGGAGTAGAGGTTCTGAGAGCGAGAAAAGCGAGTGACGTAAAAGAGAAGTGGGTGAAGTCATAATGTAGAATAATTTGTAGAGACATTTCTTTAAAATGTTGAACAAATTCCCAAACTTGTTTGCAAATATCAAGGAGTGGATGCACATCTTCTCATGAAGAGCCTTAGGTTTTCATGATTTTATAAATTGTAAATTGAATTTGCAGAGTTGTGGACAAACCGTGACCCATGTCCTTTCGTCTTTGCAGTGGAGGTTTAACGATTTGATAAATTTGCAAATCAAATTTGTTGATTTTGTGAAGAAAAATTGAGGAAAATACACATCAGCAATCATAAATGCTAAGTGCATAATAAAACAAGATTTTTTGTGTTGACAAAAAAGTCCTTATGTCTAAGTGTAATTAGCATTTGATTAAAAGGAGTTAATGGGTAAATAGCGAATTTCGTTTTTAATAATTAGATATTAGATAGATTGGACTTTATTTAAGACATATCCTTCATTTATAGTCTATATTTCAGGATTTAAATAAATATTTGAAAATAAATATTTTTTCTATGCGTATCATTTTTAACCAATGAATTTTCATACAACTCTAAACCAAAAAAAAAAAGTACAAATATATATAGAAAAAACTTTTAAATATTATCATATAACAATAAATTACAATTCAATTATTCTAATTAATAAAAAATAATTAATAAAAATGATAAGTATCTTGTGTATTAGATATACACAAACTAATATTTCATTCCTCTAAAATTATAACTCAAATTATAAGTAAAAAACTCTTTTTTTCAAATTTTTTTTTGAAAAAGTAAATTATCATTACTAAGCCAAATAACAATACAAGTCCAAGGCGATCAACTGATCCAGCCTACAAAAACACCAGTACAAAATCCCAACCCAATTAAGGCATCATAAGCATACTATTATATTTCTTAAGATGAGGTCTTCTCACAATATTTGCAAGACACAATTAACAATATTGAAAACTACCTTAGTCCTATCACTAAGATGACCAAAACTAACAACATTTATATGAATCCACACTGTATAGACAATCTTAGCTATGACACTTTTCAATACAGTGGCACGCCACCTCTTACAATTACACTTCCCGATCAATCAATCCATTTTTGCATTCCACTCTTAAGGTTCAAGACTCACTCCAAGCCAAAATAATTAAAATAATTATTTTAATTTCAAAATAATTAAAAATAATTAATTTTTATTATATATTAAATTTGGCTTGAATTAATCTCTATATCATTATGGTATTCACCAATCCATCATTGGCTCTTGGCTCAACTGTATAATTCAATTATTCTTTGCTATACATTTTTAATTTTTCTAATTTTCAAAATAATAAAAAAAAATTAAATAAATAATTTTTTAAAAGAAATAATTAAAAAATCCAATTAATATAGTAAAAAAATTTTAGAAAAATAAGATTTAATATAAAATTAAAATATCTCAAAAACATATACATTGGAATATCAATTATATTTTATATTTTTATTTATTAATATTAAAAAAATACTATAAATTAATAAAAAAAAATTAGTATTAAAAATTTGCAACAAATAACGCAGAAAAAATCGCAGCAAAAGACGCAGACATTCATGCGACATTTCTAGAGGATTTGGAATTTTCAAAGAATGACTAATTCCTGCAAACCAAATCGCAGTAAAATCCACAGGAAAATAAAAATATTATTTAAAAATGCAAAATCGTAGATAAAGTCTCAGGAAGTTTTACAAAGTTTGCTGCGACTTTATTTTTTTGCAGAGATAAGTTTTTACAATAAGAAACTGTAGTAAATTCGCATATATTCCTGCGGATAATTTTCCGTAGGAAATTCCATAAATAATTCATATATTTCTAGTAGTGTCTATCATGTTATTATAAACAAAAACTTCATCTCACAAATCATAATTTGGGAACATTTTGTGAATAGTGCATATTTTAAAACAAAGTGCCCAAGTCAAAACTGATACTTTATGAAAGTGAAAAATAAAAGTCATAATTTTGAGATTGGTACATTATAAATAAATCACACCTTAACCATATTCATTTCAATTATAATAATTGTGTGTTCAAGCAAATAACTTAAACCCGCAATTCATCATTACAAATCATAATTTCTGAGACTAGTACATTATAAATAAATCACACCTTAGCAAATAGCTTAAACACCCAATTCATCATTAGTCAAAAGCAATAGGTATTATTTTATTCATTATTGGTATTGTTTTTTTTATATATTTATAATGATAAATTTATAAGAGGTGGACAAACAAAATGAGAAGGATAACTTGTATAGGACGGGTTTGATAGATCAGTATCAAAACACAATCTAACCTCCATCAAATATGCAAAATTCTTTTCATAATGAAATTGTGGTTCAAATTTGATGACTGATTTAATATGCACCTGAATATCAGCTGAATTCGCGGTTCCACCCGATATTAGAGTCGCTGATCCACCAGGTTTAAGAGGCACCTTTAGAATGTCTTTGATATTATTTTTTTCATAGAGAACTATAGTGTGCTTAAATTAATCAACTGATGCCCATCAAAAGTACAAAAAGGTGTCTTATTCCTATCTTCCGATGCAACTCGGATCTAGTGGTAGCCCGAGCGTAAGTCTATCTTGGTGAAAATAGTAGCGTGACCAAGTTCATCCAGGAGTTCATCCATGAGTGGAATGGGGAAATAATTTTTGATGGTTACAACGTTTAGGGCTCGATAGTCAACACAAACCCTCCATGTTCCATCTTTCTTTACGAACTAGTAACACATGGGATGAAAATGGGTTGTTGTTGGGAATGATGGTACCTTGCTTTAAGATATCTTGAATGATTTATGTCATTGCCTCTTTTTGAGAATATGGGTAATAGTACGGTTTTTCGTTGACTAGGGGAGTGTTTGTTAATAATGGGATGTAATGATCATGTGGTATAGGGGGTGGAAGGTTGTTTGGGATTTGGAAAATGGAAGGATATTTTTGTAAGACATTTGCAATTTGTGGTGGAAGAGGAGTTGGTAAAGATTCTAATGTCACTGGCGGATTTGGTATGTAATTTGATGGGGTTTGTTGGATGGAATGAAGGGTTATGAGATGAAAGGATGCAATTGCATCAGTGTGAATAAGGTGGCATAATTGGTGAAAGGTTCTGTGGGTGGGGTGGGATGATGTATCACCAGTTAAGGACATGGTGGAGTTTTTGTGGGTAAAGGTAATAGAAGGAATCAAAAAACCATCTTGAATTTGACCAAGAGTCTGTAACCAAGCCATACTAATAACAACATATGTGCCCTCAATTGGCAACAAATAGAATGGTAAGGTATAAGGTTTTTCTTGAAGTGTAAGTTGGACTTTATGACAAAGACCCTGACATTATAAGTGGGATCCATTTACCACCATAATAGAGAATTCAGGGATTATGGTAGTAGGTAGGCGTAAGTGTTGGGCGATGTGGGGTTGTAAGATATTGTGTGTGCTACCTGTGTCTACGAACACCATGACAGCAGATCCACCAATAAGTCCTTTGAAATTTAGAGTTTGTGGGGGAGAATTGGCCAGTCAGAGCTTGTGGTGAAAGTTGAAAATATGTGTCACCTATGTCTGTTGTAATAATTGGTTATGGGTTTTCTTTACTTGTGGTAAGATCACCGTTGGGTTATTCGTCCGCTAGCAATATCAGAAATTGGGTAGTAGATAATTTATGACCAAAGAAGAATTTTTCATCACAATTGAAGCATAACCCAAGAGCTCATCGCTCCTGAAGTTGGCATTAATGAGATAAGATTTTATTGGGTAGTTTTGTTGGCTAAGTGGTGGGGGAAGTTTTGTTATGATAAGGGCCATGTGTGGGTTGGGCAGACTTGGATTTAAGTGGGGGTTGAGATGAAGAATTCTGGTTTGGTTTAGTAAAAGGGCTAGTGAAAAGTTTGTTGAAATTAGGTTTGGCCCAATCGAGTGGGTTAGACCCATCAAACATTGCAAGTCCTAGTTTAGGAATGCGAAAAGCTGGTAAATGGGGAATTTAATGGTAATGGTTTTGGAGGAAATAAGGGATATTAAAAGGTTGTGGGTGGGGAAAAACTGTTTGGTTATGTATGTATGGTTGAAAGTTGGGTGGGGGCGGTGCGACTGTGGGACCTAGTATTTCAGTCACTGTTGGTTGTGTAAGTGTGTGAGAAAAGGTGGCAGAATGTTGTAAATATGTGTTTACGGTTGAGGGAATGGGAATAAAAAGGGAAGTTACCATAGGAGTGGATGAGAGATGATGTGTGATACCTGATGATGAAATTGTTGAATGAACAATAGCTGAGTGTAGGGGTTCCTTTTGTGTGAGCAGTTTGTTCAGGGTAGACATAATAAATTCATGCCTAGAATCCTGGATTTGTTTATCATTTTCCATTCTAATGTTGATATGGCTAATTTACTGGGTCAGATATATGTTACCATGTTGAACCTATCATCCATTTGTTGTTGCACATCTGCCATAGATATATTGAGGTGAAGGTGAGCTGTTTGAACAACTTTCTCAACAATGTCTTTTTGAGATGGGTTAGGTGGTTTGGGACAATGACGGAGCCAAGACCTCAGGTCTAGGGGTGCAAAACACAAATTTAAATTAATTTTTTGAGATAATATTTTTTTTAATATATATGTGTGCGCGCGCATGCGTGTAATTTTTAAAATTACGTCAAAATATATCATCTCAATTTACATAATTTTAATTTTGATCTATAACAATATATATTTTAGTTTTAATATATAAATATAAATATAAAGTTTGTTTTCAAACTAAAAAAATATGAAGAAATAATATATTGTAATAACTTAAGTACTTTACTTAAGAGTTCATATATATATATATATATATATATATATATATATATATATATATATATATATATATATATATATATATATATATATATATATATATATATATATATATATATATATATATATATATATATATATATATATATATATATATATATATATATTACCTATTCATAGGTTGTTTCACACTTTCACTAGTTCAATGGTGAGAAAATTTCTTAAATACTCAATTGTACCAAGTTTGATATATGGTTTTGGCATACATCATGTTACTGTGTATGATATGTCTATGGTTTGAGTGAAGAATTGAAAAGTGTATGAAGTTAATGGTTGACGTGACTGCAATGAGTGCATAGCCACATAATCCAAGGGTGCAAATAACATAAAATAGGGGATATTGATGTAAATTTATAAAATTGAGAGTGTGCAGTTGCACCCCTGATTACACTGTGGGTCCGCCTCTGGTTTGGGTGGGACCATAAATTCAAGACGAAAGCACCAATTTTATAGACTATACTAGGACTACAATAAGATTTAAAGTTGGAGGAAAAAAATAACTTAAGATTCAACTTTTTCATTCATTAAGGAAACTCATACACATACAACAACATAATACTTTAAAATAGTAGAGTTTTTCTAAGCACTAATGGCCTAAACCCTAATTGGTCAGCAGCTCGCAAACTCCAGAACTCTAATCAAATGAAGGAAATCTTACCTCATACCCCTATCTTTAGTCCTATATCCCTACATTTTATATAAAATACCAATTTTACTCTTATATATTTTTAACTAATTTTTTATTTTATTTTTTAAATAATTTTAAATTTTTATTTTGTTTACCGGAACTCTTTTGAAAAGTCTTCCGGTACACAAAATAAAAGTTAAAAATATATTTTAAAAAATGGCTACCGGAACTCTTTTGCAAAGTCTTCCGATACACAAAAATTAATTACCAAAACTCTTTTGCAAAGTCTTCCGGTACACAAAATAAAAGTTAAGAAAATGTTTTAAGAAATGACTACCGGAACTCTTTTGCAAAGTCTTCCGGTACACAAAAATTGATTACCGGAATTTTTATGCAAGGTCTTCCGGTTTAAAAGAAAAATTTAAAATTTTATAAAAATAACTACCGGAACTCTTTTACATAATCTTCCAGTACACAAAAATTAACTAGCAGAACTCTTTTGTAAAGTCTTCCGGTACACAAACAAAAATTTTAAAAATAAATACTAGAACTCTTTTACAACGTCTTACGGTATGCAAAATAAAATTTTAAAATTATTTAAAAATAATAATAAATTAATTAAAAATATATTAAGGCAAAATTAACATTTTTTATAAAAAGTATGGGTATAAGGATAAAGGTAGGGGTAAGAGGTAAATTTCCTCCGACAGGAATTGGTAAAAATTAAAATAATAAAACAATAAAACAATAACAAGGTCAAAATTAATATTTTAAAAAATTTATTGGGATATAGATATAACTGTAAGAGTATATGGTAAAATCTTCTCAAATGAAATGAACATCTCCCTTATCCACAAAATAATCATTTAAATAATTGGGCTTTTTAATGGACCGTTTGGGTTTGAAATATGTCTTCCTAACAATATATTTTTAAGATAATGATGATAATAATAATAATAAATTAAAGCTAGGAGATTTACCTACCAAATTTGTATCTATTAAGCATTTGTATGTGTGAGGTGGGGGTGTTGTTCTTAGGCCAAAGGCCCTTTACAATAAACTCTAAAGGCACATTTGGGATACATTGATTTTTCTTGCAGAAGGATTTTGGCCATCCTTCAGCCAACATGAAGTAATCAAATTTGTAACTTGCATAATAATGAAAATAGAAGTGTAAGTAGAATAGAGAGAACAATACTGATGTTAAGAACTTCATTTTAAACAAGTTCAATTGTGATTATGATGGTTGATGATTATAAAATTCAATTCATTTAGACAAGTATTTATAGGAGAATAAAATGCTTATGACAGAATATTAATATTATTAATATTTTAAAAAATTCAATTAATGAATACATACATTCTTCACCTAATCTTTCTAAAAAAAAATGTTTTTTAAATAAATCAGTGTTTCTTAATTTGATGTGAAGCCATATTGTAAAACAAAGTGACACTCTTTATTACACCTGCACCTTATTCTACCATTCACAAATACATAATATTTATTATTATTATTATTATTATTATTATTATTATTATTATTATTATTTAATTTTGCATCTAAAAAGACAATAAGTTGCATTAACTATTGTACTTCCTCTCTCTTGTCTCTTCATCTTTTACCTTTTTCTTTCTTTTCTTAAACCCATTATCTTCCAAAACCATCATAATTCCTTTATCTATTTCTTCCATCATTTTTCTTTTATATTTTGCTTCTTATTTTTTTTTCTTTCTTCCACTTTATTGTAATTTTGGTTTGATTTTGTAATATAAAGGAATATAATGATTTAAGAGGAAAAAAAAAAAAGATAAAAATCATCTATTACTATATATAAAGAGGATAAAACATTTTGGTCTGACCTATTTTCGTTCCATATTTACCCTTATGCAAGCAATTTTTATTCTATATTCACCCTTACATGTAACTTCCACAAAGAAATAAACCTAAAACATAACTTATTATTATATTTACCCTTGAATTTATTATTAATTAATATAACTAATTAGATTTGTGTAGAGGGATAGAGGTTATAACTTACATCTAGATGAGAGAAAATAATTGTTTCATTACTTCACTGTTATATTTATTTCTTTGTGTAATTTTTCTTTGAAAGTACATTGTATAGTTTTTCTATCTCTTTTAACAAAAAACCAGTTCTCTATCTATTTATGGTGAATTAGAAGTTACAACAAGCAACTACATGAGAAATATACAATTACTTATATGTGTAATTTCCAAAGCACACTTTTCATTCACCCAAACTAAGAAGAAAACAAGTACATGCCTACTAGATAAATACTGACGCTAATTTTTGTATTTTTAATGCATATTAATTTGTGTTTTGTTAATGTAGGATCTCGTTGAAAGAAGGAGATATGAGAAAGGGAACTTTTTCAAAGTACATGTTATTCACTATTTATTTCTTATACTTATCTTTATGATTATTAGGGAATAAAACAGAGACTAATTTGAATTGACGTTGTGTGTCTTTGGTTCTGATTCATATTTTTTCTCTTATCATTCAACTTCACACATTCGTCATTGATCTTGAATTGTATGTGTTTGTGGCTATTATATTCTTTATGTTTTCGAATGTATATTATTTGTTTGTTTCTAATTTTTTTTATTTGATTCTATTTATTTTTGTATACATTTGATTGCTTATCTTAGTGATATCATATATTTACATATTAAACATCACATTTATTAACTTCTCTCGCATCCACTTTGTTAACTTCTCCAGTTTTGTATAATTATTCTACACACTCAATTTTATTTGCATTACTTATTTCTCTACTTTTTAAATTTATCAAAAGTTATGATTGCTTATTTGTAAAAAAAAAGAAGACTTTTTGACAATCAAAACTTTGTTAATTCATTTGTGGTTATAATTTTTTCTTTAGTATCTCTGTTAATTTTTAATAGGGTTTAATGGTGATGCACAATCAAAAGTTTTACACTTTTTTAAAAAAAAGTTTTTCATTTTACTCTACCATGTCATACAATTAGTTTAAAATTTTTAATCTGACTTAGCGGAATATATGGTCGTCATTTGTTGACGGTGTAAAAAAAAATGCATCGCCCTTTTTTTTCTTCCCTTTTTTAATAATATTTTTTTCATATAAACAAATGCACTAATAAAGATGAAGAAAAAAAATGGTTTTGATTCGATGTACTTTTTTAGTTTGACTTATTTTTGTTCTAAAAATAGCTTCTTTTTTTCTTTATTATTTAGAAATAAAAAAAAAAGTATGTGGTTATTAACTTGCATTGGTAATCAATTAGAAGGAGTTGAAAATTAATAACTTCTCCCTTTTCAAAAATCATAGCATTTGTTATGCCTTCTTTTTAACTTTCTCTCTCATTTAACAAATTTCTAAAAATTATAACTCATTTTTCTAATTTTTTATTTAATAGCTTCTCTGATAACTCTGTTTCATATATAATTTTTTTTGTTAAAGTTTCTCTCATTCAAAATATAATTAAAAAATTATAGAAGATTATGACGCTCTCACTACATTAATACATCAAACCTGTAATGTGGAGGTTTCATTTTGTACGACCTTCTTTTTTTTTTGTTCTTTCCTTTTATTTAAAAATTAGTGTAATCATTAGTCTTTTTATTTTTATGGTTTGCAATTTAAATTTTTATTAATCTTTTATTTGCCAAAATACTTTTATCAAACATTTTTTTAATGTTTGAATAGGATGAAGAGGGGATGAAATGTGGTAAAAATTAAAGTGTAATGTTGGAGAAATGAAAGGTGACATTATCTGGTGTTGATGTTGTGAGTAGTAGCTGAGATATCTGATTATATACAAACTTATTATCAAGACATTATTTATTTTCATGCTGGAAACTTCTAATCAATTGCATACCTTATGATCTGACCTGATCAGAAGGACCTTCCAGCAACTGAGTGAGTACAACAAGTGGATGGAATGGAGGGGATGTACCTGCAAGACGCTCCGATTCCAAAGTCAATAGAGGTACAGTGAAATAGGTAAGTAGAAGAGTGGAATCAGATTACATGACCCTTTAGTGAAAAATGGTACTTATAGTGAGCCCCCAGCGCTGGGCCAAGGTCCTTCCTTGGGCTGGATCAGTTAGGCCCAAGGAAGAACTGCCAAGGAACGCGTGAGAAGCGTGAAGACCTAGCTAAGTGTCCTGGTCCTTGGTCCAACTGCCCCTATCTTCCAGGAGATAATGGGGGTCAGTTGGGTGACGTGACAAGTGAGCTGGCAGACACGTTCTTTGCCCGTTCTAAGTCTGTGTCCGACGCATAGGATGTGTGTCGGACCGTTAAGCACCCTGTCCGTCTAGCAGACACGCTTACCCGAGCATAAGGGCCTCTGCTCGACATATTGGGTCGTAGCCCAACATAGTCTGGAGGCCCAGTCCGGAACAGGAGCCCCCCAAGTCGAGTCTCTGAGCCGGAGCGATGAATTATAACATAGTCAGACGTAGGCGCGCTGAAGAAGGTGTCGAGAATATACATGTGTCGAGCATGATGTTAGTCAAACTGTTGCCTGTGCTGTTGAGGTTGTCGGACATGTGGCATTTATGGAGGCCGAGGAAGTTTCTTGTAGTCGGGGAGATTTGTAGTCGCTTGACATTGTTCAGGAGTCTTGTGGACTGACGTGTCTCATCATTAATGGTGTGTCGCTTCGTATCTCGTGCTAGCGTCGGCGTAGGGTCTAGGTAATGATTACCTAGCGCGTCCGTCCATGCGCCTTTTACTATATAAAGGGGTTGATCCACTTCATTTGAACTTTTCGCTCTCACGTCTAACCAGAAGCACTGAGAAGAAATCTCCCTCTGCCCGTCTCCGCCATCTGCACCACCGTTTCTGCCTGCGCGCAACTGTATTCTCCTCGTCTCCATTATGTCAGGTAACAACCTCAACTTCTTTGTTTTGTGTACTTTTTCGTTTGGTAAGTAGGAAAATGCCTGATATGTCTATGTAGAGTAAGAAAAATTTCGTGTAGAGTAGGTAAATCTGCGTTTAGGGTTAGTTTTTAGGTTTTGGGTATGAATGTCCCGGGCAGGATTAGCATCCCGCGGGTGTAAAATTCATACGTGTATGAATATCCCGGACAGGGGTAGCATATCGCGAGCGTAAAATTCATATAGGTATGAATATACTGGGCCAGGTCAGCATGTCACGGGCGTTTAATTCATATACGTATGAATGTGTAGGTTAGGGTCTTCATATGCTTGTCGGCCTCTGATGCGTTCACCGAGAAAAATCTCTTATCTTTCTAGGGATTTAGCACGTGCTTGAACGTGTGCGAGGGTTGTTCCTCCATTGGTCTAGTGTAGTCTAGTGAGATTTCGGGCGTTTTAGCCTTTCGCCCTTTCACTTGACTTGCGGTGGAAGGGTGGATTTGATGCGATGTCGAATTCACTTTTCCTGTCTGCGTTTCAGGTACGGCCGAACATCGGCAGGTCGAGGAAGAAGATGCCGAAAATCGTCAAGTCGACCAAGGAGATGTCGAGTATCGGAACATCGACGAAAGGAATGCCGAGGAGGACAACTAGCATGTCTCCTTGTCTGGGAGTTATGACCTGTCATGGGTCGCGGATGAACCGCTGGAAGAAGAATCATACTTTACGGATGAGACGAGCGCTGCATATGCCGTGGTGGAGGACATTAGCCCCGAAGAACCTACGAATTGGTAATGTCTTGCTCCTCAGGAGACAGACCGGATATGTCACCGTTTCCCGGGGAAGCAATTCGCTATGTACGAATTTGCCTTCCGAGAAGCGAGGGTTAGGCTGCCCTTCAACGATTTTCGGATGGGGATTTTTAGGTGGCTCAGATTGGCGCCCTCGCAACTGCATCTGAACGCCATCGCTTTTGTCCGGGAGTTCGAGCTAGTTTTCCGCTTCCTTGGCGTCGGGTGTACCTTGCCCCTCTTCTTCCATATATTCCACCTGCAACGGTCGGGTACCCGGGGACGTCACAGCTGGGTGTCTCTAAAGTAGCCAATGAGGTTATTCAAGACTTATGTCGATTCTGCTCGACACTTTAAGGGGCGATGGTATACGGTGAAGCCGATCACTCGCTTTGCCCTAAACTCCATTTACTATTACAAACGGAATGCCGATGAGGAGGAAAAGCTTATGTCGAGGATCCCCTTGATATGGCAGCCCGACCATTTCAATATATCGACCAGCCACTACCGGGTCAAATTCTCAAGCATGGGGGTCGAGGATAGACTGGCCTACAAGAGGCTGGTGGAGTACGTACAGAGCTTCAACCTGGCGATTTGGGTGGACCGACAAAACAACCCCTGCGTAGATGAGGCCGGGATGCCTATTCATGAACCCCGTCTTATAAACACCAGGACTCTACTCGCGTGTGATACAGACGAGGAGGCCATAGAATTATTGTGTAGGTCTTTCTGACTTGTTTTCTTTTCTCGATCCTGTGTCCGTCCAGCTAATCTTTTTCTTTTGTTTTTGTTTTGCAAGAACTATGCCTGCCCACCGTGAACGAGTTTTAAAACTGGCGAACCAGGCTGGGGCCCCAGGCAGGATCTCCAAGAAGAAAAAGAAAGTGGTACCTCGTGTCCAAGAGGTGGCTACGGAGCTCGGGGTGGACAACTCGGGTACTGCTAGCCCGGTGACCAACTCCCCTCAGCCCGCTCAGCAAACTTCCCCGATCCAAATATGTGATAATCCTCCTCCTTCCACCTCTCCTCTGCTGAAGCGAAAGCGTCTGGACGAGGCTTTTGCCCGGCCTGCTGCTGTGGGGGGCAATGAGTCTGGTGCCCCTGGGCGTTATTTGCTGCCTCCTTGCTATCTGGAGCAGGAGTTCTTTAAGGCTGAAGGTTCCGTCGTGGTGGCGGCGCCCGAGGCGAGGGCCATTCTGAATCAGGACGCAGATGCTAGGCGGAAAGACCTGGCTGGAGACTTGGCCGCGGTCATCCGGGTGATGGAGACCGCCATGTCCTGTCCGAGACTGTTGTTTTTACAGCTTCTTTGGAGGATGACCTCTTGGCTGCCCGGAGTGAGAAGGATAAATTGTCAAAGGATTTATCCGACTACAAAGAGCAGCACAAGTTGCAGGCAGGGCTGAAGTCTGAGCTGGAAGAACTGAAGCTTGAGCGGGATACTCTGAAGGCCGATAAGCAGAGTTTGAGGATCAAGCTGTGGGGCATAAGAAGGTGGTTGAAGAAAATGTGCAGTTCTGTGCCCGAGTTGCTCTGATCGAGGGTAAAATCCTCCCTCGGGATGATGAGACTGAGGAGGAGCTTGCCCATCGAATCCGGGGCGAGTTGGTTGGTCACATCCGCGAACTCAACAAAGAATTGGTTGTGATGTTCAAGGATGGGTTCAACAACGCCACCGAGCAACTCAAGGTGTTGAACCCGGGGCTTGTGACGGAGGGGTCAGCCCATAACTACTGTGTGGCTGACGGGGAGATTGTATACCCCTTTGAAGCTGAGGAAGAGCTGGAAGAGGAGGAGGATGATGGTCGTGAAGAGTAACTCCGGGCGGAGTCTTCAGGATTTGTTTTCTTTTCTGTTTAATCTTTTTGTTGGGCCTGCGTGCCTCTGTTTATGTAATGGCCTTCGTGCCCGTTTGTTTGTAATGGCCTTTTGTGCCTGTTTGGATATTGGCCTTCGGGCTCTTTTTGTAATGGTTTCTTGGTCGGTTTCGATCGTTCTTAATGGATGTTACTTTCGTTGTTAAATTGTTTTCGTTATTTATTTTTGAATTGTTCTTGCTCGACCTTACTGGGCTCGTTGGTTTGGGGAACCTACGAGGTGGTGAGTTTTGTGCTCGCCCTCAATCGAGGCAGGGTTTGCGATCGGAAAACTCTGACCTCGAGGCTTGGACATTCCCATCGCAAGCTGGGTGCCCTGCCAACGTGGTACTGCGACGCTGGGGCTCGTTTGAGATGCCCATCGTCGGGGAGGGTTGTGCACGCCTCTGAGGGGCGTATATCCTCCCTTTCGTTTAGTGGTGAAGATCGTGGTCGTACCTCCCATGTCTCCCCGGGTTGCATTTAGCTGTAGTATTGTCTAAGTTTTTCTGCGTTCCATGGTCGAGCGAGTTCTTCGCCTTGTAGGTTTCCCAGATAATATGCATCATTGCTCGTCTTGTTGCGGACGCGGTATGGGCCTTCCCAATTGGCGGCGAATTTGCCCTCTCTCGGATTTTTCTGGTTTCTTCTGAGGACCAGGCTGCCCACCTGGAACTCTCTTTTTACGACCTTTGCGTCGTGGCGAAAAACTATTTTTTGTTTGAGGGAGATTTCCCTAAGGTCTGCTTCAGGGCGGATCTCGTCGACGAGATCCAATTCGGCTCGAAGTGCCTCGTCATTCATCTCTTCGTCGAGTGGTGCCTCCACGCGTCTAGTTGGTTCTCGAATTTCCACCGGGATGACTGCTTCGGTGCAGTACGTTAGTCTGAACGGAGTCTCCCCGGTTTTGGAGTGTGGCGTTGTGCGGTACGCCCATAGGACGTTGTGTAGTTCCTCAACCCATGCCCTTTTTGCCTCGCCGAGTCTGCGTTTCAGTCCGACGGAGGATTACCCTATTGGCCGCCTCAGCCTGCCCGTTGGTTTGAGGGTGCTCGACGGACGTGAAATGTTGTTTAATGCCTAGGATGGCGACGAAGTCCTGGAATCCTCTGTCTGTGAATTGCGTTCCGTTATCGGCGATGAGGACTTGGGGTATGCCGAACCGTGCGAGGATGTTTCGTTTGAAAAATCGAAGAATGTTCTGTGTCGTTATTTTGGCCAATGCTTCTACTTCGATCCACTTGGTGAAGTAGTCCACCCATACAATGAGGTATTTGTTTTGGTAGGAGCCGGTTACGAATAGGCCGAGGATGTCCATGCCCCACCAGGCGAAGGGCCAAGGTGAGGAGAGCGTTTTAAGCTCGTTGGGAGGTGCGAGATGCATGTCGGCGTGTCGTTGGCATTTGTCGCATTTTTTTTACGTGCTCTTTGGAGTCGTGTTGCATAGTCGACCAATAGTAGCCTGCTCGCAGGGCCTTGCGCGCCAGCGACCTTCCGCCGGGATGCTGGGCGTTGATTCCTCGATGCATTTCCCCCAATATGTCGGGTACTTTTTCCTCCTCGACGCATTTGAGCAACGGGATGGAGAGTCCCCTTCGGTAGAGTTTTCTTTCGAGGAGGACGTATGAGCATGCCCTCCTCTTAGTTGCGGCTGCCTCTTTAGGGTCCGCAGGGAGTCCGTCTTTCGTGAGATAGTTATAGATGGGTGTCATCCAGCAATGACCTTCCCCGATCACGTTTACTTCGAGCGGGGGTGGCGGCCTTTCGGTGCTAGGTCGAGGAAGGATTTCCTGGATTACTTATTTTTTTCCGCCCTTCTTCCTCGTGCTCACGAATTTCGATAGGACGTCCGCCCGCGCGTTGTGTTCGCGTGGCACGTGTTGGACCTCCCACTTTTCGAGCCTTTCTCTTACCAATGCCAAGTATTCGATGAGGTTGTCGTTCTTGGCTTGGTACTCTCCTCGTACCTGTGATGCCACGAGTTGGGAGTTTGTTGATATCTTTACTTCCTTTGCCCCTAGGTCTTCGGCTAATCTTAGACCGGCGAGGAAAGCTTCGTACTCGGTTTGGTTGTTGGAAGTCGGGAAGGCTAACGCCAATGAAACCTCGATCAGGATTCCTTCCTCATTTTCGAGGATGATTCTTGCACCGCTTCCAACCGGGCTAGAGGTACCGTCGACGAAGATCGTCCATTTGTGGGCGTCGTCCGCTGGCTTCGGGCTGTGCGTCATTTCTGCGACGAAGTCAGCCAGGGCCTGAGCTTTCAGAGCTTTCCTGTTCTTGTATTGGATGTCGAATTCAGAAAGTTCCAGCGACCATTTCAACATTCTGCTGGCCATGTCTGGTCGACCAAGGAGTTATTTTATCGGTTGATCGGTTCTCACCTTGATCGTGTGGGCAAGGAAGTAGTGATGTAATCTCCTCGCGGTGTTTATGAGGGCTAACGTGACAATTTCGATTTGTTGGTATCTGAGCTCGGGGCCTTGGAGTGCTTTGCTCGTGAAGTATATAGGCTTTTTCCCTTCATCGGTTTCTCTGATGAGAGCGGCGCTGACGGCCTCGGTTGCCACAGACTGATATAGGTACAGAGTCTCCCTTTCCAGTGGTCGGGACATGACCGGGGACTCAGAAAGTGCCTTCTTTAGATGGAGCAGTGCCCGTTCGCATTCGTCGGTCCATTCGAAGGTGGTTTCTTTTCGGAGGAGTTTGAAGAAAGGTAAAGTGTGCAACAGATTTGGCGACGAAGCGGGAGAGTGAGGCGAGCACCCCGTTGAGGGATTGAATGGATTTTTTCGACTTCGGGGTCGGGAACTCTGAGAATGCCCGACATTTGTCGAGATTGACCTTGATCCCACGTTCGGTGAGATAGAAGCCTAGGAATGTTCCTGCCCGGACAACAAATGTGCACATTTCAGGGTTAAATCTCATTTTGCATTGCCTTGCCTGCTCGAAAACCTTGCGGAGGTATCGTGTGTGGTCGGTCTCCTCGTTTGATTTGACGATCATGTCGTCCATGTATACTTCGAGCATGTCTCTGATTTCTCCTTGGAAGACTTTGTTCATCATACGTTGGTACGTGGCCCCAACATTCTTTAGCCCGAAGGGCATTACTTTGTAATAGTAATTACCCGTCGGGGTCATGAACGCCGTGTGTCTCTTGTCCGTGTCCGACATAGGGATTTGGTTATATCCATTATATGCGTCCATGAAGGACAATAGTTTGAAAAGTGCAAAGTTGTCGACCAGTTTATCTATGTTAGGAAGAGGAAAAGCATCTTTGGGACAAACCCTATTAAGATCGGTATAATCAACACACATACCCCATTTTCCATTATTTTTATTAACGAGGACTACATTAGAGATCCATGTTGTGTACTGGGCTTCAGAAATAAAATTTGCCTCTCAGAGGTCTTTTACAGCTCGCTCGGAAGCCTCCGCTTTCTCGGGAGACTGTTTGTGCCTACGCTATGCGACAGGCTTAACCGCCCGGTCTAAAGCTAACTGGTGGCAGGCGACCTCAGGATCTAGGTCGAGCATCTCCGCGGTGTTCCATGCGAAGAGGTCGGCGTTCTCCTTGAGGAAGTTCGCGAGTTTCTCCCTTGTTTCCTCGGGCAGGCCCGTACCTATCTTCACGGCTCTGTCTGGGTCGTCGCCCAGTGGGACGAGCTCGAACTCTCCGTCCGGGACCGGGAGGAATGGGTGACTGGGAGCTTGCCCCTCGACGGGTCCCTGTTCTTCAGCTTCGTCCTCACCGATGCGGAAATCGAGGTCGATGGCATTGATTCCCTAGGGGGAGGCTCTTCAACTCTGGGCTTCTTGTTGTTTTTGGCGTTGATTGTGGCTTGTCCTTTTACTGCAGCATCGTAACACCTTCGCGCGACCTCGATGTCGCCGTGGATTGTGACCAAGCGGCCCAATTTGGTGTAGTATTTCATCTTCAGGTGAACGGTGGACGAGACCGCCGTTAATTCAGCCAGGGTCGGGCGACCGAGGATGCAGTTGTAGAGGGAGGGGCACTCTTTGACCAAGAACTGAATCTTGACTTCTCTGGCCGTTTCTTGCTCTCCGAAGGTGACGAGGAGCTCGACGTAACCCTATGGCTTTGTATTGGCTCCATTGAACCCTTGGAGATCGGATCCAACGTAGGAGGATATATTGGTCTTATCAAACTTCAGAGTTTTGAATAGGTGGACGTACATGATGTCCACCGAACTGCCTTGGTCGATCAGGATGCGTCGAATGTCAAAGTGTGCCATCTTGGCCCTTATTAGTAGTGGGATGCCCAAGTTGGGAGAACCACCCGTAAGCTCTTCTATGAAAAAGGATATCGAGTTGGACTTGCCTCGGTACTTAGTCAGTGTTGCCCTTTGCTCGGGCGCAGTCAGCAGGAGTTCGTCGAACTTGCATTTTACTGAAAGGGCATCGTTCTCGCCGTTCATTCCTCCTCCTGATATGACAGGGGCTGAGGGGCTGAGGGCAGTGATTTGCCCCTCTGGTGATGAGTCGGGGAGGATGAAGTCCTCTGGGCGTTGGGTTGTTCTCCGGCCATGCTGAAAGGGTGGAGTAGTTGAGATTTGATCTTCTGCTGTGGAAGAAGGGGAAGCTAGTTTCCCACAGACGACGCCACTGATCTGACCTGATCAGAAGGACCTTCCAGCAACTGAGTGAGTACAACAAGTGGATGGAATGGAGGGGGTGTACCTGCAAGGCGCTCCAATGCCAAAGTTAATAGAGGTATAGTGAAATAGGTAAGTAGAAGAGTGGAATCAGATTACCTGGCCCTTTAGTGAAAAAGGGTACTTATAGTGAGCCCCAACGCTGGGCCAAGGTCCTTCCTTAGGCTGGATCAGCTAGGCCCAAGGAAGAACTGCCAAGGAATGCGTGAGAAGCGTGAAGACCTAGTTTAGTGGTCTGGTCCTTGGTCCAACTACCCCTATCTTCCAGGAGATAATAAGGGTCATTTGGGCGACGTGGTAAGTGAGCTAGCAGACACGTTATTTGCCCGTTCTAAGTCTGTGTCTGACGCATAGGATGTGTGCCCGACCGTTAAGCGCCTTGTCCGTCTAGCAGACACGCTTACCCGAGCATAAGGGCCTCTGCTCGACATAATGGGTCGTAGCCCAACATAGTCTGGAGGCCCAGTCCAGAACACCTTATATATTGATTTTAGTAGTTTGTATTGATCAAAGTCTCTATTTTCATAATCATGCATTTTGATAATTGAACGTAATTAAATGTTTTTGGGTATCTACGAGAAGGAACAATGTTTCTATTGTTTAAATTAGTATGCTTAATTGATTTTATTGATTCTGCTAATTTATTGTTCATTTGTTTCATTCATAATTCTATTATACATGATGTTTTAGAAATTCAACAAATCTCACAACTTTAATCAAGAAATCAAGACTCTATGAAATTGATAGTTTTAGAATTTGGAAACTTTGACACTAATCTAGAATTGATATGCACTAAGAGAAAGAATTTTATAATTTTTTACATGTACGCGATAAATCAGACAAACAAACATAAAAATGCATATTACAAAATTTATATATAAAACATATCCGTTTATATTTTGTTTTATAAATTTTATTAGATTATTCTTAGTTTTATTTCATTTTCGTCTCTTTAATTTATGAAAAAATTGTTCTGAAAATACATATATTAATTGTTTGGAAACAATAATAATTGAATAAATTTTTAACCAATTTTATTAATGATATATATATATATATATATATATATATATATATATATATATATATATATATATATATATATATATATATATATATATATATATATATATATATATATATATATATATATATATATATTTAAATTAAAATCAAAATGGAATGAAAAATAAATATATTATTTTTGTGTGTGCAATTTAACAAAACCGGACATACGAATATGAGAATGCATATCGAAAAATTTATTACATAAATAATTTAAATTAAATTCAAGATTAAATAAAAATATTCGTTTATATTTTAACGCATGTGTGTAGTAAAAAAATGGACAAACAGTTACAGAGTGTCCGTTTGATATGCCAAAGTGAGAATGTACGCATGTGAAATAATAATTTAGAATTGTTTTCAGTCATTAGTCTCATCATATAAATAGTTAATGATAAAATCAAACTTATAAAAATTGACACTGTAATTATTTTCATACGGTGCACCTTTAGAAAAATGGACAAACGGATACGAGATTGTCTATTTCGACGCTAGGATCTTTAAAAACTTTGCAATTTAAAAATAAAACATTGTGGATTTGTGATTTGTGATTTGCGATGTTTATGAATGTTAATAAACTTTTAGAAATCAAAACATTATGTTGGGTAATTGTGTGGTTGGTTAAAAGAGTTCAATATTGGTTAATTGAACTTCCAAACATTAAAATTTTTTATGTAAATTATATCTAAGACAAAGTTGGTTAATTATATGTAAAATTTTGGTTAATATAATTCAGAAGTTGGTTAATGAATTCCTAAATATAAGAAATGAAGTAAATTAGAAATAAAATAATGTTGGTTAATTGTATATAAAAAGTTGGTTAATTCATCTCAAAAATTGGTTAATGAGTTTTCAAATATAAATCTTTTTACAACTAAAATAAAATTGGCCGTGTGTAAAAATTTGATTAATATATATTAAAATAAAATTAATATAATTTATTAAGTGATTTACAAGTAAAAATGGTATTTATGTGTTTTAAATATTAATAGAGGTTGGTTTTATGAGGAGATGAGAGGTTGATTTTATTTTAAGGGTCATGCTAACCATTTTCCTGATGGCATTTTCCTGAAGGCACTGGTTAAGAATTTCAAATAAGGAAAATATATTATGTTCTGTTTATTTAATGCACACAATATATATTTTTTAAAAATTGATTATTTCTCTTTTCAATACATTGAATGCTAATATATTTATGAAAAACATGTATTTTTAATCTATTAAATAATATTTCACTTACCATTTTAATCTCTTAACCCGTGTCCTAAGGGCACTTGTTAGCATTTTCCTTATTTTAATAGTGAAGTAGACAAACGTTTGGTTAGGGGTGGCAAAACGGGTCCGGCCCGTTGGGCATGTTCGTTTAGCCGCACTTTAATGCGGAGCGGACAAGGGTTTAGACCCTCACCCTCTAAAGTGTCTGTCTCGTTCTGTCCCGTTTTCTTCGCGGACTTTTGTGGGCATACGCATTTACTTAAATTTTTGCATTTTTAGGCTAAAAAAGTGCAATGTCTGCGGGCTTTCCCTGCACCACCCTCACTTTTTTGCGGGGAGGGCTTAAGTTTTAGGCCCATATCCTCAACTTTGATTGTCCTGTCCCGTCCCATTATTTATGGGCTTTTATAGGATGGGCCTAAACGGAATGGACATGCTCGTTTGCCACCCCTACGTTTGGTGTTCTCATAGAGGATGAGAGAGAAACGAGTTCAGATGGAAAAGAATAAAATGAATAGTAAAGTTTAATTTAAAATAATGAAAATATCCATTTAAAAAAGGTAAAATCGGCATTGGTTGACAGTATACAAATAATTTAGATTGTCATTGTTTTTAAATAGAAGAATTTCCTTGTTTAATCAAATATTTATTTTTTAATTTTCCGCGAGACTTTGAAAGCAAATTATTTACATGTCAATCATGGTGTTATTTTTTTTTATAACTTTTTAATATATATAATTTAAATTATCATAGTTTAAAAAATATATCGAACAATTCACTTCTTACCTCAATGTCTTACTTTTAACCTCTTTAACAATGTGTTTGAAGTTATACAATCCTTCAAAATAAAATAAAAAAGTAGAAGAAAATAAAGCATAATTTTCTAAATATTTTCGGAAACACAAATATTGATTAAATTCTTTAAAATATTTCTATATTTTATTATTTATTTATTTACTTCGAAAAATTATTTATTGATTTTTATTTCATGGATAAAGTGATATTTGTAGTTTATTAAATTGAAATTATCTTATTGATTATTGTTGAATTTTTATTTTATTTTATTTTATTCTTTTTATTTTTCTTTTTTATAACTTTTTTTTATTGTGATTAAAAATAATTTCATTGTATCTAATATTTATGTATGAATTGCTATAGAGAATTCATGCACTTGAGTTATATGGTTTGATAGTAAGGGAACTTGGTAATTACTTAAAGGTAAGAGTTTTCACACTAGTTTCTCAATACAACTCACACTTGTTTCTCAATAATTTCCCCTCAAGTATGAGTCTGTTAACTATGCCCCCTAAAGCGGAAGTTATTTCATTTACATGCTTGTACCGTTGTTGAAAGACACCCTTACTCATCATGGGCATTTCAACAGAACACGTCGCCTGACCACAATGTCAGGAAGACTTTCGACACAAGAAGACGGTCCCTTACTCAAACCATCAACTTTGATACTACTGATGGGTCATCATGAGGGGGAAACCTTCACATAAGGTCAAACACTTACCTAAAGGTCAAAGGTTCACCCCAAACAAGTGAGAGAGACACTACATATTCACCAAAAAACCTTAAGGTGGTAGTTGTATGAGTCATCTTACTTATAAAGTGCTCAACCTCCAATTTTCTAAGCAATGTAGGATTTAGAACTCACACTAGTTTCTCAACATAACTCACACGTGTTTCTCAACAATCATTACCATTTGAACCAATGCATCTATTTGAACTAATTTTGAATGTCAATGTTATAAAGTTTCATTATACAGGTGGAAATTTCATTTGTCTAAAGGTGTTTTGTAATTCTTTTGATTTGGCTGTATTTTAGAAAAACAACAACTTGGAGACGTGTCAAAGTGTTTAAGAATGGTCTAACTCGCTAAATCTGTATGAAGAGCACATGATGGATGTGAGGCTTTAGCATGTGGGTTTGACATTTGAGCCTTGTTACACTTGAGCTAGATTGTTTCATTTTAATAGAATATTTTAAAAAGATTTGGTTAAGTTTTATTGCTATTTATTTTAGCAATATGATTATATGATTTGTGTACTGGTGGAAGATCAAATCATATTTAAAGAGACTTAAATTTGAATTTGTAACAAACCAACCCATATCTTTTCGTTGGATATATTCATAGATAAAATCAATATCTAACAAATTGTACAAAGATTTTGGACGAAATCATTTGAAGATCCACAAGAAAAAAACCCAGAGTTATTTGCTACATAAGAAGATCAAAACCTACATTGGATGCAAGCACTCCATTAAATATCTTAGAGTGTTAGATTTTGTGTCGTGTATTCATGTTAATGCCCTTAGAGGATTAATGTTGAATATTTATGTACACATCTATATTTCAGTAACTTAGCATATATGATTTGTCTAGTTGAGTTGTAATCAACATTATTTATGCACACCTCTATGTTTCAGTAACTTTACATATAAGGTTTGTCTAGTTGAGTTATAATGTTCAACATTAATTATTTTGTGAAGATTGAAGTTGATTACTAGGGTTTTGTGGTTGTTTGCCATTGTCACTGGGGTTGTGGAAGAGAAGAAAGTGAGTAGGTTCTCATATTTAGGAGGATGCTCTAAATAGAAAGTCATTGGATAGTTAGGAAGAGACATTAAACAAAATATGCTTTATTGTTGCTTATAAATTTTATGGATGAAACAATAACTCAATGATTACGATATTAATATTGGAACTACTATGATAATATGCACCATTACTAGCTCCAAAAAGCTCACAAAAAAACATGATACTTCACTTCGTGGATAAAAAACTGAGCTTAGACACCACTTTAATAGGCATCCTGTTGAAAAAGGGAATGCATACTTGAGTTTGTAACCTCATCTAATCTATTCGTAGACATTTTTACAAAACCATTTCCTAAAGAAAGCTTTTTTTCATAAGAACTTAAATAGGAATCTTAAATCTATCATGCATGGATTAACACGCTTAATTGCCTCTTCTCATTCTTTCTTCCTCCCTTTTCTCTAAATGATTATATGTTATCTATGTGCTACATATTACTTTCCTTTTTGAATATGCCTAAGGGGGAAAAAGTTTACTCTCAGGGGAAATAGAGTATACTCTTTACTCATATGAATGGGAGTGTAATTACTCCAAATTTTATCTTTTTTTTTTGTCTTTTACCACCTCCACGAGAGATATGGTTTTATCATAAAAAAGGGGGATAATGCGGATCTATATGCTTGTAGGTATGAATTCAATGATCCTGATGTTGACAACCTTCTTGATATTTTGATGACAACAACATTGATAATTATTGAATTCGGTGGTGATATCTATCAAACTCCTTGATGATGGCTATGAACTTTAAGATATCACAAGTTCCAGTGAAGTGCTTATATGATTGTTTTATCTAGAAAAAGAAATTTAAACCTTCAAACTTGTGAAAGCGAGAATGCGTGAAAGCTCGTTCGCTCGTTTTTGTTTGAGTGACCAAAGTATTGTAAAAGTAGGATTATAGCTCCTAAGATACCAAGGTAACTCACATTCATACTTAAAATAATTTTAAGTCCTTTCTTTACTTAATAAATTAACCTAAAAATGTTTTTAAGACTCTATCCAGTTGCGTAGGGGATTGTCCGTCTGATTTGGAAATATTTTCAAAAATGTATAATCAATTATATATTTTTCCTAATTGGTTATATGATGCATGATCGAATCGTTAATAGATAATGTTAGTCTCTTAATGATTGGAACATCTTTATATCAAAATCTTCCATTTTGGTCCACAACTATCAATTATTTGAGGTAACTAATTGATTAGCGTAATCGATTAGGCTTTTCATTCGACCCAAGGAATGTTTCTATGTTGAGAAAATTTATCTTTTATATAAATGAGGCCTCTCCTCACTTCATTTTACACAAAAATTTAGAGTTTTGATATTATTTACAATAAAAATAAGTAATACCCATAAAAATAAGAAACGCCTATAAAATTTGAAGGATCATTGCTACTCTATGAGGTAATTATACGTTGGATCTTCACCGAAGGATCCTTGCAACCCTATGAGGAAATTATAAAGTGGAACTTCACTCAAGGATCATTGCTACCCTACAAGACAATTATACGTCGAACCTTCATCGAAGGATCCTTGTTGCCCTACGAGGAAGTTATACATTAGATCTTCATTCAATGACTCTTGCTTCCCTACGAGGCAATTATACGCATGACCTTTACTAAAGCTTCATTTCCTCTCTATGAAGAAATTATATGATTGGCCTTCATTGGAGGATCCTTTTTCCCTATGCGAAAATTATACGATGGACCTTTACAAAAGGATGCCTTGTGCTCTAATTGCAAGGCTAAATCCAACTTCTTCCTCTTTGTTGAAAGAAGCTATTGAAACGGATTTTGGAAGTTCAAAGATCATAAACAAGCTATTTAAAATGTGGGAAAGTTAAAATGATTTATAATTCGTCTTCAGGTCTCAAATCTCTAATTTAAATCCTCTTTCAACTCTCTAAATATGTGTATCAGGAATTGAATAATTTTTCGATTTTTTTTTGGATATCGTATGCATAAATTACTTGGGTTGGGATATCGTATTTATACATAATCTATTATATATTTACATACCAGTCCATACCCCTTCATCCATATAATTCATAAGTTTAATTTTCCCACATTGTAGAGCATGTGATAGACCTGCTAAGGAAGTATTCCACTATGCAAAATATGCAAAATAAAAGAGGTGAAATATGGTCACCTTATCTCTCACCCCTCTTTTGAATTTTTAGAATAACCTATTATCATTTCATGACCAAGATAGACAGTCTAGATGAGTCCAAATTAAAATCTCTCTAATCCAGCAACAAAATTTGTCATTGAAACCAAAGGCCTCTAAAATTTTCAAAAGGACATTCTAGTCTAGTGTATTAAATACTTTTTTAATATTTATCTTCATAATAAAATTTCATCCCCAACATATTTTGTCATTCACATTTATGGATTTTGAAGTGATTACCACACAGTTCTTGATCTCATAACCATGTATAAGCCAAGCCCTATTTGATTGGAAGCTAATTTTGAAAGAAAAAAAATCACAGGAATAATTGATCTATAATCCTGTGAAAACTCAAATGAAGACACCATTGATAGAAGAACAAAAGCTTGCATTGCATAATCATGAAAGAGTTATTACCAATCCGATTTTACAATGATCAAGCACTCCACATAAATATCACCTATAGTTGGTTATTACCACTAACTAACTCATAGCAACTTATAACAACCAATACAAGTTAGTTATTTTTAACCTAATCTATAGATCATATATAGTAATAGTATTGAGTTGACTTGTTGAGTAAGTAACTACATTCTTCATACTTAACAAATATGTCATTCTAGTTGCACCTTAGAATCATTATAATGAGATTAACATTAATTTTATATAGAGTCTTTATATATTTTTTAAATTGAGTCTTGTGTAAGTCACTAAAAAATACAATTATTTTAAAAAATACCACATAATATAAAGGAGGATTTATGGAACTTTTAAGGGTCTCAAATTTACTACATATTTAGTCAATGATCCACCATACAAATTAATTGTGGCATTGTTTCTAATCAATATGTAAACATAATCAATTGAAATAACAATAGCTAAATTAATTTATTCAAAATTTCACAAAAGGTTCTTGCATGCATAAATGTGGTCTGATAAAGCAAGTACTTAAAAGATCTCACTCCAATGCCCTAATTGACATGGTCAGATCTTAAGTACTCAGCCCAAATGACTTGTTGGTGTACAATTTCGTAAACACATTCAAACTCCCAACCTAAACATTTTCTGAGTTTTTGACTAATCATAGTTTTATCACTTTGAATTTGAAGAAGAGAAAGATAACGACTAAAGAGAGAGAATTGTGTGAGTTTCTTCTTCGTCTGCTAGATTCATATTTGTCTGATTCTTAACACTGATTTCAGAGTCTCGACTTAGCTTTAGTTCTAAGAAACTTGGTGAGTACTCTTTCTTTGATACTTGAGGTTGGTGTTTGAATTCTTGCATTTGATCCTTTTTATCATGTACCTAGTTTAAAAATAAAAACATTTTTTTAACTAGTGCAATATATAACTATACCAAAAGAAACCCTATTTATAAGGAATTAAACATTGGAAGCTAGAAGATCCAAGAATAACTTATTAGTGAAACAATAAATATGATGCAAGCCGTATAAATTATTTTATAGAAGAGCATGCAAAAAAAAAAACAGTTTTATGTAATTTTATTACCTTAGTGAAGATAGGACTCCATGAAAAAGGGTGTGCACTGTGATCATCTCGAAACAAGCTTTTAAATTCATGATTTTCACTTCCTTGTAATCCAGGAGGCCACTTCTTTTCGTGAGGTAGTAATTGATTTATTTGAGTAGAATTTATAGGTACAATATTATTATTTCTTGTTATTGCATCTTTTACATCAAATATATGTGAACTTGTCTTATATAAGTCTTTGTCCCACATTGAACTTGACCTTATGATCACTTGATTATTGAAAAACCCACTCTGATGAAACCTATAATTTTTAACACCAAATTAATTTTTATACTATATTTAGATAAATTTTAAATGTATAAAAAAAATAAAAAATAAAAGTTTTAATAAGAATAATAAGAAATAATTTTACTGTAATATTTTATGAACATAAAAATAATGCTATATTTATACTACCTTGAAGTGCTGTGAGCTTTGATTTCATTATATGGGTGCATATAGTTGTTATTATTAACACCAAAGTGTCCTTGAACATTAAATCTTCCATACATATCCAAAATATGATGATGCTTTCCTTGCATTTCCCTATTTTTTTGGGATAAAACTGAAATAAAATAAAATGAAAATATAATCATGCATTTGTGTAAAACCCTTGGAAACATCAAATATTCATGAACTTGCTAACCAAATTAAGGCTCTGAAATATTTATTTAATTACCTTGGCCAGACTCATCAAGTTTTTTACTCCTATACATCTGAACATCCAAAAATAAAGAAATAAATAAAATGAAAAACTAATCAAGAAAAAAAATGTAACTTCAACTTTCAAAGTATTTGTACATAAAATAATTTATAATCATGAATATATATTACCTGCAAATGACTCTTCACATGTGCAATGCTAAGTCCTCTCACATTCATCAATTGGAGAACCAACTTAGGTGTTGCTCCTAAACCAAAATATTGTAGGTAAAAAGTTAATGAAAATGCTCAAAATAAATACACCTTTTCTTAAGCATCAAAGAATGATACACATATACTACATAAAATTAAGTATAATAGTACTTCAATTAGGAAAAAAAACATAGTTGAGGAAGAGATCTAAAAATGGTAAGTAGATGGAAGGCAAAAATATATGTTGGAATGTTATTAAGGATTCGATTCTGCTACTAACAAATTTTCTTATCTTGTAACAATAGAATCGAACCCTTAAGATTATGTAAATTTATGTATATAATCAGGAGTAAAGAGAGTGACACTTACTTTCTTGGCCTCCAAGCCTCTCAACAGCATGCACAAAAGATAAATGAAGATCAGGAGTCCAACGAAGCCTAGGCATTTTCGACCTAACATATTGTCTTACCGTACTTCCGCGCGCTTTCCCTTCTTGATCACTTGAATTATGATCATTGCTACTCAAATTCTCCTCTTGTGATGATATCCCATTGTTGCTTATCTCACCACAATTAAGGCCTTCATCACTAACAAGTAGTGTCACATAATCATCATCTCCATCATCCACTGCTTCTTCATTTAAGTCGAAGAACGAACGTTTTCTTCGATTTGGCGAAGAGGGTTTTGTTCCGATATCGTTACTACCTTCATTCTTGATGTCTTCATTAGATATGTGAATTCTCTCTGCCATTTCTGCTCTATTTTCTTCTTCTATCAAATCACTTTGTTGTTTCCTAGTAAACATAAAAATTGCATCAAACATAGAAGTTTGCACTTGTTCAATATATTATTGCCATATATGGAACCAAGATTCATGTTTTGTTAAACTACATTTGTACCAAAAATTTATTAAGCTACATGTGTGCTTATTCCTAGGACTTGGAATTCCACACTCACCTATCTATCTACCTACAATTTGAAAATTGTTATATTGAAGAGTGTATTACACCTAAAGAATACTCTCTTTCTAACAAAAATATGAACAAAAATTATATATCTATATATCTATACTTTTTTTTTTTGTTCTCAATAAAATTAAGTGAGTTATATGTGATCTATAGAAAAAGCTTCAATTATTTCCATGAATGTTAATTAAAGATATCCTTTTTGTTATATTTTCATAAAATAAAATAAAATTCTTTTTGTTAATTTTTTCATAGTGAAAATTAAGGGTGTGAGTTGGGGGATACTATAGAAGATGGAAAACATTGGTCTAACTCTCACATCCATAATTAGATAAAATTCTAGAAGTTGATTTTGAAGTTGTGATTTGTATAGAGATTGAAGTATGCTTGTATTTTGTTAAGTAAAATTTGTATACATCTAAAAACATTCTATAAAGCAATTTATGTTTTATTTCTAAATTGATCAAGAAGACTAGATCCAAAAATAGTAAAATTAAGACTTAAAATCAAATGCAAAAAATTTCTTTCCAAAAACATATTGATGAGAGAGAGAGAGGGAGAGGGAGAGAGAGAGAGAGAGAGAGAGAGAGAGAGAGAGAGAGAGAGAGAAACCATTGCTAAGGATGAAGCTTAACAACTCTCCTCCAAGATAGCTCCTTCAAACCACACATGAATATTGGAATGAGATCCTATATATTAGCAAACCCTTGTTTCCAAGATCCAATAAAGCCAATTATTTCTTTGGAGAATCAACTTTGCAATTGACTTGAAGCAAAAGAAGGTAAACCTAACTCATATTTGTTGATCCATATGTATCTATTGATGATGGAAGAAATAAAACAAAGAAGAAAAACAACCCTACTTGGTTATAAGGTTTCTTTCCATTTGTGTTTGAGCAATGGAAGTAGCTAGCTGGTTTTGGAATGTAAGGAAAATAATTAAAGCTTGAAATACCATAGGCACATCAAATATTCTCACAAATGGTACTATATTCAAATATTATAAAATATTCTATATGTAGAAGACAATTGTCGGACATTAAACCACTTGTATATTTAATTTCTAATTAAATTCATTTTCATTAATTGATAACTCTTATATACACAATGCAATAATAGAGAAAATAATATTTTATCAAATTATTATTATTAAACAATGTATTTATTATTACTATTATTATTATTATTATTATTATTATTATTATTATTATTATTATTATTATAGATGTAAAATAGAATATATTGATTTACAAATAATGTAGAAGTATTAATTAGAAGATATAATCTATAAAATTAATCAATAATTTAAAAATATAATATATTTTTGTTGTAAATAAATGGATTATTGTGGAAAGTAGGGAATATTATTATTTTTAAAATATTTGATTTAGCAAGTAGCTTAGCTAAGTAGCTAAGAATTAACAATAAAAGAGATCAAATACACACGTATGACCCTTATCTTGGACTATTGAGAATCATGTGATTTTCTTACCTTTTATTTTATCTTTTCAAATTTTCTTTGACAACTTTTCTCTTTCTCCGTGATAATCTTTATTCTTTACTAATAGTATTAGTTGACCTCTGTTACTGATAGCTCCCATTTATTTTTATTTATAAAAATTATATATAAAAAAAACTATCTTAAATAGTGCAATATATATATTATAATTATATCAAATTAGACCAAGACTTGTAAGTCCACAAATACACATCACGCTCACAACTTTAACTTTTGCATCTCAAATAATGCATGCAGAAAAGTTCTTTTCATACTGTGAAATGATAAATGAGAATAATAAATATATATGGACATGCATGTGTGAACATGGATTTTACTACTATGTAACACATTTTATCTACAGATTACATCGAAAAGTTGATGTCAGTATGTCTTAAGTTTTACTATAATAAAGGGGACAAGCGCAATGATAGGGGTAAAGAAATTATAAGCATTTGTCTTATATGCTTCTTTTATCTCCAAAATTAAATATTGTAACTTTGAATAATGATTTTTACTTTTTATCTGACAGATTGTTCAACGACAATATGGATGGCTAATTAATTTATATTTTATATATTTATCAAGTTGAGACATAAGCTACACCTTATAAAATTGGAGTAATTTATCTTTGAAGGTCGTGTACCAATAAAATTTTGTCACATAAAAATAAATTTTTAAAATCATAAATTAACCCTAATCTTAAGACATTGAGTATATGTCTATTCTCATTCTCATTTATAAAGTATTTAACATCCTCTTTTTTTATGCAATATTAGAATCATTAGTTACATTTAATATACCAACATCTTATTTAATATACCAACATCTTACTATGTGATGTTGGTATATGTGATTTTAAATTTTTATTTTTATTTTGCAAGATTTAGGGTTTAACATCATTTGGCGGTATATTACCCCAACTTTAAGAAAAAAACACCCAAAGATTTACCATTTATCAATCATCATGGTTAAAGTTGATTATTTCACAAACAAATAAAGATTGCTTACAAAAACAACCAAATAAAGATCAGTTGGTATTTATAAGAATATCATTATATAATATCTAAGTTCAAATTCAATATCGAATTCTTATCACTAAACTATTTTATTGGATGTTGCGAATAATTTATCGAGTGTGGTGTTAGAAATTGGGTTTGATAATCTAGGATATCTTCGAAGAATCGTGTTCGTACACTTTCCGAACAAAGTATTTCGACCCTTTTCTGCCTGGGTTCACGAAATCTTTGCGGGGATAATTCTTTGAAGAACGAATTGTTTCTGGCAAAAGAAAATTCGTGCAGAATGTAGAAGGTTTTCTGTTTTGTTCTGTGTTTGCCAAATGAGGCCAGATGACTCCTTATATAGGAGATCAATAATTCAAAACGAAAAGACACACATGTTCGGAAAATGGTTATGTCTGTTGGGAAAGGGTTCAAACGAAAAGACACACCTGTTCGGAAAATGGTTATGTCTGTTGGTTATGTCCTTTGGTCTAGGTACAAAGGAGAAACAATTCTCATCAAATATGGCATCTCTCGATTCTATAATCGTGTTAATAGAAATCGAGTCATTAGGTTCTATAACATAAAACCTATAGGCCTTGGAGTGCTCAGCATATCCAACAAAGATGCAAGCCACACCCTTTTCGCACAAAGTTTTCCTTTTTGGGTCTGGGAGTCTAACCACGGCCCTACAACCCCAAACATGTAGAAATGTTAAGTTGGGTCGTTTCTTATACCAAAGTTCATATGGGGTAGTCTTGTTCCTTTTATTAGGAACCCTATTTAACAAATAGCAAGCCGTTAACATAGCTTCTCCCCAAAACCCTTCACTCAAACCAGAGTAAGATAACATGGCATTTACCATTTCCTTAAGAACTCTATTTTTCCTTTCAGCCACACCATTTTGTTGAGGTGTATAAGGCGCCGTAGTCTCATGAATGATTCCTACGGATTGGAAAAATACAGGATCATAATATTCACCACCTCTATCTGTACGTAATGTTTTAATCAACACATTATGTTGTACTTCAACTTCAGTTTTATAAATTTTGAATTTATCTAATGCTTCGTCCTTAGCATGCAACAAATAAACATAGCAGAATCTAGATGCATCATCTATGAAAGTGACAAAATATTTTTTATGCCCTAATGATGGAGTAGCATGCAAATCACATAAATCACTATGTATTAACTCAAGAATGACAAATTTCCTTGTTATATTTTTAAAAGGTTGCCTAGCGATCTTTGTTAACATGCAAGTTTTACAATTTTCTACATTTTTATCAAAAACAGGAATTAACTCATTTTTAGACATTTCATGCAATCTTTTACAATGTACATGTCCTAGACGAGCATGCCATAATGATGAATTGATAACATTCAAAGAGGGCATAAATACATAACCAGGATCTTTAGGAACTCCATTCAAATTCATCATAAACATACCATTATTATAATATCCAAATCCTACAAACACACCAGACTTTGATAATACATATTTATCAGATTCACACACTTGATTGTATCCAAGCTTATTTAATACAGGACCAGAAATTAAATTCTTACGTAATTTAGGAACATACAAAACATTAAACAAAGTAATAGTCTTTCCAGAACTGAACTCTAGCACCACGTTTCCTTTGCCTTCAACGGGAGCGAAGTGATCATCTCCCATGTAGAGGACAGAACCATCTTCCACTGGAACAAGAGTCTTGAACCAAAAACGATCCTTGCAAACATGTGTTGTGGCGCCAGAATCAATCCACCACGCGATAGCATCATCCTGCACATAAAATGCTTCAGAATTTAGTGAAATTGAATGTTTAATCAAACTATTCAAATCACGAATTGATTTCTCACCTTGGTTTTCGGATTGGTCCTTAGACCCCTTTCCTGAACCACTTGCATTCGCGTTATCGTGCTTTTTGCCGGAACGACAATCCTTCTTGAAGTGGCCTGTTTTGCCACACTTCCAGCATTCTAGTTTTGGTTTCTTGTTAGCACCGAAACTGTCCTTTTTGTTCTTGAAAGCACGCTTCTTTCCTTTGTTTTTGTTGTTATCGTACTTACCACCCTCTTCGACCATATTAACCGAGGGTCCATCAATTTCTTTGCCTTTTCCTTTGTCATCCTCATGCGCTCTTAGAGATTCTTCTATGTGCAAGTGACTTCCAAGTTGGACCAAAGACAATTCGTCTTTTCCATGTTTCAGATTGTGTTTGAAATCCTTCCACGAAGGAGGCAACTTGTCTATGATGCTTGAGACAGATATTGTTTCATCCATCTTCAATCCGTGTTGTGTGAACTGTCCAAGGATTCGGAGGAGTTCATTGAATTGTTCCATGACAGACCTCGATTCAACCATTTTGTAATTGTTGAAATCGGTTACCAGGAACTTTTTACTGGATGAGTCCTCTGCCATGTACTTGGATTCGAGACAATCCCACAATTCCTTAGCAGATTCCATGTTTTGATAAATATCAAATAAGGGATCAGACATACCGTTAAGAATGTGCCCTCTGCATATGTAGTCGTCGTTCTCCCATTTTGATCTGCGTCTCAGATTTTCAACCGTGTCATCCTCCAGAAGTTCAGGAATCGGTGTAGACAGGACGTGCACCACCTTCAACGTTGTCAACATGAAATGCATCTTCTTCTGCCAGCGCCTGAAGTCTTGTCCTTGAAACTTGTCCAATTTTCCAAAGTTTGTAGTCATCTCCTTGACGGTGCTTCCTCCAGCCATGATTATCAAAAAGAATACTTTGTTCGTTTGTTAGAAATTGGGTTTGATAATCTAGGATATCTTCGAAGAATCGTGTTCGTACACTTTCCGAACAAAGTATTTCGACCCTTTTCTGCCAGGGTTCACGAAATCTTTGCGGGGATATTTGAGTTAACCGAGTAACTACCCTGCCCCAGGTTATGAATAAGGGTTTTAATTTGTGCGAGAATGAAAACTCCTACTTCATAGGCTCAAAAGGGTTGACTAGGGATTAACTTCCTTATATCTCCACTGTTTAGGAATTGAAACAATGCCTGTACATCGTCAACATAGTCTATTCAAAAGCATACTGCATAAGATTATGGTATTGTTTTCGTCATCCTCCCTCTACAGGCTTATAGCTTTATCAGGAGTTAAATATCACAAGATAGAAATAAGGAACATAGTTTTAAATATAGTGAAACGAATGGATTAATTCATGACAAACATATGCAATGCATTAATGAAAACAAAAGTTTAACATAATAGTAAGTGTTTAAACAAATAAAAGAAATTACAAATGAAAATTCAAATGTTGTCCCATCCAGTTGGCTGAATGTCTTCAATTGCAATCTGTGAACTTTCAGGAGCAGTATATTTCACCATGAAATCAAATTTTCCACTTGGATGTCCCAAGGTGCCCCATATCTCAACAGGAATAGGTAATCTTCCTTTCTTGCTACTTTGGGCAACTTGTCTTGCAGCTTTGATGTTTGATGGACGATAGTAGAACTCAATTTGACCTTCTGGAGTAACCTCTTGGATTCCTTCGTCAATCAGGTCTTGAATCTTTTTCTTCAATGCCCAACAACTGTTAGTATCATGTCCAGGACTGTTGGAGTGATACTCACACCTTGCCTTGGAATTATATATTGAGGAGAGGCAGTATTAGGATTTTGAGGAGGACTTTTCAAAGAAATTAGTTTCATCTCCAACAAGCATTGCAGAACTTGTGACATTGGAGTGCTGAACTTGATAAACTGCCTTCTACATTCCTTGTGTTGAGGTGGATTAACCTTATCAGGTCTTTCTTCTTCAACTGAAGAACAATCAGTGGCAACCTGTCTCTTACCTTCTTTTATCCTCATCTTCCTTTCAACCAAATCAGCTTGTTTTAATGGAGGTTGACTGACAATTAGATTCCTGACTCCATTACTTTGAAGTTTGTGGACAAAGGCTCTTAACTCTTCTTTCCCCTGAGCTAAACTTTGAATAAGAACCACCTAGTCATTCATCTGGATGCTCATTTCTGTCATCTCAGCTTGTAGTTGTTTCAGATGGTCATCCTTGTTGTCCTCAGGATTCTTCTTCTTGGCCAGCAGTGTCTTCAACTCATCTTGTCCCTTGGACAAGTTCAGAATCAACTCTTGGAATTGTGCATTCTGAGCCTGGAGATCTTTGATAATCTGTTCAAGAGCCATTTCTGCTGAAATAAACAGCGAGAAGATAAGATACATGTACATAAGAAACCTGTGATGCAATGATATGGTGTATAAATGCGTATGCAATGTTTTCAAGGACCGCAGGATTTAAATTTGTTTAAACAACCAAAAAGTAAACTTTTATTAGTAATAAATTTGTTTGCCCTTTGGGCTTACAATAAAAAATGAAATGAATACAAAAAAGGGGGTTTTAAGTCTCCCATGGACGTTTCCTCTTTATGCTGAGGTATGAGTTGAGATTCCGCTCCTCGTGAAGTTGTTTTGTTAGCTCCAGGATTCTTTCTTGACTTGCTTTGTAATGAGTCTCAAAAGTATCCCTTTGCTCCTTCAACTGGATCCAGGACCTCTGTAAGTCTTCCATGTCAGTGGGCATGTCTGGGTGAAGAATGGTATAAGAAGTATCTCCTTCAGCAACAGGCTCCATAGTGACTGGCAGGATGGCAGGATATGGCATCATAAGAGTCTGAGCACGAGAGCGCACCCATCTGAGATAAGCTTCCATAGGAATAGTGTACTTGGGCTCCAGAGTCTTGCTGTCAACCTTGTTCACTTTTCCCCATGCTCGTATAAACCTTTGATGATAACCTTGCAGATCGTTGTCGTAGTCAAACACAATACCCTGAATCAAAATGTCATGAGGACCATCACTCCGAGCGTAACCAAACTGTCGTAAAGCTAAGGAAGGGTTGTAAGTAATGCCTCCTCTTATGCCCAGAAGTGGCACATTAGGGAACTCCCCACAACGGTCAATGATAGTAACATTCTCCATGGATCTAGAGCACCAATGAATATCTGAATGAGAGAGTGACATAATTCTCTTAGACCACCTGAACCCTTGTTCATTCTTCATCACTGATCGAGGAAGGTGAGAAATAAACCACCTAGACAATAAAGGTATGCAGCACATCAGAGTTCCTCGTGCCTTCGTAGTACGGGTATGAAGAGAATGTAAGATGTCTCCAAGCAATGTAGGCACTGGATTACGAGTCAAAAATATGTTGATGGCGTGAACGTCTATGAACTGATCTAGGTTGGGGAATAACACTAAGCCATAAATCAACAAGGCTAAGATCTCCTCAAAAGCATCATAACTCATAGCCTTCAAGAATACTTGAGCTTTCTCCATCAATACCTTAGCAAGGATACCCTTAACTCCACTCCTTGTTTCTAGGACAATGTCTGATTTCTTCAAATGTAGGGCTGCAACAATGACTTCAGATTTAGGCTCTTTTTCCAAGCCTGTGAATGGTTTCTGATCAAGAATAGGTATACCCAGAAGCTTGGAGAACTCTTCTATTGTAGGAACCAACTGATAGTCGGGGAATGTGAAGCAATGATGTTTAGGGTCAAAGAACTGAAACAGAACACTCATCATGTCTTCATTGAACCCTGAAGTGATTAGATCCATTAGGTGACCATGCCTCTTGATGAACTGGGAGTTTTCGGAAACTTGAGAGACCATTTCCTTAAGCTTAGGAGGAATCCCCACAAAGTTGATCCGGATAGTATTCCTACGAGTAGAAGCCATGACCTGCAACAAAGAACAAAGATAAATCCTTTGGTCCTTGAAATGGTTAGTGAAAATGCTATGCTTATGATGCATGATGATGCTATGATGTTATGCTCAATCACAAACATGTGGCACACACAAACAAGTCATACAATAGCCTTAGGTTTGAAGGGTTGCATGAGGTTTAAAGGTAAGTAACCTCCCCTGAAGTTTAGTTGGTTCATCCTGTCCTATAAAGTAACCAGGTTCTAAGGGATCTCAATATCATTGATCCTTCACAAGGGTGGTTGTTCAGTAGGCAACTTACTTGCCAACCAAAACCCTCAAAGTTTAAGATCTCAATGAGCGTAGTATCGAGTATCAACCAACTTCAGTCTTCACCAAAGCCGGTTATCTCACTACTTTCTAAAGGCCAAGATGGGATGACTAGGGTTCTAAAAGTTAGTTAGTGTATTGACAACATATGGCAGCCTCATATTATCCTCAACTTGACTTAAGGAACATAAGCATCAACCAAGAAGTCACACTAACTATGGCCACCAGATTAACCATATCGGTATACGCCGTACAGTTTCCTTGGTCTATTGCCATTTACCTAAAGTACACTAGATCCGGGTTAGGATATTTCACACATAAGATCACCCAACAAGATAAGTATAAAGCAAACAAGGCAAACAATTATAAAGTGATCTAATTCCTAAGGGTGCCCCTCTTTTATTAATTCCCCAGCAGAGTCGCCAGTTCTGTAACACGGTGGGAGAACTGACTTTAGTTAAATGTTGCGGATAGCAAGAGTCGCCACCGACTTTTATTTTATCCAAAGGAAAGGGCATAAAAAAACAGGAAAGACCTTAAAATATTTTTGGGTTCGGGGGGTAGGTTATGTAAAGGGAAGGTGTTAGCACCCTTTACATCCATGGTTATCCATGGGCTCTTAGTTACTTAGCTCACTTTAAACTGTTTTGAAAAAGTGTAATGTGTGATTAGAAATTTTCTTAAGTACTTTATAATGATCCATGTACGGATATATATAAAGACTTTGTTTTGAAAATGTGAAGTGTTTTTGAAATGTTTTGAAAAGGTGAGCAAGTACATAAGAGGAACCTACCCTAAGTTAAATCTTTTCTGTTCTTAAATATCCTTTAAATGGTAAGACTATCCCTATTATTAAGGAATAGGTAGTCATTACCTTGGATGTTATGAGGGACAAGTGAAGGGACATCTATGATTAGGCAACTGTAAGGTGTATTAGCAATTCGAAGGGACTTATCATCTTTTATTCGAAAGGGACAAGATCATTTACGAAGGCAACCATGAAGGGACTTGATCTTATAATCTTTAAAGGGACTAGATGATATTAAATAAGATAAGGGACTTTGCTTTATACACCTTACTTGACCTTTTATTTTAGGCAACATGAGAGGTATCCTTAAGAAGTGAGATGGCGATCAAAGATCGACTTACGTGTGTGCGTGTACAAATTCAAATATTTATCTTATAATTAGTGATCTAAATTAATTTTAAAAAAGCAAACATGTTTTCACTCCCTATTTTACTAACCATGACAATTTAAATAAATAATAAAAATTCTACAACTATTACATAATTTGCACAGTTACATTATAATAAAAATAATTTAAATAAATAAGCATATAATAAATAAATAAATAAGAAGGTTAGTAATAAAAATATAATATAGAAAGCAAATTAAAAGTTCAAATTTAAATAAATAATCATTTTTTAAGAATTTTAAGAAAAGAAATAAATAATAATAATTATATACTAATAAATATGATTAATAGTTTAATAAATTAATTATATATACATATTAGAAATATTTAATAATTATAATTATACAAGCATAATAAAAACAAGAAATTAAAATCATAAAAAAAATTAGGGTTTTGAATTGTTTTAGAAAAATAAATTAGGGTGTATATAATTAGGGTTTTAAAATAAATTAGGGTTTATAAAGAAAATAATTAGTTTTTATATAAACATATTAGAATTTTAATATAACAAATTATTAAATAATATACAACTATAAAAAAATATAATATAAGTTTTAAAAGAAAAATAATTTACATATATTGTTTTTTTAGAAAATTATTTAAATTAGTTTAGAAAATAATATAAAGAAATAATAAAAGAAAATAAAACAAGAAAAATTAAAACCACAAAACACAGGACCTGGGATTTGAACCCAGGTCCTTTACCTGGAAATGCAAGGGCCTTGCCACTGGGCTAGCGCGCGCGTTGGTTAACATAATCCAAGCACCAATCCTTTTGTTGTCTAATCTGCAAAAATCATGAAAAAACAAAATAACACAAAATGGCCTGATGGGAATCGAACCCAGGCCAGAGAGTTTCTAAACGCACGCATCCACCATCTAAGCCACCAACGCATTCGTGAAATAAACTACAGACAATTCAATAAAATATTAAAACAAATTTTAAAAACCAGAAAGCGCGCGCTGGACTTCATCTTCTTCATTATACCTGCGAATTTTGATTCGAATATACCTGCGAATCTTCCTGCGTTTTTTACACCATAAAGAACCTACGAATTTGGATCTTGCTCAATACATAAAATTTCAACAAATTAATCATATAAACATGATCCTCACATCATTCCTGATTCATTGATGTTCTTAAAACTCATTTGTATTTGGTCTATTGATAAACCCTAATCGGCTACCTCAAACCCTAACAATGGTGAATCACTCATCCTGTACCAAAACTCCAATCAAAATATCCAGAAACGATTGTTAGCTCATCATAAACAAGAATCAACAGTCAAATACAATTTATTTTACACCAATGTATGAAAACGAAAAATTCATGAATGTCTAAAAACTTTGGTTCGGTTTGACCAATTCGTGGACTTTTAGATGCATATGATCATTGGTATATGTTTAGTGATATGTAAGGAAGAGATTGGCATGCTCCATTCACCTGAAAAACTACCAAATGTTAGAATCCGAATTTCAAAAATTGGATGAATTTTGAAAGTTTGAAAGTGGTATTAGAAGCTGCTAATTCGTCCTTATGATTGTGATGTGTTCATGTATATGTAGTGGATTTAATTAGGTCAGAAAAGTTGGGCCTTATTCAAGGATTTGAAGTTGCTTGATATCAAAGAAATCTCATCACCATAATTGTCCAAAAATCCAATATTCTCTTGCTCTTTTTGTCTTACACGAATTTGGACAATATATAATCATGTTAAATGGCTTTAATGATTTTCTAGAAGAAGAATCATATTTAAATGTTGATTTTTTGATTTTATTTTGATTTAATATTTATTTTAATGAATAAAATTCAAATAAATATTAAATAAAATAAAAAAAATCATAAATTGCATGGGTTGGGTCGTGCTTGGTGTTTTTGTAAAGATGGGATGTCAATTTGGTGGGCTCATTTAGCAAAAATTGGATTTAAAGCTTTATTTGCTTCATAAGTTCCCCAAACTTTTCCCAACTTTGCAAGGGCACAAATCCTTCAATTTTAATGCTATGAAGGTGTTCTTGGACATTTTGGAAATCTTAAAGAGTCCTCTAACCAACCTCTTTGGTCTCATGTCCATATCTTTTACCATTCTCAAGTTATGCTCTTTTGAAGTTGTTGACTTTTTGTTGACTTTTAAAAGGACCTATAATGTCTTAGCTCATACCTTCCAAATGAAGCATTTTTGGGCTTGGCTTGTGAGACACAAAGTTGTAGAGAATTCAATTTCCTTCAAAATGAGCTTTGGATGGAAAATTCTTGATGAAGCATGTGAAAGTTATGGCTGGTCAAAGTTCAGTTGACTTTTCCTGTGAAAACCCTAATTTAGAAACTCCTGATTCTTGATGATCTGAAATCTCCTTGATGAATCATGATCAACCCTTGATCAAATGATGAATTTTACTTCATATACTTGATGTTGGCAAAAAATCATGAAGTTTGACTTTGGTTTGACCACAGTTGACCTCAGTTTGACTTTTTAACTACTTTGACTGATTTTGACCTATCTGATCATCTGATTGAGCAAATCTTTTGGGAAAGTCTTGAATCTTGACATGGGGATTATTGAACACATATAAGATGCTATGAAGCTCACTTGAAGTCTTGGAAGTCCATTTAGTCTGATGAAAGTCAAAACCCTAGTTTTAGATGCATTGCTTAGGAGGATGCATTGTTTGAGGGAATTGTCAAATTTTCTGACTAATTGTGAACTTTGTGAACCTTGTGAACCTCATGAGATGTTGTTGCACCCCAAAATTTTCCCTCACAATACAAGACTTTGTGTGCTAAGAAGGTTCACAAGGTTCACAAGCTTCCCAACACTTACAAGACCTTTCATGAGGTTCATGAAGTCTACAAGTCACTTTATGAAGGTTCACAAGGTTCACAAGATTCACAATACTTCCCATGAGGTTCACAAGACATTTTATGATAGTTCACAAGGTTCACAAAGTTCACAATTGGCCAGAAGAGTTGACAATTCCCTCAGACAATGCACCTCCTAAGCAGTGCATCCAAAACTAGGGTTTTGACTTTAATCAGGCTAAATGAACTTCCAAGACTTCAAGTGAGCTTCATAACATCTTATATGTGTTTAAGAATCCCCATGACAAGTTTCAAGACTTTTCTCAAAAGTTTGCTCAGTCAGATGATCAGATAAGTCAAAACCAGTCAAAGCAGTTAAAAAGTCAAACTAAGGTCAACTGTGGTCAAACCAAAGTCAAACTTCATGATTTTTTGCCAACATCAAGTATATGAAGTAAAGTTCATCATTTGATCAAGGGTTGATCATGATTCATCAAGGAGATTTCAGATCATCAAGAATCAGGAGTTTCTAAATTAGGGTTTCCTTAGTAAAAGTCAACTGAACTTTGACCAGCCATAACTTTCACATACTTCATCACCAAGTCCCCACTCAAAGCTCATTTTGAAGGAAATTGAATTCTCTACAACTTTGTGTCTCACAAGCCAAGCCCAAAAATGCTTCATTTGGAAGGTATGAGCTAAGACATTATAGGTCCTTTTGAAAGTCAACAAAAAGTCAACAACTTCAAAAGGGCATAACTTGAGATTGGTAAATGATATGGACATGAAACCAGTGGGGTTGTTTAGAGGACTCTTCAAGCTTTCCAAAATGTCCAAGAACACCCTCATACCATTAAAATTGAAGGATATGTGCCCTTGCAAAGTTGGGATATTTTGAGTTGGTTTATGATGAAAATGGAGGTCTAAAACCAATTTCTTCCAAATGGGCTTGCCAAATGATGACCCAATCCATACAACAACTTCAGGCACGACCCAAACCATTAAAAATCAGAATTTTTATTATTCTATTTTTATTTATTTTGATTTAATTCATTAAAAATCATTTTAAATAAAAATAAAATATGAAAATGTAAGATTTGATGGAGATTAAGCTTCTAGAAAGTCTTAAATATTGATTTGAATTGAAGAGGGAAGAAATCATGAGATTTGGCCAAAAATAGCAAGCATTCACACATGAATATTTGATTTTTAAGGCATGATCAATATGGATCTTTTCATATCAAAATTTCCACACAACCATTCAATTTTATGACCTAAATTCAATCACCTATAAGTACATAACTCATTGCAATCACCAAAGGACGAATTCCATTGCCCTAAGAGTAAGTTCACAATTTCAAAAATTCTCTCAAAAACTCACATTCGGATTCTTTGATTTAGGGCATTTGAAGGTAAAACAAGAACATAGCAAGACTCCTTAGACTTCCTTGATCATAAATCATCACTCATATGCATCAAAACCATGCTATATTGCTCAACCCGAATTCACATTGTTCTTAAAAATATTTTTTTCGATTCCCATAATATTGATGTCATTGTCTGAATTTGATTACATATTTGTGTTTGTGATGAAGTTTGGAGTGTTTCTGGAACAATCAATTCGATTTTAAGTGCATGATGAAGAAATCACCATGATTAGGGTTTCATGGCCGTTTTAGGGTTCTTCAATTCATCCACTATAAATGAATTCTAAAGACATGGTTGAGTTGTATGGACCTTGTAGAATGTAATACACTGATTAATTTCACAAAATTTTGCTGTTTTGTTGATCATTGTATTTCGTAGGTTTTGCTGCCATTGCGTTTTCGCAGGAAAGATGGTAGGAAAATTCGTGACAAATTTCGCAGGTACACTGAAGAAGATGAAGTTGGTTGGCGCGTTCTGGGAAATTTGAATTTTGTTTAAAATATTTTATGTTTTATTGATGGTTTATTATTACAAGCGTGTGGCTTGTCTCAGTGGTAAGGCTAGCTTGCATATTGTATGATGGCACTGGTTCGATACTTGGCTGGGTGCATCTTTTTTTCCTCTTATTTTTCAGGTTAAGCGTACATAATATATTATGTATTGTTGCCAACACATTAGCAGAATTGCTCACCTAGCTGGATGGTCATGCGTGCGTTCTTGTATTCAAGAGGTCCTGGGTTCGATTCCTCCCCCAGGCCTTTTGGTTTTTATTATTTTTTGTGATTTTTCAAGACATGGCATAAAACAAATTTGATCTATTCCTCTATCACCTGCGCTTGGCTGGCCTAGTGGTGGGTTTTGGTGCTGGCAGGCAGAACGTCCTGGGATCAAATCCCAGCAAGGTAAGTCCCATCTTTTTGCTTCTTTTTTTTATTTTGTCTTATTTATTTAATTATTATTATTATTAATAAATCATATAATTAAATAATGTTGTATATATTCAATGATCTTAAAAATTCTAAAATTCTTTTCTTAATTCAAAAAATTATTTTTTTATTTTATGTATTTAAATTATAATATATGTATATTAATTAAAATAATTTTGTATATTATATTATAAACTTTTAAATATTTTTCTAACAAAACCCTAATTTTGAAAACCCTAATTTATTTTCTAAATAATAAAAAACTAATTTAAATTTATAATTTTTGTAAATATAATATTTAGTATAATCAAATTTTATAAATATAATTATTATGTACATATTTATTTAATATAATTAATTATTGTAAATATAATTATAATCCTTCTTTTTTTATATATAACATGTAATTATTTCTATAACTTGTTCATGATCTAAATTTTAATATAAATAATTTTTTTTTAAATAATTAAATTTATGCTAATATTATAATTATAATTTTTTATATGTTTATAATTAATTTAGTTTTTATAAGTTGCATATAATTTTAAATTTTATAATTAAATTGTTCATATTCCCTTAATAATTTCTAATTTTTATTTATTATCTTATTTTGTTTATTATTATTACTAATCCATTTATTTTTTAATTATGTTTATTATTATTATTTCACTAACCTTATTTATTTTTATTACTAACCCCTATTATATTTATTTATTACTTATTTATTTTGCTTATTATTTATATTTTGCTTCTATATTTATTTTTGCTATTTGTTTGCTTATTATATTATTATGTAATTGCTCTTTGGTGTAAATTTTTGTAAATATTTAATTTATTTAATTTCTATGCTATGGTTAGTAATTTAGGGAGTGTAAATATGTATTATATTTTAAAATTGAATTTAGATCATTTTAATTATAAGATAAATTAAATTAAACACTCACACACGTAAGTCGATTTTTAATCGCCATCTCACTTTCTAGGGTTGCCTCTTATTGTTGCCTAATCATAAGGTCAAGTGGGGTGTATAAAGCAAGTCCCTTAAAAGAAAAGTCATCAAGTCCCTTAATGGTTGCCTTTAAAAAAAAAATCAAGTCCCTTTCGAATAATGATGACAGTCCCTCCTAAATGCTTAATACACCCCACAGTTGCCTTCATTAAACAGATGTCCCTCATATGTCCCTCACATCCAAGGTAATGACTACCTATTCCTTAATAATAGGGATAGTCTTACCATTTAAAGGATTTAAGAACAGAAAGACTTAAACTTTAGGGTAGGTTCCTCATAGTTGCTTGCTCACTTCATTTAAAACTTGTCAAACACTTCACAATTTCAAACAAATTTTCAAAATAAAGGTTTATACGCATCCGTACATGGGCCATTATAAACTCTTAAGAAAATTTTTATTCACACACTTCACATTTTAAAAAAAACAATTCAAAGTGAGCTAAGTAACTAAGAGCCCATGGATAACCATGGATGTAAAGGGTGCTAACACCTTCCCTTTACATAACCTACCCCCCGGACCCAAAAATCTTTTAAAAGGTCTTTCCTGTTCTTTTATGCCTTTCCTTTGGATAAAATAAAAGTCGGTGGCGACTCTTGCTATCCGCAACATAACTAAAGTCAGTTCTCCCACCGTGTTACAGAACTGGCGACTCTGCTGGGGATTTAATAAAAGAGGGGTACCCTTAGGAATTAGATCACTTTAAATTGTTTGCCTTGTTTGCTTTATATTACTTGTTGGGCTTTATGTGTGAAAGATCCTAACCCGGATCTAGTGTACCTTAGGTAAATGGCAATAGACCAAGGAAACTGTACGGCGTATACCGATATGGTTGATCTGGTGGCCATAGTTAGTGTGACTTCTTGGTTGGTGCTTATGTTCCTTAAGTCAAGTTGAGGATAATATGAGGCAGCCATATGTTGTCAATGCACTAACTAACTTTTAGAACCCTAGTTAACTCATCTTGGCCTTTAGAAAGTAGTGAGGTAGCCGGCTTTGGTGCAGACTGAAGTTGGTTGACACTCGATACTACACTCATTGAGATCTTAAACTTGGAGGGTTTTGGTTGGCAAGTAAGTTGCCTACTGAACAACCACCCTTGTGAAGGATCAATGATATTGAGATCCCTTAGAACCTGGTTACTTTATAGGACAGGATGAACCATCTAACTTCAGGGGAGGGTACTTACCTTTGAACTTCATGCAAGCCTTTAAACTTAGGGCTATGGTGTGACTTGTTTGCGTGTGCCACATGTTTGTGATTGAGCATAACATCATGACATCATCATGCATCATAAGCATATCATTTTCACTAACCATTTCAAGGACCAAGGGATTTATCTTTGTTCTTTGTTGCAGGTCATGGCTTCTGCTCGTAGAAACACCATCAGGATCAACTTTGTAGGCATACCTGCTAAGCTTAAAGAGTTGGTTTCTCAAGTGTCTGATCATTCCCAGTTCATCAAGAGACATGGTCACCTACTGGATTTAGTCATCTCAGGGTTCAATGAAGACATGATGAGTGTCCTGTTTCAGTTCTTTGATCCTAAACACCATTGCTTCACATTCCCCGACTACCAGCTGGTTCCAACCATGGAAGAATTCTCTAAGCTTCTGGGTATACCTGTTCTTGATCAGAAACCATTCACAGGCTTGGAAAGAGAGCCTAAACCTGAGGTTATTGCTGCAGCTCTACATCTGAAGAAGTCTGACATTGTTCTAGAAACAAGAAGCGGAGTTAAGGGTATTCTTGTTAAGGTTTTGATAGAGAAGGCTCAAATGTTCTTGAAGGCTATGAGCTATGATGCTTTTGAGGATATCTTAGCCTTGCTGATTTATGGCTTAGTGTTGTTCCCCAATCCAGATCAGTTCATAGATGTTCATGCCATCAACATATTCATGAGTCACAATCCAGTGCCTACATTGCTTGGGGATATCCTGCATTCTCTTCATACCCGTACTACAAGGGCAAGAGGAACTTTGATGTGTTGCATACCCTTGCTATCTAGGTGGTTTATTTCTCACCTTCCTCGCTCAGTAATGAAGAATGAGCAAGGGTTCAGGTGGTCCAAGAGGATCATGTCACTTTCTCACTCAGATATCCATTGGTGCTCCAAATCTATGGAGAATGTCACCATCATTGACCGTTGTGGGGAGTTTCCTAATGTGCCACTTCTAGGCATAAGAGGAGGCATCACTTACAACCCCTGTTTAGCTTTACGACAATTTGGTTACGCTCGGAGTGATGGTCCACATGACATGTTGATTCAGGGCATTGTGTTTGACTACGACAACGATCTTCAAGGGTACCGTCAGAGATTCATACGAGCCTGGGGAAAAGTAAACAGGGTTGACAGCAAGACACTGGAGCCTAAGTATACTATTCCTATGGAAGCTTATCTCAGATGGGTGCGATCTCGTGCTCAGACACTCATGATGCCATATCCAGCTATCCTGCCAGTTACCATGGAACCTGTTGCTGAAGGAGATACTTCTTATACCATCCTTCACCCAGACATGCCTACTGACATGGAAGACTTACAGAGATCTTGGATCCAGTTGAAGGAGCAAAGGGATACTTTCGAGGCTCATTACAAAGCAAGCCAAGAAAGAATCCTAGAACTAACAAAGCAACTTCACGAGGAACGGAATCTCAACTCATACCTCAACACAAAGAGGAAACGTCCATGGGAGACTTAAAACCCCATCTTTTGTACTTATTTCATTTCATTTTCTGTAAGCCCAAGAGGCAAAACAAATTCATTACTAATAAAATTTTACCTTATTATGTGTTTAAGCAAATTTAAATCCTGCGGTCCTTGAAAACATTGCATACGCATTCACATATCATATCATTGCATCACAGGTTTATTTGTGCACATGTTTCTCATCTTCTCGCTGTTTATTTCAGCAATGGCTCTTGAACAATCAGTTAAGGATCTCCAGGCACAGAATGCACAGTTCCAAGAGCTGATCCTGAACCTATCCAAGGGGCAGGATGAATTGAAGACACTGCTGGCCAAGAAGACTAAGAAGACTAGAAGGTCAGGTGGCCTGCTCAACATGGGAAGAAGGTTCAAAGGTCCTGTCAAGACCAAAGAACAGGTTGAAGACTATGAATCTGAGGGATTTGAAAAAGAGGTAGGCAGTCTCCACCACACAATGGGGGATTCTGATTCTGAGGCTAATTATTACCATGATCCTAATGAAGACAAATTCAAGATGCTGGTGGATAGAATGGATGCTATGGAGTTGCAGAAATCTTCTGGGCTGGATTTTGAAGATTTGAGTTTGATATCTGGGGTTGTCATACCTATTGGTTTCAAGGTTCCTACTTTTGTTGTTTATGATGGGGTCTCTTGTCCCAAGCTGCATCTGAGGTCTTATGTCAGAAGAATTCAACCTCATACTGCTGACAAGAAGTTGTGGATCCACTTTTTCCAAGAGAGCTTATCTGGAGCTCAGTTGGAGTGGTATTATCAATTAGAGAGTGTCAACATCAGAGACTGGAATGATCTTGCTGAAGCTTTCTATAAGCAGTATCAATACAATGCTGACTTAGCTCCCACTCGCATGCAGCTGCAAAGCATGTCCATGGGTGCCAAAGAAAGTTTTAAGGAGTATGCTCAGAAATGGAGGGACTTAGCTGGAAGAGTTCAACCCCCTTTGACTGACAGGGAATTGGTTGATATGTTCATGTGTACGCTGAATGGTCCATTTTACAGTCATCTCATTGGAAGCTCATCATCTGGCTTCACTGAGTTGATCATGACAGGAGAGCGAGTAGAGAATGGTATAAAGAATGGTAAGATCCAAGTGGGTACTTCTTCATCAGGTACTGCAAAGAAGCCTCCCACTGGGAAGAAAGAATCCAATGCTGTTTATGGTCAGCCTGATCGTAACAGAAGGCATCAGTCTGTTAGTGCAGTTCATATTTCAAATCCAACTCCTGCAACAACAGAGCAGCCACAGGGCAACCAACAGAGGGCTAGAAGGCAGTTCACTAAGATCAACATGTCAATGGCTCAGGCATTGCAACACTTGTTGAAGGCTGAACTTATTACTTTGAAAGAGGCTCCTCAGAATCCTAATGTTACCTCACCCAGGTACAATCCCAATGCACGATGTGCATATCATTCAAACTGTCAGGGACATGATACTAATAACTGCTGGGTCTTGAAGAACAAAATCCAAGATATGATTGAGGCTGGAGAGATTGAGTTTGACCCACCAGGTACTCCAAATGTGATTACTGCTCCAATGCCAAATCACGAGAAGACTGTCAATGCCATTGATGAAGATCTACATGTCTATTCAGTTATGGAGTTGACCACACCATTGTCTGTTATCAAGAAGAAGTTAGTACAGGCTGGGCTCTTTCCAGGTTGTTGTGAGGATTGTTTGTATTGTACCTATAAGCCAGATAGTTGCTTCAGATTGAGAGATGGAATTCAACGTCTCATGGATAAGTATACTATAGTGTTTGAGAGGACCCCGTCGTCTGTAGAAAGTATGGTGGATCATCTTACTCGAGGTAGGAAGATTGAAGAGGTTGATATGGTTGACAAAGTACCGGTAAGAATCACTTCAAAGAGACCTGTTAAAATCACCCATCAGGGTCCAATCAAGATCACTGCTGAAGGCCCTGTGAAAGTTGTTGCTGAAGCCAGAGTGGCTCCTCTGATCATTACTACTCCTGGTCCTATTCCATATACATCTGATAAAGCTGTGCCTTGGCACTATGGGTCTGATGTTTACATCCATGGTGTTAAGCATGAACCCTTAGTTGATGTGCCTGTTGATATTGATAATATTGCTGGATCTAGCAAGATCACACGTAGTGGAAGAGTCTTCTCACCTCCAGTTACTTCTAAGAATGCAGTTACTCTTGCTGCTACCTCTACCACTGATGCTCGGGGCAAGGGTCCTGTTATTGAGCCTATATCTGCTGATGTGCCGGTTGCTGATGACCTCTCCAAACAGATGGAGGAAGTATTGAAAATCATTCGCAAGAGTGATTATGACATTGTTGATCAGTTGGGGCATACTCCCTCAAAGATTTCCATGTTATCCTTGTTGTTATGTTCTGAAGCTCATGCAAAAGCTTTGATCAAGTTTCTGAAGACTGCTCATGTACCCAATGCAATTTCTGTTGACCAGTTTGAGAATTGTGTTGCCCACCTGACTTATGATAATGGGTTGGGATTTTCTGATGCTGATTTGACCCCTGCCAAGAGGGATCACAACAGGGCCCTGCATATTTCAATTGAATGCAGGGGCACTACCCTGTCACATGTATTGATAGACAATGGTTCCTCTCTAAATGTGTTGCCCAAGGAAGTCCTGAACAAGTTGAGTCCTGAAGATGCTGTGCTGAAGCCCAGTAATATTGTGGTAAAAGCTTTTGATGGTTCTAGAAGAGTAGTGCATGGAGAAATTGATCTTCCAATCAAAGTTGGCTCCCAGGTTTTTACTGCTACATTTTTTGTGATGGATATTCGTCCTTCGTACTCTTGTGTTCTTGGTCGTCCCTGGATCCATGGGGCAGGTGCTGTAACCTCTACATTACATCAAAAGCTAAGATATCCGGTGGAAGGAAAGGTTGTTACTGTCTATGTAAACACTTTCAAGTATCTGGAAATGGAAGGTGAATACATTGAAACTCCATGTCAGACATTTAAAGTGGTTCCCTGGATTGTTAATGATTATGTAGCTCCTCCTGTTGCGAAGAAAGTTCCTGTTGTCACCAGAAAACCTCCAACAATGGCAATGGCCTCCCTCAATGATGCTAGAGCTGTGGTGGATGAAGGTGGTTGTACTATTTGGGGTCAGCTTCCTGATATTCCATACAAGTCTGACAAGTTCGGTTTGGGTTTCACTGCAGAGTCCCAGAAGGCTGTTCGTCGTACTCATGCTGTTCGTATCACCAATCAAGGGGTTACGAAAGGTCAGATCAATGTTGTGGGAGACCATGATGAAGACTACAACTTGGATGCTTGGATTTTTCCTACTGTGGGTGCTGGACTCAATAATTGGAGAGCTGAAGATGTTATCCCTATCTCCTTTAGTCAGGAGTAAATACTATTACTGTGTTGTTGCTTTTAAGTTTGCAATTTCTTGAACAATTAAAACTCTTAAACCTTATGCCTTACCCGGGGCACAATGGTGTGCTTGTTACGGGTTGTCATTTCATTTGCATACTTCATTCAATAAAATCAGTGGACGTTTCGTTTTAGTAAATATTGTGTTCCTTGTCTTTCTTTTCTTTTATTTTTGCTTTATCAGCTATGTGTTCTTACACACACCCACATCACTAAAATGCAGATCCTCATCCACTCTGGATCCTGTTGATAACAGTTCTACTATTGCCAATTATAATTTCGAGAATCCGATCTATCAAACTGAAGACGGAAATGAGGGTGATTGTGAAATACCTGTAGAGCTTGCTAGGTTGTTACAACAAGAAGAGAAAGCCATACAGCCACATGAAGAGCCAGTCGAAGTTGTGAATTTGGGAACTGAAGAAAACAGGAAAGAGGTCAAGATAGGGGCTGATTTAGAGGATAGTGTCAAGAGCAGGTTGATTCAGATGTTACGTGACTATGTGGAGATCTTTGCTTGGTCTTATGAAGATATGCCAGGGTTGGATACAGACATTGTGGTTCACCGTTTACCAGTGAAAGAAGATTGTCGCCCAAAGAAGCAGAAGGTTCGTCGTATGCGTCCTGAAATGTCAGAAAAGATCAAAGCAGAGGTAATGAAACAGTTCAATGCAGGGTTCTTAGCAGTGACTTCTTATCCTCAGTGGGTTGCAAATGTGGTACCAGTTCCTAAGAAAGATGGTAAGGTACGTATGTGTGTAGACTACAGAGACTTGAACAAGGCTAGCCCCAAAGATGATTTCCCACTTCCTCATATTGATGTTCTGGTAGACAACACTGCTCAGCATAAGGTATTCTCTTTTATGGATGGTTTCTCTGGTTACAATCAAATCAAGATGGCACCCGAAGATATGGAGAAGACAACCTTTGTTACACAGTGGGGCACTTTCTGCTATAAGGTGATGCCATTTGGTTTGAAGAATGCAGGGGCAACATATCAACGTGTTATGGTGGCTTTGTTTCATGATATGATTCATCATGAGATAGAGGTGTATGTGGATGATATGATAGCCAGGTTACAGAATGAAGAACAACATCTTGATCATCTGCATAAGTTGTTTGAGAGGTTAAAGAAATACAAGTTGAGATTGAACCCAAACAAGTGTACTTTTGGAGTTAGATCCGGTAAGCTCCTGGGTTTCATTGTCAGTGGAAAAGGTATTGAAGTAGATCCTACAAAAGTAAAAGCTATACGAGAGATGCCAGCTCCCCGTACTGAGAAGGAGGTTAGAGGTTTCTTGGGACGATTGAATTATATTGCAAGATTTATTTCCCAATTAACTGCCATTTGTGAGCCAATCTTTAAATTGCTGAAGAAAGACCAGGTGATGGAATGGAATGATGAGTGCCAGACTGCCTTTGATGAAATCAAGAGATATCTGCTAGAACCACCAATTTTGATGCCACCAGTTGATGGAAGACCCTTGATTATGTACTTAACAGTGTTAGACAACTCAATGGGGTGTGTGTTGGGGCAACATGACGAGTTTGGTCGAAAAGAGCAGGCAATATACTACCTTAGCAAAAAGTTTACCGACTGTGAAACAAGATACTCACTGCTCGAGAAAACTTGCTGTGCTTTGGCATGGGCTGCTCGCCGACTAAGACAGTATATGTTGACTCATACTACCTTATTGATTTCCAAGATGGATCCAATCAAGTACATATTTGAGAAACCTGCTCTCTCCGGAAGAATTGCAAGATGGCAAATGATCTTAACAGAATATGACATACAGTACACTACTCAGAAGGCCATTAAGGGAAGTGTCGTTGCTGATCATTTGGATCATCAAGCAGTGGATGATTACCAGTCAATGAGTTTTGAGTTCCCTGATGAAGACATTATGATTATTACCAAAGAACCTGGACAATATGACGGACCTGAACAAGGATCCCGATGGACTATGGTTTTTGATGGTGCCTCTAATGCACTTGGTAATGGTGTTGGTGTTGTGATTAGTTCCCCTGAAGGTTGTCATACCCCGATTACTGCCAGACTTTGTTTCTATTGCACTAATAATATGGCTGAGTATGAGGCATGTATCCTGGGTATTAAAGCTGCTATTGATATGAAGATTCAGTTCCTTGATGTGTATGGAGATTCAGCCCTGGTAGTTAGTCAGATCAAAGGAGATTGGGATACCAAGCATGATAATCTCATTCCTTACAGAGAGCATGTGTTGTCTTTAATCCCACATTTCAAAGAGATTACCTTTGGACATATTCCACGAAGAGAAAATCAGTTGGCAGATGCATTAGCCACCATGGCATCTATGTTTGAGATCAGTTGGGATGATGAAGCTCCCAAGATTACTATTGATAGATTTGAAAAGCCTGCATATTGCAATGAGATTGACACTGAAGGGGCAGAGGAGAAGCCTTGGTTCTATGAAGTGTAAAGATATCTTGAGGCTCAGGAATTCCCTGAAGGGGCATCTGTCAAAGATAGGAAGTTTCTGAGAAGGTTTTCTGCTAAGTTCTTTTTGAGTAATGGCATTCTGTATAAGCGCAATCATGATTCAACTATGCTTCGTTGTGTGGATAAGAAGGAAGCTACAGAAATTATGGAAGAGATGCATGATGGGACCTTTGGCACTCATTCTAGTGGTCATACTATGGCAAAGAAGATATTGAGAGCAGGTTACTATTGGTCTACCATGGAAGCTGATTGCTATCAACACTCCAGAACTTGTCACAAGTGTCAAATTTATGCTGATAAAGTACACATACCTCCATCACCCTTGAATGTGTTGACTGCTCCTTGGCCTTTTGCCATGTGGGGCATTGATATGATTGGTGAGATCAAACCTACTGCTTCTAATGGTCATCGTTTCATCCTGGTTGCTATTGATTATTTCACGAAGTGGGTGGAGGCAGCTTCATTTGCATTTGTTACCAAGAATGTTGTGGCTCGATTCATTAAGAATAATCTCATATGTAGGTATGGCATCCCTGAAAGGATTATTACGGACAATGGCTCTAATCTGAACAATACTATGATTACTGATCTCTGCACGCAGTTCAAGATTAAGCATCATAACTCTTCTCCGTATCGTCCAAAGATGAATGGGGCAGTTGAAGCTGCTAATAAGAACATTAAGAAGATTGTACAGAAAATGACTGTTACTTATAAGGATTGGCATGAGATGTTACCATTTGCTCTTAATGGTTATCGTACCACAATACGTACTTCAACAGGGGCAACCCCATTCTCCTTAGTCTATGGTATGGAAGCAGTTCTGCCCATTGAAGTTCAGATTCCCTCCTTAAGAATTATGAAGGATGCAGGCTTGGATGAAGATGAGTGGATTCAGACTCGACTTGACCAGATAAATTTGATTGATGAGAAGAGGTTAGCAGCAGTTTGTCATGGCCAGATGTACCAGAAACGGATGATCAAAGCTTTTAACAAGAAGGTTAAGCCAAAGGTATATCAGGCTGGTGACTTGGTAATCAAGCGTATCATATTACCACAGGGTGATCCTAGGGGCAAATGGACTCCAACATATGAAGGACCATTTGTAGTCAAGACAGTGTTCTCAGGAGGTGCCATGATACTGACTACAATGGATGGTGAAGACTTCCCACAGCCTGTAAACGCAGACATAGTTAAAAAATACTACGCATGAAAAGAGACCCGCTAGGTTGACAGGCCTAGGCAAAAATAAGGGCATCCCGACAAACCAAAAGGGTTTGGGCAAAAATTAGGGATATATATAAAAAGATGTACACCCGGCAAGTCGAAAACCTGAAAAGGCGGCTTGGGCAAAAAAGGGTATCCCGGTGGATTGAAAACCTGAAAGGGCAATCCAGGCAAAAGTTAGGGATTAAAGCGTATGACTATGTCTCGTTTGGGACACCCATGAAACTGCAACCAGTTGTGCTACTTACTCAAGTTTGAACAGATAAGGCTCAATTCAATCGTTTCCGTCTCAACAGTAGAAGATGAGATACTTGAAGATAATGGCAATAGTAGAATTGAAACTCAATAGGATTGTTTCCCACATAGCTGATATTCCTTGTTTTGTAAAAACTTTATGGCAAAATCCTCTTACTAGGGTTTATGTCTCCTTGTACAAACTTACCCGTGTATGGGTCACTTTTTGATATAAATAAATTCCATCTTTTGAATCCAGATTTACTTTTACCCTATTTACATAAGCGAAACGTCCATTGGTTGTGTTTGAATGTATGTATGCTTTTGAATATGATTGATGTTTACCAAAAATGCATGTATGCTTAATATGATTGATGTTTACCAGAAATGCATGAAAATGCAGTAATAGTATTTACTAAGGACGAACGAGGGAAGGATTTCAACGAAGCTTCGCCGGTTCATCTTTACAATACAGTTACAAATCCACAGTAGGGCAAATCCATCTTTATAAAGTTACATCTCCCCTGGAATTTATATCCATCTCTTTTATCCTCATACGGATATTCGGGAATTTACTTTCCAATAAGGGTACGACGAACAAAGACGGGATGTTATATCTACCCTACTACCAAACGAAGACGAAGGTTATATATACCTTACTATCCCCAGCAGACGGGAGGTTATATATACCTTGCTATCCCCAGCAGACGGAAGGTTATGTATACCTTATTATCTAACAAGACGGGAACGAGTTCCTCATACTCTTCAGCAACAAATCGGGATTTATTTTCCCTGGCCAGCAGTTGTTATACGAAGATATCAAGACGCTTCAGGCAGCATCATATCCTACATACATCATTTATATCATACCATACCATACATATACATAGATGCATAATACATTACTTAAGTGCATCATATTATACATGCATACATAATGCATAAACTAATATTATCATACAGAATGCTACCTTGTTTTCAGGTTAAATTATCCAGCAAACAAACTTAAGATTATCAGGATTGCTTTATCCTCCTGAAAGCATATCATCCATCAGGACTGCTTTAGCCTCCTGAAGACTTATCATCTCTCAAGACTGTTTCATCCTCTTGGGAACATATTACTACACCAGGACTGCTTCATCCTCCTGACAGCTATCATCATTACTTCAGGATTGCTCTATCCTCCTGAAAATTCCTATTACATCAGGATTGCTTTATCCTCCTGAAATCATATTACTACCTCAGGATTGCTTTATCCTCCTGACAGCTTTTATTACATCAGGACTGCTTCATCCTCCTGAAAGCTTTTATTACACCAGGACTGCTTCATCCTCCTGAAAGCATATTATCCTTACCTCAGGGTTGTTTTATCCCCCTGACAGCTTCTTTACCTCAGGATTGCTTTATCCTCCTGACAGCTTCTTTACTTCAGGACTGCTTCATCCTCCTGAAAGCATATTATCAATACCTCAGGATTGCTTTATCCTCCTGACAGCTTATTACTACCTCAGGATTGCTTTATCCTCCTGACGGCTTCTTTACTTCAGGATTGCTTCATCCTCCTGAAATCACATCAGGACTGCTTCATCCTCCTGACATCTATCATCATTACTTCAGGATTGCTCTATCCTCCTGAAAATTCCTATTACATCAGGATTGCTTTATCCTCCTGAAATCACATTGCTACCTCAGGATTGCTTTATCCTCCTGACAACTTTTTACTACATCAGGATTGCTTCATCCTCCTGAAAACATATTATCAATACCTCAGGATTGCTTTATCCTCCTGACAGTTTCTTTGCTTCAGGATTGCTTCATCATCCTGAAATCATATTATTGCCTCAGGACTGCTCCATCCTCCTGACAGCTATCATAATACCTCCATATGTTGGACTGCTTCATCCTCCTGAAATGTATCTGAAGAACTTTTCTCCAAGTGGCATCTTTAAGCCCACTCAAGCATATACAACCAACCATCAATCTCAGTCTACGCACCGGTGAGTGCAAATTTTTGGGCTTTTGTGTTCAATCCCCTTCAACCTTCCAGGTCACGACTGGCAAACATACCAATCTAACCCCTCAGGTTTCAGAAAATTGAACAGGGGCAGCTGTTGCACCCCAAAATTTGCCCTCACAATACAAGACTTTGTGTGCTAAGAAGGTTCACAAGGTTCACAAGCTTCCCAACACTTACAAGACCTTTCATGAGGTTCATGAAGTCTACAAGTCACTTTATGAAGGTTCACAAGGTTCACAAGATTCACAATACTTCCCATGAGGTTCACAAGACATTTTATGATAGTTCACAAGGTTCACAAAGTTCACAATTGGCCAGAAGAGTTGACAATTCCCTCAGACAATGCACCTCCTAAGCAGTGCATCCAAAACTAGGGTTTTGACTTTAATCAGGCTAAATGAACTTCCAAGACTTCAAGTGAGCTTCATAACATCTTATATGTGTTTAAGAATCCCCATGACAAGTTTCAAGACTTTTCTCAAAAGTTTGCTCAGTCAGATGATCAGATAAGTCAAAACCAGTCAAAGCAGTTAAAAAGTCAAACTAAGGTCAACTGTGGTCAAACCAAAGTCAAACTTCATGCTTTTTTGCCAACATCATGTATATGAAGTAAAGTTCATCATTTGATCAAGGGTTTATCATGATTCATCAAGGAGATTTCAGATCATCAAGAATCAGGAGTTTCTAAATTAGGGTTTCCTTAGTAAAAGTCAACTGAACTTTGACCAGCCATAACTTTCACATACTTCATCACCAAGTCCCCACTCAAAGCTCATTTTGAAGGAAATTGAATTCTCTACAACTTTGTGTCTCACAAGCCAAGCCCAAAAATGCTTCATTTGGAAGGTATGAGCTAAGACATTATAGGTCCTTTTGAAAGTCAACAAAAAGTCAACAACTTCAAAAGGGCATAACTTGAGATTGGTAAATGATATGGACATGAAACCAGTGGGTTTGTTTAGAGGACTCTTCAAGCTTTCCAAAATGTCCAAGAACACCCGCATACCATTAAAATTGAAGGATATGTGCCCTTGCAAAGTTGGGAAATTTTGAGTTGGTTTATGATGAAAATGGAGGTCTAAAACCAATTTCTTCCAAATGGGCTTGCCAAATGATGACCCAATCCATACAACAACTTCAGGCACGACCCAAACCATTAAAAATCAGAATTTTTATTATTTTATTTTTATTTATTTTGATTTAATTCATTAAAAATCATTTTAAATAAAAATAAAATATGAAAATGTAAGATTTGATGGAGATTAAGCTTCTAGAAAGTCTTAAATATTGATTTGAATTGAAGAGGGAAGAAATCATGAGATTTGGCCAAAAATAGCAAGCATTCACACATGAATATTTGATTTTTAAGGCATGATCAATATGGATCTTTTCATATCAAAATTTCCACACAACCATTCAATTTTATGACCTAAATTCAATCACCTATAAGTACATAACTCATTGCAATCACCAAAGGACGAATTCCATTGCCCTAAGAGTAAGTTCACAATTTCAAAAATTCTCTCAAAAACTCACATTCGGATTCTTTGATTTAGGGCATTTGAAGGTAAAACAAGAACATAGCAAGACTCCTTAGACTTCCTTGATCATAAATCATCACTCATATGCATCAAAACAATGCTATATTGCTCAACCCGAATTCACATTGTTCTTAAAAATATTTTTTTCGATTCCCATAATATTGATGTCATTGTCTGAATTTGATTACATATTTGTGTTTGTGATGAAGTTTGGAGTGTTTCTGGAACAATCAATTCGATTTTAAGTGCAGGATGAAGAAATCACCATGATTAGGGTTTCATGGTCGTTTTAGGGTTCTTCAATTCATCCACTATAAATGAATTCTAAAGACATGGTTGAGTTGTATGGACCTTGTAGAATGTAATGCACTGATTAATTTCACAAAATTTTGCTGTTTTGTTGATCATTGTATTTCGTAGGTTTTGCTGCCATTGCGTTTTCGCAGGAAAGATGGTAGGAAAATTCGTGACAAATTTCGCAGGTACACTGAAGAAGATGAAGTTGGTTGGCGCGTTCTGGGAAATTTGAATTTTGTTTAAAATATTTTATGTTTTATTGATGGTTTATTATTACAAGCGTGTGGCTTGTCTCAGTGGTAAGGCTAGCTTGCATATTGTATGATGGCACTGGTTCGATACTTGGCTGGGTGCATCTTTTTTTTTCTCTTATTTTTCAGGTTAAGCGTACATAATATATTATGTATTGTTGCCAACACATTAGCAGAATTGCTCACCTAGCTGGATGGTCATGCGTGCGTTCTTGTATTCAAGAGGTCCTGGGTTCGATTCCTCCCCCAGGCCTTTTGGTTTTTATTATTTTTTGTGATTTTTCAAGACATGGCATAAAACAAATTTGATCTATTCCTCTATCACCTGTGCTTGGCTGGCCTAGTGGTGGGTTTTGGTGCTGGCAGGCAGAACGTCCTGGGATCAAATCCCAGCAAGGTAAGTCCCATCTTTTTGCTTCTTTTTTTTATTTTGTCTTATTTATTTAATTATTATTATTATTAATAAATCATATAATTAAATAATGTTGTATATATTCAATGATCTTAAAAATTCTAAAATTCTTTTCTTAATTCAAAAAATTATTTTTTTATTTTATGTATTTAAATTATAATATATGTATATTAATTAAAATAATTTTGTATATTATATTATAAACTTTTAAATATTTTTCTAACAAAACCCTAATTTTGAAAACCCTAATTTATTTTCTAAATAATAAAAAACTAATTTAAATTTATAATTTTTGTAAATATAATATTTAGTATAATCAAATTTTATAAATATAATTATTATGTACATATTTATTTAATATAATTAATTATTGTAAATATAATTATAATCCTTCTTTTTTTATATATAACATGTAATTATTTCTATAACTTGTTCATGATCTAAATTTTAATATAAATAATTTTTTTTTAAATAATTAAATTTATGCTAATATTATAATTATAATTTTTTATATGTTTATAATTAATTTAGTTTTTATAAGTTGCATATAATTTTAAATTTTATAATTAAATTGTTCATATTCCCTTAATAATTTCTAATTTTTATTTATTATCTTATTTTGTTTATTATTATTACTAATCCATTTATTTTTTAATTATGTTTATTATTATTATTTCACTAACCTTATTTATTTTTATTACTAACCCCTATTATATTTATTTATTACTTATTTATTTTGCTTATTATTTATATTTTGCTTCTATATTTATTTTTGCTATTTGTTTGCTTATTATAATTATTATGTAATTGCTCCTTGGTGTAAATTTTTGTAAATATTTAATTTATTTAATTTCTATGTTATGGTTAGTAATTTAGGGAGTGTAAATATGTATTATATTTTAAAATTGAATTTAGATCATTTTAATTATAAGATAAATTAAATTAAACACTCACACACGTAAGTCGATTTTTAATCGCCATCTCACTTTCTAGGGTTGCCTCTTATTGTTGCCTAATCATAAGGTCAAGTGGGGTGTATAAAGCAAGTCCCTTAAAAGAAAAGTCATCAAGTCCCTTAATGGTTGCCTTTAAAAAAAATCAAGTCCCTTTCGAATAATGATGACAGTCCCTCCTAAATGCTTAATACACCCCACAGTTGCCTTCATTAAACAGATGTCCCTCATATGTCCCTCACATCCAAGGTAATGACTACCTATTCCTTAATAATAGGGATAGTCTTACCATTTAAAGGATTTAAGAACAGAAAGACTTAAACTTTAGGGTAGGTTCCTCATAGTTGCTTGCTCACTTCATTTAAAACTTTTCAAACACTTCACAATTTCAAACAAATTTTCAAAACAAAGGTTTATACGCATCCGTACATGGGCCATTATAAACTCTTAAGAAAATTTTTATTCACACACTTCACATTTTAAAAAAAACAATTCAAAGTGAGCTAAGTAACTAAGAGCCCATGGATAACCATGGATGTAAAGGGTGCTAACACCTTCCCTTTACATAACCTACCCCCCGGACCCAAAAATCTTTTAAAAGGTCTTTCCTGTTCTTTTATGCCTTTCCTTTGGATAAAATAAAAGTCGGTGGCGACTCTTGCTATCCGCAACATAACTAAAGTCAGTTCTCCCACCGTGTTACAGATGTCTTGTGAACCTTTTGAACCTTGTGAGCCTCTTATTACACAATGACTTGTCTTGTGGAGGGCAAATTTTGGGGTGCAACACACTCCGCACTACCTTAACTCAATTCCAAGCTTTAACGCATAATTGCACTGGCCTGTAGTAAATCACATTACTACTAAAATATGTTGATGATACTAAAATCACCAACAAATCCCCCCCATTTTAGTGTAATCCTTGATTTACTCAGTATACACAATAATATACACAAGAATATAACACCCAGGTATAACAATTAAACAAATGCATAAATGAAAATGTCTTGCGATTGAATTTTCATCTTAGTACAAATACACATTTCAAATACTCGAAAATCGGGATGTCATAACGATTGAACCCGTCAATCCATTTGAATATCTGAAGATATAATACACATATGTTTCTCACAATACTCTACTATTCATACTTGACACTTTACAAGCCATGTGTCCTAATCCATTAATAAGCATATAGGAAGCCAAGTCCAAGCTTCTTGAAGCGGCAAAACTTCATGCTCATATAGGTGATTCTTTTAATCTTGCACCTGCATTTGCAATTTTCCAAAAGAAACATTAAGAAGATATACTTCAACCTATCCATCACTTGCAGGTCTGAGAACATACCTTGGGAAGACAAATACAATTGCTCCAATCTCTAACTATGATCTTTCCACATTGAATTCTACTTCTAACGTTGTATTAGAAGGGAATTGGGTATACCGTAGCTAATAGATTTAAATGGACTTTAATCCCATCCCAATTACCGACTTCTTTACTAAGTCTCTAGCTAACCCCTTCGTCAAGTGGTCAGCTAAGTTTTGTTGCGACCGAACAAATTCAATAGATATCACCCCATTCATGATTAATTCCCTAATCATACTATGTCTAACACCCAAATGTCTAGACTTTCCATTGTATATTTGACTATAAGCTTTAGCCAATGTGGCAGTACTATCATAACGGATAGATATTGGTGATAATGGTTTAGGCCATATCGGAATCTCATATACCAAGTTTCTTAGCCATTCCGCTTCTTTACCAGCAGCAACTAATGCTACAAACTCAGATTCCATTGTGGAACCAGTTATACATGTTTGCTTCTTGGAAGCCCATGAGATGGCACCTCCCCCAAGCAAGAACACCCATCCACTTGTAGAGGATGAATCTTCAGCATTATTTATCCAACTAGCATCCGAATAACCCTCTAACACCGAAGGAAATCCCATATATGACAATCCATAATTCATTGTACCCTTCAAGTACTTGAATACCCTAGTTATCGCATGCCAATGATGTCTACTAGGATTAGTAAATCTTCTCAACTTTCCAACCGCATAAGCAATATCCGGTCTAGTGCTAATCATAACATACATCAAAGAGCCTATAGCTTTTGAATATTCGAGTTGATCCACAGGTTTACCTGTATTTGGCATAAGCTTTTCTCCTGGATCCATGGGAGTACTTACTGGAGAACAACTTTCATAATTGAACTTCTTGAGTATTTTCTCAATGTAATGAGATTGCTCTGCCCCTTGGAACCCCACGGGGCGCTGCCCCGCACCCCGCCAGGGGCTTCGCCCCTTGGAACCCCACGAGCGTGCACTCCGCACTACCCTAACTCGTTTCCAAGCTTTAACGCATAATTGCACTGGCCTGTAGTAAATCACATTACTACTAAAATACGTTGATGATACTAAAATCACCAACATGTGGTATTTATAAAAATAAAAAATTATATTGAACGTAACATCTTGGTCTACAATAAAATTCTACTTCATTTAGTTATTTACATTGATAGTGCATGATTGTTCCTCTGTTTTGGGATATATGTTGCCCATATATTTGGTTATTGTCTTATGTGTTTTGGCATGTTCTATCGACTTCATCCATGGATGCACAACTTTCTCAATTCGTAGTTCCACACAATCTCGATTAGAGGCATTACAATCATGGAACATGGCCATAAAGTCTAAGTTATCCACTCTGACTATGCTTTTGAATAAGTCTAGTCATATGACTATTGATTTCAAATATGATTTGGTTGGCACATATTTGGTTGTTTTTGTACTTACCTAGCTTTGCTTTGACTCGGAGATCATTTATTAACCCTAAAATCATATGACTATTGATTTCGGGTGACACTTTTATTATTAGAAGCACGCTCTTTCACACCAGGGGCCTTCTTCTCGGTATTATTTTCCTCGATTTTTATTTAAAAAAAACTTTTCTCTTGTGACCACATCTACTGACAAATACGTTGGCTTTTAGCCGAGGGTATCATTAAAGTTCCCGCTTTGAGACCATTCTGAAATTCTCCCATAAACATTTCTTGATTTTGGTGGATTAATTTTATATTGGCTTCATTGAAATGGGTGAGGTATTCCCTTAATGACTCTTTGAGACCTTGTCCAATGTTAAACATATTGGTATTGGACATCTTTCTATGTCGACTTTCTACGAATTAGTGCACGAGTGAGTTTCTTCAACAGATATTAGCAGTTGGCTATGGAAACTCGGGGTAGGCCCATATACCATCGTAGGGATGCATCCCTGAGGGGATAGATAATAGCTTGCATGTCAGATAATCAAGCTCTCTGATGATGGAGATATGCGTGTTGATGGAGGCAACATGCTCGTATGGGTCGCTACATCCATCAAACTTCGCTAAGGAATGAGGCTTGAAACCTTCAAGAACAGGAGCTTCCCATATCTCATTTGATAGTGGTTAAGATCCATAACATATATCTCCTTTTTGGGGGTAACCTCTTACTAGCATTATTCAATGTCGAGGATGTTGTCCTTCATAGTTTGGTTTTGACTGCTTAGCTCGGCCATAGAGGCATGCATCTCCACCATGCCAATAGGATTAATATTTCATTTGGTATCCTCCTATGCGAGAAATTATGCTCTCATAACAACCATGATTGGCGGAGGTTAGGGCTAGGAATGGATACTTTGGTCAGTTTCAAAGTGGTAGAATAATTGAAGGTGTGGTCCAGGTCAGTTTTACCAGAGCCCCACGATGGGTGTCATTTTACTTGCTAAAAAAAGTACAAATGTGTGGCACCTCAATACTGGTAGGAGTAGCCAAAGGATCTAGAGTTTCTGGTGGGTAGGGCAAGCTCACGTGGGTGAAAAGCTTTGTTTTTAAGGTTTTTCAGTGAGGTTAGAGGAAGGTCGCGAGGGTGAAAAGCTATGTATATCTAGGCGAAACATTCTAGGGTAGGCTCCTGATGGGAGTTGATCACATATCGCTCTATTGTGGTTCTTTATAAATATACCACTACACTTATCTTAAATTTTTTTTCTTTATCCCAGACAAGAAGCTGATTGTGGTGAATATAGAGGAAGACGTTGAAAAACTTTTAGCTTCCAAAAAAAGGAACTAGATTATGTGAAATTTATTTATAGAAACCATATGATCCAATAACTCCAAAACAACCAAACAAGTGTTATTTGATTCAACACTTGCATCAGCTTGAAAGAAGAAAAGATCCAGGGTACTCTTTATTTCTTCTTAAAATCAGGTGTTTTCCTTTTGTATTGATATGTTTGTGTCTTCTTTATTCCTTTTTTTTTTAGTTTTATAGATAATGAAGCCTTATTACCAAAGATCCACATGAGGAATGGTCGTCTTAACCCATCTGAAGGCCAAGATATGACTACAACCCTTCCTTCTAAGGCAAATACATCTTTCCAATTTTACCTTTGTTCATTTTTATTTCTTAAAAAATGGGTTACCTACTTAGCCTATTTGTATTCTTCTTTTTTTAGGTTCAAGAACATACTTTCACGACACCAACTCGAGCATTTTATGTATTATTCGCCATTGGGTTCCCATAAGTTTAATTGTGGAAAAGAATTGTAGGCTGAGAATAATAAATTAAAATGTATATTTTGTATAAGAACCAGTTGGACTTGGGATGGCTTTATTATTGTATTGATGGAGACCATTAGCTTTACAATTATTGTATCCATGGAGACCAGTAGTTTTAAAGACAGTGTATCAATATTTTATTATTCTAATTAGGGAAATGGTTTTGTGATTTTTCTGATGCGGAAAGGTAAATAATGGAAAATAAATAACATAAAGTAAACTTGGAGATTTTGGTGTTAATAGTAAGAATGCTTGATGGGACTAGATTTCATCATTATGTATCTATCATGCATATCCATAGGTCAATAATATGCTTTTCTACTCAACATAAAACACTACTTCATGTTACAATCATTTGTATATCCTTTCGGTATCCATGTCGTGAGATCAATGTATTACCAAATCGCTGATGTATCGAACTATTAACCAACACTAAGCATTTAGTCTCAATAGTCACAAAGTAGCTAGACTATGTGTTGATCATTCTACAATATGTGTGGATTTTGAGCATATACTTATGTATAGGCTTAGTACTCAATTGATGATTATCTTGGATCTAGTAATAAAAAAACACCTTTCGATGTTAGGTCACACCATGAAGATGGGTTTTAGGTTGCAAAGGTAAAACAAGCATTAAGATTAAAGAGTCTCCAATATTACACATCAGTATATTTACATAGAACTCTGTGACTTATTTAGTAAATGAATATAATGACTATATCTAACCCCAACAATAGAAATTTTAGATACGATTACACATTGTTAGCGTAACTACTGGCTTTTCTAGCGAAGTTTGACTTCAAAAATGGTATATGACATGTCACCTTAGAAGCGCTTCCGCCTTCAGATATCATTTCTTATTCTCCTATTGTAAACCTATGGGAACCTACTAAATTATGTACTCATCCGATCCACTAAAACCCCATTTACACTAAAGTAAAAACTTTTATTTGTAGACAAAATTTTGAGACTTTTGCTAGGTGCAACTGCCCTGCTCCCAGTGCACCTACTATACTCTAACACTCTGACCAGACAATTTTACTTCTTTGGAAAGAAACACTTGCATGTACTTCATGTGTCCTTGTTCGCCTTTGCTTTCCTAATGCACCTCCATTTTGGATTGCATGTTAAATGTTGCTTCACCATGAAATACTTGCACCTAGTGATGCCACCTAGCCATATTCTTTGCTTAACGTGCTTGTTACTTGGTACTAGGGACCTTGCTACTTCAGGGTTTTGCTTTTGCATGTTTTCTTCATGCTGATTCATGATTTTCCAGTTCTTTTCACCTGTTTTTGATAAATTAATGAGCGAAATGTCCAAATAAGTGTTTTCTTACTTTTCACAAATAAATTGAAGGTTTTGTAACAATTTCTTATAGAATAGGTCAATAAGTGTAGATGTATTGATTGTAAATCTGGAACTTATCAGATTCCTGTAAACTTCTTGTATGGTAAAAATGAAAAAATCGTCTCACGTGGTCTCTAATTCCCTAACTTTTTGGTCCTCGTTGAGAAACATAGGTCTTACAATGTTAGCAACTTGTTGAGAAACCTGATACATAGTATCATGTATCCACATGTCCAACTATTGTCTAATAAAAGAAGTTGGATAAGCCATGGATGTTGGCACTGCTAGTGTTTTGATCATATGTATTTTTTTTATTGTTTTTACCATTTGAATTTATTGCATATTGTCTAATTTGTTCAATTTTGTTTCCATTTTATTGTTTTTGTTTTAATTAGGTGTTTGAAGAGAACTGGATGTGCAAAGCCATGTTTAAATTAAAGAAAATCTAAGCCAAAAATATGTTTGAAGACACCTAGAAATTCAAGCAAGAACAATGCAATTTTGGCATGAGAACTATAGGTGGTATGGCTTGGCCATAATACCCATTACGACCATAATAACCCAAGGTGCATGACTGTTGTAAATCAGATACCTTAGAAACAACGTATAATTGGTTCCTTGATTAGTCAAGAAACCCACAAGAGTTAGAGTTTAGGGTAACCAAAGATAACAACAAGGATTGGTTATAAACTGTTATTCTTTCCTTTCTCTTTAAACAAGATTACAAGTATACAAGAATAAAAAATAACCTCTCTCACTTTTGAATAGGTTTTATCTTCCTATTTTCCCTTATTCAAAATATGAGAGACTAGTATGCTATTTATAAGAAAACTAACACACTAACCTAATGGGATTTTTAACAATTACCCATTACAAGTTAACTTAGGGTACAAGCTAACTTAAACAATTGGCATGTATCATATCATTACCTCCATGATCTTTCAGGCGTTCAGGGTACAACTTTCGAGTTTGACCCTCCTTACAATAATAACATCGAACACCAAATGATTCACCAATATAAGACTTCTGCTAACTTTACCCTTCTTCTTGTCGAACTTACCATCCTTTCGCAAGAATTTCTCCTTAACGGCAAAACCTTCACCATCCGTCGAAGTTTTATGCTCCTTTCGTTCGTTGAAATCCTTAAAGTACAAGGCATATTGAACATCTTCAAAGGTCAGGGAATCTTTTCACAAGAGTGTTTCTTTTAAGTGAACATGTGTTTTGGGAAAAACGTATAACAACAATAACGTTTGATCTTCATCATCGATTTTCACATCAATATTTTCAAGATCAAGAATCAGCTTGTTAAACATATCTAATTGCTTAGCTAACACTTTGTCTTCACTCATCTTGAATGAATACAAAGCTTACTTCAGGTAGAGTCGATTCACCAACGATTTGGACATGTACAAACCTTCAAGTTTCAACCATAACCCTGACGTCATCGTCTCCTTTGATACATGTCGAAGAAATTTATCACCAAGGCTCAACAATATTGTGTGGTGTGCTTTCTCAATCATGGTTGTCTTTTCAGTTGTCGTTAATGCAACATTCATGGTCATATCTCCCTTCAACACTTCCAAACAACCCTGTTGAACAAGTAGGGATTTCATCTTCAAGCACCACAAACTAAAGTCGTTCACACCGGTGAACTTTTCAATCTCATACTTTGTTGAAGGCATCTTCTCCATGCTCATCACACCAATTTGTTGTGTATCATATACCTTAGAAATAAAGTATAATTGGTTCCTTGATCAGTCAAGAAACTCACAGGGTTAGGGTTTAGGGTAACCAAAGATAACAACAAGGATTGGTTATAAACTGTTATTCTTTCCTTTCTCTTTAAACAAGATTACAAGTATACAAGAATAAAAAATAACCTCTCACACTTTTGAATTATGGTTTTATCTTCCTATTTTACCTTATTCAAAATATGAGACTAGTATGCTATTTATAAGAAAACTACCACACTAACCTAATGGGCTTTTTAACAATTACTCATTACAAACTAACTTAGGGTACAAGCTAACTTAAGCAATTGGATCCATAACACAAGACCCAATTTAACAACAGCATGTGAGCGGACATTGACGGCATGCTAAACCTATAGTTTGTTTCAATATCTCACAATTACCTTATAAATTTGCAAGATTTGGCACAATGAAGTGGTCATTACAATTGTGAAGATCCCAATGGCTCCCACATATCTATTTTTTCAGTAGTTTTGTTTCTTGGTTGTTTGGCTTTCACTGATAAATAAACTCCTAAATGTGAATTATTTCTATTATTAAGTGATTAGAGGTTATTTAATAATTGTAAAACATCAATTGTATTTCTTCTTCATTTCCTACACTATTTTAACTTTACATGAACTTTACTTTTCTTGCAATTTATTTTCTATCAAGAACTTAATTGTAGCAACTTCTGTTGTATTTTTATTCCATAATTCAGGTTCTATTTTTATTACTTACTTCTTTTATATATATATATATATATATATATATATATATATATATATATATATATATATATATATATATATATATATATATATATATATTGCATGCTTTATTTATATCATGTATGTCATGTCCAAATTTAAGTTTTCGGCGACTTTAATCATGACTGACTTGTCTTATTTAGATTTAGTGTTATAACGACTGTCTAAAGGATAGGCCTCATGTAAAACAATTTTTTTCGTAACTCTATTTATAAAACTCTATTTTACAATATGATTTTTAAGCGCTTAACGAATGTCTCTACAAACGGTGAAGGTTGATATGCAAACTTAAAAATAAGACGAATAGGATGACACATGAAAATAGTTTAGGCCTAATTGAGAAAGCGCATATAAATGCAAATGGAAATTCTTAAATGCAAAATAGAGTTAAGACATTGTTTTACTTGATATATCTGAAAGATAGAAATCCCGACCCTAAGTATAATCTTTTATTCAAATTCTAAATCAATCAAAAAATCATTTCAAACAAACTTATCATCATTTTAGCTTATCATGAGATATGTAAAATCGACAATCCAAATAATCCTCAACGGATTGATACTCTTTTTACTACTCTTATAAAGTTATAAGATTGTGGCATGTCATGTTTGTTGAGGTCTAGCGAATCCTTTTTGATATGACCCACTCATTAATGATGGTGATAGTCCATTATTGTTGTTAAGACTTTTTTTCTTACTACAGGTGAAAGCACCAAACATTGTTTTAAAATGGTGAATAGAATTTTTTGTTATTAGTTATTATCGTAGGATTCCAATGAGTGTATCAAATTTATTGTTGAACTTTAATTTATTTGAGAGATTGATTAATATCTCTCAATGGTGATTGGTTAAGTATGGTGTGTGGGGATGTTGATTTATCGACCTACGAAATATATATAATAAATTAATGTTAAAGGATATAAAAATGGGTTAAATTTATTGATTAACTGATTGTGTTTTGAAATGATTACATAGTCCTATATTTATATGCAAACACTAATCATATTGGTTATATCGTTGTGGCGTACAAAGTCTAGTTGTACTTGATTATTTAGATGTGTATTATGTGAATCCTTCTTTATGAGTGGTCATAGAGCCTCACATTTAATTCAGTTTCTTCTATTTTTCAACATCACTACTATAACACATCTAACATCGCCGCGAAATGCATTTAACATCAGATACACAGACGAGGTAACAAAGAGAAACATGAAAAGCAATCATTTGTCCCCTCGGTGTTTATAAAACCGAGATTAGAAATTAAAAGGTCATGGGCTCGATCATCATCTACTGCATATTTTTTATTTTCTAAATGTTGTTGTGCGCATCATATAGCTCTCGGTTGTATTGAAATACCAAGGTAATAAGGTATTCATTTACCCCGGTTTTAAGTAATAATCGAGGGATAAAATCTCATTTTTTGCATGTATCATTTTCACTGCCTGTATCATTTTCATTGGCATGTATAATTTTGCATGTATCATTATCATTGGCATGTATCATATCATTATAAATCTATTAACCAGTGAATACCATATTTACATTGTTTTAAATCTTAGTTTCTCTTGTCTGTATCATTTTTTACACAAAAACTACAAAATATACGACAGAATTGGAATATGTCATATCATTTAAACCAATATTAAATATCTACATTGTTCTGATCATCAAGACAGAATACACACATTTACATATTTGCACAAAACAAATTAAGTAAATTTACACATATACAATAAAGAAAAACTATTGTTTTATAAAATCATAATATGATAAAAAGACTCTAGCCCAACGTGGTCAGATGTCATATATATCTTATTTTGTGTATGGTGTTTTGTTGTTAAACTCCTATAATTAGAACAAAAATTAAATTATGATAAGCTAATAACAACAACAATAACATAAACTTAATAAGATATGGATTAAGTTAATACCTTATGCTTCATCCATTCATCTTTAATGCTTGTGAGATAATATAGATCATATATCTCATGACATAGTATCCACATGAATGGTTGTTGGGTTATTTTCGCCAATAAAAATAATTTTCATATATTTATATCACACTAATACACACAAATAATATAATATCAAAAAGCACAAGTAATATACTTACTTTTGAGCAAACATAGAATGGTTTTTTTACCAAGTACATTATGTATGAGTGCATTATACTCCTCAATCGCTCTACACATGTCAGTTAAAATTAAACATGAATAAAATCTATCCAATTCTAAAGTTAAAAATAATACCACTTACCCATTCAAAGCGTTAACCGCTTCTTCGGATAGTTCAGAGTGCAATGAGTAAAACACAACTATAGTATTTTTCTTGGGACATATAACAATTAGTTTCCAATGTTCACTGCATAAACATTCAGAATAATTAATATGTATAAAATTGGTTTATAAATAAAAACACAAATTAATATATACTAACTTGCGGTAAAACATGGTCAAATAATAATCTTTGATGTTCCCTTTCAACTTATCTTTTAAGTAAATAAGGATATTGTTTCATGTCGAACCGCGAGTAAGACCAATGTGCGCCGAATCTAAGATGCAATACTTTTTTTAAGTTTCCTTTCAACACATAACTCATGGATGTACCTACAAGAGCAAATCTTTATGTTCAAGTAGAAGAAAGTATGAATATAAATAGAGATCAACATAAAAACTATACTTACGAGGACCAAATTTGTAATACAAAATTGTCTAGGTACATGATCGTAACTAGAGATCAGACTCCTATGGCTGCTGACGTGGACTTCCGACCCTGCTCATGTGATGTGGAAGATAGGGGGTGTACCTGCAAGGTACTCTGATGCCAAAGTAAGTATGGGCACAAGAGCAAACAAGTACGAAGATATTTGGGGAGAAGATTGAATACCTGACCCTCTCAACTGAGAGGGTTTATATAGAGGACCCCCATCGCATGGCCAATTGTTTTTATTTGGGCCTGGATCGTGGATATGCCCAAATAAGTAACTACCAGAGTCCAACCGCTGGACGAGCATCCTGGTCGGATCTAGGTGGTCCTTGCAGCGCATGTGCACGGACCATGAACGGGGAAAGGCCTTCAAACGACCACATGCAGGAGAGCATAGTAATGGATCCCCCCGACCTTGGGTCATTAGGCCATTTTGTATATTGGGCTCAATCTAGTCGTTGGCTCAGTCCATAACAGGGGTCCCCCAAGTCGTTGCTTCTGGTCGAAGAAGTGATGACTTAAGGGTGATCGACTGTGGTCATGGTGGTATTGACAAATCTTAGTCGTCGTGCCTTGTACGTCGTCAGATCATGGTCGTATATTCTCGGAATCTCAAACGTTTGAGAAACTTCGAGCTTACACGCATGTGCTTAGGGAAATGTGTGAATTTAATGCTTCATGATGGCTAGCCTACGGCCGCCTGTAGGTAATGATTGTGTCGTATCTAGGTTCACAGATTCCACGTGCGCTCATACGTGCTGGGGAGACCTATAAATGGGGCAATGGCCTTCATTTCCACACTTTTCGTTCTTGCTTTCTCCGCCCATAATCTTCAAGTGCCCGCTTTCGCCGTCAACCGCCGTTCGCAGCTGCGTTGGGACGAGGAAAAGATTCCGACCACCACCAAGCTCTCGTAACTTGTAAGTTTCCAGTTCTTTTCTCTTAAATTTCGTTCCAAATCTTTAGGAATGGAGTAGTTGCATGTGGCTAGGATTAGGTTTAGGGTCAATAGGACCGATTAACCTTATTTTTAGGGTTCTGGCATGGTGGTTACCGCTTTTGTGCATTGTGGCCGACGTCTGTGCGGTTACGATGACGGTGTTCGAGTTCGCCTCGCACCTCTCGTGGTGGTTCCATTTGTCTTCTCCGGTTGATCTTCAACCGGAGTTCTGGGTGATACTATGCCCGTTTTTTCGTGCTCTCGTCGTGAATATGTTTACCTTCATGCTCGTAAGATGACTAGATCGTTGTCGTAATTACGATCAAGGGCTTAGGGAGAGGGCGATTTCCTCGATATTTAACAGGCCCTTTCACTTGATTACACGGTGGAAAGGTGGATTTGATTTTCCCATCGAATTCAAGGTTGCTTTCACTACTTTTCAGGTGTCTGGATGTCAAACGACGAGAATAGACGCATGGACGAGAAAGATCTGTCGAGCAAATAATCATCTTCATCTGCTAAAAGCGAGCAGTATCTTCCTTCTGGAAGGATTTCGATCTCGTATGATGAAAGTACTTCTAAGAGGGGGCTTCGGTCGACTCCGAGGAAAAGGAAGATGAGGCTGAAGATATATTCGTGTTCGAATGGGTTGCGGCTGAGCCGCTGAGCATAGCTTCACTATTTGCCAACAAGGTGGCGACTCCTCCCCTCGTGGTCGGCGACCGGACAGACTGGATGGTGAGGTATCCATCTCATGGGGATCGTATTTTTTCTGACTATGGTTCGGACATATTTCCCATGTACGACGTCTCTTTTAAAGCCATGGCCTTCAAGCTGCCCTTTTCTGACTTCCAACAAAGTGTGTTCGTCCACCTGGAGCTCGCACCATCTCAAATCCATCTGAATTTGTTTGCCTTCATACGGGCTTTCGAAAAGACATGTGAATACCTCCAGATAGGGGCGACGCTTCCTCTGTTCTTCCACGTGTTCCATCTATAACGCCAAGTTATTGATGGTAGATTTGGTTGGGTTTCTTTGAAGTAGAAGAGAAAACTCTTTAAGGCGTTTTCGGAATCGCTTAAGGAGTTCAAGGACCGCTACTACCTGGTCGAGCCGATTTCTGAGCTCGCTATCAACTCTTGCAAATTATGGGGGATCGATACTGACGACCAAACCAACAGCATACTAGACGACAAGGGGAATGAGATTCCCAGACAGCTATTAAAGTTCAACTTCTCCTGGTCGCATAGTCATTTTTCGCACGGGACTGAAGAGTTTTTGGAGATCGACTCAAGCTTGGGGGAAAGCGATCAATCCAGTTACGAGGTTCTGCTTAGCATCGTCTCAAGGATCCCTATGAAATGGCACACTGATAAATATGGACGGGTGATTATGGACGAGGATTGCGGAGCTAGGGTGACTCCTAGGTTTATCGAGGTGTCTAAGATCTTAGCGTGCGAGACATGCGAGGATATCCGGAAATACTTTGGTAGATTTAGTTTATATTTCATTTATATGCTCGTCTATTATTTCATTTTGCAGACCATTTTTTCTTATTTCTCGTCTTTCAGATTTGCTGATGGATCCTTAAGATAAAATGATGGCCAAGTTCGGAAGGAAACGGGGAGCTAAAAAGCTGACCTAAACTCGTCTGGGAGACAAGGTGGTTGCAGGTTCGGGTGCTTCATTGCTCGCGTCTCACGGCTCTCCCGGGGGAACTTCAAGGGCAGTTAAAAGGTCTAAAACTGATTTCGTCGTTTTGGACAACTCTTCGCCAAAGCAGTCTTTTGATCTCCCTCCCTGCTTTCTTAAACCCAACTTCTTCGAGGAGCATTCCATGAGTTCTCAACGAGCGGAAACTCTTCATCTTGAAAGGATGAGCCAACCAGATCGGCGTTCTATCCTGGTTCAAGATTCTAGTTTTGTGGTTCGCGTCTTGGAGATGACCTCGATGTTTGCAGAGGGGACTGCTACGCAGAAGGAGGAACTTCATAGGTTGAAAGCTCGGTTGGTGGCCTCAGAGGAATTATCAGGGAAGCGAGAGAAGTCCCTCAATAAAGCCACCCAACAGGTCAAAGATCTGGAGGAATCTGTGGCGTCCCTCAAGAAGACTCACGTTGAAGAGGTCGTTAGCTTGAAGGTTGAACTGGCTCCTACCGAGGATGAATCTGAGGAGACTAAGTCCTTGGAGACTAGGGTTGAGCTGGTGGCTACAATCGAGGAGGGTTATGCCGACTTGGAGAACGCCATTGATCAGCTGAAGATAGTTAACCTTGACTTGGTGTTCAACAAGGAGGGGATTAACTTTATGTATAAAGCCAAAGATGGTGCCATCCTCGTTCTCGACTGTCTGTAGGAGCCCGTTCAGACTGACTTCATGGAGGAGGACCAGAATGCCATGGGCGGTAGCCAGCCGGAGCATGATGCCTGATCGTGAATTTTTTCCTATGCATCTTTTGTTGGCCGGCCTGCGTGCCATGGCTTATTATTTTTTATGGGGGAGTATGTTCCACCTTTTGTGTAATCTTGGAACACGTCGGTCTTCTTGGCCGCAATTTTAATAATCGTATTTACGACCTTGGTGGTTGGTTTTCCATATGTAACAATGCATCCGTCGGAGAACATATTTCATTTGCTAATTTCTACTAAGTGTTTATGTTTTGGAGAGTAATGCTCGATTTTACTGTCTGTCTGTTTGGGGTACTGGGCAGAATGCCACCTACAAGGTTGGCTGGGAAATGATGCTCGGAACATGTTGATGATATGTGCTTCGTGGCGTGAACGTCCCATTGCGAGCTGGGTGTTCTACCTGGTCGTGGTACTCAGACAACGATGGACTCGTTTGAGGATCCGATCGTGTGGGGATGACCATCCTTGTTCTCGGGGAAGGTCTCACCGAATTGAATATATGGTATGCAATACTTGTACCTAGATATGCATGTCAGGCCGAGGTTAGTGCCAACTGGTGTCTTAACTATAAAATATTGTTTAAGTTTTTCGGCGTTCCAAGGACGAGAAAGTTCTTCTCCTTGTAAAGTTTCTAAGTAATATGCCCTGTTGTCCGTTTTTGCTCGGACTCGATAGGGTCCCTCCTAGTTAGCGGCCAGTTTTCCTTCTTTGGAATCTTTATGATTTCTCTTGAGGACAAGGCTGCCCACTGCAAATGCTCGTTTGATGACTTTAACATCGTGTCTTAGAGAGATCTTTTGTTTGAGGATGCTTCTTGTAGAGTTGCTCCTGATGTAACCTTCTCGACCAAATCGAGCTCTTCGCGTAATATTTCGTCGCTAGTGTCTTCATCCATCGGAGCTTCTGTCCGTCTCGAAGGATGACCCTGTTTGCTGCTTCCGCCTGCCCATTTGTCTGTGGATGCTCTACGGATGCGAAATGTTGTTTAGTTCCGACGCTGGCCACGAATTCTTAGAAGTTCTTGTCTGTGAACTGAGTGCCATTGTCGGTGACAAATGCCCGGGGGATCCCGAAATGCGCGAGGATGCTTCGCTTGAAGAAGCGTAGTATGTTGAGGGCATTGATCTTAGCCAGGGGTTCGGCTTTGATCAACTTCGTGAAATAATCGACCTTGACTATTAGGTATTTATTTTGGTTCGAACCGACGACGAAGGGGTCGAGGATGTCCAGACCCCACTAGGCGAACGACCATAGGGAGGATATTTTTTTAAGCTCGTTGGGTGGAGCGAGATGTATGTCTCCATGTCGTTGGCATTTGTCACATTTTTTCACATGTTCTTTTGCGTCGTTCTGCGTTGTCGGCCAATAATACCCTGCCCGAAGAGCTTTCCTCGCAAGGGATTCTCCGCCCAGGTGTTGGGAATTAATTCCTTCATGGACCTCTCGCAAGACTTGGGAGACTAGCTCCTCCTCAACACATCTAGGAAGGGGTACAGAAAACCCTCGTCGATAGATTTTTCCCTCAACCAGGACATATGAGCATGGCCTATTTTGGATCCTCGGGTAGTTATTCGTTGGTCAGATACTTATATAATTGAGTCATCCAGCAATTAACGTCCCCTACGACGTTGATATCTAGAGTCTTCTTCGATCTTCCAATGTTGGGTTGTGGAAGTATCTCCTGAATTACAGATTTGTTTCCGCCTTTTTTCTTGGTGCTCGCGTGTTTTGATAGTATGTCTTCTCGGACGTTATCTTCGCGCGGCACATGTTTCACCTCTACGAAGGAGAATTTAACCATTTTTTCTTTTACCAACGTCAAGTATTCTGACAAGATATCGTTTTTGACTTGGTATTCTCCCTTGACTTGCATGGCTACTAACTGAGAATCTGTGCAAATGATAATGTCCTCGGCCCCTAAATCATCGGCCAACCTTAAGCCTGCAAGGAATGCTTCGTATTCTGCTTGGTTATTAGAAGTGGGGAACGATAATGTGAGAGATACTTCGATCAGAATTCCCTCTTTGTTTTCCAACATGATTCATGCTCCGCTTTCAACCGAGCTCGATGCACCATCAACATAGATGGTCCACCTTTTAGACAGGCAGGTTAGACCTTCCAGGCAGACCATTTCAGCCACAAAATCTGCGAGAGCTTGTACCTTGATGGCTGCTCGTCCTTCGTATTGGATATCAAACTCGGATAACTCTAATGACCACTTCAACATTCTGTCAGCCATGTCTAGTTGTCCCAGAAGTTGTTTTATGGGTTGGTCGGTGCGCACTATGATCGTATGCGCGATAAAATAGTGTTGCAAACTTCTTGCCGCGTGGAGGAGGGCTAAGGCTACTTTTTCAATTTGTTGGTACCTAAGTTCAGGTCCCTGCAAGGCTTTGCTCGTAAAATAGATTGGCTTTTATCCTTCGGGCATTTCTCGTAAGAGCACAGCGCTTATGGCTTCGTTGGCGACCGCGAGGTAAAGATAGAGGACTTCTCTTGCTTCCGGTTGGGATAAGACCGGGGGTTCTGACAAAGCCTTTTTGAGGTGCGTCAAAGTCTGCTCGCATTCATTAGTCCATTCAAAGGTCGCTTCCTTGCGTAGGAGTTTGTAAAATTGGAGCGTGTGTTGAGTTGATTTTGCTATGAATTGTGACAACAATGCTAGGAATCCGTTTAAAGATTGGTTGGATTTCTTGCATGTTGGCATGGGCTTTTTAGCGAATGCTCGACATTTGTCGGGGTTGGCTTCTATTCCTCTTTCTGTCAGATAAAATTCGGGGAATTTGCTTGTGCGCACACCAAACATGCACTTGTCCGGGTTGAAACGCATCTTGCACTTTCGTTCTTGGTCGAAGATTTTCTTCAGGTGGAGAGCGTGATCAGTTTCCTCGTGGGATTTAAGGATCATGTCGTCCATGTATACTTTGATCATGTCCCCGATTTCTTCTTGAAAGACTTTGTTCATCATGCGTTGGTATGTGGCGCCCGTGTTTTTCAGACCGAATGGCATTACGTTGTTGTAATAATTAACCGATACGGTCATGAATACGATGTACTTCTTGTCGGTCACAACCATAGGTATCTGATTGTACCCAGAATAGGCGTTGAGGAACGACAAGAGCTTGAAACCTGCAGAATTATCTACCAACTTATCTATGTTAGGCAACGGGTAAGCGTCTTTCAGGTAAGCGTCTTTCGGGCAAGCCCGATTAAGATCAGTATAATCAACACACATTCTCCATTTTCCATTACTTTCCTTGACAAGTACAGCGTTTTAGAGCCAGGTGGTATATATGGCCTCTGTTAAAAATTTAGCATCTAAGAGGTCTTTTACAGCTTGTTCGGTCGCTGCTACTTTCTCCACAGATTGCTTCCTTTGTTGTTGTGCGACTGCTCGAATGGCAGGATCTATGGCCAGATGATGGCATGCGACCTTAGGGTCTAAGCCAGGCATCTCTGAAGCGCTCCAAGCGAACATATCGGCATTTTCCCTCAGGCGGGCTTTCAGTTGTCTTCTGGCGAGCTCAGGGAGGTCGGCTCCAATTTTGACTCCCTTGGAAGGGTTCGCGCCTAGTGATACTAGCTCGAAATTTCCATCAGGTACAGGATGACCAGAAGATGAGAGCTTTGCTACTACCTGCGATCGTTCTTCTTCCTTGGAGAATTTGTTGTCGATGTCGATAGAGTCTACACGGGGTAAGGCCTTTTGTTCCTCTGACGTGCCTGGGGGAAGGATCTTGACGAGATTTGGTTTTGCCATGATAGAGTTGAGACCTTTAGAAGCGGCCTCATAGCAATTGCGAGTTTCTTCGATGTCCCAATGTTGGGTATCCACTTTTCCTAGCGAGGTATAGTATTTCACCTTTAGGTGCACAGTGGAAGGGACCTCCATGAGGTCGGCTAGCGTTGGTCAGCCTAAGATACATTGGTAAAAAGATGGGAAATCTATGACTAGAAACTGTACTTTAATTGATCTTGTTGTTCCCCTACTCCGAAGGTGACGATCAGATCGACGTAACCCCATGGTCGTGATACCGTACCATTGAAGCCCTACAAATCAGATCCAATGTATGGTGTCAGATACATCTCGTTCAGCTGTAGGGTCACAAATAGTTGGGAGTACATGATGTCGACTGAGCTGCCTTGATCGGCAAGAATTCTTCGTACATTAAAGTTCGCCATCTGTGCACGAACGAGGAGAGGGATGCTGGCATTGGGCGCCCCTCCAAAGAGGTCCTCCTTGTAGAAGGAAATAGGAGCGGATCCTCCACGGGGAGGGTCGAGAGTCGAATTCTGATTCGAGCTGGTGTTGATCAATTGCTCGAATCGTTGCTTGACAAATCCGACCGTGATTTTGTTTAGTCCTCCGGATATGACCATTGTCGAAGGAAACGATTCCCACGGGTTGTAAGCAGAGAAATAAGTTAGTCTGGTGTACGGTTCGGGAATGTAGAAATCTTCGGGTCGTGTTATGCTCAACGCGACCTAAAGATTTGTTTCAGCTATCTGCGGGGTTACTTATTTGGCCTTGCGGGTTTCCTGGACTTCCTGCTTTGGAGTGTCTTTATTTTTGGCGAACTGTTTGAGGTGACCATCCCTGATCAGTATCTCGATAGCGTCCTTCAGGTGGATACAGTCCTTAGTATTGTGCCCGTGAGACTTGTGGAAACGACAATACTTGGTCTTATCCATGCCCAGTTTGTTTGGCAACTGCTTCGGGAATCTGACCCCGACCTGTTTGAATTCAGAGTTCGCGCATTCAGAGAGGATTTTCTCTCGTGTCATTGAGAGGAAAGTGTAGTCGCGGAAAAGTCCTGCAGGACCCTTGTGCTCTTGCGGTTCACGGGAGCGTTCTTCCTTTCTTTTATCGCCTCCTCGACGCGAGATCGAGGGATCGTCGTGTTTGGAGGATTTGGCATTGTTGTTCCTCCTTATATCTCGGGTGGTGCTGGCCGCTTCCATCTCTTCATATTGAATATAGGTCTGGGCCTTGAGGAGCAGAGTGTCGAGCATGGCTGGGGTTTCTATTCCAACAGCCTTGCGGAAGTCGCTCTGTGGCCGCAGTCCTCGTTCCGGGAGGTATTTTTTCATATCGTCCGTGGTCAAAACCTAGACTGCTTCTTTGTTGAACCTCTCGATGTATGCCCGGAGGGTTCCTCCTTCCCCTGGAATATTTCTTCCAAGGATGCCTCAGTCTTGGGGTGGCGTCTGGACGCCGTAAAGTATTGGGAAAAGGTCATCCCCAGTTGTCTCCACGGCGTGATAGAATCGTAAAGAAGGTGTAACACGGTGGGAGAACTGACTTTAGTTATGTTGTGGATAGCAAGAGTCGCCACCGACTTTTATTTTATCCAAAGGAAAGGCATAAAAGAACAGGAAAGACCTTTAAAAAAGATTTTTGGGTCCGGGGGGTAGGTTATGTAAAGGGAAGGTATTAGCACCCTTTACATCCATGGTTATCCATGGGCTCTTAGTTACTTAGCTCACTTTAAAATGTTTTTGAAATGTGAAGTGTGTGAATAAAAATTTTCTTAAGTATTTTATAATGATCCATGTACGGATGTATATAAAACCTTTGTTTTGAAAATTGTTTGAAATGTATGAAGTGTTTGAATTGTTTTGAAGAGTGAGCAAGTATCTAAGAGGAACCTACCCTAAGTTTAAGTCTTTTCTGTTCTTGAATCCTTTAAATGGTAAGACTATCCCTATTATTAAGGAATAGGTAGTCATTGCCTTGGATGTGTGGGACAAGTGAAGGGACATCTGTTTATTTAGGCAACTGTGGGGTGTATAAGCAATTCGAAGGGACTTATCATCTTTATTCGAAAGGGACAGGATCATTACGAAGGCAACATCCGAAGGGACTTGATCTTTTTATCTGTTAAGGGACTAGATGATGTGAGATGAGGGACTTTGCTTTATACACCCTACTTGACCTTTCGTTTAGGCAACTTGAGAGGTAACCCTTAAGAAGTGAGATGGCGATCCAGGATCGACTTACGTGCGTGAGTGTACAATTTCAAATATTTATCTTTTAAATTAGTGATCTAAATTAATTTTAAATACAAACATGTTTCACTCCCTATTTTACTAACCATAGCATTTAAATATAAATATTACTATCAAAATATTACATAAAGGAAACAATTACATAATAATAATAATAATAATTAAAGCAAATTAAATAAATAAGCAAAAATAAATAATAATAATAATATAATTGGGTTAGTAAAAATAATAATAATAAATCACAATATATAAATGGGGTTAGTAATAATAAAATAAAATATGAAAATAAATAGCATTAATAATAAAATAAATAAGAATATTAGCATAATAATTAAAAATTCAATTTTTTATAAACAATTATTATTTTGAGATTAATAAGAAAATATAAACAATTATGTACTAATCATTATAAAGTTTCAAGTTATAAGCAAATTATAAAAATTAGGTTAATTATAAACATATTATGAAAATAAATTATAATTACAAAATTAAATTAGCAAGTTTTAATTATTTTTAAGCATACATTAAAGATTATTTACATATAAGAATTATTATAAAATATAAACATATTATGAAAATAAATTTAATTATAATTGAATAATCATATTATTATATTTACAAAAAATTAAATTATCAAGTTTTAATTAATTATCTAAAATTATCTATATACAAGAAATTATATTAAATAATAAAAATATGGACATAATTAATATTCACATGAAATAATTAGGGTTTATAAAAATTAATTAGGTTTTTACAAAATATTTTAGGGTTTTAGAAATTTTGGGTTTATATATATATTTTAGAAAAAATAAAATTAGGGTTAATTAATAACTATATAGAATTTTACAATATTAAAAACATAAATAATTTTTCTTATAGGATTTAAATTAGAAAAAAGGATGAGTTTTAAAATAATATACCATTCTATTTATTTTATTGTTTAAATTAATTAAATAAGAAACAAAATCAAAAAAGGAATGAAAAGAAGCAAAACCTGCTTGGGCTGGGATTTGAACCCAGTCCCTAAGCTTTCAACACTCAAGACTAGCACTCCAACCACTGGGCCATGCGCGCGCTGGCGTTAGAAACAGGGGTCTAATTCCTTTTGTTGATAACCTGGGAAAAATCATGAAAAAAAGCAAAACAAATAACACAAAAGGCCTGGGGGGATTCGAACCCAGGACCTTCACGCAATACACAAGCACACTTACCATTCCAGCCGGGAGGGCGCAACTGATAGTATGTTCATCACAATAAATAATATATTAAGTTTACTAATTACATGGAAAAATAAGAAAAAGATTGATGCATCCAGGATTCGAACCAAGGACCTACAAGCATAACATGCGCATACTTCACCACTGGGCCAACGCTGCATCTGTGAAATAAAACAACAAACAATTCTACAAATATTAAACACAACTTTGAATTCTAAAACACGCGCGCTGGCTTCTTCTTCTTCCTCCAGACCTGCGTTTTTTGCTGCGATTTTACCTATGAGGTTTCCTGCGAATTTTTCAAAACAGAAACCTACGAAATTGGAATACCATCAAAACAGTGAAATTTCTCAAAATTAATTGGTGCATTGTGATCCCCAGAGTTCACATGATTGTTCTATGTTCTTAGAATTCATTTATTTTAGGTTTAAAGTAAAACCCTAATTGCTTGGCCGAAACCCTAGCCATGGTGAATCATGATACATGCACGAAAAGCTCAATTAAACTACCCAGAATCAATCCAGGGGTCATCACAAACATCATCCAGCAATCAAAAACAATTTAAATTCAGTCAATCAATGAAATCGAAATTTGAAAAATAAGCTTGAAGCCATGATTCGGTTTATGCAATTTAGGTCATGAAGATGCAATGTTATGATCCAAAATCACTCTATGAACATCCAGTAATAAGTTGCAACCTTCAAATTGCCTTGAAAGTGGCTGTAACTTGGAATCCGAATTTGAATTTTTGTGACTTTTTTTGAATATGCAAACTTACTCTTTGAGGCAGGGAATTCGTCCTTTGCATATGGATCTCTTGTATACTTGTACTAGACTGATTTAGGTCAAAAATATTGGATCATTGTGTGGATCTTTTTGATTTTGGAGATTGAAAAAGATTAGTACTTAAATTTCAAATATTCTTGAATAAGACCTTTCTATTTCAAGCCAATCTTCATCAATGTTGTATCAATTCAATCCAAATTATATTTATGACCTTCTAGAAGAGAAATATATTTTAAATTTTCACATTTGATATTTTATTTAAATTTAAAATGATTTTTTAATATAAAAATCATAATAAATAAATTAAATAAAATAAAATTATGAAAATATCAAATAAATTTCGTGCATGATGTTATGGAACACTTTGGGTCACAAAAAGTTCAGCCCATTTGGAGAAATTTGGTTTTAAGACCCTATTTTCTTCATAAACCACCCAAAAATTTCCCAACTTTGCAAGGGCACACATCCTTAAATTTTAATGCTATGAGGGTGATTTTGGACATTTTGGAAAGCTTGAAGAGTCCTCTAACCAACCCCATTGGTTTCATGTCCATATCATTTACCATTCTCAAGTTATGCCCTTTTGAAGTTGTTGACTTTTTGTTGACTTTCAAAAGGACCTATAATGTCTTAGCTCATACCTTCCAAATGAAACATTTTTGGGATTGGCTTGTAAGACACAAAGTTGTATAGAATTCAATTTCCTTTAAAATGAGCTTTGGATGGGAAAAATGTGATGAAGCATGTGAAAGTTATGGCTGGTCAAACTTCAGTTGACTTTCCCTAAGGAAACCCTAATTTAGAAACCCATGATTCTTGATGATCTGAAATCTCCTTGATGAATCATGATCAACCCTTGATCAAATGATGAATTTTACTTCATATACTTGATGTTGTCAAAAAATCATGAAGTTTGACTTTGGTTTGACCACAGTTGACCTCAGTTTGACTTTTTAACTACTTTGACTGATTCTGACTTATCTGATCATTTGACTGAGCAAACCTTTGAGAAAAGTCTTCAAACTTGTCATGGAGATTCTTAAACACATATAAGATGTTATGAAGCTCACTTTAAGTCTTGGAAATCCATTTAGCCTGATTAAAGTCAAAACCCTAGTTTTGGATGCACTGCTTAGGAGAATGCCTTGCCTGAGGGAATTGTCAAATCTTCTGACCAATGATGAACTTTGTGAACCTTGTGAACCTCATAAGATGTCTTGTGAATCTTGTGAACCTCATGAAAGGTCTTGTGAACCTTGTGAACCTCATAAAGTGTCTTGTAAACTTCATGAACCTCATGAAAGGTCTGGTGAACCTTGTGAACCTCATAAAGTGTCTTGTAAACTTCATGAACCTCATGAAAGGCCTTGTGAACCTTGTGAACCTTCTTAGCACACAAAGTCTTGTATTATGAGGGCAAATTTTGGGGTGCAACAGCTGTCCCTGTTCAATTTTCTGAAACCTGAGGGGTTAGATTGGTATATTTGTCAGTCGTGACCTGGAAGGTTGAAGGGGATTGAACACAAAAGCCCAAAAATTTGCACTCACCGGTGCGTAGAGTGATACTGATGACTAGTTGAATATGCTTGAGTGGGATTAAAGATGCCACTTGGAGAAAAGTTCTTCAAATATGTCTCTTGGAGGGTAAAGCAGTCCAAGATATGAAGATATAACTTTCTGGGAAGATAAACAACGTCCCAAAATAATGAGGTAACCTTTGGGAGGATAAACAACGGCCCAAGGTCATGATACGCTTTCAGGAGGATAAACAACGTCCCGAGGAAATGATTATAACTTTTGGGAAGATAAACAACGGCCCACAGTCATGATATGCTTTCAGGAGGATAAACAACGTCCCGAGGAAATGATATGCTTTCAGGAGGATAAACAACGTCCTGAGGTATAATGATGTAACCTTTGGGAAGATAAACAACGGCCCAAAGTCATGATATGCTTTCAGGAGGATAAACAACGTCCTGAGGTATGATAGCTTTCAGGAGGATAAACAACGTCCCGAGGAAATGATATGCTTTCAGGAGGATAAACAACGTCCTGAGGTATAATGATGTAACCTTTGGGAAGATAAACAACGGCCCAAAGTCATGATATGTTTTCAGAAGGATAAACAACGTCCTGAGGTATGATAGCTTTCAAGAGGATAAATAACGTCCTGAGGAAATGGTATGCTTTCAGGAGGATAAACAACGTCCTGAGGTGTAACTTTTGGGAGGATAAACGACGGCCCAATAGTCTGCTGGAGAATTAACCTGAAAAACAAGATTATAACATTCTGTATGATAATATTAGTTTATGCATTATGTATGCATGTATGTTATGATGCACTTATGTATTTTATGGATATGTATGTTATGGTATGATGTAAATGATGTATGTATGCATCATGAGTCTGAAGCGTCTGGATATCTTCGTATAACAACTGCTGGCCAGGGAAAATAAATCCCAACTTGTTGCTGGAGAATATGAGGAACTCGCTCCCGTCACGTTTGATAATAATAGTATATATAACCTCCCGTCTTCGCTCGATAGTAAGGTATCCATAACCTCCCGTCTTCGTTCGTCGTACTCCTATTGGAAGAGTAAATTCCCGACTATCCGTATGAGGATAAAAGAGATGGATATAAATTCCAGGGGAGATGTGACTTGAAGTATTTATGAAGATGGATTTGCCCTACTGGGGGACTTGTAACTGTCTTGTAGAGATGAACTGGTGAAGCTTTGTTGAAATCCTTCCCTCGTTCATCCTTAGTAAATACTATTACTGTATTTCATGCATTTCTGGTAAACATCAATCATATTAAGCATTTATGCATTTCTGGTAAACATCAATCATATTCAAAAGCATACATACATTCAAACATAACCAATGGACGTTTCGCTTATGTAAATAGGGTAAAAGTAAATCTGGATTCAAAGATGGAATTTTATTTATATCACAAGGTGACCTATACATAGGCGAGTTTGTACAAGGAGACAGAAATCCTAGTAAGAGGAATTCGTCATAAAAGTTTTTATAAAACAAAGAAAATCAGCTATGTGGGAAATAATCCTGTTGAGTTTCAATCCTACTATTGCCATTATCTTCAAGTATCTCATCTTCTGCTGTCGAGACGAAAACGATTGGATTGAGCTTTATCTATTCAAACTTGAGTAAGTAACACAACTGGTTGCAGTTTCATGGGTGATCCAAATGAGACATAGTCATACGCTTTAATCCCTAACTTTTGCCTGGATTGCCCTTTCAGGTTTTCAATCCACCGGGATACCCTTTTTTGCCCAAGCCGCCCTTTCGGGTTTTCGACTTGCCGGGTGTACATTTTTTTTATATATATATCCCTAATTTTTTACCAAACCCTTTTGGTTTGCCGGGATGCCCTTATTTTTGCCTAGGCCAGTCAACCTAGCGGGTCTCTTTTTATGCGTAGTATTTTTTAACTATGTCTGTGTTTACAGGCTGTGGGAAATCTTCACCATCCATGGTAGTAAGTATCATGGCACCTCCTGAGAATATTGTCTTGACTACAAATGGTCCTTCATATGTAGGAGTCCACTTGCCCCTGGGATCACCCTGTGGTAATATGATACGCTTGATTACCAGGTCACCAGCCTGATATACCTTTGGCTTAACCTTCTTGTTAAAAGCTTTGATCATCCGTTTCTGGTACATCTGGCCATGACAAACAGCTGCTAACCTCTTCTCGTCAATCAAATTTATCTGGTCAAGTCGAGTCTGAATCCATTCATCTTCATCCAAGCCTGCATCCTTCATAATTCTTAAGGAGGGAATCTGAACTTCAATGGGCAGAACTGCTTCCATACCATAAACCAAGGAGAATGGGGTTGCCCCTGTCGAAGTGCGTATTGTAGTACGATAACCATGAAGAGAAAACGGTAACATCTCATGCCATTCCTTATAAGTAACAGTCATCTTCTGTAGAATCTTCTTAATATTCTTGTTAGCAGCTTCTACTGCCCCATTCATCTTCGGACGATACGGAGAAGAGTTGTGATGTCTAATCTTGAACTGCGTGCAGAGATCAGTAATCATAGTATTGTTCAGGTTAGAGCCATTGTCAGTAATAATCCTTTCAGGGATGCCATACCTACATATAAGATTATTCTTAATGAATCGAGCCACAACATTCTTGGTAACAGATGCAAATGAAGCTGCCTCTACCCACTTCGTAAAGTAATCAATAGCAACCAGGATGAAACGATGCCCATTAGAAGCAGTAGGCTTGATTTCACCAATCATATCAATGCCCCACATAGCAAAAGGCCAAGGAGCAGTCAACACATTCAATGGTGATGGAGGTATATGCACTTTATCAGCATAAATTTGACACTTGTGACACGTTCTGGAGTGTTGATAGCAGTCAGCTTCCATGGTAGACCAATAGTAACCTGCTCTCAATATCCTTTTTGCCATAGTATGACCACTAGAATGAGTGCCAAAGATCCCATCATGCATATCTTCCATAATCTCTGTTGCTTCCTTCTTATCCACACAACGAAGCAAAGTTGAATCATGATTACGCTTGTACAGAATTCCATTACTCAAAAAGAACTTAGCAGAAAACCTTCTCAGAAACTTCCTATCTTTGACAGATGTCCCTTCAGGGAACTCCTGAGCTTCAAGATATCTTTTCACTTCATAGAACCAAGGCTTCTCTTCTGTTTCTTCAGTGCCAATCTCATTGCAGTATGCAGGCTTCTCAAATCTATCAATAGTAATCTTGGGAGCTTCATCATCCCAGCTGATCTCAAACATGGATGCCATGGTGGCTAATGCATCTGCCAACTGATTTTCTCTTCGTGGAATATGTCCAAAGGTAATCTCTTTGAAATGTGGGATCAAAGACAACACATGCTCCCTGTAAGGAATGAGGTTATCATGCTTGGTATCCCAATCTCCTTTAATCTGACTTACTACCAGGGCTGAATCTCCATACACGTCTAGGAACTGAATCTTCATATCAATGGCAGCTTTGATACCCAGGATACATGCCTCATACTCAGCCATGTTATTGGTACAATAGAAAGAGAGTCTGGCAGTAATCGGGGTATGACAACCTTCAGGGGAACTGATCACAACACCAACACCATTACCAAGTGCATTGGAAGCACCATCAAAAACCATAGTCCATCGGGATCCTTGTTCAGGTCCGTCATATTGTCCAGGTTCTTTAGTAATAATCATAATGTCTTCATCAGGGAATTCAAAACTCATTGACTGGTAATCATCCACTGCTTGATGAGCCAAATGATCAGCTACAACACTCCCTTTAATGGCCTTCTGAGTAGTATATTGTATGTCATATTCTGTTAAGATCATTTGCCATCTTGCAATTCTTCCGGAGAGAGCAGGTTTCTCAAATATGTACTTGATTGGATCCATCTTCGAAATCAACAAGGTAGTATGGGTCAACATATACTGTCTTAGTCGGCGAGCAGCCCATGCCAAAGCGCAACAAGTTTTCTCGAGCAGTGAGTATCTTGTTTCACAGTCGGTAAACTTTTTGCTAAGGTAGTATATTGCCTGCTCTTTTCGACCAGACTCGTCATGTTGCCCCAACACACACCCCATTGAGTTGTCTAACACTGTTAAGTACATAATCAAGGGTCTTCCATTAACTGGTGGCATCAGAATTGGTGGTTCTTGCAGATATTTCTTGATCTCATCAAAGGCAGTCTGGCATTCATCATTCCACTCCATTACCTGATCTTTCTTCAACAATTTGAAGATTGGCTCACAGGTGGCTGTTAACTGGGAAATAAATCTTGCAATATAATTCAATCGTCCCAAGAAACCTCTAACTTCCTTCTCAGTACGGGGAGCTGGCATCTCTCGTATAACTTTCACTTTTGCAGGATCTACTTCAATACCTTTTCCACTGACAATGAAACCCAGGAGCTTACCAGATCTAACTCCAAAAGTACACTTGTTTGGGTTCAATCTCAACTTGTATTTCTTCAACCTCTCAAATAACTTATGCAGATGATCAAGATGTTGTTCTTCATTCTGGGACCTGGCTATCATATCATCCACATACACCTCTATCTCATGATGAATCATGTCATGAAACAAAGCCACCATGGCACGCTGATATGTTGCCCCTGCGTTCTTCAAGCCAAATGGCATCACCTTATAACAAAAAGTGCCCCACTGTGTAACAAATGTTGTCTTCTCCATATCTTCAGGTGCCATCTTGATTTGATTGTAACCAGAGAAACCATCCATAAAAGAGAATACCTTGTGCTGAGCAGTGTTGTCTACCAGAACATCAATATGAGGAAGTGGAAAGTCATCTTTGGGGCTGGCCTTGTTCAAATCTCTGTAGTCCACACACATACGTACCTTACCATCTTTCTTAGGTACCGGCACCACATTTGCAACCCACTGAGGATAAGAAGTCACAGCTAAGAACCCTGCATCAAACTGTTTCATTACCTCTGCTTTAATCTTCTCTGACATTTCAGGACGCATACGACGAACCTTCTATTTCTTTGGACGACAATCTTCTTTCACTGGTAAATGGTGAACCACAATGTCTGTATCCAACCCTGGCATATCTTCGTAGGACCAAGCAAAGATCTCCACATAGTCATGTAACATCTGAATCAATCTTCTCTTGACACTATCCTCTAATTCAGCCCCTATCTTGACTTCTTTCCTGTTTTCTTCAGTTCCCAGATTCACAACTTCGACTGGCTCTTCATGTGGCTGTATAGCTTTCTCTTCTTGTTGTAACAACCTAGCAAGCTCTACAGGTACTTCACAATCATCCTCATTTCCGTCTTCAGCTTGATAGATCGGATTCTCGAAATTATAATTGGCAATAGTAGAACTGTTATCAATAGGATCCAGAGTGGATGAGGATCTGCATTTTAGTGATGTGGGTGTGTGTAAGAACACATAGCTGATAAAGGTAAAAAATAAAAAGAAAGACAAGGAACACAATATTTACTAAAACGAAACGTCCACTGATTTTTATTGAATGAAGTATGCAAATGAAATGACAGCCCGTAACAAGCACACCATTGTGCCCCGGGTAAGGCACAAGGCTTGAGAGTCTAATTGTTCAAAAATTACAAATTTAAAAAGCAACAACACAGTAATAGTATTTACTCCTGACTAAAGGAGATAGGAATAACATCTTCAACTTTCCAATTATTGAGTCCAGCACCCAGAGTAGGAAAAATCCAAGCATCCAAGTTGTAGTCTTCATCATAGTCATCCACAGCATTGATCTGATCCTTCATAACCCCCTGATTGGTGATACGAACAGCACAAGCACGACGAACAGCCTTCTGGGACTCTGCAGTAAAACCCAAACCAAATTTGTCAGATTTGTATGGAATATCAGGAAGCTGACCCCAAATAGTACAACCACCTTCATCCACCACAGCTCTAGCATCTTTGAGGGAGGCCATTGTTGGAGGTACTCTGGTGACCACAGGAACTTTCTTGACAACAGGAGGAGCTTCATAATCATTAACAATCCAAGGAACCACTTCAAATGTCTGGCATGGAGTTTCAACGTATTCACCTTCCACTTCAAGATACTTAAAGGTGTTCACATGGCTAATCATATACCCTTCCTCTCCGTAGACAGTAACAACCTTCCCTTTTACTGGATACCTCAGCTTTTGATGTAATGTGGAGGTTACAGCACCTGCCCCATGGATCCAGGGACGCCCAAGCAAAAAAGAATACGACGGACGAATATCCATGACATAAAAGGTAGCATTAAAGACTTGAGAACCAACTTTGATTGGGAGATCAATTTCTCCATGAACCACTCTTCTCGAACCATCAAAAGCCTTCACCACTATATTACTGGGCTTCAGCACAGCATCTTCAGGACTCAGCTTATTCAGAACTTCTTTGGGCAACACATTCAGAGAGGAACCATTGTCTATCAATACATGTGACAGGGTAGTGCCCCTGCATTCAATAGAGATATGTAGAACCCTATTATGATCTCTCTTGGCCGGAGTCAAATCAGCATCGGAGAAACCTAACCCATTATCATAGGTCAAGTGTGCAACACAATTTTCAAACTGGTCCACAGAGATTTCATTTGGTACATGAGCAGTCTTCAGAAACTTAATCAAGGCCTTGGCATGAGCCTCAGAACATAACAACAAAGACAACATAGAAATCTTGGAGGGAGTATGCCCCAATTGGTCAACAATGTCATAATCACTCTTGCGAATGATCTTCAATACTTCTTCCATCTGCTTAGAAAGATCATCAGCAGCTGGTACATCAGTTTGTATAGGTTCAATAACAGGACCTTTGCCCCGAGCGTCAGTGGTGGAGGTAGCAGCTGGAGTAACTGCATTCTTGGAGGTAATTGGAGGAGAGAAAACTCTTCTGCTTCGTGTGATCTTACTAGATCCAGCAATGTTATCAACATCAACAGGCATATCAGCTAAGGGTTCCTGCTTAACACCATGGATATAAACATCAGACCCATAATGCCAAGGCACAGCTTTATCAGAAGTATACGGAATAGGACCAGGAGTGGTAATGATCATAGGAGCCACTCTAGCTTCAGCAACAATCTTCACAGGGCCTTCAGCAGTAATCTTAATTGGACCCTTATGAGTGATTTTGACAGGACCCTTAGAAGTAATTCTCACCGGCACTTTATCAACCATATCCACCTCTTCAACCTTCGCACGCTTAGTTATATGATCAACCATACTCTCTACCGAAGATGGAGTCCTTTCAAACACTATGGTATAATTATTCATGAGGCGTTGAATTCCATCTCTCAACCTCCAGCAGCTATCCGGCTTATAGGTACAATTTAAACAATCTTCACGACAACCTGGAAAGAACCCAGCTTGTACTAGCTTCTTCTTAATGACAGACAATGGTGTAGTCAAATCTGCAACTGAGGAAATATGTGAATCTTCATCAATGGCATTGACAGTCTTCTCATGATTTGGCATGGGAGCAGTGATCACATTTGGAGTACCCGGAGGGTCAAACTCAATCTCTCCAGCCTCAATCATATCTTGAATTTTGTTCTTCAATACCCAGCAACTATTGGTATCATGTCCCTGACAGTTCGAATGATATGCACATCGTGCATTAGGATTATACCTGGGAGAGGTAACATTAGGATTCTGAGGAGCATCTTTCAGAGTGATAAGTTCAGCCTTCAACAAGTGTTGCAATGCTTGGGCCATTGACATGTTGATCTTAGTGAACTGCCTTCTAGCCCTCTGTTGATTTCCCTGTGGCTGCTCTGGTGTTGTAGGAGTTGGATTTGAGATATGAACTGCGCTCACAGACTGATGCCTTCTATTACGATCAGGTTGACCATAAACAGCATTTGACTCTTTCTTCCCGCTAGGGGGCTTCTTTGTAGTACTGGATGAAGAAGCACCCACTTGGATCTTGCCACTCCTGATACCACTTTCTACGCGCTCTCCTGTCATTATCAACTCAGTGAAGCCAGATGATGAGCTTCCAATGAGATGACTGTAAAAAGGACCATTCAGCGTACACATGAACATATCCACTAACTCCCTGTCAGTTAGAGGGGGTTGCACTCTTCCAGCCAAGTCTCTCCATTTCTGAGCATACTCCTTGAAATTTTCTTTGGCACCCATGGACATGCTTTGCAGCTGCATGCGAGTGGGGGCTAAATCAGCATTGTATTGATATTGCTTATAGAAGGCTTCAGCAAGATCATTCCAATCCCGGATGTTGACACTCTCCGACTGATAGTACCATTCCAATTGAGCTCCAGATAAGCTCTCTTGGAAGAAATGGATCCACAATTTCTTGTCAGCAGTATGAGGTTTGATTCTCCTGACATAAGATCTCAGATGCAACTTAGGACAAGAGACACCATCATAAACAACAAAGGTAGGAACCTTGAAACCAATGGGTATAACCACCTCAGATATCAAACTCAGATCTTCAAAATCCAGCCCAGAAGACTTTCGCAGCTCCATAGCATCCATTCTATCCACCAGCATCTTGAACTTATCTTCATTAGGCTCATGATAGTAGTTAGCTTCAGAATCAGAGTCCCCCATTGTATTGTGGAGACTGCCTCCCTCTTTCTCAGACTCTTCAGACTCATAATCTTCAACTGGTTCTTTGGTCTTGACAGGACCCCTGAACCTTCTTCCCATGTTGATCAGGCCACATGACCTTCTAGTCTTCTTAGTCTTCTTGGCCAGCAGTATCTTCAATTCATCCTGCCCCTTGGACAAGTTCAGGATCAACTCTTGGAACTGTGCATTTTGTGCCTGGAGATCCTTAACTGTTTGCTCAAGAGTCATTGCTGAAATAAACAGCGAGAAGATAAGAAACCTGTGCACAATAAACCTGTGATGCAATGATATGGTATGTGAATGCATATGCAATGTTTTCAAGGACCGCAGGATTTAAATTTGCTTGAACAAACAAGAAGGTAAACTTTTATTAGTAATAAATTTGTTTTGCCTCTTGGGCTTACAAAAAATGAAATGAAATAAATACAAGAGATGGGGTTTTAAGTCTCCCATGGACGTTTCCTCTTTGTGTTGAGGTATGAGTTGAGATTCCGCTCCTCGTGAAGTTGCTTTGTTAGTTCCATGATCCTTTCTTGGCTTGCTTTGTAATGAGCCTCGAAAGTATCCCTTTGCTCCTTCAACTGGATCCAGGATTTCTGTAAATCTTCCATGTCAGTAGGCATGTCTGGATGAAGGATGGTATAAGAAGTATCTCCTTCAGCAGCAGGTTCTATGGTAACTGGCAGGATAGCAGGATATGGCATCATGAGAGTCTGAGCACGAGATCGCACCCATCTGAGATAAGCTTCCATAGGAATAGTGTACTTAGGCTCCAGAGTCTTGCTGTCAACCTTGTTCACTTTTCCCCATGCTCGTATGAACCTCTGACGGTAACCTTGCAGGTCGTTGTCGTAATCAAACACAATACCCTGAATCAACATGTCATGTGGACCATCACTCCGAGCATAACCAAACTGACGTAAAGCTAAGGAAGGGTTGTAAGTAATGCCTCCTCTTATGCCTAGAAGTGGCACATTAGGAAACTCCCCAAAACGGTCAATGATAGTGACATTCTCCATAGATCTGGAACACCAATGGATATCTGAATGAGAGAGTGACATGATCCTCTTGGACCACCTGAACCCTTGTTCATTCTTCATCACTGATCGAGGAAGGTGAGAAATAAACCACCTAGACAGCAAAGGTATGCAGCACATCAGAGTTCCTCTTGCCCTTGTAGTACGAGTATGAAGAGAATGTAGGATGTCTCCAAGCAATGTAGGCACTGGATTATGACTCAGGAATATATTGATGGCATGGACGTCTATGAACTGATCAGGATTGGGGAACAACACTAAGCCATATATCAACAAGGCTAAGATCTCCTCAAAAGCATCATAGCTCATAGCTTTCAAGAACACTTGAGCTTTATCCATTAATACCTTAGCAAGAATACCTTTAACTCCGCTTCTCGTTTCTAGAACAATGTCAGACTTCTTCAGATGTAGAGCTGCAGCAATAACCTCAGGTTTAGGCTCTTTTTCCAAGCCTGTGAATGGTTTCTGATCAAGTACAGGTATACCCAGAAGTTTAGAGAACTCTTCCATTGTAGGAACCAGCTGATAGTCGGGGAATGTGAAGCAATGGTGCTTAGGATCAAAGAATTGAAAGAGGACACTCATCATGTCTTCATTGAACCCTGAAGTGACTAGATCCAGTAGGTGACCATGTCTTTTGATGAACTGGGAGTTTTCAGACACTTGAGAAACCAGCTCCTTGAGCTTAGGAGGTATTCCTACAAAGTTGATCCTGATAGTGTTTCTACGAGAAGAAGCCATGACCTACAACAAAGAACAAAGATAAATCCTTTGGTCCTTGAAATGGTTAGTGAAAATGCTATGCTTATGATGCATGATGATGCTATGATGTTATGCTCAATCACAAACATGTGGCACACACAAACAAGTCACACAATAGCCCTAGGTTTAACGGCTTGCATGAGGTTTAAAGGTAAGTACCCTCCCCTGAAGTTTAGATGGTTCATCCTGTCCTACAAAAGTAACCAGGTTCTAAGGGATCTCAATATCATTGATCCTTCACAAGGGTGGTTGTTCAGTAGGCAACTTACTTGCCAACCAAAACCCTCCAAGTTTAAAATCTCAATGAGTGTAGTATCGAGTATCAACCAACTTCAGTCTTCACCAAAGCCGGTTATCTCACTACTTTCTAAAGGCCAAGATGGGATAACTAGGGTTCTAAAAGTTAGTTAGTGCATTGACAACATATGACAGCCTCATATTATCCTCAACTTGACTTAAGGAACATAAGCACCAACCAAGAAGTCACACTAACTATGGCCACCAGATCAACCATATCGGTATACGCCGTACAGTTTCCTTGGTTTATTGCCATTTACCTAAGGTACACTAGATCCGGGTTAGGATCTTTCACACATAAGAGCACCCAACAAGTAAGTATAAAACAAACAAGGCAAACAATTTTAAAGTGATCTAATTCCTAAGGGTACCCCTCTTTTATTAAATCCCCAGCAGAGTCGCCAGTTCTGTAACACGGTGGGAGAACTGACTTTAGTTATGTTGCGGATAGCAAGAGTCGCCACCGACTTTTATTTTATCCAAAGGAAAGGCATAAAAGAACAGGAAAGACCTTTAAAAAATATTTTTGGGTCCGGGGGGTAGGTTATGTAAAGGGAAGGTATTAGCACCCTTTACATCCATGGTTATCCATGGGCTCTTAGTTACTTAGCTCACTTTAAAATGTTTTTGAAATGTGAAGTGTGTGAATAAAAATTTTCTTAAGTATTTTATAATGATCCATGTACGGATGTATATAAAACCTTTGTTTTGAAAATTGTTTGAAATGTATGAAGTGTTTGAATTGTTTTGAAGAGTGAGCAAGTATCTAAGAGGAACCTACCCTAAGTTTAAGTCTTTTCTGTTCTTGAATCCTTTAAATGGTAAGACTATCCCTATTATTAAGGAATAGGTAGTCATTACCTTGGATGTGTGGGACAAGTGAAGGGACATCTGTTTATTTAGGCAACTGTGGGGTGTATAAGCAATTCGAAAGGACTTATCATCTTTATTCGAAAGGGACAGGATCATTACGAAGGCAACATCCGAAGGGACTTCATCTTTTTATCTGTTAAGGGACTAGATGATGTGAGATGAGGGACTTTGCTTTATACACCCTACTTGACCTTTCGTTTAGGCAACTTGAGAGGTAACCCTTAAGAAGTGAGATGGCGATCCAGGATCGACTTACGTGTGTGAGTGTACAATTTCAAATATTTATCTTTTAAATTAGTGATCTAAATTAATTTTAAATACAAACATGTTTCACTCCCTATTTTACTAACCATAGCATTTAAATATAAATATTACTATCAAAATATTACATAAAGGAAACAATTACATAATAATAATAATTAAAGCAAATTAAATAAATAAGCAAAAATAAATAATAATAATATAATTGGGTTAGTAAAAATAATAATAATAAATCACAATATATAAATGGGGTTAGTAATAATAAAATAAAATATGAAAATAAATAGCATTAATAATAAAATAAATAAGAATATTAGCATAATAATTAAAAATTCAATTTTTTATAAACAATTATTATTTTGAGATTAATAAGAAAATATAAACAATTATGTACTAATCATTATAAATTTTCAAGTTATATGCAAATTATAAAAATTAGGTTAATTATAAACATATTATGAAAATAAATTATAATTAAAAAATTAAATTAGCAAGTTTTAATTATTTTTAAGCATACATTAAAGATTATTTACATATAAGAATTATTATAAAATATAAACATATTATGAAAATAAATTTAATTATAATTGAATAATCATATTATTATATTTACAAAAAATTAAATTATCAAGTTTTAATTAATTATCTAAAATTATCTATATACAAGAAATTATATTAAATAATAAAAATATGGACATAATTAATATTCACATGAAATAATTAGGGTTTATAAAAATTAATTAGGTTTTTACAAAATATTTTAGGGTTTTAGAAATTTTGGGTTTATATATATATTTTAGAAAAAATAAAATTAGGGTTAATTAATAACTATATAGAATTTTACAATATTAAAAACATAAATAATTTTTCTTATAGGATTTAAATTAGAAAAAAGGATGAGTTTTAAAATAATATACCATTCTATTTATTTTATTGTTTAAATTAATTAAATAAGAAACAAAATCAAAAAAGGAATGAAAAGAAGCAAAACCTGCTTGGGCTGGGATTTGAACCCAACCCCTAAGCTTTCAACACTCAAGACTAGCACTCCAACCACTGGGCCATGCGCGCGCTGGCGTTAGAAACAGGGGTCTAATTCCTTTTGTTGATAACCTGGGAAAAATCATGAAAAAAAGCAAAACAAATAACACAAAAGGCCTGGGGGGATTCGAACCCAGGACCTTCACGCAATACACAAGCACACTTACCATTCCAGCCGGGAGGGCGCAACTGATAGTATGTTCATCACAATAAATAATATATTAAGTTTACTAATTACATGGAAAAATAAGAAAAAGATTGATGCATCCAGGATTCGAACCAAGGACCTACAAGCATAACATGCGCATACTTCACCACTGGGCCAACGCTGCATCTGTGAAATAAAACAACAAACAATTCTACAAATATTAAACACAACTTTGAATTCTAAAACACGCGCGCTGGCTTCTTCTTCTTCCTCCAGACCTGCGTTTTTTGCTGCGATTTTACCTATGAGGTTTCCTGCGAATTTTTCAAAACAGAAACCTACGAAATTGGAATACCATCAAAACAGTGAAATTTCTCAAAATTAATTGGTGCATTGTGATCCCCAGAGTTCACATGATTGTTCTATGTTCTTAGAATTCATTTATTTTAGGTTTAAAGTAAAACCCTAATTGCTTGGCCGAAACCCTAGCCATGGTGAATCATGATACCTGCACGAAAAGCTCAATTAAACTACCCAGAATCAATCCAGGGGTCATCACAAACATCATCCAGCAATCAAAAACAATTTAAATTCAGTCAATCAATGAAATCGAAATTTGAAAAATAAGCTTGAAGCCATGATTCGGTTTATGCAATTTAGGTCATGAAGATGCAATGTTATGATCCAAAATCACTCTATGAACATCCAGTAATAAGTTGCAACCTTCAAATTGCCTTGAAAGTGGCTGTAACTTGGAATCCGAATTTGAATTTTTGTGACTTTTTTTGAATATGCAAACTTACTCTTTGAGGCAGGGAATTCGTCCTTTGCATATGGATCTCTTGTATACTTATACTAGACTGATTTAGGTCAAAAATATTGGATCATTGTGTGGATCTTTTTTTTATTTTGGAGATTGAAAAAGATTAGTACTTAAATTTCAAATATTCTTGAATAAGACCTTTCTATTTCAAGCCAATCTTCATCAATGTTGTATCAATTCAATCCAAATTATATTTATGACCTTCTAGAAGAGAAATATATTTTAAATTTTCACATTTGATATTTTATTTAAATTTAAAATGATTTTTTAATATAAAAATCATAATAAATAAATAAAATAAAATTAAATTATGTAAATATCAAATAAATTTAGTGCATGATGTCATGGAACACTTTGGGTCACAAAAAGTTCAGCCCATTTGGAGAAATTTGGTTTTAAGACCCTATTTTCTTCATAAACCACCCAAAAATTTCCCAACTTTGCAAGGGCACACATCCTTCAGTTTTAATGCTATGAGGGTGATTTTGGACATTTTGGAAAGCTTAAAGAGTCCTCTAACCAACCCCATTGGTTTCATGTCCATATCATTTACCATTCTCAAGTTATGCCCTTTTGAAGTTGTTGACTTTTTGTTGACTTTCAAAAGGACCTATAATGTCTTAGCTCATACCTTCCAAATGAAGCATTTTTGGGCTTGGCTTGTGAGACACAAAGTTGTAGAGAATTCAATTTCCTTCAAAATGAGATTTGGATGGGAAAAATGTGATGAAGCATGTGAAAGTTATGGCTGGTCAAAGTTCAGTTGACTTTCCCTAAGGAAACCCTAATTTAGAAACCCATGATTCTTGATGATCTGAAATCTCCTTGATGAATCATGATCAACCCTTGATCAAATGATGAATTTTACTTCATATACTTGATGTTGTCAAAAAATCATGAAGTTTGACTTTGTTTTGACCACAGTTGACCTCAGTTTGACTTTTTAACTACTTTGACTGATTCTGACTTATCTGATCATTTGACTGAGCAAACCTTTGAGAAAAGTCTTGAAACTTGTCATGGAGATTCTTAAACACATATAAGATGTTATGAAGCTCACTTGAAGTCTTGGAAATCCATTTAGCCTGATTAAAGTCAAAACCCTAGTTTTGGATGCACTGCTTAGGAGAATGCCTTGCCTGAGGGAATTGTCAAATCTTCTGACCAATGATGAACTTTGTGAACCTTGTGAACCTCATAAGATGTCTTGTGAATCTTGTGAACCTCATGAAAGGTATTGTGAACCTTGTGAACCTCATAAAGTGTCTTGTAAACTTCATGAACCTCATGAAAGGTCTGGTGAACCTTGTGAACCTCATAAAGTGTCTTGTAAACTTCATGAACCTCATGAAAGGTCTTGTGAACCTTGTGAACCTTCTTAGCACACAAAGTCTTGTATTGTGAGGGCAAATTTTGGGGTGCAACAGAAGGCTCTTGTACCATGTCATGGCACCCTTACGTAGAGTAGTGGGAAAGAGACGAAATTTGATGGCTCCTTGCATGCCTTGATAATCCTGCAGAACGTCTATGTTTTCTATATGCTCTTCAGGGTCAGTCGTACCGTCGTATGTTCCTAACGGGGAGGTTTCTCCAGACCTTTTGGTAGTTTCATTGACATGATTTCCTCGGAAAGAGGGTCGCGAGGCTCGTCTTCATCACTGGAGAACGGAGTTAAGGAGCAGGATCGGTCGTCGCGATGCCCGCGAGGGGGAGACCTTGACCGACGCCCGGTGCCATTAGGGGATGGTCGAGTCTCTCACTGGATGTTTCTCCGTGTCTTCTTGGTTTGCGAGGACTTGTTCCGTCGAGGAGACGAATGAGTCCTCTTCCTGATGGAACCAGAGGCTTTTGGCTGTTGATTTCTTCCGCGTCTAGGTGAATGGCTCCGAGATCAGTGATGTCTCCACGTCTGAGGTGGGGACCTGACACGTCTTGAGTTTTCAAGAATGTCCAACCTTTCGCTTTGTCGCAGGAGGAGGAAGTTAATGGCGTTGGTAGCCTTGACCAAAGCTGCTAGAGTTAGAGTTAATCCCTCAGGGACGAGGATCAAAACGAGGACATCGGGAGTGACTTCTGGTTGGTGGGACGACTCGGGTGATGGAGTGGTCGTCCGTCCATCTTGAAAGTGATCGGGCTCCACGAGGGGAGGGTTCTTAACATCTCCATCTCACTGCTTGACGAGGACGTTGATGGTTGCATGGGTGGCGATGAAATCCTCTTGGCCAGCCATTTGAAGGAGTATTGAGAAGAGAAGTTTTGATTTTCACAAATTTGGGAAGTGAAAACAGGAAAAAGATTCCCACAGACGGCGCCCTGATCGTAACTGGATATCAGACTCATATGGTTGCTGACGTGGACTTCCGACCTTGCTCGTGTGATATGGAAGGTAGTGGGTGTACCTGCAAGGTACTCCGATCTTAAAGTAGGTATGGGCACAAGAGCAAACAAGTACGAGTATATTCGGGGAGAAGATTAAATACCTGGCCCTCTCACCTGAGAGGGTTTATATAGAGGACCCCCAGCGCATGGCCAATGGTTCTTATTTGGGCATGGATCGTGGATCTGCCCAAATAAGTAACTTCCAGAGTCCAACCGCTGGACGAGCATCCTGGTCGGATCTGGGTGGTCCTTGTAGCGCATGTGCATGAACCATGAACAGGGAAAGGCCTTCAAACGACCACATGCGGGAGTGCATGGTAATGGATCCCCCTGACCTTGGATCATTGGGCCGTTTTGTATATTGGGCCCAATCTAGTCGTTGGCCCAGTTCAGAATAGTACACATTTCCCGACAAAAATTCATGGATAGAAATCCTATAAAGTGAAAATAATTGATCTGAATCATGACTTATTGTAATATCCAAGCATGGGTCTGGAATAATGTCAATCATCATTCCTATTCTCTCAATTTTATCTACTTTTAACGGTGTGTGCTCAATATTACCATGGTTAGCAAAAAAAAAATTTTTCGCGCTTGTACCACCCGTAACTTTATGAACTTCATTCTCTCAAATTTCCAACTGATTTGAATTTGTGTAGCTTAATAGACCCAATGAATTCAATTTCTGCATCATTAAAACAATATAAATACAACCTAAAATTAAAATACGCAAACAATAATAACAACAACATACATTGTATACCTAAAACACATTACGGCTACAATTCTCAGACACCTTCTCCTCAACCATCCTCTCTCACTCCTTGTAACACCGTTTTTACCCCCACAACATAATAATACGAAATTATTCAAGAAAATCATAGTTTCAACCCAAAGGGTATCACATTTCAGCAAAACATCAACAAAACTCATCTATGTGTCATATCCCGTAACACGAGTTACAACATGCATCATAAGTATAAATAAATATCATTTAATACACAGCGGATCATCATCACTCTCAACTTAATTACTCAAATAAAACAATTCAATTGTTAATTCCAAAACATCATTATATCAACGTTAAAGCAACAAAAACCAACAAAGCATCCAAGCGTGCCCGATGTTACACGACACAGAGAAAGACACCACCTAGAATCTATAAACGACAAAATAAATATACTCCAAGCTACATCCAAGAACCAAGCTATTCTTGAATATCTGCATGATGGCATAGTAGACCATCACAAAAGGCATGCAGGGTGAGTAAATTCACATTCAATATAAATAATATAAAGACGGGATTATAAGACAACATGCATCAATAGATCAACTACATCAAATCTCACTCATGTACAACAAAATCAATCACATCATCATAGAAACAAATGCAATCATGTTATGCCACCAAGAATTAAAGGTAATCCTCATAATATGCATATGGTACCGAAACATCATCATGGATGGACACTGGGCCATCAATCCTCCACAAGGAAGAACAACATAAGCAGCATATCACTTCAATCCACACAATAGGATTAAAGCTACCAACAAACCGAAACCCCAACATATTTATGCCATGAATGCAAGACGCAATACAATCATACACCATCAAAACCTTCAACTATTGCATCCACATTCATCATTATTCATCATTCATGCGTCTACTACTTTGTATACTCATTTCATTTATACTACATATCATCATAATACAACATAAATCATCTAAACATTGTTTTCATCACAAATTCTTACACATTAGCATATTATAGTATGGCAAGAATTCACAGCAACATCATAGCAACATAAGGCAACGAAACAAGTCACTACAAATCATTTGGAACAAGAAAACATTTTTCAAAAGATGTCAGGTCTCGCTAAGCGAGCATCACGCTTGCTAATCAAGTTGCTCTCAGTTTCTGGAAGTCTTAGAATTCCGTTCGCTCGCTAAGCGAGCACCTGCTCGCTAAACGAGACGGGGAATATTTGCATAAATCCTGCGATTTTCAACACATCTCAGATGCGACCAAACTCATCATATATTCACCAACTATAACATCTAACAACAACAATTCATCAAATTCTTATAATAATTCTCCCAACCCTATGGTTTCCCTCAAAATCCCTTATTCTCATAAAACCTATCCCTACATTATAGATATCGAATAGAAATTACTCCTCATACCTTAATCAATTGAGCTCTTCAATCACCTCTTGAGAAATCTCCAACCTTAGCTTCCTTATTCTTCAGAGCACTCTCTTAATCTTCACAAAACACGAGTTATGAGAAAACTATGTGTATTTCCCTTTCTCATAACCTTCTCAAATGACAATACAACCCCTACGACCTCCAACTTCTCTTATTTTATTTTTAATAATAATATTGAAATAATATTCAATTATTATAATATCACTATTTAGATAAAAATTCATTCACTTAAACACCACAAAACACCACCAAATTTCCAAATTATCATAATAAAATTAAATAAATAATTAAATTATGAAATCGGGGTGTTACATTCCTCATGTTGCTTTTGGACACTCACATGCACCCTCTGCAACAACCTTTCGCTCTCCTTCTCACCTTCTTATCCTACTCCTCCATCCACCTCTTCTTCTCCTCCTCAAACTTCTTCCTCTCCTCCTCCAACTTCATATTCGGTTCCTCCCTCCATATCTTCATCTCCTCCTCAAACTTCTTCTTATCCTCCTCCAACTTCCTATCTTGCTTCTCCCTTTTCTTTTCCAACTCAACAACAACAATTTATTTAATCTCTCTCTTACAGGTTTTCTCACTAGATGATTTAGATGCTCCAAAAAATTACTTGAAGCCAATGGATCTTTCAAGACCACGGACACGCCTTGGATGTTCCTCGGTTCCAATCGCTTCTACCAAGATGTCATGGTGATCTTATGAAGTGAAAAGGCCGGCTTCGTTTTGTTTAACCAAATCATCCTACAAAACCTATGAAATGTCATCTTTAACAAATTGATGTAACTAAAGTAAATATTGTTGAAAAATGTATCTACTTACAATTCTTTGAGTCACTTCGCGCGTAACATTTCATGTGAACTTATCGTCTTTTCTTTGATGTGCCCTTTTCCATTTCCCAGTTCTTCCTCCCTTTGTTTTCTTTTTTTCTTTGATAATCTTGTTTTCAAGTTTTTGATATCATCTACGAGGCAATCTATGTGGATATATTTCTAGCTCAATTTTACTTTCCTTTTTTGCTTTTTTCCAATAAGGCGGGAGTGGGGCGAGACTCTACAAATTTCTCTTAAACATCTTGATTAATAAATGAATACATATCGTATGGAGACTTTTTATCTTCACCATATTTAATATAATCATGGGTGAGTTGTGTCTTGAATCCCCTCCAATGCTCACCATAATATGTAAGCATCTTCTTTTTCACATTATTATCATTTGGAATAACAATGAACATGTCTTATATTTACACAATATAGATGTTATTAGTAGTAAACAAAAAATAAATGATCATATATACTTGCAAACAAATCATAAAATACCTGAACATCTTCCCATATGGCGTCTTTCAATTCCTCGTCAACATCGTGCCAATTATCTCTTAAAATGTTTGCTTTACTTCTACCTTGTAACACAGTGTAACCCATCAAATCGTCAGTGTGTTCACCATAAGCCCTGTCAGTTGCAGCACGATCTGTAACTATATAGCGAACACCGGTTTCTTGGGCTTTTTCACCCTGGTATACATTGTGGCACCTCTAGTTTTTCTTCTATGATTTGTATTAACAGATGTTGCAGCATATGTTGTATGGGAGGTTCTTGTCGAATCGACCATGACTATCAAGAGACAAATATGTAGAAACAAAATTATCAAGATACAAACAAGGAAAAACAAAATGATATAAACTCATTTTGGTGATATATAACTCGTTTCAGTGATATATAACTCGTTTCCGTGAAGATTAAACCTGTTGAAAAATTATATATGTTGACGAAATGACTATCTAAATAGACCTCAAAATGATCAAGAGAAACTATACTAACTAATGTTTCAATAAAAATAAATGGAAAATCGTAGAAACAAAATGATCAAAAGACAAACTAACGTAAAACCCTAGACAAAATGATCAATGAAAAACAAAGTGATATATAACTCGTTTCAGTGAAGAACAAGCCTGTTGTGAAAATGATGTTTGATGAATATCTGTTGGAAGAGTTTTGATGAATATATCAGCTTGAAAATTGCCTAGGGTTTTTTTGCGAAATGAGAGTGACGAAATGATGTTTGAGCGTTGATGGGTAAATGAAAAGTTAGAAAATAGCTAGATTGTAGTTTGAAGTATTTCATGCAATATATGTGTCACGCCGGTTTTATACAAAATCTAACGTAACAATATTAATTAAAAATATAAAATATAAAAAAAAAACACAATAGCGTCATATTCTAGGAATTGAATTAAAATATATATAACGTTGGATTTTTGTACAAGTGAGCTCCCTTATAACTTTATTCTCTCGGCTTTTTTTTTTAAACTGAGGTAAATGGTTTTTTTAATAAAACCTGGCGCTCCTAGTACCTATATCTCCGTTATAAAAAATAAAGTGTTATTTGTTATAGTGCATTTTTCACTAATCTTATCCCAACGGGCATGGATCTTTATAGATTGTGGTTCTGCTCCAAACCTTTAGGTTATTGGCACTTTCAACATGGACATAATTGGAATGCTCAATTGTCTAGTTCTATTGTGTTTTGATTTAGTCTGAAGTCTTTGAGACCATGATAAATCTCAATAGACTTTAAAAAAATTTGAGTCATTCATGTTTGGTTATGTTCATATCTGATTGGCTTGCGATCAGTTGAGAAGAATTTTTCTAACTATTAATCATTTGTCTTACCAATTTTGACAAACATGTAATTTATTTTTAAGTGTAATAAAATGGAGAGCATGGAATATATTTGAGTAACAACTACAAAATAATATATATACTTCATTAGAGAATAACAAAATAGATAGTTTTAAAAATGGAAAGAACTAGAAATAGAAAGATATATATAATAAATAAATAAAAAACAAACTACATCAATCGGGAATGAAATGAGACAATTTGTCTTGTGAGATTTCGTGTTTTGTGAAGAATGTGGATGACAATGTGATCACAAACAAAGAGATATGATGTTGTGAACGTATTTTGTTATGTTTTTTTAAAATGTAAGATCTTATTAAATTAATATCTAAATATTATTATATCAAAAAGAAATTGGGATATGCACCTACTATAACGCTTTAAAATCTACTACGACTAAAATTTGTTGCTATATTCCATAAAATAGTCGTTCTCTAAAATGCCACAATTGCAACGGTTTTTATTTGAAAACAAAGTCTTATTGTTGTTGTTTGAAACTGTTCTCAAAAGAAAACTACAACAACTGTATTGAACAAAGTGTTGTCGTTTGATAAAAAAAAACTCTTCTTAATGGCTAAAGCAACGCGTCGGTTTTGCACAATCTGAAAAATTCATTCTCATAAGTAATAACAACTATTTTTTTAATTTTATAATGGTTTTATTCGTTCTCGTATAGTTAAAATGTTGTAAGGAGAGTTTATGAACAAATAGAGGTGCGGAGCGAGACAATATTATCGATAATTTCACGAGCTAAACAGACGAAGAAGATGGATGATGAATCGGTGATGGAGATAGAAATTACCCTAATGATGGTTATAAAGTTCATGACAGACCGAAGAGAATAAAATTAGGATTTAATCACTTTTTCATATAACTTTTTCATATAGTAGTTTTATGTTTCTTTTTACTAACTTTTATATAAATTGTATTTTAGTTTTTTTTTAATTGATAGGTTACATTATATAATCCAAGTCACTATTCTAAAGACCAAACCATCATTCAAATTCATTCTATAAAAAAAATCCTATTTATATAACCATGTCAAAAATTTAAACTCTAAAAATCTAATCAAGTATGTTAAATTTCTTGGTTAAATAATAAAATAAAGGATTAATAAAAAATTCAAGTTATTGATTTTTTGGTAATCTTGTTAGAAGTAGGTTAAATGTTGTTTTAAAAAATCATAATGCAATTTTTTTTTAAATGTTAGTGAATTATATCAAATATTTAAATAAAATGTTGGACGGATAATATATGTAAAAGAAATCTTAACTTTTTAAAATAAATTAAACCTATTTGATATGCATATTCTAACCCTAATATGCACCATGAAATTGCCTATGCATGCATGGTAAATAAGACAGACATTTGTTTGGTCATACTTTTGATATTCCCTCAAAATGTCTCATTTGGTGGATGGTTTTCCCTATTGTCCAAGAATTAACTTTCTCGAGCATCTTAAATAGAATTCAAGCCATTTGTCATGAGATCATGAAGATTAAAAAATGATTCAACAATCCTTGCAGCTAGAATGTAGGTCCCAATGAGGAATCATTTTCAAGATTAGGTTTTGGCTACAAGACACCCAAATTTGACTAGAAATTTATGCAAGCTTGCATTGGGAGAGAGAAAGTTAATAAAGACAAATATTCTAAGGATTAAATAAATGAATTGAGAGAAGAAATCGATTCTCATGCGAATTTTTCCAAAGAAAATATTAAGAGAATTCTATAGCTCTACGTAGCAACATATAGAAAATCTTTTGTTGTTTGGCATTTTCTTTGCATGGGAGTTGACATGTTGTTTAATTTAGGAACACTTGCAGAGAAGCAAAGAATCTTTTCCAGAATTGTATAGTTTTTATTATTATATCGTTTGTCAGTTGGCAATGCTCTACTATATGTACTATATTGTAAATTTATATTTGATTACATAATTCCACCCATTTTGTGTACAGCGACACTATATTTTTTATAGTGAAGTCATATTCTTCCTCATTTCTATTCATTTTAATATTTTTTTTACTATCTAAAAACTAGAATATAGAATAGTCAATAAAATTTTTTTATTGCTAATGCACTAACAATTGTATTCAATGTTGAATTCAAGAGTAGTTAATTATGTTTCGTTTTGATTATAAATTATTGTAAAATGTTGAATTTATTAGAGACGTTCTTCAAGTCTTGAAATTTTAGACGAAAATCAGAGACGGGGTTATGTTTATGGTTATGTGGATTTGAGCCCCACTAACATTTGGGAATTAATGGAATGTAATTTAAAGTAAAATAAGGATATTTGAATATTATTTGATTAATTGAGTAATTTTTCTACACTTAAACAATAATAAATCATCATTTGAATTATTGTAGTCATCTAATATATTTTTGGCTTATCAATAGTTAGGTGGATTTGCAAGGGAGATTCGAACTTCTAATCGATAACGAAGAGGGATTTTCGGAATATTTTTGGCTTTAAATTATGAAAGAGGAATGTTAGAACAATTGGAAGATATCAAGATGGAAGTCTCAAATTACTTTCATCAAAGGTTCAGAGGACCTATGGCACGAAGACCAAAGCTAGAACGTGTGTCTTTTATGCAACTTTTTAAAGTCAACCAAAAATTGATTGGCGAACCTTTTACTATGGAGGAGTTGAAGGAATTGATTTGGGGTTGTGATAGTGAGAATAGTTTGGACCCGATGGATACAATATGTAATTCTATGAGAAATGTTGGGAGGTTATCAAAGGTGATTTATTTGACTATGTTAATGAATTTTATCTGAAAGCCATTTTTTCCAAAGCAATATCATTGTTTCTTTCTTGGCCTTGATTCCAAAAACTCGTAATCTATAAGGATTAGATGAACTTAGATACATATGTTTAGTGAGGAGTGCTTATAGAATTCTTACAAAGATGTTTGGCGGGAAGATTAAAGAAGGTAGTTGGGTATCTAGTGTCATTGTGTCAATCGACATTCATTCTCAACAGGAAGATGCTAGATGGGGTCTTAGTCATCAACGATGTTGTGGATTTCTCTAGGAGAAAGAATAAAGAATTATTTGTTGTTTAAGGTTGATTTTGATTTTGAAAAAGAATAAGGAATGCTTGGTCATTAACAAAGTTGTGTTTTTTAGGAATATTTAAGAGATATTATGTGCATAATAGGGTTTGGGTTTAGGTGGATGAAGTGGATGGACGTTTGTGTATTTTCGAGTTCTATGACTGCTTAATTAATGGTATCCCTACTAAGGACATACAAATGGGTAGAGGACTACAACATGGGATTCCTTGTCGCCATTTTTATTTCATTTTGTTGTGGAAGGATTGACAGGGCTTATGCAAAATGATATGCATTTGGGTGAGTTTCAGCCTTTTCTATGAAGATATCCACTTTAATATGTTGCAATTTGAAGATGATGGTATAATATTGGGAGAAGGGTTGTGGCAAAATTTATGGACCATCAAAGCATTATTGAGAGGATTTGAATCGACAACGAGTCTCTATGTAAGTTTTAACAAAAGCAATGTTATAGGAATTACCTTAAAGATTGTTTCTTGGAAGTTACTTCTACTTTCTTAGCATGTGGTATTAGCTCTATCTCATTTCAATTTATTGGCATACCTATGGGAGCTAACCTAAGGAGGACAATAACTTGGAGGCCAATTCTGGAAAAGCTTTGAAATCGTCTTTCATATTGGAAGGGGTAAACATTTCAATAGGTCGGGTGGTGTTATTGAATTCAAACTTAAACTCAATGTCAATATATTTCTTCTCTTCTTATAAGTCACCCAAGGTTGTTATATAAGAAATTGTGGGGATTCAACGGAATTTTCTTAGGGATGGAGTTACTAAGAAAAGGAAAGTTCCCAGGGTGAGTTGGTTGAAAGTATGCAGACAGAAGCTCGAATGGTGGTTAGGAGTAAAGTATTGTGAGAAATTTAATTTTTTACTCGTAATAGACAATTAGAAGAAGAAGAAGAAGAAGAAGAGAGTGGGCTGGAAATGTCACTAAATATCTTGCAGTAATTCCATCTTAGGCAAAAAAACTGAAGATTCATTTGTTTGATGGAGAAGTAAACATGGTTTATCTATTAAATGAGGCTATCAAATTCTTGATGAAATATGCAATGTTGAATCATTGATTGGGGAGATCACTATTCAATAAAGGGATATATTGTGGATTACAAACGTTCCTAGCAAAGTTCATATATTTTGATTGAGATTATTTCAAAATAGATTGTCAACGCGAGCAAGTATGGCTAGCATAGGGATCCATCGTGGAAATCACAACAATGTATGTCATATATGTTTTGCTGCAGAGGAAACTTCAATGAATATTTTTGTGGATTTATTTTTGTAGCTCATGTTTGGAAGAAGGTTTATGGTTGACTGGTCATGTCTGTGGAACCAAAGGGTGAATCAATAATTACTAATTTTAAGAGGTTAAAATTGAACCTTAAGGGTAGTGTCAAGAAGAAGGTTCATTTGGTGATTTGGTTGGCAGTATGTTGGACTGTTTGGCTAAGAAAGAATGAGAAATTATTCAAAATAGAATGCTAAGGAGTGGACGAAATGGTAGGGTTGGCAAAATATACGTCATGGAAGGGGATTATTGCAAGAATTAGAGGGTTGGTAGATGAGAAGATAAGTGTGTCAATCCATTGGAACGCATTTCGAAACATTGAGCCTTTTGGTTGTTTATGTTGGTTCCTCTTGGTTTCTGTTGTTCTGTTTTAGTATGAAGGGTTGAGTATCCCTAGTACTTTTTCATTCTATACAATTTTGTAAAAGAAGAAGAAGAAGAAGAAGAAGAAGAAGAAAAGAAGAAGAAGAAGAAGAAGAGAGTTAGCTAGAAATGTCACTAAATATCTTGTAGTAATTCCATCTTAGGCAAAAAAACTGAAGATTCATTTGTTTGATGGAGAAGTAAACATGGCTTATCTATTAAAGGAGGCTATCAAATTATTGATGAAATATGCAATGTTGAATCATAGATGGGGGAGAGAACTATTCAATAAATGGATATATCGTGGATTACTAACATTCCTAACAAAGTTCATATATTTTGATTGAGATTATTTCAAAATAGATTGTCAATGCGAGCAGCTTTGGCTAGCATATGGATCCTTCGTGGAAATCCCAACAATGTATGTCATATATTTTTTGTTGCAGAGGAAACTTCAATGATTATTTTTGTGGATTTCTTGATTGTAGCTCAAGTTTGGAGGAAGGTTTATGGTTGGTTGGTCATGTCTGTGGAACCTAAGGGTGAATCAACAATTACTAATTTAAAGAGGTTAAAATTGAACCTTAAGGGTAGTGTCTAGAAGAAGGTTCATTTGGTGATTTGGTGGGTAGTATGTTGGACTGTTTGGCTAAGAAAGATCGGGAAATTATCCAAAATAGAATGCAAATGAGTGGACGGAATGGTAGGGTTGACCAAATATATGTCATGGAAGGGGTTTATTGCAAAAATTAGAGGCCTGGTAGATCAGAAGATAAGTGTGTCAATCCAATGGAACACATTTCGAAACATTGAGCCTTTTGGTTATTTTTGTTGGTTCCTCTTGGTTTCTGTTGTTCTATTATTGTATGAAGGGTTGAGTATCCCTAGTACTTTTTAACTCAATACAGTTTTGCAGAAGAAGAAGAAGACGAAGAAGAAAAAAAGAAGAAAATAGTGAGCTGGAAATGTAACTAAATATCTTGCAGTAATTCCATCTTAGGAAAAAAACTGAAGATTCATTGGTTTGATGGAGAAGTAAACATGGTTTATCTATTAAAGGAGGCTATCAAATTCTTGATAAAATATGCAATGTTGAATCATATATGGGGGAGAGCATTATTCAATAAATGGATATATTATGGATTACTAACATTCCTAGCAAAGTTCATATATTTTGATTGAGATTATTTCAAAATAGATTGTCAACGCGAGAAGCTTTGGCTAGCATAGGGATCCATCATGGAAATCACAACAATGTATGTCATATATGTTTTGCTGCAGAGGAAACTTCAATGAATATTTTTGTGGATTTATTTATTGTAGCTCAAGTTTGGAAGAAGGTTTATGGTTGACTGGTCATGTCTGTGGAACCAAAGGGTGAATCAATAATTACTAATTTGAAGAGGTTAAAATGGAACCTTAATGGTAGTGTCAAGAAGAAGGTTCATTTGGTGATTTGGTTGGCAGTATGTTGGACTGTTTTGCTAAGAAAGAATGAGAAATTATTCAAAAAAGAATGCAAAGGAGTGGACGAAATGGTAGGGTTGGCCAAATATACGTCATGGAAGGGGTTTATTGCAAGAATTAGAGAGCTGGTAGATGAGAAGACAAGAGTGTCAATCCAATGGAATGCTTTTCGAAACATTGAGCCTTTTGGTTGTTTTTGTTGGTTCCTCTTGGTTTTTGTTATTTTGTTATTGTATGAAGGGTTGAGTATCCCTAGTACTTTTTCATTCAATGAAATTTTGCAGAAGAAGAAGAAGAGAGTGAGCTGGAAATGTCACTAAATATCTTGCAGTAATTCCATCTTAGTCAAAAAAACTGAAGATTCATTTGTTTGATGGATAACTAAACATAGTTTATCTATTAAAGGAGGCTATCAAATTCTTGATGAAATATGCGATGTTGAATCATAGATGGGGGAGAGCACTATTCAATAAATGGATATATTGTAGATAACTAACATTCCTAGCATAGTTCATACATTTTGATTGAGATTATTTCAAAATAGATTGTCAACGCGAGCAGCTTTGGCTAGCATAGGGATCCTTTGTGGAAATCACAACAATGTTTGTCATATATGTTTTGTTGTAGAGGAAACTTCAATGATTGTTTTTGTGGATTTCTTGATTGTAGCTCAAGTTTGGAAGAAGGTTTATGGTTGGCTTGTCATGTGTGTGGAACCAAAGGGTGAATCAATAATTAAGAATTTGAAGAGGTTAAAATTGAACCTTAAGGGTAGTATCAAGAAGAAGGTTCATTTGGTGATTTGGTTGGCAGTATGTTGGATTGTTTGGCTAAGAAAGAATTAGAAATTATTCAAAATAGAATGCAAAAGAGTGGACGGAATGGTAGGTTTGGCCAAATATACGTCGTGGTAGGGTTTTTTGCACAAATTAGATGGTTGGTAGATGAGAAGATAAGTGAGTCAACCCAATGGAACGCATTTCGAAACATTGAGCCTTTTGGTTGTTTTTGTTGGTTCCTCTTTGTTTCTGTTGTTCTGTTATGAAAATGTCTCGCGTATTTAAAACCTCGTTGTAAATCTCTTCATTTTCATTATTGTTTAATTACTTATATAGAGTAACATTTTTATTCACCGTATATTAAAATAATTATTAATTATTTTTAAATATGTAAAGTCTTATTTAATAATTGTGATATATATTTATATTTCTAAAAATAAATTGTTATATTATTTAATGATACAAATCTATATATAGTGCCTCATTATACAATATTTATCCTACGTCTTTAGTGAAGATATGACATATTTCTCTCTTATGGTTCTAGAGCATTAGATTTAATGTTATTCTTGACTTTCCATATCTTTTCAATAAATAGTATAGAAGTCTAGTAAGACTTGATGGAGAGGGCTGGAGTTGAAAACTTTCCAGCAAATAGTATAGAAGTGTAGTTCAACTTGGTGGAGAGGGTGGAAGTTGAAGACATTGTTATCGAATGTGGCAAGACACTTGTATGGGGATTATTTGGTTCAAGTATAAATAGTTAAGTCTCACGTAAATAATAATTAAATAACTAATGCCTTAAAAAAACACAAAGGGATCAACTACACCCAACACAGTATGAGATTAATACACCAATAGAGTAAAAATAAATTACTACTTTTTTCTTATGAAAACATTAAACCAATTCCAAACTAAAGTCTTAATGATTCCATATATTTGTTATTTTTAACATATATATTTAGTTAATTATTATAAAGCATTTCAAATAAATTAATTGCATTAGGAAATAAAAATCAAGTAAGAGGATTGTTTAAAATCAAGTATTGATAAAGTAAATATAAGGTATCTAATTTGAAAAGGAGAAAAAACATAACGAAAAATATAAATCAACAATGTATTTTTTTCCCGTATAAAAATATTTGAATCAACAATGTATTTTTTCCCATAAGTAAATACACAAATTATATTACATCAAATTTTATCTATATTAATATTATTCAATATTTGGAACAATAATATGATTACACATTTTCGACTTACATTCAAAATCGTCAAAGTTGATGATTTTTATTGAACTTCAAACGATTTTGAATCCAGGAACAGCAAGAGAGCAAGATTCTATCATTTCTGATGGAGGGAGATTTTCCATAATGCCCTACACAAATAAAACACACATGCATTCTAGTTAAGCATTAACAAACAAAATCTAATTCCAAAATCAGTAAATAATAAAAAGGATTTAGAATAAATCACACATGTAGTTTTGACTATTACCTTTTGAAAATGAAGATGAAGAGCCAATTTTACCATCTCCAACACCATCGTTGCTTTCAGAACCCTAAACTACAATAATAGATAAATTAAATCTGAAATTAGTTAATAACAAAATTTGTAAGAGGAAGATGAAGATGGTAGAAGCAGAGGAGGAAGAAGGAAGAAGGTTGAAAGGAAGGAGAAAGAGGAAGAGGGAGAACGAAGAAGAAGAAGAAGAAGAAGAAGAGAGACATTGACAAAAGGAGAAGAAGAGAGAGTTAGGGTCTGGTTGTTGGCAGAGAGATCAAATGAAGCAGCGCCGGGGTTGGGAAAAGGTGCATTAGAAAATGATCCCAAGAAGCAAAATTTGATGTACCAATAATTGACTGAAAGTCTGGTTGCAAATGTATTTTTTCAGTTACTATTTAACAACAGCTAGGTGTAAGTATTCCAATTAGTCCAGTTAGGATTCAATTAACTCATCATTTGGTTGAAATTAGTTGGAATTAGACACTAAATACCCTCAATTTGCTTATATGGTTGCTTAATTGCAAAGGTTAAAATAAAGTTTTCCACAACCATCAATGTTCTTATATTATAGATTTTGAGAGAAAAAAACTGAAAATTATGTCAAATAAGACAATTAGTAAACTTTTCAAAAAAAAATCACAACTACATTTTTATAGAATAAATATTTTATTTGTGACAAATAAACAAAATTGATTTTAAATTATTGTTATTATTATGATTATATTTTATATGTGTGTGTGTTGTGAATTAGATATCTTAGAAATAAAGTATAATAGGTTTCTCAAGAAACCCACAAGGATTAGGGTTTAGGGTTACCAAAGATAACAACAAGGATTGGTTATAAACTTATATTCTTTCCTTTCTGTTCAAACAAGATTACAAGTAGACAAGAATAACAAATAATCTCTTGTATTAGGGTTTTATCTTCCTATTTTCCCTTATGCAAAATATGAAACAATAACACTAACATAATGGGCTTTTTAACAATTACCCATTACAACACACTAACCTAATGGGCTTTTTAACAATTACCCATTACAATCTAACTTAGGGTACAAGCTAACTTAACAATTGGATCCATAACACAAGGCCCAATTAAACAATAACATGTGAGCAGACTTCGACGACATGATATTCATACTAGGGTTTATTCCAATATTCCACAAATCTCCACCTTAGAACACACCCTATACCAACAAAAACAAATTAGCTTTCTTCATGCAGCTTTATCAACTACATACAGTGGAAAAACTTGCAACTAGGTAACGTCATGGTGATCATATCAGCAACATTATGATCTGTCAAAATCTTCAGCATTTGGACTTCTCCATGCTCGATTACCCCTCTGACGAAATATAGTCTCACATCAATGTGCTTGGTTTGCTCATGATAGGCTGAGTTCTTCGACATGTGTATTGCACTTTAACTATCACATTTAACAGTGATACTTTGACCTTGAAGTTTCAGCTCCTTTGCAAAACCTTCAACCCACAATGCTTCCTTTACAACTTCAGTTAGGGTGATATATTCCGCTTCAGTGGTTGATAAGGCAACAACCTTCTAAAGTGTTGTTTTCCAACTAATTGTTGTGCCAAACATAGTGAAAACATATCCAGAAATAGATTTTCTAGAATTCATACAACCTGCATAATCAGAGTCGACATATCCTTCGATTGATGTTACATTATCTTCACCCAAGGCTCCACCATAAATTAGGACTCTATTCAGAGACACATTTATGTACCTTAAAATCCACTTCAATGCTTTCCAGTGAGCCTTTCCAGGATTCGACATGTACCTGCTTACAAGACTTACTGCATATGCTATGTCGGGTCTAGTAAAAACCATAGCATACATCCAAGAACCTACTATATTAGCATATGGAATGTTATTCATATAAGCTCTTTCGACATTAGTACTGGGACATTGATCTATACTTAGCTTGAATTGAGAGTTTGTTGGAGTCACAACAGGCTTTGAATTTGACATACCAAACTTATCAAGTTCTTCAAGTATGCCTCTTGAGATATGCATAATCTCGATTGCTTTCTATCTCTCCAGATATCAATCCCACGAATCCTGGAAGCATCTCCCAGATTATTCATATCGAACTCCTTATTGAGTTCAGCTTTCACCCTCATTACATCTTCGACATTGTTGCTTGCTATCAGAATATCATCCACATAAAGCAACAAATTAACAAATGAATTACCAGGTCGAAATTTGAAGTAAACACAGTGGTCGAACTAACTTCTGATGAAACTTATGCATGCCATGAACTTGACGAATCTCCTATTCCACTGTCGAGGAGATTGTTTCAGCCCATATAAAGATCTCTTCAGTTTGCACACATACTCTTCTTTCCCCTCTTCGACATACCCTTCAGGTTGCCTCATCAGGATTGTTTCATCAAGATCACCATATAAGAACGCAGTCTTCACATCCATCTACTCCAGTTCAAGGTCGAATTGTGCCACCATTGCTAGCAACATTCGAATGGACTTGTGCTTCACAACAGGAGAGAACACATCATTGAAGTCGATACCTTCTTTCTGAGTGAGCCCCCTTGCAACCAACCTTTCCTTGTATCTCTTTGACGCCATTCCTTTGATTCCTTCCTTAACTTTAAAAATCCATTTACAGCTGACTAACCTGGCTCCAGCAGGTTTCTTGATCAGTTCCCAAGTATTTTTATCATGAATAGATTTCATCTCATCATCCATGGCCTTCATCAATTCAGTCTTATTTCGACTCCTCATATTTTCCTTATAGTATCTAGGTTCTTTGTCTAGAACCTCACTTGCAGAGATTAAGGCATAAGCTATAAGATATGCATACCCAAGTATTTGAGGTGGCTTGATGACTCTTCTCGACCTGTCTCTTGCCAGCAGGTAGTCATTATCAGTCTCCTCATCTTCAACAGCAGTTTCTGCTTCTTCTTCGACTTCATCTGGGTCATGCAATTCAACATCACTATGCTCCACCTCAACAGGAATTTCTCCTTGTTCCAGCTCTTTGACAACATCGTCAGTTTTCTTAAAAGCCATCTCAGCTTCATTGAAAACTACATCTCGACTGGAGATACACCTCCTGTGACCTGGCTCTAGGCACCATAGCATATAAGCTTTGACTCCTTCAAGGTATCCCATGAACATGAATTTCAGAGCTCTAGGTTCGACCTTGTCTTGCATAATGTGAGCATATGCTACACAACCAAATACTCTCAGTTTGTCGAGATCTGATGGACGCCATTCTAAGGTAGTCGAAGGACATCGGTTTATCAGATATGTTGTTGTCGAAACAGCCTCATCCCAAAATAAATTCTTCAATCCATCACTAACCAACATGGATCTATCCCTTTCGAGGATTTTTCGATTGAATCTATCAGTTAGACCATTTTTCTGAGGAGTACCTGCTACATTCTTATGCCTTGCAATCCCAGACTCGACACAGTAACTGTCGAAAGCTTCATTGCAGAATTCAAGGCCATTATCAGTTCTCAACCTCTTGACCTTTCTGCAAGTTTGAGTTTCGACCAGAACCTTCCAACTCTTGAAATTCTCAAATGTTTCATCCTTCGTCTTCTAAATGAATACCCATAAATTTCTGGAATAGTCATCAACTATGGATAGAAAATATCTTGAACCTGAATGTGAAGGATTCCTTGCAGGCCCCTAAAGGTCATAATGGATGTAATCAAGTCATCCATGTGTTCTTTGTTTACCTTTTTTAAACTTCAGCCTACAGGATTTACCAAATACACAAGGTTCACAAAACTCCAACTTCTCGACTTTGTCACCACCTATCAGGTTCTGTTTCCCCAGTTCAATCAGGCATCTCTCGCTGACATGGCCCAATCTCATGTGCCATAATTTTGTCTTCGACAACAGTTTCGTGGATGCAACATTTGTCGAACCACTTACAACTTCAGCCTCAAGGGTATACAAGCCTTGTTTCTTCATGCCTCTCAAGACTTCCTTCGACCCCTTCATGACTCTTAGGATACTTTTCTCTCCTTGAAAGGCATATCCCTTCTTTTCAAATTCACTAAGAGAAATCAAATTTCTCTTCAGGTCAGGTACATACCTAACTTCAGTCAATAGTCTTATTGACTCATCATGGAGCTTGAATCTCACAGATCCAATACCTGCAATTTTGCAAGCTTTGTTGTTTCCCAGCAACACTGATCCACCATCTTGATCACATAATTCCTCGAACAAATCTTTATTTGGAGTCATGTGCTAAGTACAACCTGAATCCATAATCCACTTTTTTTAGTCGCCGCTCGAAACCACAAGAACATCAGATGAGTCGAAATCATCTTGAACAATGGTAGCATTGACATTATCATTACCTCCACGATCTTTCAGGCGTTCAGGGTCCACCTTTCGAATGTGACCCTCCTTCTTACAATGATAGCATCGAACACTAGATGCTTCACCACTATAAGACTTTTTCTGACTTTTACCCTTCTTCTTGTCGAACTTACCATCCTTTCTCAAGAATTTCGCCTTAACGGCCAAACCTTCACCAACTGTTGAAGGTTTATGCTCCTTTCGTTCGTTCAAGTCCTTAAAGTACAAGGCAGATTGAAAATCTTCAAAGGTTAGGGACTCTCTTCCATACAAGAGGGTTTCTTTGAAGTGAGCATGTGTTCTGGGAAAAACGCTTAACAACAACCTCGCTTGATCTTCGTCATCGATCTTCACATTAATATTTTCAAGATCAAGAAACAGCATGATGAACATATCCAACTTCTCAGCCAACAATTTGTCTTCACTCATCTTGAATGAATACAAGGCTTGCTTCAGGTAGAGTCGATTCACCAAAGATTTGGTCATGTACAAACCTTCAAGTTTCAACCATAACCCTGATGTCGTCGTCTTCTTTGATACCTGTCGAAGAACCTTATTACCAAGGCTCAACAATATTTCATTGTGTTCTTTCTTAATCTTGGCCTTCTTTTCAGCTTTCGTTAACGTAGCATTCATGGTTGTCTCTCTCTTCAATGCTTCCAAACAACCCTGCTAAACAAGTAGGGCTTTCATCTTCAAGCGCCACAGACCGAAATCTTTCATCCAGTGAACTTTTCAATCTCATACTTTGTTGAAGGCATATTCTCCACGCTCACCGCACCATTTTTTGTGAATTAGATACCTTAGAAACAAAGTATAATAGGTTTCTCAAGAAATCTATAAGGGTTAGGGTTTAAGGTTACCAAAGATAACAACAATGATTGATTATAAACTGTTATTCTTTCCTTTCTTTTCAAACAAGATTACAAGTATACAAGAATAACAAATAACCTCTTTCACTTTTGTATTAGGGTTTTATCTTCCTATTTTTCCTTATGCAAAATATGAGAGACTAGTATGCTATTTATAATAAAACTAACACACTAACCTAATGGGCTTTTTAACAATTACCCATTACAAGATAACTTAGGGTACAAGCTAACTTAAACAATTGGATCCATAACACAAGGCCAAATTAAACAATAACACGTTAGCAGACTTCGAAGACATATTATTCGTACTAGGTTTTGTTCCAATATTCCATAATATATATAAGGGAAACAAAAATCTTGTCATAGTGTCCTAAGAATCTTACAATAGGCATCAGAGATACTAAGCTAATTTGATAAAAAAATATTTTTTTCAAAATAAATAATCGATAAAGTAAAATCACAAAAAGACACAAAAGAACATCAATATAATGAAAAAAGATTAAAGTCATTACACCATAAAAGAATAGACATATTAGAATTCAACACCATAAACATTCATCGACAAAATAGGATTTAAAAAATAAGAATGTTTCTTCCCGAGAAACGGGTCAAACTTTCAATTCATTATTGGTTCAAGCATTGAAAAGGATTATTCAACGATTTAGGGAAAGTACATTAGTAAATTGACACTACTATGAAAAAATCATTTATTAACTGTTGAAAAATACATATAATCACGCAGATCAATATGTTGTTCTGTAGAGTGTTGTCGTAAATGTGCTACTTATAATAACGAACTTGAGACCGTTGTGATATTATGGAAAGCATGTGATATATCACAACGGTTATGCTTAACAACCGTTGTGGTATATACATTTATTTCATATAGATTAAATCACGGTTAAAATAAATACACGTTGTTGAAAGTACTGGGCCGGGTTTATTATAAAATATGGAAAATTGTTGAAATATATAATCTGGAAAATTAAACTATTCTTGAAAACCAACTTGCACAAACCACTGTTTTTCAAAATTGCATTCGTCTTATCATTCATTTCTAGCTCTTTAACCATTCAAATTGATAAAATATATAGGAAGTCGTTCAAAATTGATGAAATATAGAATGGTGTTCAATGACCTAATTCCTTCGTCACACCAATTACTTCTATTCTAGTTTAATTTGAATCACTTCCTATATATGAAAGAACGGGAGATGAATGATGGGACAAATGCAATTCGGAAAATATTGATTCATATAAGTTAGTTTTCAAATACAACTTAAATTTCAGATTATAAGTTTCTATATCAATTTAAATGAAATGTATTTTCAGTGAAGGTTTAATGAAAAAAACAATCTACAAATCATATAATAAACTTTCTTCATATTATGATAATACAACATATTATGTAATGTTATAAGAATTTAAAGAACAAAACATTGATAAGTTACAAGAAACTTATTTCTAGTGACTTAGCAATGTTTTGTTCTTGTTCTTAAAACATTAATCAACAACAACAACATACATAAACATTTATGAACAACACAACAACATACAACAACAACATACATAAACATATTTATCAACAGCACAACAACAACAACAACAACAAAAACAACAAGATATTATGTAATGTTTATAAAACGCACTTTTTTTATCGTTGATCTGGAAAATTTATGAATTTCATATAGTTTATGAATCTATGAAGAAGAAGTACAAGGTGAATGAAGTATGACAATAGCTTCATACTTCTTGTACTTTTTTTCATAGCTACACAAACCATATTTATCATAGTCAATGTATGCACTTTGTTAAAGTGGTGAAGACGAATCTGAAAATAGTGAAAACATCCAGCAAATAAAAAAAACAGAACTCATTTTTAACAAGAAATGTAAATGAAATCGAAGAATAATTTTAATAAATGAACCTAAAAAATGATTATAGTGTACCATAGAGATTGGTGAAGAAGAATCTGAAGGTTGAAGTATGTTCAAATATTTTAGGGTTATGTTATGTTATGAGAGTGTGTGTGTGTGTGTGTGTGTGTGTGTGTGTGTGTGTGTGTGTGTGAGAGAGAGAGAGAGAGAGAGAGAGAGAAATGAACGTGTTAGGGTTTCTATTTGGGAGAAACGACTATTAGAAAGAGATGGATGCTATGGTTACTGATGAAATATAGAAGCTTCACTTATATAGTAAAAAAAAGTATGAACATATCATCACGATTAGAATGAACCATTGTAGTATTACCTTAAATAATAATATCATCTTTCATCACGGTTCTTTATTAATATCATGGTTAAAGAGTGATTCTATTGTTGTTATTTTTGTTGGCTTTTAATATTTTTTTGATAATATTCTTCGTCAAAGTTGATATTGTTGTTGTTAATTTTTTTTGTTAATATTCTTCGTAAATGTTAATATTCTTAGTAAAATAATAATACTATATAAATGAAAAGAATAGTGTATAAAATATAATTTCATTAACGAAAGTCCCAAAAGGAAGAATACATTAATAATTTCATTACATATATTTTTCAATGTCGGAACCCATAGCAGCAAAGGAATCTTCATATTATATAACTCTCTCCTCACTCCCCTTGTCAGAATCATAGTTATAAATCTTCCCCGACTTCTTTTTCTTCTTCTTCTTTAACTTCTTCTTCTTGACCTTCCTCACCCTTAATGTATCCCTGCCAGAATACGATCCAGATGGATGGACCTTCTCAGTTGACTGTTGATCATGGTGTTTTTACATTGTGACCTCAGTTGTGATATTTTTGTTAGCATTCTCGGATGGAATACTCATGTTGATAAAGGATGTTAAGAAGAATTGTTTGAAGTGTAAAATTGTACATTTATAGATGGGGTTGAAGATGAAACATTGTGACCATTAATGCTTGTAATGATGATTACTTCTAATGGTTGATATCCTTGAATCACATTGTGAACGTCTTAATAAATGGAGAAAATTTTTAATCATCAATATACTTGGGAAGCATTTCGCTCTTTTGGGAAGATCAATGGTTCAACGTACACATAATATTACAACGGTCACATCTTAAAAACGTGAAGAAAATTTTTTGAAAAATGGAAAAAGTTTTGTTGCAAGGATTCAAATCTTGTACCACTAACTTTATCACCACGGTTGAAAGCCTCAACCGTGATTAAATCATTTTTATAAAAAAAATAAAACGTGCATCCGGTAACAGATATTAAAACGGTGGATGCCTCAATTGTGGTGACCTGGGTGTTGTTATTTGCATGTTTTGTAATAGTGTGAAGACCTACCCAGATACTATTTTTAAGAAATAAAAATGTTTTTATCTTCCAATTCCTCCACAATTAGAGGCGTACTTGAAAAATAGTGGTGTTTTGGGATTTTCATATGGACCACACCACCAAATGTCAAATCATATATCTAGCTAGTTCCCATGAAGGAGACACTACTACAAAATGCGCAAACAACAACACCATGTTTACAACAGATTCATATACACCATTGTAATAGGTTACAATTTTCGTAGCTGGTTTACAATGTCAGATTTAATGAAGGTTGACTTGAAAATCATAGTAATAAATGATGTGTAACAAGCTTTGATTCCCAACAACTACATTTTTCCCATTTTAAACATATATTTTATTTCATTTTTCAGTGTTACGGGACTTTACCTTCAAAACCTAAAATTCATCTTTTTTTCTATTTTTAAGTGAAAGAGAAGAATTTGATCAAAACTTCATTAAAATTCAAATTTATCTTATTTCATTTTTTAGTGTTACGACCCTCAAAACACAAAACTTCATTAAAAAAAGTGAAAGAGAAGAGTATATATAATAGAAAACTTCATTAAAATTCCAAATAATAATAGTACATTGATAATCATATTAATATTTATCAAATGTCTGAGCCCATAGCAATAAATGAATCTTCATAATATGGGACTCTCTCCTCACTACCCTCATCAGAATCATAAGAAAAAGTCATCCCCTACTTCTTTTTCTTGTTCAGCTTCTTCTTCTTCTTCTTGGCCTTCCTCGCCCTTAACGCATCCCTAACAGCAAACGATACAGATGGTTGGACCTCCTCATTTGATCGTTGATTTTGTTCAATGGTGACCTCATTGGTGATGTTTCTGTTAGCATTCTCATTCGTAGAACTCATTGTTACGAAGAATATATTATGAAGAATTATAAAACTGTCTATTTATAGATGAGGTTGAAGATGAAAAGTCTTATAGTTTAATGCTTGCAATAATGATAACTTGTAATGGTTGATATACTCGAAAGATATTTTTGAGAAATAAAGAAAATTTTAAATCATTATTATACATGGGATTGGCGTTTCTCTCTTTCAGGAAGAGCAAATGTTGTGATATTACAACGATTGCTTATTATAACCGTGAATAAATAATTATGTAAAATGGAAAAAATGCTCTTGCCGGGATTCGAACCTTGTACCAATTAAAAGGGGTATCGCTACGGTTCATATGAATAACCGTTGTGATATATTTATGATAAATATATACTTATCATTACGGTTCTTATTGAAAACCGTTGTGAAATATTTACCATATCAACGAATTAACTTTCACTTATTGACAGTAGTGTTGTTTCCTTCACAGCGAAACCCTAGCACCCATTAGCTGTGAATCTTGTGTTTTATACATGAAGGTATTCTTCTTCTTCCATACTTTGGCTATGAGACATATTTTTTGTGTAGCAATGGAAAAAAGTATAATAAGTATAAAGTTATGATGGAAACTTCATCTACCTTGTACTTTATTTCTTTGCTTCACGAACAAGATGCTTTTTATACTCAGGATGCTTCACAAGTTAGGTGAACTTCATTGTAATGGTACATATGGCAACAATGTATCTTATTTTGTTACAGTCCCACTTAGGGTTTTGTTTCAACTTTTGCTGGATTTGTTTTGAATACTAACTAATTTTCTTTTATTTGAAATAGTTGAAGTTGTGTAGTAAAGATGATACATGGTGATGATGATGATGGTGGTAGCAAGCATATAATATTAGTTGATAAGGTGTGTGTATGTGTGTGTGTGTGTGTGTGTGTATATATATATATATATATATATATATATATATATATATATTTGTGATATTGTATAAGAAATTTTGTTTATTATATATTATGTATATTGTTTGTTTCACTATCCTTTTATTGAAAATGCAATCATTTAAATTGAAATAGAAACTTATAATTTGAAAATTAAGATGTATTTGAAAACCAACGTATATCAATCAATGTTTTCCGAATTGCTTGCATCTTATTCTACATATTTTATGTTCCTTAGAACATAATATATGGTTCAATAGTTTGTTTGCTTCAATTCATCGATATCTACAATTCTACTTTACCTCATTGTCGTCACTTATCACCGTGATTGTTTATGATCATGATTGTTATGATGATAAGTCATCATAACAATCGTGATGATAAGCGGCGATGATGAGGTAAACTATAATAAAAGATATCGATGTATTGAAGGAAACCGACCATTGAACCAAATTTGTGCTAAGGAACATAATATGTGCACGATGAGACGCATGCAATTCGGAAAACAGTGGTGTGTTTAAGTTGGTTTTAAAGAATAGTTTAATTTTCAGATTATATAGTTCTTTACCAATTTTAATGATTGTATTTCTTTAATTAGGTTTATGCTAAAACAAGTAATATACATTGTTATATAATAAACTAAGGATACGTTCCACAACGGTTGAAACGCATAACCGTTGTGATATATTCGTATATATCACAACGGTTGTTATACATAACTGTTGTAATATACCACACGCTTTCCAGAATACAACAACGATCACAGGTCAGTGATTATAAGTAGCGTATTTACGATAACACTCTACATAACAATGTCTTAATCTATGTGATTATATGTAGTTTTCAACCGTTGTTAAATGAGTTTTCCGTAATAGTGAGGAGACAACTTAATTCACATATCCATCCAAAAGGATATCTTTCCACAAACCAATAGCATTAGAGAAAAATCTCCACCGTCATTTACTTAGCAAAGCCAAATTAACTAAGAGGAGATCACAAGCACCTAACACATATCTCCTCTTAGACTTACACACATCAAACTATTTAACTCAAGAAATCTTAGACTCTTTTTTTATCCCACTTTAATGGAATCTTTTTTTTGGATCATGACTATCTTTTTTCACACTTTAATAGACATTTTTAAAAAGGACAAAAAAAATAGGGATCGATTTAAAGACAAAATTGAGCATAACCACCATAACTCATTCTAACAGGCATATATGTCTCCTCGAAGGCAGACGCTTAGTAATAAAATTAATCATAGGGTTCCCAAGTAGTCTTAATTAAGACGAGGGTTTGCATAGGTCGGACGACCAATATAGAAAATTGTTTATATATTTTATAAATTTCAATTGGTAAATACAATTTATTCTGCCCTTAAATTTTATATTAAATATTTAATTATTTGAATAATTATTTTGTAAATTGAATTGATAATTATAAACACTTTAATATATATAAATGTATAGATCTAAATAAATTTTATATATATATATATATATATATATATATATATATATATATATATATATATATATATATATATATATATATATATATATATATATATATATATATATATATAATTAAAGGACTTTTCCGTACTCAATAATTGGTTCCCATTTTTCTGTGAAAAGAAAAAGGATTGAATTTCGTAATTTATTTATCTTTGACAAGGATTGGATTTCATGTTAAAATATGTTTTCTGCGGTCACATAGACTTGTTGAAAACTAATTAGGTCATTTATCACATCAATATAAATAAAGTACACTAAAGTTCCTTTCATAGTATTCAATACTAAATCATAAAAAGCATTATAAAGATTTTATGAAGCACGCTAATTAATGAAATGAAATGATGAAAGAGACTTAATCAAAGTAAGAAAAAATTCAAATGAATAGACCTTGTGGAGACTTGATCCCTTCTATCTAACTTAATAATATTTATATATTTGCAATCTTTTCCACGTTCTAGATGAAGTATATATCTGATAATCACACAGAGTGTTTCAGAATTTTGGATGAGTACTAATCTTTGAGATTGGAATTTAGATAAAATAATAAGATGGAAAAGATTCTATAGGTCTCTTGAAGGTCCAAATGCGTGGGTTAATGCCTTCCTTTGCGGCGATTCTTTCGCAAAACCAAATATAAAACCTTCAATTAATCTTATATGCCATGCCATGCTATGCTGTGTAGTCTTCATAATTTTCATCACATGTCCCCATGTTTTGCGGAGTTTTTTTTTAGTTTAAATTTGCATGTATTTTGGTAGTTTTTTATTTGTGGTTAGAATCTCAAGAAATTCTGTCTTATTTGTGAAAAATAATAGTAATTGAGAGAGGACAAAATTTAACGTAGTATTTTGACAGTTTGGATTGGATATAATAAAAGATGAGATCTGCAGAGGTTGCATGTTACTTTATCCGACATTGGTGATTTTGAGACATTTCTTGGAAGTTTACTTCTTTAATTATATTTTCATTTTGTTTTATATGTTGATATTTATTTTTATTTTTTTTACTTTTACTTGCTTCTTCAATTGCTTTTTCATTCCTTTGGAACATTTGGGTTGGGGCAACATTCATGTTTTCCTGATTTTTCTGTCCTTGTAATCAAAAGTTTCTTGCATTGATGCAATCAGCAGCTAGCTAGGTTGAGATTGTGTGGACTTGATTGGGCGGTTGAGCTTGACAAATTGGTGAATGTAGGGCATCCCTCGCTCTATTCAACACATAACAATGATGTAACAATATAGATAGGTAAGGAAATGAATACAAAATGGGTTAAGTAACAAATAAATTGGAACTAAGAAAAATAAGCTTTACTTCACTTGATTTTATTTAGATGAAATTAATATATATATTTAATTATGTTTTTGCTTAGATAGAAGATATATGGCTCAATAACGCACCTAATCATATAAAGCATATTAGTTACATATATTCAAAGGTCGAATGGTCGTCTCATCTTAAGATAAAGACACCATAATAATTTCACGTGAATGACATAAGACCATTTCACCACCTATAAACCCAAGGAAGATTTTAATATCTCGGGAGCAATTATAAATCTTTTTTAAAAAATACTCGATTCAGACAAATGAATAAAGAAGATCCATTAGATAAAAGTAAATTTTGTGATAACACTTGTCTACGGTCAAAGAAGTTTCTAAGCCCTCGAAAACTCTTGAATCTACTTATAAAAAGAAAGATATACGTCTAATCAAGGTACACACTTTTTATGTAACATCTTTCTAATTTATTAATTTGATTGAATTTGTGTGTAGTTAATTATTTAAAATCAATTTCTATGTGCAATTGGGTGATGTTTAGATGGTTAGTGGTCATGTGTGATGTTTGGGCTAGTGGACATAATTCTAGTTATTTAAGTAAAATAATATAATAATAAAATATTAGAGAATAATGGAAAGTATTATTAATAGTATTAAAGTGAAAATTAGAGACAAGAATGGTATTTTGGTGAATAGTGGAGTAAGTGAGGACATAGTGGAAAGTATCATTTTAAGGAGAATTAGGTTACTGATAAAAAGGTTTGGTAGAAAGGTTTTGGGATTTTTTTTATTTTACATAAAAGCAGATATGTGGTGAAAGAGGCAAAAGCAAAGGCTAGGATTTAGGGAGAACCTCCATTGATATAGCTTGAAAATGTTTTGCTAAAATTTAAGGTAAGGGGTGATTACTCCTAATATGGTGAAGATTGGATGATTGGGTTGATGGAGGCCCTTAATCCCATTAGGTTTTTCATAATTTTTTTCCTTTTGATGAATGAATGATGAACATGAGTTAAAGTCTGTAATGGTAAGATTTATGTAATTGTTATGTGATTTTGTATGATGATTTTGATGTTGAATTTTCTATGTCTTGGTGTGTATAAATCATTGAGATGTTATCCAATGTGTTTTGGGAGTTTTGGTATTATGATCATAGACAATTGAGGAGGCATTGTTGATTTAGATGTTAAAAAATGATAACATTCATGTGTTTTTATGTACAATGATAAATGGTGTGTTTTGGGTCTCTTATAAGTCAAAAATCAAGGTTTGGGGTATGATGTAGGATTCAAAAACATGAGTGACCGCACAAAATCGCAAAATAAATTTTGGGAATTTTCGGTCACTGCTACAGATCGTAGTATCTTCTGAAAAACCGTAGTAGCCCTCTGGTTTTTGTACCAAAGGTGTGACCAAATGGGGGGATGGATGGGGAGTGCTACAATTGTAGAAATTGCTATAGGTGATCGTAGCAGCTCTCGGGATTAATTTTGTACCAAGCGAGTCGTTTTTTAGCGTAACTTGAGTTTCCTGATTTCGTTTGAGGTGTGGTTAGAAATGTTAGATAGCTTACGTGTAATCCTACCTTATAATATTGTTTTAAAGAGTAAACATGTACATGAAAATATGAATGATGTGTTTTACTTGTGATGGTACTAATATGTGTGTTGTTGTGCTTATAACATTATGCATAAATGATGTTATGCGATAACGATTGATCTTGTGAAATATTAATGAATGGTGTGGTTGTCATGTGTGTATAAATTATGAAATGGGGAGGCATAATTTAACATGATCATGTATGTTGTGTTGATGTCCTTATTTGGCGTATAGTCGCATGTGTCATGCATCATGGTGTACGAACTTCAGTCCAGTTTTGGTATGCTTTAGTTCGGTGGTGTGGATTCAGGAGCAAGTAACTGGTTCTATATGGGAATCGGTGATGCGTTACTTATGGTGATGGTAACGATTTAGTGTGATTTGGTCATGTGGTGGGGATTCAAGAGCGTTATGGACCTATATTGTCCATAATCATACCACAAGCATTGTAGAGTCATGGTGTGTAGTTTATTTCATTCATGGTTGCATGTGTAATTATTGATTATGTTGATGTTTATGATTGAGAATACTCATGTAGTTGCTATGAATGAATTGTGTTGAATAATTGTTTATGTTTGCTTAGGCTACCTTTGCATACTTCTGCACCATTATATATTATAAGTGTATTTTCACCCCCTTTGTTGTTTTTGTGGTTTTGTGCTCTTTCTTAGGGTACAGACAAGCAGGTAATGAGTAGCTACTTAGACATCGAAGGATGGCATTGAGGTTATTCTTGCTTCCCCCGTTTTTGTGGTATTTAGATTTTCGTTGCTCTGATCTGAAACCATGGGCGGGTGAACGATTTGTTTTGTTAATTATTATTAATTGTGATGTTGTTGATGTTGAGGGAATTTTGCCATAATCATGTTTTATGTTATGAGGATTATTTGGTTGATGAGTTATTTCCAATTAATTTATTTCCACTATGATATGCCTATATAATGGCGAGCATGTAATGACGGGTGTTTGTTTTATCTAAACCATGTTACGGACCAGGTTTATGTTGTATTTGAGTGGCACCCTAAGTGTGTAGTTGTGTTATTCTCGCTTACTTCGTGTTTTGGAATGTAGGGTGTTACACTTTACATACAAAATACTTCATTTTACATAGAAACATAATTGAGCGTCAGAGGGCTTGCAGGTATCACCCATCCTCAAGGCGTCATACTACACTTGAATACTCATCACAAAAGATGGAATGACGACACCCTCTTCACACCAAGGGGCTCTTATCCAACCCCTACCAGCGATTGCGGTCATCCTTGTCCCGCCACCAAACAACAAACTTTTTCCACCTTCAAGAATACTCATCTAATTTAAAGGAGCCTTCCCACCACATCGGCCTCCACAAGGAGACAATGTCGCATTCCATCTCAACACCAGTAACGCCAATGATGAACACTGAAACTAACACCCTAGTAAAAGATATGTTGATGGTGGTTAGTAGACAATATACGGATTTAGAACAACAAAATGAAAAACTTTGGGGGGTCAACACCATTTACTTCATTCGTTTCCTAATATTTAGACTCCATAATGACCTAGTGACAAACTACAACGATGTTCTGGAACAGTCTTCCTGACGTAAGCAACTCTGAGGTCACTGTAAGCGAAGAACGAGTTTTCTTTTCCCAATAAGGCATTCTCCTTCTAGATCAGAATTTGAGTGTTACCATCAGAGGAATTTCCATCATCGACGCCTCTGTGTCTCATGTTCCTCGTCCTCTGACATTTCTACAAGATTCGACAAAATCACCATCAGAAATGTTTTTAGTATGAGAATCAACGAATACCTTATATGTATGGAACTTGAAAAACCGCAAGGAATGGGAATCTAAGACGATACAAATGGCCCTGGTGAGCACGGGAAAATCGTTTACATCCTATTAAACTTTAGAGGAGTTAAGGATGGAGAAATACAAGTTATTCTCTCTCACATTACATGAAGGGGTCATGGCTTAGTTTAGAGAGTTAAGAAACGAGTGAATAAATTCCTAGGTAAAACTCCATAAGATATTTTCCACTCAATTTACAAAATCTCTAAGGCATCCCCAGCCATAGAAAGCATATGATCAGTCAAGTAGGATAGGATGAATCTATATGGTCATAAACTGAGAGGTTCAATAGAAAAGTTAACCTAGTCAAAAGTGTTGACAATGAAATGAAAAAGTATTTATGAGAATCAGACTCCAACCAAAGTCTAAGTTTTCCCGAAAGTATTTTAAAAGCTTGTTGGTGAGAGATTAAAAGTGTATTCAATACAAAGAAAAATGTTTCCGAGCAAGGCAATATAATAAGGATATTTAGAAATGGTATAGACATGTTAAAGGTTAATTGAGGAAGAAAAGTAGGGTACGAAGAGAAAAAGTGAATGCAATATGGACGCTCGATTGGTTTGAAAGAATACGGGAATACCACCATCTAGATATCGAGATTACACTCTCTTGAACAAAATCAAAAGAACACTTCCAGAAAAATGCATGAATGTACAATTTCGAGAGGAACAAGTAGAAACACTAAAACAGATCTGGTAATACCTTGGCATCATTGAATCTCGGTATTGTGATTTTCACAAGAAGAATGGTCATAATACCGAGGAATGCATATAGCTTAAGAATGTCATTGAAGATCTGATAGGAAAGGTGAGTTATCTAGATTCTCTCACCGATATAATAATAGACCTAGAGATATAAGATCAAGTAAAGGGAACCCAAATAAAAGGGAGGGAGAGATGGCCTAAGAAAAAATAAAAGCAATATGACGATGAAGAGGATAAAGATATATTGGTAGTGTATATTATTGTCAATGGGGATTTTAGAGAATGGTAAAGGCTTCATATCCTCATTAATGTTGAGGAAGAACCACCCCCTTCCTAGGAAGACTTCCTCATTTACGCTAAAATTAAGTAGGAGGCAACAACAAACAAGGAAAGAAAGGAAGTCAAATCGAGCAAGATATTTCCAAAACATATCTCATTGATAACTACATGAGAGGGGTTTAGAGGATTGCCACACTCTATGAGGGGCTCCTACAATTCAGTAAAAACAAAGTTGGGATAAATGATGTTGCAAAAGCAGAAGATAAACTAACAATCAGCATGAAAAGGTCTGCCATCCATTTTTTATGACAAAGATTTAATCAACGGAGTTCCAATTTCTCACATCCCACTCTGATAAGAGTTATCATAGAAATATACAAAGTGTGAAGGGTGAAAACAAATCAGAATGTTTATGTCACATAATGTACGCTAACCCTCTAGATAATCTGCACCTGGTCCATAAAAACCTTGTTCCTTGCAAAGGGAATGACCTTCGAGGGTTCAATGGGTCAACAATAAGGCATGGGGGATACATCAAACTCATGGTGTCTTTCAGGAATATGGAAGTCATAAAATACCATGAAGACATAGTTCTTGATTATTGATTTCGAATTCATCTACAATTTTATAATTGGTCGTCGTACCTAGGATACACTGGGGTCGTATCTTGCATAATTCATCTAAAACTAAAGTATCGTTCCACCGAGGATGGAGTATCCACCATAAAAACATATTTCAAAGCATGTAAAACTTGTTTCTTAACATCCCTAGAAATTTATCAAGAAAAGGCTTAAACCAAAGGCAAATAACCATCAAAGATAGGAAGGACCAATAAGAGTGGAAAGGGAAGGAAAAATTCACGACCAAGGAAAATAATCCCAACAAGGCTTAGTCAAACTATAAGACCTCTGGGCAAGGATTAAATCTGCACTAGGGGATAAAAAAATCGAGAAAAATTTTAAATAGAAAAACCCTAACACTTCGAATAGGGAATCCATTGGCACCAGAAGGACGAGAGTTCCATAGAATATCATTATTTATGTTTTATCATAGTCTTTTTTCTGTATGTATGCTTTTAGCCACCCAAATTTTTCTCTAATGTTTAAAACTGTCTTAATTAAACAAGAGGCATTCCCCATTTGGAATTTCCCCATTTCCCAATTGTTCCGCAATAATGATTTGACAAGAGGCGGAGATAAAGTGATAACCTAACAAAAGGCACCAATGGACAAAGGTCAACCCAAAAATAAGGGGAAAAGAAACATAAGCATATCTATAATGAAAAGGGGGGCCTAACTCCTCAGTTAGCCACATGAGAGAAAAAAAGTCACCCAAAACCAATCCCCATTTTACCTAAGGTCGAGCCTATGCTAGGGTTGAGAAAGGGTGTCCTTTGTCCAGGAACTATTCTGGATTGCCAAAATATATTGAATGCTAAATCCAACAAAACAAGATAACTTACAGAGGTGTTGATATTAATCGAGAAACCTTTGTCCACTCAAATAAATTACAAAACATTTAAGACCACAAAGTAAATAATCCAAAAAAAAAAAAGCAATGTTCATATCCATGTTACAAAATGTTATACACCATACACAAAGCCTAAAAAGAAAGTAGAAAGAAAGTTACAATGTCCTTGCTTTATCCTACCTTTTGTAACCACTTTGTAAACATCGAGGACAATAGTTTCCAGAGTGACGCTAGAGTTCAATACTTGTATTGAAGCAACATCATTTCAAATATCTAAATGCCCACATGAGTTATTTATGTATCATATTCAGAACACGTATTCCAAAGCCAAAGTACCTTAAAGATCAATTCATAGATTATTTTTTCATTTCAAAGACAAGTATCTTATTGAATCCTCTTCAAATCCATCTTCTCTGAATCAAACAAAGCATTTTTCCTTCATTCTCTTCAATCGTAAACTGGCTAGAATGTCTTCCGAGGAGCTCATTTTCACCCTTGAGGGAGGAACGCTTATTTTTTTTAGTTTAATAATTAGGATTCTATGACTTTCTTCAGCTCCACACTAATAGATGTCAATTTGCCATCAAGTTTCTCCTCCCTTAATGACTCAGCGGTGTTGAATCCATCAACTTAGCCATATAAGCAATGCATTCAACACGTGAAAATTGATTATAAAAGGGACCCTAATTAGCCACCTAGATTTCATAAAAATTTGAAACAAATTATCGAATCTTTGATGGATCTATAGGAATAAGAGTCATAGCCATAGAAAGGTGTGATATATTGGATTGAACTCTAATTTTAGCATGAAGTTGAAGTTGGTTCAAATGATGATGTCGAAGTTATACATGTTATAGTCGAAGTTAGTTCTAGTATGTATATCAAATTGGGTCTTGTGTTATGGATTCAATTGTTTAAGTTAGGGTGAGAGGGTGAGAGGGTTATTTGTTATTCTTAATTACTTGTAATCTTATTCAAAGATAAAGTAAGGAATATCATTTATAACCAATCCTTGTTGTTCTTCTTGTTTTTCCTTCTTTTCTACCCTTGTGTGTTTCTTGATCATAAAGAAATAGTTTATACTTTGTTTCTAGGGCATCGGATTTCACTACAAAAAGAATCTAGAATCACTCTCATTATCATACATAATAGCTTCAAGATTTTCATTGGCTAACAAGATCATCTTTGACTTAAAAGTGTTTCGAATGTTGAAAGTTTCCCCCATACCTGAAATATTCCAACATGCTCCCCCTTTTTTAGAATCATACAATGGTATTGGGCATGATATAGCAGAACTATAACTCAAAGAACCAGTTTTACACCTCATTATTCTTTTGAGAAATAGTAAATAGCAATACACTACAAAGCATTACAGACTAAATGATATAACACGCCTGAAATAATCCAATTACTATCTTGAGTAGAAGAAAGAAAAGTCGTGGTAGGACTCGCTCGTTCAAAGGATCAACATAACTCTTTATTTTCTTATAGGATTCAACATCCTTTTTTTTAGTCTTTTGGGGCCAATGTGCAGCTCCTCCAAGCTCGCTTTAAAGTGATCATTCGACAAATAGTGGAAGAAGTGTGATTTACATGATTTACCATTAAATCATACCATTTCCTAAGCAACTTTAGATACAAGGTAAAGAATTATGAAGCAACAACAAATGTTTTCAGTCATTCGGGGAAAGGGTTTGAAGACACGGTAAATTGATGTGAACATAATCAAATCGTTCATATGACCAAATTACTTCCAAGTAACTTGAAATATAGCACATAACACATAAGCACGGGGTTTTATTTTATGGAGAGCACACAAATTTTGAAAGTCTCAAGTATGATTCCAAGATGAAGAAAAGATTGTTGAGGGAGCAAACATCAAACTTGGTAATAAATGACGTTCAAAAGAGGTGAGAGGCAACCAGAAACCATGATCTTAGAAAATAATTATGTGCATAGGAAATCTACATGGAGGATAGCTCTCAAATTTGATCATTAACCCCAGGGAGGACCACAACGCATTTCTTGGGCTTCCTAAAGGCCGTCTAAGATTCAAGAAGTTGTAAACGATCTAAACTGAATAAATGGACCGCAACCTATATAAACTTTATTAAACAAACCTTTAAATTTATTATTTCTTCCAAGACAATGAATCCATCAGAAGGAAACCCTTGAGAGTCACTCATAATTACATGTTCAAAAGGAGTGTATTAGAAAAATACCTCCTTAGAAAACCTTACAGATTCCCCAAAATTTTCCCATTAAAATCTTACAACAGTGAGAAACACCAATAGAAAAGAAAAACAATTGAAATTTAAACTATAAGAAAAGGTGCATGTCGCCATAAATAATCGAACATCTTAAATAGCAATCGACAACATTACAAATAAGCTAAAACAAAAACAAACAAAAAAAAATTATCATAAACACTAAAGTATGGCATAATTAATGAGGAAATGGAACTCGCCAAATGAAACAAAGGATGACATGTCACATTAAACAAACTCTGAGAAATCAAGCTAGGAAAAAGTTATAGAAAGAGCTTAATTGTAAAAAGCTAGAAAAACTAAATGTTTGAATGAATAAAGAAAACCTTATTTGTAGAAGAACCCCAAACTTAAAAGGATAATTACATCTACGTTTTCCTACGCTTCAATGATCATACCTAAGTATAGGAAAAATGATGTCCATTAATTACACCCATACCTAGGATCCTTAGAGGAAAACCTATAGGAAACATTATCATACTAAATGCCAAGAGTAAAAAATGAATAACCAAAAATAACCCTAACATACGTAAAGATCTTCAAATAACAACTCGTCGAGATCCAAAAGCTTTGAAATACACTCAATATTCAGCAACTGGAGCCCAACGTCAAAGGTCATAACAAACTCATGACATCACTATCAGGATGTGCCAAATAAATAGATTGACGTCCCAAATTTCAATATAAAAGAATGTTCTTTTGAAACATGATAGAGAAGAGGGAGAATAACCAAAAAAATCAAACTCAAATAATCATAATCAAAAAAATCCCTCCAAAGGCTGAAATCTATAAAGACCATAAAGGTGGAGGCATAGACGAACTGAGATCATAAGCCACATCCCTATTGCGTTGGATTTGGTTTGGCGGTAATTGTCTCGCCTAGGTCAAAGATGGGTCAAAGATACATTTGACAATCTAATTACACAATCAAACCATAACAAGCATATCATGCACGTTACTTACCGGTGATTACTTAGTGGTGATGGCCGAAGGGTCGTCAGATCATAAGATGAAGACGCCATAATGATGTCAGGTGAATGACATCCCATTAAGATATCAGACCATCTCCATCTGTTATGAACCAAAAAAAGGTTCTAGATTTTCGAAGGAACATACCTTATTAAAGAAGAAAAAAAGGTTAAAGATCATTAGATGAAAGAACAAAATATAACCTGAAACCTCTTCAAATTGATAACTACCATGCACAAGGTTCTAGATCCTAAAAACCCTATAATCTACCTAAAAAAGAAAACCATCAAATCAAGGTATAAACACTCTTTACATAAAAATATCCATTTAAACCACTCAAAACTAACCAACTTCATGTCCCCGTAATTATCATGTTCGAAATCAATGGTTTACAAGGTAAGACCTCTTTTTAAGAGATTTGGTTTTCATAAGAGCACCTCCAGCAGAGGTTTTTCAACATGATGCACCAGCTGGAATGCATTGCATTAATTTTCTTTTTCATTGGAGTTGGCCACCATAGCCAACGCTGCTTTGCAATGCAACGTTCGTCAATGTTAATAAGTAATAAATTAATAATAAAATTAAGATGCTTTCTTTCTTTTTTTTATTTTTTTCTTTAACAATTTATTCACTCATTAATAGTTATATATTAATTTTTATTTCAAATTTTATAAATAGTTTATTTTTTGTAAATGTTAATTTCACTTTTATTTTAATTATTAATTTGAATTTTAAGTTTAATTTGATTTATTTATTTATTATATATTTTTATTAATTTAAATTAAATTTTATTTAATATAAATAAAATATTAATATATAAAATAAAATTGTAGAACTCAATATGAGTTCTTTAGGATTGTACCATTGAAGTGAAAATTAGATAAATTGCTTCAAGATGACGTGGTTCAATGGTTCTCATAAAGAACCTAAAGAAAAGATTGGTAGCATCATTGAAGATGCTCCAAGAGATCAAATCAAATAACCAAATATGGAAACATAATTTATAACCATCTGAATCCTCCTCTATTATGATTTTATGTTATCAACTCGTGACCACATATGCAAATAAAGAAACAAAAATGATATAGTTTCTTATTCCAACAAAATAAGCAAACAAAACTTAATAAGCCAAACTCATCATAATGATTGAGGTCTATTTAAGAAAATCCCGAAACTACTCTAAATGGATTAATCAAAGAGCAATAGGCATTGTTATGTACAACCCAAATGCTAATAATAATATTAATAATAATAATAATAATAACTAACATGACCAAAAAAAATAATAAAATTATTGCATTGCCTTTTTCCATGACTTCTTCCACAATTTTCATGACTTCTCAAATGTAAATTATATAGAAAAACCAGAAACTTGTTAATATGTTCTAATAACTGGACCCTTGTACAGTCCTCTTCTTATTGCAAACTCATCCGACGGTTGAAATTCTTCCAGCCATGTCACATCAGAAAAACTAACTCCGTCCACCTCAAGATTACCTGCAATTTCAATTCATGATTCCGTAACAAATGCACTCAAAATAGAACACGACATTTACAAGTGAAACTTCGGCAAAAGAGATTACCTGGAAGATCTTTCCTTTGAGATTGTTGGAAGTAAGTGCAGTGTCTTTCGTGTTCTGGAGAATATGGTGGAGATAATATGTCAAAGATTGCGCAAGGAGTAATGGCCTTGAAACAATGGATGTTCCCTCCCACGGTAGGATAAAGAACTGTTGTTGAAGTTGGTGCTGTCATGTCTTTATCTTTCACAAGCTTTGCAGCTCTAGCTGTCAATAACAAATTGGTTTAAGACCAATAAACTCAAGTTATTAATCATAATCAACTCCTAAATGATGAAGAGAAAAGAGATGAGAAGTTGAACAAGGACAAAAGTAAGATGGCCAGTAGATGTAGCCCCGAGACGCTACATAGTGAATGTGTGTCTGGTGTCAAACACAAGACACAACGCCGACATATGTAAGGTGTGTCTGGTGTCAAACACAAGACACAACGCCGACAATAGAATGTAAGTGCTTCATATAGCATTTACAAAAGAAGATATATAATGGAAAAAAGATCACAAACAAGTGTTCTATTCTCTGAGATAATAAAAAATACCATCATAAGGTTAAACAGCTAAATAAATTTTTGGAAAATATATATATCAAAAAGTTGAAAACGGTTGGAAATTCCACCACCATTGTGGTTCGTCCTTAGTTGCCTAATTACGGCATTTGGTTTGTATTCGTTGCAACCTCCAACACCTACATTGTGTTAAGTTTAAAGAGATGGATTTAGTTCCACATTACTTAGAGATATGGCATGTGTTGATGTGTTGAGTTTATAAATAAGGGCAGTCTTCACCTTACAAGTCAGTTTTGTAAGGTTAAGTTAGACTCAACCCACATTCTAAGATAGTATCACCTTACAAGTCAGTTTTGTAAGGTTAAGTTAGACTCAACCCACATTCTAAGATAGTATCAGAGCTTAAAATCTATTGAATCACCTGCTATCAAGTTTCCACTATCAAGCCACCCACCATTTATATTCACGCTACAAATGTTCATTCCTGGACGTAAGAGTGTGTGTTAAGAGTTCCACATCGTGCAATATATATGGCTTGAAAATGCAAGTGAAGGCAATTCTCACCTAACAAGTCGTTTTTGTAAGGTTGAATTAGGCCCAACTCACATTCTAAGATGGTATCAGAGTCTAGTTTAAAATTCGTTGGGCCATATGCTATAAAGTTTTGCTATTGGACCACCCACCATTTATATTCACACTCAAAATGTTCATTCTTGGACGTGAGAGTGTGTTAAGAGTCTCACGTCTACCATTTATATTCATGTTCCAAATGTTCATTCCTGGACGTGAGAGTGTGTTAAGAGTCCCATATCGTATAATTTATCGTCTAAAGATGTGTTTATAAGTGAAGATAATTCTCACCTTCCAAATCAATTTTGTAGAGATGGTTTAGATCGAAATTCTAATTCTAAGAATAAAGAACAGACCCATTTTAGCCTTAGAATAGGTTTTTATGCACATAATAATTATGCTTAGCAAGGAACAAAAAGTAATGCTTGCAATACATAGACTATGTCTCGGTATCTTTGGTGATTGAATTTGAATCTCCCTATACTTTAAAATCTGTATCCTCACATGTGGGATCCAAATCTACTATCATAAAACATGGCAGAGTACCAAAAGATAAATGATTATGCATTTCTCAATTATAAAAAGTCTAAGTATGATTTTCTTTGACTCTCCATATTTTTATTTCAATAGCCAATGGCTTATTTTTACTTTCCGTTGAATTTATGGGTTTTAGATTGATAAGATGATGAGGAAAATACATACTAAATATAATGACGATTTGACGATACATAAGGCTCCACTAGTTCCCTGTTTTTCTTCCCCCTATATTTCCTGAGAATCCCATCTCAAGAGCCTAAACAATTGACGCAACCTATCTGTGTATCGCCAATTCCATTTTTGTAATCAGAGTTTCTGAGGGTTATGTCGGGTTATCAAAGAAAGTAGCTAGCAACCACATCGCTTAACTTGCTCATCTTTGTGAGAGCATTGCAATAACCAATAGTAGCATCAAGCAGTTACTATCAAGTTAAATGCATAAGAAATGGTTAAATTAGGATGATGATGGCAAGGAGTATCTAGCAAAGATGTATGATTTTAAAATTCCAACTGAACAGCAACAACCAGTTCTTGACGGTGTACAAGATTGAGGGTAGAATGATAATTCAGGAGAATCTTGATGGCATACAAAAACAGTGGAAATTCCTGTGTTTGAACAATGGATGAGGCGGTAGCAAGACTACTGCCACAGCGAGTACGGGTGTAAGGAGTATCGCGTGAGAACGGGGCTTGTTTACAGCACAGGGCACTAGGCAATCGCCTTATAAGTGTTTCTTTGAAGGAAGAAGGAAATAGATGCCTAGAAAAAAGTATCTGGTCTATGATCTTGGAAGACGATGAACAGTAGGCTTACAATGGAGAGATTATCAAGATCCAAAGGGAAGAAGATGGCAGACAGAGGGAAAACGTACTCTTGAGATTCTAGATGTAAAATTTATCTCAGTTGTGAGGAATTCACCCTCATAGGGCTTGTGGGATGAACATGGAAAGCAATCACAATTTTCCAATCCATCATATGATTCATATCTACCTTGATGATTCATATCTATCTACCTTGATGATATACATATGCATGGACGATCAAGTTCAGATAGTGAAGAATCAAGAAATCATTATGAAAAAGGTATGGATTTTAATGGGATAGTAGACTCGGTGAGGCATACAATTGTCAAAGCTTCTTGTTACTCTCAAGGCCGTTCAATAATCAATTAGTCTCATTCAAGATAATTAAAACATCCTTTCACATGGAAAAGATTTTAAGATCTATTTAAAACCTTGTGGATAAGTTGTATTTCCGAGTGGATGAATTTTACTTTTGATTTCGATAATTAAAGGGGAGACTGAGTTGTATTTTACTTTTGATTTCGATAATTAAAATGTAATTTCCTTAGCGAGTGTTTTTCGGGATTTCAGCAGGTTATGATATACTTTGCAGGTAGTTTAATGTGATTAAGATAGAATTAAAATCATGATTCGTCTTTTGAATTAGAAAATTTCTAGAAAAATGTTTACTGTTTTTATCAATTCCTTTTTTACTTGGAAAAGACCGTGTGATATAAGTAGAACGAGGAAACAGATTATATTTTCCCGATTATTAGAAAAGGATTCTCCTCACTTATTGTACAAAAGACCCTAACACGGTAGCAATGTTAACAGGTCTAGTGTTATCAATGGCGGATTATGGCAGTCAGCTAAATATCTACCATATAAATCGGGTGTTGCAGCCTATGACAGAAACATGGAGGATATAGTAGGTGTTGCATCCAATGGCGGCTCACACAAAATTCTCTATTCTACATCGCCGTGTTGGAAGGAAATTAGACAACACCGCTGAGATCGTGCACTAACATCCACAAAACGTCAAACATCATCCAACGACTTTTAAACAGGGGTCCTCGATTTCCCTTTTTACTTAGACATTAGAAGACTGTTTTAGAGAATGATTGTAATAAAATAGTGTTTTTTCCTTAAGAACGAAAATAAGGCATGACACGCCGTATTAAAAACTTGATGCATTCCGATTTAGATACATGGGACTAAAAATTGGATAAAACATCATAAAAGTACGGGAAAAAACTATAAAGAACAAACCTTCAGTTGGATCATTTGGGCCAGGGAAATCGATCCAGTCATAGGATTTAACATGCACTGTACCATATATGAGCTTGCTTAGGACCGTCATTCCAGGATGATTGTGGAGAGGAATGACAGATGAAGGGGGCATGCAAAAAATTCCAATCTGATAAAGAGAAAAATTAATAATAAATTTCGGTATTTGTTCCCAGCATGGTTTCAAACTGTGGTTCGCAACCACAGTTGCAGCCGTAAAATAAAGGATTTTGAGGTCTCTGCAACAACATTGCAAAAGTAATTTTGACAGCCTCAGCCACATTTTCCCGCAATATAAAGGTTTGCAGCGCAACCGAAATTTAAAACCATAGTTTCAAATTGCAGAACGTGACACGTGTTGCGGCCACAATATTGCGGTTGCGGTAGTGTTCGCAACTGCATCAGACCGCGATTGCAGTGTGATTGCAAATGATATTAAAAACAGCATCGTAACGCAGCAATGGTCGCATCGTATCGCTTCAACAGCCACATCAGACTGCAATAAACTATGTTGTGCTCACAAAAATTATTTTTCTAGCTTCCTTCGTATTTATATCATAGATTTTTAAGAGATATTTTACAAGAATCATAGATATTTAAAGTGGTGAAGAGTTAATAATGAGATAGATGTGAAACTAGAGAGGAAATAGAAGATATGAAAATTGATACTTACAGAGAAGCTGTCACATTCATGCAAATGTAAGTATTTGATCGGCGGTGGTTGATGGTTCCCATTGGTCTCGGGCATTTGACCATTCCAATTGCGAACCACTTGTGCCTCCTGTTCAAGACCTACATCGGATGGCTTCATTTTTTCTGGAACATTATGTTAAAAGTTATTACAAAAATCTCATTTGAACATTAAAGAAGCAATTAATATGTATCAAATCGATATGTGGTCTCAATTTTTAGCAAAAAGGTACTAAAATGTTGATCCATCCGGAATGAAATATAAGCAAAAAGGTATTTAAAAAGTTGATGCATATGGTCTCAATTTCAGACCACATACATCCACTTTTCAAATATGGTTTTTGCTAATATTTCGTTCTAGAGAGCAATCTATTACTTTGACCTATCTAGTATCAATATATGCTTGCAATTTTTACTCATCCAATTTGCACCACACCTCATGAAACAAACCATTCCGTTACAAAACAAACTAGATTTGACAAACATAAAGTAAACAATGCTCGGTCAAAGAGGTCGCAAGGAAAAAATCTATTTACGTATTATACACGTAATTATCGAAACTAAATGTTTGACATACTCAGAATACAAAACTACAGAGTTGAAGATAAAAATATTCACCTATGACTAAACGACAAAAACAAATAAGTAAAACAATTAATATACCTAACTTCTCGCAAACTTTTGAAATGGCTTCTTCAGACACGGGTCCATTGGGTGAAAAAGACGTCTTGCATAGCCTATACAGTCTCTGTACATAATATGGCATCTTGTAAACGTGCGCGTGATAATAAGCTTATCTACTCAGAACAATGCCCCGGATTCAGAACACCTTGTAATCCGCTTATCAATTGCAATAGCGACTGGATATACAATTCGATAACAAGAGTATTTTAGTCTCAGAATCAAACCAACTGTAATGAATCTGAATAGTTGCAGATGTTCCTTCACAGGTAATCTAATTTATGGGCCTATTGAACAACCAAAAAAACCAATAACAATTCATCACAACTCACAACTCTATATTAGCAAATCACTACATGATCTAAATACATACATTCACAAACTCACGATTCATTCCAAAACACTGAGATTCAATTGCATTTCGCCCTAAAGTTTCTCTAAACACACATCTAAAAGTCCACTTTTACCTACAAATTAACAAACCCCACAAGTTTTCAAACCCAAAAATCAAATCTTTCATTAATTTTTCACATCCATTAAACAAAACACACACTACAAAATCGAATGTTATCATATTCCAACAACAAAACCCTCTAAAAACAATTACAGACATAGAATATAGTCAATACACTGTTAAAATAATCAAAATAGGGAAAGATTCACAAACCAAAAAATCCAAAAATTGAGACTGACCCAGTAAAAGAATCAAGCTGAAAAATCATGTAAACACATAAAAATCAAAAATTGAACAAAAATCATAAATGGGGTATGAGATTCCAAAAAAAACATTAAAAAATGAACAAAAAGGTTTTAAAAAATTCAAAAATTAAATGAAAAAAAAAGGTACCTTTGAAACCCATGACTGAGAGGAGGAAGAAGGTTAGATGAAGATTGAAGAGATTGAAGTAAGTAAAGATCGAAACAAGGTAATAAAAACGAAGAATAGAAGGAGAAAATAGAGAAGAAGGTGAAAAACATTAAAGATTATGGGCCCATATAGAATAGAAAATCATTAACACGTCATCATAAAGTTTTTTTATTTTTTGTTTTTGTTTTTTATTAAATAATTACCATCTCTAAATTCTCTCTGTGATTTTATGAGATTTTTTATCTTTCAAGTTTTTGTTTAACTACAGCTGTATCTTACTTAGCTTAACTTCACTTGTTCATGCTTTTTGTTCTTTTTTGTTAGTTGTATCTTGCAAGTGGTTATTTTGTTTGCTTATAATATTAAAATTGAATATAATAAGAGGAAGTTATAATAGGTTTGATTCTAGTCTAGATGCATAATTTGAAAGCAATGTCAATACTTTTTGTAGACATTGATTAATGTATAGGGATCTTTTAGGCAAAAAAAATAAAAATAAAAATAATTATATTATTCTCTATATATGTTATTTTATCTTTTTTACTCTTTCTTTCTTTTATTTACTTTTTTTTAATAAGATTATATAAAAAAAAAAAGAGGAAACCAATACAAAAAGTAAGAAGGGGACTAGACCAAAACTCACTCAATCAAGACATGAATCTAAAGAAAGACAAACGAAGTCAATTCCTTACTTAGTTTCCATTTCTTTTTACTCTTTCTTTCTTTTTATCTTTTGTTTTCATTTATCTTAACAATATCTTTCTTAGATTTGGATCTTCCGCGAAAGATTCTTTTTTTAAATTTTTATATATTTATATGTTCATATATTTATCTTTCATCATTTTCCTCTTCTTTACCATCATCGTTTTACTTTTAATTTTTTATTTTTTTTCTCCTCGCATCCACAAAATCATGATTATAGTGTTGTTGGAGTGCATAAGATCGTAATTTATGTCTTTATTTTTTTAATTTTTTGGATGAATGTATTTTTTAAAACTTGTATATATGATTCAACAACAAAATATATTTACTAAATATAACATATAAAATAGATAAATTTGTTGTAAAAGAGGAAAATATATGGTCCATGGTGGACCACTATTAGTAATCATTAGATTAAAAAATTCTACTAATTTTTATGAAATATATTGTGCATATGATTCTATTCTTTTCCTTTTTTATTTTTCTTTATCGTCATTTGCAGCATTCAAATCTTATGATCATCACTCATATTCCTCTCATAGAAAATCGAACCACCATTATATGTCCCTCAATTGTAAGAATGTGTCTAATTATTAGCATAATCTTCATTTAACTTAATTGTCATCGCAATTTCATGACAAATTGATTTTAACAAACAATATTTTGTATTGATTGGAAACTCAGATGTTTTGATTTTAATCATTTGGGAATTTTTAGTGGATTTAAATCAGCGTTTCACTTCAAATATTCTGATTTAATTTATTGCTCTGCTATGATTGAGACCCCAACCATGTCAAAATATGGTTGTGTGTGCTACAGCAATAGGCACACCTCAAGTCTTGTGTGAAACATGTATATGTATATATATATATATATATATATATTGCTTAGTATTGCTCTTGTTACCACCATAATGTCACTACTTTTAAAGATTGGGTTCGGATTGTGACATATGGGATTGAAAGGGAAGGAAATAATGATGAATGGTTGTAATTTTTGAGTGCAAGTGTGAGTGGTTAAAGTTCCACATTGACGATGAATGGGTGGGATGTTTGATTTATAAAAGAGAAGACTTATTTACCTAACACCTTAAGGTTTTGGGTTGAGATATGGCGTTTTCCTCTCTTGTGGTCTCGAAGCATTAGTCTCATTGGTGCTTCCGACTCTCCTGGAGTCCCCAATAGTAGTATCAGAGTCAGGACTCGGCTTTGTGAGGGAGCGGGAGTTGGATCTGGTGTTGGATCATGTTATATGATGTAGGGGACTCACACTTGTGGGGGAGAATGTTGGGTGCAAGTGTGACTGGTTAAAGTCTCGTATTGCTAATGAATGGGTGGAATGTTGGATTTGTAAGAGAGTATACTCATTTAACTAACAACTTAAATTTAAGGGTCATTAACCATTTGTCTCATTAATGTTCCCGACTCCCCAACAGTAATCGACTTTATAGTTGTGTGTATGCAAGGATTCCATCATAATTTAGGTGACTATAACACTCCAATCTTGTGATTATGTCATAGCTTAAGTTTTCAATTAAAATATATCCTAATGTTAATTATAACAAAGTATTAATAGACTTATATAAGTATTAGAGTATGCTTTTAGATCCAACTGATCTTGCATTATACTATTGAATGTATTTTTCATTCTTTAGAGATTTTCTAATGACCTCTATGTAATGTTAGGATTATATTTTGGGATATACTTACCTAATCAAGTTGATTCATGTACCATTATAAAAATAATATAATTACCTAAAATTCATATGTTCGGGTAAAAAAATCTATTCCATTTATATTCCATGTCTAGTCAAGTGATGAATGAGAATTGTTTATCTTGAACACACTACTTAACCATTTAATAGTATATCGATTATATCTCAAGCTATAGAATTTTCTTTATGGATAAACCAATTCCATTAATTTCATAACACCCATACTCACATTTCTTATGAAGACATCAATACTTGATTCAACTGTTTTATTTGGGAATTGATTCATAATATATGAGAATTGATTTAGGAAGCCACAAAAATTTCATTTTTAGGAGTATGTACATATGAATCGATGGATTTTGAATTTATTTACAACCATGTGTATCAATACATTTGGCATGTGATTCGATTTATTTGTATTCAATAGAGTGTATATGCTTGTTTTTATGTGTTTTCACAATAACATGACCTCTCAAAATGGTCAAACACATTTCAAAATCACTCCAAACACTTCTAAACTGTGCAGAAACATCACCCACGTGATTACCACAAATTAGCGTATTAATTTGTATGAATCTAACATGTTATTCCATTTATTAAATCCCCAAAATCCAGAATTTATTCATACTTTGAAATCCCCAATTTTCATGTCAAACCCATGTTTATGAACAACAACATATGCAACAACCACAACACATACAATACATGGATTTTGCAATTAATCATGGTATAAAACATAGTTGAAATCATTTTATTTATCACAACACACAATCAACACAGAGAGAGGTTCTTATTGGAGGTTAAGGGAAACCTCTATACCTTTTCATAAATTAAGCCTCCATAGATGAAGAATCCCCCCTTAACTTGTAATTTCAGGAAAAATTCAGCAATCAAGCTTTCTGAGATTTCTTCTCTCAAGCCCTAACACTCCCTCATTTAGGTTTTCTCTCATTTTCTATTGTTTTTCCCGTACTGAAGAAAATAGTCTCTAAAATCCTAATTTTTCTAACTTTAGAATATATATATATATATATATATATATATATATATATATATATATATATATATATACTATTTTATTTAGTTTCTCATAATTACATTTTTTCCTAATCAAAGTTCAACCTTTCTCCACCCACCATCAACTCTCCCAATTCCCAAATTTGGCATAATTTCTACACATTCCCTCTAATTTTCTATTTAAATCATTAATTAATTCCTACTAAACTATTTAATTAACACAAAACACCACAAATGTCATCACTGGCCAAACATGTCACATATTCACAAAAATAATTATTTAAATAAATTATTCGATGAAATAAAATAAAAAATTAAACAAGCGAATATTTAAACCAGGGTGTTGCAATAGCTATGGAAGAGAAAATGGATGCACAATAATTGTCATGCCATCTCAACATTAATTACTATAGATTCTCAATAATGCATAAACCTAGGGCATTTTTTAAAATTTTAAACTTAGTAACATCTAAAGCCTTGGTAAATACCCCCGCAGCTACGATCGGGAGGGGGATGAAACCACTTGATGTCAGAAATGACCCTCAAACCAGATTAAAGTAGTGGTGAAAACCGAAGAAAAAAAGCCTTAGTAAATATGCCAGTAAGTTTGTTTTCTATTGCAACACGATTCAGGGTAAAAAAAACTTGTCTTCAACCAACTCTCTAATAAAATGGTGATGTATGTCATTGTGCTTAGTACAACTATGTTGAACAAGATTTTTTGAAATATTTATTGCACTCATATTGTCCCTGTATAATGTCATAACATATTGTTTGACAATGTACTCTTTTAGCATTTATTTCATCCACAACAATTGTGTACAATTGTTGTCTATAGCAATATACTCAACTTTAGTAGTAGATAAAGACACAATTTTGCTTCTTGTTGAACCAAAAAATAAGAATGTTCCCTAGAAAGAAACATCCATCAGAAGAACTCTTTTTATCTACAACATTGTCTGCCCAATCAACATCACAATAGCCAACAAAAATGGAGTTTGTGCCATGAAAGTATATAATACCATAGTCACATACACCATTTACATATCTAATGGTTCTCTTAACTTGAGTAAGATGACTAACTTTTGGTTTTGCTTAGTAACAAGCACAAACCTCTAATGAGAAAGTAATAAGGTTAATAATAGTCATTTAGCCCCTTGCCATATAGACATTTTCCGTAAAAACCCCTCTGTTAAAAAAACTTGCAAAAATCCCCCTAACATTTGAAAATTCTCTCAATTTTGACATTCATCACATCCACTCATCAAAAATGTCCTCAGCAACCAAACAATCAAGATAGACTTTGAAAGGCTCGACCGCATGGTTCCCTTTGAGCAGGATAAAAGCACAGGCACACGGCATATCCTCAATATACTCATCCATATTTTCCCAACCAGTGATGCGCGAGAAGTGCTGGAGGATCCAAGCCTAATTAACAATGAAAAAAACATTCAAGGATCAAGAATTATAGACAATGGTTTCACAAATATGAAATAAAAATGACAAAAAAACATTATAGGATCAATAATTATTACCACCAATAGTGTCACGCTGCTTGTGACCTACTTTGTCTTCCACAAACATTCCTCCCTTAACTTCAAATAAAGATAGGCCAGGTAAACCGTCCCCGTTTGTACTCATAGATCTGCTATAGATCCAAGAAGTACCAGAGGTATGCAACATCAGTATAAGTGGAACTTGTGTCCACAAAATACAAATACCAACAAAAAAAGAAAATATGCTCTCAAAGTATGTGTCAAGTGTACCGTCACCTACTCAACATACCATGTGCCTGTTGTGACTTTTTGATCTCTACCACATAGAGCTTTCTCAAGAACTCAAATATAGCATGAGCACACATGATCTTATCCACCTATTTCATCATTTCCCATGGATCAACCCCCAAATGCTCTGCCATTATCTCGGTTGCCTCGTCTCTAGTCATCCTCCAATGATCAAGGAATCTCCCATTGACCGGAAGATGCATCAAACACGATACATCGTCCAGTGTGATAGACAAAGTGTACCTGGTCAAACATAGGTCATTCGGGCTATATAATAACATAATCGACTGAAACCAATCCTCCTCTTAGTGAGGCAATGCAACAATCTTCTTCCTATGGTTAAGGAACTTCTTGGGACCAAGCTCTTGATTTTCCATAAATAGTCAATGTCAGTAGTAATCAATGTCAGAAATAATCAATGTCAGCCATTAAAATTAAAATTAGAGCATAAAAAAAAATAAAGAGTCCAACTAATGCTAACTCTTCGTCCCAAATATACATGGTAGTGTGGTCTAGATACAAAGGAAGTAAGGACAAATCATATGGATCTCCTCTAAAACCCTCAAACTTAGCATCCGCAACAGCCTTACCCTCCGGAGGTGGTACTGGATCAGCAGAATCATCATGTGACATTGGTGAATCCTGACGCATGTGGGAGGATGGGAAAAGTGACGTTTCAGACGGTGAATCTTGTCTCTTACGGAAAGAAGAAGAAGGCGGAGTGGCATGGGGTGAAACACGAGCCCCATGAGTATACGACGCCTTAGAAGTCGATGCAAACAAAACACACAAACAATAAAATTAAAAAAATATACTGCAGGAAATTTCGGAGATGCATCTCCAGAAACACCATAAAACTATAATGTTGAACAATTCAGGAGATACATATTTGGAAACATCATAAAACTATAGCGTTGAATGATTATGGATATGCATTTCCAAAATTATATGAAATGCTGAACAATTCAGGAGGTGCATCTCCGAAATGTTTTGCAGCACAGAGGTCGCATCAATGGTGAACCTACCTCATTCAAGTTGAATAAAACATGATCTGATCACCATTTTCAACCAACAAACGAGTTATACATTATGTATAAATTATTTTACATGTAATTTTGACACATTTTTAACCCTAATCATTGATTCCTACTCGTTTACACTAAAACACGATATTTATCGAAAACTCGAAAAACTTACTCGAAATGTATGGTTTTGATGATATTGAATGATGTAATAGATGATGTTTGATGTCCCCTTGAGTTCCTTTGAGTCTCCTGTTGATGAAATTTGATTTGATGAAGTTAAAGATTATTGAGAAGGAGGAGAGTTAAGTTTGAGTTTAAAGGAAAATAAGAAATGAGAAAGGAAAAAAGTCTGACACAATTGAACCTCCAAAATATTTCAGAAATATATCTTCAGAATATTTCAACGTTCACTTACATTTGGGTATATTCGGAGATATATTTCCAAAATCAGAATACATTCGTAAAATTTCACATAATACATTAAAAACACATACAATGCATTAAGAAAGTGGCATATAGATTCTTCCTTATAGTATTAGGCCTAGTGGTTCATAAACAATGGGCCATTAGCGGAAGACTTTACCCTACACCCCCCCACTTATTCCCATACCCCCACAGCAAATTTTTTTTGACCAAATTGCCCTCATATAAATAGTTAATAAATCAAATTTACTTTCCATTTTTGCCATTCGTCCAAAAGTTACAGAGAGAAAAATTTTTTTGCTCTTCAGACGTGTTTACCGGAAGACTATAAGTAAGTCTTCCGGAATGTAAATTTGTGTACCGGAAGAGTTCGTGAAAGTCTTCCGGTATCGGAAGACTTTATGAATGTCTTCCGGAATGGTTTAAATGACTACCGAAAGACTTCATCAAAGTCTTCCGGAATGATGTTTTTTAAATTGCCTACCGAAAGACTTTGATGAAGTCTTCCGGAATTGTTTTGCGTGTGTACTGGAAGACTTGAAGAAAGTCTTCCGGAAATTTAATTTTTTTTTTAATTAAATAATTGTTTTTTTGTTTTTTTTTTCAGTGGTGCGATCACGCGGCAGAGATGGGAGGATACCAGTTCGATCGATGGGACGGGGCGATACGAGTAGGACACGCGCAGATGATGCTGGTACATCTGCAGCTGCAGCAGACCCTGTGGGGTATCCTGGTGGTCCGTACGATACCAGTATTTTGGTTTCGTACGAGCATCACGTGGCGAGACGTGTATGGTTTGGTGAGGTAAGGAAATTATAATTATTTAGTTTTGAATAATAACCGAAATTATTAGTAGGTATTATCTAATTTGTTTAATTTTATTTGATTTCAGGAGAGAGGGGCAAAGAAGGAATTGAAGGTGGCGGGACATGGGTTGAAGTTGACCCAGATGGTTCCACAGCAGCTTCCACCGGAGATTGAGGGTATCATATCTAGGTCCGGTTTATCTTCCTTACAGAGATCGAGTTTGAAGAAGATTGATGCAAACTTGGTTTCTGCATTTGTGGAGAGATGGCATATAGAGACATCTTCATTTCACATGCCGTTCGGTGAAATGACGATTACTCTAGATGATGTGGCATGTCTGCTTCATTTGCCTATCAGGGGGGTATTCTGGAACCCTCAACCCATCAGTGAGGAGCTAGCCATTGAGTGGGTGGTTGACTATCTTGGAGTGTCATCGAGAGTGGCACTTTTCCAGGTTCGTGAGTGCAGAGGTTCGTACTTCAAGATAGAGTGGTTATATGATCGATTCGTAGAGCATCGAGCAGCTTCATCATGGGCATTTGCAACCAGATGTTATTTGATGGTGTTAGTGGGCTACACCATCTTTGCGGATAAGTCATTTACACTCGTGGAGGCGCGATACTTGGCATTATTTAGGGACCTGGATGCGTTGTCCAACTATAGTTGGGCAACAACTGCATTGGTGACATTGTATAAGTTTCTTGGAGATGCGTCTATGTTTAGTTGCAAACAGCTTGGTGGTTATCCGACTCTCCTACAGGTATATATTTAAATTTAGTTTATTGATTTTCTTATGTTAAAGTTATATATTTAAATTTAGTTTATTGATTTTCTTTTAAGTCTAATTTTAATTTTATTATGTTCATTATGTTATATTTAATTATTATGTTATTGTTTTTTTAACAGTGCTGGATTCACGAGTATTTTCCTACACTTGGGAAAAAAGGAGAGAATTGGATACCTGCTCAGAACTGTGGTCTCCCGCAAGCGATGAGGTGGACGTACAAACAGGGGGCGTTAAAGGTGGATGAGTTGCGACCCATTATGGATGAGCTGACACCCACTGATGTCATATGGAGGTCGTTCGAGGATCATAGAGTTCATCGTCGTTTTGATGAGATTTCTCTATTCAGGGGTTGTTTGAGGTGGGGAGATATTATTGTTCCATACATGCCTGACAGGTGTCTTCGACAGTTTGGATACCGTCAGTCCATTCCACCCGCACCCATTGATCCTAGGATGGCTGGTGATATTGATATTGAGTGGATTAGTTACACCCAAAGCGCTGACCAGGTGATTCGTTCTGCTGCACGGGCGACTATCCCATTTGAGGTAGAGTATGGATACCTTAAGTGGTATTATCGTGTTTCGCATCCTCGATTGGTACCTCCTACCTATGATGAGCCGCCAGTTGCATCTATTCCTGAGTACGATGCGGGACCATCTGATCCTGCATGGGGTTCTGTGTCTACCTTGATTCATCGCTACCTTCAGCAGAATGCAGCTGAAGAGGATGATCCACATTTTGTTGATCTGTTTGCAGCTTTACGTATTGCTCGTTCACAGTGATGTATAGTTATGTTTATGTCATATTATTTCTTAGACTTTGTTTCTTAATATATTGACATTTGAACTGATATTTATGTTTTATGTTATTTATAGTTTTTCGACAAAAAAATTGAAATTAAAATTTAATTCATGAACGTGAAATTAAAAATGAATAACATAGTGAAATTAAAACATATAATATAATTCATGAATAAAAATGAATAACATAGTTTATAATTCATAATGACTTTGTAATATAGGCGTAAGTTGTTGCCAATGTTGTAGACGTGCAGCAAATCCTACCATCCACGATGTTGCTGCTGGAGAACGAAAGTTCCTCCAATCTGTTGTCACTGGTGGCAATGGAAATCCTTCTTTCGTGTTAACCTATATTCAAAATTAAACAATACGTTATGTAATGTTACTCAAATAATTTACTAATAATATCAAATTATAACAATGTTTGCCTGAATCCAATGATTTGAGTTTACAAATCCAATGCAATAAAATGAGACATTTGGTGTCAACCATGTGTCGTTCACGTACTCAAAAAATTTAGGACAATCAACACACTCTTGCTCAAGTTCTTTTAAATGTTGAGCATACTCAACCTCATCACTAGCCCATACAACATCCGTCCATAATTTGCCAATTGACTCCTGCATATCAGGATCCACTAATAGTTTCCTTTTTGCACCAACATTTTTGTTAATGTGAAACTGACATAGCAAATTATTTGTCCTTGGAAACACAATCTCAATGGCTTTCATCAAAGCAAGATCTCTATCTGTCATCATAACTTGTGGAAATAAATCTTTCTTCACAAACAATTGTTTAAGCTTATCTAACACCCAACAAAAAGTCTCAGTCTGCTCAGACTCAATATACGCAAATGCGACAGCAAAAGTCAACTCGGTTGATGTCATGCCAACAATTTCAAACAAAGGTTATCTGTATTTGTTTGTCTTATAAGTGCTATCCATAACTAACACAATAGGAAACATATTCAACAACTTAACTGAATCTGGATGTGCCCAAAATATATCTTTAATAACTTCAGAGTCATCTCTTTTTCTACTCCAATAAACATAACCTGCAGCCTCGATAAGCTTAAACAAATGTTGTATCTCACTTCTAGGACCTCTTATCTCTTTTTCCATCATACTCTTTTGCTTGTATATTTGTGTGATACGAGTGACACAATCTGGATCTCGCTCGTACAAGGAATGCAATATACTTTTGGGTGCAACCTTTCTCTTTGTTAAATCAGCAACATGTTGCTTCTGATCCGCTGTCAACCTACCAACAAATGAGTGACCTTCTAATCTATCGGGTAAATCATGGTTATGAACGCCACATTTTACATCAATCTTCCATCCAGATCCATCTTTTGTCGGAGTTGACCTGATCTTAAATGGACATCCGCATTTTTTGGTCGCACTTTCTATTCCACTACGAATATCCTTGTATTTCCCACCTTTATCGCAACCAAATATTATTTTGTTCTTTCTTCCTCTCTTGCCTGTTTGTGTATCTGAACGAGTGATGACGACCGTCACTTTATTTCGTAATCCGGTGTCTTTGACCCATCTTATCACCTCTTCTCGTGTACCAAATCTCTCTGTCGTTGTAAATACATCTGATGTATTCACACATATCGGTTCTTTTTCGTATAAAGGTACTGCACCTACAAAATAAAAATATTTTTTTAAAAAAAGAATTAAAAAAAGTAAAATAATTAAAAAAAAATCAAACCGGAAGACTTTATGAAAGTCTTCCGGTATTGTACTCTTACAATACTGGAACACTTACATAAAGTCTTCCGGTACATATATTCATTGATACCGGAAGACTTAATAAAAGTCTTCCGTACCAGAACACTTTTATTAAGTCTTCCGGTGAGCAAACATCACAATACCGGAAGACTTACATAAAGTCTTCCGGTATGTTAATTAACGTATCAGAACTCATCCCCAAAGTCTTCCGGAACGTCTATTTTTGGACAAATTTTTACTTTAATCTGACGGTCTGACACAAATGATAAAAAAAAATAATAATAAAATAATAATATAATAAAATATTTTAAGGTTAAAATGGACATTTTTAAAAAATTGTGGGGTACAGATATAGGTGTGGGGGTATATGGTAAAGCCTTCTTAGCGATATGTCATTGTTGGCCCAAGCAATTGGCCAAACACAGAAAGCAAACTGAGCAAGAATCTCCACTTTATCTTCATATTCTTCACGATCTACTAACAAAAACCCTATACCGACTCAACGCAACGAACAACACCGCTACAATCAAATTCATACACAAAAAATCGAAACTATCCAAAAATGTCAGGAGTTGGACCTCTTTCACAAGACTGGGAGCCCGTCGTTCTCCGCAAAAAAGCCCCCACCTCCGCTGCCAGGAAGGATGACAAAGCCGTCAACGCCGCTCGCCGTTCCGGAGCCGATATTGAAACCATGAAGAAACGTTAAGCTTCTTCCCTTTCATTCATTTTCATAAATCCCTAACCCTATGATACCATGTGTTCATTTTTTGATCTCTGTGCTTTCCAAGTGTTTTAGTCGTTATTGCTCTGTTTGGATTGTTGGTTATGATTTGATCTTATCTATTGCGCTGTTGATTCTATATATTTCTTATTAGGGTTTGTTCATCTATAAATATGATGCGTTTAAATTTTATGTTGGACTCTAGATTATTGGATTTCAGTATTGTTTTGAATGGTTTTTGTGCTGGTGGATTTTGTAGTTTTTTTCTGCAGAATGTTGATTGTGTTGGGTTGTTCTATACAGATAATGCTGCAACAAACAAAGCTGCCTCTAGCAGTACTTCATTGAACACTAAGAGGTTGGATGAGGATACAGAGAATTTAGCTCGTGAGTTTACTTGCTATTTTTTTAATACATTTTGTAATGTTGAATTGAATGAACCTTTTCGCATCTATGTGAGGCGTTTCCCTTTCCTACTGTGCTGTATTCCTAATTTCTTAGTGTTTCTCTGGGTATATATATCTTGTTGGTTGAAGCATGTGTCATGACAAAAGTTGCTTATACTACTTCGTGTTAACCTTTGGAATTTGGAATATAAGACCGTGTTTGGAGTTGTTATTATGTATAATGTGTAACATGCATAATTACTGCTGAATTTCATATTCTTTTACTAGCTTGGGTTTACTATATAGATATAACAATTGAACTTTTTTTTTCAATATTATTTCTTTAGGCCGTGTTTACTTTGCTAAATTTTGAAATATCATATGTAGTTGTTATATAATTACTGAGAAAATTCCTATTGCTTTTGATTACTCTGGTTATACGTACTTTATTTGTTTGATTTCATATCTCAAATTTAAGTTATATTTTAGGAATTATAAATATTTAGGCTAGTTTTTTTAATCCCAATGTAAAAAATGGCTACATAGTTTGGACATGAGAATGTGTGAACGTATTGTGTTCTAGTGTAGTTCGATCTCTCCTTCAATAATCGGTGGGCAGTGCAGTGTTGTTGATGGTGGATGGCCAAAACATGCCATTGCAGCCTATGGTGCTGCCGTAGAAGACACCTCTTCTCTAATTACCCGAGTGTCAAAAAATTTACCACATCATTTCCCCATGCCTGTCATTTAACAACACTGATTCAGAGCTCATGATACTGTCATCTATAAAATTGATATCCTATGTTTTCAATTATAAAATTAATGAGTACGTAGTAGTGTGAATTTGTGATCTTACCATAGTAATTGTAAGAATGTATCTCAGTGTGTACATTGTACATCTGTTGCTTGTGGTTTGCCTATGTTTGTTGAATGATGAAATATAATTGTCTACTAATCAGCAATTCAATTTTTTTATTTGTTTACAGAGTTGCTTTGTTTACCAGTAGAAACCTAGCTCTGCTAGCTTTAGGTTTCTTGTACTAAATGCACCTGAGCCATTGATTGGAATTTTCTGTTGAACATGGCATCTCCATTCTATGAGTCACTTCTTTCTACTTTAATGCTTATATATGTAGTATGGACTTGTGTGTGCAGATGATCGGGTCCCAACTGAACTCAAGAAAGCTATAATGCAAGCCCGGACGGACAAGAAGCTTACTCAGGCGCAACTTGCTCAAGTATTTCTTCCGACTTCACCCACCACATATGTTGTGTTTTAATTTCATTATCTGATGAAGTTCGATATTAACAAGGAGCATTTTTGCTTGCAGATAATCAATGAGAAGCCTCAAGTGATCCAGGAGTATGAGTCAGGAAAAGCTATTCCAAATCAGCAGATAATTGGCAAATTGGAGAGAGCTCTTGGTGCCAAACTGCGTGGGAAAAAATGAGGAAAAAACTAATCTGATGGCTGTGTATGTAGTTGGATCTATTTTACACTGTTGAAGCTAATCTGACGGCTGTTATGTAGTTGGATTTATATATTTCACTGTCATTGATTGCTTGCTTTTCAAGCTTTCACCTGTTCAAAACTTAATGATGCTGTTTGGTAAATAAAGTTGTATGTGAACTTTTGAAAACTGGACATGCAATCTGACGCCACATGGGAATGGACATGCAAAATATAATGTTCATAAAAATTTGTTGTTTTTCTGTTAAGTTTTTCTAGTTTTTTATTAATGTTGAAAACTGGTACAATTAACTCTAAAGAGAAATTTCATGTAAATATATATTGATTTTGTAAAATAATATGTATCACTTATATAAGTACAGAAGTAAATAGTGTTTTTTTTTCTTCTTTTTCAAATTACTCATGAATTATGTATAGTCTACTATGCATTATGGATACTTGTTGCTCGACTGTCAAAAACTAACTCTTGCATTTGCAAAAATATTGCAATAGCATTAATAAAAAGAGAGAATCAAGGAACAAGTTGTGCCAAGACTTATCGGAATACTTTACAAATTCATACTACAATACAATAGCAACACTGCCCTTACAAATTCAAACTACAAGACTACCACCAAGGTTGCTATAACTCCCCTCAACAAATGAAGAACTAAAACAAGATCAGCTAACCATGACTATCACCAAGGTTGCTATAACTCCCCTCAACAAATGAAGAACTAAAACAAGATCAGCTAAACATAACAGCTGCTCAAGAATTTATCCATACGTACGCTTCAAAACTAAAGTAACAGATGCAGGATGATGCTCTTAAACTAATGCTCTTAAACCTGCAACATAAAACAAACAACACAAACCACTTTGAATTCACCCGACTAAGAAGAAAGAAGGATTGGTTTGCCACACGGATGAAATCACATCAACTAATCCATAATACTTAGTCAAAAGCATCTCCTTAGACAAGGATATGATGAGCCAAAAATAGCCATATCCTCCAATCTCATCAAATAGGATATAGTTCCTAGACGTCCACAAAACCCAACAAACAACAAGCCAAAAATAACAGTGGAACTCAATTTTAAATTTGATTTTACACAAGAACTTAAGATGAAAAAACAAAGTGACTAAAGAATTATGCTTAATCGATTGATCAATACCAAAACAACAACACAAACGCGACCAAATCGATGTCACCACCTCAAAAGAATAAAAAGGATGAAAGAGAGTTTCGTCAACACTAAAACAAAAGGGACATATAGAATTACCAAAATTGACGTCTCTTCTTAATAAATTCAGCTTAGTAGGTAACATATTCAATAAACTTCTCCAACCAAAAAACTGGATTTTACTCGGCACCTTCAATATCCAAATATCTGACAAGTCCTTTAGAACCATAGATCCAATAATTAAACCCCCCCCCCCTCGTTGAACGAAGTTATCCACTTATAACTACTAGCAGTAGAGATCCTGTTCTCATCCAATTTCCAAACGAACGAATCTATCTCCATCCGATTAGGATGAACCATCACCAAAATTTGTTTCAACTAAGCAAACCGCTATTGGGCTTGCACACTAAGAGAAACAGTACGGTCTGAAAGCTTCCACGACCAATTATTACCGTTCCATTCACTCATATCTCTAATCTTGACAGTGCCTGATGCAATGTTTCCAAACATGTAAGGAAATACATTAACTAGAGGTTTCGCACCAAAACAACAATGTTGCCTGAAATCAATTTTATCGCCTAGAACAATTTTCCTGCTAATGACCTCATTAGGCTAGTTAAGGTTCAAAGAGAAAACTAAATCAATGGAACTATTGTTTCTCCACCACAACAAATATTCACGCTTAACTGTATCATCATAACTTGAGTTTGCAAGAATGTTGTAAATCAGATTACCATACCTTGTTCTTAAAAGACCAATCCATAATTATCCACCTACACCAAAATACGCCAAAGCCATTTACTCAGCATCGTGAAATTAAACCTCCCGATATGCTTCACACCAAGCCCACATCATTCCTTTCTTAATAATTTCTTCCTAACTTATCCAACACACCTTGTTAACTTCGCCAACCCCACCCCAAAGTAATATTCGCGTAATTGAGATCAAATCATGTCCGACCACCTTAGGAGCCTTGAAAAAAAAAAGAAAAAAAAAATCAGAACGTCAGTCAAAACTGCATTCAACATCATGACCCTGCGTCCTAACGATATGGATTTCCTGTGACAAACCGAGAGTCTATGCCGCATCTTACGAATAATAGAATTCCAAGTCCTCTTCTTCGGTGATTAACCCCCATCGGCGTGCCCAAGAACAGAAACAAAATAGATCCAACCTTGCACACAAGAAAAGAAGAAGCCGCCTGAAGAAAATATGGTTTAATATTGACACCAATCACCCTACTTTTATTCATATTAAGACATAATCCTGACGCCAACTAAAATCCTTTTAAAATAGATTTCAAACTCCACAAATTCGCCCACTTTCCATCACATATAAGCATTGTATCGTCTGCAAACTATAACAACTCGAACTGAACAATATCACTAACCTTAAAGCCACTAAAATGACCTAGGTTCACAACATTCCGCATCAACCCCGCAAGATCTTCTGCAACAAGTAAAAATAGAAAAGGAGAAAGAGGGTCGCCTTGCCGAAGCCCTCTTCCCACAACAAAATCTCCCGTCGGACAACTGTTCACAAGAATCATTATAGAGCCATTGAAGATCAAAACATTCATCCAAAGCATATACCTAAACCCTAAACCCAAACTACCCAAAATAATTCTCAAGTAGTCCCAAGATATGCAATCATATGCCTTTTCGAAATCAACCTTTACTAGAGGACATTCCTTCTTATAACGCTTAGCAAAATCTAGAACTTCATTTACCACTAGGATGCCATCCAACATTTTCCTACCCGCCACGAAGGCAATTTGAGATTTTGAAACCAAATTGCTCATGATGCTCTTGATTCTGTTAGCCAAGATCTTGGAGAGAATACTATAGAAACTACCAACAAGACAAATTGGTTTAAAGTCATCAATCTCTTGGGGATTATTACCTTTTAGAAAGAGAGTAAGAAACGAGGTCGTAACTTCCTACAAAACTTTACCACAATCATGAAACTCCTTAGGAAATATGAAAATATATTTGTTATGGACTAGTTCAATGACTAGGCATGGCCCAATTCATTCCTGTTTCCAAGACGACCCAATAGCCCAATGTCAAAGGGACCCACTGGCTTTATGCCTTCAGTCGATGAGGATTTGTCGAACACGGTTATTTGTGGTCGGATTCCTCTGCTCCTTTCGAGCTTCTGCCTGATATACGAAGAAATCACCCAAATTCGGCCAAAGGTAGCTCCTGCTCGGATATCCCTCTGCCCGAAGCACATCCATCCGACCAGGTATGCTCGGAGTAACAACTAGTTTCTAACAGTAACCTATTTTTGGAGGATCCACGATCCAGGCCCAAAATAGGAACCAATAGCCAAGCGTTGGGGGCTCTATATAAACCCTCTTACTTGAGAGGGCCAGGTATCCAATATTCACCCTCTTAACTCTCTTTACTCGTACTTTCTCACTCTTATGCCCTATCTTACTTTGGCGTCAGAGTGTCTTGCAGGTACACCCCCTTCTTTCCTCGACGATCGAGTAACATCACCAACATTTGTGGTCCACCTCAGATTCTGATCTCTATAAATGATCAGTGGCACCATCTATGGGAATCGTGTTACCTCGTCGTGCATCCTCAAATCGTGAAGACTAAAACATCAAAATTCATACTCTTTCTCAATGGCCAACCACAACGACTTAACTGATGCCCGGATTGTCACCAACATCCTCGTCAAACAACGGGAAAGTGATGGAACCAATCCCCCGCTCGGGGAGCCTAACCGTTTTCAGGACGGGTTCACCGCCTCCCCGTTAGGCCGTTACCAAAATCAATCATTGAACCAGAGATCACTCCTGCTAATCTTCCTCTCATTCCCATCCTCGAGGGAACCAATGCGACCCTTCCGAAACTGGTCTAGACTACGAACAACATCAACCTTCTGATCTTGCACCAAGGCGAAAGATTAGAAGCTCTGGAAGACGCTCGACGTACCAAACCCCCTCCCATACGAAGAGACTTCGCAGGTCCTGTAGTCGTTCACCTGAACAAAGAAATACTTGCCAACGTCCAGAAGAAGCTGGGTCTATCAAGAAACGGGCTCGTTCGTCTCCTCGACGACACAAGTCCCCAGAAACTAGGAAGAAAAGGAGGACCCTCCATACAAGAACTCGACTATCTCCCAAGGATGCAAGAAATCGATCAAGATCAATATCCCCTCGACGACACAAATACAACCGCTTCTGCTCTGTATCCTACGACTCTAACGATGAAGATGAGCCTCGTGGACCACTCTCCCATGAAATTATGTCCACGAAACTGCAGAAGGGGTTGGAGAAGCCTCCTCCTTTGGGGTCCTATGATTGGACAACATACCCGTACGAGCATATAGAAAACATTGATTCTCTCCTCGACTATAGAGGTGTCTGGGGAGCTATCAAATGTCGTATTTACCCACAATGCTTAGAAAGAGAGCCATGGCTTGGTACAAAATCCTCCCTTACTAGTCCATCACATCATGGAGACAACTCGGGAAGACCTTCTCCCGACATTTCACTGTATCGTGCATACATCCTAAAATTGAGGCCTCTCTTGAGGCAATAATTCAGGGTAATGATGAGTCATTTGGGGAAAAATCAAAAGGTTTAATAAAGAAGCCGTCCTGGTCTCGATCACTGGCGGCATGAAAAAATACTTCTCGAACGCGAGCTCTGTCCCCGGAGTGATTTTACCAAGGTCGTGGGCATTGAGACACCGACCACGCTTGATTCTTTTCTCCTTAAAGCCCAGGCGTATATACAATACAAGTAGAAGGAGGCAGCCAATACTGCCCGTGATACCAAGCATCGAGAGGATGCCAAACCCACTAAAAATGAAGACGCCTCAAAATCACGTCGAGGAGGTGAAAAAAGAAAGGAAGATCTCTCCAGTGAACTGCGGAAGCACAAAGGCCCCTCAGGGAGATTCCATGAATACACTCCTTTCACTGTGTCGAGGGAGAATATTTTATTTGAATGTTCCAACTCCGAATTCCTCCAGGCGAGCGTTAGGTTCCCCAAGCAGTTGCCAACCAAAGCTAACATGGATAAGACGAAGTACTGTACGTTTCACAAATCCCATGGGCACAATATTGACGATTGCATTCATTTGAAGGATTCCATCTAAATACTCATCAGGGACGGCCACCTGAAACAGTTCACTAAGGGAAAAGAGGCTCCTCGACAGCAGATGCAAGAGTCTCGGAATATCGAGGAGGCTTCCCTTCGAGCCGCAAATACCAACCTCCTGGTTTCTCTCACCATCACATGACCAAAGGACTTCTATGTCCCTAAACCATTCATCGGCCCTGCTGTAACACGGTGGGAGAACTGACTTTAGTTATGTTGCGGATAGCAAGAGTCGCCACCGACTTTTATTTTATCCAAAGGAAAGGCATAAAAGAACCGGAAAGACCTTTTAAAAGATTTTTGGGTCCGGGGGGTAGGTTATGTAAAGGGAAGGTGTTAGCACCCTTTACATCCATGGTTATCCATAGGCTCTTAGTTACTTAGCTCACTTTAAAATATTTTTGAAAATGTGAAGTGTGTGAATAAAAATTTTCTTAAGAGTTTAATAATGATCCATGTACGGATGCGTAAAAAACCTTTGTTTTGAAAATTGTTTGAAATGTGTGAAGTGTTTGAAAAGTTTTTGAATAGTGAGCAAGTATCTATGAGGAACCTACCCTAAGTTTGAGTCTTTTCTGTTCTTGAATCCTTTAAGTGGTAAGACTATCCCTATTATTAAGGAATAAGTAGTCATTACCTTGGATGTGTGGGACAAGTAAAGGGACATCTGTTTATGTAGGCAACTGTAGGGTGTATAAGCAATTTGAAGGGACTATCATCTTTATTCGAAAGGGACAAGATCATTACGAAGGCAACATTCGAAAGGGACTTGATCTTTTGTTTGTTAAGGGACTAGATGACTTTATCTTGAGGGACTTTTGCTTTATACACCCTATTTGACCTTTTATACACCCTATTTGACCTTTTATTTTAGGCAACATGAGAGGTATCCCTAAGGAAGTGAGATGGCGATCAAAGATCGACTTACGTGTGTGAGTGTTCAATTTAATATTTATCTTTAAGTTTAAGTGATCTAAATTAATTTTAAATTACAAGTATATTTACACTCCCTATTTACTAACCATAGCATAAAATAAATAATTTAAACATTACTATTAAATAATACACCAAGGAGCAATTACATAATAATAATTAAGCAAAGTTAAACATAATAAGCAAAATAAATAATAATTATAATGGGGTTAGTGAAAATAATAATATTAAATGGGGTTAGTAATAATCATATAAACATAATTAATAATAATAATAATGAAATAAACAAGAATATTATAATAATTAAAAAAATCAATTTTATAAACAATTATCATTTAATATTAAAATATAAATAATTATACTAATTATGATAAAGTTTTAGGTTATGTGCAAATTATAGAAATTAAGTTAATTATGAAAATATTATGAAAATAAAATTATAGTTACAAAAATTAAATTAGCAATTGTTTAATTAATTATGAACATACATTACATACAAAATTAAATTATAAACAATTATAAAATATTTACATATTATAAAAATAAATTAAGAATTTTAATTTTTAAACATATTTATGTACAAAAATTTAAATTATAAGCAATTTATACATTAATAAAAATTAGATTAAGAATTTTAATTACATTATAAATATAATATATACAAATAATAATATTAAACAAATAGAAGAAGAAAAATTAGGGTTTGAAGAAAAATATGTTTTTTAGGGTTTATAAAAATAAATTAGGTTTTATATAAAAAAAATATTAAATATTAAATATTAACTTAATTATATAAATAAGTTATACATAATAATAATATATATATAGTTTACATAATAATTAATTAAAATTTAAAGAATAAGATAAGAAAAGGAAAATAGAAAGAAAATTGCTAGGTTTTTTTTCTAAAAAATTGGGAGGCCTGGATTTGAACCTAGGACCTCCCTGGAACCTAAATGAAGAGTTGCCACTGGGCTACAGACGCGCGCGTGATAACAATTCCACTCCACTTGGTTTTGTTGGCTATCCTGAAAATCAAAGAAAATGAAAGAAAAACAAAAGGCCTGGGGGGATCGAACCCAGGACCTTCACAATACACACAAACACATTAACCATTCCAGCTGGGAGAGCGCGCCTGTACATATAACAACTATAATTCATAATATATTATGTCTAATGAATAAAAGAGAAAAACATGAAAAAATTGCCACAGCCAGGATTCGAACTCCAGTCATCCAACAATACACGCGCATACTTTGGCCAACTGAGCTAACCATCAACTGTGAAATAAAACAGAAAACAATTCATAAAATAATATGCACAATTTTTGAATCCTGGAATGCGCGCGCAGGGCATCATCTTCTTCCTCCAGCCCTAGGATATTTGCTGCGAATTTTGTTACCAAATCTCCTGCGAATTCAAAACTTGCAGCAAGACCTATGAATCTCATACACCATGAAAGCTGTAAAATTTCATCAAATTAATTGTGCAAACATGATCCAGAGACAAATTGGAATTAATCTATGTTTTTAGAATGGATTTATATTGGCTTGAGAGTGAAACCCTAATGGAGGCCGTAAACCCTAGCCATGGTGAAATTCGTCTCAGTTCATGAAAATCAAATTAAACTATCCAGAATTCATCATAAGCTTCAAATAATCACAAATCAACAAACAAAATTAATTTATAATGGCTGAACAATCGAAATCGAAAAAATTAATTTCAAGAACAAAAGCAATTCGGTTTATGTGATATGAGATGTTTTGGATGCAAATGATCATTGGTTTCGACTCAATGAAGCTTAGTGAACATTCTTGTGTCCTCAAAATACCTTCAAATGCCTTGTAGAAGGGAAACCGAATTTGAGTTTTGGAGAGGTTTTTGAAAATATGAACTTACTCTTGGGAGGCTGCAAATCGTGTGCAATGAGTAGGGTTATGTCATGTACTTATAGAGTGATGAATTTAGGTCAGAAAACTTGGTCATTGTTTGAAAGATTTGATCCAAAAAGATTGAAAAAGATAAGGATTTAAAATTCAAATATTCTTGTATGAACACCTTCTATTTCAAGTCAATCAACATTATCTTTGTATCAATTTGATCCATATTGAATTCATGACCTTCTAGAATCAAAAATAATTTTAAATCTTCACATTTAATATTTTATTTAAATTTAAAATGATTTTTAGTATAAAAAATCATAATAAATTAATTAAATAAAATAAAAATTATGAAAATATCAAAGAATTTTCGTGCATGATGTCATGGATTGCTTTGGGTCATTAAAAGTTCAGCCCACTTAGCAAAATTTGGTTTTAAACCTCCATTTGCTTCATAAAATTCCCTAAAATTTCCCAACTTTGCAAGGGCACACATCCTTCAATTTTAATGCTATGAGGGTGTTCTTGGACATTTTGGAAAGCTTGAAGAGTCCTCTAACCAACCGCATTGGTTTCATGTCCATATCATTTACCATTCTCAAGTTATGCCCTTTTGAAGTTGTTGACTTTTTGTTGACTTTCAAAAGGACCTATAATGTCTTAGCTCATACCTTCCAAATGAAGCATTTTTGGGCTTGGCTTGTGAGACACAAAGTTGTAGAGAATTAAATTTACTTAAAAATGAGCTTTGGATGGAGAATTGGTGATGAAGCATGTGAAAGTTATGGCTGGTCAAAGTTCAGTTGACTTTTCCTAAGAAAACCCTAATTTAGAAACCTCTGATTCTTGATGATCTGAAATCTCCTTGATGAATCATGATCAACCCTTGATCAAATGATGAATTTTACTTCATATACTTGATGTTGGCAAAAAATCATGAAGTTTGACTTTGATTTGACCACAGTTGACCTCAGTTTGACTTTTTAACTGCTTTGACTGATTTTGACTTATTTGATCATTTGACTGAGCAAACCTTTGAGAAAAGTTCTGAAATTTGTCATGGGGATTCTTAGACACATATAAGATGTTATGAAGCTCACTTGAAGTCTTGGAAGTCCATTTAGCCTGATTAAAGTCAAAACCCTAGTTTTGGATGCACTGCTTAGGAGGATGCATTGTCTGAGGGAATTGTCAAACTTTCTGACTATTTGTGAACTTTGTGAACCTTGTGAACCTCATAAGGTGTCTTGTGAACCTTGTGAGCCTCATGAAAGGTCTTATAAGTATTGTGAACCTTGTGAACCTCATAAAGTGTCTTGTAAACTTCATGAACCTCATGAAAGGTCTTGTGAACCTTGTGAACCTTGTGAACCTTCTTAGCACACAAAGTCTTGTATTGTGAGGGCAAATTTTGGGGTGCAACACCTGCATACTTCGCTTCCTACAGTCCATGGGAGTTCTTCCCTTCAGCGATGGTGATCTCGTGCGGTGGTTATAACAAAGTCATTATGGGCTCGATGAAGCGACGATTCAACCAGTTGATCAGCACGGGCTCCAACTAGAATTCCACTCTTGATCCTCCCTGGGGAGGGTCAACACCCATCTTCTTTTAGAAGGAGGAAATCCTTGGTGTGGCGCCTAATGCCAGCACCCCCTGCTCATCCGGGCGCAAATGGCCAACTTTGATGTTCGATGAATCTTGGTCGACCAGGGGAGCTTGGTAGACATCATGTACTCTCAGCTCTTCGCAACCCTGCAGCCTGATGAAACGCATCTGACACCCTACATAGGGTTTGACCTATAGGGGTTAAATGGATCAGTATCCAGGCCATGGGGGTATGTCGACCTGATAGTGACTTTCAGAGCAGGAGAGATTGCGAGTGCAGTTAAAGTCCAGTTCCTCGTCATAGACTTCCAATTGTTGTACCAATGCATCCTGGGTCACCCAACATTGGCTGAGCTCATTGTGGTACCCTCCATGATACACTTGAAGATGAAGTATTACACTTTATCAGGTTAGGTGGCAACTCTTTAGGGGGATATCAAGGTTGCTCGTCGATGTTTTGAAGCAGCATCCAAGGGGCTCAATGCCATAGCCGCCAAGCCAAAACCAGCAGCCAAGATTACTCTCCCCAGCAGTTCGAAGGAACCAAATCAATTGCCTCGCGTCGATTCAATCGACCTCAACAACAGGTTCACTGAGGAGGAAAAGAAAGCACAACTGGAAGCAAGCAGTTCTTCGTCGACACGTCCGGTGCCCGATGGTGACTTTTGAGTTGATCGTGCTCGGCGAAGACCCCACCAAAGGGGTCAGGATTGGATCAGACCTCCCCAACCTGGCAAGGAAGAAGCTGAAAGCATGCCTAAGGGAGAACACGAATCTATTCGCGTGGAGCGCTGTTGAGATGCCCGGGTAGGACCCATAAACTGCCTGTCATAACCTGGCAATCGATCCATCTGTCCAAGTTGTGGCATAACATAGGAGGAAAAAGTCCTCAAAAAAGATAGAAGCTGCCGAGCAGGCAATTAAAGACTTCCTAGAGGCACAATTTGTAACCGAGGCAAGGTACACTACCCTGCTCTCAAATGTTGTATTAGTGAAAAAGAACAATGGAAAATGGCGCATATGCGTGGACTACACCGATCTCAACCAAGTTTACCCGAAAGATGCTTACCCTTTACCTAACATAGATAAATTGGTAGATAATTCTACAGGTTTTTAGTTGTTCTTGTTCCTCGACGCCTATTCTGGGTATAATCAAATACCCATGGCAGTGACTGACAAGAAATATATTGCCTTCATGAACGAATCGGGAAATTATTACTACAACATAATGCCTTTTGACTTGAAAAATGCAGGTGCAACTTACCAACGCATGATGAACAAGGTCTTCCGAGCTGAAATCGGGGACATACTCGAAGTGTACATGGACGACATGATCGTTAATTGCCACGAAGAAACTGATCACGCTTTCCATTTAAAGAAATTTTTTGACCAAGCACGAAAGTGAAAAATGAGATTTAATTTAGAAAAATGCACGTTCGGGGTACACGTGGAAAAATTCCTCTGTCTCTATCTGACCAAAAGAGGAATCAAGGCTAACCCCGACAAGAGTTGAGCATTCGCCGAAACACCAACGCCAAAATCCAAAAAATCCATTTAGTAACTAAATAGGGTCCTCTCCTCGCTATCTCATTTCGTAGAGAAATCCGCCCAACACGCTCTCCCCCTCTTCAAGCTCCTATGCAAAGAGGCTTCCTTCAAGTGGACAGAAGAATGCGAGCAAGCCTTGACACATCTCAAGAAGGATCTATCAGAGCCCTCAGTTCTCTCCCGACCTGAGGCTGGTGAGACTTTGTTTCTATATTTGGCCGCTGCAAACGAGGCCGTAAGCGCCACCCTCATACGGGAAACGCCCGAAGGACAATAACCCATATAGTTTATGAGCAAAGACTTGTAGGGGCCCGAGCTCAGGTATCAGCAGATTGAAAGGTCGCACTAGAACTCCTCAATGCAACAAGGAGACTCAAACACCATTTCCTAGCGCATACGATCGTCGTTTGAATGAACCAACCCATCAGACAACTTCTTGGTCGACCAAATATGACCGAAAGGATGCTCAAGTGGTCCCTAGAAGTATCTGAGTTCGAAGTTAGGTATGAAAGTAGGCTGGCCCTCAAAGCACAAGTCCTGGCCTATTTCTTCGCCGAAATGACCACCCCGAGAAATGTAGCTTGCACATATAGGAAATGGACTATTTTTGTGGACGGGGCATCAAGCTTAACGGGCAGCGGAGTAGGGATGATTTTGGAAAACTAGAAAGGCATCCTAATAGAGGTATCTCTCACACATTAATTTCCCACTTCCAAAAATCAGGCAGAGTATTAAGCTTTCCTCACTGGCCCGAGGCTGACCGACGATCTGGGAGATGAGGAAATAATCATTTGTACAGACTCTCAACTTGTGGCCTTACAAGTCAAGGGAGAATATCAGGTTAAAAATGACAACTTATTCGAATACCTAACCCTGGTCAGAGAAAAATTTACGAAGTTTGCATCTGTAGAAGTTAAACATGTTCCTCATGAACACAACGTACAAGAAGACGTGCTATCGAAACTCGCGAGCACGGAGAGGAAAGGTGGAAATAAATCTGTCATACAAGAGATACTCACTCGGCCGAGCATCGAAAATCATCCTGGAAGATAGACGTAAATGTCGTCGGGGACACCAACTGTTGGATGACCCCGGTCTACAACTACTTAACGAATGACGAACTGCCCTAGATCCTAAGGAGACCAGTATAGTCAGGCGAAGAGCTTTCTCATATGTATTAGTTGAGGGTAAACTCTACCGACGATGATTCTCCATTCCTCTCCTCAAGTGCGTCGAGGAGGAATTGATCCTGCACATCCTACGAGAGATCCACGAAGGCATCAATGCCCAACATCTGGGTGGGAGATCGCTGGCAAGGAAGGCCTTGCGAGAAGGATATTACTGATTGACAATGCAAAACGACTCCAAATAGCTCGTAAAAAATGAGACAAATGCCAAGGGCACAATGATATGCACCTGACACCTCCAAACAAGCTCAAGTCAATGTCCTACCTATGGCCCTTTGCATGGTGGGGTCTAGATATCCTATATCCATTCGTCGTCAGTTCAAACCAGAATAAGTACCTGATCATTGGTGTAGACTATTTCACAAAATGGATAGAGGTGGAAGCCTTAGCTAAAATAACGACACTCAACATATTGCGTTTCTTCAAACGAAATATCCTCGCTCGTTTAGGGGTACCCCAAGCCATAGTCATCGACATTGGGACACAATTCACGGACAAAAACTTCAAGGAATTCGTTGCTAATGTAGGAACCAAGCAACATTTCGCTTCAGTCTAGCATCCATAAACTAACAGGCAGGCATAAGATGAAAATAGGGTAATCCTACGAGGACTCAAACGAAGATTAGATGGATTAAGAAGCATTGGGTCGAGGAACTACACAACATCCTGTGGGCATACCAGACAACGCCTCATTCCACAATTGGGGAAACCCCTTTCCGACTAGCATACGAAATAGAGTCCGACATCCCTATTGAAATGCACATATTGTCCAGATGGACATAAACTCCAATGGACGAAGATATCAATTCAGAGCATTACGCGAGAAGCTCGATCTGGTCGAAGAAGTTCGGTCAGAAGCATACCTACGCGAGGCATCACTTAAACAAAAAATCTCCATCAGACATGATTCTAAGGTCATAAAGAGAGGATTCAAAGTCGGCAGTCTCGTCCTGAGGAGAAACCACAAGGACTTCAGAGAAGGCAAACTGGCCGCAAATTGGAAAGGTCCTTACCGTGTCCGGGAAAAAATGAAAAATGAAGCCTATTACATAGAGAACTTGAATGGGCTCGCCCTTGGAACACCGAGAAACTAAAACAATATTACAGTTAGGGCATCTGTCGGCTTGCTCAGATCTTAACGATGGAGCATAAGAACCAACCTAACATGCATGCCTAGGTACAAGCATTGCATACCAACATTTCTAGCCAACGGGATCCCCCTCATGAACGAGGAGGACCACCTTCACACGACTGGATCCCCGACCAAGTCCGTCGTCGTCTTCGTACTACGAACAAGCAGAACACCTGGCTCACGATGAGACGTTCACGCCACGGAGCACGAGCCATAAACATGACTCGAGCACCGTTCCTCGACTATAGTTACTCTGACATTCTGCCCGGTTCCCCAAATTGTCAGACACACATACACTGAGCACAATTTCCCCAAATATACAAGCATACCCCAAGCCTCTCAGTGGGAACAAAAAAGAACATCACATGTACTTAAGCGAATATCTAAATGGTTGAGCACCATACAAACACTTAGTGAAAATAAATAAATTAAAGTGTTCCCTCTGAAGGGTACACGTGCAGGCATACAAGATAAGTATGATGCAAAATAAAACAAAAGTCAACCACCAAGGTCAGAAAAACATTATAAAATGCGGCCACAAGGACCGACTTGTTCGAATATTACATAAAGGGGGAAAATAATTCCCCCGAGCAAACCAAAACGCCCTGACACACAGGCCGACCATCAAAAATCAAAAGAAGAAGAACAAATCTTCAGGCATTCTCCTGCATATCTGCATCCCTAGTGGGGATCCCCTGAGCGGGATTTCCTTCAGCCAAGGCCACATCATCCCGTTTTGCCTTACCAAGGAAGTCGGGAACGAAAATGTTCCCATTCACGATCTTGTACAAGAAGTTAATCCCTTCCTCGGTAAAACCGACCCCAGGGTTGACCACCTTCAATTGGGCTACCGCATTTTTAAAAGTGATTTTTGTCATCTCCTCGAGGTACTTCTCTCCCTCGTCGATCCTAGCGATCAGGTCAGCACAGGTCAACATCAATATTTGGTCCCTAGTCTCATCTCGGAAGGGGTCATTGCAACCTTAAAACGGGAAACTTACTCTTTTGATGTCTTCTTCCAAGACTCAATAGTAGCTAGGGATTCCTTCAACTCTTTATTCTTTGTAAGTGCATCCTTCGCTGCCTCGGAAGCTTTACGAGCCTTATCCCCGGAAACGTACAACAAGAGCTTTAACTTTTGAATTTCCTGCTCCTAGGTAGTTGTCCCCTCAACGTACATTGACGCTATAGCTAGAAACCTCATCACTGCACTTGCCTCCTAGGCTACAGACAACCGCCTGTCTGGTCGACTTAGTTCCTCCAGGGGCAAAGTCTCAGCCCGGTGAACTTGAAGGGTGTTATCCTAAAAACCTTTAGCTTGAGGAATCATATTGGAAGCTCGAACGAAGGCTTCGGAGGAGTCCATGTCAGGTTAACGATGTCATTGGCCTGTGACCTCTTCCCCAGTTTAGAGCCGGTGCTCGGAGACCCCTGGGGAGCTGAAGTGGAGTTTCTCGAACCTGTGCCCGTCTTTACAAATTGATCGACCAATCGAGTTTTCTTCATTTTCTTTACCCCTCTCCTCCTGGCAGCGTTCGCCATCACCTTGTCTTGCACGTATGAGATAGAATCTGAAAAAGAAAAAAGAAAACATGTTAGAACATAAAAGTATACGAGTAAAGAACTCAAAACATGCAAATAATTCTAAAGAGCTACTGAGGTAGGCCGAAACTTCCTCGTCCATATCACAGGCAAGGAGCTTCGCCACCTCTATAAACCGAGGGGTCACTTTTGCTCCCCCGTCCTTATTCAAGAGTGGACGACCCTGATCTTACATGTATTCTATCATTGTGAAGCTAGAGACAAACTTCATCAAGACATCATAGCTAGTCCTGTCCTCGACACTCAAGTCAGAAGCAACTGTCAGGTATTCTTCTGTGTCGTGTAGAAATATTCAAGCGACCACGAAAAATGGAACTTTAACATAAGACGTGACACTTGTCTTACCTGATCATCGAGCAAGATCCTTCCCTGGTCGTCGATATCTACTCCCCAAAAGTATACGGAGTCCCAGGCACACTCGAATGTAGTACCTATCCTTGAAGTCCCTGATCGACTCCAAGTAAGCTTCGTAGATTTTTATCTTTTGTTTAAGATAAACCCAACCGTACTGATCTTGGAAGACTTGCCTCTAAAGGTGGAAAATATGGAAGAACAAGGGAAAAGTTGCCCCAATCTTCAAATACCCGAAAGTCAAATCGAAAGCTTTAAAAAAGGAAAACAAGTTTGGATGGAGTTGCGAGGGAGACAAATCCAAATGAACGAACACAAACTTCTAAAAGTCCGAGAAGGGGAGTCTGAACCTAAGCTCCTTGAAGATACAGTCGTACATGACAAACCTGTTAGGTCTATACGGCGAGATTATGCGATCCATGGAGTCAGGATGCTTAACACACCAATCTGCAGGGTCCCCAATTACCATACCAGGACCTTCTTGGGGCTCATCATAGACAAACTTGATATGTAGAGGCTCCCCAGCAGCTCAGTCTTCAACGGGGACTTCCTGCTCGACGCTATTCTCCTCCGGAGAATTATCTTCATTTCGAGTAGAAGTAGTTTCCTCAGAATCAGTTTGTCCATAGGCAGTCTCCTCAGATGTCGTTCCTTCGGAACTACTAGGAGACGAAGCCGTGTCGTTGGAGAGCACCTCTACGTGCATGAAGTCGGGTTCTTCCGCAACCATCTTTGCACCCGAAAAGCAGTGAAAGAAAACGTGAATTCAATTATTTAAATCTAATCCACCCTTCCACTACTAATCAAGTGAAAGGGCGTGCAGAGGGACAAAGACATTGTCCTCGACCTAAGCCCTTGTTCAAAGTGACCCATGTCTATATCCTCATAAGTACGCCCACAAGTGCACACGAGGAGAGAAATTTGCTAGTGAAAATCTCTCAACCTACAACGAGTGCAAATTCAAGGACACGCAGAACCCAGAACTCCAGTTGAAGTTCAACCGGAACCACTGTGAAAAGAATTATGGGAAACGCCCTCAAAGGCTTTGATCATCGCAATGTTAGAGTACAAATAGAGTTGAGTTTTTGTTATCGATCCACATAGATTGTTTTATGATATCACCGCCTTTGAAATTCTGGTATGACAGACTCAGATGTCGAATATGATGTTGAGATATATTATCTGTTACATATAAACATGGTAAGGCATAAATAACATCACTTTTAAAATTATGATATATCAGATTCAAACATTCTTCAGTATGTCTAAATATCTGATATGACATTCAACACATATACTACATAAAATAAACTGAAAGTTGTAAAGAACACATTCAAATTGTTAACCCAGTTCGATGCTAACTCATCTACTCTGGAGGCTACCAAGTCAGGAAGGAAATCCACTATGTAGTATCAATTCAAAGACTTCTCAGCAAACACCTATAGTTTACAATTTTCTCACTTAATCACTACCCGTGCAACTTCTACTTATGAACTCCTAAATATAAGAAACCCATCCTCACTTCCAATCACCTCAGTGATGTCTCACAGTCCCAACAATCAGTTGTTGTTATTGACGGCTCTTTACCTACCAATAATTCAAAACAGGAAGTCACACTTCTATGACAATAACTTAGAGTTGCTTACAAGCTTCCTCCAAGAACAATCCACCTCTTACTTAACAATTGTGAGGTTTACACATAAAACAGCAACAACATAAACCTTGTTGCGCACGGCTACCACAAGAACACAAACCTAATGATATGATCTTCTACATCTTTGGTTGGTTACTAAACCTAGGTTACAAAGTTTCTTTTTATAACATATTCCCAAGTGGATTTGAGCCTAAAATCACAGCAACAACTGCTACATAGTTTCTATAGTTTTTTTAGGATTTATTTTTAACATCCTAACAAAATATGTGGTCAATATTTTGATATTTTGATTTGTATTAATTATTTAAAATATTTGAAATGTTTGTATGAAATTTTTTGAGATTGTTTTGTTTTATTATTTGTAATGTAATCTGATTTTGGAAAAAATAAATGTTTTTATTAAAAAATTGATTTTACTAAATGGATGGTGGCAGAGTCGGGAAATCCGAATCCAATCTGGACATATTTGAGTTTTAATTCTCCATTCTTGTTGAAATTTGGAGCGGGTAATGAAGATTGTTCGGGGATTCAAATTTGAGTTTGAAGGAGAAAAAAACCATTCCCGACCCACTTTTCTTGTGATGTCATGTTTTATTTAAGCAAGCTACCCCTCGGTCTCACAATAAGTGACCCATTTGAAATAAAAGAGTGTCTCAAAATAAATGACTCATTTTAATTTTCAATACATTTTTTCTCCAATTTTACCTTTTAATTAATATTACGTTCATCATTTCCAATACATGATAAAAATACTTTAGTAAAAATACCATTCTCATTCTTCCAGAAATTCATTTTTCTTAATCAGTGTGAAATGATCAACAAAATTACTCAATGTGAGACGAAATAAGTATTATATAAAAGGAGTACTAGAAATATCAAGCCCGATTACAAAATCCGTGAGGAATGCCAAATAACTGAAATACATTTTCCCATTATTTAAAATATTTGAAATGTTTGTATGAAATTTTTTGAGATTGTTTTGTTTTATTATTTGTAATGTAATCTGTTTTGGAAAAAATAAATGTTTCTGTTAAAAAATTGATTTTACTAAATGGATGGTGGCAGAGCCGGGAAATCCGAATCCAATCTGGACATATTTGAGTTTTAATTCTCCATTCTTGTTGAAATTTGGAGCGGGTAATGAAGATTGTTCGGGGATTCAAATTTGAGTTTGAAGGAGAAAAAAACCACTCACTTCTTTGCGTGCAAGATTGGAACCATCCAGTTTATTTTCTTGGGTTTACCGGTTGGAGCAAATCATTGTAGGACGAGTACTTGTCATCCCATTATCTCCAAGGTGCGGAAGAGGCTTTCTAAATGGCATAGCAATAACCTTTCCCTAGTCGGCAGAGTTACTATGTTGAATGCGGTTTTATCAAATATTCCGATTTATTATCTGTCTTTTTTCAAGGCTTCTAAAGTCGTCGTGCAGGAATTAATTTCCATTCAGCGGAGGTTCCTTTGGGGAGGTACAAACGGGGTTAAAAAGGTTTGTTGGATAAGCTAGAATGTCATTTGCAAGGACAAGAAGGAAAGGGGGCTCGGGGTTAAGCATGTCGGGAGGTTTAACATAACGCTTCTTAGCAAATGGCTTTGGCGTGTGTTAGTGGATAATGATTATCTGTGGGCTGGTTTATTAAAGGAAAGATACGGAAATCCGCAGCTTAACATTTTGTCAATTTCTCGTGAGTCAAGTACGGTGACACGAAATCAATCTTTATGGTGGAGGGATATTTGTGGCATTGGGATAGTTCCTAATATGGAGGTTAATTGATTCAATGAAGCTGTTAGCAGAAAACTTGGAGTTGGGAATGCTATAGATTTTTGGCAGCATTCGTGGCTTGGTTCGGAACCGCTTGCTAATGTTTTTCCAGAAATTTTTTCTCTTTGCAATGCAGGTACAACTAATATTCTGAAGATGGGAGTGTGGCTTGGTGATTCCTGGATTTGGAAGTTTCCGGACAGCTGTAACTCGTTGTCCGGTCAGCCCGCTGATCAGTTTTCTCGGTTGTTGGTGCAGATCCAGAATGTCCAGCATTTGCGGCAGGGAGTTGATCAGTTTTCTTGGAAGTTGAATGTCGAAGGTTTCTCAACTGCAAGCTGCTACAATCTGCTTTCGAAACCTGCTACGGAGCGCACAAATTATGATGTCTTAATTTTTAAAGGTCTAACAGATATTTGGAGATCTAAGGCACCGAGTAGTATTCAATTTTTTGGGTGGAGATGCTTCTTGAATAGGCTTCCAACAAAGTTGAATCTTGAGAGATGAGGTATTTTCTTTTCCGATTCCGCTTGTCCGCTTTGTTTAAATGCCGACGAAACTCTATTCCATCTTCTCTACTCTTGTGTTGTTGCCAATTTGATTTGGGAGAGGCTTTGCCATTGGCTCCATATTGAATCTTGCGGGACTCAAACCTCGTTAACCGCTTTGTTCTTCCACTTCAAGAAACTCTATAATAGCAAATTTATGGTCGACTTTCACTGTTGTCTTTGGTTAGCGGGTTGTTGGGCGTTATGGACAACGAGAAATTCTATCATTTTTGAAGAAGGGAGGTTGGAAGAGATCGACATTTTGAAGAAAGTAATTTTTGTTTCAAGGGATTGGTTGATGGCCAAATTTAGTGGCCAGATTGTTGTGGATACGGCGGTGTGGGAAAACAATCCGTCGACTTATTTAGTTTGATATATGCTTTATTCTCTTGTTTTCTCTTTTTTCACTCTTCTTTTGTATCCTTTGTTGATAAGGGTTGGACACCCCTTGAGCTCTCTTTAATATATTTCTTTGATTATAAAAAAAAAAAACTGAATTACACTAGATAGTTTTTTAAAACTAAAATAGAAAATGTGATTTAGGGACAATTAAGTGTTTAGGAAAAGAATAAACAAAAATAAAGGGGGAAATAACATAAATAAATATTACAAAGAGAGTCTTTCATTTGGAAAACCAATAAACTTAAGGGGTGAAAATGCAAAAAGAAAAATGTTACTACATCATTGTTTTGTTCTTATTGTACGCGCCACAGAGAAAAAGCAGAGTGAGTGAAGAAAATAGTTAGAGTGAGTCAAAGTACAGTCTTCGAACTGTCAAGCTACAAAATGCAACTTCTCCTCGGTTTTCACATCACCCTTTAGCCATTTTACAGTGTTGGAGTTTTTGCTTCTACAAAAATGGTGGAAGATGAAGATTATAGAAGGAAAGCCAAGATTGCCCTTGTAGCTATTGTGCTACTTGCTTCCCTCGCTGTTTTTGCCTCTTTTGTTGCTTTTGCTTACTATTGCTACATCCGTAACCAAGTTTCCAAGCGCCGACAAAATAGTCATAAAGGTTTTTGTTTTGTTTTGTTTTGTTTGTGTTTGGTTTATGTGAAGATATTAGAAAATGGGGTTGTGGTATTTGGGTGTGGGAGGGGAAAAGTTTTGATTTTTCTTACTCTGAATGAAAAAGTGGTAGAAGGGTTATTGAGATTCAGGCTCACTGAAAAATGGGCTATTGTGTTTTTTCTTGTGCTTTTCTATTTTTGTTTTGCTTTGAGGTTTTTTGTTTCTGTTGATTTGGGTCTTGTGGTTTTTTTGCCAAAAATGTTTCTTTTACCTTTATATGGCGAAATTGATGGTCCACTTACTGATAAGCTTTGTTTGGTTTTATTTTAGTTGAAGATGCTGCTAACCTTAATGAGAAAAGTGATTTTTCAAATCTGCAAGTTGTTGCTGAGGAAGGACTTAAGGTGTTCACTTTCAAGCAGCTGCATTCTGCTACTGGAGGTTTCAGCAAGTCGAATGTGGTTGGTCATGGTGGATTTGGACTAGTTTACCGTGGAGTGCTCAACGATGGAAGGAAGGTTGGGATTAAGTTCATGGATCAAGCAGGAAAGCAAGGAGAAGAAGAGTTTAAAGTCGAGGTTTGTACATTTTTCTCGCCAGCACAGTTTGTACATTATGGATCATCATGATTTTTTTTTAATGGATTCGCTATTGATCAGTGGTTTAGGAAGGTGTTTTGTTTTGAGAATTAAGTTGACTGGGTTGATTACATTACATCTCGCTGTAGGTGGAATTGCTAAGTCGGTTGCATTCGCCATATTTACTTGCATTGCTTGGATACTGTTCTGATCATAATCATAAGCTGTTGGTGTATGAATTTATGGCGAATGGTGGCTTGCAAGAACATCTTTATCCTATCAGCAATAACAGTAAGTAATATATATCATGCGCACGAGCTGCATTTGCATTCTTCGACCATGGTGCTATTTTTTGTCCGATATTTATGTTATTTTTTTTACGTGGAATTTGAGTTTGATGAGTTGGTTTTTTTCTAGATTCGAGTGTCACGTCTGTTAATTTAGATTGGGAAACTCGATTGAGAATAGCACTTGAAGCTGCCAAGGGTTTGGAATATCTTCATGAACATGTCAGTCCTCCAGTGATTCACAGAGATTTTAAGAGCAGCAACATCCTCTTGGACAAAAAATTTCATGCTAAAGTTTCTGATTTTGGATTGGCAAAGCTTGGACCTGATAGAGTCGGTGGACATGTTTCAACTCGCGTTTTAGGCACCCAAGGATATGTTGCCCCCGAGTATAATTCGTTACTCATAATCTGCTTTTACACTGTTAATGAGTAATTTCCTCTCATGAAAAATCTTCGATTGTGCAGATATGCACTAACAGGTCATTTAACAACAAAATCAGACGTGTATAGTTATGGTGTCGTACTTTTGGAGCTTCTTACCGGCCGAGTGCCTGTTGATATGAAGAGACCTCCTGGGGAAGGTGTACTCGTTACTTGGGTATGTTTTATAATTCTTTTCACTCATCTCGAATCTGTAAGTTATTATGGTTCTAATTGGATAAACAACTTATCTAAACGCTTATTGTACAAGTCCTTATATATAAAGCATAAACTCTTTTCATGAGTTATAAGCCGGTTTCATAGGCTACACTGGAGAGCTTATGGAAACAAGCTGAAACTGCTTAACAAACTCTGGTTTGTGTTTAGGCTTTGCCCCTTTTGACTGATAGAGAAAAAGTTGTAAAGATTATGGATCCAGCATTGGAGGGACAGTACTCAATGAAAGATGTTATCCAAGTAGCGGCGATTGCGACAATGTGTGTGCAGCCAGAAGCAGATTACAGGCCTCTCATGGCAGATGTAGTGCAGTCTTTGGTTCCATTGGTGAAGACACACCGATCCAACTCAAAAGTAGGCAGCTGCTCTAGTTTCAATTCACCCAAGTTGTCACCTGGCCCTGTCCAAAAACCAGATAATGCAAATATGTAATGTATGATTAACATTTAAATTATGGATAAACATCAGACTTAGATGTATATCTTTGTAATGTTAAACCATATGGTGTCCTTTTGGAGGGGAAAATGATGGTTTTAAATGGTTCAAGTTGGTTAAAGATGGTTAGTATTTTATATTCTGCTGAAGTCTTTTGTATAGTAAGATGAATATTTGGTCGCATGATTGTTGGTTAGCTTGAGAGGGAGTAGGAAAAAGGTATTTGAATAATATAAACAAGTGTTAATAAGTGGGGAAATAGTCTTGTATTGGATAAGAATGTGGTGATTTGAACATTTATAAGTGGAAAAATCCACTTACCTATCACCTTAGATTTTAGGTGGACAAGTGATGTGTGTCTCAAAGGGAACAATATTCCCTATCATTTAGCTAACAATTGCCAATTGATTAAGACATAAGTAACAAATTTGGAATAAACAGAAAAGTTGAAGCTAACTGTCTATAATCGGTTATGCCAAACATGTAACTAGTTACAACTTTTAAACAATTAAAACTCAACCCAGTGGTAACCTGTTATCAAAACGTAATAACCAAGTACACCTGTTAAAATTGGAAAAAACGCTACAACCTATAACCGATTATCAAAATACAGTAATCAGTTACAAACTTGAATTATTGAAGTTTCACAACACATCACCTTAATTCAAGTGCTTCAAGTCTTCCATGCCCATGTTTTTTTCTTTCAATATCTTGAACACTTCAACCGTGTCTCCTTTAGTCAGGAAATCAACTACTTGGTCTTCACTTCTATAATATCCTAATCTCAACCTTTCTTTACTCATAAGTTCCCTCAAGTAGTGAAACCTCATCTTAATATGCTTGCTTCTCCCATGTGCAATTAGGTTCTTAGTAAAATTTATCGTGGAAACATTATCAACCAAAAGCGTTACAGCGTCACCCTCATCGCTGCCTAACTCCTTCAACAAATTCATTAACCATATGGTTGTGAAGATAAGCTTTCACAATTATCTTTGTTTGATGAAGACAAACAATTTATAGCTCAAATGCATTATCAAAGAAAGAAAAAACTCAAAGTTTTAAGAAATTGATTATGTCAAAGCTTGATACTCAAGTAATCTACAAAGACATTGGACAAGGATGATTTGATCTTGAGCAAGAGGTACAAATTGGAATTACTTTATAAGATCATAACAAATCATCCATATTTCATATCTAAACATCTATGTATCTTTTAAAACATTTGAAACAAAGTTATGTTGTTACAAGTTTTTTTTCTTCACATTTTCAAACTATTGTATCTGGTTACACAGAACCTGTAACCGGTTACAGGCACAAATTTTTTGTTTTATTTTTCAAACGTTATAATTGTAACTGATTATAACATTATGGTAATCGGTTACCACTAAACCAACATCATATTATTAAAACTTGTAAGTTACGTGGTTTTTGGATTGACAATCATTTTGGTAAAACATGCAGATGTTATGCCAAATGTTCTGTCATGTCAGTCATACATCATGTTCAACAGAATGTCATGGCATGTTCCAGGACATTGCATACCAGAACCCTAGGGCTGAAGTGTTTTGGTCTTTTTGTGTGAATTTTGAGTGTGGATTAATTCACACGTTTTCATTATCCAATGAGAGATATGTCAGGAACTTCAGTTTTTAATAGAATGTGATAATTTTCATAAAAAGTTCGTTGGGCCTTTTTAGGAAAGTTTGTATTTGTTCCTATTTTTGTGCAGGTAATTTTGCTAATGACTGGAAGTGGATTCCTGATGATTTGCGCCTCAAAGATGCCCACGCCCACAAGGTCTGAAGGCTATTTAAGGAGTGGAGCTAAACCTAAAGTGAACAGATCAAATATTGGATAATTTTAGGAAAACTAGGATTAGCCGTGTTTTGGTTTCTCTTTAAGGTTTATTGTTTTTGGTTATATATCACTCTTGTATCAGGGTTGATGCATTGAGTTGACTGATTGTTCATTGTTTACTCTAAGCTTTTAAGCAAAACCAAGTATTGTTTTGGAAGTGTGATCTTCTTCTTGTTAGGGTTGTTTTGTACACAGCTGCTGGGACTGTAGCTGTTTAATATGACTGAGGTGATTAGGAAGTGAGCGAGTTCTCATATCTAGGAGTTCCTAGGTAGAAGTTGCACTAGGTTGGGATTTAGTGAGGAGTTGTAAACTGAGATTGTTTAGCTCTGAATTGATAATACTAATAGCGGATTTCCTTCTTGGCTTGGCAGACCCCAAGCGTATGAGAGTTGCACCGAACTGAGTTAACAACTTTGGTGTTGTTTATTGACAACAATTTACTATTTTTATTGTTGTGTGTTCAAATTGTGTTTTGATCGCAATTTTGTGAAATCTATCTCGACATCTAGTATCTGCATTCTAGAATTTCAATTGGCATCAGAGCAGGTCACCCTGTTCTGCTATTTGGGTGAGCTCCAGGGAATTTATTTTCTGGTACTATGAACAAGGAAGAAGGAGGAAATGTTAATAGGCCTCTAGTATTGGATGGTTCTAATTATGATTATTTGAAATCACATATGATGGTTTTCTTAAAATCTATGGACAACAAAACTTGGAAGGTCGTCATCAAGGGTTGAGAACACCCTGTTATCAAAGATAAAGATGGGAATGTGACCCTAAAACCTAAAGAGGATTGGTCCAAGGAGGAAGATGAATTTGGTCTTGGAAACTACAAAGCCTTGAATGCCTTATTCAATAGGGTGAACAAGACTATATTTAGGCTAATCAACACCTGCACTATAGCTAAGGATGCTTGGGAGATTCTCAAGATAACTCATGAAGGTACATCTAAGGTTATGATGTCTATACTTCAGCTACTGACAACCAAATTTGAGAATCTGAAGATGTTGGAGGATGAAAGTATTCATGAATTTCACATGAAAAATCTTGACATAGCCAATGCCTTTAGTGCCTTGGGAAATAAGATTTATGAAGAATAATAGTAAGAAAGATTCTTAGGTCCCTTCCTAATAGATTTAATATGAAGGTAACTTTCATTGAAGAAGCTCAAGATATCAAAAGTATGGGAGTGGATGAGCTTGTAGGGTCACTTCAAACCTTTGAATTGACTATAAGTGACAGGACTGAAAAGAAGAACAAAAGCTTAACCTTTGTCTCCAATACCAAAGAAGGAGATTGTGATATGAAAACTAATGAAGAAATGTCTCAAGCTATGTGCTTCTTGGAAGACAATTCAACCAGGTGCTAAAGAGGTTGGAATGAAACCCTAGGTCAAATGTGTCGCTCCCGGGATTTTCATCATAGTACAAACGCAAAAGTGGCATGGAAAAGGTAGAGTCGCCAGCCAGAATTTTTTATCCCGAATGAATAGGAAAGGTAATGCTGCACAAAACTAAGTGAAAAGGAAAGGACAAGGTCCTGCTCACTTCATAGATTCCTCCCTTAGTTTGGTGATTCTCTATAGGTGTTCTTTCACCTCCCCATTGGCAATGGTTTTGAGCCATGTTCTCGATGAGGTTGTAGGCTTCTTCGTATGGTTTATCCATAAGAGCACCGCCCGCGACTGTGTCTATTGTCATCCTTGTGTTGTATATAAGTTCATTGTAGAAGGTAATGATAGTCACCCAGTTTTCAAACCCGTGGTGTGGACATAGTCTCATCAGATCCTTGTATCTCTCCCACGCTTCATAAAGTGATTCAACATCTTTCTGTCCAAATATGTTAATCTGAGCTCTCAGCATAGCTGTCTTGCTTGGCAGGAAATAACGTGATAGGAAAACGTTCTTCAGTTCTGCCCATGTTCCAACAAAGTTGGCTGGTAGAGATTGTAACCACGCCCAAGCTGTATCTCTTAGAGAGAACGGAAAAATTCTTAATCTTATTGCGTCTTGAGTTACACCATTTGCCTTTACGGTGTCTACGTATTGCACAAACTTCGTCAGATGTTCATTAGGATCGTCCGTAGGATTTCCAAAAAACGGATTTTGTTCTATAACTTACAGTAGAGAAAGTTTCAATTCAAAATCGTTTCGGGTAATAGTGGGGGCAACAATATTGTTATGTGGTTCTTGTTGAGTTGGAGTCGCATAGGACTTGAGTGGACGTTGTTGTGGTCCTCCGCTTTCAGCCATGATCGGATCTTCAACTGGACCGGGTATAAGATCTTCAGGTAAAAGGGTTTCGTGAGTTTCAGTTTGGCGTCTCAAACTTAAGAAACGCTCAATATCGTCGATTTATGGTTCTAAGTTTTCACCTCGAGAGCGAGTACTGGGCATACAATCGACAAAGGGTAATTTTGTTGCCTTAGTCTAGACGGCGCAACAAACGAATTGCACTATTGACTAAATCTAAGTCCCCGACAACGGTGCCAAAAACTTGATCGCGACAGATTTTGACTGCAAGTATACAACCTAATCGCATAATAATAAAAGATATCAATCCCACAGAGACTCGATAATCAACCTAGCGCTATCGGGTGTTACTATGTTTATCTAAGGCGAATGCTATTTTAGTTTTAAGGGGTGAGAAAGTAAGAATTTTAAATTAAATTAAATTAAATTATGATAGGAATATCAGTATGTAATTGGTACGCCTTCACGAATTCAATAAATGGTCGGCTTATAAAGGTTTATCAAGTTATCTTTCTGTAGAAAATGTTGGTTTAAAAGTCGTCAACTCACACTCTCCTGGTCTTGCATATTACTATACTCCTAAGTTAGATTGAGCGCTCCCGCTGTATTAATTCACATTAGAAGTACTTTTTGAAAACCTAGAGATTCTATTTGGTTTTAAAGCGCTTCCTCTGTATTTAAAATCAATGTTCGATTTCAACTACCCGGTTATAATATCACACTCTCGTGGTCTTAATTCTAACCTTTTTTACCTTTTGAGTTTCGTAACAAAAGTTGTTTTAAATTAAGAAATCGAAACCAAAAAGTAAATTGAGTTTAAGGTTTTAACCTAGATCTATTGAATTCGCTCTGGTTATTCAATTGCATACCGATTAAAGGTTTTATCCAAACATATCAATTAAATCAGAAGAAAATAAGTAGAAGGAATGCATAAAAATATAAGACATAATAATTAGAAAGTAAAGCATATAATTTAATAAAGAAACCTGACCGAAGTACACTTGGATTAAGAATTCTTGTAAAAAACTAAACTTAAAGAAAATGCAATGGCTGGAAACAAATAAATGGTAATAGCTTCCCAATGTAGGAAGCTTTCACTAAGGTTCGATAATGGAAACTTAATTAAATGCTGAAAAGTAAACAAACAAGAAAAGCTCTGAACTAAATAAATGGTTTCGAATGGTAAAACAACAACAATTTGGTAAGGTGGTTGAAGCTCCCTTTGGAACTCAAAGCAGCTTTTATTTATAGCTTTCACGTGGTATTGGTTGTTGAGAAATTATAGGAACTTATTTTGCTGGGCCTTGACTGTGTATTGTTGAACTAAGACTGAAATGAGTGAGAAAATATTTGAGCTGAATGAGACAATGTTGTGGTAACGACTCTCTGTTGTTGACTGAGGTGCGTGTTTTAAGATTCTGAAATATGACCTGTGACGGTTGCCTTGTGGCGTGACGATTGTCTGGACTTGGCAATGTGGGACGGTCGTCTAGATGTTGTGACGGTTGTCTGGATCTCAGAATGCAGAAACTCTATTTTTTGCTATCCGCTTCATTTCTTATGCTAAAAACCTCATTTCTGTCTCATTTTAATTCTTTTCTTCCATAAGTCATGTATATCTTAATACCTGCAAAACAAACACAAAACTTTGCATAATATCGTTCAAAATACGGAAAATAATAACTTAAATAATCGAAAACCATGCCAAATAATCGATATAAAATCCTGTTATAAACTACAAAGTTTCTGCTTGGACTCAAATCAAGCAAACCATTTGAGCATCATTCATCTTGTGCTTTGATCAAAGATATAAAAATCTCTCCTCCTAGCCTTATCATTAGGAGGAATTACGATGCTCTGATCTCCCAATTCTCTTTTTGGGGGTTGTCATACCCTAAATTTTGACCCTATGATACCCACACACCCATCAGTTCAATGGATAATGTTGAAGTATACAGAGTCACATCCCCGTAGTGAATCAGGAATCCTGAATCCTATGTACTAAGATTTTAAACCTTTCAAACATCTTTAAAGTATTAGGGAATCTTAAATGGTGAAAATGCATGCAAAGATTTCAAAAAAATTCAGTGATATGAGCCTCGAGGCCTTAGTGTCACAAATCAGGGTTTTCAGTCGACTGTGCCCTCCAGAAGAATATTTTCATGGGAAAATGAGAAAGACACCCACATGTCATTCAAGGAGCTTAACCCAACCCTAATAGACCATCTACAAGAAGGAATCAAGATCAAAGGATGCAGAGAACAAGAATCCCAATATTAGGGTTTCATAATGCCCAAATTAGGGTTTTGACTGATTGGTGAACCCAAAGTTGAAATTTTCAACTGGAAATGAGTAAATACAATAAAAAGTGGTTTAAATAGCTCATATACATCATTTAAGTCCATTCACAAGTTTAAAATACCTCAGAGGGCACTCAGTCAAAAAAAATAAAAAATCAGGTGTATCTAGTGTAATTTTCATCTGGACCATAACGTCAAACTTTGACTTTTTGACCTAAAATGATCCCCATGACCTATATTACAAGAATATATGGGCCATTAATGCATTTTATCACCAAAAATCAAGAATTTTGAGGTAACTTGTAAAAGAGGCTTATTTTTATGGTCTTCATATGGATAACTGGGCTTGACCCAATCTGTTGTCTTCTATTCACACTGCCAAAGACAGCGCTAAACCCTTTTTTTCCTTTATTATTTATTTTTTATATAAGTTTTTTTATTGTCAATATTTCCTTAAATTTGATTGTTGGATTTATTTGTAAAATGGTTGTTTTGTGCTTATTTTTTATTTGATTTCTATATTTAATTTTTATTTTTATTTGGGTCTATGATATTAACCATGGCTAGGATATTCGATTTTGTGAATCAATGTTATCCAAGCCAAGATGAGACCATTTTTTTATTTCTCTTGTTTTAATGATTTCTAATTAATTTTAGATTCATTGCTATCGATTTATTTATTTGTTGAATCTATGATATTAAAGACCGATTTTATGACATTCGATATTGTAAAATCGATGTTGTCTAAATCGATATGAGACCATTTTTATTTCTTTCATTTTGTTGATTTCTAATTAATTTTAGATTCATTGTTTCTTGATTTATTTATTCATTTTGGGCCGATGATATAAAACATGGTTTATTGATATTCAATTTAATCGACGTTATCTAAACCAATATGAGGCTCTTCCTTTATTTTCTTTATTATTTCCCGATTTCCTGATTTATTTTTTATTCGGCCAATGAAAAACGGTTAGACATTCAATTTCGAATAAATCAACGTTATCTAAACTAATATGAGTCCATTCTTTTCCTTTATTCATTCTTGTCCCGATTTATTTTTATTCGGCTTATGATAAAAAGTTTAGATATCCGATTTCGAATAAATCGAAATTATCTAAACTAATATGAGGCCATTCTTTTCCTTTATTTCATTCTTGTCCCAATTTATTTTTATTCGGCTTATGATAAAAAGTTTTGATATTTGATTTCGAATAAATCAACGTTATCTAAGCTAATATGAGGCCATTCCTTTATTTTCGTTATTATTTTTCGAATTTACTTTATTTTATGGTCGATGATATAACAAACGATCTAAATGTTCGATTTTGATAAATCGACGTCATTTTGATCAATATGAGACCAACCTTGTTTTTTTTTATCACTTTTCTTTATTTTTATGGTCGATGAAAGTTAAAAAATCATGATAGTTAATAAATCGTGATTAAGACTAGACCGTTTGTTTATTTAATAATTATTCGATTATTCGATCACCTTTGCATTACGATTTGAAAGTTAAAATTAGATTTAAATTTCGAAAAACTGTTTGGATGCATAAAGCGATGCTCGACTTCTCATAGAATGATTTTAACATTGAATCGATTATAAGATAGTTAAAGAGCCATATTTCGACGCTTTCGATTTAATCTGAAGGTCCAACGGCTTCGTATAACTTAGGACACTTCACATGTAACACCCAAGTTACCCCACAGAATTATTTGTAATTATCAGAGTAAAATTTTCGTTGAAAACTAATTGAGTGCTACAATTCAACACAAACCAACTCGGCTCAATAATACGTTTTCAAAAATAAGTATTCAACATGCAACATAAATATTTTTAAAACAACATTAATCAACGTCAATTACAAAAATTGTTTTCTAAAAGAAATAACAAGGAAAAGCAACGTCGTCATGACTCCCAAAGCGACGTATCAAAGTCGGTACCCTAAGGACGTGAATTACACCGACTTCACTGACGACCACTCGACTTATCCTGCTCACCCGCACGTTACCAACATAAGGGTAACATTCAAACATAAGGGGTGATATACTTACATCAAAAGAGAAATATAATAAGAATCTAGAAAGTATCAGAAAACAATGTACCACTCCTCAACGACAACTATTCAACATCACATACAACAACAACAATCACATACAACAACAACAAATCATGCAATGAGACCCTACTCGACTCTATGCATGCGGTACCATATCCGATCTCTATTTCAAGATCCAATTCTTGTCAGAACTCTCGACCCCTCTTTCATGGTCCAGTATGATCCCTATTTCATGATAACACCCTCGACCCCTATTTCATGGCCATGTACGATCCTTATTTCATGACCGCACCAACATCACAACAACGACCATACCCCACCTTGGTATGTTATTCAACTATGCAACATGTCATGCAACATCAATGACATACATACATACTCACAATGACTACATCATACAACATCAACACCAATAACAAACTATCACAACATCGATCAATATACTATTAGTCATTACCATCATGATTATCATGCATTCTTACATATAATCACATAATACAACTTAAACCACGATAACGCAAAATAACATATACCACAACTTATCACATATTCATGTAGCATTAACAAACATGTGAAACACATCATCACAACAACTACACATAACAACATCAACATCAACACCAATGAACATATCAATATGTTTAGCCAAATTACACTAATTATCCCTACAATCATGTGTATAACTCTTCCTTCATTACCTCCAGCTACACCACATCAATTCCTAAACATTACTAAGTAATTAAATAATTTTCAAATAATAATACAACTATCCACCACAATATAATTTTCAACCACAATTATATTCAATAATCTATTATTCTCAACACAATAACACCCAATATTCAGAATAAAATAATTAAATAAAATTCGGGGCATTACATCACACACGCTTCTTCTTGGGCAAATACAATGAACCCTTTTATTTCGTACAATCTGTAACACCCAAAATATTCCCACGAATTTTTAATTAAAAATTAGAGTTACTAAAAACACACAATTAGTTTTGAGTGTCGGATTCACTACAAATACATGGCTCAATTTGATACGTTTTACAAAATATTTTTACTTGCGGCGAAAATATCTAAAGAAACACAATTTAAGATTCAATAACAACAAGTTTTTCCAAAATAAGTAAATAAAGAAAACAATTGTTATCCCAACACCGCAAAGCATGTATCAGAGCCGACTCCTCAAATTATGAAGTACACCGACTTCACCGGCCACCACTCTACTAATCTTGATCACCTGCAAGTTACTAACATAAGGGTAACATTCAAACAGAAGAGGTAAGATACTTACACCAACAAAAAGGAAAAATAATAAGAACAAAAGCAAGTATCATCAAGTAAATCACCACTTCTCATCAAACAACAAAGAAACACATACACCGAAAACACAATACTGATATTCCACACACAACAACAACTTATGCCATAAGACTCTACCAACTTTATGCATGCAGTACCATTTATCGATCCCTGTTTAATGATCTAGTTTCCGTCGGAACTCTAGACCCCTATTTCATTGTCTAGTATGATCCCTATTTCATAATCACACCCTCGACCCCTATTTCATGGTCACGTACGATCCCTATTTCATGACCGCACCATCATCACACCGATCCCCCTTGGGATTCGAATGGACACACCCTACCTTGGTACACCATTCCCAACCATCCATATGCCATGCACCATCAATGACGATTATGAATGTCTATAATAACTACTTCATGCAATCAATATCAACCACTAAAATATAATAACAATTTACTTTAACATCAAACAACATTCACAACATGCATCTTCAAATACAACAATGTATATCAACATCAATGAGAACACATAACAACATCACACATAGATCAACAGTTACATCGACATATATCAACATCAATGTCATGTTACAACAACAACCACACATAGCAAAAACAACAAGTGTACATATCAACTCATGTTCATTTCAAGTCATGCTCATTATTCTTCCAATTAAGCATATAACCCATCTCTACCTACCTCTAATAGCACTACATTGATCCCCGTTCAATATTATATCAGTTAAATAAATTTAGGGAATTTTTCAGAATAAAAATGATTTATTTTTCACTCCAGGTCTCGCTAAGCGAAATGCTTGCTCGCTAAGCGAGTAACTCTCTGTAAAGAACGATCCAAAATTTTCACTCGCTCGCTAAGCGAAGGTTGCGATTTCAGCAGTTCTCCTTCTACGAGACAGCTAAAACCCTGCTACGATTTTACACCCCAAAACAAGTTTTTATAGCCAAAAAACACAAAATTTCAATTATCAAACATCTAATTCATATCATTATCACAAACAATTAACAATTTTTAACAACCCAACACACTTTTCATCCAAATTCACCCAGTCCCATGTCTTCTACTCAACAACACTATGCCTAATATTCCTATTATCCAACCCTTAGGAGACGAAGAAATCCCACCCTTAACTTAGTTTGTTGAAAGATTCCTTCTCCTTAGTCGAAATTTCCTCTTCAGGCTCTTGCCCTTTCTCTTTCCTCTTCCTCTGTTCTTGTTCTCCTTCATGATCAGTTTTCACGACTGATTTTTTTTCTTCCTAATTTCCAAACATAACCCTTAGACCCCAACTAAGGATTTCATATATTGCCCTCACTATCCTTCACCAAATTACCATTCTACCCTTTTATTTTTATATTCCAATATTTAAATTATTCAATATAATATAATATATTTAAATTCATATCATATTAAATAATCTTATACTTCCTTCCACATACTACCACTTCACACCATATACATAAAAAACAACAATTCCAATTAAATAATTAAATAAATAATCGGGGCGTTACAAATCTCCCCCATTTAGAATGTTTTCGTCCTCGAAAACTTACCTCATGCAAATAGATTCCGATAAGACTTTCACATCTTGCTCTCAAATTTCTAAGTCATGTTTCCATCGGCAGCTCATCCCCAAACCACCTTTATGAGAACAATTTCCTTTCCTCTCAACTACTTTACCTCACGATCATCAACTAGTTCTGGTAGTGCTTCAACCGTAAGATTATCTCTTACTTCAACTTCATCCATCGGTATCACATGTGACGAATCCAGAACATACTTCCGAAGCTGTGAAACATGGAATACATCATGCAAATTTGATAATCGCGGGGGCAACTCCACTCTATAAGAAACAGGTCCAACTCTTGCAGAAATATAGTACGGACCAATATATCTAGGAGTAAGCTTTCTCGACTTCAAAGCTCGCCCAACACCGGTCACCAGAGTAACCCTAAAAAACACATGATCTCCTTCCTGAAATTCAAGATCTTTCCTCCTCTTTTCGTGATAACTCTTTTGCCTTCTCTGTGAAGTTTTCATCTTATCTCGAATTAACTTCACCATCTCCGTAGTCTGCTGCATGATATCATGTCCAAGTACAACACTTTCACTGGACTCATGCCAACATAAAGGTGTCCAACACCTTCGACCACAAAGTGCTTCAAATGGCGCCATTCCGATACTAGAATGATAACTATTATTATAAGTAAACTCTATCAACGAAAAGTGAGTATCCCAAGTGTAACTCGATGGGAGAACTGACTTTAGTTATGTTGTGGATAGCAAGAGTCGCCACCGACTTTTATTTTATCCAAAGGAAAGGCATAAAAGAACAGGAAAGACCTTTTAAAAGATTTTTGGGTCCGGGGGGTAGGTTATGTAAAGGGAAGGTATTAGCACCCTTTACATCCATGGTTATCCATGGGCTCTTAGTTACTTAGCTCACTTTAAAATGTTTTTGAAAATGTGAAGTGTGTGAATAGAAATTTTCTTAAGAGTTTGATAATGATCCATGTACGGATGCGTAAAAAACCTTTGTTTTGAAAATTGTTTGAAATGTGTGAAGTGTTTGAAATGTTTTAAAGAGTGAGCAAGTATCTAAGAGGAACCTACCCTAAGTTTAAGTCTTTTCTGTTCTTGAATCCTTTAAATGGTAAGACTATCCCTATTATTAAGGAATAGGTAGTCATTACCTTGGATGTGAGGGACAAGTGAAGGGACATCTGTTTATGTAGGCAACTGTGGGGTGTATAAGCAATTTTGAAGGGACTTATCATCTTTACTCGAAAGGGACAAGATCATTACGAAGGCAACATTCGAAAGGGACTTGATCTTTTATCTGTTAAGGGCCTAGATGATGTGATATGAGGGAATTTGCTTTATACACCCTACTTGACCTTTTGATTAGGCAACATGAGAGGTATCCCTAAGGAAGTGAGATGGCGATCAAAGATCGACTTACGTGTGTGAGTGTACAATTTTAATATTTATCTTTAAATTTAAATGATCTAAATTAATTTTAAATATACAAACATGTTTACACTCCCTATTTACTAACCATAGCATAAAATAAATAATAAACATTATAAATAAAATATTACATCCAGGAACAATTACATAATAATAATTAAGCAAAATTAAATATAATAAGTAAAATAAATAAATAATTATAATTGGGTTAGTGAAAATAATAAAAATAATACTAAATTAAATGGGGTTAGTAACAAATAAATATCACAAGAATATAATTAATAATAATAATGAAATAAGCAAGCATATTATAATAATTAAACTTTCAACTTTATAAACAATTATTATTTAATATTAAAATATAAACAATTATTATAAAGTTTTAAGTTATGTGCAAATTATAAAAATTAAATTAATCATGAAAACATTATGAAAATAAAATTATAATTACAAACATTAAATTAGCAATTTTTAAACATGTAATAAAAATTATTTATATACAAAATTAAATTATGAACAATTTATGAAATATTTACATATTATAAAAATAGGGTTAATTATAATTATATTTTACAAAATTTAACAAAATATATACATGATAAAATATGATCATACTATTATATTTACAAAATTTTAATTATTTTAAACATACTTATATGTAAGAATTAAGTTATAAATGAATTAAAAAAAAAGAAAATTAGGGTTTTAGGAAATTAGGTTTACATATTTTAGAAAATAAAATTAGGATTTATGGTTTAATCTACAATATTAATTTGACTATTTAAAAGAAAGAAATAAACATATAATAATAATATATATACATATTTTAGTTTAAATATAAATTAGAATTTAAATTTATAGAAAATAAGTTAGAGGTCCTTTTTTTTGAAAATATGGAATTAACATAAATATTTACCTATTACTATTTTTATTATAATTAGAAATAATCATGAAATAATAATATTAAAAACAGAATAATTAAAAAAAATAAAACTAAAACTTACCTGGGGCAGGGATTGAACCCACGCCCTAGGCTTTGCCACCCCCTGGAGGCATAAGACTACCACCAGGCCGCGCACGCTTTTGTGATAATAATCAGGTAGCAATTGTTTTATTGTTTAACCTGCGAAAACATGGAAAATAAAAATAAAACCAAAATGGCCTGGGGGTGGTTTGAACCCAGGACCATTCGTTTACCAGCAAGACATACAAACCAACTGAACCAAACGCGCTAGTTAACATATAACATAAACAAATTCGTTTTAAGCCCTGTATCAAATTCAAATCAGATTTTCGCGCGCATGAGTCTTCGTCTTCTTCCTCCAGATCCACGAATTTACCTGCGAATTTTCAAACGAAGTTTGCTGCGAATTTTCTTGCCCACAAAACCTGTGAATTTCAAATGTTATGCAATAGGTACAATTTCATCAAATTAATAACACCAATGAATTCCCCATGACTTATACGATTCATCTATGTCATTAGAAGTCATTGATATTAGTTAAATCGTAAAGCCCCAAACTGAAGCTTGGAACCCTAGTTATGGTGAAATGCGTTGTAGGTCACGAAACTTCAAGAAATTAATCCAGAAACGATCCTAGGGTCATAACAAACACAAATCGCACATCAAATTTGATCAATAATGGTTAAAAGTATAAAAACGAAAAGATGCATAAATTGATGAAAACATGATTCGGTTCATGCTTATGGGGGCATTTTGAGTGATGCAAATGATCAGGATAGCTTTAAGAAGCATCAAGGATCATGTCTCCACCTTTAAAAGACCTTGAAACCTCTTGTAAATCAAAAACCGAATGTGTGTTTTTGCTTGAATTTTTGAAGTTTGATTATGGTTCTTAAGGCTGCCAAACTCGTCCCTAGTGCTTGCAGTGTCTTCAAGTATATATAATGATTGAATTAGGTCAAAAAGAATGGACCTTGTATCATGAAAATTGATTACTTGATTATGAAGAAATCTCTCATCCAAAAATATCAAAAAAATCCAATATATTCTTACTATTTTGGCCTAGCACGAATTTGGATGTTGATAATTGGTCTTGAATGGTGTTTATGACTTTCTAGAAGAAGAATCACCCTTAAATATTGATTTTTTTGATTTTATTTTGATTTAATATGTATTTAAATGAATAAAATTCAAATAAATATTAAATAAAATAAAAAAAATCAGAAAATTACATGGGTGGGTCGTGCTTGGTGTTATATTGAAGTTTGGATCACAAGATTGCAAGCCCATTTGGAAGAAATTGATTTTAAAACCCTATTTTCTTCATACACCACTCAAAAATTTCCCAACTTTGCAAGGGCACATATCCTTCAATTTTAATGCTATGAGGGTGTTCTTGGACATTTTGGAAAGCTTGAAGAGTACTCTAACCAACCCCATTGGTTTCATGTCCATATATTTTACCATTCTCAAGTTATGCTCTTTTGAAGCTGTTGACTTTTTGTTGACTTTTAAAAGGACCTATAATGTCTTAGCTCATACCTTCCAAATGAAGCATTTTTGGGCTTGGCTTGTGAGACACAAAGTTGTAGAGAATTCAATTTCCTTCAAAATGAGCTTTGGATGGGAAAAATGTGATGAAGCATGTGAAAGTTATGGCTTGTCAAAGTTCAGTTGACTTTTACTGAGGAAACCCTAATTTAGAAACCCCTGATTCTTGATGATCTGAAACCTCCTTGATGAATCATGATCAACCCTTGATCAAATGATGAATTTTACTTCATATACTTGATGTTGGCAAAAAATCATGAAGTTTGACTTTGGTTTGACCACAGTTGACCTTAGTTTGACTTTTTAACTGCTTTGACTGATTTTGACTTATCTGATCATCTGATTGAGCAAACTTTTGAGAAAAGTCTTGAAACTTGTCATGGGGGTTCTTACACACATATAAGATGTTATGAAGCTCACTTGAAGTCTTGGAAGTTCATTTAGCCTGATTAAAGTCAAAACCCTAGTTTTGGATGCACTGCTTAGGAGGTGCATTGTCTGAGGGAATTGTCAACTCTTCTGACTATTTGTGAACTTTGTGAACCTTGTGAACCTCATGGGAGGTCTTGTGAACCTCATAAAATGTCTTGTAGACTTCATGAACCTCATGAAAGGTCTTGTATGTATTGTGAACCTTGTGAACCTCATAAAGTGTCTTGTAGACTTCATGAACCTCATGAAAGGTCCTGTAAGTATTGTGAACCTTGTGAACCTTGTGAACCTTCTTAGCACACAAAGTCTTGTATTGTGAGGGCAAATTTTGGGGTGCAACAGCTGCCCCTGTTCAATTTTCTGAAACCTGAGGGGTTAGATTGGTATATGTGCCAGTCGTAACTTGGAAGGTTGAAGGGGATTGAACACAAAAGCCCAAAAAATTGCACTCACCGTTGCGTAGAGTGATACTGATGACTAGTTGAATATGCTTGAGTGGGCTTAAAGATGCCACTTGGAGAAAAATTCTTCAGGTACATTTCTTGGAGGATAAAGCAGTCCAAAATATGAAGGTATAATGATAGCTTTCAGGAAGATAAACAACGTCCCGAGGTAATGATATGCTTTCAGAAGGATAAACAACGTTATGAGGTAATAATATGCTTTCAGGAGATAAACAACGTCCCGAGGTAATGATATGCTTTCAGAAGGATAAACAACGTTCTGAGGTAATAATATGCTTTCAGGAGGATAACAACGTCCTGAGGGAATGATATGCTTTTAAGAGGATAACAACGTCCTGAGGAAGTGGTAACCTTTGGGAAGATAACAACGGCCCAAGGTAATAATATGCTTTCAGGAGTATAAACAACATCCTGAGGAAGTGATGATAGCTTTCGGGAAGATAAACAACGTCCCGAGGTAATGATATGCTTTCAGAAAGATAAACAACGTTCTGAGGTGATAATATGCTTTCAGGAGGATAACAACGTCCTGAGGGAATGATATGCTTTCAGGAGGATAACAACGTCCTGAGGAAGTGGTAACCTTTGGGAAGATAATAACGGCCCAAGGTAATAATATGCTTTCAGGAGTATAAACAACATCCTGAGGAAGTGATGACCTTTGGGAAGATAAACAACGACCCAAGGTAATAATATGCTTTCAGGAGTATAAACAACATCCTGAAGAAGTGATGATAGCTTTCAGGAAGATAAACAACGTCCCGAGGAGATAATATGCTTTCAGGAGGATAAACAACGTCCTGAGGTATAAGAAGCTTTCAGGAGGATAGACAACGTCCTGAGGAAATAATATGCTTTCAAGAGGATAAACAACGTCCTGAGGTGATGATATGCTTTCAGGAGGATAATAACGTCCTGAGGAAATGATAACTTTTGGGAAGATAAACAACGGCCCAATAGTCACAATTTGTTGATGAAATTTTTCTGCTGGAGAATTAACCTGAAAACAAGGTAGCCTCCTGTATGGTAATATTAGTTTATGCATTATGTATGCATGTATAATATGATGCACTTAAGTGATGTATTATGTATTTATGTATATGTATGGTATGATGTAAATGATGTATGTATGATATGATGCTGCCTGAAGCGTCTGGATATCTTCGTATAACAACTGCTGGCCAGGGAAAATAAATCCAGATTCGTTGCTGAAGAATATGAGGAACTCGTTCCCGTCTTGTTTGGTAATATATTATACATAACCTCCGTCTTCGTTTGATAGTAGGGTATACATAACCTTCCGTCTGCTGGGGATAATAAGGTATACGTAACCTCTCGTCTTCGTTCGTCGTACTCTTATTGGAAAGTAAATTCCCGAATATCCGTATGAGGATAAAAGAGATGGATATAAATTCCAGGGGAGATGTGACTTGAAGTACTTCATGAAGATGGATTTGCCCTACTGGGGATTTGTAACTGTCTTGTAGGGATGAACCGGTGAAGCTTCGTTGAAATCCTCCCCTCGTTCGTCCTTAGTAAATACTATTACTGCATTTTCATGCATTTTTGGTAAACATCAATCATATTAACCATATATGCATTTCTGGTAAACATCAATCATATTCAAAAGCATACATACATTCAAATACAACCAATGGACGTTTCGCTTATGTAAATAGGGTAAAAGTAAATCTGGATTCAAAAATGGAATTTTATTTATATCAAAAAGTGACCTATACATAGGTAGGTTTGTACAAGGAGACATAAACCCTAGTAAGAGGAGCTTGTCATAAAGTTTTTCACAAAACAAAGAAAATCAGCTATGTGGGAAATAATCCTATTGAGTTTCAATTCTACTATTGCCATTATCTTCAAGTATCTCATCTTCTGCTGTTGAGACGGAGACGATTGGATTGAGCTTTATCTGTTTGAGCATTGAGTAAGTAACATAACTGGTTGCAGTTTAACGGGTGATCCAAACGAGACATAGTCATACGCTTTAATCCCTAACTTTTGCCTGGATTTCCCTTTCAGGTTTTCAATCCACCGGGATACCCTTTTTTGCCCAAGCCGCCTTTTCAGGTTTTCGACTTGCCGGGTGTACATCTTTTTATATATATCCCTAATTTTTGCCCAAACCCTTTTGGTTTGCCGGGATGCCCTTATTTTTGCCTAGGCCAGTCAACCTAGCGGGTCTCTTTTTATGCGTAGTATTTTTTAACTATGTCTACGTTTACAGGCTGTGGGAAGTCTTCACCATCCATAGTAGTAAGTATCATGGCGCCTCCTGAGAATACTGTCTTGACTACAAATGGTCCTTCATATGTTGGAGTCCACTTGCCCCTAGGATCACCCTGTGGTAATATGATACGCTTGATTACCAAGTCACCAGCCTGATATACCTTTGGCTTAACCTTCTTGTTAAAAGCTTTGATCATTCGTTTCTGGTACATCTGGCCATGACAAACTGCTGCTAGTCTCTTCTCATCAATCAAATTTATCTGGTCAAGTCGAGTATGAATCCATTCATCTTCCTCCAAGCCTGCATCCTTCATAATTCTTAAGGAGGGAATCTGAACTTCAATGGGCAGAACTGCTTCCATACCATAGACTAAGGAGAATGGGGTTGCCCCTGTTGAAGTACGTATTGTAGTACGATAACCATGAAGAGCAAATGGTAACATCTCATGCCGATCCTTGTAAGTAACAATCATCTTTTGTACAATCTTCTTAATGTTCTTATTAGCAGCTTCAACTGCCCCATTCATCTTTGGACGATACGGAGAAGAGTTGTGATGCTTAATCTTGAACTGCGTGCAGAGATCAGTAATCATAGTGTTGTTCAGATTAGAGCCATTGTCAGTAATAATCCTTTCGGGGATGTCATACCTACATATGAGATTATTCTTAATGAATCGAGCCACAACATTCTTAGTAACAGATGCAAATGAAGCTGCCTCTACCCACTTAGTGAAGTAATCAATAGCAACCAGGATGAAACGATGCCCATTAGAAGCAGTAGGCTTGATCTCACCAATCATATCAATGCCCCACATGGCAAAGGGCCAAGGAGCAGTCATCACATTCAATGGTGATGGAGGTATATGTACTTTATCAGCATAGATTTGACACTTGTGACACGTTCTGGAGTGTTAATAGCAGTCAGCTTCCATGGTAGACCAATAATAACCTGCTCTCAATATTTTCTTTGCCATAGTATGACCACTAGAATGAGTGCCAAAGATTCCATCATGCATATCTTCCATAATCTCAGTTGCTTCCTTCTTATCCACACAACGAAGCATAGTTGAATCATGATTGCGCTTGTACAAAATCCCATTACTCAAAAAGAACTTAGTAGAGAACCTTCTCAGAAACTTCCTATCTTTGACAGATGTCCCTTCAGGGAACTCCTGAGCTTCAAGATATCTTTTTACTTCATAGAACCAAGGTTTCTCCTCTGCCCCTTCTGTGTCAATCTCATTGCAGTATGCAGGCTTTTCAAATCTATCAATAGTAATCTTAGGAGCTTCATCATCCCAGCTGATCTCAAACATGGATGCCATGGTGGCTAATGCATCTGCCAACTGATTCTCTCTCCGTGGGATATGTTCAAAGGTAATCTCTTTAAAATGTGGGATCAAAGACAACACATGTTCTCTGTAAGGAATGAGATTATCATGCTTGGTATCCCAATCTCCTTTGATCTGACTTACTACCAGGGCTGAATCTCCATACACGTCAAGGAACTGAATCTTCATATCAATAGCAGCTTTAATACCCAGGATACATGCCTCATATTCAGCCATGTTATTGGTACAATAGAAACAAAGTCTGGCAGTAATCGGGGTATGACAACCTTCAGGGGAACTAATCACAACACCAACACCATTACCAAGTGCATTGGAAGCACCATCAAAAACCATAGTCCATCGGGATCCTTGTTCAGGTCCGTCATATTGTCCAGGTTCTTTGGTAATAATCATAATGTCTTCATCAGGGAACTCAAAACTCATTGACTGATAATCATCCACTGCTTGATGAGCCAAATGATCAGCCACAACACTTCCTTTAATGGCCTTCTGAGTAGTATACTGTATGTCATATTCTGTCAAGATCATTTGCCATCTTGCAATTCTTCCAGAGAGAGCAGGTTTCTCAAATATGTACTTGATTGGATCCATCTTCGAAATCAACAAGGTAGTATGGGTCAACATATACTGTCTTAGTCGGCGAGCAGCCCATGCCAAAGCGCAGCAAGTTTTCTCGAGCAGTGAGTATCTTGTTTCACAGTCGGTAAACTTTTTGCTAAGGTAGTATATTGCCTGCTCTTTTCGACCAGACTCGTCATGTTGCCCCAACACACACCCCATTGAATTGTCTAACACTGTTAAGTACATAATCAAGGGTCTTCCATCAACTGGTGGCATCAAAATTGGTGGTTCTAGCAGGTATCTCTTGATTTCATCAAAGGCAGTCTGGCACTCCTCATTCCATTCCATCACCTGATCTTTCTTCAACAACTTGAAGATTGGCTCACAGATGGCAGTTAATTGGGAAATAAATCTTGCAATGTAATTCAATCGTCCCAAGAAACCTCTAACCTCCTTCTCAGTACGGGGAGCTGGCATCTCTCGTATAGCTTTTACTTTTGCAGGATCCACTTCAATACCTTTTCCACTGACTATGAAACCCAGGAGCTTACCAGACCTAACTCCAAAAGTACACTTGTTTGGGTTCAATCTCAACTTGTATTTCTTCAACCTCTCAAACAACTTGTGCAAATGATCAAGATGTTGCTCTTCATTCTGGGACCTGGCTATCATATCATCCACATACACCTCTATCTCATGATGAATCATATCATGAAACAGAGCCACCATAGCACGTTGATATGTTGCCCCTGCATTCTTCAAACCAAATGGCATCACCTTATAGAAAAAGGTGCCCCACTGTGTAACAAATGTTGTCTTCTCCATATCTTCAGGTGCCATCTTGATTTGATTGTAACCAGAGAAACCATCCATAAAAGAGAATACCTTGTGCTGAGCAGTGTTGTCTACCAGAACATCAATATGAGGAAGTGGAAAATCATCTTTGGGGCTGGCCTTGTTCAAATCCCTGTAGTCTACACACATACGTACCTTACCATCTTTCTTAGGAACTGGTACCACATTTGCAACCCACTGAGGATAAGAAGTCACAGCTAAGAACCCTGCATTGAACTGTTTCATTACCTCTGCTTTGATCTTCTCTGACATTTCAGGACGCATGCGACGAACTTTCTGCTTCTTTGGACGACAATCTTCTTTCACTGGTAAACGGTGAACCACAATGTCTGTATCCAACCCTGACATATCTTCATAAGACCAAGCAAAGATCTCCACATAGTCACGTAACATCTGAATCAATCTGCTCTTGACACTATCCTCTAAGTCAGCCCCTATCTTGACCTCTTTCCTGTTTTCTTCAGTTCCCAGATTCACAACTTCGACTGGCTCTTCATGTGGCTGTATGGCTTTCTCTTCTTGTTGTAACAACCTAGCAAGCTCTACAGGTACTTCATAATCGTCCTCATTTCCGTCTTCAGTTTGATAGATCGGATTCTCGAAATTATAATTGGTAATAGTAGAACTGTTATCAACAGGATCCAGAGTGGATGAGGATCTGCATTTTAGTGATGTGGGTGTGTGTAAGAACACATAGCTGATAAAACAAAAATAAAAGAAAAGAAAGACAAGGAACACAATATTTAACGAAACGTCCACTGATTTTTATTGAATGAAATATGCAAATGAAATGACAGCCTGTAACAAGCATACCATTGTGCCCCGGGTAAGGCACAAGGCTTGAAAGTTCAATTGTTCAAGAAATTACAAACTTAAAAGCAACAACACAGTAATAGTATTTACTCCTGACTAAAGGAGATAGGAATAACATCTTCAGCTTTCCAATTATTGAGTCCAGCACCCACAGTAGGAAAAATCCAAGCATCCAAGTTGTAGTCTTCATCATAGTCACCCACAACATTGATCTGGTTCTTCATAACCCCTTGATTGGTGATACGAACAGCACGAGCACGACGAACAGCCTTCTGGGACTCTGCAGTGAAACCCAAACCAAATTTGTCAGACTTGTACGAGATATCAGGAAGCTGACCCCAAATAGTACAACCACCTTCATCCACCACAGCTCTAGCATCTTTAAGGGAGGCCATTGTTGGAGGTACTCTGGTGACCACAGGAACTTTCTTGACAACAGGAGGAGCTTCATAATCATTAACAATCCAAGGAACCACTTCAAATGTCTGACACGGAGTTTCAACATATTCACCTTCCACTTCCAGATACTTGAAGGTGTTCACATGGCTAACAAAATATTCTTCCTCTCCATAGACAGTAACAACCTTTCCTTCTACCGGATATCTCAGCTTCTGATGTAATGTAGAGGTTACAGCACCTGCCCCATGGATCCAGGGACGTCCCAGCAAACAAGAATACGACGGACGAATATACATGACATAAAAAGTAGCATTGAAAACCTGAGAACCAACTTTGATTGGGAGATCAATTTCTCCATGCACCACTCTTCTCGAACCATCAAAAGCCTTCACCACTATATTACTGGGCTTCAACACAGCATCTTCAGGACTTATCTTATTCAGAACTTCTTTGGGCAACACATTCAGAGAGGAACCATTGTCTATCAATACATGTGACAGGGTAGTGCCCCTGCATTCAATTGAGATATGCAGAGCCCTGTTATGATCCCTCTTGGCAGGAGTCAAATCAGCATCAGAAAACCCTAACCCATTATCATAGGTCAGGTGGGCAACACAATTCTCAAACTGGTCAACAGAAATTGCATTGGGTACATGAGCAATCTTCAGAAACTTAATCAAAGCTTTGGCATGAGCTTCAGAACATAACAACAAAGACAACATGGAAATCTTGGAGGGAGTATGCCCCAACTGATCAACAATGTCATAATCACTCTTGCGAATGATTTTCAATACTTCTTCCATCTGCTTAGCAAGATCATCAGCAGCTGGCACATCAGTAGGTATAGGTTCAATAACAGGACCCTTGCCCCGAGCATCAGTGGTGGAGGTAGCAGCTGGATTAACTGCATTCTTGGAAGTAACTGGAGGTGAGAAAATTCTTCCACTTCGTGTGATCTTACTAGATCCAGCAATATTATCAACATCAACAGGCATATCAACTAAGGGTTCTTGCTTAACACCATGGATATAAACATCAGACCCATAATGCCAAGGCACAGCTTTATCAGACGTATACGGAATAGGACCAGGAGTGGTAATGACCAGAGGAGCCACTCTAGCTTCAGCAACTATTTTCACAGGGCCTTCAGCAGTAATCTTAATTGGACCCTTATGAGTGATTTTAACAGGTCCCTTGGAAGTGATCCTTACCGGCACTTTATCAACCATATCAACCTCTTCAGTCTTCCTACCTTTAGTAATATGATCCACCATACTTTCTACAGATGATGGAGTCCTCTCAAACACTATGGTATATTTATCCATGAGACGTTGAATTCCATCTCTCAATCTCCAGCAACTATCCGGCTTATAGGTACAATACAAACAATCTTCACGACAACCTGGAAAGAACCCAGCTTGCACTAACTTCTTCTTGATAACAGACAATGGTGTGGTCAACTCTGCAACTGAATAAATATGTAAATCTTCATCAATGGCATTGACAGTCTTCTCATGATTTGGCATGGGAGCAGTAATCACATTTGGAGTACCCGGAGGGTCAAACTCAATTTCTCCAGCCTCAATCATATCTTGAATTTTGTTCTTCAAGACCCAGCAGCTATTAGTATCATGTCCCTGACAGTTCGAATGATATGCACATCGTGCATTGGGATTGTACCTGGGAGAGGTAACATTGGGGTTCTGAGGAGCCTCTTTCAGAGTAATAAGTTCAGCCTTCAACAAGTGTTGCAATGCCTGAGCCATTGACATGTTGATCTTAGTGAACTGCCTTCTAGCCCTCTGTTGGTTGCCCTGTGGCTGCTCTGGTGTTGTAGGAGTTGGATTTGAAATATGAACTGCACTCACAGACTGATGCCTTCTATTACGATCAGGTTGACCATAAACAACATTGGATTCTTTCTTCCCAGTGGGAGGCTTCTTTGCAGCACCTGATGAAGAAGTACCCACTTGGATCTTGCCACTTTTTATACCATTTTCCACACGCTCTCCTGTCATTATCAACTCAGTGAAGCCAGATGATGAGCTTCCAATGAGATGACTGTAAAAAGGACCATTCAGCGTACACATGAACATATCAACCAATTCCCTGTCAGTTAAAGGGGGTTGTACTCTTCCAGCTAAATCTCTCCACTTCTGAGCATACTCCTTGAAACTTTCTTTGGCACCCATAGACATGCTTTGCAGCTGCATGCGAGTGGGAGCTAAATCAGCATTGTATTGATACTGCTTATAGAAAGCTTCAGCAAGATCATTCCAATCCCTGATGTTGACACTCTCCAACTGATAGTACCACTCCAATTGAGCTCCAGATAAGCTCTCTTGGAAGAAATGGATCCATAACTTTTTATCAGCAGTGTGAGGTTGGATTCTTCTGACATAAGACCTCAGATGCAGCTTGGGACAAGAGACCCCATCATAAACAACAAAGATAGGAACCTTGAAACCAATGGGTATGACTACCCCAGATATCAGACTCAAATCTTCAAAATCCAGTCCAGAAGACTTCTGCAACTCCATAGCATCCATTCTATCCACCAACATCTTGAATTTGTCTTCATTAGGCTCATGGTAGTAATTAGCCTCAGAATCAGAGTCCCCCATAGTGTTGTGGAGACTGCCTCCCTCTTTTTCAGACTCTTCAGACTCATAATCTTCAACTGGTTCTTTGGTCTTGGCAAGACCTTTGAACCTTCTTCCCATGTTGATCAGGCCACCTGACCTTCTAGTCTTCTTAGTCTTCTTGGCCAGCAGCGTCTTCAATTCATCCTGCCCCTTGGTCAGGTTCAGGATCAGCTCTTGGAACTGTGCATTTTGTGCCTGGAGATCCTTAACTGTTTGTTCAAGAGCCATTGCTGAAATAAACAACGAGAAAATGAGAAACCTGTGCACAATTATAAACCTGTGATGCAATGAAATGATATGTGAATGCATATGCAATGTTTTCAAGGACCGCAGGATTTAAATTTGCTTAAACAAACAAGAAGGTAAACTTTTATTAGTAGTAAATTTGTTTTGCCTCTTGGGCTTACAGAAATGAAATGAAATAAATACAAAAGATGGGGTTTTAAGTCTCCCATGGACGTTTCCTCTTTGTGTTGAGGTATGAGTTGAGATTCCGTTCCTCGTGAAGTTGCTTTGTTAGTTCCAGGATTCTTTCTTGGCTTGCTTTGTAATGAGCCTCGAAAGTATCCCTTTGCTCCTTCAACTGGATCCAGGATCTCTGTAAGTCTTCCATGTCAGTAGGCATGTCTGGATGAAGGATGGTATAAGCAGTATCTCCTTCAGCAACAGGTTCCATGGTAACTGGCAGGATAGCAGGATATGGCATCATGAGAGTCTGAGCACGAGATCGCACCCATCTGAGATAAGCCTCCATAGGAATAGTGTACTTAGGCTCTAGAGTCTTGCTGTCAACCTTGTTCACTTTTCCCCAGGCTCGTATGAATCTCTGACAGTAACCTTGAAGATCGTTGTCGTAATCAAACACAATGCCCTGAATCAATATGTCATGTGGACCATCACTCCAAGCGTAACCAAACTGTCGTAAAGCTAAAGAGGGGTTGTAGGTGATGCCTCCTCTTATGCCTAGAAGTGGCACATTAGGGAATTCCCCACAACGATCAATGATAGTGACATTCTCCATAGATCTGGAGCACCAATGGATATCTGAATGCGAGAGTGACATGATCCTTTTGGACCACCTGAACCCTTGTTCATTCTTCATCACTGAGCGAGGAAGGTGAGAAATAAACCACCTAGATAGCAGAGGTATGAAGCACATCAGAGTTCCTCGTGCCTTTGTAGTACGAGTATGAAGAGAATGTAGGATATCCCCAAGTAATGTAGGCACTGGATTATGACTCAGGAATATGTTGATAGCATGAATGTCTATGAACTGATCTGGATTGGGGAACAATACTAAGCCATAAATCAGTAAGGCTAAGATCTCCTCAAAAGCATCATAGCTCATGGCCTTCAAGAACACCTGAGCTTTCTCTATCAACACCTTGGCAAGAATACCCTTAACTCCGCTTCTCGTTTCTAGAACAATGTCAGACTTCTTCAGATGTAGAGCTGCAGCAATAACCTCTGGTTTAAGCTCCTTCTCCAAGCCTGTGAAGGGTCTTTGATCAAGAACAGGTATACCCAGAAGTTTAGAGAACTCTTCCATTGTAGGAACCAGCTGATAGTCAGGGAATGTAAAGCAATGGTGCTTAGGGTCAAAGAACTGAAACAGAACACTCATCATGTCTTCATTGAACCCTGAAGTGACTAGATCCAATAGGTGACCATGTCTCTTGATGAACTGGGAGTGATCAGACACTTGAGAAACCAACTCTTTAAGCTTAGCAGGTATGCCCACAAAGTTGATCCTGATGGTGTTTCTATGAGCAGAAGCCATGACCTGCAACAAAGAACAAAGATAAATCCTTTGGTCCTTGAAATGGTTAGTGAAAATGCTATGCTTATGATGCATGATGATGTCATGATGTTATGCTCAATCACAAACATGTGGCACACACAAACAAGTCACACAATAGCCTTAGGTTTGAAGGCTTGCATGAGGTTCAAAGGTAAGTACTCTCCCCTGAAGTTAGTTGGTTTATCCTGTCCTATAAAGTAACCAGGTTCTAAGGGATCTCAATATCATTGATCCTTCACAAGGGTGGTTGTTCAGTAGGCAACTTACTTGCCAACCAAAACCCTCCAAGTTTAGAATCTCAATGAGCGTAGTATCGAGTATCAACCAACTTCAGTCTGCACCAAAGCCGGTTATCTCACTACTTTTCTAAAGGCCAAGATGGGATAACTAGGGTTCTAAAAGTTAGTTAGTGTATTGACAACATATGGCAGCCTCATATTATCCTCAACTTGACTTAAGGAACATAAGCACCAACCAAGAAGTCACACTAATTATGGCCACCAGATCAACCATATCGGTATACGCCGTACAGTTTCCTTGGTCTATTGCCATTTACCTAAGGTACACTAGATCCGGGTTAGGATCTTTCACACATAAGAGCACCCAACAAGTAAAGTAAAGCAAACAAAGCAAACAAGTTTAAAGTGATCTAATTCCTAAGGGTACCCCTCTTTTATTAAATCCCCAGCAGAGTCGCCAGTTCTGTAACTCGATGGGAGAACTGACTTTAGTTATGTTGCGGATAGCAAGAGTTGCCACCGACTTTTATTTTATCCAAAGGAAAGGCATAAAAGAACAGGAAAGACCTTTTAAAAGATTTTTGGGTCCGGGGGGTAGGTTATGTAAAGGGAAGGTATTAGCACCCTTTACATCCATGGTTATCCATGGGCTCTTAGTTACTTAGCTCACTTTAAAATGTTTTTGAAAATGTGAAGTGTGTGAATAGAAATTTTCTTAAGAGTTTGATAATGATCCATGTACGGATGCGTAAAAAACCTTTGTTTTGAAAATTGTTTGAAATGTGTGAAGTGTTTGAAATGTTTTAAAGAGTGAGCAAGTATCTAAGAGGAACCTACCCTAAGTTTAAGTCTTTTCTGTTCTTGAATCCTTTAAATGGTAAGACTATCCCTATTATTAAGGAATAGGTAGTCATTACCTTGGATGTGAGGGACAAGTGAAGGGACATCTGTTTATGTAGGCAACTGTGGGGTGTATAAGCAATTTTGAAGGGACTTATCATCTTTACTCGAAAGGGACAAGATCATTACGAAGGCAACATTCGAAAGGGACTTGATCTTTTATCTGTTAAGGGCCTAGATGATGTGATATGAGGGAATTTGCTTTATACACCCTACTTGACCTTTTGATTAGGCAACATGAGAGGTATCCCTAAGGAAGTGAGATGGCGATCAAAGATCGACTTACGTGTGTGAGTGTACAATTTTAATATTTATCTTTAAATTTAAATGATCTAAATTAATTTTAAATATACAAACATGTTTACACTCCCTATTTACTAACCATAGCATAAAATAAATAATAAACATTATAAATAAAATATTACATCCAGGAACAATTACATAATAATAATTAAGCAAAATTAAATATAATAAGTAAAATAAATAAATAATTATAATTGGGTTAGTGAAAATAATAAAAATAATACTAAATTAAATGGGGTTAGTAACAAATAAATATCACAAGAATATAATTAATAATAATAATGAAATAAGCAAGCATATTATAATAATTAAACTTTCAACTTTATAAACAATTATTATTTAATATTAAAATATAAACAATTATTATAAAGTTTTAAGTTATGTGCAAATTATAAAAATTAAATTAATCATGAAAACATTATGAAAATAAAATTATAATTACAAACATTAAATTAGCAATTTTTAAACATGTAATAAAAATTATTTATATACAAAATTAAATTATGAACAATTTATGAAATATTTACATATTATAAAAATAGGGTTAATTATAATTATATTTTACAAAATTTAACAAAATATATACATGATAAAATATGATCATACTATTATATTTACAAAATTTTAATTATTTTAAACATACTTATATGTAAGAATTAAGTTATAAATGAATTAAAAAAAAAGAAAATTAGGGTTTTAGGAAATTAGGTTTACATATTTTAGAAAATAAAATTAGGATTTATGGTTTAATCTACAATATTAATTTGACTATTTAAAAGAAAGAAATAAACATATAATAATAATATATATACATATTTTAGTTTAAATATAAATTAGAATTTAAATTTATAGAAAATAAGTTAGAGGTCCTTTTTTTTGAAAATATGGAATTAACATAAATATTTACCTATTACTATTTTTATTATAATTAGAAATAATCATGAAATAATAATATTAAAAACAGAATAATTGAAAAAAAATAAAACTAAAACTTACCTGGGGCAGGGATTGAACCCACGCCCTAGGCTTTGCCACCCCCTGGAGGCATAAGACTACCACCAGGCCGCGCACGCTTTTGTGATAATAATCAGGTAGCAATTGTTTTATTGTTTAACCTGCGAAAACATGGAAAATAAAAATAAAACCAAAATGGCCTGGGGGTGGTTTGAACCCAGGACCATTCGTTTACCAGCAAGACATACAAACCAACTGAACCAAACGCGCTAGTTAACATATAACATAAACAAATTCGTTTTAAGCCCTGTATCAAATTCAAATCAGATTTTCGCGCGCATGAGTCTTCGTCTTCTTCCTCCAGATCCACGAATTTACCTGCGAATTTTCAAACGAAGTTTGCTGCGAATTTTCTTGCCCACAAAACCTGTGAATTTCAAATGTTATGCAATAGGTACAATTTCATCAAATTAATAACACCAATGAATTCCCCATGACTTATACGATTCATCTATGTCATTAGAAGTCATTGATATTAGTTAAATCGTAAAGCCCCAAACTGAAGCTTGGAACCCTAGTTATGGTGAAATGCGTTGTAGGTCACGAAACTTCAAGAAATTAATCCAGAAACGATCCTAGGGTCATAACAAACACAAATCGCACATCAAATTTGATCAATAATGGTTAAAAGTATAAAAACGAAAAGATGCATAAATTGATGAAAACATGATTCGGTTCATGCTTATGGGGGCATTTTGAGTGATGCAAATGATCAGGATAGCTTTAAGAAGCATCAAGGATCATGTCTCCACCTTTAAAAGACCTTGAAACCTCTTGTAAATCAAAAACCGAATGTGTGTTTTTGCTTGAATTTTTGAAGTTTGATTATGGTTCTTAAGGCTGCCAAACTCGTCCCTAGTGCTTGCAGTGTCTTCAAGTATATATAATGATTGAATTAGGTCAAAAAGAATGGACCTTGTATCATGAAAATTGATTACTTGATTATGAAGAAATCTCTCATCCAAAAATATCAAAAAAATCCAATATATTCTTACTATTTTGGCCTAGCACGAATTTGGATGTTGATAATTGGTCTTGAATGGTGTTTATGACTTTCTAGAAGAAGAATCACCCTTAAATATTGATTTTTTTGATTTTATTTTGATTTAATATGTATTTAAATGAATAAAATTCAAATAAATATTAAATAAAATAAAAAAAATCAGAAAATTACATGGGTGGGTCGTGCTTGGTGTTATATTGAAGTTTGGATCACAAGATTGCAAGCCCATTTGGAAGAAATTGATTTTAAAACCCTATTTTCTTCATACACCACTCAAAAATTTCCCAACTTTGCAAGGGCACATATCCTTCAATTTTAATGCTATGAGGGTGTTCTTGGACATTTTGGAAAGCTTGAAGAGTACTCTAACCAACCCCATTGGTTTCATGTCCATATATTTTACCATTCTCAAGTTATGCTCTTTTGAAGCTGTTGACTTTTTGTTGACTTTTAAAAGGACCTATAATGTCTTAGCTCATACCTTCCAAATGAAGCATTTTTGGGCTTGGCTTGTGAGACAAAAAGTTGTAGAGAATTCAATTTCCTTCAAAATGAGCTTTGGATGGGAAAAATGTGATGAAGCATGTGAAAGTTATGGCTTGTCAAAGTTCAGTTGACTTTTACTGAGGAAACCCTAATTTAGAAACCCCTGATTCTTGATGATCTGAAACCTCCTTGATGAATCATGATCAACCCTTGATCAAATGATGAATTTTACTTCATATACTTGATGTTGGCAAAAAATCATGAAGTTTGACTTTGGTTTGACCACAGTTGACCTTAGTTTGACTTTTTAACTGCTTTGACTGATTTTGACTTATCTGATCATCTGATTGAGCAAACTTTTGAGAAAAGTCTTGAAACTTGTCATGGGGGTTCTTACACACATATAAGATGTTATGAAGCTCAATTGAAGTCTTGGAAGTTCATTTAGCCTGATTAAAGTCAAAACCCTAGTTTTGGATGCACTGCTTAGGAGGTGCATTGTCTGAGGGAATTGTCAACTCTTCTGACTATTTGTGAACTTTGTGAACCTTGTGAACCTCATGGGAGGTCTTGTGAACCTTGTGAACCTCATAAAATGTCTTGTAGACTTCATGAACCTCATGAAAGGTCTTGTATGTATTGTGAACCTTGTGAACCTCATAAAGTGTCTTGTAGACTTCATGAACCTCATGAAAGGTCCTGTAAGTATTGTGAACCTTGTGAACCTTCTTAGCACACAAAGTCTTGTATTGTGAGGGCAAATTTTGGGGTGCAACACCAAGCACCTCCTTTTTCAAGCACACAAGCCCTTAATAAATCTTCCAAAGATTGTATAGTCGTCATTGTCTGCCCATCAGTTTGAGGATGATAAGCTGAACTCAACTGCAACTTCGAACCCAATGCCTCTTGCAAGCTCTCCAAAAACCTAGAAGTAAATAGTGGATCTCTATCCGACACAATACTCAAAGGAATTCCATTTAACTTCACAATCACACTGACATATATCTTTGCCAATTGTCGCTCCCCGGATTTTCATCCCGGTGCAAACGCGAACCGTCAACGATGTTGGAGGTTGAGGTTGAATAGAGTCTCCAGCTAGGCATTTTTATCCCGAAGGAAAGGTAATCCTGCATAAACCTGGAAAGGTATGGATAAGACGGTTGCGAACCAAAGAGACTGAGTAAGGGGGTAGGTTACGACCTGTGAAGGTATTAGCACCCAGACCGTTCGTCGTACTCGACAGGATCCACGCTTACTTGATTGTGTTTAAAAGGGGGTAGTGTATGTGCTAAACTGTGCATAAAATCTAGGGAGAAAAGGATGTACAGAGTGTCAGTGCAAAAAGAAAGTGAGTGCTCAAAACTGAAGCTAAGAAAAGAAAGCTAGAAAGAGGAGAAGGGGGAGACCTGGGGACTTTTGTTTGATAACTGTTAAGTTATGCCTACATATTCTCTCGTGCAATGAGAAAGTCAGAACACCGTAGTTTGACTCAAAGGGACTTAGATGTTTTTGTTGTGAACTGCTTGCTTGTCTATGCTCAAGTGTATGACTCGTCTGGCTCGAGTGCTAAGTGTCTTTCATTAGACGGAAAAAGCAAGTTCTCATTTTCAGAGTGAGTGTGATGAAAAGAGAATTCCGGAGGAGACATTTATTATTTGTTATTTTTGTGTTTTCAGTTTTTTTTATTGTTTTGGGTGTTTTTCATAGAATAATGAGCTTAAGCCTTAATCAAGGATTTGCAAACTCATTATATCATCCCTGATTAAGGATAACGAGTCCTCTGAACCAACAGGCAGAGATGTAACCCTAATATAAGGCCCAAGTTACAAGCTTAAGTCTTAATGATTATTAGGTGTTTTGACTAAGAGGTGTAAACAACTTAAAGGTTTAACACTAAGTATTAAAGTTATACACTCCATCCTAAGATAAGGATACAGGCATAACCCTAATTCAGAGCCTTAAAACTTTAACTGTTTAGCCTTGATTATGAGATGAGAAGCAGAGACTCAAGGAGACTCAAAAGGTAAAAACTAGGGGAGACTATGTACAACCCTAAATTTATCATGCTTGGATATTCCTATGGTATGTGAGGCTTAGAGAAAGATCTTCAAAAAGTCTTCAGATGGCCACCAAAGAAGAAGAAGCAGATGAAAGGAGAAGAGAAAGGAGAATAGGTTACTTACTTCCTGAAGAAGTTAAGTAACCTAAGAGGAAGAAAAGGAGCAAGAGAGAGCATAAGTGAGTCAAACTCACTTTAAAGACAAATAAATATGCAAATTAAAAGATAAAAAGAGGTTGGATGTGGAGGAAAATCCACATCCTAAACAACTTACCTAAAGCCCCTGAAAAGTTAGTATGGATGCATAATATATGAAACAAAAGGAAATAAGGCAGATGAAGATGAAATGATCAAAACCAGAAGTGAAAACACAATGCAAATGTGTTATGAAATGATGCAAAGACATGTACAATGTTTATGTAGGATCATACAAGAGATGAGATGCAAAGGAAAACATGTTAGAAGCTTGAAATCACATGAATACACATAAGAAGTAATGGATGCAAAACATACCAAATGGATGCAACAATGATCAACCAATGTTCATACATGTCCCAAGGTATCTAAGATGACATACAAATGCATGAGATGTCATGACAAGCTCTTATGATGAAGGTGTGCAAAGATGAATGCAGATGAACATAGCAAATTAGGGTTTTAAGAAAGTATGAGATGCATATGATCAAAACAGAAGCAAAACACATGATAAAAAATTGAAGCTGTAACAAAATGAACCCTAAACACACATAAGATCACTCCCCAAAGATGAAAGTCAGAAGCTATACCAAAGTCAAGTTATGATTTTTCTAAGTTAGGCTAGGGTTTTGGGTACTTCTTCATGAAAAATGCCAAACAAATGGAAAATTCAATGCAAAAATATGAGTTAAATACCCTTGATACTACATGCAAAGTATGAAAGAATGCAAAAAGAACCATGCACAAACTCATCTTGGTTGATCAGAAATGAATTTTTGAAGTTAGGGTTAGAAAAAAAAGAAATTTGGAAACCCTAATTCACGGTTAATTGTCAAAACATGATCAAACCCTAAAATAAATTTTAAGATGAGTTTATAAATTGTTCTAAATATGTAAGAATGCTTCATGATTTTTTTAGTGATTTTTAAATACCTAAAAGTATTTTTAATTAATTAAAATGAATGAATGAATTAAATAATACAATTAAATGATTTAAAAATATATTTTTAATGCAAAAATAAAAAATAAAATTGTTTTTGGTTTTTGAAAATTATTTAAAGACAAAATGAAAAAGATCATATTTTTACAAAATGATTTGATATTTTAAATAAATATATGAAATAAAATGAAATAAACAAAATAAAAATGCAAAAGTAATTACAAGGAAAGGCCAGGATTGCGTGGGAAGTGGATAGAGGGCTGAGATCTCAAGTCAGCTTGACTTGAGGTATGAAGATCTAAGGGACCAGATTTAAATTCTCCTTGCGCGCGGGATCTAATGGCTGTGGTTCCATCTGACTTAATTAATTATAATTAACTTAATTAATTAAAATTAGGGTTTAATGGCATAATCAGGACCATTTGTACACTAACCTAATCTCAATCTAAGGGCTGATATTCAAAGTGAGCACACTAACCCTAATGACTTTCAGGTGACTGGAGATAAGCTCCGGTCATCTTCTCCGGCCAACCCCAACCCTAACTTCCTCTATAGCTCACTAAAACTCACAAAACCTGCCGAAAAATGATGCTCTAACATCATACAACACAAATCAATCATCAAACAACATTTAAATTACATGAATCAAGCAAATCGAAGCAAACATTTTTCACGGGCAAAAATTCAGAACATCAATACATACTCATTTCTCACTCATTTTCAATTCTAAACACATCATGATAATCAGGATAACATGTAGAATCAATTTATAACAAGTAAATGAAGTTCTGAAAAATTTGTTCTTGATGGATACCTGAACTGAAGTTCTTCAAACTGGAGCTTTCAGGGCCTCCCTCTTGTGCAAATCAACTCCTTTGGTCCTCCTGAAGCTAATGGAAAGCTTGAATGGAGTTGAGAGGGGATATTTTGAAGTGTTCAGTTCTGATATGGCATAAATTGTGTTTTTGTTTGAGGCTGTTTCAGGTCATGGTGATGGGTGGGAAATGTTCCTTAGGCCATGTATGATTGAATGGTGAAAGAAAATTTGAGGTTTGATGGCTGTGTAATGAAATTCGAAGAGATGAAGTTTTGAGAGGATTTTTGCAATCTGAGCTTGTGTCTTGTTTCAATGCTCAAATGAGTTGCTATATCACTCCCATAATCTTTGAGTAGGTCATGGAGCTGGTTTGTAGAGTCTGTTGATCACTATTCCAAGAGTATGGGAGAAATTGCAAAAAGTCAAGGTTTGGTGTACTTAAGGTATGGCATGGTGCAGAAGTAATTTTCTGGCTGGATTATGTTTAACTGGCTTCAAGGGGGGCCTTTGGATCAAATGCTATGAGCTGTGCAGCTTGATTCAAGAGTTCTCATAGATTTTGCATTTTTTCAACTTTGACATTTCTTGAGAAGCAAGTCATGAAAACCCTAGGTGCTTGGCCCAATTTTGATCTTTAGAAGTTGTTTGATCATGGCATGATGTATTTGAGTGGATTAGAGGTCACATAAAGGCCTGAAATACCATTTTGCACATTTCCCTCTTTGACATGAACTTGAAAATTATGTGATTTTTCCCAACTTTGATCCATCATAACTTGAGTTCTAGGATGAATCAAGAGGAGTTCTTGTACTTTTGGAAAATGAGAAGATCTAATCTACAACTTTCATGTTTGAAGAAAATTCATCTGAAACCTTTTTGATCAAGAAAGAGGAGGTTGAAAATCTTTCCCAAAATGGAAAGTTTTCATTACAAGTCATGTCCAAAAATGACAACTTTTGCAATGGCTCAAAATTCTTCAATTTTGTGAACTTCTAAACATTCCTAAGATCAAATAAAGATGATAGGACCTCAAATTGATGATGATGACCCTTTGGAACCCTTGTTGGTAGCCTCAGATACCCTGATTCTGACTTTTCTTGCACAACAAGTCACCATTTGATCACATGACTTCCACAAGGAGTTTTTGCTTCAAATTTGATACACATGCTCCTTATAACATATATAGACCAATATAATCAAGAATGGCCAAATATTTTGAGTGTAAGGGCCTCAAACCCAAAATCCTAATTTCTAGGTCATCTGTGTAGGAGCTCCTAGTCTGCCTGGACATCTCTGCAATCCCTTGTGATTTCTTGACTTCAAAGAACCCTTGGAGGTACAAAACAACCATAGAACACTCAAGGACCCTCTTGGAATGCTTCAAGGCCTTTGATATTTCTCAGACTACTTCTAAGATTCACCTGATCATAAACCCTAACTATGCAGCTATGCAGTGAAATAACTATGCAGTGTGAGATGATATGCTTATGCAATGCAACATGAAGGATCACAAGCCAAGGTGTGAGAAAAAAGAGAGGGAAAATTTGGGGATTTTACAACTGCCCCTATTCAAGTATGAGTTAGCTGTGTAGGATGTAAGCGCCTAGCTTAACAAACAAAAAAGATAACTTGTGGTTGAATACCAAGATAGTCCAAAATTTGCACTCATTATTATAAGAAGAAAAGGGATATAAACTGTAATAGACAGTATAGACTGAATATCAAATGATAGCGACAGAGGAAGACCATCGAGTAGAGGACGACTGCTGGTGAGAAATGCGCTGACAGGGACAACCATCATGCTGGGGAATAAAGAATCCGCGACGGGAAATGCCATCGGGTAAAGAAAGGCGACTTTACTAGGGATTTAAAAGCACTAACAGGGGCGACCATCAGGCTGAAGAATAAAGAAACCGCGACGGGGATGGCCATCCGGTGAAGAATAAATAAATCAATGATGAGGGACGGTCATCAATAGGTGAAGGACAATCACCTAGCAGGGGACGACTGCTAAAAGATATCACGACATAGGAAGAATTCCGGATAGGAAGATCAACGATGGGGACGACCATCGGATAAAATGATGAGGGACGGTCATGAAAAGGTGAAGGACGATCACCTAGCAGGGTACGACTGCTGAGGATTATCGCGACATAGGATGAATGCTGGATAAAAAGATCGACGATGGAGACGACCATCAGATGAATGATGAGGTACGATCATCAAAAGGTGAAGGACGATCATCTAGCAGGGTAGGACTGCTGAGGATTATCACAACATAGGACAAATGCCGGATAAAAAGATCAACGATGGGGACGGCCATCAGATGAATGATGAGGGACGATCATCAAAAGGTGAAGGACGATTACCTAGCAGGGTACGACTACTGAGGATTATTGCGACATAGGACGAATGTCGGATAGAAAGTTGTTTTGTTGGCGACTTCGGGGGATAGATAAACACGGACAAGTGTTTAAGCCCTAAAAATAAAATGTCATAAGTGTTTCGACAATGTGTATAGATTAAAGATAAGAACGAGTATCCTTAGGACCACGATACGAACGCGTATCGATAGAAACAAACAACGACGCGTGTTTAAGGAGCGATGATACGGACGAGTATAAACTGTTTGAACAAGGAACACTGACGAAAGTTGATCTGCTGGGGAGATGCATAAGATACAAACGAGTATCAAAGAATTATGTATAAGTAGGATACAGACGAGTATCAGAAGGATCGTGTATAAGTATGTACAAGTATTTGTATTGAGAGTGCAAAAGGATATTTTGGCTTTTATCTACAGGGATGAGTTTTTACGTAATGTAGAAGGAGTGATTTTGGTATTTTCAGGTGACTGGCTCGAACCTGGCTTATGATCATAAAAATGTTTGATTTTTGCCGTAATGCTTCGTATTAGATGGAGTACTACGCTCTATTTTGTGAGAGATGATGTGAATGCTATGATTATGCAAATGAGAGAAACAAGATCTGAAATCTGAAATCTGCTGGGAGAACGAATCACTGGGCGATCTGTGGGGGAAAGGATTGCTGCACGATCTTTCTGGAGAACTCTGGGTGGAAGAACTCTGTGGGGATCCAATGCTGGGGATGAGAAGATCTGGCATCTTACTGGGGAATAGTGATTTGGGCATTGTTTTGGAGATCCTGCTTGGGGAGGAGAGAACTCCTGGGAAGTAATCTGTCGGAGGATCATCTTTGTGGGGGATACTCTGAGGGGATAAAAAGCTCTGTGGGGGAATACTTTTGTCAAGTAGTCCTTCTGATGATGTGATTGCTGGCTTGGATGGGGATATAGTGCCTGATATGCCCCATGATGTGAAAGGTTGTTCGCCTTGAGTACATGCAACCTGTCAAACAAAGGAAACACATAAGTGCCCTGAGGTATCCTCAAACGGATTCCGTCATAGAAGTTAGGTTCGTTTAAGAGCACATATTTCCTACAAGCATTTATTAAAAATAACTTATATATTTTCATGCAAATGTTGTATTACGAACTTTGGACACTTTGCAAACAAAACAAAAAGGTACAAAACAAAGTGTGAATGAATATTTGACTTTATTGATTGGTGTGCCCTGAATAGGCGAGTACAGTGAGAAGCTAATCCCTAAAATGAGGAGATTACTATAAAGTTGAGAAAATAAAAGTCCTATTCGGCAATGCTGGAGTTGACACTCCAATGAGCTTCCTTTTGCTATGACCTGTATGACCTAAACGCTCTTCTTATCTTGCTTTCTGAAGAAAGTTGATTCTGACCGACAATTTGTCTTTTCGACGCTTGCCATGTTATGTGAGTGATACAGACGAATTCAACATGCAATTGTTCGCTTATTCCCCGATTTTGCGTGGTTCGCCCTTTCGGGTTTTCAATCCACCAGGATACCCATTTTTGCCCGAGCTGTCCGATGTGGCTTTTCAACTCAGCGGGTGTACATTATTTCAAAATTTTCACTTATTTTTGCCCGAGTCTTTTATTATGTTTTTGACTCGCCGGGATGCCCTATTTTTTCCTGGACTTACATTCTGTTTTTATGTCCAGCGAATCATTTATGCGAAGTATTTTTTAACTGCATCTGAATTCACAAGAGACGGGAAGTCTTCACCATCCATGGTTGCGAGCATCAGTGCTCCACCCGAGAAGACTTTAGTTATCACATAGGGACCTTCATAGTTTGGCGTCCACTTGCCCCTGTGGTCTGTATGAGGAGGAAGGATCCTTTTCAGTACAAGCTCTCCCACTTGATATTCCCAAGGTATGACTTTTTGGTCGAAGGCTTCCTTCATCCGTTTTTGATATAACTGACCATGAAAGATAGCTTCCAATCTCTTTTCTTCAATCAGGTTCAGTTGGTTATAGCGAGATTGGACCCATTTTGCTTCGTCCAGCTTTACATCCATCATTACCCGTAAGGAGGGTAATTCACTTCAACAGGTAGGACTGCTTCCATACCATACACAAGCTGATAAGCTGTTACCCCGATAGATGTTCTGATGGAAGTTCGATACCCATGCAAGGCGAATGGTAACATTTCATACCAGTCTTTGTATGTGACTACCATCTTTTGCACAATCTTCTTAATGTTCTTGTTAGCCGCCTCAACATCGCCATTCATCTTTGGCCTGTAAGGAGAAGAGTTATGATGTTGAATTTTGAAATCTCGGCATAGCTCTGTCATTATTTTGTTGTTAAGGTTTGAACCATTATCATTAATGATTCGCTCGGGAACTCCATATCGACAAATGATATCCCTTTCAGAAATTGGGCTACCACTTGCTTGGTGACATTCGCATACGAAGCTGCTTTAACCTATTTGGTGAAGTAATCGCCTACCAAGATGAATCTGTGACCATTTGAAGCAGTTGGCTCGATCTTTCCGATCATATTAATGCCCCACATGGCGAAGGGCCAGGGTGAAGACAATATATTCAAAGGATTGGGAGGCACATGCACTTTGTCTGTGTAGATCTGACATTTATGGCACTTTCTGGCATAGGCACAACAGTCTGCATCCATTGTGATCCAATAGTAACCTGATCTTAATAATTTCTTTGCCATTGCATGTCCTCCGGCATGGGTACCAAAAGCACCTTTATGTACTTCGTGCATTAGTAGGTCTGCTTCCTTCTTGTCAACGCATCTGAGCAAAACCATGTCGAAGTTCCGCTTGTATAAGGAGCCATCAGTATTGAGGAAGTAACTTCCTTCTAGCCTTCTCAATGTCTTCTTATCATTAGAAGATGCCCCGTGTGGGTATGTCTAATTCTCCAAGAAGCATTTGATGTCGTGGAACCAAGCTTTGTTGTCAACGACAGTGTCCACAAAGAATACATATGCCGGTCGGTCTAGTCTTGATACTAAAATCCGAGGCACATAGTTAGCAGTCTGTACTTTGATCATAGATGAAATAGTGACCAAGGCCTCTGCAAACTGATTCTCATCTCGAGGGATGTATTAAAGCTTGACTGTTGTAAAGAAGGTCAACAATCTCCTCGTATAGTCACGGTAGGGGACTAGATGCTCTTGATGAGTATACCACTTGCCATTAGTTTGGTTGATCACCAAAGCTGAATCTCCGAATACATTCAAGGTTTTGATCCTGAGGTCAATGGCTTCCTCAAGACCCATGATGCAAGCTTCGTACTCTGCTTCGTTGTTAGTGCAGGAAAATGTAAGCTTTGCTGAGAAAGGAAGATGGACTCACTCGGGTGTAATAAACACTGCACCAACTCCACGACCGTTGCAATTAACTGCCCTATCGAACATCATAGTCCATGCTTCTTCTGGATTAGGCCCTTCAGTTTGAATAGGCTCTTCACAATATTTTGACTTTAAGAACATGATGTCTTCATCAGGGGAATCAAATCTCATAGGCTGGTAGTCATCAATGGGTTGCTCAGCCAGATAGTCTGACAATACACTGCCCTTGATGGCTTTCTGAGAGGTGTACTGAATATCATATTCTATTAGAATCATTTTCCACCTTGCAACCCTTCCGGTAAGTGCTGGCTTCTCAAATATATACTTGACTGGGTCTATCTTTGAGATCAACAAGGTAGTATGAGTCAACATATACTGTCTTAGTCGGCGAGCAGCCCACACTAAAGCACAATAAGTTTTCTCGAGCAGTGAATAACGTTGTTCATAGTCGGTAAACGTTTTGCTTAGGTAGTATATTGCACACTCTTTTCGACCAGACTCATCATGCTGGCCCAACACACACGTCATTGATTCATCTAATACTGTCAGGTACATTATTAGAGGTCTTCCTTCAACTAGAGGCATGAAAATTGGAGGTTCTTGCAAATACTCTTTGATCTTGTCAAAAGCTCTTTGACAATCATCGTTCCACCTGACTGTTTGTTCCTTTCTTAGCAGTTTGAACAAGGGCTCGCAGGTTGCAGTGAGATGAGATATGAACCTTGAAATATAATTCAATCTGCCTAAGAACCCTCGAATGTATTTCTCAGTCTTAGGTGCAGGCATTTCCTGATTTGCTTTGACTTTGTCAGGATCAACCTCAATTCCTTTTTCGCTTACAATAAAACCCAGCAGCTTACCAGAACGTACCCCGAATGTGCATTTGTTGGGGTTCAACCTTAATTGATATTTCCTCAGACGCTTGAACAATTTCAACAGGTTTACCAAATGGTCTTCTATCTGTGAGGGACTTGGCAATCATGTCATCCACGTAACACTAAATTTCTTTATGGATCATGTCGTGGAATAATGTTACCATAGCCCATTGATATGTTGCATCGGTGTTCTTCAAACCAAATGACATTACTTTGTAGCAGAACGTGCCCCATGGTGTAATGAAGGTTGTCTTCTCCATGTCTTCAGGTGACATCTTAATCTGATTGTATCCAGAAAATCTGTCCATGAAGGAAAATACCGAGAACTGAGATGTGTTGTCTACCAATACATCAATGTGAGGTAATGGGAAATCATCTTTCGGGCCGGCTCTCTTCAGATCCCAGTAATCAACACACATGCGCGCCTTGCCATCCTTCTTAGGTACGGGTACAATGTTAGCAACCCACGGCGGGTAACTAGTTACAGCAAGAAAAACGGCGTCCCACTACTTTTGTACTTCTTCTTTGATTTTCATGGCCATGTCCAGGCGAGTACGGCGCAACTTCTGTTTAAGTGGCGGACAATCCTCTTTCAATGGAAGCTTGTGCATGACAATGTCTGTATCCAAACCCGACATATCTTGATAGGACCAAGCGAACACATCGACATATTCCCGCAGCATACTGATGAGTTGTTCTTTTATTGGAGTTTGCAGACTGGCTCCAATCTTCACTTCCTTCACATCTTCCTCGGTACCAAGATTGATAGTCTCAACCTCCTCCTGGTGAGGAGCAATCACCTTTTCCTCTTGTCTCAATAACCTGGCTAACTCTACAGGTAAATCATAATCTTCTTCAACCCCTTCATCTGCTTGATTAATCGGATTGTCGAAGTCATACGAGGTCATAGCAGTGCCGTTGTCGGTGCAATCTGGAGGGCTATCTCTGCAAGGGTTGAGATTTGGTTCATTTTAGTGATTGATTTTATCTTATTTAGAAAAAGTGAAGGAAGTTATTATTGAGAAAACATTGCCATTTATTGTTTTGTGCGAAAATAACAAAAACGAAAAGACAGTGAGCGAAAAAGATTGTTTGCAAAAAGATGTCCATTGTTCATTAATATTCAATTTACACAAAATACATATGGCCCTATTACAAAATGAGTCCAAAACATCTTGGGCAAGATGCAGGACTTTGATGCATGCTTAAAACATGAAATAATAATTACTCTGCAGTAGTAACCCTTATAATTTCCTGGGAATACCAGTTGAGGACTTGTTGGCCTGGGACTCTTGGACAGATCCAGCATTCCAGGTTGTAGTTGCTCTCAACCTCGTCTTCCAAAGTGTTGACAGCATCTGGGGTCAGCATTCCCCCACTTATGAACTTGGGAGCTTCAGCAGCCTCCTCTGGAACCTGTCGGGATGGTCTGTAACCCAAACCGAATTTGTCTTCTTTCATCTGAACCTTCAGCAGTTTGCCCCAGCCTTGGGCATTCCCTTCTTCCACAACCTTCCGAGCCTGTTTGTAGGAAGCAATTGAGGTGCCCATCCTCTCCTCTTGGGATGCAGCAAATACCTCAGTTGTAGCTTCGTTGATGTTCAAGAATTCGAAACCCTAACTCATAGTTTCATGGATCTCCCCATCCATCTCTATGTACTTGTACGTAGCCAGGTGACTGACAAAGATGTCTTCTTCTCCACAAATGGTGATAATTTGGCCTTCCCACTCATATTTTAACTTATGGTGAAGGGTAGACGTTACCGCACTGGCAGCGTGGATCCAGGGTCGACCCAATAAACAACTGTAGGCAGGCTGTATGTCTATCACATAGAAGATAGTTTTGAAAACTTGTGGGCCAATTACCACGGGCAGCTCAATCTCTCAGAGAACCGATCTCTTAGAACCATCAAAATCTCTGACAACTAGGTTGCTCGGACGGAGTGCAAGACCATCATACTCCAGCTTGACTAAAGCTTTCTTTGGCAACACATTGAGTGATGATCCGGTATCAACAAGGACATGAGAAAGTACAACACCTCTACATTCCAAAGTGATATGCAAAGCCTTGTTGTGGTTACGCCCCTCTATAGTCAAGTAAACATTGGTGAAACCTAGTCCATGACTAGTATTGACATTCGCGACCACCATTTCTAACTGATTGACCGTGATTTCTTCCGGCATAAGCGCATTCCGGTGAGCCTCGGAACACATGAGCAGAGATAGTATGGAAATCTTGGAGGGTGTTTGGTGGAGCTGATCCACAACTTTGTAGTCACTTATTTTGATAATCCTCATAAACTCGTCCACATCCTGATCAAAAGACGTCTTATGAGTTTCTTTTGCAGCTAGTTCTTCTGGCACCACAACATTTCCTTTTGCTTTGGCAGCAATTTCTACTTCAGCATTAACTCTGGGGATTTGTGAAGCGAAGAGACGTCCGCTTCGAGTGAAGCCTCCGCCTCCCCCGACATTGTCAATTTGTGGTGTAGAAGTTGAGGAGTCAAAAGTGATCTTCTTTCTGTGGCAGTAAAGATCCGAACCATAATTCCAAGGCACGTCACTGTTGTTATTATAAGGAACTGGTCCAGGCACCATGATGGTCACCAAACTAATTGCAGCAGAAGAAGGAGTTGTGATAGTCTGTGGATCATAGTAGATGGTGACATGAGGTCTGATTGAGGATGGTGCAGGTGCATGAAGTTGTTGATGAGGGTGTTGCTGAAAGTTGTTGTTGAGAGAATTCAGAACATGGATCGTTGCTGGATCATAATAGATGGTAACCGTTAAGATGTCGTCACTGGTGGTATTTTCTGTTGTTGTAGAAGATTCTGTTGGGATAATGTTTGCTGGTGTTGTAGGAGAGATTTTTGTTGCAGTTGTAGAAGATGGGACTGTTGATGTGATTTGCAGGATGCCTTCCCTGATAAGACTGCTAATACCATTCTTCAGTTTTGTACAACCATTGATAGAAACTTCACAAGTTTCACAACGGGCCTCACAACCCGGAAACACTTGACACTTCAATAGTTGAGCTTTCACTTCAGCCAGTGGTGTTTGAATACTTGCAATGTCATCAATCAGAATTGCTGGTTAGTCCTCCTCAATGGCATTGATCTTTGTCTCACCACGATTTGGTATTTGATTCCTTGTGATATTTGGTGGAGGTGCAAAATTCAAAGCTTTGGAGTCAATCAGATCTTGGACTTTCATGTGCAGGGCCCTACATTTCTCTGTTGAATGACCAGGTGCATTGAAGTGAAAAGCACATCTAGTGTTGACATCATAATTCCTTGGAAGATTAAGAGGATCTGGTGGAGCCAAAGTCCTCAGTTCAGTCAGGTTAAGCTTCAATAGTTGCGGGAGTAAAACTGCATAGGGCATCGGGATGGGATCAATCACCCTCTTAATCTGAGAAGGCCTTTGCTGGAAAAGACGTTGTTGTTGGTTGCTATTGTTGTAGGATCTTTGTTGCTGTTGAGGATACTTTTATTGTTGGGATGGTGATTGCAGCTACTGATCTTTGCAAGTACTGGGGTCTACCTCTGTTAACATGTCCTGCATTGGTCTCCCCTGTCCTTCGAGGTCCTGAGAAGGGTTTCTTTGCATTGCTGGAGCTAGCACCATTATCAGAAATCTTGCCCATCTTCAGAAAAGCTAGTAGAAGAGAAAGAAGAAAGTCTATCAATGTAGGTCCCTTGCAAGGTATTCATAAACATATCAGCCATTTCCCTTTCAGACATAGGTGGCTGGACAGCGGCAGCGAGTTGTCTCCATCTTTGAGCGTATTCGCGGAAGCTTTCTCTCGAGGACTGAGACATACCCATCAAGAGGGTCCTATTGGGTGCCATATCCAGGTTGTACTGATATTGGCATATAAAGGCCTCCACTAAATCTTTCCAGTTCCTGACAGTAGCCCTTGACAAGTGTGAATACCACTCTCTGGATGCCCCGGTTAAACTGTCTTCGAAGTAAAACATCCACAATTTCTCATCCATGGTATATGCTTTCAATCTTCCCAGAAAATATTGTAAATGGGTACGAGGACAAGAGGTACCGTTATACTTTTCAAAGCATGGAGGTTTGAACTTGTGAGGAATCCTCACTCCCTCAACTAGGCCCATATCCATCACATCAAATCCCAAGGAGTTCTGGGATTCCAGGGATCTCAGCTTCTCAGATATCTCGTCCAGACGACAATCATAAGCTTCATTTTCCCCAACACCTAACACTGTAAACTGATCATCTTGAGGGTCTTCTTGTAGAATACGGTCTCCAGTGTTCCTTTGTCCATTCCCAAGGATATTAACTTCAGGATTGTTGTCAGGTCCAAATACTACCGGAGTCGTTCACGGCTGCTCGCGCACATTGTTACTTGTACCTCCAGTGTCTGCGTGGTTATCTTCTGGAGTTTGTCGCTCGACTAACTCCATCAATCTTTCCTAGGTCTGTGCCAGTCCGGTCATCACATACATGAATTGATTCATCTGATTCCTCACTTCTGTCCTCACATCTGTCATTTGAGTCCTCACATATGTCAGTTCCTACTGTAGATGATCCATTTGTAGACTCGGAAGGTTGTGTCGAGTTGGATATCTGTGGATGCGATTGACGGGAAAGACCCTCCTGCGAGCAATATTTCCTGAAACAATCAACAAAGTGAGAAGACAACAACAAAATCACCTGCAAAAACAAAAGGTATGTCAGAATGCAATACAATATGCCTATTTGTCTTTCGAGGGTATCCGGTTTGGTTTTTTTGGTTTTGACTTTCCAGACCTCTGGGAAATAAAGATGTTGAACGGACGAAGTCCAAAAGAAAATCCAATACATAACCATAAAAATACAAGTGGTAATGCCAAAATACAAATAGTTCATGAATTACAACCAAACAAACTCCCATGGTGAATCAAAATACAATCAAATTCAGGAATACAACAAAAAAAACACCATGGTGAGCTAAAGTACAATCAAATAGATACAAGTAAAGAAAATCAATCATCCAATCCAAAAGCATCCTCCTTGACTTCCTTCAGGAGAGCATCAGTTACCGGTCCAACTGGGTGCTCTGTAATTGTTCTGATGAGAAGGTTTCTGGTTGCAATGTCATTTGTCATCTTCTGATACTTGTCTTGTTCTTTGGATCTCTTTAACCCCGCCCGGAGTTTCAACTCTAAGATCTCCTTCAGAGCTGCTAGCAGTGCTTCTTCGCTTCTTTTCTCACTAGACTCTAACTGCTCTAACTTAGCTTGCATCTTCTGGTCTTCTTGCAAACGAGCTTCAGTTATCCTGACCCATCTATCCTGACTTTCCTCCAGATAATGCTCAACTCTTGCCCTTTGAATCTTTGCTTCCTTACATGCATTCTTCAACACAAGTTTTTCGGCTCGGGCTTTCCTGATGAAGTCTTCAGTCTTCTCAATTTTGGTTACATGCTCGATGCGCAACTTTTCTAACCTCTCAATGTCTAGACGACCATCGTTCCTTTCCCAAAGGGTCTTCTTCAAAGCTTCAGCTAGTTGGGTATTTCTTTCCTTCATCTTCTCAAATTCTTCCAGAATGACTGTGGCTATGGGCTCAACTGCTGATGGTCCTGGTACATCTTCCAAGGTGAATGGCATACGAGTAATCTGTCCTCTGATGCATGACCATTCAGTGTACTGAGTAGAAGCTATGTTATTGAACTTCCCCAAAACAGCAGTCCCTTTAGTCTGTATATGGTCCCAAGCCCAGTCAGCTTGTCGGACGGTGGCATGGTTGTTCTGAACTGCACAATAAAGAGACTCTGCTAAGTCCTGCTCCCTAGGTGGATGTACCAAGGCATACCCCAACTGTCTCTTGAAAAGTAAAGGATTGTAATTGATGCAACCCTTTACTCCAATAAGTGGCACATTTGGGTATTTCCCACAGCTTGTTATTATGTCTCGGCCCTTGGTATTCTGAGTACACCATCTGATATCTTCTGAAGTAAGGGAAATCATCCTCTTAGCCCAATTCCTTGACTGATGTGGGTTTAGGAAAGCTTCCGTCTTCGTCATATGCTTCATCAACTAACTGTAGAAGAGAGGGGCACAACACCTTACCAGTGTTCCTATATTTTTCTCATTTCTCTAATGAACTGAGTAGTAGAAGTCTCCCAATAAGGTAGGAACTGGGTTCTTTAGCATGAATATGTGAATGGCATTCTTGCTTACAAACTTAGGCTCGTCCACAAACAAAATGATACCATGAATGTTGAGGGCTTGGAGAGCACAGACAGTTTCCCATTTCCCTACTACATCATGCTTTGTAGCTTGAGTGATCAAGAAATCCATATGAAGGTCTGGGATTCCAGCTTTGAAAGTCATGTGCTCATCAATGATGGTTGCTTCCAGATGTAGTGCTTGGTATGTCTTCATTCTTTGGAGGGGTCATTTCAGGGTTGAAAGGAATTCCTCTTCTGATAGGGACACCCAATAGCATAGAGTATTCTTCCAGCAAAGGTCCTATATGAAAATCTGGGAAAGTGAAGCAATGTAGAGGAGGGTCATAAAACTGAAGACATGTGTGAATCATGCTCCTTTGTGATGCATCCAGGTCCATGATCATGTCCAGGATTCCACCATAATGCTCTCTGAATAAGGGAACATGACCAGGGGTGATAAGGGCCTGTATCTGCCTGATGCCTGCTAGAGGATATTCAAAGAAGTGGTAGGTGATGTTGCTTTTCCTGGTTTAATCCATGTTGAAGATGCGTGCCGAAGGAGATAATTGAAGAGGATAACTGAAGAAGATAGCTGAAGGAGTGTTGGAGAAGATATCTGAGCAGAAGAACGGTCAAAACCAAACCAAGAGAGATGGATACCCTGTAAAACAAATAGACAAATGTTAAATGATGCAATATGATGTATGCTTATGATATGCGAGGGTTTGTGATCATGTGCTGGATTATCAGTTGCCTCTGGTGGGATCCTTGAGTGTTCACAGTTTCAGACGGAGGTCTGAGAACCAGTAACCAGGTGAGGGACTCAAATAAAGAGTAAATAATCCAAGGTTTCAAAGAACTAGTCCAAAATAGTACAACCTTAAGAACAAATTCCAATAGTAAGGTATATTGAGGTCAAAGGTTCCTGCAAACCTGTAAACAACCCAACCCATTCACGGGTATTGTTCTAGAACAAGGATCCTCAGATTCGGATCTATTATGAGAAGTGTAAACACTTCTAACCCAGAGGTACAATGTTTACCCTAATCATAAAGGATCCTCCTCTAATTCACCTCAGATGCTGAAGGTCATCTAAAAAAGGTCATCCAGACTTAGCAGGCTTCCCAGATAGCCCTAGCACTACAGGAAATCCGTAGCACAAAGTTCTCAAAAGGAAACCCATGTCTGAACCGTGTTTTCATATTCCCGCACCAGACCGAAATGGAATGGGAAATAATATAAAACCACTCTAATCCTATGTGTCACTCAGGCCTTTGTGTTGGACCTTTCTCACTGGAATACCCCTCCCACCAAAGCAAACCAGAAATCCAGCACGATGATATGACAATAATAAAAGAAATGCAGAAAGCAATAAATGAAAGCGATAAAGTAAATGCAATAAATAAAGTTGTACAATAAGCAATAAATAAAGAAAAAACAAAAACACAAATAGCACATAACACCCCCAATAAACACAAATAAACAAGCGCTAGGAGAAACCCACAAGAGAACCAGAAGCCCTAGTTGCAAAGATCCCCAGCAGAGTCACCAAGCTGTCGCTCCCCGGATTTTCATCCCGGTGCAAACGCGAACCGTCAACGATTTTGGAGGTTGAGGTTGAATAGAGTCGCCAGCTAGGAATTTTTATCCCGAAGGAAAGGTAATGATGCATAAACCTGGAAAGGTATGGATAAGACGATTGCGAACCAAAGAGACTGAGTAAGGGGGTAGGTTACGACCTGGGAAGGTATTAGCACCCAGACCGTCCGTCGTACTCGACGGGATCCACACTTACTTGATTGTGTTTAAAAGGGGGTAGTGTATGTGCTAAACTGTGCATAAAAGCTAGGGAGAAAAGGATGTACAGAGTGTCAGTGCAAAAAGAAAGTGAGTGCTCAAAACTGAAGCTTAGAAAAGAAAGCTAGAAATAGGAGAAGGGGGAGACCTGGGGACTTTTGTTCGATAACTGTTAAGTTATGCCTACGTATCCACTCGTGCAAATAGGATGTTAGAACACCGTAGTTCGACTCAAAGGGACTTAGATGTTTTTGTTGTGAACTGCTTGCTTGTCTATGCTCAAGTGTATGACTCGTCTGGCTCGAGTACTAACTGTCTTGCATTAGACAGAAGAAGCAAGTTCTCGTTTTCAGAGCGAGTGTGATGAGAAGAGAATCCCAGAGGAGACGTTTATTATTTGTATTTTTGTGTTTTCAGTTTTTTATTATTTTGGGTGTTTTGCATAGAATAATGAGCTTAAGCCTTAATTAAGGGTTTGCAAACTCATTATATCACCCCTAATTAAGGATAATGAGTCTACTTAAGTATGAGATGAAAATCTCAACTTAATTACCCTAATGATGTAGGATTAATATCATTAACCTACTTGAAATTATTAAGTGTTTTTGGATTTTGTTTTGTGTTAAGTAATGAGTTTAATCTCTAATCAGGGATTAGTGAACTCATTACACCATCCTAAGAGAAGGATAATAGATGAGAGCACTTAAGATGAGGAAGATACCTCAACTTAATCCATGGTTAGGGATTAAAATCATTATATAACAAACCTTTATTAAAGTGGATTTTAATTAAAGGTGGGGTTAAGAAATGTATTTTATGTTTGTAAGACTAAACCTGAGGGGGACTTGTCCATTGAACACTAGGGTTAGTCCCTCTGAACCAACATGCAGAGATGTAACCCTAATATAAGGCCCAAGTTACAAGCTTAAGTCTTATTGATTATTAGGTGTTTTGACTAAGAGGTGTAAACAACTTAAAGGCTTAACACTAAGTATTAAAGTTATACACTCCATCCTAAGATAAGGATACAAGCATAACCCTAATTCAGAGCCTTAAAACTTTAACTATTTAGCCTTGATTATGAGATGAGAAGCAGAGACTCAAGGAGACTCAACAGGTAAAAACTAGGGGAGACTATGTACAACCCTAAATTTATCATGCTTGGATATTCCTATGGTTTGTGAGGCTTAGATAAATATCTTCAAAAAGTCTTCAGATGGCCACCAAAGAAGAAGAAGCAGATGAAAGGAGAAGAGAAATGAGAATAGGTTACTTACTTCCTGAAGAAGTTAAGTAACCTAAGAGGAAGAAAAGGAGCAAGAGAGAGCATAATTGAGTCAAACTCACTTCAAAGACAAATAAATATGCAAATGAAGAGATAAAAAGAGGTTGGATGTGGAGGCAAATCCACATCCTAAACAACTTACCTGAAGCCCCTGAAAAGTTAGTATGAATGCATAATATATGAAACAAAAGGAAATAAGGCAAATGAAGATGCAATGATCAAAACCAGAAGTGAAAACACAATGCAAATGTGTTATGAAATTATGCAAAGACATGTACAATGTTTATGTATGATCATACAAGAGATGAGATGCAAAGGAAAACATGTTAGAAGCTTGAAATCACATGAATACACATAAGAAGTAATGAATGCAAAACATACCAAATGGATGCAAAAATGATCAACCAATGTTCATACATGTCCCAAGGTATCTAAGATGACATACACATGCATGAGATGTCATGACAAGCTCTTATGATGAAGGTATGCAAAGATGAATGCAGATGAACATGGCAAATTAGAGTTTTAAGAAAGTATGAGATGCATATAATCCAAACAGAAGCAAAACACATGATAAAAAATTGAAGTTGCAACCAAATGAACCCTAAACACACATAAGATCACTCCCCAAATATGAAAGTCAGAATCTATACCAAAGTCAAGTTATGGTTTTTTCTAAGTTAGGCTAGGGTTTTGGGTACTTCTTCATGAAAAATGCCAAACAAATGGAAACTTCAATGCAAAAATATGAGTTAAATACCCTAGATACTACATGCAAAGTATGAAAGAATTCAAAAAGAACCATTCACAAACTCATCTTGGTTGATCAGAAATGAATTTTTGAAGTTAGGGTTAGAAAAATAAGAAATTTGGAAACCCTAATTCATGGCTAATTGTCAAAACATGATCAAACCCTAAAATAAATTTGTAAGATGAGTTTGTAAATTGTTCTAAATATGTAAGAATGCTTCATGATTTTTTTGGTGATTTTTAAATTCCTAAAAGTATTTTTAATTAATTAAAATGAATGAATTAATTAAATAATACAATTAAATGATTTATAAATAGATTTTTAATGCAAAAATAAAAAATAAAAATGTTTTTGGTTTCTGAAAATTATTTAAAGACAAAATGCAAAAGATCATATTTTTACAAGATGATTTGCTATTTTAAATAAATATATGAAATAAAATGAAATAAACAAAATAAAAATGCAAAAGTAATTACAAGGAAAGGCCAGGATTGCGTGGGAAGTGGATAGAGGGCTGAGATCTCAAGTCAGCTTGACTTGAGGTATGAATATCTAAGGGACCAAATTTAAATTCTCCTTGCGCACATGATCTAATGGTTGTGGTTCCATCTGACTTAATTAATTATAATTAACTTAATTAATTAAAATTAGGGTTTAATGGCATAATCTGGATCATTCGTACACTAACCTAATCTCAATCTAAGGGCTGATATTCAAACTAGGCACACTAACCTTAATGAATTTCAGGTGACCGGAGATAAGCTCCGGTCATCTTCTCCGGCCAACCCCAACCCTAACTTCCTCTATAGCTCACTAAAACTCCCAAAACCTGCCCAGAAATGATCCTCTAACATCATACAACATAAATCAATCATCAAACAATATTTAAATTACATGAATCAATTAAATCGAAGCAAACATTTTTCACGGACAAAAATTCAGAACATCAATACATACTCATTTCTCACTCATTTTCAATTCTAAACAAATCATGATGATCAAGATAACATGTAGAATCAATTTATAACAAGTAAATGAAGTTCTGGAAAATTTGTTCTTGATGGATACCTGAACTGAAGTTCTTCAAACTTGAGCTTTCAGGGCCTCCCTCTTGTGCAAATCAGCTCCTTTGGTCCTTCCGAAGCTAATGGAAAGCTTGAATGGAGTTGAGAGGGGCTATTTTGAAGTGTTCAGTTCTGATATGGCAGAAATCGTGTTTTTGTTTGAGGTTGTTTCAGGTCATGGTGATGGGTGGGAAATGTTCCTTAGGTCATGTATTATTGAATGATGAAAGAAAATTGGAGGTTTAATGGCTGTGTAATGAAATTCAAAATGAAGTTTTGAGAGGATTTTTGCAATCTGAGCTTGTGTCTTGTTTCAATGCTCAAATGAGTTGCTATATCACTCCTATAATCTTTGAGTAGGTCATGGAGCAGGTTTGTAGAGGCTGTTGATCACTATTACAAGAGTATGGGAGAAATTGCAAAAAGTCAAGGTTTGGTGTACTTGAGGTATGGCATGGTGCATAAGTGATTTTCTGGCTGGATTGTGTTCAGCTGGCTTCAAGGGGGGCCTTTGGATCAAATGCTATGAGATGTGCAGCTTGATTCAAGAGTTCTCATAGATTTTGCATTTTTTCAACTTTGACATTTCTTGAGAAGCAAGTCATGAAAACCCTAGGTTCTTGGCCCAATTATGATATTTAGAAGTTGTTTGATCATGGAATGATTCTTTGAGTGGATTAGAGGTCACATAAAGGCCTGAAATACCATTTTGCACATTTCCCTCTTTGACATGAACTTGAAAATTATGTGATTTTTCCCAACTTTGATCCATCATAACTTGAGTTCTAGGATGTCAAGAGGAGTTCTTGTACTTTTTGAAAATGGGAAGATCCAATCTACAACTTTCATGTTTGAAGAAAATTCATTTGAAACCTTTTTGATCAAGAAAGAGGAGGTTGAAAATCTTTCCCAAAATGGAAAGTTTTCATTACAAGTCATGTCCAAAAATGGCAAATTTTGCAATGGCTCAAAATTCTTCAATTTTGTGAACTTCCAAACATTACTAAGATCAAATAAAGATCATAGGAACTCAAATTGATGATGATGACCCTTTGGAACCCTTGTTGGTGGCCTCAGATGCCCTGATTCTGACTTTTCTTGCACAACAAGTCACCATTTGATCAGATGACTTCCACAAGAAGGTTTTGCTTCAAATTTGATACACATGCTCCTTATAACATATATAGACCAATAGAATCAAGAATGGCCAAATTTTTTGAGTGTAAGGGCCTCAAACCCAAAATCCTAATTTCTAGGTCATCTGTGTAGGAGCTCCTAGCCTGCCTGGACATCTCTGCAATCCCTTGTGATTTATTGACTTCAAAGAACCCTTGGAGGTACAAAACAACCATAAAACACTCAAGGACCCTCTTGGAATGCTTCAAGGCCTTTGAGATTGCTCAAACCACTTCTAAGATTCATCTGATCACAAACCCTAACTATGCAGCTATGCAGTGAAATAACTATGCAGGGTGAGATGGTATGCTTATGCAATGCAACATGAAGGATCACAAGCCAAGGTGTGAGAATAAAGAGAAGGCAAATTTGGGGTGTTTACACCAATCTTTGCAAAGAATAAGCAATAACAATTGGAATAAAATGCGCTGACTTTGTCAACCTATCAACAATCACCCAAATAACATCATGCCCTCTCAGAGTGTTAGGTAACCCCGTAACAAAATCCATTGAGATACTATCCCATTTCCACTTGGGAATATCCAACGGTTGCATCAAACCAACAAATTTCTGATGTTCCACTTTCGACTTCTGTCAAGTCAAACAAGCATAAATAAATTGACCACATTACGCTTCATATCGGGCCACCAAAATATCTTATTCAAACCTTGATACATTTTCGTCGCTCCCGGATGAATACTCAAACTACTTCTATGTCCTTCTTCAAGAATCCTTCTCTTCATTTTAAGATCATCAGGATTACAAATACGCTCCTGAAATCTTAGTATTCCCTATTCATCAACTCAAAATTCATTACCTCTAGTCTGTTCATCACTGAACATCAAGTCCACCAATTTCACATCTGACTTCTGACTCTCCCGTATACAATCAAGAAAATCATTTTTAACCTTCAACATTCCCAACATTACATTGTGAGGTGTCTGTTCACAACCCAAACTCATATCTATAAATTTTTCAATCAACTCCAATTCTCTAGCTATCATGATCGACATATGTAACGTCTTCCGACTTAAGACATCGGCCACAACATTGGCCTTACCAGGGTGATAATTCAAACTGAAATCATAGTCCTTCAAGAATTCCAACCAACGTCTTTGCCTAATATATAACTCTTTCTGGTTAAAGAGATACTTCAAGCTCTTATGATCACTATATACTTCAAATCTCGAACCGTACAAATGATGCCTCTAAATCTTTAATACAAAAACCACGACTTCTAGTTCCAAATCATGGGTAGATAATTCCTCTCATGAATTCTCAACTGACGCAAAGCATTAACCACCACTTGACCGTCTTGCATTAACACTCCATGTAAACCCATCAAAGAAGCATCGTAATAAACAACAAATGGTTCATTTGGTTTTGGTAAAGTTAAAACTGGAGCGGTAGTCAACTTCTTCTTTAGCTCAATGAAACTCTATTCATATTGGGCATCCCACACAAACGCCTTATCCTTACAAGTTAATTGAGTCAATAGAAGTGCCAACTTTGAAAAAACCTCAATAAATCTTCGATAATAACCAGTTAATCCCAAGAAACTTCTAATTTCTGTCACCAACTATGGAGTCTCCCATTGTGAACTGCATCTACCTTGGATGGATCCACAATAATCCCTTTCCTGGAATCACATGACCAAGAAAACTCACCCCTTTCAACCAAAACTCGCACTTCGATAACTTAACATGCAACTTCTTCTCTTTCAATACTTGCAACACAATCCGCAGACGTTCAACATGCTCTTCTTCTGACTTAGAGTAAATCAGAATATCATATATAAAGGCAACCACAAATTGGTCCAAATAATCATGGAAAATTTGTTTCATATATTCCAAGAATACTCCAGGCGCATTAGTAACTCCAAACGACATCACTACATATTCATAGTGTCCATACTGAGTCCTAAAAGTGTTTTTCTGCACATCTTCATCTTTCACTCTTATCTGATGGTAACCCGATCACAGATCAATCTTACTAAACACACGATCACCAACCAACTGATCCATCAGATCATCTATCCTTGGAAGTGGATACTTCTTCTTAATTATCACCTTATTCAGTTGCCTGTAATCAATACACAATTTCATACTACCGTCTTTCTTTTTCACTAACAATACTACAGCTCCCCAAGGTGACACACTTGGTCTCACAAACTTCTTTTCTAACAATTCCTCTAACTGCTTCTTCAATTCAGATAACTCTGAAGCCGACATACGATATGGTGCCATTGAAATAAGTCTAGTTTTGGGTACCAGATCAATACCGAATTCTACCTCTCTCTCTGGAGGAACATCCACAATGTCGTAAGGAAATACTTCCAAAAAATATCTCACCACTAGAAATTTCTCGATTGCTATTTCATTTTCCACCGATAAAGATGCAAACAATGCCAAAACTTGCGCTTCTTCATTCAAAAGTTCTTTATACTCTCGAGCATATAAATAACCAGCTTCTTCTTCCTCTTCACTGGGAGTAAGAAATCAAATTGACTTGCTGAGACAATTAATGTGAACATGATTGAACTCCAACCAGTTCATTCCCAGTATCACATCTAAAGCTCTTGATGACAAACAAATCAGATCCACACCAAAGTCCCTACCATATATCTATAGAGGACAATTTAAACAAACGAGAGAAGTAGTTACCGACCCATCAACAAGAGTCTCGATAACCATTTCTCCTTTCATAAGGGAAACAACAAGACCTAGTCTTCTCACATAGTCAATAGAAATAAGACAATGCGTAGCGCCTGTGTCAATCATAGCAATCAAAGGCATATTATTAATATAGCAAGTACCTCTGATCAAACAATCCTCACTGGAAGTCTGTGTCCCTGTCAAAGAAAACACCTTTCCTCCAGTTGTACTTTTCTTTGGCTTCTAACAATGAGTGTTGATATGACTAGGTTGACCACATTTTAAACATTTCTTCATGTCACTCGTACACTCACTGATACGATGACCCAATTCACCACATCTGTAAAACCTTAGAGAAGAAGAACCTCCCCCACTTGGCCTTTTGTCCTCAACCTATTTCTGCTTACCTTTATAAGCTGCAGCTGCATAAGGTTTCCCACGATGAATCTGTTGCTTTCCTCTTCTCTCAGCCAAACTCTTGAAGTGATCCGATCGAGCCTTGTTAAGAACCTCCTCCACTTGGCCTTTTGTCCTCAACCTGTTTCTTCTTACCTTTATAAGCTGGAGCTGTATAAGGTTTCCCACAATGCATCTGTTGCTTTCCTCTTCTCTCAGCCAAACTCTTGAAGTGATCCGATCGAGCCTTGTTGTCTCTTTCAAAGATTCTATAGCAATCAACTAAATCCATAAATCTTCGGATCCTCTAATAACAAATTTCCTGCTTGATCTCAGGCCTCAAACCATTCTCGAACTTAACACACTTCAAGAACTCTGCAGTCGCCTCACTATAGTGCGGATAAAACTTTTCCAGAACAGAAAACTTGGCAGCACACTCGGTAACTAACATACTTCCTTGTTTCAGTTCCAAAAACTCAATCTTTTTCTTTCCCCGAACATCTTCAGGAAAGTACTTCCTCAAGAATTCCCTTCTAAACACAATCCAGGTAATTGCCTCAACAGACGTCTCCAACCGCTAACGGGTGCCAACCCACTAGTCATTCGCTTCTCCTACAAGCCTGTGAGCCCCTAACTGCACCTTACTACCTTCAGAACATTCCATCACTCGGAAGATCCTCTCGATCTCCTTGAGCCACTCTTATGCTCCATCTAGGTCATACTTTCCCTTGAATTTAGGTGGATCATTCTTCCGAAATTGATCGCTCTCATGCTCCCCAACATTCATCGGATTTTGCACAGCTTGAGCCATGCCTGCATAGCGGCGACAAATGCAACATCATTTCTTCTAGCCATTCTAAATCTATCACACAACAACATCCAAACAACGATTAAGAACTCTACCACAACACTCAATAAGGACTCGAAGACTCAACTACTTGGTCGGACGTACCGACCTACTCTGATACTACTTTGTAACACCCAAAATATTCCCACAAATTTTTAATTAAAAATCAGAGTTATTAAAAACACGCAATTAGTTTTGAGTGTCACATTCACTACAAATACACTGCTCAATTTGATACATTTTAAATTTTTTTTTACTTGCAGCTGAAATCTCTAAAGAAACACAATTTAGGATTCAATAACAACATGTTTTTCCAAAATAAGTAAACAAAGAAAACAATTATCGTCCAAACATCCCAAAGCAGGAATCAGAGCCAACTCCTCTAACTGTGAAGTACACCGACTTTACCGACCACCACTCTACTAATCCTGATCATATGCATGTTACCAACATAAGGGTTACATTCAAACAGAAGGGGTGAGATACTTACACCAACAAAATGGAAAAATAACAAGAACATAAGCAAGTATCATCAAGTAAATCACCACTTCTCATTAAACAACAAATAAACACATACACCGAAAACATAATACTAATATTCCACACACAACAACACCTTATGCAATGAGACTCTACCAACTATATGCATGCGGTACCATTTATCGATCCCTGTTTCATGATCCAGTTCCCTTCGGAACTCTCGACCCCTATTTCATGGTCCAATATGATACCTATTTCATGATCACACCCTCGAACCCTATTTCATGGTCACATACAATCCCTATTTCATGGACGCACCATCATCACACTGATCCCCTATGGGAATCGAATGGACATACCATACCTTGGTACACCATTCCATACCTTGCACATGCAATGCACCATCAATGACAATTATGCATGTCTATAACAACTACTTCATGCAATCTACATCAACCACTAACATATAACAACAACTTACTACAACACCGAGCAATATTCACAACATGCATCTTCGAATACAACAACGTATATCAACATCAACGAGAACACATAACAATATCACACACATCAACAATTACATCAACATATATCAACATCAATGTCATGTAACAACAACAATAACCACACATAACAACAATAACAACAAAAGCAACAACAACAAGTGTACATATCAACTCATGTTCATTTCAAGTCATGCTCATTATTCTTCCAATTAAGCACATAACCCATCTCTACCTACCACTAACATTACTACATCGATCCCCGTTGAATATTATATCAGTTAAAGAATTTTAAGGAAATTTTCAGAATAAAAATGATTTATTTTTCATTTCAGGTCTTGTTAAACGAAATTCTTGCTCGCTAAGTGAGCAACTCTCTGTAAAGAACGGTCCAAAATTTTCACTCACTCGCTAAGCGAGCTACAGGTCGCTAAGCAAGTACTGCAATTTCAATAGTTTTCCTTCTACGAGACAACCAAAACCCTGATACAATTTTATACCCTAAAACTAGTTTTTACAACCAGAAAACACAAAATTTCCACAATCAAACACCTAATTCATACCATTATCACAAAATCAACAATTTCTAACAACCTAACACACTTTTCATCCAAATTAACCCAACCCCATGTCTTCTACTCAATAACATTATGCCTAATATTCCTATTATCCAGCCCTTAGGAGATGAAGAAATCCCACCCTTACCTTAGTTTGATGAACGATTCCTTCTCCTAGTCAAAATTTCCTCTTCAAGCTCTTGCTCTTTCTCTTTCCTCTTCCTCTGTTCTCGTTCTCCTTCACGATCAGTTTTCATGACTGATTTTCTTTTTCCTAATTTCCAAACATAACCCTTAGACCCCAACTAAGGATTTTCTACATTGTCCTCACTATCCTTCACCAAATTACCCTTTTCTCTTTATATTCCAATATTTTAATTATTCAATATAATATAATTTATTTAAATTAATATCATATTAAATAATATTATACTTTCTTCCACATAATACCACTTCATACCACATACATAAAGTACAATAATTCCAATTAAATAATTAAATAATTAATCTGGGAGTTACACAATCCAGTGTAACTTATTTTGTAACACTCTCCTAATTCCGATGTATGTCGTTTATTTACTCGTTTTCGCTTCTTTCACGAACCCTTGGTCCAACACCAAGTGGTTTCACTCGCACACTCGGACTTCCCTTAGGTTTTGGTTTCTCTTACTAGATGCCTCTCTTAGGAACTAGGATTCGATCCCATGTAACCAATCAACCCTTACACTCCATTTGCACCCACCTTTTTCGAGCGCTTCGTGCCTCGCAACCGAACGTCCCTTTAACCAATATATTACTATCAGATCCAAACTCGTTATCCAACGTCAAATGGTCTTAGGTAAATAAAACATCTTAATTTACATATCAAATAGCGAAAGAACTGAGTTCTTGGAGTCTAGCATTCCCTGAATTCTTGAATGAATGCTCCTGAGGCTCTCTCTTTGGGTTGTGATTCATTCTCCCTTTCGTTTCTAAAAAGAACCAACCAACCGTAGTACAACAAACTATGAGGCTCTGACTTTCCATTGCACGAGGGAATACGTAGGCACATGAATCTTAATTCTTGTCGAGCACCCTAGGAAAAAAACCACCCATTCTCCATATTATTTACCCTTTCAAAGAAATCAATATTATAAGTCAACATCCCATCACAAGTTAAACTAAGAGATTCCCGTTGAGTACAACAGACGTAAGGGGTGCTAATACCTTCCTCTTTCGTAACCGACTCCCGAACTTAGAATTTGGTTCCAACGACCATGTTCTTCCCTTTAAGGTTTTATCTATGTATTCCTTTTCTTTCGTTAGAATAAATAAAATTAGGTGGTAACTCTGTTGTTTTGTTTGTTCCGCGGTCAGCGCGAGGATCATATTTTTCGAGGTACGACAGCTTGACGACTCTACTGGGGACAAGTCAAGCCTAACTTAGTTAACTTTTCGACTAATGTTGACTTTACTTATTTGTTTTCTTTATAATTTCTCTTTATACTTATTTATTCGCTCTTTGTTTATTCTCTCTTTATTATGCTCATTATTTTTCCGTTGGGTCTGGGGTTGACATTATGTGTAAATCTCTACGCCCGAGTTTTGGAAAAAGAAGAGAGAACACCTAAGTTTAGACTTGGAAGAAATTAATGTTAGTCTCCAAGGACTCGCTCCTTGTGGGCCTAGCATGAAAGCTTCCCCCGAGGGTATACCTATTTGTAGATCTTGTTGTAACGCAGCTTTCCTGTCACACGACTTAATTCATGAAGGGTCTGTGACTCTGGGATCCACCCTTAGAACTAGTTTCTATATCGGTAGTTGTGTAGTGTTAGTCTCCGAGGACCCGCTCCTTGTGTGCCTAACATGAGAACTCCGCTCAAGGTAGACCTTATCATCACTATCGTCATAATACAACTAGCATGTGGCAGGAAGTTATTATGATTAGCGTCAGTGACCTTGAGAACCTTAATCCATCAGCATAGAAACTATCCAGTGAGTGGGTTTTTATGGATAAAATAACTTAGAACTATCCTTCTAGAGACTACATGTAATGTTAATTTTATCAAAGATACTGTTACTCACCCATTTTTTGTGACCAATTTCAGAGTTTGGTTATGATCCTTTAAAACTACAACAACTCATTGCATCCCATTTGCATATCATTGCATTCATTCTCGTATACATGAGCTCATTTCATCTGTTCTCATCTTCAGATTTGTTGAGTAACCGCCAAGTTGATTCCTCCATGCAAGTATGAAATAAAGCCAACATCGAAATAATAATGGAAAATCAAGAACAACATAACAAAAGGGTTAGAGAAGACCTCAGAAATTTGAAAGGAAACATGAGTAGACTCGTGGGAATGATGCAAACTTTGATGGTGAGAGAAGCTCCCCCACAAAAAAATGCTGGTCAGAATCTGAATCACAAAGTAATAAGTAGGACTATAATTGACCCTATATCTATTGAATATACCGAGCTATACCCTTATTTGGTCCAAAAAGTTCTGATCATAACTAGACCCCGTGTCGCTCCCGGGATTTTCATCCTAGTACAAACGCGAAAGTGGCGCGAAAAAGGTAGAGTCGCCAGCCAGGCATTTTTATCCCGAAAGAATGGGAAAGTTAATGCTGCACAAACCCGAGGAAGAAGGAAATGAAAAGGTCATGCGAACCAAAGATCTGGGTTCGGGAGTCGGTTACGACCTGGGAAGGTATTAGCACCCCAGACCGTCTGCCGTACCCGACGGGATCCACGCTTGTTTGTTTGTTTCAAAGGGTGAGAAAAATAAACTGCTGCTGAACAAATGAACTGCTAAATGGAATGGAAATGGAAATGAGAAAGGAATTGGAAAAGAAAATGGAAAGAAAGGGGGAAATGTAGGGAAAATAAAAAATGTGCTCGAACGGGCCCTACCCTGCTGCCTACGTACCTCATCGGGATAATGAGGATCAGAGTCGACGTAGTTCGCCTAACTAGGAGGGAACTATTTGTTTGTGTTTTTTATGGCTTGAACTGCATATGTCTATGCTCAGGTGTTACAGGCTCGTCTGGTACGAGTGCATTTACCGTCTTGCATGCGAGACAAGTCGTCGCGAGTTCACGTTCAGAATGAATGAGATGAGAAAAGAAGTTCCCGCAGGATAGTCGCTTATTGTTTGTTTTTGTCTTTTGAAAGAAATGTTTTTTGAATTTGTTTGTGAACATTCCCATACTAAGACCTATCCATTGTGGTAAATACTTACACCTCGCCCTGAAACAGGACGTGTATAAGTATTCCGCAACAAAGTCTCGTGTCGTACAAGAACATTCGATTTTTCTTAAGTGTTTTATTGCTTTTCTTTATGAGGAGAGAAAGAAAGACTCAAGTTGCAAAAGGTAAAAACTAAGGGACTAAGACTCAATCCTAATTTTAGTTATTTATTCAAAAGTGGTCCTAGTGGTTTGTGGGGTTTTCTAATCCTAAAGGGAAAAGAATAGAATGCAACTTACTTCCTAGAGAAGTTAAGTTGATTCTATAAAAGAGGGGTAAATCCTACCAAACACAAGTATGAAAAGAAGGAAATGAATTAAATGCATAAAGAAAATGTATAAAAATAAAATAAAGGATAAGGTAAGGAAACTTACCTCAATCTTCCCCTCTACAAAACAAAGGTTAATGTGCATTTTTTTAATTTAAAATAACAAGGCAAACATACCCTAATTAAATCCTAATGACTTTAGGACTCAATCAAAGTTCTATTTTAATTCTAAAGAAACTAAAAAAATGCTAGGACAAAAATACGGCACCTATTACAGTCCCTAATACACAAACAGCTATAAAAACAAAGCATAATACAAAACAGCTTTTTACAGCCAGCATGCAGCATGAAAAGGTAGGTGTAGAAAGTCACATACAACATACAAACATAATAAACCACATGTATTTTACAGCACCTATATTAACAAACAGCTACGAAAACATGGGACCGATTTGATCATTTTTATTTATATGCACAAAGTGAATGATAAACAACACATCAATGTGAATTAACATGGATCTACATACACCACAAAATGAACTCAAAGATGTGAATTTATTTACATCATTTATTTGATTAAAAATGACAATGATCAATCAAGAACAAACATACTTTTTCATGTTGCACAAATGAGCATTTTATCATGAGATTGAACAAGTATCACTACAAGCATCAATTGTTACACATGCATGGCATAAAAATCAGAATTGAACTGATGTTAAGATATAATCAATTAAGCACAAGAAACTTGCATGAACATGTGAAGTATTTAATCACTTTTGGCAAAAATCAACATGGTATTTAATCACTTTATCAATCAAGCAAGCAATGACAATAATCATGAAGCATATGTTGAATTTAAGCAAACAATTAACATGTGAAACAAATGATTAAAGTGTAGCAAAACAACATCAAGAATCAATTATATCACATTTGCACATTTAACACAAAACATGGAAAAGTGAACGGAATCATGTCGAAAAGACTCGAAACAAATGAATTGGCAACTGGAAATAGACTCAAAAATTCCCTAAAATCAATACCTAAGCATACATGAACCATAAAAGCACTAGGAAGCAAGATTGAGCAAGAAAATAAGCTAAAAATCCAAAAATGAACAGTGTTAACCGGTTAACCACATTGGTTAACCCGTTAACGGACCCTGGACAACACTTAAAATGGCCAAAAACGCATGCGTTAACCGGTTAACCAAATGCGTTAACCGGTTGACGCTGAACAGAAAGTGAAAAATGCTTTTGAAATAAGTGCTTTTGGCCACAATCTTCCTTCTAAACAACCCTAACCCCCACCTAATCATGCTAACATGAATTTCTACTCAATTAGGGCTTATTAACACATGCTAGAATCTATAACAAGCTACAATCCTAACTTCTAATCCATCAAAACCACAAATCGCAAGCAAAACTTAACGAACACGTAATCAAACATAAGCAATACGAAAAGCACTTAAAGAATGCCGAAATGGCGAGATGAAGAGAATAACTTAAAGGAAAATTGATTTAGATCACCAAACTACGAAGCGGAGAAGTGTTTCGGTGAATGTTACAAGAATCAGAGCTTGATCGAAGAGAAAACCAAGAAAACCGCGAAACCGCAAAATAAATGCGTTCTTGATGCTTGAACCTTCGTGTGCTTCCGATAAGTCGAAACCTTCACCAAAATTCAGTAGCTTCTTCTTCCACAATCCACAAAATCAATGGAGGTTGAGGCTAAGCTTCAAGATCTTCAAGTTTCAATGTGAAACTTGAAGAGCTTATTCAAAAAAGCTTTAGTGAAAGGAGGGAAAAAGGAGGAAAAGTGAGAGAGAAAAAGTGATTGTGAGAGAATGAGAAATTTGGAAATAAAAATTGTGTGTCTCTCCTTTGGTTTGGATGAAAATAGATTAAATATGACTTAGTTTTGGGGCCCAAAAATTAGGCTTGGGATCCAAAATTATGGTTTGGTAATGAGGTTAGGATTTAGCAATGGAGCTAGGTTAGGAGAAGGAACATTCTAGAAGATGGTAGAACATGATAGAAGTTTCCAAGGAAAATGGAGTGGAATTGAAGTGGAAAAACAAGAGGGAAAGAATGAAAGGAAGTGTGGAAAGAAAGTGGAAGGAAAAGTGGAGGAAAATATGAAATCAACCACTTTTCTAATGATTTTTCTTTTTTTTGATTTTTTTATGATTCCTCCATCATTTCTTGAGCAAATTTGAACCATAGGACCATTGTAACCCTAATTTCATGATTTCAATCTTAAAAGTCAGGAATCGACCCTTTTTACCTAGCTCAGTTGCCTTTTCCCCGATTCCTCGATTTTCAGTCGTCTGGCAAGTTGAACCCCTTCCAAAATGAATTTGTGGACGAGATTTGAACCCTAGGCACTTGACACCATATATGAGACAATGAAATCCTCTTTGAACCAGAACTTCATGCATAAACCCAGTAGAAGTGAAACCCTAATTTGGCCCTTTTCATCAGGAGATGTTGCACTGCTTGCCTCCTTTGATTAAACTCAATCTTTCCATGGCTTGTGGCGTCAAGTGAAGACTTGTGGGATATTATGAACTCTTTGCACAAGGTTGAGAAGCTTTGTGACCCTTTGATTGCCTTTGTATAGCCTTCAGTTGCTCTATCCATTGACCACATGCCTATGCCTCAGCTATGCCATACATGATGCAGTGTTTTTGATTATTTTATGAATTTATGAATGCAAAATGCTATGCAAAATGTTGAGGAAATGAGAGGGAAAATTTTGAGATATTACAGCTTCCCCTATTCAATCATCTGCAGGCCTGAACGAATAATTGCGAGAGCTTTTAGACGTTCAAGGTATGGAGTGATTGAATACCCTAATAAAACCTGGAAATTTGAACTCGGTGGATAGTAGAAATGCCATCTGCCTTTTACTTTATTTTATTTTTTTAATAATTTTTTTGGACCTCTGAATAGGTATCGGAAATAGAACCAGGTGGAATAGAACCAATGCCAAAAAACTGCAACGTGAATGCTGAGCGAAACAAACCATAACGAGACCGTTAGCGAAACAGAACTCGTCAATGTGACTGCTGGGCAGGACCAAGCCACAAAGAAAACACGCGACTACTGGGCAGGACCAAGCCACGGAAGGTGCCTGTTGGCGAAACAGGACTTAACGAGACCATTAGCGGAATGGAACTCAATCAATATGACTGCTGGGCAGGACCAAGCCATAAAGAAAACGCGCGATTGCTGGGCAGGACCAAGCCACAGAAGGTGCCTATTGGCGAAACAGGACTTATCGAGACCATTAGCGAAATGGAACTCGATCAATATGACTGCTGGGCAGGACCAAGCCATAAAGAAAACACGCGACTGCTGGGCAGGACCAAGCCACGGAAGGTTATTGTTGGCGAAACATGACTCAACGAGACCATTAGTGGAATGGAACTCGATCAATATGACTGCTGGGCAGGACCAAGCCATAAAGAAAATACGCGATTGCTGGGCAGGACCAAGCCACGGAAGATGCCTGTTGGCGAAACAGGACTTAACGAGACCATTAGCGGAATGGAACTCAATCAATATGACTGTTGGGCAGGACCAAGCCATAAAGAAAACACGCGACTGCTGGGCAGGACCAAGCCACAGAAGGTGCCTGTTAGCGAAACAGGACTTAACGCAACATCAACCGATTTGCGACTCAAATAAGATCAACCAATCTATCATGGAGATGGTATCAACCGATCCACCCCGGAAAGCGAGAATGTAATATCATCCGATTTACAACTCGAAGAGAAATGATATCAACCGATTCATAACTCAAATAAGATCAACCGATCTAACATGGAGGTGGTATCAACCGATCCATAACTAGGAAATGCGAGAATGTAATGTCATCCGATTTACAACTCGAAGAGAAGTAATATCAACCGATTTACAACTCAAATAAGATCAACCGATCTAACATGGAGATGTTATCAACCGATCCATAACCAGGAAATGCGAGAATGTAATATCATCCGATTTACAACTCGAAGAGAAGTAATATCAACCAATTTACAACTCAAATAAGATCAACCGATCTAACATGGAGATGGTATCAACCGATCCATAACTCGGAAAACGAGAACGTAATATCATCCGACTTATGGCTCAAAGAGAAGTGATATCAACCGATTCACGACTCCAATAAGATCAACCGATCTAACTAGGAAATGGTATCAACCGATCCATAACCCGGAAATGCGAGAATGTAATATCATCCGATTTACAGCTCGAAGAGAAATGATATCAACCGATTCATAAATCAAATAAGATCAACCGATCCAACCAGGAAATGGTATCAACCGATCCATTATCATCGCACTGAGACGAGACTAAAAGGAATAAGATCATTGTACTTAAACGAGAGCCTGAGACGCGACCGTTGTACTGAAACGGGGACGCGATAAAAATGAGACTGTTGTACTGGAACAAGACCCAAAGACGAGACCATTGTACTTAAACGGAGACTCGAAAGGAACGGGATCGTTGTACTTAAACGAGAGCCCGAGACGCGACCGTTGTACTTAAACAGAGACGTGAAACAATGAGATTGTTGTACTGAAACAAGACTCAACTAGGGATAACGATAAGACTTGGTAGACAAAGATACCTGGAAAATGGTATAAGTATCTTCTGTGGGGTGTATTTCAGGTTGAGAAGATGTTATAGGTCATATGTAATATACCTCAAAACTGGCCCATGTTGGTATGCATATGTTTGGATTTATGTATGGCGTAATGCTCCATAAAGATGGAAATGCTACGCTTTGGAGGATGCAAATGTAATGATGATCATGCAAATGCAAATGCAAAGGATCTCCCGGAAAGGAGACCGTAAGTATCCCAGGTGGCTTGACTGGGGAGAAATGATGATCACTGCATTGATCTGGTTAGTCCTTGTGAGGAGAAGACAACTCTGCGGGGAAGGTTGCAATGATACACAGGCTCTGAACTGCCGTTATTGCCAAAAATAAATTGGACTTTGAGATTGGAACGCCAAGACCCTGCTGGAGACGAACTCTTCTTGCTAGGTACGCTACCCGTTGAACTCTGGTGGGGAAGTGGAGACATCCTGACTTGGCTGGGGAACCAGATGTATGATACTGCTGAAGTAGCAACCTGCTGGGTAGGAAAGAAACTCCTTGCACTGCTGGGGGTGGCCCCTATATTGAAAGGAAGTCTCTGCTTGGGGAGGACACCAGCCTTCTGCTGCCTTGCTGGGGGAGATATCATCTTCCAACTCTACTGGGGATTATGGATGATGTCAATGATAAAGCTTCCCACTGAAGATAAGAGCTTAAGTTGCCACTTGCTGGGGATAAAAGATAAATCCTCTCATGTTGGGAATAAGAGATGTAAGGCGTCTCATGCTGGGGATGAGAGACGATGATACCCTTCTGCTCAAGAAGTAACCTTCCATTTGCCACACTACTAGAGAAGGGACTGTCTAATGAGACTTGCTAAGGAATTCTGATCGATGAAGTCCGCAGATGAAACAACTCTTGAAGTACTGTGCTGACAATGGCTTTGCTTCTAGCCTCTGGATTGATAGGCTGCCAACTAATCATGAGTGAACAATGGTTCTTTGCAATTTTCCACTCGCCTCAGATTAAGGTCCATCAGAAGAAAATGTCTCAAGAGGAATTTACAGAAAACATGGCATATGAAATGCCTCAGTGTCTTCAAACTCTTGGAGAGATTCGTCGGATCTAGAAATAACTGCCCCAACCTGCAGGGTCTGTGAAAGAATTTGCCTCACGAGTATTCATGAAGAACCTTATATCACTGTGAGATATTCTGCTCCAGTATTTTGAGCTCTGGATAGGTGCCTCTGATTAATTGTCTTTGAGAGAAAGTAACTTCTAGTGCTCTTGGGGTGGCCTTCCCCAGTACGAGCCTTGAAGTGATCACCTATGACTGACTGTGCTTTGAAGAAAATATCCATACTACATACTCCTGGAGAGATTTGAATCTCGAAGTGATTGCCCCAGTTTGGCTGAAATTTGAAGAGATTGCTCGACGTGATTGCCCCAGATTGGTTGAAATTTGAAGAGATTGCTCGACGTGATTGCCCTAGATTGGCTGGCTCTTACCACGACTGGTTGGGAAAGTCCCCACTCAATGGAGTTTCTTGGAAAAGTGCATCTCAACGTGATTGTCCTTCAGAAGTTTCAAACTTCTCAACTTTGGCAAGATTAAACTTCTGGACTGAGGTTCCATATGTGAACTTTTATGATGCCAAACAAATGTATGCAAGCAGAAAATGTTTATTTTTAAGAATGAAAACTCTAATGCAAAACACATGTTAATCTTAAAGTTTTACTGTAAAAGATGTCGCGAACCATTGTGAATGAATCACTGGTTAAATACGACATTAATTTTTGATAGAAAAAACAGGCATATGCAACACCAACCCATATCTTTTAGCATAATTCATAGGGGTCAGGAACGCGGTCTCGTGGTAGTACGCTCTCAAAAATAACCCTGTTTCAGTTAGGACTTTTGAGGGTTGTAACGTGGCCTGGTTCACGGTTATAGAAACAAAAGATACAGGCTCGAAGTTTATTGGTACCCACCCCTCTTCATGATGTTCTTCATTCCTATGTTCAGCTAGCTTTCACAAGCGCTCACCCCTCAAAAAGGTTTTGTGATGGTTAAGGAACCAATTACACTAACGGTTTAAGCACCAATCAGGTTGTTGCTGGGAGTCAGTCACCCCTTTGTCTTTGGTGTCTGTGCCACACGACTTTGTTCTTGTTTAAGGATCTTTCTTGTGTAATCCTCTTTGTCTTTTTCCTTTGCAATCTCTTGCTTATCCCTAACTTTTGCCTGGACTGATTCTTGTGAATCTTTGATTGTGAAGTCCAGCGGGATGCCCTAATTTTTGCCTAAGTCGCTTGTTTTCAAGTTTCGACTTAGCGGGCTTTCTCATCATCATTTTTTTATTCCTTTTTTGAACAAATCGTGTGACACTGGTTGTCTTGATGGCTTTGAAAGGGTCGTGACTGTCTCACTTTTCAGCTGATGAGGGATAACCATTGTGGTTTCCGGTCTTTGGGTCTATTGATTGGGATAACCATTGTGGTTTTTGGTCATTGGACCTCTTGATTTGGTACAACGAAAGGTAATGGATCCTCATATTTGCACTCCTTTTTGAAATTTGAATGCTCGGTCAAATTAACTGATGCCTACCCTGCCCCTGGGTTACATGCAAGGGTTTTTTCATGCGAAAAGAAAATCCTACTCCAAGGCTCAAATGGGTTAGCGAGGGTCTATCTCCCTTATATCTCCAGTGTTTAGGATTTGAAACAATGCCTGTACATCGTTAACAGGGTCTTTCTCAAAAGCAAACAATTAGAGATTTTTGGCGTTTTCATTTCTTCATCCTCCCTCACAGAGTTATTCTGTCTTTGTACAAAGTAACGCTGAAAAGTAAAGTTGATACCTAAGCTTGCTCGGAAAGACCTGACGATCTTCTGCCTACGTATCTCCATTGACCCCAGACCAATGAAGAATCAGAGCGACGTAGTTCCCCTCAATAGGGATGAAAATAGATTCTTTCATAATTTCCATAACCAAGCTCATTCGAGTCTTCATCTGGTTAACTTCCTCTTTCAACAGTTTCTGATTCTGAAATAAAGCTTGTACCTCTGCCCTGAATGGCCTCAGTTGGGTCTTCATTTGGTTACCTCCGCCCAGAGTTATACCTTGATAGTTGTGATTCAAGTTGGCCATTGTGAAGGGAAACCAAATCAGGATAATAATCTGTCTCTGAACACCTGTCAAGAATGCAAGGATGTATGCAAATGCCATGTTCAGTTATTTCTGAGGAATCTATCTGCTTTGATTCAAGTTTTGACACAGAAAAATACAACAACATGATTCAGATATGTGATCCTCGGAAATAACTGAACATATGTGTTGAAATGATATGATGTCATGTATGCAACAGGCATGTGATCAATGGTCTGATGTTGGTGTCAGCAGTGAACCAACTGTCTGTATAGAACCACAATAGCGACACCATCTCTGTATAGAACCCCATAACTGAGAACCTAATAACTATAGAACTGGATCACATAATAGAACAATCCCTGATGGTGTTGAAGTTGAACAACGAGCCAAGTGTCTATGGAGAGTCATAATAACTGTCACAATATCAAGGTCCCAATGGTAATCACAGTAACAATTTCTCTGAATAGAAATCCTGGATCTCAGAATCAAAGAACCATAGAACACTGAACAATACTGGAAAAATGGGTATGTTGAAGTTTAGGGTTCCTGCAAACCTGTAAACCCTCCCAATCTTACGGGTGTGCTACTCGAGTCAAACATCACGGACTCTAAAGGCCGAATAGCAATAATACGTTCACCATTTCCGAGAAATGGATCATGACCGAATCAGGGAATCGGTTTGGCATTATGTACTACTCAGGGAGGCCTCAACTGAGTCCGGAAAAACAAGCATCCCTCACAAGTCCCCAACTTCAAGCACTGAATCGAGAAACAATAGTACATTCATCCCGAAGGGTACAATACTACCGTCATACGAACAATTTGCTTTAACTGGATTCCTATGAGAGAACCAAGCCATCCTATGCGAGTTCCCAATGGACCCTCGGATGCGAGTGGGTTTGCCAACAAATGTGGTCTGCCACTGTCATCACTGGAGAGGGGTGTTCCCATTAAGGTCCTCGAAGATCGGTCACCAGATGCACATAACTTTCAAGGTCATACCCTGAAGTGGGGTAATCCCCACACAGAATAGTTCCAAGATGGTCGCAATCTGGGTGTGGAACACATCGCTACTCATCATGGTGAGATACCATGGGAGTACAATGTCTGTCCACGCTAATCCTATAGTGCACTCAAGCCGGGTGTTTGGCTTATCTCACAGTAACTCCCATCCCGCAGAAAAAAATGAAAACCAGCACAACCAGACAGTCCAGTATAATATGATGCATGGAAAATAAATACTGAAAGCAGTAAATAAATGCTTTAAAGTAAAGCTATAAAGTAAAACTGTAAACGAAAATAGTAAAGCTAAACTAAAGCACACAACAACAAACAGATAAACACCCAAAGAAACAAAACCAAACAGGCACTAGGATTGACTCTACAAGGGAAACCAGAGACCCTGGATTTGGTCCCCAGCAGAGTCGCCAACTGTCGCTCCCGGGATTTTCATCCTAGTACAAACGCGAAAGTGGAACGGAAAAGGTAGAGTCGCCAGCCATGCATTTTTATCCTGAAAGAATGGGAAACGTAATGCTGCACAAACCTGAGGAAGAAGGAAAGGACAAGGTCCTGCGAACCAAAGATCTGGGTTCGGGAGTCGGTTACGACTTGGGAAGGTATTAGCACCCCAGACCGTCCGCCGTATCCGACGGGATCCAGCTTGTTTGTTTGTTTCAAAGGGTGAGAAAAATAAACTGCTGCTAAACAAATGAACTGCTAAATGGAATGGAAATGGAAATGAGAAAGGAATTGGAAAAGAAAATGGAAAGAAAGGGGGAAATGTAGGGAAAATAAAGAATGTGCTCGAACGGGCCCTACCCCGCTGCCTACGTACCTCATCGGGATAATGAGGATCAGAGTCGACGTAGTTCGCCTAACTAGGAGGGAACTATTTGTTTGTGTTTTTTATGGCTTGAAATGCGTATGTCTATGCTCAGGTGTTACAGGCTCGTCTGGTACGAGTGCATTTACCGTCTTGCATGCGAGACAAGTCGTCGCGAGTTCACGTTCAGAATGAATGAGATGAGAAAAGAAGTTCCCGCAGGATAGTCGCTTATTGTTTGTTTTTGTCTTTTGAAAGAAATGTTTTTTGAATTTGTTTGTGAACATTCCCATACTAAGACCTATCTATCGTGGTAAATACTTACACCTCGCCCCGAAACAGGACGTGTATAAGTATTCCGCAACAAAGTCTCGTGTCGTACAAGAACGTTCGATTTTTCTTAAGTGTTTTATTGCTTTTCTTTATGAGGAGAGAAAGAAAGACTCAAGTTGCAAAAGGTAAAAACTAAGGGACTAAGACTCAATCCTAATTTTAGTTATTTATTCAAAAGTGGTCCTAGTGGTTTGTGGGGTTTTCTAATCCTAAAGGGAAAAGAATAGAATGCAACTTACTTCCTAGAGAAGTTAAGTTGATTCTACAAAAGAGGGGGAAATCCTACCAAACACAAGTATGAAAAGAAGGAAATGAATTAAATGCATAAAGAAAATGCATAAAAATAAAATAAAGGATAAAGTAAGGAAACTTACCTCAATCTTCCCCTCTACAAAACAAAGGTTAATGTGCATTTTTTTATATTTAAAATAACAAGGCAAACATACCCTAATTAAATCCTAATGACTTTAGGACTCAATCAAAATTCTATTTTAATTCTAAAGAAACTAAAAAAATGCTAGGACAAAAATACAACACCTATTACAGTCCCTAATACACAAACAGCTATGAAAACAAAGCATAATACAAAGCAGCTTTTTACAGCATACAAACATAATAAACCACATGTATTTTACAGCACCTATATTAACAAACAACTACGAAAACATGAGACTGATTTGATCATTTTTATTTATGTGCACAAAGTGAATGATAAACAACACATCACTGTGAATTAACATGGATCTACATACACCACAAAATGAACTCAAACATGTGAATTTATTTACATCATTTATTTGATTAAAAATGACAATGATCAATCAAGAACAAACATACTTTTTCATGTTGCACAAATGAGCATTTTATCATGAGATTGAACAAGTATCACTACAAGCATTAATTGTTACACATGCATGGCATAAAAATCAGAATTGAACTCATGTTAAGATATGACCAATTAAGCACAAGAAACTTGCATGAACATGTGAAGTATTTAATCACTTTTGGCAAAAATCAACATGGTATTTAATCACTTTATCAATCAAGCAAGCAATGACAATAATCATGAAGCATATGTTGAATTTAAGCAAGTAATTAACATGCGAAACAAATGATTAAAGTGTAGCAAAACAACATCAAGAATCAATTATATCACATTTTCACATTTAACACAAAACATGGAAAAGTGAACGGAATCATGTCGAAACGACTCGAAACAAATGAATTGGCTACTGGAAATAGACTAAAAAATTCCCTAAAATCAATACCTAAACATACATGAACCATAGAAGCACTAGGAAGCAAGATTGAGCAAGAAAATAAGCTAAAAATCCAAAAATGAACAGCGTTAACTGGTTAACCAAATTGGTTAACCCGTTAACGGACCCTGGACAACACTAAAAATGGCCAAAAACGCATGCGTTAACCGGTTAACGCTGAACAGAAAGTGAAAAATGCTTTTGAAATAAGTGCTTTTGGCCACAATCTTCCTTCTAAACAATCCTAACCCCCACCTAATCATGCTAACACAAATTTCTACTCAATTAGGGCTTATTAACACATGCTAGAATCTATAACAAGCTACAATCCTAACTTCTAATCCATCAAAACCACAAATCGCAAGCAAAACTTAACGAACACGTAATAAAACATAAGCAATACGAAAAGCACTTAAAGAATGCCGAAATGGCGAGATGAAGAGAATAACTTAAAGGAAAAGTGATTTAGATCACCAACCTACGAAGCAGAGAAGTGCTTCGGTGAATGTTACAAGAATCAGAGCTTGATCGAAGAGAAAACCAAGAAAACCACGAAACCACAAAATAAATGCGTTCTTGATGCTTGAACCTTCGTGTGCTTCCGATAAGTCAAAACCTTCACCAAAATTCAGTAGCTTCTTCTTCCACAATCCACAAAATCAATGGAGGTTGAGGCTAAGCTTCAAGATCTTCAAGTTTCAATGTGAAACTTGAAGAGCTTATTCAAAAAAGCTTTAGTGAAAGGAGGGAAAAAGGAGGAAACGTGAGAGAGAAAAAGTGATTGTGAGAGAATGAGAAATTTGGAAATGAAAATTGTGTCTCTCCTTTGGTTTGGATGAAAATGGATTAAATATGACTTAGGTTTGGGGCCCTAAAATTAGGCTTGGGATCCAAAATTATGGTTTGGTAATGAGGTTAGGATTTAGCAATGGAGCTAGGTTAGGAGAAGGAACATTCTAGAAGATGGTAGAACATGGTAGAAGTTTCCAAGGGAAATGGAGTGGAATTGAAGTGGAAAAACAAGAGGGAAAGAATGAAAGGAAGTGTGGAAAGAAAGTGGAAGGAAAAGTGGAGGGAAATATGAAATCAACCACTTTTCAAATGATTTTTCTTTTTTTTTTGATTTTTTTTATGATTCCTCCATCATTTCTTGACCAAATTTGAACCATAGGATCATTGTAACCCTAATTTCATGATTTCAATCTTAAAAGTCAGGAATCGACCCTTTTTTACCTAGCTCGGTTGCCTTTTCCCCGATTCCTCGATTTTCAGTCGTCTGGCCAGTTAAACCCCTTCCAAAATGAATTTGTGGACGAGATTTGAACCCTAGGCACTTGACACCATATATGAGACAATGGAATCCTCTTTGAACCAGAACTTCATGCAGAAAACCAGTAGAAGTGAAACCCTAATTTGGCCCTTTTCATTAGGAGATGTTGCACTGCTTGCCTCCTTTGATTAAACTCCATCTTTCCATGGCTTGTGGCGTCAAGTGAAGACTTGTGGGATATTGTGAACCCTTTGCACAAGGTTGAGAAGCTTTGTGACCCTTTGATTGCCTTTGTATAGCCTTCATTTGCTCCATCCATTGACCACATGCCTATGCCTCAGCTATGCCATACATGATGCAATGTTTTTGATTATTTTATGAATTTATGAATGCAAAATGCTATGCAAAATGTTGAGGAAATGAGAGGGCAAATTTTGAGGTATTACACCCCGCACTCCTCCAAATCCTCTTCCAGCAGGATTTAAGACTGACTTCCATTGCCCGTTCCATGAGGGAGCTGCAGGTCATGATCTTGAAAGTTGTCACGCCTTCCAGCATCGAGTTCAAGATTTATTCAGAGCAGATGTACTCACTTTCAGACCAAGATGGACTCCCAAGGTTGATAGAAATTCCATGTCAGATCAAATTGGCTGAAAACTTGGTCAGAGAATCACAAGTCACTACCTAAACTAGTGGATCAGATGGGAAAGCTCATCCTTGATGCTGACTAGACACTAGGCCTTGTTCCTTTTCAGTTTTTAATTTCCTTGATTATATTGTGTATATTTTCTTAAAGACCTGTTTGTTTTTTAATGTAAATGTTAATGAAATGAGCATCGCTTATTTTGAATCAATTCATTCACTTTCATATTTGTGCATATTCATGCTTTTCCTTTTCAAAAATTAAAAAAAACATTGTTTCTCTTATTCATCCTTCTTTATCAAACAGTTGTTTAAGCAAATATTGGAGGGGGGATGATGAAAACGAAATACCCAAGTTGTTGAATGGTATGCTTTCAAAATAAAACCTTGCTGATGATATACATGCATTGTTTCAAATCCCAAACACTGGAGAAATAAGGAAGTTAATCCCTTGTCATCCCCTTTGAGCCTTAAAGTTGGAGTTTCTTTCTAGACGAAAAAACCGCAATCTTAACTGAGGCAAGGTAGTTCTCAATTAATTCGAATATGCATTCAATTTCTAGAGAATCATTCCACACACCTTTCAATAAGGGTTTCAAGCCCAGGGTTTTCCTTCGCACACATGAAAGAATTGTTGAAGAAGCTAATGGTAGTCATTGTCCAAAAATAACATAAAAATAAAAGCTCGCTAAGTCAACACCCAAAATGCGACTTAGGCAAAAAATCAGGGCATCCGGTGGATAGAAAACATCAAAGATATAGTCCAGAAAAATAAGAAGTTCAAATCAAGAGAGGTCACCAAAATCCTCAACAAAGACAAAGATGAGTCGACTCAAAGTCCTCAACAAAGATAATAAAATGTTGAAGTATTGGCTTTTATCCAATAATCCCTTGGCTCTTGAGCCATTATCATCAGTGCAACTGATGCGTGTTTTTCACAAGTGTACGAACACGTCAGAGTAATATAAAAGATTGTCGAATCCATAGAGACCAAGTGTCAATCTATCGTACCTGTTGTTATGGTGTGTATCTAAGGCAACTGAATATAAGGGTTTCAAGGAGTGCGCAATAAAATAATAATTTTAACCAATAAACAAAGACAGGCTCGAATGTAATTCACGTAATCAATAGATAATCCAGTACTTGTTAATAGAACTACTTATGGGCAATGTTTTCCACTTTGAAAAGAACTAATTTAACAGGAACTGTCGCTTTCACGTATTCAGAATCGAGTTGTACTCCCTAATCAACCCCTCCTATTGTCACGGATAGAAAGGTGCGTACTGCGTTAGAGTAGTAAACCTATTTTTAAGAAATATAGTATCTTGACTAAGTTGAAAAGTATTTTAACCTGTATTTCTTAGTAAAAGAGGTTCTCACGAACCAAACTCTAAACTTCCTAACGCGTCCGAAAATCGTTTTAAAATCCCTTTTCTTTTTAATCTAAAAACTCCTAATAAACTAGACAAAGCGCTTTTGGCTGTTTTTGAAATAGTTAAAAACAATTACTTAAATTGAAAGATAAAATAGCCCTTAAGTATTTCCACGAACAATTGTACGGATTACTGGTTTAATTACGATCCTTACATTCTAACCTTTATGGATTTAGTTAGACATAGTAAAGTAAAAGTTCTTTTTATAATTTTTCATAAAAGTAATTTAGTGCGAGTGCGGAAAGTAGATAAAAGTAGTGCGAGTGCGGAAAGTAAATAAAAGTAGTGCGAGTTCGGGAAATAAAGGTATTTAAAGCGAGTGCGGAAAATAAACGAAAGTAAAGCGATGCGGAAAAGTAAAATACGAACTGGAATTAAAATGGCGGCAGGATTAACTTCCTCCCAGAGTGCTCCAAAACTCGATCACACAGACAGATACAGACTCGATCACTCGATTGTAGTAACACCCTGATATGGAATGATAACTGCTTTAAAACTGATATATGCCTAAGAGATTCTAAGTTTGGATGAAGAAAAACGAAAATCTAAGGTCCTATTTATAGGAAAACAAAAAGTAGGAAAAGACTAGGATGCCCCCTCCACTAAAAAGTGGAGGGAAAAGTTTTTGCCTTGTGGCGTCTGCCACAAGGCCATGGCGCCCGCCATGAGGCTAATGGGGAATGAAAGAGTGGGGATCGTGGGTCTTGGCAGTTGTGGAGTGGTCTTGAGACGTGGCAACGTCATGGCAGACCCCATGGCGCCCGCCATGGTGGATGCCGTAAGTGTAAAAAGCTGAATTTCTTGGTTTTCGTCCGTTTCCACTCCTTTTTCGCTCATTTTCTCGATTTAGGCCCCGATTACATAGAAAACCTGAAAACAAATAAAAACAAAGTAATAACATAACAAAATAACAATAAAATCTAAGAATGCATGCGAAATTGGAGTCAGAAATACGGTGAATTTTAGTGTTATCAGCAACTCCAAATCTTTTGGAACCTGAATGCATAGGTTGAATTAGCTGAGTGTCTGACCGGAGATCATCATGGAGAATGGGTTGGGTAAAAATTAAATTTTGAGCCTTATATCCTTTGTTTCATAAGCCATGAACCAGACCATGATACAACCTTCTAAAGACCTAATTGAAGCTAGGTTTGTTTTGAAAGCATATCGCAACAAGGTTGCGTAAGGTGACTCCCAAAAGAGTTGCTAATCATCTATTTTAGTATCACACATTTGCATTATCTTTCACTTTGCATGTCTAAATCAACATTGCATTCTTACCAGTAAATCATTTTCTTTACACCATTATCATTCCAATAATGATTTTGATTTCAAATTATTTGCTTGAGCATTGCATTAAAATTAACATTTTTGAAGGAATATTTTATTTACAAGCAAGCACTCTTCATCAAGGAAGTTCAAACAGTTGAGAAACTTGATCAGTGGTCCAATCAGGGGCATATCACAATCAAATATCTTGTTATTCAGAGAAAATCTCTTCAAGACTCATGTTAGGGCAATCATTTCAAGTGACCAATCAAGCATTCATTCCAGAATCATTTAACACGGGCCAGTCTACTTCAAGCAATCCCCAAGCAAGGCTTATTACTCCTTCCTAATAGGAATAATATCATGATACCTATAACAAGTGTGATAGAAGTTATGTTCAAGACATCTTTCGAAGGTAGAGTTGGCAAAGTTCTTGGGTTGTGGAATCAGTTGTTCTAGTCTCACCTATCCAAAAAATTATTATCCCATGGTATCATCATTTGCATTGGTATTGCAAGCATTGACCATTCATATCATACAAAATATCATAACAAGTATAGTTCGAAGCAAACTTCGTGCTCATTTGCATTTCCCAAGATCTTGTCATCTTACCTTGTAGTCAAAGTCCAATTTTTATTGGCAACTGTCGCTCCCACCAAATGACACCGGGTCAGAAGGGGTACAGACGCGAACGGTCGGCGAAAGGAGAACATGAAGATGAAATGAAAAGAGTCACCAACTAGGCATTTTTATCCCGAAGGAAAGGTAATGCTGCATAAACCTAGGAAAAGATGGATGAGACGGTCGCGAACCAGAGAAACTGAGAAAGGGGGTTGGTTACAACCTGGGAAGGTATTAGCACCCAGATTGTCCGTCGTACTCGACGGGATCCACGCTTGAAAGTTTGTGTTTAAAGGGGTAGTTTCAGTGCTATCTGTGTGCAAAAGCTGGAAAAGAATGTACAGGTGTCAGTGCAACAGAGATGTGAAGTGAATTGCTCAGGGATGAGGCTTAAAAGAATAATGCTGGAAGAAGGGGAATATACAGAGACTTTTGTTCGATAACGGTTAAGTTATACCTACGTATCCTCTCGTGCAATGAGGAAGTCAGAACACCGTAGTTCGACTCAAAGAGACTGAAAGATAAATTGACTGATGAACTGCTTACTTATCTATGCTCAAGTATATGACCTGTCTGGCTCAGGTGCTAACTGTCTTGCATTAGACGGAAGAAGCAAGTTCTCGTTTATGAGTGAATGAGGTGAGAAAAGAATCCCGGAGGAGACGATTATTGTTTGTTTTGAGTTTTCAATATTTTATTGCTTTTTGGTGTTTTTCATAAGTTAATGAGCTTAAGCCTAAACCAAAGGTCAGTAAACTCATCACATCCTCCCTCTGATTAGGGGTAATGAGAATACCTTAAGTATGAAGTAAGCACCTCACACTTAATCACCATGATGTAGGATTAAGATCATTAACCTATTTATAATTATTTAGATGTTTTTGGAGTTTTTGTTTAGTGTTAAGTAATGAGCTTAAGCCATAATCAAGGATTTAATGGACCCATTACACCATCCTAATAGAAGGATAATAGATGAGAACATTTAAGCTGAGGAAGATACCTCAACTTAATCCATGATTAGGGATTAACCTCATGACAAAACAAAGCCTTTATTAAAGTGGATTTTAGTTAATGGTAAGATTAATAAGTGGATTTTATCGTTTGTAAGACAACTTGAGGGGGACTTGTCCATTAACACTAGGGTTAGTCCTTCTTAACCAATTAAGGAAGAATTAGAACCCTAATGCAAGGCCCAAGTTACAAGCTTATTGCCTTAGTGTTTATTAGATGGATTGATTAAGAGATTTAAACACATAAAGGGTTTAACACTTAGGATTAAAGTTATACACTCCATCCTAAGAGAAGGATGCAGGCATAATCTTAATCACAAAGCCTTAAAACCTTGAAGGTTTAGTCCCTGATTATGAGATGAGAGGAAAGACACAAAAGATGACACAAAGGTAAAACTAATGGGGGAATAATCAAACCCTAATTTATATCATGATTGGATGTTCCTAGGATTTACGAGGCTTGCAAGAGATCTTCAAAAAAAGCCACCAAGGAAGAAGCAGAAGAAAGAAAGAGAAGCAGAAGAAGCAAGTTAACTTACTTCACTTAAGAAGATAAGTTACTTGAAGAAAGAAAGTGGATAGAGGACATGAATGAGCAAGCTCACTCTAAGGCACAAGCAAAATGCAGCAATGAATGCATAAGAGAGATGAGAAGAGATTATGAGAAGTGAAGGCAAATTCACTTCTCAAAGTACTTACCACCTGAAAAGTTAGCATAAAGAAATGAAATGAAATGAAAATGAAATGTGTGCAAGGATGCAAACCAAAACCATAAGCATGTTTATGATGTGAATGATGCTAAGAGATGATGCAAAGGTGTGTCAAGTGCAATGGATGATCATACAAGTGATGAGAATGCAAATGAAGCATGAAAGGAACATGAAAGTTCATGAATGCTCATGGAATGTAATGAATGCATAACATGGCAAATGGATGAGGAAATGATCAAGCATGAGTCTAATGTGTCCTAAGATGTCTTATATGTCATGTGAATGCATAAAATGTCATGGTGTAATACCTCAAAATTTGCCCTCATTCCTTTTGCCTTAACTAGCTTACCGCTTTTCATTCCATTTGCATATTCCATTAGGTTATAACATCATAATCGTGCATTTCATTGGCTCCTAATACATGTGATCAATATTTTTATGAAGAATTAGGGTTTCATATCCTATTGCGGATTATCAGGAGAATTCAAGGTTTGGCTATGCTCCCATCATTGGAATCATCTTCTCAAGCTCTGGCTATTGGACTAGGATTTATTTCTCTAATTAAGTAATCTTCAAGGATTTCGCTTGCAAAGATTATTTACCCGTGCATATGGCCTATCACCAGGGTTTCATCTCAAATGTATTTTGGAATTAGGGTTTGATTCATGGATATTGAGGACTTATCCTTTGTCAGGTTACAAGGATGCCCTTTTCTTCTCACCGTCTTAAGTTAATTTTCTTCATTAATGAGCACCTAATGGTTTGAACGGACGAATGACAAGTTAGTGGGATTTGACTTTGAAGCTATGGGAATTGAAGGATTAATACGGGCACAAGCTCGATTTGGAGTGGAAGGATAGTTTGAATGGAATGTGTTAAAATTGGTCATGTGAATTAATGAGGTCCGAATCTCATTCAATCCTGTTCAAAAGGAAAAGTTATCATAAACCACCTTCGACTTATCCATTTCATTGTTAATAGACTATATAAACCCTTCATTTACCAATTCCCATGTATCCAATTTTCATGTCCAATTCACTAAATCTGAATTTTAAGCTCATTTCTCTATTAAACCAATATTCATTCATTTAGAGTTTCATTAATACCATAGTCTTTATCCAAAGTTGGGCCAACAGTCAATTTCAATTCTTTTTTCATCAATGTCCAAAGCCCAACCCACATCCTTGTATACATTTCAAGACAATTTACCAAATTCCACATTAAATCCATTTTTTTATTCACTCATAAACTTAGATTCAATTAGTCACAATTACCTTTTCAATTCATTAAACCATGCCCATTTTATTTTCTTTTCTAATCCTATCTCAAATCCATCCCATATTTTTTTCACATCCCCATTACAAATTTATTAAAGCCGTGTCTTTTTCTTTTATCCTCATTACAAATTTATTAAAGTCGTGTCTCTTTCTTTTATCATACCATCTAAAAAAGGTCTTGAAAGGCCATTGCTAAAAGAAACAAACTTAGAGTTTAATCAAAACAAAAAAAAATGATATTTGACAAATCACATAAAAAAAGGGCTTTGATAAACTGATATACAAAAGGAAATTACAGAAGAAGGAAATCACCAAAAGTTCAGTTACATTAGTTTACACCAGAAAAATATCAGTTACAAGGGTAACTGATATAACCAAAAAATCAGTTACAATTAAAGGAATTCTAGTTATCTCTTGAGAGCTGAAAGGGGAAAAAAATCAATTATAGTTATAACTGATATAACAGAACAGAAAAAATAGGTATAAAGGCATTTTAGTTCAGCGTCTGTTTTTGGCTTTCTTCACCCTGATCCACCTTCAAAGGGACCTCTTCAACAATCATCACCGGATCTTAATCCTCTTCATCCTTCTTCAATTACTCATTCTCCAACTTCATCCATCTAAATCTCAATCTTCTTCAATTGGTCTCCATCAAACCAATCCCTTTTCAATGATCTTCTGCAACTTCCCCATACAAATCTTCATCTTCAATCTCAACTTGAAACCACTCTCAGAATCACCACCACCTTCATTTCAACGAACTTACATTTCTGCAAAAAATAAGCAACAATAACAACGGTCCAACATCAATTTTGGAATCAATGGCGACTTCATAACATCACAAACTGCAGAGAAACCACATAACAATGACAAGATTCAGAACAGGGCAGAATGAAGCCAAGAAGAAGGATGATGAAGAACAATAAAAAGGGAAAGATTCAGAACGTTTCTTTTACCTGGAGCTTTCAATTCGTCTCCATCGACATTAACATTGCAGCATTCTTCAAGCACTTTCTACAATCTTTCACACAAGCTTCATCAAGAACCTGCATCAGATTCAGATTAGCATATCGGAGACGATTCAGAAACAGGAAGAAGGAATATGAGTTCAGTACAATTCAGTTCACGGAGAAATTCACAGTGTCGTCATCTTTTCCTTCAGTTTGCGAGCAGCTTCACACACCCTCAAACTTCACTCATATTTTCATCGATCTTCATCACTTTTGCAACCGTTTACAACACCTATAATAAGCATTTTCATCGTCAATCTCAAAAGAATGACAACAGCAGAAATCGTAGAAACGGAACCGGTGAAGAGAAAAGAATCCAACAAGAATCAGTATCATCATACCTTCAAACCAACTTCTTTGCAGCTTCAATCTTCCACAATCGCATCGACACTATAATTTTCCTCACTCTGCATCATCACTTTCAAAAACTCATCACCCATCTCGGCATCCACTTCAGAACTTCACAACCTCCATCAACAATCTTCAATCACCAATATCTAAACTCAGTAACAATCATCAACCTCCTTCAATCATCCATAACTGCACCTCTATAATCTTCGTCACGCAAGATCAACATCCTTCTTGATAACTCTTCTTCAATCTCAAATCAGCAACCTGAAACCATCACAAACTTCCTTCAAAAAACCGCAGAAGACCTTCATCAATCTTCATCCATCGCTTTGCAACTATTCATAACCTACGACATCATCAACATGTCACCTTCATCAATCCGCAAGAACGCATTGTCTCCTTCAGAACCTGCAAGTCACACATCAATTAGAGGCTATCATGATACCGAATCAACGATAATTCTGATAATCGCATTTCAACGCTCAGATCACGCACATCGCGAGACTCAATACAATGACAACAACAACTCTCACACGGAGGAGAGCGAAAATGACGACATACCTGAGTGCCACCTCCCCTGTTGAGTTCGAAATCGACATTAAAGTTGAGGTTTCGTTTGCGACTTGTCATGGTGATACGGCGATGATCCGCCGAAGGAAGTGATGTACTATAGTAACGGTGGAAGGTCTTGAGACCGAGGAAGAAGTCGTCGACATTTAAACTTTAGCTAGCGATGGATGATGAAGCTGGCGTTGATCTGAATGGAAGAATTCGAAACAAAGCACTGCGAGACGGAGGGTGTCGAAGCTCGTTGGAGATAAGGGTGAGCGAATAAGGTGAGGTTTCGGCAACCCTTGAAGTGAAGAAGGTGAGAGTTGAAGATAAGACACCGTGAAGAATCGCGACAGCTCTGGTGAGCTTCGGTTGTTCGTCGATGGTGAGATTTCTAAGAAGGTGAGGATGCGTGGCTGAGAAAAAGAAGAAGATGAGGCCAATGTTTTGCTTTATGATCGCTTATGAATTTAGGGTTTCACATAAATTCTGTTTGGGCCAAACCCCATGAAATTGCTATCAGTTCTCCTCTTTTTTCAATCAGCACCCCACCACACTGAATTTAGGTTAATTGGGCTTTTGCCATGGATTTAGGTTCACACACGCGAATTCCACCATGTACCCCATCATTGCTCACGTATTCTTGGATTTGGGCCCTGGATTTTGTTACCTGCACCCTTCTATTTTCATATTCACACCTCTCTGCGCAGTGGTAAAGGATTTGGGTCTTGGGCCAGTTTTTTGGCTGTCTACACCACCAATTTCATTATCCACATCCCCTTTGTTTTATTTATTTCTTTTAGAATTTGTCAATTAATCTTTCTTGTTAGAATTCATGAATTAATTTTCTTGTTAATTGATTTTGTAGATTTATCCATTGATTAATTTTTTTGTCAAATTTTAATTAGAATTTTTGCATTAATTTTAATTAGTGTTTATGACTAATTTTGATGTAAGTGTTCATAAGCTTTTTTGATCGATTTGGATCGATTTCGGTTATGGTGGATCTTCATAAAATGATTATGGAAGATAAGCATTTATTTTGCTTATGGGGATTACAAGACCTTTCTTGAGGCTTTTTTTCGGATTTCTTTTATGTGAAGAATCGGCACTTCGATCAAGTAAGTAATTCCGACTTTAACGGCTTTTAAGCATCATTCTAGTCGTATGCGGCTTAGGACCATATAACTTAAGGTGCATATTGAGCCCTCCCACCTGAGGCACTGGATTTATTTGTGGTATATGTTGATTTGTATCGATTTCGGAGCTTAGGGATTAGGTTACGAACCATTAGGATCGATTCCTTTCACTTCCCCTTAAAATCCACTTTTTTGCCCGTTTCGTCGCAATTATTAAAAATAGTTTTAGGTAGGATAAAATTCTGGAAAAATTCATGAGTGATCCTCATCCTATTAATTAATTTTTCATATTTTTTGTTTCTAGATTTGGGTGGTTTCAATATTTTATTTGGATTTTAGATCACAAGCTGTCCCAAAACGGAGTGTTTTGACATAAGGGACCGAAAACGGTTTTCCCCATAGGTGTGAAACCTATTTTTTGTGTGTAATTAATCATTGTAATTTGTGACATTTTGATTCTCATTAGGCATTTTTTTCATAATTTTTAGTGCCCTTTTTGATCCACTTTGGGGAGGTGTTTTTCGGCGATCATGCTTTGCTATACTAATCGTTAAGTAATTGTTTTGGCACTTTGGTGCATAATTTTATGAAATCCTTTTATACCATGTGAGATAATGACTATATAATTCCAGGGATTTAATTTCATAATTTTTAAAGGTTTTTTTCTATTTTTTCATGTCACCTAGATCCTAGGTTGATTCATGTGTGTATTTGCCCCATAACCTAAATGATATGAAGGCAATCATGCCATTTGCTTGATGCAATTTTTTGGTAACTTCTAGGAGTTAATTATAGGTCATTTATAGGTCTTTAATTCCAGTCATAGGTCATTTTATTTTGAACCATACTCATTTGGTTTGTTTTGGTGCTTTAAAACGCATACTTATTTGAACATGTTTAACTTAAACTAGTTTCTCTTCTCCTCTAAATAATAACTTGAATTATGTTGAAATCATTAATGCCTATTAATGCATTCTAATTGCATCTCATGCCTTATATGCTACTGACCCATAATCATTTCATTCATATTCACATGCCATTCTTCCTTAGTTTGCATCATTTGCGATCTTATGTGATGTTTGTTCCGTTTCTTCTCATATCTTCTTCTCATTGCTCCATATGCCTAATCCATTGCATCCATGATTGTATATTCATTCATCCATCTTCATAAGCATTCAATACTGAATTTGATGTTCATTTCATGTATTAATTCATGTTTGTAAGCCATATGCATTCATACTTCATCCATGAGCCCTAACTTGCATTTAGGTGAACTTAGGTGGACTTTTTGTACATAGTTTGACATAGTTTGATCTTGTGAGGTATCCTAGCATACTTAGGGACCTATAACATGTAGCTACTGACTTTAGAAGTCATGTAACCTTTAGGTACCTTCACCTTTAGACTTAGGTCTTATTTTGAACCCTAGTTCCATTCTATGACGGTTATGGTACTTAATCGCTTTCGTGCTTTGATTTTACTTTCAATATGAATTGTCATGCTAACCTTTGTTTTGTAGGGAGGAAGATTGAGGTAAGAATTACTTCATTCCTATCTCTTATGAATTTTAATTGTGTTTTCCTTAGCACTTTGTGCTTTGCTTTTAGGCTTTCCCTTTTTTTAGAGACAACTTAACTTCCTTATGAAGTAAGTTAGTTTCTAACTCTTTTTTATTCTTTTCCTTTTCTTTCTTAGGATTAGAATACCTCATTAACCATAGGATCTCCCTTTTGTATATGATAAATAACTTAGGGTTGTGTCTTAGTCCCCATTAGATTTTCCCTTTTCCAATTTGAGTCATTCTTTCTCATCTTCAAACAAAATCCAAAAAAAAAAAACAATTAACAAATAAATGAAAGGATCCTTTTTGTATAGCCTTATTCCATGAAGCACTTGCATTCATTCCATCTTGGAGTGGTGTAAGCTCGTCTATCATGATGCACAAGTCTCATCAAGGGATTGTTTCATAAAACAAATAAATTCAAAATACTTCTCATAAAAGACCAAAAACACATAATAAGCGACTATCCTGCGGGAACTTCTCTTCTCACCTCATTCACTCATAACACGAACTCGCGACGACTTGTCTCGCATGCAAGACGGTAAACGCACTCGTACCAGACGAGCCTGCAACACCTGAGCATAGACATACACAGTTCAAGCTGTAAAAAACACAAACAAATAGTTCCCGCCTTAGTTAGGCGAACTACGTCGACTCTGATCCTCATTTTCTCGATGAGGTACGTAGGCAGCGGGGTAGGGCCCGTTCGAGCACATTCTTTATTTTCCCTACATTTCCCTCTTTCTTTCCATTCTCTTTTAATTCCTTTTCTCATTTCATTCCATTCCAGGTAGTAGTTTATTCATTCAGCAGCAACTTTATTTTCTCACCCTTTGAAACAAACAAGTAAGCGTGGATCCCATCGGGTACGACGGACGACCTGGGGTGCGAATACCTTCCCAGGTCGTAACCGACTCCCGAAACCAAATCTTTGGTTCGCAGGACCTTGCCCTTTCCTTCTTCCTCAGGTTTGTGCAACATTACCTTTCCCATTCATTCGAGATAAAAATGTCCGGCTGGCGACTCTAACCTTTTCCGCGCCACTTTCGCGTTTGTACTAGGATGAAAATCCCGGGAGCGACAGCTGGCGACTCTGCTGGGGAATTAACCTGATTCTTCCGGTTTCCCTTGTAGAGTCAATCCTAGCGCCTGTTTGTTTTTGTTTCTTTGGGTGTTTATATGTTTGCTGCCGTGTGCTTTAGTTTAGCTTTACTGTTTTCATTTACAGTTTTACTTTACAGCTTTACTTTACCGCATTTATTTACAGCTTTCAGTATTTATTTTCACATGCATCATATGCTGGACTGTGCTGGTTTTCATTTTTTCTGTGGGATGGGGTTACTGTGAGATGAGCTCGTAACCGGGGCTCGAGTGCACCCTAGGACTTAGAGTGGTTCCACTTTGGCTTCATGGCATCTTGCTATGTTGGTAGTAGTGAGTTCCACACCTTGACTTGCGACCTTCTCGGGAATGTATTGATACCAGAATCTTTCTGGGTTAATACGCTACCTTGATAGTTATGTGCAGTTGGGGGACCGATCATTGAGAACCTTAGTGGAAACAACCCTCTCCAGTGATGACAGTGGCAGACCACATTTGTTGGCAAACCCACTCGCATCCGAGGGCCCACTGGGAACTCGCATAGGATGGCCTGGTTCTCTCATAGGAATCCAGTCAAAGCAAACTGTTCGTATGAAGGTAGTATTGTACCCTTCGGGATGAATGTACTATTGTTTCTCGATTCAGTGCTTGAAGCTGAGGACTTACGAGGGATGCTTGTTTTTCCGGACTCAGCTGAGACCTCCTTGAGTAGTGCATAATGCCAAACCGATTCCCTGATTTGGTCATGAGCCATTTCTCGGAAATGGTGAACGTATTATTGCTATTCGGCCTCGAGAGTCCGTGATGATTGACCCGAGTATCATACCCGTGAGATTGGGAGGGGTTTACAAGTTTGCAGGAACCCTAAACTTCAACATACCCACTTTGTCAGTATTGTTCAGTGTTCTATGGTTCTCTGATTCTGAGATTCGTGATTTCTATTCAGAGAAATTGTTACTGTGATTAACATTGTGACCTTGATATTGTGACTCTCCACAGACACTTGGCTCGTTGTTCAACTTCAACACCATCAGTGACTGCTCAATTATGTGATCCAGTTCTACAGTTATTGGGTTCTCAGTTATGGGGTTCTGTACAAAGATGGTGCTACTATTGTGGTTATATTCAGACACTTGACTCATTGCTCAACACCGACACCAACATCAGATCATTGATCACATGCCTGTTGCATACATGACTGATAACGAGAAAAAGTATCGTTTTATTACTATGTTTCAATGCCGTTTTATCGCACATTTATCGTATTAACACCCGATTCTTCGAGTTTTCTTTGTCATTTTGCAGGTATAACAATTATAGAGCTAAATCATAAGCCAAAAGTGAAATGAACAAAAACAAGCATGAAAAGAAGAGGAAGAAAGGAATTCTGCATAATCCTGCATAATTTGCAATAGTCACGACCGTCACCACTCTGTCACGACCGTGACACGCTAATTGGACCAGTCACCATCGTCACCAAGCCGTCACGACCGTGACGCGCTAAATATGAAGATAACGCCCATGACACCTTTGTCACGAACGTGACAAAGGGAAAATAGGTTTACTTGAATTGATTTGGTCATGAACGTGCTACGTGAAGTCAAAAACGTTTCCTATTCTTCCGCAGACCCAGTAACACATTTTTCCCTGGATTCTCTCATCAACAACGAAGCCCACGCAGGATTTCAACTGCCAAGCCCAAATTATGTTCTCTATAAATAGCTTTATTTCAAAGTAGAAACTACAAAGTTTGATTTTAATTTTTCTTGCGGAAGCTCTGCCGTATTTTATTTGCACCCTATTTCATTATTTTTTCCAGCAATTACTCTTGTTCTTGTTTTATTTTCTATATCCCAACCAACTCAAATAACAATTTCCAACATTAGGAAATTGTTATTATTTAATTTCTTTCAAGCCTTCAGCATTTCGTTAAATTTTATTTCTGATTCCGGTCCGCACTCCGAGCTTGCCAGATTGTGGAAGAAGGAGTTTTACATTATTTTTATTATTCAGGTTTTTAATTATTTCGCATTTACATTAATTTAATTATTTATGTTAAGAATTTATTTTTATTACTTTATAATGCATATTTTAATTTGTGCTCCTCTGTTTCTGCATCTGTCTGGTACAACAAGTATGAGTAGCTAAACAATTTAGGGCGGTATGTAATTAAAATAAACTAAATCGGTAAAATCGAATCTAGGCTTAAAACAATTAAGAACTTAAAATTCTGGCTGTGACTTTTTATTATAAACATTAATCTTTTTGTTACGAGAGTAAGGAAAGTGTAATAGGTTAGGTCAAGACCACGAGAGTGTGAGATTTTAACCAGATAGCTAAAGTTAGGCATTTAATTTAAATACAGCAAGAGCGCTTTAAAATTAATTAGACTTATTAAGTTTCCAAAAAATTATCTTCTAAACACTTATGGGCTAGCGATAGCAGGCATAGGGCTTTAGGAGTAAGATCTGAGATAAGACCACGAGAGTGTGAGTTAAAGATATTTAAACTGATAACCTCTACAGAACATATTAAGTGAACCATCCCTCGAGATCCAACGAATCTTTCCAAGAGTTTGAAGACACTGAGGCATTTCGTATGTCATGTTTTCTGTAAAATCCTCTTGAGACATTTTCTTCCGATGGACCTTAGTCTGAGGCGAGTTGAAAATTCCAGAGAACCATTATTCAATCATGAGTTATTTCATCAGCAAGCTTCATTGATCAAAATTCCTTAGCAAGTCTCATTAGACAATCCCTTCTCCAGTAGTGCGGCAAATGGAAGGTTACTTCTTGAGCAGAAGGATATCATCGTCTCTCATCCCCAGCATGAGACACCTCACATCTCTCATTCCCAACATGAGAGGATTTATCTCTTATCCCCAGCAAGTGGCAACTTGAGCTCTTATCTTCAGCAGGAAGCTTTATCATTGACATTATCTGTCATCCCCAGTAAAGTGGAAGCTAAAATTTCTCCCAGCAAGGTAGCAGAAGGTGGGCGTCATCCCCAAGCAGAATTTTCCCTTCAGACAGGGGCAATTCTCAGTAGTATAAGGGGTGTCATTCCTCCCCAGCAGTTTGCTCCCTCTGCGGTGCCATGCCTTTGGTTCCCAGCCAAGTCAGGAGGTCCTCACTTCCCCACCAGAGTTCAAGAAGGGTCCATCTCCAGCAGGGTCTTGGCGCTCCGATCTCAAAGTACAATTTATTTTTGGCAGTGGCTGCTGTTCAGAGCCGTTGAATTATTAACAACTTTCCCCGCAGAGTTGTTTCCTCCTCATCAGGATGGACCAGATCAATTCAGTGGTCATCTTTTCCCCAGTCAAGCCATCTGGGATACTTGCAGTCTCCTTGTCAGGAGATCTCTTTGCATTTTGCATATGCATAATCATCATTTGCATCCTCCAAAGCGTAGCATTTCCATCGTCATGGAGCATTACGCCATAAATTCAAACATATGCATGCCAGCATGGGCCAGTTTTGAGGTATATTAAGAATATCTTCTCAACCTGAAGTACTTCGCACAGAGGATACCAATATCATTTTCTAGACATCCTTGTCTTTTCAAGTCAATGTTTGTCACTTATTCCGCGTCTTTTTTGATACAACAGTTGCATCGCAGGTTCCCGTTTTGTACAACGATCCTGTTTGCTTGGGCTCTCGTTTATGTACAACGATCCTGTTCCATCTTGTCCTATTTTCTTTGTTTCTGGTTACCGCCTGTGGCTGGTATACCTTTGCGTCTCCATTCGAGGATGGTTTCGTGTTAGATTCGAGGATCTTTCTGATTGTCATTCGAGGATGACATTTCTTTTCTTCAAGTCCTTCCGAGGTTGGTCTGGTTGTTGTGGCTATTATTCGAGGATAGTAGTTCACTTTTTGAGCTTATTGATCGAGGTCAGTTTGTCTCTTTTGCAAAGTCTGTCTGAGGTCAGCTTTGTGTTTGGTTATCAGTCGAAGCTGGTATACCTTTGCGTCTCCATTCGAGGATGGTTTCGTGTTAGATCCGAGGATCTTTTGGATTGTCATTCGAGGATGTCATTTCTTTTCTTCAAGTCCTTCCGAGGTTGGTCTTGTTGTTGTGGATATTATTCGAGGATAGTAGTTCACTTTTTGAGCTTATTGATCGAGGTCAGTTTGTCTCTTTTGCAAAGTCTATCTGAGGTCAGCTTTGTGTTTGGTTATCAGTCGAGGCTGGTATACCTTTGCGTCTCCATTCGAGGATGGTTTCGTGTTAGATCCGAGGATCTTTTGGATTGTCATTCGAGGATGGCATTTCTTTTCTTCAAGTCCTTCCGAGGTTGGTCTTGTTGTTTTGTGCGGCTATTATTCGAGGATAGTAGTTCACTTTTTGAGCTTATTGATCGAGGTCAGTTTGTCTCTTTTTCAAAGTTTGTCCGAGGTTAGTCTTTGTTGTTGATGGTTATCGCCTGCGGCCGGTATACCATTGTGTTTCTATTCAAGGATGGTTTTTAGTACTGGATCTGAGGATCCCGTGTGAGTGGTCATTCGAGGATGGCATTCTTCCCAGCATATTTCCACCTGGTTCTATTTTTGCTACCTATTCAGAGGTCAAAATAAAAAAATATATAAATAAATAAATGGGCAGATGGCATTTCTGTTGCCCTCAGTGTGCAAATTTTCAGGTCTTATTCGAGTATTCAATCACTCCATACCTTGAACGTCTAAAAGCTGTTGCAATTATCCATTCAAGTCTGCAATTGATTGAATAGAGGCAGCTGCAATACCTCAAAATTTGCCCTCATTCCTTTTGCCTTAACTGGCTTACCGCTTTGCATTCCATCTGCATATTCCATTAGGTCATAACATCATAATCGTGCATTTCATTGGCTCCTAAGACATGTGATCAATATTTTTATGAAGAATTAGGGTTTCAAATCCTATTGCGGATTATCAGGAGAATTCAAGGTTTGGCTATGCTCCCATCATTGGAATCATCTTCTCAAGCTCTGGCTATTGGGCTAGGATTTATTTCTCTAATTAAGTAATCTTCGAGGATTTCGCTTGCAAAGATTATTTACCCGTGCATATGGCCTATCACCAGGGTTTCATCTCAAATGTATTTTGGAATTAGGGTTTGATTCATGGATATTGAGGACTTCTCCTTTGTCAGGTTACGAGGATGCCCTTTTCTTCTCACCGTCTTAAGTTAATTTTCTTCATTAATGAGCACCTAATGGTTTGAACGGACGAATGACAAGTTAGTGGGATTTGACTTTGAAGCTATGGGAATTGAAGGATTAATACGAGCACAAGCTCGATTTGGAGTGGAAGGATAGTTTGAATGGAATGTGTTAAAATTGGTCATGTGAATTAATGAGGTCCGAATCTCATTCAATCTTGTTCAAAAGGAAAAGTTATCATAAACCACCTTCGACTTATCCATTTCATTGTTAATAGACTATATAAACCCTTCTTTGACCAATTCCCATGTATCCAATTTTCATGTCCAATTCACTAAATCCGAATTTTAAGCTCATTTCTCTATTAAACCAAATTCATTCATTTAAAGTTTCATTAATACCATAGTCTTTATCCAAAGTTGGGCCAACAGTCAATTTCAATTCTTTTTTCATCAATGTCCAAAGCCCAACCCACATCCTTGTATACATTTCAAGACAATTTACCAAATTCCACATTAAATCCATTTTTTTATTCACTCATAAACTTAGATTCAATTAGTCACAATTACCTTTTCAATTCATTAAACCATGCCCATTTTATTTTCTTTTCTAATCCAATTTCAAATCCATCCCATATTTTTTTCACATCCCCATTACAAATTTATTAAAGCCGTGTCTTTTTCTTTTATCCTCATTACAAATTTATTAAAGTCGTGTCTCTTTCTTTTATCATACCATCTAAAAAAGGTCTTGAAAGGCCATTGCTAAAAGAAACAAACTTAGAGTTTAATCAAAATAAAAAAAAATGATATTTGACAAATCACATAAAAAAAGGGCTTTGATAAACTTATATACAAAAGGAAATTACAGAAGAAGGAAATCACCAAAAGTTCAGTTACATTAGTTTACACCAGAAAAATATCAGTTACAAGGGTAACTGATATAACCAAAAAATCAGTTACAATTAAAGGAATTCTAGTTATCTCTTGAGAGCTGAAAGGGGGGAAAAATCAGTTATAGTTATAACTGATATAACAGAACAGAAAAAATAGGTATAAAGGCATTTTAGTTCAGCATCTGTTTTTGGCTTTCTTCACCCTGATCCACCTTCAAAGGGACCTCTTCAACAATCATCACCGGATCTTAATCCTCTTCATCCTTCTTCAATTACTCATTCTCCAACTTCATCCATCTAAATCTCAATCTTCTTCAATTGGTCTCCATCAAACCAATCCCTTTTCAATGATCTTCTGCAACTTCCCCATACAAATCTTCATCTTCAATCTCAACTTGAAACCACTCTCAGAATCACCACCACCTTCATTTCAACGAACTTCAATTTCTGCAAAAAATAAGCAACAATAACAACGGTCCAACATCAATTTTGGAATCAATGGTGACTTCATAACATCACAAACTGCAGAGAAACCACATAACAATGACAAGATTCAAAACAGGGCAGAATGAAGCCAAGAAGAAGGATGATGAAGAAGATTAAAAAGGGAAAGATTCAGAATGTTTCTTTTACCTGGAGCTTTCAATTCGTCTCCATCGACATTAACATTGCAGCATTCTTCAAGCACTTTCTACAATCTTTCACACAAGCTTCATCAAGAACCTGCATCAGATTCAGATTAGCATATTGGAGACGATTCAGAAACAGGAAGAAGGAATATGAGTTCAGTACAATTCAGTTCACGGAGAAATTCACAGTGTTGTCATCTTTTCCTTCAGTTTGCGAGCAGCTTCACATACCCTCAAACTTCACTCATATTTTCATCGATCTTCATCACTTTTGCAACCGTTTACAACACCTATAATAAGCATTTTCATCGTCAATCTCACAAGAATGACAACAGCAGAAATCGTAGAAACGGAATCGGAGAAGAGAAAAGAATCCAACAAGAATCAGTATCATCATACCTTCAAACCAACTTCTTTGCAGCTTCAATCTTCCACAATCGCATCGACACTGTAATTTTCCTCACTCTGCATCATCACTTTCAAAAACTCATCACCCATCTCGGCATCCACTTCAGAACTTCACAACCTCCATCAACAATCTTCAATCACCAATATCTAAACTCAGTAACAATCATCAACCTCCTTCAATCATCCATAAGTGCACCTCCGTAATCTTCGTCACGCAAGATCAACATCCTTCTTGATAACTCTTCTTCGATCTCAAATCAGCAACCTGAAACCATCACAAACTTCCTTCAAAAAACCGTAGAAGACCTTCATCAATCTTCATCCATCGCTTTGCAACTATTCATAACCTACGACATCATCAACATGTCACCTTCATCAATCCGCAAGAACACATTGTCTCCTTCAGAACCTGCAAGTCGCGCATCAATTAGAGGCTATCACGATACCGAATCAACGATAATTCTGATAATCGCATTTCAATGCTCAGATCACGCACATCGCGAGACTCAATACAACGACAACAACAACTCTCACACGGAGGAGAGCGAAAATGACGACATACCTGAGTGGCACCTCCCCTGTTGAGTTCGAAATCGACATTAAAGTTGAGGTTTCGTTTGCGACTTGTCATGGTGATACGGCGATGATCCGCCGAAGGAAGTGATGTGCTATAGTAACGGTGGAAGGTCTTGAGACCGAGGAAGAAGTCGTCGACATTTAAACTTTAGCTAGCGATGGATGATGAAGCTGGCGTTGATCTGAATGGAAGAATTCGAAACAAAGCACTGCGAGACGGAGGGTGTCGAAGCTCGTTGGAGATAAGGGTGAGCGAATAAGGTGAGGTTTCGGCAACCATTGAAGTGAAGAAGGTGAGAGTTGAAGAGAAGACACCATGAAGAATCGCGACGGCTCTGGTGAGCTTCGGTTGTTCGTCGATGGTGAGATTCCTAAGAAGGTGAGGATGCGCGGCTGAGAAAAAAAGAAGATGAGGCCAATGTTTTGCTTTATGATCGCTTATGAATTTAGGGTTTCACATAAATTCTGTTTCGGCCAAACCCCATGAAATTGCTATCAGTTCTCCTCTTTTTTCAATCAACACCCCACCACACTGAATTTAGGTTAATTGGGCTTTTGCCATGGATTTAGGTTCACACACGCGAATTCCAACATGTCCCCATCAATGCTCACGTATTCTTGGATTTGGGCCCAGGATTTTGTTACCTGCACCCTTCTGTTTTCATATTCACACCTCTCTGCGCAGTGGTAAAGGATTTGGGTCTTGGGCCAGTTTTTTGGCTGTCTGCACCACATATTTCATTATCCACATCCCCTTTGTTTTATTTATTTCTTTTAGAATTTGTCAATTAATATTTCTTGTTAGAATTCATGAATTAATTTGCTTGTTAATTGATTTTGTAGATTTATCCATTGATTAATTTTTTTGTCAAATTTTAATTAGAATTTTTGCATTAATTTTAATTAGTGTTTATGACTAATTTTGATAAGTGTTCATAAGCTTTTTTGATCGATTTGGATCGATTTCGGTTATGGTGGATCTTCATAAAATGATTATGGAAGATAAGCATTTATTTTTCTTATGGGGATTACAAGACCTTTCTTGAGGCTTTTTTTCGGATTTTTTTTATGTGAAGAATCGACACTTCGATCAAGTAAGTAATTCCGACTTTAACGGCTTTTAAGCATCATTCTAGTCGTATGCGGCTTAGAACCATATAACTTAAGGTGCATATTGAGCCCTCCCACCTGAAGCACTGGATTTATTTGTGGTATATGTTGATTTGTATCGATTTCGGAGCTTAGGGATTAGGTTACGAACCATTAGGATCGATTCCCTTCACTTCCCCTTAAAATCCACTTTTTTGCCCGTTTCGTCGCAATTATTAAAAATAGTTTTAGGTAGGATAAAATTCTGAAAAAATTCATGAGTGATCCTCATCCTCTTAATTAATTTTTCATATTTTTTGTTTCCAGATTTGGGTGGTTTCAATATTTTATTTGGATTTTAGATCACAAGCTGTCCCAAAACGGAGTGTTTTGACATAAGGGACCGAAAACGATTTTTCCCCATAGGTGTGAAACCTATTTTTTGTGTGTGATTAATCATTGTAATTTGTGACATTTTTATGCTCATTAGGCATTTTTTTTCATAATTTTTAGTGCCCTTTTTGATCCACTTTGGGGAGGTGTTTTTCGGCGATCATGCTTTGCTATACTAATCGTTAAGTAATTGTTTTGGCACTTTGGTGCATAATTTTATGAAATACTTTTGTACCATGTGAGATAATGACTATATCATTCCAGGGATTTAATTTCATAATTTTTAAAGGCTTTTTTCTATTTTTTCATGTTGATAACACGAATTTATATCGTGTTTTTGGCTTGATTTACATAAATAAATATTATGTTTTATTAAGTTTTCCGAATTTATTTTTTGTTATTTACTATATTTATTTATTATTGCAGAAAATCGAGTTGGTTGGAAAAAAGTCGAAAAAGTGAAGAAAAAAATTTAATTGAAGAGAAAGAAAATGAGGAGAAAGAAAATGAAGAGAAAGAAAATGCAAAGAAAGAAAATAGAAGGAAAGAAAGGAAAAAGGAAGGAAAATAAAGGTGGTGGGTCCCACCACACATACACATGGCGCAAGCCATGAGTGTGGCGCCCACCACACTTTACAGCAAACGTGGCGCAAGCCACATGGATGTGGCGTAGGCCACTTGACCAATTCTACCCGCCCGGTCCTTACGGCGTGCGTTTCTCAAGCGAATCGGTCTGTTTTGAAGCCCAAAAATAAGCCCATTAAATCCTATATTTTCTCAACCTATTATGGATTTTCACTCCTATAAATAGCATCAATTTCCATTAGTTAGACACACAGTTTTTTTACGGCATTAGAAGCAACAAATCAAGGCAATTATTTTCCAGTTTTATTATTTTAGTTTAGTGAGTATTTTTGCTATTTCTTTGTACGGATTGGAGCTTGGAGAATTATCACATCAAGTATTATTATTCAGGTTTTTTATTTTATTGTTATTTAATTTCTTATGTTTGATTTATTTATTATGAGTAGTTTATTTAAATTATATTTTTTCTGCATTGTTATTTTATTTATTATGTCTAGCTAAATTTTATATATATCCGTATGTAGACGATTTAATCGGGAGGAATTAAATTAAAATCGGTATAAATAATTTTACTAAATTTACAATTAGGCGAGATCTTTTAAAATTAATTTAATGCTTTTTGTTATGAAAATAAGAAAAGTAAATTAAGGTAAATTCAATAGAACGAAAGTTTGCGAATTTAACCGGATAGCTGAGGTTTATCATTTATTTTAAATTCAATAGAACAAAAGTTTGAGGGTTTAAAATTAATTGGGATTTATTTATTTTCAAAAAGGATTTCTAAACACTTATGGGCGAGCGAAAGCAGGCATAGGACTTTAGTAATTTAATCTAAATCAAAAGAGCGAAAGTTTGAGACAAGGATTTTTAAATGAGTATTTTTCCACTAAGAAGTTTTTTTAGCATACTAGCTTTAACTGATATTTGATTTAATTCCCGACAATTAACGAGTTACATACGGATATATTGTTATTATCTATTAATTAAACTTTAGATCTAAGTATTTCGGCCATAAACCAACCAAAAGAAACAATTAGCCTTAGCTTTACACCATGATACTAGATAACGTTAGATCGATTTTTAAGTCTCTGAGGGATCGATAATCTTTAAAACTACACGTACGACTGTGCACTTGCAGAACCATTCCTTTAGATATATAGTCAAGCGATCAAGTTTTTGGCGCCGTTGCCGGGGACTTAATTAAGTCGATATCGTAACTCCAGTGTTATCCCGTATAGACTAAGGTAAACCATTTATTTTTCTAAATTCCCATTTCATCGATTGTATGCCAAGTACTCGCTCTCAAGGCAAAGACTTGCAACCACCAGTCGCTGAATTAGAACGTTTCTTACATTTGAGACGCCGTATAGCCGAATACCAACAGAAGTATAACATACCAGATCTTCTAGCTCATTCACCCGAACCAGTTGAAACCTCAAAGGAAGTTGAAATGGAGAGGGAGGAACCAACTCATCCACTCAAGTATTATGCTATTCCGTCACAATGTGAACCTCATAGTAGCATTGTCGCACCCGCTATCAACCGAAACGATTTCGAGTTGAAACCATCACTGATATCAGCTGTACAACAGAACCAATTCGCCGGAAATCCAAACGAGGACCCGAATTTACATTTATCAATTTTCGTGCAATATGCAGACACAGTAAAAGCTAATGGTGTCACCCAAGAAGCAATTAGACTACGTCTTTTTCCTTTCTCATTACGAGATAGAGCAAGAGCATGGCTTCAATCCCTACCCTCGAACTCAGTTACTACGTGGGAGGAGTTAAAGAAAGTTTTCTTGACAAGATATTTCCCGCCTAGCAAGACAGCTATGCTAAGAGCTCAAATCAACGGATTTAAGCAGAAAGAAAGCGAATCTCTTTTCGAAGCTTGGGAACGCTATAAAGATATGCTGAGACTTTGTCCACATCACGGATTAGTAGAATGGATGGTCATCCATACTTTCTACAATGGACTCTTGTATAACACAAGAATGACAATTGACGCTGCCGCAGGTGGCGCATTAATGGACAAAGAATATAATGATGCTTATGCACTTATCGAGAGTATGGCTCAGAATCACTCTCAGTGGGGAATCGAAAGAGTCGGGACAGAGAAACCAACAAAGGGAGGTATGTACGAAGTAAGTAATATTGATCAAGTGAATGCTAAATTCGAAGCCCTCGCTCAAAAGATCGATAACTTGACCATAACACCAACAGCCACCGTGGCTGCCGTTGCACCAAACTGTGAGATTTGTGGAGTCCCAGGACATGCTACCCCTGATTGTCAACTATTGGCAATGACTCCCCCGGACCAAGTGAATTATGCTCAAGGAAATCCCTACTCCAACACATACAACCCAGGATGGAAGAATCATCCAAATTTTTCCTACAAGAATAACAACGCTCTATATGCTCCTGGTCAAGCACCAGCTACACCACCAGGGTATCAGAAACCCGCCATGAATGCTCCAAATATCCCAAGAAAATCAAATCTTGAACTAATGATGGAAAATTTCATAGCTAGCCAAGCGCAAACGAACAAGGAGTTCCTAAATCAAAATGTACACACCAATGAACAAATAAAGCAATTGGCAAACAAAGTTGATGCTTTAGCTACCCATAACAAAATGCTTGAAACTCAGATTTCACAAGTAGCTCAACAACAAGCACCAACTGCTTCCCCAGCCGGTGTATTTCCTGGTCAACCTCAACCAAACCCAAAAGGACATGCAAATGCGGTGATATTGAGAAGTGGAAAGAAATTAGACGAACCCGCTGATCCTAGATTCCAAAACCCAGCCATGTACCAAAAGCAGGATACACCAACTGAGAAAGAAAGTGATACTGAGATAAAGGAGAACAATAATCAAGAAACCGTGGAGAAAGAAGTACCATATGTACCTCCACCACCTTATAAACCTCCTATCCCTTATCCTCAAAGACTTGTCAACTCTAAAACTGCGGGGCAATTTAAGAAATTTGTTGAACTCCTGAAACAATTAAACATAACGATACCATTCACAGAAGCAATCACTCAGATGCCTTCATATGCCAAATTTCTTAAAGAAATCTTGACCAATAAGAAAAAGATCGAGGAAAATGAAACAGTTACGCTAACTGCTGAGTGTAGTGCAATAATTCAAAACAATATGCCTCCTAAGCTAAAAGACCCAGGTAGTTTCTCCATACCCTGTGTGATTGGAAAATTTGTCATTGACAAAGCTCTATGCGACTTAGGAGCCAGTATCAGTGTTATGCCCTTAACAATTTGCAAAAGGCTAGATATGGGAGAGTTAAGACCTACTAAAATGTCTGTTCAATTAGCCGATCGCTCTATTAAATATCCTATAGGCATACTAGAGAATGTCCCAGTACGGATAGGTCAATTCTACATTCCTACTGATTTTATAATCATGGACATCACTGAAGATGCCACTACACCTATCATACTAGGAAGACCATTCTTAGCTACCGCTGGAGCTATTATTGATGTAAAGAAAGGTAAGCTAACCTTTGAAGTAGGTGAAGAGAAAGTTGAATTTATTTTAACACAATTCTTACAATCACCGGCTATAGAGGACACATGCTATTTATTGGATGTCATTGACGAGTTTGTAAGAGAGATGGGAATGAAAGAAACTACTTATTCTGAAATCATGAAAATTCAAACCCCTCCGATTCTCGAAGATGGCGACTGGCAAAAACCATATCAAGATGATAGTCTAAGCGAAAGCTTAGCACTTACACCAGACCATATGCCAGGACCTAAGGGAATTTATTCAGAGTTAAAAACCTTACCTAGGAACTTAAGATATGAATTCCTAGACATCGAATGTAAGCGACCAGTGATAGTAAATTCCAGTTTAGGAACACTCGAAACTCAGAAGCTCTTAGACGTTCTAAAGAAATACCCAACTGCTTTAGGATACAACATTGCTGACTTGAAAGGGATAAGCCCTTCCATCTGTATGCATAGAATCATGCTAGAGGAAGATTGTAAGTCTTCTAGAGAGCACCAGAGGAGGATTAACCCAAACTTAAGTGTTGTGGTAAAAGACGAGGTGCAAAAGTTACTTGAAGCCGAAATCATATATCCTATCTCAGATAGCCAATGGGTCAGCCCAGTGCATGTAGTGCCAAAGAAAGGAGGTGTTACAGTGATTAAAAACACAAAAGGTGAATCCATAACACAAAGAGTTGTTACGGGGAGTAGAATGTGTATTGACTATAGAAAACTAAATAAAGCCACTCGAAAAGACCATTTCCCACTACCGTTTATCGATCAAATGTTAGAACGATTGGCCAAACATTCTTATTTCTGTTATTTAGACGGTTATTCAGGATTTTTCAGATCCCTATTCATCCCGATAACCAAGAAAAGACCACTTTCACTTGCCCTTATGGTACGTTCGCTTACCGACGAATGCCATTCGGACTATGCAACGCCCCTGCAACATTTCAAAGGTGCATGATGTCAATTTTCGCTGATTTTATAGATGACATTATGGAAGTATTTATGGACGATTTTTCCGTCTGTGGGCAAAGCTTTGAAGAATGCCTATCAAACCTAGAGATGGTACTCGAAAGATGCGTGAAAGTAAACCTAGTTTTGAATTGGGAGAATTGCCATTTTATGGTCCAACAGGGAATTGTTCTAGGACATGTTGTTTCGGAGAAAGGAATTGAGGTTGATAAAGCCAAGATAGAAATCATAGAAAATCTTCAACCTCCAAAAACAGTACGAGAAATAAGAAGTTTTTTAGGACACGCCGGTGTCGCTCCCGACAAATGACACCGGGTCAGATGAAGGTACGGACGCGAACGGTCGGCGAGAGGGACAGTGAGAACACACAGCCGTGAACTCACTGGAGATGAATAGAGTCGCCAGCTAGGCATTTTTGTCCCGGAGGAAAGGCAATGCTGCATAGGCCTAGAAAAAGATGGATAAGACGGCTTGCGAACCAGAGAGACTGAGAAAGGGGGTTGGTTACAACCTGGGAAGGTATTAGCACCCAGATTGTCCGTCGTACTCGACGGGATCCACGCTTGAAAGATTTGTGTTTTAAAGGGGTAGTGTCAGTGCAATCTGTGTGTAAAAGAGCTGGAAAAGGATGTACAGGTGTCAGTGTAAGAGAAGTGAAGTGTGATATGTACAGTGTCAGTGTAAGGAACAGGAGTGAAATGCTCAAGACTATGAGGCTTAAGGAATGAAACTGGGAAGAGGGGGAATATACAGAGACTTTTGTTCGATAACTGTTAAGTTATGCCTACGTATCCTCTCGTGCAATGAGGAAGTCAGAACACCGTAGTTCGACCCAAAGAGACTGAAAGATGAATTGACTGGTGAACTGCTTACTTGTCTATGCACAAGTGTATGACCTGTCTGGCTCAGGTGCAAACTGTCTTGCATTAGACGGAAGAAGTAAGTTCTCGGTTGTGGGTGAATGAGATGAGAAAAGAATCCCGGAGGAGACGATTATCGCTTGTTTTTTTGAGTTTTCAGTCTTTCATTGCTTTTGAAAGTTTGTCATAAGTTAATGAGCTTAAGCCTAAACCAATGGATTTAGTAAACTCATCACATCTTCCCTCTGATTAGGGGTAATGAGAATACCTTAAGTGTGAAGTCAGCTTCTCACACTTAATCACCTTTGGTGCAGGATTAAGATCATTAACCTACTTGTGATTATTTAGATGTTTTGTGATTTTTGTTTAGTGTTGAGTAATGAGATTAAGCCATAATCAAGGATTAAACAGACTCATTACACCATCCTAATAGAAGGATAATAGATGAGAATGTTTAAGCTGAGGAAAGCTCCTCAACTTAATCCATGATTAGGGATTAAACCCATGACAAAACATGCCTTTGATTAAGTGGATTTTATTAATGGTATGATGATGAAGTGAATTTTATGATTTGTAAGACAACTTGAGGGGGACTTGTCCATTAACACTAGGGTTAGTCCTTCTTAACCAATTAAGGAAGAATTAGAACCCTAATGCAAGGCCCAAGTTACAAGTGTAATGTCTTAATACTTATTAAGTGAATTGATTAAGAGATTTAAACACCTTAAGGGTTTAATACTTAGGATTAAAGTTATACACTCCATCCTAAGAGAAGGATGCAGGCATAACCCTAACCACAAAGTCTTAGAGCCTTTAGGGTTTAGTCCCTGATTATGAGGTGAGAAGAGAAGACTCAAAGAGAGACACAAAGGTAAAACTATGAGGGGAGACTAATCAAAACCCTAATTCATTATCATGCTTGGTTATTCCTAAGGTTGTGAGGTTTACAAGAACAAATCTTCAAAGGAGCCACCAGGAAGCAGATGAACAGGATCAAGAGAAGCAGAGTGACTTGCTTCATTCAAGAAGTCAAGTCACTTGAAGAAAGAAAGTGGGAGGGAGAAGAATGAGCAAGCTCAGTCTAAAACACAAATAGAAATGCAGCAATGGATGCAAGAGAGATGAGAAGAAAAGTTATGAGAAGTGAAGGCAAATTCACTTCTCAAGTTTACTTACCACCTGAAATGTTAGAAAGAAATGCAATGCAATGCAAGATGAGATGAAATGATATGATGCTAAGCAAAACCAGAAGCATGTTGGTGATGATTATGATGTTATAAGGTGCTGCAAACATGAGGCAAGGCATGGGGATGTTCATACAAGATTATGAATGCAAATGATGCAAGTTAGGGAGCATGAACAAGCATGGAAAGTTATGAAACATACAAGACAAATGACATGGCAAATATGAGATGCAATGATCAAAGATGCTTCCTACATGTCTTAGGATGTCAAATGAATCACAAGAATGCACAAAATGCAAAGACAAGTCATGTTATGCAAGAGAATGCAAGGAGGATGCAAGGAGAGCCCAAATTAGGGTTCATGGATCAAACATCAAACAAAACCCAAAAACAGAAGCAAACCCTAAGACAAAAAATGGAAAATGGTACCCAAAGAAACCCTAAACCTATAATGAACCACTGCCCAAAGGGGAACTCTCAACTCTTAACCAATCTCAAGATATGAATTTTCTAAGTTATTAGGGTTTTTTAGGGTTCTTAACAAAACAAATGCCAATCAATTTGAAAATGCAAGAACAATTCATGGCCTTTTTATCCTTGAAAGTACATGCCAAATACAAGACAAAGCAAAAAGAATCAATGTCTCAACCTTCTCCAATAGGCAGAAATGAATTTTCAAACTTATGATCAAAATAATGCATAAAAAATGATTTAATTCAATGAAAAGTTCTTAAAATGCATCAAGATCAAAAAAGAAATTTGGTTTGAAGGTTGGACAATGTTTCTAAATGTCTTAGAACATTTCATGAATTTTTTTGTAATTTTTAAATACTTAAAAGTATTTTTAATTAATTAATTCCCATTAATCAATTAAATATTTAAAAATACTTTTTTAATGATAAAAATAAAATAAAAAATGTTTTTGGGTCATAAAAATTATTAAAACTTTAAGGAAAAAGTTTCATAATTTTTTAAGATTTTTTGCTATTTTAAATTAATTATGCAATTTAAATGACAAATAATGAAATAAAAATAAGAAAAAAAAGAAAGTAATCAGGATGGATGGATGAGATTGATTCTGGGGAAAGGACCATTGACTTGGCGCGCAGATCTAAGGCTCACATTCAAACTTCTAAAACTCAATTAATTAATTTAATTAATCCTGATTATGAATTAATGATGCAATCCAGACCACACACACGCGCGCGGGAAGCCAGATCCAAGGGTCTCAATTCAAACTTTGCCCTAACCCTAAATTAATGACTAATCACTTTCAGGTCACCGGAGACGAGCTCCGGTCGTCTTCTCCGGTGACCTCCTCCCCTGAAAACTTTCAAATCCTTCCCTAGGTTACTAAAATGAAATCTAAAACCATGGGAATGATCCTCACATCCTCACGAACCAAACCCCTCTCTCAAAACACATTTATGTTTCCTAAATCAACTGAATCGAAGAAGAAAAGTTTTAGGTCACGCAAGCTTCAGAAACAAATTAAATGCTCAAATCACAACCATTTTCAAAACCAAAGGTACCAGAATGATCAGCAAGACATGAAGAACAAGTTTGTAACAAGAAAAATCATTTCTGGAAAAATGAATTTCAGGCTACCTGAGATTTGAAGCTCTCCACTTGAGGACTTTCTGGCTTTTTCTTTAAGTGCAAACCACCCCTTAGGACCCCTTGATGATGTTTGAATGCCTTAGAACAATTTATGTAGGCTGGTTGATGAGTTTCGAAAGCTCCTGCTTCAAGCTCAGTCAACAATGGCTATGGTGATTCTGGCTGATTCAGGCCATTGTGAATGATGGTTTGAGGTCCAAATGGTGTATGGAGAAGCTTTGCAAGGTTTGTTTGGCTGCTTGTGAGCTAGGATGGAAGATTCGAATGGAACTGCAAAACTGAAGTGAGAAATGGCAGTGGGATCTCTTGGCTGTTTCAGGCTTGTGTTCTTGGTGATTTCAACTCAATGATACATGGTGAGTTGAATGGAGGAAAAGGTTTGAGTGTTTGCTTGCTGTGGAGAGGAATTCGAAGGCTTGTGCCATGTGAAGTGATTTTGTCAATGTTATGAATGAGTTGGTTTCAGCCTTGCTTTGTGTTATGTCTAGCTTGCAAATTGTCCACATAACTCTCTCTCATTGGTCAGTTGACAAGACATGCCCTTTATTGATTGGTAAGTTACCTTTTGCAAAAAGTCAAATAATGTGTAAGAGAGGTATGGCTCATGATCTAGGCAAGTACATGGGCTGGTTCTGGTGCAGCAAGGTGAGGTGAGAGAGCCAGCAAGGTCCAAAGACCAAGGCAGCAAGTTGAGGGAAGGGTCATGAGTGTTTTGCAACTTGTGGCAACTTTGGTTCACATGTGATAAAGTCTTGCTACACAAACCAAGCCATGAGCAAACTTGATCCAATTCTGATTTTTAGGACTTAGAGAATGTTTGTGTAATGGTTTGAAATGAATTAGAGGTCACATGATGCATTGGTTCAAGGTTTTGCAAAATTTCCATTTAGGGCATGCTTTGAAACTTAGTGATTTTTGCCAACTTTGCATTGCCATAACTTTTGATCCAAGAAGAGTTTGGTCATGTTCTTGTACTTTTTGAAAAGGGAAAGATGAGATCTACAACTTTCATGACCAAAGTTTTTCCATTTGAAGCATTTTTGGATCAAGAATCATGGCTTGAAAAATGACCTAAAATGATGCATTCTTGAAAAGTCAACTATGCCCAAAAAGTCAACATTTGCAAAAACCCTAAATTCTTGATTTTTATGAACTTCAAACTTCTTCCATGATCAAATAAAGATCATATACACTCAAAATGATGAAGATCACCCATTGGTTGGGTCATTGGGGGCCTCAGATGCCCTGATTTTACACTGACTTGTCTGAAAAGTCAACCCTTGATCAGATGACTTCCCTATGGAATTTCTTCATGAAAATTGATATGCATACTCCCTATACCATATAAAGAGCAATGGAAACAAGAATGACTAAAAAATTTGGAGTTATGGCCTCTGAAACCAAAACCCTAATTTTCAGTCAACTGTGCAGTTCATCCTGGCCCTGCATCCACTCAAACCCTAGTTCTTGTGATTCCTCTGCAACTTTGACTTTGAGGAGATGAAATATGACATAAGAACACACATGGATCCCTTTGGAGTGATTGGTGGCCTTTGGAATGGCTCAAGATGCCTTGGGATTGCTCAGATCACAAACCCTAGGTGCAGATGCCTTAAAAACTATGCAGTGAATCAAAAATGAGATGTGAGATGATATGATTGTGTTTATGCATATGAAAATGATCACAAGCCATGGTGTGAATGGGTGAGGGCAAATTTGGGGTGTTTACAGCTGCCCCTATTCAAACATAAGTTAGCTGTGCAGGTTGTAAGCGACGGCTTAACAGGCCAAACAAGATAACTTGTGGTTGAATACCAAAGACAGTCCAAAATTTGCACTCACAGAAACGAAGAAGAAAAGGGATATAGATTGTAAAAGCAAATAAAGTGTATTGTAAAGTGTGGGCGACGGAGGACGACCGTCGAGCAGAGGACGACTGCTGGGTAAAGAGCAATGACGGGGACGGCCGACATGTTGGGGTAAATGTGAGGTAAAGCCAAGACGGGGACGGCCGACTAGCTGGGAAAAATAAGAAATTATGATGGGGACGGCCATCAAGATAAAGCTGTAAAATTCTCTGGAAATTAATGAAACGTGACGGGGACGGCCATCAAGTTCATAAAGGTAAAATAACCAACGATGGGGACGGCCATCGGGTTAAAAAGAAAAGGGACCACGACGGGGACGGCCATCGGGTTAAAGAATAAAGGAAATAAACAGTCGATGGGGTACGGCCATCAAAGGTGAAGGACGATCACCTAGCAGGGGACGGCTTCTCTGTTGGGAATAAAAGAAATATGATGGGGACGGCCATCAAAGGTGGAGGACGACCACCTGGCAGGGTACGGCTGCCGAAAATATCAACGATGGGGACGACCATCGGATAGAAAAGGTCAACGATGGGGACGGCCATCGGACGAGCATGATGGAGGACGACCATCAAGAAGTGGAGGACGACCACTCAGCAGGGGACGGCTGCTCTCGAGGCTTATCATAACACAGGACGAGTGTTAGATAACCAAAAGTCAACAATGGGGACGGCCATTGGATAAAGTGATGAAGGACGATCATCAAGAGGTGGAGGGCGACCACCTGGCAGGGTACGGCTGCCGAAAAAGATCAACGATGGGGACGGCCATCGGATGAGCATGATGGAGGACGACCATCAAGAAGTGGAGGACGACCACTTAGCAGGGTACGGCTGCTCTCGAAGTTATCATAACACAGGACGAGTGTTAGATAAAAAGGAAATTTGCTTTGTTGGCGATCTACTGGGGAATAGTAAACACGGACGAGCGTTTACAACCAAGAAAGAAAAGTATAAGTGTTTGGTATTGTGTATAGATTAAAGATGCGGACGAGCATCCTTAGACTATGATACGGACGAGTATCATGTAGAAACAGACTGACACATGTTCAGAGATGATGATACGGACGAGTATCAACTGGTTAACAGAGAACACGGACGAGTGTTGAATCTGAAAGAACTCTTCTGGGGAGAGCAAATACAGACGAGTATCTATATCCAAGAAGACACAAGTGTTTGACACGGTGTATGGATTAAAGATGCGGACGAGCATCCTTAAGATTATGATACGGACGAGTATCATGTAGAAACAAACACTAGACGCAATGTTCTGAGATGATGGTACGGACGAGTACCAACTGGTTAACAAAGAACAAGGACTATTGTCGAATCTGTGGGGATATAAGTAATGATGTATACAAGATACGGACGGGTATCTGTATAAGAGCGAGTGATGTATAGATGAGTGTTTATCAGCTGGGGAGAGTGACACGGACGGGTGTCAAGAAAGAAAAGTATAATATGAACAAGTATATGGGTTGATGAAAGTGAGCGACTGCGCTGGGGATATGACACGGACGGGTATCAAGAAAAGTGTATGTATAGGTATATGTGAGTGCAAAGAGGATGTCTTTGGCTTTCTGCTGGTGATTTGACACGGACGGGTGTCATGAAGTATCTGTAATACGGGTGATTTGTTTGTAAAGGGTGTTCCGGCGACTTACTGGGGAGTTATGATACGGACGGGTATCAAAAGGTGTATATGCTGGTGTTTGTGAATATGAAGGCAACTGTTCTTGCTGGGACTCTTGGTGAGGATTTTTGTACAATGATGATGAACAGTTTATTATTCACAAGCGTTCAATTCACGACATGACTTATGATTATGCTATGCATTTGATTTTTGCCGTAATGCTCCGTATTAGACGGAATGCTACGCTCTGAGGGTATAATATGATGCGAATGCTATGATTATGCAAAGAGGCACAGATACGGGATTCGGATCCCATTGCCGCGAAGATTTCTGGATGATCTGCTTGAAGTGAACATCCCAGCTGGGGATGAGATCATTGGTAGATCTGGTGATGTATCTGCTTGGGGATATAGGTCACTGATTGACATATCCTTATAACACGGGACCCAGCTGGGGTTTGCAGAAGCTTTCTTCACTCTGTTGTGATCTTCTATGCGCTGCTCTTCTGGATAGAGGCCGAAGATTTTGTGGGGAGATGATTCCCTGATTCTTGCATCTGCTGAGGAAGAATGGTTGGTACTCAGCTGGGGAGAGTAATGAGAGGCAACTCGGCTGGCGAGAAAACATCCTGAGTGTTAAACCTGTTAGTTGATTTGGCAACTTTGCTGGGGAAAGCAATGGGGAGCAACTCAGCTGGGGATAGAGCATTTCGGATGCTGAGATTGAGTGTATGCCGATTTGGCAGCTCCGCTGGGGAAACGGGCACCTTCTAGTGCCATGTGGAAGATAGACCGAGTTGATAATGATTCGCCTACTTGCTGAGACATAACCTGCATGCCCCAGGTTGCGTTCTGGATACCTGCAATCCTGCAATAGGTAAGGAAACGTACAAAAGGTCCCGAGGTATCCCTCACTGGATTCCGTCATAGGAGTTAAGTACTTTCGAGAATAATCACATTCCCTGTAAGCATGTGTTTTTATTTTTAGAGAAAGGCATCTGTACTTATGCAATCGTATTTTTAGATATATCAGACAATTCTTTGCAAAACATAAATGTAAAAACGAGACATGACTGAAAATCTGATTTCATTAATTAATGTGCCCTGAATTGGCAAGATACAGTCAAGGAAACAAATCTCCTGAAATGAGGAGATTGTTACAAATTGAGAAATAAAGTGCTGGCGGTGTTGACGAGGCTTTCAAGGAGCTTCCTCTTCTGCTATGACTCGTATGACAATGACGTTCTTCTCGTCTTGCTTTCTGGAGAGAGTTGATTCTGATTGAAGCTTGATCCTTTGAAGCTTACCAAGCTGTAGGTGATACAGACGAATTCAGAATGCAGTTGTTCGCTTCTTCCCTTGTTTTGCATGGATCGCCCTTTCGGGTTTTCAATCCATCGGGATACCCATTTTTGCCTGAGTTGTCCAATGCGGCTTTTCAACTCAGCGGGTGTACATTTTTTTGTTTATTTCCCTTATTTTTGCCCGAGTCTTTTATTCTGTTTTTGACTCGCCGGGATGCCCTATTTTTGCCTGGACTTACATTCTGTTTTTATGTCCAGCGGGTCATTTTATGCGAAGTATTTTTTAACTGCATCTGAATTCACAGGGGATGGGAAATCTTCACCATCCATGGTGCTGAGCATCAGTGCTCCACCAGAGAAAACTTTCTTTACCACGAATGGTCCTTCATAATTCGGAGTCCATTTGCCCCTGTGGTCTGTATGAGGAGGGAGGATCCTCTTCAGCACAAGATCCCCTACTTGGTACTCTCGGTGCCTGACTTTCTGATCGAAGGCTTTCTTCATTCTTTTCTGGTACAACTGCCCATGACAGATTGCAGCCAACCTTTTCTCTTCGATCAGACTCAGTTGCTCGTATCGGGCCCGAACCCATTCTGCTTCACTCAGTTTAACATCCATCAATACCCGTAATGAGGGTAGTTCAACTTCAACAGGTAGGACTGCTTCCATACCATACACAAGCTGATACGGTGTTGCCCCAGTGGATGTTCTGATTGACGTGCGGTACCCATGCAAGGCAAGCGGTAGCATTTCATGCCAGTCTTTGTAGGTGATTACCATCTTCTGCACAATCTTCTTGATATTCTTGTTAGCTGCCTCAACAGCGCCATTCATCTTTGGCCTGTAAGGAGAAGAATTGTGATGTTGGATCTTGAAGTCCCGGCACAGCTCTGCCATCATTTTGTTGTTCAAGTTGGAACCATTATCAGTAATGATTCGCTCGGGAACTCCGTATCGACAGATGATATCTCTTTTCAGAAATCTGGCTACCACTTGTCTTGTGACGTTTGCATATGAGGCTGCTTCAACCCACTTGGTGAAATAGTCAATGGCGACCAGGATGAATCTGTGGCCGTTTGAAGCAGTTGGCTCAATCTTGCCAATCATATCAATGCCCCACATAGCAAAGGGCCATGGCGAAGACATGATGTTCAAAGGATTGGGAGGCACATGCACCTTATCTGCATAGATCTGGCATTTATGGCATTTTCTGGCGTAGGCACAACAGTCTGCATCCATTGTGATCCAATAATAACCTGATCTTAGCAACTTCTTAGCCATGGCATGCCCTCCGGCATGGGTACCAAAAGAGCCTTCATGCACTGCATGCATCAACAAATCTGCTTCTGTCTTGTCAACACATCTGAGGAGTACCATATCAAAGTTCCTTTTGTATAAAGATCCATCAGTGTTCAGGAAGAAACTACTAGCAAGCCTTCTCAAAGTCTTCTTATCATTGGAAGATGCCCCAGGTGGGTATGTTTGATCCTCCAAGAAGCACTTAATGTCATGGAACCAAGGCTTATCATCTTTGACAACATCTGCTGCGAATACATATGCTAGTCTATCAAGTCTCGATACTGAAATCTGAGGTACAAAGTTAGCTGCTTGAACTTTGATCATGGACGAAATGGTAGCCAAGGCATCTGCAAACTGATTCTCGTCCCGAGGGATATACTCAAGCTTGACTGTTGTGAAGAACGTCAATAACCTTCTTGTATAATCCCTGTAAGGTATCAGATGATCCTGGTGGGTGTACCATTTTCCGTTGGTTTGATTGACTACCAAAGCTGAATCTCCGAATACGGTCAAAGTTTTGATCCTGAGGTCAATGGCTTCCTCAAGACCCATAATGCAAGCTTCGTATTCGGCTTCGTTGTTAGTGCAGTTGAAAGTGAGTTTTGCCGAGAAAGGCATGTGAACCCCTTTAGGTGTGATAAGTACTGCACCAACACCGCGGCCATTCATGTTAACAGCCCCATCAAACATCATAGTCCATTCTTCTCCAGGGTCAGGCCCTTCAGTGTGAATAGGCTCTTCATGATCTTTTGCTTTAATGAACATGATGTCTTCATCAGGGAAGTCAAATCTCATAGGCTGGTAGTCGTCAATGGGTTGCTCAGCAAGATATTCGGATAGTACACTGCCCTTGATGGCTTTCTGAGATGTGTACTGTATGTCGTATTCTGTGAGAATCATCTGCCATCTTGCAACCCGTCCGGTAAGAGCTGGCTTCTCGAAAATGTACTTGACGGGGTCCATCTTTGAGATCAGTAAGGTAGTGTGGGTCAACATATACTGCCTTAGTCGGCGAGCAGCCCACGCTAAAGCACAACAAGTTTTCTCGAGCAGTGAATAACGTTGTTCACAGTCGGTAAACTTTTTACTTAGGTAGTATATTGCATACTCTTTTCGACCAGACTCGTCATGCTGGCCCAGCACACACCCCATTGACTCTTCTAATACTGTCAAGTACATTATCAGAGGTCTTCCTTCAACTGGCGGCATGAGGATTGGAGGTTCTTGCAGATATTCCTTGATCTTGTCAAAAGCTTTCTGGCAATCTTCGTTCCACCTGACCGTTTGCTCTTTTCTTAACAGTTTGAACAAAGGTTCACAGGTTGCTGTAAGGTGAGATATGAACCGTGAGATGTAGTTCAATCGACCTAAGAACCCTCGAACTTCTTTCTCAGTTTTCGGCGCAGGCATCTCTTGAATAGCTTTGACTTTATCAGGGTCAACTTCAATCCCTTTCTCGCTTACAATAAAGCCCAGCAGCTTACCGGATCGCACCCCGAATGTGCATTTGTTGGGGTTTAGCTTTAGTTGGTACTTCCTCAGTCGCTTGAACAACTTCAGCAGATTCACCAGGTGATTTTCCTCTGTAAGGGACTTGGCGATCATATCATCCACATAACATTCTATTTCCTTGTGGATCATATCGTGGAACAATGTCACCATAGCCCGTTGATATGTTGCACCAGCATTCTTTAGTCCGAATGGCATCACCTTGTAGCAGAACGTGCCCCAGGGCGTGATGAATGTTGTCTTCTCCATGTCTTCAGGTGACATCTTGATCTGATTATATCCTGAAAATCCGTCCATGAAGGAGAATACCGAGAACTGAGCCGTGTTATCCACCAATACATCGATGTGAGGTAATGGGAAGTCATCTTTCGGGCTGGCTCTGTTCAGATCCCGGTAGTCGACACACATTCTTACTTTGCCGTCCTTCTTAGGCACAGGTACTATATTAGCAACCCACGGCGGATAGCTAGTTACAGCAAGGAACCCGGCGTCCCATTGCTTTTGTACCTCTTCCTTAATTTTCATAGCCATGTCTGGGCGAGTTCGGCGCAGCTTCTGTTTAACTGGTGGGCATTTTTCCCTCAAAGGCAGCTTATGCACAACAATGTCGGTATCCAACCCTGGCATATCTTGATACGACCAAGCAAACACATCAACATACTCTTGAAGCAGATCTATCAGTTGTCTCTTCACTGAGTCTTGCAGGCAGGCCCCGATTTTTACTTCCTTCACGTCTTCGTCTGTACCAAGATTAATCACTTCAATCTCCTCCTGGTGAGGAGTAATAACCTTTTCCTCCTGTCTCAACAACCTAGCTAGCTCTTCAGGGAGCTCATATTCTTCATCAACCCCTTCATCAGCTTGATTGATTGGATTGTCAAAGTCATACGATGTCATAGCCGTGCTGTTGTCGGTGCAGTCAGGAAGGCACTTTCTGCAAGGGTTAAGTTTGTTCATTTTAGTGATTGATTTTAATCTTGCTTTAGAAAAAAGTGAAAAGAAGTTATCATTTTGAAAACACCGCCATTTATTTTTGTACAAAAAGAAAAATGGAAAAACAGTGAACAAAAAGAAAAAGACTCGTTTGCAAAAAGACGTCTGATATTTCGTTAATTTAATCTTGTTTGCACAAAAGTACAGATGGCCCTGATTACAAAATGAGTCTTGTCATCTTGGGCAAGATGCAAGACTTTGATGCATGCTATAAAAATACAGGAAATAATAATTACTCTGCATGAGTAACTCTTATAATTTCCTGGGAAGACCAGTTCGAGACACTGCTCCCCGGGATCTTTGGACGAATCCAATTCTCCAGATTGCGCTCCTCTTCCAGCTCGTCTTCCAAACAGTTGATAGCATCGGGGGTGAGCATCCCCCCACTGATAAAACCAGGCTCCTCAGCAGCCTTTGCTTGATGTTGAGTTGGTCTGTAACCCAACCCAAATTTGTCTTCTTTTTTCTCCACCGATAGCAGTTTGCCCCAGCCTTGGGCAGTTCCTTCCTCAACAACCTTCCGGGCTTGTTGGTATGATGACATTGGAGTACCAGATACAGCAGATGCCTCATTCACATTCAAAGCTTCAAACCCCTGGCTCATTGTTTCATGGATCTCCCCATCCATTTCAATGTACTTATAGGTAGCCAGATGACTAACAAAAATGTCCTCCTCTCCACAGATTGTGACAACTTGACCTTCCCACTCAAATTTTAACTTTTGGTGAAGGGTAGACGTTATTGCGCCAGCGGCGTGAATCCAGGGTCTACCCAACAAACAGCTGTAGGCGGGCTGAATGTCCATCACATAAAAGATAGTTTTAAAGGTCTGCGGGCCAATTGTCACGGGCAGCTCAATCTCTCCCAGAACCGATCTCTTAGAACCATCAAAGGCTCTTACTACCAGGTTGCTGGGTCTCAATGCCAATCCATCATATTCAAGCTTCACCAGAGCCTTCTTTGGTAAGACATTCAGGGAAGAACCTGTGTCCACCAGCACATGAGAAAGGACAGCTCCTTTGCATTCCATGGTTATGTGCAAGGCTTTGTTGTGATTGCGGCCATCCGCTGTCAAGTCAGAATTGGTAAACCCTAGCCCATTGCTAGCAGTAACATTCCCAACCACGGTCTCCAATTGGTTGACAGTTATCTCCTCAGGCACGTAAGCTGCGTGCAAGACTTTAAGTAGTGCATTCCGATGGGCTTCGGAGCACATAAGCAGTGAGAGGATAGAGATTTTGGATGGCGTCTGGTGAAGCTGATCCACAATTTTATAATCACTCTTTTTGATGATTCGCATAAACTCATCAACTTCCTGATCAAATGGAGTTTTCAGGGCTTCTTTGGCAACTGGATCTTCCTGCACCGGGCCTTTACCCTTTGCCTTGGCAGCAGCTTCTGCTTCGGCGGTAGGTCTTTGAACTTGTGAAGCAAAGAGACGTCCGCTTCGAGTGAAGCCTCCGCCTCCCCCCACGTTATCTACTTGTGGTGCAGGTGCTGATGTTTCAAGAGTGATTCTTTTCCCTTCGCAGTACACGTCAGAGCCATAGTGCCAAGGGATGGCCCTATTGCTTTCATATGGTACCGGTCCGGGCACCGTGACAGTGACTGGACTGATTGCTGCTGCTGAAGGGACTGTTATTGTTTGTGGATCATAGAAGATTGTAACTGGTGCTCTGGCGGGAGCAGCACCTTCTGAATGGTAGGCGGAATTATTTTCAGGATCGTAGAAAATGGTAACAGTAGAGACATCTTCATGATTCGTTGCTGGAGTTGTAGGAGACATTATCGGGAGTATGGATGTTGTTGTTGTAGGAGTTTCAAAATGGAGTGGTGCTGGAGTTGTAGAAGGAACATTCATTGATATCTGATCAGTTGCAATGACAGATGAAGTACTTGTTGATGAAGCCGAAGAATTGTCAGGAACAATGGTTGCTGCAGTTGTAGGAGGTTCTGAAACCGTTGCTGATGGGATTGCTGGATTTGTTGGAAACGATGTAGTGATCTGAAGTTGGCCACTCTGAATAAGGCCATCTATGCCATTTCTCAGATTATCGCACCCATTTACTGAGATATTGCAGTAAGCACAGCCTAACTCACACCCCGGGAACATTTGACATTCGAGGAGTTGAGCCTTGATTTCTACCAACGGTGTCCTGATCTGACCCACACTGGTTAATAAATAAGACGGCTTGTCTTCTTCAATAGCGTTAATCCGGGGACCACCATGGTTTGGCATAGGGTTTTTATTGACATTGGGCGGAGGTGCAAAATTCAGAGCCTTGGAGTCTACCAAGTCTTGTACCTTCATATGCAGAGCCCTGCATTTTTCTGTACTGTGACCAGGTGCGTTTGAGTGAAAAGCACACCTAGCATTGGAGTCATAGTTCCTTGGTAGACTGTTGGGATCCGGAGGTGCCAACGTTCTTAGCTCAACCAGGTTGAGTTTCAGAAGTTGTGGCAGCAAGGCAGCATACGGCATTGGGATCGGGTCGATCGCTCGGTTAGCTTGAGAGGGCCTCTGTTGGAATGGCCTCTGTTGATTGTTGTTGTTGGAGTTGTTGTTGAAGTTCCTTGGAGGATACTGATTCTGCTGATACTGAGGTTGTTGTTGGAAGTTTTGTTGAGGAGGTTGATAGACTGGCTGTGGATGAGCTGGAGCAGGGATAGTGACTGCTGCTATTGTCCTCTGAGCATATTGGGGCCTACCCCTGTTGGTGTGGATGGCATTGGTCTCGCCAGTTCTTCTCGGGCCTGCAAAAGGCTTTCTTGTACTACTGGACGAGCTTGCACCGTTGTCTGAGATCTTTCCCATTTTCAACAGGCTTTCAATTCTCTCCCCAGCTATGACAACATCTGCGAAGCTGGTGGAAGAGAAAGCAGCTAACCTGTCAATATACGTTCCCTGAAGAGTGTTCATAAACATGTCTGCCATTTCTCTCTCAGACATTGGTGGCTGGACAGCAGCAGCAAGCTGTCTCCATCTTTGGGCATATTCTCTGAAGCTCTCCCTAGATGACTGTGACATTCCCATTAGGAGGGTCCTGTTGGGTGCCATATCTAGATTATACTGATACTGTCTGATGAAGGCCTCTGCCAGGTCCTTCCAGCATCTAATTGTTGCTCTTGTCAGATGGGAATACCACTCCCTCGAAGCTCCAGTCAAGCTATCTTCAAAATAGAACATCCACAATTTCTCATCCATTGTGTAGGCCTTCAGCCTTCCCAGAAATGATTGTAGATGAGTCCGGGGGCATGAAGTCCCATTATACTTTTCGAAACAAGGTGGCTTGAACTTATGGGGGATCCTGACCCCGTCTACCAAGCCCATGTCCATGACGTCGAAGCCCAAAGAGTTTTGAGATTCTAAGGACCTCAACTTCTCAGCTATTTCATCCAATCTTCTATCATAAGCCTCTTCCCCAGCACCCATTACTGTGTACTGGTCTTCTTGAGGGTCTTCCTGTAGTACCCTGGCTGCAGTGGCTGTCCCTTGAACATTTTCAGGAATGTTAATCTCAGGATGTGGATGTGGGCCAAACACAGGAGGGTTAACATGGGGTTGCACCCGTTCATTGTTACTTGTGCCAGCAGTTCCCACATGGGGCTCATCTTGATTCCTTCCTTCTACCAAAGCTCTGAGCCTCTCCTGGCTTTGAGCTAAATTGTTCATCACTTCCATGAATTGTGTTATCTGCGTTCTCATCTCCAACCTTTCGTTGGCCATCTGGTTTCTGACCTCCGTAAGGTCCTGCTGCATCTGATCCATCTGAATTCCCGGAAGGTTGTTTCTAGTTGGGTACCTGTGTGGCCTGTTGAGGGGAAATACCCGGCGGCGAGCAATAATTCCTGAATATCACAACAGAGGTTAGTAACAAACAAAACCCTACAAAACAAAAGAGGTTAGCATGCAATGCAGTTATGCTTATTTGCTCTCAAGGTATCCGGTTTGGTCTTCAGTTTTGACCCTTCCAGACCCTTGAAGATGTTGCTGTTGAAGTTGCTTTTCGAAATAAACCCAGATGGAAACTAACACAAATATATTACAGAAGGTGAAATAATACATCTTGTTCATTTTACAACACCAGCCCTCTAAGGGGTCAAAATACATTACAAAAACAAAAGTACATGGAATAGGAATAACAACAAGCAAATGATCAAACTCCAAGGCCAAACTCATCCTCACGAACTTCCTTGAGAAGTGCTTCGGTCACAGGATCAGCCGGACGCTCCGTGAGACCTCTGATGAGAAGGTTTCTTGCTGCAACAGCTGCAGTCAACTTCTTGTTCTGACTTTGGTCCTTAGACTTCTTCACTCCGGCTCTGATTTCTAACTCTGATATTTCCTTCTGGGCTGCTGCCAGGGCTTTTTCTATCTGCTCCATCTTGTCTTGAACTCTCTCGTCTTCTAGAGTACGGGCCTCAGTGATCCGGACCCACCTGGCCTGACTCTCTTTCAAATACAAGTCTGTTCTTGCTCTCTGGAACTGGGCTTCTTTACAAGCATTCTTCAGAATCTGCTCACCAGCTTTAGACTTGTTGATATAATCTCCAAACTTCTCAATTTTAGCCAGATGCTCTATTCTCAACTTCTCCAATCTTTCAATCTCCCTCACACCTTCACTCCTCTCCCGGAGGGTCTTCTGCAAAGCCTGGGTTAACTTCTCATTTCTTTCCTTCAAGCTCTCAAACTCCTCCAAACTGATAGTTGCAGGGGGTGGTGCTGAAGATGACTCAGGCACGTCTTCTATGGTGAAGGGCATTCCAGAGAATTGGGCCCTGGCATGGGACCACTCATAATATTGTGCTGATGCCACATTATTACACTTCCCCAGAATGGTGACTCCCTTGGTTTGAACATTATCCCAGGCCCAGGCAGCCTGCCCAACAACAGCCAAACTAATCTTGTTCTCACAATAAAGGGTCTCCACCAAGTCCTGTGCCCTAGGAGTGTGGACCAGTGCATAGCCCAATTGCCTCCTGAACAGCAGAGGGTTGTAATTGATACTTCCCTTAACTCCTATTAAAGGCACATTGGGAAAATGTCCACAGCTGGTGATGATATCCCAGCCCTTGGTGCTTTGGGTGCACCATCTGATATCTGCTGAAGTGAGAGTAGTGAGCCTCTTAGCCCAGTTGCTTTGCTGATGAGGATTGAGAAATGCATCTGTCCTGGGTAGATGCCTGAGAAGCCAAGCATGAAATAATGGAGCACAAATCCTCACTAATCTTCCTCTCTGCTTCTCATTTCTTTGGTGGACTGAGTAATAGAGATCACCCAGTAAAGTTGGCACAGGGTTCTTCAGGATGAACAAGTGGATTGCATTCTTGCTGATGAATCGAGGCTCATCTGCAAACAACACAATTCCATATACACTTAAGGCCAACAGAGCACAGACAGCTTTCCACTCCCCCAGGGAGGCCTTCAGACTAGCTTGAAAAATCAGGAAGTCAAGATGAAAACCAGGGATTCCAGCTTTAGAGGTCATATGCTGTTCAATCAAAACAGGCTCCAGATACAAAGCTTTTGCTACCTCTCCATTGCTTGGGAAATTCATCTCAGGATTGAAAGGGATTTCCCTCTTGATAGGCATACCAACTAATGAGGAGTACTCTTCCAATAAGGGGCCCAACTGAAAGTCTTGAAAGGTAAAACATCTCAGTGGAGGATCATAAAACTGAATGCAGGTGTGGATGAGGCTCCTCTGTGAAGGGTCCAGATCCATAACCATGTCCAGTATATCTCCATAACTCTCCCTGAACAAGGGTATGTGATCTGGAGTGATCAGGGTTTGGATCCTCCTGATGTCTGATAAGTCTGGTTGGAAGAAATGATAGGTGATGTTGCTTTTCTTTGGAGCCATGATGCTGAAGACTGAGTAGGGTGCTGATGAAGATGTTGAGGAGTGGGCCACTGGCTGGCTAGTGCAAGTAACTGAAGTATAGCTGACAAACTGAAGCAAGTGCTGATGGAGATAGGTCAAAACTGCAGGTGGGGTCAAAACCAAAACCAGATGAATATGGATACCCTGAAACACAAATAAGCAAATGTTAATATGATGCAATGAGTATGTATGCAAATGAAATGCAAGAGTCTGTGACTGAGCTGGATCTGATTAACTGCCTTGGTATAGATCCATGTGTGTTCAAGAATTCCGGATGGAGGTCTAAAAATCCAGTAACCAGGGTGGGGGACTCAAATAAAGAGCCACATGTCCCGGGTTTTAGAATCACAAGAACTATCCAACATGGAGCATTCTTAACAAAGTCAAAGTAACAGGGTATTCTGAGGTCAAGGTACCTGCAAACCTGTAAACAGCCCAACCCCCTCACAGGTGGTGTTCTAGAACAAGGATCCTCGGACTTGGATCAGTTATGAGAAGTGTAAACACTTCTAACCCGGAGGTACAGTGTTTACAATAACCATAACAATTCCTCCTCTAATTCACCTCAGTTTCTGAAGGTCAATACTAAAAGGTCATCCAGACTTAGCAGGCTTCCCAGATAGCCCTAGCATTGCAGGAAATCTGCAACACAGAGTTCTCAAGAAGAAACCCATATCTGAACCGTGTTTCATATTCCCGCACCAGACCGAAATGGAATGGGAAAGAACATGATTCACTCTAGCCTAGGTGTCACTCAGGTCCCAGGTATAGGACCTTAACTCTCAATGAAATACCCACCCACCAAAACAAGAAACCAGATCCAGCCAGCAGCAATGACAATATGATATATAAATGCAGTAAAGAAAACAGTAAAGTAACTGTACATAAAGCAAAAAACAAAAATAAATACAAGCACAAACAAGCACACAACACTCCAGTAAACACAAATCAAACAAGCGCTAGGAGGAACCCACAAAAAGAACCAGAAGCCCTGGTTGCAATATAAGTCCCCAGCAGAGTCGCCAGGCTGTCGCTCCCGACAAATGACACCGGGTCAGATGAAGGTACGGACGCGAACGGTCGGCGAGAGGGACAGTGAGAACACACAGCCGTGAACTCACTGGAGATGAATAGAGTCGCCAGCTAGGCATTTTTGTCCCGGAGGAAAGGCAATGCTGCATAGGCCTAGAAAAAGATGGATAAGACGGCTTGCGAACCAGAGAGACTGAGAAAGGGGGTTGGTTACAACCTGGGAAGGTATTAGCACCCAGATTGTCCGTCGTACTCGACGGGATCCACGCTTGAAAGATTTGTGTTTTAAAGGGGTAGTGTCAGTGCAATCTGTGTGTAAAAGAGCTGGAAAAGGATGTACAGGTGTCAGTGTAAGAGAAGTGAAGTGTGATATGTACAGTGTCAGTGTAAGGAACAGGAGTGAAATGCTCAAGACTATGAGGCTTAAGGAATGAAACTGGGAAGAGGGGGAATATACAGAGACTTTTGTTCGATAACTGTTAAGTTATGCCTACGTATCCTCTCGTGCAATGAGGAAGTCAGAACACCGTAGTTCGACCCAAAGAGACTGAAAGATGAATTGACTGGTGAACTGCTTACTTGTCTATGCTCAAGTGTATGACCTGTCTGGCTCAGGTGCAAACTGTCTTGCATTAGACGGAAGAAGTAAGTTCTCGGTTGTGGGTGAATGAGATGAGAAAAGAATCCCGGAGGAGACGATTATCGCTTGTTTTTTTGAGTTTTCAGTCTTTCATTGCTTTTGAAAGTTTGTCATAAGTTAATGAGCTTAAGCCTAAACCAATGGATTTAGTAAACTCATCACATCTTCCCTCTGATTAGGGGTAATGAGAATACCTTAAGTGTGAAGTCAGCTTCTCACACTTAATCACCTTTGGTGCAGGATTAAGATCATTAACCTACTTGTGATTATTTATATGTTTTGTGATTTTTGTTTAGTGTTGAGTAATGAGATTAAGCCATAATCAAGGATTAAACAGACTCATTACACCATCCTAATAGAAGGATAATAGATGAGAATGTTTAAGCTGAGGAAAGCTCCTCAACTTAATCCATGATTAGGGATTAAACCCATGACAAAACATGCCTTTGATTAAGTGGATTTTATTAATGGTATGATGATGAAGTGAATTTTATGATTTGTAAGACAACTTGAGGGGGACTTGTCCATTAACACTAGGGTTAGTCCTTCTTAACCAATTAAGGAAGAATTAGAACCCTAATGCAAGGCCCAAGTTACAAGTGTAATGTCTTAATACTTATTAAGTGAATTGATTAAGAGATTTAAACACCTTAAGGGTTTAATACTTAGGATTAAAGTTATACACTCCATCCTAAGAGAAGGATGCAGGCATAACCCTAACCACAAAGTCTTAGAGCCTTTAGGGTTTAGTCCCTGATTATGAGGTGAGAAGAGAAGACTCAAAGAGAGACACAAAGGTAAAACTATGAGGGGAGACTAATCAAAACCCTAATTCATTATCATGCTTGGTTATTCCTAAGGTTGTGAGGTTTACAAGAACAAATCTTCAAAGGAGCCACCAGGAAGCAGATGAACAGGATCAAGAGAAGCAGAGTGACTTGCTTCATTCAAGAAGTCAAGTCACTTGAAGAAAGAAAGTGGGAGGGAGAAGAATGAGCAAGCTCAGTCTAAAACACAAATAGAAATGCAGCAATGGATGCAAGAGAGATGAGAAGAAAAGTTATGAGAAGTGAAGGCAAATTCACTTCTCAAGTTTACTTACCACCTGAAATGTTAGAAAGAAATGCAATGCAATGCAAGATGAGATGAAATGATATGATGCTAAGCAAAACCAGAAGCATGTTGGTGATGATTATGATGTTATAAGGTGCTGCAAACATGAGGCAAGGCATGGGGATGTTCATACAAGATTATGAATGCAAATGATGCAAGTTAGGGAGCATGAACAAGCATGGAAAGTTATGAAACATACAAGACAAATGACATGGCAAATATGAGATGCAATGATCAAAGATGCTTCCTACATGTCTTAGGATGTCAAATGAATCACAAGAATGCACAAAATGCAAAGACAAGTCATGTTATGCAAGAGAATGCAAGGAGGATGCAAGGAGAGCCCAAATTAGGGTTCATGGATCAAACATCAAACAAAACCCAAAAACAGAAGCAAACCCTAAGACAAAAAATGGAAAATGGTACCCAAAGAAACCCTAAACCTATAATGAACCACTGCCCAAAGGGGAACTCTCAACTCTTAACCAATCTCAAGATATGAATTTTCTAAGTTATTAGGGTTTTTTAGGGTTCTTAACAAAACAAATGCCAATCAATTTGAAAATGCAAGAACAATTCATGGCCTTTTTATCCTTGAAAGTACATGCCAAATACAAGACAAAGCAAAAAGAATCAATGTCTCAACCTTCTCCAATAGGCAGAAATGAATTTTCAAACTTATGATCAAAATAATGCATAAAAAATGATTTAATTCAATGAAAAGTTCTTAAAATGCATCAAGATCAAAAAAGAAATTTGGTTTGAAGGTTGGACAATGTTTCTAAATGTCTTAGAACATTTCATGAATTTTTTTGTAATTTTTAAATACTTAAAAGTATTTTTAATTAATTAATTCCCATTAATCAATTAAAAATAATCTTTTAAATATTTAAAAATACTTTTTTAATGATAAAAATAAAATAAAAAATGTTTTTGGGTCATAAAAATTATTAAAACTTTAAGGAAAAAGTTTCATAATTTTTTAAGATTTTTTGCTATTTTAAATTAATTATGCAATTTAAATGACAAATAATGAAATAAAAATAAGAAAAAAAAGAAAGTAATCAGGATGGATGGATGAGATTGATTCTGGGGAAAGGACCATTGACTTGGCGCGCAGATCTAAGGCTCACATTCAAACTTCTAAAACTCAATTAATTAATTTAATTAATCCTGATTATGAATTAATGATGCAATCCAGACCACACACACGCGCGCGGGAAGCCAGATCCAAGGGTCTCAATTCAAACTTTGCCCTAACCCTAAATTAATGACTAATCACTTTCAGGTCACCGGAGACGAGCTCCGGTCGTCTTCTCCGGTGACCTCCTCCCCTGAAAACTTTCAAATCCTTCCCTAGGTTACTAAAATGAAATCTAAAACCATGGGAATGATCCTCACATCCTCACGAACCAAACCCCTCTCTCAAAACACATTTATGTTTCCTAAATCAACTGAATCGAAGAAGAAAAGTTTTAGGTCACGCAAGCTTCAGAAACAAATTAAATGCTCAAATCACAACCATTTTCAAAACCAAAGGTACCAGAATGATCAGCAAGACATGAAGAACAAGTTTGTAACAAGAAAAATCATTTCTGGAAAAATGAATTTCAGGCTACCTGAGATTTGAAGCTCTCCACTTGAGGACTTTCTGGCTTTTTCTTTAAGTGCAAACCACCCCTTAGGACCCCTTGATGATGTTTGAATGCCTTAGAACAATTTATGTAGGCTGGTTGATGAGTTTCGAAAGCTCCTGCTTCAAGCTCAGTCAACAATGGCTATGGTGATTCTGGCTGATTCAGGCCATTGTGAATGATGGTTTGAGGTCCAAATGGTGTATGGAGAAGCTTTGCAAGGTTTGTTTGGCTGTTTGTGAGCTAGGATGGAAGATTCGAATGGAACTGCAAAACTGAAGTGAGAAATGGCAGTGGGATCTCTTGGCTGTTTCAGGCTTGTGTTCTTGGTGATTTCAACTCAATGATACATGGTGAGTTGAATGGAGGAAAAGGTTTGAGTGTTTGCTTGCTGTGGAGAGGAATTCGAAGGCTTGTGCCATGTGAAGTGATTTTGTCAATGTTATGAATGAGTTGGTTTCAGCCTTGCTTTGTGTTATGTCTAGCTTGCAAATTGTCCACATAACTCTCTCTCATTGGTCAGTTGACAAGACATGCCCTTTATTGATTGGTAAGTTACCTTTTGCAAAAAGTCAAATAATGTGTAAGAGAGGTATGGCTCATGATCTAGGCAAGTACATGGGCTGGTTCTGGTGCAGCAAGGTGAGGTGAGAGAGCCAGCAAGGTCCAAAGACCAAGGCAGCAAGTTGAGGGAAGGGTCATGAGTGTTTTGCAACTTGTGGCAACTTTGGTTCACATGTGATAAAGTCTTGCTACACAAACCAAGCCATGAGCAAACTTGATCCAATTCTGATTTTTAGGACTTAGAGAATGTTTGTGTAATGGTTTGAAATGAATTAGAGGTCACATGATGCATTGGTTCAAGGTTTTGCAAAATTTCCATTTAGGGCATGCTTTGAAACTTAGTGATTTTTGCCAACTTTGCATTGCCATAACTTTTGATCCAAGAAGAGTTTGGTCATGTTCTTGTACTTTTTGAAAAGGGAAAGATGAGATCTACAACTTTCATGACCAAAGTTTTTCCATTTGAAGCATTTTTGGATCAAGAATCATGGCTTGAAAAATGACCTAAAATGATGCATTCTTGAAAAGTCAACTATGCCCAAAAAGTCAACATTTGCAAAAACCCTAAATTCTTGATTTTTATGAACTTCAAACTTCTTCCATGATCAAATAAAGATCATATACACTCAAAATGATGAAGATCACCCATTGGTTGGGTCATTGGGGGCCTCAGATGCCCTGATTTTACACTGACTTGTCTGAAAAGTCAACCCTTGATCAGATGACTTCCCTATGGAATTTCTTCATGAAAATTGATATGCATACTCCCTATACCATATAAAGAGCAATGGAAACAAGAATGACTAAAAAATTTGGAGTTATGGCCTCTGAAACCAAAACCCTAATTTTCAGTCAACTGTGCAGTTCATCCTGGCCCTGCATCCACTCAAACCCTAGTTCTTGTGATTCCTCTGCAACTTTGACTTTGAGGAGATGAAATATGACATAAGAACACACATGGATCCCTTTGGAGTGATTGGTGGCCTTTGGAATGGCTCAAGATGCCTTGGGATTGCTCAGATCACAAACCCTAGGTGCAGATGCCTTAAAAACTATGCAGTGAATCAAAAATGAGATGTGAGATGATATGATTGTGTTTATGCATATGAAAATGATCACAAGCCATGGTGTGAATGGGTGAGGGCAAATTTGGGGTGTTTACAGCCGGTTTCTACCGACGATTTATTAAGGATTTCTCGAAAATTACAAAACCTCTTACTGGTTTATTAATGAAAGACGCTGACTTTATCTTCGATGAAAAATGTCAGCAAGCATTCGACCAGCTGAAAACGGCTCTCATTTCCGCACCTATCATGCAACCTCCGGATTGGGAATTACCATTTGAAATCATGTGTGATGCGAGCGATTTTGTCGTAGGTGCAGTTTTGGGACAGAGAAGGGATAAGAAGCTTCACGCAATATATTACGCAAGTAGAACCTTAGACCCTGCCCAAATGAATTATGCCACCACAGAAAAGGAACTTTTAGCCGTTGTGTTCGCTCTTGACAAATTTCGTTCTTACTTAGTAGGAGCTAAAATAATTGTTTACACAGACCACGCAGCTATTAGGTACTTACTGACTAAAAAGGATGCCAAGCCTAGACTTTTAAGATGGATTCTACTTCTGCAAGAATTCGACTTAGAAATCAAAGATAAGAAAGGTTCCGAGAACGTGGTAGCAGACCATCTATCTAGATTAGAAGGTATTAAACCAGAAGAACTTCCCATTAATGATGAGTTTCCTTATGAACAACTCGTAGCACAGATAAGAAGCGATCTGGCCCGACTAGATCCAAACAAACAAAAACCCAAAGGAGTTGTAACTACAGGACTACCATGGTATGCTGATTTTGTCAACTACCTCGCAGCCGGAGTACTTCCACCCGATCTAACTTACCAGCAAAAGAAAAAATTCTTTCACGACCTTAAACATTACTATTGGGATGAACCACTTCTTTTCAAAAGAGGTGCCGATGGTATTTTCCGTCGATGTGTTCCAGAAGATGAAATAGACAGCATAATAACTCATTGCCATTCCGCCCCTTATGGTGGACATGCAAGCACTTCAAAAACTTGTGCTAAAATTCTGCAAGCTGGCCTTTTCTGGCCGAATCTATGGAAAGACATCCATATTGCAATTATTAACTGTGACCGATGTCAACGAACTGGAAACATTTCTCGACGTGATGAGATGCCGCAGAAAGGAATCCTAGAAGTAGAAGTCTTCGATGTATGGGGAATAGATTTCATGGGACCTTTCCCATCTTCTTTTGGAAATAAATACATACTCGTCGCCGTTGATTATGTTTTAAAATGGATCGAGGCTATAGCTTCTCCGACCAATGATACACGAGTAGTAATCAAATTATTTAAGAACGTAATATTTCCGAGATTCGGTGTACCAAGACTAGTCATAAGTGACGGTGGATCACATTTTATATCCAAAATCTTTGAGAAATTATTATTGAAGTATGGAGTTAGGCACCGAGTTGCAACACCCTATCATCCACAAACAAGTGGACAAGTAGAAGTTTCCAACAGAGAGATAAAACAAATATTAGAGAAAACTGTTGCTATATCTAGAAAAGACTGGTCATCTAAATTACAAGAAGCTTTGTGGGCATATAGAACCGCTTTTAAAACCCCGATAGGAACAACCCCCTTTAAGTTAGTTTACGGAAAGTCATGTCACCTTCCAGTTGAATTAGAACACAAAACCTATTGGGCTATTAAAACCCTAAATTTAAATTCATCAGCTGCAGGAGAAAAACGAATTCTAGATCTCCATGAATTAGAAGAGCTCAGACTAGATGCTTACGAGAACGCCAAAATTTATAAAGAACGCACGGAAAGATGGCATGATCGACGTATCTCCAAAAAAGAGTTTAACGAAGGAAATACTGTGCTTTTATTTAATTCAAGATTGAGACTTTTTCCGGGTAAACTACGTTCCAGATGGGCTGGGCCGTATTTAATTACTAAAGTTTTTCCTAGCGGAGCCGTTGAAATCAAAGGAAACACGGGAGCCCCATTCATAGTAAACGGTCAACGCCTTAAGCACTATCACATGGTTGAAAACCGAAATTACGTAACTAGTCTCTTACTAGATGAGCTACCCGCTCAACCAAATGATTAACCCCTTAAAATGTGCGGTCGAGCCCTTGACCTTAAACGAAGCGCTATGTGGAAGGCAACCCACAAATTTCCCTTTCTTTAGACTTATTTAAATCTTTGTTGATTCTATTATTTATATTTTTTGTGTTTTATTAAAATTATTTATGTTTATTATTTGTTTTAATCCTATCTAACTACGGTATAATTACTTTCATCTCTTCCTACTAACCTTTTTCGCGTTGATTACTTACTTACAGACTAACTATTTAGCTAAGCTCTAACATTAGTAATGGAACTAATAGACAATACGAACATTGTTTTCAAGGGAAGAGCACATCAACGAAGATATGAAGCATTATCACAAAGATCTCTGACACTAACCATTTATCATGATGAGCCCACTTTAACTAAGTTAGGCATAAAAGATAGTGTCTATTTTCTTTACAGTCAGATAGGGTGGGATGCTGCACTTATCTGACGAAGGTTTAACACCTATTGTGAACTTACACTAGAATTTTTAAGCTCACTAATCCATTTACCAAACCATGGTGTAGGAATTAACAAAGGATTAATTACCTTTAGGATGTTCAATATAGATTTTTCCTTCACCCATAACGAGTTTGCGGAACTTCTGGGGGTTCCAAATGGCCCTGATGTTTTCACTGCTACTCGTGAGGAATTACTAATGAACCATGCACTGAATGATTTCTGGGGTACCATCACAGGGAATGATGAGGCTGAACCCTATGATATGTTTTCTGAGAATATTCATAACCCTGCTTTGCGTTACTTTCATAAATCACTAGCCCACACCATTTTTGGTAAAGAGGAGAATAATACCTCTGTATCACGAGACGAGCTATTTATCCTTTACTGTACTTCCCTAGGCCGACCTGTTAATGGAGCTATCTTCATGATAGTTAGTTTTGTCCGCCTCATTCAGAACACTCGTATAGCTATACCCATAGGTGGCCTAGTAACTATGATAGCAAATAAAATTGGCTTAAGATGGAAACTAAACCAAATACACCCCTCAGGTGCGATCCGACCTATGAACATTGATTTTTGCTTCGACCATAGAATTATAGGAAACCTCGGACCTGACACCTTTGACCTACTGATTAATAATGAGGTTGTCCATCTTTTCACCTTACCTAACCATGAGCGGACCAGCCTGCACAATAGAAATAATTGGTTATATGACTTAAGCATTCCCATTGCCCCTCCTTCGCCTCCTGAATCACCTATGATATCTGAAGTCTATGACCATTATATGTCCGATGCTGATTTAGTACCACCTGAGATACCTATTGACCCACCTGTCGACCACTCCGCCGCCATTGTCAATCTACAAAATCAACTTGATAACATTAATACAAATATTAATGCTATGAGAATGGATTTTTTCGGTTTCATGGACATTGTCACTGAGTAGCTGGATAATTTTCATCAGCTTTTATTTTCAGCCGGTCTGACTAACAACAACGTTAACCATATTTAGTATTTTCATTCTTAAGATTAATTAGGATTTTAAATTTCCGTATGAATTTATTTTAATTGTTTTTGTTTCAGTTGTTTCTATGAGAATTTACTAAGCTTTAATTACTTACAGTATTTTTCCTTTTCTTTTCTAATATTAATGTTTCAGTACCTTAAATTGTTACAATCATTTATTATCAATTCTGTTTTAATATTCATATATATATTTATCTAACTTTTAATTATCTGATTATTATTATTAAAACTCAATTTTATTTCCATTATATAAAAATAAATATAAAAAAATATAAAAAAAAAATAAAAGAAGGAAAATAATAATATTAAATAAAATTATTTAAAGTTATAACGAAAAAAAAAAATTTCCAAAAAAATCCCCCCACCCCCCCACAGGCATGGCCCGCGCCATGCCCACCACTCACACACACGCATGGCCTGGGCCGCACCATGTGGCCTGCGCCACCTTCCAAACATCCAAGCATGGCCTGCTGTAACACCCCAAAATTTGCCCTCTTATTTATCATCAACCTCGAGCGATTCACGCTTCATTCTTGCATCATTCCGCATATCATCGCATCGCATTTGAAAAAAAATAAATAAGTCATTCATCGTCCTTTGCATGAGGTGTGTGGTCGATCGAGGCTTGGCAAACATTGGAGTTCGAGAGAAAATGATGTACCAAAAATAATCCACACCACTTTCAAGCTAACCCATTAAAAAGGAAGAATTCACCACTTTCCTCCCCTTTTCTTTCCGCTTTTCCTTCCACTTTCTTTCCACACTTCCTTTCATTCTTTCCATTCCATTTTTCCACTCCAATTCAACTCCATTTCCCTTGGAAACTTCCACCACCTTCCACCATCTTCTAGAGTATTCCAAGGAATGTTCTAGAGTATTCCAAGGAATGTTCTAGAGTATTCCAAGGAATATTCCAAGGAATATTCCATTTTCCAACCCTAACCCTAACTAACTTCCAAACCTAACTTTGGATCCCAAACCTAATTTTTGGGCCCCAAACCCAAACCTAACTCCAAGCCTAATCTCTATATAACCATTAATCACTTCAATGCAAAAGGTTCCCACAATTCCAAATTTTTCACTTTTTTTCATAATCACTTTTTCTCTCTCACTTTTCCTCCATTTTCCCTCCTTTCACCAAAGCTTCTTTGAATAAGCTCTTCAAGTTTCACATTGAAACTTGAAGATCTTGAAGCTTAAGCCTCCAACCTCCATTAATTGTGGATCGTAGAAGAAGAAGCTAGTGATTTTGTTGAAGATTTCGGATTATCGGAAGCGCATCAAAGATTCAAGCTCAAGAACGCATTTATTTTGCGGTTTCTCGGTTTTCGGTTTTCTCTTCGATTCGAGCTTCGATACTTGCAACAATTACCGAGGCAATCCTCCGCTTCGTAGGTTGGTGATCTTAATCACTTCTTCTTTAAGTTATTCTCTTCATCTCGCCGTTTCGGCATTCTTTAAGTGCTTTTCGCTTTGCTTGAATTAATTCCGTCGATTATGTGTTGTTTGCATTTTTGTGATTTTTGTTGAATTAGTTTTAGGTTTTATCATGTGTAAATAAGCTCAAAATAAGTAGAAATTAGTGTTAGCATGATTAGGTGGGGTTTAGGATTATTTAGAAGCAAGATTGTGGCCAAAAGCACTTATTTCAAAAGCATTTTTCACTTTTTGTTCAGGGTTAACCGGTTAACGCATATGGTTAACCGGTTAACGCATGCGTTTTTTGGCCAAAATGCTGATTTTTTTGCCCGTTAACGGGTTAACCTATATGGTTAATCGATTAACGCTGTCCATTTTTGGATTTTTAGCCTATTTTCTTGCTCAATCTTGCTTCCTAGTGCCTCTAATGTTCATACATGTTTAGGTATTGATTTTAGGGAATTTTTGGGTCCATTTCCAGTAGCTAGTCTCCCCATTTCGAGTCGTTTCGACACGATTCCGTTTATGTTGCGTTTTATGCGTTTTTGTGCTTCTTTGTGCATAGCTTAAATTCTTGCATGTTGTTACCATGTTTGTGCATTGTTTGACACATAATAATCATGTTGCATTCTGTTTTACATGTTGGCATTGCATTAAATCACTTTTGCATTTCCATTATATCAAGATATGTTGCATTTCACATAATCATGTATGTAGGTGCATTTGGTTGCATTTGGTTGCATACTTTATCATGTCATATGCATCAATTTAATTCTGAATTTTGCATTAAGTTTAGCATGCTTGTTGAGCTATCATGTTGCATGTTCATAATCAATAATCACCATGTTCAAATGCCATGTTCATATGCATGTTTAAGTACTACTTTGTGCATTACTTGTTGCATAATCCACATGATGCATTCTTGAATCATCAAAAATATTCATGTTCTTGCATTTTTGTATGTTGATCCATGTTTAAATGTGTGTTCATGATGTGTTTAGTGCATTTTTAATTAAATTTGTGCATTAAAAAAAATGAAAATAGTCAAGTCTGGATTTTGCATTTCATAGCTGTTTTTGCATATAGGTGCTGTAAAATGTGTGCTGTTTGTTATGTGTACATGCTGCATTTGACCTTTTACACCTACTTTTTCATGTTGCATGCTGGCTGTAAAAAGCTGAGTTGTATCATGCATTGTTTTCATGGCTGTTTGTGTAATAGGGGCTGTAATAGGTGCTGTATTTTTGGTTTAGCATTTTTCTAGTTCCTTTAGGATTTAAATAGAGTCTAGTTTAGGTCCAAGTTTAATTAGGATTTAATTAATGTGTGTTTTGCCTTATTCTTTTTGATAAAAATGTGCACTAACCACTTGTTTTGTAGTGGGGAAGATTGAGGTAAGTTTACTTCACTTTATCCCTTATTTTTTATGCATTTCTTTTATGCATTCTACTCATTTTTTCTTCCATATTTGTGTTTGGTAGGATTCCCCCTTGTTAGGATCAACTTATCTTCCTTAGGAAGTAAGTTGCATCCTTTTTCCTATTCCTTTTTGCTTTCCTCTCCTCCTTAGGATTAGAAACCTCACTAACCTTTAGGATCTCCGTGATATTGAATAAACAACTTAGGGTTGTGTCTTAGTCCCCCTTAGTTTTTGTCCCTTTTCCCACTTGAGTCATTCTTTCTCATCTCAAAAGAAAAACAATAAAACATTTAATAAAAACCGAACAATCTTGTACGACACGAGACTTTGTTGCGGAGTGTTTATACGCGTCCTGTTTCGGGGCGAGGTGTAAATACTTCCCGCGATGGATATGTTTTAGTACAAGACCGTTCACAAACAAATTCAAAACATTTCTTCTAAAAAACAACAAACCAAGAAGTCACGTCTTCTTTCTCATCTCATACTCTTCATGACTTGTCTCGACAGTTCAAACAGCGATACGGTAAACACCCTCGTGTCAGAGCCGGTAACACCTGAGCTAGAGCTATGGCAACGTCATCCTAAAAAGCACAAACAAATAGTTCCCGCCTTAGTTAGGCGAACTACGTCGACTCTGATCCTCATTATCCCGATGAGGTACGTAGGCAGCGGGGTAGGGCCCGTTCGAGCGCATTCTTTATTTTCCCTACATTTCCCCCTTTCTTTCCATTCTCTTTTTTCAGATCCTTTCTCATTTCCATTCCAGTTCCAGTTAGCGGTTTTGTTCAGCAGCATTCTTATTTTTCTCACCCTTTGAAACAAACAAGCAAGCGTGGATCCCGTCGGGTACGACGGACGGATTGGGGTGCTAATACCTTCCCAATTCGTAACCGACTCCCGAACTCAGATCTTTGGTTCGCAAGGCCTCGTCCTTTCCTTCTTCCTCAGGTTTGTGCAACATTACCTTTCCCATTCCTTTGGGATAAAAATGTCTGGCTGGCGACTCTAACCTTTTCCGCGCCACTTTCGCGTTTGTACTAGGATGAAAATCCCGGGAGCGACAGCTGGCGACTCTGCTGGGGACCAACCTGATTCTTCCGGTTTCCCTTGTAGAGTCAATCCTAGCGCCTGTTTGGTTTTGTTTCTTTGGGTGTTTACCTGTTTGTTGCTGTGTGCTTTAGTTTAGCTTTACTGTTTATTTACAGTTTTTACTTTACAGCTTTACTTTACAGCATTTATTTACCGCTTTCAGTATTTTATTTTCCATGCATCATATTATACTGGACTGTCTGGCTGTGCTGGTTTTCATTTTTTCTGTGGGTTGGGAGTTACTGTGAGATAAGCCAAATACCCGGCTTGAGTGCACTATAGGATTAGCGTGGACACGTTGTGCTCGCATGGTTACATGATGAGTGGTGATGTGTTCCACACCCAGGTTGCGACTGTCTTGGGACTATTCTGTGTGGGGGTTCTTCCCCACTTCAGGGTACAACCTTGATGGTTATGTGCAGCTGGGGACCGATCATTGAGAACCTTAATGGAAACAACCCTCTCCAGTGATGACAGTGGCAGACCACATTTGTTGGCAAACCCACTCGCATCCGAGGGTCCATTGGGAACTCGCATAGGATGGCCTGGTTCTCTCATAGGAATTCAGTTAAAGCAAACTGTTCGTATGACGATAGTATTGTACCCTTCGGGATGAATGTACTATTGTTTCTTGATTCAGTGCTTGAAGCTAGAGACTTGTGAGGGATGCTTGTTTTTCCGGACTCAACTGAGACCTCCCTGCGTAGTATATAATACCAAACCGATTCCCTGATTTGGTCATGAGCCATTTCTCGGAGATGGTGAACGTATTATTGCTATTCGGCTTTGAGAGTCCGTGATGTTGACCCGAGTAGCACACCCGTGAGATTGGGAGGGGTTTACAGGTTTGCAGGAACCCTGGTACCTTCAGCATACCCACTTTGCCTTTGATTCAGTTTTGTGATCTGGATTTCTGTTCTTAAGTTATGGACCCCGGATCAGAGGGATGATTATTGTGATATCTGGATTTTGAGACCATGCACCGACACCAACATCAGATCATTGATCACATACCAGTGCATTGCATCACATCATCCGCATACTTGCATTCCTAACGCATGTTTATTCATTTACAGGGCTGCATATTACATCCGTGATTCCGGTTGTGGGTATTGATCTATGAGCATGGAACCCAAGAAGTGTTATTTACAACAAAAGAGCTCCTGTCTTCATCAAACTCACAAAACTGGAATCAGGGGATGGGATGCCCTAAAAATGAATCAACATGCCATAGCATTCATTTCCTGCATACCATATTCTTGTATTTTTGCAGGTTACCCAGGGTTTCTAACTTATTTGATCGTAGGCAATATAGCTGGTCAACGCATTCACCGATATCCGACCAAAAGAAACCGAGCAAGAATGGCTGATCGAGTGCAGACCGATCTCAATGAGTTCCGACAGAGGATGGATCAGTTCATGGAAATGATGACTGGCATGGCCCAGAACCAGGAGCGTCTCCGGTTGATGGTTGAGCAACCTCATGGGAATGTTAATACGGGAACACCGACTGAGAATGTGGATCCTAATGCTGCCCGTAACAGAGGGCCAAATCTAAATGGGACCGCGGCCCGTAATGAAGACACTCAAGAGGACCAGTTCACTCTACTGGATGCTGACATGGGTAACATGAATGAGATCAACAATCGCAGGTACGAAGAGCTGTCAGAGAAGATCAAGGCCATGGAATGTCAGAATTCCTTGGGTATCGATGTAACCAGTCTCGGGTTAGTGCCAGGAGTCAGAATCCCTCCAAAGTTCAAGGCACCATCGTTTGACAAGTACAACGGCAGCACGTGTCCTAGGACTCACATTCATGCGTACTTCGGAAAAATCTCGGCTCATACTGATGACGAGAAACTTTGGATGCATTTCTTCCAAGACAGTTTATCTGGAGCTTCGTTGAGCTGGTACATGAAGCTGAGTCGGGTCTCTATTCGAAGTTGGAAAGATTTAGCAGAGGCATTCCTCAAGCAGTATCAATACAATATTGATATGGCTCCGAATCGCACTCAGTTGCAGAACTTGTCTCAAGGACCTAAAGAGAGTTTTAAGCAGTATGCCCAGAGGTGGCGTGAGCTGGCCGCACAGGTTCAACCTCCCTTGCTGGATCGGGAGATGGCAGACATGTTTATGGGCACCTTGCAAGGTGTTTACTTGGATCGTCTGGCCGCCTGCCCGTCCATTGGTTTTTCTGATATCGTCATTGCTGGAGAAAGGATAGAGAATTTTCTGAAAATGGGAAAGATCCAGGATGCAAGCAGTGCTAGTTCTTCTGGTGTGAGAAAACCTTTTGGCAATGGCCAAAGAAGAAGAGAAGGCGAGACGAATGCTGTGTATAGGGGCCGAGACAGAAGTTATTCTCAAGGTTACTACCAAACGGCTGCAGTGACTATTACTCCACAGGTTCAACAACCACGACCACAGGGTCAGCAACAACAGGTACAGAGACCGTTTCAAGAAAGAGCAAGAGCGAGAAATCGCAGACTCGACCCCGTCCCATGCCCGTATGCTGTATTGCTCCCAGAGCTGCTAAAGTTGAACCTGGTCGAGCTTCGTACCATGAGACCTCCCGCTCCTGACAATCTACCTCCGAATTTTGATGCCAACGCCAGGTGCGAATTCCATTCAGGTGCCCAGGGGCACAGTATTGAGAAATGTTGGGCCTTTCAGAACAAGGTACAGGACCTAGTTGACTCCAAGGCGATCAATTTCGCTCCTCTCCCCAATGTACTTCATAATCCGATGCCTAGTCATAATGGAACTGGTGTCACGGTCGTTCTACCAGATGGTTCACATTAAGCTGAAGTCTTCAAGCTGACCACCCAGGACACCAGGGTATTCATGAAGCAAATAAAGCCAGCAGTATTCAAATACTCTCAGTGATGGCATTTATGTGATTGCCTTTCTTCATTGTTCGTTTTTCATCCCTATTGAGGGGAACTACGTCGCTCTGATTCTTCATTGGTCATCAGTCAATGGAGATACGTAGGCAGAAGATCGTCAGGTCTTTCCGAGCAAACTTTTGGGGCAACTTTACTCCCCAGCTTCACTCTTTCCTCCAGATGTCTCGCGTCAAAGTCAGTATAGCCAGAAGAGGAAGTGTTACTGCCATGGTTGAGCATGCAACTGCAAATGGAAGATTACAAGTCTGTGAAAAGAGCTATTGATCGTCGAAAGTATCCAAGACTGACAGGTCCAGACGGAACCAAGCCTCCTCAACCATGGCAATATTCAGTTTCTTTACTGCATTTCCATTTGTAGTTTCTTTTATGTGTTAAACATTTGTCTACAAGTATGAAATTTGTTTGCTTTTGAATGTTAGAAATAATAAAACTCACATGTTTTTCTTGAAGTAAATTCATTTGCATTCCCTTATAATTTTGCATATGTATATCGCAATACCAACTGTCATGCTTAAAATCTATGAAAGGAGGATGACGAAACAAAAACGCAAAATCTCTAATTGTGTGCTCTCAAGTAAGACCTTGTTGACGATGTACAGGCATTGCTTCAAATCCTAAACACTGGAGATATAAGGAAGATAAACCCTTGCTAACCCCTTTGAGCCTTGAAGTAGGAATTTCTTTTCAAATAAAAAAAAAAAAAAAAAAAAAAAAACCCTCACATGTAACCCAAGGGGCAGGGTAGACGTCAGCTAGTCAGACCAAGCGTCCAAACTTTCATAAAGAAGTGTATTTGAAGATCCGTTGCATCCTAGTATGCTAATCAAGAGGTCCAAAGACCCGAAACCACAATGGTTATCCAAGTCAAAAGGTCCAAAGATTGACAACCACAATGGTTATCCTTCGCCGACCCCAAAATGAGGCAGTCACAACCCTCGTGAAGCAATCAAGACAAGCAATGTCACGCGACTTGTTCAAAATGCAAAAAGAAAAAGAAAAGAAAAGCCCGCTAAGTCGAAACTTGAAAACAAGCGACTTAGGCAAAAGTTAGGGCATCCCGCTGGACTCCACGATCAAAGATTCACAAGAATCAGTCCAGGAAAAAGTTAGGGATAAGCAAAATAACGCAAAAGCGAAAGACAGAAAGGATTACATAAGAAAGATCCTCAAATAAGAACAAAGTCGTGTGGCATAAACACAAAAGATAGAGGAGTGACTGACTCTCAATAATAACCTGATTGGTGCTTGAACGGATAGCAGCAATGGTTCCTCAATCAACACGAAACCCTTATGAAAGGTGAATGCTTGTGAAAACTAGCTGAACATAGGAATGGAGAACATCACGAAGAGCGGGTGGGCACAAATAAACTTTGAGCCTATATCCTTTGTTTCTACAACCATGAACCAGGCCACGATACAACCCTTAAAAGTCCTAACTGAAACAGGGTTAATTTGAGAGCGTACTAACAAGAGACCGCGTTCCTGACTCCTATGAGTTGCGCTAAAAGACATTTATCGGTATTGCATGTACATACTTTCATTCAAAATAAGGTCGTATCTTAACTAGTGATTCACTCACAAAAGTTAACGATCCATTTTCAAAGCTTCAAGATTAACATGTTTGTTGAATTAGGATTTTCATTCTAAGAATAAACATTTTCTCACTTGCATACATTTGTCGAGCATCATAAATGGTTCACATACGGAAATTCAATCCAGAAGCTCAAGCTTTCCAGGTTGAGGAGTCTAAAACTTCTGAAAGACTGTCACGTCAAGGTGCACTTATCCGAATAAAGCTTCACTGAGCAGATATTTCCCCAGTTAGTCATGGTAAGAGCCAGCTAATCCGGGGCAGTCACATCGAGCAATCTCTTCAAAATTAAGGTACTGAGCCAATCTGGGGCAGTTATGTTGAGCAATCCCTTCAAATTTCAGTCAAACTGGGGCAATCACCTCGAGATTCAAACCTCTCCAAGAGCGAAGATTAGTCAGTCAAGAGCAAAACTATTCAAGTACTCATCCTGGGGGCAGGCCACCCTAATAGTACGAGAATTCATTCTTTCCCGAAGACAGACGATCGGAAGCATTTACCCGGAGTCTAGAATACCGTGGTTACTTGTCAAGCCAACTATCTCGTTCAACACTTCTGACAGATACAAACTCATCTGCATTGACAATGGTTACTTCCTCAGCAAGGTTGTTACACTGAATCATGTAGTCGTTATGATACCTAAGAGTTTAAAGACGCCAAGTCTTTTGTAAAATCCTCTTAAAGGTAAAATCCATACAGAAGCAACTGATCCCCAGCACGAGACAATTTGAAATCTTTCCTCCTCAGCAGGACGTGTCTCGGTGTTGTCATCACCAACAGGTCTAAGGCAATTCCTATTCCCCTAGAAGATTTCAGATAAATCATTCTCCTCCCCAGCAGATCCATAAGAGTGGATATTCCTCAATAGTCCGAGTATCCCCGGGCTCGGCCCTCAAATCTAAAAGTCCAATTTATTTTTGGCAAAGGTGATAATTCGGGACAGATGAATTATTCACGCTCCTCTCCAACAGAGATGTCATCCCCACGGGACTACTTGATATCGAATTCGCGATCATTGTGTTTCCCCACAAAGTCAACAGAGACTTATCACTTCCGCGTCAGGAATTTCTTTTACAGTCACCAGTTCATCAACAATACTCAAGACATAATATCCCCAGTGTCATGGGGCAATATACCATGCAATTCCATATGCAAAGTCCAGCCGCAGACTGGCCAAAGTCCATCTTCGGGTGGCAAATCTCTAAAGTCCCCCGCAGTGGGCAAAAGTCTCCCGTAGTGAGCAAAAGTCTCCCGTAGTGAGCAAAAGTCTCCCGTAGTGAGCAAAAAGTCTCCCGTAGTGAGCAAAAGTCCAGCCGCAGACTGGCCAAAGTCCATCTTCGGGTGGCAAATCTCAAAAGTCTCCCGTAGTGAGCAAAAGTCCAGCCGCAGACTGGCCAAAGTCCATCTTCGGGTGGCAAATCTCAAAAGTCTCCCGTAGTGAGCAAAAGTCTCCCGTAGTGAGCAAAAGTCTCCCGTAGTGAGCAAAAGTCTCCCGTAGTGAGCAAAAGTCTCCCGTAGTGAGCAAAAGTCCAGCCGCAGACTGGCCAAAGTCCATCTTCGGGTGGCAAATCTCAAAAGTCTCCCGTAGTGAGCAAAAGTCCAGCCGCAGACTGGCCAAAGTCCATCTTCGGGTGGCAAATCTCAAAAGTCTCCCGTAGTGAGCAAAAGTCTCCCGTAGTGAGCAAAAGTCTCCCGTAGTGAGCAAAAGTCTCCCGTAGTGAGCAAAAGTCTCCCGTAGTGAGCAAAAGTCCAGCCGCAGACTGGCCAAAGTCCATCTTCGGGTGGCAAATCTCAAAAGTCTCCCGTAGTGAGCAAAAGTCCAGCCGCAGACTGGCCAAAGTCCATCTTCGGGTGGCAAATCTCAAAAGTCTCCCGTAGTGAGCAAAAGTCTCCCGTAGTGAGCAAAAGTCTCCCGTAGTGAGCAAAAGTCTCCCGTAGTGAGCAAAAGTCTCCCGTAGAGAGCAAAAGTCTCCCGTAGTGAGCAAAAGTCTCCCGTAGTGAGCAAAAGTCCAGCCGTAGACTGGCCAAAGTCCATCTTCGGGTGGCAAATCTCAAAGGTCTCCCGTAGTGAGCAAAAGTCCAACCGCAGATTGGCGAAAGTCCACCCTCAGGGTGGCATCATGTCACAAGTCCACCCGCAGCGTGGCAATTTCCAAAGTTCACCCGTAGCGTGACAAATCAACAATCTCCCAATGATATCCCAAAAACATTCACCAATTCGCTACTCTTCATGTCCGAATTCTCCACAAGCAGAGTTTAGATGGTTGGGTTTATTTCCCTGTTCTCTCCCACAGTGCGAGTGCAAATTTTCGGGTTGTTCTAGTATTCAATCCCTGCATACTTCGAACGTCTGAAAGCAGCTGCTGTCATCCATTCAAGTCTACAGTGATTGAATAGGGGCAGCTGTAACACCCCAAAATTTGCCCTCTTATTTATCATCAACCTCGAGCGATTCACGCTTCATTCTTGCATCATTCCGCATATCATCGCATCGCATTTGAAAAAAAATAAATAAGTCATTCATCGTCCTTTGCATGAGGTGTGTGGTCGATCGAGGCTTGGCAAACATTGGAGTTCGAGAGAAAATGATGTACCAAAAATAATCCACACCACTTTCAAGCTAACCCATTAAAAAGGAAGAATTCACCACTTTCCTCCCCTTTTCTTTCCGCTTTTCCTTCCACTTTCTTTCCACACTTCCTTTCATTCTTTCCATTCCATTTTTCCACTCCAATTCAACTCCATTTCCCTTGGAAACTTCCACCACCTTCCACCATCTTCTAGAGTATTCCAAGGAATGTTCTAGAGTATTCCAAGGAATGTTCTAGAGTATTCCAAGGAATATTCCAAGGAATATTCCATTTTCCAACCCTAACCCTAACTAACTTCCAAACCTAACTTTGGATCCCAAACCTAATTTTTGGGCCCCAAACCCAAACCTAACTCCAAGCCTAATCTCTATATAACCATTAATCACTTCAATGCAAAAGGTTCCCACAATTCCAAATTTTTCACTTTTTTTCATAATCACTTTTTCTCTCTCACTTTTCCTCCATTTTCCCTCCTTTCACCAAAGCTTCTTTGAATAAGCTCTTCAAGTTTCACATTGAAACTTGAAGATCTTGAAGCTTAAGCCTCCAACCTCCATTAATTGTGGATCGTAGAAGAAGAAGCTAGTGATTTTGTTGAAGATTTCGGATTATCGGAAGCGCATCAAAGATTCAAGCTCAAGAACGCATTTATTTTGCGGTTTCTCGGTTTTCGGTTTTCTCTTCGATTCGAGCTTCGATACTTGCAACAATTACCGAGGCAATCCTCCGCTTCGTAGGTTGGTGATCTTAATCACTTCTTCTTTAAGTTATTCTCTTCATCTCGCCGTTTCGGCATTCTTTAAGTGCTTTTCGCTTTGCTTGAATTAATTCCGTCGATTATGTGTTGTTTGCATTTTTGTGATTTTTGTTGAATTAGTTTTAGGTTTTATCATGTGTAAATAAGCTCAAAATAAGTAGAAATTAGTGTTAGCATGATTAGGTGGGGTTTAGGATTATTTAGAAGCAAGATTGTGGCCAAAAGCACTTATTTCAAAAGCATTTTTCACTTTTTGTTCAGGGTTAACCGGTTAACGCATATGGTTAACCGGTTAACGCATGCGTTTTTTGGCCAAAATGCTGATTTTTTTGCCCGTTAACGGGTTAACCTATATGGTTAATCGATTAACGCTGTCCATTTTTGGATTTTTAGCCTATTTTCTTGCTCAATCTTGCTTCCTAGTGCCTCTAATGTTCATACATGTTTAGGTATTGATTTTAGGGAATTTTTGGGTCCATTTCCAGTAGCTAGTCTCCCCATTTCGAGTCGTTTCGACACGATTCCGTTTATGTTGCGTTTTATGCGTTTTTGTGCTTCTTTGTGCATAGCTTAAATTCTTGCATGTTGTTACCATGTTTGTGCATTGTTTGACACATAATAATCATGTTGCATTCTGTTTTACATGTTGGCATTGCATTAAATCACTTTTGCATTTCCATTATATCAAGATATGTTGCATTTCACATAATCATGTATGTAGGTGCATTTGGTTGCATTTGGTTGCATACTTTATCATGTCATATGCATCAATTTAATTCTGAATTTTGCATTAAGTTTAGCATGCTTGTTGAGCTATCATGTTGCATGTTCATAATCAATAATCACCATGTTCAAATGCCATGTTCATATGCATGTTTAAGTACTACTTTGTGCATTACTTGTTGCATAATCCACATGATGCATTCTTGAATCATCAAAAATATTCATGTTCTTGCATTTTTGTATGTTGATCCATGTTTAAATGTGTGTTCATGATGTGTTTAGTGCATTTTTAATTAAATTTGTGCATTAAAAAAAATGAAAATAGTCAAGTCTGGATTTTGCATTTCATAGCTGTTTTTGCATATAGGTGCTGTAAAATGTGTGCTGTTTGTTATGTGTACATGCTGCATTTGACCTTTTACACCTACTTTTTCATGTTGCATGCTGGCTGTAAAAAGCTGAGTTGTATCATGCATTGTTTTCATGGCTGTTTGTGTAATAGGGGCTGTAATAGGTGCTGTATTTTTGGTTTAGCATTTTTCTAGTTCCTTTAGGATTTAAATAGAGTCTAGTTTAGGTCCAAGTTTAATTAGGATTTAATTAATGTGTGTTTTGCCTTATTCTTTTTGATAAAAATGTGCACTAACCACTTGTTTTGTAGTGGGGAAGATTGAGGTAAGTTTACTTCACTTTATCCCTTATTTTTTATGCATTTCTTTTATGCATTCTACTCATTTTTTCTTCCATATTTGTGTTTGGTAGGATTCCCCCTTGTTAGGATCAACTTATCTTCCTTAGGAAGTAAGTTGCATCCTTTTTCCTATTCCTTTTTGCTTTCCTCTCCTCCTTAGGATTAGAAACCTCACTAACCTTTAGGATCTCCGTGATATTGAATAAACAACTTAGGGTTGTGTCTTAGTCCCCCTTAGTTTTTGTCCCTTTTCCCACTTGAGTCATTCTTTCTCATCTCAAAAGAAAAACAATAAAACATTTAATAAAAACCGAACAATCTTGTACGACACGAGACTTTGTTGCGGAGTGTTTATACGCGTCCTGTTTCGGGGCGAGGTGTAAATACTTCCCGCGATGGATAGGTTTTAGTACAAGACCGTTCACAAACAAATTCAAAACATTTCTTCTAAAAAACAACAAACCAAGAAGTCACGTCTTCTTTCTCATCTCATACTCTTCATGACTTGTCTCGACAGTTCAAACAGCGATACGGTAAACACCCTCGTGTCAGAGCCGGTAACACCTGAGCTAGAGCTATGGCAACGTCATCCTAAAAAGCACAAACAAATAGTTCCCGCCTTAGTTAGGCGAACTACGTCGACTCTGATCCTCATTATCCCGATGAGGTACGTAGGCAGCGGGGTAGGGCCCGTTCGAGCGCATTCTTTATTTTCCCTACATTTCCCCCTTTCTTTCCATTCTCTTTTTTCAGATCCTTTCTCATTTCCATTCCAGTTCCAGTTAGCGGTTTTGTTCAGCAGCATTCTTATTTTTCTCACCCTTTGAAACAAACAAGCAAGCGTGGATCCCGTCGGGTACGACGGACGGATTGGGGTGCTAATACCTTCCCAATTCGTAACCGACTCCCGAACTCAGATCTTTGGTTCGCAAGGCCTCGTCCTTTCCTTCTTCCTCAGGTTTGTGCAACATTACCTTTCCCATTCCTTTGGGATAAAAATGTCTGGCTGGCGACTCTAACCTTTTCCGCGCCACTTTCGCGTTTGTACTAGGATGAAAATCCCGGGAGCGACACCTGCGCCATGCCCTTTAATGTGGGGGCCACCAATTTTTCCTTTTCTTTATTTTATTTAATTCTTTTCCTGTACTTATTTGTTTTGTTTATTTTTTATGCATAACTTTTACCTTTTCTATTTAAACACTATAATTTTAACTACATTTCACATTTCCACATACCATCATTTTTCTACTTAAATTTTTGCATGCATTAGTCATATCAATTCTTACAAATGTCATTCATGCATAATCACTTCCATGCATTTGTCATAAATATTTCAAATTTCAAATTCAAAAATTCAAATTTCAAATTTCAAAATTTACCTCCAAAAATTAATTACCAACTACCCCCATTTAATTTTTCACTCCTATAAATACCCCTCTAACTCTTCATTTTTCTTACACTCAAAATTATATTTTCTACTATAAAATTTCTTTTTAACCTTAAGTGTAAGAAAGCAAGAGAGAAAATTATGGAGCAAAATCCAGGATCCCGTATCCTTTTCAGAAATCAGGCCCAAGCCGATTTATTCCGAAGTCTTCTCGACCGAGGTATTGAGTCCACAAGGTATGCCGATTTAACCTGTTTAGAAACTTTAGGATTGAAAGAAAGTGTTGATATATTGCTCAAAAGAATTCATTTAAAACATTTTCTATCTTTCCATGATCCTGTTTATCTTCGGTTAACCGCCGAATTTCTGAGCTCATTAATTATTGATGATGAAAATCAAACAACCTGTTTTCGAATGTTTAACGAAAGTTACACTTATACTTTCGATCAGCTTGCTGTTTTGTTGCAATTTCCTGTAGGGGAGGGTGTGCGATATGAAATGCCCACCGGGGAACAATGGGTAAGTTTGTATAAAATGTTTTGGAAAGGAATAACGGGAACGTTCTTACAAACTATCGAAGGTGTTAGAGCCACCCTTATTCACAACCCGACCATCCGCTATTTTCGTCAGATTTTAGCCACAACTGTTTTTGGTCGGTCAAACACGAGTAAGGTAAATGAACGCGAATTGATGTATCTCATGGCTGCTTTTGCACAATTTAAAATAAATCATGTCCCATTTATTCTTCATCATATGAAAACTGTAACCGCCGGTAAAGGACCTATATCCTTTGGCGATCTTATTACCACAATTGCTAGAGCCTTAGGACTAGAGGCACATTTCTCTACAATGGAATCAATTCCCGTCGAAACCATCGATCTAAACACGACTAGGAATATGAAATTAGTCAAACCACGTAGAGACGGAAAATACGAGCTTTTAATTGCTAATAAAGTGTTAACGGGTTTTATTTTACCAAACCCGAGTCGCACTGATGTGACTAACGAGAGGAATTTTCTTTATTTTGACACACGCGCCGCGCACATTCCGATGAATGATGCCGCTGGCGGGGCTGATAATGAACCTAACCCACCCGCACAAGATGCAGACTTTTCTTCTGATTATGTTGCAGGTACTTCTACAAGGCGAGTCCCGAGGCGACCAGAGGACGAACCACGTGAAGGTCTTGAAGGGGTTCTACATGAGTTGATGCTACAAGGCGAAGCAAACGCCTTAAGAGACCAAAGAATCCAAAATCTGACAACTCAGCAAGCATTACTGTTGCAGCAACAAAACCAGATATATGCTCAACAAACTGAGATGCACGCTCAGCAGGCTAACATGATGCAAATCTTGACCCAAATGCAACAAGGACAAAACCGCATGGCAGAGCTTATCCACGGAATGGCCGGCATGTCCTTCCAGACAGATGAAGAGAATCCAGACGTGGGCACGTCAGGAAATGTCAGACGCACACGAGGCAGAGGCAGTCGTGGGTAGCTGACATCACAGGTTTCGCTTTCCTTTTTCCACCTTATTTTGACGCATTGGGGACAATGCTCGATTTAAGTGTGGGGGAGGAAATTTATTGCTTTTAATTTTTGCTTTCTAGATAGAAGTTTTAATTTTGCATTTTATTATATAAAAAAAATATTTATGTTAAATCGAGCCATTTCACGAAATTTCTGTTTCAAATCAGATTTACCCAATTTTCTTGAACTATTTAAAAAAATAAAAATAAAAATAAATAAAAAAAAGTATATATATATATATATATATATATATATATATATATATGTATGTATATATATATTATTTTAGAAATGACACGATGCTAGAAACAGGCCATTCTAGAAAGACTTAGGAAAAGTATTGATAATATAGGTACCGTCCTTACACCTTGAACCCCTTGATTATGCGGATGAATTTAAATACTTATTATGTCAAAACCACCCTCTTTATTAGTTTATATTAGCAGTCAGCACCATCCTAAGCACACACTAAGTAGGAAGTCGATGCAAATAAGTGTATGATCTCAAAGTTAAAAGAATAAATCAAGAGAAAAAAAAATGAATGAATGAAAAGAAATTCTCCTTCTAAGTTAGGTGGTCCTTACCCGATCATTTAGCCCAACGGTGTAAAATTCTTTATTTTATTGATATATGCAAAAAGAAAAAAAATTGATGAAAATGAGATCATAGTCACTAACAGGCTATCCTACCATGAGTGTGAAGGGATAACGGGCTTAATGTGATTGCGCTAGAATGAAAGAGAGGTGTGTGGGTCGAGGTATAATAACATGATTTGGATTTGTCTGTATAAGATAAGAGTTCTCGATTATTTTGCAAGATAAAAAGTGTCATTACGGTATCATTAGTATCAATACATAGTACTTATCTTTGTAACTAATGCCTATGATACTCATGTCTAATCTAAACTAGCACTTAGATTGTTTTATTAATTTTGCTTGAGGACAAGCAAAGGTTTAAGTTTGGGGGAATTTGATAACACGAATTTATATCGTGTTTTTGGCTTGATTTACATAAATAAATATTATGTTTTATTAAGTTTTCCGAATTTATTTTTTGTTATTTACTATATTTATTTATTATTGCAGAAAATCGAGTCGGTTGGAAAAAAGTCGAAAAAGTGAAGAAAAGAATTTAATTGAAGAGAAAGAAAATGAGGAGAAAGAAAATGAAGAGAAAGAAAATGCAAAGAAAGAAAATAGAAGGAAAGAAAGGAAAAGGGAAGGAAAATAAAGGTGGTGGGTCCCACCACACATACACATGGCGCAAGCCATGAGTGTGGCGCCCACCACACTTTACAGCAAACGTGGCGCAAGCCACATGGATGTGGCGTAGGCCACTTGACCAATTCTACCCGCCCGGTCCTTACGGCGTGCGTTTCTCAAGCGAATCGGTCTGTTTTGAAGCCCAAAAATAAGCTCATTAAATCCTATATTTTCTCAACCTATTATGGATTTTCACTCCTATAAATAGCATCAATTTCCATTAGTTAGACACACAGTTTTTTTTACGGCATTAGAAGCAACAAATCAAGGCAATTATTTTCCAGTTTTATTATTTTAGTTTAGTGAGTATTTTTGCTATTTCTTTGTACGGATTGGAGCTTGGAGAATTATCACATCAAGTATTATTATTCAGGTTTTTTATTTTATTGTTATTTAATTTCTTATGTTTGATTTATTTATTATGAGTAGTTTATTTAAATTATATTTTTTCTGCATTGTTATTTTATTTATTATGTCTAGCTAAATTTTATATATATTCGTATGTAGACGAATTAATCGGGAGGAATTAAATTAAAATCGGTATAAATTATTTTACTAAATTTACAATTAGGCGAGATCTCTTAAAATTAATTTAATGCTTTTTGTTATGAAAATAAGAAAAGTAAATTAAGGTAAATTCAATAGAACGAAAGTTTGCGAATTTAACCGGATAGTTGAGGTTTAGCATTTATTTTAAATTCAATAGAACAAAAGTTTGAGGGTTTAAAATTAATTGGGATTTATTTATTTTCAAAAAGGATTTCTAAACACTTATGGGCGAGCGAAAGCAGGCATATGACTTTAGTAATTTAATCTAAATCAAAAGAGCGAAAGTTTGAGACAAGGATTTTTAAATGAGTATTTTTCCACTAAGAAGTATTTTTAGCATACTAGCTTTAATTGATATTTGATTTAATTCCCGACAATTAACGAGTTACATACGGATATATTGTTATTATCTATTAATTAAACTTTAGATCTAAGTATTTCGGCCATAAACCAACCAAAAGAAACAATTAGCCTTAGCTTTACACCGTGATACTAGATAACGTTAGATCGATTTTTAAGTCTCTGAGGGATCGATAATCTTTAAAACTACACGTACGACTGTGCACTTGCAGAACCATTCCTTTAGATATATAGTCAAGCGATCACATGTCACCTAGATCCTAGGTTGATTCATGTGTGTATTTGCCCCATAACCTAAATGATAGGAAGGCAATCATGCCATTTGCTTGAGGAAATTTTTTGGTAACTTCTAGGAGTTAATTATAGGTCATTTATAGGTCTTTAATTCCAGTCATAGGTCATTTTATTTTGAACCATACTCCATATGCCTAATCCATATGCCTAATCCATTGCATCCATGATTGTATATTCATTCATCCATCTTCATAAGAATTCACTACTGACTTTGATGTTCATTTCATGTATTAATTCATGTTTGTAAGCCATATGCATTCATACTTCATCCATGAGCCCTAACTTGCATTTAGGTGAACTTAGGTGGACTTTTTGTACATAGTTTGACATAGTTTGATCTTGTGAGGTATCCTAGAATACTTATGGACCTATAACATGTAGATACTGACTTTAGAAGTCATGTAACCTTTAGGTACCTTCACCTTTAGACTTAGGTCTTATTTTGAACCCTAGTTCCATTCTATGACGGTTATGGTACTTAATCGCTTTCGTGCTTTGATTTTACTTTCAATATGCATTGTCATGCTAACCTTTGTTTTGTAGGGGGGAAGATTGAGGTAAGCATTACTTCATTCCTATCTCTTATGAATTTTAATTGTGTTTGCCTTAGCACTTTGTGCTTTGCTTTTAGGCTTTCCCTTTTTTTAGAGACAACTTAACTTCCTTAAGAAGTAAGTTAGTTTCTAACTCTTTTTACTTCTTTTCCTTTTCTTTCTTAGGATTAGAATACCTCATTAACCATAGGATCTCCATTTTGTATATGATAAATAACTTAGGGTTGTGTCTTAGTCCCCATTAGATTTTCCCTTTTCCAATTTGAGTCATTCTTTCTCATCTTCAAACAAAATCCAAAAAAAAAAACAATTAACAAATAAATGAAACGATCCTTTGTGTATAGCCTTATTCCATGAAGCACTTGCATTCATTCCATCTTGGAGTGGTGTAAGCTCGTCTATCATGATGCACAAGTCTCATCAAGGGATTGTTTCATAAAACAAATAAATTCAAAATACTTCTCATAAAAGACCAAAAACACATAATAAGCGACTATCCTACGGGAACTTCTCTTCTCACCTCATTCACTCATAACACGAACTCGCGACGACTTGTCTCGCATGCAAGATGGTAAACACACTCGTACCAGACGAGCCTGCAACACCTGAGCATAGACATACGCAGTTCAAGCTGTAAAAACACAAACAAATAGTTCCCGCCTTAGTTAGGCGAACTACGTCGACTCTGATCCTCATTTTCCCGATGAGGTACGTAGGCAGCGGGGTAGGGCCCGTTCGAGCACATTCTTTATTTTCCCTACATTTCCCTCTTTCTTTCCATTCTCTTTTAATTCCTTTTCTCATTTCATTCCATTCCAGTTAGCAGTTTATTCATCCAGCAGCAACTTTATTTTCTCACCCTTTGAAACAAACAAGCAAGCGTGGATCCTGTCAGGTACGACGGACGATCTGGGGTGCTAATACCTTCCCAGGTCATAACCGACTCCCGAACCCAGATCTTTGGTTCGCAGGACCTTGTCCTTTCCTTCTTCCTCAGGTTTGTGCAACATTACCTTTCCCATTCATTCGGGATAAAAATGTCCGGCTGGCGACTCTAACCTTTTCCGCACCACTTTCGTGTTTGTACTAGGATGAAAATCCCGGGAGCGACACATGGCAAGTTCATGAATGCAAGCATATGCAAGAGGTATGCAAAGGAAGATGAGAAATTAGGGTTTTCATGCAACATGAGATGCAAAACTCAAAAACAGAAGCAAATGACAAGATAAAAAATTGAAAATGCAATCAAAAGAACCCTAACCCCATATGATATCATACCCCAAAGGAGAAGACCTAACTCTTAACCTAATGAAAGTTATGAATTTTCTAAGTTATCTAGGGTTTTAAGGTACCTAAAGGGAAAAAATGCAAATCAAATCAAAAAGGCAGAAGAAATTAGTGAAAAAATTATGCTAGAAATTACATGTCAAATGAAGATCAGTGTAAAAAGAATCATTGTCATACCATTCTTGGTTAGGCAGAAAATAATTCTTGAAGTTAGGGTTCTAAAATAGGAATTTTATGAAACCTAAATTCAAGAAAATTATCAAAGATGGTTCAAAACCAAAAAGAAATTTGTGTGGATGGTATGACAATGTTTCTAACTGTTTAAAGATGCAATGTGAATTTTTTGGGATTTTTTAGAAACCTAAATGATATTTTAATTAATTAATTTTCATTAATTAATTAAAATAAACATTTAAATGTTTAAAAAATGATTTTTTAATGTGAAAAATAAAAATAAAAATATTTTTGGGTTAAGAAAATTATTTGAAATAAAAATGCAGAATAAAAATATTTTTGGAATTTTTAAACTATTTTAAATAAAATGTGCAAAATAAATAAGAAAATATGAATTAAAATCTGAATTAAATAAAAGTAATCACATCCAAGGGACCACATTCAAAACTGGGAAAGGAGGGAAAGACCACACGCGCATCTGGACGGCTAGAATTCAAACTTACACTAATTATAGGATTAAGCCCTAATCTGAACCCTAATCACTTTCAGGTGACCGGAACAGTGTTCCGGTCATCTTCTCCGGCCAACTCAAAATCAAACTTCTTCCTTAGGTTATTTCTGGAGCTCTAAAGCTCCAGATCAACTCTCCTTACTTCCCTAAACATGAATCCATACTCAAAACGCATTTATTCTTCATCAATCATGTGAATCGAAACAAAACATATTTCACGGGCAAAGTTTCAGAGGTTCATAAAATCCTTAATACCCAACCATTTTCAAAAAGAAAAGCATCAGCATGATCAACACAACATAAGGAACATTTTTATAACTTAAAATCACGTTACTGGAAAAATTGTTCTTGAGATTACCTGAAGTGAAGCTTTCTCAGTTTGAAGCTTCTGAACCTCCTCTCTTGTGCAAACTCACTCCAATGGTCCTCCTGGTGATGCTTTGAAGCTTGGAGGAAGTTTTTAATGGCTGGTTTGAGAGTTTGAACTCTTGCTGGTCAAAAATCGTGTTTTGTGTATGGGGTGTTCTTGGCTTGTTTGAAGGGTGGGAAATGGTCCTTTTGTGATGCTGAGTTGATTGGTGAAGGTAGTTTAGAGTTTGAGTCAGTGAGCTATGAGTTTCGAAGGAAAATGCAAGAGGGAGAGATTTTGGGAACTTGATCAATCTTAGGTTTCAGCTTGCAATGTTGTGTGTTATGATCAGCATTTGGTCCACATATCAAGTTGTGATAGGTCAGAGAAGTGGTTGTGGCCTATGGTGATTGGTATGGCCTCCTTGCAAAAGGTCACCAACTTGTGTACTTGAGATATGGGCAAGGATGAAGCTGGCTTTTTGGCATGTCCATGTGAAGCTGAGATCAAGGATGTCCATATATTCCATTTGGAGGCAATTCAACAAGTTGAAGCAAAGTTATGGGGTGTTTTGCAATTATGTGGAGCTTTGGCCCCTTTGAGAATTCTTGATGTTCAAGGCATGTAATCTTGCAATTCTTTGGGCAATTCTGAGTTTTAGGAAACGTACTATGATGTTATGATGCTTAGAAGTGTGTTTGAAGTCACAAAATAGCTTGGCAAGTGGTTTTGCAAAAAATCCTCTTTGGTGCATTCTTGAAAATTATGGGATTTTTGCTAACTTTGACAAGCCATATCTTGAGTTCCAAAATGAATTAGATCTTGTTATTGTACTTTTTGAAAAGGTAATGATCCAATCTACAACTTTCATGACCAACAATTTTTCATTTGAAGCATTTTTGGTTGAGAAAGAGGAGGTTGGAAAACTTTCCCAAAATGGAAAGTTTACATTACAAGTCATTTCCATTTTTGGCAACTTTTGATTTAGCTCCCTTTTCTTCAATTTTGTGAACTTCTAAACACTTAAATTATCAAATAAAGATCATATAACCTCAATTTGATGAAAAATCCACTTTGGTTCCATGGATGGGGGCCTCAAATGCCCTGATTTTGCTCTGACATGCTCAAGAAGTTACCCAGTGAACAGATGACTTCCACAATGAATTTCTTCATAAAACTTGGTACACATGATCCTTATAACATATTGAGACCAATAGAAACAATAATGACCAAAAAATTTGGAGTTATGGCCTCTGAAACTAAAACCCTAATTTCAGGTCATTTGTGCAGTTAAACCCTAGCTCTGCTTCCATGCTTTGCAAGTTCTTGTGAATTTTTGACTTCCTTGATCTTTGGAGGATAAAATATGATGATTGAACATATATGGACCCTCTTGAGATGATTTAAGACCTTTGGAGTGGCTCAGATGGATCTTGGATTACTCAGATCACAAACCCAAGATGCAGATGAACTTGACCTAATGCAGTGAAGCAAAAATGCCTCATGAAATGGTATGATTAAACTTATGTAAATATGAAAGATCACAAGCCATGGTTTGAACTTAGTGAGGGAAAATTTGGGGTGTTTACAGCTGCCCCTATTCAAGCATGAGTTAGCTGTGCAAGATGTAAGCGCCTGGCTTAACAGACAAACAAGATAATTTGTGGTTGAATACCAAAGACAGTCCAAAATTTGCACTCACTGGGGAGAAGAAGAAAAGGGATATAGATTGTAAAAGAAAGTAAAGTATGATTATAAAAATGCTGGCGATGGAGGACGACCATCGAGCAGAGGACGACTGCTGGGGATAAAGCAATGACGGGGATGGCCGACATGCTGGGGAAATAAAGAGACCACGATGGGGACGACCATCAGGTAAAGAAACAAGATTCTCTGGGGATTAAAATAAAGGAAATGATGGGGACGGCCATCAGGTTCAGAGAATAAATGAAGTAATGATGAGGGACGGTCATCAATGGTGAGGACGATCACCTAGCAGGGGACGACTGCCATTTACCACGACATAGGACGAATGTCGGATAGAAAAAGTCAACGATGGGGACGGCCATCAGATAAGCATGATGAAGGACGATCATCAATAGGTGAAGGACGATCACCTAGCAGGGTACGACTGCTCTCGGGGTTTATCGTGACATAGGACGAATGTCAGATAACAAGATCAACGATGGGGACTGTTGCACCCAAAATTTTTCCCTCCACAAGACAAGACATTGTGTACTAAGAGGTTCACAAAGTTCACAAGATTCACAAGACATCTCATGAGGTTCACAAAGTTCATAAAGTTCACAATTAGTCAGAAAGTTTGACAATTCCCTCAGACAATGCATCCTCCTAAGCAATGCATCTTAAACTAGGGTTTTGACTTTCATCAGGCTAAATTGACTTCCAAGGCTTAAAGTGAGATTCATATCATCCTATATTAGTTCAAGAATCCCCATGGCAAGTTTCCAGACTTTCCCAAAAGATTTGCTCAGTCAGATGATCAGATAGGTTAGAATCAGTCAAAGTAGTTAAAAAGTCAAACTGAGGTCAACTGTGGTCAAACCAAAGTCAAACTTCATGATTTTTTTCCAACATCAAGTATATGAAGTAAACTTCATCATTTTATCAAGGGTTGATCATGATTCATCAAGGAGATTTCAGATCATCAAGAATCAGGAGTTTCTAAATTAGGGTTTTCACAGGAAAAGTCAACTGAACTTTGACCAGCCATAACTTTCACATGCTTCATCAAAATTTTTCCATCCAAAGCTAATTTTTAAGGAAATTGAATTCTCTACAACTTTGTGTCTCACAAGCTAAGCCCAAAAATGCTTCATTTGGAAGGTATGAGCTAAGACATTATAGGTCCTTTTAAAAGTCAACAAAAAGTCAACATCTTCCAAAGAGCATAACTTGAGAATGGTAAAAGATATGGACATGAGACCAAAGAGGTTGGTTATAGGACTCTCTAAGCTTTCTAAAATGTCCAAGAACACCTTCATAGCATTAAAATTGAAGGATTTGTGCCCTTGCAAAGTTGGGAAATGTTTGGGAAGTTTATGAAGCAAATAAGGCTTTAAAACCAATTTTTGCTAAATGAGCCCACAAAATTGCCATCCAATATTTACAAAATCATCAAGCACGACCCAACCCACACATTTTCTGATTTTTTTATATTTTATTTGATATTTATTTGAATTTTATTCATTAAAATACAAATTAAATTGAAATAAAATATGAAAGTCATATATTTGGAAAAGATTTGGATTCTAGAAAGTCTTAATACTCATTTAAGCTTGATTGATACCAATATAATTCAGATCATACCAATATAGCAATGTTATATCAAAAAAATTCAAGTTTTAATGTCACATCTTTTTCAATCTCACAAAGTCCAAAAATCCACAAGTTTGGTGAATGTCTTGACCTAATTTCATTGTGTGATATATAAACAACATTAAGCCAAGCCCTAGACACGAATTGACAGCCTCAAAGATAAGTTTCAAAATTTCAAAATTCATCAAAAAGTTGGAATTCGGATTCTAAGATTTTGTGGGTTTTCAGGTGAATTAAGGGCACCAATCTCTTCCTTGAACATCACTGAGCATAACCCAACCATCAATATCATCGAAATCATCTCAGAATTCATAATCCGAATCATAATTTTTTTGCTCTTTTATGATTTTTCAATGTCATATGTTCATGTGTTGTTAATTGATTCTAACCGTGGATTTGTGTTTGGTTTGGTCAGTAGATACTTTCTGGATAGTTTCATGAAGCTCCATGACCGAAACATCACTCTACCATTGTTAGGGTTTACACCTCTAGATTAGGGCTTTATGATACAAGTGATTTAAATGATTTTTATTGACATATTTGTGTTGTATGAGCTGTGAGGATCACATTGATGTGATTAATTTGAGAAAATACCCTGTGTTTTGTGCTATATGATATTCGCAGGTTTTCATACGAATAAAAATCGCAGGAAAATGCATAGGAATTTTCGCAGCAAATTCCGCAGGTCCAGAGGTAGATGAAGGTCAATGGCGCGCGGAAATAAATTTGAATTTTGTATAGGGCTTAAAACGAATTAGTTTCGTATATATGTCACAACGAGCGCGTAGCTCAGCTGGTTTTTGTGAAGTGCTTTGGTGGTAAGAGATCTGGGTTCGATTCCCAGGTCTTACGTTATTTTTTTTACTTCGTTCTATTTTACAGGTTACGCATATAATCAATTTGAACCACTGGACATCACCAAACGCAGCGCAGCCAAGTGGTAACCTCTCTGGCAGGTACATGGGAGGTCCTGGGTTCAAATCCAGGCCTCCCCATTAATTTTTAACCTAATTTCTTTTCTATTTTTTCTTCCTTTTTGTTTTTATTTAATTATATATTATATAATAACTTAATTATAAATAATAATATAATATGTTTTCATGGAATAAAATTTTGTTTTTTTTTAAAATCAATATTTTTTATTTTCTCAAATATAATTCACTTTTATTTTTATTATTATTCTATATAGTTTATTTTGTGAATAAATTGATTAATATATTAATTAAATATTCTAACCCTAATTTTTATTTCTAAAATATATAACCCTAATTTCTAATCCTAGTTTTTTTTATTTATTTTAACTTAAATATTAATTTAATTAATTTTCTTTAATATCTAATTAAATAATTAATAATGTCTTCTTTGTAAATATTTATTCTATGATTTCTTATTATTATATTATTTTCTTTCAAAATTCATTAAAAATGTTTATTTAACCTAAAAAATATTTAACTTGTATATATTTTTGTGCTAACCTCTTTTTCTTATAATTGTTTTATTACTAACCCTTTTTTATTATTTATTTATATATTTATTATTTAATCGTTTATATATTTATGTAAATGCGAAAGCCTTGTAATAGTCGTAGGTTTTATTTTCGTCTTTATTATGGTTTATAAATATTCTTGCCATGGTTAGTAAATATAGGGAGTGATAACATGTTTGTACTTTAAAATTAATTTAGAATCACTAATTTAATAAGATAAATATATGAATATGGACACTCACACACGTAAGTCGATCTTTGATCGCCATCTCACTTTCTAAGGTTATCCCTCATGTTGCCTAAATCAAAAGGTCAAGTAAGGTGTCTAAAAAAGCAAAGTCCCTTCATTAATATCATCAAGTCCCTTTAAGATTATAAGATCAAGTCCCTTCGATGTTGCCTACGGTAAATGATCTTGTCCCTTTCGAATAAAAGATGATAAGTCCCTTCGTATTGCTAAGACACCTTACAGTTGCCTAAACACAAACGACTCTTCACACGTCCCTTATAACATCCAAGGTAATGACTACCTATTGCTTAATAATAGGGATAGTCTTACCATTGAAAGAATATTTAAGAACAGAAAAGATTTAATTTAGGGTAGGTTCCTCTTAAGTACTTGCTCACTTTTCATCAAATTACTTCATTACACTTCACATTTTCAAATAAATTTTCAAAACAAAGTCTTTATATATATCCATACAAGGATCATTATAAAGTACTTAGAGAATTTTTCAAATACACACTACACTTCTCAAAACAGTTTAAAGTGAGCTAAGTAACTAAGAGCCCATGGATAACCATGGATGTAAAGGGTGCTAACACCTTCCCTTTACATAACCTACCCCCCGAACTCAAAAATCTTTTAAGGTCTTTCCTGTTCTTTTATGCCCTTTCCTTTGGATAAAATAAAAGTCGGTGGCGACTCTTGCTATCCGCAACATTAACTAAAGTCAGTTCTCCCACCGTGTTACAGAACTGGCGACTCTGCTGGGGACTTAATAAAAGAGGGGTACCCTTAGGAATTAGATCACTTAAATTGTTTGCCTTGTTTGATTTATATTACTTGTTGGGTGCTTTTATGTGTGAAAGATCCTAACCCGGATCTAGTGTACCTTAGGTAAATGGCAATAGACCAAGGAAACTGTACGGCGTATAACGATATGGTTGATCTGGTGGCCATAGTTACTGTGACTTCTTGGTTGGTGCTTATGTTCCTTAAGCAAGTTGAGGATAATATGAGGCTGCCATATGTTGTCAATACACTAACTGACTTTTAGAACCTTAGTCATCCCATCTTGGCCTTTAGAAAGTAGTGAGATAACCGGCTTTGGTGAAGACTGAAGTTGGTTGATACTCGATACTATGCTCATTGAGATTCTAAACTTGGAGGGTTTTGGTTGGCAAGTAAGTTGCCTACTGAACAACCACCCTTGTGAAGGATCAATGATATTGAGATCCCTTAGAACCTGGTTACTTTATAGGACAGGATGAACCATCTAAACTTCAGGGGAGGGTACTTACCTTTAAACCTCATGCAAGTCTTCAAACCTAGGGCTATTGTGTGACTTGTTTGTGTGTGCCACATGTTTGTGATTGAGCATAACATCATAGCATCATCATGCATCATAAGCATAACATTTTCACTAACCATTTCAAGGACCAAGGGATTTATCTTTGTTCTTTGTTGCAGGTCATGGCTTCTGCTCGTAGGAATACTATCCGGATCAACTTTGTAGGAATACCTCCTAAGCTTAAGGAATTGGTCTCTCAAGTTTCTGAAAACACCCAATTCATCAAGAAGCATGGTCACCTACTGGATCTAGTCACTACCGGGTTCAATGAAGACATGATGAGTGTCCTGTTTCAGTTCTTTGACCCTAAACATCATTGCTTCACATTCCCCGACTATCAGCTGGTTCCTACAATGGAGGAGTTCTCCAAGCTACTGGGTATACCTATCCTTGATCAGAGACCTTTCACAGGCTTAGAGAAAGAACCTAAACCTGAAGTCATTGTTGCAGCTCTACATTTGAAGAAATCAGACATTGTCCTAGAAACAAGGAGTGGAGTTAAGGGTATTCTTGCTAAGGTATTGATGGAGAAAGCTCAAGTGTTCCTGAAGGCTATGAGTTATGATGCTTTTGAGGAGATCTTAGCCCTATTGATATATGGCTTAGGGTTGTTCCCCAATCCAGATCAGTTCATAGACGTACACACCATCAACATATTTCTGAATCATAATCCAGTGCCTACATTACTTGGAGACATCTTACACTCTCTTCATACTCGTACTACAAAGGCACGAGGAACTCTGATGTGCTGCATACCTTTATTGTCTAGGTGGTTTATTTCTCACCTTCCTCGATCAGTGATGAAGAATGAACAAGGGTTCAGGTGGTCAAAGAGGATTATGTCACTCTCTCATTCAGATATTCATTGGTGCTCTCGATCTATGGAGAATGTTACTATCATTGACCGTTGTGGGGAGTTTCCTAATGTGCCACTCCTTGGCATAAGAGGGGGCATTACCTACAACCCTTCCTTAGCTTTACGTCAGTTTGGTTACGCTCGGAGTGATGGTCCTCATGACATGTTGATTCAGGGTATTGTGTTTGACTACGACAACGATCTGCAAGGTTATCGTCAAAGGTTCATAGGAGCATGGGGTAAAGTGAACAAGGTTGACAACAAGACTCTGGAACCAAAGTACACTATTCCTATGGAAGCTTATCTCCGATGGGTGCGATCTCGTGCTCAGACTCTTATGATGCTATATCCTGCCATCCTGCCAGTTACTATGGAGCCTGTTGCTGAAGGAGATACTTCTTATATCATTCTTCATCCAGACATGCCCACTGACATGGAAGATTTACAAAGGTCCTGGATCCAGTTGAAAGAGCAAAGGGATACTTTTGAGACTCATTACAAAGCAAGTCAAGAAAGAATTTTGGAGCTAACAAAACAACTTCACGAGGAGCGGAACCTCAACTCATACCTCAACACAAAGAGGAAACATCCATGGGAGACTTAAAATCCCATCTTTTGTATTCATTTCATTTTTATTGTAAGCCCAAGGGGCAAACAAATTTATTACTAATAAAAGTTTACTTTTTTGGTTGTTTAAACAAATTTAAATCCTGCGGTCCTTGAAAACATTGCATACGCATTTACATATCATATCACTGCATCACAGGTTTCTTATGTACAGGTATCTTATCTTCTCGCTGTTTATTTCAGCAGAAATGGCTCTTGAACAGACTGTCAAAGATCTCCAGGCACAGAATGCACAATTCCAAGAGCTGATCCTGAACTTGTCCAAGGGACAGGATGAATTGAAGACACTGCTGGCTAAGAAGACTAAGAAGGCTAGAAGATCAAGAGGCCTTATCAATCTGGGAAGAAGATTCAAAGGTCCTGTCAAGATAAAGGAACAGGTTGAAGATTATGAGTCTGAAGAGTCTGAGAAAGAGGGAGGCAGTCTCCATAATACTATGGGAGATTCTGATTCTGAAGCAAATTATTATCATGATCCTAATGAAGATAAGTTCAAGATGCTGGTGGATAGAATGAATGCTATGGAGTTACAAAAATCTTCTGGGCTGGATTTTGAAGATTTGAGCTTAATATCTGGAGTGGTTATACCTATTGGTTTCAAAGTTCCTGCTTTTATGGTGTATGATGGTGTCTCGTGTCCCAAGCTGCATCTAAGGTCTTATGTCCGGAGAATTCAACCACATACTGCTGATAAGAAGTTATGGATTCATTTCTTCCAAGAGAGTTTGTCTGGATCTCAATTGGAATGGTACTATCAACTGGAGAGTGCCAATATTCATGATTGGAATGATCTTGCTGAGGCCTTCTATAGGAAATACCAATATAATGATGATCTAGCACCAACTCGCATGCAATTACAAAGCATGTCTATGGGTGCTAAGGAGAATTTCAAGGAGTATGCCCAGAAATGGAGAGACCTGGCTGGCAGAGTTCAACCTCCTCTGACTGACAGGGAGCTAGTGGATATGTTTATGAGTACGCTGAATGGTCCTTTCTGTAGTCATCTCATTGGAAGCTCATCATCTGGCTTCACTGAGCTGATAATGACTGGAGAGCGTGTGGAAAGTGGTATAAGAAGTGGCAAGATACAGGTGGGTGCCTCTTCATCAAGCACTGCAAAGAAACCCCCTACTGGGAAGAAGGAGTCTAATGTTGTTTATGGTCAACCTGGGCGTAACAGAAGTCACCAGTCTGTGGGAGCATTTCACATTTCCAATCCTACTCCTGCAGCACCAGAGCCACCACAGAGCAATCAGCAGAAGCCTAGAAGACAGTTCACCAAGATCAACATGTCACTGGCCCAAGCCTTGCAACATCTGTTGAAAGGGGAACTCATTACTTTGAAGGACCCTCCTCAGAATCCTAATACTTCCTCTCCTCGGTACAATCCTAATGCACGATGTGCCTATCATTCTAATTGTCCGGGACATGACACCAACAATTGTTGGATATTGAAAAACAAGATTCAAGATATGATTGATGCTGGAGAAATTGAATTTGACCCTCCTGGGACTCCAAATGTGATTACTGCTCCCATGCCAAATCATGAGAAGACTGTTAATGTTGTTGATGAAGTTTCATATGTTTCCTCAGTAGCAGATGTGACTACTCCTTTATCCATTATCAAGAAGAAGTTGATACAGGCTGGATTCTTTCCAGGTTGTAATGAAGATTGTTTTTATTATGCCTACAAACCTGATAGTTGCTGGAAGTTGAAGGATGGTATTCAACGCCTCATGGACAACTACACCATATTGTTTGAGAGGACACCTTCTGTGGAAAGTATTGTTGAACATCTAACTCGAGGTACGAAGGATGAAGATGTGGACATGGTTGATAAAGTGCCAGTGAGGATTACTTCCAAAGGCCCTATTAAGATCACTTCCAAGGGACCTATCAAGATTACTGTTGAAGGTATGGTGAAGACTGTTGCTGAAGCTAGAGTGGCTCCCATGATTATTACCACTCCTGGCCCTATTCCGTATACTTCTGATAAAGCTATACCCTGGAATTACGGTTCCGATGTTTATATCCATGGTGTTAAACAGGAACCTCTGACTGATACACCTGCTACCAATGATAACCTTGATGTTGATAATATTGCTGGATCTAGTAAGATCACAAGAAGTGGAAGAATTTTCTCTCCTCCGGCTACCTCAAAAAATACAGTTACTCCAACTACTACCTCCACTTCTGAGCCAAATGCTGATGCTCGGGGCAAAGGTCCTGTGGTTGAACCTGTGCAAGCTAGTGCACCGACTATTGAGAATCTTTCTAAATAGATGGAAGAAGTGTTGAAGATCATTCACAAGAGTGATTATGATATTGTTGATCAATTGGGGCATACTCCCTCCAAAATTTCCATGTTGTCTTTGTTGCTGTGTTCTGAGGCTCATGCTAAAGCCTTGATCAAGTTCTTGAAGACTGCTCATGTACCAAATGAAATTTCTGTGGATCAATTTGAAAATTGTGTTGCACACCTGACTTATGATAATGGGTTAGGCTTTTCTGATGCTCATTTGACTCCTGCCAAGAGAAACCATAACAGAGCTTTGCATATCTCCATTGAATGTAGGGGCACTACCTTATCTCATGTGTTGATAGACAATGGTTCTTCACTGAATGTACTTCCCAAAGAAGTTCTAAACAAACTCAGTCCTGAAGATGCTGTGTTGAGACTAAGTAATATAGTGGTGAGGGCCTTTGATGGGTCAAGAAGGGTGGTGCATGGAGAAATAGATCTCCCGATCAAAGTAGGCTCTCAAGTTTTCAATTCAACCTTCTATGTAATGGATATTCGTCCTGCGTACTCTTATTTGCTTGGGCGCCCCTGGATCCACGGGGCAGGTGCTGTGACCTCCATTCTACATCAGAAGTTGAGATACCCAGTGAAGGGAAAGGTTGTCACTGTTTACGGAGAGGAAGAATATATGATCAGTCATGTGAACACATTTAAGTATGTTGAAGTGGAAGGTGAATATGTTGAAACTCCTTGCCATACATTTGAAGTAGTTCCTTGGGTCGTTCCTGCTGCTGAAGCTCCTCCTGTTGTTAAAAGAGTTCCTGTGGTTACCAGAATACCTCCTACAATGGCCTCCTTCAAAGATGCCAGAGCTGTGGTCGAAGAAGGTGGTTGTACTATTTGGGGTCAGCTTCCTGACTATCCTTACAAGTCTGACAAGTTTGGTTTTGGTTTCACTGCAGAGTCCCAGAAGGTTGTTCGTCGTGCTCGTGTTGTTCGTATTGTCGTACCCCAAAAAATACGACCTCACGCGATCCGAAAAGACGGAGTCATGCGCCGGACGGACTGAAGAGTCGCCACCTAATTCTATTTATTCCCGAAGAGGGAAAGGGGAGATATAGATACAACCCGGGAGGAGAAGGATGAGGACAAAGGTCAATGGAACCATTGCCTGGGTTCGGGAGTCGGTTATGCAGGGGGAAGGTATTAGCACCCCCTACATCCATCGTACTCGATGGGAACCATCTAAGTTATCACGCGCGAAAGGATGTATATGCTTAAACGAATTGCTTGCTAGAGGGAAATGAGTTGAAATATAAGTTAGATTGAACCTAGGTGCTCGGCAAGGATTGAGATCCTCGTGCCTACGTACTCCCGTGTGCAATGGGAAAGTCAGAGCCTCGTAGTTCGGCCTACTAAGGGTAATGGTTGTTGATTTTATTACCTTTCTTCGATGAAAGGATTTAGGAGTCCATTTGCACTAAAGACTATGGATAGTTTATTTCATCCAACAAGATGAATGTCTTGCGCCAAAATAATCGGAGCGAGTAACGAGAGCTCGTTATCCTCCTTTCTACCACTTAAGGCTCGTGGCGTGCAATTTTACTCGTATTTATTGAAGTGTTTTGTTTCCTAAGACCGCTTGATGTTGGATCAAGGGTTTGGATCTAAAAAGTAACATTTCGGTTTTTTTGGAGTTTAAGGTGAATGCAAGTGGAGGTTTATTTGTTGGTTTGTTAGCGAGGCACAATGCGCTCGGCTCGCAAAGGTGGAGTGTATCCTAATAAACGAAAAGAACTGGAAAATAAAGTGCAAGTGTGAAAGTGCAATCGCTTGGCGTTGGACCAAGGATTCAGAATTAAATGCAATACGGGAAATAAATTGCGTACAAAATAACGGGAAAGGGATACAAAATAAATACAGGGGATTGCGAGAAATAAAGAGGTCTCGTTGTAGTTAGCCCAAGAGGAAGCGTGTGTGCAGTGTTTTTGAACAGTTCGAAGGCGTTCGTCCTTTTAATCGGGACACAACTATTCGAAGGCGTTGAACCTTTTAATCGAGCGCAACTATTTGAAGGCGTTGGACCTTTTTGGGACGCGACGAAATTTTGTTCGTGAACTGCCTTAGAATCGATTCAAAATCGGAATCATTCTATAAGGAGTCGAAACGATACTTTTTAAAATGCAAAAAAATAAATAAATTAAATGAATTGAATTGTTAGAATCAAAAATAAAATAATGAATATAAATAATAAATGAATTAAATAATATCAAGGATAATAAAATAAAATAAATTAAATTACATGTTTGTTTGTCGGAATAATAAAATAAAAAATTAATTACAAGGAGGGCCTCATATTGACCAAAGATCACCGATTAAAATCGGGCGAAAAATTGGCCGTTTAATATATCATTGACCCCTTAAAAAAACAAAACAAATAAAAACAAATGATCAACTAAATCTTTTTTTTTTTAGACATTTTTTCTGAACAATCAAGCAAAACAAAGTAGTACTAATAGTGAATATACAAAATCATAATAATGAAACAAGTAACAATAAAAATGAGATAAATAAAGGGGTGTGTCCATAGAGATTTCAGGTAGGCCCACAGCCCACTTTCTCAACAACGAAAAAAAATGCATGCCATGATTTGCTCAGTAAGTATTTCAGAAAATAAAAACCTAACAAAAACTAAAAACAGGAAAATAGTGATAATTATAAATATTAACAAAATTCAGTATAAGGAAATATGAAAAAGAAAAAAAAAACATAGAAACATACTTCACGCTTCAGAACAAACACAAACAGGGTAAGGAACTCACCCTCTCGAAAAAAACGCAGCCGCCGTGTATATTCTCACTCTCAAAGCCTCTCTCTCGAATCGGTTTCGTCTCTGTCTCTTATGGTTGGACGGCGGCGGTGATGTTTCGACGGTCTTCTGCGGACTCTCACGCGATGGCGAGGTTTGTGTCTCGAGTCAGGTTGTGGGCCGGCGGATCTTCGGTCGTGACGGCTTGCTTCTTGGTGGTTGTGACTCGTTCGTTTAAGGTGATTTCGAGGGTGGTTCAGATGGAAAGCCGACGACTTTGGGTGGTAGCCGGTGGGGTTTTCGGTTTCATTCGCGGCGGATGGGGGTCGCAATCTGTTTTTCGGTTATGGAGGTGGGTTGATTCGCGGATGGGTCTCGAGTTTGGCTGGTGTGAGTTTGGGCGGCGGATTCGGTCTGCGGAAGTGATGTGGTTTCGGATCTGTTGGTGAGGATGGTGCGTTTGGTCGAAGGTTTTCTGCGATGGTTTTGTTGGATTCTGGTTTTTTTTCACATTCAAAGGGGTCTGGGGTGGTGATGATTCGGTATGCGTGGTTCGCGGTTAAAATGGAGGTGTCGGTGAGGCTTATTTGCGGCTGCGCTCTCCGTGTTCTTAAAACTGTGCTTTGTTCATTTTCTGCATTTTATGAGTTTCGGTAAGTTGGTGTTTGGATGGTTTTTGCGATTTGAACAGTGGAAGATGGTTTAGGTGTTAGCGGGTTTGATGTGTTGGCCGGTTGTGGCAGAAAAGTGATGGTGGATTTTGGAAGGTTGAATGATGGTAAGTGGCAATGTAGTTTGGTTTGAATGTGCAGATTTTTCTAGCTTCTTCTATTTTTTTGTTTTTTTTGTTTACTTTTTCTTGATGGTAATGGAGGATTGATTTTGTATTTTATAGTATGGTTGGTAAAAATTGAAAGAAAGTGGGTTTAGCTTTTCTGCATTTTCACAGTAGCGAAATAGTGGTGGTTTGTAAGTTTATTTGGGTATTTTTTTTGTGTTTGTTTGAAACTTGGCTTTTAATTTTTCAGAATTTCTTTGTGCTATCCAAGCTTCCTTTGTGATGAAATGAAGGGCTGATTTTATAATAGAAATTGGAGAGGGGTAGAGTTGGAAATCTTGAGGCAAAAGATTGAAAAAAATCTGATTTTGTGAGATTTTGTGAGCTGTGAAATTCTGTTATGCTGGCTGTGGAAAAAGTTTGTACAAGTTAGTGGGATGAAATGGGTGGACTGTGTGAGATGCTGCAAAATAAGGGAATAATTTGAAGGTTAAGATGTAATGATAAAAGTGAATTCTTTTGTGAATTTGTCTTGGTGTTTTTTAGTATGTGTTAGTGACAGCAAAATAACCATAATAGAAACTAAATAATAGAAATTATAAAAAAAAAGCTACAAATCTAATAATATAAATGAATAGAAATACTAGTAAAAAAATGTAATAATAATAACTAAAAAGGATGAATTTTTATTTTTGTATATAAATAGGTAAATGTTTTTTTTGATGATGAATGAACTATTTTTTTTAATAAAATAAATGAATAAAAATGATGGATGAGATAGAAAGAACAAAGTGGGTAAAAATAATAATAATAAATGTTCTTAAATATAAAAAGAATGGGATAATTGGTGGATAATTGAATTTTAAAAGAAATGGAACAAAATGCATTTTTTTGGAATTTTCTCCAAATATCAGACAGAATAATAAAGTAGTACATATTTTGGTTTTCCGGAAAAAATGATGAGACAGTAAAATGGCGCGGGTAGGACAAATTTGGGGTATGACAGATGCCCCTATCGATTTGGCTTAGACCGAGTAAGATGAACTGGCTCGCGTTCAAGCTTTCAAGGTATAAGATAATTAGATATCAACAGACTCCAAATTCGTCCGACAAATGAAATAACTGGAAATGATGGGTGACACAGCAAGAAATAAATTGAGAAAATAAATCACTTATCATCAGAGGATGATAAGGCAAATGACTGAAAATAAAATCACTTATCACCAGAGGATGATTAAGGCAAATGACTGAAAATAAAATCACTTATCACCAGAGGATGATAAGGCAAATAATTGAAAATAAAATCACTTATCACCAGAGGATGATAAGGCAAATAACTGAAAAACAAAATCACTTATCAACAGAGGATGATAAGGCAACAGACAGAAAATAAAATCACTTATCAACTGAGGAAGATAAGGCAATAGACAGAAAAAATAAACTCACTTATCAACAGAGGATGATAAGGCAATAGACTGAAAATAAAATCACTTATCACCAGAGGATGATAAGGCAAATAACTAAAATTAAAATCACTTATCAACAGAGGAAGATAAGGCAATAGACAGAAAATAAACTCACTTATCAACAGAGGATGATAAGGCAATAGACAGAAAAATAAACTCACTTATCAACAGAGGATGATAAGGCAATAGAGAGAAAAATAAACTCACTTATCAACAGAGGATGATAAGGCAAAAGGACAGAAAAAATAAACACGGCTATTGAATCCGCCAAGAGGAGATGCCTGGAATCTTCGATTGATATGATCCTGACTTCCGCTGGGGGAAAGGACTGGAAACTTGTATTGATCCTGGATCCTGAATTATGCAATTATGCTGGATTTTTGAAATGGTATTCCATAACGATGGAGATACTATGCAAATGTTTATGCACTTGAGATGTAAGTTAAAACTGCTGGGAAAAATAAAAAGCTGATTTATTTAGGCATGCATATGATGCGTACGCTGGAAATGATTGAAGTAAATGATGCGTATGACATTGATGATGCATAATGATGCATATGAGTGATTGGAATGAAAGGTGCCAGCTTGGTGGACTTTTAGTCTGGTAGTTGCCAATAATGATTGGACTTTGGGTGGGTGGAGGGCTTGATTCCCCGACACTCGATCTTTGACGATGTATGATCAGAAGATGGATCTGAAAGCTCCGAGCTTGGTTATCCGCTGATGAGCGAAGTGACTTAATTGACACATGAAGACTGATTTTGCTTCGAATGGTTGCCAATGTCTGGCAAGGTCTTCTTGTTCAGCTGGGGAGTCGAGATAGGAAGATTTGCTCCTTGTTCACTTGCCCCTGCCTGTAAGGTATCTGAAATAAATTTGATGGGGAAGCTTCGACAGTGGCCATGACATGCCCTGCCCCTGATTGAGCCTTTGAAGATGATCTGGCCCCTGACTGAGCTGTTTGAAGATAACTTGCCCCTGATTGGGCTGTTTGAAGAAGTATTGATTCAATTTCCTCTTTTGATTACCCATTGTTAGGATTGTACTGATGTCAAGCACTGAATTGCAATTAAATTGTTCATACCCAAATGGTAGTGTTAATGTAAAGTTCATGTTAGTTTTGAAAAAGTCAATTTATTTGAATGATTGTGATAGTGTGACGAATGGACCGTTAGCCCAAACGAGGTGCTGATTTGGAAAGTGCGCAAAAGATGCATCAAGAATAATGTGCAATCGAGATTGAAGATTAGCAAATATATGGGAGTCAATTTACGCAACCTTGTTGGTAGCGTGCTTTCAGAATAAATCCTGCCTCAATTAGGTCTTTTGAGGGTTATAACGTGGTCTAGTTAATGGTTTGAGAAACAAAGGTATAAGGCTCAAAGTTTGATTTGTACCCATCCCTTCTTCGTATTGTTCTCCTGTCCTATGTTCAGTTAACTCTACACATGCATTTGTTTTGACTTTGCAAGAGTGAAGACGAAACTTTGATGTTCGCTTGGAAGTGGCAGTCATCTTATTTTGCTGGTAGTGACCCTTTGATTTTTTGATTTGGTGGTCACTGATATTTGTTTTTTTTTTGTGCTGAGGATTTGGGTTCCTCTTTTGATTTTTCGACTAAGTCTCCCTTCGAGTGCTCAACTTAGTGGCTTTTCTTTTCTATTTTTTTTGTACTTTGTTTGAATATTGGGACTGCCAAGTCATTTGTTGATGGTCCTCCGACGGGATGTCTCATCTTGCAATTTGGAAATGTAGTCAGGTTAACTGAACACCTACCCTGCCCCGGGTTAAATGCAAGGGTTGTATCCGAAAGAAACTTCTACTTCTAGGCTCGAGGTGGTTGACTAGGGATTAACTCCTTATATCTCCAGTTGTTTGGGGATTTGAAAGAACGCCTGTACATCATTGACGAGGTTTTATCCGAAAGCATACCGCAACAGTTATGGGTATTTCGTTTTCATCATCCTCCCTCAAATATTTGCTAAAGTGAAGTGAGGGAAATATTTTTTTGATTTTGTGATAAATGATAAATAATGAGCGAATGCGAATAGATTGATTCAAAACATGCATAAACATAACATTAACAGAACCAAGTACAAACGACAACAATGTTCAGAGCAAATAGTACTTAAACAAACATTACAAAACAACAGGAATGCGGAAAATAATAAATGGCTATGGCTGCCTTGATTTGAGGAATTGAACTTCTCTTGATTGAATGCTTTAAAGTGGGAGACTACTCAGCTTTGGTCTTCGGCAACTTCTTCGAAAGCATTCGTTGAGGGGCCACTTGCGGCGACACTGGATTGCTCTGGATATTCAGACCCTTCTGAGTAAAGGTGAGATCCTTAGAGTTGATTAGGTCCTGAATTTTGTGCTTTAATGATTTGCAATTTTCGATCGTGTGACCTGGAGCACCCTTGTGATATTCACAGCGGGCATTGGCATCATAGTTTCGGGCGATACCAGTTTGTGGTGGCAAGTCTTTTAAAACAAGAGTTCCCTTTGCCATCAGCTCATTAAAGATTTCTCCATATGATAAAGGCAGTGGATCAAAGTGTCTCTCCAATCCTCTTTATTGATATGGTGGGCGCTGTTGAGGAGCGCGTTGTTGTTGTTGACCGGGCTGTTGTTGATAAGCCGGTTGCTGGTATGGATAAGCCGGTTGCTGGTATGGTCTAGGTCCATATTGCGCAACTACACCCGGAGGATAAGGACATGGTTGATAAGCCATCATAGGCGGAAGCAGAGCTTGAATGGTTGGATGAAAAGGCATTGAAGGAACAGGATGATGAGACACAACCATCCTGGCCAAGGCTTGCATGGCCTCATGAATACGATCAATCTTGCTCTTGATTGAGTCAATTTCTCCCCTTATAGCAGCTTGTTCTTGTCGAATCTGATCCATCAGTCCTCTAGTGTTGGCTCAAGTTGAATACGGTCGTCTAACTCGATACGGGCGTCGGGAAACTAGCTTGATTTACTGAAGATGGAGGAACATGAAATAAGTTTTTTCGGATTTTGGAATGAAATGCAAGATGAATAAATGATGCAAAAGAAATGATATGCAATATCAGAATCCAGGATCACAAGATCAGGGTCTCATGAGTCCAAGGGACAGATGGAGGATACTCTGATCAGGAACTCACTGGGTAAATTCTAAAGTTTTAGGAATTCCAAAGTTATCAATTCATATGGCTGTTCATCACACGCGCCATAAGCATGACGGTTGACTGACTCCGCCATATGAATCTATTTTGGGTGAGATCTTCGTATCGACAACCCACGAGAGCAAATTTTCTCGGGAGCCTATACTACACGATCATCGACACAAGGTTTAAAACAAAGTCCTGGAGTTATGGAACTTTCTCAGCTGTTTGATGCACGTGTCGATTTCATACATTCTTGACAGTCAATCAACTTCATTGAGTAAGTCTATTCCAAGTGAGGTTTTCATATCGAGCCACGCGAGAGCGAACCCTGGTGCCCAATACTACGCAACCATCAACCGATGTTTCAACCAAAAGGTTCTAAAGGTCCTCAGAGTTAATGACCCTAATGAAAGCAACTGAGCACACACGTCAAGGGCTTGACGGTTATCAGTATTCTCATCAGAATCTACTCCAAGTGAGGTTTTCGTATCGACAACCCACGAGAGTGGTTCTCTCGGTAGCCCATACTACACAACCTCGCTAACTTAAGTTTATACTCGAAAGCCCGGGTATAGAGCAATTCCCTCAAGTTTCTTTTGTAAAGTATCGATCCAAATTATAGTACCAAGGAGCCATAAGATATATAAGATGGAATACGATAAAGAAAGCGATATAAATAAACAAGCAAGGCATAAAAGTAAACAACCAAACAAGCGCGGAAACTAGACTAGGCTTGACTCGCATAGGGGTGAACCAGTCCCCAGCAGAGTCGCCAGCTGTCGTACCCCGAAAAATACTACCTCACGCGATCCGAAAAGACAGAGTCACGCGCCGGACAGACTGAAGAGTCGCCACCTAATTCTATTTATTCCCGAAGAGGGAAAGGGAAGATATAGATACAACCCGGGAAGAAAGGGATGAGGACAAAGGTCAAAGGAACCATTGCCTGGGTTCGGGAGTCGGTTATGCAGGGGGAAGGTATTAGCACCCCCTACATCCATCGTACTCGATGGGAACCATCTAAGTTATCACGCGCGAAAGGATGTCTATGCTTAAACGAATTGCTTGCTAGAGGGAAATGAGTTGAAATATAAGTTAGATTGAACCTAGGTGCTCGGCAAGGATTGAGATCCTCGTGCCTACGTACTCCCGTGTGCAATGGGAAAGTCAGAGCCTCGTAGTTCGGCCTACTAAGGGTAATGGTTGTTGATTTTATTACCTTTCTTCGATGAAAGGATTTAGGAGTCCATTTGCACTAAAGACTATGGATAGTTTATTTCATCCAACAAGACGAATGTCTTGCGCCGAAATAATCGGAGCGAGTAACGAGAGCTCGTTATCCTCCTTTCTACCACTTAAGGCTCGTGGCGTGCAATTTTCCTCGTATTTATTGAAGTGTTTTGTTTCCTAAGACCGCTTGATGTTGGATCAAGGGTTTGGATCTAAAAAGTAACATTTCGGTTTTTTTGGAGTTTAAGGTGAATGCAAGTGGAGGTTTATTTGTTGGTTTGTTAGCGAGGCACAATGCGCTCGGCTCGCAAAGGTGGAGTGGATCCTAATAAACGAAAAGAACTGGAAAATAAAGTGTAAGTGTGCAAGTGCAATCTCTTGGCGTTGGACCAAGGATTCAGAATTAAATGAAATACGGGAAATAAATTGCGTACAAAATAACGGGATAGGGATACAAAATAAATACAGGGGATTGCGAGAAATAAAGAGGTCTCGTTGTAGTTAGCCCAAGAGGAAGCGTGTGTGCAGTGTTTTTGAACAGTTCGAAGGCGTTCGGCCTTTTAATCGGGACACAACTATTCGAAGACGTTGGACCTTTTAATCGAGCGCAACTATTAGAAGGCGTTGGACCTTTTTGGGACACGACGAAATTTTGTTCGTGAACTGCCTTAGAATCGATTCAAAATCGGAATCATTCTATAAGGAGTCGAAACGATACTTTTTAAAATGCGAAAAAATAAATAAATTAAATGAATTGAATTGTTAGAATCAAAAATAAAATAATGAATATAAATAATAAATGAATTAAATAATATCAAGGATAATAAAATAAATTATATTAAATTACATGTTTGTTTGTCGGAATAATAAAATGAAAAATTAATTACAAGGAGGGCCTCATATTGACCAAAGATCATCGATTAAAATCGGGCGAAAAATTGGCCGTTTAATATATCATTGGCCCCTTAAAAAAACAAAACAAATAAAAACAAATGATCAACTAAATCTTTTCTTTTTTTTTTAGACATTTTTTCTAAACAATCAAGCAAAACAAAGTAGTACTAATAGTGAATATACAAAATCATAATAATGAAACAAGTAACAATAAAAATGAGATAAATAAAGGGGTGTGTCCATAGAGATTTCAGGTAGGCCCACAGCCCACTTTCTCAACAACGAAAAAAAAAATGCATGCCATGATTTGCTCAGTAAGTATTTCAGAAAATAAAAACCTAACAAAAACTAAAAACAGGAAAATAGTGATAATTATAAATATTAACAAAATTCAGTATAAGGAAATATGAAAAAGAAAAAAAAAACATAGAAACATACTTCACGCTTCAGAACAAACACAAACAAGGTAAGGAACTCACCCTCTCGAAAAAAAACGCAGCCGCCGTGTATATTCTCACTCTCAAAGCCTCTCTCTCGAATCGGTTTCGTCTCTGTCTCTTATGGTTGGACGGTGGCGGTGATGTTTCGACGGTCTTCTGCAGACTCTCACGCGATGGCGAGGTTTGTGTCTCAAGTCAGGTTGTGGGCCAGCGGATCTTCGGCCGTGACGGCTTGCTTCTGGGTGGTTGTGACTCGTTCGTTTAAGGTGATTTCGAGGGTGGTTCAGATGGAAAGCCGACGACTTTGGGTGGTAGCCGGTGGGGTTTTCGGTTTGATTCGCGGCGGATGGGGGTCGCAATCTGTTTTTCGATTATGGAGGTGGGTTGATTCGCGGATGGGTCTCGAGTTTGGCTGGTGTGAGTTTGGGCGGCGGATCCGGTCTGCGGAAGTGATGTGGTTTCGGATCTGTTGGTGAGGATGCTGCGTTTGGTCGAAGGTTTTCTGCGATGTTTTTGTTGGATTCTGGTTTTTTTTCACATTCAAAGGGGTCTGGGGTGGTGATGATTCGGTATGCGTGGTTCGCGGTTAAAATGGAGGTGTCGGTGAGGCTTATTTGCGGCTGCGCTCTCCGTGTTCTTAAAACTGTGCTTTGTTCATTTTCTGCGTTTTATGAGTTTCAGTAAGTTGGTGTTTGGATGGTTTTTGCGATTTGAACAGTGGAAGATGGTTTAGGTGTTAGCGGGTTTGATGTGTTGGCCGGTTGTGGCAGAAAAGTGATGGTGGATTTTGGAAGGTTGAATGATGGTAAGTGGCGATGTAGTTTGGTTTGAATGTGCATATTTTTTTAGCTTCTTCTATTTTTTTGTTTTTTTTGTTTACTTTTTCTTGATGGTAATGGAGGATTGATTTTGTATTTTATAGTATGGTTGGTAAAAATTGAAAGAAAGTGGGTTTAGCTTTTCTGCATTTTCACAGTAGCGAAATAGTGGTGGTTTGTAAGTTTATTTGGGTATTTTTTTTGTGTTTGTTTGAAACTTGGCTTTTAATTTTTCAGAATTTCTTTGTGCTATCCAAGCTTCCTTTGTGATGAAATGAAGGGCTGATTTTATAATAGAAATTGGAGAGGGGTGGAGTTGGAAATCTTGAGGCAAAAGATTGAAAAAAATCTGATTTTGTGAGATTTTGTGAGCTGTGAAATTCTGTTATGCTGGCTGTGGAAAAAATTTGTACAAGTTAGTGGGATGAAATGGGTGGACTGTGTGAGATGCTGCAAAATAAGGGAATAATTTGAAGGTTAAGATGTAATGATAAAAGTGAATTCTTTTGTGAATTTGTCTTGGTGTTTTTTAGTATGTGTTAGTGACAGCAAAATAACCATAATAGAAACTAAATAATAGAAATTATAAAAGAAAGCTACAAATCTAATAATATAAATGAATAGAAATACTAGTAAAAAAATGTAATAATAATAACTAAAAAGGATGAATTTTTATTTTTGTATATAAATAGGTAAATGTTTTTTTTGATGATGAATGAACTATTTTTTTAATAAAATAAATGAATAAAAATGATGGATGAGATAGAAAGAACAAAGTGGGTAAAAATAATAATAATAAATGTTCTTAAATATAAAAAGAATTGGATAATTGGTGGATAATTGAATTTTAAAAGAAATGGAACAAAATGCATTTTTTTGGAATTTTCTCCTAATATCAGACAGAATAATAAAGTAGTACATATTTTGGTTTTCCGGAAAAAATGATGAGACAGTAAAATGGCGCTGGTAGGACAAATTTGGGGTATGACACGTATCACCAATCAAGGGGTCATGAGAGATCAAATCAATGTTGTGGGTGACAATAATGAAGACTACAATCTGGATAATTGGATTTTTCCTACTGTGGGTGATGGGCTTAACAACTGGAAGGCTGAAGACGTTATTCCTATCTCCTTTAGTCAGGAGTAAATACTATTACTGTGTTGTTATTTTCAAGTTTGTAATTTTGAACAATTAAACTTTTAAGCCTTGTGCCTTACCTGGGGCACCATGGTATGCTTGTTTCGGGATGTCATTTCATTTGCATACTTCATTCAATAAAAATCAATGGACGTTTCATTTTCGTAAATATTGTGCTCCTCGTCTTTCTTTTATTTTATTTTTTGTTTTATCAGCTATGTGTTCTTACACACACCCACATCACTAAAATGCAGATCCTCACCCACTCTCGATCCTGTTGATAACAGTTCTACTATTGCCAATTATAATTTCGAGAATCCGATCTATCAAGCTGAAGATGGAAAGGAGGAAGATTGTGAAATACCTGTAGAGCTTGCTAGGTTGTTACAACAAGAAGAGAAAGCTATACAGCCACATGAAGAGCCAATCGAAGTTGTGAATTTGGGAACTGAAGAAAACAGGAAAGAGGTTAAGATAGGGGGTGAATTAGAAGATGGTGTTAAGAGCAGATTAATTCAGATGTTACATGATTATGTGGAGATCTTTGCTTGGTCCTATGAAGATATGCCAGGGCTGGATACAGACATTGTGGTTCACCATTTACCGGTAAAAGAAGATTGTCATCCAAAGAAGCAGAAGGTTCGTCGCATGCGTCCTGAGATGTTAGAGAAGATTAAAGCAGAGGTAATGAAACAGTTTGATGCAGGGTTCTTAGCTGTGACTTCTTATCCTCAATGGGTTGCAAATGTGGTACCAGTGCCTAAGAAAGATGGTAAGGTACGTATGTGTGTAGATTACAGGGATTTAAACAAGGCCATCCCCAAAGATGACTTTCCACTTCCTCATATTGATGTTCTGGTAGACAACACTGCTCAGCATAAAGTATTCTCTTTCATGGATGGTTTCTCTGGTTACAATCAGATCAAGATGGCACCTGAAGATATGGAGAAGACTACATTTGTTACACAGTGGGGCACTTTTTGTTATAAAGTGATGCCATTTGGTTTGAAGAATGCCCGGGCAACATATCAGCGTGCTATGGTGGCTTTGTTTCACGATATGATTCATCATGAGATAGAGGTATATGTGGATGATATGATAGCCAGGTCCCAGAATGAAGAGCAACACCTTGATCATCTACATAAGTTGTTTGAAAGGTTGAAGAAATACAAGTTGAGATTGAACCCAAACAAGTGTACTTTTGGAGTTAGATCTGGTAAGCTCTTGGGTTTCATTGTCAGTGGAAAAGGTATTGAAGTAGACCCTGCAAAAGTGAAAGCTATACAAGAGATGCCAACTCCCTGTACTGAAAAGGAAGTTATAGGTTTCTTGGGACGATTGAATTACATTGCAAGATTTATTTCCCAATTAACTGCTACCTGTGAGCCAATCTTAAGTTGCTGAAGAAAGATCAGGTGATGGAATGGAATGACGAGTGCCAGACAGCCTTTGATGAAATCAAGAGATATCTTATAGAACCTCCAATTTTGATGCCACCAGTTGATGGAAGACCCTTGATTATGTACTTAACAGTATTAGACAATTCAATGGGGTGTGTATTGGGGCAACATGACGAGTCTGGTCGAAAAGAGCTAGCAATATACTACCTTAGCAAAAAGTTTACCGACTGTGAAACAAGATACTCACTGCTGCGCTTTGGCATGGGCTGCTCGCCGACTAAGACAGTATATGTTGACTCATACTACCTTGTTGATTTCAAAGATGGATCTAATCAAGTACATATTCGAGAAACCTACTCTCTCCGGACGAATAACAAGATGGAAAATGATCTTAACAGAATATGATATACAATACACTACTCAGAAGGCCATTGAAGGAAGTGTTGTAGCTGATCATTTGGCTCATCAAGCAGTGGATGATTATCAGTCAATGAGTTTTGAGTTCCCTGATGAAGACATTATGATTATTACCAAAGAGCCTGGACAATATGACGAACCTGAACAAGGATCCCGATGGACTATGGTTTTTGATGGAGCTTCTAATGCACTTGGTAATGGTGTTGGTGTTGTGATCATTTCCCCTGAAGGTTGTCATACCCCGATTACCGCAAGACTTTGTTTCTATTGTACCAATAACATGGCTGAGTATGAGGCATGTATCATGGGTATCAAAGCTGCCATTGATATGAAGATTCAGTTCCTGGACGTGTATGGAGATTCAGCCCTGGTAGTAAGTCAGATCAAAGGAGATTGGGATACCAAGCATGATAATCTCATTCCTTACAGAGAGCATGTGTTGTCTTTGATCTCATATTTTGAAGAGATTACCTTTGGACATATTCCACGAAGAAAAAATCAGTTGGCAGATGCATTAGCCACCATGGCATCTATGTTTGAGATTAGCTGGGATGATGAAGCTCCCAAGATTACTATTGACAGATTTGAGAAGCCTGCATACTGCAATGAGATTGACACTGAAGAAGCAGAGGGGAAGCCTTGGTTCTATGAAGTGAAAAGATATCTTGAAGCTCAGGAGTTCCCTGAAGGGGCATCTGCCAAAGATAAGAAGTTTCTGAGGAGGTTTTCTGCTAAGTTCTTCTTGAGTAATGGAATTTTGTACAAGCGCAATCATGATTCAACTTTGCTTCGTTGTATGGATAAGAAAGAAGCAACAGAGATTATGGAAGACATGCATGATGGGATCTTTGGCACTCATTCTAGTGGTCATACTATGGCAAAGAAGATATTGAGAGCAGGTTACTATTGGTCTACCATGGAAGCTGACTGCTATCAACATTCCAGAACATGTCACAAGTGTCAAATATATGCTGATAAAGTTCATATACCTCCAGCTCCATTGAATGTGTTGACTGCTCCTTGGCCTTTTGCCATGTGGGGCATTGATATGATTGGTGAGATCAAACCTACTGCTTCTAATGGGCATCGTTTCATCCTGGTTGCTATTGATTACTTTACTAAGTGGGTGGAGGCAGCCTCATTTGCATCTGTTACTAAGAATGTGGTGGCTCGATTCATTAAGAATAATCTCATTTGTAGGTATGGCATCCCTGAAAGGATTATCACTGACAATGGCTATAATCTGAACAACACTATGATTACTGATCTCTGCACGCAGTTCAAGATTAAGCATCACATATCTTCTCCGTATCGTCCGAAGATGAATGGGGCAGTAGAAGCTGCTAATAAGAACATTAAGAAGATTCTACAGAAGATGACAGTTACTTACAAAGATTGGCATGAGATGTTACCATTTTCTCTTCATGGTTATCATACTACAATACGTACTTCAACAGGGGCAACCCCATTCTCCTTAGTATATGGTATGGAAGCAGTTCTGCCCATTGAAGTTCAGATCCCCTCCTTAAGAATTATGAAAGATGCAGGCTTGGATGAAGATGAGTGGATTCAGACTCGACTCGACCAGATAAATTTGATTGATGAGAAGAGGTCACCAGCTGTTTGTCATGGTCAGATGTACCAGAAACGGATGATCAAAGCTTTTCACAAGAAGTTTAAGCCAAAGGTATATCAGGCTGGTGACTTGGTAATCAAACGTATCATACTACCACAGGGTGATCCTAGGGGCAAATGGACTCCTACATATGAAGGACCATTTATAGTCAAAACAGTATTCTCAGGAGGTGCCATGATGCTTACTACTATGGATGGTGAAGACTTCCCACAACCTGTAAACGCATACATAGTTAAAAAATACTACGCATAAAAAGAGACCCGATAGGGTTGACTGGCCTAGGCAAAAATAAGGGCATCCCGACGAACCAAAAGGGTTCGGGCAAAAATTAGGGATATATATATATATAAAAATGTACACCCTGCAAGTCGAAAACCTGAAAGGGCGGCTTGGGCAAAAAAGGGTATCCCGGTGGATTGAAAACCAGAAAGGGCAATCCAGGCAAAAGTTAGGGATTAAAGCGTATGACTATGTCTCGTTTGGATCACTCATGTAACTTACACTGATGGTGCTACCTAACTCAAGCTCGAACAGATAAAGATCAATCCAATCGTTTCCGTCTCAACAACAGAAGATGAGATACTTGAAGATAATGGCAATAGTAGAATTGAAACTCAATAGGATTATTTCTCACATAGCTGTTTTCTTTGTTTTGTAAAAATTTTACGATGAATTCCTCTTACTAGGATTTCTGTCTCCTTGTACAAACTTGCCTATGTATAGGTCACTTTGTGATATAAATAAAATTTCATCTTTGAATCCAGATTTACTTTTACCCTATTTACATAAGCGGAACGTCCATTGGTTGTGTTTGAATGTATGTATGCTTTTGAATATGATTGATGTTTACCAGAAATGCATAAAATGCAGTAATAGTATTTACTAAGGACGAACAAAGGTAGGAATTCAATGAAGCTTCTCCGGTTCATCCCACAAGACAACTACAAATCCCCAGTAGAGAAAATCTATCTTTACAGATGCTTCAAGTTACATCTCCCCTTGAGTTTATGTCCATCTCTTTTTATAGAAGTACGACGAACGAAGATGGGAGATTATAAATACTATACTATCAAACAAGACGGGAACGAGTTCCTCATATTCTTCAGCAACGAATCGAGATTTATTTTCCCGGCTCCAGCAGTTGTTATACAAAGATATCCGGACGCTTCAGGCTACATGATTCATACATCATTTACATCATACCATAACATATTCATAAATGCATGACACATTTACATAGATGTAACATGCCATGCATGCATACATATTGCATAAACTAACATTTTCCTTGCAGGATAGTTATATGCAGATAAAACAATGTCAACAATTCACAACAGGTCAGGAATGATCTATACATTACTCATGATGTCCTCGGAGAGTAGGCAAACGGTCTGTACAAAGATCCATTCCCTAATCCAGGATATTTTCAGGAGATTTAATCCTGACACTTTTTTGTCCTCGGAGAGTAGGCAAACGGTCTGTACAAAGATCCATTCCCTAATCCAGGATATTTTCAAGAGACTTGATCCTGACACTCTTTTGTCCTCGGAGAGTAGGCAAACGGTCTGTACAAAGATCCATTCCCTAGTCCAGGACACTTCCAAAAGATTTCATCTATCTGGTCTTGAATAGTAGGCAAACGGTCTGTACAAAGATCCATTCCCTAGTTCAAGATATTTTTAGAAGATTTAATCTATTTGCTCTTGAATAGTAGGCAAATGGTCTGTACAAAGATCCATTCCCTAGTTCAAGATATTTTTCAGAAGAATTAATCCTGATATTCTTTTGTCCTTGGAGAGTAGGCAAACGGTCTGTGCAAAGACCCATTCCCTAATCCAAGATATTCCCAGAAGAGATAATCGTCACGAAGATTTATTTTTACTGGTCTATTCAACAATTCAAACTATGTTGCATAAACGATTCAGAGACGGCCTGTACGAAGACCTAATACTGATATCCAGTATCAATATAAAGATATTATCACCTCTTGATATTATGGATGGCATCTATAAGCCCATCTCCATTTCTTCCAAGTGGCGTCTTCAAGCCCACTCAAGCACATACAATTAATCATCAGCATTACTTTACGCACCGGTGAGTGCAAATTTTTGGGCTTTTGTGTTCAATCCCCTTCAACCTTCCAGGTCACGAATGGCACATATACCAATCTAACCCCTCAGGTTTCAGAAAATTGAACAGGGGAAGCTGTTGCACCCCAAAATTTGCCCTCCACAAGACAAGACATTGTGTACTAAGAGGTTCACAAAGTTCACAAGATTCACAAGACATCTCACGAGGTTCACAAAGTTCATAAAGTTCACAATTAGTCAGAAAGTTTGACAATTCCCTCAGACAATGCATCCTCCTAAGCAATGCATCTTAAACTAGGGTTTTGACTTTCATCAGGCTAAATGGACTTCCAAGGCTTCAAGTGAGCTTCATAGCATCCTATATGAGTTCAAGAATCCCCATGGCAAGTTTCAAGACTTTCCCAAAAGATTTGCTCAGTCAGATGATCAGATAGGTTAAAATCAGTCAAAGTAGTTAAAAAGTCAAACTGAGGTCAACTGTGGTCAAACCAAAGTCAAACTTCATGATTTTTTTGCCAACATCAAGCATATGAAGTAAAATTAATCATTTGATCAAGGGTTGATCATGATTCATCAAGGAGATTTCAGATCATCAAGAATCAGGAGTTTCTAAATTAGGGTTTTCATAGGAAAAGTCAACTAAACTTTGACCAGCCATAACTTTCACATGCTTCATCAAATTTTTTCCATCCAAAGCTCATTTTGAAGCAAACTTAATTCTCTACAACTTTGTGTCTCACAAGCCAAGCCCAAAAATGCTTCATTTGGAAGGTATGAGCTAAGACATTATAGGTCCTTTTAAAAGTCAACAAAAAGTCAACATCTTCCAAAGAGCATAACTTGAGAATGGTAAAAGATATGGACATGATACCAAAGAGGTTGGTTAGAGAACTCTCTAAGCTTTCTAAAATGTCCAAGAACACCTTCATAGCATTAAAATTGAAGGAATTGTTCCCTTGCAAAGTTGGGAAATTTTTGGGAAGTTTATGAAGCAAATAAGGCTTTAAAACCAATTTTTGCTAAATGAGCCCACCAAATTGCCATCCAATCTTTACAAAATCATCAAGCACGACCCAACCCACACATTTTCTGATTTTTTATATTTTATTTGATATTTATTTGAATTTTATTCATTAAAATACAAATTAAATTGAAATAAAATATGAAAGTCATATATTTGGAAAAGATTTGGATTCTAGAAAGTCTTAATACTCATTTAAGCTTGATTGATACCAATATAATTCAGATCATACCAATATAGCAATGTTATATCAAAAAAATTCAAGTTTTAATGTCGCATCTTTTTCAATCTCACAAAATCCAAAAATCCACAAGTTTGGTGAATGTCTTGACCTAATTTCATTGTGTGATATATAAACAACATTAAGCCAAGCCCTAGACACGAATTGACAGCCTCAAAGACAAGTTTCGAAATTTTAAAATTCATCAAAAATTTGGAATTCAAATTCTAAGATTTTGTGGTTTTTCAGGTGAATTAAGGGCACCAATCTCTTCCTTGAACATCACTGAGCATAACCCAACCATCAATATCATCGAAATCATCTCAGAATTCATAATCCAAATCATAATTTTTTTGCTCTTTTATGATTTTTCGATTTCATATGTTCATGTGTTGTTAATTGATTCTAACCGTGGATTTGTGTTTGGTTTGGTCAGTAGATACTTTCTGGATAGTTTCATGAAGCTCCATGGTCGAAACATCACTCTACCATTGTTAGGGTTTACACCTCTAGATTAGGGCTTTATGATACAAGTGATTTAAATGATTTTTATTGACATTTGTGTTGTATGAGCTGTGAGGATCACATTGATGTGATTAATTTGAGAAAATACCCTATGGTTTGTGCTATATGATATTCAAAGGTTTTCATACGAATAAAAATCGCAGGAAAATGCATAGGAATTTTCGCAGAAAATTCCGCAGGTCCAGAGGTAGATGAAGGTCAATGGCGCGCGGAAATAAATTTGAATTTTGTATAGGGCTTAAAACGAATTAGTTTCGTATATATGTCACAACGAGCGCGTAGCTCAGCTGGTTTTGGTGAAGTGCTTTGGTGGTAAGAGATCTGGGTTCGATTCCCAGGTCTTACGTTATTTTTTTTTACTTCGTTCTATTTTACAGGTTACGCATATAATCAATTTGAACCACTGGACATCACCAAACGCAGCGCAACCAAGTGGTAACCTCTCTGGCAGGTACATGGGAGGTCCTGGGTTCAAATCCAGGCCCCCCCATTAATTTTTAACCTAATTTCTTTTCTATTTTTTCTTCCTTTTTGTTTTTATTTAATTATATATTATATAATAAGTTAATTTTAAATAATAATATAATATGTTTTCATTGAATAAAATTTTTTTTTTTTTTAAAATCAATATTTTTATTTTCTCAAATATAATTCACTTTTATTTTTATTATTATTCTATATAGTTTATTTTGTGAATAAATTGATTAATATATTAATTAAATATTCTAACCCTTATTTTTATTTCTAAAATATATAACCCTAATTTCTAATCCTAGTTTTATTTATTTATTTTAACTTAAATATTAATTTAATTAATTTTCTTTAATATCTAATTAAATAATTAATAATGTCTTCTTTGTAAATATTTATTCTATGATTTCTTATTATTATATTATTTTCTTTCAAAATTCATTAAAAATGTTTATTTAACCTATAAAATATTTAACTTGTATATATTTTTGTGCTAACCTCTTTTTCTTATAATTGTTTTATTACTAACCCTTTTTTATTATTTATTTATATATTTATTATTTAATCGTTTCTATATTTATGTAAATGCGAAAGCCTTGTAATAATCGTAGGTTTTATTTTCGTCTTTATTATGGTTTATAAATATTCTTGCCATGGTTAGTAAATATAGGGAGTGATAACATGTTTGTACTTTAAAATTAATTTAGAATCACTAATTTAATAAGATAAATATATGAATATGGACACTCACACACGTAAGTCGATCTTTGATCGCCATCTCACTTTCTAAGGTTATCCCTCATGTTGCCTAAATCAAAAGGTCAAGTAAGGTGTCTAAAAAAGAAAAGTCCCTTCATTAATATCATCAAGTCCCTTTAAGATTATAAGATCAAGTCCCTTCGATGTTGCCTACGGTAAATGATCTTGTCCCTTTCGAATAAAAGATGATAAGTCCCTTCGTATTGCTAAGACACCTTACAGTTGCCTAAACACAGATGACTCTTCACATGTCCCTTATAACATCCAAGGTAATGACTACCTATTCCTTAATAATAGGGATAGTCTTACCATTGAAAGAATATTTAAGAACAGAAAAGATTTAATTTAGGGTAGGTTCCTCTTAAGTACTTGCTCACTTTTCATCAAATTACTTCATTACACTTCACATTTTCAAATAAATTTTCAAAACAAAGTCTTTATATATATCCATACAAGGATCATTATAAAGTACTTAGAGAATTTTTCAAATACACACTACACTTCTCAAAACAGTTTAAAGTGAGCTAAGTAACTAAGAGCCCATGGATAACCATGGATGTAAAGGGTGCTAACACCTTCCCTTTACATAACCTACCCCCCGAACTCAAAAATCTTTTAAGGTCTTTCCTGTTCTTTTATGCCCTTTCCTTTGGATAAAATAAAAGTCGGTGGCGACTCTTGCTATCCGCAACATTTAACTAAAGTCAGTTCTCCCACCGTGTTACAGGGACGACCATCAGATAAGATGATGAAGGATGATCATCAAAAAGGTGAAGGACGATCACCTAGCAGGGGACGGCTGCTAAATATCATGACATAGGACGAATTCCGGATATAAAAGGGTTCCAATAATGGAGACTCCGCTGGGAGAAGGATGAGGGACGGTCATCCAAAGGTGAAGGACGATCACCTGGCAGGGTACGGCTGCCGAAAGTATCATGACATAGGACGAATGTCAGATAACAGAAAGATTTCCTTACTGGGGAATGGTAAACACGGACGAGTGCTTACGCTTTAAGAAGCAAAGGTATAAGTGTTTGACCGTGATACAGACGAGTATCGGTAGAAACAACGCTGACGCATGTTCAGAGATGATAATACAGACGAATATCAACTGGTTAACAAAGAACACGGACGAGTGTTGACTCTGAGGGGAAATAAGTGTGTACACAAGTTACGAACGAGTATCTGTATGAGTAAAAATAAGTATTGTGAAGTATGAGCAAGACACGGACGAGTGCTCGACTTGCTGGAATGGTGACACGGACGAGTGTCAGAAGAGAAAGCATATAAGTTATGAACTCAGGAGTGTAAAAGGTAATCAGGTGACCTGTGGGGATAGGATGACACGGACGGGTGTCAATAGGAGTGTATTATAATAAGTGTTTGGTTTGCAACAAGTGCTTGGTAACCATGCTGGGGAGTGACACAGACGGGTGTCAAAAGGGTATGTAAGTTTCTGTATTCAAAAAGGGATATTTGTGGTTTATATCTGCAAGGGGATAATATGACACAGACGAGTGTCGAATGAATATATAAAAACGGGTATTTGTGTTGGAGAGTGCAAAGGGGATGCTTTGGCTTTCTGTTGGGGAAAATTGAGATGTGTATTGTATATTGCTGATGAAGTGCTGTTGGTATTTACAGGTGACGGGCTCGAACCTGACTTGTGATTTATGCAATATGTTTGATTTTTGCCGTAATGCTCCGTATTAGACGGAATGCTACGCTTTTGTGGTGATTTATGATGCGAATGCCATGATTATGCAAAGATACCGATCTGGGATTTGGATCCCGCTGCTTGTGGAGATCTCTGACTAATCTTCTTGAAAGGATATCCCAGCTGGGGATGAGACTATTGGTAGATCTGATAAAATATACGACTCTGCTTGGGGAACTAGATCACTGATAGATCTATCCGGTAATGAGATAACCCAGCTGGGGATGAGGAAGCTTTCGTCACTTTGTTGTGTGGGAAATTCAGACATTGCTCTTCGGGGAAGAGGCTGGAGCTCTGTGGGGAGAGAAAAGATCACTGGATGATCTTCCTAGAGCTTTCTGTGGGGGTCCTGCTGAGGATGAGGAGACTTGACAACTCAGCTGGGGAAATGAGAATTTTTCTGATGCTGCCTGAAGATGTGCTAGAGGGGTGGTGCTTTGGCAACCTTGCTGGGGAAACGTACTCCGGATACTGCAATCATGTTAAGACAAAGAAATGCAACAGTATCCCGTGGTATCCCTTACCGGATTCCGCCATAGGAATTAGATATTCCTGGAAGTAAAATATATTTCCTGCAAGCATGTGATTAGAAAGGCACATCTGTTTTTATGCAAATGTTATATCAAGGATATTGGACATTTTTTGCAAATGAAATAAAATGTACAAGACGAAGTGTGACTGAAAACTCTGATTTTATTAATCTGGGTGCCCTGAATTGGCAAAATACAGTCAAAGAAACAAATCCCTGAAATGAGGAGATTGTTACAAAAATTGATAAAAATAAAGGTGATGGCAATGCTGACGACGCTTTAGTGAGCTTCCCTTTGCTATGACCCGTATGACCTTGACGTTCTTCTCATCTTGCTTTCTGAAGAGAGTTGATTCTGACCGTTGCTTTAACCTTTCGAAGCTTGCCAAGTCGTAAGTGACACAGACGAATTCAGAATACAGTTGTTCGCTTATTCCCTTATTTTGCGTGGATTGCCCTTTCGGGTTTTCAACCCACCGGGATACCCATTTTTGCTTGAGCTGTCCAATATGGCTTTTCAACTCAGCGGGTGTACACATTTTTTTCTTTCAATTTTCCCTTATTTTTCCCGAGTCTTTTATTCTGTTTTTGACTCGCCGGGTTGCCCTATTTTTGCCTGGACGTACATTCTGTTTTTATGTCCAACGGGTCATTTTATGCGAAGTATTTTTTAACTGCATCTGAATTCACAGGGGTTAAGAAATCTTCACCATCCATAGTAGTGAGCATCAGTGCTTCTCCAGAGAAAACTTTCTTTACTATGAATGGACCGTCATAATTTGGAGTCCATTTGCCCCTGTGGTCTGTATGAGGAGGAAGGAGTCTTTTCAGCACAAGATCTCCTACTTGGTATTCCCGAAGTCTGACTTTCTGATCGAAGGCTTTCTTCATTCTCTTCTGATATAACTGCCCATGACAGATTGTAGCTAATCTCTTTTCTTCGATCAGATTCAGTTGATTGTACCGAGATCGGACCCATTCTGCTTTATTCAGTTTGACATCCATCAGTACCCGTAAGGAGGGTAATTCAACTTCAACAGGTAGGACTGCCTCCATACCATACACAAGCTGATACGGTGTTGCCCCAGTGGATGTTCTGATTGAGGTACGATGCCCATGCAAGGCAAATGGTAGCATCTCATGCCAGTCTTTGTAGGTGACCACCATCTTTTGCACAATCGTCTTGATATTCTTGTTAGCTGCCTCAACAACACCATTCATCTTTGGCCTGTAAGGAGAAGAGTTGTGGTGTTGGATTTTGAAGTCCCGACACAGTTCTGCCATCATTTTGTTGTTCAAGTTGGAACCATTATCAGTAATGATTTGCTCGGGTACTCCATACCGACAGATGATGTCTCTTTTCAGAAATCTGGCTACCACTTGTCTGGTGATATTTGCATACGAAGCTGCTTCAACCCATTTGGTGAAGTAATCAATGGCTACCAGGATGAATCTGTGTCCATTTGAAGCATTCGGCTCAATCTTTCCGATCATGTCAATGCCCCACATGGCAAAGGGCCAAGGTGAAGACATCACATTCAAAGGATTTGGAGGCACATGCACCCTGTCTGCATAAATCTGGCATTTATGGCACTTTCTGGCATAGGCATAACAGTCTGCATCCATTGTGATCCAGTAGTAGCCTGATCTTAACAATTTCTTGGCCATTGCATGTCCTCCAGCATGGGTACCGAAAGATCCTTCATGCACCTCGTGCATCAGCAAGTCTGCTTCTGTCTTATCAACACATCTGAGAAGCACCATGTCAAAGTTCCTCTTGTATAACGAACCATCGGCATTCAGGAAGAAACTACCAGCCATCCTTCTTAGTGTCTTCTTATCATTGGATGATGCCCCAGGTGGGTATGTCTGATCCTCTAAGAAGCATTTGATGTCATGGAACCAAGGCTTGTCATCTTTAGCAATGTCCAAGGAGAATACGTATGCTGGTCTGTCAAGTCTGGATACTAAAATCCGAGGCACAAAGTTGGCAGCTTGAACTTTGATAATGGAGGAAATGGTAGCTAGAGCATCTGCAAACTGATTTTCATCTCGAGGGATATACTCAAGTTTGACTGTTGTGAAGAAAGTCAGTAATCTCCTCGTGTAGTCACGGTATGGAATCAGATGCTCTTGGTGAGTGTACCATTTGCCGTTGGTCTGATTGATTACCAGAGCTGAATCTCCGAATACAGTTAATGTCTTGATTATGAGGTCAATGGCTTCCATAAGACCCATGATACACGCTTCGTATTCAGCTTCGTTGTTAGTGCATGCAAAGGTGAGCTTTGCCGAGAAAGGCATGTGAACTCCTTTAGATGTAATGAGCACTGCACCAACCCCACGACCATTCATATTGATAGCCCCATCAAATATCATTGTCCATTCTTCTTCTGGGTCAGGCCCTTCAATGTGAACAGACTCTTCATGATCTTTTGCTTTCAAGAACATGATATCTTCATCAGGGAAGTCAAATCTCATTGGTTGGTAATCATCAATGGGTTGCTCAGCCAGATAGTCAGACAATACACTGCCTTTGATGGCCTTTTGAGATGTGTACTGAATGTCATATTCTGTCAGAATCATTTGCCATCTTGCAACCCTTCCGGTAAGTGCTGGCTTCTCAAATATGTACTTGACTGGGTCCATCTTTGAGATCAATAAGGTGGTGTGGGTCAACATATACTGCCTTAGTCGGCGAGCAGCCCACGCTAAAGCACAACAAGTTTTCTCGAGCAGTGAATAACGTTATTCACAGTCGGTAAACTTTTTGCTTAGGTAGTATATTGCATACTCTTTTCGACCAGACTCGTCATGCTGGCCCAGCACACACCCCATTGATCCTTCTAATACTGTCAGGTACATTATTAGAGGTCTTCCTTCAACTGGAGGCATAAGGATTGTAGATTCTTGTAAGTACTCTTTGATTTTGTCAAAAGCCCTCTGACAGTCTTCATTCCACCTGACCGTTTGCTCTTTTCTTAATAACTTGAATAAGGGCTCACAGGTTGCAGTGAGGTGAGATATGAACCTTGAAATGTAGTTCATTCTACCTAAGAACCCCCGAACTTCTTTTTCAGTCTTAGGTGCAGGCATCTCTTGAATGGCTTTGACTTTGTCAGGGTCAACTTCAATTCCCTTTTCACTTACAATAAATCCCAGCAGCTTACCGGACCGTACCCCAAATGTGCATTTGTTAGGGTTTAGCTTCAGCTGATACTTTCTCAGATGCTTGAACAACTTCAATAGATTTACCAGGTGGTCTTCTTCTGTGAGGGACTTGGCAATCATATCGTCCACATAACATTCAATTTCTTTGTGGATCATGTCGTGGAATAATGTTACCATAGCCCGTTGATAAGTGGCACCAGCATTCTTCAGTCCGAATGACATTACCTTATAACATAATGTGCCCCAGGGTGTGATGAAAGTTGTCTTCTCCATGTCTTCAGGTGACATCTTGATCTAATTATATCTTGAAAATCCATCCATGAAGGAGAATACCGAGAACTGAGCCGTGTTGTCGACCAATACATCAATGTGAGGTAATGGGAAGTCATTATTCGGGCTAGCTCTGTTCAGATCCCAGTAATCCACACACATCCGTACTTTGCCATCCTTCTTAGGCACAAGTACAATGTTAGCAACCCACGGTGGGTAACTAGTTACAGCAAGGAAACCAGCGTCCCACTGTTTTTGCACCTCTTCTTTTATCTTCATGGCCATATCTGGACGAGTACGGCGTAACTTCTGTTTTACTGGAGGACAGTCTTCTTTTAGTGGCAGCTTGTCATAACAATGTCGGTATCCAGACCTGGCATGTCTTGGTAGGACCAAGCAAAGACATCAACGTACTCTTGCAGCATGTCAATAAGTTGTTCCTTCACTGAATCTTGCAGACGGGCCCCAATCTTCACTTCTTCCAAGTCTTCTTCGGTCCCAAGATTAACTATCTCAACTTCCTCCTGATGAGGAGTGATAACCTTCTCCTCTTGCCTTAACAGTCTGGATAGTTCTTCAGGTAGCTCATAATTTTCTTCAACCCCTTCATCGGCTTGATTAATCGGATTGTCGAAGTCATACGAAGTTATAGCAGTGTCGTTGTCGGTGCAGTCTGGAGGGCACTCTCTGCAAGGGTTTAGATTGGTTCATTTTAGTGATCAATTTTATTTTGTTTAAAAAAGTGAAAATGAAGTTATTATTTTGAAAACATTGCCATTTTATTATTTTGTACAAAAAATGAAAAATGAAAAACAGTGAGCGGGAAAAAAGAGACTCGTTTGCAAAAGATGTCCTGATATTCATTAATTGATCGTTTGCACAAAATACAAGATGGTCCGATTACAAAATGAGTCCTGACATCTTGGGCAAGATGCAGGACTTGATGCATGCTTAAAAGATAGGAAATAATAATTACTCTATAGGAGTAACTCTTATAATTTCCTGGGAAGACCAGTTAGAGACTTGGTTCCCCGGGATCCTTGGACGTATCCAGCTTTCCAGGTTGCGTTTGTCTTCTTCCTCGTCTTCCAGACTGTTCACAGCATCCAGGGTAAGCATTCCCCCGCTGAAAAATTTGGGCTCCGTTGCAGCCTCTGGTTGATCTTGTCGAGTTGGTCTGTAACCCAACCCAAATCTGTCTTCTTTCTTTTCTACTGGAAGCAGCTTGCCCCAGCCTTGAGTGGTACCCTCCTCAACAACCTTCCGGGCTTATTGATATGAAGTGACGGAAGTTCCGGACACAACAGTTACTTCATTGATGTTAAGGGCCTGAAATCCCTGACTCATAGTCTCATGGATCTCCCCATCCATCTCTATATACTTGTAAGTAGCCAGCTGGCTAACAAAAATGTCTTCCTCCCCGCAGATTGTGATGATCTGACCTTCCCACTCAAATTTTAATTTCTGGTGATGGGTAGATGTAATAGCACCAGCGGCGTGAATCCAGGGTCTACCCAACAAACAGCTGTAGGCCAGCTGTATGTCCATCACGAAGAAAGTAGTTTTAAAGATTTGTGGGCCAATCATCACAGGTAAATCAATCTCTCCAAGCACTGATCTCTTAGAGCCATCAAACGCTCTCACCACCAAGTTACTTGGACGCAATGCCAAACCATCATATTCCAACTTTACCAAGGCTTTCTTTGGGAGGACATTGAGCGAGGACCCAGTGTCTACCAGCACATGAGAAAGAATAGCACCTTTGCATTCTAAGGTGATATGTAAAGCCTTGTTATGATTGCGTCCCTCCATCGTTAAATCAGCATCTGTGAAGCCCAGTCCATGACTGGTATCAACATTTGCAACCACTGTTTCCAGCTGATTAACCGTAATCTCTTCCGACACGTAGGCTGCGTGCAGGACCCTCAACAGTGCATTCCTATGGGCTTCGGAACACATTAACAATGATAATATAGAGATTTTGGAGGGTGTCTGATGAAGCTGGTCCACCACTTTGTAATCACTCCTTTTGATTATTCTCATGAACGCGTCCACCTCTTGCTCAAAAGACATCTTCGGAGTTTCTTTAACAGTTGGCTCTTCAAGTACCACATTCTTCCCTTTTGCCTTAGCAGCAACTTCTGCTTCAGCATTGGGTCTTGGTGTTTGTGAGGCAAAAAGGCGTCCGCTTCTGGTGAAGCCTCCACCTCCCCCAACATTGTCAACTTGTGGTGAAGAGGTTGTTGAATCTAGAGTGATCTTCTTTCCGTCGCAGTAGAGATCAGAGCCGTAGTGCCAAGGTATGGCATTACTGCTTTCATAAGGAACAGGTCAAGGCACCGTAATGGTGACCGGACTGACTGCTGCAGCGGAAGGAACTGTGATGGTATGTGGGTCGTAATAGATTGTGACTGGTGATCTGACATGAGGTGTTGCAGTTTGTTGTTGGAAATTGTTGTTGGGATGAACATTTGCCGGGTCATAACAGATCGTGACCGTTGAGACATCTTCGTTAGTGTTTGTTGGTGTTATAGGCATTTCCGTTGATAAGACGGGTGTTGATGTTGTAGAAGTAAGTGTTGCTGAACTTTGACTTGTTGAAATAATGGATGGAGTGATTGCTGGAGTTATGGATGAATCAGTGGGAATGATAGTTGTTGCTGTTGTAGGAGGATCTATTGTTGCTGAAGAAAGAATTGTTGATGTTGAAGGAGAATCCATTGTTGCTGAAGAAAGAGTTGTTGATGTTGAAGGAGCCGTTCTGGTAATTTGTAAAATTCCATCTCTGATAAGGCCATCTATGCCAAGCCTTAGCTTCTTACAACCATTAATAGCAGTCTTGCACAATTCGCAGCAGGCCTCACTGTCGCTCCCACCAAATGACACCCGGTCAAGAGGGGTACAGACGCGAACGGTCGGCGAAAGGAGAGAACACACAAGGGTGAACTCAAAAGAAGAGAGTCGCCAGCTAGGCATTTTTATCCCGAAGGAAAGGTAATGCTGCATAAACCTAAGAAGATATGCAGATAAGACGGTTGCGAACCAGAGAGACTGAGAAAGGGGGTTGGTTACAACCTGGGAAGGTATTAACACCCAGATTGTCCTCCGTACTCGACGGGATCCACGCTTAAAAGATTTGTGTTTTAAAGGGGTAGTGTCAGTGCAATTTGTGTATCAAAGCTGGAAAGAATGCAAGTGTCAGTGATGGAAGAAAGTGAAGTGAAATGTATGGAGTGTCAGTGTAAGAACAAAAGTGAAATGCTCAAGAATATGAGGCTTAAAGAAGAAATGCTGGAAGAGGGGGGAATATACAGAGACTTTTGTTCGATAACTGTTAAGTTATGCCTACGTATCCTCTCGTGCAATGAGGAAGTCTGAACACCGTAGTTCGACCCAAAGAGACTGAAAGATAAATTGACTTGTGAACTGCTTGCTTATCTATGCTCAAGTGTATGACCTGTCTGGCTCAGGTGCAAACTGTCTTGCATTAGACGGAAGAAGCAAGTTCTCGCTTGTGAGTGAATGAGATGAGAAGAGAGTCCCGGAGGAGACGATTATTGTTTGTTTTTGGTGTTTTCAATCTTTTATTGATTTTTTTGGAGTTTGTCATAAGAAGATGAGCTTAAGCCTAAACCATGGGTTAGTAAACTCATCACATCCTCCCTCTGATTAGGGGTAATGAGAATACCTTAAGTGTGAAGTAAGCACCTCACACTTAATCACCATGATGCAGGATTAAGATCATTAACCTATTTGTGATTATTTAGATGTTTTTTGGGGTTTTTGTTTAGTGTTAAGTAATGAGTTTAAGCCGTAATCAAGGATTTAATAGACTCATTACACCATCCTAATAGAAGGATAATAGATGAGAACATTTAAGCTGAGGAAGGCTCCTCAACTTAATCCATGATTAAGGATTAACCTCATGACAAAACAAAACCTTTGTTAAGTGGATTTTAGTTAATGGTAAGATCAAGAAGTGATTTTTATGGTTTGTAAGACAACTTGAGGAGGACTTGTCCATTAACACTAGGGTTAGTCCTTCTTAACCAATTAAGGAAGAATTAGAACCCTAATGCAAGGCCCAAGTTACAAGCTTAATGTCTTAGTGATTATCAAAGTGGATTGATTAAAGGATTTAAACACATTAAGGATTTAACACTTAGGATTAAAGTTATACACTCCATCCTAATAGAAGGATGCATGCATAAGCTTAAACACAAAGCCTTAAAACCTTTAAGGTTTAGTCCTTGATTAAGAGGTGAGAAGAGAAGACTCAAATAAGACACAAAGTTAAAACTAATAGGGGACTAATCAAACCCTAATTGTGATCATGCTTGGGTGTTCCTAGGGTTTATGAGGCTTGCAAGAAGATCTTCAAGAGAAAAGCCACCAAGGAAGAAGCAGGATGAAGGAAGGAGAATCAGAAAGAAGCAAGACAACTTACTTCACTTAAGAAGATAAGTTTATTGGAGAAAGAGAGAGAAGAAGGAGCATGAATGAGCAAGCTCACTCTAATACACAAGTAAAATGCAGCAATGAGTGCATAAGAAAGATGAGAAGAGATTATGAGAAGTGAAGGCAAATTCACTTCTCAATGACTTACCACCTGAAAAGTTAGCAACAAGAAAATGAAATGGAATGAAAATGAGAAAGATGCAATGATGCAAACCAAAACCAGAAGCATAAACATGATGTTAATTATGCTAAGAGATGATGCAAACACATGTCAATAGTTGTGGATGATCATACAAGGATATGGATGCAAATGGAGCATGTTTTGAACCATGAAAGTTTATGAAATGGAATGAATGCACAACATGGCAAATGAAGGATGCAATGATCAAACATGACTCTAATATGTCCTAAGATGTCTTATATGTCATGTTGGTGCACAAAATGTCATGGCAAGTTCATGTATGCAAGCAAATGGAAGATGGATGCAAATGAAGGCAAGAATTAGGGTTTATGCACAAGATTCAAAGCAAAATTCAAAATCAGAAGCAAATGAAAAGATAAAAAATTGAAAATGGTATCAAAGGAACCCTAACCCTACACAAGTTCACTGCCCAAAGGAGGGGACCTAACTCTTAACCTAATGGGGGTTATGATTTTCTCAAGTTGGCTAGGGTTTTAAAACACTTCAAAAGGAAAAATGCACATCAATTTGAAAATGAAAGATAAATTCAAACCAATTTTACCCTAGAAACTACATGATATGAAGAATGCAATGCAAAAAGAACCAACATCAAACTCTTCATGGTTAGGCAAAATGAATTTTTATAATTTAGAACAAAAATATTGCCTTTTAAGAACTTTAATTCCAAGGAAAAATGTCAAAATAGGTAAAGAACCAAAAATAAATTTGTTTGAAGAGTTTGATAATGTTTCTAAATGTATTAAGATGCAATGTGAATTTTTTTGTGATTTTTAGAAACCTAAATGCTATTTTAATTAATTAATTCTCATTAACTAATTAAAATAAACATTTAAATATTTTTAAAATACAAAAATTATGCAAAAAATAAAATAAAAATTATTTTCAGAAAGAGAAAAATATTTTAAGGTTGGATGCAAAAAATGAGATTTTTTAGAAATGATTTGCTATTTTAAATAAAATGTGCAAAACAAATGAATAAAAAATAAAATAAAATTGAATTAAAGGAGAAGTATGCTGATCCAAGAGCCAGGATTCAAAGATTTTTGGAGGGAATTGACTTGGCGCGGGTTTCAGTGGCTAGGATTGATTCTGGCAAATTCAAATTTTAATCCTAATTAAATAATGTTAATGACTGGATTAGGGCTAAATCAAAGGATCTGGGCCGTTCACACGCACGCGGGAAACCTCATCTAAAGGCCAACATTCAAAGTTGCCTAATTAATGGGATTAGGGTTTAATCACCCTCAGGCGACCGGAACAGTGTTCCGGTCGTCTTCTCCGACGAGCCTAAACCCTAGCTTCTCTCTCAGGTCATCAAACTTCAAATTTCTTGCACAAAAATGATCCCCCAATCATTCTAAACCTAAACCCCCAACCAAAACTCATTTATTTCACACCATGAACATGAATCGAAGAAAAATGTAAAAACGGGCAAAAGTTTCAGAGTTCACATACATGGTGGTTTCTCAACCATTTTCAAAAATAATCATATCCCCATGATCAGGGGAGCATATAGAACCCTAAAAGAACTTAAAAGCTAGCTTCTGGGAAAAAATTTCATCATGTTACCTGAGATGGAACTTTCTGGTTCTGGGATTTCTGACCTTTCCTTTGCTGCAAGTCCACCTCTTTGAATCTCCTGAAGATGAAATGAAGCTTAGAATGAGTTTATATGGCTTGGTTTGAAGGTTTTGGTTCTGATATAGCAGATTTAGAGAGTTGAGTATGTGATGTTTTTGGCTGTTTTGAGGGTTGATTCTTGTCCTATGGATGGTATGTGATTTGTTGGTGAAGAGAAAATGGAGGTTTTGTGGCTGTGGGAGGAGTTTCGAAGAGGAGAAGTTTTTGACAGTTTTTTGGGAATCCTGGATTGTGGGAGGTTGCAGGCTTGTGTGTGTTGTGTTTTGGAATGCTTGAGGTCCACATATGAGGCTCTGATTGGGCAGAGAGTTGGTAGTGGCACAGTTTGATTGGCATGGGCAAAAATGCAAAAAGTCAAGATTTTGTGTACCATAGGTATGGCTCGGGTCAGAGGAGATCTTAGGGCTTGTACTGCTTCAACTTGAGTCAAGGAAGGCCTTTGGATCTGATTTTGTGAGCTGGATGGTCTTGATCAAGAGTTTTCAATGTTCTTGCATATTTCCCTCTTTGAAATTTCTTGTAAACCAAGGCAAGGAAACTTATGGGTTCTAGGCCAATTTGCAGCAAAATGGACCATATGAAGTTGCTATGATGCATTGAGATCACTTAACAATCAAACCAATCATAAAAAGTTCCTTTTTGCAAAAATTCCAATTTTGGAGGTTCATGAGAAAATGCCTTATGTAACTTGCAATTCAAGGCATAGAAATGAGAAATCCTTGGGCAATTCTGAGTTTTATGGCATGTGTTATGTTTATGTAATACTTAGAAGTCACTTTGAAGTCAAAAATTGGTTTGGCAAGGGTTTTTGCAAGTTTCCCTCTTTGGTGCATAAGTGAAATTTCATGATTTTTCCCAACTTTGCAAGGCCATAACTTTTGTTCTAAAATGAACTAGAATGAGTTCTTGTACTTTTTGAAAATGGGAGGATCCAATCTACAACTTTCATGACCAAGAATTTTTCATTTGAAGCATTTTTGAATCAAAAAGAGGAGGTTGAAAAACTTTCCCAAAATGGCAAGTTTACATTACAAGTCACTTTCCCAAAAAGGCAACTTTGCAAATGGCTTGAAATTATTAAATTTTGTGAACTTATAACTTCTTCTAAGATCAAATAAAGATCATACGCATTCAAAATGATGGAGAAGACCCTTTGGTTGGGTGATTGGGGGCCTCAGATGCCCTGATTTTGCACTGACTTGCTCAAGAAGTCATCTATTGATCAGATGCCTTCCCCATTGAATTTCTTCATGAAAATTGGTATGTATGATCCTTATAACATATAGAGACCAATAGAATCAAGAATGACCAAAAAATTTGGAGTTATGGTCTCTGAAACCAAAACCCTAATTTTAGGTCATCTGTGCAGTTAATCCTGGCTCTGCTTCCATGCCTTTCTCAGTTCTTGTGATTCTTTGACTTCCTTGATCTTGGGAGGATATAATATGATGCTTGAACATACATGGACCCTCTTGAGATGATTTAAGACCTTTGGAGTGGTTCAAATGGCTTTTGGATTGCTCAGATCACAAACCCTAGATGCATATGACTTTGAACCAATGCAGTGAAGCAAAAATGTAATATGAGATGATATGATTGAACTTATGCAAATGAAAAGAATCACAAGCCATGGTGAAATGAGTGAGGGCAAATTTGGGGTGTTTACAGCTTCCCCTATTCAAGCATGAGTTAGTTGTGCAGGATGTAAGCAACGACTTAACAGGCAAACAAGATAACTTGTGGTTGAATACCAAAGACAGTCCAAAATTTGCACTCACTGAATGAAGAAGAAAAGGGATATAGATTGTAAAAGGAAATAAAGCATGATTATAAAGTGCGGGCGACGGAGGACGACCGTCGAGCAGGGGACGACTACGGGGGATAAAGTGATGACGGGGACGACCGACATGCTGGGGAAATGAAGGTATCATGATGGGGACGAACATCAAGTAAAGAAATAAGACTCTCTGGGGATTAAAGGTAAATGATGGGGACGACCATCGGGTTGGGGAAATGAAATAAATGAGGAGGGACGGTGAAGGACGATCACCTAGCAGGGGACGGCTGCTCTGTTGGGGGTAAGGTTGAGGGACAGTCATCCAAGGTGAAGGACGATCACCTGGCAGGGTACGGCTGCCACGACATAGGACAAATTCCGGATAGATAGGGTCGACAATGGAGACGGCCATTGGATAAGCATGATGAAGGACGATCATCAAGAGGTGAAGGACGATCACCTAGCAGGGTACGACTGCTCTCAGGGTTTATCATGACATAGGACGAATGTCAGATAACAAAATCAACGATGGGGACGACCATCGGATAAAATGATGAAGGACGATCATCAAAAGGTGAAGGACGATCACCTAGCAGGGGACGGCTGCTCAAGTATCACGACATAGGACGAGTGTCAGATAGAAAGGGGTTCTAATGAATAGAGACTCCGTTGGGGATGATGAAGGATGGTCATCAAAAAGGTGAAGGACGATCACCTGGCAGGGTACGGCTGCCAAAAATATCATGACATAGGACGAATGTCAGATAAAAGGAGATAATTTGTCAAGATTTGCTGGGAATTCTTCTGGGGAATGGTAGACACAGACGAGTGCCTAATTTCAATAAAGCAAAAGCATAAGTGTTTGACACGGTGTATAGATTAAAGATGCGGACGAACATCCTTAAGACTATGATACGGACGAGTATCAGTAGAAACAAACGCTTGACGCATGTTCAGAGATGATGATACGGACGAGTACCAACTAGTTAACAAAGAACACGGACGAGTGTCGACTATGAGGGGATTTAAGTGGTGTATACAAGATACGGACGATTATCTGTATGAGTAAAAAGTGATGAGTGAGACATAGATGAGTGTCCAACTTGTTGTGGAGAGCACGACACGGACGGGTGTCGGAAGAAGTGTATTATAAACAAGGATTTAGTTCGCAAAGTGTTTAGGCAACTATGCTGGGGAAGGTGACACGGACGGGTGTCAGGGAAGTGTATATATATGTATCTGTCTGTAGAGAACGCTCGGGCGACTTTACTGGGGAATGATGACACGGACGAGTGCCAAAAGGAGCATGTATATGTATTTGTGAGTGCTAAGAGGATGATTTGGCTTTCTGCTGGGGGGTTTGGGGAGTATTTTTTATATTGTAGATGGAATGCGAGTATTTAAAAGTGTTCGGTTCGACACATGGCTCATGATTATGCCATATGTTTGATTTTTGCCATAATGGTCCGTACTAGACGGAATGCTACGCTCTGGAGAAAATATGATGTGAATGCTATGATTATTCAAAGATACCGATCCGGGATTCGGATCCCGTTGCTGTGGAGATCTCCGGCCGATCTGCTTGGAGTGGATATCCCAGCTGGGGATGAGATCATTGGTAGATCTGATATATGACTCTGCTTGAGGAAATAAATCACTGATAGATCTATCTTGGTAATGAGGGACCCAACTGGGGTCTGTGGAGGCTTTCGTCACTTTGTTGTGAGCTCTTCAGGTATTGCTCTTCTGGATAAAGGCTGGAACTCTGTGGGGAGATGGTTCCCTATCTGTCACTTGGCTGGGGAGGACTGATCACTGGACGATCTTCATAGAGATTTCTGTGGGGATCCTGCTGAGGATGATGAAATCAGCCGGGGAAATGAGCCCCTTCTGATGCTGTTTGGAAGACATGTTGAGGAAATAATGATTTGGTAGCTTGCTGGGGAGAAACTTTCATGCCCCGTGTGGCACTCTGAATACCTGCAATCCTGTTATGATAAAGAAACGCACAAGTACCCCGAGGTATCCCTTACTGGATTCCATCATAGGAGTTTAGACACTCCCGGGAGCAAATATATTTCCTGTAAGCATGTAATAAGAAAAAGGTGCATCTGTACTTATGCAATCATCATCTTAAGGACATCGGACATTTTGCAAATGAAAATAAAATGTACCAGAACGAAATATGACTGAAAATATGATTTTATTAATTTGTGTGCCCTGAATCGGCAAGATACAGTCAAAGAAACAGATCCCCTGAAATGAGGATATCGTTTACAAAATTGAGAAACAAAAAGGTGCTGGCAATGTTGATGACGCTTCAGGGAGCTTCCCTTTTGCTATGACCCATATGACATTGACGTTCTTCTCTTCCTGCTTTTGAAGAAGGATGATTCCGACCGAAGCCTGAACCTTCCGGAGCTTACTAGGTTGCAAGTGATACAGACGAATCCAGAATGCAGTTGTTCGCTTATTCCCTTATTTTGCGTGGATCGCCCTTTCGGGTTTTCAATCCACCGGGATACCCATTTTTGCCTGAGTTGTCCAATGTGGCTTTTCAACTCAGCGGGTGTACATTTTATTTATTTATTTTCCCTTATTTTTGCCCGAGTCTTTTATTCTGTTTCTGACTCGCCAGGATGCCCTATTTTTGCCTGGACTTACATTCTATTTTTATGTCCAGCGGGTCATTTTTATGCGAAGTATTTTTTAACTGCATCTGAATTCACAGGGGACATGAAGTCTTCACCATCCATAGTACTGAGCATCAGTGCTCCACCAGAGAAAACTTTCTTCACTATGAATGGACCATCGTAATTCGGAGTCCACTTGCCCCTGTGGTCTGTATGAGGAGGAAGGAGTCTTTTCAGCACAAGATTTCCCACTTGGTATTCTCGAAGTCTGACTTTATGATCGAAGGCTTTCTTCATTCTTTTCTGATACAGCTGCCCATGACAAATTGCAGGTAACCTCTTTTCTTCAATTAGATTCATTTGTTCGTATCGGGATCGGACCCATTCTGCTTCATTCAGCTTGACATCCATCAATACCCGTAAAGAGGGTAATTCAACTTCAACAGGTAGGACTGCCTCCATACCATGAACAAGCTGATACGGTGTTGCCCCAGTGGATGTTCTGATTGACGTTAGGTACCCATGCAAGGCAAATGGTAGCATTTCATGCCAGTCTTTGTAGGTGACCACCATCTTCTGTACAATTTTCTTGATATTCTTATTAGCTGCCTCAACAGCGCCATTCATCTTTGGCCTGTAAGGAGAAGAATTTTGGTGTTGGATCTTGAAGTCCCGGCACAGTTCCGCCATCATTTTATTGTTCAAATTGGAACCATTATCAGTAATGATTCGCTCGGGCACTCCATACCGACAGATGATGTCTCTCTTTAGAAATCGGGCTACCACTTGCCTTGTAACATTTGCATAAGAAGCTGCTTCGACCCACTTGGTAAAATAGTCAATGGCTACCAGGATGAATCTGTGGCCATTTGAAGCAGTCGGTTCAATCTTTCCAATCATATCAATGCCCCACATGGCAAAGGGCCAGGGTGAAGACATCACATTCAAAGGATTTGGAGGCACATGCACTTTATCTGCATAAATCTGGCATTTATGGCATTTCATTGCATAAGCACAACAGTCTGCATCCATTGTGATCCAGTAATAGCCTGATCTTAGCAACTTTTTAGCCATAGCATGCCCTCCAGCATGGGTACCAAAAGATCCTTCGTGCACCTCGTGCATTAACAAGTCCGCTTCTGCCCTATCAACACATCTGAGAAGTACCATATCAAAGTTTCTCTTGTATAAGGAACCATCAGCGTTCAGGAAGAAACTACCAGCCAGCCTTCTCAACGTCTTCTTATCATTGGATGATGCCCCCGGTGGGTATGTTTGATCCTCCAAGAAGCATTTGATATCATGGAACCAAGGCTTATCATCTTTGACAACATCTGCTGAGAATACATATGCTGGTTGTTCAACTCTGGATATCGAAATCTGAGGTACAAAGTTGGCTGCTTGAACTTTGATCATGGATGAAATGGTAGCCAGAGCATCTGCAAACTGATTTTCATCTCGAGGGATATACTCAAGTTTGACCGTCGTGAAGAAAGTCAACAATCTCCTTGTATAATCCCGATAGGGTTTCAGATGATCCTGGTGAGTGTACCATTTACCGTTGGTTTGATTAATTACCAGAGCTGAATCTCCGAACACAATCAAAGTCTTGATCCTGAGGTCAATGGCTTCCTCAAGACCCATAATACAAGCTTCGTATTCAGCTTCGTTGTTAGTGCAGTTAAAGGTGAGTTTTGCCGAGAAAGGCATGTGAACTCCCTTAGGTGTAATGAGTACTGCACCAACACCACGACCATTCATATTAACAGCCCCATCAAACATCATAGTCCATTCTTCTTCCGGGTCAGGCCCTTCAGTGTGAATAGGCTCTTCATGATCTTTTGCTTTTATGAACATGATGTCTTCATCAGGGAAGTCAAATCTCATAGGCTGGTAATCATCAATGGGTTGCTCAGCAAGATAGTCAGACAATACACTGCCTTTGATGGCCTTCTGGGAGGTGTACTGAATATCATACTCCGTGAGGATCATTTGCCATCTTGCAACCCGTCCGGTGAGTGCTGGCTTCTCAAAAATGTACTTGACTGGGTCCATCTTTGAGATTAATAAAGTGGTGTGGGTCAACATATACTGCCTTAGTCGGCGAGCAGCCCACGCTAAAGCACATCAAGTTTTCTCGAGCAGTGAATAACGTTGTTCACAGTCGATAAACTTTTTGCTTAGGTAGTAAATTGCATACTCTTTTCGACCAGACTCGTCATGCTGGCCCAACACACACCCAATTGATCCTTCTAATACTGTCAAGTACATTATTAGAGGTCTTCCTTCAACTGGAGGCATAAGGATCGGAGGCTCTTGTAAATACTCCTTGATTTTGTCAAAAGCTCTCTGGCAGTCTTCATTCCACCTGACCGTTTGTTCTTTTCTTAACAGCTTGAACAAAGGCTCACAGGTTGCAGTAAGGTGAGATATGAACCTTGAAATGTAGTTCAATCTACCTAGGAACCCCCTAACTTCTTTTTCAGTCTTCGGTGCAGGCATTTCTTGAATGGCTTTGACTTTATCAGGGTCAACTTCAATCCTTTTCTCGCTTACAATAAATCCCAGCAGCTTACCGGATCGCACCCCGAATGTACACTTGTTGGGGTTTAACTTCAATTGGTATTTCCTCAGACGCTTGAATAACTTCAACAGATTCACCAGGTGGTCTTCTTCTGTGAGGGACTTGGCAATCATGTCATCCACATAACATTCAATTTCTTTGTGGATCATGTCATGGAATAAGGTTACCATAGCCCGTTGATAAGTGGCACCAGCATTCTTCAGTCCGAATGGCATTACCTTATAACAGAACGTGCCCCAGGGTGTGATGAAAGTTGTCTTCTCCATGTCTTCAGGTGACATTTTGATCTGATTATATCCTGAAAATCCATCCATGAAGGAGAATACCGAGAACTGAGCCATATTGTCGACCAATACATCAATGTGAGGTAAAGGGAAGTCATCCTTCGGGCTGGCTCTGTTCAGATCCCGGTAATCCACACACATTCTCACCTTGCCATCCTTCTTAGGCACATGTACAATGTTAGCAACCCACGGCGGATAGCTAGTCATAGCAAGGAAACCGGCGTCCCACTGCTTTTGCACCTCTTCTTTTATCTTCATTGCCATATCTGGGCGAGTACGGCGCAACTTCTGTTTTACTGGTGGGCAGTCTTCTTTCAGAGGTAGCTTGTGCATGACAATGTCAGTGTCCAACCCTGGCATATCTGTAAACACCCCAAATTTGCCCTCACCCAGCTCACACCATGGCTTGTGATCATTTCATATGCATAAGTTCAATCATAGCATCTCATATTGCATTTTTGATTCACTGCATAGATTCAAAGTCATATACATCTAGGGTTTGTGATCTGAGTAATCTAAGAGCTTCTTGAGCCACTCCAAAGGGAAACAATCACTTCAAAGGGGTCTATGTGTGTTCAAGCATCATATTATATCCTCTCAAAGTCAAGAATGTCAAAGAATCACAAGAACTGGGATTGGTATGGAAGCAGAGCCAGGCTTGACTGCACAGATGACCTAGAATTAGGGTTTTGGTTTCAAAGGACATAACTCCAATTTTTTTGGTCATTCTTGTTTCTATTGGTCTCTATATGGTATAGGGATTATGCATATCAATTTTCATGAAGAAATTCCTTGGGGAAGTCATCTGATCAAAGGTTGACTTTCTGAACAAGTCAGTGCAAAATCAGGGCATCTGAGGCCCCCAATGACCCAACCAAAAGGTGTTCTTCATCATTTTGATTGTATATGATCTTTATTTGGTCATGGAAGAAGTTGGAAGTTCACAAAATTCAAGAATTTCAAGTCTTTTGCAAAGTTGACTTTTCGGGCAAGTTTGACTTTTAATGGAAATGTCATTTTAGGCAACTTTTTCAACCCTTACTTTTTGATTCAAGAAAGCTTCAAATGGAAAAACTTTGGTCATGAAAGTTGTAGAATGGATCATTCCCTTTTCAAAAAGTACAAGAACATGACCTAATTCATTTTGGATCAAAAGTTATGGTTTGTCAAAGTTGGCAAAAATCACTAAATTTCAAGTCATGCACCAAAGAGGCAAAGTTGCAAATTCACTTCTCAAGGCCAATTAAGTCATCAAATGGGCTTCTAATCCACATAACAGATCACACAACATCTAAAGTTCATAATGCACCCAAAGAATCACATGTTTCATGGCCCATGGATCAAGTTTCTTTCATAAGAACCAAAGTGAACCAAGTTGCAAAAGTCATGATCACTTCTCATCCACTTGCTGCCTAGTTTGCTGAACCATCCTAGCCCTTTTCCCTCATCATGCTGCGCAGGACATGCCTCTTGTACTAGGCTAGCAAGTTGCCCATGCCCTTCTTACACAAAAGTTGACATTTTGCAAAAGCACCCATACCTATCACAAAAGGACATGTCACATCTTCTGACCAATGGGAATTGTTTATACAAATCAATTGCAAGCCAAACATAAGGAGAAGCAGGCCTGAAACCACACACAACTCAGCATTCACAAAATCTCTCCAACTTGCATTTTCCTTCGAAACACTCTCCACAAACCTCAAACACCAAAACAAACTTCACAAACAATCTCAACTCACTTCACTGATCACAAACCAACCATTGTTTTGGCCTGAAACCTCCCACATCACAAATACGATTTTCACACTCCCTTGGCCTGAGCTTCTGCCAAATTTCTCCAGAGGCTACATAAACTCCAACTAAGTGTCAAAAGCTTCAAAGGAGGATCATTGGGACTTGTTTGAGCCAAAGAACCAGCCAGAAAGCTCCTGAATCGAAAGCTCAATCTCAGGTAGCTTCATGAACTTTTTTTCCAGAACTTGCTTTTTAAGTTTCTAAATGATAAAGCATGCTTCCCTGAGTTCAATGAACTTGTTATTTTTGAAAAAGATTGAGAAATGAGGTTGTATTGTGTTTCTGAAATTTTGGCAGTTTTAGATGTTTGATTCGTATCTGGATTTTGTGTTGAAATAAATGATTTTTGTTGGTTGAATCTTGTTTAGAATGAGTTAGGGATTGATTCTGGAGAGTTTGGCATGTTTTCATGGCGTATTGAGAGAGATAGAGTGAGAGACCCGCCGGAGAAGATGACCGGAACACTGTTCCGGTCATCTGAAAGTCATTAGGGTTCAGATTAGGGCTTTAATCATAATTAAGCCAGTTTGAATGTGAGTCGTCCAAACGCGCGCGTAGTCAATTCCCGCCCCTGCCAGTTTGAACCTCAGCCCTTGGATGCGCATACTTTCCAATTTTCAGTTTAATTTCATTTTTATTTTTCATTTAATTACATTGTTTTCTCCATTTTATTAAAAATAGTAAAACTTATTCAAAAATTCTGAAATTTTTTGTACAAACTTCTATTTAATTTCAGAAACCAAAAACATTTTTATTTTTATTTTTTGCATTTTAAAAATATTTTTAAATATTTAAAAGTTTATTTTTAATTAATTAATGAGAATTAATTAATTAAAAATACTTTTAGGTATTTAAAAATCACCAAAAAATTCATGAAACCTTTAAAAACATTTAGAAACATTGTCCAACCCTCAAACCAAATTTCTTTTTTGATCTTGATGTCTTTTGAGAATTTTTCATGGAATTAAAATTATTTTTAGGCATTACTTTGATCCAAACTTCCAAAAATCATTTCTGCCTAACCATTGAGAGTTGGACCTTGATTCTTTTTGCATTGCATTGTGTTTAGCATGTAGTTTGTGAGATTAAATGGTCATGATTTGATCTTTCATTTTCCATTTGTTTGACATTTTTCTTGTTAAGGAACCCTAAAACCCTAGAAATTTTAGGAAATTCATAACTTGAATTAGGTTAAGAGTTGGAACTTCTCCTTTGGGCAGTGAGTTAGTATAGGTTTAGGGATCCTTTGAGTGCATTTTCAATTTTTTATATTGATGTTTGCTTCTGATTTTGGTTTGTGTTTGATGCTTTGATCATAAACCCTAATTTGGGCTTCCATATGCATCCATCTTGCATTTGCTTGCATGACATGACTTGCCATAGTATTTTGTGCACCCATTTGATTCATTTGAAATCTTGAGACATATTGAAAGCATGTTTGATCATTGCATCTTGCATTTGCCATGTTGTATGCCATTTGCACTTCATGACTTTTCATGTATGTTCAGGTTTCTCAACTTGTTTCATTTGCATCCATGAGCTTGTATGATCATCCCCATGTGTTATTTCATGTTTTGTAGCATCTCATAGCATCATTATCATCATGTATGTACTTCTGGTTTTGATTTACATCATGCCATTTCATTTCATTTTGCATTGCATTGCATTTTTTTCTAACCTTTCAGGTGGTAAGTAACTTTGAGAAGTGAATTTGCCTTCACTTCTCATATTTTCTTTTCATCTCTTCCATACATCCTTGATGCATTTTGTTATGTGTTTGAGATTGAGCTTGCTCTTTCTTCTTCTTCTTACTTTCTTTCTTCAAGTGACTTGCCTTCTTAAGTGAAACAAGTTACTTTGCTTCTCTTTGCTCCTTTCATCTGCTTCCTGGTGGTTCCTTTGAAGATCTTCTCTTGTAAACCTCACAAACCTTAGGAACAAACAAGTATGACAATGATTAGGGTTTTTGATTAGTCCCCCACATAGTTTTACCTTTGTGTCTCATTGAGTCTTCTCTTCTCACCTCATAATCAGGGACTAAACCCTAAAGGCTTTAAGGCTTTGTGATTAAGCTTATGCCTGCATCCTTCTATTAGGATGGAGTGTATAACTTTAATCCTAAGTGTTAAACCCTTAATGTGTTTAAATCCTTTAATCAATTCACTTAATAATCATCAAGACATCAAGCTTGTAACTTGGGCCTTGCATTAGGGTTCTAATTCTTCCTCAATTGGTCAAGAAGGACTAACCCTAGTGTTAATGGACAAGTTCCCCTCAAGTTGTCTTACAAACCATAAAACTCACTTCTTCATCTTATCATTAACTAAAATCCATCTAATAATGGCCTTGTTTTGTCATGAGGTTAATCCCTAATCATGGATTAAGTTGAGGAGTCTTCCTCAGCTTAAACATTCTCATCTATTATCCTTCTATTAGGATGGTGTAATGAGTCTGTTTAATCCCTGATTATGGCTTAGTCTCATTACTTAACACTAAGCAAAAACACCAAAAACATATAAATAATCACAAGTAGGTTAATGATCTTAATCCTACACCAAAGGTGTTTAAGTGTGAGAAGCTGACTTCACACTTAAGGTATTCTCATTACCCCTAATCAGAGGGAAGATGTGATGAGTTTACTAAATCCACTGGTTTAGGCTTAAGCTCATTAACTTATGACAAATTCTCGAAAGCAATAAAAGACTGAAAACTCAAAAACAAACAATAATCGTCTCCTCCGGGATTCTTTTCTCATCACCTTCACTCATAAACGAGAACTCGCTTCTTCCGTCTAATGCAAGACAGTTTGCACCTGAGCCAGACAGGTCTTACACTTGAGCATTGACAAGCAAGCAGTTCACAAGTCAATTCATCTTTCAGTCTCTTTGGGTCGAACTACGGTGTTCTGACTTCCTCATTGCACGAGAGGATACGTAGGCATAACTTAACGGTTATCGAACAAAAGTCTCTGTATATTCCCCCTCTTTCAGCATCATTCTCTTAGCCTCATTATCATGAGCATTTCACTCCTGTTCTTACACTGACACTGTATATTTACACACTTCACTTCTTTTACACAGACACCTGTACATCTTTTTCCATCTTTTTTATACACAGATTGCACTGACACTACCCCTTTAAAACACAAATCTTTTAAGCGTGGATCCCGTCGAGTACGACGGACAATCTGGGTGCTAATACCTTCCCAGGTTGTAACCAACCCCCTTTCTCAGTCTCTCTGGTTCGCAACCGTCTTATCCATATCTTTCTAGGTCTATGCAGCATTGCCTTTCCTCCGGGATAAAAATGCCTAGTTGGCGACTCTTTTCATTCCCTGTGAGTTCACTGCTGTGTGTTCTCACATCCTCTTCTCGCCGACCGTTTGCGTCTGTACCTTTATCTGGGCCATTCCCATTTATCGGGAGCGACAGCTTGGCGACTCTGCTGGGGAACCTTATATTGTAACCAGGGCTTCTGGTTCTTTTTGTGGGTTCCTCCTATCTGTGTTTGTATATTTGTTCTATTTTTGCTTTATGTACAGTTTGTTTACTGCTTTCTTTATAGCTTTACATATATCATACTGTCATACTGTGCTGGCTGGATCTGTTTTGTTGCTTTGGTGGGTGGGTGTTCTATTGAGAGTTGAGGTCCTATACCTGGGACCTGAGTGACACCTAGGCTAGAGTGGTTCATGTTCTTTCCCATTCCATTTCGGTCTGGTGCGGGAATATGAAACACGGTTCAGATATGGGTTTCTTCTTGAGAACTATGTGCTGCAGATTTCCTGTAGTGCTAGGGCTATCTGGGAAGCCTGCTAAGTCTGAATGACCTTTAGTATTGACCTTCAGAAACTGAGGTGAATTAGAGGAGGATCTTCTATGGTTATTGTAAACACTGTACATCCGGATTAGAAGTGTTTACACTTCTCATAACTGATCCAAGTCTGAGGATCCTTGTTTTAGAACACTACCTGTGAGGGGGTTGGGTTGTTTACAGGTTTGCAGGTACCCTTGACCTCAGCATACCCTGTTACTTTGTTTTGACTAAGAGTACTTCATCTTGGAACAGTTCTTGTGATTTTTAACCCTGGACATGTGACTCTTTATTTGAGTCCCCCACCTTGGTTACTGGACTTATGAACCTCCATCTGGATTTCTTGAACATACCTGGACTTATATCAGAGCACTTGATCAGATCCAGCTCAGTCACAAACCCTTGCATATCATTTGCATACATCATCATTGCATCATTTTAACATTTGCTTATTTGTTTTTCAGGGTATCCATCCTTTATTTTTGACTTGGTTTTGACCCCATCATCAGCATAGACCTATCTTCATCAGCATCTGCTTCAGCTATCAGCTACCTGCTTCAGTCACCTGCACCAGCCAGTCAGTGGCCCATTTTCAGTGTTATCATCAGCACCTGTCTCAACTCTTCTTCAACAACATGGCCCCTAAGAAGAGTAATATCTCCTACCACTTCTTTCAGCCTGAGCTAGCTGACATCAGGAAGATTCAGACCCTGATTACTCCAGACCATATACCACTGTTCAGAGAACACTATGGAGGCATACTTGATGTGGTTATGGATTTGGACCCTTCACAGAGGAGCCTGATTCATACTTGCTTGCAGTTCTATGATCCCCCTCTGAGGTGTTTCACTTTTCAGGATTTTCAGTTGGGGCCTTTATTAGAGGAGTATTCATCATTGGTTGGTATACCTATCAGGGGTGGAGTCCCCTTCAACCCTGAAATGGTCTTTCCTAGTAATGAAGAGGTGGCAAAGGCTTTGTATTTAGAACCAGTCCTGATTGGGCAGAATATGACTACTAAGGCTGGAATCTCTGGTCTACATCTGGATTTCTTGATCTCTCAAGCTACCCTGAAGGCTTCTTTGGGAGAGTGGAAGGCAGTCTGTGCTTTATTGGCCCTGAGCATATATGGGATTATTTTATTTGCAGATGAGCCTAAGTTTGTTAGTAAGAATGCAATCCATCTTTTCATCCTGAGGAACCCAGTGCCCACCTTACTGAGAGATTTCTACTACTCTGTTCACCAAAGGAATGAAAAGCAAAGAGGAAGATTAGTGAGATGTTGTGCTCCCTTGTTCCTTACTTGGCTGCTCAAGCATTTGCCAAAGACTGATGCATTCTTGAACCCTCACCAGCAAAGAAATTGGGCTAGAAGACTCACTGCTTTGACCTCAGCTGATATCAGGTGGTGCACTCAAAGCACAAAAGGCAGGGACATCATCACCAGTTGTGGGCAGTTTCCCAATGTACCCCTGATAGGAGTGAAGGGTTGCATCAATTACAACCCTCTGCTATTCAAAAGACAACTGGGCTATGCATTGGTCCACACTCCTAAGGCACAAGACTTGGCTGAGACTCTCTACTGTGAGAATAAGCCTAATCTGGCTATTGTCAGGCAAGCAGCTTGGGCCTGGGACAATGTTCAAACTAAAGGAGTAACCATTCTGGGGAAGTGCAACAATGTGGCATCAGCACAGTACTATGAGTGGTCCCATGCCAGGGCTCAATTTTCTGGGATGCCCTTCACCATGGAGGATATACCTGGACCATCTTCAGCACCATCTCCTGTCACTGTCAGCTTAGAGGAGTTTGAGAAATTGAAAGAAAGGAATGAGAATTTGACTCAGGCTCTACAGAAGACCCTCTGGGAGAGGAGTGATGGTAGGTTGGATATTGAGAGGTTAGAAAAGCTGAAAGTGGAGCATCTGGCCAGAATTGAAAAGTCAGAGGATTACATCAAGAAGTCAAGGGCTGGAGAGCAGATCTTGAAGAATGCCTGCAAGGAAGCCCAGTTCCAGAAAGCCAGGACTGATTTGTATCTGAAGGAGAGTCAAGCTAGGTGGGTCAGGATCACCGAAGCTCGTACGCTGGAAGATAAGAGGACTCAGGACAAGATTGAGCAGTTGGAAGCTAGTGCAAAAGAGCAACAGGAAGCCCTGCTAGTAGCCCAAAGAGAAATCTCAGAGTTGAAGATTAGAGATGGAGTGAAGAGGTCAAAGGACCAGAGTCAACACAAGAAGCTAACTGCAGCTGTTACTACCAGGAATCTCCTTATCAGGAACCTCACGGAGCGTCCGGCTGATCCTGTGACTGAAGCACTTCTCAAGGAAGTTCAGGAGGATGAGTTTGGTCTTGGTGTCTGACTTTTGCTTGTTGTTGCTTTCATTTCATTGTACTTTTCTTTTTTGTGATGTATTTTGACCCCTCAGAGGGCATGTATTGTAAAAAACAAATTATGTATCATTTACTCTTTTGTAATATATGTGTCAGTTTGTTCCATCTGAATTTCTTTCAAGCAACATCAACAGTATCTTCAAGGGTCTGGAAGGGTCAAAACCAAGTGCCAAGCCGGATACCTTGGAAACAAATAAGCATACTACATTGCATGCTAACCTTTGTTTGTTTTGTAGGTTTGTTTTGTTTGTGTTACTAACTCTGTTGTGATCTCAGGAACTATTGCTCGCCGACGGGTGTTCCCACTCAACCGTCCACACAGATATCCAACCCGTAACAACCTTCCGGGTATACAGATGGACCAGGTACAGCAAGACCTTACAGAGGTCAGGAACCAAATGGCTAATGAAAGATTGGAAATGAGGGCTCAGATGACACAATTCATGGAGGTGATGAACAATATGGCTCAGAGCCAAGAGAGATTAAGAGCAATGGTAGAGAGGCAGAATCAAGAAGACCCCCATCTAGGGACTGCAGGGACAAGCAACAACGAGAGGGTTCAGCCTCATGTCAACCCCCCTGTATTTGGACCCCACCTTCATCCAGAGATTAACATTCCTGCTAATGTGCAAGGGACTGCCACTACAGGTAGGGTACTTCAAGAAGACCCCCAGGAAGATCAGTTCACAGTGATGGGAGCTGGGGAGGAAGCCTATGACAGAAGGCTGGATGAAATTGCTGAAAAATTAAGATCCTTGGAGTCTCAAAACTCTTTGGGTTTTGATGTTATGGACATGGGCTTAGTGGACGGGGTCAGGATTCCCCATAAGTTTAAGCCTCCTTGTTTTGAAAAGTACAATGGGACCTCCTGCCCACGGACCCACTTACAGTCCTTTCTGGGGAGGTTGAAGGCATACACCATGGACGAGAAGCTATGGATGTTTTATTTTGAGGATAGCTTAACGGGAGCTTCAAGGGAATGGTACTCACATCTGACTAGAGCAACCATCAGGTGTTGGAAGGATTTGGCAGAGGCCTTCATTAGACAATACCAGTATAATTTGGATATGGCACCCAACAGGACCCTCCTGATGGGGATGTCACAGTCATCCAGGGAAAGCTTCCGAGAATACGCCCAGAGATGGAGACAGCTGGCTGCTGCTGTCCAGCCACCTATGTCAGAGAAGGAGATGGCAGATATGTTTATGAACACCCTCCAAGGAATATACATTGATAGGCTAGCTGCCTTTTCTTCTACCAGCTTTGCAGATGTCGTTATAGCTGGAGAAAGAATCGAGAGCCTGTTAAAGATGGGCAAAATTTCAGACAACGGTGCCAGCTCATCCAGCAACACAAGAAAGCCTTTTGTGGGCCCAAGAAGAACTGGTGAGACTAATGCTATCCATGCCAGCAGAGGCAGACCCCAATATGTTCATAGGTCAGTGGCAGCAGTTACCATTCCCGCTCCAATTCATCCACAACCAGCTTATCAACCACAGCAACAAAATTATCAGCAGCAAACTCAGTATCCTCCTCAGAGAAACTACAACAACACCAACAACAACAATCAGCAAAGACCGTTCCAACAGAGACCCTCTCAGGCCAATAGGGTGATCGATCTGATCCCTATGCCATATGCCACATTACTGCCACAACTCCTGAAACTCAACCTGGTTGAGCTAAGGACGTTGGCACCTCCAGATCCCACCAGTCTACCCAGAAATTATGACGCCGGCGCCAGATGTGCTTTTCATTCGAATTCACCTGGCCACAGTACGGAGAAGTGCAGAGCCTTGCACATGAAGGTACAGGACTTGGTAGATTCTAAGGCTCTGAATTTTGCACCACCACCAAATGTTAACAAGAACCCTATGCCAAACCACGGAGGTCCCAGAATCAATGCTATTGAAGAAGACAAGCCGTCTTACTTGATAACCAGTGTGGGTCAGATTCGGACACCGTTGGTAGAGATTAAAGCTCAACTCCTCGAATGTCAAATGTTACCGGGATGTGAGCTAGGGTGTGCTTATTGCAACATTTCAGTGAATGGTTGTGATAACTTGAGAGATGGCATAGATGGTCTCATCCAGAGTGGCCTGCTTCAAATCACCACATCAATACCTACCAATCCAGCAACCTCCTTGACAACAATCCCCGAGTCTTCTACAAATACAACAACCATTGTTCCAAGCAACTCTTCAATCTCGTCAACAAATGCTTCATATGTTACTTCAACGGACCAGATATCAGCAAACATCCCTTCTACAACTTCAGCACCCCTTCATTCAGAATCTCCTACAACAAAAACACCCATCCTTCCAACAATGTCTCCTACAACTTCAGCAGCAAATGTCTCAACGGTTACAATTTATTATGATCCTGAAAATGATTCTGCCTACAATTCACAAAATGCCACTCCTATCAGAGCACCAGTCACAATATACTATGATCCACAGACTATTATGGTCCCTTCTGCAGCTGCAATCAGTCCAGTCACTATCACAGTGCCTGGGCCAGTACCTTATGAAAGCAGTAATTCCATCCCCTGGCATTACGGCTCTGATCTATACTGCGAAGGACGGAAAATCACTCTTGAATCATCAACCCCTGCACCACAAATAGATAATATGGGAGGAGGCGGAGGCTTCACTCGAAGCGGACGTCTCTTTGCTCCACAAATTCAAAGACCCACTGCTGAAGCAGAAGCTGCTGCCAAGGCAAAAGGGAAAAGCATGGTGCAAGAAGAGCAAATTGTCAAGGAAGCTTTGAAAACACCTTTTGATCAAGAAGTTGATGAATTCATGAGAATCATCAAGAAAAGTGATTACAAAATAGTGGACCAGCTTCACCAGACGCCTTCCAAGATCTCTATTCTATCATTGCTTATGTGCTCCGAGGCTCATCGGAACGCACTACTAAAAGTCTTGCACGCAGCTTATGTGCCAGAAGAGATCACCGTCAATCAGTTAGAAGCTGTGGTTGGAAATGTTAATGCTAGTCATGGACTAGGGTTCACCAACACTGACTTGACTACGGAAGGCCGCAATCATAACAAGGCTTTGCACATTACCATGGAATGTAAAGGTGCAGTTCTTTCCCATGTGCTGGTAGACACAGGATCATCCATCAATGTCTTACCTAAAAAAGCCCTTGTGAAGCTAGAGTATGACGGATTGGCATTACGCCCCAGTAACTTAGTAGTGAGAGCCTTTGACGGTTCTAAGAGATCAGTTCTGGGAGAAATTGAGTTGCCTATAACGATTGGCCCACAAACTTTCAAAACGACCTTCTACGTGATGGATATACAGCCTGCCTACAGCTGTCTATTGGGTAGGCCATGGATTCACGCCGCTGGCGCCGTGACCTCAACCCTTCACCAGAAGTTAAAATTCGAGTGGGAGGGCCAAGTCGTTACTATCTGTGGAGAGGAGGATATTTTTGTTAGCCACCTGGCTACCTACAAATATATTGAGATGGATGGGGAGATCCACGAAACGATGAGTCAAGGGTTTGAGGCCTTGAACATAAATGAAGCTTCTGCTGTACCTGGAACCTCAATGACATCTTATCAACAAGCCCGGAAGGTTGTTGAGGAAGGAACTGCCCAAGGCTGGGGCAAATTGTTACCTGTGGAGAAGAAAGAAGATAGATTTGGGTTGGGTTACAAACCAACTCAACAAGATCAAGCAGAGGCTGCTAAGGAGGCCAACTTTGTTAGTGGGGGAATGCTCACCCCTGATGCTGTCAACAATTTGGAAGACGAGGATGAAAGCAACCGCAACCTGGAGAGGTGGATCCGTCCAAAGATCCCAGGGAGCAGTATCTCAAACTGGTCTTCCCAGGAAATTATAAGAGTTACTCCTGCAGAGTAATTATTACTTCCTGTATTTTTATAGCATGCATCAAGTCTTGCATCTTGCCCAAGATGACAAGACTCATTTTGTAATCGGGCCATCTGTAATTTTTGTGCAACAAGATTAATCAATGAAATATCAGACATCTTTTGCAAATGAGTCTTTTTCTTTTCCGCTCACTGTTTTTTTCCATTTTTCTTTTTGTACAAAAAATAAATGGCAGTGTTTTCAAAATGTTAACTTTATTTCACTTTTCTAAACAAGATTAAAATCAATCACTAAAATGAACAAACTGAACCCTTGCAGAGAGTGCCTTCCAGACTGCACCGACAACAGCACGGCTGTGACTTCGTATGACTTTGACAATCCAATCAATCAAGCTGATGAAGGGGTTGAAGAAGATTACGAGCTTCCTGAAGAGCTAGCCAGATTGTTGAGACAAGAGGAGAAGGTTATCACTCCTCATCAGGAGGAGGTTGAAACGATCAATCTTGGTACAGATGAAGATGTGAAAGAAGTTAAAATCGGGGCCTGCTTACAAGACTCAGTGAAGAGACAACTGATTGACCTGCTTCAAGAGTATGTGGACGTGTTTGCCTGGTCTTACCAGGATATGCCAGGGTTGGATACCGACATTGTTGTGCACAAGCTGCCTTTAAGAGAAGAATGCCCACCGGTTAAACAGAAACTGCGCCGTACTCGCCCAGACATGGCAATGAAAATCAAGGAAGAGGTACAAAAGCAATGGGACGCCGGGTTCCTTGCTGTAACTAGCTATCCACCGTGGGTTGCTAATATAGTACCTGTGCCTAAGAAAGACGGCAAAGTAAGGATGTGTGTTGACTACCGGGATCTGAATAGAGCCAGCCCGAAAGATGATTTCCCATTACCTCACATTGATGTATTGGTGGATAATACGGCTCAGTTCTCGGTATTCTCCTTCATGGACGGATTTTCAGGATACAATCAGATCAAAATGTCACTTGAAGACATGGAAAAGACAACCTTCATCACACCCTGGGGCACGTTCTGTTACAAGGTAATGCCATTTGGATTGAAGAATGCTGGTGCAACGTATCAACGGGCTATGGTGATGTTATTCCACGACATGATCCATAAAGAAATAGAATGTTATGTGGATGACATGATTGCCAAGTCCCTTACTGAAGAAGACCACTTGGTGAATCTGTTGAAGCTATTCAAGCGTCTGAGGAAGTACCAACTGGAGTTGAACCCCAACAAATGCACGTTCGGGGTGCGATCTGGTAAGCTACTGGGATTTATTGTAAGTGAGAAAGGGATTGAAGTTGACCCTGATAAAGTCAAAGATATTCAAGAAATGCCTGCACCGAAGTCGGAAAAAGAAGTTCGAGGGTTCTTGGGACGATTGAACTACATTTCACGGTTCATATCTCACCTCACGGCAACTTGTGAGCCCTTGTTCAAGCTGTTGAGAAAAGAACAAACGGTCAGGTGGAACGAAGACTGTCAGAAGGCTTTTGACAAGATCAAGGAATACTTACAAGAGCCTCCAATCCTTATGCCTCCAGTTGAAGGAAGACCTCTGATAATGTACTTGACAGTATTAGAAGAGTCAATGGGGTGTGTGCTAGGCCAGCATGACGAGTCTGGTCGAAAAGAGTATGCAATATACTACCTAAGCAAAAAGTTTACCGAATGTGAACAACGTTATTCACTGCTCGAGAAAACTTGCTGTGCTTTAGCGTGGGCTGCTCGCCGACTGAGACAGTATATGTTGACCCACACTACTTTGTTGATCTCAAAGATGGACCCAGTCAAGTACATATTTGAGAAGCCAGCACTTACCGGACGGGTTGCAAGATGGCAAATGATCCTCACAGAATATGACATCCAGTACACATCTCAGAAAGCCATCAAGGGCAGTGTATTGTCTGAATATCTTGCTGAGCAACCCATTAATGATTACCAACCTATGAGGTTTGACTTCCCCGATGAGGACATCATGTTCATAAAAGCAAAAGATCATGAAGAGCCTATTCACACTGAAGGGCCTGACCCGGAAGAAGAATGTACTATGATGTTTGACGGGGCTGTTAACATGAATGGTCGTGGTGTTGGTGCAGTAATCATTACACCTAAAGGAGTCCACATGCCTTTCTCGACAAAACTCACCTTCAACTGCACTAACAACGAAGCTGAATACGAAGCTTGCATTATGGGTCTTGAGGAAGCCATTGACCTCAGGATCAAGACGTTGACCGTATTCGGAGATTCAGCTCTGGTAATCAATCAAACCAACGGCAAATGGTACACCCACCAGGATCATCTGATACCTTACAGGGACTATACAAGGAGGTTATTGACTTTCTTTACAACGGTCAAGCTTGAGTATATCCCTCGGGACGAGAATCAGTTTGCAGATGCTCTTGCTACCATTTCGTCCATGATCAAAGTTCAAGCTGCCAACTTTATACCTCAGATTTCAGTGTCCAGACTTGACAGACCAGCATATGTATTCGCATCAGATGTTGTCAAAGATGATAAGCCTTGGTTCCACGACATTAAGTGCTTCTTGGAGGATCAAACATACCCATCTGGGGCATCTTCCAATGATAAGAAGACTCTGAGAAGGCTTGCTGGTAGTTTCTTTCTGAACACTGATGGTTCCCTGTACAAGAGAAACTTTGATATGGTACTCCTCAGATGCGTTGACAAGACGGAAGCAGATTTGTTAATGCATGAAGTGCACGAAGGATCCTTTGGTACCCATGCTGGAGGGCATGCCATGGCCAAGAAGTTGCTAAGATCAGGCTATTACTGGATCACAATGGATGCTGACTGTTGTGCCTATGCCAGAAAATGCCATAAATGCCAGATTTATGCGGATAAGGTGCATGTGCCTCCCAATCCTTTGAATGTGATGTCCTCACCCTGGCCCTTTGCCATGTGGGGCATTGACATGATTGGCAAGATTGAGCCAACTGCTTCGAATGGCCACAGATTCATCCTGGTTGCCATTGATTATTTCACCAAGTGGGTCGAAGCAGCTTCCTATGCCAATGTTACAAGACAAGTGGTAGCCAGATTTCTGAAGAGAGATATCATCTGTCGGTACGGAGTTCCCGAGCGAATCATTACTGATAATGGTTCCAACTTAAACAACAAAATGATGGCAGAGCTGTGCCGGGACTTCAAGATCCAACATCACAATTCTTCTCCTTACAGGCCAAAGATGAATGGCGTTGTTGAGGCAGCTAATAAGAATATCAAGAAGATTGTGCAGAAGATGGTAGTCACCTATAAAGATTGGCATGAAATGCTACCGTTTGCCTTGCATGGGTACCGCACGTCAATCAGAACATCCACTGGGGCAACACCGTATCAACTTGTGTATGGTATGGAAGCAGTCCTACCGGTTGAAGTTGAATTACCCTCTCTACGGGTACTGATGGATGTTAAACTGAGTGAAGCAGAATGGGTTCGGGCCCGATACGAACAACTGAGTCTGATTGAAGAGAAAAGATTGGCTGCAATCTGTCATGGGCAGTTATATCAGAAGAGAATGAAGAAAGCCTTCGATCAGAAAGTCAGGCACCGAGAGTACCAAGTAGGAGATCTTGTGCTGAAAAGAATCCTCCCTCCTCATACAGACCACAGGGGCAAGTGGACTCCGAACTATGAAGGACCATTTGTAGTAAAGAAAGTTTTCTCTGGTGGAGCATTGATGCTCGGCACTATGGATGGCGAAGACTTCCCGTCCCCTGTGAATTCAGATGCAGTTAAAAAATACTTCGCATAAAAATGACCCGCTGGACATAAAAACAGAATGTAAGTCCAGGCAAAAATAGGGCATCCCGGCGAGTCAAAAACAGAATAAAAGACTCGGGCAAAAATAAGGGAAAATAAACAAAAATGTACACCCGCTGAGTTGAAAAGCCGCATTGGACAACTCAGGCAAAAATGGGTATCCCGATGGATTGAAAACCCGAAAGGGCGATCCAGGCAAAATAAGGGAATAAGCGAACAACTGCATTCTGAATTCGTCTGTATCGTTTACAACTCGGTAAGTTTCGAGAGGATCAAGCTTCGATCAGAATCAGCCTTCTTCAGAAAGCAAGACGAGAAGAACGTCAAATGTCATACGAGTCATAGGAAAGAGAAGCTCCTTAAAGCGTCGTCAACATTGCCAACACATTTTGTTTCTCAATTTGTAACAATCTCCTCATTTCAGGGGATATGTTCCTTTGATGTATCTTGCCAATTCAGGGCATCTAAGTTAATAAAAGCAGATTTTTCAGTCATGTTTCGTCTTGTACATTTTTATTTGAAAAAATGTCTGATGTCTTAAGAAAAAACGGATTGCATAAATACAGATGCTTATCTTCAAAAAAATGTATATATGCCACATGCTTGCAGGAAATATACTTACTCTCAGAAGTGTCTAAACTCCTATGACGGAATCCGGTAAGGGATACCTCGGGATTATTTGTGCGTTTCTATATCTTTGCAGGATTGCAGGTATCCAGAATGCAACTTGGGGCATGTAAGCTTCATCCCAGCAAGCTGGAAAATCAGTACTCACTCAGTCTCAACACTCAAAGTGTTTTCTCCCCAGTCGAGTTGCCACTTGTTGATTCTCCCCATCAGGGTTGCCAGGCATCACCTCTCCAACAGGGCGGTACCAGAAGACACCCATATCCCCGGCTGAGTCAAAGAGCCCTCCTCAACAGAATCTCTAGGGAGATCTTTCAGTGATCCCTCTTTCTCCCCAGCCGAGGTACCACTCGTTCTTCCTCCTCAGCCAAGTACAAAAGCTAGGGAGCCATCTCCCCACAGAGCTTCAGCCTCTATCCAGAAGAGCAACGCACGAAGGAATCACAACAGAGTGACGAAAGCTTCTACAAACCCCAGCTGGGTCCCTCATTATCAGGATGGGTCTGTCAGTAACCTATTTCCCCAAGCGATAGCATCTCATCAGATCTATCAAATGACCTCACCCCCAGCTGGGATGTCCATTTCAAGCAGATCGGCCAGAGATCTTCGCAGCAACGGGATCCTAATCCCGGTTTGATATCCTCGCATAGTCATGGCATTCGCATCATACTCACCCACAAAGCGTAGCATTCCGTCTAATACGGAGCATTACGGCAAAAATCAAACATATTGCATAATCATAAGCCGTGTCCTGAATCAAACACTTGTAAATATCGAAACCCACCAACAGCATACAGAAAACTCCCCCAAAATCCCCAGCAAGAAAACAGTTGCCTTACAGTCACAAACACCAGTATACTCTCTTTGGCCCCCGTCCGTGTCAATACTCCCCAGTAAAGTCGCCTGAACACTCTTTGCAAACAGTACCACCCGCATTACAGATACCTTTTTGACACCCGTCTGTGTCATACCCCAGCAGAAAGCCAAAGACATTCTCTTTGCACTCACATGTACTTATATGATACTTGTTTATACTACTCTTCTCTTCGACACTCGTCCGCGTCACTCTCCCCAGCAGGTTGAACACTCATCTATACATCACTCATACTTATGATTACCCTTTATACAGATACTCGTCCGTATCTTGTATATACAACTCAAATCCCCACAGATTCGGCACTAGTCCTTGTTCTTTGTTAACCAGTTGGTACTCGTCCGTACCATCATCTCAGAGCATGCGTCAAGCGTTTGTTTCTACCTGATACTCGTCTGTATCATAGTCTTAAGGATGCTCGTCCGCATCTTTAATCCATACACGCGTCAAACACTTTTGTCTTCTTGAAAATAGACACTCGTCCGTGTCTACTATTCCCCAGAAGAGTCCTTTTAGATTCAACACTCGTCCGTGTTCTCTGTTAACCCGTTGATACTCGTCCGTATCATCATCTCTGAACACGTGTCAGTATTTGTTTCTACCCGATACTCGTCCGTATCGTAGTCTTAAGGATGCTCGTCCGCATCTTTAATCTATACACAAAACATCTAAACACTTATACCTTTTGTTTCCTGGACGTAAACACTCGTCCGTGTTTACTATTCCCCAGTAGATAGCCAACAAAGCATTTACTTTTTATCTGACATTCGTCCTGTGTCATGATAAACCTTGAGAGCAGCCGTCCCCTGCTAGGTGGTCGTCCTCCACCTCTTGATGGTCGTCCTCCATCATGCTCATCCGATGGCCGTCCCCATCGTGGACCTTTTATCCGGCATTCGTCCTATGTCGCGATATTTTTGGCAGCCGTACCCTGCCAGGTGATCGTCCTTCACCTTAGATGACCGTCCCTCATCTTATCCCCAACAGAGCAGCCGTCCCCTGCTAGGTGATCGTCCTTCACCTTTGATGACCGTCCCTCATCATTATTTCATTTATTCTTTAACCCGATGGCCGTCCCCGTCGTGGTCCCTTTTCCTTTTCCTGATGATCGTCCTTCATCAATTTAGCCCGATGGCCGTCCCCATCGTTGTTTGCATTACTTTATGAACTTGATGGCCGTCCCCGTCATGTTTCATTAATCCCCAGAGAATCTTACAGCTTTACTTGATGTCCGTCCCCATCATAATTCTTTTTACCCCCAGCATGTCGGCCGTCCCCGTCATTGCTTCACTTTCCGCACTTTTCCAGCATGTCGGCCGTCCCCGTCATTGCTCTTTCCCCAGCAGTCGTTCTCTGCTCGACGGTCGTCCTCCGTCGCCCACACTTTACAATACGCTTTATTTTTCTTTTACAATCTATATCCCTTTTCTTCTTCATTCTGTGAGTGCAAATTTTGGACTGTCTTTGGTATTCAACCACAAGTTATCTTGTTTGCCTGATAAGCCGTCGCTTACATCCTGCACAGCTAACTCATGTTTGAATAGGGGCAGCTGTAAACACCCCAAATTTGCCCTCACCCAGCTCACACCATGTCTTGTGATCATTTCATATGCATAAGTTCAATCATAGCATCTCATATTGCATTTTTGATTCACTGCATAGATTCAAAGTCATCTACATCTAGGGTTTGTGATCTGAGCAATCTAAGAGCTTCTTGAGCCACTCCAAAGGGAAACAATCACTTCAAAGGTGTCTATGTGTGTTCAAGCATCATATTATATCCTCTCAAAGTCAAGAATGTCAAAGAATCACAAGAACTGGGATTGGTATGGAAGCAGAGCCAGGCTTGACTGCACAGATGACCTAGAATTAGGGTTTTGGTTTCAAAGGCCATAACTCCAATTTTTTTGGTCATTCTTGTTTCTATTGGTCTCTATATGGTATAGGGAGTATGCATATCAATTTTCATGAAGAAATTCCTTGGGGAAGTCATCTGATCAAAGGTTGACTTTCTGAACAAGTCAGTGCAAAATCAGGGCATCTGAGGCCCCCAATGACCCAACCAAAAGGTGTTCTTCATCATTTTGATTGTATATGATCTTTATTTGGTCATGGAAGAAGTTGGAAGTTCACAAAATTCAAGAATTTCAAGTCTTTTGCAAAGTTGACTTTTCGGGCAAGTTTGACTTTTAATGGAAATGTCATTTTAGGCAACTTTTTCAACCCTTACTTTTTGATTCAAGAAAGCTTCAAATGGAAAAACTTTGGTCATGAAAGTTGTAGAATGGATCATTCCCTTTTCAAAAAGTACAAGAACATGACCTAATTCATTTTGGATCAAAAGTTATGGTTTGTCAAAGTTGGCAAAAATCACTAAATTTCAAGTCATGCACCAAAGAGGCAAAGTTGCAAATTCACTTCTCAAGGCCAATTAAGTCATCAAATGGGCTTCTAATCCACATAACAGATCACACAACATCTAAAGTTCATAATGCACCCAAAGAATCACATGTTTCATGGCCCATGGATCAAGTTTCTTTCATAAGAACCAAAGTGAACCAAGTTGCAAAAGTCATGATCACTTCTCATCCACTTGCTGCCTAGTTTGCTGAACCATCCTAGCCCTTTTCCCTCATCATGCTGCGCAGGACATGCCTCTTGTACTAGGCTAGCAAGTTGCCCATGCCCTTCTTACACAAAAGTTGACATTTTGCAAAAGCACCCATACCTATCACAAAAGGACATGTCACATCTTCTGACCAATGGGAATTGTTTATACAAATCAATTGCAAGCCAAACATAAGGAGAAGCAGGCCTGAAACCACACACAACTCAGCATTCACAAAATCTCTCCAACTTGCATTTTCCTTCGAAACACTCTCCACAAACCTCAAACACCAAAACAAACTTCACAAACAATCTCAACTCACTTCACTGATCACAAACCAACCATTGTTTTGGCCTGAAACCTCCCACATCACAAATACGATTTTCACACTCCCTTGGCCTGAGCTTCTTCCAACTTTCTCCAGAGGCTACATAAACTCCAACTAAGTGTCAAAAGCTTCAAAGGAGGATCATTGAGACTTGTTTGAGCCAAAGAACCAGCCAGAAAGCTCCTGAATCGAAAGCTCAATCTCAGGTAGCTTCATGAACTTTTTTTCCAGAACTTGCTTTTTAAGTTTCTAAATGATAAAGCATGCTTCCCTGAGTTCAATGAACTTGTTATTTTTGAAAAAGATTGAGAAATGAGGCTGTATTGTGTTTCTGAAATTTTGGCAGTTTTAGATGTTTGATTCGTATCTGGATTTTGTGTTGAAATAAATGATTTTTGTTGGTTGAATCTTGTTTAGAATGAGTTAGGGATTGATTCTGGAGAGTTTGGCATGTTTTCATGGCGTATTGAGAGAGATAGAGTGAGAGACCCGCCGGAGAAGATGACCGGAACACTGTTCCGGTCATCTGAAAGTCATTAGGGTTCAGATTAGGGCTTTAATCATAATTAAGCCAGTTTGAATGTGAGCCGTCCAAACGCGCGCGTAGTCAATTCCCGCCCCTGCCAGTTTGAACCTCAGCCCTTGGATGCGCATACTTTCCAATTTTCAGTTTAATTTCATTTTTATTTTTCATTTAATTACATTGTTTTCTCCATTTTATTAAAAATAGTAAAACTTATTCAAAAATTCTGAAATTTTTTGTACAAACTTCTATTTAATTTCAGAAACCAAAAACATTTTTATTTTTATTTTTTGCATTTTAAAAATATTTTTAAATATTTAAAAGTTTATTTTTAATTAATTAATGAGAATTAATTAATTAAAAATACTTTTAGGTATTTAAAAATCACCAAAAAATTCATGAAACCTTTAAAAACATTTAGAAACATTGTCCAACCCTCAAACCAAATTTCTTTTTTGATCTTGATGTCTTTTGAGAATTTTTCATGGAATTAAAATCATTTTTAGGCATTATTTTGATCCAAACTTCCAAAAATCATTTCTGCCTAACCATTGAGAGTTGGACCTTGATTCTTTTTGCATTGAATTATGTTTAGCATGTAGTTTGTGAGATTAAATGGTCATGATTTGATCTTTCATTTTCCATTTGTTTGACATTTTTCTTGTTAAGGAACCCTAAAACCCTAGAAATTTTAGGAAATTCATAACTTGAATTAGGTTAAGAGTTGGAACTTCTCCTTTGGGCAGTGAGTTAGTATAGGTTTAGGGATCCTTTGAGTGCATTTTCAATTTTTTATATTGATGTTTGCTTCTGATTTTGGTTTGTGTTTGATGCTTTGATCATAAACCCTAATTTGGGCTTCCATATGCATCCATCTTGCATTTGCTTGCATGACATGACTTGCCATAGTATTTTGTGCACCCATTTGATTCATTTGACATCTTGAGACATATTGAAAGCATGTTTGATCATTTCATCTTGCATTTGCCATTTGTATGCCATTTGCACTTCATGATTTTTCATGTATGTTCAGGTTTCTCAACTTGTTTCATTTGCATCCATGAGCTTGTATGATCATCCCCATGTGTTGTTTCATGTTTTGTAGCATCTCATAGCATCATTATCATCATGTATGTACTTCTGGTTTTGATTTACATCATGCCATTTCATTTCATTTTGCATTGCATTGCATTTCTTTTCTAACCTTTCAGGTGGTAAGTAACTTTGAGAAGTGAATTTGCCTTCACTTCTCATATTTTCTTTTCATCTCTTCCATACATCCTTGCTGCATTTTGTTATGTGTTTGATATTGAGCTTGCTCTTTCTTCTTCTTCTTACTTTCTTTCTTCAAGTGACTTGCCTTCTTAAGTGAAACAAGTTACTTTGCTTCTCTTTGCTCCTTTCATCTGCTTCCTGGTGGTTCCTTTGAAGATCTTCTCTTGTAAACCTCACAAACCTTAGGAACAACCAAGTATGACAATGATTAGGGTTTTTGATTAGTCCCCCACATAGTTTTACCTTTGTGTCTCATTGAGTCTTCTCTTCTCACCTCATAATCAGGGACTAAACCCTAAAGGCTTTAAGGCTTTGTGATTAAGCTTATGCCTGCATCCTTCTATTAGGATGGAGTGTATAACTTTAATCCTAAGTGTTAAACCCTTAATGTGTTTAAATCCTTTAATCAATTCACTTAATAATCATCAAGACATCAAGCTTGTAACTTGGGCCTTGCATTAGGGTTCTAATTCTTCCTCAATTGGTCAAGAAGGACTAACCCTAGTGTTAATGGACAAGTTCCCCTCAAGTTGTCTTACAAACCATAAAACTCACTTCTTCATCTTATCATTAACTAAAATCCATCTAATAATGGCCTTGTTTTGTCATGAGGTTAATCCCTAATCATGGATTAAGTTGAGGAGTCTTCCTCAGCTTAAACATTCTCATCTATTATCCTTCTATTAGGATGGTGTAATGAGTCTGTTTAATCCCTGATTATGGCTTAGTCTCATTACTTAACACTAAGCAAAAACACCAAAAACATCTAAATAATCACAAGTAGGTTAATGATCTTAATCCTACACCAAAGGTGTTTAAGTGTGAGAAGCTGACTTCACACTTAAGGTATTCTCATTACCCCTAATCAGAGGGAAGATGTGATGAGTTTACTAAATCCACTGGTTTAGGCTTAAGCTCATTAACTTATGACAAATTCTCGAAAGCAATAAAAGACTGAAAACTCAAAAACAAACAATAATCGTCTCCTCCGGGATTCTTTTCTCATCACCTTCACTCATAAACGAGAACTCGCTTCTTCCGTCTAATGCAAGACAGTTTGCACCTGAGCCAGACAGGTCTTACACTTGAGCATTGACAAGCAAGCAGTTCACAAGTCAATTCATCTTTCAGTCTCTTTGGGTCGAACTACGGTGTTCTGACTTCCTCATTGCACGAGAGGATACGTAGGCATAACTTAATGGTTATCGAACAAAAGTCTCTGTATATTCCCCCTCTTTCAGCATCATTCTCTTAGCCTCATTATCATGAGCATTTCACTCCTGTTCTTACACTGACACTGTATATTTACACACTTCACTTCTTTTACACAGACACCTGTACATCTTTTTCCAGCTTTTTTATACACAGATTGCACTGACACTACCCCTTTAAAACACAAATCTTTTAAGCGTGGATCCCGTCGAGTACGACGGACAATCTGGGTGCTAATACCTTCCCAGGTTGTAACCAACCCCCTTTCTCAGTCTCTCTGGTTCGCAACCGTCTTATCCATATCTTTCTAGGTCTATGCAGCATTGCCTTTCCTCCGGGATAAAAATGCCTAGCTGGTGACTCTTTTCATTCCCTGTGAGTTCACTGCTGTGTGTTCTCACATCCTCTTCTCGCCGACCGTTCGCGTCTGTACCTTTATCTGGGCCATTCCCATTTATCGGGAGCGACAATATCCTGATAAGACCAAGCAAAAACATCCACATACTCCCGAAGCATGTCAATCAGTTGCTCTTTCACTGAATCTTGTAAGCAGGCCCCGATCTTAACTTCTCTCAGGTCTTCTTCTGTACCAAGATTAACCGTCTCAACCTCCTCCTGATGGGGAGTGATAACCTTCTCCTGTTGTCTCAACAACCTAGCTAGCTCTTCAGGTAGCTCATAATCTTCTTCAACCCCTTCATCAGCTTGATTGGTTGGATTGTCAAAGTCATACGAAGTCATAGCAGTGTTGTTGTCGGTGCAGTCTGGAGGGCACTTTCTGCAAGGGTTTAGATTTGTTCATTTTAGTGATCAGTTTTATCTTATTTAGAAAAAGTGAAAATGAAGTTGTTTATTTTGAAAAGCATTGCCATTTTATTTTTGTACAAAAAGTGAAAAATGAAAGACAGTGAGCGGAAAAGAAAAGACTCATTTGCAAAAGATGTCTTGATATTCATTAATTGATCTTTGCACAAAATACAAGATGGCCCGATTACAAAATGAGTCCTGACATCTTGGGCAAGATGCAGGACTTGATGCATGCTTTAAAAAACAGGAAATAATAATTACTATGCAGGAGTAACTCTTATAATTTCCTAGGAAGACCAGTTTGAGACATGGCTCCCCGGGGTCTTTGGACGTATCCAGCTTTCCAGGTTGCGCTTGTCTTCTGACTCATCTTCCAAGCTATTCACAGCATCCGGGGTGAGCATCCCCCCGCTAACAAACTTGGGCTCCTTTGCAGCCTCTAATTGATCTTGTCGAGTTGGTCTGTAACCCAACCCGAATCGGTCTTCTTTCTTCTCCACGGGCAGCAACTTGCCCCAGCCTTGAGCGGTACCTTCCTCAACAACCTTCCTGGCTTGCTGATATGATGTGATGGAAGTCCCAAGCACAACAGATGTTTCATTAATATTAAGGGCTTCAAACCCTTGGCTCATGGTTTCATGGATCTCTCCATCCATCTCAATGTATTTGAAGGTGGCCAGCTGGCTAACAAAAATATCCTCCTCCCCACAAATAGTAATGACTTGGCCTTCCCACTCGAATTTTAACTTCTGGTGAAGGGTTGATGTCATGGCGCCAGCGGCGTGTATCCATGGTCTACCCAATAGATAGCTGTAGGCAAGCTGTATATCCATCACAAAGAAGGTCGTTTTGAAAACATGTGGGCCAATCATTATTGGTAATTCTATCTCTCCCAGAACTGATCTTTTAGAACCGTCAAAGGCTCTCACTACCAAGTTACTTGGGCGTAGTGCCAATCCATCATACTCCAGCTTCACAAGGGCTTTCTTAGGCAGGACATTGAGGGATGACCCTGTGTCCACCAATACATGAGAAAGAACTGCACCCTTACACTCCAAGGTAATGTGCAAAGCCTTGTTGTGATTGCGACCTTCCGTTGTCAGATCAGTGTTGGTATTTCCTAGTCCATTACTAGCGTTGACATTTCCAACCACAGCCTCTAACTGATTGACAGTAATCTCCTCCGGCACATAAGCTGCGTGCAGGACCTTCAGAAGTGCATTCCGATGAGCCTCGGAGCACATTAGCAATGATAATATGGAGATCTTGGAAGGTGTTTGGTGAAGCTGGTCTACCACCTTGTAATCACTTTTCTTTATGATTCTCATGAATTCATCAACCTCCTGATCAAAAGGAGTCTTCAAGGCCTCTTTAACAACTTGTTCTTCTTGCACCATGCTCTTTCCTTTTGCCTTAGCAGCAGCTTCTACTTCGGCAATGGGTCTTGGAATTTGCGAGGCAAAGAGACGTCCGCTTCTAGTGAAGCCTCCGCCTCCCCCCACATTGTCGATCTGAGGTGAAGAAGTTGATGATTCCAAAGTGATTTTTCGCCCCTCACAGTACAGATCTGAGCCATAATGCCAAGGGATGGCATTATTGCTTTCATAGGGAACTGGCCCAGGCACTGTGATAGTGACCGGACTGACAGCCACTGCAGAAGGGACCACAATGGTGTGTAGATCATAGTATATGGTGACTGGTGCTCTGGAAGGAGTGACACTGTGTGGGTTGTTGGCAGGAACATTTGCAGGGTCATAGTATATGGTAAGCGTTGAGACGCTTTCATCAATTGTTGCTGATGTTGTGGAAGGTACCGTTGACTAGATGGGTGTTGAAGTTGTAGCAGGAATGGTGACTGAACTTGTATCCATTGAAGTGATTGATTGAGCGGTTGTTGGAGTTGTAGTAGAGTCCGTTGAAACAATGGTTGCTGACGTTGTAGGAGTATCTGTGATTGTTAGTGAAGGAATTGTTGGATTTGTAGGCGCCGTTGTAGTAATCTGAAGGATACCATCCTTAATAAGACCATCTATGTCGTCTCTCAGCCTTTCACACCCATTGATTGCAATATTGCAATACCCACAACTGAGCTCGCACCCATGGAACACTTGGCATTCTAAAAGCTGAGCTTTGATTTCAACCAAAGGTGTTCGAATCTGTGCAACACTGGTAATCAAGGTGGATGGTTTGCCTTCCTCAATAGCATTAATCCTAGGCCCGTTGTGACTAGGCATTGGATTCCTTGTGACATTCGGAGGAGGTGAAAAGTTGAGAGCTTTTGAGTCCACCAGGTCTTGGACTTTCATCTGTAAGGCCCTGCATTTCTCAGTATTATACCCCGGTGCGTTCGAGTGGAATGCACACCTGGAATTTGCATCATAGTTCTTTGGCATATTGGAAGGATCTGGAGGTGCCAATGTCCTTAACTCGACTAGGTTGAGCTTCAGGAGTTGTGGCAAGAGTGCAACATACGGCATTGGGATTGGGTCAATTACCCTGTTTGCTTGTGATGGTCTTTGTTGGAAAGGACACTGTTGTTGGTTGTTGTTGTTGTAGGTTCTCTGTTGCGGATACTGACTTGTTGTTGATACTGTGGTTGTTGTTGTTGAGGATATGCTGATTGTTGAGGAATCGGAGCTGGAATAGTAACAGCTGCTACTGACCGGTGAACATACTGAGGTCTGCCTCTGCTTGCATGAATGGAATTTGTCTCACCAGCCCTTCGGGGTCCCACAAAAGGCTTTCTGGAATTACTGGACGAACTTGCACCACTGTCAGAGATCTTACCCATCTTCAAGAGGCTTTCAATCCTCTCACCAGCTATGACTACATTAGCAAAACTGGTAGAGGAGAAGGCAGCCAGTCTATCAATATATGTCCCTTGCAATGTGTTCATGAACATGTCAGCCATCTCCCTTTCTAACATGGGTGGTTGGACAGCTGATAACGAGAAAAAGTATCGTTTTATTACTATGTTTCAATGCCGTTTTATCGCACATTTATCGTTTTAACACCCGATTCTTCGAGTTTTCTTTGTCATTTTGCAGGTATAACAATTATAGAGCTATATCATAAGCCAAAAGTGAAATGAGCAAAAACAAGCATGAAAAGAAGAAGAAGAGAGGAATTCTGCATAATCCTGCATAATTTGCAATAGTCACGACCGTCACCACTTTGTCACGACCGTGACACGCTAATTGTAGCAGTCACGATCGTCACCAATCCCTCACGACCGTGACGCGCTAAATATGAAGATAACGAACGTGACACCCTTGTCATGAACGTGACAAAGGGAAATTAGGTTTACTAGGTATGAATTGGTCATGAACGTGCTACGTGAAGTCATAACGTTTCCTATTCTTCCGCAGACCCAGTAACACAAGTTTTCCCTGGATTCTCTCAGCAACAAACGAAGCCCACGCATTATTCCAACTGCCAAGCCCAAATTATGTTCTCTATAAATAGCTTTATTTCAAAGTAGAAAGTACATAGTTTTATTTTAATTTTTCTTGCGGAAGCTCTGCCGTATTTTATTTGCACCCTATTTCATAAATTTTTCCAGCAATTTTTTCCGTTCTTGTTTTATTTTCTATATCCCAACCAAATCAAATAACAATTTCCAACATTAGGAAATTGTTATTATTTAATTTCTTTCAAGCCTTCAGCATTTCGTTTTGTAATTTTATTTTCGATTCCGGTTCACACTCCGAGCTTGCCAGACTGTGGAAGAAGGAGTTTCACATTATTTTTATTTATTCAGGTTTTTAATTATTTCGCATTTACATTAATTTAATTGTTTATGTTAAGAATTTATTTTTATTACTTTATAATGCATACTTTAAATTATGTCCCTCTGTTTCTGCATCTGTCTGGTACTACAAATATGAGTAGCTAATTAATTTAGGCGGTATGTAATTAAAATACACTAAATCGGTAAAATCGAATCTAGGCTTAAAACAATTAAGAACTTAAAATTCTAGCTGTGACTTTTTATTATAAAATTAATCTTTTTGTTACGAGAGTAAGGAAAGTGTAATAGGTTAGGTCGAGACCACGAGAGTGTGAGATTTTAACCAGATAACTAAAGTTAGGCATTTAATTTAAACACAGCGAGAGCGCTTTAAAATGAATTAGACTTATTAAGTTTCCAAAAATTATTTCTAAACACTTATGGGCTAGCGAGAGCAGGCATAGGGCTTTAGGAGTAAGATCTGAGATAAGACCACGAGAGTGTGAGTTAAAGATATTTAAACTGATAACCTCTACAGAATAAATTAAGTGAACCATCCTTATAAGCCTAGGTTAGATTGACCCGCCTAAGTTAACATAATTACATACCGACCGCCTTATTATTATTTCATTAAACTAAAATTTAATTCCCGTCTTTAATTCTTAAAAACAACCAAAAAAAATCGTGACAACCTTTCACCTTAGCTAAACTAGTAAACCCTCTAGCACTAAGTAATCATAAAGTCCCTGTGGGATCGATAATCTTTTATATTACTTCGATAGGCTGTGCGCTTGCAGTTAAGATACCGCTAGACACATATTAGATTACGTCTTTAGCCCATCAAAGTTTTTGGCGCCGTTGTCGGGGACCTTAATTTAGTTACTAGTGCACTTTAGAGTAGCATTGTCTAGACTAAGGTAACAACTATTTATTTTCTTAATCTAATTTCCCGAGTGTATGCCAAGTACTCGCTCTCAAGGCGAAGACTTGCAACCTCTAATCCCAGAATCGGAGCGCTTCTTACACGTAAGAAGACGAATATTCGATTACGAACGAAATTACAACATTCAAGATCTTCAAATTGATCCACCGAAACCAGTCGGAACATCAAAGGACGCAGAGATGGCTGAAGAACCGAATCATCCACTCAAATATTACGCTAGTCCTTCGCAAGCTGAACCGCATTCCAGCATTGCCGCACCGGCTATCAACCGAAACGATTTCGAACTGAAACCTTCACTGATATCAGCCGTGCAACAAAATCAATTCGCCGGAAATCCTACCGAGGATCCAAACCTTCATCTTTCGATATTTGTGCAGTACGCAGATACCGTAAAAGCTAATGGAGTTACCCAAGAAGCTATTAGATTACGTCTCTTTCCTTTTTCACTTCGAGACAGAGCGAGAACCTGGCTTCAATCTCTACCCTCGAATTCAGTAACTACGTGGGAGGAACTAAAGAGAGTCTTCTTGACCAGATATTTCCCACCTAGCAAGACAGCTATGCTAAGAGCTCAAATCAACGGATTTAAGCAAAAGGAAAACGAATCACTTTTCGAAGCTTGGGAATGCTATAAAGATATGCTGAGACTTTGTCCACATCACGGATTAGTAGAATGGATGGTCATCCATACCTTCTACAATGGACTCTTGTACAATACAAGAATGACAATTGACGCTGCCGCAGGCGGTGCACTAATGGACAAAGAATATAACGATGCTTATGCACTTATCGAGAGTATGGCTCAAAACCATTACCAATGGGGAAGCGAAAGAGTCGCAACTAAGAAACCAACAAAAGGAGGTATGTACGAAGTAAGTAGTATGGACCAAGTCAATGCAAAATTTGACCAACTAAACCAAAAGATCGACAACTTGGCCATAACACCAACAACCACCGTGGCTGCGGTAACACCTAACTGTGAGTTATGTGGAGTTCCAGGACATGCTGTCCATGATTGTCAACTATTAGCAGGAATTCCCACAGATCAAGTGAATTATGCTCAAGGAAACCCGTACTCAAACACATACAACCCAGGTTGGAAAAATCATCCGAACTTCTCCTATAAGAACAACAATGCTTTATACGCACCAGGTCAAGCACCAGCTACACCACCAGGATATCAAAAGACTGCTCCTAATGTCCCTAGAAAATCGAACCTTGAATTGATGATGGAAAACTTCATAGCTACCCAATCTCAAACAAACAAGGACTTCTTAAACCAAAACATACACACTAGTGAGCAAGGTAGATGCGTTAGCTACACATAACAAAATGCTTGAAACTCAGATTTCACAAGTAGCTCAACAACAAGCACCTACCGCTGCACCAGCTGGAGTATTTCCTGGACAACCTCAACCTAATCCGAAAGGACAGGACAATGCTGTGATATTAAGAAGTGGCAAGGAACTTGACGAACCTACCGATCCAAGACTTGACAATCCAGCCATGTACCAAAAACCGGATAAACCAACTGAAATGGTGAATGAACCAGAAGAAAAGGAAGATAATAATCAAGAGGCAGTGGAGAAAGAAAAACCTTATGTGCCTCCACCACCTTATAAACCACCAATTCCGTACCCTCAGAGGTTAACCAATTCTAAGACGATGGGTCAGTTTAAGAAATTTGTTGAACTTCTGAAACAGTTGAATATTACTATTCCATTTACAGAAGCTATCACTCAAATGCCCTCGTATGCTAAGTTTTTAAAATAAATCTTATCCAATAAGAAAAAGATAGAGGATAACGGAACCGTTACACTTACTGCTGAGTGTAGTGCAATAATTCAGAATAATATGCCTCCTAAGCTAAAAGATCCAGGAAGTTTCTCTATACCCTGTGTAATAGGAAAATTCATCATTGACAAAGCTCTATGCGATTTAGGAGCCAATATCAGTGTTATGCCCTTAACGATTTGCAAAAGGCTAGACATGGGAGACCTAAGACCAACTAAAATGTCTGTTCAACTAGCCGATCGCTCTATTAAATATCCTGTAGGCATACTAGAAAACGTCCCAGTACGTATAGGACAATTCTATATTCCTACCGATTTTATAATCATGGACATCTCTGAAGACTCCACTACACCTATCATACTAGGAAGACCATTCTTAGCTACCGCCAGAGCTATTATAGATGTAAAGAAAGGAAAGCTAACCTTTGAAGTAGGTGAAGAGAAAGTTGAATTTATTTTAACACAATTCTTACAATCACCAGCTATAGAGGATACATGCTATCTATTGGACGTAATTGACGAATGTGTAAGAGAAATGGAAATGAAAGAAACTACCTATTCTGAAATTATGAAAATTCAAATCCCTCTGATTTTCGAAGATGATAATTGGCGTGAACCATATCAAGATGATAGTCTAAGCGAAAGTTTAGCACTTACACCAGATCCCATGCCAAGTAAGAATAAACCTACATTAGAGTTAAAAACTTTACCTAAGAACCTAAGATACGAATTCCTAGACGCCGAATGTACAAGACCAGTTATAATCAATTCCAGTTTAGGAACAATTGAAACAAAGAAACTTTTAGATGACTTAAAGAAATATCCAACTGCATTAGGATATAACATATCTGATCTCAAAGGAATATGCCCTTCAATCTGTATGCATCGTATTCTGCTAGAAGAAGATTGCAAAACCTCCAGAGAATCTCAAAGAAGAATTAACCTAATCCTTAGCACTGTAGTAAAGGAAGAAGTTAAGAAACTACTAGATGCTGGAATAATATATCCAATCTCTGATAGTAAATGGGTTAGTCCAGTACATGTAGTACCAAAGAAAGGAGGTATCACTGTTGTGAAAAATGCTTAAGGCGAATCGATATCACAAAGAGTAGTGACAGGACATAGAGTGTGCATCGATTATCGTAAACTAAACAAAGCCACTCGAAAAGATCATTTCCCACTACCTTTTATAGATCAAATGTTAGAACGATTAGCCAAGCATTCATATTTCTGTTATCTTGATGGTTACTCAGGATTTTTCCAAATCCCTATCCACCCAGATGATCAAGAGAAGACTACATTCACGTGCCCTTATGGAACATTCGCTTATAGAAGAATGCCCTTTGGATTATGCAACGCTCCTGCAACCTTTCAAAGATGTATGATGTCAATCTTCACAGATTTCATAGACAACATCATGGAAGTGTTCGTGGACGACTTCTCTGTATGCGGGCAAAGTTTTGAAGGATGTCTATCAAATTTAGAAATGGTATTAGAAAGATGTGTAAAAGTAAATCTCGTGCTTAACTGGGAGAAATGTCATTTTATGGTCAGAGAAGGAATCGTACTAGGACACGTTATATCGGACAAGGGAATTGAAGTTGATAAAGCTAAGATAGAAGTCATAAAAGATCTTCAACCCCCTAAGACTGTTCGAGAAATACGACGCTTTTTAGGACACGCCGGTTTCTACCGACGATTCATCAAAGATTTCTCGAAAATCACTAAACCTCTTACCGGTTTATTAATGAAAGAAGCTGAGTTCATATTCAATGAAGATTGTCTTAAAGCATTCGAAACTCTAAAAACAACCCTCATCACCGCACCAATCATGCAACCCCCTGACTGGAGATTACCTTTTGAAATCATGTGCGATGCGAGTGACTATGCTGTAGGCGCAGTTCTAGGACAGAGGAAGGACAAGAAACTTCACGCAATTTACTATGCCAGTAGAACCTTGGATTCTACTCAGATGAACTACGCCACTACTGAAAAAGAATTGTTAGCAGTTGTCTTTGCGCTTGACAAATTCCGTTCCTACCTAGTGGGAGCGAAAATAATCGTTTACATAGACCACGCTGCTATTAGATATTTATTAACTAAGAAAGATGCTAAACCAAGACTCTTGAGATGGATTTTACTCTTACAAGAGTTTGATCTTGAAATAAAAGATAAGAAAGGTACTAAAAACGTCGTAGCGGACCATTTATCTAGAATAGAAGGTATTAAACCCGAACAAGTGCCGATTAACGATGATTTTCCATATGAACAGCTGATAGCACAAATAGGAAGCGACCCAGTTCAGTTAGACATAGATGAACCAGAACCCGTGGAAACAATCCAAACAACCGTAGGACTGCCATGGTACGCTGACATTGTCAACTACCTAGCTGCAGGAGCTCTTCCACCTGACTTAACCTATCAGCAGAAAAAGAAATTCTTTCATAATCTCAAATACTACTATTGGGATGAACCATTATTGTTCAAAAGAGGACCCGAAGGAATCTTTCGTCGATGTATTCCCGAAGAAGAAATAGAAGATGTCATTGCTCATTGCCATTCATCTCCTTATGGTGGACATGCAAGCACTTCCAAGACTTGTGCAAAAATCTTACAAGCAGGCCTATTCTGGCCTAATTTATGGAAAGATGTCCACATCGCTGTTATAAATTGCGATCGGTGTCAACGCACCGGTAATATTTCAAGAAGAGATGAAATGCCTCAAAAAGGAATATTAGAAGTAGAAGTCTTTGACGTCTGGGGAATAGATTTCATGGGACCATTCCCATCATCTTTCGGTAATAATTACATACTCGTAGCTGTCGATTATGTTTCAAAATGGATTGAGGCTATAGCTTCTCCTACAAATGACACACGAGTAGTAGTCAAGCTTTTCAAAAATATAATCTTTCCCAGATTTGGTGTGCCTAGACTCGTCATAAGCGACGGTGGCTCACACTTCATTTCGAAAATCTTTGACAAATTACTATCTAAGTATGGAGTCAGACATCGTGTAGCAACACCATATCATCCACAAACAAGTGGATAGGTCGAAGTCTCAAACAGAGAAATTAAACAAATCTTAGAAAAGACTGTCGCCATATCTAGGAAAGATTGGTCATCTAAACTTAATGAAGCTTTATGGGCTTATAGGACAGCTTACAAGACACCTATAGGAACTACACCTTTCAAATTAGTGTATGGAAAGTCTTGTCATCTCCCGGTAGAACTAGAACACAAAGCATATTGGGCGATTAAAACTCTCAATATAAACTATAATGCCGCAGGAGAAAAGCGAATCCTCGATATTAACGAATTAGAAGAGTTAAGGTTAGATGCTTATGAGAATGCTAAGATATATAAAGAAAGAACTAAGCGATGGCACGATAAACGCCTATCTAGGAAAGAATTTAGTGTGGGAGACGTTGTACTCCTCTTTAATTCAAGACTTAGGCTCTTTCATGGAAAACTAAAATCTAGATGGTCAGGACCCTTTGAAATAACTAGAGTGTTTCCGAGCGGAGCAATAGAAATTAAGGGTAGGAATAGTGAACCGTTCACAGTAAACGGACAACGTTTAAAACATTACCATAAAGTTGAAAATAGAGATTATGCAAATAGTCTAAGGCTTTTAGAGTTGTCCACTAATTTCCCTGATTAATCTACCCCTATGCATTACGTCAGGCTTATGACGATAAAAACAACGCTTAGTGGGAGGCAACCCAGTTTTATCATTTTATCATTTATCGTTTTATTGTTTTGTCATTTTATTGTTTTATTGTTTTATTTCATTATTATTATTGATTTTATTTATGCATTTATTTTCTTATTTTCTTTATTTTAATTTTTATTTTCTAAATCACTTTTACAGATTTTCTAAAGTCTTTTCCACTTTCCTTCTCCCCCTTATTTGTTTCCTCCATATTTACACTAACTATGGCTAACCAACAGAGAAACATTATGGAAACCAAATTTAGAGGTAGGAACCAAAGAATGAAATTTGAAGAGTTATCACAGAGACCAATGGATTTGACTCTGTACCCGGATGATCTGACTATGGAAACTTTAGGAATACATGATAGCATCCTATACCTGTTTAACCAACTTGGATGGGAGAATGCACTAATAAAACAAAAGTTTGTGACTTACCGCGAGCTCACCCTTGAGTTCTTAAGCTCTTTAGTTTACTTACCCGAGCGCGGTTTTGGATTCAGGAAAGGATTTATCAGTTTCCGACTATTCGGAATAGAATATGACTTCAACCATAAAGAACTAGCTGACTTATTAGGATTCCCTAGTGGACCCTTTGCTTTTACTACCACACAGGTAGAATTGATGGACATTGAGCTGGACTTCTTTTGGGGAACCTTAACCAGAAATTACCATCCTGAGCCAAATAACATGAACAATGATGAGATACATAACCCTGCTATCCGCTATTTCCATAAGATCCTTGCCCACACCTTCTTTGGAAAAGAAGAAGACCTTACTGGAGTATCTAAAGATGAGATATTCATTATGTCCTGTCTGACCAACGGACAACCAGTTAATGGTGTACCTTTCATGATGCAAACCTTCACCCGAATCCAAGAAGAACCTGATCTACCCATATTGGTAGGAGGCCTTGTCACCATGATTGCTGATGCCTTAGGACTTAGATACCAATTACACAGGTGTATCTGTTTAGGTACCATCCGTCCTATGAATCTGAACTTTTGCTTTAACCGCCATATCATAAGAAATTTAGGACAACCACCTTACGAGTACCTGATCAGGAATGAAGTAGTAACCCTGTTCACATTACCAAACCATGCTAGAATCAATGTTCACAATAAAGATAATTGGCTTTATGAGCTTACCCCTCCTAACTATCCATCCACTCCCGAAACACTACAATCTTACAAGATAAGGGATGATATAATGACCGATGTACAAATTGACCCCGAGACACCTCCTGGTTACCATGACATTGACCACACTGATGAAGTGATTGAAACCCCTGAAGTAAATCAAGTAGGATATGCTGACAACTTAAAGAAAATTATGAATACTCTTGAAGTTTACCAAGCCGATATTAATGCTGTTAAGGATGAGGTTAAAAGCATGCGATTGGATGTTATAGGTTTAACTGACATAACGTGTGAGCAATTCTACCATTTAAACTCCGCAATTGAAGATTTGAAGAAGCAACTTTGAAAATGCTGTAGTGATTTAACTTATTTTACTTCTTGCTTTTGTTTCTAGTTAGTTTTAAACAATTTTCGTACCTTATTTTTATTAATGTAATTTTCCTTCAATTATATCAAAAGCAAAGTACTTCTAGTTTTACCATTTTCCAATTTAATCAATTTCTATGTTTTCCATTACTTACTGTTATATTTAAATTGATTAATATTTTTATTTCTCGTGTGATGAAAATTGCTGCTAATATATGATCCAATTTTATATATAGGGTTTGTGTTGGAATTAAATAAGAAGTGATAATAAAGAAAACAAATTGCATTGAACGAGTGAGATAATGCATTTTGTGAAGAAAATATTATAAGTTTTTAATCCCTCACGGTCGTCATCCATATCTCACGATCGTGACAAGCTAATTAGCGCGTCACGACCGTCACTCATCCCTCACGACCGTGACGACCCCTGTTATACGAATTCTGAGAAACAGAACCGTTCTTCTTCGCAGAAACCACTATTCCACTTCCACACAAAAAAATTAGAAACCCCCCATTATCTCCTCACTATCCCGTAACCTCCCATTACCCTCAATCAATTCCATTAACCTCTCCATTTATTCCAAACCCCTCACATTCACTTCTTTCACTATAATCAGAACCAAATTCTTCACATTTTTCATTTTCTCACAAAACTCAAAAACCTCTCATCTCTCATTCCCGTACTTGCATGCAATGGAAGAAATCCAATTTAGAGATGGTGAACATGGAGAAACTCAAAGACAAAAGTTTATCAGGTTTCAGAACCGTGGCGTCCAACCCACTCGGTATGTCGACATTGACTGCTTGAGGGAGTTGGGATTGCTCAACGGCGTGAAGCTCCTGCTTAGGCATGTTGGTTTGTGGCATTTGTGTAGTCAACCACAACCGACATTCGAACTCCTCACATTGGAATTTCTGAGTTCGTTTCAATATGTTACACCTCCCGGTTCATCAAGTCAACTCACCGGCATTGCAAAGTTCAGAATGCTCGGACGAGAGTTCGAAATCACACAAACAAGGATCGCCGAACTGTTAGGTTTCGATCACGGAGACGACGCTCATCTCCGCGTGCCGGACAACTTCAGCGAAACCGCTTTCACCTTGTGGCACGACATCACCAACACCCGTGCTACTGCCTTTCAGAGTCTGAACGCTACCCACATCCATAACCCGGCGATCCGATATTTTCATCGCATCATCTGCAATACTATTTTCGCAAGAGAGAGCAATCACAAGCTTAACTCCAAGGAGCTCTTGTTCTTGCACTGTGCCTTAAATGACGAGCGCATCAATGCTGCCCCATTCCTTTTATCCCATATCCAGTCTGTAGCGCAACGAGGCGCAACCCCCTTCTACATAGGCGGGATTGTCACCACCCTTGCCATTCAGCTGGAGCTTGGTGACTTGATTATCCATTTGCCTCGCTGAGCCGCAAAGTTGCTTACAAAGAACTATTGCAGGTCCGCCCACTTGATATCTCAGAGAGAGGATGGCAGTGAAGGTGCGCAAAACACAAGGAAGGGGGGTTGGAATTGGGTTTTCTTTAATAATTAAAATTAACTTCTAATGACACGTTTAATTTATCCTGGTTCGTTTGAACTCAAACTACGTCCAGTCCACCCGCCAAGGTGATTTTGCCTCTACTGAGGTCTTAATCCACTATTCAATATGAATACACACAAAGACCTATAGTCAATGTCCTATTGAGTCTTCTGACTAAACTTAGTCACTCAAGGAATAAAATAACTATTACAAATATAATAAAGAAGTAACTTAGAATGCTTCTTGATAAGCAAGGATCACTAAGTGAAAGTTACAATAATAAGCACAAGTTGATTCAATCTATTTGCGTGAATATAATGAAGTGTGTCACTGAATTCTTCAAATGAAATCCTTTATATAGTACTTGAAGAATGTAGCCGTTTGGAGACATCTTGAATTAAATTAGGATAGAATTTAATACCATAAATTCCTTCCATAAACAGAGATACTTGTCTTGTTCATTAATTAAAATATCCTTTAATTAATGTCTTCAATAAGGATACCAACATCTTCTAAGCGGAGATCAGAGATAATAAATATAAGATGCGCAGCCAATAAATATGTTATTAAATGCTGGATTCTCCTTTGAGGGTATCTTCTGTATGTGACTAAATGAATCTTCTATGCGCGTACGGTTTACTTAAATGAATTGATCTTCTACACAAGAATAAAGATATTCATTAGAACTTCTATTCTACAATAAGCTTTGTTATCATCAAAACACTTGGAGGTTCAGAACCATAATTGTTCTAACAATCTCCCCCTTTTTGATGATGACAAAACATTTAGATAAAGAGAATAGAGTTTAATAAAATTAAGTGAACTCCCTTTGATTTAGAAAAAAATTCTTCAGATGTTCCATGATCCTTAGCTCCCCCTGAGTTGATTACTTGACCTGTTTATTTTCTATGATAAAAACTCAAATAGTTTATTTAGTATATTATATGTAAGAGGCAAATTATGGTAAACTGCTATGGATCAGAATCATTTACGTTTCTCCCCCTTTTTGTCATAATCAAAAAGAATCAAAGCAAATGAAAAAGACAGAAAATAACCAATATATTAAAATTATTATCAAAAACAAAACCAGTAGAAGTTTAAAGAGTTATGCAGAAGCAGAAGATAAAACAAAGGAACAGCTAAGGCAGAAGATAAGCAAAAGAAATCAGGAGTTCATCTTAGTAACTAAGGTCTCCAACAAAGATTTAATTTCTGATGATGATTCCACTTGCTTGCCAAGCAAGGTCTTCAGTTCAGCAGTGGTTTCATCTTGCTTATCTAGACGTTGTTTCACCAGTTGATTTTCCTTCTTCAGTTCTTGTAAAGTTTGCAGAACAAAATCTGTAGTCAGAGGTTCTTCAACTTCTGGGGCAGCTTGAGTTTCAGGTTCATCAACATGCTCTTCTTCAGAAGATACCAAGACCATTTGAAGTGCAGAGAGTTCATCCAGAGGTTCTGACTCTGTCCAAGGCTTGTTGTCCAGCAAAAGAGGTTTAGACTGTTCAACATTAGAAACAACTGCTTGAAGGTACTCACAGAAGTTCTGGTGAGCAACATCATAGCAGATGTCCTTAAGTCTTTTGGACTCAGCATTAAACCACTTTCTGAGGGTAGCCCACAGAAAATCAGAAGCAGCTGGATCTGTAAGCTCTGAGCATGCAGACTTCAGATCCTCTAACTTTAATTTCAGGTCTGTTTCAAAAGAAAGAAGTAAAGCAGAAATGTCTGTTCTAGTTGGTTTTGGTTTGGGGATAGGTATGGTTGTTTTGTTTGATACTGAGGACAGTTTTTGTAGGGCTTCAAAATCAACAGATGTTCTGAGAGGATTTTCATTTTCAGTTTCTTCTGGAGTGTCAGGAATGTTTATGAATGTAGGTGAGTTTGGTGGTGTAGATATATAAGAGGATAGTGAACTTTCTCTTATGGGGGATAGTCTAGGTGCATGTTCAGGAGATGGAAGTTGGACAGATTCTGAGTCTTGAAAATGTTCAAGATCTGATAGGGCATGTTGCAAAGCAGTTTGTGTTTCAGTTGTTGGGGAGCGATCAATGTCAGATAGTGGGGTATTATCAATGGGTATGTCAAAATCAGAAATAGTTTGAGGTTGATGGGGTTCAGCTTCTGGTGGATATAGTGATGAGAGGATGGATGCGACAACAGCAGTTGCAGGGATTTCAGTTTGAATAGGATTAACAGATTGAGGTGGTTCAGAGGAATGGATTTGTGCAGAAGGAATATCAACAGAGGATAGTTGGCTAGAAGGTAAGGTGCTAGAAGGTAATTCAGACACTTCTACATTAACTGCTTCTACTACAGAAATGAATTCAGAGTTAGAGGCAGAAGTTTTACCTGATGTTCTAGATGATTTTGGAATCTTCTGAGAAGGTCCTTCAGCAGTCTTTCTCTTCTTGAGTCTTACAGAGGCAGCGTCTGGAGCTTTCTGTTTGAGTTCAGTAGGCTTGAACTGGGGGTCCACACCATGTTGCTTGCAGATATCCAGGTAGTTTACTACAACTTCTGGAGGTGTGTCAGAAGAGAAGAGAGGGAAGTTCTCCAATGGGATCCTTCTGGTGATGATTACTTCTCTAGAATGAAGAACAGGTTATTGCTGAATAGAAGTAATGAACTTCATCTTTTTCAAGTTCTTTGCATTCAGAGGTTTTCCAACATCTGTTTCTAGAAGTTCAGTTTGCTTCAACTCTGCTAGAAAGTCTACCAGCTTGTTTTGGCAGAGGATGTCAGAAATAATACGTCCAAAAGGAATCCAATCCCTCTTGGTCTTTTCACCATCTCTGGTTTCCTTCACACTGGCTCTCAGATTCTGGAATAGAGTGTGTGCAAGGTTGATTTTTCTCTTTTTAGCAATGAAGTAGAGAAGAAATTGTTGGTCCAGGTTGATGTAATCTGGAGAGTTGGTAGGCTTCCTGTGACAGATTGTCCCAAGAATGATTTTGGCCCAAATACGGAGAGGGGTCTTCAAATCTTTGATTTTGTTTGAGGGTTTTCCAGAGGTAAAAATTTCCTTTGCTATCACAGTAGTATCAGACACTTTGTCCATGTCACTGCACTTGATGCCATTTCCATCAGCTTCAATAAGTTTAGCAAGATGGTCTTCAGAAATAACCACCCTTTTACCAAGCACGTATGATGTAACATGTGTGTTGGTTGCTGTTGCATAAGCCCAGAATTCTTTAACCAGTTTCGGGAAGACTGGTCCCATTAAGCGGTCAAAATACTTTTCCCAGCCCTGAGCATGAACGTACGGGATGAGATCAAAACCATTTTCCTTCAGACTGTTGAAATCCACAAATAACTCACACAGGACTTCCAATTTGTCAGCAGGAGTTGAGAGAGTCTTCGTGGGTTCAACATAGAACACATCAGAAAAGTCTTTGCGTTGATGAGAAGAAGAATCCATTAGTTACTAAGATGAGATATGAGGGTTTAGGGTTTTTTGAAAAAGTCAGAGAAAACGCAAGAGTGAGGGTAAAAAAATTTAGTAAGAATGCAATACGGGTAAAAGATGAAAGTGAGAGAGACACATTACATATATAGAAAAATAAAGCATTTAATTACTGAGAAATTAGTGGGAAAATTTAGGTTTAAAAACATAATGATTAAATGCATTAAATGCGCTAACATAGGGTAAGGCGTAAAAGATTCTGGAACAGTTACCCAAGAGATTTTTTTACCTTTTTGGTGTCAAGTTTAGTCGTATCAGTTTCCCAGAATATCAACAGATGTCCTTCTGTAGAGGACAGTTACCAAAAGCATGTTCTGTCACTCTTTAGAATTTTGACACTTGTTTTAATTCTGATGAGAATCCTTAGAGCCTTGTTGACACTTGTTGATTTGAAGAGCTGCATGTTATTCCTTTGAACAGAAGTTCTTAGAATGAAACAGTTAGAGCATAACATCTTCTGAGATAACCATATAGAGGATAAATATCAGAACTTCTAAGTGATAAAGACATATAATTAAAGCATTTTCATTCTGGACATAATTTCATGCTAAGGTTAGTTAGTATGAAATTAAATCTATCTTCAGGAAGGGGTTTTGTAAAGATATCAGCCCATTGGTGATTTGTATCTATGAATTTTAACATTAAAATTCCCTTCTGAGTATAGTCCCTAATGAAGTGATGTTTAACTTCTATGTGTTTAGCTCTAGAATGCAAAATTGGATTTTTAGAGAGACAAATAGCAGAAGTATTGTCACAGAGGATGGGAATGTTACTCTCATAGATATTGAAGTCCTCAAGCTGATTTTTCATCCAGAGCATCTGAGTACTGCATCCAGCTGCTGCAATGTATTCAGCTTCTGCAGTTGATAATGCTATGGTTGACTGTCTTTTGCTAGACCAAGAGATTAGATTGTCTCCCAGAAATTGACAACTTCCAGAGGTACTTTTTCTTTCTGTTCTGTCTCCAGCAAAATCAGCGTCACAATATCCTACAAGTTTATACTCTTCTGATCTTCTGTAGTACAGACCAAGATTAGTAGTACCTTTCAGATACATAAAGATTCTCTTAACTGCTGTTAAGTGAGTTTCTCTAGGATCTGATTGGAATCTAGCACATAAACATACACTGTATAGAATATCTGGTCTAGAAGCAGTTAGATAGAGAAGAGATCCAATCATACCTCTGTAGAGCTTCTGATCTACTTTCTTACTTACCTCTTCTTTCTCCAAAATACATGTAGGATGCATAGGAGTTTTAGATATAGTGCTTTCTAATAAATCAAATTTCTTCAGAAGTTCTTTTACATATTTGCTTTGATGGATATATGTTCCTTCTGATGTTTGATTTATTTGAATTCCCAGAAAGAATTTTAGTTCTCCCATCATGCTCATTTCAAATTCTGCCTGCATAGATTTAGCAAATTCCTTTCCCAAGGCACTTTTAGTAGAACCAAAAATTATATCATCTACATAAATTTGACATATCAGAAGATCATTTTTAATGTTTTTACTGAAAAGAGTTGTATCCACTTTCCCTCTGATGAACTTATTTTCCAGAAGAAAATTACTTAGTCTTTCATACCAAGCTCTGGGAGCTTGTTTTAAACCATATAATGATTTTTTGAGTTTGAAAACATGTTCTGGAAATTTTGTATTTTCAAAACCAGGGGGTTGGTGTACATACACTTCTTCATCAATATAACCATTTAAAAATGCACTTTTGACATCCATTTGATATAGAATAATATTATGATTTACAGCAAATGATATTAGAAGTCTGATTGATTCTAACCTGGCGACTGGTGCATAGGTTTCTGTATAGTCAATTCCTTCTTGTTGACTATAACCTTGTGCAACCAGTCTTGCTTTGTTTCTGACAACTTCTCCTTGCTCATTTAGCTTGTTTCTGAATACCCACTTGGTGCCAATGATGTTGAATCCTCTAGGCCTAGGAACTAGATCCCACACATCATTTCTGGTGAATTGATTTAGTTCTTCTTGCATGGCCAGAATCCAATCATTTTCTGAGAGAGCTTCTTCTACAGAAGTTGGTTCAATCAGAGAAACAAGTCCCATTAAGGTCTCTTCAGAGTTTTTGAATGAAGATCTTGTTCTGATTGGTTCATCTTTCTTTCCCAAGATTTTATCTTCTGGGTGATTAATATTGCTTCTGGATAGTTTCTTCTGGATGGGTTCTTCAGTTGTTGTTGGAGAAATTGTATTATGTTGATCTTTATGTGATTGATCTTTAGAAGTTCTGTTTGTAGAGATTTCTACTTCTATATCTGCAGAAAATTCATTCTGCTTTGGTTTTTCAGAACCAAGCTTATCATCAAATCTGACATGAATATATTCTATCACAATGCGTGTTTCTGTATTGTATACTCTGTATCCCTTAGAACGTTCAGAGTATCCTAAGATATAACACTTTTGTGCCTTAGAATCAAATTTATTCAGAGTATCAAGGGTATTTAAGATAAAACAAATACATCCAAAAGGATGGAAATATGAAATGTTGGGCTTTCTGTTCTTCCACAATTCATAAGGAGTCTTTTCAAGAATAGGTCTTATAGAGATTCTATTCTGAATATAGCATGCTGTATTTACTGCTTCTGCCCAAAAATGTTTAGCCATATTAGTCTCATTTATCATGGTTCTGGCCATCTCTTGTAATGTTCTATTTTTACGTTCTACAACCCCATTTTGTTGTGGTGTTCTAGGACAAGAAAAATCATGAGAGATGCCATTTTCATTAAAAAATGATTCTAATTGTTTATTTTCAAATTCTCCACCATGATCACTTCTAACTTTAATGATTTTAGATTCTTTTTCATTTTGAACTTGTTTGCAGAAGTTAGAAAATACAGCAATTGACTCATCCTTGTGTCTAAGAAACTTTACCCATGTCCATCTGCTAAAGTCATCTACGATCACTAATCCATACTTTTTGCCACTGACAGAAGCAGTTTTCACTGGTCCAAACAAGTCAATGTGCAGAAGTTCTAATGGTCTAGAGGAAGATACAACATTTTTAGCTTTAAAACCAGTTTTTGAAAATTTGCCTTTCTGACATGCTTCACACAGAGCTTCTGAGTTGAACTTCAAATTTGGAAGTCCTCTGACTAGATTGAGTTTGTTAAGTTGAGATAATCTTCTCATATTAACATGTCCCAATCTTCTGTGCCAGACCCATTTCTCAGTTTCCACAGACATTAGACATTTTACATTTTGAATTTTTAATTTTGAAAGCTTTATTTTATAAATGTTGTTCTTTCTCTTTCCACTAAAGAGGATTGTTCCATCTTTCTGACTAACAGCTTTACAGAACTTTTGATTAAAGATTATGTCATAGCCATTATCACTTAATTGACTTATGGATAATAAGTTATGCATTAATCCTTCTACAAGTAGAACATTAGAGATAGAGGGAAGATTTCCGTTACCAATAGTTCCAGAGCCAATTATTCTTCCTTTTTGATTGCCTCCAAAACCTACGTGGCCTCCATCTTTTAATTCAAGACTTTGGAACATATGCTTTCTTCCCGTCATTTGTCGTGAGCATCCAGAGTCCAGGTACCATGATTGGTGTTTCAGTTTTGCTGTTAAAGACATCTGCAACATACATAATTTTATCCTTGGGTACCCATATTCTTCTGGGTCCTTGTTTGTTAGTTTTTACAAACTTCTGATTCATTTTAGGTTTCAAATCAGAACTTGTAGAACAAGATGACTCACTAGTGTATATAAGATCATGATTATGACCATAGGTGAAATGAGAACTTAGAGGAGTATTAGTATTTATGACAATGTCATCAATTTTTTTAAGCTTCAGAATTTCTTTAGTTTTCACATAGCCTATGCCTCTTCTTTCATTTCTGCTAACACCATAGATCATAGATGCAATCTTGCTTCTATCTAAGCTTTTAGTAAGAAATTGTTGAAAGCTATAGTCATATTGTTTTATGATACTATCAGAATTGATTAGATCTTCTAATTCAGATTCCTTCTGAGCTTTAAGTTTCTCAAAAGAGTTTTTACATTCAAAGAAGTTTTCTTTCAGCTCAGAGTTTTTTGTTTTTAGTTTTCTAACTTCTTCTAATTCAGATACTAGACTTTGTTTAATGTCTTTGAATTTGAGTTGAAGCTTCTGATATTTTTCAAGAATTTCTGAGAGGCTAGCTTCTAATTGAGATCTGGAAAATTTAGAAAATACCTCTTCTGAATCTGATTCTAATTCTGATTCTGATGAGTGATCATCTTCTGGTATGTTTGCCATTAATGCAATATTAGCTTGTTCATCTTCAGAATCTGACTCTGCTTCAGATGATTCAGAATCATCCCATGTTGCCATGAGACTCTTTTTCTTTTCTCTGCTGAATTTGTTTCTGGGTTTTTCTTTCTGAAGTTTTGGACATTCACTTTTATAGTGTCCTGGTTCTTTGCATTCGTAGCACACAACTTCTTTGCTTCTGGGTTTCTTATGACCAGATGTTGATTCAGAATAATTGTTTGTTCTTCTGGTATTTCTGAACTTCTTCTGACGATGCTTCCAGAGTTGTTGAACTCTTCTGGATAGGAGAGATAATTCATCTTCTTCTGATGAGCATCCAGAGCTTTCTTCTTCTTCTGCCTGTAAAGCTTTAGAAACATGTTTGTTAGATTTAAGAGCTACAGACTTACCTTTCTTCTGGGGTTCATCTTCTTCTAACTCAATCTCATGACTTCTCAAGGAGCTGATCAGTTCTTCTAAGGAAATTTCATTCAGATTTTTTGATAGCTTTAAAGCAGTGACCATGGGCCTCCAAGCTTTTGGTAAACTTCTGATGATTTTCTTCACATGATCTGCTGTTGAGTAGCCTTTGTCCAGAACTTTTAGTCCAGCTACCAGGATTTGGAACCTTGAGAACATTTTTTCAATGGTCTCATCTTCTTCCATCTTGAAAGCTTCATACTTCTGGATGAGAGCTAGAGCTTTAGTCTCCTTGACTTGAGAGTTGCCTTCATGTGTCATCCTCAGAGAATCAAACATGTGTTTAGCTGAATCCCTGTTTGTGATCTTCTCATATTCTGTGTATGAGATGGCACTTAGAAGTATGGTCCTAGCTTTGTGATGATTTCTGAATTCCTTCTTCTGTTGAGCTGTCATATTTTTTCTTTCAATCTTCTGACCATCTGCTCCAACAGGATGAATGTATCCATCTGTCACAATGTCCCAGAGATCTCCATCTAGAGCTAGAAAGAAACTCTCCAGAACATCCTTCCAGTAGTCAAAATTGTCACCATTGAATATTGGAGGTTTAGCATTGATCTTGTCATTCTGATAGTCATTGTTGTTAATTCCAGTTTCTGCCATGTGTTTAACTTCTGGATCTTTTACTGACACGATTAAGTGTATTTCTCAGAACCTAGCGCTCTGATGCCAATTGAAGGTGCGCAAAACACAAGGAAAGGGGGTTGGAATTGGGTTTTCTTTAATAATTAAAATTAACTTCTAATGACACGTTTAATTTATCCTGGTTCGTTTGAACTCAAACTACGTCCAGTCCACCCGCCAAGGTGATTTTGCCTCTACTGAGGTCTTAATCCACTATTCAATATGAATACACACAAAGACCTATAGTCAATGTCCTCTTGAGTCTTCTGACTAAACTTAGTCACTCAAGGAATAAAATAACTATTACAAATATAATAAAGAAGTAACTTAGAATGCTTCTTGATAAGCAAGGATCACTAAGTGAAAGTTACAATAATAAGCACAAGTTGATTCAATCTATTTGCGTGAATATAATGAAGTGTGTCACTGAATTCTTCAAATGAAATCCTTTATATAGTACTTGAAGAATGTAGCCGTTTGGAGACATCTTGAATTAAATTAGGATAGAATTTAATACCATAAATTCCTTCCATAAACAGAGATACTTGTCTTGTTCATTAATTAAAATATCCTTTAATTAATGTCTTCAATAAGGATACCAACATCTTCTAAGCGGAGATCAGAGATAATAAATATAAGATGCGCAGCCAATAAATATGTTATTAAATGCTGGATTCTCCTTTGAGGGTATCTTCTGTATGTGACTAAATGAATCTTCTATGCGCGTACGGTTTACTTAAATGAATTGATCTTCTACACAAGAATAAAGATATTCATTAGAACTTCTATTCTACAATAAGCTTTGTTATCATCAACACACTTGGAGGTTCAGAACCATAATTGTTCTAACAGGCAGGTTCAACCCTGTTATCCAAGGCACCGTTTATCATCACATCACCTTGTTGTGCCGTGACCGCATCGATCCGTCCAACCGAGCCAACTGGCTATTTGCTTTTCCGGATGCTGCAGGCCACGTCCCCATTATTGATGAGCAGGCCGATCCACCAGTGGACGAGATGCAGGATACCATGGATGCAGCTGACCCTGTACAGGACATTCCTGAGTCCTCCACCAGACAGCCACCTGCGCAAGAATTCACACTTGAAGACGTCCTCCGTGCGATTCATCAGCAAAACCAGATGAATGCCGCACTAGAGCGAAGGCAAAAAGAGCAACATGATGCACTACTTTTAGCTGTTGCCACCAACCAGAGGACGACAGATGAGAAGCTCGGAGAGATTTTTAGCGAGCTAGAGGCTTTGCGAATTGATATCACTGCTCTCACCGGCACCGGTTCTGATCCTGAAGCGACTCCGACCAGACGCTCCCGCACCAGAAGCCGAGGCCGTGGTCGTCAGCAGCCTTAGTTTATGTTTATGTTTTTGTTTTTCCATTTCCGTTGTTTGTATTGTATTTTACCCGCTATTATATCACAACATTGAGGACAATGTCTGATATAGTGTGGGAGAGATACCTTTCCTTTTTCCGCATTTCCCTTTCCGCACATTCCATTCCGTTGTATTTCCCTTTCGTATTTTAATGAAACAAATGTGCTATTTCTTTAGTTTCGAATTTTCCCCGTTTATTTAGCCATACCGAAATTTTTTTTATATTTTTATCTTCGCATTACCCGACTTACCTATGAAATCGTAGTTAGGAAGCTGAGAACGATTCAACAAGATCAATACAGTCTTGACACCTTAGACTTCCTACTTAAGCATTCCGTTCCGATAATTGTTACGACTACACCTTAAGTTTCAGTTCTAAAGTAACCCCTAGTAGTTTATACTAGCAGTCAGCACCGTCTGAACACAAACCACGTGAGGAGCCGATGAACATAAGTGTTTGATGCCTAAATCTATAATGATCCTTCATATCTCGATGCCAATAAAAAGAAAATTGCACCAAAGTACACGGTCGCATATAAGAAACGAGAAGTATGAGAAGGAGTCCATTGCGGGTTGGTTCAGAGGTACCTGGTTCTGAACTTGGTAGGGCGTGCTACGGCTCGATCCCCCACAACCTCCAAATCGGATAATATATGTAGGGTTGCCACATTCGTGTACCAGACCCCGTGCTTATAAAGGATCAAAGTCACTAACCGGCTACTCCACTACATGCGTGCTAAGGCAAAGGGCTTAATGTGATTGCGCTAGAATGAAACCGGGTGAAATAAGATCGAAAGACTCTAGGTGGAATCGTAACGCAATTACCGAATGTTTCGTTTAACGGGAAGTCAACGACTTAGCTTGTTGCTTGTGTCATTAGTGTATCGTTAGTGTTTTATTCTAGTACCGGTTTATCTGGCAAAACGATTCCTCGTATGGTTTGTTATGTGTGTGCGTCGATGGAAACCTGTCCGATCATTTTTTCAACCGACTATTTGCTTGAGGACAAGCAAAGGTTTAAGTTTGGGGAAGTTTGATAACGAGAAAAAGTATCGTTTTATTACTATGTTTCAATGCCGTTTTATCGCAAATTTATCGTTTTAACACCCGATTCTTCGAGTTTTCTTTGTCATTTTGCAGGTATAACAATTATAGAGCTAAATCATAAGCCAAAAGTGAAATGAGCAAAAACAAGCATGAAAAGAAGAAGAAGAGAGGAATTCTGCATAATTTGCAATAGTCACGACCGTCACCACTTTGTCACGACCGTGACACGCTAATTGTAGCAGTCACGATCGTCATCAATCCCTCACGACCGTGACGCGCTAAATATGAAGATAACGAACGTGACACCCTTGTCACGAACGTGACAAAGGGAAATTAGGTTTACTTGGTATGAATTGGTCATGAACGTGCTACGTGAAGTCATAACGTTTCCTATTCTTCCGCAGACCCAGTAACACAAGTTTTCCCTGGATTCTCTCAGCAACAAACGAAGCCCACGCATTATTCCAACTGCCAAGCCCAAATTATGTTCTCTATAAATAGCTTTATTTCAAAGTAGAAAGTACAAAGTTTTATTTTAATTTTTCTTGCGGAAGCTCTGCCGTATTTTATTTGCACCATATTTCACAAATTTTTCCAGCAATTGTTTCCGTTCTTGTTTTATTTTCTATATCCCAACCAAATCAAATAACAATTTCCAACATTAGGAAATTGTTATTATTTAATTTCTTTCAAGCCTTCAGCATTTCGTTTTGTAATTTTATTTTCGATTCCGGTTCGCACTCCGAGCTTGCCAGACTGTGGAAGAAGGAGTTTCACATTATTTTTATTTATTCAGGTTTTTAATTATTTCGCATTTACATTAATTTAATTGTTTATGTTAAGAATTTATTTTTATTACTTTATAATGCATACTTTAAATTATGTCCCTCTGTTTCTGCATATGTCTGGTACAACAAATATGAGTAGCTAATTAATTTAGGCGGTATGTAATTAAAATACACTAAATCGGTAAAATCGAATCTAGGCTTAAAACAATTAAGAACTTAAAATTCTGGCTGTGACTTTTTATTATAAAATTAATCTTTTTGTTACGAGAGTAAGGAAAGTGTAATAGGTTAGGTCGAGACCACGAGAATGTGAGATTTTAACCAGATAGCTAAAGTTAGGCATTTAATTTAAACACAGCGAGAGCGCTTTAAAATGAATTAGACTTATTAAGTTTCCAAAAATTATTTCAAAACACTTATGGGCTAGCGAGAGCAGGCATAGGGCTTTAGGAGTAAGATCTGAGATAAGACCACGAGAGTGTGAGTTAAAGATATTTAAACTGATAACATCTACAGAACAAATTAAGTGAACCATCCTTATAAGCCTAGGTTAGATTGACCCGCCTAAGTTAACATAATTACATACCGACCGCCTTATTATTATTTCATTAAACTAAAATTTAATTCCCGTCTTTAATTCTTAAAAACAACCAAAAAAAATCGTGACAACCTTTCACCTTAGCTAAACTAGTAAACCCTCTAGCACTAAGTAATCATAAAGTCCTCGTGGGATCGATAATCTTTTATATTACTTCGATAGGCTGTGCGCTTGCAGTTAAGATACCGCTAGACACATATTAGATTACGTCTTTAGCCCATCAACAGTAGCAGCAAGCTGTCTCCACCTTTGAGCATACTCCCAGAAGCTTTCTCTAGAAGATTGAGACATTCCCATTAGGAGGGTCCTGTTAGGAGCCATGTCCAGATTGTATTGATATTGTCTGATGAAAGCTTCAGCCAAATCCTTCCAGCATCTTATGGTGGCTCTAGACAGGTGTGAATACCACTCCCTTGAAGCCCCAGTCAGACTGTCTTCAAAGTAGAACATCCACAGCTTCTCATCCATAGTATAAGCTTTAAGTCTTCCCAGGAAAGACTGCAGATGAGTGCGAGGACAGGAGGTACCATTGTAATTTTCAAAGCATGGGGGTTTGAATTTGTGGGGAATTCTTACCCCATCCACCAGTCCCATGTCCATCACATCGAAGCCCAAGGAATTCTGAGACTCCAAAGATCTCAATTTCTCAGCAATCTCATCTAATCTCCTATCATAAACTTCATCTCCAGCTCCCATAACAGTAAACTGCTCTTCTTGGGGATCTTCCTGCAAGATTCTCCCCCCAGCAGTATTACCTTGCACATTTCTCGGGATGTTAGCTTCTGGATCTAGATGAGGTCCAAATACTGGTGGATCAATACGAGGCTGACCCCGTTCATTGTTACTAGTTCCCCCTGTCCCAAGATGAGGTTCCTTAGGAGTTTGTCTTTCCACCAGTTCTCTTAACCTTTCTTGACTCTGGGCCAAGCCAGTCATCACAGCCATGAATTGAGACATCTGATTTCTCATCTCCACTCTCTCATTAGCCATCTGATTTCTGACCTCAGTCAGATCCTGCTGTACTTGTTCCATTTGAATACCAGGAAGGTTGTTGCGAGTCGGGTACCGGTGCGCGCGGTTGACAGGGAACACTCGGCGACGAGCAATGTTTCCTGAGATCACAACAAAGTTAGAAACAAAAAATAATAAAACCTACAAAACAAAACAAAAAGTTAGTATGCAATGCAGTATGCTTATTTATTTTCCAAGGTATCCGGTTTGGTTCTTGGTTTTGACCTTTCCAGACCTCGAGGAAGATGCTTGATGTTGCTGAGAAAAGAAGTCCAATGAAAACAAACTAATATATTACAAATGATGAACAATACATAGTCTGTTTTACAACATATGCCCATGGAGGGTCAAAATACATCAAAAAGAAAAAGTACATCAAATGAAAGCAACAACAAACAAAGAATCAGACATCCAATCCAAATTCATCTTCTCTGACCTCCTTCAGGAGTGCCTCAGTCACTGGACCAGCTGGGTGCTCTGTAATGGTCCTAATGAGGAGGTTCCTGGTAGCAATGGCAGTGGTCAGCTTCTTGTGCCTGTCCTGGTCCTTTGACCTTTTCAACCCTGCTCTGAGCTTCAACTCTGAAGTCTCCTTCTGGGCTGCCAATAAAGCTTCCTGCTGCTTTTTCTCATTGGCCTCCAGCTGTTCAATCTTGGCTTGAGTCTTCTGGTCTTCTTGTGTACGTGCCTCAGTGATCCTGACCCATCTAGCCTGACTCTCTTGCAGATATAGCTCAGTCCTAGCTTTCTGAATCTTGGCTTCTTTACAGGCATTCTTCAATATTTGTTCCCCAACCCTTGCTTTCCTGATGTAATCCTATGTCTTCTCAATCTTGGCAAGATGCTCCACCCTGAGCTTTTCAAATCTCTCAATGTCCAGACGACCATCACTCCTTTCCCAAAGAGTCTTCTTTAAAGCTTGAGATAGGTTCTCATTCCTTTCCTTCAGCTTCTCAAATTCTTCCAGGCTGACGGTTGCTGCTGGCTGTACTGTAGATGGTCCAGGTATGTCTTCCAAGGTGAAAGGCATTCCAGTAATATGAGCTCTAGTACGGGACCAGTCATAGTATTGGGCTGAAGCAACATTATTACACCTTCCAAGAATAGCCATCCCTTTTGTCTGAATGTTGTCTCAAGCCCAGGATGCTTGTCTGATAGCAGCTGAATTAGGTTTCACTTCACAATACAGGGTCTCAGCTAAATCTTGCACTCTGGGAGGGTGAACCAAAGCATAGCCCAGTTGTCTCTTAAACAGTAAAGGATTGTAGTTGATGCAACCCTTCACTCCTATCAGAGGTACATTTGGGTATTGTCCACAACTGGTGATAATGTCTTTGCCCTTGGTGCTCTGGGTGCACCATCTAATATCATCTGAAGTCAAAGCAATGAGCCTCTTGGCCCAATTCTTCTGTTGGTGAGGATTCAAGAAGGCATCTGACTTAGGTAGGTGTCTGAGCAGCCAGGTGTGAAACAAAGGAGCACAACATCTCACCAACTTCCCCCTTTGTTTCTCATTCCTCTGATGAATGGAGTAGTAAAAGTCTCCCAGCAGTGTGGGCACTGGGTTCTTCAGAAGAAACAAATGGATGGCATTTTTGCTGACAAATTTGGGCTCATCTGCAAATAGTATAGCCCCATATATGCTAAGGGCTAACAGTGCACAGACTGCCCTCCACTCTCCCAATGAGGCCTTCAGGATGGCCTGAGAAATCAAGAAGTCCAAGTGCAAACCAGGGATTCCAGCTTTTGTTGTCATACTTTGCTCAATCAAAGCAGGCTCTAGGTACAATGCCTTTGTGTAAACACCCCAAATTTTCCCTCACTCATTTCACCATGGCTTGTGATCTTTTCATTTGCATAAGTTCAATCATGGCATCTCATATTGCATTGTTGTTTCATTGCATTGGTTCTAAGTCATCTACATCTAGGGTTTGTGATCTGAGCCATCCCTGAGCCATTTGAGCCACTCCAAAGGTCATTAATCACTTCAAATAGGTCCATGTATGTTCAAGCATCATATTATATCCTCACAAGGTCAAAGAAGTCAAAGAATCACAAGAACTGAAAAAGGCATGGAAGCAGAGCCAAGTTTAACTGCACAGATGACCTAAAATTAGGGTTTTGGTTTCAGAGGCCATAACTCCAATTTTTTTGGCCATTCTTGTTTCTATTGGTCTCTATATGTTATGAGTATCATGCATATCAATTTTCATGAAGAAACTCAATGGGGAAGGCATCTGATCACAAGATAACTTCTTGAACAAGTCAGTGCAAAATCAGGGCATCTGAGGCCCCCAATGACCCAACCAAAGGGTATTCTCCCTCATTTTGAATGTGTATGATCTTTATTTGGTCATATAATATGTTGGAAGTTCACAAAATTGAGAATTCCAAGCCATTTGCAAAGTTGCCTTTTTGGGAAAGTGACTTGTAATGTAAACTTGCTATTTTGGGAAAGTTTTTCAACCTCCTCAAATTGATTCAAAAATGTTTCAAATGAGAAAACTTTGGTCATGAAAGTTGTAGAATGGATCCTCCCATTTTCAAAAAGTACAAGAACTCATTCTAATTCATTTTGGATCAAAAGTTATGGCTTGTCAAAGTTGGACAAAATCACATAATTTCAAGTTTTACACCAAAGAGGCAAAGTTGCAAAACCTCATGCCAAGGCAAAATGTGACTTCAAATGGACTTCTATGCATTACACAAACATAAACCATGACCTAAAAATCAGAATGCACCAAAGAATCTCCAAGTTTCATGACTTATGCTTCAAGAAATCACAAAAGGGCCAAACTTTGTGAAAATTGCAAAACCTCACATAAACCCTAATCCACTTGCAAGTTGGCCTCAAATTCATTTCCATGGTTCTCCTTGATCACAGCTGAACCAAGCCATGCCTCTAAACCAGCCTGCCATGACCCATACCTCAAAGGACAAGTCACATTGACTTTTTGCAAAAGGGGCCATACCAATCAAGCTGTGCCACCAACAACTCTCTGCCCTATCACAGCTTGATATGTGGACTAAAAGAGACTCAAAACATACAACAAGACAGCCTGAATACACAGCATTGCCATAGTTCCCAAAAACTCTCCCTTTTGCATTTTCATTCGAAACTCAGCACTCAAGTCTCAAACATCAAAACCAATTTCACCATCCATTCAGAAAAGCTTCATAGAGCATAAACCATCCTTCATCTTGCCTTGAAAGTCCCTGAAACAGAAATACGATTTTCCACTTCCTTGGACAGAACTTCATCAATCTCACAAATCAGCCACCATACAATCCAACTAAACCTCAAAGCATCTTCAGGGAGACCATTAGAGGAGCTTTGAAGCAAGGAGGCAGTCTGAAAGCTCCAAACTGAAAGCTTCACTTCAGGTAGCTTCAAAAAATCATTTTTCCAGAAACCTTGTTTTAAGTTATTGAAATGATCTACATGCTCCCCTGAATGCAATGAGCTTTGAATTTTTGAAAATGATGAAGAGATGAGGATGTATGGTCTGTCTGAAACTTTGCCCGTGAAAATGATTTTTGCTTGTTTCTCTTGATTCATGAAAAATAAATAGATTTTGTTGTTGGATTCTTGTTTAAGATGTTTGGTTGAGTGAATCTGGAGATTTAGACACGTTTTAGTGAGGTTTTGAGAGAGATAGGATGAAGGTCTCGCCGGAGAAGACGACTGGAAGTCTTCTCCGGCCACCTGAGGGTCATTAACCCTAATCTGAGTAATTAGCCAACTTTGAATGTGAACCATGGATTCAGTTGACCCATGTTGACCCGCGCGCGTTTGTGTGGCTCAGATCACCCCATTAAGCCCTAATCACGTCATTAACATAATTAATTGGGTTTTAGTTTTAATTCAGCCAGTTTGAATCTGGGCAACAGGATCTGGCGCCAGTCAACTCCCTCCAAAACCATTTGAATCTCCGCCATGGATCTTGCATACTTCTCATAATTTCATTTTTAATTCATTTATTTTGTATTTAACTTCTACGAATTATTAAAAATAGTAAAAAGCATTTAAAGATTCTGATTTTTTTTGTCAAGCATTTCATTAATTTTCAGAACCCAAAAATATTTTTATTTTTATTTTTTGCATTAAAAATCCTTTTTAAATCATTTAAATGTTTATTTTTAATTAGTTAATGAAAATTAATTAATTAAAAATACATTTAGGTATTTAAAAATCACCAAAAAATTCATATTGCATTTTTAAACATTTAGAAACATTATCAAACTCTCAAAACAAATTTCTTTTTGGTTCTTGATGCATTTTGACAATTTTCATTGGAATTAAATTCTTTTAAAGGCAATATTTTTGTTCAAACTTGGAAAATTCACTCTGCCTAACCATTAAGAGTTTGATGATGGTTCTTCTTGCATTGCATCCTTCATAGCATGTAGTTTATAGGATAAAATTGGTTTGAATTTATCTTCCATTTTCAATTTGTTTTGCATTTTTCATTGTGAGGTACCTTGAAACCCTAGTTGACTTAGAAAAATCATAACTTCCATTAGGTTTAGATTTAGGTCCCCTCCTTTGGGCAGTGAACTTGTGTAGCGTTAGGGTTCCTTTGATCCCATTTTCAATTTTTTGTCATGTCATTTGCTTCTGATTTTAAATTTTGCTTTGTATGTTGTTCATAAACCCTAATTTGTGCCTTCCTTTGCATCCATCTCTTATTTGCTTGCATACATGAACTTGCCATGACATTTTGTGCTTCCACATGAGCCATAAGACATCTTAGGACATCTTAGAACCATGATTGAGCATTGCATCATTCCTTTGCCATGTTATATGTTCATTTCATTTCATAAACATTCATGAATCTTTATGGTTCAAAGCATGCCTCATTTGCATCCTTATGCTTGTATGATCACTCTCATCTCTTTTCATGTGTTTGCATCATCTCTTAGCATCATTAACATCATGTGCATGCTTCTGAATTTGGTTTGCATCATGGCATTCCATCCCATTCTCATTGCATTTCATTTCTTTTTGCTAACTTTTCAGGTGGTAAGTTGTTTTGAGAAGTGAATTTGCCTTCTGTAAACACCCCAAATTTGCCCTCACCCATTCACACCATGGCTTGTGATCATTTCATATGCATAAACACAATCATACCATCTCATATTCCATTTTTGATTCACTGCATAGATTCTAGGTCATCTGCATCTAGGGTTTGTGACCTGAGCAATCCAAGAGCTTCTTGAGCCACTCTAAAGGTCATCAATCACTTCAAAGGGATCCATATGTGTTCAAGCATCATATTATATCCTCTCAAAGTCAAGAATGCCAAAGAATCACAAGAACTGGGATTGGTACGGAAGCAGAGCCAGGCTTGACTGCATAGATGACCTGAAATTAGGGTTTTGGTTTCAGAGGCCATAACTTCAAATTTTTTGGTCATTCTTGTTTCTATTGGTCTCTATATGGTATAGGGAGTGTGCATATCAATTTTCATGAAGAAATTCCATGGGGAAGTCATCTGATCAAGAGTTGACTTTTCAGACAAGTCAGTGCAAAATTAGGGCATCTGAGGCCCCCAATGACCCAACCAAGGGGTGATCTTCATCATTTTGAGTGTATATGACCTTTATTTGATCATAGAAGAAGTTGGAGGTTCACAAAAATCAAGAATTTCAAGTTTTTGCAAAGTTGACTTTTTAGGGCAAGGTTGACTTTTCATGAAAATGTCATTTTATGCAACTTTTTCAACCCTTACTTTTTGATCCAAAAATGCTTCAAATGGAAAAACTTTGGTCATGAAAGTTGTAGAATAGATCTTTCCCTTTTCAAAAAGTACAAGAACATGACCTAATTCATTTTGGATCAAAAGTTATGGCTTGTCAAAGTTGGCAAAAATCACAAAATTTCAAAGTTTCTACCAAAGAGGTATTTTGCAAAATGACTTGATCAAGTGTTCTAAGGCTATCAAATGGACTTCTAATTCACATAACATGACAATGTGGCATCTAAAGTTCAGATTGGACCAAAGAGTTACATGTTTGTGTGACTTTTTGAACAAGAGCTTTTCATGAGAACCAAAACAAGCCAAGTTGCAAAATCAATCATAACACTTCTTCCACTTGCTGCCTTGGATGCTGAACCACACTAGCCCTTTCCCCTCACCATGCTGCGCAAGACAAGCCCTTTGTACCAAGCTAGCAAAGTAGCCCATGCCCTCCTTACACAAAGTTGACAATTTGCAAAAAGCACCATACCAATCAATAAAGCACATGTCATGTCATCTGACCAATAAGATTTGTTTATGTGGATCAAATGCCAGAAAAACACAACAAGAGGCAAGGCTGAAACACAACACAACTCACCATTCACAAAATCTCTCCCTCTTGCAAAAGCTTTCGATTTTCCCAACTCAATCACTCAATCTTCAAACAAACACCACCATTCATTTCTGGATCATCCACTGACCCAAAACCACCCATCAAAACAACCAAGAACACACCACAAGCCAGATACGATTTCTGACCAGTTGGAGTGCAAACTCCCAAACCAGCCACATTCAAAGTTGTCCAAGCACTGCAAACTCCTCAGGAAGGTCATTAGAAGCTTTTTACACCAAGAAAGCAGCCAGAAAGCTCAAAGGGTGAAAGCTCCATCTCAGGTAGCCTTTCGAATTAACTTTTCCAGGACCTCTATTTTATGTTACAAAATGATTAAGCATGCTTCACTGATCACACTGAACTTGAAATTATTGAAAATGGTTGAGAAATGAGACTGTATTGCTTGTCTGAAATTTTGGCAGTTTTTGTTCTTAGCTTCAATTCATGATTATGGCTGGAAATGAATGAGAAATGAGGTTGGGATTGAGTTTAGGAGAGTGAAAGGAACAAATCTGGAGCTTTAGAGCTCCAAAAATGACCTAGGGAATGATTTGGAGATTCTCAGGGAGGGAGGTCACCGGAGAAGACGACCGGAGCTCGTCTCCGGTGACCTGAGAGTGATTAGCTGGTAATTAGGGTTAGGGCACCAAGTTTAAACGTGAGCCACTGGATTGTGTTTCCCGCGCGTGTATGGAGAGCCTGGATCACTTCATTAACTCTTAATTATGGATTAATATTTAATTAATTAGAATTAGGCTGGTTTGAATTTGGGCCGTCCAGATCCGTGCCCAGTCAAACGTTTTAAACCCAGTTTCAATCCTGGCCTTCCATCCTGCATACTTCCCATTTATTTTATTTTCTTTTCTTTTTATTCCATTTAATTTGTCCATTTATTTTAAAATAGTAAAATTTATTCAAAAATTCTGAAATTTTTTATACTAGTTATTATTTAATTTCAGAACACAAAATTATTTTTATTTTCATTTTTAGCATTAAAAAAGTATTTTTAAATATTTAAAAGTTTCTTTTTAATTAATTAATGAGAATTAATTGATTAAAAATACTTTTAGGTATTTAAAAATCACCAAAAAATTCATGAAACATTTAAAAACATTTAGAAACATTGTCCAACCCTCAAACCAAATTTATTTTTTGATCTTGATGCATTTTGAGAATTTTTCATGGAATTAAAATCATTTTGATGCATTATTTTGATCCAAACTTCCAAAAATCATTTCTGCCTAACCCTAAAGAGTTGGACCTTGATTCTTTTTGCATTGCATTTTGTTTAGCATGTAGTTTGTGAGATTAAATGGCCATGATTTGATCTTTCATTTCCAATTTGTTTGGTAATTTTCTTGTTAAGGAACCCTAAAACCCTAGAAAACTTAGAAAAATCATAACTTGAATTAGGTTAAGAGTTGGAACTTCTCCTTTGGGAAGTGAGTTAGTATAGGATTAGGGATCCTTTGAATGCATTTTCAATTTTTTATCTTGATGTTTGCTTCTGATTTTGGTTTGTGTTTGATGCTTTGATCATAAACCCTAATTTGGGCTTCCATATGCATCCATCTTGCATTTGCATTCATACCTTGACTTGCCATGACATTTTATGCATCCATTTGATCCATGACACATCTTAGGACATATTAGAAGCATGTTTGATCATTGCATCTTGCATTTGCCATGTTGTATGCCATTTGCATGTCATAACTTTTCATGTATGTTCATGTGTCTTAACTTGCTTCATTTGCATTCATAAGCTTGTATGATCATCCCCATGTGTTGTTTTCATGTTTGTAACATCTCATAGCATCATTAGCATCATGTATGTGCTTCTGGTTTTGTTTCTCATCATGCCATTTCATGCCATTTGGCATTGCATTGCATTCCTTTTCTAACTTTTCAGGTGGTAAGTAACTTTGAGAAGTGGATTTGCCTTCACTTCTCATACTTTCTTCTCATCTCTCTCTTGCATCCATGCTGCATTTTTATGTGTGTTTGAGTTTGAGCTTGCTCATTCTTCTTCCTCCCACTTTCTTTCTTCAAGTGACTTGACTTCTTGAATGGAGCAAGTTACTTTGCTTCTCCTGATCCTTTCATCTGCTTCCTGGTGGTTCCTTTGAAGATTGCTCCTGTAAACCTCACAAACCTTAGGAACAACCAAGCATGACAATGATTAGGGTTTTGATTAGTCTCCCCTCTTAGTTTTACCTTTGTGTCTCTTTTGAGTCCTCTCTTCTCATCTCATAATCAGGGACTAAACCCTAAAGGCTTTAAGGCTTTGTGATTAAGATTATGCCTGCATCCTTCTATTAGGATGGAGTGTATAACTTTAATCCTAAGTGTTAAACCCTTAATGTGTTTAAATCCTTTAATCAATCCACTTAATAATCATCAAGACATCACACTTGTAACTTGGGCCTTGCATTAGGGTTCTAATTCTTCCTTAACTGGTTAAGAAGGACTAACCCTAGTGTTAATGGACAAGTCCCCCTCAAGTTGTCTTACAAACCATAAAACTCACTTCATCATCATATCATTAACTAAAATCCATCTTAATCAAAGGCTTGTTTTGTCATGAGTTTAATCCCTAATCATGGATTAAGTTGAGGAGCTTTCCTCAGCTTAAACATTCTCATCTATTATCCTTCTATTAGGATGGTGTAATGAGTCTGTTTAATCCCTGATTATGGCTTAATCTCATTACTTAACACTAAACAAAAACAACAAAAACATCTAAATAATCACAAGTAGGTTAATGATCTTAATCCTACATCAAAGGTGATTAAGTGTGAGAATCTGACTTCACACTTAAGGTACTCTCATTACCCCTAATCAGAGGGAAGATGTGATGAGTTTGCTAATCCATTGGTTTAGGCTTAAGCTCATTAACTTATGACAAAATCTAAAAACAATAAAAGACTGAAAACACAAAAACAAACAATAATCGTCTCCTCCGGGATTCTTTTCCCATCACCTTCACTCATAAACGAGAACTTGCTTCTTCCGTCTAATGCAAGACAGTTTGCATCTGTGCCAGACAGATCATACACTTGAGCATAGACAAGTAAGCAGTTCACCAGTCAATTCATCTTTCAGTCTCTTTGGGTCGAACTACGGTGTTCTGACTTCCTCATTGCACGAGAGGATACGTAGGCATAACTTAACAGTTATCGAACAAAAGTCTCTGTATATTCCCCCTCTTTCTAGCCTCATTCTTTTAGCCTCATGATCTTGAGCATTTCACTCCTGTTCTTACACTGACACTTCACTTATATACTTCACTTTTCTCTTACACTAACACCTGTACATTTTGTTTTCCAGCTCTTTTACACACAAATTGCACTGACACTACCCCTTTAAAACACAAATCTTTCAAGCGTGGATCCCGTCGAGTACGGCGGACAATCTGGGTGCTAATACCTTCCCAGGTTGTAACCAACCCCCTTTCTCAGTCTCTCTGGTTCGCAACCGTCTTATCCATGTCTTTCTAGGTCTATGCAGCATTGCCTTTCCTCCGGGATAAAAATGCCTAGCTGGCGACTCTATTCATTCCCTGTGAGTTCACTCCTGTGTGTCCTCGCATCCCCCTTTCGCCGACCGTTCGCGTCTGTACCCCATTTGACCCGGCTTCATTTGGTGGGAGCGACAGCTTGGCGACTCTGCTGGGGAACCTTATACTGTAACCAGGGCTTCTGGTTCTTTTTGTGGGTTCCTCCTAGCGCTTGTTTGATTTGTGTTTACTGGGGTGTTATGTGCTAATTGTGTTTGTATATGTATTTTATTGCTTAATGTACAGTTGTTTTATTGCTTTCTTTATAGCTTTACATATATCATATTGTCATACGGTGCTGGCTGGATCTGTTTTGTTGCTTTGGTGGGTGGGTGTTCTATTGAGAGTTGAGGTCCTATACCTGGGACCTGAGTGACACCTAGGCTAGAGTGGTTCATATTCTTTCCCATTCCATCTCGGTCTGGTGCGGGAATATGAAACACGGTTCAGATATGGGTTTCTTCTTGAGAACTCTGTGTTGCAGATTTCCTGCAATACTAGGGCTATCTGGGAAGCCTGCTAAGTCTGGATGACCTTTAGTATTGACCTTCAGAAACTGAGGTGAATTAGAGGAGGGTCTTTTATGGTTATTGTAAACACTGTACCTCCGGGTTAGAAGTGTTTACACTTCTCATAACTGATCCAAGTCTGAGGATCCTTGTTTTAGAACACCACCTGTGAGGGGGTTGGGCTGTTTACAGGTTTGCAGGTACCCTTGACCTCAGCATACCCTGTTACTTTGATTTGATTAAGAGTACTCCATCTTGGAACAGTTCTTGTGATTCTAAACCCTGGACATGTGACTCTTTATTTGAGTCCCCCACCTTGGTTACTGGATTTATAGACCTCGATCCGGATTTCTTGAACATACCTGGACTTATATCAGAGCACTTGATCAGATCCAGCTCAGTCACAAACCCTTGCATATCATTTGCATACATAATCATTGCATCATTTTAACATTTGCTTATTTGTGTTTCAGGGTATCCATCCTTTATTTTTGGCTTGGTTTTGACCCCATCATCAGTATAGACCTATCTTCATCAGCATCTGCTTCAGTTATTAGCTACCTGCTTCAGTCACCTGCACCAGCCAATCAGTGGCCCATCTTTCAGTATTATCATCAGCACCTGTCTCAACTCATCCTCAACATCATGGCACCTAAAAAGAGTAACATCTCCTACCACTTTTTCCAGCCTGAGCTAGCTGACATCAGGAGGATTCAGACCCTGATCACTCCAGACCATATACCACTGTTCAGGGAACACTATGGAGACATACTTGATGTGGTTATGGATTTGGACCCTTCACAGAGGAGCCTGATTCATACTTGCCTTCAGTTTTATGATCCCCCACTGAGGTGTTTCACTTTTCAGGATTTCCAGTTGGGCCCTTTATTGGAAGAATACTCATCATTGGTCGGTATACCTATCAGGGGTGGAGTCCCTTTCAACCCTGAGATGGTCTTCCCTGGTAATGAAGAAGTAGCAAAGGCATTGCATCTGAAACCAGTTCTGATTGGGCAGCATATGACTACTAAGGTTGGAATCTCTGGCCTGCATCTGGATTTTTTGATCTCTCAAGCTACCCTGAAAGCTTCTCTGGGAGAGTGGAAAGCAGTCTGTGCTTTGTTGGCCCTGAGCATATATGGGATTATATTATTTGCAGATGAGCCCAGATTCATTAGCAAGAATGCAATCCACCTTTTCATCTTGAAGAATCCAGTGCCCACTTTATTAGGGGATTTCTACTATTCAGTGCACCAGAGGAATGAAAAGCAGAGGGGAAGATTAGTGAGGTGCTGTGCTCCTTTGTTCCATACTTGGCTTCTTAAGCATTTACCCAGGACAGATGCATTTTTGAATCCTCATCAGCAGAGAAACTGGGCTAGAAGACTCACTGCTCTGACTTCAGCTGATATCAGGTGGTGCACTCAAAGCACAAAGGGCAGGGATATCATTACCAGTTGTGGGCATTTTCCCAATGTACCCCTGATAGGAGTTAAGGGTTGCATTAATTACAACCCTCTGTTGTTCAAAAGACAACTGGGATATGCACTGGTCCACACTCCTAAGGCACAAGACTTGGCTGAGACTCTTTACTGTGAGAACAAGCCCAATCTAGCTATTGTCAGGCAGGCAGCCTGGGCCTGGGAAAATGTTCAAACTAAGGGAGTAACCATTCTGGGGAAGTGCAATAATGTGGCATCAGCACAATACTATGAGTGGTCCCATGCCAGGGCTCAATTTTCTGGGATGCCCTTTACCATGGAGGATATGCCTGGATCATCCTCAGCACCACCTCCTGCCACTGTCAGCTTAGAGGAATTTGAGGGTTTGAAAGAAAGAAATGAGAAGTTGACTCAGGCTTTGCAGAAGACCCTCTGGGAGAGGAGTGATGGTAGGTTGGATATTGAAAGGTTGGAAAAGTTGAGAGTAGAGCATCTGGCCAAAATTGAGAAGTCTGAGGATTACATCAAGAAGTCTAGGGCTGGGGAACAGATCTTGAAGAATGCCTGCAAGGAAGCCCAATTCCAGAAAGCCAGGACAGACTTGTATCTGAAGGAGAGTCAAGCTAGGTGGGTCAGGATCACCGAAGCTCGTACTCCGGAGGATAAGAGGGTCCAAGACAAGATAGAGCAGCTGGAAGCTAGTGCAAAAGAGCAGTAAGAAGCCCTGGCAGCAGCCCAGAGGGAGATCTCAGAGCTAAAGATCAAAGCTGGAGTGAAGAGGTCAAAGGACCAGAGTCAACACAAGAAGCTAACTGCAGCTATTACTACCCGGAATCTCCTCATCAAGAATCTCATGGAGCGTCCAGCTGATCCTGTGACTGAAGCACTTCTCAAGGAAGTTCAGGAGGATGAGTTTGGTCTTGGTGTTTGACTTTTTGCTTGTTGTTGCTTTCATTTTATGTATTTTTATTTTCTTGTGATGTATTTTGACCCCTCTGAGGGCACGTTTTGTAAGAGAACAAACTATGTACCATTTGCCTTTTGTAATATATGTATCAGTTTGTTCCGTCCGAGTCTCCTTCACAGCAATATCAACAGTTTCCTCAAGGGTCTGGAAGGGTCGAAACCAAGTGCCAAGCCGGATACCTTGGAAACAAATAAGCATACTGCATTGCATGCTAACCTTTTGTTTTGTTTTGCAGGTTTTTGTTTTATTGTTACTAACTCTGTTGTGATGTTTAGGAACTATTGCTCGACGCCGGGTATTTCCACTCAACCGTCCACACCGATATCCAACCCGTAACAACCTTCCGGGCATACAAATGGATCAGGTACAACAGGACCTTGCAGAGGTCAGAAACCAAATGGCCAACGAAAGATTGGAAATGAGAACTCAGATGACGCGGTTTATGGAAGTGATGAACAATATGGCTCAGAGCCAAGAAAGATTGAGAGCAATGGTGGAAAGGCAGAATCAGGAAGATCCCTATATAGGGACTGCTGGCACAAGCAACAATGAGAGGGTCCAACCTCATGTCACCCCCCCTGTATTTGGACCCCACCTTCATCCAGAGATCAACATCCCTGCCAATGTACAAGGGACTGCCACTGCAGGCAGAGTGCTGCAAGAAGACCCCCAGGAGGATCAGTTCACAGTAATGGGTGCTGGGGAAGAAGCTTATGACAGAAGGCTGGATGAGATAGCTGAGAAATTAAGATCCTTGGAGTCTCAAAATTCTTTGGGTTTCGATGTTATGGACATGGGCTTGGTAGACGGGGTCAGGATTCCCCATAAGTTTAAACCTCCTTGTTTCGAAAAGTACAACGGGACTTCCTACCCACGGACCCACTTACAATCCTTTTTGGGAAGGTTGAAAGCATATACCATGGACGAGAAGCTATGGATGTTTTATTTCGAGGATAGTTTGACTGAAGCGTCAAGGGAATGGTACTCCCATCTGACTAGAGCAACCATCAGGTGTTGGAAGGACTTGGCAGAGGCCTTCGTCAGACAATACCAGTATAATTTGGATATGGCACCCAACAGGACCCTCCTGATGGGGATGTCACAGTCATCTAGGGAAAGCTTCCGCGAGTACGCCCAAAGGTGGAGGCAGCTGGCAGCTGCAGTCCAACCACCTATGTCAGAGAGGGAGATGGCAGATATGTTTATGAACACCCTCCAAGGAACATACATCGACAGGATGGCTGCTTTCTCTTCTACCAGCTTTGCAGATGTCGTTATAGCTGGAGAAAGAATCGAGAGCCTGTTGAAGATGGGCAAAATTTCTGACAACGGTGCTAGCTCATCCAGTAACACAAGGAAGCCTTTTGTAGGCCCAAGAAGAACCGGTGAAACCAATGCTATCCATACCAGCAGGGGCAGACCCCAATATGTTCATAGGTCTGTGGCAGCAGTCACCATTCCCGCTCCAGTTCATCCACAACCAGCTTATCAACCACCGCAACAAAATTATCAGCAACAACCTCAGTACCAGCAACAAACTCAGTATCCTCCGAGAAATTACAACAATAGCAACACCAACAACAACAATCAGCAAAGACCATTCCAACAGAGACCTTCTCAGGCCAATAGGGTGATCGATCCGATCCCTATGCCCTATGCAACATTATTGCCACAACTCCTGAAACTCAACCTAGTTGAGCTAAGGACGTTGGCACCTCCAGATCCTAATAGTCTACCCAGGAATTATGACTCCAACGCCAGATGTGCTTTTCATTCAAATGCACCTGGCCATAGTACAGAGAAGTGCAGAGCCTTGCACATGAAGGTACAAGACCTGGTAGACTCTAAGGCCCTGAATTTCGCACCACCACCAAATGTTAACAAGAACCCTATGCCAGACCACGGGGGTCCCAGAATCAATGCTATTGAAGAAGACAAGCCGTCTTACTTGATAACCAGTGTGGGTCAGATTCGGACACCGTTGGTAGAAATAAAGGCTCAACTCCTCGAATGTCAAATGTTCCCGGGGTGCGAGCTAGGGTGTGCTTACTGCAACATTTCAGTGAATGGGTGTGATAACTTGAGGGATGGCATAGATGGTCTCATCCAGAGTGGCCTGCTTCAAATTACAACATCAATTCCAACAAATCCAGCAATCTCATCAGCAACAGTTCCCGTGTCTTCTACAAATGCAACAACCATTGTTCCAAGCAACTCTTCAATCTCATCAACAAATGCTTCATCTGTCATTTCAACGGACCAGATATCAGCAAACATCCCCTCTACAACTTCAGCACCACTTCATTCAGAAACTCCTACAACAACAACACCCATCCTTCCAACAATGTCTCCTACAACTTCAGCAGCAAATGTCTCCACAGTTACGATTTATTATGATCCTGAAAATGATTATGCCTACAACTCACAAAGTGCCACTCCCATCAGAGCACCAGTCACAATATACTATGATCCACAGACCATCACAGTCCCTTCTGCAGCTGCCATCAGTCCAGTCACTATCACGGTGCCTGGGCCAGTACCTTATGAAAGCACTAATGCCATCCCCTGGCATTACGGCTCTGATCTATAATGCGGAGGACAGAAAATCACTCTTGAATCATCAACCCCTGCACCACAAATAGACAATGTGGGAGGAGGCGGAGGCTTCACTCGAAGCGGACGTCTCTTTGCTCCACAAACTCAAAGACCCACTGCCGAAGCAGAAGCTGCTGCCAAGGCAAAAGAGAAAAGCTTGGTGCAGGAAGAGCAGATTGTTAGGGAAGCTTTGAAAACACCCTTTGATCAAGAAGTTGATGAGTTCATGAGGATCATCAAGAAAAGTGATTACAAAATAGTGGATCAGCTTCACCAGACGCCTTCCAAGATCTCTATTCTATCATTGCTTATGTGCTCCGAAGCTCATCGGAACGCACTACTAAAAGTCTTGCACGCAGCTTATGTGCCTGAAGAGATCACCGTCAATCAGTTGGAAGCTGTGGTTGGAAATGTTAATGCTAGTCATGGACTAGGGTTCACCAACACTGATTTGACTACGGAAGGCCGCAACCATAACAAGGCTTTGCACATTACCATGGAATGTAAAGGTGCAGTCCTTTCCCATGTGCTGGTAGACACGGGGTCATCCCTTAATGTCTTACCTAAAAAAGCCCTTGTGAAGCTAGAGTATGACGGATTGGCATTACGTCCCAGCAACCTGGTAGTGAGAGCCTTTGACGGTTCTAAGAGATCGGTTCTGGGAGAGATTGAGTTACCCATAACGATTGGCCCACAAACTTTCAAAACAACCTTCTACGTGATGGATATACAGCCTGCCTACAGCTGTCTATTGGGTAGGCCATGGATTCACGCCGCTGGCGCCGTGACCTCGACCCTTCACCAGAAGTTAAAATTCGAGTGGGAGGGTCAAGTCGTTACTATCTGTGGAGAGGAGGATATTTTTGTCAGCCACCTGGCTACCTACAAATACATTGAGATGGATGGGGAGATCCACGAAACAATGAGTCAAGGGTTTGAGGCCCTGAACATAAATGAAACATCTGCTGTACCTGGAACCTCAATGACATCATATCAACAAGCCCGGAAGGTTGTTGAAGAAGGAACTGCCCAAGGCTGGGGCAAACTGTTACCGGTGGAGAAGAAAGAGGATAGATTTGGGTTGGGTTACAAACCAACTCAACAAGATCAAGCAGTGGCTGCCAAGGAGCCCAACTTTGTTAGTGGGGGGATGCTCACCCCTGATGCTGTCAACAATTTGGAAGACGAGGATGAAAGCGACTGCAACCTGGAGAGTTGGATCCGTCCAAAGGTCCCAGGGAGCAGTATCTCAAACTGGTCTTCCCAGGAAATTATAAGAGTTACTCCTGCAGAGTAATTATTATTTCCTGTATTTTTATAGCATGCATCAAAGTCTTGCATCTTGCCCAAGATGACAAGACTCATTTTGTAATCGGGCCATCTGTAATTTTTGTGCAACAAGATTAATCAATGAAATATCAGACATCTTTTGCAAATGAGTCTTTTTCTTTTCCGCTCACTGTTTTTTCCATTTTTTCTTTTTGTACAAAAAATAAATGGCAGTGTTTTCAAAATGGCAACTTTATTTCACTTTTCTAAGCAAGATTAAAATCAAATCACTAAAATGAACAAACTGAACCCTTGCAGAGTGTGCCTTCCAGACAGCACCGACAACAGCACGGCTATGACTTCGTATGACTTTGACAGTCCGATCAATCAAGCTGATGAAGGGGTTGAAGAAGAATATGAGCTTCCTGAAGAGCTAGCCAGGTTGTTGAGACAAGAGGAAAGGGTTATCACTCCTCACCAGGAGAAAGTGGAGACGATCAATCTTGGTACAGATGAAGACGTGAAAGAAGTTAAAATCGGGGCCTGCTTACAAGACTCAGTGAAGAGACAACTGATTGATCTGCTGCAAGAGTATGTGGACGTGTATGCTTGGTCTTATCAAGATATGCCAGGGTTGGACACCGACATTGTTGTGCACAAGCTGCCTTTAAGAGAAGAATGCCCGCCGGTTAAACAGAAACTGCGCCGAACTCGCCCAGACATGGCAATGAAAATCAAAGAAGAGGTACAAAAGCAGTGGGACGCCGGGTTCCTTGCTGTGACTAGCTATCCACCGTGGGTTGCTAATATTGTGCCTGTGCCTAAGAAAGACGGCAAAGTAAGAATGTGTGTTGACTACCGGGATCTGAACAGAGCTAGCCCGAAAGATGATTTCCCTTTACCTCACATTGATGTATTGGTGGATAATACGGCTCAGTTCTCGGTATTCTCCTTCATGGATGGATTTTCAGGGTACAATCAGATCAAGATGTCACCTGAAGACATGGAAAAGACAACCTTCATCACACCCTGGGGCACGTTCTGTTACAAGGTGATGCCATTCGGATTGAAGAATGCTGGTGCAACATATCAACGGGCTATGGTAACATTATTCCATGACATGATCCATAAAGAAATCGAGTGTTATGTGGATGACATGATTGCCAAGTCCCTCACTGAAGAAGACCACCTGGTAAATCTGCTAAAGCTATTCAAGCGTCTGAGGAAGTACCAACTGAAGTTGAACCCCAACAAATGCACATTCGGGGTGCGATCAGGTAAGCTACTGGGATTTATTGTAAGCGAGAAAGGGATTGAAGTTGACCCTGATAAAGTCAAAGCCATTCAAGAAATGCCTGCACCAAAGTCGGAGAAGGAAGTTCGAGGGTTTTTAGGTCGATTGAACTACATCTCAAGGTTCATATCTCACCTTACGGCAACCTGTGAACCTTTGTTCAAATTATTGAGAAAAGAACAGACGGTCAGGTGGAACGAAGACTGCCAAAGGGCTTTTGACAAGATCAAATAATACTTACAAGAGCCTCCAATCCTTATGCCCCCAGTTGAAGGAAGACCTCTGATAATGTACTTGACAGTATTAGAAGAGTCAATGGGGTGTGTGCTGGGCCAGCATGACGAGTTTGGTCGAAAAGAGTATGCAATATACTACCTAAGCAAAAAGTTTACTGACTGTGAACAACGTTATTCACTGCTCGAGAAAACTTGCTGTGCTTTAGCGTGGGCTGCTCGCCGACTGAGACAGTATATGTTGACCCACACTACTTTGTTGATCTCAAAGATGGACCCGGTTAAGTACATATTTGAGAAGCCAGCTCTTACCGGACGGGTTGCAAGATGGCAAATGATCCTCACGGAATATGACATCCAGTGCACATCTCAGAAAGCCATCAAGGGCAGTGTATTGTCTGAATATCTTGCTGAGCAACCCATTGATGATTACCAGCCTATGAGATTTGACTTCCCTGATGAAGACATCATGTTCATAAAAGCAAAAGATCATGAAGAGCCTGTTCACACTGAAGGGCCCAACCCGGAAGAAGAATGGACTATGATGTTTGATGGGGCTGTTAATATGAATGGTCGTGGTGTTGGTGCAGTACTCATTACACCTAAGGGAGTTCACATGCCTTTCTCGGCAAAACTCACCTTTAACTGCACTAACAACGAAGCTGAATACGAAGCTTGCATTTTGGGTCTGGAGGAGGCCATTGACCTCAGGATCAAGACTTTAACTATATTCGGAGATTCAGCTCTGGTAATCAATCAGACCAACGGCAAATGGTACACCCACCAGGATCATCTGTTACCTTATAGGGATTATACAAGGAGGTTATTGACTTTCTTCACAACAGTCAAGCTTGAGTATATCCCTCGAGACGAGAATCAGTTTGCAGATGCTCTGGCTACCATTTCATCCATGATCAAAGTTCAAACCGCCAACTTTGTACCTCAAATCTCAGTGTCTAGACTTGACAGGCCAGCATATGTGTTCGCAGCAGATGTTGTCAAAGATGATAAGCCTTGGTTCCACGACATTAAGTGCTTCTTGGAGGATCAAACATACCCACCTGGGGCATCATCCAATGATAAGAAGACATTAAGAAGGCTTGCTGGTAGTTTCTTTCTGAACACCGATGGTTCCCTATACAAGAGAAACTTTGATATGGTACTCCTCAAATGCGTCGACAGGACAGAAGCAGATTTGCTAATGCATGAAGTGCACGAAGGATCCTTTGGTACCCATGCGGGAGGGCATGCGATGGCTAAGAAATTGCTAAGATCGGGTTATTACTGGATCACAATGGATGCTGATTGTTGTGCCTACGCCAGAAAATGCCATAAATGCCAGATTTATGCGGATAAGGTGCATGTGCCTCCCAATCCTTTGAATGTGATGTCTTCACCCTGGCCCTTTGCTATGTGGGGCATTGACATGATTGGCAAGATTGAGCCAACTGCCTCGAATGGTCACAGATTCATCCTGGTTGCCATTGACTATTTCACCAAGTGGGTCGAAGCAGCCTCATATGCCAATGTTACAAGACAAATGGTGGCCAGATTTCTGAAGAGAGATATCATCTGTCGGTATGGAGTTCCCGAGCGAATCATTACTGATAATGGTTCCAACTTGAACAACAAAATGATGGCAGAGCTATGCCGGGACTTCAGGATTCAGCATCACAATTCTTCTCCTTACAGGCCAAAGATGAACGGCGCTGTTGAGGCAGATAATAAGAATATCAAGAAGATTGTGCAGAAGATGGTAGTTACCTACAAAGACTGGCATGAAATGCTACCGTTTGCCTTGCATGGGTACCGCACGTCAATCAGAACATCCACTGGGGCAACACCGTATCAGCTTGTGTATGGTATGGAAGCAGTCCTACCTATTGAAGTTGAATTACCCTCCCTACGGGTACTAATGGATGTTAAGCTGAACGAAGCAGAATGGGTTCGGGCCCGATACGAACAGCTGAGTCTAATTGAAGAGAAAAGATTGGCTGCAATCTGTCATGGGCAGTTGTATCAGAAAAGAATGAAGAGAGCCTTCGATCAGAAAGTCAGGCACCGAGAGTACCAAGTAGGAGATCTTGTGCTGAAGAGAATCCTCCCTCCTCATACAGACCACAGGGGCAAGTGGACTCCGAATTATGAAGGACCATTTGTAGTAAAGAAAGTTTTTTCTGGTGGAGCACTGATGCTCAGCACCATGGATGGCGAAGACTTCCCATCTCCTGTGAATTCAGATGCCGTTAGAAAATACTTCGCATAAAAATGACCCGCTGGACACAAAAACAGAATGTAAGTCCGGGCAAAAATAGGGCATCCCGGCGAGTCAAAAACAGAATAAAAGACTCGGGCAAAAATAAGGGAAAATAAACAAAAAAATGTACACCCGCTGAGTTGAAAAGCCGCATCGGACAACTCGGGCAAAAATGGGTATCCCGATGGATTGAAAACCCGAAAGGGCGATCCATGCAAAATAAGGGAATAAGCGAACAACTGCACTCTGAATTCGTCTGCATCACTTACAACTTGGTAAGCTTCGAAACGATCAAGCCTCTTTCAGAATCAACCTTCTTCAGAAAGCAAGATGAGAAGAATGTCAAAAGTCATACGAGTCATAGTAAAGAGGAAGCTCCTTAAAGCGTCATCAACATTGCCAGCATTTTGTTTCTCAATTTGTAACAATCTCCTCATTTCAGGGGATTTGTTTCTTTGTCTGTATCTCGCCAATTCAGGGCACATGAATTAATAAAATCAGATTTTCAGTCATGTTCGCTTCGTACATTTTATTTGCAAAAAAATGTCTGATGTCTAAAAAAAATGATTGCATGAATACAGATGTTTATCTTCAAAAATATAATAAAAGCCGCGTGCTCGCAGGAAATATACTTACTCTCAGAAGTGTCTAAACTCCTAAGACGGAATCCGGTAAGGGATACCTCGGGATTATTTTGTGCGTTTCTATATCTTTGCAAGATTGCAGGCATCCAGAATGCAACTTGGGGCATGAAAGCTTCACTCCAGCAAGCTGACAAATCGACACTCAGCGCCCAAAGTGTCTTCTCCCCAGCTGAGTTGCCACTTATTACTTATCCCCATCAGAGTTGCCAGGCATCACAGAAGGCGCCCATATCCCCGGCTGAGTCAAGAATCCACCTCAACAGAATTTCTAGGGAGGTCTTTCAGTGATCTCTCTTTCTCCCCAGCCGAGTTGCCATTTCATCCTCAGCCGAGTACAAAAGTCAGGGAACTATCTCCCCACAAAGCTTCGGCCTCTATCCAAAAGAGCAACGCATGAAGGATCACAACAGAGTGAAGAAAGCTTCTTCAAACCCCAGCTGGGTCCCCTCATTACCGAGATAGGTCTATCATTGACCCATATCCCCAAGCAGATATCATCTCATCAGATCTATCAATGATCTCATCCCCAGCTGGGATGTCCATTTCAAGCAGATCGGCCAGAGATCTTCGCAGCATCGGGATCCGAATCCCGGTTGGGTACCTTTTGCATAATCATAGCATTCGCATCATATTCACCCACAAAGCGTAGCATTCCGTCTAACACGGAGCATTACGGCAAAAATTAAACATATAGCATAATCATAAGCCATGCTTTAAATCAACACTTGTGAATAATGACAATCCGTCAATATACAGAATACTTCCCCCCAAAATCCCCAGCGGAGATTCCCCAGCAAAATCAGTTGCCTCACATTCACAAACACTGGTATATACTCTCTTTGGCACCCGTCCGTGTCAATACTCCCCAATAAAGTCGCCTGAACACTCTGTGCAAACAAAACCGCCCACACTACAGATACTTCTTGACACCTGTCTGTGTCATAACCCCAGCAGAAAGCCAAAGACGTCCTCTTTGCACTCACATACACTTACATATAACAATCCTTTGACACCCGTCCGTGTCATATCCCCAGCGCAGTCGCCTACACTTTGTATATCAGATACTTGTTCATATCACACTCTTCTCCTTTTGACACTCGTCCGTGTCACTCTCCCCAGCAGTTAAACACTCATCTATACACCACTCACACTTATGCTGATACTCGTCTGTATCTTATATATACCACTTATATCCCCACAGATTCAACACTAGTCCTTGTTCTTTGTTGAACTCATTGGTACTTGTCTGTACCATCATCTCAGAGCATGTGTCAAGCGTTTGTTTCTACCTGATACTCGTCCGTATCATAGTCATAAGGATGCTCATCCGCATCTTTAATCCATACACTGTGTCAAACACCTTTGTCTTCTTGAATATAGACACTCGTCTGTGTCTACTATTCTCCTAGAAGAGCCCTCTCAGATTCAACACTCATCCGTGTTCTCTGTTAACCCGTTGATACTCGTCCGTATCATCATCTCTGAACACGTGTCTGTATTTGTTTCTACCCGATACTCGTCCGTATCGTAGTCTTAAGGATGCTCGTCCGCATCTTTAATCTATACACAAATATCTAAACACTTATACCTTTTGTTCCTTGGATGTAAACACTCGTCCGTGTTTACTACTCCCCAGGAGATCGCCAACAAAGCAAATTTTCTTTTTTTATCTGACACTCGTCCTGTGTCATGATAAACCCTGAGAGCAGCCGTACCCTGCTAGGTGGTCGTCCTCCACCTCTTGATGGTCGTCCTCCATCATGCTCATCCGATGGTCGTCCCCATCGTTGATATTTAGCAGCCGTCCCCTACTAGGTGGTCGTCCTCCACCTTTTGATGATCGTCCTTCATCATTTTATCCAATGGCAGTCCCCATTGTTGATTTTGGTTATCTGACATTCGTCCTATGTCATGACAAACCTTGAGAGCAGCCGTCCCCTGCTAGGTGGTCGTCCTCCACCTCTTGATGGTCGTCCTCCATCATGCTCATCCGATGGTCGTCCCCGTCGTTGACCTCTTATCCGGCATTCGTCCTATGTCGCGATATTTTCGGCAGCCGTACCCTGCCTGGTGGTCGTCCTCCACCCTAGATGACCGTCCCTCATCTTATCTCCAACAGAGCAGCCGTCCCCTGCTAGGTGATCGTCCTTCACCTTTGATGACCGTACCTCATCATCTGTTTATTTCATTTATTCTTTAACCCGATGGCCGTCCCTGTCGTGGTCCCTTTTCTTTTTAGCCCGATGGCCGTCCCCATCGTTGGTTACTTTACTTTGTGAACTTGATGGCCGTCCCCGTCATGTTTCATTGATCCCCAGAGAATCTATAGTTTTACTTGATGGCCGTCCCCATCATAATTCCTTTTATCCCCAGCATGTCGGCCGTCCCCGTCATTGCTTTATTTCCCGCACTTTTTCCTGCATGTCGGCCGTCCCCGTCATTGCTCTTTACCCAGCAGTCGTCCTCTGCTCGACGGTCGTCCTCCGTCACCCGCACTTTACAATATACTTTATTTTCTTTTACAATCTATATCCCTTTTCTTTCTTCATTCGGTGAGTGCAAATTTTGGACTGTCTTTGGTATTCAACCACAAGTTATCTTGTTTGCCTGTTAAGACGTTGCTTACATCCTGCACAGCTAACTCATGTTTGAATAGGGGCAGCTGTAAACACCCCAAATTTGCCTTCACCCATTCACACCAAGGCTTGTGATCATTTCATATGCATAAACACAATCATACCATCTCATATTCCATTTTTTATTCACTGCATAGATTCTAGGTCATCTGCATCTAGGGTTTGTGACCTGAGCAATCCAAGAGCTTATTGAGCCACTCTAAAGGTCATCAATCACTTCAAAGGGATCCATATGTGTTCAAGCATCATATTATATCCTCTCAAAGTCAAGAATGCCAAAGAATCACAAGAACTGGGATTGGTATGGAAGCAGAGCCAGGCTTGACTGCACAGATGACCTGAAATTAGGGTTTTGGTTTCAGAGGCCATAACTTCAAATTTTTTGGTCATTCTTGTTTCTATTGGTCTCTATATGGTATAGGGAGTGTGCATATAAATTTTCATGAAGAAATTCCATGGGGAAGTCATCTGATCAAGAGTTGACTTTTCAGACAAGTCAGTGCAAAATTAGGGCATCTGAGGCCCCCAATGACCCAACCAAGGGGTGATCTTCATCATTTTGAGTGTATATGACCTTTATTTGATCATAGAAGAAGTTGGAGGTTCACAAAAATCAAGAATTTCAAGTTTTTGCAAAGTTGACTTTTTAGGGCAAGGTTGACTTTTCATGAAAATGTCATTTTATGCAACTTTTTCAACCCTTACTTTTTGATCCAAAAATGCTTCAAATGGAAAAACTTTGGTCATGAAAGTTGTAGAATAGATCTTTCCCTTTTCAAAAAGTACAAGAACATGACCTAATTCATTTTGGATCAAAAGTTATGGCTTGTCAAAGTTGGCAAAAATCACAAAATTTCAAAGTTTCTACCAAAGAGGTATTTTGCAAAATGACTTGATCAAGTGTTCTAAGGCTATCAAATGGACTTCTAATTCACATAACATGACAATGTGGCATCTAAAGTTCAGATTGGACCAAAGAGTTACATGTTTGTGTGACTTTTTGAACAAGATCTTTTCATGAGAACCAAAACAAGCCAAGTTGCAAAATCAATCATAACACTTCATCCACTTGCTGCCTTGGATGCTGAACCACACTAGCCCTTTCCCCTCACCATGCTGCGCAAGACAAGCCCTTTGTACCAAGCTAGCAAAGTATCCCATGCCCTCCTTACACAAAGTTGACAATTTGCAAAAAGCACCATACCAATCAATAAAGCACATGTCATGTCATCTGACCAATAAGATTTGTTTATGTGGATCAAATGCCAGAAAAACACAACAAGAGGCAAGGCTGAAACACAACACAACTCACCATTCACAAAATCTCTCCCTCTTGCAAAAGCTTTCGATTCTCCCAACTCAATCACTCAATCTTCAAACAAACACCACCATTCATTTCTGGATCATCCACTGACCCAAAACCACCCATCAAAACAACCAAGAACACACCACAAGCCAGATACGATTTCTGACCAGTTGGAGTGCAAACTCCCAAACCAGCCACATTCAAAGTTGTCCAAGCACTGCAAACTCCTCAGGAAGGTCATTAGAAGCTTTTTACACCAAGAAAGCAGCCAGAAAGCTCAAAGGGTGAAAGTTCCATCTCAGGTAGCCTTTCGAATTAACTTTTCCAGGACCTCTATTTTATGTTACAAAATGATTAAGCATGCTTCACTGATCACACTGAACTTGAAATTATTGAAAATGGTTGAGAAATGAGACTGTATTGCTTGTCTGAAATTTTGGCAGTTTTTGTTCTTAGCTTCGATTCATGATTATGGCTGGAAATGAATGAGAAATGAGGTTGGGATTGAGTTTAGGAGAGTGAAAGGAACAAATCTGGAGCTTTAGAGCTCCAGAAATGACCTAGGGAATGATTTGGAGATTCTCAGGGAGGGAGGTCACCGGAGAAGACGACCGGAGCTCGTCTCCGGTGACCTGAGAGTGATTAGCTGGTAATTAGGGTTAGGGCACCAAGTTTAAACGTGAGCCACTGGATTGTGTTTCCCGCGCGTGTATGAAGGGCCTGGATCACTTCATTAACTCTTAATTATGGATTAATATTTAATTAATTAGAATTAGGCTGGTTTGAATTTGGGCCGTCCAGATGCGCGCCCAGTCAAACGTTTTAAACCCAGTTTCAATCCTGGCCTTCCATCCTGCATACTTCCCATTTATTTTATTTTCTTTTCTTTTTATTCCATTTAATTTGTCCATTTATTTTAAAATAGTAAAATTTATTCAAAAATTCTGAAATTTTTTATACTAGTTATTATTTAATTTCAGAACACAAAAATATTTTTATTTTCATTTTTAGCATTAAAAAAGTATTTTTAAATATTTAAAAGTTTCTTTTTAATTAATTAATGAGAATTAATTGATTAAAAATACTTTTAGGTATTTAAAAATCACCAAAAAATTCATGAAACATTTAAAAACATTTAGAAACATTGTCCAACCCTCAAACCAAATTTATTTTTTGATCTTGATGCATTTTGAGAATTTTTCATGGAATTAAAATCATTTTGATGCATTATTTTGATCCAAACTTCCAAAAATCATTTCTGCCTAACCCTAAAGAGTTGGACCTTGATTCTTTTTGCATTGCATTGTGTTTAGCATGTAGTTTGTGAGATTAAATGGCCATGATTTGATCTTTCATTTCCAATTTGTTTGGTAATTTTCTTGTTAAGGAACCCTAAAACCCTAGAAAACTTAGAAAAATCATAACTTGAATTAGGTTAAGAGTTGGAACTTCTCCTTTGGGCAGTGAGTTAGTATAGGATTAGGGATACTTTGAATGCATTTTCAATTTTTTATCTTGATGTTTGCTTCTGATTTTGGTTTGTGTTTGATGCTTTGATCATAAACCCTAATTTGGGCTTCCATATGCATCCATCTTGCATTTGCATTCATACCTTGACTTGCCATGACATTTTATGCATCCATTTGATCCATGACACATCTTAGGACATATTAGAAGCATGTTTGATCATTGCATCTTGCATTTGCCATGTTGTATGCCATTTGCATGTCATAACTTTTCATGTATGTTCATGTGTCTTAACTTGCTTCATTTGCATTCATAAGCTTGTATGATCATCCCCATGTGTTGTTTTCATGTTTGTAACATCTCATAGCATCATTAGCATCATGTATGTGCTTCTGGTTTTGTTTCTCATCATTCCATTTCATTCCATTTGGCATTGCATTGCATTCCTTTTCTAACTTTTCAGGTGGTAAGTAACTTTGAGAAGTGGATTTGCCTTCACTTCTCATACTTTCTTCTCATCTCTCTCTTGCATCCATGCTGCATTTTTATGTGTGTTTGAGTTTGAGCTTGCTCATTCTTCTTCCTCCCACTTTCTTTCTTCAAGTGACTTGACTTCTTGAATGGAGCAAGTTACTTTGCTTCTCCTGATCCTTTCATCTGCTTCCTGGTGGTTCCTTTGAAGATTGCTCCTGTAAACCTCACAAACCTTAGGAACAACCAAGCATGACAATGATTAGGGTTTTTATTAGTCTCCCCTCTTAGTTTTACCTTTGTGTCTCTTTTGAGTCCTCTCTTCTCATCTCATAATCAGGGACTAAACCCTAAAGGCTTTAAGGCTTTGTGATTAAGATTATGCCTACATCCTTCTATTAGGATGGAGTGTATAACTTTAATCCTAAGTGTTAAACCCTTAATGTGTTTAAATCCTTTAATCAATCCACTTAATAATCATCAAGACATCACACTTGTAACTTGGGCCTTGCATTAGGGTTCTAATTCTTCCTTAACTGGTTAAGAAGGACTAACCCTAGTGTTAATGGACAAGTCCCCCTCAAGTTGTCTTACAAACCATAAAACTCACTTCATCATCATATCATTAACTAAAATCCATCTTAATCAAAGGCTTGTTTTGTCATGAGTTTAATCCCTAATCATGGATTAAGTTGAGGAGCTTTCCTCAGCTTAAACATTCTCATCTATTATCCTTCTATTAGGATGGTGTAATGAGTCTGTTTAATCCCTGATTATGGCTTAATCTCATTACTTAACACTAAACAAAAACAACAAAAACATCTAAATAATCACAAGTAGGTTAATGATCTTAATCCTACATCAAAGGTGATTAAGTGTGAGAATCTGACTTCACACTTAAGGTACTCTCATTACCCCTAATCAGAGGGAAGATGTGATGAGTTTGCTAATCCATTGGTTTAGGCTTAAGCTCATTAACTTATGACAAAATCCAAAAACAATAAAAGACTGAAAACACAAAAACAAACAATAATCGTCTCCTCCGGGATTCTTTTCCCATCACCTTCACTCATAAACGAGAACTTGCTTCTTCCGTCTAATGCAAGACAGTTTGCATCTGTGCCAGACAGATCATACACTTGAGCATAGACAAGTAAGCAGTTCACCAGTCAATTCATCTTTCAGTCTCTTTGGGTCGAACTACGGTGTTCTGACTTCCTCATTGCACGAGAGGATACGTAGGCATAACTTAACAGTTATCGAACAAAAGTCTCTGTATATTCCCCCTCTTTCTAGCCTCATTCTTTTAGCCTCATGATCTTGAGCATTTCACTCCTGTTCTTACACTGACACTTCACTTATATACTTCACTTTTCTCTTACACTAACACCTGTACATTTTGTTTTCCAGCTCTTTTACACACAAATTGCACTGACACTACCCCTTTAAAACACAAATCTTTCAAGCGTGGATCCCGTCGAGTACGGCGGACAATCTGGGTGCTAATACCTTCCCAGGTTGTAACCAACCCCCTTTCTCAGTCTCTTTGGTTCGCAACCGTCTTATCCATGTCTTTCTAGGTCTATGCAGCATTGCCTTTCCTCCGGGATAAAAATGCCTAGCTGGCGACTCTATTCATTCCCTGTGAGTTCACTCCTGTGTGTCCTCGCATCCCCCTTTCGCCGACCGTTCGCGTCTGTACCCCATTTGACCCGGCTTCATTTGGTGGGAGCGACACCTTCACTTCTCACAATCTCTTCTCATCTCTCTTGCATCATTGCTGCATTTTATCTTGTGCATTGGAGTGGGATTGCTCATTCATGCTCTTTCCCACGTTCTTCCTTCAAGCAACTTGTCTTCTTAAGTGAAGCAAGTTGTATTGCTTCTTCTTGCTTCTTTCTCCTTTCATCTGCTTCTTTCCTTGGTGGCTCTTTGAAGATTTCTCCTCTTAAGCCTCATTAACCCTAGGAACAACCAAGCATGATAACCATTAGGGTTTGATTAGTCCCCCATTTAGTTTTGCCTTTGTGTCATCTTTGAGTCTTCTCTTCTCATCTCATAATCAAGGACTAAACCCTAAAGGTTTTAAGGCTTTGTGATTAAGCTTATGCCTGCATTCTTCTATTAGGATGGAGTGTATAACTTTAATCCTAAGTGTTAAACCCTTAATGTGTTTAAATCCTTTAATCAATTCACTTAATAATCATCAAGACATCAAGCTTGTAACTTGGGCCTTGCATTAGGGTTCTAATTCTTCCTTAATTGGTTAAGAAGGACTAACCCTAGTGTTAATGGACAAGTCCCCCTCAAGTTTTCTTGCAAACCCTAAAATCCACTTCTTAATCTTATCATTAACTAAAATCCATTTAATAAAGGCTTTGTTTTGTCATGAGGTTAATCCCTAATCATGGATTAAGTTGAGAAGCCTTTCTCAGCTTAAATGTTCTCATCTATTATCCTTCTATTAGGATGGTGTAATGAGTCCATTAAATCCTTGATTATGGCTTAAACTCATTACTTAACACTAAACAAAAACAACAAAAACACCTAAATAAATGCAAGTAGGTTAATGATCTTAATCCTACATCATGGTGATTAAGTGTGAGGTGCTTACTTCATACTTAAAGTATTCTCATTACCCCTAATCAGAGGGAAGATGTGATGAGTTTGCTAACCCTTGGTTTAGGATTAAGCTCATTTTCTTATGACAAACTTCAAAAAGCAATAAAAGCCTGAAAGCACAAAAACAAACAATAATCGTCTCCTCCGGGATTCTTTTCTCATCTCATTCACTCACAAGCGAGAACTTGTTTCTTCCGTCTAATGCAAGACAGTTTGCACCTGAGCCAGACAGGTCATACACTTGAGCATAGACAAGTAAGCAGTTCACAAGTCAATTTATCTTTCAGTCTCTTTGAGTCGAACTACGGTGTTCTGACTTCCTCATTGCACGAGAGGATACGTAGGCATAACTTAACAGTTATCGAACAAAAAGTCTCTGTATATTCCCCCTCTTCAAGCTTCATTCTTTAAGCCTCATAGTCTTGACCTTCACATTCTTTCCTTACACTGACACTCTTTTATTTCACTTCACATTTCTTTTGCACTGACACTTGCATTCTTTTCCAGCTTTGGTACACAAAATAGCACAGACACTACCCCTTTTGAACACAAATCTTTTAAGCGTGGATCCCGTCGAGTACGACGGACAATATGGGTGCTAATACCTTCCCAGGTTGTAACCAACCCCCTTTCTTAGTCTCTCTGGTTCGCGACCGTCTTGTCTATATTTTCTCAGGTCTATGCAGCATTACCTTTCCTCCGGGATAAAAATGCCTAGCTGGCGACTCTTGTCTTTTGAGTTCACCCTTGTGTGTACTCCCTTCTCTTTCGCCGACTGTTCGCGTCTGTACCCCATTTGACCTGGTGTCATTTGGTGGGAGCGACAGCTTGGCGACTCTGCTGGGGACCCTTATACTGTAACCAGGGCTTCTGGTTCATTTTGTGGGTTCCTCCTAGCGCTTGTTTGATTTGTGTTTACTGGGGTGTTAGGTGCTATATGTGTTTATGTATTTATTTTATTACTTTATGTACAGTCTTGTTTATTGCTTTCTTTACAGTTTTATACATCATATTGTCATACTGCCATTTTTGCTGGATCTGGTTTGCTGTCTTGATGGGTGGGATTTCATTGAGAGTTTGAGGTCCTATACCTGGGACCTGAGTGACACCTAGGCTAGAGTGGTTCATATTCTTTCCCATTCCATTTCGGTCTGGTGCGGGAATATGAAACACTGTTCAGATGTGGGTTTCTTCTTGAGAACTCTGTGCTACAGATTTCCTGTAGTGCTAGGGCTATCTGGGAAGCCTGCTAAGTCTGGATGACCTTTATTTTGACCTTCAGAAACTGAGGAAAATTAGAGGAGGATATTTTATGGCTATTGTAAACACTGTACCTCTGGGTTAGAAGTGTTTACACTTCTCATAACTGATCCAAGTCTGAGGATCCTTGTTCTAGAACATCACCTGTGAGGGGGTTGGGCTGTTTACAGGTTTGCAGGTACCATTGGCCACATCATACCCTGATACTTGTTTTGATTAAGAATACTTCATTTTGGGCAGTTCTTGTGATTTAACCCTTGACATGTGACTCTTTATTTGAGTCCCCCACCCTGGTTACTGGATTTCTGAGCCCCCATCTGGACTTCTTGAACATACATGGGCCTTATATCAAGACAGATAATCAGATCCAGCTTGATCACAAACCCTTGCATATCATTTGCATACATAATCATTGCATCATTTAACATTTGTTTATTTGTTTTTCAGGGTATCCACATCATATCTGGCTTGGTTTTGACCCCTTCACCTGCATAGACCCCTGCTTCATCAGTTATCTGCTTCAGCTATTCTCATCATCACCAGCATCAGCCTACCAGTGGTTCATCTCCAGTATCAGTCTTGATCTTCATCAGCAGCTATCTTCATCATCTTCAGCATCATTCATGGCTACTCCCTGGAAGAGCAATATATCCTACCATTTCTTTGAGCCTGTGCTGACTGGCATCAGGCAGGTTCAGTCACTTATCACCCCTGACCACATCCCATTATTCAGAGAGCATTATGGAGGTATCCTGGATATGGTTATGGATCTTGACCCTTCCCAGAGGAGCATGATCCACACATGCTTACAGTTTTATGACCCACCATTGAGATGCTTCACATTTCCAGACTTTCAGCTAGGACCTCTGCTGGAGGAGTTTTCATCATTGATTGGAATACCTGTCAGGGGTGGAATCCCCTTCAACCCAGAAATGACTTTTCCCAGCAATGGAGAAGTAGCAAAAGCACTGTACCTGGAGCCTGCCTTGATTGAGCAAAGCATGACAACAAAAGATGGGATCCCTAGATTACACTTAGACTTCTTGATTTCTCAGGCCATCCTGAAGGCCTCCTTGGGAGAATGGAAGGCAGTTTGTGTACTGTTGGCCCTCAGCATATATGGGGTTATACTGTTTGCAGATGAGCCCAAATTTATCAGCAAGAATGCCATTCACCTTTTCCTTTTGAGGAACCCAGTACCCACATTGCTGGGAGATTTCTATTATTCCATCCATCAGAGGAATGAGAAACAAAGGGGGAAGTTAGTAAGATGTTGTGCTCCTTTGTTTCACACCTGGCTGCTCAAACACCTGCCCAAGTCAGATGCATTCCTGAACCCTCACCAACAGAAGAATTGGGCCAAGAGGCTCATTGCTTTGACTTCAGATGACATCAAATGGTGCACCCAGAGCACCAAAGGCAAGGACATAATCACTAGCTGTGGGCAATACCCAAATGTGCCTCTGATAGGAGTAAAGGGTTGCATCAACTACAATCCTTTGCTGTTTAAGAGACAACTAGGCTATGCTTTGGTTCACCCTCCCAGAGTGCAAGATCTAGCTGAGACCCTGTATTGTGAAATAAAACCTAATCTAGCTGTTGTCAGACAAGCATCCTGGGCTTGGGACAACATCCAGACAAAAGGGATGGCTATTCTGGGGAGGTGCAATAATGTTGCTTCAGCTCAGTATTATGATTGGTCCCGTACTAGAGCTCAGATTACTGGAATGCCTTTCACCATTAAGGATATACCTGGACCATCTACAGTACCACCTCCAGCAACTGTCAGACTAGAAGAATTTGAGAAGTTGAAGGAAAGGAGTGATGGTCGTCTGGACATTGAGAGGTTAGAGAAGCTTAGGGTGGAGCATCTGGCTAAGATTGAGAAAACAGAGGACTACATCAGGAAAGCAAGAGCTGGGGAGCAAATATTGAAGAATGCCTGTAAAGAGGCCAAGCTTCAGAAGGCTAGGACTGAGCTTTATCTGCAGGAGAGTCAGGCTAGGTGGGTCAGGATCACTGAAGCCCGGACACAAGAAGATCATAGAATTCAAGCCAAGATTGAGCAGTTAGAGGCCAATGAAAAGAAGCAACAGGAAGCTTTACTGGAAGCCCAGAAGGAGATTTCAGAGTTGAAGCTTAGGGCTGGATTGAAGAGATCAAAGGACCAGGACAGGCACAAGAAGCTGACCACTGCCATTGCTACCAGGAACCTCCTCATTAGGACCATTACAGAGCACCCAGCTGGTCCAGTGACTGAGGCCCTCCTGAAGGAGGTCAGAGAAGATGAGTTTGGACTGAATGTCTGACTCTTTATTTGTTGTTGTTTCCATTTGATGTACTTTTCTCTTTTTGTATTTTGACCCTCCAGGGGCATGTGTTGTAAAACAAACTATGTATCATTCAATATTTGTAATATATTTTAGTTTGTTTCCATTTTGGGATTTCTTTCCTCAACAAAGTCAAAAGCATCTTCCTCGGGGTCTAGAAAGGTCAAAACCAAGAACCAAGCCGGATACCTTGGAAAAACAAATAAGCATATTGCATTGCATACTAACTTTTGTTTTGTTTTGTAGGTTTTGCCATTATTTTGTTTGTTTCTAACTCTGTTGTGCTTCAGGAAATATTGCTCGTCGTCGGGTGTTCCCTGTCAACCGTATGCACCGGTACCCTACTCGCAACAACCTTCCTGGTATCCAAATGGATCAAGTACAGCAGGATCTGACTGAGGTCAGAACTCAGATGGCTAATGAAAGAGTGGAAATGAGGAACCAAATGGCTCAATTCATGACTGTGATGACTGGCTTGGCACAAAGCCAAGAAAGGTTAAGGGCATTAGTAGAAAGACAAACTCCCGAGGAACCTCATCCTGGAACTGGAGGAACTAGTAACAATGAGGGAGGACAGCCTCATGTTAACCCACTAGTATTTGGACCTCATCTAGATCCGGAAGTCAACATCCCAAGGAATGTGCAAGGCAACACTACTGCAGGTAGGATCTTGCAAGAAGATCCTCAAGAAGAGCAGTTTACTGTAATGGGAGCTGGAGATGAAGTTTATGATAGGAGGTTTGATGAAATTGATGAGAAGTTGAGATCTTTGGAGTCTCAAAATTCCTTAGGTTTCGATGTAATGGACATGGGATTAGTGGATGGGGTGAGAATTCCCCACAAGTTCAAGCCCCCGTGCTTTGAGAAATACAATGGAACTTCCTGTCCGCGAACTCACCTGCAGTCCTTCCTGGGAAGACTTAAAGCATATACTATGGATGAGAAGCTGTGGATGTTTTACTTTGAAGACAGTTTGACTGGGGCTTCAAGATAATGGTATTCACACCTGACCAGAGCTACTATCAGATGCTGGAAGGACCTAGCTGAAGCCTTCATCAGGCAGTATCAATACAATCTGGACATGGCTCCCAACAGGACCCTCCTAATGGGAATGTCTCAATCCTCCAGAGAAAGCTTCAGGGAATATGCCCAAAGGTGGAGACAGCTTGCTGCTGCTGTCCAACCACCCATGTCGGAAAGAGAAATGGCTGACATGTTCATGAATACTTTGCAAGGAACATATATTGATAGATTGGCTGCCTTTTCTTCTACCAGCTTCACAGACGTAGTTATAGCTGGGGAAAGGATTGAAAGCCTTTTGAAAATGGGCAAGATTTCTGATAATGGTGCAAGTTTGTCCAGTAATCCCAGGAAGCCTTTTGTGAGACCTCGAAGAACCGGTGAGACAAATGCCATTCATGCCAGCAGGGGAAGACCTCAGTATGTCCACAGATCGGTAGCAGCTGTCACTATTCCGGCTCCGATTCCTCGGCAATCAGCATATCAACAACAACAACCACCACATTATCAACAACAAGTTCAGTACCCGCCACAGAGAACCTACAACAACAACAATAGCAATCAACAACAACGACCCTTTCAACAAAGACCATCACAGGAAAACAGGGTGATTGACCATATCCCTATGCCTTATGCTACCTTATTGCCACAACTCCTGAAGCTTAACTTGGTTGAGTTAAGGACATTAGCACCACCAGATCCTTCCAATCTCCCAAGGAATTATGATGTCAACGCCAGGTGTGCTTTCCACTCCAATGCACCTGGCCACAATACAGAAAAATGCAGGGCTTTACAAATGAAAGTCCAAGATCTGGTGGATTCTAAAGCCCTCAACTTTGCACCCCCTCCAAATGTCAACAAGAATCTTATGCCTAATCATGGCGGGCCGAGGATTAATGCCATTGAGGAAGACAGACCATCTACTTTGATTACCAGTGTTGCACAAATTCGAACACCTTTGGTCGAAATTAAAGCTCAGCTTCTAGAGTGCCAGGTGTTTCCCGGGTGTGAGCTCGGTTGTGGGTATTGCAACATTGCAGTCAATGGGTGTGATAATTTGAGAAGCGGCATAGATGGTCTTATCAAGGATGGAATCCTTCAGATCTCAACAACAGTGCTTACAAATCCAGCAATTCCTTTGACAACAATTCCTGATTCTTCTACAACAGCAGCAACGATCATTCCTACCGACTCATCAATATCATCAGCAATGGCTCCATCCATCACTTCATCAAATCAAATGTCAACGACCCTTTCTTCTACAACATCAGCATCCATTTTATCGGCAGAATCTTCTACAACACTAGCAAGACTTAATGAAGATGTCTCCGCAGTTACCATCTACTATGATCCTTCAAATGTTCCTCCCAGCAACAATTTCCAGCAACAAACAGTGGCACTTCCTGCCAGGCCACCTGTCACAATTTACTACGATCCACACACCATCACAGTACCCTCCTCTGCAGCAGTCAGTCCAGTTACTATTACGGTACCTGGGCCCGTTCCTTATGAGAGCAGTAATGCCATACCTTGGCATTATGGCTCTGATCTTTACTGCAATGAGGAGAAAATCACTCTGGATTCATCAACCTCTTCTCCACAGATTGATAATGTTGGGGGAGGCGGAGGCTTCACCAGAAGCGGACGCCTTTTTGCCTCACAAGTGTAAAGACCTAATGCCGAAGCAGAAGCTGCTGCCAAAGCAAAAGGAAAGAGTGTGGTGCCTGAAGAGCCAATTGTCAAGGAAACTCAGAAGACATCTTTTGAACAGGATGTAGATGAGTTCATGAGAATCATAAAGAGGAGTGATTACAAGGTGGTGGATCAGCTTCACCAAACTCCCTCAAAAATCTCCATATTATCATTGTTGATGTGTTCTGAAGCTCACAGGAATGCATTATTGAAAGTCCTGCACGCAGCATACGTGCCAGAGGAGATTACCGTTAATCAGCTAGAAACTGTGGTGGCAAATGTCAACACCAGTCATGGACTGGGCTTTACCAATGTTGACTTGATAACTGAGGGACGTAACCACAACAAGGCTTTACATATCACCTTGGAATGCAAGGGTGCTGTTTTATCTCATGTACTGGTCGACACTGGGTCATCACTCAATGTCCTACCAAAGAAAGCCTTAGTGAAGCTGGAGTATGATGGCTTGGCACTGCTTCCGAGTAATTTGGTGGTGAGAGCATTCGATGGCTCTAAAAGATCAGTGCTTGGGGAGATTGATCTGCCTGTGATGATTGGCCCGCAGACTTTTAAAATTACCTTCTATGTGATGGACATTCAGCCGGCCTACAGCTGTTTGTTGGGTAGACCCTGGATCCATGCCGCTGGCGCTGTTACGTCTACCCTTCACCAGAAGCTGAAATTCGAGTGGGAAGGCCAAATCATCACCATTTGTGGGGAATAAGACATCTTTGTTAGCCATCTGGCTACGTATAAGTACATAGAGATGGATGGAGAAATCCATGAGCGAGGGGTTTGAGGCTCTGAACATTAATGAAGCATCTGTTGTACCGGGAACCTCCATGACGTCTTATCAGCAAGCCCGGAAGGTTGTTGAAGAGGGTACTGCCCAAGGCTGGGGCAAGCTGCTACCCGTGGAAAAGAAAGAAGATAGATTTGGGTTGGGTTACAAACCAACTCAACAAGATCAATCAGAGGCTGCTGAAGAGCCCAATTTTGTCAGCGGGGGAATGCTCACCCCGAATGCTGTGAACAATTTGGAAGACAAGGAGGAAAGCGACCGCAACCTGGAGAGCTGGATACGTCCAAGGATCCCGGGGAGCCAAGTCCTTAACTGGTCTTCCCAGGAAATTATAAGGGTTACTCCTGCAGAGTAATTATTATTTCCTGTATTAATAAGCATGCATCAAGTCTTGCATCTTGCCCAAGATGTCAAGACTCATTTTGTAATCGGGCCATCTTGTAATTTTGTTCAAACAGATCAATCAATGAATATCGGACATCTTTTGCAAATGAGTCTTTTCCTTTTCCGTTCCCTGTTTTTCATTTTTCTTTTTGTACAAAAATAAAATGGCAATGTTTTTCAAAATGATAACTTCATTTCACCTTTTTCTAAATAAGATAAAAAAACTGATCACTAAAATGAACCGATCTAAACCCTTGCAGAGAGTGCCTTTCAGACTGCACCGACAACAACACTGTTATGACTTCGTATGACTTTGACAATCCAATCAATCAAGCCGATGAAGGGGTTGAAGAAGATTATGAGCTACCTGAAGAGCTAGCCAGGTTGTTAAGGCAAGAGGAGAAGGTTATCACTCCTCATCAGGAGGAGGTCGAAACGGTTAATCTTGGTACGGAAGAAGAAGTGAAAGAGGTTAAGATCGGGGCCTGCCTGCAAGATTCAGTAAAAGAGCAACTGATTAACATGCTTCGGGAATACGTGGATGTTTTTGCTTGGTCTTATCAGGATATGCCAGGGTTGGACACCGATATTGTTATGCACAAGCTACCTCTGAAAGAAGACTGCCCGCCAGTAAAACAGAAACTGCGCCGTACTCGCCCAGATATGGCAATGAAGATAAAAGAAGAGGTACAAAAGCAGTGGGACGCCGATTTCCTTGTTGTGACTAGCTATCCGCCGTGGGTTGCTAATATTGTACCTGTGCACAAGAAAGACGGCAAGGTGAGGATGTGTGTAGACTACCGGGATCTGAACAGAGCCAGCCCGAAAGATGACTTCCCTTTACCTCACATTGATGTATTGGTCAACAATACGGCTCAGTTCTCAGTGTTCTCCTTCATGGACGGATTTTTAGGATATAATCAGATCAAGATGTCACCTGAAGACATGGAGAAGACAACTTTCATCACACCCTGGGGCACATTCTGTTATAAGGTGATGCCATTCGGACTGAAGAATGCTGGTGCCACTTATCAACGGGCTATGGTAACATTATTCCATGACATGATCCATAAAGAAATTGAAATTTATGTGGATGACATGATTGCCAAGTCCCTCACAGAAGAAGACCACCTGGTAAATCTGTTGAAACTATTCAAGCGTCTGAGGAAGTACCAACTGAAGTTGAACCCCAACAAGTGCACTTTCGGGGTGCGATCCGGTAAGCTGCTGGGATTTATTGTAAGTGAAAAAGGGATTGAAGTTGACCCTGATAAAGTCAAAGCCATTCAAGAAATGCCTGCACCTAAGACTAAAAAAGAAGTTCGGGGGTTCTTAGGTAGACTGAACTACATTTCACGGTTCATATCTCACCTTACAGCGACCTGTGAACCTTTGTTTAAGCTGTTAAAAAAAGAACAAACGGTCAGGTGGAATGAAGACTGCCAAAGGGCTTTTGACAAAATCAAGGAATACTTACAGGAGACTCCAATCCTTATGCCTCCAGTTGAAGGAAGACCTCTAATCATGTACTTGACAGTATTGGAAGAGTCAATGGGGTGTGTGCTGGGCCAGCATGACGAGTCTGGTCGAAAAGAGTATGCAATATACTACCTAAGCAAAAAGTTTACCGACTGTGAACAACGTTATTCACTGCTCGAGAAAACTTGTTGTGCTTTAGCGTGGGCTGCTCGCCGATTGAGACAGTATATGTTGACCCACACTACTTTATTGATCTCAAAGATGGACCCAGTCAAGTATATATTTGAGAAGCCAGCACTTACAGGACGGGTTGCAAGATGGCAAATGATCCTCACGGAATATGATATTCAGTACACATCTCAGAAAGCCATCAAGGGCAGTGTATTGTTTGATTATCTGGCTGAGCAACCCATTGATGACTACCAGCCTATGAGATTTGACTTCCCTGATGAAGACATCATGTTCATAAAAGAAAAAGATCAGGAAGATCCTATTCACACTGAAGGGCCTGACCCGGAAGAAGAATGGACTATGATGTTTGATGGGGCTGTCAATATGAATGGTCGTGGTGTTGGTGCAGTACTCATTACACCTAAAGGAGTTCACATGCCTTTCTCGGCAAAACTCACCTTCAACTGCACTAACAATGAAGCTGAATACGAAGCTTGTATTATGGGTCTTGAGGAAGCCATTGACCTCAGGATCAAGACTTTGACTGTGTTCGGAGATTCAGCTCTGGTAATCAATCAAACCAACGGCAAATGGTACACCCACCAAGATCATCTGATACCTTATCGGGATTATGCAAGAAGGTTATTGACTTTCTTCACAACGGTCAAGCTTGAGTATATCCCACGAGACGAAAATCAGTTTGCAGATGCTCTAGCTACCATTTCATCCATGATCAAAGTTCAAGCTGCCAACTTTGTGCCTCGAATTTCAGTTTCCAGACTTGACAGACCAGCATATGTATTTTCAGCAGACATTGTCAAAGATGATAAGCCTTGGTTCCATGACATCAAATTCTTCTTGGAGGATAAAACATACCCACATGGGGCATCTTCCAATGATAAGAAGACATTACGAAGGCTAGCTGGTAGTTTCTTCCTGAATACTGACGGTTCCCTGTACAAGAGAAACTTTGATATGGTACTCCTCAGATGCGTTGATAGGACAGAAGCAGACTTGTTAATGCACGAGGTGCACGAAGGATCCTTTGGTTCCCATGTAGGAGGGCATGCAATGGCCAAAAAGTTGTTAAGATCAGGCTATTACTGGATCACAATGGATGCAGACTGTTGTTCTTATGCCATAAAATGTCATAAATGCCAGATTTATGCGGATAAAGTGCATGTGCCTCCGAATCCTTTGAATGTGATGTCTTCACCCTGACCCTTTGCTATGTGGGGCATTGATATGATTGGCAAGATTGAACCAGCCGCTTCAAACGGCCACAGATTCATCCTGGTTGCTATTGACTATTTTACCAAGTGGGTTGAAGCGGCTTCTTATGCAAATGTTACAAGGCAAGTGGTAGCCCGATTTCTGAAGAGAGATATCATTTGTCGGTATGGAGTGCCCGAGCGAATCATTACTGATAATGGTTCCAATTTAAACAACAAAATGATGGCAGAACTATGTCGGGACTTCAAGATCCAACACCACAATTCTTCTCCTTACAGGCCAAAGATGAATGGCGCTGTCGAGGCAGCTAACAAGAATATCAAGAAGATAGTGCAGAAGATGGTAGTCACCTACAAAGACTGGCATGAAATGCTACCATTTGCCTTACATGGGTACCGAACGTCAATCAGAACATCCACTGGGGCAACACCGTATCAGCTTGTGTACGGTATGGAGGCAGTCCTACCTGTTGAAGTTGAACTACCCTTCATGCGGGTACTGATGAATGTTAAGCTGAATGAAGCAGAATGGGTCCGATCCCGATATGAACAACTAAGTCTGATTGAAGAAAAGAGGTTGGCTGCAATCTGTCATAGGCAGATGTATCAGAAAAGGATGAAGAAAGCCTTCGATCAGAAAGTCAGGCTTCAAGAATACAAAGTAGGAGATCTTTTGCTGAAAAGACTCCTCCCTCCTCATACAGATCACAGGGGCAAGTGGACCCCAAATTACGATGGTCCGTTCGTAGTAAGGAAAGTTTTCTCAGGTGGAGCTCTGATGCTCAGTACTATGGATGGAGAAGACTTCCTGTCCCCTGTAAATTCAGATGCAGTTAAAAAATACTTCGCATAAAATGACCCGCTGGACATAAAAACAGAATGTAAGTCCAGGCAAAAATAGGGCATCCCGGCGAGTCAAAAACAGAATAAAAGACTCGGGCAAAAATAAGGGAAATAAAATAAAAAATGTACACCCGCTGAGTTGAAAAGCCGCATTGGACAACTCAGGCAAAAAATGGGTATCCCAGTGGATTGAAAACCCGAAAGGGCGATCCATGAAAAATGAGGGAATAAGCGAACAACTGCATCTTGAATTCGTCTGTATCACTTACAACCTGGCAAGCTCCGAAAGGTTCAAGCGTCGGTCAGAATCAACCTTCTTCAGAAGGCAAGGTGAGAAAAACGTCAATGTCATACGAGTCATAGCAAAAGGGGAGCTCCTTGAAGCGTCATCAACATTACCAACCCTTTTTTTGTTTCTCAATTTGTAATGATTCCCTCATTTCAGGGGATCCGTTTCTTTGACTGTATCTTGCCAATTCAGGGCACATAAATTAATAAAATCAGATTTTCAGTCATATTTCGTCTCGTACGTTCTATATTCATTTGCAAAATGTCCGATGTCCTTAAAATATTGATTGCATAAGTACAGATGCGTCCTTTTTTCTAAACTACATGCTTGCAGGAAATATACTTACTCCTGGGAGTGTCTAAATTCCTATGATGGAATCCAGTGAGGGATACCTCGGGATACTTGTGCGTTTCTTTGTCTTTACAGGATTGCAGGTATCCAAAGTGCAACATGGGGCATGAAAACGTCTCCCCAGCAAGCCTGCCAAATCATTGTCTCCTCAGCACACCTTCCAAACAACACCAGAGATGCTTTCTCCCCATCAGAGTTGTCAGGCATCACTTCTCCAACATTTCCTTCAAAGAGCAGCACCCGAAGGTGTTCATATCCCCAGCTGAGTTGTCAAGTATCATCCTCAGCAGGATCCCCGCATAAATCTCTAGGAGGATCTTTCAGTGATCTTTCTCCTTCCCCAGCCGGGTGACAGATAGGGAATCATCTTCCCCACAGAGTTTCAGCCTCTATCCAGGGAAGCAATACCTGAAGATCTCACAACAGAGTGACGAAAGCTTCTACAAACCCCAGCTGGGTCCCTCATTACTAAGAAAGATCCATCAGTGATCTATTTCCCCAAGCAGAGTCATATATGCCAGATCTACCAATGATCTTATCCCCAGCTGGGAAATCCACTTCAAGCAGATCAGACAGAAATCTCCACTGCAACGGGATCCGAATCCCGGATCGGTATCTTTGCATAATCATAGCATTCGCATCATATTTTCCCCCAGAGCGTAGCATTCCGTCTAATACGGAGCATTACGGCAAAAATCAAACATATTGTATAATCATAAGCCATGTGTCGAACCGAACACTTGCAAACTAACCATCCATCAACAATATACATAATATTTCCCAAATTCCCCACCAGAAAGCCAAAGCATTTCCCTTACAAATACAGATACACACTCCTTTTGGCACTCGTCCGTGTCGTCATTCCCCAGTAAATTGCCCGAGCAAACAGATGCTTATACAGTACAGATACTTCTTGACACCCGTCCGTGTCATATCCCAGCAGAAAGCCAGAGCGTCCCATTTGCACTCATTATACAGATACATATATATACAATTCCTTGACGCCCGTCCGTGTCACCTTCCTTAGCATAATTACCTAAACACTTTGTAAATCAAATACTTGTTTATAGTACACTTCTTCCGACGCCCGTCTGTGTCACACTCTCCCCAACAAGTTAAACACTTGTCTGTGTCTCACTCATCACTTCCTACTCATGCAGATACTCGTCCGTATCTTGTATATACCACTTATATCCCCTCAGATTCGACACTCGTCCGTGTTCTTTGTTAACTAGTTGGTACTCGTCCGTATCATCATATCTGAACATGCATCAAGCGTTTATTTCTACTGATACTCGTCCGTATCATAGTCTTAAGGATGCTCGTCCGCATCTTTAATCTATACACCGTGTCAAACACTTGTATTTTCTTGAATTTAGACACTCGTCTGTGTCTACTATTCTCCAGAAGAATCCCAGCAAATCCCAGTGAATTATTTCCTTTCTATCTGACATTCGTCCTATGTCATGATACCTTTCGGAAGCCATACCCTGCCAGGTGATCGTCCTTCACCTTCTTGATGATCGTCCTTCATCACCCCCAGTGGAGTCTCTATTCATTAGAACTTCTTCCTATCCGACATTCGTCCTATGTCGTGATATTTTTAGCAGCCGTCCCCTGCTAGGTGATCGTCCTTCACCTCCTGATGATCGTCCTTCATCATTTTATCCGATGGCCGTCCCCATCGTTGATCGTGTTATCTGACATTCGTCCTATGTCATGATACCCTCAGAGAAGCCATACCCTGCTAGGTGATCGTCCTTCACCTCTTGATGACCGCCCTTCATCATGCTTATCCGATGGCCGTCCCCATCGTCGACCTTTTCATCTGACATTCGTCCTATGTCATGATACTTTTGGCAACCGTACCTTGCTAGGTGATCGTCCTTCACCAATAGATGACTGTTCCTCATCTTATCCACAAGAGCAGTCGTCCCCTGCTAGGTGATCGTCCTTCACCTTCGATGACCGTACATTCATACCTTAAACTCAATGGTCGTCCCCATCATCTACCTTTAATCCCCAGAGAATCTTGAAACATTACTTGATGGTCGTCCCCATCATGATCTCCTGCGTCCCCAGCTTGTCGGCCGTCCCCGTCATTGCTTTATTTCCCGCATCTTTCCCCAGCTTGTCGGTCGTCCCCGTCATTGCTTTATCCCCAGCAGTCGTCCTCTGCTCGACGGTCGTCCTCCTTCACCCGCACTTTATAATCATACTTTATTTTCTTTTACAATCTATATCCCTTTTCTTCTTCATTCAGTGAGTGCAAATTTTGGACTGTCTTTGGTATTCAACCACAAGTTATCTTGTTTGCCTGTTAAGCCGTTGCTTACATTCTGCACAGCTAACTCATGCTTGAATAGGGGCAGCTGTAAACACCCCAAATTTTCCCTCACTCATTTCACCATGGCTTGTGATCTTTTCATTTGCATAAGTTCAATCATGGCATCTCATATTGCATTCTTGTTTCATTGCATTGGTTCTAAGTCATCTGCATCTAGGGTTTGTGATCTGAGCCATCCCTGAGCCATTTGAGCCACTCCAAAGGTCATTAATCACTTCAAAGAGGTCCATGTATGTTCAAGCATCATATTATATCCTCACAAGGTCAAATAAGTCAAAGAATCACAAGAACTGAAAAAGGCATGGAAGCAGAGCCAGATTTAACTGCACAGATGACCTAAAATTAGGGTTTTGGTTTCAGAGGCCAAAACTCCAAATTTTTTGGCCATTCTTGTTTCTATTGGTCTCTATATGTTATGAGGATCATGCATATCAATTTTCATGAAGAAACTCAATGGGGAAGGCATCTGATCACAAGATAACTTCTTGAACAAGTCAGTGCAAAATCAGGGCATCTGAGGCCCCCAATGACCCAACCAAAGGGTATTCTCCATCATTTTGAATGTGTATGATCTTTATTTGGTCATAGAAGATGTTGTAAGTTCACAAAATTGAAGAATTCCAAGCCATTTGCAAAGTTGCCTTTTTGGGAAAGTGACTTGTAATGTAAACTTGCTATTTTGGGAAAGTTTTTCAACCTCCTCAAATTGATTCAAAAATGTTTAAAATGAGAAAACTTTGGTCATGAAATTTGTAGAATGGATCCTCACATTTTCAAAAAGTACAAGAACTCATTCTAATTCATTTTGGATCAAAAGTTATGGCTTATCAAAGTTGGACAAAATCACATAATTTCAAGTTTTACACCAAAGAGGCAAAGTTGCAAAACCTCATGCCAAGGCAAAATGTGACTTCAAATGGACTTCTATGCATTACACAAACATAAACCATGACCTAAAAATCAGAATGCACCAAAGAATCTCCAAGTTTCATGACTTATGCTTCAAGAAATCACAAAAGGGCCAAACTTTGTGAAAATTGCAAAACCTCACATAAACCCTAATCCACTTGCAAGTTGGCCTCAAATTCATTTCCATGGTTCTCCTTGATCACAGCTGAACCAAGCCATGCCTCTAAACCAGCCTGCCATGACCCATACCTCAAAGGACAAGTCACATTGACTTTTTGCAAAAGGGGCCATACCAATCAAGTTGTGCCACCAACAACTCTCTGCCCTATCGCAGCTTGATATGTGGACTAAAAGAGACTCAAAACATACAACAAGCCAGCCTGAATACACAACATTGCCATAGTTCCCAAAAACTCTCCCTTTTGCATTTTCATTCAAAACTCAGCACTCAAGTCTCAAACATCAAAACCAACTTCACCATCCATTCAGAAAAGCTTCATAGAGCATAAACCATCCTTCATCTTGCCTTGAAAGTCCCTGAAATAGAAATACGATTTTCCACTTCCTTGGACAGAACTTCATCAATCTCACAAATCAGCCACCATACAATCCAACTAAACCTCAAAGCATCTTCAGGGAGACCATTAGAGGAGCTTTGAAGCAAGGAGGCAGTCTGAAAGCTCCAAACTGAAAGCTTCACTTCAGGTAGCTTCGAAAAATCATTTTTCCAGAAACCTTGTTTTAAGTTATTGAAATGATCTACATGCTCCCCTGAATGCAATGAGCTTTGCATTTTTGAAAATGATGAAGAGATGAGGATGTATGGTCTGTCTGAAACTTTGCCCGTGAAAATGATTTTTGCTTATTTCTCTTGATTCATGAAAAATAAATAGATTTTGTTGTTGGATTCTTGTTTAAGATGTTTGGTTGAGTGAATCTGGAGATTTAGACACGTTTTAGTGAGGTTTTGAGAGAGATAGGATGAAGGTCTCGCTGGAGAAGACGACCGGAAGTCTTCTCCGACCACCTGAGGGTCATTAACCCTAATCTGAGTAATTAGCCAACTTTGAATGTGAACCATGGATTCAGTTGACCCATGTTGACCCGCGCGCGTTTGTGTGGCTCAGATCACCCCATTAAGCCCTAATCCACGTCATTAACATAATTAATTGGGTTTTAGTTTTAATTCAGCCAGTTTGAATCTGGGCCACAGGATCTGGCGCCAGTCAACTCCCTCCAAAACCATTTTAATCTCAGCCATGGATCTTGCATACTTCTCATAATTTCATTTTTAATTCATTTATTTTGTATTTAACTTCTACGAATTATTAAAAATAGTAAAAAGCATTTAAAAATTCTGATTTTTTTTGTCAAGCATTTCATTAATTTTCAGAACCCAAAAATATTTTTATTTTTATTTTTTGCATTAAAAATCATTTTTAAATCATTTAAATGTTTATTTTTAATTAGTTAATGAAAATTAATTAATTAAAAATGCATTTAGGTATTTAAAAATCACCAAAAAATTCATATTGCATTTTTAAACATTTAGAAACATTATCAAACTCTCAAAACAAATTTCTTTTTGGTTCTTGATGCATTTTGACAATTTTCATTGGAATTAAATTCTTTTAAAGGCAATATTTTTGTTCAAACTTGGAAAATTCACTTTGCCTAACCATTAAGAGTTTGATGATGGTTCTTCTTGCATTGCATCCTTCATAGCATGTAGTTTATAGGATAAAATTGGTTTGAATTTATCTTCCATTTTCAATTTGTTTTGCATTTTTCATTGTGAGGTACCTTGAAACCCTAGTTGACTTAGAAAAATCATAACTTCCATTAGGTTTAGATTTAGGTCCCCTCCTTTGGGCAGTGAACTTGTGTAGGGTTAGGGTTCCTTTGATCCCATTTTCAATTTTTTGTCATGTCATTTGCTTCTGATTTTAAATTTTGCTTTGTATGTTGTTCATAAACCCTAATTTGTGCCTTCCTTTGCATCCATCTCTTATTTGCTTGCATACATGAACTTGCCATGACATTTTGTGCTTCCACATGAGCCATAAGACATCTTAGGACATATTAGAACCATAATTGAGCATTGCATCATTCCTTTTCCATGTTATATGTTCATTTCATTTCATAAACATTCATGAATCTTTATGGTTCAAAGCATGCCTCATTTGCATCCTTATGCTTGTATGATCACTCTCATCTCTTGTCATGTGTTTGCATCATCTCTTAGCATCATTAACATCATGTGCATGCTTCTGAATTTGGTTTGCATCATGGCATTCCATCCCATTCTCATTGCATTTCATTTCTTTTTGCTAACTTTTCAGGTGGTAAGTTGTTTTGAGAAGTGAATTTGCCTTCACTTCTCACAATCTCTTCTCATCTCTCTTGCATCATTGCTGCATTTTATCTTGTGCATTGGAGTGGGCTTGCTCATTCATGCTCTTTCCCACTTTCTTCCTTCAAGCAACTTGTCTTCTTAAGTGAAGCAAGTTGTATTGCTTCTTCTTGCTTCTTTCTCCTTTCATCTGCTTCTTTCCTTGGTGGCTCTTTGAAGATTTCTCCTCTTAAGCCTCATTAACCCTAGGAACAACCAAGCATGATAACAATTAGGGTTTGATTAGTCCCCCATTTAGTTTTGCCTTTGTGTCATCTTTGAGTCTTCTCTTCTCATCTCATAATGAAGGACTAAACCCTAAAGGTTTTAAGGCTTTGTGATTAAGCTTATGTCTGCATTCTTCTATTAGGATGGAGTGTATAACTTTAATCCTAAGTGTTAAACCCTTAATGTGTTTAAATCCTTTAATCAATTCACTTAATAATCATCAAGACATCAAGCTTGTAACTTGGGCCTTGCATTAGGGTTCTAATTCTTCCTTAATTGGTTAAGAAGGACTAACCCTAGTGTTAATGGACAAGTCCCCCTCAAGTTGTCTTGCAAACCCTAAAATCCACTTCTTAATCTTATCATTAACTAAAATCCATTTAATAAAGGCTTTGTTTTGTCATGAGGTTAATCCCTAATCATGGATTAAGTTGAGAAGCCTTTCTCAGCTTAAATGTTCTCATCTATTATCCTTCTATTAGGATGGTGTAATGAGTCCATTAAATCCTTGATTATGGCTTAAACTCATTACTTAACACTAAACAAAAACAACAAAAACACCTAAATAAATGCAAGTAGGTTAATGATCTTAATCCTACATCATGGTGATTAAGTGTGAGGTGCTTACTTCATACTTAAAGTATTCTCTTTACCCCTAATCAGAGGGAAGATGTGATGAGTTTGCTAACCCTTGGTTTAGGCTTAAGCTCATTTTCTTATGACAAACTTCAAAAAGCAATAAAAGCCTGAAAGCACAAAAACAAACAATAATCGTCTCCTCCGTGATTCTTTTCTCATCTCATTCACTCACAAGCGAGAACTTGTTTCTTCCGTCTAATGCAAGATAGTTTGCACCTGAGCCAGACAGGTCATACACTTGAGCATAGACAAGTAAGCAGTTCACAAGTCAATTTATCTTTCAGTCTCTTTGAGTCGAACTACGGTGTTCTGACTTCCTCATTGCACGAGAGGATACGTAGGCATAACTTAACAGTTATCGAACAAAAAGTCTCTGTATATTCCCCCTCTTCCAGCTTCATTCTTTAAGCCTCATAGTCTTAAGCTTCACATTCTTTCCTTACACTGACACTCTTTTATTTCACTTCACATTTCTTTTGCACTGACACTTGCATTCTTTTCCAGCTTTGGTACACAAAATAGCACAAACACTACCCCTTTTGAACACAAATCTTTTAAGCGTGGATCCCGTCGAGTACGACGGACAATATGGGTGCTAATACCTTCCCAGGTTGTAACCAACCCCCTTTCTCAGTCTCTCTGGTTCGCGACCGTCTTGTCTATATTTTCTCAGGTCTATGCAGCATTACCTTTCCTCCGGGATAAAAATGCCTAGCTGGCGACTCTTGTCTTTTGAGTTCACCCTTGTGTGTACTCCCTTCTCTTTCGCCGACCGTTCGCGTCTGTACCCCATTTGACCTGGTGTCATTTGGTGGGAGCGACACTTTGCTATCTCTTCATTCCTGGGAAAAGTCATTTCTGGGTTGAAGGGGATTCCACCTCTGATAGGTACTCCAATCAATAAAGAGAACTCTTCCAGCAGAGGCCCTAGCTGGAAGTCTGGAAAGGTGAAACATCTCAATGGAGGGTCATAAAACTTCAAGCATGTGTGGATCATGCTCCTCTGAGAAGGGTCAAGGTCCATAACCATATCCAGGATACCTCCATAATGCTCTCTAAACAATGGGATGTGGTCAGGTGTGATAAGTGACTGGACCTGCCTGATGCCAGTCAACACAGGCTCAAAGAAGTGGTAGGATATGTTGCTCTTCCTGGGAGTAGTCATGAATGTTGCTGAAGAAACTGAAGATAAGTGCTGATGAAGATCACAGGCTGATGCTGGAAATGAGCCACTGATAGGCTGAGGCTGGTGATGACGAAAATAGCTGAAGCAGATAACTGATGAAGCAGAGGTCTATGCAGAAGAAGGGGTCAAAACCAAACCAGGTATAATGTGCATACCCTGAAAAACAAATAAACAAATGTTAAATGATGCAATGATGATGTATACAAATGATATGCAAGGGTTTGTGATCAAGCTGGATCTGATTATCTGTCTTGATGTAAGTCCATGTATGTTCAAAGAAGGTCCAGATGGAGGTTCAGAAATCCAGTAACCAAGGTGGGGGACTCAAATAAAGAGTCACATGTTCAGGGTTTAATCACAAGAACTGTCCAAAGTGGAGTACTCTTAAACAAAACAAAAACAAGGTATGATGTGGCCAAGGGTACCTGCAAACCTGTAAACAGCCCAACCCCCTCACAGGTAGTGTTCTAGAACAAGGATCCTCAGATTTGGATCAGTTATGAGAAGTGTAAACATTTCTAACCTAGAGGTACAGTGTTTACAATAACCATAAAATATCCTTCTCTAATTCACCTCAGCTTCTGAAGGTCATAATAAAGGTCATCTAGACTTAGCAGGCTTCCCAAATAGCCTTTACACTACAGGAAATCTGTAGCACAGAGTTCTCAAGAAGAAACCCACATCTGAACCGTGTTTCATATTCCCGCACCAGACCGAAATGGAATGGGAAAGAACATGAACCACTCTAGCCTAGGTGTTACTTAGGTCCCAGGTATAGGACCTTAAACTCTCAATGGAACCCCACCCACCAAAACAGAAGCCAAATCCAGCAATGATAATGACAGTATGAAATATGAAAAACTGTAAAGGAAAGCAATAAATAAAGATGTACATAAAGCAGTAAATAAAGCAAATAAGTAAACACAATTAGCACATAACACCCCAGTAAACACAAATCAAACAAGCGCTAGGAGGAACCCACAAAAAGAACCAGAAGCCCTGGTTACAGTATAAGGCTCCCCAGCAGAGTCGCCAAGCTGTCGCTCCCACCAAATGACACCCGGTCAAGAGGGGTACAGACGCGAACGGTCGGTGAAAGGAGAGAACACACAAGGGTGAACTAAAAAGAAGAGAGTCGCCAGCTAGGCATTTTTATCCCGAAGGAAAGGTAATGCTGCATAAACCTAAGAAGATATGCGGATAAGACGGTTGCGAACCAGAGAGACTGAGAAAGGGGGTTGGTTACAACCTGGGAAGGTATTAGCACCCAGATTGTCCGCCGTATTCGACAAGATCCACGCTTAAAAGATTTGTGTTTTAAAGGGGTAGTGTCAGTGCAATTTGTGTATCAAAGCTGGAAAGAATGCAAGTGTCAGTGCTGGAAGAAAGTGAAGTGAAATGTATGGAGTGTCAGTGTAAGAACAGGAGTTAAATGCTCAAGAATATGAGGCTTAAAGAAGAAATGCAGGAAGAGGGTGGAATATACAGAGACTTTTGTTCGATAATTGTTAAGTTATGCCTACGTATCCTCTCGTGCAATGAGGAAGTCAGAACACCGTAGTTCGACCCAAAGAGACTGAAAGATAAATTGACTTGTGAACTTCTTGCTTATCTATGCTCAAGTGTATGACCTGTCTGGCTCAGGTGCAAACTGTCTTGCATTAGACGGAAGAAGCAAGTTCTCGCTTGTGAGTGAATGAGATGAGAAGAGAGTCCCGGAGGAGACGATTATTGTTTGTTTTTGGTGTTTTCAATCTTTTATTGATTTTTTTGGAGTTTGTCATAAGAAGATGAGCTTAAGCCTAAACCATGGGTTAGTAAACTCATCACATCCTCCCTCTGATTAGGGATAATGAGAATACCTTAAGTGTGAAGTAAGCACCTCACACTTAATCACCATGATGCAGGATTAAGATCATTAACCTATTTGTGATGATTTAGATGTTTTTTGGGGTTTTTGTTTAGTGTTAAGTAATGAGTTTAAGCCGTAATCAAGGATTTAATGGACTCATTACACCATCCTAATAGAAGGATAATAGATGAGAACATTTAAGCTGAGGAAGGCTCCTCAACTTAATCCATGATTAGGGATTAACCTCATGACAAAAAAAAACCTTTGTTAAGTGGATTTTAGTTAACGGTAAGATCAAGAAGTGATTTTTATGGTTTGTAAGACAACTTGAGGAGGACTTGTCCATTAACACTAGGGTTAGTCCTTCTTAACCAATTAAGGAAGAATTAGAACCCTAATGCAAGGCCCAAGTTACAAGCTTAATGTCTTAGCGATTATCAAAGTGGATTCATTAAAGGATTTAAACACATTAAGGATTTAACACTTAGGATTAAAGTTATACACTCCATCCTAATAGAAGGATGCAGGCATAAGCTTAAACACAAAGCCTTAAAACCTTTAAGGTTTAGTCCTTGATTAAGAGGTGAGAAGAGAAGACTCAAAGAAGACACAATGGTAAAACTAATAGGGTACTAATCAAACCCTAATTGTGATCATGCTTGGGTGTTCCTAGGGTTTATGAGGCTTGCAAGAAGATCTTCAAGAGAAAAGCCACCAAGGAAGAAGCAGGATGAAGGAAGGAGAATCAGAAAGAAGCAAGACAACTTACTTCACTTAAGAAGATAAGTTTCTTGGAGAAAGAGAGAGAAGAAGGAGCATGAATGAGCAAGCTCACTCTAATACACAAGTAAAATGCAGCAATGAATGCATAAGAAAGATGAGAAGAGATTATAAGAAGTGAAGGCAAATTCACTTCTCAATGACTTACCACCTGAAAAGTTAGCAACAAGAAAATGAAATGGAATGAAAATGAGAAAGATGCAATGATGCAAACCAAAACCAGAAGCATAAACATGATGTTAATGATGCTAAGATATGATGCAAACACATGTCAAGAGTTGTGGATGATCATACAAGGATATGGATGCAAATGGAGCATGTTTTGAACCATGAAAGTTTATGAAATGGAATGAATGCACAACATGGAAAATGAAGGATTAAATGATCAAACATGACTCTAATATGTCCTAAGATGTCTTATATGTCATGTTGATGCACAAAATGTCATGGCAAGTTCATGTATGCAAGCAAATGGAAGATGGATGCAAATGAAGGCAAGAATTAGGGTTTATGCACAAGATTCAAAGCAAAATTCAAAATCAGAAGCAAATGACAAGATAAAAAATTGAAAATGGGATCAAAGGAACCCTAACCCTACACAAGTTCACTGCCCAAAGGAGGGGACCTAACTCTTAACCTAATGGGGGTTATGATTTTCTCAAGTTGGCTAGGGTTTTAAAACACTTCAAAAGGAAAAATGCACATCAAATTGAAAATGAAAGATAAATTCAAACCAATTTTACCCTAGAAACTACATGATATGAAGAATGCAATGCAAAAAGAACCAACATCAAACTCTTCATGGTTAGGCAGAATGAATTTTTCTAATTTAGAACAAAAATATTGCCTTTTAAGAACTTTAATTCCAAGGAAAAATGTAAAAATAGGTCAAGAACCAAAAAGAAATTTGTTTGAAGAGTTTGATAATGTTTCTAAATGTATTAAGATGCAATGTGAATTTTTTTGTGATTTTTAGAAACCTAAATGCTATTTTAATTAATTAATTCTCATTAACTAATTAAAATAAACATTTAAATATTTTTAAAATACAAAAATTATGCAAAAAATAAAATAAAAATTATTTTCAGAAAGAGAAAAATATTTTAAGGTTGGATGCAAAAAATGAGATTTTTTAGAAATGATTTGCTATTTTAAATAAAATGTGCAAAACAAATGAATAAAAAAGAAAATAAAATTGAATTAAAGGAGAAGTATGTTGATCCAAGAGCCAGGATTCAAAGATTTTTGGAGGGAATTGACTTGGCGCGGGTTTCTGTGGCTAGGATTGATTCTGGCAAATTTTAATTTTAATCCTAATTAAATAATGTTAATGACTGGATTAGGGCTAAATCAAAGGATCTGGGCCGTTCACACGCACGCGGGAAACCTCATCTAAAGGCCAACATTCAAAGTTGCCTAATTAATGGGATTAGGGTTTAATCACCCTCAGGCGACCGGAACAGTGTTCCGGTCGTCTTCTCCGACGAGCCTAAACCCTAGCTTCTCTCTCAGGTCATCAAACTTCAAATTTCTTGCACAAAAATGATCCCCCAATCATTCTAAACCTAAACCCCCAACCAAAACTCATTTATTTCACACCATGAACATGAATCGAAGAAAAATGTAAAAACGGGCAAAAGTTTCAGAGTTCACATACATGGTGGTTTCTCAACCATTTTCAAAAATAATCATATCCCCATGATCAGGGGAGCATATAGAACCCTAAAAGAACTTAAAAGCTAGCTTCTGGGAAAAAATTTCATCATGTTACCTGAGATGGAACTTTCTAGTTCTGGGATTTCTGACCTTTCCTTTGCTGCAAGTCCACCTCTTTGAATCTCCTGAAGATGAAATGAAGCTTAGAATGAGTTTATATGGCTTGGTTTGAAGGTTTTGGTTCTGATATAGCAGATTTAGAGAGTTGAGTATGTGATGTTTTTGGCTGTTTTGAGGGTTGATTCTTGTCCTATGGATGGTATGTGATTTGTTGGTGAAGAGAAAATGGAGGTTTTGTGGCTGTGGGAGGAGTTTCGAAGAGGAGAAGTTTTTGACAGTTTTTTGGGAATCCTGGATTGTGGGAGGTTGCAGGCTTGTGTGTGTTGTGTTTTGGAATGCTTGAGGTCCACATATGAGGCTTTGATTGGGCAGAGAGTTGGTAGTGGCACAGTTTGATTGGCAAGGGCAAAAATGAAAAAAGTCAAGATTTTGTGTACCATAGGTATGGCTCGGGTCAGAGGAGATCTTAGGGCTTGTCCTACTTCAGCTTGAGTCAAGGAAGGCCTTTGGATCTGATTTTGTGAGCTGGATGGTCTTGATCAAGAGTTTTCAATGTTCTTGCATATTTCCCTCTTTGAAATTTCTTGTAAACCAAGGCAAGGAAACTTATGGGTTCTAGGCCAATTTGCAGCAAAATGGACCATATGAAGTTGCTATGATGCATTGAGATCACTTAACAATCAAACCAATCATAAAAAGTTCCTTTTTGCAAAAATTCCAATTTTGGAGGTTCATGAGAAAATGCCTTATGTAACTTGCAATTCAAGGCATAGAAATGAGAAATCCTTGGGAAATTCTGAGTTTTATGGCATGTGTTATGTTTATGTAATACTTAGAAGTCACTTTGAAGTCACAAATTGGTTTGGCAAGGGTTTTTGCAAGTTTCCCTCTTTGGTGCATAAGTGAAATTTCATGATTTTTCCCAACTTTGCAAGGCCATAACTTTTGTTATAAAATGAACTAGAATGAGTTCTTGTACTTTTTGAAAATGGGAGGATCCAATCTACAACTTTCATGACCAATAATTTTTCATTTGAAGCATTTTTGAATCAAAAAGAGGAGGTTGAAAAACATTCCCAAAATGGCAAGTTTACATTACAAGTCACTTTCCCAAAAAGGCAACTTTGCAAATGGCTTGAAATTATTCAATTTTGTGAACTTCTAACTTCTTCTAAGATCAAATAAAGATCATACACATTCAAAATGATGGAGAAGACCCTTTGGTTGGGTGATTGGGGGCCTCAGATGCCCTGATTTTGCACTGACTTGCTCAAGAAGTCATCTATTGATCAGATGCCTTCCCCATTGAATTTCTTCATGAAAATTGGTATGTATGATCCTTATAACATATAGAGACCAATAGAATTAATAATGACCAAAAAATTTGGAGTTATGGCCTCTGAAACCAAAACCCTACTTTTAGGTCATCTGTGCAGTTAATCCTGGCTCTGCTTCCATGCCTTTCTCAGTTCTTGTGATTCTTTGACTTCCTTGATCTTGGGAGGATATAATATGATGCTTGAACATACATGGACCCTCTTGAGATGATTGAAGACCTTTGGAGTGGTTCAAATGGCTTTTGGATTGCTCAGATCACAAACCCTAGATGCAGATGACTTTGAACCAATGCAGTGAAGCAAAAATGTAATATGAGATGATATGATTGAACTTATGCAAATGAAAAGAATCAAAAGCCATGGTGAAATGAGTGAGGGAAAATTTGGGGTGTTTACACTCACAGCCCGGGAACACCTGGCATCTTAAGAGTTGAGCCTTAACTTCTTCCAGCGGTGTTTGAATCTGTGTAACATTATCAATCAGTGCAGATGGTTGACCTTCCTCTATGGCATTAATCCTGGGCCCACCATGATTAGGCATAGGATTTCTGTTAACATTTGGAGGAGGTGCGAAATTGAGAGCTTTGGAATCGACCAAATCCTGAACCTTCATTTGCAAGGCTCTACATTTCTCGGTATTGTGACCAGGTGCGTTGGAATGAAAGGCACACCTGGCATTAGCATCATAATTCTTCGGGAGGTTGAGAGGATCTGGCGAAGCCAACGTCCTTAACTCAACCAGGTTAAGCTTCAGGAGTTGTGGCAGTAGAGCGGCATAAGGCATAGGGATGGGATCAATCATCCTATTTGCCTGAGATGGCCTCTGTTGAAAGGGGCGTTGCTGTTGGTTGTTGTTGTTATTGCTGTACGTTCTTTGTTGCGGAAAATGAGATTGTTGCTGATAGTCATGTTGTTGTTGTTGTTGTTGAGGGAAAATTGGTTGTTGTGGAACTGGAGTCGGGATAGTAACGGCTGCTATTGATCTGTGAGAATACTAGGGTCTGTCCCTGCCTGCATGGATAGCATTTGTTTCACCTGCCCTTCGGGGTCCTGAAAAAGGTTTTCTGGGGTTGTTGGAGGAACTTGCACCATTGTCAGAGATTTTGCCCATCTTCAGAAGACTCTCAATTCTCTCACCAGCTATAACTACATCGGAAAAAACTGGTGGAAGAGAAAGCAGCAAGTCTGTCGATATAAGTTCCCTGCAAGGTGTTCATAAACATGTCAGCCATCTCTCTTTCAGACATGGGTGGTTAGACAGCAGCAGCAAGCTGTCTCCACCTCTGAGCATAATCCCGAAAGCGTTTCCTTGAAGACTGAGACATGCCCATTAGAAGAGTTCTATTGGGGGCCATGTCTAGGTTGTACTGGTATTGTCGGATGAAGGCTTCGGCCAAGTCTTTCCAACATCTTATAGTGGCCCTGGTCAGCTGCGAATACCATTCTCTTGATGCTCCAGTCAGACTGTCCTCAAAATAGAACATCCATAACTTCTCGTCCATGGTATAAGCCTTGAGTCTTCCTAAGAAGGATTGCAGATGAGTATGGGGGCAGGAGGTACCATTATATTTTTCAAAGAACGGGGGTTTGAATTTGTGGGGAATCCTCACCCCATCTACCAGCCCCATATCCATTACGTCAAAGCCTAACGAATTCTGGGATTCCAAGGACCTCAGCTTTTCCGCAATCTCATCCAGTCTTCGGTCATACACCTCATCCCCAACCCCAACAACTGTGAACTGCTCCTCCTGAGGATCTTCTTGCAAGATCCTGCCTGTAGCAGTGTTTCCTTGAATATTCCTTCGGATATTAACATCTGGGTTCAAATGGGGCCCAAACTCTGGTGGGTCGATGTGAGGCTGCCCGCGTTCATTATTGTTGGTTTCTCCCGTTCCAGGGTGGGGCTCTTCAGGTGTCTGCCTTTCTACCAGCTCTCTCAGCCTCTCTTGGCTCTGAGCTAAGCCAGTCATCACAGCCATAAACTGGGTCTTTTGGTTTCTCATTTCAACCCTTTCGTTTTCCATTTGATTTCTTACTTCATTCAGGTCCTGCTGTACCTGATCCATTTGAATGCCTGGAGGGTTGTTTCGCATTGGGTACCGGTGTGTGCGGTTGACAAGGAACACTCTGCGACGCGCAATGTTTCCTGAAACCACAACAAAGTGAGAAACAAAATAACAAACAAAAACCTACAAAACAAAGAAAATGTTAGTATGCAATGCAACATGCTTATTTGTCTTCCAAGGTATCCGGTTTGGTTCTTTGGTTTTGACCTTTCCAGACCTCGAGGAAATGCTTGATGATGTTGAGAGAAAGCCCACCAAAAATAAAACAAACTGGTATATTACAAATGATGAAAATACATAGTCTGCTTACAACACATGCCCATGGTGGGTCAAAAATACAACAACCAAAAGAAAAAGTACATCAAAAGAAAAGAAATACAAGCAAAAAAAAGAATCAGACATCCAATCCAAAGTCATCCTCCCTAACTTCCTTCAGGAGGGCCTCCGTTACTAGACTAGCTGGGTGCTCTGTAATAGTCCTAATGAGGAGGTTCCTGGTAGCAAGGGCATTAGTCAGCTTCTTATACCTGTCCTGATCCTTTGATCATTTTAACCCCGCCCAGAGTTTCAATTCTGATATCTCCTTCTGAGCTACCAACAAAGCTTCCTGCTGCTTCTTCTCATTGGCCTCCAGCTGCTCAATCTTGGCCTGAGTCCTCTGGTCTTCTTGTGCACGGGCCTCGGTGATCCTGATCCACTAGCCTGGCTCTCCTCCAGATAATGCTCAGCCCTAGCTTTCTGAATCTTGGCCTCCTTGCAGGCATTCTTCAAAACCAACTCTCATGCTCTTGCTTTCCTTATGTAGTCATTTGTCCTTTCAATCTTGGTCAGATGCTCAGTCTTGAGTCTTTCCAATCTCTCAATGTCCAGAAGACTTCCATTTCTTTCCCAGAGAGTCTTCTTTAGGGCTTCAGATAGTTGATTATTCCTCTCTTTCAACTTTTCAAATTCCTCCAGGCTAACAGTTGCTGCAAGCTATACTGTAGAAGGTCCAGGTGTGTCTTCCAAGGTGAAAGGCATCCTGGTGATCTGAGCTCTAGTACAGGACCAGTCAGAATACTGGGCTGAAGCAATATTGTTACACCTTCCAAGGATGGGTCTCCCTTTGGTCTGAATGTTGTCCCAAGCCCAGGCAGCTTGTCTGACAACAGCTGAGTTAGGTTGCACTTCATAGTATAAGGTCTCAGCTAAATCCTGTCCTCTGGGAGGATGAACCAAGGCATATCCCAATTGTCTCTTAAACAGTAAAGGGTTGTAATTGATGCAACCTTTTACTCCTATTAGAGGCACATTAGGGTATTGCCCACAGCTGGTAATTATATCCCTGCCTTTGGTGCTCTGAGTGCACCATCTGATATCATCTGATGTTAAGGCAATGAACCTCTTGGCCCAATTCTTCTGCTGATGGGGGTTCAAGAAGGCATCTGATTTGGGCAAGTGTCTGAGCAGCCAAGAGTAGAACAGAGGAGCACAACATCTGACTAGCTTCCCCCTTTGCTTTTCATTTCTCTGGTGAATGGAGTAGTAAAAATCCCCTAGCAAAGTAGGCACTGGGTTCCTCAGCAGGAACAACTGGATGGCATTCTTACTCACAAATTTGGGCTCATCTGCAAACAATATAACCCCATATATGCTGAGGGCTAAAAGTGCATAGACTACCTTCCACTCTCCCACTGCAGCCTTCAGGGTGGCCTGAGAAATCAAGAAGTCCAGATGTAAGCCAGGAATCCCAGCCTTTGTTGTCATGTTTTGCTCAATGAGGGAAACCTCCAAATGCAATGCCCTTGCTATCTCTTCATTTCTGGGAGCAGTCATCTCTGGGTTGAAGGGGATCCCTCCTCTGATAGGCACTCCAATCAATAAGGAAAATTCTTCCAACAGAGGCCCCATCTGGAAATCAAGAAAGGTGAAGCATCTGAGTGGAGGGTCATAAAATTGCAAGCATGTGTGGATCATGCTCCTCTGAGATGAATCAAGGTCCATGACCATGTCTAAAATACCCCCATAGTGCTCTCTAAATAGTGGGATGTAGTCAGGTGTGATAAGGGACTGGACCTGCCTGATACTAGTCAATATGGGCTCAAAGAAGTGATAAGATATGTTGCTTTTCCTTGGAATATCCATGAGTGCTGATGAAGAAGCTGAAGTCAAATGCTGATGAAGATCACAGACTGAAAAAGCTGGAGGTGAGTCTCTGACAGACTGATGCAGGTGTTGAAGGAGATAGCTGAAGCAAATGCTGAAGAAGATAACTGAAGCAGAGGTCTAAGCAGTAGAAGGGGTCAAAACCAAACCAAACCAAATATGATATGATGGATACCCTGAAAAACAAATAAACAAATGTTAAATGATGCAATGATGATATATGCAAATGATATGCATGGGTTTGTGATCAAGAGCTGGATCTGATTATCTGTCTTGGTATAAGGTCCATGTATGTTCAAAGGTCCGGATGGAGGCTCAGAAATCCAGTAACCACGGTGGGGAACTCAAATAAAGAGTCACATGTCCAGGGCTTAGTCACAATAACTGTCCAAAATGAAGCATTCTTCAACAATATAGTAACAGGGTATGTTGTGGCCAGGGGTTCCTGCAAACCTGTAAACAACCCAGCCCCCTTACATGTAATGTTCTAGAACAAAGATCCTCAGACTTGGATCAGTTATGAGAAGTGTAAACACTTCTAAACCGGAGGTACAATGTTTACAATAACCATAAAAGATCCTCCTCTAATTCACCCCAGATTCTGAAGGTCATAATAAAGGTCATCCAGACTTAGCAGGCTTCCCAGATAGCCCTAGCACTACAGGAAATCTGTAGCACAGAGTTCTCAAGAAGAAACCCACATCTGAACCGTGTTTCATATTCCCGCACCAGACCGAAATGGAATGGGAAAGAATATGAACCACTCTAGCCTAGGTGTCACTCAGGTCCCAGGTATAGGACCTTAATCACTCAGTGGAACCCCTCCCACCAAAATAGAAGCCAGATCCAGCAATGATAATGACAGTATGATGTATAAAAAAACTGTAAAGAAAGCAGTAAATAAAGTTGTACATAAAGCAATAAATAAAACAAATAAATAAACACAATTAGCACATAACACCCCCATAAACACAAATCAAACAAGCGCTAGGAGGAACCCACAAAAAGAACCAGAAGCCCTGGTTGCAATATAAGGGTCCCCAGCAGAGTCGCCAAGCTGTCGCTCCCACCAAATGACACCGGGTCAGAAGGGGTATAGACGCGAACGGTCGGTGAAAGAAGAACATGAAGATGAAATGAAAAGAGTCTCCAGCTAGGCATTTTTATCCTGAAGGAAAGGTAATGCTGCATAAACCTAGGAAAAGATGGATAAGACGGTCGCGAACCAGAGAAACTGAGAAAGGGGGTTGGTTACAACCTGGGAAGGTATTAGCACCCAGATTGTCCGTCGTACTCGACGGGATCCACGCTTGAAAGTTTGTGTTTAAAGGGGTAGTGTCAGTGCTATCTGTGTGCAAAAGCTGGAAAAGAATGTACAGGTGTCAGTGCAACAGAGATGTGAAGTGAATTGCTCAGGGATGAGGCTTAAAAGAATAATGCTGGAAGAAGGGGAATATACAGAGACTTTTGTTCGATAACAGTTAAGTTATGCCTACGTATCCTCTCATGCAATGAGGAAGTCAGAACACCGTAGTTCGACTCAAAGAGACTGAAAGATAAATTGAATGATGAACTGCTTACTTATCTATGCTCAAGTATATGACCTGTCTGGCTCAGGTGCTAACTGTCTTGCATTAGACGGAAGAAGCAAGTTCTCGTTTATGAGTGAATGAGGTGAGCAAAGAATCCCGGAGGAGACTATTATTGTTTGTTTTTGAGTTTTCAATATTTTATTGCTTTTTGGTGTTTTTCATAAGTTAATGAGCTTAAGCCTAAACCAAAGGTCAGTAAACTCATCACATCCTCCCTCTGATTAGGGGTAATGACAATACCTTAAGTATGAAGTAAGCACCTCACACTTAATCACCATGATGTAGGTTTAAGATCATTAACCTATTTGTAATTATTTAGATGTTTTTGGAGTTTTTGTTTAGTGTTAAGTAATGAGCTTAAGCCATAATCAAGGATTTAATGGACCCATTACACCATCCTAATAGAAGGATAATAGATGAGAACATTTAAGCTGAGGAAGATACCTCAACTTAATCCATGATTAGGGATTAACCTCATGACAAAACAAAGCCTTTAATAAAGTGGATTTTAGTTAATGGTAAGATTAAGAAGTGGATTTTATGGTTTGTAAGACAACTTGAGGGGGACTTGTCTATTAACACTAGGGTTAGTCCTTCTTAACCAATTAAGGAAGAATTAGAACCCTAATGCAAGGCCCAAGTTACAAGCTTATTGCCTTAGTGTTTATTAGATGGATTGATTAAGAGATTTAAACACATTAAGGGTTTAACACTTAGGATTAAAGTTATACACTCCATCCTAAGAGAAGGATGCAGGCATAATCTTAATCACAAAGCCTTAAAACCTTGAAGGTTTAGTCCCTGATTATGAGATGAGAGGAGAGACACAAAAGATGACACAAAGTTAAAACTAATGGGGGACTAATCAAACCCTAATTGTTATCATGCTTGGATGTTCCTAGGGTTTATGAGGCTTGCAAGAGATCTTCAAGAAAAGCCACCAAGGAAGAAGCAGAAGAAAGAAAGAGAAGCAGAAGAAGCAAGTTAACTTACTTCACTTAAGAAGATAAGTTACTTGAAGAAAGAAAGTGGATAGAGGACATGAATGAGCAAGCTCACTCTAAGGCACAAGCAAAATGCAGCAATGAATGCATAAGAGAGATGAGAAGAGATTGTGAGAAGTGAAGGCAAATTCACTTCTCAAAGTACTTACCACTGATGCGTGTTTTTCGCAAGTGTACGAACACGTCAGAGTAATATAAAAGATTATCGAATCCACAGAGACCAAGTGTCAATCTATCGTACCTATTGTTATGGTGTGTATCTAAGGCAACTGAATATAAGGGTTTCAAGGAGTGCGCAATGGTAAATAAAATAATTATTTTAAACAATAAACAAAGACAGGCTCGAATGTAATTCACGTAATCAATAGATAATCCAGTACTTGTTAATAGAACTACTTATGGGCAATGTTTTCCACATTGAAAAGAACTAATTTAACAGGAACTGTCGCTTTCGCGTATTCAGAACCGAGTTGTACTCCCTAATCAACCCCTCCTATTGTCACAGATAGAAAGGTGCGTACTGCGTTAGAGTAGTAAACCTATTTTTAAGAAATATAGTATCTTGACTAAGTTGAAAAGTATTTTAACCTGGATTTCTTAGTAAAAGTTGTTCTCACGAACCAGACTCTAAACTTCCTAACGCGTCCGAAAATTGTTTTAAAATCTCTTTTCTTTTTAATCTAAAAACTCCTGATGAACTAGACAAAGCGCTTTTGGCTATTTTTGAAATAGTTAAAAACAATTACTTAAATTGAAAGATAAAATAGCCCTTAAGTGTTTCCACGAACAATTGTACGGATTACTGGTTCAATTACGATCCTTACATTCTAACCTTTATGGATTTAGTTAGACATAGTAAAGTAAAAGTTATTTTTATAATTTTTCATAAAAGTAATTTAGTGCGAGTGCGGAAAGTAAATAAAAGTAGTGCGAGTGCGGGAAATAAAGGTATTTAAAGCGAGTGCAGAAAATAAACGAAAGTAAAGCAAGTGCAGAAAATAAATAAAAGTAAAGGGAGTGCAGGAAATAAATAAAATAAAGTGCGAGTGCGGATAATAAATGAAAGTAAAGCAATGCGGAAAAGTAAAATACGAACTGGAATTAAAATGGCGGCAAGATTAACTTCCTCCCAGAGTGCTCCAAAACTCGATCACACAGACAGATACAGACTCGATCACTCGATTGCAGTAACACCCTGATGTGGAATGATAACTGCTTTAAAACTGATATATGCCTAAGAGATTCTAAGTTTCGATGAATAAAAACGAAAATCTAAGGTCCTATTTATAGGAAAACAAAAAGCAGGAAAAGACCAGGATGCCCCCTCCACTAAAAAGTGGAGGGAAAAGATTTTGCCTTGTGGCGCCCGCCACAAGGCCATGGCGCCCACCATGAGGCTAATGGGGAATGAAATAGTGGGGATCGTGGGTCTTGGAAGTTGTGGAGTGGTCTTGAGACGTGGCCACGTCATGGTAGACCCCATGGCGCCCGCCATGGTGGATGTCGTAAGTGTAAAACGCTGAATTTCTTGGTTTTCGTCCGTTTCCACTCCTTTTTCGCTCCTTTTCTCGATTTAGGCCCCGATTACAAAGAAAACCTGAAAACAAAGAAAAAAAAGTAATAACATAACAAAATAACAATAAAAGCTAAGAATGCATGCGAAATCGGAGTCAGAAATACGGTGAATTTTAGTGTTATCAAATTCTCCCACACTTAGACCTTTGCTTGTCCTCAAGCAAACATTAAAGCTCAAGAAAAAATGGTGTCAACAAGTGTTTTTGGGCTAAAGGGCTTCTAAGTTCAATTCAGGATGCAATGACAGGTACTAACTAAGTGAACCAAGGGTACCATAATAACACAAACACAAACTTCAATCCTATATTAACCACTCCATGTCATCCCACAATACCTAGGCCTATCTTCTCATCTTTTTGGGTCCTTTTCATTCAGGCCCAATCACATTAAGCCCGTTATCCGTACATGCTTCATAGTAGAGTGACCGGTTAGTGATTCTGATCCATAACATAAGGTTTCTGGCACATAAGCATGTGTAAACCTGTTTTATTCGACCTAAATGTAGCTGCGGGGGATCGGATCGTAATCCACCCTACCAAGTTTAGTGCCAGATACCTCTGAACCAACTAACAATAGGTGACTGCAATTTTTTTTCTTTTTGTGGCAAAAAAAAAATTTCTTCTCTTTTTTCGGTTTAAATGACTTTGTGAGGGTCACCTATCCCAGAGTTTGCCTTTTTTCTTTTTTATTTAGCACTGGATCATTCACTTATGTTCACCGGCCCCCTACGTAGAGCATGCTTAGGCCGGAGTTGACTGCTAGAATAAACTACTTAGGACAATTTTTTGAATGATAATAAAGGCCATGGTGTGGGGTTTAGGAGTGATTCCTATATTCAAGAGGTCTATGGTGCTAAAATGGTACTAATGTTTCAAAAAGTTGACCTAAGTCACCACATCCTAATCTAAACCTGTCTCAAAGCCCAAAAAACATGTGAAACAACATTGTTTTCTTTTTAAAATTTTTCTGGTAAGGCTAAGGAAATGGGAAAAATGAGGATGTACTAAAAATACACTATACTGGTGACTCGTCAGACTCATGCATTATCTAAGAAAATTAAACTAAATACTTACTGAAAAGGGAAATAACTGAAAGGGAAATGACAGAAAGCAATAAAATCCCCTCCCACACTTAAATCGAACATTGTCCCCAATGTTACGAAATAAGATAAGGAGGGTAACCTGAAAAACTACTGCGGAGGAGCACTGGTGCCCTCACCGTCCTGCTGTGATGGTCTGGAACGACGGGATCTACTGCGCTGCTGGTCCCTCCGGTCAAGTCGTGCCGATAAGGCAGCCTGGGCACCCCGAACCTCTCGAAGGTTACCTAGGATGGAACCCTGAGTGGCCTCCATAAGCTGGTAGTGCCATCGGTTGACTTCTCTCTGACAGTCCTACTCTAATGTGATATCGTACAAGGTATGACAAACGTTGTTGTAAGCACGATCCGAAACCAATCGCGATTGTTGCATGAAGCTCATGTTGTCCGTCAGTTGTTGTGAAATAGTAGAGAGAAGGCTGTCTCGCTTTTCCTCTCTAGCTGTCATATCACGCCACATCTCCTCAGTGACATAGAATCCAGGAGCAGCACCTGCAACAGGGTTAGAGGAAGATGGTGTGGTGTGTTACTGTGAAGGATGATGGGGGGACATGTGAGGTATGGGAGACTGATCTCTCCGATCATACTCTTCATCAGTGTCATGTGCCTCCCCATCAGGAATATTAGGAGGAAGTGGACCCAAAACAGGTGGAGCATTCAGATCATAGGTCCACTTCCTTTCATTACGTACATCAGTACGTCTACTGCAAGGTAAAGCAACAGATGGGATAGCTACCCCATGAACCATCAACTCATAACCACCTTCTCTCCTCGTTCGGCACAATTTCATGTCTTTTAGAAATTTTAAATTAATTGTGCGAGGAGGTAGTGGTTCAAGTGTAGCTATCTCATTGTTTAGGTCAAGAGCCTGAGCAATAGACGTAACAAGTCCTCCAAAAACAATCGGCCCTGTTTTATTAGTAAGTAAAGCTATGTGTGTAAGCATAAACGGGACCAGATTGATATGGGTACTAGTGAGGCATCCTTGCAAAAATAGGAGTTCTCTAGCGTTTACCTTATTTGGACTCTCCCGGCCAAAAATAGTACATGCCAAAAGATATCTGAAAACTCTTATGGCCAGGTTATGAATGGTCGACGCAATTATTCCTTCAAAAGAACTTATTGAAGTACTTGACAGCCTCTGCCAGAAGGAAAATACCTCGGCCGACCATTCCGCATCCAAAGGTGCCTCACAAATCGCACCTTCCCTATGAGGGATTCCTAACAAGCCTGTTAGTTCGTCGGTACTGAATTCGTATTCGATTCCAAACAGTCTAAAATTAACAGTACCGACTGTGCTAGCAGTGTTAGGACTAATAGTGTATATCAATGAACTTAAAAACTCAACTGTCAGCCTCTCATAGGTAGGTTCCTGGTTAACAAAAATATTATGCAAGCCTAAAAAATCTAATAATTGAAAAACACTATGATACATACCCAAAGCATACAGACAGTTATCATCGACGTACCTAGTCGAGAGAATTTCTCGACTTTGAAGCCTCTGAATAATTTTCCTTTGCCTATCACCCGGTCTTCCATCGCGAAAAAGAAATCCATTGAACTCCATTGTTGTTGCTCCTTGAGAAGTGAAAAGTGGTAAAAATGGTTTATGAGAGAGATGATAAAGTTTTGATTTTATGGTTTGTGGTGGATGAAAATGAAAATGGATTTTGGATAGTTTTTATAGATGGTGAGTATTTTGGAAATGGGGGAGATTTAATGGGGTTCAATGGGGTTTTTGAAAGTTGTAAAAATGGGTTTTTGAAGTTGGAAGGTGTAAAAATGGAGGAAATGTCAGCCCCGTTTTGAAGAAGGACGGTGTGGCGCCCGCCACAGGGTCCCTGGCGCCCGCCACAAGGCAAAATCCTGTTGGGCCTTGGATTTTCAAATCCTCTTTTGGGCCTTCTTGCACCTTCGGTCTTCGGGGGGGGGGGGGGGGTCCGGATAGCGTTTTCTTCTCTCTTCCAAGGCATGAGGCTTGCATATTTTTTTTATGAAGACAAAAATGAATATATTTTTGTCTTTATATTTTTTTTCTTTGCTCGACAAAAATAAAATAAAATAAAAATCAAAAGAAAAGAGAAAAAATGACATTAGTACACGAAATAATATATATATATATATATATATATATATATATATATAAGATAAACTCAAAGTACATGAAAAAAGAAAATATAATAGATGCAATAATGTAAGATATGTCTGGAGATGCGAGCAATAAAATAAAGCATGAAAAAAAGAAATTAAATACTAGGGTAATATCGTCAGTGTAGAACGAATCATGTGGTAGGCTTCTCTTCCTGGTTTGATCCACGAATCTCCACTATCTTCCTATGAAGCTCTTCAATCTCCTGATATAGAGAATCGGCCTCTGAGGCATGAGTGAAATCAGAAACCTGAATCTGTAATTCCAAGTCCGCTACTTCCTGCTTGAGCAGGGCAGTCTCCTTACGGAGCTCATAAATCTGAGTTTGTAGATCAGGCGGCTGCAGAGACATATTGTTAGACATAATAGTGATTCGGGGAGAAAGAGGTGTAGGAGTGTACTAAGCGGCGGGAGGTAATTTCGGCTCTTTGACAGTCTCTCCATAACCCTCTAGAGCATAACTCCAATTAGCAGGATCATGGACACTGGTCATCAGCGGGTCTGGTAATGTAAAGTAATGTATCACTTCACTGTCGATCAGTAATCTAAAAGTGTTGGGCTCAAAAGTGGCCCTCCTCATCAGTCCTCTGTCAAGATAAAAGTCAACATCCAGGGTGGTGTAGCAGCAGAAGGTCCTGAGGTGCAATATTTTGCGAGACAAACCCAATGCAGTAGCTATCTGTGTAACAATCCCACCGACATGTATGATGCCTACAGATGATCTGGAAACACTAGCAAGGCCCTTCAACAGAAAGTTGCCACAAGATACTGGGCGAGACTGAGTCGCACAAAACAGTAGGAAAATCTCCTCTTCACTTAGCAGAGTCTCTGTATCTGGCAAACCGAGGAAAGAATGTGCCAGAATCATCTGGAAGTACCTTAACGTAGGGTTGTGGATTACCTGAGAAAACTGAGTGGGAGGATCTTGGCTCCCTCCACCTGAAATGTTAGACCAAAACTTTTCCACTTCTCTGCTTATAAAATACCCCATCAGTGTCTCTGGAATAGCATCAGGAGTAGTCTGAAAACCTAGTAAATCACCAAACTCTTTGTGAGAGAAGGAGTAGTCAATCCCAAACAACCTGAAAACAGCATATCCATCGGGTCCAGCCCAAGGATCATAATGAAACGAGCTGAGGAACTCTAGAGTCAAGTTCCTGTAAGTGTTGTTCCTATCGTCAAACTGGTCCCATTGGAGTTGATGGCATAAGAATCAGATGCTTGGCTCTATCCCCAAGGCATCCATGCAATCATGGTCTGGGTACCTGGTAGGAGCCATAGGGCGTCTCATGTGGACATAGTAACGCTTGTTGCTCCCGCCTGATGACACAGGGCCAAGAGGGGTACAGACGCGAACGGTCGGCGAAAGAGAGAACATGAAGATGAACTGAAAAGAGTCTCCAGCTAGGCATTTTTATCCCGAAGGAAAGGTAATGCTGCATAGACCTAAGAAAAGATGGATAAGATGGTTGCGAACCAGAGAAACTGAGAAAGGGGGTTGGTTACAACCTGGGAAGGTGTTAGCACCCAGATTGTCCGTCGTACTCGACGGGATCCACGCTTTAAAGTTTGTGCTTAAAAGGGTAGTGTCAGTGATATTCTGTGTGCAAAAGCTAGAAAAGAATGCAAGTGTCAGTGCAAAAGAAATGTGAAGTGAATAAAAGAAGTGTCAGTGTAAGGAAAGAGTGCAATGCTCAAGACAATGAGGCTTAAAGAATAATGCTGGAAGAGGGGGGGAGTGGACAGAGACTTTTGTTCGATAACTGTTAAGTTATGCCTACGTATCCTCTCGTGCAATGAGGAAGTCAGAACACGGTAGTTCGACTCAAAGAGACTGAAAGATAAATTGACAGTGAACTGCTTGCTTGTCTATGCTCAAGTGTATGACCTGTCTGGCTCAGGTGCTAACTGTCTTGCATTAGACGGAAGAAACGAGTTCTAGTTTATGAGTGAATGAGGTGGGAAAAGAATCCCGGAGGAGACGATTATTGTTTGTTTTTGAGTTTTCAATCTTTTATTGCTTTTTGAAGTTTGTCATAAGAAAATGAGCTTAAGCCTAAACCAAGGGTTAGTAAACTCATCACATCCTCCCTCTGATTAGGGGTAATGAGAATACCTTAAGTATGAGATAAACACCTCACACTTAACCACCTTGATGTAGGATTAAGATCATTAAGCTACTTGCATTTATTTAGATGTTTTTGGTATTTTAGTTTAGTGTTAAGTAATGAGTTTAAGCCATAATCAAAGATTTAATGGACTCATTACACTATCCTAATAGAAGTATAATAGATGAGAACATTTAAGCTGAGAAAGGCTCCCCAACTTAATCCATGATTAGGGATTAACCTCATGACAAAAAAAAACCTTTATTAAATGGATTTTAGTTAATGGTAAGATTAAGAAATGGATTTTATGGTTTGTAAGACAGCTTGAGGAGGACTTGTCCATTAACACTAGGGTTAGTCCTTCTTAACCAATTAAGGAAGAATTAGAACCCTAATACAAGGCCCAAGTTACAAGCTTGATGTCTTAGTGATTATTAGATGGATTGATTAAAGGATTTAAACACATTAAGGGTTAACACTTAGGATTAAAGTTATACACTCCATCCTAATAGAAGGATGCATGCATAACCCTAATCACAAAGCCTTAAAACCTTTAAGGTTTAGTCCTTGATTAAGAGATGAGAAGAGAAGACACAAAGATGACTCAAAGGTAAAACTAATGGGGGGAATAATCAAACCCTAATGTTATCATTCTTGGATATACTATGCTTTATGAGGCTTGCAAGAGATCTTCAAGGAAAAGCCACCAAGGAAGAAGAAAGAATGGAAAGAAAAGAAGCAGGAAGGAAGCAAGACAACTTACTTCACTTAAGAAGATAAGTTGCTTGAAGAAATAAAGTGAGGAGGGAACATGAATGAGCAAGATCACTCTAATACACAAGTAAAATGCAGCAATGATGCATAAGAGGGATGAGAAGAGATTGTGAGAAGTGAAGGCAAATTCACTTCTCAAACACTTACCACCTGAAAAGTTAGCAAAAGGAAATGAAAAGAAATGAAAATGAAATGAAATGTAAGGATGCAAGCCAAAGTCAGAAGCATGTTCATGATGCTAATAATGCAAAGAGATGGCATAAATGTATGTCATGAGATGGAGATGATCATACAAAGGATGAGAATGCAAATGAAGCATACAATAGGCATGAAAGTTTATGAATACACATGGAATGATATGAATGCATAACATTGCAAATGGATGATGCAATGATCAAACATGATTCTAACATGTCCTAAGATGTCTTATATGTCATGTGGATGCACAAAATGTCATGGCAAGTTCATGTATGCAAGCTTATGTAAGATGGATGCAAAGGAAGATGCAAATTAGGGTTATATGATCATATGAGATGCAAAATTCAAAATCAGAAGCAAATGGTAAGATAAAAAATTGAAAATGGAATCAAAGGAGCCCTAAACCTATACAAGTTCACTGCCCAAAGGGGAAGGTCAGAAGCTAAACCTAGAAGGACTTATGAATTTTCTAAGTTTCTAGGGTTTTAAAGGTGATCCTAAAGGGAAAATGCCAAACAAATTGGAAATGAATTATAAAAACGAAACAAAAATATTTTTAGATGCTTGAAACCATGCATAACACAAGCCAAAAAGTATCATTCACAAACTCACTTTGGTTCAAAAGTTATGAATTTTTGAAGTTAGGGTTAAAAATATTCAAATTTAAGAACCCTAATTCAAATGAAAATTGTCCAAGTGTGATCAAAACCAAAAAGAAATTTGTATTATGAGTTTGTAAATGTTTGAAAATGCTCTCTGAATTTTTTTTGGGATTTTTAAATACCTAAATGCTTGATAAAAAATTTCAGAATTGTTTGACTAATTTTGCTATTTTTAAAAATTCGTACAAATAAAATAGAAATAAAATGAAATAAAAATTAATAAAACAGAAGTATGCTGAAAGGAAGGCTGAGATTCATTCTGGGTTGGGGAAGTTTGACTTGGCGCGTTATCCTAAGGCTCACATTTAAACCTGACTAATTTTAATTAATTAATATTTAATCCATAATTAATAGTTAATGAAATGATCCAGACCTTTCATCACACGCGGGAAAGCTCCATCCAAGGGTCCAGATTTAAACAAAGCCCTAAACCTAATTAGAAACCCTAATAACTTTCAGGTCACCGGAGAAGAGCTCCGGTCGTCTTCTCCGGTGACATTCTCCCCTGAAAAATCTCAACTCACTCCCCAGGCCATTTCTGGAGCTCTAAAGCTCCAGATTTGTTCCTCTCATCCCCCTAAACCTAATTCTAACCTCAAACTTCATTTATTTCCAACCATTAACAAGAATCGAAGCCAAGAACAAAAACTGCAAAAATTTCAGACAAGCCATACACTCTCAATTCTTCATCATTTTCAAAAGTAAAAGGTTCATTGCACTCAGGGAATCAAACTTAACCAAATGAGAACTTAAAATAAAGCTTCTGGAAAAATAATTTCATATGGCTACCTGAGGTGAAGCTTTCAACCCTGGAGCTTTCAGGTTGCTTTCTTGCTTCCAAATGCCTCCAATGAACTCCTTGAAGAAGCTTTGATGCTTGGTTGAAGTGTTTTGTGGCTAGTTTGTGAGATTGATGCAGTTCAGTTCAAAGGGGGAGAGAAATCGTGTTTTTGATATGGGGGTTTTCAGGGCAAGATAATGGTTAGGAAATGATCAGTGGTTCATGGTGAGTTGTTCTATGAAGTTTGTTTTGATGTTTGTAGCTTGTGTGATGAGTTTCGAAGAAAAATGCATAAGAGGGAGTTTTTGTGGTTGCTGACTTGTGGGAGGATTCTGGCTTGCTTGATGTTTGTAATGGCTTGTATTTGGTCCATGTATCAAGTCTTGATAGGTCAGAGAGTTGTTAGTGGCCTATGCTGATTGGTATGGTTCATTTTGCAAAAATTCAAGGTTAGGTGTCCTTTGAGGTATGGGCAAATTCAGGCAAAGGATAAGGGCATGTCCTGTGCAGCTTGATTCAAGGGCAACCATGGAATTCAGATTGAGGACAATTAGCAAGTGGATTGAAGTTTGTGGGGGGTTTTGCAAATTTCATGAAGTTTGGCCCTTTCTTGATTTCTTCATGTGCAAGCAATGGAATGGAATGATTCTTTGGCCAAATATGATCTTTAGGCATTGCATTATGATGTTATGAGGTGTATAAGTCCATTTGAAGTCATAAAATAGCTTGGCATGAGGTTTTGCAAAAATCCCTTTTAGGCATGAAACTTGAAATTATGTGATTTTTGCCAACTTTGGAAAGCCATAACTTGAGTTCCAAGATGAATTAGATCTTGTTCTTGTACTTTATGAAAAGGGAATGATCCAATCTACAACTTTCATGACCAAGAATTTTTCATTTGAAGCATTTTTGGTTGAGAAAGAGAAGGTTGAAAAACTTTCCCAAAATGGAAAGTTTACATTACAAGTCATTTCCATATTTGGCAACTTTTGGTTTAGCCCACTTTTCTTCAAATTTGTGAACTTAAAATCACTTAAATGGTCAAATAAAGACCATATAACTTCATTTTGATGAAAAATCCATTTTGGTTCCATGATGGGGGGCCTCAGATGCCCTAATTTGGCTATGACTTGCTCAAGAAGTTACCCAATGTTCAGATGACTTCCACAATGAATTTTCCCATCAAAATTGGTATGCATGATCCTTATAGCATATAGAGACCAATAGAAACAAGAATGACCAAAAAATTTGGAGTTATGGCCTCTGAAACCAAAACCCTAATTTTAGGTCATCTGTGTAGTTAAACCTGGCTCTGCTTCCATGCCTTGCCAGTTCTTGTGATTTTCTGACTTTCTTGACCTTGGGAGGATATAATATGATGATTGAAAACACATGGACCCTCTTGAGATGATTAGAGACCTTTGGAGTGGCTCAGATAGCTCATGGATTGCTCAGATCACAAACCCTAGATGCAGATGACTTTGAACCAATGCAGTGAACCAAAAATGCAACATGATGTGATATGATTGAACTTATACAAATGAAGAGATCACAAGCCATGGTGGAATGAGTGAGGGCTAATTTAAGGTGTTTACAACGCTCTCTCTGTGCGTTGTCTCTAAAGGCCACGTGCATGTCATCGGGGTTCTGCATTCTGCACAAGGTTAGCAAACAAGTCCTGAAATCACATAAAACATTAAATCGTTAGTCCTGACATATTAATAAAGTAAACAAATTAAAATAAAGTAAAAATAAATAAAAATAAAAAGTACGTAAATAAGAAAACCATGGGTTGCCTCCCATGCAGCGCTTGTTTAACGTCATTAGCTCGACGACCGAATTTTATACATCATTGGAAGGATATGGTGGATCACTCAGAGTATGGCAGGTGTATGTTGTGGGGATGTCACCTCCTTCGTAGGGCTTCAACCTCTGTCCATTGACGATGAACGGTTTACATGTTTGGTTCTTGATTTCGATAGCACCAGATCTTAGGATCTTAGATACTTCGAAAGGGCCAATTTTGAAGTCTTTCCTTATGATTCTTTCCTTAGAATCGAACAGGAGAACAGGATCGCCTATTTTGAAGTCTTTCCTTATGATTCTTTTGTCATGCCAAGCTTTTGTTCTTTCTTTGTATATGATGGCATTTTCGTAGGCAGATTGTCTGAGCTCTTCTAATTTGTGGATATCAAGGATACATTTTTCACCAGCAGTCAAGTAATCCAAATTCAAAGTTTTGATGGCCCAATAGGCCTTATGCTCCAATTCAAAAGGTAAGTGACATGATTTTCCATAGTCCAGTTGATAAGGGGTTGTTCCTATAGGGGTTTTGAAAGCGGTTCTATAGGCCCATAATGCCTCTTGAAGTTTCTGCGACCAATCTTTTCTAGATATAGAGACAGTCTTCTCAAGAATTTGTTTTATCTCCCTATTAGATACTTCCACTTGTCCATTGGTCTGTGGGTGGTATGGTGTTGCTACTCTATGCTTAACTCCATACTTGCTTAAAAGTTTATCAAATATTCTCGATATGAAGTGTGATCCTCCATCACTTATGACTAAACGGGGGGTTCCAAACCTGGGAAATATATAGTTTTTGAATAATTTGATGACTACTCTGGTGTCGTTCGTGGGTGCGGCGATATCTTCAATCCATTTAGACACGTAGTCAACAGCTACTAAGATGTACTAATTTCCAAAAGATGGTGGGAAAGGTCCCATAAAGTCTATACCCCATACGTCGAAGAGTTCTACTTCTTGGATATTTCTTAGGGGCATTTCATTACGTCTTGAAATATTTCATGTGCGTTGGCATCTGTCACACTTGACAATGAAAGCATGGACATCACGCCACATAGTAGGCCAGAATAGGCCAGCTTGAAGAATCTTGGCGTAGGTCTTAGATGTGCTCGCATGTCCACCATAGGGTGCATAGTGACAATGCTCAATTATATTATGTACCTCTTCTTCTGGAACACAACGGCGGAAAATGCCATCTTTACCTCTCTTGAAAAGAAATGGTTCGTCCCAATAGAAGTTTCTCACTTAACTGTAGAACTTCTTCTTCCGGTGGTAGTTTAGATCAGGGGGTATGATGTCAGCGGCTAGGTAATTAACAAAGTCTACATACCAAGGTGTATTACTTATAGCTAAGGATTTATGAGAATGCTCATGTGGGTCTGGGTTATCATCTTCAATGGTTTCTAGTTGGGCTATCAGTCTATCCTAGGCAAAATCGTCATTTATGGGCACTGAGTCAGGTTTCAGGTATTCTAGCCTAGAAAGGTGATCAGCCACTACATTATCCATGCCTTTCTTATCACGGATATCTAAATCAAACTCTTGCAGTAATAGAATCCATCGAAGTAACCTAGGCTTGGCATCCTTTTTACTTAGTAAGTAACGAATGGCAGCATGGTCGGTGTAGACTATAATTTTGGCTCCTACTAGATAAGATCTAAATTTGTCTATGGCGAAAACTACAGCTAGGAGCTCTTTTTCGGTTGTTGCGTAGTTGAGCTGCACAGCGTCTAGGGTTCTACTGGCATAATAAATTACGTGTAACTTTTTATCTTTTCTCTGACCTAGAACGGCTCCTACAGCATAGTCACTGGCGTCACACATTATCTCAAACGGTTCTGACCAATCAGGGGGTTTCATTATAGGTGCTGAAATCAGAGCTTGCTTCAGAAGATTAAATGCTTCAGTACATTTTTCATCGAAGATGAATTCAGCATCTTTCATTAAAATACCAGTTAAGGGCTTAGTTATTTTGGAGAAGTCCTTGATAAAACGTCGGTAAAATCCGGCATGTCCAAGAAAACTTCTTATCTCCCTGATAGTCTTCGGCGGTTTTAGATTCTCTATGACTTCTATTTTAGCTTTATCTACCTCTATACCTTTTTCGGAAACTATATGTCCTAAAACAATCCCTTCGGTGACCATGAAATGACATTTTTCCCAATTTAGCACAAGGTTTACCTCCACACATCTTTCCAGGATTTTCTCAAGGTTGATAAGACAATTTTTGAAATCAGATCCACAAGCTGAGAAATCGTCCATAAATACTTCCATGATTCCATCTAAATAGTCTGCAAAGATAGACATCATGTAGCGTTGGAAAGTGGCAGGAGCATTACAGAGTCCAAAAGGCATTCTTCTGTAGGCAAAAGTTCCAACTGGGCATGTAAAGTTAGTTTTTTCTTGATCTTCGGAGTGAATAGGTATTTGGAAGAATCCTGAATATCCATCTAGGTAACAAAAGTAAGAGTGTCTGGCTAGGCGCTCCAACATTTGGTCTATGAATGGTAATGGGAAATGGTCCTTCCTAGTTGCTTTATTTAATTTTCTATAATCTATGCACATACGCCAACCTCCATCAGTTCTTTTTGCTACAGGTTCACCCTTCTCGTTTTGCACGACTGTGATGCCTCCCTTTTTAGGTACTACATGCACAGGACTCACCCATTTACTGTCCGAGATCTGATATATTATACCTACCTCTAGTAACTTAAGAACTTCAGTCTCAACTACATTACTCATCATAGGATTTATTCTTCGTTGGTGTTCTCTGGAGGGTTTTGAATCTTCTTCAAGCAAACTCAGATGCATGCATACGGATGGGCTTATTACTTTTAGATCTGAGATCTTATATCCTAAGGCTGAGGGATACCTTCGTAAAACATCTAATAATTGGTCTGTTTCCTTTTGGTTTAAGGTAGCACTGACTATAACTGGATGGTTCATTTCTTCATCGAGAAATTCATATCTCAGGTTTTTAGGCAGTTCCTTAAGTTTTACGGTTGGTTTCATAGGGCAAGGCATAGGATCTGGGGTAAGAGATAAACATTCGTGAAGGTTATCATCAATGTAGGGTTCTTTATAATTGTCATCTTCCAAAATAAGGATTGATGGCAATTTTATAGATTCAGTTTCTTCTTCTTGTTCTAATTCCCTAATGCATTCATCAATGATATTTAAGGCATAACAAACATCTCCTATTACAGGTGCCATGAGAAATTTTGAAAGTATAAATTCTATCTTTTCGTCACCTACCTCAAAGGTTAGTTTCCCTTTTTTAACATCTATTACGGCTCCAGCAGTCGATAAGAACGGTCTACCTAGGAGGATTGGTATGTCGTCATCTTCTTTAATGTCCATGACAACAAAATCAGTAGGTATAAACAGCTGACCTATCCTAACAGGGACGTCTTCAAGTATGCCTATAGGGTATTTAACGGATCTATCGGCTAATTGAAGTGACATCTTAGTAGGTTGTAATTCTCCTAAATTTAATCTCTCACAAACTGCTAAGGGCATTAAGCTCACACTAGCTCATAAGTCTAGAAAAGCTTTTTCGATGACATGATTCCCTAAAACACAAGGAATGGAAAAATTTCCGGGATCTTTATCTTTCTTTGCTAACCTATTTTCGGAAATAGAATTACATTCCACGGGTTTCGGATCTTCAAGTCTACGTTTATTTGTAAGTATGTCTTTGAGAAACTTAGCGTAAGAAGGTATTTGGGTGATGGCTTCTGTAAAGGGGATTTCTACGTGAAGTTTTTCTATAACCTTAACGAATTTTGATACTGATTATCGATTTGGGTTTTCTTTAGTCTTTGAGGGTATGGTATAGGTGGTTTGTATGGCGGTGGTGGTACATAGGTTTTATTTTTAGGTTCTTCTCCTTTTTCTTGACTTTCCGGGTTTTCAGATTCCTCTGGTTCCTTCTCCTCATTTCTCTCAGAAGTTTCGGGCTCATTTAATCTGGGGTTTAAAGGTTCCTTATAAGCGGTTCCACTTTGTAGAGTAATGGAATTTGCTTGCCCTTTCGGGTTTTGTTGAGGTTGTCCAGGGAACTGTCCTCCAGGTGTAGTCTGAGGGGCTTGGTTTAAAGCTACCTGAGAGATCTGGGTTTCAAGCATCTTATTGTGAGTAATAATTTGATCAACCTTGGTTCCTAACTGGGTAATTAGTTCATTAACATGGAAGTTTTGGTTCATGAACTCTTTGTTTTGTTGTGTTTGAGCGGCGATAAAATTTTCTACAATTTTCTCAAGGCTCGAACTTGGTGGTACAGGTTGCATAGGTTGATTTGTTCTTGGGGCTTGGTAACCTTGTTGTCTCGGAGGTGCGGTATTTTGGATAGGGTTATTATTTTTGTAGGAGAAGTTTGGGTGATTCCTCCATCCAGGGTTATATGTGTTTGAAAATGGGTTCCCTTGGGTGTAGTTCACTTGCTCAGTGTTGGTCTCATTTAACAGATTGCATTCGGCGGATTGGTGTCCTTGTGTCCCACATATCTCACAATTCGGCGAAACTGCGGCTACAGTATTCGGAGTTGTACACATATGTTAGACCCTAAGGGCCAATGCGTCCATTTTAGCTTGCATCATGTCCATAGAGCTTAGCTCATGTATTCCTCCTTGGGCTTCCTTCTTTTCCAATGTCGCTCGTTCTACTCCCCATGATTTATGGTTTTGGGCCATATCCTCGATAAACGCACTAGCTTCAGGGTAAGGTTTGTTCATCAGTGCGCCACCAGCGGCAGCGTCGATGGTCATCTTAGTGTTATAATGAAGTCCATTATAGAAGGTTTGAATGATTATCCAATTCTCTAAGCCATGATGTGGTCATGCTCTTAATAGTTCTTTATATCTCTCCCAGGCATCGAACAACGATTCTCCTTGGTGTTGGGTAAATCTGGTTATTAGGTTTCGAAGAAGAGCGGTCTTACTTGGGGGAAAATATCTAGCATGGAATACTTTTCTAAGGTCATCCCAAGTTGTTATAGAATTGGGTGGAAGGGAATCTAACCATGATAGAGCTTTATCTCTGAGGGAAAATGGAAATAATCTTAAGCGTATCGCCTCAGGAGGAGCTCCATTAGTTTTAAAGGTATCTGCTAACTGAAGAAAGTTTTTTAAATGTTGGTTTGGGTTCTCAGTAGCAAGACCTGCGAATTGTCTCTGTTGCACTAATTGCAGCAGGGAGAGTTTAAGTTCAAAATTATTGGCTGGGATAGCGGGGTTTACTATACTAGAACTAGGTTCCTCGTTTGATGGTTAGGCGAAGTCCTTAAGAGGTCTTCGGTTTTGATCTTCGGACATAACTCTCCTATTCCTATGGAAAAACAAACGTGCGCGAGCGTAACGTTCAGGTTCAGCTAGAGGGTCTACTAAACTTCCGGCACTGTGAGTCTTTCGCATTGACCGGTGGGAAACAACCTTAGTCTAAACGGTATAACTACAGGGTATGAAATTTGACGAAATTGGTCCCCGACAACGGCGCCAAAAACTTGATGCGTGTTTTTCGCAAGTGTACGAATACGTCAGAGTAATATAAAAGATTGTCGAATCCACAGAGACCAAATGTCAATCTATCGTAGCTGTTGTTATGGTGTGTATCTAAGGCAACTGAATATAAGGGTTTCAAGGAGTGCGCAATGGTAAATAAAATAATAATTTTAAACAATAAACAAAGACAGGCTCGAATGTAATTCACATAATCAATAGATAATCCAGTACTTGTTAATAGAACTACTTATGGGCAATGTTTTCCACTTTGAAAAGAACTAATTTAACAGGAACTGTCGCTTTCGCGTATTCAGAACCGAGTTGTACTCCCTAATCAACCCCTCCTATTGTCACGGATAGAAAGGTGCATACTGTGTTAGAGTAGTAAACCTATTTTTAAGAAATATAGTATCTTGACTAAGTTGAAAAGTATTTTAACCTGGATTTCTTAGTAAAAGAGGTTCTCACGAACCAGACTCTAAACTTCCTAACGCGTCCGAAAATCGTTTTAAAATCTCTTTTCTTTTTAATCTAAAAACTCCTGATGAACTAGGCAAAGCGCTTTTGGCTGTTTTTGAAATAGTTAAAAACAATTACTTAAATTGAAAGATAAAATAGCCCTTAAGTGTTTCCACGAACAATTGTACGGATTACTGGTTCAATTACGATCCTTACATTCTAACCTTTATGGATTTAGTTAGACATAGTAAAGTAAAAGTTCTTTTTATAATTTTTCATAAAATTAATTTAGTGCGAGTGCGGAAAGTAAATAAAAGTAGTGCGAGTGCGGAAAGTATATAAAAGTAGTGCGAGTGCGGGAAATAAAGGTATTTAAAGCGAGTGCAGAAAATAAACGAAAGTAAAGCGAGTGCGGAAAATAAATAAAAGTAAAGCGAGTGCAGGAAATAAATAAAATAAAGTGCGAGTGCGGATAATAAATGAAAGTAAAGCAATGCGGAAAAGTAAAATATGAACTGGAATTAAAATGGCGGCAGGATTAACTTCCTCCCAGAGTGCTCCAAAACTCGATCACACAGACAAATACAGACTCGATCACTCGATTGCAGTAACACCCCTATGTGGAATGATAACTGCTTTAAAACTGATATATGCCTAAGAGATTCAAATTTTGGATGAATAAAAACGAAAATCTAATGTCCTATTTATAGGAAATCAAAAAGCAGGAAAATACCAGGATGCCCCCTCCACTAAAAAGTGGAGAGAAAAGTTTTTGCCTTGTGGCACCCGCCACAAGGCCATGGCGCCCGCCATGAGGCTAATGGGGAATGAAAGAGTGGGGATCGTGGGTCTTGGAAGTTGTGGAGTGGTCTTGAGACGTGGCCACATCATTGCAGACCCCATGGCGCCCGCCATGGTGGATGCCGTAAGTGTAAAACGCTGAATTTCTTGGTTTTCGTCCGTTTCCACTCCTTTTTCGCTCCTTTTCTCGATTTAGGCCCCGATTACAAAGAAAACCTGAACACAAAGAAAAAAAGTAATAACATAACAAAATAACAATAAAAGCTAAGAATGCATGTGAAATCGGAGTCAGAAATACGGTGAATTTTAGTGTTATCAACCACCTGAAAAGTTAGCATAAAGAAATGAAATGAAATGAAAATGAAATGTGTACAAGGATGCAAACCAAAACCAGAAGCATGTTTATGATGTTAATGATGCTAAGATATGATGCAAAGGTGTGTCAAGTGCAATGGATGATCATACAAGTGATGAGAATGCAAATGAAGCATGAAAGGAACATGAAAGTTCATGAATGCTCATGGAATGTAATGAATGCATAACATGGCAAATGGATGAGGAAATGATCAAGTATGAGTCTAATGTGTCCTAAGATGTCTTATATGTCATGTGAATGCATAAAATGTCATGGTAAGTTCATGAATGCAAGCATATGCAAGAGGTATGCAAAGGAAGATGAGAAATTAGGGTTTTCATGCAACATGAGATGCAAAACTCAAAAACAGAAGCAAATGACAAGATAAAAAATTGAAAATGCAATCAAAAGAACCCTAACCCCATATGATATCATACCCCAAAGGAGAAGACCTAACTCTTAACCTAATGAAAGTTATGATTTTTCTAAGTTATCTAGGGTTTTAAGGTACCTAAAGGGAAAAAATGCAAATCAAATCAAAAAGGAAGAAGAAATTAGTGACAAAATTATGCTAGAAATTACATGTCAAATGAAGATCAATGTAAAAAGAATCATTGTCATACCATTCTTGGTTAGGCAGAAAATAATTCTTGAAGTTAGGGTTCTAAAATAGGAATTTTATGAAACCTAAATTCAAGAAAATTTTCAAAGATGGTTCAAAACTAAAAATAAATTTGTGTGGATGGTATGACAATGTTTCTAAATGTTTAAAGATGCAATGTGAATTTTTTGGGAATTTTTAGAAACCTAAATGATATTTTAATTAATAAATTTTCATTAATTAATTAAAATAAACATTTAAATGTTTAAAAAATGATTTTTTAATGTGAAAAATAAAAATAAAAATATTTTTGGGTTAAGAAAATTATTTGAAATAAAAATGCAGAATAAAAATATTTTTGGAATTTTTAAACTATTTTAAATAAAATGTGCAAAATAAATAAGAAAATATGAATTAAAATCTGAATTAAATAAAAGTAATCACATCCAAGGGACCACATTCAAAACTGGGAAAGGAGGGAAAGACCACACGCGCATCTGGACGGCTAGAATTCAAACTTACACTAATTACAGGATTAAGCCCTAATCTGAACCCTAATCACTTTCAGGTGACCGGAACAGTGTTCCGGTCATCTTCTCCGACCAACTCAAAATCAAACTTCTTCCCTAGGTTATTTATGGAGCTCTAAAGCTCCAGATCAACTCTCCTTACTTCCCTAAACATGAATCCATACTCAAAACGCATTTATTCTTTATCAATCATGTGAATCGAAACAAAACGTATTTCACGGGCAAAGTTTCAGAGGTTCATAAAATCCTTAATACCCAACCATTTTCAAAAAGAAAAGCATCAGCATGATCAGCACAACATAAGGAACATTTCTATAACTTAAAATCACGTTTCTAGAGAAATTGTTCTTGAGGTTACCTGAAGTGAAGCTTTCTCAGTTTGAAGCTTCTGAACCTCCTCTCTTGTGCAAACTCACTCCAATGGTCCTCCTGGTGATGCTTTGAAGCTTGGAGGAAGTTTTTAATGGCTGGTTTGAGAGTTTGAACTCTTGCTGGTCAGAAATCATGTTTTGTGTATGGGGTGTTCTTGGCTTGTTTGAAGGGTGGGAAAGGGTCCTTTTGTGATGCTGAGTTGATTGGTGAAGGTAGTTTATAGTTTGAGTCAGTGAGCTATGAGTTTCGAAGGAAAATGCAAGAGGGAGAGATTTTGGAAACTTGATCAATATTAGGTTTCAGCTTGCAATGCTGTGTGTTATGATCAGCATTTGGTCCACATATCAAGTTGTGATATGTCAGAGAAGTGGTTGTGGCCTATGGTGATTGGTATGGCCTCCTTGCAAAAAGTCACCAACTTGTGTACTTGAGGTATGGGCAAGGATGCAGCTGGCTTTTTGGTATGTCCATGTGCAGCTGAGATCAAGGATGTCCATAGAATCCATTTGGAGGCAATTCAGCAAGTTGAAGCAAAGTTATGGGGTGTTTTGCAATTATGTGAAGCTTTGGCCCCTTTGAGAATTCTTGATGTTCAAGGCATGTAATCTTGCAATTCTTTGGGTAATTCTGAGTTTTAGGCAATGTACTAAGATGTTATGATGCTTAGAAGTGTATTTGAAGTCACAAAATAGCTTGGCAAGTGGTTTTGCAAAAAATCCTCTTTGATGCATTCTTGAAAATTATGGGATTTTTGCCAACTTTGACAAACCATATCTTGAGTTCCAAAATGAATTAGATCTTTTTCTTGTACTTTTTGAAAAGGGAATGATCCAATCTACAACTTTCATGACCAACAATTTTTCATTTGAAGCATTTTTGGTTGAGAAAGAGGAGGTTGAAAAACTTTCCAAAAATGGAAAGTTTACATTACAAGTCATTTCCATTTTTGGCAACTTTTGGTTTAGCTCACTGTTCTTCAATTTTGTGAACTTATAAACACTTAAATGATCAAATAAAGATCATATAACCTCAATTTGATGAAAAATCCACTTTGGTTCCATGGATGGGGGCCTCAAATGCCCTGATTTTGCTTTGACTTGCTCAAGAAGTTACCCAGTGAATAGATGACTTCCACAATGAATTTCTTCATCAAACTTGGTACACATGATCCTTATAACATATTGAGACCAATAGAAACAAGAATGACCAAAATTTTGGAGTTATGGCCTCTGAAACCAAAACCCTAATTTCAGGTCATCTATGCAATTAAACCCTAGCTCTGCTTCCATGCTTTGCAAGTTCTTGTGATTTTTTGACTTCCTTGATCTTTGGAGGATAAAATATGATGATTGAACATACATGGACCCTCTTGATATGATTGAAGACCTTTGGAGTGGCTCAGATGGATCTAGGATTGCTCAGATCACAAACCCTAGATGCAGATGAACTTGACCTAATGCAGTGAAGCAAAAATGCCACATGAAATGGTATGATTAAACTTATGTAAATATGAAAGATCACAAGCCATGGTGTGAACTTAGTGAGGGAAAATTTGGGGTGTTTACAGCAACCACTAAAAGCAAAGTCCAACTCACTTGGAACCTAACAAAGCAGACGTGTTTATCTCTCTGTTTTTCATCCAATGTCATTCTTGGATTCTAATTTCTCTCTCTGGTTGATCCCATTGAGGAACTATTATGTTTTTTTTTCAAGTTTCTCTCTCTGGTTAGTCCCATTGAGAAATTCAATTTGTTTCTATGAATTTCTTTCTCTGGTTAATCCCATTAAGAAATTCAATCTATCTCTTGCAAATTTATCTCTCCAGTTAATCCTATTGAGAAGTTCAACGTGTACCCTTTATTTCTTTGAAATTTGTCTCTCTGGTTAATCTTATTGAGAAATTCAATCAGTTTCCTTCAAATTCTATCTCCGGTTAATCCCATTGAGAAGTTCAAAATGTGTTCTTCTAACTTCTTTCTCCGATTAATCCCATTAAGAGGTTCATTATGTTTTTGTCCAATTTCTCTCTCCGATTGATCTCATTGAGAAGCATGTCATATGTCTTTCATTTCTTTCAAATTTCTCACTCCGATTGGTCCCATTGAGAAATCCAATATGTTTCCTTCAACTATCTCTCTTCGGTTGATCCTATTGAGAGGTCTGATGTGTTTCTTTCTCAATCTCCATATTTCTCCCTCCGGTTAATCCCATTGAGAAATTCAATATGTTTCCTTCAAATGTCTCTCTCCGGTTAACCCCGTTGAGAAGTCCAACATATTTCCTTCAAAATTATTTCTCCGGTCCGTCCCATTGAGAAATTTGACATGGGTCTTGCTTTCAAGTGGCCTTTCTTTGAATGTCTCATTGGAAAGTTTGATGCATCCCTATTTTGACAGCTAAATATATCACTGTTTTGACAGGGGCATGTGTGTCTAATGAAGACTCTAGTGAAGATGAGCTAACATTTGAAGAACTTGCTGATACTTATCAAAAGCTATGTATAAGATGTGCACAAGTGATTCAAGAAGGAGAAAAGCATAAGAAAATCATAGAAACACTGGAGGCTGAAAAGGAAGAGAATTTAATAACAAAATCTAATATGAATAGTGAAGTCACCATGCTGAATTCCAAGCTTGATCAAATGACCAAATCCATCAGAATGCTGAAAAGTGGATCAGAAACACTTGATGATATTCTTCAGACTGGAAGAAGTGCATGATACCTATCTGGGATAGGATTTGATGGTTGTGAAAACAAATCCTCAAGTAGCAGCCAACCTGAGCTCAAGAATAATGTTTCAAAACAGATGTCGAAACTAGTGTCTCAACATCATGGAACAAGAAGATCAACTCATCAAAGGAAAAGATATCAAAGATGGAGGTGTCACTATTGTGGTAGATTTGGTCACATAAAACCCTTATGTTATAGACTTCATGGATACCCTGATCATAATACGCTGCCCAAACCTAAGCAAAACATGGTCATCAAGAAACATCAATGGGTTCCTAAGCATGTTGCCTTGATAACTCATACTTCTCTTAGAGTATCAGCTAATGAGGATTGGTATTTTAAAAGTGGATGTTCTAAGCATATGACTGGAATAAAAAATCTGTTGGTTGATGTCAAACCTCATTCTACCAGTCGTGTAACTTTTGGTGATGGAGCTAAAGGATAAATCAAAGGAGTTGGAAAACTTGAATGTTCAGGTGTCCCAAATATTGATGGTGTATTACTTGTAAAAGGATTGACTGCTAATCTCATTAGCATCAGGCAGCTGTGTGATCAATGATTCGGTGTCAACTTTACAAAATCAGAATGTATTGTCACAAATGAAGAAAAGGTAATAATCTTGAAGGGAGTCAGATCTAGAGATAATTGTTATCTCTGGGTTAATCAAGATTCAAGCAACTCCAAAAAGGATACAGAAGAGAAGATCATGATTATTCAAGATGATGTGTCTAACACCCCAAAAGTTTCCCTTTCATTTCATGTCATATAGCATAGCATATATCATACATATCCTTTCATCTTTGCATAGAAAAATGAGGCATAACATTCATGGTTAGAAGCATATGGCATATGATCATTGATCTATTCATTTGTGATTCTTCAAAGCCAAATATGAGAGCCAAGTTGTCTTGAAACAAGCCAACAAGGGATCCTCATATTGTGCACAAGCTCAAAATTTTCCTCAAAGCCCTAGAGAGGATTTGGTTCATCAGGAATTCATCAGTGCATCAACCTCATACACAGGAAACCCAAATTAGGGCTTTGGCTCAGGGCAGGTTATCCTCATGGATTTGACCAATTCTTGTGGTAAAAGGCTTCCATATGTTATACAAGGCCTAAGGATGAATTTGGCTCAAAAACTCATTGAGGAAGTCAGGCAATGGCTCAGTTACTTGTACTTGAAGAAAGAAGTCAACTGTGCAGAAGAAAAGTCAACCAATGGATTTTTAGAGTTCCAATCATGTTCATCAAATTCATGAACCTTTATTTGGTCAAGGAATATAATTAATGATCTCAAATGTCAAGAATCAAGGGTTTGCAAAAATTTACTAAAATTGGAATTTGTCAAGTGGATAAGTTTCTATATTTGGAAATTTGTTCCCTAACCTTAAACCAATTCTTTCATGATCAAGGAAGCTCCAAATGATTTTTATTTGAACATCAAAGTTGTAGATCTTGATTTTCCCTTTCCAAAAATTACAAGATCACCTTCATAGAACTTCTAGAACTCGAGATATTATTTTTGGAAGTTTGAGGTCATTTTTTAGGGTTTTAGGGCATTTTTGTCATCATATCATCGATCCACCTCTTATTTTTATATTTTTGTGTGTGTGTGTCAAGTTTTGTTACTTTTGTACTACACTTTTAATAAGTCCATGGTTTTTTTCACGTGACCAAGTGCCACTTACATAATACATTATTATTTTGTTATTTTAGTGGAAATTTTGGAAAGAAAAAAGTACAAGAAAGGAATACATGTGATATGAATAAAAGAGGATCAACAAAAGTGTGCATACCACACACTCACACTATTGCAAAAAAGGGAAGATCATGCTTTTCCTACACTCACACTCACGCATTTGGCATCAAAGAGAGAATGAGTGATCACGTGAAAGTGTCCACACCACATGACTTCATGAAAACTTAGCATCATCACCATCAGATCATTATACATTTTCATCATCCAATATCACATCACCAACAAATTAAGTTACACCATACCACCATGTACCTCATCACACTCAATCCAATTTGAAAAGAGAATGCATACACCTTGCTCTGGTTTCTCAAAATGATTGTGCCATAACACCTTTGAAGGGGTGTACACACTGAGTTTATCATTTTCACTCACATCATTCACATCTCAAAAAAAGTTAGATCTGAGAGCATTCTCTACAACTCTCATTTGCAAGAAATCTCCTTCAATTCCTCTTGATATCACATGGTGTATCTCATCATCTTCATTGCTCATAGCTGCAAAATCTCATAGTGAAGTTGGAAGCTCAATCATACATTTGGATTTCTTTATTCTTGCATCAATATCAAGCTTTTTAGCCTTTATTTGGCTTAATTGAAGCTCAAAGAACCTTCAAGGACCTCTGGTTTTATGAAGATCTTCAAGAGAGCCTTCATTTTAGGTTTTACTTCAAACTTTGATTGCTTCGGATTTGACATGTTTTTTATTGTTTTGCCTTGATCTTACTGGATTTGAACTTCTAGAAGTGTGTATGATCCATTAGAGGTTTTGGTTTTGATTTTCAGTTTTGAGTGTCATTTTTCTTTCATTCGATTCTATGTGTATATTGTGTATTTGTGAAATTTGTTTGTGGATTCATGATCCTTTTTGCATGAGCTTCATTTTGGTATACAATTTGTCAATTTCTGGAAACTTTTTGTATCATCTCACCGACGTGTGGCCGAAGAAGACGACCAGAGTCTTCTCCGGCCGGTGACTGCATTCAATCTTGTGTTTCACGTGTTTTCCTAAGTTTTTATAAGAGTCGTTAGATTTGTTCCATCTTGTGGCCAATATGTGGACAACACATTAATGAAATCATTATCCTCACGTGCATTTGATCCTATTCTTGTGTGTTCATTTTATAATTCTGACCCTTGGATCTATTGACTATAGTGTGACTAAATCTGTGACGTTGATTGTGTGTACCTCAGATTTGTTTGACCTGCGTGATAACCCTTAGATCTACATACTTTGTGAGACTCATTCTGGGACGTAGGAAGTGCTTACTTGACTATGGTTGACTCTGACTCCTTTGTAGGTGCATTGGGCTCATTTATTATTTCACCCTCCTTAAGCCCGTTATTTTATTTTGAACTATTTTGGGCTGCTATTCTCACCCCCTGGCATCTTAATTCATGTTATTTTTCTTATTTTATTCAGTTTAGTTTTTAATTTTTAAAATTAGCATTAGGCTTTTAAAAATTCCCAAAAATTTTCTCAATGATCTTTATCATTTTATAAAAATTTTCCAAATTTTATTTTCTTATTTTATTATTATTTAACCTTTTGAATTTATTTCCTTTTAATTTCTTTTGGTTTTCTTTCCTTCATGTACACCTTGGCTTGTTAATTTTCTATCTTGAGATCTATAAGAGCTATGAACCTTATTCTTATTGAACTACGTCAAGAACATGTTAAGGTACCTTAGAACTTTTTATGCTATTTTAAGTCTTGTTTGGTTGAGTTTTGTGGTGTTTCTTTGAGCTTCAGTTTTGTGAAACCCTAGCTTGCTTTACTTATTTGTTTGAATGCCTTATGTTCTGATTCTTGGCTTGAAACTTGTACATGATGTGCGCCCCTAGTTGAGGTCCATTGGGATTTATTTGCACAATTATTGATGCATTTTTTATGCTTTTATGCATGAAAGTTTACTTGTCTATCTTGTGAATGTTTTGATCATATCTTGCTTACTTGTTTAGGAAGGCACTTGTGCCATTGTATGAGAAATTGTGTTTGGCCTCCTAACATGTTAATTGACTTATGGTTTTGGTAACTGATCACTAATTTCCATTGTTTTGTGTTTACCTTGTATGACAAGTCACTTCTTTCACATGTATGAATCATGTTCACTTCACTTCACTTCTTCTTCTATCCTCTCTAATTGCTTGGGTGTGTTCTTATATACTTTGAATGATGTTGGAATCCTTTGTTTAGGCACATGCTTAGGGTGTTTAACTTCTGACATGGACATTACTTATTGTATTTTGACTTGTATGCCTTACTTGATCACTTCTTTCCATCTCACTCTTTCTTTGGTGCATTGTTTGATGTTTGTGGGACTTGTCCCATTTCATTTTGATTGAGTTTGCATGACTAATCTTAGAGGTCATTTGTGACTTATAGGTTCTTACTTATGTAATTTTTAGTTCTTATACCTTTGTTCTTTCATGTCTTGTACTTGTTTGAACTTCATTTGCTTTTATGTGAATATTTCTAACTTTTCAGGGGCTTTGGTAAGTTTGAGAGGTGTTGATGATGCTTCCACATCTCAACTTCTCCCTTCACTTATTTTAAGTCTTCTTACTTGTGCTTTTGATGTGCTTAGGCCATCTATGCTTAACTCTTCATCACCCCCTTTAGGATCAACTTATCTTCTCTTAAGAAGTAAGTTGAATCTTATTCTTCATTCTTTTTCTTCTTCTTCTTTCTTCTTTCCTTCTTCTCCATTAGGATAGAACTCAAACCACACTAACCTAGGTATCCCATGCATGATAACACTTAGGATTATTAGTCCCCCCTTTATCTTTTACCTTTGAGATCCTTTTGGTGCTCTCTCTTCTCTTCTTCAAACAAAAATCTAAAAAACACTTAATAATGGTTGAGGTAACCTTGTGTGTATGGACTTATTACATGGGGAATTTGTATTCATCCCATATTGGGATAGTGTAAACTTGTCTAGCATAATGTACAAGTCTATTCATGAGATCACCTTCACAAAGAAAAACTTAAAAAACACTTCTTAATCAAAATACAAAAACAGTTAATAACTCAATGAGTTAGTGTTCTTAGGCCCTAGTATCTAGAACTAAGTCTTGGGGATATTCTCCTTACTTGGGTGTGCTTATTCCTCATTTCATCTTGGAATGATGTAATAAGTACACATTCCATCGAAAAGGACTTGAATACACTTTCTTGTGTCAAACTCAGAAAAGCTTCTAAAAAACACTGAACACAGAATAATCTTCTTTCCTTCGGGAATTCCTTTCTCATCTCCCTCACTCATAACATAAGAACTTGCTCCTACTTGTCTCTTTTCAAGACGGTAGCGCACTCGTGCCAGACGATCCTGCAACACTTGAGCATATGCATAAGCAATTCAAGCTTCAAAAAACACAAGCAAGTTTTCCTCCTTAGTTAGGGGAACTACGTCGTCTCTGATCCTCATTTCCCGATGAGGTACGTAGGTAGTGGTGTAAGGCCCATTAGAGCACTCTTTTATTTTCCCTACATTTCCCCTTACTTTTCTTTTACTCTATCCAGATCTAGTTCCATTTCTTTTGCAGCAGCTTCATTCCTTCACCCTTGGAAACAATTTCTTTCAAGCGTGGATCCCTTCGGGTACGACAAACGATCTGGGGTGCTAATACCTTCCTAGTTCGTAACGGACTCCCGAACTCAGTCTCTTTGGTTTGCAAGACCCTAATTTTCCTTTCTTTCTGAGTTTGTACAACATTACCCTTCCTTCAAAATAAAAATGTATGGCTGGCGACTCTACCTTTTCCGTGCCACTTCCGCGTTTGTACCAGGATGGAAATCCAGGGAGCGACATCTCGCGACTCTGCTGGGGATGTCACAACCAGAGTTATCTCTGGTTGCCTATGAGAGTCACTCCTAGCGCTTGTTTGTTTCATTTTTATTGGGTGTTTGTATGTTTGCTGTTGTGTGTTTAGTTTACTGTTTTTTATTTATAGCTTTACTTTACACCTTTATTTATCGCTTTCAATATTTTATTTTCATGCATCATATTATAATAGACTGTCTGGATTGGTTTTTCTGTTTGGCGGGATAGGGGTTACTGTGAGATGAGCTCATTACCAAGGCTTAAGTGCACCCTAGTTAGCATGGACAATCACTTTGCTGTCATGGTATCTTGTCATGAGGGTAGTAGTGAGTTCCACACCCAGACTACGATTGTCTTGGAAATGTTCTAACATAGGGGTCTTCCCTACTTCATTGCACGACCTCGATAGTTATGTGCATCTGGGGACCAATCATTGAGGACCTTTGTGGAAATATCCCTCTCCAGTGGTGACAGTGGCAGACCATATTCTGTGGCAAACCCATTCGCACCCGAGGGCCCACTGAGAACTCGTATAGGATGGCCTGGTTCTCTCGTAGGAACTCAGTTAAGGCAACTGTGTCGTATGATGATAGTATTGTACCCTTCAGGATGAATGTGCTATTGTTTCTCAACTTCAGTGTTTGAAGCTGGGGACTTATGGGGGATGCTTATTTTTCCCGGACTCCATATGAGACCTCCCTGAGTAGTATATAATGCTTAACTGATTCCATGATTTGGTCATGAGCCATATCTTAGAGATGGTGAATGTATTATGGCTGCTCGGCTTTGAGAGTCCATGATGTTTGACCTAGAGCACACCAGTGATATTGGGAGGGGTTTACAGGTTTGCAAGAACCCTTGACCTCTATATACCCTTGTTATAAGTGTGATTCTGTGGTTTGATCCGGTTATTATGGTTCTGGAATTCTTGATCCTTTGGTTATGAGTTATAATCTAGGGTTATTATTCAGAGATCCCGTGGTTTCAGATACTTGGCTCTTGGTTCACCATATCCAAACAGATTCTAAACCTTGATCACATGCCTTGCATTGCATTGCATCGCATCATACCATCATTAACCATTTGTGTTTTCATTTTCTCAGGTTATCATCTGCATTTGCACCTAGTTCCGGTAGTTGTCTGTATTATCTTTATCCAGATGGCTGAAGTCCGAGAGGTTCCCAGGAAGAGCAAATTACACTACACCTTTCCACAACCAGAAGCCAGGGATACTCAGAAGCTGATTGGTTTATTGGATCACTGGGTCTTAAAAGAGTTCAAAAAGAATTATGGGAAAATCTTATGTTATGTGGACAAGCCTACTATGGAGCAAATGGATAGTCTTCATACCCTTCTACAATTCTATGATCCTCAACTGCGATGTTTCGTGTTCGCGAATTATATTTTGGTTCCAACTCTAGAATAAATCTCCAGTCTACTGAAAGTTCCTATCGGAGATAGTCTTCCATACTACACTTCAGAAAGAGTTCCTCCAAAAGAAGATATAGCTAGAGCCAGTCACCTGACCTTGGCTAAGGTCAAGGTGAGCCTAGGAGCCAATAATGGTAGATGGCTCTACTTGGATTTTCTCATTACAGAAGCTCATATATACGCTCTAGGAAACAAGTGGGTGGACTTCAATTCCTTGCTAGTTTTGATGGTGTACGAGATTAGTTTGTTCCCAGGGGAGAAAGGAATCATAAGTATTGAAGCCATCTCCATCTTTTTTAAGAGGAACCCTGTTCCTACCCTTCTAGGAGACTTCTTTTATGGTGTTCACTACAAGAATGAGCGGAAGTGAGGTGGTTATGTGAATTGCTGTGCTCCCCTGTTTGCTGCTTGGTTTGCCAAACGACTTCCAAAGTTAGGGCCTTTCATAGATCTAAAGGAAGAATGGAAGTGGTCTAGAAGAATGATGGGCTTAACATCTGATGACATAGCTTGGGGTTGTAACAGAGACTTGGTAGGGAAAGAGATAGTTACCAGTTTCAGAGATTTTCCAAATGTGCCTTTACTGGGAAGAAAATGAGTGATTAAATATAACCCTGTGCTAGCAAAAGAAATTTGGATATCCCTTGAAGATCCATCCATCTGTGGAAGAAGTGGCTGAATATTTGTACTTCCCTATGGAAGGAAATGAAGAGCTGGTTATCAGGGCATCTCAGGCTTGGGAATTGAAGGTGAAAAAGGGGAAGAAAGAGTTTAGTAGGGTTGATCCAAAAACATATGACCATTTTTCTACATGGTTAAAGAATCGTGTATAAGTTTTACTTCTCCCCTTTTCAGTGGAACCACCTTTGTACCCGAAGCTGGTTGTGCCACAAACCACTATTTCGCTCGAGGAGTATAAGAAACTGGAAGCCCAATTGAATGAAGTTTGAGTTGATAACTCTTAGGTACTAGTTTGTATCATCATATGCCACATGCTAACAGAGTCTTGGAAGAGAAGATGCATAAGATTCAGCAAGACAAAGAAAGTAACGAAAAGGAGTTTGCTGATAGTGAAGCGTACTTCAGGAGAAAAGGCCTAACAGAGATCAGAAAGGATGTTGAGCATAGAAATACTAGGAGGTCCTTGAGAGAGGCCAATCAGACTATTACTCTCTAGCAGGACAAATGGGACCAAAATCAGAAGGAGCATAAGGAGAAAGAAGAATACTATCAGCTGTAGATAGATTCTAAGAAAGAAGAGTTGGAGTCAGCCCACAAGAATCATCGGGAGAAGTCTCAACAACTGGATCTAAGTTAGAAGGCATTAGAAGAAACATAGAAGGAGATAGCAGATGTTAAGGTGCTTGCTGAGGTCAAGAAGGCTAGGCCAGAGCCACGACCTAGTGGAGAGAACACTGAAGTCTTCATGCAACAAATTAGTGATTTGCATGACTCCTTTGAGCACATAGACTTGTTGATCCGGAAGTTGATCAAGGATCCTACTCATCTAAACTTGTGGTGGCTGTTTGAATCTGTCAAGCTTCTTAGCTGGAGTTTGAAGGACGTGCAACTCTCAAGGTTTTAGTTTGCTTTCTTTCCTATGTATCTGGATTACCTACAAACATGTTGTAGGAATATTCGTTGATTTTGCTGTTATTTTCTCTTATACTTTGTAAGACTTGTAACCCTTCGGGGAATTTTGTTTACTATTGCCTTGTAGGATGATTTATGTTATGCATTTTTTATTCAGCTTCTTAATCCGTGTATGCACTGACACTTTGTCATTCCAGCTAGCCGAATCTGGGTTTCTCGCAAAGGTTTCTTCTCACAGATCAGGGTAGAAGAGCCATTTGGATTTCTTTATTAAACACCAAAACTAGGTCACTATCGACCTTGAGAATGAAAACACAAACATTTGCATCGCATGCATGTCACCCTTTGTTTGTTTTGAAGGTACAGATTCCAGATTTCTAATGTCTCTACAATTTTTAGGCATTATTGCTGCTAGGAGGATTCACCGATATCCGACTAAGGAAAATAGAGAACGAGTCATGGATCAGATGCAGGAAGAACTTGATGAGTTACGAACATGCATGGACCAGTTCATGGCCTTAATGACTGGTATCAATCAGAATCAGGAACACATATGTGAAATGGTCGAGAGGAACCAAGTGAATCAAGATGGTAATGGTACTGGAGTTGGGGGAGGTACTGGGACTGGAGCTGGGGGAGGTACTGGCACTGGAGGTGGTAATGGTCCTGATGGTATTCCTGTTCTTATTGCTGGTGGTCTAGGTGGATGTAACACCCTAATTTTTGCCCTAAGGTTTCTTCGCATTTTCATCTGCATCTTGCATACAAACAAGATCGCACAGGTTGCTCGATTCTTCTCGAGTGTAGGTCTGTGCCTCGCAGGGGATCATTGTTGCTTTTATTTGCTTTATTTATTTATGTTTACTAACCATTAATTAAAATCCAAATATATTTTGTTTTCTTTCACTAACATTTTCAGGAAGAAGAACAGTTGAAAATGCCAAAATTAGTAGTCCTGCAGCTCGATTAAAATTTCACAGATAAAAGTCGAAGTTGATCCGCAAATAATTCAAATTTAACCGATCAAGGATTTCTCAAGTTAATTCAAGGAATTCCAAGGTTCATGTGTTTATTTCCATGCCTTCTTCGACGCGCAAAAGAATCGATCCACAACAACCAAGCAATCACATTTAAATAAAATATTCAAATTTTAGCTTGGTTAACCGGTTAACCCTATGCATTAATCGGTTAACCAGTGCGAAATTTGAATATTTTGTTCAAATTCAGGACACTTTTGATCATTGATCTCATTTGGAATATTCTAGATCCATTTTCCTCTGAATTCTCTACATCACTTTGATCATTTCCTACCATAAACCCTCACTAATCACCACTCTTTTCCATTTCCCACCAAATTTTCAATTACCAAACCTAATTTGAATTACCAAAGCAAGCTCCATTCCACCAAATTCGCATACCTAAATTCTTTAAATAGCACCCTAATTTCATTAATTCAACAAGCTTTTGAGAGCCAAATTCACCTTGCAAAAATTTCTTGAAGCCTTTGAGAGCCAACAAATCTCTTGCAAAATATCCCCCCAAACCAAAAATTTCACTAAAGCTATTCTTTCCTTCTTTTGAAGTTATCAAGAATTCACATTGAATTCTTGATCAACTTGAGATAAACCTTCATCCTACTATTTTCTTGTTCATCAATTTCAATAGATCTAGCTTGATTTGGTCCAATTTGAAGAAGTGCTTTTGGTAATTCACTCTTTCCATGATTCATCTTCATCATCAATATTCAAGATATAGATCTTTGGTGACTTTGATTCTAGATCCATTGGATCTTATATTGTTGTTTGATTGCAGGGATTTCACTGTATTTTGATTTTAAAATTCGTGCTAATTCAGATCATGATCATCAAGTGTTTCAAAAAAGGTTTTGAAAATGGATCATGCTGAATTTTAGCATTTTTTCTGCTACTGGTTCAATGCTAACCGATTAACCATTTTCAGTGTATTTTGGTTAACCGGTTAACCAGTGTTATGTGGTGCAGGATTTGAAAACTGGTTGTGTTAACAGGTTAACCTATTTGGTTAACCGGTTAACACAAGGCAGAAGCTGTTTTTTTTGGCTTACTTTGAACTTTTTTTGGTTCCTCTTTCTTCTTCTTCTCCCTCCTTTTTTATTTTTTCCTTGGGAAGCACTTATGGGAGTGATTTCTCTTTAATTTCAATAGACTTTGGGTGTAGATTAGAGTAGTTAATGTTCATTAATTCAAAACCACCTTTAAGTGAATTATTTAATTCATTTAAGATAATTTGCATTAGTGAGACATTTTCATGCTTGAATCCACCAAAATGAGTGATTGAACTTAAAGATGGAAGAATACCATAAGTGTAACTCAATTTGGTATTCATCTTTAGTTTTGTGCGGTATTGCGTTCGGATAGCGATTTACATATCATTTATCTCGCATGCATTAGCACTAACATTGTTCACCTTAATTAGTGGTGGCCAGCCTCATTTGTAGGCTAATTACTTCGTAAATTACTCGTCGATTGCTTAACATAGACCTAAATGTGTCCCGAATTCGGAATAAAAAATCCAATTAGATACTTGCACTTTCGTGGACCGGACCTCTTGTTGGTCGCGTAATCCCAAAGTGATTGACCATTTTGCATTAAGAACCAAAACTTATGAATGTTTGATGTGTAGGTGCTTTGGGTCTCCCAATCTCCTTTCAAATTTCATTGAATTTGTTTCTATTTGCCTTGATTGATCACTATAGTGTAAGATACTAAACGGATCCGGTTGGCTTTCGTTTTTGGTTACTCTTTTGGTTGTGGATGATTAAGTTCACCATACCACTATTATGTATATTATTATACTATTACTAATATTTTAGATTCTTTTATTTTAATTGCTTTTACTACTAACATTTAATTTCTTGCACCTTTATTGCTTTAATTAATTATGCTTTATTATGTTGTATTCATCCATTTTCTTATTTATATTTCTTGCTCTTATTATTGTTGTGTTGATTTTCCTTTTGTCCATTTGGACACAAAAAAATATTAATAAAGGATTGAACCTCTAAAAAACTTGTGACTTTAATTTTTGGATTATGGTTACTATCCTTAGCATTGGAATAGAGACTTTGGACTTAGATTTTAGGATACCTCTCCTTTGCTTTGATCTTAATGAAGTTGGTAGACTTGCCTTTATTTGGCCATTTGCTAGATTTTAAGGATGAAACTCTTGAGCTCATAATGAGAAGCATCATCAAGTTTGGTTAGATCTTTCCTCCTTTATCTCTTTTTTTCTTTTTTTAGGATAGTGTCGCTCCCGGGATTTTCATCCTAGTACAAACGTGAAAGTGGCAGGGAAAAGGTAGAGTCGCCAACCAGGCATTTTTATCCCGGAGGAATGGGAAAGGTAATGCTGCACAAACCAAAGGAAGAAGGAAAGGACAAGGCCTTGCGAACCAAAGATATGGGTCCAGAAGTCGGTTACGAATTGGGAAGGTATTAGCACCCCAATCCGTTCGCCGTACTCGACGGGATCTACGCTTGTAAGTCTGTTTCAAAGGATGAGAAAATAAAGATGTTGTTTGAACGAAAGAATTGCTATTAGGAATGGAAGTGAAATGAGAAAGGGAATTGAAAAAGAAAAAAAGGAAGGAAGGGGGGGGGGAATGTAGGGAAAATAAAGAATATGCTCGAATGGGCCCTACCCCACTGCCTACGTACCTCATCGGGAAAATGAGGATCAGAGTCGCCGTAGTTCGTCTAACTAAGACGAAGATTTGCTTGTGTTTTTTGAATGGCATTGCCATAGCTCTAGCTCAGGTGTTACCGACTCTGACTCGAGGGTGTTTACTGTATTGTTGTTTGAACCGTTGAGGCAAGTCGTATTCGTCCGCAAAGAACGGGGGATGAGAAGAGAATATGTGTTATCTTATTGGTTTATTGTATTTTAGAAGAAGTGTTTTGACTTTATGTTTATCGTGGGTACAACACTAAAGACTATGATACAGGAGCAAATACTTTCCAAGATCGCCCCCAATGGAACATTTGTAAAGCATTCTAGAAGAGTGGAGGAGACCTCCACTAATCATTTCCCATATGGCTTAAGTCTCATGGTGTATTGTACCTACTTTCCTTTTAAATGTTTTCGATTTTTCTTTAAAGGTGAGAAGTGAGACTCAAATTATAAAAGGAAAAACTCTAAGGGAAACTAGACTTTACCCTAAGTTAATTGAGTTTAATGGTGACCTATTGTTAGTGAAGCTTCAAAGATCTAAGCTACCTAAGCGGATATTAGACTAGAAATGCGAGTACAAAAAGTAATAATGGATAAAATGGTCCTCCTACGTCATGGTGGGTGAAACAGTGTGTAAATCGTAAATGGGATGAAACGATGGATCGGGTGGGTCAATTGCGTGGTGCTGAGATGCACGACTTATGGTTTGCGACATACAAGGCTTGCTTTTGGTGTATTGGAGTGGAGCGATGATAATCGAGAAATCCTAATGTCATATGAAACCTTATTTATTTATTTTTGAAAATTTTCGATTTAGGATCGAATAACTCATTTTATTTATTTTTTTGAAAATTGGTTATCTAACGCTTCATTTTATCTTTTTTCTATCCTAATTATAGGTATCATACATAAAATTCAAACTATTACATCACAAAGTATAAACTGCAAAATACAATCAAGGCATAAAAATAAAAATAATTCAAATCTGTTAGAGAATCCTCGCATAATACCTTACACCACAAAAAACATGTTAGTAAATGAAATGAAAACGAGGATGCAAAAATATGGCCAAAATGAATTAAAGGTGTAAAGTTGCAAGAATTTCTAAAATTCACATAAAGCATAAATGGAAATAAAATGCGAAAAATAATCGAAAAAGGAATTAAAAAATAAAATATATTTTTTATTATGTCTAAAAATGTTATTTATATTTTCCTGGAATTATTTATTAAAGAAAACCTATTTTTTAAAATTGATTTTTGTATTAGAAAATAAAAGAAAAATAAAAGAAATGGGCAGGGGGTACGAAATAGTAAAAATTCAATTAAAAATGGCCTAGACCCTAAAATAGGGGGTTCCAATAGTGATCTGGCTAAGCCCAACCGCACTTGGAAGCCCGCAGGTGTATGAGGAGTATTGTAGAGACTCAATCAACATCATTGATTGAACTTGGATCGTTGGATCTAAGGTTTACCTAATGAATATCTAAGATACGCATGTGCATGGTTATTACGGTAGGGTGGCGCGTATGGAAACATAATCTGGTGGTCCAATCGGACGGTGACAAGTGTCACCGCCAGAGTGGACCACCCACCAAGAAGCTTATCTCTAATCTGAATTTAACGGTGGAGGTTAATGCTTTATAATGCTTTTTTAAAATAATTTTCGATGCATTGATTACAGTTTATGAGTCTTAATTTTCTTTTAGTCCAAAAAATCAAAAATTAACTCCCGAATAATAAACTAATCACGTTAACTTAATGTAACACCCTAAAATTTGCCCTCTCGTTTTCATAGCATCTAGCATATTATGCTCATATTTCGCATTGCATTCACATCATAGGAAAAATAAAGCATAGCATAGAGCATGATAGTAATTTCGCTTCAGAAAGGGTCATTCAGTTGTAATCCGATTCAAGCGGGCGTTTGACCCAATCGCGGTTAGAATATCAGGATTTTGTTTCAACCGCAAGTGGTCTGTATTATTGGTTATTTCTTAGGTGTTGCATATTCAAAGTCCAGGTTGTGTTACGCGCAAAAGTCATCAGCTTACCAGACAGTGGCTCAGGAAATGGTTTTAGGTTCAAATATTCAAACTTATCATGATCATATGTTCAATTGTGAGCATTCACGGATATATCTTCCCAGAGAACGATTCAGATTAATTCAAAGTGATTTTGTGTTCATTTGGTCAGAAGCTCAGAGGCTAATTTATCTGAATGATCATTGTCTCACTTGCGAGTTTTTAGCGGCCGTGGTATTATCCCTGACTTAGTGGTTTATGTGGAAGCAAGGCAAGAATGGTTTTTGAGTTGAGTGAGTTAATGAGTCGAGATTTCGTGGCTATGTGTATGTTGGTTGTAATTGGTCCGTTTCACAAATCAATTCATAGCCTTTTCTCTCTCTATAATCATTTCCATATTCAAGTTATTTCGATCATTTGCTATCCGCTTTCTTATCCATTGAATATCCGTTAACCACCTCATTATCCGATTAAACCATTATATTTTATCCACTCTCATGTCCATTCTCCGTCTTTTATCCGATCAATTCAAATATATTTCTATCATTTTATTATGAGCCATTTTATTTTTTGTCATTTTTAATTCTCCAATTACCAAAATCTTTTTCTGTTTTTGTATTAAGCTCATAAACCTCCTTTTTTAAGTAGATCCCATTTTCCATTTCCTTTTATTTTTATGTTACCAATTAAAAGAAAAAAAAGAAAGATAAACAAAATGAAACAAATTAGGAGAGTAAAATAGGGTCACAAAGCTAGTTACTTTTTTTTCCTTTTGATCTGCTAGGTCCATTCCAGCCCCATGTCACGCACACCGAATTCACACACACGCACGACATACACAACAACAAAAACGCTACCTCACGAACAAAATGCAGATGAGCAAAACGTAAAAAACGCAGACCAATTGCTTTCCTTCAACATAAAATGCGTGCTAACAAGGAAGAAAACGCAGGGAAAATACGGCATATCAGTTACAAAAAATTAGAAGATAATGAATACAAAAAATTCCTTCAAATTAATATATCAGAAAATTTAGAAGAGCTCTGCAACCAAAAAACCAAAGGAGGATTACAAGAGAAGAAAGGAGTTGAAATTTCAGTTACAAAATTCCTAACAGAAAGCTAACCGAATCCAACAGAAATCTTAACCGAAAACTTCCAGAATCTTTAAGATTGATCTATATATATATCTGGATTCACTCACTCTTCATGGGGCATCTTCACTTTCGTTCCCACATTATTCCTCCATTTTCAGAACCTTCCTTCATCATCAATCTTCACTGGCAGCACCAATCTTCATCCCTCTCGAAAACCTTCAACACTCCCCCTCCATAGCCCTTGAATCTCAGCAATCTTCATCAATCATCCCTGCAAAAAACATCAATCAACCATTTCTCTTCAGAACCATAATAAGCAATGAAAGGGTAATAGCAAGAATCCGAAATCGTGGAAGAGGAAAAGAATACCTGGATCCATATCAGTTAGAACAACAACGAAATTCATCACGCATCATCAACGACTTTGCGTCAGCACCTCTTCACATCTTCGTCATCAATACTCATCGGTATTCCACAACCACTCTTCGACCTTCATCAATCCCTCTCAGAACTGCATAATCAATCTTCATTCACACCATTCTTCAAGCTCCCTCAATCGATTCTCAACACACATCCCCATCATTCAATATCCAATCTTTCTCGGATTCAACTCTTCATCATCCTTCAAAAAAACTTCATGATATCTTCACCATCAATTGACCTGCAAGATTCACGGAACAATCAATAGTTAGTCACGATATGCAGAATACCAGGAGAAGAACGTCAACGCGCATCGAAATGAGCCATAACGGTAGCAATGTATCCACTTCGATTCAAACAAGAAATCGCATATCCACAAGAATACATAAGATGGGAGTTCAACATCAATTTAAATCCGTAAAAGAAGAAGAGAATTGTAACGAGGCGCACCTGAATGAGAACTAACGCGATGCGAGTATCTCGGTCTGTTTCTTCACAGTTGCGATGAGAACCTATGTTTAAGCTCCGGTCCGTTAGTCTTGATTTCAATTTATGATTATCTTGTCACTAAGCGTTGTTCTCGGTAATGATTGGGGGTGGACGTCGTAAGAAAATAACAGTTGTCGACGGTTGGAGGTGAATGAATAAGACCGTGATGAGGTGATGGCCGTACGAATGATTTTGAGACGAGTATGGTATGGAGAAGAAATTGAAATCGGCACGGTGGAGAGCATCATTTCGACGAGGATCTTCATTTGGGTGGAAGGAGAAGCTGCCGTTTGAAGTTGAAGAGGAAGTAAGGTTAGGGTTTTTCTTTGTTTATGTTGTTATAAATCACTTCAGAACCCTTATAAGATTGTTTTATTTTTTTTTGTTTTGATTTTAAGAGATTAATGGTAATAGGAATTAAGAGTACGATTAATAGTAATATTAATAGGAATTAAGAATAGTTAAATGTCATTAAGTCCATTGTTTATGATTCCCATAGGATAAGATAAGATGGGATTTTTTTCTTAGTTATAGCCACACAGGCGGTGACACTTGTCACCGTCCGGTAGGCTCTTCCCATTGTGATCATGTGCGCGCAGGACCATCATAAGTAGTGTATCCCTTCATTTCTTGGCCACCTGATGAGAAGACTTTAATAAGGCTTTAGATCAACGCACCAGGAGAGGGTCAACATCATTGACCGTGTCCCCATACCATAGTCCTCAGATCTTGCTGTGTTTTTGGGGCCTTGAGAATGTTATTATCCGCACCCCCGGTAGGCCCAGTTTTGTTTCTTTTTAAATAGAAAATTGCTACTTCCGCACCCCCTCCTATTTCCTTTCTTTTTAGTTTTCTATTTTAATGCTTGTTCAATTTAAATCAATAAAAAATACCAAAAAGCATAATAAAATTCCACAAAAATTACAGTAGGATCCTAACTTAATTTAGAACATTTCTACATTTTTGCTTTCTAAATTTTGTCATTTTTCAATTTAATTTCGATTTTTCATTTAATTGCTTTTATATTGAATTCTCACATGAACACATAATTTTGTACATTTTATTTCTCCCACTTCCTGTAATATTTTTGGCCGATTCCTTTTGCTATGATTAGAGGACAAATAATAGTACCTGGAAATATTTTTGGTGTATATTTTAGGCCATTTTTTCCACTATTTTGGTAGTGTGGTTTGTACAAAATTATGATTGAACCTTAGGTAGATTTAGGTGACCATTTGACATAGTTAGACTTTGAATTTTTAGGAGATTTTTTAACACAATATTATAGTCAGGTTAGAGACCCTAGAGAATTAATTTCATATTTTTTCCATGACTTTTGATATTTTTGTTATCCTAATTCATTTCCATCATATTATTGCACATGCATTTTCATTTCATTTACTAACAATTTTCTTTTTGTGCAAGGTATTTTTCGAGGATTCGCGTATGGACTTGGATTATGTTTATTATGCCTCGATTATATTTTGTGTACTTTGTGATGTAATACTTGTATAGTTCCTATAATTAGGATAGAAAAGATAAAACGAATCGATAGAAAACAAAATCTCAAAAATAAAATAAAGAAATACTCGATCCAACGTCGAGTAAATTTTCAAATAAATAAATAAAGTTTCATGTGACTTTAGGATTCCTCGATTACCATCGTTCCATTCCATTACACCAAAAGCAAGCCTTGTATGTTGCACACCATAAGTCGTGCGTCTCAGCACCACGCAATCGACCCACCCGATCCATCGTTTCATCCCACTTATGATTCATACACGTTTTTACCCACCATGACTTAGGAGGACCATACTGTTCATTATTACTTTTTGTACTCGCACTTCTAGTCTAATATCTTTAGGTAGATTTAATATTTCAAACCTCACTAACCATAGGTCATCCTTAAACTCAACTAACTTAGGGTAAAAGTCTAGTTTCCCTTAGAGTTTTTTTTCCTTTTCCAACTTGAGTCTCACTTCTCATCTTAAAGAAAAATCAAAATACTTAATAAAGGAAAGGTGTACAATGCACCACGAGCCTTAAGCTATACGGGAAATGATTAGTGGAGGTCTCCTCCACTCTTCTAGGATGCTTTACAAACGTTCCATTGGGGGCGATCTTGGAAAGTATTCGCTCCTATATCATAGTCTTTAGTGTTGTACATACAAACTCAAAACACTTCTTCTAAAATACAATAAACCAAGACAACATGTCTTCTCTTCCCATCTTATACTCTTTGCGGACGAATGCGACTTGCCTCGACAGTTCAAACAGCGATACGGTAAACACCCTCGAGTCAGAGCCGGTAACACATGAGCTAGAGCTATGGCAACGTCATCCTAAAAATCACAAACAAGTTCCCGCCTTAGTTAGACGAACTACGGCGACTCTGATCCTCATTTTCCCGATGAGGTACGTAGGCAGTGAGGTAGGACCCATTCGAGCACAATCTTTATTTTCCCTACATTTTCCCCTTTCTTTTCGATCTTACTTCCATTCCATTCCAGATAGTCATTCTTTCATTCAAAACAACATATTATTTCTCACCCTTTGAAACAGACTTATAAGCGTGGATACCGTCGGGTACGGCAGACAAATTGGGGTGCTAATACCTTCCTAATTCGTAACCGACTTCCGGACCCAGATATTTGGTTCGCAAGGCCTCGTCCTTTTCCTTATTCCTTAGGTTTATGCAACATTACCTTTCCCATTCCTTCGGGATAAAAATGTCTGGCTGGCGACTCTAACTTTTCCGCGCCACTTTCGCGTTTGTACTAGGATGAAAATCCCGGGAGCGACACTTAAAACCAAAATCACAAGAGTCTCCCTCTTATAAACGCGTTGCTCTCTCTATCTGAATAAACTCATGTTCTTCCTCCTCCAAACTAAAACCCTAGTATCGGCGGCGGCGGCTCCCTCCGGTAGCCTCCAATTGTTAAACCATAAACAATCCTATCCTAAATTCTATCCTCTTTCCAGAAATTGAACACGAAATCACCACCTAAATGACGACGAGATTACACCAACGAAAAAAACAGATCGACAAACAAATACTCAACGCAGTAATAGAAGAACTCGAAATTATGCACCTGTGGATCCGACGGTCACAACGAACATATCTTTCTTCTTTTTTCTTTGTTCTGCGTTCTTTTGTTTTATTGTGTTGTTATCGATTTCACGTCGTTTTTGTTGATTGATTGTGCAACATCTCCGTGATTGATTCTGTGGGGTTGTTATTAATGTTGAGGACGAGTTCTGAAGTGTTGCGAGTTGTCGGTGATTGAGGGGAGCTTGAAGATGTTCGGATTGGGCGAGATAGATGAAGATTCTTGGTGGTTGATGCCGAAATTGATGAATTGAGAGAGATGCAGATGAATATTAAGGATGAATATTGAAGAAGAATAATGTTGATGAGAACTATGTGATGGTGATGAATGAAAGTTGCAGAATGAAGTTGGATAAAGAATGAAAGAATGAATCCGAAAATGGGGGAATGAAGGAGAGATTCGGAGAATGTGAATGAGGAAAATGCAGATAATCAGAAAGAATGGAGTTGAAGAGTGACGGAGAGCCCCAATGAATAAGAGGTTCAATGGCTTTATAGAGATGAACTCAGGGGTGATGTGGGAACTTCACAGGTAAATTCGGTTAGAAAATCTGTTAGGGAGTTTGTTATTGATTTCTGAAATTCTATTTTGACAGTTAGTGTTTATTGAAAGTGTTAGCTAGAATTTTCTGAGTTTCCTTGATTCTTGAATGTTTTATAATTGTAGGTGCAGATTTTATCGTGAATGGAGGATAGTACTTCCAAATGGACTTGTTTGAGTAGTAGTAGAGTCAAAACCTCTAAAAACCGGTGATCCTTTATATCTCAATTGATAATCTTCCCACCATAATTCCTCATGACTTTCATTTTTGTAAACAGACATGGCTGATACAGACTTCAATATTCTAGGTGGTGTGTAACCACTATATGTTTCAGTTTCACTTGTAGATGAGTAACTAGCTGGTATACTTCCAAAAACCAGAATGGCAGTCTGTGATCCAAATGCGAAATTCCGACCTCCAAAGACTATAGTTGTACTATCAAACGGGCTGATGCTGGTACCAAATGCTTGATAAACAAAATACAATGCAACTTGATGGGACGCTGCGCCAAACACGCAGCTTCCAAATGCTGGATGCGATTATTGTTATGGGAGTTTATTATAACTGTCAACTTCTTTTCAAACTCCCTTCTGAACTTTCTTTTCATTGTAACTGTAGTTTGTGCTACAAATTTGAATAAATCAACTCTCCCTGTCATGAATTTCCCTCTTTTGTTTTAAGTTTTTTTATTGTATTGGCTACAGCTTTTCCTTGAGGATGATGTTTGAATTGGAATGAGAGGTTCATAGGTTTAATCACTTACAATCTAAATGATTTGTTTTTTTAAAAGGATTTAAAAAGGTGGTTTAAAGACATGAAAACCATGGATTTGATATGAATTAACAATGGAATTGGTTAATGGGCTTAAAAGGGTTTAAAATATGGAGTAGAACTGAAAATAAATATTTGTTAATGGGCTTATGATGGTTTAAAATATGGAATAGAATTGAAAATGAATAAGGTATTGGAATTAACTAGAGAATAATTGGACATTGGTTTGAAATTAAAGTAACTTGTAAACTTGAATGGGTGTTTGGACGATGACCACTCTAACCTTGTAACTTGGATACCAATAAACCCACCCTCAACTTGTCAGGTTTTAACATAGATGAATCCAAATTAAAATTATCCTGCCCCGTTGATAAACCTTTAACTTCATGTTTAAACCCACATTATCTTGTACTACACACAATACGAAACTGAGACGACCATAACACATTGAAAAATCCTTGAGAATAAATGACAGGGTCTGAAGAATGAAACCCTAAGTCCACTGAACCCCAGTTGATGACATGTTAACCAACTCATACACCATGAACAAGGAACCCTGAAGAGATAACTTGAGTTGTCCAAAAAACCAAAACTCAATCCATAAATTCCCCTACTAAATCAATGATGAACCCCAGACTCTATATTCTTAGGAAATATTGAAGCATATGACATCAATACTTGATAAACATTGATAAGAAATCAAGATATTGGGGAGTCCATCCTTTGTCTCATCCTCGAGTGTAATGGTCGTGCAAATCTCCCTTGAAAAGAAAAAAAATCAAATCATAATAAAGTACTTGACCACATGCCTTAAGAGCCAATGAAATGCATGATTATGATTTTATGACCCAATGGAGACGTGGATGAATGCAAACATAAGTCGGTTAGTGGTAATAAATAAGAGGGCAAATTTTGGGGTGTTATAGCTGCCCTTATTCAATCACCGTGGACGTGAATGGATGATAGCAATTGCTTTCAGACATTTGAGGTATGCAGGGATTAAATACCAGAAACAACCAGAAAATTTGCATTCGGTGGCAGAAGAAAAGGGAAATAAACTCTACTTGGATATAATTATGATGGGAAGAATAGGAAACAGGGGATGCCTTTTGAATAATGCCAGAAGGCTACCGACTTACCACACTGTGGGTGGACTTTGATAGGCTGCAACAATGCCTTAATGATATCTTTCGGATGGAGTCAGATGACTAATGACTTGCCACGCTGCGGGTGGACCTTTGCCAATATGCGGTCAAATTTTAAGATACTTTGCCACCCTGAGGATGGACTTTTTCGAATCTGCGGTTGGACTTCAAGATACGTTGCCACGCTGGGGGTGGCCTTCTGCTCACTACGGGAGACTTTTGCCACACTACGGGGGACTTCTGCTCACTACAGGAAACTTTTGAGAATTTGCCACAATGCGGGTGGACTTTTGGATATCTTGCCACACTACGGGGGCTGCTACTCACTACGGGAGACTTTTGCTCACTACAAGAGACTTTTGCTCGCTACGGGAGACTTTTCAAATTTTCCGCCCTGAGGACGGACTTTTGCCAATCTGCGGTTGGACTTTGGAGATTGCCACCAAGACGATGGACTTTGGCTAGTCTGCTGCTGGACTTTAAGAATTTGCCACGCAGAGGGTGGACTTCTACTCACTACGAGAGTCTTTTTCCACACTACGGGGGACTTTTGCTCACTACGGGAGACGTTTGCCACACTACGGGGGAATTTTTCTCGCTATGGGAGACTTTTGCTCGCTACGGGAGACTTTGGAAATTTGCCACGCTACAGGTGGACTTCTGGATATCTTGCCACACTACGGGGGCTGCTGCTCACTACATGAGACTTTTGCTCGCTACGGGAGGCTATAGAAATTTGCCACACTATGGGTGGACTTCTGAAATTTGCCACCCATTGGATGGACTTTGGCAAGTCTGCGGCTGGACTTTGCAAGATATCAAACTCAGATTACACTAGGTATGCATATGTTGAATTGAACGACATGATCTCCCATGACATTGGGGATGCTAGGTTTTGAACATGTCAATGAAAGGATACAAGTGCAAAGGGAATTCCTGACACTGAAGTAATAAGTCCCTGCTAACTCTGCTGAGAATGAAATGATCGCGAATTCGATCTCAAGAAGCTCTGCAGGGGTAACATATATGCTGGAGAAGAGCGTGAATAATCCATTTGTCTCGAATTATCACCTTTGCCAAAAATAAATTGGACTTTTGATTTGAGGATCCCGCTAGGGGATATTACAACTACTGAGGATTGAATCTTACCCATAAGACTCCGCTGGAGGGATCTGCAACTTTTCGACTTAACTGGGAAAAGTCTTGTCAAGGCTCTGCTGAGGAGAACTCTCTTGTCTACCTGAATTTTCCAAACCTCTATGGGGAAGGGAACCGTTTAGCTGGTTGCCTTGAATACGTGAACTCCTATAAGAAATACTTCACCGTGGAAAGAGAACTCTCTGTTTGGGGATTATCAATCCTTATTGCTTTGCTAGAACACTGAAATCTTCCGAGATCTGTTTAGGGAAGAGAAAGATTTGTCTGAGATCTGATGGGGAATAAGAGCCACCCTAGATCTATTGAGGAACAGGATCAAGGAAACTTGTTGAAAAGATAGTTTGGAGACTTTACTGGGGATAACTTCCATCTGTCTGCCGGGGATAACAAAACTGACACGTTCTACTAAGGAGGAAAGATTTCAAGTAGTCCCGTGTTAGGGATAATTTTATTTTGCCGGGACTTTACCTTAAGAGGATTTTACAAAAGACTTGGTGTCTTTAAACTCTTAGGTATCACAGTGATTGCTTGATTTGGCGTAATAACCTTACTGAGGAGGTAGCCATTGTCAACACAAATGAGGTTGTAGCTGTTGGAAGCGCTGAACTAGATAATTGGCTTGACGAGCGACTGCTAGATGGGTAATGGACTCAACCAGTAAGAGTTATGAAGAAATGGTGACATAGAAACCCTTCAAAAGTAAAGCTGTCTTAGTACTCTGAACTCTGGATAGATGCTTCCGATTGTCTGTCTTCGGGAAATAATGAATTCTCGTGCTATTGGGGTGGCCTGCCCCAACACGAGTATTTGGATAGTTTTGCACTTGACTGACTAATCTTTGCTCTTGGAGAGATTTGAATCTCGAGGTGATTGCCCTAGTTTGGCTGAATTTTGAAGAGATTGCTCGACGTAATTGCCCCGGATTGGTTAGCTCTTAACATGACTGGTTGGAAAAGTCCTTATTCAATGGAGCTTTCTCGGAAAAGTGTACCCTAACGTGACTGTCTTTCAGAAGTTTTAGACTTCTCTACTTGGAAAGCTTAAGCTTCTGGACTGAATTTTCGTATGTGAACTTCTTATGATGTCAAACAAATGTATGCAGGCAGAAAATGTTTATTCTGAGAATGGAAATTCTAATGCAACACACATGTTAATCCTGAAGTTTTTATTGAAAAGGTGTCGCAAACCTTTGTGAGCGAATCACTGGTTAAGATACGACATTATTTTTGAATAAAAGAAAGCATGTACATGCAATACCGACAAAAGTCTTTTAGCACAACTCATAGGAGTCAGGAACGATATCTCATGGTAGTATGCTCTCAAAATAACCCTATTTCAGTTAGGACTTTTAAGGGTTATATCGTGGCCTGGTTCATGGTTATAGAAACAAAAGATATAGGCTCGAAGTTTATATGTGCCTACCCCTCTTCGTGATGTCCTCCATTCCTATGTTCAGCTAATCTTCACAAGCGCTTACCTTTCATAAGGGTTTCGTGCTGGTTGAAGAACCATTGCTGCTATCGGTTCAAGCACCAATCAGGTTATTCTTTGGAGTCAGTCACCCATTTATCTTCGTGTATGTTTCACATGACTTTGTTCTTGCTCAAGGATCTTTACTGTGTAATCCTCTTTGCATTTTTTGCCTTTCATTCTTTTGCTTATCCCTAACTTTTGCCTGGACTGATTCTTGTGAATCTTTGATTGTGAAGTCCAGCGGGATGCCCTAACTTTTGCCTAAGTCGCTTGTTTTCAAGTTTCGACTTAGCGGGCTTTTTCATTTCTCTCTTTTTTTGAAAAGATCGTGTGACACTGTTTGTCTTGATTGCTTTGTGAGGATTGTGATTGCCTCCTTCTTTGGTCAGTGAAAGATAACCATTGTGGCTTCTAGTCTTTGGACCTCTTGATTTGGATAACCATTGTGGTTTTTGGTCTTTGTAACTCTTGATTAGCATAGTAGAATGTAATGGATCCTCAAATGCACTCCTTTATGAAAGCTTGAACGCTTGGTCCGACTAGCTGACATCTACCCTTCCCCTGGGTTACATGTGAGGGTTTTTCGTGCAAGAAGAAACTCCTACTTCAAGGCTCAAGGGTGTTAGCAAGGGTCTATCTCCCTTATATCTCTAGTCTTTAGGGATTCGAAACAAAGCCTGTACATTGTCAACATGGTCTTATTCGAGAGCACACAATTAGAGATTCTTGCGTTTTTGTTTCGTCACTCTCCTTCATAGAGTTTAAGCACGACAATCGGTATTGCGATGTAAACATGCAAAATTATAAGTAAATGCGAATGAATTACTTCAAAACAAACATGTGAGTTTTATTATTGATAACATTCAAAAGCAAACAAATTCCGTACATGTAGACAAATGTTTAGCAAATAAAATAAACTACAAACGGAAATGCAGTAAAGAAACTGAATATTTCCATAGTTGAGGAGGCTTGACTCCCTCTGGACCTGTCAGTCTTGGATACTTTCAGTGATCAATAGCTCTTTCACAGACTTGTAATCTTCAAGTTACAGCCATATACCCAACCATGGTAATCATACCTCTTCTTCTAGTTATTCTGACTCTAACACGAGACTTCTGAGGGAAAGAGTGAAGTTGGAGAGTAAAATTGTCTTATAAGGTTGCTCGAAAAGACCCGACGATCTTCTGCCTACGTATCTCCATTGACCCATGACCAATGAAGAATCAGAGCGACGTAGTTCCCCTCAATAGGGATGAAAATGCAATGAAGAAAGACAAACACACGAATGCCATCACTGAGAGTATTTGAATACTGCTGGCTTTATTTGTTTCATGAATAACCTTGTAACCGGGGTGGTTAACTCAAAGATTTTGGCTTAACGCAGACCATCTGGTAAAACAACCGTGACACCCTCATTCATTTCGGTTCCACCGTGATTAGGCATTGGGTTTTGGAGTACATTTGGGCGAGGAGCAAAATTGATCGCCTTGGAGTCAATTAGGTCTTGTACCTTATTCTGAAAGGCCCAACACTTCTCAATGTTGTGCCCCTGGGCACCCGAATGGAACTCGTATATGGAATTTGCATCAAAATTCGGAGGTAGATTGTCAGGAGAAGGAGCTCTCATGGTGCTAAGCTTGACCATGTTCAACTTCAGCAGCTCTGGAAGAAATAAAACATATGGACACGAGATAGGATCGAGTCTGCGGTTCCTCTCTTTTATTCTTTCCTGAAATGGTCTCTCTGCCTGTTGTTGCTGACCTTGAGGGTGTTGTTGAACCTGTGGCGTAATAGTCACTGCAGCTGCTTGGTAGTAACCTTGAGAATGACCTCTGTCTTGACCTCTATATACAACATTTGTCTCGCCTTCTCTTCGTCTTTGACCATAACTAAAAGGCTTTTTCACACCAGAAGAACCAACACTGCTTGCATCCTGGATCTTTCCTAATTTCAGGAAGTTTTCTATCCTTTCTCCAGCGATGATGATATTAGCAAAACCGATGGATGGGAAAGCGGCCAGACGATCCAAGTATACACCTTGAAAGGTGCCCATAAACATGTCGGCCATTTCCCGATCAAGCAATGGAGGTTGAACCCGTGCGGCCAGCTCACGCCACCTTTGGGAATACTGCTGAAAACTTTCCCTAGGTCCTTGAGACAAGTTCTCCAACTAATCGAGGTTCAGAGCCATATCAATATTATATTGATACTGCTTGAGAAAAGCTTCATCTAAATCTTTCCAGCTTCGAATAGAAACCCTACTTAGCTTCATGTACCAGCTCAACGAAGCTCCAAATAAACTATCTTGGAAGAAATGCATCCAAAGTTTCTCGTCATCAGTATGAGCCGAGATTCTTCCAAAGTATGCGTGAATGTGAGTTCTAGGGCACGTACTGCCGTTGTACTTGTCAAATGATGGCGCCTTGAACTTAGGAGGTATTTTGACTCCTGGCACTAACCCAAGACTAGTTACATCGATGCCCAGGGAATTCTGACATTCCATGGCCTTAATCTTCTTTGCCAGCTCTTCATACCTACGGTCATTGATATCATTCATATTACCCATGTCAGCATCCAATAGAGTGAACTGGTCCTCTTGCGTGTCTTCTATAACCACATTACGGGCCGCAGTCCCATTTAGATTTGGCCATCCGTTACGGGCATTGTTTGGATCCACATTCTCAGTCGGTGTTCCAGTATAAGCATTCACCTGGGGTTGCTCAACCATCAACCTGAGACGCTCCTGGTTCTGGGCCATTCCAGTCATCATTTCCATGAATTGATCCATCCTCTGTCGGAGCTCATTGAGGTCGTTCTGCATTCGCTCAGCCATTCTTACTCGATTTCTTTTAGTCGGATATCGATGAACGCATTTGTAAACACCCAAAATTTTCCCTCACTTTTTCTCACACCATGGCTTGTGATCTTTCATTTTTGCATTAGCCTAAGCATACCATCTCATATTGCATATTTGTTTCACTGCATAGTTCCATTTCATCTGCATTTAGGGTTTATGATCTGAGCAATCCAAGAAGTGATCTGAGCCATACCAAAGGTCTTGAAGCTTTCCAAGAGGGTCCATGTGTGTTCCATGATCTTAATATGCTCCCCAAAGTTCATTAAAGTCAAGGGATCACAAAGAATGGCAAAGGCATAGAGGCAGAGCTAGGGTTTTCCTGCACAGATGACCAAAATTAGGGTTTTGGTTTCAGAGGCCTTAACCCCAAATTTTTTGGTCATTATTGTTTCTAATGGTCTTAATATGTTATAAGGATAATGTGTACCAAATTTGATGAAGAAATTCATTGTGGAAGTCATCTGATCATTGGGTAACTTCTTGAGCAAGTAAAGTTAAAATCAGGGCATCTGAGGCCCCCAACAAGGGTACCAAAGGGTCATCATCATCATTTTGAGTCTCTATGATCTTTATTTGATCTTAGAAGTGGTTGGAAGTTCACAAAGTTGAAGAATTTTGAGCCAAATGCAAACTTGCTATTTTTGGAAATGACTTGTAATGGAAAGTTTCCATTTTGGGAAGGATTTTCAACCTATTCTTTCATGACCAAAAATGCTTCAAATGAAAAATTCTTGGGCATGAAAGTTGTAGATTATGTCTTCCCATTTTCAAAAAGTACAAGAACATGTCTTGATTCATCCTAGAACTCAAGATATGACCTTCCAAAGTTGGCAAAAATCCTATAATTTTCAAGTTCATGCCAAAGAGGATTTTTTTGCAAATTCAAGTTCCAAGCCATTTCATGACCTCTAATGGATTGCTAAACATCATACAAACATAGTGCAATTCATTTGAACCAAAATTGTGCCTTGGATTGCAAGATTCATCAAGACATTTTCACAAAATTCTCAAAGAGGGAAAGTTGCAAAAACCTTGGAAACCTTCCATCCACTTGTGCCAGCTGCATAAAATCAATCCTATGGCCCTCCATGAATCAGGCTGAGGCCATACACCCCTTGAAGCAGCTCCTTCCATGGCCCATGATTGAAGTACAAAGTTGTTGACTTTTTTGCAACTTGTCCATACCAATCACAATAGGCCACACCAACTCTCTGAACCAATCACATTTGTTTATACAAACCTTAAGCACTCCAAAGCACACAACACACAAGTTCAGAACCTCCCATAACTCAGCATTCACAAAATTTGCCAAAATCTCCATCTCTTAGATTTCCTCAGCATAAGCCACAAACCTCAAAGCTCTTTACCCCATTCAATCACACACATCCTCAGGATCACAAAACAACCCTCACAATGACCTAAAAGCCACTCAAACAAGAACACGATTTCTGGTGCAGCAGAGTTGAATCTCCAAAACCAGCCATCACAAACTTCATGCAAGCCTTCCAGAAGCACAAGGGGATCAATTGGGGTGGATTAACATCAAGGAAAGGGCCAGAAAGCACCAAACCGTAAAGCTTCATCTCAGGTAGCTTCTTCAAACAATTTTTCCAGAACTTGTTTTTTAAGTTACAATATGATTCTTTATATTCCCCTGATCACACTGATATGTTTTGTTTTAAAAATGAGTGAGAAATGGCCATGTATGCTTGCTTTGAAACTTTCTGACCTAAAAATTGTTTGCTTCGATTCATGATGTTCTTGAGTGATAAATGATTTTTGAGGTTTGATTCGTGTTTAGGGTTGTTAGAGGTTCTATTCTGGAGATTTTGGTGAAGTTTCATGGCGTTTTGAGGGATTCAGGGGAGGGGACTGGCCGAAGAAGATGATCGGAGCTTGCTCCGGTCACCTGAGAGTGATTAGGGTTAGTTAATTAGGGTTTAGTCAGGTTTGAATGTAGGCTCTTGAATCTTGTCCTTCGCGCGCGTGTGTGGCTCAGATTAGTTCATTAACTTTAATTATGGATTAATTAAATAAATTATGATTAATTAGGCAAATTTGATCCTAGCCCTTTATCTGCGCGCCAGTCAACCTAAGTTTAAACCCTGACCTTCAGATCATTTGACTTTCCATTTATTTCATTTTAATTCATTTTCTTTTTATTTCTTTTGTACATTTTATTTAAAATATCAAACCTCATCCAAAAAATATGAACTTTTGCATTTCTGATCCAAATAATTTTCTTAACCCAAAAATAGTTTTTATTTTAATTTGTGCATTTAAAAAGTATTTTTAAAATATTTAAATGTTATTTTTAATTAATTAATGGATTTTAATTAATTAAAAATGCATTTAGGTTTCTAAAAATCACCAAAAAATTCATGAACCATTCCAATACATTTAGAAACATTTTCAAACTCATCATGAAAATTTATTTTTTGGTTTGATCATAATTTCATAATTTTCTTTGAATTAGGGTTCTTTAAAATCACATTTTTCTAACCATAACTTGAAAAATTCATTTCTGCCTAACCATGATGAGTTTGAACTTGATTATTTTTGCATTGTTTCACATATTGCATATAGTTTCTAGGTTATTTTTCTCATGAATTTATCTTGCATTTTCAATTTGATTTGCATTTTCCCTTAAGAATCACCCAAAAAACCCTAGCAAACTTAGAAAATTCAAAACTCTCACTAGGTTAAGGTTCTGACCTTCTCCTTTGGGGTTTGATCTTGTATAGGTTTAGGGTTTGTTTGAGTCCAATTTCAATTTTTTATCATGATGTATGCTTCTGTTTTGGTCATTTGCATCTCATACATTCATAAAACCCTAATTTCTCATGTTCATTTGCATTCATCTTTGCATATCATCATCATGTGAACTTGCCATGACATTTCAAACATTTATATGACATCTTAGGACATGTTTGAACATTGCTTGATCATTTCTTCATTTATTTTCTATGCTTTGCATCCATTACACTTCATGGACATTCATGTGTTTTCATGCTTCTAAACATGCTTTCATTGCATCTCATCTTTGTATGATCATTCATATGCATCTTGTATGACTTTGCATCATATCATAGTCCTTTTACATTGCCTTTTTACTTCTGAATTTGGTCTTCACATCTCATTTCATTTCATTTCCTTTTACTTTATGTCTTATGCATTCATACTAACATTTCAGGTACTTTTGGTAAGTTATTTGGGAGGTGGATTTGCCTTCACTTTCCATCTCCTCTCATAATTCATATGCATATTTACTTGTCTTTGAAGTGAACTTGTTTCACTTGTGTTCCATTATTCTTACTTTCTTTCTTTTAAGTTACTTATCTTCTTCAGGAAGTAACTTATTCTTCTTCTTCCTTCTCTTTTCATCTGCTTCTTCCATTGGTGGCCTTGAAGATCCTTTCTCTTAAGCCTAACAAACCATAGGATACCCAAGCATGATAACTTTTAGGGTTGTATATAGTCCCCCTTAGTCTTTTACCTTTGAGTCTCCTTGAGTCTCTCTTCTCATCTTAATAATCAGGGACTAAACTCTTAAAGCTTTAGGACTTTGAATTAGGGTTATGCATGCATCCTTCTCTTAGGATGGAGTGTATAACTTTAATCCTAAGTGTTAAACCTTTAATTTGTTTACACCTCTTAATCAAATTACACTAATAATCACCAAGACTTTATCTTGTAACTTGGGCCTTACATTAGGGTTCTATCTCTTCCTTATGGTTAAGAGGGACTAACCATAGTGTTTAATGGACAAGTCCCCCTCAAGTTGTCTTACAAACCATAAAATTCATTTCTTAATCTCACCCTTTAATTAAAATCCATTTAATAAAGGTTTGTTATATAATGAATTTAATTCCTAACCATAGATTAAGTTGAGGTATCTTCCTCAGCTTAAGTGTTTTCATCTATTATCCTTCTATTAGGATGGTGTAACGAGTTCACTAATCTGTGATTAGAGATTAAACTCATTACTTAACACTAAAGAAAAACCCAAAAACATCTAAATAATCACAAGTAGGGTAATGATCTTAATCCTACATCATCATGGTAATTAAGTTGAGATGCTTATCTCATACTTAAGTAGGCTCATTATCCCTGATCAGGGAGGATATAATGAGTTTACAAGCCCTTGATTAGGCTTAAGCTCATAATCCTATGCAAAATACAAAAAATAATAAAAAACTGAAAACACAAAAGCAAACAATAATCGTCTCCTTCGGGATTCTTTTCTCATCACACTCATTCACAAATGAGGACTCGCTTCTTCCATCTAATGCAAGACAGTTAGCACTCGAGCCAGACGAGTCTTACACTTGAGCATAGACAAGCAAGCAGTTCACAATCATTTTATTTCCAGTCTCTTTGAGTCAAACTACGGTGTTCTGACTTCCTCATTGCACGCGAGGATACGTAAGCATAACTTAATATTTATCGAACAAAAGTATCTTTGTCATCCCCCTCTCTCAACATTCTTTCTAAAGCCTCAGTCCCTGAGCAATCCACCTTTTGCACTGACACTTGTACTTTCTTTCCTTAACTTTTGTACACGGATAACACATACACTTACCCCTTTAAACACAATCTTGTAAGCGTGGATCCCGTCGAGTACGACGGACAATCTAGGTTCTAATACCTTCCCAGGTTGCAACCAACCCCCTTTCTCAATTTCTCTGGTTCGCAACCGTCTTATCCATCTCTTTCCAGGTTTATGCAGCATTACCTTTCCTTCGGGATAATAATGCCTAGTTGGCGACTCTATTCAATTCAACCTCTTTTTTCTCCTTTCGCCGACAGTTCACATCTGCACCGGGATGTAAATCTTTGGGAGTGACAGCGTTTACCAGCTATATTGCCCGCAGTTGAATAAGTTAGAAAGTCTAGATAACCTGCGAAAACACAAGAATATGATTTGCAGTAAATGAATGCTTATGGAATGTCTATTCATTCTTTAGGGCATCCCATCCCCTGATTCCAGTTTTGTGGGTTTGATGTAGACAGAAGCTCCTTTTGCTGCAAATAACAAACAATGTTGATAATATAAGGTGTGTGTGTAGCAGACGTGCCAAACAATTCCAAGAATATGAAGACCAAGGTGTCTTGAAAATGTTCCAGATGTGTCGGTGATCATAAAGCGAGAGCACACAGAATGATAGTGAAGAGATTTTTTAATGATAAACACCTATTGATATAGTCAAAACACACGAAACATGGACCTTAAACATAAGTGCAATGATAAAAAGATTCCATCAACATTCCTAATGGTAATCCCACAACATACAAGCAAACATAAAGATGTATCCGTCAATGTGATCCTCTATCTAAGTCTAAGTCAACGATCGGTCCTACCTTTGGAACTTCTACCAATTCCTTCGTCTGCACCTGGTTGTCCTCAACCCTCTTCAGCTTCTTCTGATAGTAGATCATATCCGTTTGTAATAAGCAGCTTCCTCTCGGACCTTAGCAAGTTTCCTCCTTTTCTTTCAACTTATCGTCCATCTCTTCATCTTTACCCTTTAGCTTACTCACGATCTCTTCAGCTTGAACTTTATCTTGTTTCTCTCTTTTGATCATGTAAGCATCATGCCTCTTCTTCATGTTCTCAAACATCAAGTTCTTTTGATCCAGTTGCATTCTAGTGTCAATATGTTCCTTGGAAGAGCTCCTAGTAGCAAACTCGAATATCGCATACCGAGCTAACTAAGCTTCACACTACTTACTTGTGATAGCATGCTTCTCAACATCTTCTTGAGCCTTCCACTCAATCTCAAGTCTGGCATGATTAGCCTTAGCAAGCTCTTGACTCAATTGTGCATTCTCCTTTAACAACATGTCTCTTTCCGTATTCACCTTGTTGAATTCTTCAATGCTAACTATGGTAGGCTGTTCAATGATCGTGGGATATAGAAGAGGCGCAGGTGTAAACACCCCAAATTTGCCCTCACCTTTTCTCACACCATGGCTTGTGATCTTTCATATGGCATTTCATAAGCATATCATCTCTCACTGCATAATTTATTTCACTACATAAGTTGCACAATTAGGGTTTGTGAACAGATGAATCCAAGAAGTGATCTGAGCCATCTCAAAGGTCTTGAAGCATCCCAAGAGGGTCCATGAGTGTTCTATGATCATCATATGCTCCCCAAAGTTCATTAAAATAAATAAAAAATCACAAAGCATTGCACAGAGGCCCAGGCAGACTGAAGATTTCCTGCACAGATGACCAAAATTAGGGTTTTGGGTTTGAGGCCTTTAATCTCAATTTTTTTTGTCATTCTTGATTCTAATGGTCTTAATATGTTATAAGGATCAGGTGTACCAAATTTGATGAATAAATTCATTGTGGAAGTCATCTGATCAACTGGTAACTTGTTGTGCAAGAAAAGTCAGAATCAGGGCATCTGAGGCCACTACCAATGGTACCAAAGGGTCATCTTCATCATTTTGAGGTTCTATGATCTTTATTTGATCTTAGAAATGGTTAGAAGTTCACAAGATTGAAGGATTTGAAGCCATTTTCAAACTTTCCATTTTTGGATATGACTTGTAATGAAAACTTTCCATTTTGGGAAAGATTTTCAACCTCCTCTTTCTTGATCAAAAATGCTTCAAATGAAAAATCTTCAAACATGAAAGTTGTAGATTGGATCTTCCCATTTTCAAAAAGTACAAGAACTCCTCTTGATTCATTCTAGAATTCAAGATATGATGTTTCAAAGTTGGCAAAAATCCTATAATTTTCAAGTTCATGCCTGTCGCTCCCGGGATTTTCATCCTAGTACAAACGCGAAAGTGGCGCGAAAAAGGTAGAGTCACCAGCCAGACATTTTTATCCCGAAGGAATGGGAAAGGTAATGTTGCACAAACCTGAGGAAGAAGGAAAGGACAAGGTCCTGCGAACCAAAGATCTGGGTTCGGGAGTCGGTTACGACCTGGGAAGGTATTAGCACCCCAAATCGTCTGCCGTACCCGACGGGATCCACGCTTGCTTGTTTTGTTTCAAAGGGTAAAAGAGTATAACTGCTGCTGAATAAAACTGATGTCTGGATTTGGAATTGAAATGAGAAAAGGGAGTTGAAAGAGAACAAAAAGAAAGAATGGGAAAAATGTAGGGAAAATAAAGAATGTGTTCGAACGGGCCCTACCCCGCTGCCTACGTACCTCATCGAGAAAATGAGGATCAGAGTCGACGTAGTTCTCCTAACTAAGGCGGGAACTATTTGTTTGTGTTTTTTATGCTGGAACTGCGTTTGTCTATGCTCAGGTGTTGCAGGCTCATCTGGTACGATTGCATTTACCGTCTTGCATGCGATACAAGTCGTCGCAAGTTCGCGTTGTGAGTGAATGAGATGAGAAAAGAAGTTCCCGCAGGATAGTCGCTTGTTATTTGTTTTTGTCTTTTAAGAAAAGTATTTTGAATTTGTTTGTTTTATGAAACAACCCCTTGATGAGACTTGTATATCATTATAGACAAGCTTACACCACTCCAAGATGGAATGAGTGCAAGTGCATCATGGAATAAGGCTATACACAAGGAATCCTTTCATTTATTTGTTAAGTGTTTTTGGATTTTGTTTGAAGATGAGAAAAGAAGACTCAAATGGAAAAAGGGAAAAACTAAGGGGGACTAAGACACAACCCTAAGTTATTTATTAAAATGGTGGTCCTATGGTTAATGAGGTATTCTAATCCTAAGAAAGAAAATGAAAAGAAGAAAAGAGAGTTAGAAACTAACTTACTTCCTAAGGAAGTTAAGTTGTCTCTAAAGAAAGGGAAAGCCTAAAAGCAAAGCACAAGGTGCTAAGGCAAACACAATTATAATGTATAAGAGATAGGAATGAAGTGAGGATTACCTCAATCTTCCCCCCTACAAAACAAAAGTTAGTATGACAATGCATATTGAAAGTAAAATAAAAGCATAAAAGCGATTAAGTACCATAAACATCCTAGAAGGGAACTAGGGTTCGAAATAAGACCTAAGTCTAAAGGTGAAGGTACCTAAAGGTTATATGACTTCTAAAGTCAGTAGCTACATGCTATAGGTCCCTAAGTTTGCTAGGATACCTCACAAGGTCAAACTATATCAAACTATGTACAAAAAGTTCACCTAAGTTCACCTAAATGCAAGTTAGGGTTTATGGATGAAGTATGAATGCATATGGCTTACAAACATGAATTAATACATGAAATGAGTATCAAAGTCAGTAGTGAATTATTATGAATGTAGATGAATGAACATATAATCATGAGTGCAATGGATTAGGCATATGGAGCAAGGAGAAGAAGATGTGAGAAGAAATGAGCAAACATCGCATAAGATCACAAATGATGCAAGTTAGAGATGAATGGCATGTGAATATGCATGAAATGATAATGGGTCAGTAGCATACAAGGTATGAGATTCAATTAGAATGCATGGATAGACATTAATTATTCCACATAATTCATGTTAACAATTAGAGGAGAAGAGAAACAAGTTTAAGGCCAAATTAGCTCAAATAAAGATTCACTTTGAAACACCAAAACAAACCAAATGAGTATGGTTCAAAAAGTGGCCTATAACTGGAATTAAGGACCTATAAATGACCTATAATTAACTCCTAGAAGTTACCAAAAAGTTTCCTCAAGCAAATGGCATGAATGTCTTCCTAACATCTAGGATATGGAGCAAATACACACATGAATCAACCTATGATCTAGGTGACATGGAAAAATAGCAAAAAAGCTTTAAAAATTATGAAATTAAATCCCTGAAATTTTGAAGTCAGTACCTAACATGGTCTAAAAGAATTCCACCAAATTATTCACCAAAATGCCAAAACAATTACTTGATTAGCAAGGTAGCAAGGCATGATCGCCAAAAAACAACTCCACAAAGTGGATCAAAAAGGATACTAAAAATTATGAAAAAAATTTCTAAGGAGCATAAAAATGTCACAAATTCCAGTGGTTAATCACACACAAAAAATAGGTCTCACACCTATGGGGAAAAATTGTTTTTGGTCCCTTATGTCAAAACATTCCTTTTTGGAACAGGTTATGATCTAAAATCCAAATTAATTATTAAAACCACCCAAATCTGGAAAAAAAAATATGAAAAATTAATTAAGAGGATGAGGATCACTCATGAATATTTCCAGAATTTTATCCCACCTAAAACTATTTTTAATAATTACGACGAAATGGGTAAAAAAAGGTGTTTTAAGGGAAAGCGAGAGGAAGTGAATTCTACAATCTGTAACCTAATCCCTAAGCTCTGAAATCAACACATATCAACATAAATCATAAATAAATCCAGTGCCTCGGGTGGGAGGGCTCAATATGCACCTTAAGTTATATGATCCTAAGTCGCATACAACTAGAATGATGTGTAAAAGTGGAAAGTCGGAATTACTTACTTGATCGAAGTGCCGATTCTTCACATAAAAGAAATCCAAAAAACTTCAAGCAAGGTCTTGTAATCTCCATAAGCAAAATAAATGCTTATCTTCCATAATTACTTTGTAAAAATCCCCCATAATTGAAACAAAAACAACAGAACAAAATATCATTTGAATCCAAAGGTATCCCACAAATAAAGTGGAATACCAACCAAACGACCGTCGTTAAGATCTTTGCGAGAACCTTGCATGAACTCAAAAAACGCATTAGAAACCAAAAATAGGTGCAACCGGACGTTGCACCTATGCCTCACAACTCAAAATCAAGTAGAAAGATGAATATACTAGTCATGGACATGCATTGAAATTTACATTTCAAAACGGGACAGCATTAAGCACTAATATAAACAACATGCAAACTCAAACCGGAATCGAACAAATTTACATGCAATGAATGGCAAATGATCAACAAACATAAGTACAAGTCAAAACAAGACCAATGCATCAAAACCGTACCAAACCGAACATAAAAAGCCTTAAAACGAAAAAACGCGTCAAAAATCACCGACTCGGAATTGAACGAAAATCGCATGGTAACTTGCAAACGTGCCAACAGATTCAAACGCGCTACAGTTAGGAAGTTACGACCAAAACATATTCTCGACACGCGATACATTAACAACATCAACAATTAAGCCTCAACCTATCCTATTTCAAATTTACACATTGAAACAAGCATGAATTTAAAAGTCAAGCACTTCAATCAATATCAAGTCACAATAATTAACTTTCTTAAGAATTTTATCAAACATCTAACATGCATCGATTAGTCTATGTCAATTTTAACAATCATTTCCAATTATGCACAACAACAATTATTAGGATCAATTAATCAAGCATCAATCAACAACGACATCAAGAATCAATGCACATAATCTCTACAATATTAATTCAACTTCAAAATTCAATTCAAGAAACAATGCAACAATTATTCATGAATTAAAGTTTAAGAAGCTTACCGAATGAAGAATCGACGAAGAAATTGTGAATCCGGAGGAAGTGAGACGCGATCATGAACGGAGGAGAGGAGGAGAGGCCGCGTGGCTGCTGGCGGCGGAAGATGGTGGTCGCACGGTGGTGAAGTTGACCGGAGGTGGTGGTTCGTGGCGGCTCGGCTACCGGAAGCTTGATCGGAATTGTTGTGTTCTTGAGTTCTTGATGAAGTTGTTGTTGTGTTCTTGAGAAAGAGTTGAGAGAATGAAATTTGATCCCTTAGAGAGGGTTTGTGAGAGTTTTTTGGTGTTTGTAAATTATGATTGAAGTTATGAGACAAATTGTGGGTCAAAAGAATATATAATGGAGTGTAAAATGAAAGGCAAAAGGTGGAATTTCGGCTTAAGTGAAAATAACAATATCTTCGGCAAGAAATTTCGACTCCGAGCCTTCCACAATATCGTCCGCCTCTGAATCACGATTGCAACACAAAAAGAACGGACGTCATACGATCAAAATCGAGTGCGATCGATACGTTTAAGCTGCAAGACGTCACTGAATAAATTGTTTTTTAGGCTTATTTGGCGTCCGCTACTCGAAAATGTGACGAGGCCAACCTCTTCGGAGCATAATCTCGACTCGACTTTGTCATCAAAGTTGTAGATCTATGAGTCAGTGACCTGGTGTTAAAATCTAAGCTCAACCGGACAAACGACGAGGGAGATATGAATTTTCTCGTGAAACCACTTTCAGCATTTTTCTTCGGTTCAGCACTTCAGTTTTGTGAAATAAACCAAAACGGCAATCTTTGGAGCACCGTTCGAACTCGTGTTTGTATTTGAAATTGAAGAGGATAAAATTTGTGAACCAACTCTTCAAGAACGGGTGATATCCAATGAAAATTGACCGAGTTATGAATTTTACAAAATCTGATAGACAGTGCACTGCATCAAAGAACCTTACTGGTAATTCGCATTTTCGAGATCCTTCCGCTCAGACCTAACCCAAACTGAATTTACATAATGAAAATAACATCTAAATGGAATTTTAGGCACCGAAACGACATCAATTCGATGAACGAGCCAAGAGTTATGAATTTTTTAGTGTTCAAAACTCACCGGTTCAACACTGTTTTTCACTATGTCGACTTTAAAGACTCGCACATTCTGAGATCTTCTTCAAAGAATTAGTTCTCGGCCAAAATCCAAAAGTTGGAAAGGATATCAAGACGGAACTTTTGGCATATGAATCTCTAAGACATGTTGACCCAATCAGAAGTTATGAACTCTTGAATACCGCTAGCACAGTTAATCGGCGAAACCGAAATTTCAAAAACAAATAATTCCCGCCATTTTCCTTGATGAATTGGCCTCCGAGCCGAACACAAAAGTTGTAGAGAATACCAAAACAGTCTAAACTATTGAGTTTCAAGCCAAAATGAGTTTCCGAGCATAAGTTACAACTTTTGCAAACTGCACCATAAAACTGATATTCTGCTTAAACTCCTCTGAATCAACCGAGAACTTTTGGTTTCTTCTGAGATTCTTGTGCACGTGCCGCATGAAGAAATAAAGGCCAGTCGCAACCTGTGAAAGCTCAAATGGAGATGTATATTCATGTATGTTTATGATGCAATTGTGATCTAAATGCAATGCAATGTATGAAAGGATATGCTAAATGGCATGAAAATGAGAGGGCAAATTTTGAGGTATTACAATGCCAAAGAGGGATTTTTGCAAAATCAAGTTTTAAGCACTCTTGTGACCTCTAATTGACCTCTAAGCATCATAAAAACATCACATAGCCTGCCTTAATCAGAATTGTGCCAAGAATCACAAGTTTTCATGCCTTGCACTTCAAGAAATTCCAAAGAGGGAAAATTGCAAAACATATGATATCTCTTGATCCAAGTGTTCCAGCTCATGAAATATGATCCAAGGGCTCTCCACAATGCTAGCTGAGGCAGGACAAGCCATAAGATCTCCTCTGAGTCGTGCCATGCTTGAAGTACACCAACATTGACTTTTTTTTTGCAAATGAAGCCATACCAATCACACTATGCCACCACCAACTTTCTGACCAATCAGAACCTCTTATGCAAACATCATGGACCTCATTTCACACAACATTGGAGCCTGAAACATCCATACACTCAGAATTCCAAAAAATTCCATAAACCTTCATTCCTTCGAAACTCACTCGACAGCCACTCAAACTCAAAACTTTCTTCACCATTCAATCACTCATGACCTGAGGAACACAAAACACCCTTCACTTTGGCCTGAAACACTCCACAACACAAACACGATTTCTGCCTTAGCATAACTGAAACACACAAACCAGCCATAATAAACTTGTTCTAAGCCTTCCAGAAGCATAAAGGTGATCATTGGAGTGGTTTTGCACAAAGGAGGAGGTCGGAAAGCTCAAACATAGAAAGCTTCATCTCAGGTATCATCCAAAAACAAATTTTCCAGAACTTGTTTTTTAAGTTACAATATCAATCTACATGTTTCACTGATCATGGTGATATGTTTATTTTTTAAAATGGTTGAGGATTGTGCATGTATGGTGTTTCTGAAAGTTTAACCCTAAAATTTTGTTTGTTTCGATTCAGCCTGTTGATGAAAAATAAATATATTTTGCTTGATCATTCTTGTTCTATGTTGTTTGGGGATGAATTCTGGAGCTTTTGGGGGCTTAGGGTAGCTTATAGAGAGAGATAGGGAAGAAGAGTGGCTGGAGAAGACGACCAGAACACTGCTTCGGCCGCCTGAGAGTCATTAGGGTTTAATCCACAATTAATTAGCCAGTTTGAATTCTAACCCTTGGATGTGTTTTACCCGCGTGTGTGGACGACCTAGATTCATCATTAAAACCCTAATTGTAATTAATTAATTTAATTAGGTTAATTAAATCAGAAACAATCCCAGCCATCCAGAAACGCGCGCAATCACCCCAGCTTTGAATCCTGGCCTTAGATCATGCATACTTTCATTTTATTTTATTTTTATTTTGCATTTGTTTCCATATTTATTTTAAAATAGCAAAAATACTTTTAAAAATCTCATTTTCTGCATTTTGACTTTAAATATTTTTCTAAACTCAAAAACATTTTTATTTTTTATTTTTGCATTAAAAAAGTATTTTTAAATCATTTAAATGTTTTATTTAATTAATTAATTGATTTTAATTAATTAAAAATACATTTAGGTATCTAAAAATCACAAACAAAATTAATGAAGCATTATCATACATTTAGAACAATTTACAAACTCATCACACAAATTTATTTTTAGTTTTGATCACATTTTCATAATTTACTTTGAATTAGGGTTCATAAAATTCATATTTTCTAACCCTAGCTTGAAAAAATCATTTCTGATCAACCATGATGTGTTTGAACTTGGTTCTTTTTGCATTCTTTCACACATTGCATCTAGTATCTAAGTTATTTAACTCATAATTTTTTATTGCATTTTCAATTTGATTTTCATTTTTCCTTTATAATCACCCAAAAACCCTAGCTAACTTAGGAAATTCATAACTTCCTCTAGGTTTAGCTTCTGACCTTCATCTTTGGGTAGTGATCTTGTGTGTGTTTAGGGTTTGTTTGAGTTCATTTTCAAATTTTTATCATGATGTATGCTTATGTTTTGATCATATGCATCTCATACTTTCATAAAACCCTAATTTCTCATGTTCATTTGCATTCATCTTTGCATATCATCATCATGTGATCTTGCCATGCCATCCCAAGCATTTATATGTCATATTATACATATTAGAACATGTTTGAACATTACTTGATCATTACTTCATTCATTTGGTATGCTTTGCATTCATTGCTTTCCATGTTTATCCATGTGTTTTCAAGTTTCTTTCATGCTTCTCTTTGCATCTCATCCCTTGTATGAACATACATAATCATTGTACATGACTTTGCATCATCTCATAATACATTTGCATCATGTTTACGCTTCTGGTTTTGGTCACTGCACTTCCATTTGCTTTATTTCATTTTGCTTTGCATCTTATGCATTCACACTAACATTTCAGGGACTTATGGTAAGTTGTTTGGGATGTGGATTTGCCTTCACATCCCACCTCTTCCCATCTTTTCATTTGAATATTTACTTGTCTTTGAAGTGAACTTTCTTCACTTGTGCTCTCTTGCTCCTTCTCTTTCTCTTCGGTTACTTATCTTCTTCAAGAAGTAAGTAACCTATTCTTCTTTCTCATTTTCTTTTCATCTGCTTCTCTTCCTTGGTGGCCTCCTGAAGATCTTTCTTTAAGCCTCACAAACCATAGGATATCCAAGAATGATAATTTTTAGGGTTGTATATAGTCTCCCCTAGTTTTTACCTTTGAGCCTCCTTGAGTCTCTCTTCTCACCTCATAATCAGAGGCTAAACACTTAAAGCTTTAGGACTTTGAATTAGGGTTATGCATGCATCCTTATCTTAGGATGGAGTGTCTAACTTTAATCCTTAGTGTTAAACCTTTAATTTGTTTACACCTTTTAATCAAAACACCTAATAATGATCAAGACTTAAGCTTATAACTTGGGCCTTATATCAGGGTTCCATCTCTTCCTTTTAGTTAAGAGGGACTAACCCTAGTGTTTAATGGACAAGTCCCCCTCAAGTTAGTCTTACAAACATAAAATCCACTTCTTAATCTCACCCTTTAATTAAAATCCACTTAATAAAGGCTTGTTATCTAATGAATTTAGTCCCTAACTATGGATTAAGTTGAGGAGTCTTCCTCAGCTTAAGTGTTCTCATCTATCATCCTTCTCTTAGGATGGTGTAATGAGTTCACTAATCCCTAATTAGAGATTAAACTCATTACTTAACACAAAACAAAAATCCAAAAACAACTTAGTAATCAGAAGTAGGTTAATGATCTTAATCCTATATCATCATGGTAATTAAGTTGATATCTTCATCTCATGCTTAAGTAGACTCATTATCCCTAATCAGGGAGGATATAATGAGTTTACAAACCTTGATTTAGGCTTAAGCTCATTATCCTATGCCAAACACCAAAAACAATAAAAAACTGAAAACACAAAAACAAACAATAAACGTCTCCTCTGGGATTATTTTCTCATCACACTCATTCACAAACGAGAACTCGCTTCTTCCGTCTAATGCAAGACAGTTATCACTCGAGCCAGACGAGTCATACACTTAAGCATAAACAAGCAAGCACTTCACAACAAATCATCCCAGTCTCTTTGAGTCGAACTACGGTGTTCTGACTTCCTCATTGCACGAGAGGATACATAGGCATAACTTAATAGTTATCGAACAATAGTCTCTTTGTCATCCCCCTTTTTCAACTTTCTTTTCTAAGCCTCAGTCTTGAGCATTTCAACCTCTCTTTTTGCACTGACACATTGTACATTCATTCCCAACTTTTCATACACAGTCAGCACATACATTATCCCCTTTTAAACACAATCAAGTAAGCGTGGATCCCGTCAAGTACGACGGACAATCTGGGTGCTAATACCTTCCCAGGTCGTAACCAACCCCCTTTCTCAGTTTCTTTGGTTTGCAACCGTCTTATCCATACCCTTCCAGGTTTATGCAGCATTACCTTTCCTTCGGGATAAAAATGCCTAGCTGGCAACTTTATTCAAGAACAACCTCCAACATCGCCGACCGTCCGTGTCTGCACCGGGACAAAAGTCCAGGGAGCGACATCAGGCCCAAATGGCAACAGTAACACTTCAACCCGTTCTCTTTGACATTCTGCAAACGGTGGATACATTCGGCAATCCCCTACTCCCAAAGTCTTCTTCCCTCTTGTTTTTCAACTATGCCAAGCATTGGAAGCTTTATGAGCAATCTCGAATTCGTCTGTTGATTGGAAGTATAAGGACTCTGTGATGTCCACAGCCACTGATGGTTCCTTCAAGGCATACCCGAACTGTCTTACCGTGAAGGAAGGGTTATAATTAATTCCCCATTTCCTCTCGATCAATGGAACATTAGGGAATCCTCCGCAACTATGAAGAATGTCAATGCACTGCAATCCCTGATTAACCCAGACAATGTCCTTTGCTTGCAAGCCCATCAGTCTTTCCGACCATTCAAGTGAATTCTTCGTCCTCTCAAAAGCCCCTGATTGTGGAAGAAAACGTGTGAACCACTTATAGAATACAGTCGCGCAACAATTCAACATTCCACCCCTTCCTTTCTCATTCATATAATGCATAGAGTGGTAGAGATCTCCTAAGAGAGTAGGAACATGATTCTTTGCTATGAAAATGCGAATAGCATCGACATCCACGAAGTTCAACATGTTCGGGAACAAAGTGATTCCATAGATACACAAAGCTAGGATCGCATTGAAGGTACTCCAACTTTTTGCTTCAGCCGTTTTAGTAACCTCATCTAACAAGAAACTTAAATGATATCCTCGGAAGCCTCCTTTGCTATCAATCCGATCTTCCAATAATGACTTGCTCAAATAAAGAGCAGTTGCTGCATCTTTGAAGTCGGGGTCAATCTAGGACCTAAAGAATGGTGCACAGTCCTTCACGGAAACTCTCAGGATGCTCGAGTACTCCTCTAATGTAGGTGCCAATATGAAGTCAGAAAGTACAAAGCATCTAAGTTGTGGATCATAAAACTGTAGCAAGGTGTGCATCCCTCTGAAAGCATAATCACTGATGGGCTCTAAGAAGTACAAAATCCACCCGTAATCCTGCTTGAAGACATTGAGAACTTCTGGAGGAGCTAAGGCTTTCCCTTTGAGGATTTCCTTCATAACAGGCTGATGAACCTTGTAGGAAATAATACACTTGGTCTTTTTCTTGGACTCCATGCTCATAGAACAATACCCACAGCTGGAATCAAGGATGTGATATGCGACCCTGCAAATGAATAAACATGCGTTAGGAATGCAAGTATGCGGATGATGTTATACAATGCAATGGCATGTGATCATTGTGGCATATATTGAGCATTGTTGTACTGCCTTCTGATTTGCCTGAATATCGACTGTCAATAGTACCAGATCATAAGTATATGTCAAAAGAAAACCCAATTACCAGGAACAAGGTAGGTTGAAGGTCCGTTTTCCTGCAAACATGTAAACAATCCCCCCACCTCACTGGTATGCTCCGGGTCGACATCACGGACTCTCAAAGCCAAGCAGCAATAATACGTTCACCATTTCCGAGAAATGGCTCATGACCAAATCAGGGAATTGGTTTGGCATTATGTACTACTCAGGGAGGTCTCAGCTGAGTCTGGGAAAACAAGAATCCCTCATAAGTTCCCGGCTTCAAGCACTGAAGTCGAGAAACAATAGTACATTCATCCCGAAGGGTACAATGCTACCGTCATACTACCAGTTGCCTTAACCGGGTTCCTACGAGAGAACAAGGCCATCCTATGCGACTTCCCAGTGGGCCCTCGGGTGCGAATGGGTTTGCCACGGAATGTGGTCTGCCACTCTCACCACTAGAGAGGGTTGTTTCTACTAAGGTCCTCGATGATCGGTTCCCAGTGTTAGCAGCTCAGGTGGCAACATTCTATGGTCTGCCTAGGAAGTATAGAACATATCCCAAGAGAGCCTGATCTGGGTGTGGGACTCGTGAAAACTACACGTGCTCAAGACCACACAAGCCACACGACTGCCCACACTAAAACCTATGTGTATACTCAAGCCGGGTAGTTGGCTTATCTCAAAATAATCCCATCCCGCCAAGGAAAACCAGAACAGCCAATACAGTATATGCCAGTATATGCAACAGTAAAGTAAAATGCAAAAAGTTGTAAATAAAGTTGTAAAGTAAAGCGATGAACTGTAAATAAAACAGTAAAGCTAAACTAAAGCACAACAACAAATGAATAAACACCTAAAGAAAACAAAAACAGACAAGCGCTAGGATTGACTCTCAAAGGGGAAACCAGAGATTCTGAGTTCGGTCCCCAACAGAGTCGCCAGCTGTCGCTCCCGGGATTTTCATCCTAGTACAAACGTGAAAGTGGCGCGGAAAAGCTAGAGTCGCCAGCCAGACATTTTTATCCCGGAGGAATGGTAAAGGTAATGCTGCACAAACAAAAGGAAGAAGGAAAGGACAAGGCCTTGCGAACCAAAGATCTGGGTCCGGAAGTCGGTTACGAATTGGGAAGGTATTAGCACCCCAATCTGTCCGCCGTACCCGACGGGATCCATGCTTGTAAGTCTGTTTCAAAGGGTGAGAAAATAAAGTTGTTGTTTGAACGAAATAATTGCTATTTGGAATGGAAGTGAAATGAGAAAGGGAATTGGAAAAGAAAAAGGAAGGAATGGGGGGGGAATGTAGGGAAAATAAAGAATATGCTCGAATGGGCCCTACCCCACTACCTACGTACCTCATCGAGAAAATGAGGATCAGAGTCACCGTAGTTCTTCTAACTAAGGCGGAGATTTGCTTGTGTTTTTTTGGATGACGTTGCCATAGCTCTAGCTCAGATGTTATCGACTCTGACTTGAGGGTGTTTACCGTATTGTTGTTTGAACCGTTGAGGCAAGTCATATTCGTCCGCAAAGAATGGGGGATGAGAAGAGAAAATGTGTTATCTTGTTGGTTTATTGTCTTTTAGAAGAAGTTTTTTGACTTTATGTTTATCGTGGGTACAACACTAAAGACTATGATACAGGAGCGAATACTTTCCAAGATCTCCCCCAATGGAACGTTTTTAAAGCATTCTAGAAGAGTGGAGGAGACCTCCACTAATAATTTCCCATATGGCTTAAGGCTCATGGTGTATTGTACCTACTTTCCTTTTAAATGTTTTCAATTTTTCTTTAAAGGTGAGAAGTGAGACTCAAATTGTAAAAGGAAAAACTCTAAGGGAAACTAGACTTTACCCTAAGTTAATTGAGTTTAATGGTGACCTATGGTTATTGAAGCTTGAAATATATAAGCTATCTAAGCGGATATTAGACTAGAAATGCGAGTACAAAAAGTAATAATGAATAAAATGGTCCTCCTACGTCATGGTGGGTGAAACCGTGTGTAAATCGTAAATGGGATGAAACGATGGATCGGGTGGGTCGATTACATGGTGCTGACACGCACGACTTATGGTTTGCAACATACAAGGCTTGCTTTTGGTGTATTGGAGTGGAGCGATGATAATCGAGAAATCCTAATGTCATATGAAACCTTATTTATTTATTTTTTAAATTCTTCGATTTTGGATCGAATAACTCATTTTCTTTATTTTTCTGAAAATTGGTTATCTAACGCTTCATTTTTTCTTTTTTCTATCCTAATTATAGGTATCATACATAGAATTCAAACTATTACATCACAAAGTATAAACCGCAAAATACAATCAAGGCATAAAAATAAAAATAATCCAAATCCGTAAGAGAATCCTCGCATAATACCTTGCACCACGAAAAGAGTGTTAGTAAATGAAATGAAAATGAGGATGCAAAAATATGGCCAAAATTAATTAAAGGTGTAAAGTTGCAAGAATTTCTAAAATGCACATAAAGCATAAATGGAAATAAAATGCGAAAAATAATCGAAAAAGAAATTAAAAAATAAAATCTATTTTTTATTATGTCTAAAAATGTTATTTATATTTTCCTGGAATTTTTTATTAAAGAAAAACTATTTTTTAAAATTGATTTTTGTAAAAGAAAATAAAAGAAAAATAAAAGAAATGGGCAGGGGGTACGAAATAATAAAAATTCAATTAAAAATGGCATGGGCCCTAAAATAGGGGGTTTCAATAGTGATCTGGCTAGGCCCAACCGCACTAGGAAGCCCGCAGGTGTATGGGGAGTATTGTAGAGACTCAGTCAACATCATTGACTGAACTTGGACCGTTGGATCTAAGGTTTACCTAATGAAGATCTAAGATACGCGTGTGCATGGTTATTACAGTAGGGTGGCGCGTATGGAAACAAAATCTGGTGGTCCAACCGGACGGTGACAAGTGTCACCGCCGGAGTGGACCACCCACCAAGAATCGTATCTCTAATCTGAATTTAACGGTGGAGGTTAATGCTTTTTAATGCTTTTTTTATAATTTTCGATGCATTGATTACAGTTTATGAGTCTTAATTTTCTTTTAGTCCAAAAAATAAAAAATTAACTCCTGAATAATAAACTAATCACGTTAACTTAAAACCAAAATCACAAGCGCCTCTCTCTCATAAACGCGTTGCTCTCTCTATCTGAATAAACTCATGTTCTTCCTCCTCCAAACTAAAACCCTACTATCGGCGACGGAGGCTCCCTCCGGTAGCCTCCAATCGTTAAACCACAAACAATCCTATCCTAAATTCTATCCTCTTTCCCGAAACTAAACACAAAATCACCACCTAAACGACGACAAGATCGCACCAACGAAAAAACAGATCGGCAAACAAATACTCAACGCAGTAATAGAAGAACTCGAAATTATGCACCTGCGGATCCGACGGTCACGACGAACAAATCTTTCTTCTTTTTTCTTCATTCTGCGTTCTTTTGTTTTATAGTGTTATTATCGATTTCACATCATTTTTGTTTATTGATTGTGCAACATCTATGTGATTGATTCTGCAGGGTTGTTATTGATGTTGAGGGCGAGTTATGAAGTGTTGCGAATTGTCGATGATTGAAGGGAGCTTGAAGATGTTCGGATTGGGCGAGATAGATGAAGGTTCTTGGTGGTTGATGCCGAAATTGATGAATTGAGAGAGATGCAGATGAAGATTAAGGATGAATATTGAAGAAGAAGAGTGTTGATGAGGACTATGCGATGGTGATGAATGAAAGTTGAAGAATGAAGTTGGATAAAGAATGAAAGAATGAATCCGAAAATGGGGGAATGAAGGAGAGATTCGGAGAATGTGAATGAGGAAAATGCAGATAATCAGAAAGAATGAAGTTGAAGAGTGAGGGAGAGCCCCAATGAATAAGAGGTTCAATGGCTTTATAGAGATAAACTCAGGGGTGATGTGGGAACTTCACAGGTAAATTCAGTTAGAAAATCTGTTAGGGAGTTTGTTATTGATTATTGAAATTCTGTTTTGACAATTAGTGTTTATTGAAAGTGTTAGCTAGAATTTTTTGAATTTCCTTGATTCTTGAATTTTTTTATAATTGTAGGTGCAGATATTATCGTGAACGGAGGATAGTACTTCCAAATTGACTTGTTTGAGTAGTAGTAGAGTCAAAACCTCTGAATATCGGTGATCCTTTATATCTCAATTGATAATCTTCCCACCTTAATTCCTCATGACTTTCATTTTTGTAAACAGACATGGCTGATACATACTTCAATATTCCAGGTGGTGTGTAACCACTATATGTTTCAGTTTCACTTGTAGATGAGTAACTAGCTGGTATACATCCAAAAACCAGAATGGGAGTCTGTGATCCAAATGCGGAATTTCGACCTCCAAAGATTGTAGTTGTACTCTCAAACGGGCTGATGCTAGTACCAAATGCTTGATAAACAAAATACAATGCAACTTGATGGGACGCTGCGCCAAACATGCCGCTTCCAAATGCTGGATGTGATTATTGTTATGGGAGTTTATTGTAACTGTCAACTTCTTTTCAAACTCCCTTCTGAACTTTCTTTTCATTGTAACTGTAGTTTGTGCTACAAATTTGAATAAATCAACTCTCCTTGTCATGAATATCCCTCTTTTGTTATAAGTTTTTTTCTTTTTATTTTATTTTATTTTATTGTATTGGCTATAGCTTTTCCTTGCGGATGATGTTTGAATTGGAATGAGAGGTTCACTGGTTTAATTATTTACAATCTAAATGATTTGGTTTTTTTAAAAGGATTTAAAAAGGTGCTTTAAAGACATGAAAACCATGGATTTGATATGAATTAACAATGGAATTGGTTAATGGGCTTAAAAGGGTTTAAAATATGGAGTAAAACTGAAAATAAATATTTGTTAATGGGCTTATGATGGTTTAAAATATGGAATAGAATTGAAAATGAATAAGGTATTGGAATTAACTAGAGAATAATTGGACATTGGTTTGAAATTATAGTAACTTATAAACTTGAATGGGTGTTTGGACGATGACCACTCTAACCTTGTAACTTAGATACCAATAAACCCACCCTCAACTTGTCAGGTTTTAACATATATGAATCCAAATTAAAATTATCCTGCCCCGTTGATAAACCTTTAACTTCATGTTTAAACCCACATTATCTTGTACTACACGCAATATGGAACTGAGATGACCATAACACATTGAAAAATCCTTGAGAATAAATGACAAAGTCTGAAGGATGAAACCCTAAGTCCACTGAACCCCAGTTGATGACATGTTAACCAACTCAAACACCATGAACAAGGAACCTTGAAGAGATAACTTGAGTTATCCAAAAAACCAAAACTCAAGTCCATAAATTCCTCTACTAAATCAATGATGAACCCCAAACTCGATATTCTTAGGAAATCTTGAAGCATATGATATCAATACTTGATAAACATTGATTATAAATCAAGATATTGGGGAGCCCATCCTTTGTCTCATCCTCGAGTGTAATGGCCGTGAAAATCGCCCTTGAAAAGAAAAAAAATCAAATTATAATAAAGTACTTGACCACATGCCTTAAGAGCCAATGAAATGCATGCTTATGATTTTATGACCCAATGGAGACGTGGATGAATGCAAACTCAAGTCGGTTAGTGGTAATGAATAAGAGGGCAAATTTTGGGGTGTTACAGATAGTCCCTTCATCTCCTCCCATTCTTTAATTTTCAAAACTTCTCCCTTTTTCCAAAATCTTCTTTGTTTTTAAATTTAAACCGCTTTCATAATCAAACCTTGACTTAGGTCAAGTGGTTTTACCCTTTTTATTTCTCTTCTTAATAAGTGATAAAATACCTAAGCATATTAAAACCTTTTTCAAAAGACTTTAAAAAAATACAAAAACTCATTTAATGCTTTTTGTGCCTTTGTGCACTCTTCTTTTAAACTTTTTTCACATGTTTAGATATGATTCATTCTTTCTAGCGGAATTATTCGCTAAAGAATGACGACTTATCTTGATATTTTAAAATCAATCTAACACACTAATTTTTTTCCACTATTTGTACCACGAACTACGGGGTTTTGATCTCGCATTGCACTTTGTGGGTACGTAGGCATGAGGTTGTAAACCTCTCCAAACACAAAAATATTAAAAATTAATTATTCTCTCATCCCTCCACTCTCTTTTAACAAACCTTTTTCAAACCAAAAGCAATAAATTTTTCAAAGGGCTCCCTATAACACCCCAAATTTTCCCTCTCCTGTTTAGCATCATCATCATATCATAATCATAATCATCATGTCGTATCCTTAGCATATTGCATAGAAAAATGAAGCATGGCACTCGCATATTCTGGCATAAGGCATGTGATCAATCATCAGGGAAATTCAAAGCTCACAAGGCAGGTTACAAGGTTGATGTCAGGGTCAAAGCCTAAAGAAAGGATTGAAGATCAAAATCAGATCAAAACGGTTGGCACAGGCTTATGCTTGAAGGTTCCCACCAAAAGGAGGGAAATTCAAAATTCACTGGCGTTAACCGGTTAACGGATTGGTGAACCGGTTAACGGCCACGAATTTTGAATTTCCAGCAGCAATTCAGCATGTGTGATTTTTGGTCCAATTTCCATTTTATGATTTTTATTCATTTTGAATTAATTGGAAATTAAAAGGAAGGATCTAGAGCACTTGTCCAAGCCTAATCCCATTGCAAAGTCTTAATCACACTACCCAAACCATAATTTTGGATCCCAAGCCTAATTTTTGGGCCCCAAACATAAACCATATTTAATCATTTCTCTCCAAACCAAAGGGACCTCTCCCTCATTTTCATTCTCATTTTTCTGAATTTTCATTCTTCTCACTCACAACTCTCTCACTTTTCTCTCCCAATTTTCCAAATCACTCAAAGTTCCTCTTTGAAGATCACACAACCTTGCCTTGAGGTGTGTAGATCTTGGAACTAGACCTCCATCCAGAGCTTCATTGCATCTTTTTGTTGGTTTAATTGGTGATTCAGATCTGGTTTGGGATCTAGAAGTGCTTTTGGATCTAAAATTCTGCATCAAGATCTTGTTCTTGCATTTATTTTGCACGGAGAGTGAAGCTTAGCACCGGATCTTCAAAGCTTTGTGCGAGATCTATCGTTTTCAGCTCGATCAACAATTACCAAAGCATACCTCAGCTTTGTAGGTTGGTTAATTTCAGATCTAGCTCTGTTTTAGCTTATTTGCATGCTTGTGCTTTAGATCCGCCATGTGCTTGTGTATTTGCTTGTGTTGATTGAATTGATTGATCAATTTGTGACCGGATCTATGTATTAATGTTCATAAGCTTCATGATGCCATTTAATGTGAATTGATATCTTATTTTCATGCTCCATTGCTTGCTGGTCTGGTGTAAGATTATTTGAATAAGCTGGTTGCAAGCTGATTTTTGCAGGATTTGTTGTTGTTTTAACAGCGTTAACTGGTTAACGGTTTGGTTATCCGGTTAACGCACCTGAATTGTGCTGTGTTTATGCAGGTTTTGACATGGTTAACCGGTTAACGCTTTGGTTAACCTATTAACACTGAAGCAGTAGGCCATTTTTGCCTTATTTTGAGCATGTTTGATCCCCATACTTGTTTTAAATGCCATGCATCATTATATGATCATTGAATATGATTGTTTGGGTGATTTTCTTGCTGACTGAGGCATGCTTCCGTGTTCTCGACACATAAATGCTTGTTTGTGCTATGTTTGGCATGAGTGTTTGATCTGGGTTTGATATGAACTTTGAGCATGTCATTGTCATGATTTTATTGATGAACATGTGATGGATTTTGCTAACACTTGCAGGGGCTTATGGTAAGAGAAGTGTGGATGTTCGTCCACATTTCAATTCTTCATCCTTCTCTCTTTTTAAGTTGCTTTCTCTTTGTGCTTTGATGTGCCTTATGCCATCATGTAATTCAATTATTTTCTTCCCCCTTTAGGAGCAACTTATCTCCTTTAGAGGAATAAGTTGCTTGCTAGCTCTTGCTTCCTCTTCTTCTTGCTCCTCTTTGGTTCTTCTTTCTTAGGATAGTTGAAACCTCACTAACCTTTGGACCACTTTTGCATGCTAATATTAGGATTAGTCTTTCCCCATTTTAGACTTTACCTTTTTGCTCCTTTGGTTTCTTTCTCTTCTCATCTCAAAACAAAACATAAAAAACATTAATAAAAAGAAGTGACTTCTTGTGTAATAGCCTTATCCCATGGGGCATATGTATTCATTCAATCTTGGAATAGTGCATTTGTCTAGCATGATGCACAAGTCGGATCATGAAGTCATCTTCATCAAGAAAAACCCTAAAAAACACTTCTTCATTTTAATTACTAAAACACTTAATAAATTCAACAAGTCAATGAATTTGGGCCCTTGCCTTTGGAAGCAAGTCTTGGATACGTTCTCCTTGCTTGGTGTGCTTGTCCTATTATTCCATCTTGGAATGTAGTAGCAAGTATACATTCCATAGAAAAGAGCTTGAGGTTATTCTCTTGTGCCACACCAATATAAAGCTCTAAAAAACACAAACAAACAATAAGCGTCTTTCCTTCGGGAATTCTTTTCTCATCTCCTTCGCTCCGTCCGCGAACTTGCTCCTACTTGTCATTATGCAAGACGGTTATGCACTCGTCGTCCGAGCCTGCAACACCTGGGCATTGACATAGGCAGTTCAAGCCTTAAGACATAAGCAACCTTTTCTACCCCTAGTTAGGGGAACTACGGCGTCTCTGATCCTCATTTTCCCGATGAGGTACATAGGCAGCGGGGTAGGGCCCGTTCGAGCACAATCTTTATTTTCCCTACATTTTTCCTCTTGGTTTCTTTTCAGTTCTTTTCCCTATTTCGTTTCATTTTCAGTTTTGCAGCAGTTTTCATCCCCTCACCCTTTGAAACAGATTTCTTTGCAAGCGTGGATCCCGTAGGGTATGGCGGACGAACTGGGGTGCTAATACCTTCCCAGGTCGTAACCGATTCCCGAGCTCAGTTTCTTTGGTTCGCGGGACCTGTGTCCTTCCTTTTTGTTTTTTCTAGGTTTGTGCAGCATTACCATTCCCGTTCCTTCGGAATAAAAATGCCTGGCTGGCGACCCTATTCTTTTCCGCGCCACTTTCGCGTTTGTGCCAGGATTGAAATCCGGGGAGCGAAACTCCCGTGGAGTACCACAGACATTTTGGGTGCGTAAAACCTTCCCATTTTGTAACCTATCCCCTTACCCGATTCTTTGCTTGTTTCTTTAGTTTTTTTTCTTTTAGATTCATTAGGATTTATTCGCAGTTTTTTCCTTTTCCTTCTGGAATAAAATAAAAGCGCGGTGGCGACTCTGTTTATTTTGAGTTAAGTTAACTAATAGCTTACACTCATGTTTTTACCGCTACAGAAAAGTGGAGACTCTGCTGGGGAGTAGTCTCTAAGTGGATTCGGCCTACTTTGATTTATTTATTGCTTTGGTTTGATTTGTTTGTTATTGATTATTCCGTTTCGGTTTTGGTGATCCTCTGTGAGTGAGATAGATTCTAACCCGGATCTGAGTTGAACTTATGATAGGACAACGATATTCAAAGTGATACGCGACATAGTAGTCCATAACGATATCAATTCGATAATCTCAACTCGGTTAGGCTTTCTCATATTATTAATGTCATAACGAGTAGTCATAATATGGCATTATTTTCCGACCTTGAGCTGATCATACTGAGGAATGTAGAACCCTTAACCCATCCAAGCCAATTTAGGAACGTAGTGCGGAAACTATCCAGGTGTAGACCTGAGGTGGTTGTCACACGATACTACACTTGAACGAGGTCTATCTTAAGAATGTTATTGGTTGGGGAGTAGTTCAACATACCAATAATATTTTAAAGATGGCTGCAAACTCCAGGCACCACTGTTAGCACCCTTTTGTTTTTCTGCAGGTACAATGAAGACAAAACCTTAGTACTTACCTGTGTGGGAGGTGTTCTGCTACCTTGACTTCATGCTCGTGACTCAGAACCTAAACCTGTGTGCTTTGTGTGATCTTGTTTGTGGTTGTTGCATACATGCACCCATGCATTCATGATCATTGTTCTCGAGATTTCAAGGGACTTATAGATATTCTTGCCAATGATTTCAGATGTCTATGGTTATGAATTTTGAAAAGAGGAATACAAGGAAGTACAGTTTCAAGAGTCTTAATCTGGTAGAGTTGAGAAAGCTAGGAACTTTAGTGCTTGACACCCAAGAGTTCCAAAAATGTTATGGAAAGCTTTTGTTCATCTAGAAAGTTCTTCACATCACTACGAGGAAGTTTCTTGTGTTTAGAAAAGTTCTTCATATCACTACGAAGTCTTCTTGTATTTTCGACAAGGGATATGAAGGCGAAGATTCGAAGAATGTGACGTTGTATCTATATTTGAATTTCAAATCAATTCGACATGACGAGAAGATGCGTTGCTTCGCCAGTTAGAAAGTAGTTTTTAACGTGGATAACTGTTTTGCTTGGTAGAAGATACATGGAGGATTCCTAGGGATTATTAGCATGCAGAATGCCAAGTGGAAAATTCTTAGGAATTGACCGTTATTCGACGATTATTTTATTTGTATATAAATAGGATAGTTTTGCTTTGTGTAAAGTGTGTGAAATTATGTACAACATTCCTGTGGAAATTACTCTAATACTCGTGTGTAAGAGAAAAGAGAATTTTCTGGAAATGTACGTGTAACACCATTTATCTTCCAGTTATAAAATTTAGACTTCTTTTATTTCTTGTTCAAAGTTTATGCTTTCATTTACTTTTCAAGTAAGTTACTTTCGAGCATTTTACATTCCAGAAATCTTTTATTGTGAACATTAAGTTCTTTGTTAGTTTCATTTCACAAATATATCTGTACTTTAGTATAAACAAGAACGATTTTGTTAAGAACAATTTTTCCAAAACCTTGATTTCTTGTTATAGAATGATCTACATGCTTTGCTGATCATTCTGATGTGTTTAGAATTGAAAATGGTGTAGAAATGAGCATGTATTGTATCTCTGAAAGTTTGCCTGTGAAAATGTTTTTGATTCGATTTGCATGATTCTTGTGATAATAATGATGTTTGATGATTGATTTTAGTTGTATGCGCTTTATGGATCATTTCTGGGCAGGTTTTGTGAGCTTTAGTGGCCTATAGAAGAAGTTAGGGTTGAGGATGGCCGGAGAAGATGACCGGAGCTTATCTCTGGTCACTTGAAAGTCATTAGGGTTTTGTTTGCTAGTTTGAATGTGAGCCCTTGGATTGAGATTAGTTTAAGCAGCGTACGACCCAGATCATGTCATTAAACCCTAATCCTAATTAATTAAATTAAATTATGATTAATTAACTCAGGACAAACCTTGGCCTGTGGATCACGCGCGTAAGCCCAATTTGAATTTAGGCTTTAGGATCTTCATACTCTTGGTCAAGCTGACTAGCATTTTGGACCCTTGATCTCTCTCTTACGCAATCTTAGCCATCTGATCAGCATACATCTCATTTCTTTTAGTTTTATTTTTATTTTGTTTTATTTCTTTTGTTTTATTTATTAAAAATACCAAAACATTTTATAAAATTCTGATTTTTTGCATTCTTACTTTAAATAATTTTCAGAAACTAAAAAAAATATATTTTTAATTTTTGCATTAAAAATATATTTTAAATCATTTAATTGTATTATTTAATTAATTAATTAATTTAATTAATTAAAAATACTTTTAGGTATTTAAAAATCACCAAAAATCATGAAGCATTCTTACATATTTAGAACAATTTACAAACTCATTTTACAAATTTCTTTTAGGGTTTGATCACATTTTGACAATTAACCATGAATTAGGGTTTCTAAATTTCTTATTTTTCTAACCCTAACTTCAAAAATTCATTTATGATCAACCAAGATGAGTTTGCACTTGGTTCTTTCTGCATTATTTTACATGTTGCATCTAGTATCTAGGACATTTAACTCATATTTTGCATTGCATTTTCTATTTGTTTGGCCTTTTTTCATGAAGAGGTACCCAAAACCCTAGCCTAACTTAAAAAAACCATAACTTGACTTTGGTTTAGCTTTTGACTTCCATCTTTGGGGAGTGATCTTATATGTGTTTAGGGTTCATTTGGTAGCAATTTCAATTTTTTATCATGTGTTTTGCTTCTGTTTTGATCATATGCATCTCATACTTTCTTAAAACCCTAATTTGTCATGTTCATTTGCATTCATCTTTGCATACCATCATCATATGAACTTGCCATGACATCTCATGCATTTGTATGTCATCTTAGACACCTTAGCACATGTGTGAATGTTGGTTGATCATTGTTGCATCCATTTGACATGTTTTACATCCATTACATCTTATGTATGTTCATGTGTTCTTAAGCTTCTAACATGCTTGTTTTTGCATCCATCACGTGTATGATCATATATATGTATTGTATGTGACTTTGCATCTCTCCATGACACATTTGCATCATGTATTCACTTCTGGTTGGCATCCTTGCATCTTCATCTTTGCATCTTTGCATCTTGTTTCATCTTATGCATTCATACTAACCATTTCAGGGGCTTCTGGTAAGTGGATCAGGATGTGGATTTGCCTCCACATCCAACATTTTCTTATCCCTTCATTTGCATTTTTATTTTACTTTGAAGTGAATTTGATTCACTTGTGCCCTCTCTTGCTCCTTTTCTTTCTTTTAGGTTACTTAACTTCTTCAGGAAGTAAGTAACTTATTCTTCTATTCTCTTCTCTTTTCATCTGCTTCTTCTTCCTTGGTGGCCATCTGAAGACTTTCTGAAGATCTTTTCTTAAGCCTCAAAAACCATAGGAATATCCAAGAATGATAACTTTAGGGTTGTACATAGTCTCCCCAAGTTTTTTTTACCTTTGAGTCTCCTTGAGTCTCTGCTTCTCACCTCATAATCAAAGGCTAAACAGTTAAAGTTTTAAGACTCTGAATTAAGGTTATGTCTGTATCCTTATCTTAGGATGGAGTGTATAACTTTAATACTTAGTTTTAAACCTTTAAGTTGTTTACACCTCCTAATCAAAACACCTAATAATCATTAAGACTTAAGCTTGTAAGTTGTGCCTTAGATTAGGGTTACATCTATGCCTGTTGTTTCAGAGGAACTGACCCTAGTGTTTAATTGACAAGTCCCCCTCGGGTTTAGTCTTACAAACATAAAATCCATTTCATAATCCAACCTTTAATTAAAATCCACTTTAATAAATGTTTGTTATATAATGATTTTAATCTCTGACCATGGATTAAGTTGAGGTATCTTCCTCATCTTAAGTGTCCTCATCTATCATCCTTCTCTTAGGATGGTGTAATGAGTTCGCTAATCCATGATTAGAGATTAAACTCATTACTTAACACAAAACAAAATCCAAAAACACTTAATAATCACAAGTAGGTTAATGATCTTAATCCTGCATCATTAGGGTATTTAAGTTGAGATTTTCATCTCATACTTAAGTAGACTCATTATCCCTAATCAGGGGTGGTATAATGAGTTTACAAACCCTTGATTAGGGCTTAAGCTCATTATCCTATGCAAAACACCAAAAACAATAAAAAAAACTGAAAACACAAAAAAAAAACAATAAACTTCTCCTCCGGGATTCTTTTCTCATCACACTCACTCTGAAAATGAGAACTCGCTTCTTCCGTCTAATGTAAGATAGTTAGCACTCGAGCCAAACCAGTCATACACTTGAGCATAGACAAGCAAGCATTTCACCACAAAATCATCTAAGTCTCTTTGAGTCGAACTACAGTGTTCTGACTTCCTCATTGCACGAGAGGATACGTAGGCAAAACTTAACAGTCATCGAACAAAAGTGTCTTTGTCTCTCCCCTCTCCTCCTCCTAGTTTCTCTTTCTTTAGCCTCAGTTTTGAGCACTCACTTTCTTTTTGCACTGACACTTTATACATCCTTTTCTCCCTATCTTTTTATGCATAGTTTAGCATATACACCATCCCCTTTTAAACACAATCAGGTATGCGTGGATCCCGTCGAGTACGACGGACGATCTGGGTGCTAATACCTTCCTAGGTCGTAACCTACCCCCTTACTCAGTCTCTTTGGTTCGCAACCGTCTTATCCACATCTTTCCATGTTTATGCAACATTACCTTTCCTTTGGGATAAAAATGCCTAGCTGGCGACTCTTTTCCACTTCAACCTCCAACATCACCGACGGTTCGCGTTTGCACCGGGATGAAAATCTGGGGAGCGACAGCTTGGCGACTCTGCTGGGTATTATCTTTGCAACCAGGGCTTCTGGTTCTCTTGTGGGTTTCTCCTAGAGCTTGTTTGTTTGTGTTTATTGGGGGTGTTATGTGCTATTTGTGTTTATATTGTTTTTCTTTATTTACTGCTCCCTGTACAGCTTTATTTATTGTGTTTACTTTATCGCTTTCATTTACTGCTTTCTGCATTTCATTATTATTATTGTATCACTGTGCTGGATTTTCGTTTACCTTGGTGGGAGGGGTATTCCAGTGAGAAAGGCTCAACACAAAGGCCTAAGTGACACATAGGATTAGAGTGGTTTTGTATTCTTTCCCATGCCATTTCGGTCTGGTGCGGGAATATGAAAACACGGTTCAGACATGGGTTTTCATTTTAGAACTCTGTGCTACAAATTTCCTATAGTGCTAGGGCTATCTGGGAAGCCTGCTAAGTCTGGATGACCTTTTTAGATGACCTTCAGCATCTGAGGTGAATTAGAGGAGGATTCTTTATGATTAGGGTAAACATTGTACCTCCGAGTTAGAAGTGTTTACACTTCTCATTATAGATTCGAATCTGAGGATCCTTGTTCTAGAACAATACCTGTGAGTGGGTTGGGTTGTTTACAGGTTTGCAGGAACCCTTGACCTCAACATACATTGCTACTGGAATGTGTTCTTAAGGTTTTACTATTTTGGACTAGTTCTTTGAAACCCTGGATCATTGACTCTTTGAGTCCCCCACCTAGTTACTGGTTCTCAGCCATCATCTGAAACTCTGAACACTCATGGACCCTACCAAGAGAAACTAATAATCCAGCACATGATCACAAACCCTTGCATATCATAAGCATACATCATATTGAATCATTTAACATTTTTCTATTTGTTTTACAGGGTATCCATCTTCACTTTGGTTGGTTTTGACCGTTCTTCTGCTTAGCTTATCGACTTCAGTACTTCTTCAGTTATCTTCCTCAACTATCTTCTTCAAGTTGTCTCCTTCAGCACACATTTTTTCAGCATGGATACAACCAGGAAAAGCAACATCACTTACCACTTCTTTGAATATCCTCTAGCAGACATCAGACAGATACATGCTCTTATCACCCTTGATCATGTTCCCTTATTCAGAAAGCATTATGGTGGGATCCTGGACATGGTCATGGATTTGGACACATTGCAGAGGAGCATGATTCATACCTGTCTTCAGTTCTATGACCCTCCTCTCCGTTGCTTTACTTTCCCAGATTTTCAGATTGGTCATTTACTGGAGGAATGCTCTATGTTATTGGGTGTCCCTATCAGAAGAGGAATCCCTTTCAACCCTGAAATGACCCTTCCAAGGAATAAAGACATAGCTAAGGCATTACATCTGGAAGTAACCACTATTGATGAGCACATGTCTTCCAAGGCTGGAATCCCAGGCCTTCATCTGGATTTCTTGATTACTCAGGCTACTAAGCATGTTGCAGTAGGGAATTGGGAAACTTTGTGTGCTCTCCTGGCTCTCAGTATTTATGGTATCATCTTGTTTGCAGATGATCCTAAGTTTGTAAGCAAGAATTCCATTCACATCTTCATGCTAAAGAACCTGGTTCCCACCTTATTAGGAGACTTTTACTACTCAGTTCATCAGAGGAATGAGAAACAAAGAGGAAGACTGGTAAGGTGTTGTGCACCTCTTTTCTACAGTTGGTTGATAAAGCATATGCCGAAGACGGAAGCTTTCTTGAACCCACATTAGACAAGGAATTGGGCTAAGAGGATGATTGCCCTTACTTCAGAAGATATCAGATGGTGTACTCAGAACACCAAAGGCCGAGACATAATAACAAGCTGTGGGAAATACCCAAATGTGCCACTTATTAGAGTAAAGGGTTGCATCAATTATAATCCTCTACTTTTCAAGAGACAGTTGGGATGTGCCTTGATATATCCACCTTAGGAGCAGGACTTAGCAGAATCTCTTTATTGTGCTATTCTGAACAATCATGCCATTGCCCGACAAGCAGCCTGGGCTTGGGACAACATACAAACTAAAGGGACTGCTATTATGGGGAAGTGTAACAACATAGCTTCTTCTCAGTACACTGAATGGTCACGCATCAGAGGACATATTACTCGCAAGCCATTCACCCTGGAAGATGTGCCAGGACCATCAGCAGTTCAGCCCATAGCCACAGTCAGTCTGGAAGAATTTGAGAAGATGAAAGAAAGAAACACCCAGCTAGCTGAAGCTTTGAAGAAAACCCATTAGGAAAGGAATGATGGTCTCCTAGACATTGAGAGGTTAGAGAAGCTACTCATCGAGCATGTAACCAAAACTGAGAAGACTGAAGACTTCAGTCGGAAGGCCCGAGCAGGGGAACTTGTGTTGAAGAATGCATGTAAGGAAGCAAAGATTCAAAGGGCAAGAGCTGAGCATTATCTGGAGGAGAGTCAGGACAGATAGGTCAGGATTACTAAGGCTCGTCTGAAAGAAGACCAGAAGATGCAAGCCAAGGTAGAGCAGTTGGAAGCCAATGAGAAGAGAAGCCAAGAAGCATTGCTAGCAGCTCAGAAGGAGATATCAGAGTTGAAACTCCGGACGGGGTTAAAGAGATCCAAAGAACAGGACAAGTATCAGAAGATGACAAATGCCATTGCAACCAGAAACCTTCTCATCAGAACCATTACAGAGCACCCAGTAGGACTTGTAACTGATGCTCTCCTAAAGGAAGTCAGGGAGGATGTATATGGATTGGATGTTTGATTTTCTATTTGTATTTGTTTGTGTACTTTAATTCACCATGGTGATTTTGTTTGTTGTATTCTTAAATTTTTTGTATTTTGATTCACCATGGGAGTTTGTTTGGTTGTAAGTCATGAACTATTTGTATTTTGGCATTGCCACCTGTATTTTAATGGTTATGTATTGAATTTTCTTTTGCTTCAACATCTTATTCTCAAGAGAGGTCTGGAAGGTCAAAACCAAGAACCAAACCGGAAACCCTCTGAAGACAAGTAGACATATTGCATTGAATGCTAATCTCATATCCTTTGTTTTGCAGGAGATTTTGTTGTTGCCTTCTCACTTTATTGATTGTTTCAGGAAATATTGCTCACATGAGGGTCTTTCCCACCAATCGCATCCACAGATATCCAACTCGACACAACCTTCCGAGTCTACAAATGGATCCGCTACAGCAGGAACTGACAGATGTGAGGACTCAGATGACTGATGTAAGGACTGAACTGAGGACTCAGATGAATCAATGCATGGCTGTGATGACTGGGCTGGCACAGACCCAGGAAAGATTGAGGGAGTTGGTCGAGCGACAAAGTCCAGAAGATAACCATGCAGGCACTGGGGGTACAAGTAACAATGTGCACGATCAGCTGCAAACGACTCCGGTGGTGTTTGGAACTCACAACAATCCTGAAGTTAATATCCTTGGGGATGGCCAAAGGAACACTGGAGATCGTATTCTGTAAGAAGACCCTCAGGATGAGCAGTTTACAGTGTTGGGGGCTGGGGCAGATGAAGCTTATGATCGTCGTCTGGATGAGATATATGAGAAGCTGAGATCCCTGGAATCCCCATGCTTTGAAAAGTATAATGGTACCTCCTGCCCTTGTACCCATTTGCAATCTTTTCTGGGAAGGTTGAAAGCATACACCATTGATGAGAAACTGTGGATGTTTTACTTTGAAGACAGTTTAACTGGGGCATCCAGAGATGGTATTCACACTTGTCAAGGGCTACCGTTAGGAACTGGAAAGATCTAGCTGAGGCCTTTATACGCAAATATCATTACAACTTGGATATGGCACCTAATAGGACCCTCTTGATGGGTATGTCTCAATCTTCAAGGGAAAGTTTTCGTGAGTACGCTCAAAGGTGGAGAAAACTTGCTGCCACTGTCCAGCCACCTATGTCTGAAAGGGATATGGCTGATATGTTCATGAACACCTTGCAAGGGACTTACATCGATAGACTTGCTGCTTTCTCTTCCACTAGCTTTGCTGACATGGTCATAGCGGGAGAGAGAATTGGAAGTTTGCTGAAGATGGGCAAGATTTCTGATAATGGTGCTAGCTCCAGCAATGCGAAGAAACCTTTCTCGGGACCTCAAAGGACAGGAGAGACCAATGCAGTGCATGTTAATAGAGGAAGACCCTAGTACTTGCAAAGATCAGTGGCCGCAATCACCATTCCTGCTCCAACACCTCAGCAACAATAGTATCCTCAACAGCAACAAAGACCTTACAACAACAATAACCAACAGCAACGTCCTTTCCAACAAAGGCCTCCTCAAGTTAACAAGATGATCGATCCCATCCCGATGCCCTATGCAGCCTTACTCCCATAGTTATTGAAGCTTAACCTGACTGAATTGAGGACTTTGGCTCCACCATATCCTCTGAATCTTCCAAGGAATTATGATATCAACGCCAGGTGTCCTTTTCACTCCAACGCGCCTGGTCATTCAACAGAGAAGTTTAGGGCCCTGCACATGAAAGTCCAAGATCTGATTGACTCCAAAGCTTTGAATTTTGCACCTCCACCAAATGTCACAAAGAATCCAATATTGAATCATGATGGGTCGAGGATTAATACTATTGAGGAGGACCAACCAACAATTTTGATTGATGACATTGCAAGTATTCAAACACCACTAGCCGAAGTAAAAGCTCAACTATTGAAGTGCCTAGTGTTTCCGGGTTGTGAGGCCCATTGTGAAGCTTGCAAAGTTTCTGCCAATGGTTGTGCAAATCTGAAGAATGGTATCAGTAGTCTTATTAGAGAAGGCATTCTATAAATCACATCGACAGTTCCATCTCCTACAAAGACAACAAAAATCTCTTCTACAACACCAGCAAACATTATCCCATCAGAATCTTCTACAACGCCATCAAAGGTCATTCCCACATAATCGGCTACAACAACAACAAACACCAGTGACAACATCTCAACGGTTACCATCTATTATGATCCAGCAACCATCCATGTTCCGGATTCTCTCAACAACAACTTTCAACAACACCCTCCTCAACATCAACAACTTCCTGCACATGCACCATCTTCAATCAGACCTCCTGTCACCATCTACTATGATCCACAGATTATCACAACTCCTTCTTCTGCTGCAATTAGTCCGATGACCATCACAATGCCTGGGCCAATTCCCTATGATAACAACAATGTTATGCCTTGGCATTATGGTTCGGATATTTACTGTCACGGAAGGAAGATCACTCTTGACTCCTCAATACCTGTACCACAAATTGACAATGTCGGGGGAGGTGGAGGCTTCACTCGGAGCGGACGTCTCTTCGCTTCACAGTTTCCAGAGTTAATGCTGAAGCAAAAACTGCTGCCAAAGCAAAAGGCAAAAGTGTGGTGCCTGAAGAACCTGCTGCAAAAGAAACTCATAAGACACCCTTTTATCAGGATGTTGACGAGTTTATGAGGATTATAAAAAGAAGTGACTACAAAGTTGTGGATCAGCTCCATCAAACACCCTCCAAGATCTCCATACTATCCCTGCTCATGTGTTCCGAGGCTCACCAGAATGCACTGCTCAAAGTCTTGCACGCAGCTTATGTGCCTGAAGAGATCACGGTCAATCAGTTAGAAACAGTGGTCGCAAATGTCAATACTAGTCATGGACTAGGTTTCACCAATGCTGACTTGACTTTGAAGGGGCGTAATCACAACAAAGCTTTGCATATCACTCTAGAATGTAAAGGTGATGTGATGTCTCATGTCCTTGTTGATAACGGATCATCACTCAATGTGCTACCAAAGAAGGCTTTAGTCAAGTTGGAGTATGATGGTCTTGCACTTCGTCCGAGAAACCTAGTTGTCAGAGCTTTTGATGGTTTTAAGAGATCAGTTCTCAGAGAAATTGAGCTGCCTGTGGTAATTGGTGTCGCTCCCGATAAATGGGACTGGCCAAAATAAAGGTACAGACGCGAACGGTCGGCGAAAGAGGACGATGAGAACACACATCAGTGAACTCACTGGAGAAGAAAAGAGTCGCCAGCTAGGCATTTTTATCCCGGAGGAAAGGCAATGCTGCATAGACCTAGAAAGATATGGATAAGACGGTTGCGAACCAGAGAGACTGAGAAAGGGGGTTGGTTACAACCTGGGAAGGTATTAGCACCCAGATTGTCCGCCGTACTCGACGGGATCCACGCTTAAAAGATTTGTGTTTTAAAGGGGTAGTCTCAGTGCAATGTGTATAAAAGAGCTGGAAAAGGATGTACAGGTGTAAGTGTAAGAAAAGTGTGAAGTGTATAAGTGAAGTGTCAGTGTAAGAACAGGAGTAGAATGCTCAAGATCATGAGGCTAAAAGAATGAGGCTAGAAAGAGGGGGAATATACAGAGACTTTTGTTCGATAACTGTTAAGTTATGCCTACGTATCCTCTCGTGCAATGAGGAAGTCAGAACACCGTAGTTCGACTCAAAGAGACTGAAAGATGAATTGACTGGTGAACTGCTTACTTGTCCATGCTCAAGTGTACGACCTGTCTGGCTCAGGTGCAAACTGTCTTGCATTAGACGGAAGAAGCAAGTTCTCATTTGTGAGTGAATGAGATGAGAAAAGAATCCCGGAGGAGACGATTATTGTTTGTTTTTTGAGTTTTCAGTCTTTTATTGCTTTTTGAAGTTGGTCATAAGTTAATGAGCTTAAGCCTAAACCAATGGATTAGTAAACTCATCACATCTTCCCTCTGATTAGGGGTAATGAGAGTACCTTAAGTGTGAAGTCAGATTCTCACACTTAATCACCTTTGATGTAGGATTAAGATCATTAACCTACTTGTGATTATTTAGATGTTTTTGTTGTTTTTGTTTAGTGTTAAGTAATGAGATTAAGCCATAATCAGGGATTAAACAGACTCATTACACCATCCTAATAGAAGGATAATAGATGAGAATGTTTAAGTTGAGGAAAACTCCTCAACTTAATCCATGATTAGGGATTAAACTCATGACAAAACAAAGCCTTTATTAGATGGATTTTAATTAATGATAAGATGAAGAAATGAGTTTTATGGTTTGTAAGACAACTTGAGGGGGACTTGTCCATTAACACTAGGGTTAGTCCTTCTTAACCAGTTAAGAAAGAATTAGAACCCTAATGCAAGGCCCAAGTTACAAGTGTGAAGTCTTGATGATTATTATGTGAATTAATTAGAGCATTTAAACACATTAAGGGTTCAACACTTAGGATTAAAGTTATACACTCCATCCTAATAGAAGGATGCAGGCATAAGCTTAATCACAAAGCCTTAAAGCCTTTAGGGTTTAGTCCCTGATTATGAGGTGAGAAGAGAAGACTCAATGAGACACAAAGGTAAAACTAAGTGGGGGACTAATCAAAATCCTAACCATTGTCATGCTTGGTTGTTCCTAAGGTTTGTGAGGTTAACAAGAAAGATCTTCAAAGGAACCACCAGGAAGCAGATGAAAGGATCAGGAGAAGCAAAGTAACTTACTTCATTTAAGAAGTCAAGTCACTTGAAGGAAGAAAGTGAGAAGAAGAAGAATGAGAAAGCTCAATCTCAAACACAAAGTAAAATGCAGCAAGGATGCATGAAAGAGATGAAAAGAAGTTATGAGAAGTGAAGGCAAATTCACTTCTCAAAGTTGCTTACCACCTGAAAAGTTAGTGAGAAAGATGCAATGCAATGTCAAATGGAATGCAATGACATGATGAGAAACAAAACCAGAAGCACATACATGATTCTAATGATGCTATGAGAGGCTACAAACATGAAACAACACATGGGGATGATCATACAAGCTTATGGATGCAAATGAAACAAGTTAAGAAGCATGAACATACATGAAAAGTCATGAAGTTCAAATGGCATACAACATGGCAAATGCAAGATGCAATGATCAAACATGCTTTCCATATGTCTTAAGATGTTAAATGAATCAAATGCATACATGAAATGTCATGGCAAGTCAAGGTATGAATGCAAATGCAAGATGGATGCAAATGGAAGCTCAAATTAGGGTTTATGATCAATGCATCAAACACAAACCAAAATCAGAAGCAAACATCAATATAAAAAATTTAAAATGCACACAAAGGATCCCTAAACCTATACTAACCCAAAGCCCAAAGGAGAAGTTCCAACTCTTAACCAAATTCAAGATATGATTTTCCTAAGTTTTCTAGGGTTTTAGGGTTCCTTAACAAGAAAAAAGCCAAACAAATGGAAAATGAAAGATCAAATCATGCCAATTTAATCTCACAAACTACATGATATGCTAAACACAATACAAAAAGAATCAAGGTCCAACTCTCAATGGTTAGGCAGAAATGATTTTTGGAAGTTTGGATCAAAATAATGCATCAAAATGATTTTAATTCCATGGAAAATTCTCAAAATGCATCAAGATCAAAAAATAAATTTGGTTTGAGGGTTGGACAATGTTTCTAAATGTTTTTAAATGTTTCATGAATTTTTTGGTGATTTTTAAATACCTAAAAGTATTTTTAATTAATTAATTCTCATTAATTAATTAAAAAGAAACTTTTAAATATTTAAAAATACTTTTTTAATGCTAAAAATAAAAATGAAAATATTTTTGTGTTCTGAACTTAAATAACAACTTGTGTAAAAAATTTCAGAATTTTTAAAGTATTTTTGCTATTTTTAATAAATTGTACAAATCAAATGAAATAATATGAAAAATAAAATAAAATAAAGCTGAAAAATGGAAAGTAATCAAATCCTAAGGTCCAGATTCAAATGAAACACGCGCGCGTTTGACTTGGCGCCAGATCCCACGGCTGGAATTCAAACTTGGCTAATTACGTGATTAAGCCCTAATTTTGCCCTAATGACTTTCAGATGACCGGAACAGTGGTTCCGGTCATCTTCTCCGGCGAGCTCAAATGCTAAATCATTCTACACGCTATGAAAATGAAAACCAACTATCCAGGAATCTTCCCCACTCTAAAACGAATCAAACCCCTCACTTAAACATCATTTATCACTCATAATCAAAGAGAATCGAAGCAAACAAATCTTAGGGCAAAAAGTTTCAGAAACAGATTAAACTCTCATCTCTCCACCATTTTCAAAAACAAAGACATCAGAGTGATCAGTGAACTACAAAGAACAACTTAGGAACTTTAAAAATTATTTCTGGAAAAAAAGTTCTTGAGCTACCTGAGTTTTGAAGCTTTCAACCTAGCAACTTTCTGACCTCTCCTCTTTATGCAATCCACTCCTTTTGGTCCCTTGATGATGTCTGGATGCTTGGAAGGAGTTTATGGTGGCTGGTTTAAGAGTTTGAACAGGTTCTGTTCAAGCTCAGGTGAGAATCGTGTTTGGCTTATATGGTGTTTCAAGGATGAATGAAGGCAGGGAAATGATCAGAAGGATGTGGTGATGAGTTCTATGAAGTTTGTTTGTGAGTTTGTAGCTTGTACACTGAGTTTCGAAAGCTTTTGCTTCAAGGGTGAAAAATGAGAGTGTGTTGTTCTTGCTGGTTCCAGGCTTGTGTGTTATCATGTTTGGCTTGCATTTGATTTGTATAAACTAATCCTATTGGTCAGATGACATGACATGTGCTTTATTGATTGGTATGGTGGCTTTTGCAAAATGTCAACTTTGTGTAAGAGAAGGCATGGGTCTTGTTATAGCCAAGTACAAGGGTTGTGGGTTGCGCAGCATGGTGAGGGGAAAGTCTAGGGTGGTTCAGCATCCAAGGCAGCAAGTGAGTGAGAAGTGATCATGAGCTTTTGCAACTTGACTTTGCTTTTGCTTTTCATGAAGATATCTTGCTCCAAAGGCCAAACAAATGAGAAACTCTTGGTCCATTCTGATTTTTAGGTCACATGTGATGTTTGTGTAATGGTTTGACATCAATTAGAAGTCACAAATTTCCTTGGTACAAAAATTTGCAAGTTTCTCATTTGGTGCATGACTTGAATTTTAGTGATTTTAGCCAACTTTGATGAACCATAACTTTTGATCCAAAATGAATTAGGTCATGTTCTTGTACTTTTTGAAAAGGGAAAGATCTAATCTACAACTTTCATGACCAAAGTTTTTCCATTTGAAGCATTTTTGGACCAAAAAGTAAGGATTGAAAAGTTGCCTAAAATGACAAATTCCTTGAAAGTCAAACTTGCCCCAAAAAGTCAACTTTGCAAAAACTTGAGATTCTTGAATTTTGTAAACTTCCAACTTCTTCTATGATCAAATAAAGATCATATGCACTCAACATGATGAAGATCACCCCTTGGTTGGGTCATTGGGGGCCTCAGATGCCCTGATTTTGCACTGACTTGTCTGAAAAGTCAACTCTTGATCAGATGACTTCCCCATGGAATTTCTTCATAAAAATTGATATGCATACTCCCTATACCATATAGAGACCAATAGAAACAAGAATGACCAAAAAATTTGAAGTTATGGCCTCTGAAACCAAAACCCTAATTTTAGGTTATCTGTGCAGTCAAGCCTGGCTCTGCTTCCACAACAATCCCAGTTCTTGTGATTCTTTAGCATTCTTGACTTTGAGAGGATGTAATATGATACTTGACCACACATAGACCCCTTTTAAGTGATTGATGACCTTTGGAGTGGCTCAAGAAGCTCTTGGATTGCTCAGATCACAAACCCTAGGTGCAGATGACTTAGAACCAATGCAAAGACTCAAAATTGTGGTATGAGATGTTATGATTGTGTTTATGCATATGAAATGATCACAAGCCATGGTGTGAATGGGTGAGGGCAAATTTGGGGTGTTTACATCTGCCCCTATTCAAACATGAGTTAGCTGTGTAGGATGTAAGCAACGGCTTAACAGGCAAACAAGATAACTTGTGGTTGAATACCAAAGACAGTCCAAAATTTGCACTCACAGAATGAAGAAGAAAAGGGATATAGATTGTAAAAGAAAATAAAGTATATTGTAAAGTGCGGGTGACGGAGGACGACCGTCGAGCAGAGGACGACTGCTGGGTAAAGAGCAATGACGGGGACGGCCGACATGCTGGAAAGGTGCGGGAAATAAAGCAATGACGGGGACGGCCGACATGCTGGGGATAAAAGGTATTATGATGGGGACGGCCATCAAGTAAAGCTGCAAGATTCTCTGGGGATTAATGAAACATGACGGGGACGGCCATCAAGTTCATAAAGTAAAGTAACCAACGATGGGGACGGCCATCGGGCTAAACTGAAAGGAAAAGGGACCACGACGGGGACGGCCATCGGGTTAAAGAATAAATGAAATAAACAGATGATGAGGTACGGTCATCAAAGGTGAAGGACGATCACCTAGCAGGGGACGGCTGCTCTGTTGGGGTAAGATGAGGGACGGTCATCTAAGGTGGAGGACGACCACCTGGCAGGGTACGGCTGCCGAAAATATTGCGGCATAGGACGAATGCCGGATAAAAGGTCAACGATGGGGACGGCCATCGTATGAGCATGATGAAGGACGATCATCAAGAGGTGGAGGACGACCACCTAGCAGGGGACGGCTGCTCTCAAGGTTTGTCATGACATAGGACGAATGTCAGATAACCAAAAACAACAATGGGGACGGCCATTAGATAAAATGATGAAGGACGCTCATCAAAGGTGAAGGACGATCACCTAGCAGGGGACGGCTGCTAAATACCAACGATGGGGACGGCCATCGGATGAGCATGATGGAGGACGACCATCAAGGGGTGGAGGACGACCACCTAGCAGGGTACGGCTGCTCTCAGGGTTTATCATGACACAGGACGAGTGTCAGATAAAAAAGAAAATTTGCTTCGTTGGCGATCTACTGGGGTATAGTAAACACGGACGAGTGTTTACATCCAAGAAACAAAGGGTATAAGTGTTTAGATGTTTGTGTATAGATCAAAGATGCGGACGAGCATCCTTAAGACTACGATACGGACGAGTATCGGGTAGAAACAAATACTGACACGTGTTCAGAGATGATGATACGGACGAGTACCAACTGGTTAACAAGGAACACGGACAAGTGTTGAATCTGAGAGGACTCTTCTGGGAGAATAGTAGACACAGACGAGTGTCTAAATTCAAGAAGACAGAAGTGTTTGACACGGTGTATGGGTTAAAGATACGGACGAGCATCCTTAAGACTACGATACGGACGAGTATCAGGTAGAAACAAACGCTTGACGCATGTTCTGAGATGATGGTACGGACGAGTACCAACGAGTTAACAAAGAACAAGGACTAGTGTTGGGTCTGTGGGGATATAAGGGGTATATATAAGATACGGACGAGTATCAGTATAAGTGTGAGTGGTGTATAGATGAGTGTTTAACTGTTGGGGGAGAGTGACACAGACGAGTGTCAAAAGGAGAAAAGTATAGTAAAAACAAATATCTGATATACAAAGTGTTTATATTACTGTGCAGGGGAAGGTGACATGGACGGATGTCAAGAAAGTTATGTATATACAAGTATCTGTGAGTGCAAAGGGGACGCTTTGGCTTTATGCTGGGGATGTGACACGGACGGGTGCCAAAAGGAGTATATGCTGGTGTTTGGGAGTGTAAGGCAACTGTGTTTGTTGGGGAATCTGGGAGGTATTTTGTATGTTGTTGACGGATTGTCAATATTCACAAGTGTTTGATTCAGAACATGGCTTATGATTATGCAATATGTTTGATTTTTGCTGTAATGCTCTGTATTAGACGGAACGCTACGCTTTGTGGGTGAATATGATGTGCATGCCATGATTATGCAAAGATACCAAACTGGGATTCGGATCCCGTCGCCACGAAGATCTCCGACCGATCTGCTTGAAATGGACATTCCAGCTGGGGATGAGGTCATTTGATAGATCTGATGAGATGCTATTGCTTGGGGATTCAGGTCACTGATAGACCTGTCTCAGCAATGAGGGACCCAGCTGGGGTTTGTAGCAGCTTTTTTACCCTGTTGTGATTCCTTCGTGCGCTGCTCTTCTGGATAGAGGCTGGAGCTCTGCGGGGAGATGGTTCCTTGACTTTTGTACTCGGCTGAGGAAGGAATGGCAACTCGGCTGGAGAGAAAACACTTTGAGTGCTAAGACTGAGTGAGCATTGACCTGCCAGCTTGCTGGGCTGAAGCTTCCATACCCCAAGCTGCGTTCTGGATACCTGCAATCCTGCAAAGATAGGGAAACGTACAAGTAATCCCGAGGTATCCTTTACTGGATTCCGTCATAGGAGTTAGACACTTTTGGGAGTAAGTATATTTCCTGCAAGCACGTGTTTTTATTTTTGAAGATAAACATCTGTATTCTATGCAATCAGTTTTTTTTTTTTTTTTTTTTTAAGACATCAGACATTTTTGCAAAATAAAAATGTACATGACGAGACATGACTGAAAACCTGATTTTATTAATTCATATGCCCTGAATTGGCGCGATACAGTCAAAGAAACAAATCCCCTGAAATGAAGAGATCGTTACAAATTGAGAAACAAAATGCTGGCAATGTTGATGACGCTTTAAGGAGCTTCCTCTTTACTATGACTCGTATGACTTTTGACGTTCTTCTCATCTTGCTTTCTGAAGGAGGCTGATTCCGATTGAAGCTTGATCCTTTCGAAGCTTACCAAGTTGTAAACGATACAGACGAATTCAAAATGCAGTTGTTCGCTTATTCCCTTATTTTGCATGGATCGCCCTTTCGGGTTTTCAATCCATCGGGATACCCATTTTTGCCTGAGTTGTCCAATGCGGCTTTTCAACTCAGCGGGTGTACATTTTTGTTTATTTTCCCTTATTTTTGCCCGAGTCTTTTATTCTGTTTTTGACTCGCCGGGATGCCCTATTTTTGCCTGGACTTACATTCTATTTTTGTGTCCAGCGGGTCATTTTTACGCGAAGTATTTTTTAACTGCATCTGAATTCACATGGGACGGAAAATCTTCACCATCCATGGTGCTGAGCATCAGTGCTCCACCAGAGAAAACTTTCTTTACTACAAATGGTCCTTCATAGTTTGGAGTCCACTTGCCCCTGTGGTCTGTATGAGAAGGGAGGATTCTCTTCAGCACAAGATCTCCTACTTGGTACTCTCGGTGCCTGACTTTTTGATCGAAGGCTTTCTTCATTCTTTTCTGATACAACTGCCCATGACAGATCGCAGCCAATCTTTTCTCTTCAATCAGACTCAGTTGTTCGTATCGGGACCTGACCCATTCTGCTTCGTTCAGCTTAACATCCATCAATACCCGCAGGGAGGGTAATTCAACTTCAACAGGTAGGACTACTTCCATACCATACACAAGCTGATACGGTGTTGCCCCAGTGGATGTTCTGATTGACGTGCGGTACCCATGCAAGGCCAATGGTAACATTTCATGCCAGTCTTTGTAGGTGACTACCATCTTCTGCACAATCTTCTTAATATTCTTATTAGCTGCCTCAACTGCGCCATTCATCTTTGGCCTGTAAGGAGAAGAATTGTGGTGTTGAATCTTGAAGTCCCGGCACAGTTCAGCCATCATCTTGTTGTTTAAATTGGAACCATTATCAGTAATGATTCGCTCGGGGACTCCGTATCGACAGATGATATCTCTCTTCAGAAATCTGGCTACCACTTGTCTTGTAACATTGGCATAGGAAGCTGCTTCAACCCACTTAGTGAAATAATCAATGGCAACCAGGATGAATCTGTGGCCATTCGAAGCAGTTGGCTCAATCTTACCAATCATGTCAATGCCCCACATAGCAAAGGGCCAGGGTGAATACATTACATTCAAAGGATTGGGAGGCACATGCACCTTATCTGCATAAATCTGGCATTTATGGCATTTCCTGGCATAGGCACAACAGTCGGCATCCATTGTGATCCAGTAATAGCCTGATCTTAACAACTTCTTAGCCATGGCATGCCCTCCCGCATGGGTACCAAAGGATCCTTCGTGCACTTCATGCATTAACAAGTCTGCTTCTGTCTCATCGACGCATCTGAGGAGTACCATATCAAAATTTCTTTTATACAGGGAACCATCAGTGTTCAGGAAGAAACTACCAGCAAGCCTTCTCGAAGTCTTCTTATCATTGGAAGATGCCCCAGGTGGGTATGTCTGATCCTCCAAGAAACACTTAATGTCATGGAACCAAGGCTTATCATCTTTGACAACGTCTGCTGCGAACACATATGCTGGTCTGTCAAGTCTGGACACTGAGATTTGAGGTACAAAATTGGCAGCCTGAACTTTGATCATGGACGAAATGGTAGCTAGAGCATCTGCAAACTGATTCTCGTCCCGAGGGATATACTCAAGCTTGACTGTTGTAAAGAAAGTTAATAACCTCCTTGTGTAATCCCTGTAAGGTATCAGATGGTCCTGGTGGGTGTACCATTTGCCATTGGTTTGATTGATTACCAGAGCTGAATCTCCGAATACGGTCAATGTCTTGATCCTGAGGTCAATGGCTTCCTCAAGACCCATAATGCAAGCTTCGTATTCAGCTTCGTTGTTAGTGCAGTTGAAAGTGAGCTTTGCCGAGAAAGGCATGTGAACTCCTTTAGGTGTAATGAGTACTGCACCAACACCTCGACCATTCATATTAACAGCCCCATCAAACATCATAGTCCATTCTTCTTCCGGGTCAGGCCCTTCAGTGTGAACAGGCTCTTCATGATCTTTTGCTTTTATGAACATGATGTCTTCATCAGGGAAGTCAAATCTCATAGGCTGGTAATCATCAATAGGTTGCTCGGAAAGATATTCAGACAATACACTGCCCTTGATGGCTTTCTGAGATGTGTATTGGATGTCATATTCTGTGAGAATCATTTTCCATCTTGCAACCCGTCCGGTAAGTGCTGGCTTCTCAAATATGTACTTAACTGGGTCCATTTTTGAGATCAACAAAGTAGTGTGGGTCAACATATACTGCCTCAGTCGGCGAGCAGCCCACACTAAAGCACAACAAGTTTTCTCGAGCAGTGAATAACGTTGTTCACAGTCGGTAAACTTTTTGCTTAGGTAGTATATTGCATACTCTTTTCGACCAGACTCGTCATGCTGGCCCAACACACACCCCATTGACTCTTCTAATACTGTCAAGTACATTATCAGAGGTCTTCCTTCAACTGGAGGCATAAGGATAGGAGGCTCTTGTAAGTATTCTTTGATCCTGTCAAAAGCCTTTTGGCAGTCTTCGTTCCACCTGACCGTCTATTCTTTTCTTAGCAGTTTGAACAAGGGTTCGCAGGTTGCTGTAAGGTGAGATATGAACCGTGAAATGTAGTTCAACCGACCTAAGAACCCTCGAACTTCTTTTTCTGACTTCGGTGCAGGCATCTCTTGAATGGCTTTAACTTTATCAGGGTCTACTTCAATCCCTTTCTCACTCACAATAAATCCCAGCAGCTTACCAGATCTCACCCCGAATGTGCATTTGTTGGGGTTCAACTTCAGTTGATACTTCCTCAGACGCTTGAACAACTTCAGCAGATTTACCAGGTGGTCCTCTTCAGTGAGGGACTTGGCAATCATGTCATCCACATAACACTCGATTTCTTTATGGATCATATCGTGGAATAATGTTACCATAGCCCGTTGATACGTCGCACCGGCATTCTTGAGCCCAAATGGCATTACCTTGTAACAAAACGTGCCCCAGGGTGTGATGAAGGTTGTCTTCTCCATGTCTTCAGGTGACATCTTGATCTGATTGTACCCTGAAAATCCATCCATGAAGGAGAATACCTAGAACTGAGCCGTATTATCCACCAATACATCAATGTGAGGTAAAGGGAAATCATCTTTCGGGCTAGCTCTGTTCAGATCCCGGTAGTCAACACACATTCTTACTTTTCCGTCTTTCTTAGGCACAGGTACAATATTAGCAACCCACGGCGGATAGCTAGTTACAGCAAGGAACCCGGCGTCCCATTGCTTTTGTACCTCTTCTTTGATTTTCATTGCCATGTCTGGGCGAGTACGGCGCAGCTTCTGTTTAATCGGCGAGCATTCTTCTCTCAAAGGCAGCTTGTGCACAACAATGTCGGTGTCCAACCCTGGCATATCTTGATAAGACCAAGCAAACACGTCCACATACTCTTGCAGCAGATCAATCAGTTGTCTCTTCACTGAGTCTTGTAAGCAGGCCCCGATTTTAACTTCTTTCACGTCTTCATCTGTACCAAGATTGATCGTCTCCACTTTCTCCTGGTGAGGAGTGATAACCCTTTCCTCTTGTCTCAACAACCTAGCTAGCTCCTCAGGAAGCTCATACTCTTCTTCAACCCCTTCATCAGCTTGATTGATTGGATTGTCAAAGTCATACGAAGTCATAGCTGTGCTGTTGTCGGTGCTGTCTGGAAGGCATTCTCTGCAAGGGTTCAGTTTGTTCATTTTAGTGATTTAATTTTAATTTTGTTTAGAAAAGTGAAATAAGGTTGTCATTTTGAAAACACTGCCATTTATTTTTTGTACAAAAAGAAAAATGGAAAAACAGTGAGCAGAAAAGAAAAAGACTCATTTGCAAAAGATGTCTGATATTTCATTGATTAATCTTGTTGCACAAAAATTACAGATGGCCCGATTACAAAATGAGTCTTGTCATCTTGGGCAAGATGCAAGACTTTGATGCATGCTATAAAATACAGGAAATAATAATTACTCTGCATGAGTAACTCTTATAATTTCCTGGGAAGACCAGTTTGAGATACTGCTCCCCGGGACCTTTGGACGGATCCAACTCTCCAGGTTGCGGTCGCCTTCATCCTCGTCTTCCAAATTGTTGACAGCATCAGGGGTGAGCATCCCCCCACTAACAAAGTTGGGCTCTTTAGCAGCCTCTGCTTGATCTTGCTGAGTTGGTTTGTAACCCAACCCAAATCTATCCTCTTTCTTCTCCACCGGTAATAGTTTGCCCCAGCCTTGGGCAGTTCCTTCTTCAACAACCTTCCGGGCTTGTTGATATGATGTCATTGAGGTTCCAGGTACAGCAGATGTTTCATTTATGTTCAAGGCCTTAAACCCTTGACTCATTGTTTCGTGGATCTCCCCATCCATCTCAATGTATTTGTAGGTAGCCAGGTGGCTAACAAAAATATCCTCCTCTCCACAGATAGTAACGACTTGACCCTCCCACTCGAATTTTAACTTCTGGTGAAGGGTCGAGGTCACGGCGCCAGCGGCGTGAATCCATGGCCTACCCAATAGACAGCTGTAGGCAGGCTGTATATCCATCACGTAGAAGGTTGTTTTGAAAGTTTGTGGGCCAATCGTTATGGGCAACTCAATCTCTCCCAGAACCGATCTCTTAGAACCATCAAAGGCTCTCACTACCAGGTTGCTGGGACGTAATGCCAATCCGTCATACTCTAGCTTCACAAGGGCTTTTTTAGGTAAGACATTAAGGGATGACCCCGTGTCTACCAGCACATGGGAAAGGACTGCACCTTTACATTCCATGGTAATGTGCAAAGCCTTGTTATGGTTGCGGCCTTCCGTAGTCAAATCAGTGTTGGTGAACCCTAGTCCATGACTAGCATTAACATTCCCAACCACAGCTTCCAACTGATTGACGGTGATCTCTTCAGGCACATAAGCTACGTGCAAGACTTTTAGCAGTGCGTTCCGATGAGCTTCGGAGCACATAAGCAATGATAGAATAGAGATCTTGGAAGGCGTCTGGTGAAGCTGATCCACTATTTTGAAATCGCTCTTCTTGATGATTCTCATGAACTCGTCAACTTCTTGATCAAAGGGTGTTTTCAAAGCTTCCTTAACAATTTGCTCTTCCTGCACCAAGCTTTTTCCTTTTGCCTTGGCAGCAGCTTCTGCTTCGGCAGTGGGTCTTTGAGTTTGTGGAGCGAAGAGACGTCCGCTTCGAGTGAAGCCTCCGCCTCCTCCCACATTGTCTATTTGTGGTGCAGGGGTTGATGATTCAAGAGTGATTTTCTGTCCTCCGCAGTATAGATCAGAGCCGTAATGCCAGGGGATGGCATTACTGCTTTCATAAGGTACTGGCCCAGGCACCGTGATGGTGACTGGACTGATGGCAGCTGCAGAAGGGACTGTGATAGTCTGTGGATCGTAGTATATCGTGACTGGTGCTCTGATGGGAGTAGCACTTTGTGAGTTGTAAGCAGAGTCATTTTCAGGATCATAATAAATCGTAACGGTGGAAACATTTGCTGCTGAAGTTGTAGGAGACATTGTTGGAAGGATGGGTGTTGTTGTTGTAGGAGTTTCTGAATGAAGTGGTGCTGAAGTTGTAGAGGGGATGTTTGTTGATATCTGGTCCGTTGAAATGACAGATGAAGCATTTGTTGATGAAGCTGAAAAGTTGTCGGGAACAATGGTTGTTGCAGTTGTAGGGGATACTGGAATTGTTGCTGATGAGATTGCTGGATTTGTTGGAATTGATGTTGTAATTTGAAGCAGGCCACTCTGGATGAGACCATCTATGCCATCCCTCAAGTTATCACACTCATTCACTGAAATGTTGCAGTAAGCACACCCTAGCTCACATCTCGGGAACATTTGACATTCGAGGAGTTGAGCCTTAATTTCTACCAACGGTGTCCGAATCTGACCCACACTGGTTATTAAATAAGACGGCTTGTCTTCTTCAATAGCATTGATTCTGGGACCCCCGTGGTGCGGCATAGGGTTTTTGTTAACATTTGGTGGTGGTGCGAAATTCAGGGCCTTAGAGTCTACCAGGTCTTGTACCTTCATGTGCAAGGCTCTGCACTTCTCTGTACTATGGTCAGGTGCATTTGAATGAAAAGCACATCTGGTGTTGGAGTCATAATTCCTGGGTAGACTATTAGGATCTGGAGGTGCCAACGTCCTTAGCTCAACTAGGTTGAGTTTCAGGAGTTGTGGCAATAATGTTGCATAGGGCATAGGGATCGAATCGATCACCCTATTGGCCTGAGAAGGTCTCTGTTGGAATGGTCTTTGCTGATTGTTGTTGCTGGTGTTGTTGTAGTTTCTCGGAGGATACTGAGCTTGTTGCTGGTACTGAGGTTGTTGCTGATAATTTTGTTGCGGTGGTTGATAAGTTGGTTGTGGATGAGCTGGAGCGGGAATGGTGACTGCTGCCACAGACCTATGAACATATTGGGGCCTGCCCCTGCTGGCCTGGATAGCATTGGTCTCACCAGTTCTTCTTGGGCCTACAAAAGGCTTTCTTGTGTTACTGGATGAGCTAGCACCGTTGTCAGAAATCTTGCCCATCTTTAACAGGCTCTCGATTCTTTCTCCAGCTATAACGACATCTGCAAAGCTGGTAGAAGAGAAAGCAGCCAGCCTGTCAATGTATGTTCCTTGGAGGGTGTTCATAAACATATCTGCCATCTCCCTCTCTGACATAGGTGGCTGGACAGCAGCAGCCAGCTGCCTCCACCTTTGGGCGTACTCGCGGAAGCTTTCCCTAGATGACTGTGACATCCCCATCAGGAGGGTCCTGTTGGGTGCCATATCCAAATTATACTGGTATTGTCTGATGAAGGCCTCCGCCAAGTCCTTCCAACACCTGATGGTCGCTCTAGTTAGATGGGAGTACCATTCCCTTGACGCTCCAGTCAAACTATCCTCGAAATAAAACATCCATAGCTTCTCGTCCATGGTATATGCTTTCAACCTTCCCAAAAAGGATTGTAAGTGGGTCCGTGGGCAGGAAGTCCCGTTGTATTTCTCAAAACAAGGAGGCTTAAACTTATGGGGAATCCTGACCCCGTCTACCAAGCCCATGTCCATAACATTGAAACCCAAAGAGTTTTGAGACTCCAAGGATCTTAATTTCTCAGCTATCTCATCCAGCCTTCTGTCATAAGCTTCCTCCCCAGCACCCATTACTGTGAACTGATCCTCCTGGGGGTCTTCTTGCAGCACTCTGCCTGCAGTGGCAGTCCCTTGTACATTGGCAGGGATGTTGATCTCTGGATGAAGGTGGGGTCCAAATACAGGGGGGGTTGACATGAGGTTGGACCCTCTCATTGTTGCTTGTGCCAGCAGTCCCTATATGGGGATCTTCCTGATTCTGCCTTTCCACCATTGCTCTCAATCTTTCTTGGCTCTGAGCCATGTTGTTCATCACTTCCATAAACTGCATCATCTGAGTTCTCATTTCCAATCTTTCGTTTGCCATTTGGTTTCTGACCTCTGCAAGGTCCTGTTGTACCTGATCCATTTGTATGCCCGGAAGGTTGTTACGGGTTGGATATCGGTGTGGACGATTGAGTGGAAATACCCGACGTCGAGCAATAGTTCCTGAATATCACAACAGAGTTAGCAACAATAAAACAAAAGCCTGCAAAACAAAACAAAAGGTTAGCATGCAATGCAGTATGCTTATTTGTTTTCAAGGTATCCGGCTTGGCATTCAGTTTTGACCCTTCCAGACCCTTGAAGATGCTGTTGATGTTGCTTTTGAAGTAAACTCGGATGGAACAAACTGATACATATATTACAAAAGGAAAATGGTACATAGTTTGTTCTCTTACAAAACGTGCCCTCAGAGGGGTCAAAATACATCACAAGAAAATAAAAATACATAAAATGAAAGCAACAACAAGCAAGAAGTCAAACACCAAGACCAAACTCATCCTCCTGAACTTCCTTGAGAAGTGCTTCAGTCACAGGATCAGCTGGACGCTCCATGAGATTCCTGATAAGGAGATTCCGGGTAGTAATAGCTGCAGTTAGCTTCTTGTGTTGACTCTAGTCCTTTGACCTCTTCACTCCAGCTTTGATCTTTAGCTCTGAGATCTCCCTCTGGGCTGCTGCCAGGGCTTCCTGCTGCTCTTTCGCACTAGCTTCCAGCTGCTCTATCTTGTCTTGGACCCTCTTATCCTCCAGAGTACGAGCTTCGGTGATCCTGACCCACCTAGCTTGACTCTCCTTCAGATACAAGTCTGTCCTGGCTTTCTGGAATTGGGCTTCCTTGCAGGCATTCTTCAAGATCTGTTCCCCAGCCCTAGACTTCTTGATGTAATCCTCAGACTTCTCAATTTTGGCCAGATGCTCTACTCTCAACTTTTCCAACCTTTCAATATCCAACCTACCATCACTCCTCTCCCAGAGGGTCTTCTGCAAAGCCTGAGTCATCTTCTCATTTCTCTCTTTCAAGCTCTCAAACTCCTCTAAGCTGACAGTGGCAGGAGGTGGTGCTGAGGATGACCCAGGCATATCCTCCATGGTAAAGGGCATCCCAGAAAATTGAGCCCTGGCATGGGACCATTCATAGTATTGTGCTGATGCTACATTGTTGCACTTCCCCAGAATGGTTACTCCCTTAGTTTGAACATTTTCCCAGGCCCAGGCTGCCTGCCTGACAATAGCTAGATTGGGCTTGTTCTCACAGTAAAGAGTCTCAGCCAAGTCTTGTGCCTTAGGAGTGTGGACCAATGCATAGCCCAGTTGTCTTTTGAACAGCAGAGGGTTGTAATTAATGCAACCCTTAACTCCTATCAGGGGCACATTGGGAAATTGCCCACAGCTGGTAATGACATCCCTGCCCTTTGTGCTTTGAGTGCACCACCTGATATCAGCTGAAGTCAAAGCAGTGAGTCTTCTAGCCCAGTTTCTCTGCTGATGAGGATTCAAAAATACATCTGTCTTGGGCAAATGCTTGAGAAGCCAAGTATGGAACAAAGGAGCACAACACCTCACTAATCTTCCCCTCTGCTTTTCATTCCTCTGGTGTACTGAGTAGTAAAAATCCCCCAATAAAGTGGGCACTGGGTTCCTCAGGATGAAAAGATGGATTGCATTCTTGCTAATGAATCTAGGCTCATCTGCAAATAATATGATCCCATATATGCTCAGGGCCAACAAAGCACAGAATGCTTTCCACTCTCCCAGAGAAGCCTTCAGGGTAGCTTGAGAGATCAAGAAATCCAGATGTAGACCAGAGATTCCAGCCTTGGTAGTCATATTTTGCCCAATCAAAACTGGCTCCAAATGCAATGCCTTTGCTATCTCCTCATTACTTGGGAAAGCCAACTCAGGGTTGAAGGGGACTCCACCCCTGATAGGTATACCAACCAATGATGAGTATTCCTCCAATAAAGGTCCCAACTGGAAATCCTGAAAAGTGAAACACCTTAGGGGAGGATCATAAAATTGCAGGAAAGTATGAATCAGGCTCCTCTGTGAAGGGTCCAAATCCATAACCACATCGAGTATGTCTCCATAGTGTTCCCTGAACAATGGTATATGGTCTGGAGTCATCAGGGTCTGAATCCTCCTGACGTCAGCTAGCTCAGGCTGGAAGAAGTGGTAGGAGATGTTACTCTTTTTAGGTGCCATGATGTTGAGGATGAGTTGAGACAGGTGCTGATGATAATACTGAAAGATGGGCCACTGATTGGCTGGTGCAGGTGACTGAAGCAGGTAGCTGATAACTGAAGTAGATGCTGATGAAGGTAGGTCTATACTGATGATGGGGTCAAAACCAAGCCAAAAATGAAGATGGATACCCTGAAAAACAAATAAACAGATGTCAAAATGATGCAATGAGGATGTATGCAAATGATATGCAAGGGTTTGTGACTGAGCTGGATCTGATCAAAAGTGCTCTGATATAGGTCTAGGTATGTTCAAGAAATCCAGATGGAGGTCTATAAGTCCAGTAACCAAGGTGGGGGACTCAAATAAAGAGCCACATGTCCAGGGTTTAGAATCACAAGAACTGTTCCAAGATGGAGTACTCTTAATCAAATCAAAGTAACAGGGTATGCTGAGGTCAAGGGTACCTGCAAACCTATAAACAGCCCAACCCCCTCACAGGTGGTGTTCTAAAACAAGGACCCTCAGACTTGGATCAACTATGAGAAGTGTAAACACTTCTAACTCGGAGGCACAGTGTTTACAATAACCATAAAAGATCCTCCTCTAATTCACCTCAGTTTCTGAAGGTCAATACTAAAGGTCATCCAGACTTAGCAGGCTTCCCAGATAGCCTTAGTATTGCAGGAAATCTGCAACACAGAGTTCTCAAGAAGAAACCCATATCTGAACCGTGTTTCATATTCCCGCACCAGACCGAGATGGAATGGGAAAGAATATGAACCACTCTAGCCTAGGTGTCACTCAGGTCCCAGGTGTAGGACCTCAACTCTCAATAGAACACCCACCCACCAAAGCAAACAAACAGATCCAGCCAGCACAGTATGACAATATGATATAATGCAAAGCTATACAGAAAGCAGTAAAACAAACTGTACATAAGGCAAAAATAAATACAAATATACAAACACAAATAACACATAACACCCCAGTAAACACAAATCAATCAAGCGCTAGGAGGAACCCACAAAAAGAACCAGAAGCCCTGGTTGCAGTATAAGGGTCCCCAGTGAAGTCGCCAAGCTGTCGCTCCCGATAAATGGGACTGGCCAAAATAAAGGTACAGACGCGAACGGTCGGCGAAAGAGGACGATGAGAACATACAGCAGTGAACTCACTGGAGAAGAAAAGAGTCGCCAGCTAGGCATTTTTATCCCGGAGGAAAGGCAATGCTGCATAGACCTAGAAAGACATGGATAAGACGGTTGCGAACCAGAGAGACTGAGAAAGGGGGTTGGTTACAACCTGGGAAGGTATTAGCACCCAGATTGTCCGCCGTACTCGACGGGATCCACGCTTAAAAGATTTGTGTTTTAAAGGGGTAGTGTCAGTGCAATGTGTATAAAAGAGCTGGAAAAGGATGTACAGGTGTAAGTGTAAGAAAAGTGTGAAGTGTATAAGTGAAGTGTCAGTGTAAGAACAGGAGTAGAATGCTCAAGATCATGAGGCTAAAAGAATGAGGCTAGAAAGAGGGGGAATATACAGAGACTTTTGTTCGATAACTGTTAAGTTATGCCTACGTATCCTCTCGTGCAATGAGGAAGTCAGAACACCGTAGTTCGACTCAAAGAGACTGAAAGATGAATTGACTGGTGAACTGCTTACTTGTCCATGCTCAAGTGTACGACCTGTCTGGCTCAGGTGCAAACTGTCTTGCATTAGACGGAAGAAGCAAGTTCTCATTTGTGAGTGAATGAGATGAGAAAAGAATCCCGGAGGAGACGATTATTGTTTGTTTTTTGAGTTTTCAGTCTTTTATTGCTTTTTGAAGTTGGTCATAAGTTAATGAGCTTAAGCCTAAACCAATGGATTAGTAAACTCATCACATCTTCCCTCTGATTAGGGGTAATGAGAGTACCTTAAGTGTGAAGTCAGATTCTCACACTTAATCACCTTTGATGTAGGATTAAGATCATTAACCTACTTGTGATTATTTAGATGTTTTTGTTGTTTTTGTTTAGTGTTAAGTAATGAGATTAAGCCATAATCAGGGATTAAACAGACTCATTACACCATCCTAATAGAAGGATAATAGATGAGAATGTTTAAGTTGTGGAAAACTCCTCAACTTAATCCATGATTAGGGATTAAACTCATGACAAAACAAAGCCTTTATTAGATGGATTTTAATTAATGATAAGATGAAGAAGTGAGTTTTATGGTTTGTAAGACAACTTGAGGGGGACTTGTCCATTAACACTAGGGTTAGTCCTTCTTAACCAGTTAAGAAAGAATTAGAACCCTAATGCAAGGCCCAAGTTACAAGTGTGAAGTCTTGATGATTATTATGTGAATTAATTAGAGCATTTAAACACATTAAGGGTTCAACACTTAGGATTAAAGTTATACACTCCATCCTAATAGAAGGATGCAGGCATAAGCTTAATCACAAAGCCTTAAAGCCTTTAGGGTTTAGTCCCTGATTATGAGGTGAGAAGAGAAGACTCAATGAGACACAAAGGTAAAACTAAGTGGGGGACTAATCAAAATCCTAACCATTGTCATGCTTGGTTGTTCCTAAGGTTTGTGAGGTTAACAAGAAAGATCTTCAAAGGAACCACCAGGAAGCAGATGAAAGGATCAGGAGAAGCAAAGTAACTTACTTCATTTAAGAAGTCAAGTCACTTGAAGGAAGAAAGTGAGAAGAAGAAGAATGAGCAAGCTCAATCTCAAACACAAAGTAAAATGCAGCAAGGATGCATGAAAGAGATGAAAAGAAGTTATGAGAAGTGAAGGCAAATTCACTTCTCAAAGTTGCTTACCACCTGAAAAGTTAGTGAGAAAGATGCAATGCAATGTCAAATGGAATGCAATGACATGATGAGAAACAAAACCAGAAGCACATACATGATGCTAATGATGCTATGAGAGGCTACAAACATGAAACAACACATGGGGATGATCATACAAGCTTATGGATGCAAATGAAACAAGTTAAGAAGCATGAACATACATGAAAAGTCATGAAGTTCAAATGGCATACAACATGGAAAATGCAAGATGCAATGATCAAACATGCTTTCCATATGTCTTAAGATGTTAAATGAATCAAATGCATACATGAAATGTCATGGCAAGTCAAGGTATGAATGCAAATGCAAGATGGATGCAAATGGAAGCTCAAATTAGGGTTTATGATCAATGCATCAAACACAAACCAAAATCAGAAGCAAACATCAATATAAAAAATTTAAAATGCACACAAAGGATCCCTAAACCTATACTAACCCAAAGCCCAAAGGAGAAGTTCCAACTCTTAACCAAATTCAAGATATGATTTTCCTAAGTTTTCTAGGGTTTTAGGGTTCCTTAACAAGAAAAAAGCCAAACAAATGGAAAATGAAAGATCAAATCATGCCAATTTAATCTCACAAACTACATGATATGCTAAACACAATGCAAAAAGAATCAAGGTCCAACTCTCAATGGTTAGGCAGAAATGATTTTTGGAAGTTTGGATCAAAATAATGCATCAAAATGATTTTAATTCCATGGAAAATTCTCAAAATGCATCAAGATCAAAAAATAAATTTGGTTTGAGGGTTGGACAATGTTTCTAAATGTTTTTAAATGTTTCATGAATTTTTTGGTGATTTTTAAATACCTAAAAGTATTTTTAATTAATTAATTCTCATTAATTAATTAAAAAGAAACTTTTAAATATTTAAAAATAATTTTTTAATGCTAAAAATAAAAATGAAAATATTTTTGTGTTCTGAACTTAAATAACAACTTGTGTAAAAAATTTCAGAATTTTTAAAGTATTTTTGCTATTTTTAATAAATTGTACAAATCAAATGAAATAATATGAAAAATAAAATAAAATAAAGCTGAAAAATGGAAAGTAATCAAATCCTAAGGTCCAGATTCAAATGAAACACGCGCGCGTTTGACTTGGCGCCAGATCCCACGGCTGGAATTCAAACTTGGCTAATTACGTGATTAAGCCCTAATTTTGCCCTAATGACTTTCAGATGACCGGAACAGTGGTTCCGGTCATCTTCTCCGGCGAGCTCAAATGCTAAATCATTCTACACGCTATGAAAATGAAAACCAACTATCCAGGAATCTTCCCCACTCTAAAACGAATCAAACCCCTCACTTAAACATCATTTATCACTCATAATCAAAGAGAATCGAAGCAAACAAATCTTAGGGCAAAAAGTTTCAGAAACAGATTAAACTCTCATCTCTCCACCATTTTCAAAAACAAAGACATCAGAGTGATCAGTGAACTACAAAGAACAACTTAGGAACTTTAAAAATCATTTCTGGAAAAAAAGTTCTTGAGCTACCTGAGTTTTGAAGCTTTCAACCTAGCAACTTTCTGACCTCTCCTCTTTATGCAATCCACTCCTTTTGGTCCCTTGATGATGTCTGGATGCTTGGAAGGAGTTTATGGTGGCTGGTTTAAGAGTTTGAACAGGTTCTGTTCAAGCTCAGGTGAGAATCGTGTTTGGCTTATATGGTGTTTCAAGGATGAATGAAGGCAGGGAAATGATCAGAAGGATGTGGTGATGAGTTCTATGAAGTTTGTTTGTGAGTTTGTAGCTTGTACACTGAGTTTCGAAAGCTTTTGCTTCAAGGGTGAAAAATGAGAGTGTGTTGTTCTTGCTGGTTCCAGGCTTGTGTGTTATCATGTTTGGCTTGCATTTGATTTGTATAAACTAATCCTATTGGTCAGATGACATGACATGTGCTTTATTGATTGGTATGGTGGCTTTTGCAAAATGTCAACTTTGTGTAAGAGAAGGCATGGGTCTTGTTATAGCCAAGTACAAGGGCTGTGGGTTGCGCAGCATGGTGAGGGGAAAGGCTAGGGTGGTTCAGCATCCAAGGCAGCAAGTGGGTGAGAAGTGATCATGAGCTTTTGCAACTTGACTTTGCTTTTGCTTTTCATGAAGATATCTTGCTCCAAAGGCCAAACAAATGAGAAACTCTTGGTCCATTCTGATTTTTAGGTCACATGTGATGTTTGTGTAATGGTTTGACATCAATTAGAAGTCACAAATTGCCTTGGTACAAAAATTTGCAAGTTTCTCATTTGGTGCATGACTTGAATTTTAGTGATTTTAGCCAACTTTGATGAACCATAACTTTTGATCCAAAATGAATTAGGTCATGTTCTTGTACTTTTTGAAAAGGGAAAGATCTAATCTACAACTTTCATGACCAAAGTTTTTCCATTTGAAGCATTTTTGGACCAAAAAGTAAGGATTGAAAAGTTGCCTAAAATGACAAATTCCTTGAAAGTCAAACTTGCCCCAAAAAGTAAACTTTGCAAAAACTTGAGATTCTTGAATTTTGTAAACTTCCAACTTCTTCTATGATCAAATAAAGATCATATGCACTCAACATGATGAAGATCACCCCTTGGTTGGGTAATTGGGGGCCTCAGATGCCCTGATTTTGCACTGACTTGTCTGAAAAGTCAACTCTTGATCAGATGACTTCCCCATGGAATTTCTTCATAAAAGTTGATATGCATACTCCCTATACCATATAGAGACCAATAGAAACAAGAATGACCAAAAAATTTGAAGTTATGGCCTCTGAAACCAAAACCCTAATTTTAGGTTATCTGTGCAGTCAAGCCTGGCTCTGCTTCCACAACAATCCCAGTTCTTGTGATTCTTTGGCATTCTTGACTTTGAGAGGATGTAATATGATACTTGACCACACATAGACCCCTTTGAAGTGATTGATGACCTTTGGAGTGGCTCAAGAAGCTCTTGGATTGCTCAGATCACAAACCCTAGGTGCAGATGACTTAGAACCAATGCAAAGACTCAAAATTGTGGTATGAGATGTTATGATTGTGTTTATGCATATGAAATGATCACAAGCCATGGTGTGAATGGGTGAGGGCAAATTTGGGGTGTTTACAATTGGCCCACAAGTTTTCAAAACTACCTTCTATGTGATGGACATACAACCTACCTATAGCTATTTGTTAGGTCAACCCTGGATTCATGTCGCTGGCGCAGTAACATCAACCTTCACCAGAAGTTAAAATATGAGTGGGAAGGACAAGTTATCACCATCTATGGAGAATAATACATCTTTGTCAGTCACCTGGATACATACAAGTACACAGCGATGGATAGGGAGATCCATGAAACCATAAGTCAGGGTTTCGAAGCTTTGAACATCAACGAAGCTACAACTGAGGTATTTACTGCATCCCAAGAGGAGAGGATGGGCACTTCAATTTCTTCCTATAAGCAAGCTCGGAAGGTTGTGAAAGAGGGGAATGTCTAAGGCTGGGGCAAGCTACTGAAGGTGAAGATGAAAGAAGACAAATTCGGTTTGGGTTATAGACCATCCCGACAAGTTCCAAAGGAGGCTGCTGAAGCTCCCAAATTCATATGTGGGGGAATATTGACCCCTTATGATATCAACACTTTGGAAGATGAGGCTGAGAGTGACTACAACCTGGAAAGCTGGATCCGTCCAAGAGTCCCGGGCCAACAAGTCCTCAACTGGTCTTATCAGGAAATTATAAGGGTTATTGTTGTAGAGTAATTATTATTTCTTGTTTTAAGCATGCATCAAAGTCCTACATCTTGCCCAAGATGTTTTGGACTCATTTTGTAATAGGGCCATATGTATTTTGTGCAAATTGAATATTAATGAACAATGGACATCTTTTTGCAAACAATCTTTTTCGCTCCCTGTCTTTTCATTTTTGTTATTTTCGCACAAAACAATAAATGGCAATGTTTTTACCAATAATAACTTTATTCACTTTTTCTAAATAAGATAAAATCAATCACTAAAATGAACCAAATCTCAACCCTTGCAGAGATAGCCCTCCAGATTACACCGACAACAACAATGTTGTGACCTTGTATGACTTTGACAATCTGATTAATCAAGCAGATGAAGGGGTTAAAGAAGACTACGATTTACCTGAAGAGTTAGCTAGGTTATTGAGACAAGAGGAAAAGGTGATTGCTCCTCATCAGGATGAGGTTGAGACTATCAATCTTGGTACCGAGGAAGATGTGAAAGAATTAAAGATTGGGGCCAGTCTGCAAGCTCTGGTAAAGGAACAACTTATCAGTATGCTGCGAGAATATGTCGATGAATTCGCTTGGTCCTATCAAGATATTCCAGGTTTGGATACAAATATTGTCATGCACAAGCTACCATTGAAAGAGGATTGTCCGCCAGTTAAATAGAAGTTGCGCCGTACTCGCCCAGACATGGCCATGAAAATCAAAGAAGAAGTACAAAAGAAGTGGGACGCCGGTTTTCTCGCTGTAACTAGTTACCCGTTGTGGGTTGCAACATTGTACCCGTACCTAAGAAGGATGGCAAGGTGCATATGTGTGTCGATTACCGGGATCTGAACAGAGCAAGCCTGAAAGATGACTTCCTATTACTTCACATTGATGTATTGGTAGACAACACAACTCAGTTCTCGGTATTTTCCTTCATGGACGGATTTTCTGGATACAATCAGATAAAGATGTCACCTGAAGACATGGAGAAGACAACTTTCATCACACCCTGGGGCACGTTCTACTACAAAGTATTGTCGTTTGGTCTGAAGAATGCTGGTGCAACATATCAATGGGTTATGGTAACATTATTCCATGATATGATCCATAAAGAAATTGAGTGCTACGTAGATGATATGATTGCCAAGTCCCTCACAGAAGAATACCATTTGGTAAATCTGTTGAAACTGTTCAAGCGTCTGAGAAATTATCAGTTAAGGTTGAACCCCAACAAATGCACATTCGGGGTGCATTCTGGTAAGCTGCTGGGTTTTATTATAAGCGGAAAAGGAATTGAGGTTGATCCCGACAAAGTCAAAGCAATTCAGGAAATGCCTGCACCTAAGACTGAGAAAGAAGTTCGAGGGTTCTTAGGTAGATTGAACTACATTTCAAGGTTCATATCTCATCTCACTACAACCTGCAAGCCCTTGTTCAAACTGCTAAGAAAGGAACAAACAGTTAGGTGGAACGATGATTATCAAAGAGCTTTTGACAAGATCAAGGAGTATCTGCCAGAACCTCCAATTCTCATGCCTCCAGTTAAAGGAAGACCTCTAATAATGTACCTGACAGTATTAGATGAATCAATGGGGTATGTGTTGGGCCAACATGACGAGTCTGGTCAAAAAGAGTATGCAATATACTACCTAAGCAAAAAGTTTACCGACTGTGAACAACGTTATTCACTGCTCGAGAAAACTTGTTGCGCTTTAGCGTGGGCTGCTCGCCGACTAAGACAGTATATGTTGACTCATACTACCTTGTTGATCTCAAAGATGGACCCCGTTAAGTACATATTTGAGAAGCCAGCACTTACCGAAAGGGTTTCAAGGTGGAAAATGATTCTGATAGAATATGATATTCAGTACACCTCTCAAAAAGCCATCAAGGGCAGTGTATTGTCTGATTATCTAGCTGAGCAACCCATTAATGACTACTAGCCAATGAGATTTGATTTCCCTGATGAAGACATCATGTTCTTAAAGTCAAAAGATTGTGAAGAGCCTATTCACACTGAAGGGCCTGATCCAGAAGAAGCATGGACTATGATGTTTGATGGGGCAGTTAATTGTAATGGTCCTGGAGTTGGTGCAGTGCTTATTACACCCGAAGGAGTCCATCTTCCTTTCTCAGCAAAGCTCAGCTTTGCCTGCACTAAGAACGAAGCAAAGTACGAAGCCTGTATCATGGGTATTAAGGAAGCCATTGACCTCAGTGTCAACACCCCAAATTTTCCCTCTCTCTTTCTCACACCTTGGCTTGTTATCCTTCATATTGCATTGCATAAGCATTCCATCTTACACTGCATAGTTTTATTTCACTGCATAACTGCATATCTAGGGTTTGTAATCAGATGAACTTTAGAAGTGGTGTGAGATATCTCAGAGGCCATGAAGCATGCCAAGAGGGTCCATGAGTGTTCTATGATCACATTATGCCTCCAAGGGTTCTTTGAAGTCAAGAAATCACAAGAGATTGCAGAGCCACCCAGGCAGGCTCAGAGCTCCTACACATATGACTTGAAATTAGGGTTTTGGTTTCAAAGGCCTTATACCCAAAAACTTTGGTCATTCTTGTTGCTATTGGTCCATATATGTCATAAGGAGCATGTGTATCAAATTTCATGGAAAAATTCAATATGGAAGTTATCTGATCAAGTGGTAACTTCTTGAGCAAGAAAAGTCAGATTTTTGGTATCTGAGGCCCCCAACAATGGTTCCAAAGGGTCATCATCATCATTTTTAAGTCATATGGTCTTTATTTGATCATTGGGATGCTTGGAAGTTCACAAAGTTGAAGAAAAATGAACAAAGCCAAAACTTGCCAAAAATGGAAATGACTTGTAATGTAAACTTTCTACTTTGGGAAAGATCTTCAACCTCCTCTTTCTTGATCAAAAAGGTTTCAAATGAAATTTATTCAAACATGAAAGTTGTAGATTGGATCCTCCCATTTTCAAAAAGTACAAGAACTCATTCTAACTCTTCCTAGAACTCAAGTTATGGCCTTGCAAAGTTGGCAAAAATCACATAATTTCATGTTCATGTCAAAGAGGGATTTTTGCATATTGGCATTTCAAGCTTCTAAGTGACCTCTAATTCACTCAATTACATCATAACATGATCAAGCAACTTCTAAAGATCATATTTGTGCCTTGAACCTAGGGTTTTCATGACTTATTTCTCAAGAAATCTCAAAATGGCCAAAATGCATAAACCTTGTAAACTCTTGATCCAAGCCATTCAGCTGCATAACAATGATCCTATGGCTCTCCTTAAAGACACAGAAACCAGCTCTGCGATGGCCCATACCTCAAGTATGTAGAAGCACGCCTTCAACCTCAGAGATTTTGATGAAGACAACACGGCACATATCTTTCAGACCTGCAAAAAGTCAAGAGCTCCAACTGATCAAGCTTCAAGCAACCGGCTTCGCTATCAAGCTTCGTTTGCATCATCGTTCAACTTCATGCTTGGATGCTTTTGGTTAGGTATATCATTCTCTTGTTTAAATTGATGTACAAGTGTTCATGCATATACTAGCATATTGCATAAAATAATTTGAGATATTTTTCAAACCGTTTAACACTCCTTAAAAACCTTCTGTTTTTGGTTTTAACAGTGTTAACCAGTTAACCATTTGGTTAACCGGTTAACGGGTCCAAATTTTCAGAAAACCTGTTAACGTTCATAGGCGTTAACCGGTTAACCATTTGGTTAACCGGTTAACACTGTAATATTTTTGAAAAATATTTTCTTTGAAATTCAAATTGCACCTTTTGATTATATCCCTTCATGAATTATTTTGATTCATAATTTTCATACCTTTTCAAAAGGGTGTCTTGTATAATATAAAATCTGAATTTTTCAAATTCAAAAAACACCTCCTACAATTTTTATAGAAAATCACTTGAATCAAATTCATCTATTCAAAAAAAATTTTCATACTTTTCAAAAGTGTTCATAAGAAATTCATCTTTCATACTTCATATTTTGAACACTTGTATTGATATTTGAAAAGTGAATTGTGTACATAGGAGAATATCATTATTGATATAAAGTCTTTGTATTACTCACTCAAAATTAAAAATATAGAAAGTATTTCTATTGTGTGACTTGTGTTACAAGGTTTGTTTGGACATAAGGGTAAGTGTGGCAAGAGGATTGTTCTTGCACACTTGTATGATAGTTTGTTAGAAAGTAGGCCTCACCATTGAAGTTGTGATAGGTTATACTATTTCTAAAAACTAGTGGAAATTTCTTTCAAGTTGAAAGAGGACTGGATGTACCTTCGGACTGTGAAGGGAACCAGGATAACTCTCTGTGTCGTTTTTATTTTCCGCCTTACTGCTTTCTTTCCATACACACTTAAAAGAAAAATTCTATCCATCAAAGAAAAAGAATCGAGAAAAATTATATACACCTAATTCACCCCCCTCTTAGGCGCATTCTGATCCTACAATTGGCATCAGAACAGGTTTAGGTAACCTGTTCCTACAAGATCCTATGGCTTCCTCAAACTCGAATCCCGTTTTCAAAGATGGTGGAAGTAGCAACAAGCCTCCGCTCTTCTCCGACGAATACTTCGATTTCTGGAAAATCAGAATGAGGGCACATCTTGAAGCCCAAGGAGAAGGCATATGGGAAGCAATCGAAGAAGGTCCGCATAATCCCGTCAATGTAATCAACGGTGTTGGAACGGCGAAGTTGAAGAATATGTATGATGAAGATGATAAAAGAAAGATCCTAAATGAGAAGAAAGCAATCAACATACTTCAAAGTGCTCTTAGTATGGACGAATTTTTTCGTGTATCACAATGCAAATCGGCGAAGGAGATTTGGGATACTTTGGTAGAAACACATGAAGGAACAACAGAAGTTAAAAGATCAAGGCTTAACACGTTAAGTCAAGAATACGAAATGTTCCGCATGCAGCCCGGAGAATCTATTGTGGCTTTACAAAAAAGATTTGTTCATCTAACCAACCATTTGATTGCACTTGGAAAGACCTTTACCAACGATGATCTCAATTTGAAAGTTCTAAGGTCTTTGACAAGGGAATGGCAACCGAAAGTGACCGCAATCTCGGAGAAGAAGAGTCTCTCAACAATGACATCCGCATCTCTATTCGGCAAACTTCAAGAGCACGAGTTGGAACTTGGAAGGCTCGAAAAGCATGAAAGTCAAGAGAAAAAGTCCAAGGGAATTGCCTTGAAGATTGACACGAAGGATGACAAAGATGATGAGATCTCCGAAGATGAGAACTTCATGCTTCTTGTTAAGAAGCTTGGTAAGTTTTTTAACAAAAATAATAATTCCTCTTTTCCTAAAAAGAATAAACATTTCAGGAAGAAGGATGCATCCACATCGAACCAAGAAGTTACATGCTATGAATGTGGAAAGCAAGGTCACATAAAACTGGATTGTCCAAGACTTGCGAAGAAAGGAGGATTCAAAGGCAAGAAGGACTTCAAGAATAAAAAGGCTTATGTCGCGTGGGATGACAATGAAGTTAGTTCCTCATCGGAATCGGAAAGCGACGAATGTGCAAATATGGCGTTAATGGCGTCACATCACTCCGATGAAGAAAATGACTTAGTAGTAATTTTTCAATTTATGAAAATGATGCACAAGAAGTCATAGATGAACTTCTTAAGGAATGTAAGACATTGTACAAAACTATCTCATCCCAAAAGAAGAAAATATTATCTTTAGAAGAACAAAATGCATCTTTTGAAAAATACATTGAAAATGAAAAACAAAAGATAATGGATGAAGAACAAAGTCTTACATGTAAAAATTGTGAGTCATTGTCCTTTCAAATTGTTCAACTCAAAAGAGTTTTAGAAAGATATGAAAAAGGTCAAATTGGCTTGGAGGAAATTCTTAGGCACCAAAGATATCCAAATGATAAAAGTGGCCTAGGATATTCTAAGTTTTCCAAACCAAGCACAAGTGAAACCGTTTTCGTAAAAGCTAGTGAACAAATTGTTAAGGAAAAGACTAACAATGCTAAACCTATGCATCAAGGTCATAAAAAGAAAAGGAGTCTTAAGAAACAAAAATATGTTCCTAAATTCAAAAGTCAATTTCAACCTATTTGTTTTTATTGTGGAATAAAAGGCCATACACCTAATGCTTGCTATGTGCGCAACATTGGTGTTGCTAAAGGGCATTATGTGTGGGTTGAAAAGGGTACTAACTATCAAGGACCCAAAGCAATTTGGGTACCTAACAAAACCTGATTTTGTTTTGTAGGTATGCTTGAAAACAACTTCTACGCAATGGTATCTCGATAGTGGTTGTTCAAAGCATATGACGGGCGACATCAACAAATTTTCAAGTCTAACACTTAAGGCCAAAGGATACGTTACTTACGGTGATGATAATAAAGGAAGAATTCTTGGAGTTGGAACCATTGGTGCATCTCCTCATACAATCATCGAAGACGTCCTTTATGTGGAAGGCCTTAAACACAACCTTCTTAGCATAAGTCAATTGTGTGACAAAGGGTTCCGAATCAACTTCACAAAGGAGGAATGTTTGATAGAACACGAAGTCACTCATGAACTCTTGCTAAAAGGTAAACGATTTAATAACATTTTTATGATTTCTTTTGATGACTCTCTCTTGAAAGTGAAGTGCTTAATGGCAAACAACAACGATGCATGGCTTTGGCATAAAAGGATTGCTCACATTCACATGGAACATTTGAATAAATTATTAAAGCATGATCTAGTTGTTGGTCTTCCAAAGATGAAGTTTATCAAGGATAAGCTTTGTGACGCATGTCAAAAAGGGAAGCAAACCAAAACATCCTTCAAGACCAAGAAAGTGATATCTACTACAAGACCACTCCAATTGTTACATATGGATCTTTTCAGTCCATCAAGAACAAAAAGCTTCGGAGGTAATGTTTTTGCACTAGTTATTGTTGATGATTTCTCTAGATATACTTGGACTTTGTTTTTAGTGCAGAAAAGTGATGCCTTTAAAGCATTCAAGAAGTATGCCAAGCAAATTCAAAATGAGAAGTCACTCTCAATTGTTTCCATAAGAAGTGACCATGGTGGCGAGTTTCAAAACTCATCATTTGAAGATTTTTGTGAAGAGCATGGAATCTCTCACAACTTCTCCGCACCAAGGACTGTAGATGTTTAGAATTGGCAGAATTTTTGACCAACAAGAAATGTTGAACTTAGTTCAGGATGTCACATCAGATGTTGTGACATTATCAAACAGAGTATAATTAAATGAACTTAATTCAGGATGTCACACCAGATGCTGTGACATTGTATCAGTTAATGAAGTAAGTTCAGTTTACAGGATGTCACACCAGATGTTGTGACATTGTATCAGTTAATGAATTAAGTTCAGTTTTCAGGATGTCACACCAGATGTTGTGACATCTCAAACCTGCTACCAGAATTAATTAATGATTAACAAAACTGAGAAAATTCAGGGAAGTTATCTGGAATTAATTATGGATGGATAAAACAGAAGAAGGCGCATCTGTAGGGAGATTTGTTATGTTACTTCAGTATAATCAGAAGAACTGAATCACCTAGAATCAAGGAAGTAACAAACCCTAATTCAAGGTGATGGCAGCATGCGTATCAGGATTGGATTACCTACAGAAAGCCCAAAATCCAAGCACCTATTTAAGAAACAGAAACTCTCAGAATAGAGAACGAAATTAAGAAGACTAAATATGGTGTTTGTGTTTTAATAGCAGGTTGTTTTATTTGTATCACTTTATGAGCTTTTAAGCAAAAGTGTATTTGTGTCTTGATTAAAACTGTGAAGTAAGATCAAGCTATTTTTGTTTGAAGTATGACTTAAATTTTATTAAACTTGTAAACACATCACTGTGTGATTGAGGGGGGGTGAGTTGGTACTCATATCTAAGTTGTGTCTTAGGTAGAAATTGCCTTGGGTAGATATTAAGTGAAAGATTAAACTGAGTGGTTTAAGTCTAGAATTAATATTACTTATATTGGATTTCCTTCCTGGCTTGGTAGCCCCCAGATGTAAGTGTGGTTATACACTGAACTGGGTTAACAATTTCCTGTGTTGTTTAATTTTCCTGCACTTTAAATTTTGTTCAAGTCTTCAAGTGTTTAAACATCTCATTCGACATCACACACCTGATCCCAGAATTTCAATTGGCATCAGAGCAGGCACCCTGCCTGTTTATACTGGGTGAGATCTAGGGACTGCAAATTATGGAAACATGGACAGAGATGTAGGATCAGTAAATAGACCACCTATATTGGATGGATCTAATTATGACTACTGGAAGCCAAGAATGGTAGCATTCTTAAGATCACTTGACAACAGGGCCTGGAAAGCAGTCAACAAAGGATGGGAGCACCCTGTTGTAAACACCCCAAATTTGCCCTCACCCATTCACACCATGGCTTATGATCTCCTCATATGCATAAACTCAATCATACCATCTCATATCACATTTTTTATTCACTGCATAGATTCAAAGTCATCTGCATCTAGGGTTTGTGATCTGAGCAATCCAAGGGCTTCTTGAGCCACTCCAAAGGTCATCAATCACTTCAAAGGGGTCCATGTATGTTCAAGCATCATATTATATCCTCTCAAAGTCAAGAATGTCAAAAAATCACAAGAACTGAGAATGGCGTGGAAGCAGAGCCAGGCTTAACTGCACAGATGACCTAGGATTAGGGTTTTGGTTTCAAAGGCCATAACTCCAAATTTTTTGGTCATTATTGTTTCTATTGGTCTCTATATGGTATAGGGAGCATGCATATCATTTTCATGAAGAAATTCAATGGGGAAGTCATCGGATCAAGGGTTGACTTTCTAAGCAAGTCAGTGTAAAATCAGGGCATCTGAGGCCCCCAATGACCCAACCAAAGGGTGTTCATCATCATTTTGATTATGTATGATCTTTATTTGATCATGGAAGATGTTAGAAGTTCACAAAATTGAAGAATTTCAAGTCATTTGCAAAGTTGACTTTTTGGGAAAGTTGACTTTTAATGAAAATTGCCATTTTGGGAAATTTTTTCAACCCTTGCTTTTTGATTCAAAAAAGCTTCAAATGAAAAAACTTTGGTCATGAAAGTTGTAGAATGGATCATTCCCTTTTCAAAAAGTACAAGAACATGACCTAATTCATTTTGGATCAAAAGTTATGGCTTGTCAAAGTTGGCTAAAATCACAAAATTTGAAGTTTTCTACCAAAGAGGCATTTTGCAAAATGCTATGTTCAAGTGTTCTAAAGGCCTCAAATGTGTATCATTTCTTCACAACATGATCATATGACATCTAAAATTCAGAATGGGCCAAGGGATCACTCATTTTCATGACTTATGGAGCAAGAATTTTCAAAAGAAGCAAAAGTGAAGCAAGTTGCAAAAACTCACTCAAGTTTGAATCCACTTGCTTGCTGACTTCATAATCAATCCTAGGGCTCTCCACACTTCTTGCTGCGCAGGACACCCCATTTGTCCTTGTCTAGCTAGTGGCCCATGCCTCTCTTACACAAATTTGACATTTTGGCAACTTGAGCCATACCAATCACAGCAGCACACATCAACTCATCTGACCAATCCCTTTTGTTTATACAAACCAAAAGCAAGACATTTCACATAACACACAAGCCTGAAAGCACCAAGAACACAGCTCTCTCATTTTTCACCCCATTTGCAAAACTCTTCGAAACACTCTCCACAAGCTGCAAACACACAAACAAACTTCACAAACAAACTCATCATGCTTCACTGATCAAAAACCACCCACCACCATAGCCTGAATCTCACTGAAATCAAAATACGATTCCTGCCCCTCTTTGAGCAGAACTTCAGCTATCTTTCAAACCAACCATTGTAAACTCCAAACAAGCATTGAAAGCTTCTCAGGAGGTCCATTGGAGGTGATTGGAAGCAAGAAACCAGCCAGAAAGTGCCAGAAATCAAAGCTTCGATTTAGGTAGCCATGGAATTTCATTTTTCCAGAACCTTTATTTCTTGTTTCTAAATGATAAAGCATGCTTCCCTGAGTTCACTGAGCCTTTTACTTTTGAAAAAGATTGAGAAATGAGGTTGTATTGTGTTTCTGAAATTTTGGCAGTTTTTGATGTTTGATTCGTATCTTGATTTTGAGTTGAAATAAATGGAATTTGTTGCTGGATTATGTTTTGTTGTTGGTCATTGATTGTTTCTGGAGCTTTTGGTGAAGTTTCGTGGCGTTTTGAGGGATTCAGGGAAGGGGTTGGCCGGAGAAGATGACCGGAACACTGTTCCGGTCATCTGAAAGTCATTAGGGTTAATTAATTAGGGTTTAGTCTTAATTGCGTGAATTTGAATAATGGCCGTCCAGATGCGCGCCAAGTCCACTCCCGCGCGTGTGAGTTTGAATATCAGCCCTTGATTCTGCTTACTTTCATTTAAATCCAATTTTATTTGCATTTTAATTCATTTAATTTGTGCATTTTATTTAAAATAGTAAAAATCATTCAAAAATTCTGAAAATTTTTATACAACCTTTTATTAATTTTCAGAAACCAAAAACATTTTTATTTTTATTTTTTGCATTAAAAAATATTTTTAAATCATTTAAAAGATTAATTTTAATTAATTAATGAGAATTAATTAATTAAAAATACTTTTAGGTATTTAAAAATCACAAAAAAATTCATGAAACATTTAAAATCATTTAGAAACATTGTCCAACTCTCAAACCAAATTTCTTTTTTGACCTTGATGTCTTTTGACAATTTTCCATGGAATTAATTTCATTTCAAGGCATTATTTTGATCCTAACTTTGAAAATTCATTTCTGCCTAGTCTTTAAGAGTTGGACTTTGATTCTTTTTGCATTGCATCTTGTATAGCATGTAATTCATAGGATTAAATTGGCATGAATTGATCTTGCATTTTCAATTTGTTTGACATTTTTCTTGACAAGGTACCTTAAAACCCTAGCCAACTTAAGAAATTCATAACCCTCATTAGGTTAAGAGTTAGAACCCCTCCTTTGGGCAGTGAGTTTGTATAGGTTTAGGGTTCCTTTGAATGCATTTTCAATTTTTTATCTTGATGTTTGCTTCTGGTTTTGGTTTTTGTTTTGTGCATTGATCATAAACCCTAATTTGGGGCTTTCTTTTGCATCAATCTTCCATTTGCTTGCATACCATGACTTGCCATGACATTTTGTGCATCCATTTGATTCATTAGACATCTTAAGACATATTAGAAGCATGTTTGATCATTGCATCTTTCATTTGCCATTTTGTATGTCATTTGCATTCCATAACTTTTCATGTATGTTCATGGTTCTAAGCATGCTTCATTTGCATCCATATGTTTGTAGGATCATCCTCATGCCTTGTTTCATGTTTGTATCATCTCATAGCATCATTAACATCACACTTATGCTTCTGGTTTTGGTTTGCATCATGCCATTCCATCCCATTTTGCATTGCATTGCATTCCTTTCACTAACTTTTCAGGTGGTAAGTTACTTTGAGAAGTGGATTTGCCTTCACTTCTCACAATCTCTTTTCATCTCTCTCATATTTCATTTGCTGCATTTTGTATGTGTTTGAGTTTGAGCTTGCTCATCCTTTCTCTTCTTACTTTCTTTCTTCAAGTGACTTGTCTTCTTAAATGAAGCAAGTTACTTTGCTTCTCTTTGCTCCTTTCATCTGCTTCCTGGTGGTTCCTCTGAAGATCTTTCTTGTAAACCTCACAAACCTTAGGAACAACCAAGCATGACAATAATTAGGGTTTTGATTAGTCCCCCCATTTAGATTTTACCTTTGTGTCTCATTGAGTCTTCTCTCCTCACCTCATAATTGTCGCTCCCGGGATTTTCATCCTAGTACAAACGCGAAAGTGGCGCGGAAAGGTTAGAGTCGCCAGCCAGACATTTTTATCCCGAAAGAATGGGAAAGGTAATGTTGCACAAACCTAAGGAAAAAGGAAAGGACAAGGTCCTGCGAACCAAAGATCTGAGTTCGGGAGTCGGTTACGACCTGGGAAGGTATTAGCACCCTAGATCGTCCGTCGTGCCCGACGGGATCCACGCTTGCTTGTTTTGTTTCAAAGGGTGAGAAAAAATATGCTGCTGAGCAAATGAACCGCTAACTAGAAATGGAATGTAAATGAGAAAGGAACTGAAATAAGAGAATGGAAGGAAAAGAATGGGGGAAATGTAGGGAAAATAAAGAATGTGCTCGAACGGTCCCTACCCCGCTGCCTACGTACCTCATCGGGATAATGAGGATCAGAGTCGACGTAGTTCGCCTAACTAAGGCGGGAACTATTTGTTTGTGTTTTTTACAGCTGGAACTGCGTATGTCTATGCTCAGGTGTTGCAGGCTCGTCTGGTACGAGTGCGTTTACCGTCTTGCAAATGAGACAAGTCGTCGCGAGTTCGCGTTGTGAGTGAATGAGATGAGAATAGAAGTTCCCGCAGGATAGTCGCTTATTGTGTTTTTTGTATTTTAAGATAAAGTGTTTTGAATTTATTTGTTTTATGAAACAATCCCTTGATGAGACTTGTGCATCATGATAGACGAGCTTACACCACTCCAAGATGGAATGAATGCAAGTGCTTCATGGAATAAGGCTATACACAAAGGATCCTTTCATTTATTTGTTAAGTGTTTTTGGATTTTGTTTGAAGATGAGAAAGAAGACTCAAATTGCAAAAAAGGACAAACTAAGGGGACTAAGACACAACCCTAAGTTAGTTATCATATACAAAAGGGAGATCCTATGGTTAATGAGGTATTCTAATCCTAAGAAAGAAAAGGAAAAGAAGAAAAAGAGAATTAGAAACTAACTTACTTCCTAAGGAAGTTAAGTTGTCTCTAAAGAAAGGGAAAGCCTAAAAGCAAAGCACAAGGTGCTAAGGCAAACACAATTAAAATGCATAAGAGATGGGAATGAAGTAATTCTTACCTCAATCTTCCCCCCTACAAAACAAAAGTTAGCATGACAAGGCATATTGAAAGTAAAATAAAAGCATGAAAGCGATTAAGTACCATAAACGTCCTAGAATGGAACTAGGGTTCAAAATAAGACCTAAGTCTAAAGGTGAAGGTACCTAAAGGTCACATGACTTCTAAAGTCAGTAGCTACATGTTATAGGCTCCTAAGGATGATAGGATACCTCACAAGATCAAACTATGTCAAACTATGTACAAAACGTTCACCTAAGTTCACATGAATGCAAATTAGGGTTCATGGATGAAGTATGAATGCACATGGCTTACAAACATGAATTAATACATGAAATGAACATCAAAGTCAGTAGTGAATGCTTATGAAGATGTATGAATGAATATACAATCATGGATGCAATGGATTAGGCATATGGAGCAATGAGAAGAAGATGTGAGATGAAATGGAACAAACATCGCATAAGATCGCAAATGATGCAAACTAAGGAAGAATGGCATGTGAATATGAATGAAATGATTATGGGTAAGTAGCATACAAGGTATAAGATGAAATTAGAATGCATGAATAGGCATTAATGATTTCCACACAATTCAAGTTATTATTTAGAGGAGAAGAGAATCTAGTTTAGGTTTAAGTTAATTCACATAAGTATGCACTTTAAAGCACCAAAACAAAACAAATGATTATGGTTCAAAAAATGACCTATGACTGAAATTAAAGACATACAAATGACCTATAATCAACTCCTAAAAGCTACCAAAAATCCCCTCAAGAAAATGGCATGAATGCCTTCTTAAATCCTAGGTTATGCAACAAATAGACACATGAATCAACCTAGGATCTAGGTGACATGGAAAAATAGCAAAAAGCCTTTAAAATTATGAAATTAAATTCCTAACATGGTAGAGTCAGTAACTCACATATTCTAAAAGGATTCCTCAAAATTATGCACCAAAGTGCCAAAACAATTCCTTGATTAGCAAGGTAACAAAGCATGATCACCAAAAAACAACTCCACAAAGTGGATCAAAAAGGGCACTAAAATTATGAAAAAAATGCCTAATGAGCATCAAAATGTCACAAATTACAGTGATTAATCACACACAAAAAATAGGTTTCACACCTATGGGGAAAAATCGTTTTCGGTCCCTTATGCCAAAACTTTCCTTTTTGGGACAGCTTATGATCTAAAATCCAAATTAATTATTAAAATCACCCAAATCTGGAAACAAAAAATCTGACAAAATAATTGAGAGGATGAGGATCACTCATGAATTTTTCCAGAATTTTATCTCACCTAAAACTATTTTTAATAATTGCGACGAAACGGGCAAAAAAGTGAATTTTAAGGGGAAGTGAAAGGAAGCGATCCTAATGGTTCGTAACCTAATCCCTAAGCTCCGAAATCGAAACATATCAACAAAAATCACATATATATCCAATGCCTCAGGTGGGAGGGCTCAGTATGCACCTTAAATTATATGATCCTAAGTCGCATACAACTAGAATGGTGCATTAAAGTAGAGAATCGAGATTACTTACTTGGTCGAAGTGCCGATTCTTTCACATAAAAGAAATCCAAAAAACTTCAAGACAAGCCTTGTAATCTCCCATGAGCAAAATAAATGCTCATCTTCCATAATTTCTTTGTGAAGATCCCCCATAATCTAAACAAAAACAACGGCACAAAATATCATTTGAATCCAAAGGTATCCCACAAATAAAGTGGAATACCAACCAAACGACCGTCGTTAAGATCTTTGCGAGAACCTTGCATGAACTCAACAAACGCATTAGAAACCAAAAAGAGGTGCAACCGGAAGTTGCACCTATGTCTCACAACTCAAAATCAAATAGAAAGATGAATGTACGAGTCATGGACATGCATTGAAATTTACGTTTCAAAACGGGGCAGCACTTATGCTCTAACATAAACGACATGCAAACTCAAACCGGAATCGAACAAATTTACATGCAATGAATGGAAAATGATCAACAAACATAAGTACAAGTCAAAACAAGACCAATGCATCAAAACCGCACCAAACCGAACTTAAAAAGCCTTAAAACGAAAAAATGCTTCAAAAATCACCGACTCGGAATTGAACGAAAATCACATGGTAACTTGCAAACGTGCCAACGGATTCAAATATGCAATCGGTTTTTGAAAATTCCGCTTGGAAGTGATACTTTTTGGCCGATTTCGTCGGCTGGCAGTAGCAAAATAGCCGGAAAAAATTGTTCGAAATCGACTAAAAAGTTCACCAATGGCTCCGAAATAATCAACAAAGTCAATTTACACTATTCACATTCGCAAAAACGTGCTACGGTTAGGAAGTTATGACCAAAACATATTCTCGACACGCGACACATGAACAACATCAACAATTAAGCCTCAACCTATCCTATTTCAAATTTTCACATTGAAACAAGCATGAATTTAAAAGTCAAGCACTTCAATCAATATCAAGTTATAATAATTATCTCTCTTAGGAATTTTGTCAAACACCTAACATTCACCGATTATTCTATGTCAACTTTACCAAGCCTTTTCAATCATGCACCACAACAATTATTAGGATAAATTAATCAAGAATCAATCAATAATCAAATCATGAATTAATGCACATAATCTCCACAAGATTAATTCAACTTCAAAATTCAATTCAAGAAACAATTCAACAATTATTCATGAATTAAAGTTTAAGAAGCTTACCGAATGAAGAATCGACGAAGAAATTGCGAATCCGAAGGAAGTGAGACGCGATCATGAACGGAGGAGAGGAGGAGAGGCCGCGCGGCTGCCGGTGGCGGAAGATGGTGGTCTTACGGTGGTGAAGTTGACCGGAGGTGGTGGTTCGTGGCGGCTCGGCTACCGGAAGCTTGATCGGAATTGTTGTGTTCTTGAGTTCTTGATGAAGTTGTTGTTGTGTTCTTGAGAAAGAGTTGAGAGAATGAAATTTGATCCTTTAGAGAGGGTTTGTGAGAGTTTTTTGGTGTTTGTAAATTATGATTGAAGTTATGAGACAAATTGTGGGTCAAAAGAATATATAGTGGAGTGTAAAATGAAAGACAAAAGGTAGAATTTCGGCTTAAGTGAAAATAACAATATCTTCGGCAAGAAATTTCGACTCTGAGCCTTCCACAACATTGTCCACCTTTGAATCACGGTTGCAACACAAAAAGAACGAACGTCATACGATCAAAATCGAGTGCGATCGATACGTTTAAGCTGCAAGACGTCACTGAATAAGTTGTTTTTTCGGCTTATTTGGTGTCCGCTACTCGAAAATGTGACTAGGTCAACCTCTCCGGAGCATAATCTCGACTCGACTTTGTCAGAAACGTTGTAGATCTATGAGTCAGTGACCTGGTGTTAAAATCTAAGCTCAACTGGACAAACGACGAGGGAGATATGAATTTTCTCGTGAAACCACTTTCACCCTTTTTCTTCGGTTCAACACTTCAGTTTTGTGAAATAAACCAAAACGGCAATCTTTGGAGTACCGTTTGAACTCGCGTTTGTATTTGAACTTAAAGAGGATAAAATTTGTGAACCAACTCTTCAAGAACGGGTGAAATCCGATGAAAATTGACCGAGTTATGAATTTTACAAAATCTGACAGACAGTGCACTGCATCAAAGAACCTTACTGGTAATTCGCATTTTCGAGATCCTTCCGCTCCGACCTAACCCAAAATGAATTCACATAATGAAGATAACATCTAAACGGAATTTTAGGTACCGAAAAGACATCAATTCGATGAACGAGCCAAGAGTTATGAATTTTTTAGTGTTCAAAACTCATCGGTTCAGCACTGTTTTTCACTATGTCGACTCTAAAGACTCGCACATTCTGAGATTTTCTTCAAAGAATTAGTTCTCGGCCAAAACCCAAAAGTTGGAAAGGATATCAAGACGGAACTTTTGGCATATGAATCTCTCATACATGTTGACCCAATCAGAAGTTACGAACTCTCGAATACCGCTAGCACAATTAATCGGCGAAACCGAAATTTCAGAAACAAATAAATCCCGCCATTTTCCTTGATGAATTGGCCTCCGAGCCGAACACAAAAGTTGTAGAGAATACCGAAATAGTTTAAACTACATAGTTTCAAGCCAAAATGAGTTTCCGAGCATAAGTTACAACTTTTGCAAACTACACCATAAAACTGATGTTTTGCTTAAACTCCTCTGAATCAACCGAGAACTTTTGCCTTCTTCTGAGATTCTTGTGCACGTGCCGCATGAAGAAATAAAGGTCAGTCACAACCTGTGAAAGCTCAAATGGAGATGTATATTCATGTATGTTTATGATGCAATTGTGATCTAAATGCAATGCAATGTATGAAAGGATATGCTAAATGGCATGAAAATGAGAGGGCAAATTTTGGGGTGTTACAATAATCAAGGACTAAACCATAAAGGCTTTAAGGCTTTGTGATTAAGCTTGTACCTGCATCCTTCTATTAGGATGGAGTGTATAACTTTAATCCTAAGTGTTAAACCCTTAATGTGTTTAAATCCTTTAATCAATCCATCTAATAATCATCAAGACATAAAGCTTGTAACTTGGGCCTTGCATTAGGGTTCTAATTCTTCCTTAATTGGTTAAGAAGGACTAACCCTAGTGTTAATGGACAAGTCCCCCTCAAGTTGTCTTACAAACCATAAAATTCACTTCATCATCTCATCATTAACTAAAATCCACTTAATAAAGGTTTTGTTTTGTCATGAGTTTAATCCCTGATTATGGCTTAACCTCATTACTTAACACTAAACAAAAACACCAAAAACATCTAAATAATCACAAGTAGGTTAATGATCTTAATCCTACATCAGGGTGATTAAGTGTGAGATGCTGACTTCACACTTAAGGAATTCTCATTACCCTTAATAAGAGGGAGGATGTGATGAGTTTACTAACCCATTGGTTTAGGCTTAAGCTCATTTTCTCATGACAAACTTTAAAAAGCAATAAAAGACTGAAAACACCACAAACAAACAATAATCGTCTCCTCCGGGATTCTTTTCTTATCTCATTCACTCATAAACGAGAACTTGCTTCTTCCGTCTAAAGCAAGACAGTTTGCACCTGAGCCAGACAGGTCATACACTTGAGCATAGACAAGTAAGCAATTCACAAGTCAATTTATCTTTCAGTCTCTTTGGGTCGAACTACGGTGTTCTGACTTCCTCATTGCACGAGAGGATACGTAGGCATAACTTAACAGTTATCGAACAAAAGTCTCTGTATATTCCCCCTCTTTCAGCATTATTCTTTTAACCTCATGATCTTGAATATCTTATTCCTGTTCTTACACTGACACTGTATATATTACACTTTACACTTCTTTTACACAGACACCTGTACATCTTTTTCCAGCTATTTCTATGCACAAATTGCACTGACACTACCCCTTTAAAACACAAATCTTTTAAGCGTGGATCCCGTCGAGTACGGCGGACAATCTGGGTGCTAATACCTTCCCAGGTTGTAACCAACCCCCTTTCTCAGTCTCTCTGGTTCGCAACCGTTTTATCCATACCTTTCTAGGTCTATGCAGCATTGCCTTTCCTCCGGGATAAAAATGCCTAGCTGGCAACTCTTTTCTTTTTCTGTGAGTTCACTCCTGTGTGTTCTCACATCCTCCTTTCGCCGACCGTTCGCGTCTGTACCTTATTTGAGCCGGCCTTATCTTTTGGGAGCGACACCTGTCCAAGACAACAAAGATGGAGCAAAAGTGTTGAAACCTGAAGAAGAATGGAGCAAGGAGGAAGAAGATTCAGCACTTGGCAATTCCAAGGCCTTAAATGCTTTATTCAATGGCATTGATAGGAATATATTCAGACTTGTGCATCACTGTGAGCTGGCCAAAGATGTTTGGGACACTCTCAAAACAACTCATGAAGGAACATCAAAGGTGAAGATGTCAAGACTTCAACTTATCACCACCAAGTTTGAAAACTTGAGAATGAAGGAAGATGAGACAATTCATGAGTTCTACATGAACATCTTGGAAATAGCCAATACTTCTGGTGCTTTGGGAGAAAAGATGACTGATGAAAATCTGGTAAGAAAGATTCTCAGATCTTTACCAAAAAGATTTGACATGAAGGTCACAGCAATAGAAGAAGCACAAGACATATGCACAATGAAGGTTGAAGAACTCATTGGTTCCCTTCAAACATTTGAGATGGGAATGAATGACACAATTGTAAAGAAGAACAAAAGCATAGCATTGGTGTCAAATACTGATAAAGAAGAAGAAAATAATGAAGCACAACCTGAAGAAAAATTATCAGAAACCATTGCTATGCTTGGAAGACAATTCAACAAGATTCTCAGAAAGATGGATGGCAAGGCCAGACCAAGTGGAAGATACTCAAACTCTTCTGAGAATAAAAGACCTTATGATGCTAATAGAAGGTCAAGTTATGATGAAAAGACCAATCAAGATAAAGGGATTAAATGTCATGGATGTGAAGGATATGGACACATCAGAAATGAATGCCCTACTTATCTAAAGAAGCAGAAGAAAGGTCTTTCTGTGACCTGGTCTGATGAAGACTCAGGATGTGATTCAGAAGAAGAATCAGCAAAGCACATTACTGCTCTAGCTGGAGTATGTGATTCTGAAAGTGGATCCAGTGATGAGGAGCTGACTTTTGAAGAGCTAGAAGAATCATACAAGATGCTGGTTAAAAGGAGCACTGAAATATGCATGGAGAGTATAAAGCAGAAGAAGCAGATTGAGACACTAAAGGCTGAAAAAACAGGTGATCTAGAGATCATTGACACTTTGAAAAGTGAAGTAAGCCTTCTCAACTCCAAGTTGGAGCATATGTCCAAATCTGTTAGAATGCTGAACAGTAGCTCAAACACACTGGATGTTATTCTCAACAACAATAAGCATTCAGGGGATAGAACTGGACTGGGATTTAACAAAGCTAAACAGGTTGAGGCTAGCACCAGCAAAGCTACTTCAAATTCCATAAAGTCAAACAAGATGTCCCAACAGATGCTCCAACATCATTAAAAGAACATAAAGTCCAACATAATGTCCCAACAGATGTCTCAACATCATGAAAAGAACATGATGAAAAAGAAGTATCAAAGATGGAGATGTCATTATTGTGGAAGGTTTGGTCATATCAAACCTCATTGCTACAAGTTGCATGGATATCCAAATCAGATATATCAGCAACCCCCTAAGCAGAAGATAGAGGTTACAAAGAAAATGCTGCATAAACATAAAAATCAAAGATATTAGCAACCTCCTAAGCAGAAGATGGAGATCATCAAGAAAGTATGGGTACCTAAAGCTAGTCTTCATGCTAATCAAAGCTACATGTCCAAGAACAAGCTCAACAAACAACCTTGGAGCTCTAAAAATGGACACTACACAGGGCAGAAAAATCAAAGGAAACCTCAATACAAATGGTCAAAGAAGGGTGTTGCATATATAGCTCATACATCTCTAAGAGTATCAGCTAAAGAAGACTGGTACTTTGACAGTGGATGCTCAAGACACATGACTGGATTGAAGAATCTGCTAGTAGACTTAAAGTCATATTCATCTAGATATGTAACCTTTGGAGATGGAGCTAAAGGAGAAATCAAGGGAGTTGGGACCTTGGACTGTCCAGATGTACCAATACTAGATGATGTGTTACTGGTAAAAGGATTGACTGCTAACTTGATCAGCATAAGTCAATTATGTGATCAAGGTTACAGTGTAAACTTTACCAAAACTGAATGCATAGTGTCTAATAAAGAACAGAAGGTTGTCATGAGAGGAGCCAGATCTAAAGACAACTGTTATATGTGGGAACCTCAAGATTTCAGTCTCATTTCAACTTGCTCTTTAGCCAAAGAAGAAGAAGTGAAACTATGGCACCAAAGACTGGGTCATCTTCATTTCAGAGGTATAAAGAAAATCATATCTATGGAAGCTGTGAGTGGTATTCCTAAACTGAAGATTGATGATGGCAAAATCTGTGGTGAATGTCAAATAGGCAAGCAAACCAAGATGTCCCATCCAAAGCTCCAACATCTGACAACTTCCAAAGTTTTGGAATTATTGCATATGGATCTTATGGGACCTATGCAGGTTGAGAGCCTTGGTGGTAAGAGGTATGCCTATGTGGTGGTTGATGACTTTTCAAGGTATACATGGATAAATTTTATCAAAGAAAAGTTTGATGTATTTGATGTATTCAAAGATTTATGCCAAAGAATACAAAGAGAAAAAGCAAGCTGTGTGGTCAGAATAAGAAGTGACCATGGAAAGGAGTTTGAGAATAAAAAATTCTCAGATTTCTGTTCTTCAGAAGGAATCAATCATGAATACTCTTCACCTATTACCCCTCAACAGAATGGGATTGTTGAGAGGAAGAACAGAACTATCCAAGAATCAGCAAGAGCTATGATCCATGCTAAAAAGTTACCATTGTACTTCTGGGCTGAAGCTATGAACACAGCTTGTTACATTCATAATAGAGTCACTCTAAGGAAAGGAACCTTTTCCACAATCTATGAAGTATGGAAGGGGAGAAAACCCACAGTTAAGTACTTCCATGTGTTTGGAAGTAACTGCTATATTCTGGCTGATAGGGAGCAAAGAAGAAAAATGGATCCTAAAAGTGATGAAGGGATTTTTCTTGGATATTCTATAAACAGCAGAGCCTATAGAGTATTTAACTCTAGAACCAAGGTTATCATGGAGTCCATAAATGTGATAATTGATGATGCCCCTGCAGATGTTACATATGATGTTGGAACATCTGCTGACAGTCAGACTGAAGCTGAAATAAAGAGTGATCATCCTGACTTCACTCAAACTGAAGCAAGGACAGAACAATCCAGCAAACCTCCCTCCATCAGAATTCAGAAGGATCATCCTAAAGATTTAATAATTGGTGATCCCAACAGAGGTGTAAGCACTAGATCAAGAGAGGTGATTTCAGGTTCTTGTTTTGTTTCAAAAATAGAACCTAAAAACATCAAGGAAGCTCTTAATGATGAGTATTGGATTTGTGCTATGCAAGAAGAATTAGGTCAGTTCACAAGGAATGAAGTGTGGGATCTTGTTCCTAGACCTGATGACATAAATGTGATTGGCACTAAATGGGTGTATAAGAACAAGTCAAATGAGCAGGGAGTTGTTACAAAGAACAAAGCTAGACTTGTAGCTCAAGGATACACACAAATTGAAGGAGTAGACTTTGATGAAACCTTTGCACCAGTAGCAAGGCTTGAATCAATCAGACTATTTTTAGGAATTGCTTGTATTCTGAAGTTCAAGCTATTTCAAATGGATGTGAAGAGTGCCTTTCTAAATGGATATCTTAATGAAGAAGTATATGTAGAACAGCCTAAGGGATTTGTTGATCCAAGTTGTCCAAACCATGTGTACAAACTAAGAAAGGCTCTTTATGGACTGAAGCAAGCCCCAAGAGCATGGTATGAAAGGCTGACTACTTTTCTCACAAAACAAGGATACATAAAAGGTGGAATAGACAAACCCTTGTTTGTGAAGGATGAAGAAGGAAATGTCATGATTGCTCAAATATATGTTGATGACATTGTCTTTGGTGGGATGTCAGACAGGATGGTTAAACATTTTGTCACTCAAATGGAATCTGAATTTGAGATGAGCCTAGTAGGAGAACTAACCTACTTTCTTGGACTGCAAATCAAGCAGATGGAAGATTCAATGTTCATATCCCAAAGCAAGTATGCCAAGAACACTGTGAAGAAGTTTGGGATGGATAGTGCAAGTCATAAAAGAACTCCTGCCCCCACTCATTTAAAGCTGACAAAGGATGACAAGGGTGAGAAGGTGGACCAAAGCCTATACAGAAGCATGATTGGAAGCTTATTATATCTGACTGCTAGCAGACCAGATATAGCCTTTGCAGTAGGTGTATGTGCAAGATATCAGGCTGATCCAAAAGTTAGCCATCTAAACCAGGTCAAGAGAATTCTGAAATATGTCAATGGTACTTGTGACTATGGCATAATGTACTCCCATGGATGTGAACCAATTCTCACTGGCTTCTATGATGCTGATTGGGCTGGAAGTGATGATGATAGAAAGAGCACATCAGGAGGATGCTTCTTTCTAGGAAACAATTTGATTTCTTGGTTCAGTAAGAAACAAAATTGTGTTTCCTTATCCACTGCTGAAGCTGAATATATTGCAGCTGGTAGCAGTTGTTCACAGTTGGTTTGGATGAAGCAAATGCTCACAAAGTACAATGTCCCACAAGATGTCATGACATTGTACTGTGACAACTTAAGTGCTATTAACATATCAAAGAATCCTATCCAACATATCAGGACCAAGCATATTGATATCAGGCATCATTTCATCAGAGATCTTGTGGAAGAGAAAGTGATCTCATTGGAACATGTAGCTACAAATCTGCAATTGGCTGATATATTTACTAAAGCTTTGGATGCTACCCAATTTGAAAACCTAAGGGGCAAATTGGGAATCTGCTTATGTGAAATATAGCAGTTATGGAGAAGTGCCAACATGTCATATGACATCGTGTGGCATGATCACCAGATGGCAACACCAGTCTGGTCAAGAACTCTGTGTATTCCTCTCCTAAAAATTCTCCAAGTAACGACTCTTATAAACATACCAGCTTGCTCTCAGCTATTCATCTTCTCATCATTCTCTCAAAACAAATTGCATGCTATAGCTGACCTTTAGAGCTCATCAAACTCAATCAATCTTAACCTCTTCCTTCAACATATTCGAAAATGTCTCAAAACCCTAACCTCTCTGAAGAAATCCTCAACCAAGAAGATGTGGTGCATGCAACCCCCATCTCTGTGGTACCTATGGATTCAACTCCAATAGACGAAATCAGAGGAAGTGTTCCTCTTGCTCAAAAGCCAAGAACCCCTACTGTGAGAAGGGAAAAGGAACCTGTGTTCAGCAAAGTCAAAGGAATGCCTTCATCCTCAAACACCACTCCCAAAGCCTCTGAGTATGTGGATGCTTCAATCAAGGATCTTGTGAACAGGATTCTATCTGAGCAAAGAGTTGTGAGTGGAATATCCATTCCTCTGAACACCATGCCAGGTCCACAAGAAGATCAGAGTAATCAAGCTGAAGAGGACACTCCTGCTCAACAGGATGTCCCAATAGATGTTGAAACATCTGAGGACCAGCACAAGGCCTCCTCCTCTGATGATGATGAAACATCTGAGGACCAGCACAAGGCCTCCACTGATGATCAAGCCTCTGTTGATCCCCCTGCTGAACAGGAGACTGCTCAACCTCCTCCTGTTGTTGACATAGAGCATGATTCTGACACAGAAATCATTGCTTCTGTGGACCCTAGCATAGCCAAAAGGCTTAGGACTAGGAAAGAAAAGAAGACTGCAGGACATGCAACTCCTGAGAAGAAGCAGCCTACACCAAAGAAGGACAAAGCTAAAGTTGCTTTTGGTCCTACCAAACAATGGAGCAAGGTGAATACACAAAAGAGGAAAGATGTCACCCCTCCAGATTCAGATGTTGAAGAGGATGTCCCAACATCCCAACCAAAGAAGAAACCAGCACCTTCAAGGTCCACTTCTGCTGTTCCAGAAGCTCCTCTGGACAACATTTCATTCCATCATGTGTCAAGTGTGAGCAGATGGAAATTTGTCTACCAAAGAAGGGTAGCACTTGAAAGAGAGCTGAGCAGCAATGCACTTGAGTGCACTGAGGTAATTGATCTCATTTCTTCTGCTGGCCTATTCAAAACAGTGTCAAACTTTTCTCCTTGCTATGAGCTGCTAGTCAAGGAATTTATTGTCAACCTTCAAGAGGACTGTGCTGATGGTAAGTCAGATAAATTCATAAAGGTATATGTAAGAGGGAGATGTGTAGAATTCTCTCCTAGGGTTATCAACCACTATCTAGGAAGAGAATCTGATGGACCTAATGAGCTGGGGAAGACTGATAACCAGGTTTGCAAGGTCATCACTTCCAATCAAGTCAAAGCTTGGCCAGTCAAGGGCAAACTTTCTGTTAGCTTGCTAACAAGGAAGTATGCAATGCTTCATAGGATTGGCACTGTAAACTGGGTCCCTACCAACCATACTTCTTCAATAGCAACTGGATTGGGCAGATTTATATATGTTGTAGGCACCCAAACAAAGCTGGACTTTGGGTCTTACATTTTTGATCAGACATTGAAGCATGCTGGGACATCTGCAACAAAGCTACCTATTGCCTTCCCTTCTTTGCTGTGTGGAATAATACTTAGCCAGTATCCAGGTATCCTCACTGAGAAGGACTCAATCTGCAAAAGAGAAAGTCCTCTGGCCTTCCACTACAAGTTGTTCTTAAGTCATCATGCAGCTGATGTTGAAGCTCCCTCTGGGACATCTGCTGGAACTTTAAAGGCAAAGTCTCCAATATCTAAAGCTGCTTTGATTGCTGAGCTGAAGAACACCTGCAAAGAGCTGGATGCCAGGAAGCAGAAGCTTGAGGAGATTATCCAAAGGATGGAAATTGAGGAGAGTGCTCAGAAGGTTGCTGCTTCTGATGAGGAAACTAAAGAAGAGGAAGACACTGAATATGAGGATTCTGAGTGAAAAATGTATGTGAGGAATATGTAATGTCTGCTGCAGCATTGTATTTTGAATTAGTAATTTTGTAATTCTCTCTGTCAATGTAAAATTTGGCCCCAATTTATGTCTAACAAGGGGGAGAAGAGAACTGAACACCAACAACAATGTATGATGCAGCTTACTGATTAATGAAAAATGACTTCTGTTTGCTTCTGAACTAAAGCTGTGTTTTTAATGAAAAATTTCGGTTGAAACAAGTCAGAACACGTGTAGGTTTGAGGGGGAGTAAACTCACAAATGACTCAACAGAAAAGAACTGATGTACTTTGATAAAAGAAACTCTGCTGCACTCTGATAAACCAGAAGATTATGTTAGCAAAAAATTAGCCAAAGGGGGAGTTTGTAGATGTTTAGAATTGGCAGAATTTTTGACCAACAAGAAGTGTTGAACTTAGTTCAGGATGTCACATCAGATGTTGTGACATTATCAAACAGAGTATAAGTAAATGAACTTAATTCAGGATGTCACACCAGATGTTGTGACATTGTATCAGTTAATGAAGTAAGTTCAGTTTACAGGATGTCACACCAGATGTTGTGACATTGTATCAGTTAATGAAGTAAGTTCAGTTTTCAGGATGTCACACCAGATGTTGTGACATCTCAAACCTGCTACCAGAATTAATTAATGATTAACAAAACTGAGAAAATTCAGGGAAGTTATCTGGAATTAATTATGGATGGATAAAACAGAAGAAGGCGCATCTGTAGGGAGATTTGTTATGTTACTTCAGTATAATCAGAAGAACTGAATCACCTAGAATTAAGGAAGTAACAAACCCTAATTCAAGGTGATGGCAGCATGCGTATCAGGATTGGATTACCTACAGAAATCCCAAAATCCAAGCACCTATTTAAGCAACAGAAACTCTCAGAATAGAGAACGAAATTAAGAAGACTAAATAGGGTGTTTGTGTTTTAATAGCAGGTTGTTTTATTTGTATCACTTTATGAGCTTTTAAGCAAAAGTGTATTTGTGTCTTGATTGAAACTGTGAAGTAAGATCAAGCTGTTTTTGTTTGAAGTATGACTTCAATTTTATTAAACTTGTAAACACATCACTGTGTGATTGAGGGGGAGTGAGTTGGTACTCATATCTAAGTTGTGTCTTAGGTAGAAATTGCCTTGGGTAGATATTAAGTGAAAGATTAAACTGAGTGGTTTAAGTCTAGAATTAATATTACTTATATTGGATTTCCTTCCTGGCTTGGTAGCCCCCAGATGTAAGTGTGGTTATACACTGAACTGGGTTAACAATTTCCTGTGTTGTTTAATTTTCCTGCACTTTAAGTTTTGTTCAAGTCTTCAAGTGTTTAAACATCTCATTCGACATCACACACCTGATCCTAGAATTTCAAGGACTCCTCAACAAAACGGCGTCGTAGAAAGGAAGAATAGGGAACTAGTGGAACTTGCAAGGACAATGCTTAGCAACTCAAATCTTCCTAAATATTTTTGGGCGGATGCGGTTAGCACGGCTTGTTTTGTAAGTAACCGTGTCAATATTCGACCTATTCTCAAGAAGACCCCATATGAGTTGTTCAAGGGAAGGAAACCTAACATATCCTTCTTCCACATATTCAGATGCAAATGCTTCGTTCTCAACAACGGTAAGGACAACCTTGGTAAGTTTGATGAGAAATCCGATGAAGGTATTTTTCTTGGATATTCTCTATCAAGTAAAGCTTTTAGAATTTTCAATAAACATACGCTTACCATTGAAGAATCCATACATGTTTCGTTTGATGAGACTAACCCCTCGAAAGAGGATAATATTATTGTGGATGATGATGATGATGATGTAGATATATCACAACAACAAAGGGAGATATCAAAAGAACAAGCAATATCACAAGAAGATAAGTCACCAACCATTGAAGAACATCAAGATCTTCCAAGAGAATGGAGAACTCATAGAGATCACCCGATAGATAAAGTGATTGGTGATATTAGCCAAGGCGTTGCAACTAGACTCAATCTCAAGGATGCTTGCCTCAACATGGCGTTCGTGTCTCAATTTGAGCCAGCAAAAATCGATGAAGCCTTAGGCGACGATCAATGGATAATAACTATGCAAGAAGAACTCAATCAATTCGAAAGGAACCAAGTTTGGACTCTTGTACCAAGACCAGACAACAAACATATCATAGGCACAAGATGGGTGTTCAAGAACAAACTTGACGAGAATGGAATCATAGTTCGTAACAAAGCAAGATTGGTCGCACAAGGCTACAACCAAGAAGAAGGAATCGACTTTGATGAAACATTCGCTCCGGTAGCAAGGTTAGAAGCAATAAGATTATTACTTGCTTACGCTTGTTCTATGAATTTTTAGTTGTACCAGATGGATGTCAAAAGCGCTTTCCTAAACGGTTACATCAATGAAGAAGTCTACGTCTGTTGCACCCCAAAATTTGCCCTCACAATACAAGACTTTGTGTGCTAAGAAGGTTCACAAGGTTCACAAGTTTCTCAATGCTTATGTAACCTTTCATGAGGTTCATGAAGTCTACAAGTCACTTCTTGAAGGTTCACAAGGTTCACAAGCTTCTCAACATTTACAAGACCTTTCATGAGGTTCATGAAGTCTACAAGTTACTTCTTGAAGGTTCACAAGGTTCACAAGATTCACAATGATTACAAAGCTTTCCTGAGGTTCATGAGGTCTACAAAGCCACTTCATGAGGTTCACAAGGTTCACAAGCTTCATAATATCTCCCATGAGGTTCACAAGACATCTTATGATGATTCACAAGGTTCACAAAGTTCACAATGGGTCAGAAGAGTTGATAATTCCCTCAGACAATGCACCTCCTAAGCAGTGCATCCAAAACTAGGGTTTTGACTTTAATCAGGCTAAATGGACTTCCAATACTTCAAGTGAGCTTCATAACATCTTATATGTGTGTAATAACCCCCATGACAAGTTTCAAGACTTTTCTCAAAAGTTTGCTCAGTCAGATGATCAGATAAGTCAAAATCAGTCAATGCAGTTAAAAAGTCAAACTGAGGTCAACTGTGGTCAAACCAAAGTCAAACTTCATGATTTTTTGCCAACATCAAGTATATGAAGTAAAATTCATCATTTGATCAAGGGTTGATCATGATTCATCAAGGAGATTCCAGATCATCAATAATCAGGAGTTTCTAAATTAGGGTTTCCTCAGTAAAAGTCAACTGAACTTTGACCAATCATAACTTTCACATACTTCATCACCAAGTCTCCATCCAAAGCTCATTTTGAAGGAAATTGAATTCTTTACAACTTTGATGTTGAAAGTTAAGCCCAAAAATGCTTCATTTGGAAGATATGAGCTAAGACATTATAGGTCATTTCAAAAGTCAACAAAAAGTCAACAACTTCAAAAGGGCATAACTTGAGATTGGTAAATGATATGGACCTGAAACCAATGGGGTTGTTTAGAGGACTCTTCAAGATTTCCAAAATGTCCAAGAACACCCTCATACCTTTAAAATTGAGGGAGATATGCTCTTGCAAAGTTGGGCAATTTTGTGATGGTTTATATTGAAAATGGGGGTTTAGAAACAATTCCTTCCAAATGGGCTTGCTAAGTTGTGATCCAATCCACCTCATATCATTATGCACGACCCAATTGACCAAAATTCAGCATTTTTATTATTTTATTTTTATTTATTATTGATTTAATTCATAAAAATCATTTTAAATAAATATAAAATATGAAAATCTATTTTTGGAGGAAGATAATGCTTCTAGAAATTCTTAATTGTTGATTGAATTTGAAAGAGAAAGGAATTATGTGATTTATCCAAAGATAGTAAGCCTTCATGATCAAATATTTGAACTTTAAACTATGATCTTTTTCAATCTTTTTGGATCCAAATCTCCACACAACTAGTCCATATTTCTGACCTAATTCACACACATATAAGTATCAAACATAACCCTAGCCTGAGGGGACGATTCCCAGCAGCCAAAAGTGTAAGTTCATTGTTCAAAAATTCATCAAAAAAGTGAAATTCGGATTCTCTATTCCAAGGCTCTAAAAGGTAAAATAAGAACATGGTTGGCTTCCTTGGACATCATGGATCATGAATCACCATTCATAAGCATTCAAATCATGCCCTAATGATGAACCCGAAGCATTGTTCATGCTTGAAAATATTTTTTCGATTACATCAATTCATTGAATTTAAATGGATTTTGCTTGGCTAATATTGTTTGTTATGTGTTGTAGAATGTTTCTGGGCAGGAAAACTCAAGGAACCGTGGCTAATTCACAAGATGCCATAGTTAGGGTTTGGACCTAGGTTTAGGGATTTCTAATTTAAGAAACATAAATCAATTCTAAAAACATAGAACTAATCGTGAGAATGTCTGGATCATAATGCTGGTTTTAATTTTGTAAAATGGTACAGTTTTGTTGCTTGTTGATGTTTGTAGGTTTTGCTGGGAATAATTTTTTCGCAGGAAAACTTGTAGCTATTTTCACAAGTAAATTCGTAGCTCTGGAGGTTGAAGAAGGTTGCTTCCCGCGCGTTCAGGAATTCAAATTATTGTTTAAAATATTATGTTTGATTGCTGTTTGGTTATCACAAGCGCTGGCTTGTCCCAGTGGAAGGATGTGCTTGTGTTTGATGAAAAGGCCAGGGTTCGAATCCTGTTTGGGCCATTATTTTTGTTCTATTTTTCAGGAAAAAGAAGATTGAATATATTATAGCTTCTTGCCATTCAATAGTCAGATGGGCTCTTCCAGCCAGGTGGTAACGCGCGCATACTCGTATACATAAGGTCCTGGGTTCAATCCTCCCCCAGGCCTTTTGTTTTTTCATTTATTTTGCTGATTATTGGTTTGAAAGAACAAAACCATTTGGAGGCAATCCTTCTTGCACCAACCAGCGCCTGGCCCAGTGGTAGAGCATATGATCTTGTGAGCAAAGCCTCCTGGGTTCAAACCCCAGCCAGGTTTGTTTTGCTATTTTCTTTTATTTTATTTTTGTGTAACTAGTTTAGGTTTTATTAATAATTGTATAATAAAATAATTCTATAAAATAATAGTTCCTAATAAAAAAAAATCATATGTTCTTAATTTAAATATTATTCCTTTTATTATATTGGTAAAAATAATTTTGTATCTAAATAAACCCTAATTTTCTAAAGAAACTCTAAAAATACTTTTCTAAACAAAACTTTATTCTATTTTCCAAAAAATGATTTTTATTTTCTAATTCTTATCATAATTATTATGTATATAATTTTTAATATAATTAATTTCGTAAATATAATTATAAACTCTTTTCTTCATATAATATGGTAAATATATTTTACACTATGTTTATAACTTAAATCATTTTTTTAAATAATTGAATCAATAAAAATTAAATCTTGTAAATATACTTATAACTTATTTTTCTCTTTATATAATATGTGAATACCTTTTATAACTTTTTGTTTAGAATTGAATTTATAATAATTAAATTTTGTAGTATATTTAAAAGTAACTTAATAACTAGTAAATTAAAATAATTGTTTGTTCATATTTCTTTCTAAATATATTTGTTTATATTAAAAATTGTTAATTTCTTATTCTTATGATATTTTGATTAATTTTATTTATTATTATTACTACTAACCATATTATTTATTTTGCTTTATTAATCTTATATTATTATTATTTCACTAATTTTTATTATTCACTAACTTCTCTTATTTTATTATTACTAACTTTATGCTTATTATTTAATATTATTATTTATCACTAACCCCTATTATTTATTTATTTATTATTTATTGCTTATTTATTTATATTTTACTTATTTTTGCTATTTATTTATTTTGCTTATTATAATGATGTAAATGCTCCTGGATGTAAATTTTGTAATTATTTAATTATTTTTGCTATGGTTAGTAATTAGGGAGTGCAAAACATGTATGTTATTTAAAATAAACTTAGATCATTTTAATCATAAGATAATTAAATTAAACACTCACACACGTAAGTCGATTTTTAATCGCCGTCTCACTTTCTAAGGTTATCCCTCAAGTTGCCTACTAATAAGGTCAAGTGGGGTGTATAAAGCAAGTCCCTCAAGTAAAAAATCATCAAGTCCCTAATGGTTGCCTTCACGAATCAAGTCCCTTCGAATAATGATGATAGTCCCTCATATATGCTTATTACACCCCACAGCTGCCTTCATAAAACAGAATGTCCCTCTCATGTCCCTTACATCCAAGGTAATGACTACCTACTCCTTAATAGTAGGGATAGTCTTACCAATGAAAGGATAAAGAACAAGAAAGACTTAAAACTTTAGGGTAGGTTCCTCTTATGTACTTGCTCACTTCAAAAACTTTTCAAACTCTTCACAATTTCAAACAAATTTTCAAAAACAAGTTTTTTTACACATCCGTACATGGATTATTATCAACTATTCTGAAAATTTTTCTATTCATACACTACACTTTCAAAAACAATTCAAAAGTGAGCTAAGTAACTAAGAGCCCATGGATAACCATGGATGTAAAGGGTGCTAACACCTTCCCTTTACATAACCTACCCCCCGGACCCAAAAAAAATATCTCTTAAGGTCTTTCCTGTTCTTTTATACCCTTTCCTTTTGGATAAAATAAAAGTCGGTGGCGACTCTTGCTATCCGCAACATTACCTAAAGTCAGTTCTCCCACCGTGTTACAGAACTGGCGACTCTGCTGGGGATTTAATATTAAAGAGGGGTACCCTTAGGAATTAGATCACTTTAAATTGTTTGCCTTGTTTGCTTTATATTATCTTGTTGGGGTGCTCTTATGTGTGAAAGGTCCTAACCCGGATCTAGTGTACCATAGGTAAATGGCAATAGACCAAGGAAACTGTACGACGTATATCGATACGGTTGATCTGGTGGCCATAGTTAGTGTGACTTCTTGGTTGGTGCTTATGTTCCTTAAGTCAAGTTGAGGATAATATGAGGCTGCCATATGTTGTCAATGCACTAACTAACTTTTAGAACCCTAGTTAACTCATCTTGGCCTTTAGAAAGTAGTGAGGTAACTGGCTTTGGTGTAGACTGAAGTTGGTTGACACTCGATACTACGCTCATTGAGATCTTAAACTTGGAGGGTTTTATTTGGCAAGTAAGTTGCCTTCTGATCAACCACCCTTGTGAAGGATCAATGATATTGAGATCCCTTAGAACCTGGTTACTTTTGTAGGACAGGATGAACCATCTAACTTCAGGGGAGGGTACTTACCTTTGAACCTCATGCAAGCCTTTAAACCTAGGGCAATTGTGTGACTTGTTTGTGTGTGCCACATGTTTGTGATTGAACATAACATCATGACATCATCATGCATCATAAGCATAGCATTTTCCCTAACCCTTTCAAGGACCAAAGGATTTATCTTTGTTCTTTGTTGCAGGTCATGGCTTCTGCTCGTAGAAACACCATCAGGATCAACTTTGTGGGCATACCTGCTAAGCTTAAAGAGTTGGTTTCTCAAGTGTCTGATCATTCCCAGTTCATCAAGAGACATGGTCACCTATTGGATCTAGTCACTTCAGGGTTCAATGAAGACATGATGAGTGTTCTGTTTCAGTTCTTTGACCCTAAGCACCACTGCTTTACATTCCCTGACTATCAGCTGGTTCCTACCATGGAGGAATTCTCTAAACTTCTGGGTATACCTGTTCTTGATCAAAGACCCTTCACAGGCTTGGAGAAGGAGCTTAAACCAGAGGTTATTGCTGCAGCTCTACATCTGAAGAAGTCTGACATTGTTCTAGAGACGAGAAGCGGAGTCAAGGGTATTCTTGCCAAGGTGCTAATGGATAAGGCTCAAATATTCTTGAAGGCCATGAGCTATGATGCTTTTGAGGAGGTCTTAGCCTTGCTGATATATGGCTTAGTATTGTTCCCCAATCCAGATCAGTTCATAGACGTTCATGCCATCAACATATTCCTGAGTCACAATCCAGTGCCTACATTGCTTGGAGACATTCTACATTCTCTTCACACCCGTACTACAAGGGCAAGAGGAACTTTGATGTGCTGCATACCTTTGCTTTCTAGGTGGTTTATTTCTCACCTTCCTCGCTCAGTAATGAAGAATGAGCAAGGGTTCAGATGGTCCAAGAGGATCATGTCACTTTCTCACTCAGACATCCATTGGTGCTCCAGATCTATGGAGAATGTCACCATCATCGACCGTTGTGGGGAGTTTCCTAATGTGCCACTACTAGGCATAAGAGGAGGCATCACCTACAACCCCTCTCTAGCTTTACGACAGTTTGGTTACGCCCGGAGTGATGGTCCACATGATATGTTGATTCAGGGCATTGTATTTGACTACGACAACGATCTTCAGGGTTACCGTCAGAGATTCATACGAGCTTGGGGAAAGGTAAACAGGGTTGACAGCAAGACACTGGAGCCTAAGTACACTATTCCTATGTAGGCTTATCTCAGATGGGTACGATCTCGTGCTCAGACACTCATGATGCCATATCCTGCCGTCCTACCAGTTACCATGGAACCTGTTGCTGAAGGAGACACTGCTTATACCATCCTTCACCCAGACATGCCTACTGATAAAGAAGACTTGCAGAGATCATGGATCCAACTGAAGGAGCAAAGGGATACTTTCGAGGCTCATTACAAAGCAAGTCAAGAAAAGATTCTGGAACTAACAAAGCTACTTCATGAGGAACGGAACCTCAACTCTTACCTCAACACAAAGAGGAAACGTCCATGGGAGACTTAAAATCCCATCTTTTGTACTTATTTCATTTTTGTAAGCCTAAAAGGCAAAACAAGTTATTACTAATAAAAGTTTACTTTCGTGTTTGTCTAAGCAAATTTAAATTCTGCGGTCCTTGAAAACATTGCATATGCATTCACATATCATTCCATTGCATCACAGGTTTATAATTGTGCACAGGTTTCTCATCTTCTCGCTGTTTATTTCAGCAATGGCTCTTGAACAATCAGTTAAGGATCTTCAGGCACAAAATGCACAGTTCCAAGAGCTGATCTTGAACCTGTCCAAGGGGCAGGATGAATTGAAGGCACTGCTGGCCAAGAAGACTAAGAAGGCTAGAAGGTCTGCTGGGTTGATCAACATGGGAAGAAGGTTCAAAGGTCTTGCCAAGACCAAAGAACCAGCTGAAGACTATGAATCTGAGGAATCTGAGCAAGAGGTAGGCAGTCTCCACCACACAATGGGGGACTCTGATTCTGAGGCTAATTACTACCATGAGCCTAATGAAGACAAATTCAAGATGCTGGTAGATAGGATGGATGCCATGGAGTTGCAGAAGTCATCTGGGCTGGATTTTGAGGATTTGAGTCTGATATTTGGGGTAGTCATACCCATTGGTTTCAAGGTTCCTACATTTGTTGTCTATGATGGGGTCTCTTGTCCCAAACTGCATCTGAGGTCTTATGTTAGAAGAATTCAACCCCACACTGCTGATAAGAAGTTGTGGATCCATTTTTTTCAAGAGAGTTTATCTGGAGCTCAGCTGGAGTGGTATTATCAGTTGGAGAGTGTCAACATCAGAGACTGGAATGATCTTGCTGAAGCTTTCTATAAGCAGTACCAATACAATGCTGACTTAGCCCCCACTCGCATGCAGCTTCAGAGCATGTCTATGGGTGCCAAAGAAAGTTTCAAAGAGTATGCTCAGAAGTGGAGAGATTTAGCTGGAAGAGTTCAACCCCCTTTGACTGACAGGGAATTGGTTGATATGTTCATGTGTACGCTGAATGGTCCGTTTTACAGTCATCTCATTGGAAGCTCATCATCTGGCTTCACTGAGTTGATCATGACAGGAGAGCGAGTAGAGAATGGTATAAAGAATGGTAAGATCCATGTGGGCACTTCTTCATCAGGTGTTGCAAAGAAGCCTCCCACTGGGAAGAAAGAATCTAATGCTGTTTATGGTCAGCCTGATCGTAACAGAAGGCATCAGTCTGTCAGTGCAGTCCATATTTCAAATCCAACTCCTGCACCAACAGAGCAGCCACAGGGCAACCAACAGAGGGCTAGAAGGCAGTTCACGAAGATCAACATGTCAATGGCTCAGGCATTGCAACATTTGTTGAAGGCTGAACTCATTACTTTGAAAGAGGCTCCTCAGAATCCCAATGTTACCTCTCCCAGGTACAATCCCAATGCACGGTGTGCATACCATTCAAACTGTCAGGGACATGATACTAATAATTGTTGGGTCTTGAAGAATAAAATTCAGGATATGATTGATGCTGGAGAAATTGAGTTTGATCCTCCGGGTACTCCCAATGTGATTACTGCTCCAATGCCAAATCACGAGAAGACTGTCAATGTCATTGATGAAGATCTACATGTCTATTCAGTCATGGAGTTGACCACACCACTGTCTGTTATCAAAAAGAGGTTAGCACAAGCTGGGATCTTTCCAGGTTGTCGTGAAGATTGTTTGTATTGTACCTATAAGCCGGATAGTTGCTTCATATTGAGAGATGGAATTCAACGTCTCATGGATAAGTATACTATAGTGTTTGAAAGGACTCTGTCGTCTGTAGAAAGTATGGTGGATCATCTGACTCAAGGTAAGAAGACTGAAGAAGTTGACATGGTTGACAAAGTACCAATAAGAATCACTTCAAAGGGTCCTATTAAAATCACTCATCAGGGTCCAATCAAAATTACTGCTGAAGGTCCTGTGAAAGTTGTCGCTGAAGCCAGAGTAGCTCCTGTGGTCATTACTACTCCTGGTCCTATCCCGTATACGTCTGACAAAGCTGTGCCTTGGCATTATGGATCTGATGTTTACATCCATGGTGTTAAGCAAGAGTCTGTAGCTGATGTGCCTGTTGACATTGATAATATTGCTGGATCTAGCAAGATCACTCGTAGTGGAAGAGTCTTCTCTCCTCCAGTTGCTTCTAAGGATGCAGTTACTCCTGCTGCTACTTCCACCACTAATGCTCGGGGCAAGGGTCCTGTTATTGAGCCTGTATCTACTGATGTGCCAGCTGCTGATGATCTCTCTAAGCAGATGGAAGAAGTATTGAAAATTATTCGCAAGAGTGATTATGACATTGTTGATCAGTTGGGGCATACTCCCTCGAAGATTTCTATGTTATCCTTGTTGTTATGTTCTGAGGCTCATGCCAAGTCCTTGATCAAGTTTCTGAAGACTGCTCATGTACCCAGTGCAATTTCTGTTGACCAATTTGAGAACTGTGTTGCCCACCTGACCTATGACAATGGGTTAGGGTTTTCTGATGCTGATTTGACCCCTGCCAAGAGGGATCATAACAGGGCCTTGCATATTTCAATTGAATGCAAGGGCACTACCCTGTCTCATGTACTGATAGACAATGGTTCCTCTTTGAATGTGTTGCCTAAGGAAGTCCTGAATAAGTTGAGTCCTGAAGATGCTGTGCTGAAGCCCAGTAATATTGTGGTAAAGGCTTTTGATGGTTCTAGAAGAGTAGTGCATGGGGAAATTGATCTTCCAATCAAAGTTGGTTCTCAGGTGTTTACTGCTACATTTTATGTGATGGATATTCGTCCTTCATATTCTTGTCTGCTTGGTCATCCCTGGATCCATGGGGCAGGTGCTGTGACCTCTACATTGCACCAAAAGTTGAGATATCCGGTGAATGGAAAGGTTGTTACTGTCTATGGAGAAGAAGAATACTTTGTCAGCCATGTCAATACCTTCAAGTATCTGGAAATGGAAGGTGAATACATTGAGACTCCGTGTCAGACATTTGAAATGGTTCCTTGGGTTGTTAATGATTATGTAGCTCCTCCTGTTGTGAAGAAAGTTCCTGTTGTCACCAGAAAACCTCCAACAATGGCAATGGCCTCCCTCAATGATGCTAGAGCTGTGGTGGATGAAGGTGGTTGTACTATTTAGGGTCAGCTTCCTGATATTCCATACAAGTCTGACAAGTTTGGTTTGGGTTTCACTGCGGAGTCCCAGAAGGCTGTTCGTCGTGCTCGTGCTGCTCGTATCACCAATCAAGGGGTTATCAATGCTGTGGGAGACTATGATGAAGACTACAACTTGGATGCTTGGATTTTTCCTACTGTGGGTGCTGGACTCAATAATTGGAAAGCTGAAGATGTTATCCCTATCTCCTTTAGTCAGGAGTAAATACTATTACTGTGTTGTTGCTTTTAAGTTTGTAATTTCTTGAACAATAAAATTTTCAAGCCATGTGCCTTACCCGGGGCACAATGGTGTACTTGTTACGGGCTGTCATTTCATTTGCATACTTCATTCAATAAAATCAGTGGACGTTTCGTTTTCGTAAATATTGTGTTCCTTGTCTTTCTTTTCTTTATTTTTGCTTTATCAGCTATGTGTTCTTACACACACCCACATCACTAAAATGCAGATCCTCATCCACTCTGGATCCTGTTGATAACAGTTCTACTATTGCCAATTATGATTTCGAGAATCCGATCTATCAAACTGAAGACGGAAATGAGGACGATTGTGAAATACCTGTAGAGCTTGCTAGGTTGTTACAACAAGAAGAGAAAGCTATACAGCCACATGAAGAGCCAGTCGAAGTTGTGAATTTGGGAACTGAAGAAAACAGAAGAGAGGTCAAGGTAGGGGCTGATTTAGAGGACAGTGTCAAGAGCAGGTTGATTCAGATGTTACGTGACTATGTGGAGATATTTGCTTGGTCTTATGAAGATATGCCAGGGTTGGATACAGACATTGTGGTTCACCGTTTGCCAGTGAAAGAAGATTGTCGTCCAAAGAAGCAGAAGGTTCGTCGTATGCGTCCTGAAATGTCAGAAAAGATCAAGGCAGAGGTAATGAAACAGTTCAATGCAGGGTTCTTAGCAGTGACTTCTTATCCTCAGTGGGTTGCAAATGTGGTACCAGTTCCTAAGAAAGATGGTAAGGTGCGTATGTGTGTAGACTACAGAGATTTGAACAAAGCTAGCCCCAAAGATGACTTTCCACTTCCTCATATTGATATTCTGGTGGACAACACTGCTCAGCATAAGGTATTCTCTTTTATGGATGGTTTCTCTGGTTACAATCAAATCAAGATGGCACCTGAAGATATGGAGAAGACAACATTTGTGACACAGTGGGGCACCTTTTGCTATAAGGTGATGCCATTTGGTTTGAAGAATGCAGGGGCAACATATCAGCGTGCTATGGTGGCTTTGTTTCATGATATGATTCATCATGAGATAGAGGTATATGTGGATGATATGATAGCCAGGTCTCAAAATGAAGAACAACATCTTGATCATCTGCACAAGTTGTTTGAGAGGTTGAAGAAATACAAGTTGAGATTGAACCCAAACAAGTGTACTTTTGGAGTTAGATCTGGAAAACTCTTGGGTTTCATTGTCAGTGGAAAAGGTATTGAAGTGGATCCTGCAAAAGTGAAAGCTATACGAGAGATGCCAGCTCCCCGTACTGAGAAGGAGGTTAGAGGTTTCTTGGGACGATTGAACTACATTGCAAGATTTATTTCCCAATTAACCACCATCTGTGAGCCAATCTTCAAGTTGTTGAAAAAAGATCAGGTGATGGAATGGAATGATGAGTGCCAGACTGCCTTTGATGAAATCAAGAGATATCTGCTAGAACCTCCAATTTTGATGCCACCAGTTGATGGAAGACCCTTGATTATGTACTTAACAGTGTTAGACAACTCAATGGGGTGTGTATTGGGGCAACATGACGAGTCTGGTCGAAAAGAGCAGGCAATATACTACCTTAGCAAAAAGTTTACCGACTGTGAAACAAGATACTCACTGCTCGAGAAAACTTGCTGCGCTTTGGCATGGGCTGCTCGCCGACTAAGACAATATATGTTGACCCATACTACCTTGTTGATTTCAAAGATGGATCCAATCAAGTACGTATTTGAGAAACCTGCTCTCTCCGGAAGAATTGCAAGATGGCAAATGATCTTGACGGAATATGACATACAGTATACTACTCAGAAGGCCATTAAAGGAAGTGTTGTTGCTGATCATTTGGCTCATCAAGCAGTGGATGATTATCAGTCAATGAATTTTGAGTTTCCTGATGAAGACATTATGATTATTACCAAAGAACCTGGACAATATGACGGACCTGAACAAGGATCCCGATGGACTATGGTTTTTGATGGTGCCTCTAATGCACTTGGTAATGGTGTTGGCGTTGTGATTAGTTCCCCTGAAGGTTGTCATACCCCGATTACTGCCAGACTTTGTTTTTATTGTACCAATAACATGGCTGAGTATGAGGCATGTATCCTGGGTATTAAAGCTGCTATTGATATGAAGATTCGGTTCCTTGATGTGTATGGAGATTCAGCCCTGGTAGTTAGTCAGATCAAAGGAGATTGGGACACCAAGCATGATAACCTCATTCCTTACAGAGAGCATGTGTTGTCTTTGATCCCACATTTCCAAGAAATTACCTTTGAGCACATTCCACGAAGAGAGAATCAGTTAGCAGATGCATTGGCCACCATGGCATCTATGTTTGAAATCAGTTGGGATGATGAAGCTCCCAAGATTACTATTGATAGATTTGAAAAGCCTGCATACTGCAATGAGATTGACACTGAAGGGGCAGAGGAGAAACCTTGGTTCTATGAAGTAAAAAGATATCTTGAAGCTCAAGAGTTCCCTGAAGGGGCATCTGTCAAAGATAAGAAGTTTTTGAGAAGGTTTTCTGCTAAGTTCTTCTTGAGTAATGGCATTTTGTACAAGCGCAATCATGATTCAACTTTGCTTCGTTGTGTGGATAAGAAGGAAGCAATTGAGATTATGGAAGATATGCATGATGGGATTTTTGGCACTCATTCTAGTGGACATACCATGGCAAAGAAGATATTGAGAGCAGGTTACTATTGGTCTACCATGGAAGCTGATTGCTATCAACACTCTAGAACTTGTCACAAGTGTCAAATCTATGCTGATAAAGTTCATATACCTCCATCACCATTGAATGTGTTGACTGCTCCTTGGCCCTTTGCCATGTGGGGCATTGATATGATTGGTGAGATCAAGCCTACTGCTTCTAATGGGCATCGTTTCATCCTGGTTGCTATTGATTATTTTACAAAGTGGGTGGAGGCAGCTTCATTTGCATCTGTTACTAAGAATGTGGTGGCTCGATTCATTAAGAATAATCTCATATGTAGGTATGGCATCCCTGAAAGGATTATCACTGACAATGGCTCTAATCTGAACAACACTATCATTACTGATCTCTACACGCAGTTCAAGATTAAGCATCATAACTCTTCTCCGTATCGTCCAAAGATGAATGGGGCAGTTGAAGCTGCCAATAAGAACATTAAGAAGATTGTACAAAAGATGACTGTTACTTACAAGGATTGGCATGAGATGTTACCATTTGCTCTTCATGGTTATCGTACCACAATACGTACTTCAACAGGGGCAACCCCATTCTCCTTAGTCTATGGTATGGAAGCAGTTCTGCCCATTGAAGTTCAGATTCCCTCCTTAAGAATTATGAAGGATGCAGGCTTGGATGAAGATGAGTGGATTCAGACTCGACTGGACCAGTTAAATTTGATTGATGAGAAGAGGTTAGCAGCAGTTTGTCATGGCCAGATGTACCAGAAACGGATGATCAAAGCTTTTAACAAGAAGGTTAAGCCAAAGGTATATCAGGCTGGAGACTTGGTAATCAAGCGTATCATATTACCACAAGGTGATCCTAGGGGCAAGTGGACTCCAACATATGAAGGACCATTTGTAGTCAAGACAGTATTCTCAGGAGGTGCCATGATATTGACTACAATGGATGGTGAAGACTTCCCACAGCCCGTGAACGCAGACATAGTTAAAAAATACTACGCATAAAAAGAGACCCGCTAGGTTGACAGGCCTAGGCAAAAATAAGGGCATCCCGGCAAACCAAAAGGGTTTGGGCAAAAATTAGGGATATATATAAAAAGATGTACACCCGGCAAGTTGAAAACCTGAAAAGGCGGCTTGGGCAAAAAAGGGTATCCCGGTGGATTGAAAACCTGAAAGGGCAATCCAGGCAAAAGTTAGGGATTAAAGCGTATGACTATGTCTCGTTTGGATCACTCATGAAACTGCAACCAGTTGAACTACTTACTCAAGCTCGGACAGATAAAGCTCAATCCAATCATTTCCATCTCAACAGCAAGAAGATGAGATACTTGAAGGGCAATAGTAGAATTGAAACTCAATAGGACTGTTTTCCACATAGCTGATTTTCTTTATTTTGTAAAAACTTTATGACAAAATCCTCTTACTAGGGTTTATGTCTCCTTGTACAAACTTACCCGCGTATGGGTCACTTTTTGATATAAATAAATTCCATCTTTTGAATCCAGATTTACTTTTACCCTATTTACATAAGCGAAACGTCCATTGGTTGTGTTTGAATGTATGTATGCTTTTGAATATGATTGATATTTACCAAAAATGCATGTATGCTTTTAATATGATTAATGTTTACCAGAAATGCATGGAAATGCAGTAATAGTATTTACTAAGGACGAATGAGGGGAGGATTTCAACGAAGCTTCGCCAGTTCACCTTTACAAGACAGTTACAAACTCTCAGTAGGACGAATCCATCTTCATAAAGTCTTATCTCCCCTGGAATTTATATCCATCTCTTTTATCCTCATGCGGATGTACGGGAAATTACTTTCCAATAAGGATACGACGAACGAAGACGGGTGTTCTATCTACTCTACTATCAATCGAAGACGGGATGTTATACTTATCCTACTACCAAACGAAGCCAAAGGTTATATATACCTTACTATCCCCAACAACGGGAGGTTATATCTATGCCTTACTATCCCCAACAACGGGAGGTTATATCTATGCCTTACTATCCCCAGCAGACGGGAGGTTATCTATACCCTGTTATCCTCAGCAGACAGAGGGTTATATATTCTTCAACAACGAATCGGGATATATTTTCCCTGGCCAGCAGTTGTTATACGAAGATATCCAGACGCTTCCGGCAGTATCATATCATACATACATCATTTACATCATACCATAGCATATATATCCATAGACATATAGTACATTACCTAAGTGCATCATATCATACATGCATACATAAAGCATAAACTAATGTTATTATACAGAATGCTACCTTGTTTTCAGGTTAATTATCCAACAAACAAACTTATGATCTTCGGGACTGCTTTATCGTCACCTCAGGGTTACTTTATCCTCCTGATAAGCTTCTTATTTCTTTGGGACTGCTTTATCGTAACCTCAGGGTTACTTTATCCTCCTGATAAGCTTCTTATTACTTTGGGACTGCTTTATCGTAACCTCAGGGTTACTTTATCCTCCTGATAAGCTTCTTATTACTTTGGGACTGCTTTATCGTAACCTCAGGGTTACTTTATCCTCCTGATAAGCTTCTTATTACTTTGGGACTGCTTTATTGTCACCTCAGGGTTACTTTATCCTCCTGATAAGCTTCTTATTACTTTGGGACTGCTTTATTGTCACCTCAGGGTTACTTTATCCTCCTGATAACTTCTCATGACTTCAAGACTGCTTTAGAGTTATCATTATTGATTGCTCTATCCTCCTGAAATCATATTATTACTTCAAGACTGCTTTAGAGTTATCATTATTGATGGCTCTATCCTCCTGAAATTATTACTTCAAGACTGCTTTAGAGTTATCATTATTGATGGCTCTATCCTCCTGAAATCATTACTTCAAGACTGCTTTAGAGTTATCATTATTGATGGCTCTATCCTCCTGAAATCATTACTTCAAGACTGCTTTAGAGTTATCATTATTGATTGCTCTATCCTCCTGAAATCACATTACTTCAAGACTGCTTTAGAGTTATCATTGCTCTATCCTCCTGAAATCATATTATTACTTCAAGACTGCTTTAGGGTTATCATTATTGATTGCTCTATCCTCATGAAGACATGCTGTTACATCAGTATTACTCCAGTATCTTGAAAGCATATCATCAATACCTCAGGACTGCTCCAGACTCCTGACAGCTTTCATTATACCTCCATATTTTGGACTGCTTTCCCCTAGTGGCATCTTTAAGCCCACTCAATCATATTCAACCAACCATCAATATCCCTCTATGCACTGGTGAGTGCAAATTTTTGGGCTTTTGTGTTCAATCCCCTTCAACCTTCCAGGTTACGACTGGCAAATATACCAATCTAACCCCTCAGGTTTCAGAAAATTGAATAGGGGCAGCTGTTGCACCCCAAAATTTGCCCTCACAATACAAGACTTTGTGTGCTAAGAAGGTTCACAAGGTTCACAAGTTTCTCAATGCTTATGTAACCTTTCATGAGGTTCATGAAGTCTACAAGTCACTTCTTGAAGGTTCACAAGGTTCACAAGCTTCTCAACATTTACAAGACCTTTCATGAGGTTCATGAAGTCTACAAGTTACTTCTTGAAGGTTCACAAGGTTCACAAGATTCACAATGATTACAAAGCTTTCCTGAGGTTCATGAGGTCTACAAAGCCACTTCATGAGGTTCACAAGGTTCACAAGCTTCATAATATCTCCCATGAGGTTCACAAGACATCTTATGATGATTCACAAGGTTCACAAAGTTCACAATGGGTCAGAAGAGTTGATAATTCCCTCAGACAATGCACCTCCTAAGCAGTGCATCCAAAACTAGGGTTTTGACTTTAATCAGGCTAAATGGACTTCCAATACTTCAAGTGAGCTTCATAACATCTTATATGTGTGTAATAACCCCCATGACAAGTTTCAAGACTTTTCTCAAAAGTTTGCTCAGTCAGATGATCAGATAAGTCAAAATCAGTCAATGCAGTTAAAAAGTCAAACTGAGGTCAACTGTGGTCAAACCAAAGTCAAACTTCATGATTTTTTTCCAACATCAAGTATATGAAGTAAAATTCATCATTTGATCAAGGGTTGATCATGATTCATCAAGGAGATTCCAGATCATCAATAATCAGGAGTTTCTAAATTAGGGTTTCCTCAGTAAAAGTCAACTGAACTTTGACCAATCATAACTTTCACATACTTCATCACCAAGTCTCCATCCAAAGCTCATTTTGAAGGAAATTGAATTCTGTACAACTTTGATGTTGAAAGTTAAGCCCAAAAATGCTTCATTTGGAAGATATGAGCTAAGACATTATAGGTCATTTCAAAAGTCAACAAAAAGTCAACAACTTCAAAAGGGCATAACTTGAGATTGGTAAATGATATGGACCTGAAACCAATGGGGTTGTTTAGAGGACTCTTCAAGCTTTCCAAAATGTCCAAGAACACCCTCATACCTTTAAAATTGAGGGAGATATGCTCTTGCAAAGTTGGGCAATTTTGTGATGGTTTATATTGAAAATGGGGGTTTAGAAACAATTCCTTCCAAATGGGCTTGCTAAGTTGTGATCCAATCCACCTCATATCATTATGCACGACCCAATTGACCAAAATTCAGCATTTTTATTATTTTATTTTTATTTATTATTGATTTAATTCATAAAAATCATTTTAAATAAATATAAAATATGAAAATCTATTTTTGGAGGAAGATAATGCTTCTAGAAATTCTTAATTGTTGATTGAATTTGAAAGAGAAAGGAATTATGTGATTTATCCAAAGATAGTAAGCCTTCATGATCAAATATTTGAACTTTAAACTATGATCTTTTTCAATCTTTTTGGATCCAAATCTCCACACAACTAGTCCATATTTCTGACCTAATTCACACACATATAAGTATCAAACATAACCCTAGCCTGAGGGGACGATTCCCAGCAGCCAAAAGTGTAAGTTCATTGTTCAAAAATTCATCAAAAAAGTGAAATTCGGATTCTCTATTCCAAGGCTCTAAAAGGTAAAATAAGAACATGGTTGGCTTCCTTGGACATCATGGATCATGAATCACCATTCATAAGCATTCAAATCATGCCCTAATGATGAACCCGAAGCATTGTTCATGCTTGAAAATATTTTTTCGATTACATCAATTCATTGAATTTAAATGGATTTTGCTTGGCTAATATTGTTTGTTATGTGTTGTAGAATGTTTCTGGGCAGGAAAACTCAAGGAACCGTGGCTAATTCACAAGATGCCATAGTTAGGGTTTGGACCTAGGTTTAGGGATTTCTAATTTAAGAAACATAAATCAATTCTAAAAACATAGAACTAATCGTGAGAATGTCTGGATCATAATGCTGGTTTTAATTTTGTAAAATGGTACAGTTTTGTTGCTTGTTGATGTTTGTAGGTTTTGCTGGGAATAATTTTTTCGCAGGAAAACTTGTAGCTATTTTCACAAGTAAATTCGTAGCTCTGGAGGTTGAAGAAGGCTGCTTCCCGCGCGTTCAGGAATTCAAATTATTGTTTAAAATATTATGTTTGATTGCTGTTTGGTTATCACAAGCGCTGGCTTGTCCCAGTGGAAGGATGTGCTTGTGTTTGATGAAAAGGCCAGGGTTCGAATCCTGTTTGGGCCATTATTTTTGTTCTATTTTTCAGGAAAAAGAAGATTGAATATATTATAGCTTCTTGCCATTCAATAGTCAGATGGGCTCTTCCAGCCAGGTGGTAACGCGCGCATACTCGTATACATAAGGTCCTGGGTTCAATCCTCCCCCAGGCCTTTTGTTTTTTCATTTATTTTGCTGATTATTGGTTTGAAAGAACAAAACCATTTGGAGGCAATCCTTCTTGCACCAACCAGCGCCTGGCCCAGTGGTAGAGCATATGATCTTGTGAGCAAAGCCTCCTGGGTTCAAACCCCAGCCAGGTTTGTTTTGCTATTTTCTTTTATTTTATTTTTGTGTAACTAGTTTAGGTTTTATTAATAATTGTATAATAAAATAATTCTATAAAATAATAGTTCCTAATAAAAAAAAAATCATATGTTCTTAATTTAAATATTATTCCTTTTATTATATTGGTAAAAATAATTTTGTATCTAAATAAACCCTAATTTTCTAAAGAAACTCTAAAAATACTTTTCTAAACAAAACTTTATTCTATTTTCCAAAAAATGATTTTTATTTTCTAATTCTTATCATAATTATTATGTATATAATTTTTAATATAATTAATTTCGTAAATATAATTATAAACTCTTTTCTTCATATAATATGGTAAATATATTTTACACTATGTTTATAACTTAAATCATTTTTTTAAATAATTGAATCAATAAAAATTAAATCTTGTAAATATACTTATAACTTATTTTTCTCTTTATATAATATGTGAATACCTTTTATAACTTTTTGTTTAGAATTGAATTTATAATAATTAAATTTTGTAGTATATTTAAAAGTAACTTAATAACTAGTAAATTAAAATAATTGTTTGTTCATATTTCTTTCTAAATATATTTGTTTATATTAAAAATTGTTAATTTCTTATTCTTATGATATTTTGATTAATTTTATTTATTATTATTACTACTAACCATATTATTTATTTTGCTTTATTAATCTTATATTATTATTATTTCACTAATTTTTATTATTCACTAACTTCTCTTATTTTATTATTACTAACTTTATGCTTATTATTTAATATTATTATTTATCACTAACCCCTATTATTTATTTATTTATTATTTATTGCTTATTTATTTATATTTTACTTATTTTTGCTATTTATTTATTTTGCTTATTATAATGATGTAAATGCTCCTGGATGTAAATTTTGTAATTATTTAATTATTTTTGCTATGGTTAGTAATTAGGGAGTGCAAAACATGTATGTTATTTAAAATAAACTTAGATCATTTTAATCATAAGATAATTAAATTAAACACTCACACACGTAAGTCGATTTTTAATCGCCGTCTCACTTTCTAAGGTTATCCCTCAAGTTGCCTACTAATAAGGTCAAGTGGGGTGTATAAAGCAAGTCCCTCAAGTAAAAAATCATCAAGTCCCTAATGGTTGCCTTCACGAATCAAGTCCCTTCGAATAATGATGATAGTCCCTCATATATGCTTATTACACCCCACAGCTGCCTTCATAAAACAGAATGTCCCTCTCATGTCCCTTACATCCAAGGTAATGACTACCTACTCCTTAATAGTAGGGATAGTCTTACCAATGAAAGGATAAAGAACAAGAAAGACTTAAAACTTTAGGGTAGGTTCCTCTTATGTACTTGCTCACTTCAAAAACTTTTCAAACTCTTCACAATTTCAAACAAATTTTCAAAAACAAGTTTTTTTACACATCCGTACATGGATTATTATCAACTATTCTGAAAATTTTTCTATTCATACACTACACTTTCAAAAACAATTCAAAAGTGAGCTAAGTAACTAAGAGCCCATGGATAACCATGGATGTAAAGGGTGCTAACACCTTCCCTTTACATAACCTACCCCCCGGACCCAAAAAAAATATCTCTTAAGGTCTTTCCTGTTCTTTTATACCCTTTCCTTTTGGATAAAATAAAAGTCGGTGGCGACTCTTGCTATCCGCAACATTACCTAAAGTCAGTTCTCCCACCGTGTTACAACGTCAAACAACCTCCCGGTTTTGAAGACTTCAAGAACCCGTCTCATGTCTACAAGTTGAAGAAGGCTCTTTATGGCTTAAAGCAAGCACCAAGGGCTTGGTATGATCGCCTTAGCAACTTCTTATGTGAGAAAGGTTTTACTAAAGGAAAGGTTGACAAGACTTTGTTCATCAAGAATCTTAAGGGTAACACCTTACTTGTTCAAGTCTATGTCGACGACATCATATTCGGTTCAACAAACAAAGATCTTTGCGAAGAATTCCCTCATATGATGCAAGGCGAATTCGAGATGTCCATGATGGGAAAGATGAACTACTTCCTTGATTTACAAATCAAGCAAACAAAGGATGGCATCTTCATCAACCAATCCAAGTATTGCAAGGAATTATTGAAAAGATTTGATATGGACAATTGCAAAGAGATGTCTACTCCAATGGGATCCGGAACGTATGTTGATCAAGATCTTTCCGGCACTTCAATAGATATTACAAAGTATCAAGGTATGATCCGTTCACTCTTATATTTGACGGCGAACTGTCCTGACATTATGTTTAGTGTTTGTTTGTGTGCCCGCTTTCAAGCTAATCCGAAGTAATCGCATCTCACTGCCGTAAAGAGGATCATGAAGTATCTCAAAGGAACAACGCACGTCGGACTATGGTATCCTAAAGGTAGTACTTGTTCTTTAATTGGTTATTCTGACGCTGATTATGCAGGATGTAAGACCGATAGAAAGAGTACAAGTGGTACTTGTCACATTCTCGGGAATGCACTGGTGTCGTGGGCATGCAAGAAGCAAGCATGTGTTGCACTTAGCACGGCCGAAGCGGAGTACATTGCAGCAGGAAGTTGTTGTGCTCAAATCTTGTGGCTCAAACAACAACTTCTCGATTTTGGTATAGATCTCGGTTGTATCCCTCTCTGGTGTGACAACACAAGTGCCATCAATATCACAAAGAACCCGGTCATGCATTCAAGAACAAAGCACATAGATATCCGACATCATTTCCTTCGAGATCATGTTTTAAACGGAGATGTAGATGTTACGTTCGTGGATACACACAATCAACTAGCCGACATATTCACAAAACCATTGGCTAAGGAACAATTCTTCAAGATTCGACGAGAACTTGGGATTCTCAATGAAGGTGACATCTAATCTTAACCTAAAAATTGGTTGTTATATGTTTTTATTGCATTATGTGTGTTTATTTGTGTTTTTGCTCACTTTAAAGTCATAAAATGCTAGCACTCACATTTCACCGTTTTCGGTTTTTCTCACTTTCGTATACTCGAAATTAATCGGTTTCAAAATATTTTTTGATCAAAAGTTGCGGAATGACAAGTGCTAACACTTTATGGAATTTTTTTTTGAAAAATCCCTCCCATTTTTTTCCCACCAAAGCTGCTGGATTTTAAAAAATTTTGAATTTTTTTGTCCGTTAACCGGTTAACAGATCGGTTATCCGGTTAACACCTGCAAAACAGCAGTCCCTGCCTGCGTGACAGGTTCTGTTCTTTTAAATTTGTTTTTATTATTTTGTTATGATTTCTTGTGTGTGTTATATCTAATTGATGCATGGTATCTCAAGACACCTCATAAATCTATTCCTCTTCCTTTGACCTACCATTAAACTCCACTTACTCACTCTTCCAAACTTTTCATCTCCTCCATTAAAACCCACTACATTGTAACTCTCACAAAAACTCCATCTCCTTCACTTCACTCTCCACTCACCAAACCCTAATCCGAAAATACTCTCACTCACCCTCAACCTAAGCTTCATCTTCATGGCTTCAAGAAAGGGAAAAGCTCCAGTGTCAGCATCAAGGTCTAGCAGTGAAGAAGACATGCCTATGGAATCTACCAAGAAGAGACGATTGGATTTCCGTGTTCGGGTTCAACATCTTCTCAAGGGTAAGTATGTGAACCTGGAATCTTTTGAATCTTTTAAGTTTCCGGCACTACTAGAATATCAAGGAATGTTAGATTTTATTGCCGATTATGGAAAAGTGTATCCGAATTTGGTGAAGTCTTTCATGAACAACATGGTTCTCAATTGTGATGATAATGATAAGCACCACCTTTTTGCTTCTATTAGAGATTGTGAGATTGAGGTTGACCTAGGTACTCTTGCTACCTCTTTGTCTTTACCTTACTCGGGAGTGTTTCTCCGAAAGGGTGTCAACCATGATGAAGGCAAATGGGCCAAATATGATAAGATGGAATACTACTATAACATTTGTAGGTTTCCAAAGGCAGCCGTGATATCCGGCCAGCGTACCTCTCGGGTACTTTGTTATGCGAAGAATCTCTCTGTGGATGACCAGATGCTTCATTATGTCATTTGCCATGTCTTGCTGCCCAAGGACTCCAATCAATCCCAAATCAATGACTTGGAGATGCAAGTGCTCTTTGCCATCAAGAACAAGATTAAGATTAATTGGCTTCCTACCATGCTATATCATTTGAAGCAACAACTCTCTTTGAAGACTCGCTTACCGTATGGCCGCCTCCTTTCAAGGATTTTGGAACTTACCGATATGAAAATCGGTCGAGAACCATTTATTGCTATGACTACTACGGGTAATGAAATCAACGGAGTCACAATTATCAAGAACACCGGCATTGTCCAAGCCAATGATGGAACTTATAAGTATGATGATGGATCCTCCACCTCCATTCCACCTATTCCGGAAACCGGCATTACCAATGACTTTCTCTACTCAACCATGATGTCACACCACCATGAAGCTATGCGTGCCATCAAAAGCCTTCGGAACCTTGTCCTAAGCTCCCGAACCACCACCGAGCATGTTGATGAGGATGTGGACGATACCGAAGAAGAGGAAGAAGATGATGAGGATGTGTCGGATGAGGAATGAGGACCATGTCTCCATGATATTTTTTTATTATGTTGCTTTATCTTTTAATCATGTTATGTTTTGTACTCTCAAACTAAAGTCCTAAGTTTTTTAGGCATTTTTGGTTTACTTGCATTATGTTTGCATTTTATATGTGTGATTGCTTGTATGATTGCTTGTATGATGCTATACTTTTCATGTTCATGCTTGCTTGTTGGTCCCTTCCTTTTTGCTAATGCCAAAGGGGGAGAAGACCTTGTTTCTCTAATGACTCTCTATGCAGAATGTTTTTTTCTCGCTACTGCTGCTATCAGTTAGGGGGAGTTGCTGTCCATAGGGGGAGAATTCGCTTAGAGAAACATTGATCAAAGCTCTCGCAGAATTTTCGGTTGTCATCATCAAAAAGGGGGAGAATGTAGAAGCACGCCTTCAACCTCGGAGATTTTGATGAAGACAACACGACACATATCTTTCAGACCTGCAAAAAGTCAAGAGCTCCAACTGATCAAGCTTCAAGCAACCGGCTTCGCTATCAAGCTTCGTTTGCATCATCGTTCAACTTCCTGCTTGGATGCTTTTGGTTAGGTATATCAATCTCTTGTTTAAATTGATGTACAAGTGTTCATGCATATACTAGCATATTGCATAAAATAATTTGAGATATTTTTCAAACCGTTTAACACTCCTTAAAAACCTTCTGTTTTTGGTTTTAACAGTGTTAACCGGTTAACCATTTGGTTAACCGGTTAACAGGTCCAAATTTTCAGAAAACCTGTTAACGTTCATAGGCGTTAACCGGTTAACCAAATGGTTAACCGGTTAACACTGTAATATTTTTGAAAAATATTTTCTTTGAAATTCAAATTGCACCTTTTGATTATATCGCTTCATGAATTATTTTGATTCATAATTTTCATACCTTTTCAAAAGGGTGTCTTGTATAATATAAAATCTGAATTTTTCAAATTCAAAAAACACCTCCTACAATTTTTATAGAAAATCACTTGAATCAAATTCATCTATTCAAAAAATATTTTCATACTTTTCAAAAGTGTTCATAAGAAATTCATCTTTCATACTTCATATTTTGAACACTTGTATTGATATTTGAAAAGTGAATTGTGTACATAGGAGAAGATCATTATTGATATAAAGTCTTTGTATTACTCACTCAAAATTAAAAATATAGAAAGTATTTCTATTGTGTGACTTGTGTTCCAAGGTTTGTTTGGACATAAGGGTAAGTGTGGCAAGAGGATTGTTCTTGCACACTTGTATGATAGTTTGTTAGAAAGTAGGCCTCACCATTGAAGGTGTGATAGGTTGTACTATTTCTAAAAACTAGTGGAAATCTCTTTCAAGTTGAAAGGGGACTGGATGTACCTTCGGACTGTGAAGGGAACCAGGATAACTCTCTGTGTCGTTTTTATTTTCCGCCTTACTGCTTTCTTTCCATACACACTTAAAAGAAAAATTCTATCCATCAAAGAAAAAGAATCGAGAAAAATTATATACACATAATTCACCCCCCTCTTAGGCGCATTCTGATCCTACAAAGTACACCAATCTTGACTTTTTGGCCAATGGAGCCATACCATTCCCACAGTGCATATATAATCTTTTGACTCATTCCAATAGTTTAGGGATTGCCTCAAGATCATAAAACAAGCATGCCTGAGCTCAGAAGATACACAACATCAGAATTCACAAAATTTGCCAAAAACTTCTCTTCTTCGATTCTCTCTAACCATCCATCAAACTTCAAAGATTTTTTCACCATTCAATCAGAAATCACCTCTAGAACACAAAGCAACAATTACCATGGTCTGAAACCTCATAAACCAAAGCTTCCATTTCTGCCATATCAGAATCGAGCCACTCAAAATAGCCACTTTCAAAGCATTCTAAGCATTCCAATAGCTTTAGGAGGATCAAAGGAGTTCATTTGTACAAGTGGGAGGTTCTGAAAGCTCATATTTGAAGGTTTCCAGCTCAGGTATACTCAAGAACATTTTTTCTCAAAGTTTTGATTTCTTGTTATAAAATGAAACTGCATGCTCTAAGGATCACTATGATGCTTTTAGAATTGAAAATGGTGAAGAAATGAACATTTCATGAACTTCTGAAAATTTGTCTGGGTTTAGATTTTGCTTCGATTCAGCTTGTTTAGGTTTTAGAAATTATGTTTGATGGTTGATTTGAGTTCCTAGGAGGGTGAGGATCATTTCTGGGCAGGTTAGAGGTTGTGAAATGGCCAAGGGAAGAAGTTGATGTTTTGGTTGGCCGGAGAAGATGACCATAGCAATTTTCCGGTCATCTGAAAGTCATTAGGGTTAGGGTTCCCAGTTTAAATCACAGCCCTTGGATCTTGATTAATTTAAGTTTTGAATGGTCCAAATGCGCCATTAGTTTTAAATCCTGATTAATTAATATAAAACTTAATTAAAATGCCAGATTGAATCCTAGCCATTAGATCCTGCGCGCGTTTTTCATTTGAATTAGGGCCATATGATCTACATACCCCAAGTCAGCTTGACTTCTATCCTGGCACGTTGATTTTCCCCCAAACCAATATGGACATTCCATTTGAATTACTTTTCCTTTTATTTAATTTAATTTAATATTTATTTTGTTTTCTTTTCTAAAAATCACAAAAAATAGTAAAAATCATTTTAAAAATCTGGAAATTTTTCTTACCACTTAAAATAATTTTCAGAAGATAAAAAAATTTATTTTTATTTTTTCATTAAAAAATGCATTTTTAAATATTTTAATTGTATATTTTAATTAATTAATTCCATTTAATTAATTAAAAATACTTTAAAGCATTTAAAAATCACAAAAAAAATCAGAGAGGTTATTTTAACATCTAGAAACATTTACAAACTCATCTCACAAATTTATTTTTGGTCTTAATCATATTTTGACATTTTCCTTTGAATTAGGGTTTCTAAATTTTATGTTTTCTAACCCTAACTTCAAAAATTCATAACTTTCAAACCAAGATGAGTTTGCATTTGGTTCTTTTTGCATCCTTTTACAATTGACCTCTAGTTTCTAAATATATTTTTGTCACATTTGTATCTTGCATTTTCAAATTAATGTGCATTTTCCCTTTGAGAAGTATCCAAAACCCTCGCAAATTTTAGGATGACCATAACTTGAATTTGGTATACCTTTAGACCTCCCCCTTTGGATGGTATTCTAATGATTGCTTAGAATCCCCTTGGATGCATTTTCAATTTTTTATCTCTTGATTTATTTATGCTTTTGAATTTGTACATATCTTGCTTCCAAAACTAACCATTTCAGGTGCATTAGGTAAGTTAATCAGGATGTGGATGTGCATCCACATCCAACCTCTCTTTCTCTCTTTATTTTTATGCACTTTGTTTGTGTTTGAAGTGAATCTCATTCACTTATGTTATCTCTTGTTCTTAGGTTACTTAACATCTTCATGAAGTAAGTAACATAATCCTTCTCTCTCTCTCTCACACTCTTTTCACTTGCTTCTCTTCCTTTGGTGGCCAACTTGAAGACTTCTCTTGATGCCTCACAAACCTTAGGAATATCCAAGCATGATAACTTTACGGTTGTAAATAGCCCCCCCTAGATTTTACCTTTTGAGTCTCCTTGAGTTTCTCTCTCTCATCTCATAATCAAGGCTAAATAGTTAAAGTTTTGGGACTTTGAATTAGGGTTATGCATGTATCCTTATCTTAGGATGGAGTGTATAACTTTGATCCTTAGTGCTAAACCTTTAAGTTGTTTTCACCTTAATTCAAAAACACCTAATAATCATTAAAGACTTAAGCTTGTAATTTGGGCCTTATATTAGGGTTACATCTCTGCCTGGTGGTTCAGAGGGACTAACTCTAGTGTTCAATGGACAAGTCCCCCTCATGCTAAAGTCTTGCAAACAGAAAAAACACTTATTCATCCAACCTTTAATTAAAATCCATTTAATAAAGGCTTGTTATATGATGAATTTAATCCCTAACCATGGATTAAGTTGAGGTATCTTCCTCAGCTTAAGTGTCCTCATCTATCATTCTTCTCTTAGGATGGTGTAATGAGTTCACTAATCTTTAATTAGAGATTAAACTCATTACTTAATGTCGCACCTCGAAAAATACGACCTCGCGATAAAAATTATCGCGGATAAAAAATAAACAACAGAGTCGCCACCGAACTTATTTTATTCCAATTAAGGAAAAGGAAAATATCGAGAAACCCTTTTTAGAAAAATGGATAGAACAAGGTCTTTGAAACCAGATTCTAGGTTCGGGAGTCGATTCTGTAAGGGGAAGGTATTAGCACCCCTTACGTCCGTTGTACTCAACGGGAACCTCTTAGTTTAACTTGCGATCTAATGTTGACTTATGCTTTCTGTTTTCTTCGAATAATAAAATAAATGCGAACGATTATAATTTAGGGTTAATAGGGGAAATGGGTTGTTTTATTCCTAGGGTGCTCGGCAAGGAGTAAGATCCGTGTGCCTACGTATTCTCTTGTGCAATGGGAAAGTCAGAGCTTCGTAGTTCGTGGTACTAAGGTTGGTCGGTTGGTTTGATGGACGATTATTTAGACCTCATTCTAATTGCTAAGTGTTGGCTTGTCTGCTCGCAATAGGAGGCTGAAGTGCTAGCTTGTTTGCGAGATAGAAAGGATTTAGATAATGTTTGCTTTTAAAAGATGTTTGATCTGGTTAGGGTTTTTTAAGAATGAAAGGGTAAATAAACTGCGTCTTGAAGGGCGGGCCTCAGGAGAGTTTATTCGAGAATTCGGGGAATGCTAGATTCCAGAATTCAATTCTTTCATTATTTGATATATGTATTAAATATTTTAAATTACGGAAAGTCGAATGAACCAGCATCCCGTGGAGCGAGCCTCAGGAGCGTTCATTCAAGAATTCGAGGATGCGAGACTCCAGAATTCAGTTATTCCGTTATTTAATTATGAAAATATTTGAATATTCGAGTTTGGAAGAATTTGGTGGCGAGGCGCGGTGCGCTCGGCTTACATGGGTTTGTGAATCGATTAAAGCGATAAAATAAATTAACGGAAACTATTCGAAGGTGTTGGACCTTTTTAATCGGGTGCGTCGAAATATTGTTCTTTAACTTAGAATCAATTTAGAGTTGAAATCATTCTATAAGGAGTCGAATCGATTTGTGGAAATGCGCTAAATAAATTGAATAAATTGACTTGCGGAAATGAAATCAGAATAAGAATAATAAATACAAATAATTGAATAAATTGAATCGAATTTGATAATATAATAAATAATTAGAATAACACAATAAAAACTAACTAAATAAATCACTAAAATTATTTTCTGCTTTTTTTTTAGACATGTTTTTTTAATGATAAAATGGCAAGGCAAAATTGCAATAAAAGCAAAGAAGAAATCAAAATTATAAAGAACAAAACAAATAATAACATCTTAATAAATAAATCAAAATAAACAAACATAAAGGAAGGAGGGTGCGGGTTAAGTATACTGTGGTGTATGAAGCAGAATATAGGCTTAACATCAATAAACTTAAACCATAATTTTGTTTTTTAACCTAATCTAATTAATAAAATAAAGATAAAAATAAGAGTATAGAGTAATATAAAAGGGTCAACAATTTCATCAAAAACAAAATAATAAAAAAACGAAATGGTTCTCTAAGATATCAAAAAGGATTTTCTATAAAAAAAAAATATGAGAATAAAAAAAAAAGTGGAATCACTACATACTGGGGTGCAAAATCAACCCCATGGGTTGAGGGTTTAGCCCAATAAATCACAACAAATGACTAATAAAAAAAAAAATAAAACACATAATAATAACAAGAAAACTAGTGATAAGGCTTCATTTTTTAATAATGATATATGCAAACAGCTATCAGCAAAGAGAAAGAAAACGAAGGACCCATCCAGTTCTCACGTCCGTCTCCGTCTCTCTCTCAAATCGACGGCGGCTTCTTTCTCTTTCTCAAGCGCACGATCCCATTTGGATTCACGTCGGTTGTGATTTCACGACGTCTCTCTGCTTCTCTCTGTGGTATGTCTCGCGGTTTGTGCTGCGATGGCGGTGTTGATTCGCGGTGATGGCCGGCTTTCGGATCCTCTGTCTCACTCAAGATCACTCTTGCATCATTCCTCAGCTTTCTGGTGATTTCACGGCGGACACGGTTTGTGCGGTTTGAGTTGGTTGTGTTGCAGTGAGTTTCTCACTCGCGATGCTCTATGTCTGCGATCTGTGTTCGCGATTTTGGTTTAAGTTTGATTACGTTCAGAGTCTGGTTCGTTCATGGTTAGCAATCTGGGCTTACGGAGGTTTGTGTAAGGTTCGATTTGTGTGTTTTCACGGTTATTGAGAGATGTATTCAGTGCAGTTTTTTTTCGGTTAAAAGAAGAATTGGTGATGGTGGTGATATGATTAATGAAGGAGATGGTTTTCTTCTGCGTTTTTGTTTGTGAAGCTTGGTGGAATTGATTTTTTTCAGATTTTTTGGTGACTATCCAAGCCCCTCTTTTTTTGTGATGAATGAAGGGTTCAATATATAGGATGGAGGAAGGGTGTAATAGGAATATTTAGGAGCAAAGTTTATAGGTTGTTGTGAGGAAATTTTCAAAAAAAAAGAAAAAAAAGGCTATTGTATTTTGTGTTGAAAAATGAATTTGTGATATGGCTACACGTTTGGTTGTTGTGTGAGTGGAAATGAAGGAATTGGTTGTTGCAAGTGGTGTGATGGAAATCAAATGTATTGTGTGGTATAGTGGAAAGAATCGTGTGAGCTGTGTGTGAGTAGTAATTTGTGTGGGGACCAACTAGTTTAATAATAATATTTATATAAAAAACTAATAACAATGATAATCCTAATAATAATAATGATAATAATAATATTAATAATGGTAAAGGTATTAATAAAAATGATGATGATAATAAAAATAAAATGGTGATAATAATGGACATAATAATAATAATAATGTTAGTAATAAAAAGTGAACAATAATAATAAAAAATAAAAATAAAAGTAATAATAACAAAAATAGAAAAATAATATAATAACAGAAAATATACTACGAAAATAGAATGAATTTTTTGATTTTTGTGAATAATGAGTTTAATAAAAATGGATTTCTAAGAACAAGTAATAAAATTAAATATGCGTAAAATAGTTTAGACGATAAAATAAAACGGGCTAGTAATAATGGGCCTTTTTATGGATTCATGAAAAATGGTTTAACTTTAATAATAAAAGACCTTTTTGTTATTTTTTGAAAAAAAGTAAGAAATAAAAGAGAATTTTTTAGAATTTTTGGTCTACAAAGAAATGAATGCATTTTTTGAATTTTTCGATTGTCAAATAGAAAAAGAAAACGATACATATTTTGGATTTTCGAAACATCTACTTAGCTAAGAAAAATGATGCAGATTTTGGATTTTCGGAGTAATGATTAGACAGTAAAAATGAAAAGGCACATTTTTTTTTTGAAAAAATTTGAAATATTTGTGAGACAGAAATGAAATAGTGCGGGTAGGACAAATTTGGGGTATGACAGTTGCCCCTATCGAATTGGCTTAGCCCGAGTAAAATGAACTGGCTCGTGTTCAAACTTTCAAGGTATAAGACAATTAGATACTACAGACTCTGAATTTGTCCGAAAAGAATAAAATTGTGAAAATAAAAGACGATTAAAATTGGAAATGATGGGTGACATATCAAGAAATAAGTTGACAAAATAAATCATTTATCACCGACGGATGATAAAGCGAGTGACTGAAAATAAAATCACTTACCACCCGAGGATGATAAGGCAAATGACTGAAAATAAAATCACTTATCACCCGAGGATGATAAGGCAAATGACTGAAAATAAAATCACTTATCACCCGAGGATGATAAGGCAAATGACTGAAAATAAAATCACTTATCACCCGAGGATGATAAGGCAAATGACTGAAAATAAAATCACTTATCACCAGAGGATGATAAGGCAACTGACTGAAAAATGAAAATAAAAATCACTTATCACCAGAGGATGATAAGGCAAAAGACTGGAAATAAAATCACTTATCACCAGAGGATGATAAGGCAACATACTGAAAATAAAATCAACTTATCACCAGAGGATGATAAGGCAAATAACTGAAAATAAAATCACTTATCACCAGAGGATGATAAGGAAAATAACTGAAAATAAAAATCTCTTATCACCAGAGGATGATAAGACAAATAACTGAAAATAAAATCACTTATCACCAAAGGATGATAAGGCAACTGACTGAAAAATAAAATTACTTATCACCAGAGGATGATAAGGCGAATAACTGAAAATAAAATCACTTATCACCGAAGAATGATAAGGCGAATAACTGAAAATAAAATCACTTATCACCGAAGGATGATAAGGCGAGTGACAGAAAATAAATAATCGATCCCCGCCACCAAGGGAAAACCGGGTGACTGAAAATTAAACAACAATCTGGTTTAAGAAATACTGGTAAAATGAGTAAAATTGCTTGGGGAGCAAAGGGTTGAAGAAAAAAAACATCCAATGGGATACGACCACTGGAATTTTGCCAAGGAGATGCCTGGAATCTTTGATTGATATGATCCTGACTTCCGCTGGGGAAAGGACTGGAAACCTGGGTTGATCCTGGATCCTGAATTATGCAACTATGCTTATTTGTTTTTGAAATGGTATTCCATAAGGATGGAGATACGATGCAAGTGTTTATGCATTGCTGAAAGTTAAAACGTTGGAGAGTATAAAAAGCCTGATTTATTTAGGTGTGCAAATGATGCATATTGAAATTTTGTGATCAGGTATGAGATGTCCTATGAGATGTTCCAACACTTGACAGATTTAACCAAAACTTAAAGTGCAAGAAAATTAAACAACACAGTAGTTTGTTAACCCAGTTCAGTGTATAACCACACTTACATCTGGAGGCTACCAAGCCAGGAGGAAATCCACTATAAGTAATATTAATTCTAGACTTAAACCACCCAGTTTAATCTTTCACTTAATATCTACCCAATGTAATTTCTACCTAAGACACAACTTAGATATGAGTACCAACTCACTCCCCCTCAATCACACAGTGATCTAGTTTACAAGTTTAATAAAATTGAAGTCATACTTCAAACAAAACAGCTTGATCTTACTTCACAGTTTCAATCAAGTCACAAATACACTTATGCTTAAAAGCTCATAAAGTGGTACAATAAAAACAACCTGCTATTAAAACACAACACCCTATTTTGTCTTCTGAAATTCGTACTCAATTCTGTGAGTTTCTGTTGATTAAATAGGTGTTTGTATTTTGGGCTTTCTGTAGGTTAATCCAGTCCTAAAAACGCATGCAGCTTCCACCTTGAATTAGGGTTTGTTACTTCCTAGATTCTAGGTGATTTAGTTCTTCTGATTATGCTGAAGCCTCATAACAATACTCCCTACATATGCGCCTTATTCTGTTTTTGTCCATCCATAATTAATTCCAGATAACTTTCCTTAAATATCTCAGATCAGTTAGTCATTAATTAATTCTGGTAGCAGGTTTGAGATGTCTCAACATCTGTTGGGACATCCTGAAAAACTGAACTTAAATCATTTACACAATGTCCCAACATCTGGTGAGACATCCTGAATTAAGTTCTTATACTCTGTTTGATAATGTCCCAACATCTGATAGGACATTCTGAACTGAATTCAATATTTCTTGTTGGTCAAAAATTCTGCCAATTCTAAACATCTACACATATGTTGTAAATAATTGATGTAAATGATGTGTAATGATGCATATGATGCATATGAGTGATCAGAAATTGTTTGATGAAAGATGCCAGCTTAGTGGACTTTTGGTCTGGTAGTTGCCAATAACAATTGGACTTTGGGTGGGTGGAGGGCTTGACTCCCCGACACTCGATCTTCAACGATGCATGATCAGAAGATAAATCTGAATGCTCCAAGTTGGGTCACTTGCTGATGAGAGGAGCGACTTAATTGACACGTGAAGACTGATTTGCTTTGAATGATTGCCAATATCTAGCAAGGACTATCTGTTCAGCTGGGGAGTAGAGATACGGATATTTGCTCCTTATTTTCTTGCCCCTGCCTGCAAGGTATTTGAAATAAATCTGGTGGGGAAGCTTTGACAATGGTTATGGCATGATCTGCCCCAGTATCTGGATCTGGTAGGCGTCTGCCCCTGATTGAGCCTTTGGAGGTGATCTTGCCCCTGATTGAGCTGTTTGAAAATAATTTGCTCCTGACAGAGCTGATTTTGAAGAAGTATTGACTCAAATTCCTCTTTTGATTGCCCCTTGTTGGGATTACACTGATGTCAAGCACTAAATTGCAATTAAATTATTCATACACAAATGGTAGTGTTAATGTAAAGTTCATGTAAGTTTTGAAAAAGTCAATTTATTTGAATGTTGTGAAAGTGTGACGAATGGACCGTTAGTCCAAACGTGGTGTTGATTTAGAAAGTGTGTGAAAGATGCATAAAAAATAATGTGCAATCGAGATTGAAGATTAGCAAATATATGGGAGTCAATTTACGCAACCTTGTTGGTAGCATGCTTTCAGAATAAACCCTGCCTCAATTAGGTCTTTCAAGGGTTGTAACATGGTTTGGTTAATGGTTTGAGAAACAAAAGATATAAGGCTCAAAGTTTGATTTATACCCATCCCTTCTTCGTGGTGTTCTCCAGTCCTATGTTCAGTTAACTCTACACATGCATTTGTTTTGACTTTGCAAGAGTGAAGAAGAAGCTTTAAAGTTCGCTTGAAGTGGCAGTCATCTTATTTTGCTGGTGACCCTTTGATTCTTGATTTGGTGGTCACTGATATTTGTTTTGCTTTTGCTGAGGATTTGAGTTCCTCTTTTGATTTTTTTTTGACTAAGTCTCCCTTCGGGTGCTCAACTTAGTGGTTTTTTCTTTTTCTATTTTTTGTATTTTGTTGAATATTGTGACTGCCAGGTCATTTGTTGATTGTCCTCCGGCGGGATGTCTCATCTTGCGATTCGAAGGTGTAGTCAGGTTAACTGAACAACTACCCTGCCCCAGGTTAGATGTAAGGGTTGTATCCGAAAGAAACTCCTACTTCTAGGCTCGAAGTGGTTGACTAGGGACTAACTCCTTATATCTCCAGTGTTTGGGGATTTGAAAGAATGCCTGTACATCATTGACGAGGTTTTATCCGAAAACATACTGTAACAGTCATGGGTATTTGTTTTCATCATCCTCCCTCAAATATTTGCTAAAGTGAAGTGAGGGAAATATTTGTGTGGTTTTGTGACAAATGATAAATAATGAGCGGATGCGAATATATTGATTCAAAACATGCATAAACATAATATTAACAAAACCAAGTACAGATAACAATGTTCAGAGCAAATAGTACTTAAACAAACATTACAAAATAACAGGAATGCAGAAATAATAAACGGCACTGGCTGCCTTGATTTGAGGAATTGAACTTATCTTGATTGAATGCTTCAGAATTGGAGCCTACAAAGCTAGGTCTTCAACAACCCCTTCAAATGTCTTCACTTGTTGGCACCGTGCGGCGGCATTGGATTGTTCTGGACATTTGGATTTCTCGGAGTGAGGGTGAGATCCTTAGAGTTGATCATATCTTGAACCATGTGTTTGAAGGCATGGCAGTTCTCGATTGTGTGACCTGGCGCGCCTTTGTGATACTCACAACGAGCATTGGCATCAAAGTTCCGGGCGTTACCAGTCTGAGGTGGCATATCTTTCAAAGTAAGAGATCCTTTTGCCATTAGCCCATTAAAGATTTCGGAATATGACATAGGCAGGGGATTAATGTGTCTATCATATCCTCTTTGTTGATATGGTGGGCGCTGTTGAGGAACGCGTTGTTGTTGTTGACCAGGCCGCTGTGGGTAGGCCGGTTGCTGGTACGGATTGGGCGCATACTGCGTAGCAGCGACCATAGGATATGGACGTGGTTGATAAGCCATCTGAGGCGGAAATGGAGCTTGAATGGCTGGCTGATAAGGCATAGGAGCATATTGCGCAGCAACAACATAAGGATACTGATAGTAGGGAATTGAAGTAGGTACATTCTGTTGAAGATTCCCATTTGCAGTAGAAATGGCGTTTGTTTCACCCTTTTTGTACCCATTGAAAGGTTTCTTGACATTGGTTTGGTTGCTAGAGCCTCCTTGGATCTTTCCACTTTTCAGACCTTCTTCAATTCTTTCCCCGACCATCACCATGTCCGAAAATCCAAAAGATACACTGCTGATCAGCTTCTCGTAGTATTGCCCCTGTAAAGTACCCATGAAGATGTCGATCAGTTCACGGTCAACCAATGGCGGATGAACTCTGGCAGCTAGCTCCCTCCAGCGTTGGGTGTACTCCTTAAAAGATTCGCTTTCCTTTTGAGTCACACTCTGAAGTTGAGTGCGATTTGGAGCTAAGTCAGTGTTGTACTTGTATTGCTTTTTGAATGCATCGGATAGATCAAGACAAGTACGAACATTGTTGCGTTCGAGCTGCATGTACCATTCTAGAGATGCTCCAGACAGGCTGTCTTGGAAGCAATGGATCATGAGTCTGTCGTCTTTGGCATGAGCGGCCATATTCCTGCAATACATCCTTAAATGGAGCTCAGGACAGCTGAAGCCTTTGTACTTCTCAAATTCCGGCAATTTGAACTTAGCAGGGATCACAACATCTGGAACTAAGCACACGTCTGAGGCACTCAGAGAAGTTGAGTTGTGTCCTTCCATGATTCGGAGTTTTTCAGCTAACTCACGACACATCTTCATAGCTTCGGACTCTTGAACAACATGAGGATTAGTGATTGGAACAATAGTATGCATCTCATACTCAACTTGATGATCCTCTTCAGCATGAGGAAATTGGAGTTGATTTGGAATAGGTTGAGCTTGAGGAATAGCACCAACAGTAACACCAGAGGTAGGTATTGATTGGGAAGTGACCTCTTCAACAACAGGAATGAAGCCTGGAGGCAAACCATATACCAAAGGATTTGGAACTAGAACTGAATGCATTGCTCGCGAGGCAGATCCTTGCACTAGAGCATTGTTCATTGCGGCAGCAGCTTCGCGTCGTTCTTCCATCCTAGCCAAAGCTTGTATGGTCTCATAAATCTGGTCAATCTTGTTCTTGACCGAGTCAATCTCTTCCCTCATAGCAGCTTGTTCTTCTTGAATTACGTCCATCAGTCTTCTAGTGTTGGCTCTAGTTAGATACGGGCGTCTAGCATGATACGCGCGTCGGGAAACCAGCTTGATTTACTGAAGATGAAGGAACATGCAGTGAGTTTACGACTTTGGAATGAAATGCAAGATGAACAATTATGCAAATGAAATTAATATGCATATGGATGCAATGCAAGATCCAGGATCACGAGTATAATCTGCTCTGAGGTTAACCATAGTAACGAGTAAATAAACTGGTATCTCTTGATAAAACTAACCGTAGCATGTAGGCTTTTAAAAGGATTGTTCTAAATTCTTTACCCGTTAAACCACTCACAGGATAGTTTCTACAGTTATGGATAAGATACTCAAGGTCATGGACGCTAATCGTACTAACGTCCTGCCACATGCTAGCTGTATTATGTCGATAATAACGATAAGATCACCTTGATTGGAGTTCTCATGTTAGCCGTATGAGGACCGGGTCCTCGGAGACTAACACTACGCAACTACCAACATTGAAACTAGTTCTAAAAGTGGGTCCCAGAGTCACAACCCTTTCATGAATCAAGTCATGCGACAGGCTAGCTGTGTTATGATGAGATCTGTGAATAGGTCTACTCTCTGGGGGGAGCTTTCATGCTAGGCTTGCAAGGAGCGAGTCCTTGGAGACTAACACTAATAACTTCCAATTCTAAGCTAGGTGTTCCTCTTCTTTTTCAGAGCTCAGATGTCGACCCAGGATCCAACAAGCAGGTATGATAATGATCATAATAAGAAGAGAGCAAATAAACAAGCATAAATAAAAAAGTGTGAAGAAAACAAATAAGCAAATTTAACATTGATCGCAAAGTAAACTAAGTTAGGCTTGACTCTCTATAAGTCCCCATCAGAGTCGTCAGCTGTCGCACCTCGAAAAATACGACCTCGCGATAAAAATTACCGCGGATAAAAAATAAACAACAGAGTCGCCATTGAACTTATTTTATTCCAATTAAGGAAAAGGAAAATATCGAGAAACCCTTTTTAGAAAAATGGATATAACAAGGTCTTTGAAACCAGATTCTAGGTTCGGGAGTCGATTCCGTAAGGGGAAGGTATTAGCACCCCTTACGTCCGTTGTACTCAATGGGAACCTCTTAGTTTAACTTGCGATCTAATGTTGACTTATGCTTTCTGTTTTCTTCGAATAATAAAATAAATGCGAACGATTATAAGCTAGGGTTAATAGGGGAAATGGGTTGTTTTATTCCTAGGGTGCTCGGCAAGGAGTAAGATTCGTGTGCCTACGTATTCCCTTGTGCAATGGGAAAGTCAGAGCTCCGTAGTTCGTGGTACTAAGGTTGGTCGGTTGGTTTGATGAACGATTATTTAGACCGCATTCTAATTGCTAAGCGTTGGCTTGTCTGCTCGCAATAGGAGGCTGAAGCGCTAGCTTGTTTGCGAGATAGAAAGGATTTAGATAATGTTTGCTTTTAAAAGATGTTTGATCTGGTTAGGGTTTTTTAAGAATGAAAGGGTAAATAAACTGCGTCTTGAGGGGCGGGCCTCAGGAGAGTTTATTCGAGAATTCGGGGAATGCTAGATTCCAGAATTCAATTCTTTCATTATTTGATATGTGTATTAAATATTTTTAATTACGGAAAGTCGAATGAACCAGCATCCCGTGGAGCGAGCCTCAGGAGCGTTCATTCAAGAATTTGAGGAATGCGAGACTCCAGAATTCAGTTATTCCGTTATTTAATTATGAAAATATTTGAATATTCAAGTTTGGAAGAATTTGGTGGCGAGGCGCGGTGCGCTCGGCTTACATGGGTTTGCAAATCGATTAAAGCGATAAAATGCGAAAAAATAAATTAACGGCAACTATTCGAAGGCGTTGGACCTTTTTAATTGGGCGCTGTAAACACCCCAAATTTGCCATCACCCATTCACCATGGCTAGTGATCATTTCATATGCATAAACACAATCATAACATCTCATACCACAATTTTGAGTCTTTGCATTGGTTCTAAGTCATCTACATCTAGGGTTTGTGATTTGAGCAATCCAAGAGCTTCTTGAGCCACTCCAAAAGTCATAAATCACTTCAAGGGGGTCCATGTGTGTTCAAGCATCATATTATATCCTCTCAAAGTCAAGAATTCCAAAGAATCACAAGAACTGGGTTTGGTATGGAAGCAGAGCCAGGTTTGACTGCACAGATGACCTAAAATTAGGGTTTTGGTTTCAGAGGCCATAACTTCAAATTTTTTGGTCATTCTTGTTTCTATTGGTCTCTATATGGTATAGGGAGTGTGCATATCAATTTTCATGAAGAAATTCCATGGGGAAGTCATCTGATCAAGAGTTGACTTTTCAGACAAGTCAGTGCAAAATCAGGGCATCTGAGGCCCCCAATGACCCAACCAAGGGGTGATCTTCATCATTTTGAGTGTATTTGATCTTTATTTGATCATGGAAGAAGTTTGAAGTTCACAAAATTCAAGAATTACAAGTTTTTGCAAAGTTGACTTTTTGGGTTAAGTTTGACTTTTAAGGATTTTGTCATTTTAGGCAACTTTTCAACCCTTACTTTTTGATCCAATAATGCTTCAAATGGAAAAACTTTGGTCATGAAAGTTGCAGATTAGATCTTTCCCTTTTCAAAAAGTACAAGAACATGACCTAATTCATTTTGGATCAAAAGTTATGGTGCATCAAAGTTGGCTAAAATCACTAAATTTCAAGATATGCACCAAATGAGAAATTTGCAAAATCTTGTACCAAAGGCATTTGTGACTTCTAATTCATGTCAAGCCATTACACAAACATCACATGTGACCTAAAAGTCAGAATGGACCAAGAGTTTCTCATGTTTCATGGCTTGTGAGGCAAGATATTTTCATGAAAAGCAAAAGCAAGCAAGTTGCAAAACCAATGATCACACTTCATCCACTTGCTGCCTAGCCTGCTGAATCACACTAGCCTTTCCCTCATACCATGCTGCGCCAGACAAGCCCTTTGTACTTGGCTAGAAGTTGCCCATGCCCTCTCTTACAAGAAGTTGACATATTTGCAAAAGTAGCCATACCAATCAATAAAGGGCAGGTCACATCCTCTGACCAATTGCATTTGTTTATACAAAGAAAATGCAAGCAAAACCACACAACACACAAGCCTGAAGCACACTAGAACTCAACATCCTCATTTTCACTCCCTTGAGCAAAAACCTTCGAATCTCTTCATACAAGCCACAAACACTCAAACAAGCTTCACCAATCATCTCACCATGCTTCACTGAACACAAACCAACACTCAAAACAGCCTGAAAGCCATTGAATCAAAAACACGATTCCTTCACTTCACTGAACAGAACTTGTTCAACCTCCCAAACTAGCCAACAAAAACTCCTTCTAAGCATCCAGACATCGTCAAGGGATCAAAGGGAGTGGATTGCACAAAGAGGAGAGGCCAGAAAGCTGTGAACTGAAAGCTTCAAAACTCAGGTAGCTCAAGAACATTTTTTCCAGAAACTTGTTTTTAAGTTCTTAAATGATTCTCCATGTTCCACTGATTATGCTGACATGTTTTGTTTCGAAAATACTTGAGTATTGAGCATGTATGATGTTCCTGAAATTTTTTTGACCTAAACCCCTTTTGCTTCGATTCAGCTTTGTTATGAAAAATAAATGTGTTTTGGCTGTTGATTCTTGCTCTATGATGTTTGGGGATGGATTCTGGGCAGAGAGATTAGGTTTTAGTGAGCTAGGGAGGAAGATAGCAATTTTCAGGGAGGATGCTGGCCGGAGAAGATGACCGGAAGTCTTCTCCGGCCACCTGAAGGTGATTAGCTGTTAATTAGGGTTAGGGCACCAGGTTTGAATGTGAGCCGCTGGATCTTGTTTCCCGCGCGTGTTTGGAAGGCTGAGATCATGTCATTAGTCTTAATTAGGTTTAATTTAATTAATTAAGTGAGATTAGCCCAGTTTGAATGTGATCCATTGATCTGCGCGCGCAGTCAACAAATCTTTCCCCAGAATGAATCCTGGCCCTCCATTGCGCATACTTCCTTTTTATTTCATTTTTAATTCATTTCTTTTGTTTTATTTTGTCCATTTTATTTAAAATAGTAAAAACCATTTAAAAATTATGAAATTTTTTGTCAAGAGTTTCATTAATTTTTAAAACCCAAAAATATTTTTATTTTCATTTTTAGCATTTTAAAAGTATTTTTAAATATTTAAAAGTTTCTTTTTAATTAATTAATGAGAATTAATTAATTAAAAATACTTTTAGGTATTTAAAAATCACCAAAAAATTCATGAAACCTTTAAAAACATTTAGAAACATTGTCCAACCCTCAAACCAAATTTATTTTTTGATCTTGATGCATTTTGAGAATTTTCCATGGAATTAAAATCATTTTTATGCATTATTTTGATCCAAACTTCCAAAAATCATTTCTGCCTAACCCTAAAGAGTTGGACCTTGATTCTTTTTGCATTGCATTGTGTTTAGCATGTAGTTTATGAGATTAAATGGCCATGATTTGATCTTTTATTTTCAATTTGTTTGGTAATTTTCTAGTTAAGGAACCCTAAAACCCTAGAAAACTTAGAAAAATCATATCTTGAATTAGGTTAAGAGTTGAGACCTCTCCTTTGAGCAGTGAGTTAGTATAGGATTAGGGGTCCTTTGAGTGCATTTTCAATTTTTCGTAATGTTGTTTGCTTCTGATTTTGGGTCTTGTTTGTTGTATTGTTCATAAACCCTAATTTGGGCTTCCATATGCATCCGTCTTGTATTTGCATTCATATCTTGACTTGCCATGACTTTTTATGCATTCTTGTGATCCATTTGACATCATAAGACATATTTAAAGCATGTTTGATCATTGCATCTTGCATTTGTCATGCTGTATGCCATATACATCTCATAACTTTTCATGTATGTTCATGTGTCTTAACTTGCTTCATTTGCATCCATAAGTTTGTATGATCATCCACATGTGTTGTTTCTGGTTTGTAGCATCTCATAGAATCATTAACATCATGTATGTGCTTCTGGTTTGGTTTTTCATCATACCATTTCATCTCATTTTGCATTGCATTGTGTTTTCTTTTCTAACTTTTCAGGTGGTAAGTGACTTTGAGAAGTGAATTTGCCTTCACTTCTCATAACTTCTCTTCATCTCTTTTATGCATCCATGCTGCATTTTTGTATGTGATTGGGTTTGAGCTTGCTCATCCTTCTTCTTCTCACTTTCTTTCTTCAAGTGACTTGACTTCTTAAATGAAGCAAGTTACTTTGCTTCTCTTTGCTCCTTTCATCTGCTTCCTGGTGGTTCCATTGAAGATTTCTCTTGAAAACCTCACAAACCTTAGGAACAACCAAGCATGAAAATGATTAGGGTTTTGATTAGTCCCCCCACTTAGTTTTACCTTTGTGTCTCTCTTTGAGTCTTCTCTTCTCACCTCATAATCAAGGACTAAACCCTAAAGGTTTTAAGGCTTTGTGATTAAGCTTATGCCTGCATCCTTCTATTAGGATGGAGTGTATAATTTTAATCCTAAAGTGTTAAACCCTTAATGTGTTTAACTCCTTTAATCAATTCACTTAATAATCATCTAGACATCAAGCTTGTAACTTGGGCCTTGCATTAGGGTTCTAATTCTTCCTTAATTGGTTAAGAAGGACTAACCCTAGTGTTAATGGACAAGTCCCCCTCAAGTTGTCTTACAAACCCTAAAAATCACTTCATCATCATATCATTAAATAAAGTCCACCTAATCAAAGGTTTGTTTTGTCATAAGTTTAATCCCTAATCATGGATTAAGTTGAGGAGCTTTCCTCAGCTTAAACATTCTCATCTATTATCCTTCTATTAGGATGGTGTAATGAGTCTGTTTAATCCCTGATTATGGCTTAACCTCATTACTCAACACTAAACAAAAACAACAAAAAACATCTAAATAATCACAAGTAGGTTAATGATCTTAATCCTACATCAAAGGTGATTAAGTGTGAGAAGCTGACTTCACACTTAAGGTATTCCCACTACCCCTAATCAGAGGGAAGATGTGATGAGTTTACTAAATCCATTGGTTTAGGGTTAAGCTCATTAACTTATGACAAACTTCAAAAAAGCAATAAAAGACTGAAAACACAAAAACAAACAATAATCGTCTCCTTCGGGATTCTCTTCTCATCTCATTCACTCACAAACGAGAACTTGCTTCTTCCGTCTAATGCAAGACAGTTTGCACCTGAGCCAGACAGGTCATACACTTGAGCATAAACAAGTAAGCAGTTCACAAGTCAATTCATCTTTCAGTCTCTTTGGGTCGAACTACGGTGTTCTGACTTCCTCATTGCACGAGAGGATACGTAGGCATAACTTAACAGTTATCGAACAAAAGTCTCTGTATATTCCCCCTCTTTCAGCTGTATTCTTTAGCCTCATTATCATGAGCATTCCATTCTTGTTCCTACACTGACACTGTATATATTACACTTTACACTTCTTTACACTGACACCTGTACATCCTTTTCCAGCTCTTTTATACATAGATTGCACTGACACTACCCCTTTAAAACACAAATCTTTTAAGCGTGGATCCCGTCGAGTACGACGGACAATCTGGGTGCTAATACCTTCCCAGGTTGTAACCAACCCCCTTTCTCAGTCTCTCTGGTTCGCAGCCGTCTTGTCCATCTTTTTCTAGGTCTATGCAGCATTGCCTTTCCTCCGGGATAAAAATGCCTAGCTGGCGACTCTATTCATCTCCAGTGAGTTCACAGCTGTGTGTTCTCATTGCCCCTCTCGCCGACCGTTCGCGTCTGCACCTTTATTTGGGCCATTTCCCATTTATCGGGAGCGACAGCTTGGCGACTCTGCTGGGGACCCTTATACTGCAACCAGGGCTTCTGGTTCTTTTTGTGGGTTCCTCCTAGCGCTTGATTGATTTGTGTTTACTGGGGTGTTATGTGTTATTTGTGTTTGTATATTTGTATTTATTTTTGCTTTATGTACAGTTGCTTTACTGCTTCCTTTATAGCTTTGCATTATATCATATTGTCATACTGTGCTGCTGGCTGGATCTGTTTGTTTGCTTTGGTGGGTGGGTGTTCCATTGAGAGTTAAGGTCCTATACCTGGGACCTGAGTGACACCTAGGCTAGAGTGGTTCATATTCTTTCCCATTCCATCTCGGTCTGGTGCGGGAATATGAAACACGGTTCATATATGGGTTTCTTCTTGAGAACTCTGTGTTGCAGATTTCCTGCAATGCTAGGGCTATCTGGGAAGCCTGCTAAGTCTGGATGACCTTTAGTTTTGACCTTCAGAAACTGAGGTGAATTAGAGGAGGAACTTTTATGGTTATTGTAAACACTGTACCTCCGGGTTAGAAGTGTTTACACTTCTCATAACTGATCCAAGTCTGAGGATCCTTGTTTTAGAACACCACCTGTGAGGGGGTTTGGGCTGTTTACAGGTTTGCAGGTACCCTTGGCCTCAGCATACCCTGTTACTTTGATTTGATTAAGAATACTCCATGTTGGAACAGTTCTTGTGATTCTAAACCCTGGACATGTGACTCTTTATTTGAGTCCCCCACCTTGGTTACTGGACCTATAGACCTCCATCTGGATTTCTTGAGCATACCCTGGACTTATATCAGAGCATTTGATCAGATCCAGCTCAGTCACAAACCCTTGCATATCATTTGCATACATCCTCATTGCATCATTTTGACATTTGTTTATTTGTTTTTCAGGGTATCCATCTTCATTTTTGGCTTGGTTTTGACCCCATCATCAGTATAGACCTATCTTCATCAGCATCTGCTTCAGCTATCAGCTATCTGCTTCAGTCACCTGCATCAGCCAGCCAGTGGCCCATTTTCAGTGTCATCATCAGCACCTATCTCCACTCATCCTCAACAACATGGCACCTAAAAAGAGTAACATCTCCTACCACTTCTTCCAGCCAGAGCTAGCTGACATCAGGAGGATTCAGACCCTGATCACTCCAGACCATATACCACTGTTCAGGGAACACTATGGAGATATACTCGATGTGGTTATGGATTTGGACCCTTCACAGAGGAGCCTGATACACACTTGCCTTCAATTTTATGATCCCCCATTGAGGTGTTTCACTTTTCAGGACTTTCAGCTGGGCCCTTTATTGGAAAAATACTCATCATTGGTTGGTATACCTATCAGGGGTGGAATCCCTTTCAACCCTGAGATGGTCTTTCCTGGTAATGAAGAAGTAGCAAAGGCATTGCATCTGGAACCAGTTCTGATTGGGCAGCATATGACTGCTAAGGCTGGAATCCCTGGCCTGCATCTGGATTTCTTGATCTCTCAAGCTACCCTGAAAGCCTCTTTAGGAGAGTGGAAAGCAGTTTGTGCTTTATTGGCCTTGAGCATATATGGGATCATATTGTTTGCAGATGAGCCTCGATTCATTAGCAAGAATGCAATCCATCTTTTCATTCTAAGGAACCCAGTGCCCACTCTATTGGGGGATTTTTACTACTCAGTGCACCAGAGGAATGAAAAGCAGAGGGGAAGATTAGTGAGGTGCTGTGCTCCTTTGTTCCATACTTGGCTTCTCAGGCATTTACCCAAGACAGATGCATTTTTGAACCCTCATCAGCAGAGGAACTGGGCTAGAAGACTCACTGCTTTGACTTCAGCCGATATCAGGTGGTGCACTCAAAGCACAAAGGGCAGGGATATCATCACCAGTTGTGGGCATTTTCCCAATGTGCCCCTGATAGGAGTTAAAGGTAGCATTAATTACAATCCTCTGCTGCTCAAAAGGCAACTGGGCTATGCACTGGTCCACACTCCCAAGGCACAAGACTTGGCTGAGACTCTTTATTGTGAGAACAAGCCTAATCTGGCTATTGTTAGGCAGGCAGCCTGGGCCTGGGATAATGTTCAAACTAAAGGAGTAACCATTCTGGGGAAGTGCAACAATGTAGCATCAGCACAATATTATGAGTGGTCCCATGCCAGGGCTCAATTCTCTGGAATGCCCTTTACCATAGAGGATATGCCTGGATCATCCTCAGCACCACCCCCTGCCACTGTCAGTTTGGAGGAGTTTGAGGGTTTGAAAGAGAGAAATGAGAAGTTGACTCAGGCTTTGCAGAAGACCCTCCGGGAGAGGAGTGATGGTAGGATGGATATTGAGAGGTTGGAGAAGCTGAGAGTAGAGCATCTGGCTAAAATGGAGAAGTCTGAGGATTACATCAAGAAGTCTAGGGCTGGAGAACAAATTCTGAAGAATGCTTGCAAGGAAGCCCAGTTCCAGAAAGCCAGGACAGACTTGTATCTGAAGGAGAGTCAAGCTAGGTGGGTCAGGATCCCTGAAGCTCGTACTCTGGAGGATAAGTGGGTCCAAGACAAGATAGAGCAACTGGAAGCTAGTGCAGAAGAGCAGCAGGAAGCCCTGGCAGCAGCCCAGAGGGAGATATCAGAGCTGAAGATCAAAGCTGGAGTGAAGAGGTCAAAGGACCAAAGTCAACACAAGAAGTTAACTGCAGCAGTTACTACCCGGAACCTCCTTATCAGGAATCTCACGGAGCGTCCAGCTGATCCTGTGACTGAAGCACTTCTCAAGGAAGTTCAGGAGGATGAGTTTGGTCTTGGTGTTTGACTATTTGCTTGTTGTTGCTTTCATTTTATGTACTTTTATTTTCTTGTAATGTATTTTGACCCCTCAGAGGGCTTGTATTTGTAAACAAACTATGTACCATTTGCCTTCTGTAATATATGTATCAGTTTGTTCCATCCGAGTTTACTTCAAAAGCAACATCAACAGCATCATCAAGGGTCTGGAAGGGTCAAAACTGAATGCCAAGCTGGATACCTTGAAAACAAATAAGCATACTGCATTGCATGCTAACCCTTTGTTTGTTTTGTAGGTTTTTGTTTTATTGTTGCTAACTCTGTTGTGATGTTCAGGAACTATTGCTCGACGCCGGGTATTTCCCCTCAACCGTCCGCACCGATATCCAACCCGTAACAACCTTCCGGGCATACAAATGGATCAGGTACAACAGGACCTTGCAGAGGTTAGAAATCAAATGGCAAACGAAAGATTGGAAATGAGAACCCAGATGACGCAGTTTATGGAAGTGATGAACAACATGGCTCAGAGCCAAGAAAGATTGAGATCAATGGTGGAAAGGCAGAATCAAGAAGATCCCCATATAGGGACTGCTGGCACAAGCAACAATGAGAGGGTCCAACCTCATGTCAACCCCCCTGTATTTGGCCCCCACCTGCATCTAGAGGTCAATATTCCTGCTAATGTTCAAGGGACTGCCACTGCAGGTAGGGTACTGCAAGAAGACCCCCAAGAGGATCAGTTCACAGTAATGGGTGACGGGGAGGAAGCTTATGATAGAAGGCTGGATGAGATAGCTGAGAAATTAAGATCCTTGGAGTCTCAAAACTCTTTGGGTTTTGATGTTATGGACATGGGCTTGGTAGACAGGGTCAGGATTCCCCATAAGTTTAAGCCTCCTTGTTTTGAAAAATACAACGGGACTTCATGCCCCCGGACCCACTTACAGTCCTTTCTGGGGAGGCTGAAGGCCTATACCATGGACGAGAAGCTCTGGATGTTTTATTTTGAGGATAGCTTAACTGGAGCGTCAAGGGAATGGTACTCCCATCTGACTAGAGCGACCATCAGGTGTTGGAAGGATTTGGCAGAGGCCTTTATCAGACAGTATCAGTACAACTTAGATATGGCACCCAACAGGACCCTCCTAATGGGAATGTCACAGTCATCAAGAGAAAGTTTCCGAGAGTATGCCCAGAGATGGAGGCAATTGGCTGCTGCTGTTCAGCCACCTATGTCAGAGAGGGAGATGGCAGATATGTTTATGAACACCCTCCAAGGAACATACATTGACAGGCTAGCTGCTTTCTCTTCCACTAGCTTTGCAGATGTTGTCATAGCTGGAGAGAGAATTGAAAGCCTGTTAAAGATGGGCAAGATTTCTGACAATGGTGCCAGCTCGTCCAGCAATGCAAGAAAGCCTTTTGTAGGCCCAAGAAGAACTGGTGAGACCAATGCTATCCACACCAACAGGGGCAGACCCCAATATGTTCATAGATCCGTGGCAGCAGTCACCATTCCCGCTCCAGCTCATCCACAACCAGCTTATCAACCTCCGCAACCAAATTATCAGCAACAACCTCAGTACCAGCAACAAACTCAGTATCCTCCGAGAAACTACAACAACACCAGCAACAACAATCAGCAAAGACCATTCCAACAGAGACCTTCTCAGGCCAATAGGGTGATCGATCTGATCCCTATGCCCTATACAACATTATTGCCACAACTCCTGAAACTCAACCTGGTTGAGCTAAGGACGTTGGCACCTCCAGATCCTAATAGTCTACCCAGAAATTATGACTCCAACGCCAGATGTGCTTTTCATTCAAATGCACCTGGCCACAGTACAGAAAAGTGCAGAGTTCTGCACATGAAGGTACAAGACCTGGTAGACTCTAAAGCTCTGAACTTCGCACCACCACCCAATGTTAACAAGAACCCTATGCCAAACCATGGTGGTCCCAGAATCAATGTTATTGAAGAAGACAAGCCGTCTTATTTAATAACCAGTGTGGGTCAGATTCGGACACCGTTGGTAGAGATTAAGGCTCAACTCCTCGAATGTCAAATGTTCCCGGGGTGTGAGTTAGGGTGTGCTTATTGCAACATTTCAGTGAATGGGTGTGATAACTTGAGGGACGGCATAGATGGTCTCATCCAGAGTGGCCTGCTTCAAATTACAACATCAAATCCAGCAATCTCATCAGCAACAATTCCAGTATCTCCTACAACTGCAACAACCATTGTTCCCGACAACTCTTCAGCTTCATCAACAAATGTTTCATCTGTCATTTCAACTGACCAGATATCAACAAACATTCCTTCTACAACTTCAGCACCACTTCATTGTGAATCTCCTACAACAACAACACCCATCCTTCCAACAATGTCTCCTACAACATCAGCAACAAACCATGAAGATGTCTCAACAGTTACGATTTATTATGATCCTGCAAATGATTCTGCCTACAACTCACAAAGTGCTACTCCCATCAGAGCACCAGTCACAATATACTATGATCCACAGACTATCACAGTCCCTTCCGCAGCTGCAATCAGTCCAGTCACTATCACAGTGCCTGGGCCAGTACCTTATGAAAGCAGTAATGCCATCCCCTGGCATTACGGCTCCGATCTATACTGCGAAGGACAAAAAATCACTTTTGAATCATCAACCCCTGCACCACAAATAGACAATGTGGGAGGAGGCGGAGGCTTCACTCGAAGCGGACGTCTCTTTGCTCCACAAATTCAAAGACCCACTGCCGAAGCAGAAGCTGCTGCCAAGGCAAAAGGGAAAAGCTTGGTGCAGGAAGAGCAGATTGTTAAAGAAGCTTTGAAAACACCCTTTGATCAAGAAGTTGATGAGTTCATGAGAATCATCAAGAAAAGTGATTACAAAATAGTGGATCAACTTCACCAGACGCCTTCCAAGATCTCAATCCTATCATTGCTTATGTGCTCCGAAGCTCATCGGAACGCACTACTAAAAGTCTTGCACGCAGCTTATGTGCCTGAAGAGATCACAGTCAATCAGTTGGAAGCTGTGGTAGGAAATGTTAATGCTAGTCACAGACTAGGGTTCACCAACACTGATTTGACTACGGAAGGCCGCAACCATAACAAGGCTTTGCACATTACCATGGAATGTAAAGGTGCAGTTCTTTCCCATGTGCTGGTAGACACAGGATCATCCCTCAATGTCTTACCTAAAAAAGCCCTTGTGAAGCTAGAGTATGACGGATTGGCATTACGACCCAGCAACCTGGTGGTGAGAGCCTTTGATGGTTCTAAGAGATCGGTTCTGGGTGAGATTGAGCTGCCCATAACGATTGGCCCACAAACTTTCAAAACGACCTTCTACGTGATGGATATACAGCCTGCCTACAGCTGTCTATTGGGTAGGCCATGGATTCACGCCGCTGGCGCCGTGACCTCAACCCTTCACCAGAAGTTAAAATTCGAGTGGGAGGGTCAAGTCGTTACTATCTGTGGAGAGGAGGATATTTTTGTTAGCCACCTGGCTACTTATAAATACATTGAGATGGATGGGGAGATCCACGAAACAATGAGTCAAGGGTTTGAGGCCTTGAACATAAATGAAACATCTGCTGTACCTTGAACCTCAATGACATCATATCAACAAGCCCAGAAGGTTGTTGAGGAAGGAAATGCCCAAGGCTGGGGCAAGCTGCTACCGGTGGAGAAGAAAGAGGACAGATTTGGGTTGGGTTACAAACCAACTCAACAAGATCAAGCAGAGGCTGCGAAAGAGCCCAACTTTGTTAGTGGGGGGATGCTCACCCCTGATGCTGTCAACAATTTGGAAGACGAGGATGAAAGCGACCGTGTAATACCTCAAAATTTGCCCTCATATTTGTTCCCTCTATTGGCTCATCATTTTGCATTCATTAACATCATAATAGCGCATTTCATGGATTCATAAGGCATGTGATCAAGGCCCGTGGAAATTAGGGTTTCGTGCCCTATCTGTATCTATTATGGTGTGAACTTATGGAGAATATTCACTGGTGCATCTAACCTATTATTGAGACGTTTAATCAGATTAGCTTTGAGTGAGAGTATAGGCTCTTCTTAACGTCTCAAGTTGTATCCTTTGTCACTTGAATATCTCAAGGAAAATTTGGAATTCTTGTTAATGAGTTGATTTGAAGGGCACTTCACCAATTGAGGTCCAGTGTATCAAAGATTGGTTCGGATCCTTTTGTTTATGGAATCATAATTCAAGATTGTGGGAATTTTAGCATGGTACCAAAGTCCCTAAAAGTGGATTGTGTTCGATTCGGATTGAAGGAGAATGCACGATTATTGGTTCATTTGGAAGGCATCATTCAAGTTCGAATCCAAAATGTTGTAATGGAGTTCATTATGAAGCATGGTAAAAATGGAAAAAGGGACATTTATAATTTAAGGCAAGAAGTGGAGATATTAAAGAAATTTAAGCATGAAAATACTATTTAGTTGTTTGATTCTTTCGAATGCACAAGAGTTTTATGTTGGCATAGAATTCGCACAGGATTATCCTTTGTGATATGAAGCCTCAGAATAATCTCACTGATTCCGGATCTATTGTCAAGCTTTGTGATTGTGGGTTTGCTCATGCAATGGCCACAACCACAGTTGTTGCGTGATCTATAAAAGGCATCCCATTGTACATGGCTCTAGAACTTGTCAACCGTACAGTAGACTCATGGTTTCTTGGTGTTATACCGTTTGAGTTTAGTTATAGGCTAATCACCATTTTACAAAATTTTGTTTATTATCTCATTGGACACATTGTTAAGGATTCAGTTAAATATCTCAATAGCATGACTCCAAACTTCAAAAGATTTTTAAAGGATTTGTTTAACAAAGCATCAAGACCTTGAAGAGACGGCAATTATCCTCATCCCAAAGTCAACATTGGTTCTTTTTTTTCTTTCATGATCTCCAGCATAAACTCAGTAGAGCATCAAAATGGCAGGAAGTTTACAAATTCAAAAAAAAAAATCCATTTACATAGAAATGAATGAGTCAGTTACAAAAAGTCCGGACTGATAACAAACTGGAAAAATCAATTACATTTTCCTATGGCTTAACAAAAAAAGAACTTGGTAAAAAATTGATTCGATCTTCCGAGTCTCACTCACGCATCATCAGCCCCACATTTTCAGAACTTTCATCACCTATCTTTAACCTCATCATCAATCTGCCAAAACCTGCATGCCAAAACCATAGCAATCATTTGTATTTGTGGCGAGAAGAAGACGAAGATGCATCAATGACAGTACATACATTCAGGCTCGAAGATAGAAAGATATGGATCAAAAAAAGGAAAAAAAACTGTACCTGAATGAGCTTCAACACGTTGTAGGTACTCTGAACTAGTTTCATGTATTCCTCGGGTATTTGTTGTGACTTTTCCTCGACCTCATCTCACTGTCACCGGCGGCAAGTAATAACGCGGTGGATACTTCCAGTGGCGTCATATGCTGATGATGGACGGAACAACGAGTGCGATGATTCTGTTGACCTTAAAGGAAGGCCTGTTCTCAAGCTCAATGCTGGAAAATGGAAAGTTGGCCTGTTTATTCTAGGTAATGAAAGTTGTGAATGTTTGGCATACGCATTGGAGCAAGTCTGGTAGCCTAGCTCAATCACAACCTGCGTAAATTACAATGAACCAGAAAAAAACAGTTACAAAGGTGATAATAAAGACTCTATTACAAGATTTCGAAAAGGAAAGGCCAACATAATTTGTGAATATCCAAAGGAAAAGACGTGAGTCGAAACCATCAGCTACAAAACTCATCATACAAAAGCTCAGTTTTAACATATCAGAAACAATAACTGAAAATCACCCTAACCAACCTATAACTAATTCCTAACAGATACATAACTGAATCGCAACAAAATTTCAGCTGAGTCATAACAGAAAATTAACTGAGGCATAACAGAATTCTCTAACTGATCATTACCTGAAGTTTCCAGAATCATCTTCAGTTCTGATATAAATCAGAGGCATCATTCTCTATCAGCTTCTCTTGACAACTTCACAATCCTCTCACCATTCTTCTTCTTCCCCAATTGCTTTTACAGAACGATTTTCTTTCTCCAACCTCAGTCTCCTGCATCAATCACCTGCAAGAGAAAGCAAAGAATGTAAAATTGCAGGGAAAATTGACAAGCAATGCAGTGAGAGTTTCGAATTCAGAGGCAAGAACGAAATGAAGCGGCAATTGAGAATACATCGCACCCTCGCCAAGTCTGCAAAAACTCAAGAATACGTAATCTGGCTTCATTGATCGTACAAGAAGTCTATTGATTTCCTTCACCTGTGTCGTCATCTTCGTCAAGTCTTCGGCATTGCATAGCTTCAGCTTCTGATAGTAAAAGTAAACACGGATTTTGCACAATAAGGAAGTGAAAACGAATGTTGGTAGCAACGTAAGTAAACGGAAGAAGAAGGATAAAGAAAGCCATACCTCAGATCGGTTCATTGCTTGACCAAGTTACAGGTACACAAATCTTGTTTCAAATCCTGTAGTTAGGGCTCCTGATTCGAGAGAATCTCTCGCAGCTTAGTTTGGATCTTAAATCTCTCATTCGATTTCTGGATAATCTTGTCGCGTTTTGATTGTATCGAAAGCTGGTTTCTGGTTCGTGACGGAGAGAGGATGGGAGGGGAGTTTCTGTTCATAACGGTTGAGGATCCATGGCATTTGATCGGAAGGGGATAGGGATATCCATCGGCGGCGCTAAGCTTCCGAAAGGGGGGAAAAGATTTTAGGGTTGTTGTTTTGTTCGTGTTTGCTATAGTTCATTCGTGTTTGATTTCGAAAGATATGTTAGTTTCCGATTAGAAGAAAATGGAGATTAGGTTTAGGTTTCGATTGGAGGAGCATGAGCTGGAATCTGGTTAGGATGTAGGTTGTTGTTGAAGAGTAGGATTAGGGGATGAAGGAGTAGTATGGCGGCGGTTTTATGGTGAAGAAGGAGGCGAGGTCGAAGGTTGATGAAGGAGGTGGGGCTAAGACGCGGCGGCGGCCTGGGGAGGAAGAGGATGAAGACCTAGGGTTTCTTGTTTTCCAGTTTGTTCAGTTTCCTTTTGTCTTGTGTTTATCATAGGTTTAAAACATTAATTTCATATAGTTTAATTTATTTATCAGTTTTTATAATTTAATTCATTTATCAATATTACTAGTTAGTTTATTATAATAGGATTAGTTATTCCATTAGCCTAAATTAAGTTGTTATCAAAATTATTAGAATTTTATGAAAGAAATACTACAAAACTTTAGTAAATTTTTTTTTCTTTCTAAATTAAGTCTAATTTAGGAAGTTTTAATTAAGTTTAGTTTATTCCATTATTTTTATTAAGATTTTAGAAAAAAATAATAATAGTTTAGTTTAAGATTTTTCTTAAATTAAGATTTCTTTAGGAAAATATTTTTGATAAGTTTAGTTAAAATATTAAGTGGATAAAATCATAAGTTTAGTTTAATATAAACTTAAATTAAGATTTCTTTAGGAAAATATTTTTGATAAGTTTAGTTAAAATATTAAGTGGATAAAATCATAAGTTTAGTTTAATATAAATTTAAATTAAGATTTTAGGAAATTATAATCATAAGTTTAGTATTAAGTTCATTTTCTAAGAGTTTAATTAATATTTTAGATTAAAAGTTCAATTCATTTTAATAAGACTATAGTTTAATTGAGATTTTTTTAGAAAATATTATAACAAGATTAATTTGATCTTAGTGTTAATATAATGTGTTAATATAATATAATAGGGATTATTAATCTTAATACATATGGGCCTAAGTTGTTTCTATTGGTACCCCTCTACTAAGCCCACCAAAAAAAAAATAACTGAAAAAATAGATCTTCACACCTCCCCCCTCAGCCAGCGAAATGGGCCTGTGTTTTTGCTGTTAGTACCCCTATGATCAGGCCCATTAGGAAAAAACAACTAATAAAAATGCTAAATGCATTCCCCTCCTCATTTCTTTTAGGATTTAATTTTTAGTTTAATATAATTCATAAATAATTCTCAAAAAATAGGTAAAAGCATTATAAAATTCCAAAAAAAATCAAGTAGATTAATAATTGAATTTAGGAATTTATGACATTTTTATTTTCTGGAATTTATTTATTTTTGAATTAATTCTGAATTTTTCTTTTAATTAGCTTTATTGGATTTCTTATTATTTATGCTGGATTTTGTTTATTTTATTTAAGTAGCTTCCAGCAACTTTTTTGAGTCATTCTTTTTTCTGTAATTAAAGGACTCATATTAGTTCTTAGGTTATTTTTTATGGAATTTTTAGGAGCTTTTATCTTATGTTTTAGTGGAGTAATCTTTAGGAAATAATGGTTAGTCTTTAGGTAGAAATAATCATTTTTTAGGTATAGAAAAAATAGAAATTTTTAGGATCCCTCTTAGTATAATATTAGAGATAATGTTAGGACTTTACAATTTAATTTTCACAATTTTTCTAGAAGTTTTAGTATTTTTTTTTAGAATATTAGTTTAGGCTTAGTTAGGCATAATTCCCATTAGTTAGGCTATTAGAAGAAAATAAAGTTCAATATAAAAATAATAGTGTAGTTTAAGTTTAGTCATAGAATTTAATATTAGACTTAGGTTTAGTTTAATTTGATTTTTTAGAATGAGTATTAGGATTAGCTTAGATTTAGAACTTAGGCTTAAAATTTATTTTCATGTAGAAGTAGAATAAATAAATAGACTATTTATTTTTTAATTCATGTCATTGAATCCCTTTTAGAATGTTACTTCTTATGTTTGATTTCATTGTTTTGCCTTATTTTGATCTTACAACTCTAATAGGACTTCCCCCATTGTTCTTAGAATCAACTTAACTTCATTAAGAAGTAAGTTGAGTTCTATTAGTTTCTAAGCTTCCATTAGGAATAGAAAACTTCACTAACCATTAGGACCACCTTGTAAATAAATAAACAATTAGGATTGAGTCTTAGTCCCTTAGATTTTTCCTTTTTGCAACTTGAGTCTTTCTTTCTCCCTTCAAAAGAAAAGTAATAAAACACTTAATAAAAACCGAACAATCTTGTACGACACGAGACTTTGTTGCGGAGTGTTTATACGCGTCCTGTTTCGGGGCGAGGTGTAAATACTTCCCGCGATGGATAGGTCTTAGTACAAGACAGTTCACAAACAAATTCAAAACATTTCTCTTAAAAGACAAAAACAAATAATAAGCGACTATCCTGCGGGAACTTCTTTTTCTCATCTCATTCACTCACAACGCGAACTCGCGACGACTTGTCACACATGCAAGACGGTAAACGCACTCGTACCAGACGAGCCTGCAACACCTGAGCATAGACATACGCAGTTCCAGCTGTAAAAAACACACAAACAAACAGTTCCCGCCTAGGTTAGGCGAACTACGTCGACTCTGATCCTCATTATCCCAATGAGGTACGTAGGCAGCGGGGTAGGGCCCGTTCGAGCACATTCTTTATTTTCCCTACATTTTCCCCATTCTTTTCATTCTCTTTTCTTATTCCTTTCTCATTTCATTCCTCATTCCCATTCCAGTTAGCGGTTTTATTCAGCAGCAGTTATTCTTCTCACCCTTTGAAGCAAACGAGCAAGCGTGGATCCCGTCGGGTACGACGGACGATCTGGGGTGATAATACCTTCCCAGGTCGTAACCGACTCCCGAACTCAGATCTTTGGTTCGCAAGGCCTTGTCCTTTCCTTCTTCCTCAGGTTCGTGCAACATTACCTTTCCCATTCTTTCGGGATAAAAATGTCTGGCTGGCGACTCTAACCTTTCTACGCCACTTTCGCGTTTGTACTAGGATGAAAATCCCGGGAGCGACAGCTGGCGACTCTGCTGGGGATTTAACCTGATTCTTCCGGTTTCCCTTGTAGAGTCAATCCTAGCGCCTGTTTGGTTTTGCTTCTTTGGGTGTTTATTTTGCTGTTGTGTGCTTTAGTTTAGCTTTACTGTTTTTTATTTACAGTTTTATTTACAGCTTTACTTTATCGCATTTATTTACCGCTTTCAGTATTTTATTTTCCATGCATCATATTATACTGGACTGTCTGGCTGTGCTGGTTTTCATTTTTTCTGTGGGGTGGGAGTTACTGTGAGATAAGCCAACTACCCGGCTTGAGTGCACCATAGGATTAGCGTGGACATGTTGTGCTCGCATGGTTACATGATGAGTGGTGATGTGTTCCACACCCAGGTTGCGACTGTCTTGGGACTATTCTGTGTGGGGGTTCTTCCCCACTTCAGGGTACAACCTTGATGGTTATGTGCAGCTGGGGACCGATCATTGAGAACCTTAATAGAAACAACCCTCTCCAGTGATGACAGTGGCAGACCACATTTGTTGGCAAACCCACACGCATCCGAGGGTCCATTGGGAACTCGCATAGGATGGCCTGGTTCTCTCATAGGAATTCAGTTAAAGCGAACTGTTCGTATGACGATAGTATTGTACCCTTCGGGATGAATGTACTATTGTTTCTCGATTCAGTGCTTGAAGCTGGAAACTTGTGAGGGATGCTTGTTTTTCCGGACTCAACTGAGACCTCCCTGAGTAATACATAATGCCAAACCGATTCCCTGATTTGGTCATGAGCCATTTCTCGGAAATGGTGAACGTATTATTGCTATTCGGCTTTTAGAGTCCGTGATGTTGACCCGAGTAGCACACCCGTGAGATTGGGAGGGGTTTACAGGTTTGCAGGAACCCTGGTACCTTCAGCATACCCACTTTGCCTTTGGTTCAGTTTTGTGATTTGGATTTCTGTTCTTAAGTTATGGACCCCGGATCAGAGGGATGATTATTGTGATATCTGGATTTTGAGACCGTGCACCGACACCTGATTATATAATTGGCACATCACAGACACTTCACTGATCACATGCCTTGCCTTGCATAAACATCATATCATCATTAATCATTTGTGTTTCTTTTATTCTCAGGGTCTACATTTATTCCCGGTTCTTGGCCATATCATTGCTTCAGAATGGAAGACGTCAAAAAGAGAACTGTGCACTACAAATTCTTCGATACTAAGATGGACCTGATCAACCAATTGGTGTCTCTGATTACCCCGGGTCATTTGAGCTACTTCAAAGAAAAGTATGGTGATATTCTGGATCTGGTATTCAACTTGGATAATTCTCAGAGGAGCGCCATTCACACTTTGTTGCAGTATTATGATCCACGACTTAGGTGTTTCACATTTCATGACTTTCAGTTGGGTCCTTTGTTGGAAGAATATGCTGAGATTATGGGAGTTTCAATCAAGGATCAGCTTCCTTTTAATTCGGAGATGACAAGACCAACTCACGATGATATTGCTAAGGCTCTTTATTTGAGCCCGTCAGAGGTGTCTTCTAATCTGGTTTCCACCAAAGCAGGAGTACTTGGTTTTCCCTTAGAGTTTCTGGTCAAGAGAGCTGAAGAACGTGCCGTGGAGAAGCAGTGCGATTCAGTTTGTGCTATCTTGGCGTTATCTGTGTATGGGATAGTTTTATTTGCTGACATGGACAAGTTTGTGGACATGAATGCCATTCATTTGTTTGTGTTGAAGAATCCGGTGCCCACCCTCTTAGGTGATCTGTATTATTCTGTGCATTACAAGAATGAGAAGAAGCGAGGAGGTCTTGTTAGATGTTGTGCTCCTTTATTCTACAAATGGGTTATGAGACACTTGCCTACTACTGAGAGCTTTACAGATCCTAATTCTACTTGGGCTCAAAAGCTGAGTACTTTATCTGCTGGAGATATCAGGTGGTTTACTTTGAGGTTGAAAGGAAAGAATTTCATTACTAGTTGCGGTAATTACCCAAATGTGCCTTTGTTAGGAGTATCAGGATGTATTAACTACAATCCCATCCTCTTAAGAAGACAGTTAGGGTATGCGCTCAAGGAGGTTCCTGATGAGTCTGAACTATTCCAAACCTTCTATTTCCCGGTAAAAGATAATCTTCCTTTGGTTCAAAAAGCTGCAGGTTCCTGGAAAGTGATCAAGAGAAAAGGTATAACATGTCTGGGCAAGAGCAACAATCGAATGTTTCCTGAATTTGAAGCCTGGATAAAGAAGGAGGTTCAAGCGGCTCTAGTTCCTTTTTCTGTGCCAACTCCACCACCTGCTACGGTACCTTTGGAGGAATATCAGAAGTTAGAAGCTTTGGTTAAGCAACTTAGGGTTGAAAATCAAGAGGCTCTTAATTCTTGTCAAAAGCTGATGATCCAGAACCGTCGATTAGAAGATAGAGCTGTGCAAGCCGAGGAGGTAGTCCGTCTCAAGCAGAAGGACTTTGAAGATAGAGAGCTCTACTTCCGAAAGAAAGGTTTAGCTGAGACTCACAAGACGGCCCAGCGTCGAAGAGAGAAGAAAGATCTTAGTGAAGCCAATGAAGCTGTTACTTTATGGCAGGAGAAATGGGACGAAAATCTGAAGAAACAAAAGGAGTTGGACGCCAAGCACAAGCAGGAAGTCAAAAGCCTTCAGGATTCTTTAGATGGGCAGAAGGAACTCCTCAGGAAGGCTTATTATCAAGAGGAGGATCGTATCCGGCGCGTAGCAGAAAGCCAGCAAGCACTGAAGGAAGCTCAAAAGGAGATTGAGGACTTGAAGTTGAAAGCTGAGGTGAAAAGGTCGAAGGCCGAGTCAAGTCAAAGCAAGGAGAATGAAGCAGCATTTCTACAGCAGATCGAGGAGTTACACACTTCTTCTGATACGAGGGACCTCCTCATTCAGAAGCTCATCTAGGAGCCCGGTCATCCAGATGTGGTTCAGCTGTTCCAGAACGTCAAATGCCTTAGCTGGAGATTGAAAGATATAGAGTTCCCTAGGGTTTAATTTCATGTTGTTGTACTCGGATTACCCACAGGCTTGTTGTGGGATTCTTTATATGTGATGTACTTTTGTTATTTTGATTGGTACCCTTCAGGGACGTTGTATTTTCAAAACTCCAGTTTATATGATTGATTTGTTCCGGATTTCTTGTTTGTTATTTGCACCGACACGGGGTAATGAGCACCAATTCTTCACAGCCGTCATTATGTCTGAATATTATTTGGGTCTTCTTCCCAATTCTTATCTTCTTAATGCCAGGACCGGACACAGTAAAATACTCGGGAATAAAAGGAACACATTGCATTGCATACACATCATTTGCATTTTGTCTTTGTCTTTGCAGGTTTTTCTTCGAGATGTCTAATTTATCTGTGTTCATCAGGCAAAGATTGCGAGGGCCGCCAAGACCCGATACATTCGACAAAATATTCCTCATCGGTACGCGACCCGCAGTAATCAAAGAACATCAATGGACGCCATGCAGACAGAACTCAATGAAGTCCGTACCAAGATGGCAGAATTTATGACTCTGATGCAGGGGATGGCCCAGGGGCAGCAGGAGCTGAGAAATGCAATTCAAGGGTTAACTCCTCCTAATACTAATGCTCAGGCAACTACTTCCGGCGGACTAGGGGGTCCTCCCAACACCAACAACGGTACAGGTGGACCTCGTGTTCCAGATCCAGCTATGGCTACGTATGTTCCTGTGCAGGACAGACAAGAAGACCAATTCCAGTATTTCAACAACGATATGGGTTTCGGCGGTGACGGAAATCTCAACGACTTCTTGGTGCTTGCAGAGAAGGTCAAGGCCTTAGAGTGCAAAGACACTTTGGGAATTGACGTGTCAGATATGGGTTTAGTACCTGGGGTGGTCATTCCACACAAGTTCAGGCCACCAGCATTTGATAAATACAACGGCAGCTCTTGCCCGAAAACTCACCTACAGGCCTTCTACAGGAAGATTGCGGCTCACACGCGAGATGAGAAATTATGGATGTACTATTTCCAGGATAGCCTCTCAGGAGGGTCCTTGGAGTGGTACATGAAGTTGGAAAGGAGCTCTATTAGAAGTTGGAAGGATTTGGGAGAGGCCTTCCTCAGACAATATCAATACAACATTGACATGGCACCTAGCCGTACTCAGCTTCAAAGCTTGACACAGAGGAGTTCGGAGAGCTTCAAAGACTATGCACAGAGGTGGCGTGAGGTAGCCGCCCGAGTGCAACCACCTTTATTGGAAAGAGAGATGGTCGATCTTTTCCTGAATACCCTCCCAGGGCATTTCATGGAAAGGTTGGCTGGTTGTTCCTCAAGTGGTTTTTCGGACATTATCCTGACTGGAGAAAGAATTGAAAGCTGGCTCAAACAGGGGAAAATTCAGAATGGAAGCGCTTCGGTGTCTGGTATCAAGAAACCCTTTGTGAAAAGGAGGGAAGGAGAAACAGGTGCAGTATACTCACAGAGAGGAATGATGCACCAAGGATATTATCAACAAGTGGCCCCCGTCACTATTTCAACTCCTCCAGTTCAACAACGGGTTCAGCCTTCACAGCCGCAACGCTCACAGGGGTATCAGCCAAGACCCCCTCGTCCGTACTACCCTCAGAAGCCGAGGGATAGACATTTTGAAGCTCCACCGATGTCTTACTCCCAACTGTTGAAGAATCTCCTGCAGCTTCAAATGATTCAGCTCCGTACCTTACAACCTCCGAGGCCAGGCCAAATTCCTGAAGGTTATGACTCGAATGCTAGATGCGAGTTTCATTCTGGAGCTCCCGGCCATAGTACTGAGAATTGTAAAGCGTTGAAGCATGTTGTTCAGGACTTGTTGGATTCCAAAGCGATCAATTTTGCTCCCTCTCCTAATGTGCTGGAAAATCCCATGCCTCCTCACAGGAGCACGGTTGGTGCAATTAGTGAAGGGGAGAAATTGAATTTGGTGGACGATGTAGATGACTTGCAGACTTCATTGGTTGCTATCAAGGTTTGCTTGTTGAAGAAAGGCATTTTCCCCGGATGCGAGGATGATTGTTCAGAATGCACAGAAGCTACCAACGGTTGTAAACGATTGAAGGCCGGAATTCAAGGTATGATTGATGAAGGAGTGCTGCAATTTGACAAAATCGTGAAAGAAAGTGAAGTATCTACAGTGACTATCTTTTATGATCCATCCCAAGTTCCTTCGCGTGCCAGCGTGGCGCCAATAACTATTACCACTGCTGGACCCATAATGTACCAAAGTGACAGAGCAGTTCCTTGGAATTACGGTGGCGAAGTGTATTGCAATGGCCAGAGACAAGAGTTGGCCACGACTAGTATAACCCCAGCTCAAGTAGAGAATGTTGGAGTATGGGGTTTTACTAGAAGCGGAATACTATTTGCGCCGGAAGCACTGAGAAGCAATGTGATACCACCCAGGGATACTGCCGAAGCCCAAGCTAGAGCCAGGGGAAAGCAACCAGTAGTTGCCAATGATCCAACTCCATCAGCTGATCCAGATCTCACCTTTGATAAAGAAGCCGAAGAATTCCTGAGGATCATCAAGAAGAGTGACTATAAGATTGTAGATCATTTGCAGCAGACGCCGTCAAAGATCTCCATCTTATCATTACTCATGTGTTCGGACTCTCACAGGAAGGCCCTTTTAAATATTCTGAACAAGGCATACGTGCCTCAGGATATTTCTGTAAACCAGCTAGAAACGGTGGTGTCCAGCGTTAATGCCAGTCATGGATTGGGTTTCACGGACTTGGACTTAACTTCTGATGGGCGTGCTCACAATCGGGCATTGCATATTTCTCTGGAATGCAAGGGTGCAGTACTCTCCCATGTGTCGCTCCCGGGATTTTCATCCTAGTACAAACGCGAAAGTGGCGCGGAAAGAGTTAGAGTCGCCAGCCAGGCATTTTTATCCCGAAGAAAGGGAATGGTAATGCTGCACAAACCAGAAGAAAAGAAAAGGAAGAACACGGGTCCTGCGAACCAAAGAGACTGGGCTCGGGAGTCGGTTATGACCTGGGAAGGTATTAGCACCCCAGATCATCCGCCGTACCCGACGGGATCCACGCTTGCTTGCTTGTTTCAAAGGGTGAGAAATAAAGAATGTTGCTGAATAAAACCGCTAACTGGAATGGAAATGAGAAATGAGAAGAGAACTGAAATAAGAAAATGGAAAGAAAGGGGGAAATGTAGGGAAAATAAAGAATGTGCTCGAACGGGCCCTACCCCGCTGCCTACGTACCTCATCAGGATAATGAGGATCAGAGACGCCGTAGTTCCCCTAACTAAGGCGGGAACTATTTGTTTGTGTTTTTTATGCTGGAACTGCGTATGTCTATGCTCAGGTGTTGCAGGCTCGTCTGGTACGAGTGCGTTTACCGTCTTGCAAAATGACAAGTAGGAGCAAGTTCGCGTACGAAGCGAATGAGATGAGAAAGAATTCCCGAAGGAAAGGCGCTTATTGTTTGTTTGGTGTTTTTTAGAAGCTTTTATGAGTGAAAGTTTGCATAGGTGAGTGTACTTAAGTCTTACTCAATGGGATGTGTACATCTCACATCATCCCGAAATGGAATGCGCAAGAGGCACACCTATCTATGGAGGAAATCCCCAAAGCTAGTCCCACAAGTGAAGGCTTAAGCACACTGGCCTATTACCATTATTAAGTATTTTTTGTGGTTTTTTTGGTTAAGAAGTGTTTTTTAGCTTTTCTTTGTGAGGTACTCATGCTAAGACCTATCCACCACGAGTGATGACTCACACCTCGCCCCGAAATGGAACGCGTGCAAGCATCTCATAGCAAAGTCTCATGTCACATGAAAGTACTCAACCTTTATTAAGTGAATTAAAATTAAGTTTGAAGATGAGAAGAGAATAAGAACCAAAAGGAGCAAAGGAAAAAAACTAGAGGGAAGTTTCTATCCTAAGTTAGCATGCATGGGGTTCCTAGGGTTTGTGGGGTGTCTATCCTACTGAAGAAGAAAAAGAAAAGGAGAAGATAGAAGAGGGGATGAGAAAGGCCTAAGCCCCACAAAAAGATGTTAGTCCATATAAACAAAAATGAGAAAAGATGAGAGATGGAGATGTGGAACTCAATTCCCACATCTCACACTTACCATAGCTCCTGCAAAGTTAGTGTAACAACATACAATCAAGGCATGAACCAACAAGTCAGAAGCTACACAAGCATATAGGCATGGCAAAGAGTTCACAAAATGATATACAAAGCAATACAAGATCATATCAAGATGATTGGGAGTGAAACAAATGCAAAGAAAGCATGCATAACACTTAAGGATGTAATACACAAAGAAAGGAATCAAAACCAAAGCTCAAGCAAAATCAAACCCTATCCTAAGACCAGGAACAACTCTAGACCTTTAAAGGATCCCAAAAGATGAGGAAAAGTTGGCATAAGTCTTCTTCCAAACTTAAAAGAAACCAAAAGATTCAAAGGGTGCAAAACAAGGCAAAGTGAGGAAGAAAATACCTAAGAAATAAATCCAAGCACATGAAAAATCTATCCAACCAGCAAAGTACTCTTCACATACTAGGAAATGAGAATCCAAAAGGGTTTGCAAAGAATCAGCCCCAAACTAGGTCAATGAAACCCAAAAATGCAAGGTATCACCATCTAGGGTTTAGAAAATTGATGCACAAGTAACATAAACAAAATCCAGCAAGGAAATTTGTGAAAAATCTAAGATAAATCATGAAGATAGAAGGATGTCTTAAGATTTGAATGCAAAAAGAATGAGGTTCATAGCTTAAAGGATGAAGAAGATGGAAATTGGACAAGGCAGATTGGTCCAAGAGAGCCTACCATAAAACAAAACCTAGTGTTGAATTAATTTAGCCACGTGGAAATAAAAATAAAAATGTGAAAAAAATATGATAAAATACTAGATGAACTAAAGAGTGCACATGAATTTTTATGGATTTTTTATAAGTTTGGAAATATTTTAAAATGAACAAAATGCAAGAAGAAAAAAGAAAGGAATAAAAGGACTATGAAACTTGGTGGAAGGGTGCAAAACAAAACTGGCCAGCACATGCCAAATGCCTGGGCCCAGCATGGGGGGCGCGCCTAGCATGTTGGCCTCAGGCCCATGCAGCAATGCAAGACAAAAATACTCAGGCACGCATGAACTTAGGGCATACTCCACAAGACAAACCAAATGCACAAAAACATGTAACATTGTATCAACCGGTCATGCCAGGGTTTTAAAACAGAAAAGACAAAACATGGATCCATCCAATCCCTGCGTTCCACCTCATCATCTTCAACCTCACAACATGAAAACAAAGCTGCAAAACACGAATGAAACAGGACCAAGCAGTGGCAAGGCAACAAATATCAAAGGAACATATCTCCTCCATTTCTTCATGAAATCACATGAACCAAACACCAAAAATGATTCTCGGATCAAGCACAATATGAATCAACTATCACAAACATGTAAAATAAAACACACAGCATGGACAGCATCAAAACAAATTGGATCTAGAAACTTTAAAACCCTAGCCCGACCTCATTTCAACATCATTTTCAAAAACAAAAAGCTCCTCATGCTCAGTGTGACATGTAAATTGCAATGCACATCACAAAAATCATTTACAAACTTATGGATTTGAGGCATACCTGAGATTGCACAGCTTCAAATTTCTCCAAGAAAACCAAAATCCAGCCTGGGATGATCTTCTAGCAACCTCCTTTCACAAAATAAATGTGAAAGAAACTTCAAATTCACTTGAACCTTGCTCTTTGGTGGAATCTGGTTTGAGCTGGACTGGTACAAGAACCCTTCTCTAGCTTGAAATGGAGCTTGATCTATGTCCTATGGAGCTTCATGATCAAGAATATGGGGTCTGCTTTGAGAATGGAGCAGTGGATGATGAGCTATGGAGGAAAATGCAACAGGAGCAAAAACTGAGGAATGGGAGAATGGTGGCGATTTTTTTCAAGCTAAAACCCTAGCTGGTCCTTTTATGATGCCCTAAATCAGTCCAAGGAATGAGAAAAGGAATGCACGTGAGAGGAGTGTGCATGAGGTGATTTTGCAAACTTGCATGAGGTGAGTGGTGGAATCATTCACTCGTGCTCTTCCCACTCCCTTTGCACATGCTGACCTCTAATGATCCCTTAATTCATAAGTGGAATAAAACTGGCCTTTGGATCAGTGTATAATGCTATTCTTATCATTTCGCTAAAATGCTCCTTATGAGATATCTCACATTCCACTCATGCTTTCTGCACCCCTTTTGGGCCAAAACCTCTTCATACCATGCATTGTGGAATAGTGTCTCCAAATGGTATACAAATGGCTGGCAACCTCATTCCATAACAACTTGCCCTTTGGTGAAAAATTGACATCTCATGTGCCACCAAAATCTCATATGCCCATGTATTTGCACTTTGTGAAATATGTCAAACTCCTTGCTTGGACCCTCCAATTTCTCTTGAGCTAACAACTTAATATGGCATGAATAAAAAGATAGTGGCCTCACCTTGCACTTGGAATGGGAATAAATGAGCCCTTTTTGAGATTTTGCATCATTTGAAAAAGTGTGAGATAAGTTCACATACCTCACTCTTTGCTTGGCCTTTTGGTACATGTATAAGCCTTTTCCAATCCTTGGTCAGAACAACAACAACTTTGGCCCTTAGAACTAGCCAATACATACTTCTCATGATTTGGCTAAATTTGCACTTTTGAGGCCATTTCCATGCTTGGCATCAAAATGCAAGTTTCTCTTGAGCAAAACCATCTAAATACATTGCATTGTAACTTAGTAACCTCACTTGATCCATTCCAGCACTTAAAAATGAGTTTTGGACCCTCTTGCATTTGGTGTGTGCATGGAAATGTGATTTTGCCCTAAAATGCATGAGATTTTCGAGGGCCTTATCTCTCAAACCATAAATCCCATGAAAATGTACTTGTACTTTTTGAAAATGGCAGGCCTTAGTCTTCAACTTTCATGTTTGGGTTGGGTTCATTTGAAGAATTTTTGACCATGCTAAGCTCACTTGAAAATTAGGGCAAAAGTTGCTAAATTTGGAAAATCTCAAAAACCAACTTTATACCATTTTTGCAAAAACCTCCAAATAGCCATGATTCTTGATCTCCAACCCTTCCAAACATCTTATAACATTGTAAAGACCTCCCTTGGCAAGAAAAAGTGACTTGGACCCCTTGAAATCAGACAGTTGACTTTTTACAGGCACAGTTGACCAATTACTTCATCTGCAAGCAACTAAGGCAATGACTGACTTCCATTTGGAACTTTCTCATGAAAATTGACATGTAAGGACCTCTTATCATATGGAAAACATTGCCCAAAAGAGTTGGCCAAAATTATGAGCCTAAAGCCCTTGAAGCCAAAACCCTAATTTGGCTGCATTGCTTAGGAGCCTTGCCTTGTCTTAAAACTTGTGATGATTAAGCAATCTTCTGAGCTTTTGTAGGTGAACTTGGCCTTGCCAAAAGAATCTAGACTCATCATAGGTCTCCCACAAATCCATTAGAACCCATGTCTTAGCTTAAATGACCCCCAACACCTCCCCAGATGGCCATATGCATCATGCTTGGGTTTGATGCTTGTCATGCTTTAATTTTCCCATGCTATAATGTTATACATATGATATGCTTATGATGCAAATGATGTATTATGATGCCTAAAATAAAGAGGGCAAATTTGAGGTTCTACAGCTGCCCCTATTCAAGCAACTGTTGATCTGAAAAGGACGATTGCTTCCGCTTTCGACCGTTCAAGATAAACTGTGGTTGAATACCCAAGAAACGGAAATTTGCGCTCTGATGCCGAAAACAAGAAATGGGAAATAAACCCAATCCAAAGACGTTGCAACTGAGATGAGAGATGAGCAGACGAGCTCCTTAAGAATCTTCAAAGTAACTTGAGATAGACGAATCTCCTTCACTAACCTTTACGCAGATAAGTGGAATAAGACGGACGAGCCTTCTTCGGATGATCCTTATGCAGGTTCCGGGTATGCATATAAGTCTGTGGGATAGACATGCGATCAAGGCAGACGAACCTTCTTCATATATTATCCGCGGATATATGGTATAAGACAGACGAGTCTTCTGAGCAAACCTGTTACGTCAGGTGCAGCAACCATAACTGGTGCTTGAGTCAGACGAGCCTCCTTCGGATATTCCTGTTACGCCAGGACCGGTAACCATTTCGACACTCGATTCCCACTGTCAGGATTTGAAACCTCTTCAATACAGACGAGTATTGGATGATCATCAAGATAACACAGACGAGTGTCCTGAGTCAATGATACAGACGAGTATCAGACGATGATCTGAGAAACACAGACGAGCGTTTCAGGCAATGATACAGACGAGCATCAGCCACTGGTATAGACGAATACCAGGAATTCAAACACAGACGAGCATTTGAAGTGATCACAGAAATTAGAGTAAATAGCAAATCTTCACATTCAGGTGCAGGCTAGCACAGACGAATGCCGAGGATGATACAGACGAGTATCCGAGCTTCAGAACACAAAGGAATTATGGGGAATAAAAGCAGACGAGCTTCAAACAAACACAGACGAGTGTTGGATAGTTGCACACGAGCAACAGCAGAGAACACATATCGAGGCACAAACGAGTGCAGCGAAGGACCCAATACCAAACACAGACGAGTGTTGGGGAGGTTGCAGACGAGCAATGACAAAGGTATCCTAACACAGACGAGCGTTGAGGAGTTGCGGACGAGCAACTATCATAACCAATCACAGGCGAGTGTTGAGGAGTTGCGGACGAGCAATTATCATAACCAATCACAGACGAGTGTTGAGGAGTTGCGGACGAGCAATTATCATAACCAATCACAGACGAGTGTTGGAACTTGCAGACGAGCAATTATCATAACCAATCACAGACGAGTGTTGGAACTTGCAGACGAGCAATAAACGGAAACCTGATCGGCAACAAGTGATACAGCTCTGCAGGGGGAGACAAGTCAAGAGGTCTGGATATCCACTCTGACTGAAGTGACGAATACCTGGCTGTGTCATCAAATGCTCAAAAGTATGACAACTTGGCTGAAAAATATTTCACGGATAGAGGTGAAAATCAAATATGAACTCTGTGAGGACAGATCATCTTCAGACTTGGCTGGGGAAACTTCTCGGGCAAATACTCTGGCTGGGGAGAGCATCTGATGATTCAAGACTCTGAGGGGATATCAGGCTTTCAGGTACCTGATAGGTAAAAATTCTTGCTGGGGATAGAATACTGTTAACTCCATCTCTGATGACATCAGGTCTTCAGGCACCTGCTGGGTATACTCCACTGGGGAAGAATAGACTGCTACTTTACTGGGAAGAAGTTGGGCTGCTGCCAAGGCTTGGTTGGAGGAAAATCTCTGTTTAGACAGGTCAGGCTTTCAAATACCTGCTGGAAGAAGAAATCCCTGCTTGGGGAAATACTCTACTGGGAAAGAGTACATTGCTTGAGAGAATGTAAAACCATCCTGCAACCTGTAACAACATAAAACACACGTGTGTCCCGAGGATTTGCATGGAATGATCGGTTCATCCATCGTCACCCGACACTCAAAGAGGATTACAGTTTCCCTGCATGTCAGTTTTCTTTTCAAGATTATCACCATGTTTAGATGCAATGCTATTTTTACCAAAAAAATTCAGGACATTTTGCAAACAAAAATAAACGCACACAGCTTTTTGACTGAATATTATTTTTATTGGATGGCCTCTGAATAGGCAAAGATTTACATTAGGAAGCAACCACCTGGAAAGAGGTAGCCACTATAGAAATTGAGAAAAGAAACTATCCTAATGGCAAAGTACATGGCATTCCAAGGAGTTCCATTTCCGCTATGACCTGCATGTCTTTAAGACTCTCCATTCTGCTTTGGCTTTCTGAGAGGACAAGGGGACTGTTTCCTATCCTTCCGATATTGTCAAACCGTACGAAACGATGACGTGGTTCAGATAACTCGGATCGCAGTCGTTCGCTTATTTCCCTTATTTTGCGTGGATCGCCCTCTCGGGTTTTCAATCCACCGGGATACCCTTTTTTTGCCTGAGCTGTCCAATGTGGCTTTTCAACTCAGCGGGTGTACACATTTTTTTAATATTTATTTCCCTAATTTTTGCCCGAGCTTTTTATTCTGTTTTTAGCTCGCCGGGATGCCCTTTTCTTGCCTGGACTTACATTCTGTTTTTGCGTCCAGCGGGTCTCTTTATGCGAAGTATTTTTTAACTGCGTCCGAGTTAACAGGGGATGGGAAGTCTTCTCCATCCATAGTGGTGAGCATCAGTGCCCCTCCTGAGAATACTTTCTTCACTATGAATGGTCCTTCGTAATTCGGGGTCCATTTGCCCCTGTTATCTGAACCTGGAGGAACGATTCTCTTCAATACAAGCTCTCCCACTTGATACCCTCGAGTACGTACTCGTTGGTCGAATGCCCGCTTCATTCTCCTCTGATAAAGCTGACCATGACAGATAGCCGCTAATCTCTTTTCCTCAATTAGACATAGCTGATTGTAACGAGCACGCACCCATTCAGCCTCATCCAACTTGACATCCATCATCACGCGCAGTGAAGGAATCTCTACTTCAACAGGCAGGACTGCTTCCATGCCATACACTAGAGAGAAAGGAGTTGCCCCTGTTGACGTCCTGACCGACGTTCGGTACCCATGCAAAGCAAATGGTAACATCTCATGCCAATCCTTGTAGGTGACAACCATTTTCTGCACAATCTTCTTGATATTCTTGTTAGCTGCCTCTACCGCACCATTCATCTTTGGTCGGTAAGGAGAAGAATTGTGATGCTGTATTTTGAAGTCCCGACATAAATCTGCCATCATCTTATTGTTGAGATTAGAACCATTATCAGTAATGATCCTTTCGGGCACTCCATATCTGCATATGATATCTCTTTTCAGAAATCTTGCCACCACTTGACGAGTGACATTGGCATAAGACGCTGCTTCTACCCATTTGGTAAAGTAATCAATCGCGACCAGGATGAAGCGATGACCATTCGAAGCAGTTGGCTCGATCTTCCCGATCATGTCAATGCCCCACATAGAGAAAGGCCAAGGAGATGACATGACGTTGAGCGGGTTAGGAGGAACATGCACTTTATCTGCGTATATTTGGCACTTATGGCATTTACGAGCGAATGAACAACAGTCTGCATCCATTGTCATCCAGTAATAGCCTGATCTCAGTAGTTTCTTTGCCATAGCATGCCCTCCTGCATGGGTACCAAAAGATCCTTCATGGACTTCCTGCATCAACAGGCTTGCTTCGTGTCTATCCACGCATCTGAGCAAGACCATGTCGAAGTTCCTCTTGTACAAAACCCCGTCTGTGTTCAAGAAGAAACTAGCAGCAAGTCGTCTCAAGGTCTTTTTGTCTTTAGAAGATGCCCCTGTTGGGTATTCTTGCTTCTCCAGGAATAACTTGATATCAAAATACCAAGGTTTCTCGTCAGACACGGCGTCTACAGAGAAAGCATAAGCTGGAGAGTCGAGCCTGGAGATGTCAATTCTGGGCACAAAATTCCAACACAGAACTTTAATCGACGAAGAAAGAGTGGCCAGAGCATCGGCAAATTGGTTTTCATCACGTGGTATGTATTTGAGCTCAACCGTCGTGAAGAATGTCAACAGTTTTCTAGCATAATCCCTGTATGGAACTAGATGCTCTTGATGTGTATACCACTTGCCGGTAACTTGGTTAATGACGAGGGCTGAATCTCCGAATATATCGAGGTTCTTAATCCGAAGATCAATTGCCTCCTCTATTCCCATTATACACGCCTCGTATTCCGCTTCATTGTTGGTGCAGCCAAAAGTAATTTTGGCAGCGAAGGGTAAATGGACACCTTCAGGAGTAATAAGTACGGCACCAACTCCACGACCATTGATATTGACAGCCCCATCAAACATCAACTTCCATTTGGATTCAGGATCAGGTCCCTCCTCCGGAAGTGGCTCCTCATAATCGTTTGTTCTGAGGTACATGATGTCCTCATCAGGGAAATCAAATCTCATCGGCTGATAGTCATCCTCAAGAGGTTGCTGAGCAAGGTATTCCGACAATACACTTCCTTTGATGGCTTTCTGAGAAGTGTACTGGATGTCGTATTCAGTTAAAATCATCTGCCACCTAGCAACCCTTCCGGTCAATGCTGGTTTCTCAAAGATGTACTTGACAGGGTCCATCTTGGAAATGAGAAATGTAGTATGGGTCAACATGTACTGCCTCAGTCGGCGAGCAGCCCATACCAAAGCGCAGCAAGTTTTCTCGAGCAGTGAGTATCGGGATTCACAGTCGGTAAACTTTTTGCTAAGGTAATAAATGGCATACTCTTTTCGACCAGACTCGTCATGTTGGCCGAGCACACACCCCATCGACCCCTCTAGCACGGTCAGGTACATGATTAATGGTCTCCCCTCCACCGGAGGCATCAAAATTGGAGGTTCCTGCAAATATTCCTTTATTTTGTCGAAAGCTCTTTGGCAATCATCATTCCACCTGACTGTTTGCTCTTTTCTTAGCAGTTTGAATATCGGTTCGCACGTGGCAGTTAGATGAGATATGAACCGAGAAATATAGTTCAATCTACCTAAGAACCCACGCACTTCTTTTTCTGTCTTTGGTGCAGGCATATCTTGAATAGCTTTCACTTTAGCGGGATCTACCTCAATTCCTCTTTGACTTACAATGAAACCCAGCAATTTTCCGGAACGCACTCCGAAAGTGCACTTGTTCGGATTCAACCTCAGTTTATACTTGATCAATCTATCAAATAACTTCTTCAGGTTAACCAAATGCTCCTCTTCGTCTTTGGACTTTGCAATCATATCATCCACATAACATTCGATCTCTTTGTGGATCATGTCATGGAACAACGTGACCATCGCCCGTTGATAAGTTGCCCCTGCGTTCTTCAGACCGAAGGGCATGACCTTATAGCAGAACGTTCCCCACGGGGTAATGAACGTTGTCTTCTCCATGTCTTCCGGCGCCATTTTTATCTGATTATAACCGGAGAATCCATCCATGAAGGAGAACACTGAGAATTGAGCAGTATTGTCGACCAACACATCGATGTGTGGCAACGGAAAATCATCCTTCGGGCTTGCTCTGTTCAAATCTCTATAGTCAACGCACATCCGGACCTTGCCGTCCTTCTTAGGTACTGGTACGATGTTAGCTACCCAAGGTGGGTAGCTAGTCACGGCAAGGAACCCGGCATCCCACTGCTTCTGCACTTCCTCTTTAATCTTCATCGCCATATCTGGGCGAGTTCTTCTCAACTTTTGCTTCACAGGAGGACGGTCTTCTCTCAGGGGTAGCTTATGCATCACAATATTGGTATCTAGACCTGGCATATCCTGATATGACCAAGCGAAAATGCTCACATACTCTCTCAACATACTGATCAGCTCTTGTTTGACATCGGCCTGCAGATTGGCCCCTATCTTGATTTCTTTCTTTGCATCTTCGCTACCAAGGTTGACAGTCTCAATCTCTTCTTGATGAGGTTGAATAACTCGTTCCTCTTGTTTCAGCAGTCTGACCAATTCTTCAGGCAGGTCACAGTCTTCCTCAACCCCTTCATCAGCTTGGTAGACTGGATTATCAAAGTCATGCATAGTCATAGCAGGAACGTTATCTGTGGAATCCGGATGATCAGCACTGCACAAATGATGTGCTTATTCAGAATCTGCTTACTCTTTGAAAAGAGACGCTAACACAAAACAAAATGAAAACACATTGCCATTTTTATATATTTTTTTTGTGAAAAAAGTTTAAAAACAAAGACAGGGAACACAGTTTGTCTGAAAATGTCCCTTTATTTCATAGCAAAATAACAATGCGATACAAAACATGGTGGCCCAATACAATGGATCCAAGCATCTTGGGCAGAATGCTGGATTTGACAATGCAGTATGCTAAATAAAAGGAAACAAAACAATTACTTTGAGAGCCAGGTAACTTGGACGATGTCTTCAGCAGACCAGTTTCCTAGCTCCTCACCGGGTGCGCACGGGCGGATCCAATTGTTGTCCCAATCTCTGTCACTGTCCCCGTCTTGGTTTGTCGTACAGATTTGATCGCGGTCGAGCGACCCAGCACTTGTGAATGAGATAGCCTTACCACTCCGAGTAGACCCTCCAGGCTGATACCCTAAGCCGAATTTATCACCCTTCTTTTCCACCTCCAGTAGCTTGCCCCAGCCCTGGACATTGCCTGATTGGACGGCCTCTTTTGCTTCCTGGTAGGAGTGAATTGACGTGCCTTCGTTGTTTTTCTTCACCGGAGTCAAGATACTAACATCTGCTTCAAATGCTTGGCACAAAGTCTCGTGAATTTCTCCGTCCATTTCCACATATTTGAATGTCGACAGGTGGCTGACGAATATATCTTCTTCCCCGCAGACTGTGATGACTTGACCGTCCACCACATACTTAAGCTTTTGGTGTAGAGTTGAGGTGACAGCTCCAGCTGCGTGTATCCACGGTCTGCCCAACAAGCAACTGTACGCAGGCTGGATATCCATGACATAGAAGACACTCTTGAAGACTTGAGAGCCTATCTTGACAGGCAACTCAACCTCTCCGAAAACTGATCTTCTTGACCCATCGAAAGCTTTAACCACCAAATCACTCGGCGTCAGGATAACCCCATCAATGTCAAGCTTCATCAATGCCTTTTTCGGGAGCACGTTCAAAGAAGAGCCTGTGTCCACCAGAACATGGGATAACACAGCGCCCCTGCATTCCATCGTGATATGCAGCGCTTTATTGTGATTTCTTCCCTCCAACGTGAGATCTCTATCAGTGAAGCCCAAGCCATGGCTAGCATTGACACTTCCGACAACAGCTTCAAGTTGATTGACCGTAATCTCTTGAGGAACGTAAGCCATTTGAAGTACTTTCAGCAAGGCTTCTCGGTGTGCAGGAGAACACATCAACAGCGACAAAATAGAAATCTTTGAAGGCGTCTGATTCAGCTGGTCAACCACCTTATAGTCACTCCTTTTGATGATCTTCATAAATTCCTCTACCTCCTTTTCAAAAGTCCCCTGTCCAGCTACAGGAGTATTCGACTCATCATTCACAATCTGCTTTCCTTTGTCTTTTGATGAAGCTTCGACCTCAGGATCCTTTCTCAGTGCAGGGGGAGCAAACAAACGGCCACTTCGAGTAAAACCTCCAACACCTCCCACATTCTCAATAGTCAAGTCAGCAACAGGTCTACTTTCCATCTTCTGTCCCGCCACATAGACGTCGGAACCATAATGCCACGGAATGGCTCTATCATCATTATACGGCATTGGCCCAGGTACAGTTATAGTCACAGGACTAATCTGAGGAGCGTAAACGGTAACCGGCCTTTGTCTGACGGGCATATCAGCTTCATCGTAGAAGATAGTAATGGTTGACACATCATCAGCCTTTTCATTACTAATCTTGCTAAATTGCAGAGATCCATCATCAATCAGCCCTTGCAGACCCATCTTCAATTTTTCGCAGCCATTCACAGCACTTGCACAGTCTTCACAGTCGAGAGAACAACCAGGAAATACTTGACCTTTCAACAGTCTTTCTTTCACCACCTTCAACGGCGTCTTGACCTCGTCAATACTCAGTACCAAGCTCAACTTGTCATCACGCTCAACAGCATTAACCCTTGCCCCTCCATGATCAGGTATAGGGTTCGAGTTGATATTCGGTGGTGGCGCAAAGTTGATTGCCTTTGAATCCACGAGATCTTGAACTTTGTGATGTAGCGCCCTGCACTTCTCGGTTGAGTGCCCGGGTGCCCCTGAATGAAAAGCGCATCGCGCGTTGACGTCATAACCAGCTGGAAGCTCTCCAGGAGGTGGTGGTGCCAAAGTCCTTAATTGAATAAGGTTCAAGTCTAGTAGTCTTGGCAACAAAGCAGTATATGTCATCGGAATAGCTTCAATCACCCTGTTAGCAGGACGAGCCTGCCTCGGCTGATAAGGCCTTTGCTGGTAGTTGGCTCTAGGTTGTTGTTGTTGTTGTTGTTGTTGTTGTGGTGGAGGTAGCATCTGTTGTATGGGAGCTGCAGGAATGGTGACAGCAGCCATATGCTCATAAGGTCTTCTGTAACTACGGCCCTGGCTTCGGCCGAATACAGCATTGGTCTCGCCTTCTCGTCTTCTTGGAGGTCCGCTAAAAGCTTTCCTCGCCCCATTCGAACTACTAGCACCAGGGTCTTGTATCTTCCCCATCTTCAACAGTGTTTCAACCCTTTCTCCTGCAATGACAATATCGTTGAACTTTGTAGCAGAACTCGACGCCAATCTTTCAAGAAATACTCCCTGGAGGGTACCCATAAACATATCGGCCATTTCATTCTCTAACAAGGGTGGCTGCACCCTGGCAGCTAGCTGACGCCACCTCTGGGCGTACTCTTTAAAGCCTTCTTTCGCCGTCTGAGCCATATGTTGCAACTGGGTGCGATTTGGAGCCATATCCATGTTATATTGGTATTGCTTCACGAAGGCCTCAGCGAGATCTTTCCAGCTCTTAACATTGACCCTGCTGAGCTTCATGTACCACTCAAGGGAAGCTCCCACTAAGCTGTCCTGAAAGTAATACATCCATAGCTTTTCATCGTCCGTATGCGCAGCAATTCTCCCAACATACGATTGCAGATGGGTCCTTGGGCAAGCAGTGCCGTTATACTTCTCGAAAGTAGGAACTTTGAATTTATATGGAATCCTGACTCCCGGAACCAAACCCAAGTCCGTTACGTCGAATCCCAAAGAACTCTGGGACTGAATAGCCTTGATTTGCTCGGCCATCTCTTCGAATCTCTTGTTCATTTCGACCCCTTGACCCTCGGTCTCATCAAGCAAAGTGAACTGGTCCTCCTGGTGGTCCACATGAATGTTATGCATCTCGTCGTTGACTGTTGTCGCCCCTGGTCGTGTAGCAGGAATTCCACCTTGATGTGCGCCCGCACCAGCATGATTATCAGCATTTGCAGCAGCAGCAGCATTCCGGTTCTGATTCTCAACCAACTCTCGCAGCCGTTCTTGATTCTGCCCCATACCGGCCATTAACGTCATGAAATTATCCATTCTCTGCCTTAGGTCTGCCAAATCTGCCTGCATTTGATCCATGACTCTCTCCCTGTTAATCTTGGTTGGGTACCTGTGTACTGTTGGCTGCCCCCGAGCTTTTCGAGGAGCTATAGTGCCTGAAACACAAAATACGTTAGTAAACCGAGACACTACCTGCAAAACAACAAACAGGTTATATGGATGCAATGCAGTTGTTTATGTTTCCAATCACAAGTCACTTATGCTCCGGTCCCGGTATTTCAGCAAGGAGAACCAGATGGGCATTGATCCTCGACTTCCAGGAACCTTCTCGAGAGACCACATTCAAACCACACAGTAAACGAACCAGGAAATAATGGAAGAAAAACCAAAACATAAATCAACCTATCAGACAAATAACACAGAATTCCCCGTAGGGTACAAGTCTTTACAAAGGAGAAACAAACAACTAGGACTCCTACAACATGCCTGTAGGTAGTCCAGATACAAGAAAAATAAACTAAGAAGCAGAATCAAAACCTAAAGGCCCTGAAACTTCCTCACTAAAAACCCCATCAAATCTGACCTTCTTGACTCCCGCCATCAACTTTAGATCTTCAACCTCCTTAAGCGCTGCTTCGAGGGCTTGTTGATTGTCTGCGAGCTGTTGGGTCTTCTCTCTGCGAATCCTGTGAGCCTGCTCCACCTCTTCTTTCTTGTAAGCCATCTGAAATTCAAAGAACTCTTCTTTTTCTTTATATTGCTTCAACTCCTGATCTCTTTGCCCCTTCAACCAGACAATAGACTGCCGAGCCTCTCTGAGGGTCTTTGACTTCTTCTTGCGCTCAACTTCTCTTTGGGCCTCCATCATCCCCAACCTACGGAAATGTGCTTCTTTTCCTGCAAAGTCCTTCTCCTTAGCCTCCAAGGTCGTCTGTATCTTCAGCAACTTCTCCTCAGCTTCCTTCTTGGCCCTGTTAGCTTGGTGATACAAACTTACCATCTCAGTATTCTCAACTCTAACTGCATGTAGCTGGGCTTCTAATTTCTTGAAGTCTTCCAAAGGCACAGTATCAATGGGCTCAGCAACTGGGGGAACTGGTGCTGAGAACGGTAACAAAACTCTTCTAGCTCTATCTTTCAACCAAGCCTCATACTCTGGGAATGCCTGATTGTTGCACTTCCCGAAACTAGCCATTCCTTCTCTTTTAATGCATTTCCAAGCTCCCGTAACCTTCCTCACTAAGGGTATATTATTTTCCACTGGGAAGTAGAAAATAGGGGTCAGCTTCAGATCTTCTGGCACATCTCTCAAAGCGTATCCTAATTGTCTTCTTAACAAGGTTGGATTGTAATTAATTCCTCCAGCTATTCCCAACAAAGGCACACTATGATAACTTCCGCAGCTAGTGATGAAACGTGCACCTTGCAGCCTCTGAGTGAACCATCTAACATCCTTGGCGAGCAACTTTTCCAGCTTCTGAGCCCATATCAAGCTATGGTCACTAAACACTCCCGTACTAGGCAAATGCCTCATGAACCACATGTGAAACAACGGAGCACAGCAACGAACCAAACCTCCCCTCTTCTTTTCAGTTTTGTAATGAACTGAGTAATACAAATCCCCGAGTAAGGTAGGCACCGGGTTCTTCAGCAAAAAGAGGTGTATGGCATTTATATCGATGAACTTCTCCATATCAGCAAACAAAATGATGCCATAGATAGACAGAGCCAAAATAGCACACACAGCATCCCATTCTTCTTCAACAGCCAATTCTCCCGCTTTCTTCACCAAAGCCTCCAAAGAAAACCCAGACACTCCTCCTTTGATAATGGTCAAAGACTTCACAGTAGAAGGACTCAAATAAAGAGCCTTTGCAATAGCCTCCGGTGCTGGTCTACTCATCTCAGAGTTGAAAGGAATCTGGTCTTGAACTGGCACACCCAGGATCAAAGCATACTCCTCCAGCATAGGGCCCAATTGGAAATCAGGAAAGGTGAAGCAACGGAGCTGAGGATCATAATACTGAAGCAATGTATGAATGGCACTCCTCTCTGATGGATTTAGCTCTATCACCACGTCAAGAATACTTCCATAAGCTTTTCTGAATCTCTCTACCTGGTTGGGTGTAATCAATTTTGCCATCTTCTTCAGCAAACCAATCTTGACATCAAAGAACTTGAAGTGAATATTCTGCTTGCGAGGATCTTCCATCTTTGAAAGGAATACCGGAACCGGGAGCAGATATATGAACCTGTGAATGAAAACAAAAACAATGATTAATGATGTAATGATGCAATGCAGATGCAAATGCAAAGACAAATGGCCATCTGAGACTGTCTGGAATCTGGCCACTGACAAGGCCCCTCTGAATAACTGACAAACCAAAAGTCCAATGAGTCACACTCTCTGAAAATCACAACCCTCTGAAGAGAATCTCTGGACCACAGTACCAAGAATATCAGAATCAGAATACCAGAACTTCGGAACCAAAGTAACTGTATCATAGCATGAACTGTACTGATAACAAAGGGTATGATGAAGTCAAGGGTCCCTGCAAACCTGTAAACCCATCCCCAACCTCACGGGGGTGCTCCGGGTCAAACATCACAGACTCTCAAAGCCGAATAGCAATAATACTTTCACCATTTCCGAGAAATGGCTCATGACCAAATCGGGGAATCGGTTAGGCATTATGTACTACGCAGGGAGGCCTCAGCTGAGTCCGGGAAAAACAAGCATCCCTTATAGGTTCCCAGCTTCAAGCGCTGAAATCGAGAAACAATAGTACATTCAGCCCGTAGGATACAGTACTAATGTCATACGACCAGATGCTTTGACTGAGTTCCTATAAGAGAACCAGGCCATCCTATGCGAGTTCCCAGTGGACCCTCGGGTGCGAATGGGTTTGCCACAAAATGTGGTCTGCCACTGCCACCACTGGAGAGGGTTGTTTCCACAAAGGTCCTCAATGATCGGTCCCCAGATGCACATAACTTATCAAGGTCTTATCCCGAAGTGGGGGAAATCCCCACACAAGATATTTCCAAGACAGTCGCAATCTGGGCGTGAAGCACATCGCCACTCATCATGCCACATGCGAGTACAATATGTCCACTCTAATCCTAGGGTGCACTCAAGCCGGGTACTTGGCTTATCTCTCAGAAGCAGTATCACCCCTCCCACCAAACAGAAAACCAGTCCAGACAGTCCAGTATGATATACATGATGCATAAAATAAATACTGAAAACTGTAAATAAAGCTGTAAATAAAGCTGTAAACAAACGACAATACAACAAGCCACATCAAATAAACATCACCCAATGAAACAGCAACAAACAAGCGCTAGGAGAGACTCACAGGGGAACCAGAGATTCTGGGTTCGGTCCCCAGCAGAGTCGCCAGCTGTCGCTCCCGGGATTTTCATCCTAGTACAAACGCGAAAGTGGCGCGGAAAGAGTTAGAGTCGCCAGCCAGGCATTTTTATCCCGAAGAAAGGGAATGGTAATGCTGCACAAACCAGAAGAAAAGAAAAGGAAGAACACGGGTCCTGCGAACCAAAGAGACTGGGCTCGGGAGTCGGTTATGACCTGGGAAGGTATTAGCACCCCAGATCATCCGCCGTACCCGACGGGATCCACGCTTGCTTGCTTGTTTCAAAGGGTGAGAAATAAAGAATGTTGCTGAATAAAACCGCTAACTGGAATGGAAATGAGAAATGAGAAGAGAACTGAAATAAGAAAATGGAAAGAAAGGGGGAAATGTAGGGAAAATAAAGAATGTGCTCGAACGGGCCCTACCCCGCTGCCTACGTACCTCATCAGGATAATGAGGATCAGAGACGCCGTAGTTCCCCTAACTAAGGCGGGAACTATTTGTTTGTGTTTTTTATGCTGGAACTGCGTATGTCTATGCTCAGGTGTTGCAGGCTCGTCTGGTACGAGTGCGTTTACCGTCTTGCAAAATGACAAGTAGGAGCAAGTTCGCGTACGAAGCGAATGAGATGAGAAAGAATTCCCGAAGGAAAGGCGCTTATTGTTTGTTTGGTGTTTTTTAGAAGCTTTTATGAGTGAAAGTTTGCATAGGTGAGTGTACTTAAGTCTTACTCAATGGGATGTGTACATCTCACATCATCCCGAAATGGAATGCGCAAGAGGCACACCTATCTATGGAGGAAATCCCCAAAGCTAGTCCCACAAGTGAAGGCTTAAGCACACTGGCCTATTACCATTATTAAGTATTTTTTGTGGTTTTTTTGGTTAAGAAGTGTTTTTTAGCTTTTCTTTGTGAGGTACTCATGCTAAGACCTATCCACCACGAGTGATGACTCACACCTCGCCCCGAAATGGAACGCGTGCAAGCATCTCATAGCAAAGTCTCATGTCACATGAAAGTACTCAACCTTTATTAAGTGAATTAAAATTAAGTTTGAAGATGAGAAGAGAATAAGAACCAAAAGGAGCAAAGGAAAAAAACTAGAGGGAAGTTTCTATCCTAAGTTAGCATGCATGGGGTTCCTAGGGTTTGTGGGGTGTCTATCCTACTGAAGAAGAAAAAGAAAAGGAGAAGATAGAAGAGGGGATGAGAAAGGCCTAAGCCCCACAAAAAGATGTTAGTCCATATAAACAAAAATGAGAAAAGATGAGAGATGGAGATGTGGAACTCAATTCCCACATCTCACACTTACCATAGCTCCTGCAAAGTTAGTGTAACAACATACAATCAAGGCATGAACCAACAAGTCAGAAGCTACACAAGCATATAGGCATGGCAAAGAGTTCACAAAATGATATACAAAGCAATACAAGATCATATCAAGATGATTGGGAGTGAAACAAATGCAAAGAAAGCATGCATAACACTTAAGGATGTAATACACAAAGAAAGGAATCAAAACCAAAGCTCAAGCAAAATCAAACCCTATCCTAAGACCAGGAACAACTCTAGACCTTTAAAGGATCCCAAAAGATGAGGAAAAGTTGGCATAAGTCTTCTTCCAAACTTAAAAGAAACCAAAAGATTCAAAGGGTGCAAAACAAGGCAAAGTGAGGAAGAAAATACCTAAGAAATAAATCCAAGCACATGAAAAATCTATCCAACCAGCAAAGTACTCTTCACATACTAGGAAATGAGAATCCAAAAGGGTTTGCAAAGAATCAGCCCCAAACTAGGTCAATGAAACCCAAAAATGCAAGGTATCACCATCTAGGGTTTAGAAAATTGATGCACAAGTAACATAAACAAAATCCAGCAAGGAAATTTGTGAAAAATCTAAGATAAATCATGAAGATAGAAGGATGTCTTAAGATTTGAATGCAAAAAGAATGAGGTTCATAGCTTAAAGGATGAAGAAGATGGAAATTGGACAAGGCAGATTGGTCCAAGAGAGCCTACCATAAAACAAAACCTAGTGTTGAATTAATTTAGCCACGTGGAAATAAAAATAAAAATGTGAAAAAAATATGATAAAATACTAGATGAACTAAAGAGTGCACATGAATTTTTATGGATTTTTTATAAGTTTGGAAATATTTTAAAATGAACAAAATGCAAGAAGAAAAAAGAAAGGAATAAAAGGACTATGAAACTTGGTGGAAGGGTGCAAAACAAAACTGGCCAGCACATGCCAAATGCCTGGGCCCAGCATGGGGGGCGCGCCTAGCATGTTGGCCTCAGGCCCATGCAGCAATGCAAGACAAAAATACTCAGGCACGCATGAACTTAGGGCATACTCCACAAGACAAACCAAATGCACAAAAACATGTAACATTGTATCAACCGGTCATGCCAGGGTTTTAAAACAGAAAAGACAAAACATGGATCCATCCAATCCCTGCGTTCCACCTCATCATCTTCAACCTCACAACATGAAAACAAAGCTGCAAAACACGAATGAAACAGGACCAAGCAGTGGCAAGGCAACAAATATCAAAGGAACATATCTCCTCCATTTCTTCATGAAATCACATGAACCAAACACCAAAAATGATTCTCGGATCAAGCACAATATGAATCAACTATCACAAACATGTAAAATAAAACACACAGCATGGACAGCATCAAAACAAATTGGATCTAGAAACTTTAAAACCCTAGCCCGACCTCATTTCAACATCATTTTCAAAAACAAAAAGCTCCTCATGCTCAGTGTGACATGTAAATTGCAATGCACATCACAAAAATCATTTACAAACTTATGGATTTGAGGCATACCTGAGATTGCACAGCTTCAAATTTCTCCAAGAAAACCAAAATCCAGCCTGGGATGATCTTCTAGCAACCTCCTTTCACAAAATAAATGTGAAAGAAACTTCAAATTCACTTGAACCTTGCTCTTTGGTGGAATCTGGTTTGAGCTGGACTGGTACAAGAACCCTTCTCTAGCTTGAAATGGAGCTTGATCTATGTCCTATGGAGCTTCATGATCAAGAATATGGGGTCTGCTTTGAGAATGGAGCAGTGGATGATGAGCTATGGAGGAAAATGCAACAGGAGCAAAAACTGAGGAATGGGAGAATGGTGGCGATTTTTTTCAAGCTAAAACCCTAGCTGGTCCTTTTATGATGCCCTAAATCAGTCCAAGGAATGAGAAAAGGAATGCACGTGAGAGGAGTGTGCATGAGGTGATTTTGCAAACTTGCATGAGGTGAGTGGTGGAATCATTCACTCGTGCTCTTCCCACTCCCTTTGCACATGCTGACCTCTAATGATCCCTTAATTCATAAGTGGAATAAAACTGGCCTTTGGATCAGTGTATAATGCTATTCTTATCATTTCGCTAAAATGCTCCTTATGAGATATCTCACATTCCACTCATGCTTTCTGCACCCCTTTTGGGCCAAAACCTCTTCATACCATGCATTGTGGAATAGTGTCTCCAAATGGTATACAAATGGCTGGCAACCTCATTCCATAACAACTTGCCCTTTGGTGAAAAATTGACATCTCATGTGCCACCAAAATCTCATATGCCCATGTATTTGCACTTTGTGAAATATGTCAAACTCCTTGCTTGGACCCTCCAATTTCTCTTGAGCTAACAACTTAATATGGCATGAATAAAAAGATAGTGGCCTCACCTTGCACTTGGAATGGGAATAAATGAGCCCTTTTTGAGATTTTGCATCATTTGAAAAAGTGTGAGATAAGTTCACATACCTCACTCTTTGCTTGGCCTTTTGGTACATGTATAAGCCTTTTCCAATCCTTGGTCAGAACAACAACAACTTTGGCCCTTAGAACTAGCCAATACATACTTCTCATGATTTGGCTAAATTTGCACTTTTGAGGCCATTTCCATGCTTGGCATCAAAATGCAAGTTTCTCTTGAGCAAAACCATCTAAATACATTGCATTGTAACTTAGTAACCTCACTTGATCCATTCCAGCACTTAAAAATGAGTTTTGGACCCTCTTGCATTTGGTGTGTGCATGGAAATGTGATTTTGCCCTAAAATGCATGAGATTTTCGAGGGCCTTATCTCTCAAACCATAAATCCCATGAAAATGTACTTGTACTTTTTGAAAATGGCAGGCCTTAGTCTTCAACTTTCATGTTTGGGTTGGGTTCATTTGAAGAATTTTTGACCATGCTAAGCTCACTTGAAAATTAGGGCAAAAGTTGCTAAATTTGGAAAATCTCAAAAACCAACTTTATACCATTTTTGCAAAAACCTCCAAATAGCCATGATTCTTGATCTCCAACCCTTCCAAACATCTTATAACATTGTAAAGACCTCCCTTGGCAAGAAAAAGTGACTTGGACCCCTTGAAATCAGACAGTTGACTTTTTACAGGCACAGTTGACCAATTACTTCATCTGCAAGCAACTAAGGCAATGACTGACTTCCATTTGGAACTTTCTCATGAAAATTGACATGTAAGGACCTCTTATCATATGGAAAACATTGCCCAAAAGAGTTGGCCAAAATTATGAGCCTAAAGCCCTTGAAGCCAAAACCCTAATTTGGCTGCATTGCTTAGGAGCCTTGCCTTGTCTTAAAACTTGTGATGATTAAGCAATCTTCTGAGCTTTTGTAGGTGAACTTGGCCTTGCCAAAAGAATCTAGACTCATCATAGGTCTCCCACAAATCCATTAGAACCCATGTCTTAGCTTAAATGACCCCCAACACCTCCCCAGATGGCCATATGCATCATGCTTGGGTTTGATGCTTGTCATGCTTTAATTTTCCCATGCTATAATGTTATACATATGATATGCTTATGATGCAAATGATGTATTATGATGCCTAAAATAAAGAGGGCAAATTTGAGGTTCTACACCATGTGCTGGTGGATACTGGTTCATCTCTGAACGTCTTGCCTAAGAAGGCATTGATGAAGCTGGACTATGATGGAGTGGTGCTAAAGCCCAGTGATCTAGTAGTTCGGGCATTCGATGGATCAAGAAGATCGGTGTTTGGAGAGGTGGAGTTACCTATCAAGGTAGGTCCACAAGTCTTCAACACCACGTTTTACGTGATGGATATCCAGCCGGCATATAGTTGTTTACTTGGAAGACCCTGGATACACTCGGCAGGAGCGGTTTCTTCTACACTCCATCAGAAATTGAAGTTCGTCTGGGAAGGTCAAGTTGTGACGGTCAGCGGGGAAGAAGATATCTTCGTCAGTCATCTAGCCTCATTCAAATATGTAGAGATGGATGGCGAAATAGTCGAAACCCCATGTCAAGCTTTTGAGCCTTTGAAGTCCGAGCAAGCGTCCGCCGTAGCAACTTCTCCTGCAGTACCGAAGAAGGGGGTGTCTATAGCCTCTTATAAACAAGCGCGTGAATTAGTGGAATCTGGAGTGCGAGAAGGCTGGGGAAGCCCAGTCGAATTTCCAGAGAAGAAGGACATGTTCGGGATTGGCTATCACCCTGGAGGATCCTCGTCTGAAACAAGTGCAAAAGGTTGTCAGAGCCCGGTCATTTTCACAAGCGCAGGAGTGGTAGACTACGGAAATATCAGCGCAGTGCAGGATGAAGCTGTTGATAGTGATTGTGACTTAGATGAATGGATTAGGCCTGCCGTCCCAGGAGCTCAACTTAGCAACTGGACGTCAGAAAGGCTCATTTCAGTAACATCTTTTGAAGAGTAATGTTTTTTGTTTTTGTTCTCCTGTATTAAAGCACTATGTCTTGCCCGGGGCATAGTGGCTCTTTGTAAGGGTTCATTTGTTCATTAACACAATCATAAATAAAATGGACGTTTCACATTCATTTCATGTTGTTCTCTGTCTTTCGTTTTTTACTTTTGTTTTTCAAAAAGAAAGAAAAGTTTTAAAATGGCAATGTTCCTCATTTTATCAAGTTGTTGCTAAAGCCTTGCATGAATCATCATTCATGCAGGTGCTCGTCACCGGATCTTATCAATGACGACCCCGTTATGGCTAAGTATGACTTCGACAATCCAATTTATCAAGCCTATGAGGAAGGTGAAGAGGATTGCGATTTACCCGAAGAGTTGGCCAGACTGCTTAAACAGGAGGAGAAGATGATTCAGCCGCATGAGGAAGATGTTGAAGTGATAAACCTGGGTACTGAAGAGGACAAGAAAGAAGTCAAGATCGGAGCTGCATTAGAAGAATCTGTCAAGACTCGTTTGATGGCTATGCTTCGAGAATACGTTGACGTCTTCGCATGGTCCTACCAAGATATGCCTGGTTTAGACACTGACATCGTGGTACACAAGCTACCTCTCAGAGAAGGTTGTCTTCCGGTAAAGCAGAAGTTGAGGCGCACACGTCCAGACATGGCAATTAAAATAAAAGAAGAAGTGCAAAAACAGTTTGATGCTGGCTTCTTGGCCGTGACTAGTTATCCTCCATGGGTTGCTAACATTGTGCCGGTTCCTAAGAAAGATGGCAAAGTCAGAATGTGTGTGGACTACAGGGATTTGAATAGGGCTAGCCCCAAAGACGATTTCCCTCTACCTCACATAGACGTACTTGTCGATAATACTGCTCAGTTTTCCGTGTTCTCTTTCATGGATGGATTCTCAGGCTATAATCAAATCAAGATGGCTCCCGAGGATATGGAAAAGACAACTTTCATCACGCCTTGGGGCACCTTTTGTTACAAGGTCATGCCATTTGGTTTAAAGAATGCAGGAGCTACCTACCAACGGGCCATGGTGACGTTGTTTCACGACATGATCCATCATGAAATTGAGGTTTATGTTGATGAAATGATAGCCAAGTCCCAGACGGAAGAAGAACACTTGGTCAACCTAGCAAAATTGTTTGACAGGCTTCGAAAGTTCAGACTGAGGTTAAATCCGAATAAATGCACCTTCGGGGTTCGTTCTGGCAAGTTGCTCGGCTTCATTATGAGTGAACGAGGAATTGAGGTTGATCCGGCCAAGGTGAAAGCTATCCAGGAAATGCCTGAGCCGAAGACTGAAAAGCAAGTGCGTGGCTTCTTGGGGAGACTAAATTACATTGCACGGTTTATTTCTCACCTAACGGCCACGTGCGAGCCCATCTTCAAGCTTCTGAGGAAGAATCAGGCCATTAAATGGAATGAAGACTGTCAGCGAGCCTTTGACCGAATCAAAGAGTACCTGTTGGAACCACCAATTCTTATGCCTCCAGTGCCAGGAAGACCTCTGATCATGTATCTTACTGTGCTCGAAGGATCGATGGGATGTGTACTGGGTCAGCAGGACGAGTCTGGTCGAAAAGAGCACGCCATTTATTACCTTAGCAAAAAGTTTACCGATTGTGAGACACGATACTCACTACTCGAGAAAACTTGCTGCGCTTTGGCATGGGCTGCTCGCCGACTAAGACAGTACATGCTGACTCACACTACTCTCCTAATTTCCAAGATGGATCCTGTAAAATACATCTTCGAGAAGCCGGCTTTGACAGGAAGAGTGGCCCGTTGGCAGATGATACTCACGGAGTATGACATACAATACACTTCACAAAAAGCAATCAAGGGGAGTGTGTTGTCAGAATACTTGGCCCAGCAGCCGATTGATGATTATCAACCCATGAGGTTTGAGTTTCCGGATGAGGACATCATGTTCCTCAAGTCGAAAGACCATGAAGAACCACTTCCGGAGGAGGGGCCTGACCCTGAATCCAGATGGAAGTTGATGTTTGACGGAGCTGTAAACATGAATGGGAGTGGAGTGGGTGCTGTTATTATCTCCCCAGAAGGAGTCCACACACCTCTCGCTGCTCGGTTGACCTTCGAGTGCACTAATAACGAGGCAGAGTATGAAGCTTGCATCATGGGGATCGAAGAGGCAATAGACTTGCGAGTCAAGAACCTTGAGATCTTCGGAGATTCTGCTTTGGTGGTAAATCAAGTCAATGGCAAATGGCTAGTTCATCAAGCTCGTTTGATTCCTTACCGAGATTACGTCAGGAGGCTGTTAACCTTCTTTACCAAAGTAAAGCTGAGCTATGTTCCTAGAGACGAAAACCAGTTCGCCGATGCTCTCGCAACTTTGTCATCCATGATTAAAGTTTGTCGAGATAATTTCGTGCCTCGAATTTCGATCTCCCGGCTTGAAAGACCCGCTTATGTCTTTGCCGTTGGTGATGAGGAAGATAACAAGCCATGGTACCACGACATCAAACAGTTCCTGAAGGCTCAAGAATACCCGGCTGGGGCATCCAGTAAGGATAAGAAAACTCTTAGAAGACTGGCGGGAAGTTTCTTCTTGAACCAAGATGGCGTGTTGTACAAACGGAACTTTGACATGGTGCTGCTCAGATGTGTGGACAGACACGAGGCAGACTTGTTAATGCAGGAGGTTCACGAAGGCTCCTTTGGTACCCATGCTGGAGGACATGCCATGGCCAAGAAATTATTGAGATCGGGATACTATTGGATTACCATGGAATCCGATTGTTGCAAATACTCCCGTAAATGTCATAAGTGTCAAATTTATGCCGACAAGGTCCATGTGCCTCCGAATCCGTTGAGTGTCATGTCTTCACCGTGGCCATTCGCTATGTGGGGCATCGATATGATTGGAAAGATTGAGCCAACAGCTTCTAATGGGCATCGCTTCATCCTAGTCGCTATTGATTATTTCACGAAGTGGGTTGAAGCAGCTTCCTACACCAATGTCACTAAACAAGTGGTCGCTCGATTTATTAAGCGGGACATCATATGCCGGTATGGAGTCCCTGAAAGAATCATTACTGATAATGGTTCTAATCTCAACAACAAGATGATGGCTGACTTGTGTCGAGACTTCAAAATAGAACACCACAACTCTTCTCCATATCGTCCGAAGATGAATGGCGCCGTCGAGGCGGCTAATAAAAACATCAAGAAGATTGTGCAGAAGATGGTGGTGACATACAAAGACTGGCACGAGATGTTACCATTCGCGTTGCATGGGTATAGAACATCAGTACGCACTTCAACTGGGGCAACTCCATTCTCATTGGTGTATGGTATGGAGGCAGTTCTACCAGTCGAAGTGGAAATCCCCTCATTGAGGTTGATGATGGATATCAAGCTAGATGAAGCTGAATGGCTCCAATCCAGATATAATCAATTGAGCCTCATTGAAGAGAAGCGTCTAGCAGCTGTATGCCATGGGCAGTTGTACCAACGACGAATGAAGCAAGCTTTTGATAAGAAGGTGCGACCACAGAGGTACACGCCAGGAGATTTAGTGCTGAAAAGGATTCTTCCTCCTCTCAACGATCACAGGGGCAAGTGGACACCCAATTATGAAGGACCGTTCGTGGTTAAAAAGGTCTTCTCAGGCGGAGCCTTAATGCTGACAACCATGGACGGAGAAGACTTTCCATCCCCTGTCAACGCAGACGCAGTAAGAAAATACTTCGTGTAAAAAAGGACCCGCTGGATAAAAACAGAATGATAAAGATCCAGGCAAAAATGGGCGTCCCGGCGAGCCAAAAACAGAATAAAAGGCTCGGGCAAAAGTTAGGGAAATATTGAAAAAAATGTACACCCGCTGAGTTGAAAAGCCACATCGGACAACTCAGGCAAAAAAGGGTATCCCGGTGGATTGAAAACCTGAAAGGGCGATCCATGCAAAAGAGGGATTAACACGAACGACTGCGATCTGCGAGATCCATGACCTACATACAGTTGAAGCTATCCTAAGGGTTGAAGATCAGTTCACTTACTTTTTCTCAAGAGGCAGAAGAGCGGAGCGTCTTGAAGACATACGAGTCATAACCGGGTTGATACTTGATGAGATTCACTTTTCACATTGCCAATAGGGTAGTTTGTTTTTCTTTTAGTTGTTCCCTCATTCCAGGGAACTGCTTCCTTTGTATTGCCTATTCAGGGCCACCTTTCAAAATCAATAAAAATTCAACTTCAGTCAATTGACCATTTTAACCTTTTGTTTTTTACTTTTTCATATAGCATTGATTGATTGTGAAAACGTCTAGCAAATGGTAACTTGCATTGTGTTATGAACATTTGAATGCTTTTCTAACTCGTGCAGGAGAATAGAAACATTTAATATAACTCAGAAATGATGTTGAGATACCTAGACAATGATTCATGCTATGAGCCTGGGACAAGCAGATCCCAAACTAATTCTCTATGTTGCAGGTACTATCGATTGTGTTCATGCAGGTACAGGTACTGGTGTTGCTAACAGAGCTAAAGATCATTATCCAGGATGGGCATTCCCTTTTGTTTGAACAGAGACAAGTATCTCCCAGGGTATTTCCAATCATCCCCAGCCATGTGGAAGTTGAAATTTCACCCAGCAAGGTAGCAAAGAGTGGGTGCAATCCCCAAGCAGAAGTCTCCTTTCAGACAGGGGCAAGTCTCGGCAGTATAAGGAGTGTCTTGCCTCCCCAGCAGTTGTTGCCTCAGCAGTGTCATGCCTTTGGTTCCCAGAAAGTCCTCACTTCCCCACCAGAGTTCAAGAAGGGTCCACCTCCAGCAGGGTCTTGGCGCTCCAATCTCAAAGTCCAATTTATTTTTGGCAGTGGCGGCTATTCAGAGCCAGTGAATTATTAACAACTTTTCCCGCAGAGTTGTTTCCTCCTCATCAGAACAAACCAGATCAATGCGGCGATCATCGTTTCTTCCCAGCCAAGTTATCCGGAATTACCTGCAGTCTCCTTATCAGGAGATCTCCTTTGCATTGTCATTCGCATAATCATCATTGCGTCTGCATACTCCAAAGCGTAGCATTTCCATCGTTATGGAGCATTACGCCATAAATTCAAACATGTGCATGCCAGCATGGGCCAGTTTTGAGGTATATTACGTACGGCTTATAATATCTTTTCAACCTGAAGTACTCCGCACAGAGGATACCAATATCATTTTTCAGACATCCTTGTCTTTTCAAGTCAATGTTTATCACTTATTCCGCGTCTTGTTTGGTACAACAGTCGCGTCACAGGTTCTCGTTTTGTACAACGGTCCTTTTTGCTTGGGCTCTCGTTTATGTACAACGATCTCGTTCCATCTTGTCCTATTTTCTCTGTTTGGTTATCAGTCGAGGCTGATATACCTTTGCGTCTCCATTCGAGGATGGTTTCGTGTTAGATCCGAGGATCTTTTGATTTGTCATTCAAGGATGGCATTTCTTTTCTTCAAGTCCTTCTGAGGTTGGTCTTGTTGTTGTGGCTATTATTCGAGGATAGTAGTTCACTTTTTGAGCTTATTGATCGAGGTCAGTTTGTCTCTTTTGCAAAGTTTGTATGAGGTCAGCTTTGTGTTTGGTTATCAGTCGAGGCTGGTATACCTTCGCGTCTCCATTCGAGGATGGTTTCGTGTTAGATCCGAGGATCTTTTGATTTGTCATTCGAGGATGGCATTTCTTTTCTTCAAGTCCTTCTGCGGTTGGTCTTGTTTGTGTGGCTATTATTCGAGGATAGTAGTTCACTTTTTGAGCTTATTGACCGAGGTCAGTTTGTCTCTTTTGCAAAGTCTGTCTGAGGTCAGCTTTGTGTCTCGGGTTACCGCCTGCGGCCGGTATACCTTCGCGTCTCCATTCGAGGATGGTTTCGTGTTAGATCCGAGGATCTTTTGGATTGTCATTCGAGGATAACATTTCTTTTCTTCAAGTCCTTCCGAGGTTGGTCTTGTTGTTTTGTGTGGCTATTATTCGAGGATAGTAGTTCACTTTTCGAGCTTATTGATCGAGGTCAGTTTGTCTCTTTTGCAAAGTCTGTCCGAGGTCGGTCGTTGTTGTTGATTGTTATCGCCTGCGGCCGATATACTATCGTGTTTCTATTCCAGGATGGTTTTAGTACTGGATTCGAGGATCCCTCATGAGTTGTCGTTCGAAGATGGCATTCTTCCTAGCATATTTCCACCTGGTCTTATGATCCGCTACCTATTCAGATGTCAAAATCAAAAAAGACATAAATAAATAAATGGGCAGATGGTATTTCCATTACCCTCAGTGTGCAAATTTTCAAGTTTTTATTCGAGTATTCAATCACTCCATACCTTGAACGTCTAAAAGCTTTTGCAATTATTCATTCAAGTCTGCAGATGATTGAATAGGGGCAGCTGTAATACCTCAAAATTTGCCCTCATATTTGTTCCCTCTATTGGCTCATCATTTTGCATTCATTAACATCATAATAGCGCATTTCATGGATTCATAAGGCATGTGATCAAGGCCCGTGGAAATTAGGGTTTCGTGCCCTATCTGTATCTATTATGGTGTGAACTTATGGAGAATATTCACTGGTGCATCTAACCTATTATTGAGACGTTTAATCAGATTAGCTTTGAGTGAGAGTATAGGCTCTTCTTAATGTCTCAAGTTGTATCCTTCGTCACTTGAATATCTCAAGGAAAATTTGGAATTCTTGTTAATGAGTTGATTTGAAGGGCACTTCACCAATTGAGGTCCAGTGTATCAAAGATTGGTTCGGATCCTTTTGTTTATGGAATCATAATTCAAGATTGTGGGAATTTTAGCATGGTACCAAAGTCCCTAAAAGTGGATTGTGTTCGATTCGGATTGAAGGAGAATGCACGATTATTGGTTCATTTGGAAGGCATCATTCAAGTTCGAATCCAAAATGTTGTAATGGAGTTCATTATGAAGCATGGTAAAAATGGAAAAAGGGACATTTATAATTTAAGGCAAGAAGTGGAGATATTAAAGAAATTTAAGCATGAAAATACTATTTAGTTGTTTGATTCTTTCGAATGCACAAGAGTTTTATGTTGGCATAGAATTCGCACAGGATTATCCTTTGTGATATGAAGCCTCAGAATAATCTCACTGATTCCGGATCTATTGTCAAGCTTTGTGATTGTGGGTTTGCTCATGCAATGGCCACAACCACAGTTGTTGCGTGATCTATAAAAGGCATCCCATTGTACATGGCTCTAGAACTTGTCAACCGTACAGTAGACTCATGGTTTCTTGGTGTTATACCGTTTGAGTTTAGTTATAGGCTAATCACCATTTTACAAAATTTTGTTTATTATCTCATTGGACACATTGTTAAGGATTCAGTTAAATATCTCAAAAGCATGACTCCAAACTTCAAAAGATTTTTAAAGGATTTGTTTAACAAAGCATCAAGACCTTGAAGAGACGGCAATTATCCTCATCCCAAAGTCAGCATTGGTTCTTTTTTTTCTTTCATGATCTCCAGCATAAACTCAGTAGAGCATCAAAATGGCAGGAAGTTTACAAATTCAAAAAAAAAAAATCCATTTACATAGAAATGAATGAGTCAGTTACAAAAGTCCGGACTGATAACAAACTGGAAAAATCAATTACATTTTCCTATGGCTTAACAAAAAAAGAACTTGGTAAAAAATTGATTCGATCTTCCGAGTCTCACTCACGCATCATCAGCCCCACATTTTCAGAACTTTCATCACCTATCTTTAACCTCATCATCAATCTGCCAAAACCTGCATGCCAAAACCATAGCAATCATTTGTATTTGTGGCGAGAAGAAGACGAAGATGCATCAATGACAGTACATACATTCAGGCTCGAAGATAGAAAGAGATGGATCAAAAAAAGGAAAAAAAACTGTACCTGAATGAGCTTCAACACGTTGTAGGTACTCCGAACTAGTTTCATGTATTCCTCGGGTATTTGTTGTGACTTTGCCTCGACCTCATCTCACTGTCACCGGCGGCAAGTAATAATGCGGCGGATACTTCCAGTGGCGTCATATGCTGATGATGGACGGAACAACGAGTGCGATGATTCTGTTGACCTTAAAGGAAGGCCTGTTCTCAAGCTCAATGCTGGAAAATGGAAAGTTGGCCTGTTTATTCTAGGTAATGAAAGTTGTGAATGTTTGGCATACGCATTGGAGCAAGTCTGGTAGCCTAGCTTAATCACAACCTGCGTAAATTACAATGAACCAGAAAAAAACAGTTACAAAGGTGATAATAAAGACTCTATTACAAGATTTCGAAAAGGAAAGGCCAACATAATTTGTGAATATCCAAAGGAAAAGACGTGAGTCGAAACCATCAGCTACAAAACTCATCATACAAAAGCTCAGTTTTAACATATCAGAAACAATAACTGAAAATCACCCTAACCAACCTATAACTAATTCCTAACAGATACATAACTGAATCGCAACAAAATTTCAGCTGAGTCATAACATAAAATTAACTGAGGCATAACAGAATTCTCTAACTGATCATTACCTGAAGTTTCCAGAATCATCTTCAGTTCTGATATAAATCAGAGGCATCATTCTCTATCAGCTTCTCTTGACAACTTCACAATCCTCTCACCATTCTTCTTCTTCCCCAATTGCTTTTACAGAACGATTTTCTTTCTCCAACCTCAGTCTCCTGCATCAATCACCTGCAAGAGAAAGCAAAGAATGTAAAATTGCAGGGAAAATTGACAAGCAATGCAGTGAGAGTTTCGAATTCAGAGGCAAGAACGAAATGAAGCGGCAATTGAGAATACATCGCACCCTCGCCAAGTCTGCGAAAACTCAAGAATACGTAATCTGGCTTCATTGATCGTACAAGAAGTCTATTGATTTCCTTCACCTGTGTCGTCATCTTCGTCAAGTCTTCGGCATTGCATAGCTTCAGCTTCTGATAGTAAAAGTAAACACGGATTTTGCACAATAAGGAAGTGAAAAAGAATGTTGGTAGCAACGTAAGTAAACGGAAGAAGAAGGATAAAGAAAGCCATACCTCAGATCGGTTCATTGCTTGACCAAGTTACAGGTACACAAATCTTGTTTCAAATCCTGTAGTTAGGGCTCCTGATTCGAGAGAATCTCTCGCAGCTTAGTTTGGATCTTAAATCTCTCATTCGATTTCTGGATAATCTTGTCGCGTTTTGATTGTATCGAAAGCTGGTTTCTGGTTCGTGACGGAGAGAGGATGGGAGGGGAGTTTCTGTTCATAACGGTTGAGGATCCATGGCATTTGATCGGAAGGGGATAGGGATATCCATCGGCGGCGCTAAGCTTCCGAAAGGGGGGAAAAGATTTTAGGGTTGTTGTTTTGTTCGTGTTTGCTATAGTTCATTCGTGTTTGATTTTGAAAGATATGTTAGTTTCCGATTAGAAGAAAATGGAGATTAGGTTTAGGTTTCGATTGGAGGAGCATGAGCTGGAATCTGGTTAGGATGTAGGTTGTTGTTGAAGAGTAGGATTAGGGGATGAAGGAGTAGTATGGCGGCGGTTTTATGGTGAAGAAGGAGGCGAGGTCGAAGGTTGATGAAGGAGGTGGGGCTAAGACGCGGCGGCGGCCTGGGGAGGAAGAGGATGAAGACCTAGGGTTTCTTGTTTTCCAGTTTGTTCAGTTTCCTTTTGTCTTGTGTTTATCATAGGTTTAAAACATTAATTTCATATAGTTTAATTTATTTATCAGTTTTTATAATTTAATTCATTTATCAATATTACTAGTTAGTTTATTATAATAGGATTAGTTATTCCATTAGCCTAAATTAAGTTGTTATCAAAATTATTAGAATTTTATGAAAGAAATACTACAAAACTTTAGTAAATTTTTTTTTTCTAAATTAAGTCTAATTTAGGAAGTTTTAATTAAGTTTAGTTTATTCCATTATTTTTATTAAGATTTTAGAAAAAAATAATAATAGTTTAGTTTAAGATTTTTCTTAAATTAAGATTTCTTTAGGAAAATATTTTTGATAAGTTTAGTTAAAATATTAAGTGGATAAAATCATAAGTTTAGTTTAATATAAACTTAAATTAAGATTTCTTTAGGAAAATATTTTTGATAAGTTTAGTTAAAATATTAAGTGGATAAAATCATAAGTTTAGTTTAATATAAATTTAAATTAAGATTTTAGGAAATTATAATCATAAGTTTAGTATTAAGTTCATTTTCTAAGAGTTTAATTAATATTTTAGATTAAAAGTTCAATTCATTTTAATAAGACTATAGTTTAATTGAGATTTTTTTAGAAAATATTATAACAAGATTAATTTGATCTTAGTGTTAATATAATATAATAGGGATTATTATTCTTAATACATATGGGCCTAAGTTGTTTCTATTGGTACCCCTCTACTAAGCCCACCAAGAAAAATAACTGAAAAAATAGATCTTCACACCTCCCCCCTCAGCCAGTGAAATGGGCCTGTGTTTTTGCTGTTAGTACCCCTATGATCAGGCCCATTAGGAAAAAACAACTAATAAAAATGCTAAATGCATTCCCCTCCTCATTTCTTTTAGGATTTAATTTTTAGTTTAATATAATTCATAAATAATTCTCAAAAAATAGGTAAAAGCATTATAAAATTCCAAAAAAAATCAAGTAGATTAATAATTGAATTTAGGAATTTATGACATTTTTATTTTCTGGAATTTATTTATTTTTGAATTAATTCTGAATTTTTCTTTTAATTAGCTTTATTGGATTTCTTATTATTTATGCTGGATTTTGTTTATTTTATTTAAGTAGCTTCCAGCAACTTTTTTGAGTCATTCTTTTTTCTGTAATTAAAGGACTCATATTAGTTCTTAGGTTATTTTTTATGGAATTTTTAGGAGCTTTTATCTTATGTTTTAGTGGAGTAATCTTTAGGAAATAATGGTTAGTCTTTAGGTAGAAATAATCATTTTTTAGGTATAGAAAAAATAGAAATTTTTAGGATCCCTCTTAGTATAATATTAGAGATAATGTTAGGACTTTACAATTTAATTTTCACAATTTTTCTAGAAGTTTTAGTATTTTTTTTTAGAATATTAGTTTAGGCTTAGTTAGGCATAATTCCCATTAGTTAGGCTATTAGAAGAAAATAAAGTTCAATATAAAAATAATAGTGTAGTTTAAGTTTAGTCATAGAATTTAATATTAGACTTAGGTTTAGTTTAATTTGATTTTTTAGAATGAGTATTAGGATTAGCTTAGATTTAGAACTTAGGCTTAAAATTTATTTCCATGTAGAAGTAGAATAAATAAATAGACTATTTATTTTTTAATTCATGTCATTGAATCCCTTTTAGAATGTTACTTCTTATGTTTGATTTCATTGTTTTGCCTTATTTTGATCTTACAACTCTAATAGGACTTCCCCCATTGTTCTTAGAATCAACTTAACTTCATTAAGAAGTAAGTTGAGTTCTATTAGTTTCTAAGCTTCCATTAGGAATAGAAAACTTCACTAACCATTAGGACCACCTTGTAAATAAATAAACAATTAGGATTGAGTCTTAGTCCCTTAGATTTTTCCTTTTTGCAACTTGAGTCTTTCTTTCTCCCTTCAAAAGAAAAGTAATAAAACACTTAATAAAAACCGAACAATCTTGTACGACACGAGACTTTGTTGCGGAGTGTTTATACGCGTCCTGTTTCGGGGCGAGGTGTAAATACTTCCCGCGATGGATAGGTCTTAGTACAAGACAGTTCACAAACAAATTCAAAACATTTCTCTTAAAAGACAAAAACAAATAATAAGCGACTATCCTGCGGGAACTTCTTTTTCTCATCTCATTCACTCACAACGCGAACTCGCGACGACTTGTCACACATGCAAGACGGTAAACGCACTCGTACCAGACGAGCCTGCAACACCTGAGCATAGACATACGCAGTTCCAGCTGTAAAAAACACACAAACAAACAGTTCCCGCCTAGGTTAGGCGAACTACGTCGACTCTGATCCTCATTATCCCAATGAGGTACGTAGGCAGCGGGGTAGGGCCCGTTCGAGCACATTCTTTATTTTCCCTACATTTTCCCCATTCTTTTCATTCTCTTTTCTTATTCCTTTCTCATTTCATTCCTCATTCCCATTCCAGTTAGCGGTTTTATTCAGCAGCAGTTATTCTTCTCACCCTTTGAAGCAAACGAGCAAGCGTGGATCCCGTCGGGTACGACGGACGATCTGGGGTGCTAATACCTTCCCAGGTCGTAACCGACTCCCGAACTTAGATCTTTGGTTCGCAAGGCCTTGTCCTTTCCTTCTTCCTCAGGTTCGTGCAGCATTACCTTTCCCATTCTTTCGGGATAAAAATGTCTGGCTGGCGACTCTAACCTTTCTGCGCCACTTTCGCGTTTGTACTAGGATGAAAATCCCGAGAGCGACAGACCGCAACCTGGAGAGTTGGATCCGTCCAAAGATCCCGGGGAGCAGTATCTCGAACTGGTCTTCCCAGGAAATTATAAGAGTTACTCATGCAGAGTAATTATTATTTCCTGTATTTTTATAGCATGCATCAAAGTCTTGCATCTTGCCCAAGATGACAAGACTCATTTTGTAATCGGGCCATCTGTGCTTTTTGTGCAACAAGATTAATCAATGAAATATCAGACATCTTTTTGCAAATGAGTCTTTTTCTTTTCCGCTCACTGTTTTTCCATTTTTTCTTTTTGTACAAAAAATAAATGGCAGTGTTTTCAAAATGACGATTTTATTTCACTTAAAATCAAATCACTAAAATGAACAACTAAACCCTTGCAGAGTGTGCCTTCCAGACAGCACCGACAACAGCACGGCTATGACTTCGTATGACTTTGACAATCCGATCAATCAAGCTGATGAAGGGGTTGAAGAAGAATATGAACTTCCTGAAGAGCTAGCCAGGTTGTTAAGACAAGAGGAAAAGGTTATTACTCCTCACCAGGAGGAGGTTGAAACGACCAATCTTGGTACAGATGAGGACGTGAAAGAAGTTAAAATCGGGGCCTGCTTACAAGACTCAGTGAAGAGACAACTGATTGACCTACTTCAAGAGTATGTGGACGTGTTTGCTTGGTCTTATCAAGATATGTCAGGGTTGGACACCGACATTGTTGTGCACAAGCTGCCTTTGAGAGAAGAATGCCCGCCGGTTAAACAGAAACTGCGCCGTACTCGCCCAGATATGGCAATGAAAATCAAAGAAGAGGTACAGAAGCAGTGGGACGCCGGGTTCCTTGCTGTAACTAGCTATCTGCCATGGGTTGCTAATATTGTACCTGTGCCTAAGAAAGACGGCAAAGTAAGGATGTGTGTTGACTACCGGGATCTGAACAGAGCCAGCCCGAAAGATGACTTCCCACTACCTCACATTGATGTATTGGTGGATAATACGGCTCAGTTCTCGGTATTCTCCTTCATGGACGGATTTTCAGGATACAATCAGATTAAAATGTCACCTGAAGACATGGAGAAGACAACCTTCATCACACCCTGGGGCACGTTCTGCTACAAGGTAATGCCATTTGGGCTCAAGAATGCCGGTGCAACGTATCAACGGGCTATGGTGACATTATTCCACGACATGATCCATAAAGAAATAGAATGTTATGTGGATGACATGATCGCCAAGTCCCTTACTGAAGAAGACCACCTAGTAAATCTGCTGAAGCTGTTCAAGCGTCTGAGGAAGTACCAACTGAAGTTGAACCCCAACAAGTGCACATTCGGGGTGCGATCGGGTAAGCTGCTGGGTTTTATTGTGAGCGAGAAAGGGATTGAAGTTGACCCTGATAAAGTCAAAGCCATTCAAGAAATGCCTACACCAAAATCTGAGAAGGAAGTTCGAGGGTTCTTAGGTCGATTGAACTACATTTCACGGTTCATATCTCACCTTACGGCGACCTGTGAGCCCTTGTTCAAATTGTTGAGAAAAGAACAAACGGTCAGGTGGAACGAAGACTGTCAGAAGGCTTTTGACAAGATCAAGGAATACTTACAAGAGCCTCCAATTCTCATGCCTCCAGTTGAAGGAAGACCTCTGATAATGTATTTGACAGTATTAGAAGAGTCAATGGGGTGTGTGCTGGGCCAGCATGACGAGTCTGGTCGAAAAGAGTATGCAATATACTACCTAAGCAAAAAGTTTACCGACTGTGAACAACGTTATTCACTGCTCGAGAAAACTTGCTGTGCTTTAGCGTGGGCTGCTCGCCGACTGAGACAGTATATGCTGACCCACACTACTTTGTTGATCTCAAAGATGGATCCAATCAAGTACATATTTGAGAAGCCAGCTCTTACCGGACGGGTTGCAAGATGGCAAATGATCCTTACAGAGTATGACATCCAGTACACATCTCAGAAAGCCATCAAGGGCAGTGTATTGTCTGAATATCTCGCTGAGCAACCTATCGATGATCACCAGCCTATGAGATTTGACTTCCCTGATGAAGACATCATGTTCATAAAAGCAAAAGATCATGAAGAGCCTGTTCACACTGAAGGGCCTGACCCAGAAGAAGAATGGACTATGATGTTTGATGGGGCTGTTAATATGAATGGTCGTGGTGTGGGTGCAGTACTCATTACACCCAAAGGAGTTCACATGCCTTTCTCGGCAAAACTCACTTTTAACTGCACTAACAACGAAGCTGAATACGAAGCTTGCATTATGGGTCTCGAGGAAGCCATTGACCTCAGGATCAAGACATTGACCGTATTCGGAGATTCAGCTCTGGTAATCAATCAGACCAACGGCAAATGGTACACCCACCAAGATCATCTGATACCTTACAGGGATTATACAAGAAGGTTATTGACTTTCTTTACAACAGTCAAGCTTGAGTATATCCCTCGGGACGAGAATCAGTTTGCAGATGCTCTGGCTACCATTTCGTCCATGATCAAAGTTCAAGCTGTCAACTTTGTACCTCAGATCTCAGTGTCCAGACTTGACAGACCAGCATATGTGTTCGCAGCGGATGTTGTTAAAGACGATAAGCCTTGGTTCCATGACATTAAGTGCTTCTTGGAGGATCAAACATACCCACCTGGGGCATCTTCCAATGATAAGAAGACTTTGAGAAGGCTTGCTGGTAGTTTCCTCTTGAACACTGATGGTTCCCTATACAAAAGGAACTTTGATATGGTACTCCTCAGATGCGTTGATAAGACAGAAGCAGACTTGTTGATGCATGAAGTGCACGAAGGATCCTTTGGTACCCATGCAGGAGGGCACGCCATGGCTAAAAAGTTGCTAAGATCAGGCTATTACTGGATCACAATGGATGCTGATTGTTGTGCCTACGCCAGAAAATGCCATAAATGCCAGATTTATGCGGATAAGGTGCATGTGCCTCCCAATCCTCTGAATGTGATGTCTTCACCTTGGCCCTTTGCTATGTGGGGCATTGACATGATTGGCAAGATTGAGCCAACTGCTTCAAATGGCCACAGATTCATCTTGGTCGCCATTGATTATTTCACCAAGTGGGTTGAAGCAGCTTCCTATGCCAACGTTACAAGACAAGTAGTAGCCAGATTTCTGAAAAGAGACATCATCTGTCGGTATGGAGTGCCCGAGCGAATCATTACTGATAATGGTTCCAATCTAAACAACAAAATGATGGCAGAGCTATGCCGGGACTTCAAAATTCAACATCACAATTCTTCTCCTTACAGGCCAAAGATGAATGGTGCTGTTGAGGCAGCTAATAAAAATATCAAGAAGATTGTGCAGAAGATGGTAGTCACCTACAAGGACTGGCATGAAATGCTACCGTTTGCCTTGCATGGGTACCGCACGTCAATCAGAACATCCACTGGGGCAACACCGTATCAGCTTGTATATGGTATGGAAGCAGTCCTACCTGTCGAAGTTGAATTACCCTCTCTCCGGGTACTAATGGATGTTAAACTGAGTGAAGCAGAATGGGTTCGGGCCCGATACGAACAGCTGAGTCTGATCGAAGAGAAAAGATTGGCTGCAATCTGTTATGAGCAGCTGTATCAGAAAAGAATGAAGAAAGCCTTCGATCAGAAAGTCAGGCACCGAGAGTACCAAGTAGGAGCTCTTGTGCTGAAGAGAATCCTCCCTCCTCATACAGACCACAGGGGCAAGTGGACTCCGAATTATGAAGGACCATTTGTAGTAAAGAAAGTTTTTTCTGGTGGAGCACTGATGCTCAGCACCATGGATGTTGAAGATTTCCCGTCCCCTGTGAATTCAGATGCAGTTAAAAAATACTTCGCATAAAAGACCCGCTGGACATAAAAACAGAATGTAAGTCCAGGCAAAAATAGGGCATCCCGGCGAGTCAAAAACAGAATAAAAGACTCGGGCAAAAATAAGGGAAAATAAACAAAAATGTACACCCGCTGAGTTGAAAAGCCGCATTGGACAGCTCAGGCAAAAATGGGTATCCCGATGGATTGAAAACCCGAAAGGGCGATCCATGCAAAATAAGGGAATGAGCGAACAACTGCATTCTGAATTCGTCTGTATCGTTTACAACTTGGTAAGCTTTGAAAGGATCAAGCTTCAATCAGAATCAACATTCTCCAGAAAGCAAGATGAGAAGAACGTCAAAAGTCATACGAGTCATAGTAAAGAGGAAGCTCCTTAAAGCGTCATCAACATTGCCAGCATTTTGTTTCTCAATTTGTAACAACCTCCTCATTTCAGAGGATTTGTTTCTTCGACTGTATCTTGCCAATTCAGGGCATATGAATTAATAAAATCAGATTTTCAGTCATGTCTCGTCTTGTACATTTTTATTTATTTGCAAAAATGTCTGATGTCTTAAAGAAAAAAACTGATTGCATAGATACAGATGCTTATCTTCAAAAAATATAATAAAAGTCACATGCTTGCAGGGAATATACTTACTCACAGAAGTGTCTAAACTCCTATGACGGAATCCAGTAAAGGATACCTCGGGATTACTTGTGCGTTTCTCTATCTTTTCAGGATTGCAGGAATCCAGAACGCAACTTGGGGCATGTAAGCTTCATCCCAACAAGCAGATCAATGCTCGCTCAGTCTTAACACTCAAAGTGTTTTCTCCCCAGCCGAGTTGCCACTTGTTACATCTCCCCAGCCGAGTTGCCATTTCATCCTCAGCCGAGTACAGAAGTCAGGGAACCATCTCCCCACAGAGCTCCAACCTCTATCCAGAAGAGCAACGCATGAAGGGATCACAACAGAGTAAAGAAAGCTTCTACAAACCCCGGATGGGTCCCTCATTGCTGAGACAGGTCTATCAGCGACCTGAATCCCCAAGCAATAGCATCTCATCAGATCTGCCAACGATCTCACCCCCAGCTGGGATGTTCATTTCATGCAGATCGACCGAAGATCTTCGTAGCAGCGGGATCCGGATCCCGGTTTGGTATCTTTGCATAATCATAGCATTCGCATCATATTCACCCACAAAGCGTAGCATTCCATTTAATACGGAGCATTACAGTAAAAATCAAGCATATAGCATAATCATAAGCCATGTTTTGAATCGACACTTGTGAATAATGACAATCCATCAATATACAGAATACTCTCCCAAAATCCCCAGCGAAGATTCCCCAGCAAAATCAGTTGCCTCACATTCACAAACACCAGTATATACTCCTTTTGGCACCCATCTGTGTCATAACCCCAGCAGAAAGCCGAAGACGTCCTCTTTGCACTCACATATACTTACATATGACAATCCTTTGACACCCGCCCGTGGCATATCCCCAGCGCAGTCGCCTACACTTTGTATATTAGATACTTGTTTATATTACACTCTTCTCCTTTTGACACTCGTCCGTGTCACTCTCCCCAGCAGTTAAACACTCATCTGTATACCACTCACTCTTATACAGATACTCGTCCGTATCTTGTATATAGCACTTACATCCCCACAGATTCAACACTAGTCCTTGTTCTTTGTTAACTCGTTGGTACTCGTCTGTACCATCATCTCAGAACAGGCGTCGAGCGTTTGTTTCTACATGATACTCGTCCGTATCATAGTCTTAAGGATGCTCGTCCGCATCTTTAATCCATACACCGCGTCAAACACTCATGTCTTCTTGAATTTAGACACTCGCCTGTGTCTACTTTTCCCCAGAAGAGTCCCCTCAGATTCAACACTCGTCCGTGTTCTCTGTTAACCAGTTGATACCCGTCCGTATCATCATCTCGGAACACGTGTCAGTTATTTGTTTCTACCCGATACTCGTCCGTATCGTAGTCTTAGGGATGCTCGTCCACATCTTTAATCTATACACAATACCAAACACTTATACCTTTTGTTTCTTGGATATAAACACTCGTCCGTGTTTACTATTCCCCAGTAGATTGCCAACAAAGCAAATTTTCTCTTTTATCTGACACTCGTCCTGTGTCATGATAAACCCTGAGAGCAGCCGTACCCTGCTAGGTGGTCGTCCTCCACCTCTTGATGGTCGTCCTCCATCATGCTCATCCGATGGCCGTCCCCATCGTTGATATTTAGCAGTCGTCCCCTGCTAGGTGGTCGTCCTCCACCTTTTGATGATCGTCCTTCATCATTTTATCCAATGGCCGTCCCCATTGTTGATTTTTGGTTATCTGACATTCGTCCTATGTCATGACAAACCTTGAGAGCAGTCGTCCCCTGCTAGGTGGTCGTCCTCCACCTCTTGATGGTCGTCCTCCATCATGCTCATCCGATGGCCGTCCCCATCGTTGACCTTTTATCCGGCATTCGTCCTATGTCGCGATACTTTCGGCAGCCGTACCCTGCCAGGTGGTCGTCCTCCACCTTAGATGACCGTCCCTCATCTTAACCCAACAGAGCAGTCGTCCCCTGCTAGGTGATCGTCCTTCACCTTTGATGACCATACCTCATCATCTGTTTATTTCATTTATTCTTTAACCCGATGGTCGTCCCCGTCGTGGTCCCTTTTCTTCTTAAGATCGATGGCCGTCCCCATCGTTGATTACTTTACTTTATGAACTTGATGGCCGTCCCCGTCATGTTTCATTAATCCCCAGAGAATTTTACAGCTTTATCTTGGTGGCCGTCCCCATCATAATTCTTTTATCCCCAGCATGTCGGCCGTCCCCGTCATTGCTTTATTTTCCGCACTTTTCCCAGCATGTCGGCCGTCCCCGTCATTGCTCTTTACCCAGCAGTCGTCCTCTGCTTGACGGTCGTCCTCCGTCGCCCACACTTTACAATATGCTTTACTTTCTTTTACAATCTATATCCCTTTTCTTTTTCATTCCGTGAGTGCAAATTTTGGACTGTCTTTGGTATTCAACCACAAGTTATCTTGTTTGCCTGTTAAGCCGTCGCTTACAACCTGCACAGCTAACTCATGTTTGAATAGGGGCAGCTGTAAACACCCCAAATTTGCCCTCACCCATTCACCATGGCTAGTGATCATTTCATATGCATAAACACAATCATAACATCTCATACCACAATTTTGAGTCTTTGCATTGGTTCTAAGTCATCTACATCTAGGGTTTGTGATTTGAGCAATCCAAGAGCTTCTTGAGCCACTCCAAAAGTCATCAATCACTTCAAGGGGGTCCATGTGTGTTCAAGCATCATATTATATCCTCTCAAAGTCAATAATTCCAAAGAATCACAAGAACTGGGTTTGGTATGGAAGCAGAGCCAGGTTTGACTGCACAGATGACCTAAAATTAGGGTTTTGGTTTCAGAGGCCATAACTTCAAATTTTTTGGTCATTCTTGTTTCTATTGGTCTCTATATGGTATAGGGAGTGTGCATATCAATTTTCATGAAGAAATTCCATGGGGAAGTCATCTGATCAAGAGTTGACTTTTCAGACAAGTCAGTGCAAAATCAGGGCATCTGAGGCCCCCAATGACCCAACCAAGGGGTGATCTTCATCATTTTGAGTGTATTTGATCTTTATTTGATCATGGAAGAAGTTTGAAGTTCACAAAATTCAAGAATTACAAGTTTTTGCAAAGTTGACTTTTTGGGTTAAGTTTGACTTTTAAGGATTTTGTCATTTTAGGCAACTTTTCAACCCTTACTTTTTGATCCAAAAATGCTTCAAATGGAAAAACTTTGGTCATGAAAGTTGCAGATTAGATCTTTCCCTTTTCAAAAAGTACAAGAACATGACCTAATTCATTTTGGATCAAAAGTTATGGTGCATCAAAGTTGGCTAAAATCACTAAATTTCAAGATATGCACCAAATGAGAAATTTGCAAAATCTTGTACCAAAGGCATTTGTGACTTCTAATTCATGTCAAGCCATTACACAAACATCACATGTGACCTAAAAGTCAGAATGGACCAATAGTTTCTCATGTTTCATGGCTTGTGAGGCAAGATATTTTCATGAAAAGCAAAAGCAAGCAAGTTGCAAAACCAATGATCACACTTCATCCACTTGCTGCCTAGCCTGCTGAATCACACTAGCCTTTCCCTCATACCATGCTGCGCCAGACAAGCCCTTTGTACTTGGCTAGAAGTTTCCCATGCCCTCTCTTACAAGAAGTTGACATATTTGCAAAAGTAGCCATACCAATCAATAAAGGGCAGGTCACATCCTCTGACCAATTGCATTTGTTTATACAAAGAAAATGCAAGCAAAACCACACAACACACAAGCCTGAAGCACACTAGAACTCAGCATCCTCATTTTCACTCCCTTGAGCAAAAACCTTCGAATCTCTTCATACAAGCCACAAACACTCAAACAAGCTTCACCAATCATCTCACCATGCTTCACTGAACACAAACCAACACTCAAAACAGCCTGAAAGCCATTGAATCAAAAACACGATTCCTTCACTTCACTGAACAGAACTTGTTCAACCTCCCAAACTAGCCAACAAAAACTCCTTCTAAGCATCCAGACATCGTCAAGGGATCAAAGGGAGTGGATTGCACAAAGAGGAGAGGCCAGAAAGCTGTGAACTGAAAGCTTCAAAACTCAGGTAGCTCAAGAACATTTTTTCCAGAAACTTGTTTTTAAGTTCTTAAATGATTCTCCATGTTCCACTGATTATGCTGACATGTTTTGTTTCGAAAATACTTGAGTATTGAGCATGTATGATGTTCCTGAAATTTTTTTGACCTAAACCCCTTTTGCTTCGATTCAGCTTTGTTATGAAAAATAAATGTGTTTTGGCTGTTGATTCTTGCTCTATGATGTTTGGGGATGGATTCTGGGCAGAGAGATTAGGTTTTAGTGAGCTAGGGAGGAAGATAGCAATTTTCAGGGAGGATGCTGGCCGGAGAAGATGACCGGAAGTCTTCTCCGGCCACCTGAAGGTGATTAGCTGTTAATTAGGGTTAGGGCACCAGGTTTGAATGTGAGCCGCTGGATCTTGTTTCCCGCGCGTGTTTGGAAGGCTGAGATCATGTCATTAGTCTTAATTAGGTTTAATTTAATTAATTAAGTGAGATTAGCCCAGTTTGAATGTGATCCATTGATCTGCGCGCGCAGTCAACAAATCTTTCCCCAGAATGAATCCTGGCCCTCCATTGCGCATACTTCCTTTTTATTTCATTTTTAATTCATTTCTTTTGTTTTATTTTGTCCATTTTATTTAAAATAGTAAAAACCATTTAAAAATTATGAAATTTTTTGTCAAGAGTTTCATTAATTTTTAAAACCCAAAAATATTTTTATTTTCATTTTTAGCATTTTAAAAGTATTTTTAAATATTTAAAAGTTTCTTTTTAATTAATTAATGAGAATTAATTAATTAAAAATACTTTTAGGTATTTAAAAATCACCAAAAAATTCATGAAACCTTTAAAAACATTTAGAAACATTTTCCAACCCTCAAACCAAATTTATTTTTTGATCTTGATGCATTTTGAGAATTTTCCATGGAATTAAAATCATTTTTATGCATTATTTTGATCCAAACTTCCAAAAATCATTTCTGCCTAACCCTAAAGAGTTGGACCTTGATTCTTTTTGCATTGCATTGTGTTTAGCATGTAGTTTATGAGATTAAATGGCCATGATTTGATCTTTTATTTTCAATTTGTTTGGTAATTTTCTAGTTAAGGAACCCTAAAACCCTAGAAAACTTAGAAAAATCATATCTTGAATTAGGTTAAGAGTTGAGACCTCTCCTTTGAGCAGTGAGTTAGTATAGGATTAGGGGTCCTTTGAGTGCATTTTCAATTTTTCGTAATGTTGTTTGCTTCTGATTTTGGGTCTTGTTTGTTGTATTGTTCATAAACCCTAATTTGGGCTTCCATATGCATCCGTCTTGTATTTGCATTCATATCTTGACTTGCCATGACTTTTTATGCATTCTTGTGATCCATTTGACATCATAAGACATATTTAAAGCATGTTTGATCATTGCATCTTGCATTTGTCATGCTGTATGCCATATGCATCTCATAACTTTTCATGTATGTTCATGTGTCTTAACTTGCTTCATTTGCATCCATAAGTTTGTATGATCATCCACATGTGTTGTTTCTGGTTTGTAGCATCTCATAGAATCATTAACATCATGTATGTGCTTCTGGTTTGGTTTTTCATCATACCATTTCATCTCATTTTGCATTGCATTGTGTTTTCTTTTCTAACTTTTCAGGTGGTAAGTGACTTTGAGAAGTGAATTTGCCTTCACTTCTCATAACTTCTCTTCATCTCTTTTATGCATCCATGCTGCATTTTTGTATGTGATTGGGTTTGAGCTTGCTCATCCTTCTTCTTCTCACTTTCTTTCTTCAAGTGACTTGACTTCTTAAATGAAGCAAGTTACTTTGCTTCTCTTTGCTCCTTTCATCTGCTTCCTGGTGGTTCCATTGAAGATTTCTCTTGAAAACCTCACAAACCTTAGGAACAACCAAGCATGACAATGATTAGGGTTTTGATTAGTCCCCCCACTTAGTTTTACCTTTGTGTCTCTCTTTGAGTCTTCACTTCTCACCTCATAATCAAGGACTAAACCCTAAAGGTTTTAAGGCTTTGTGATTAAGCTTATGCCTGCATCCTTCTATTAGGATGGAGTGTATAATTTTAATCCTAAAGTGTTAAACCCTTAATGTGTTTAACTCCTTTAATCAATTCACTTAATAATCATCTAGACATCAAGCTTGTAACTTGGGCCTTGCATTAGGGTTCTAATTCTTCCTTAATTGGTTAAGGACTAACCCTAGTGTTAATGGACAAGTCCCCCTCAAGTTGTCTTACAAACCCTAAAAATCACTTCATCATCATATCATTAAATAAAATCCACCTAATCAAAGGTTTGTTTTGTCATAAGTTTAATCCCTAATCATGGATTAAGTTGAGGAGCTTTCCTCAGCTTAAACATTCTCATCTATTATCCTTCTATTAGGATGGTGTAATGAGTCTGTTTAATCCCTGATTATGGCTTAACCTCATTACTCAACACTAAACAAAAACAAAAAAAAACATCTAAATAATCACAAGTAGGTTAATGATCTTAATCCTACATCAAAGGTGATTAAGTGTGAGAAGCTGACTTCACACTTAAGGTATTCCCATTACCCCTAATCAGAGGGAAGATGTGATGAGTTTACTAAATCCATTGGTTTAGGGTTAAGCTCATTAACTTATGACAAACTTCAAAAAAGCAATAAAAGACTGAAAACACAAAAACAAACAATAATCGTCTCCTTCGGGATTCTCTTCTCATCTCATTCACTCACAAACGAGAACTTGCTTCTTCCGTCTAATGCAAGACAGTTTGCACCTGAGCCAGACAGGTCATACACTTGAGCATAGACAAGTAAGCAGTTCACAAGTCAATTCATCTTTCAGTCTCTTTGGGTCGAACTACGGTGTTCTGACTTCCTCATTGCACGAGAGGATACGTAGGCATAACTTAACAGTTATCGAACAAAAGTCTCTGTATATTCCCCCTCTTTCAGCTGTATTCTTTAGCCTCATTATCATGAGCATTCCATTCTTGTTCCTACACTGACACTGTATATATTACACTTTACACTTCTTTACACTGACACCTGTACATCCTTTTCCAGCTCTTTTATACATAGATTGCACTGACACTACCCCTTTAAAACACAAATCTTTTAAGCGTGGATCCCGTCGAGTACGGCGGACAATCTGGGTGCTAATACCTTCCCAGGTTGTAACCAACCCCCTTTCTCAGTCTCTCTGGTTCGCAGCCGTCTTGTCCATCTTTTTCTAGGTCTATGCAGCATTGCCTTTCCTCCGGGATAAAAATGCCTAGCTGGCGACTCTATTCATCTCCAGTGAGTTCACGGCTGTGTGTTCTCATTGCCCCTCTCGCCGACCGTTCGCGTCTGCACCTTTATTTGGGCTATTTCCCATTTATCGGGAGCGACAGGCGCGTCGAAATATTGTTCTTTAACTTAGAATCGATTTAGAGTTGAAATCATTTTATAAGGAGTCGAATCGATTTGTGGGAATGCGCTAAATAAATTGAATAAATTGACTTGCGGAAATGAAATCGGAATAAGAATAATAAATACAAATAATTGAATAAATTGAATCGAATTTGATAATATAATAAATAATTGGAATAACACAATAAAAACTATCTAAATAAATCACTAAAATTATTTTCTTCATTTTTTTTAGACATGTTTTTTTATGATAAAATGGCAAGGCAAAATTGCAATAAAAGCAAAGAAGAAATCAAAATTATAAAGAACAAAACAAATAATAACATCTTAATAAATAAATCAAAATAAACAAACATAAAGGAAGGAGGGTGCGGGTTAAGTATACAGTGGTGTATGAAGCAGAATATGGGCTTAACATTGTCGCTCTCAAAGATTTGCATCCCGGTACAAGCGCGAACGGTCGGTGAAAGAGGACATGAAGATGAACTGAAAAGAGTCGCCAGCTAGGCATTTTTATCCCGAAGGAAAGGTAATGCTGTATAAACCTGAGAAGAGATGGATAAGACGATCGCGAACCAAAGAAACTAAGAAAGGGGGTTGGTTACAACCTGGGAAGGTATTAGCACCCAGATTGTCCGTCGTACTCGACGGGATCCACGCTTGAAAGTTTATGTTTAAAAGGGTAGTGTCAGTGCTATTTTATGTGCAAAAAGAAGCTGGAAAAGAATGCAAGTGTCAGTGCAAAAGAAATGTGAAGTGAAATAAAGGAGTGTCTTTGCAAGAAAAGAGTGCAATGCTCAAGACAATGAGGCTTAAAGAATAATGCTGGAAGAGGGGGAATATACAGAGACTTTTGTTCGATAACAGTTAAGTTATGCCTACGTATCCTCTCATGCAATGAGGAAGTCAGAACACCGTAGTTCGACTCAAAGAGACTGAAAGATGAATTGACTAATGAATAGATTGCTTGTATATGCTCAAGTGTATGACCCGTCTAGCTCAGGTGCAAACTGTCTTGCATTAGACGGAAGAAGCAAGTTCTTGTTTATGAGTGAATGATATGAGAAAAGAATCCTGGAGGAGACGATTATTGTTTGTTTTTGTGTCTTCAGTTTTTTATTGCTTTTTGGAGTTTGTTATAAGAAAATGAGCTTAAGCCTAAACCAAGGGTTAGTAAACTCAATCACATCCTCCCTCTGATTAGGGGTAATGAGAATACCTTAAGCATGAAGTAAACACCTCACACTTAATCACCATGATGTAGGATTAAGATCATTAACCTACTTGCCATTATTTAGATGTTTTTGGAGTTTTTGTTTAGTGTTAAGTAATGAGTTTAAGCCATAATCAAGGATTTAATGGACCCATTACACCATCCTAATAGAAGGATGATAGATGAGAACATTTAAGCTGAGGAAGGCTCCTCAACTTAATCCATGATTAGGGATTAACCTCATGACAAAACAAAACTTTTATTAAAGTGGATTTTAATTAATGGTAAGATTAAGAAGTGGATTTTATGGTTTGTAAGACAACTTGAGGGGGACTTGTCCATTAACACTAGGGTTAGTCCTTCTTAACCAATTAAGGAAGAATTAGAACCCTAATGCAAGGCCCACGTTACAAGCTTGATGTCTTAGTGATTATTAGGTGAATTGATTAAAGGATTTAAACACATTAAAGGTTTAACACTTAGGATTAAAGTTATACACTCCCTCCTAATAGAAGGATGCAGGCATAAGCTTAATCACAAAGCCTTAAAACCTTTAGGGTTTAGTCCTTGATTAAGAGATGAGAGAAGAAGACACAAAAGATGACACAAAGGTAAAACTAATGGGGGGACTAATCAAACCCTAATTTTTATCATGCATGGGTATACCTAGGGTTTATGAGGTTTGCAAGAGATCTTCAAGGAAAAGCCACCAAGGAAGAAGCAGGATGGAAGGAGGAGAAGCAGAAAGAAGCAAGACAACTTACTTCACTTAAGAAGATAAGTTGCTTGAAGAAAGAAAGTGAGGAGAGAACATGAATGAGCAAGCTCACTCTAATACAAGAGTAAAATGCAGCAATGAATGCATAAAAGATATGAGAAGAGATTGTGAGAAGTGAAGGCAAATTCACTTCTCAAACACTTACCACCTGAAAAGTTAGCAAAAGGAAGTGAAACGGAATGAAATGAAATGCAAAGATGGAAACCAAAATCAGAAGTATGTTCATGATGATAATGATGCAAAGAGATGACAAAAATGTATATCATGAGATGAAGATGATCATACAAAGGATGGGAATGCAAATGAAGCATATAAGAGGCATGAAAGTTCATGAATGTACATGAAATGAAATGAAAGCATAACATGGCAGATGAGTGATGCAATGATCAAACATGATTCTAATATGTCCTAAGATGTCTTATATGTCATGTGGATGCACAAAATGTCAAGGAAAGTTCATGTATGCAAGCTTATACAAGATGGATGCAAATGAAGATGCAAATTAGGGTTATATGAACATGTGAGATGCACAATTCAAAAACAGAAGCAAAACATGAGATAAAAAATTGAAAATGGACTTAAAGGAACCCTAATCCTATACTAGTTCACCATCCAAAGAGGGAGGCCAGAAGCTTAACCTAGAAGGACTTATGATTTTTCTAAGTTTCTAGGGTTTTAAGGGTGATCCTAAAGGTAAATTGCCAAACAAATTGAAAATAAATTATAAAAATGAGACAAAAATGTTTTAGATGCTTGAAACCATGTATGACACAATACAAAAAGAATCATTCACAAACTCACTTTGGTTCAAAAGTTATGAATTTTTGAAGTTAGGGTTAAAAATAATCAAATTTAAGAACCCTAATTCAATTGAAAAATGTCAAAGTATGATCAAAACCAAAAAGAAATTTGTGTGGTGAGTTTGTAAATGTTTGAAAATGTTCTCTGAATTTTTTTGTGATTTTTAAATACCTAAATGTATTTTTAATTAATTAATTCTCATTAACTAATTAAAAATAACATTTAAAATGATTTAAAAATATTTTCTTTAATTCTAAAAATAAAAATAAAAATATTTTTGAGTTCTGAAAATTAATTAAAGGTTGGATAAAAAATTTCAGAATTTTTTGATGCTTTTTACTATTTTTAAAAAAATGTACAAAAGAAAATAAGAAAAATACAATAAAAATTAAAATTAATGGAAAGTAATCTCATCCAATGCTCAAGATTCAAAGCTGGGTTTTTTAGGTTGACTAGCGCGTTTTTTGATCGTCTGGATTCACTCTGATTTAATTAAACTAAATAATATTAATTAACTTAATTAAATGAGGATTAGGGCTAATGATACAATCATGTCCATTCACTCACGCGGGAATCACAACATCCAAGGGTTGACATTCAAAGTTGCTTAATTACAGGATTAGGGCATAAACACTTTCAGGTGACCGGAACAGTGTTCCGGTCATCTTCTCCGACGAGTCAAAATCCTATCTCTCTCCATAAGCATCTAAAACATGATTTTTCTGCCTAGAAATGAACCCCACGCATCACTAAACCTAAATCCCCAAACAAAATCCATTTATCACTCATCAAAAAGCCAAATCGAAGCAAGACATTTTTAGGTCAAAAATTTCAGAGCAAGCATACATCCTGGTTTCTCAACCATTTTCGAAAATAAACACATCCCCATGATTAGGGGAGCTCATAGAATCATTCAAGAACTTAAAAACAAGTTTCTGGAAAAAAAGTTTTTGAGCTATACCTGAGATTGAACCTCCTGATTCTGGGCTTTCTGGATCCTTCTTTGCTGCAAATCCACTCCTATGAACCTCCTGAAGATGATATGAGGCTTAGAACAAGTTTGTATGGCTTGGTTTGAGGGTTTTGTTCCTGTTGCACTAGAAATCGTATCTGAGTTTCAGAGGCTTTCAGGGCAAAGTAAAGGGTGGTTTATGTTCTATGAAGTATTTCTGAATGAATGGTGAAGTTTTCTTTTTGGTTTGATGGATGTGGAAGGAGTTTTGAAGAGATGAAGGTTTTGGCAAATTATGTGAAATCTGATTGTGTGTGTGGTCTGAGCTTATGTGAGGCTTGTTTTATGATCCATGAACTAATCCTAAACTATTGGAAAGAGTCAGAAGAATTGACATGCACTGTGGGAATGGTATGGGGCAATTGGCCAAAAAGTCAAGAGTTGGTGTACTTCAAGCATGGGCCATGGCAGAAGCTACTTTAGGGCTGCTCTGAGTTCAGATATCTTCAAGGATGGCCATGGGATGAATTAGAATGATCAGAAGTGGATGAATGATGAGATGTCACATGTTTTGCAATTTTCACAACTTGTTGCATTTTGAGATTTTGGTCATGGACATGTCCCATTCCAAGCTGAATTCTTGTTATGAAATGTTACATGATGTTATGGTAATGCTTTGAGATCAGTTAGAGACCAAACAAACCCTTAGGAATCACTCTTGCAAGAATTCTCTCTTTTTTGCATTTCATGGAAAATGGCTTATGGAAGCTTGTCACCCAAGGCATGAACATTTGTGAATTTGTGCAATTCTGATTTTAGCAAGTTGTAATGATGCATTGAAGTCATTTAGAAGTCACAAAATGGTTTGGCATGAGGTTTTGCAAAAAATCCCTTTTGGCATGAAACATGAAATTATGTGATTTTTGCCAACTTTGGAAAGCCATAACTTGAGTTCAAAAATGAATTAGATCTTGTTCTTGTACTTTTTTAAAAGGGAATGATCCAATCTACAACTTTCATGACCAAGAATTTTTCATTTGAAGCATTTTTGGTTGAGAAAGAGGAGGTTGAAAAACTTTCCCAAAATGGAAAGTTTACATGACAAGTCATTTCCACATTTGGAAACTTTTGGTTTAGCCCACGTTTCTTCAAACTTTTGAACTTCTAAGAACTTCAATGATCAAATAAAGACCATATAACTTCAATTTGATGAAAAATCCACTTTGGTTCCATGTTGGGGGGCCTCAGATGCCCTGATTTTGCTCTGACTTGCTTAGGAAGTTACTCAGTGATCAAATGACTTCCACAATGAATTTTTCCATCAAACTTGGTATGCATGATCCTTATATCATATTGAGACCAAAAGAAACAAGAATTACCAAAAAATTTGAAGTTATGGCCTCTGAAACCAAAACCCTAATTTTAGGTCATATGTGCAGTTAAACCTGGCTCTTCTTCCATGTCTTGCCAGTTCTTGTGATTTTCTGACTTTCTTGATCTTGGGAAGATATAATATGATGTTTTTAAAATACATAGACCCTCTTGAGATGATTGAAGACCTTTGGAGTGGCTCAGATAGCTCATGGATTGCTCAGATCGCAAACCCTAGATGCAGATGACTTTGAACCAATGCAGTGAAGCAAAAATGCAACATGATATGATATGATTGAACTTATGCAAATGAAAAGATCACAAGCCATGGTGTGAACTTAGTGAGGGCAAATTTGGGGTGTTTACAGCTGCCCCTATTCAAGCATGAGTTAGCTGTGCAGGATGTAACCGACGACTTAACAGGAAAACAAGATAACTTATGGTTGAATATCAAAGACAGTCTAAAATTTGCACTCACTGGGTGTGAAGAAGAAAAGGGATATAGATTGTAAAAGGAAGTAAAGTATGTTTATAAAGTGCGGGCGACGGAGGACGGTCGTCGAGCATAGGACGACTGCTGGGAACAAAGCAATAACGGGGACGGCCGACATGCCGGGGGAAATGGAGGTATCATGATGGGGACGGCCATCAGGAATCCACGGGGATTAACGGTAAAGTCATATGGTGGGGACGACCATCCGGTTTGAAGAAATAAATGATGAGGGACGGTCATCAAAGGTGAAGGACGATCACCTAGCAGGGGATGGCTGCTCTGTTGGGGATAAGATGAGGGACGATCATCTAAGGTGAAGGACAATCACCTGGCAAGGTACGGTTGCTGAAAGTATCACGACATAGGACGAATGTCGGATAGAAAAGGTTGACGATGGGGACGGCCATCGGATAAGCATGATGAAGGACGATCATCAAGAGGTGAAGGACGGTCACCTATCAGGGTACGGCTGCTCTCGGGGTTTATCATGACATAGGACGAATGTCAGATAACAGGATCGATGATGGGGACGACCATCGGATAAAATGATGAAGGACGGTCATCAAGAGGTGAAGGACGATCACCTAGCAGGGGACGGCTGCTAAAATATTATGACATAGGACGAATGTTGGATAGAAAAGGGTTCCAATAATGGAGACTCCGCTGGGAAAAAGGGATGAGGGACGGTCATCCAAAGGTGAAGGATGATCACCTGGCAGGGTACGGCTGCCGAAAGTATCATGATATAGGAAGAATGTCAGATAGAAAATAAATTTTTCTTTTTACTAGGGATTTGCTGGGGACTCTTTTGGGGAATGGTAGACACAGACGAGTCTCTACATTCAAGAAAGGAAAGGTATAAGTGTTCGACACTGTGTATAGATTAAAGATGCGGACGAGCATCCTTAAGACTATGATACGGACGAGTATCGGTAGAAACAACGCTGACGCATGTTCAGAGATGATGATACGGACGAGTACCAACTGGTTAACAAAGAACACGGATGAGTGTTGAATCTGAGGAGAGATAAGTGGTGTATACAAGATACGGACGAGTATTTGTATGAGTAAGAAACGCATGAGTAAGACACAGACGAGTGTTCAGCTTGTTGGGGAGAGTATGACACAGACGCGTATCACAAGAGAAAGTGTATAAGTGTAAAAGATATCTAGTGATCTTAGGGGATAAGATATGACACAGACAAGTGCCAGAAGAAGTGTATTATAAAAAAGTGTTTGGTTTACAATAAGTGTTTAGGCAAACCTGCTGGGGAAAGATGACACAAACGAGTGTCAAAGGAGTGTATAGATATCAGTTTGTGGTTTATATCTGCAGGGGAAAGATATGACACGGACGAGTGCAGGAAAGAGTATATATTAATATGTATTAGTGAGTGCAAAGGGGACGCTTTGGCTTTCTGCTGGGACTGGGAGTCTTTGTATATATTGTTGACAGAATGTAGGTATATACAGGTGTTTGATTCAAAACATGCTCTATAATTATGCAAAAGATACCAATCCAGGCTTTGGATCCTGCTGTTGTGGAGATCTTTGAATGATCTGCTTGAAAGGATATCCCAGCTAGGGATGAGATCATTGGTAGATCTGATACAGATGATTCTGCCTGGGGAAATAAGTCACTGATAGACCTATCTTAATAATGAGGGACCCAGCTGGGGCTGTGGATGCCTTTGTCACTTTGTTGCGATATTTTCAAACATTGCCTTTCTGGATAGAGGCTGGAGCTCTATGGGGAGATGGTTCCCTGTCTAGCACTCGGTTGGGGAGGAGAAAGATCACTGAACGATCTTTCTAGTAATTTTTGAGGACGATACTTGACAACTCAGCTGGGGAACTGATCCCCTTTTGATGCTGCTCTGACAGATATGTTGGAGAAGTGATGCCCGATAGCTCTGATGGGGGAGAGAAAACTTCTCTGGTGCAGTTTGGAAGATGTGCTGAGGAAATAATGATTTGGAAGCCTGCTGGGGTAAGCTTTCATGCCCCATGTTGCGCGTTGAATACCTGCAATCTTGTTATGACAAAGAAACGTACAAGTATCCCGAGGTATCCCTTACTGGATTCCATTATAGGAGTCCAAACACTCCCGAGAGTAAGTAATATATTTCCTGTGAGCATGTGATTAGAAAAGGCGCATATGTATTTATGAAAAAATTATATCAAGGATATCATACATTTTCGCAAATAAAGTGTACAAGACAGAGTGTGACTGCAAATCTGATTTTATTAATTTGTGTGCCCTGAATTGGCAAGTACAGTCAAAGAAACAAATCCCCTGAAATGAGGAGATTGTTACAAAATTGAGAAACAAACAGGTGTTGGCAATGTTGACGACGCTTTAGTGAGCTTCCCTTTTGCTATGACTCGTATGACGTTGACGTTCTTCTCATCTTGCTCTCTGAAGAAGGCTGATTCTGACCGATGCTTGAACCTTTCGAATCTTGCCATGTTGTGAATGATATAGACGAATTCAGAATGCAGTTGTTCGCTTATTCCCTTATTTTTTCCTGGATCGCCCTTTCGGGTTTTCAATCCACCGGGATACCCATTTTTGCCTGAGCTGTCCAATGCGGCTTTTCAACTCAGCGGGTGTACATTTTTTTTCTTTATTTTCCCTTTTTTTTGCCCGAGTCTTTTATTCTATTTTTGACTCGCCAGGATGCCCTATTTTTGCCTGGACTTACATTCTGTTTTTATGTCCAGCGGGTCATTTTATGCGAAGTATTTTTAACTACATCTGAATTCACAGGGGACAGGAAATTTTCACCATCCATAGTAGTGAGCATTTGTGCTCCACCAGAGAAAACCTTCTTTACTATGAATGGACCATCGTAGTTTGGAGTCCACTTGCCCATGTGGTCTGTATGAGGAGGGAGGAGTATTTTCAGCACAAGATCTCCCACTTGATATTCCCGAAGCCTGACTTTCTGATCGAAGGCTTTCTTCATTCTCTTCTGATACAGCTGTCCGTGACAGATTGCAGCTAATCTCTTTTCTTCAATCAGATTCAGTTGATCGTACCAGGATCGGACCTATTCTGCTTCATTCAATTTGACATCCATCAATACCCGTAAGGAGGGTAATTCAACTTCAACAGGTAGGACTGCCTCCATACCATACACAAGCTGATACGGTGTTGCCCCAGTGGATGTTCTGATTGATGTACGGTACCCATGCAAGGAAAATGGTAGCATCTCATGCCAGTCTTTGTAGGTGACCACCATCTTTTGCAAAATCTTCTTAATATTCTTGTTAGCTGCCTCAACAACGCCATTCATCTTTGGCCTGTAAGGAGAAGAATTGTGATGTTGGATCTTGAAATCCCGGCACAGTTCTGCCATCATTTTATTGTTCAAGTTGGAACCATTATCAGTAATGATTCGCTCGGGCACTCCATATCGACAGATGATGTCTCTCTTCAAGAATCGGGCTACCACTTGCCTGGTGACGTTTGCATACGAAGCTGCTTCGACCCACTTGGTAAAATAGTCAATGGCTACCAGGATGAATCTGTGGCCATTTGAAGCAGTCGGTTCAATCTTGCCAATCATATCAATGCCCCACATGGCAAAGGGCCAAGGTGAAGACATCACATTCAAAGGATTCGGAGGCATAATCACTTTGTCTGCATAAATCTGGCATTTGTGGCACTTTCTGGCATAAGCACAACAGTCTGCATCCATTGTGATCCAGTAGTAACCCGATCTTAAAAATTTCTTGTCCATTGCATGCCCTCCAGCATGGGTACCAAAAGATCCTTCATGCACCTCGTGCATCAGTAAGTCTGCCTCTGCCTTATCAACACATCTGAGGAGTACCATATCAAAGTTCCTCTTGTACAAGGAACCATCAGCATTCAGGAAGAAGCTACCAGCCAGCCTTCTCAATGTCTTCTTATCATTGGATGATGCCCCAGGTGGGTATGTTTGATCCTCTAAGAAGCATTTGATGTCATGGAACCAAGGCTTATCATCTTCAGCGATGTCCACAAAGAATACGTATGCTGGTCTGTCAAGTCTGGATACTGAAATCCGAGGCACAAAGTTGGCTGCTTGAACTTTGATCATGGAGGAAATGGTATCCAGAGCATCTGCAAACTGATTTTCGTCTCGAGGGATGTACTCAAGCTTGACGGTTGTGAAGAAAGTCAGTAATCTCCTCGTATAATCCCGGTATAGAATCAGATGCTCCTGATGAGTGTACCATTTGCCGTTGGTTTGATTGATTACCAGAGCTGAATCCCCGAACACAATTAAAGTCTTAATCCTGAGGTCAATGACTTCCTTAAGACCCATGATGCAAGCTTCGTATTCAGCTTCGTTGTTAGTGTAGTTAAAAGTGAGTTTTGCCGAGAAAGGCATGTGAACTCCTTTAGGTGTAATAAGTACCACACCAACACCACGACCATTCATATTAACATCCCCATCGAACATCATTGTCCATTCCTCCTCCGGGTCAGGCCCTTCGGTGTGAACAGGTTCTTCATGATCTTTTGCTTTTATGAACATGATGTCTTCATCAGGGAAGTCAAATCTCATAGGCTGGTAATCATCAATGGGTTGCTCAGCTAGATAATCAGACAATACACTGCCCTTGATGGCTTTCTGAGATGTGTACTGAATGTCATATTCTGTGAGAATCATTTTCCATCTTGCAACCCGTCCGGTAAGTGCTGGCTTCTCAAATATGTACTTGACTGGATCCATCTTTGAGATCAATAAGGTAGTGTGGGTCAACATATACTGCCTTAGTCGGCGAGCAGCCCACGCTATAGCACAACAAGTTTTCTCGAGCAGTGAATAACGTTGTTCACAGTCGGTAAACTTTTTGCTTAGGTAGTATATTGCATACTCTTTTCGACCAGACTCGTCATGCTGGCCCAGCACACACCCCATTGATTCTTCTAATACTGTCAAGTACATTATTAGAGGTCTTCCTTCAACTGGAGGCATAAGAATTGGAGGCTCTTGTAATTATTCCTTGATTTTGTCAAAATCCCTTTGGCAGTCTCCATTCCACTTGACCGTTTGTTCTTTCCTTAACAACTTGAACAGGGCCTCACAGGTCGCTGTAAGATGAGATATGAATCTTGAAATGTGGTTCAATCTACCTAGAAACCCCCGAACTTCTTTTTCAGTCTTTGGTGCAGGCATTTCTTGAATGGCTTTGACTTTGTCAGGGTCAACTTCAATTCCCCTCTCACTCACAATAAATCCCAGCAGCTTACCGGATCGCACCCCGAATGTGCATTTGTTGGGGTTTAACTTCAATTGGTACTTCCTCAGGCGCTTGAATAGCTTCAACAGATTCACTAGGTGTTCTTCCTCTGTAAGGGACTTGGCAATCATGTCATCCACATAACATTCGATTTCTTTGTGGATCATGTCGTGGAATAATGTCACCATAGCCCGTTGATAAGTGGCACCAGCATCTTCAGTCCGAACGACATTACCTTATAACAGAATGTGCCCCAGGGTGTGATGAAAGTTGTCTTCTCCATGTCTTCAGGTGACATCTTGATCTGATTATATCCTGAAAATTCATCCATGAAGGAGAACACCGAGAACTGAGCCGTATTGTCGACCAATACATCAATGTGAGGTAATGGGAAGTCATCTTTCGGGCTGGCTCTGTTCAGGTCCCGGTAATCCACACACATCCGTACTTTGTCGTCCTTCTTAAGCACAGGTACAATGTTAGCAACCCACAGTGGATAACTAGTCACAGCAAGGAAACCGGCGTCCCACTAGTTTTATACCTCTTCTTTTATCTTCATTGCCATATCCGGACGAGTACGGCGTAGTTTCTGTTTTACTGGAGGAAAGTCTTCTTTTAGAGGCAGCTTGTGCATAACAATGTCGGTATCCAGGCCGGGCATATCTTGATAAGACCAAGCAAAAACATCCACATACTCCCGAAGCATGTCAATAAGTTGCTCTTTCACTGAATCTTGCAGACGAGCCCCGATCTTCACTTCTTTCAAGTCTTCTCCTGTACCAAGATTAACCGTCTCAACTTCCTCCTGATGAGGAGTGATAACCTTCTCCTCTTGTCTCAATAACCTGGCTAACTCTTCAGGTAGCTCATAATCTTCTTCAACCCCTTCATTGGCTTGATTAATCGGATTGTCAAAGTCATACGAAGTCATAGCGGTGTTGTTGTCGGTGCAGTCTGGAGGGCACTCTCTGCAAGGGTTTAGATTGGTTCATTTTAGTGATCAATTTTATCTTGCTTTAAAAAAGTGAAAATGAAGTTATTATTTTGAAAAACATTGCCATTTTATTTTTGTACAAAAAATGAAAAATGAAAAATAGTGAGCGAGAAAAAAGAGACTCATTTGCAAAAGATGTCCTGATATTCATTAATTGATCATTTGCACAAAATACAAGATGGCCCGATTACAAAATGAGCCCTGACATCTTGGGCAAGATGCAGGACTTGATGCATGCTTAAAGACAGGAAATAATAATTACTCTGCAGGAGTAACTCTTATAATTTCCTGGGAAGACCAGTTTGAGACTTGGTTCCCCGAGATCCTTGGACGTATCCAGTTTTCCAGGTTGCGTTCATCTTCTTCCTCGTCTTCCAAACTGTTCACAGCATCCGGGGTGAGCATTCCCCCGCTGACGAATTTGGGCTCCGTTGCAGTCTCTGGTTGATCTTGTCGAGTTGGTATGTAACCCAACCCGAATCTGTCTTCTTTCTTTTCAACTGGCAGCAACTTGCCCCAGCCTTGAGCGGTACCCTCCTCAACAACCTTCCGGGCCTGTTGATATGATGTGATGGAAGTCCCAGACACAGCAGATGCTTCATTGATGTTAAGGGCCTCAAACCCCTGACTCATGGTCTCATGGATCTCCCCATCCATTTCTATGTACTTGTACGTAGCCAGCTGGCTAACAAGAATATCCTCCTCCCCACAGATGGTGATGATTTGGCCTTCCCACTCGAATTTTAACTTCTGGTGAAGGGTAGACGTAACAGCGCCAGCGGCGTGGATCCAGGGTCTACCCAACAGACAACTGTAGGCCGGCTATATGTCCATCACAAAGAAGGTAGTTTTGAAGGTTTGCGGGCCAATCAACACATGCAGATCAATCTCCCCAAGCACTGATCTTTTAGAGCCGTCAAATGCTCTCACCACCAAATTACTTGGACGTAACGCCAAACCGTCATACTCCAACTTCACCAGGGCTTTCTTTGGGAGGACATTGAGTGAAGACCCAATGTCCACCAGTACGTGAGAAAGAACAGCACCCTTGCATTCCAAGGTGATGTGCAAAGCCTTGTTATGGTTGCGCCCCTCCGTTGTTAAATTAACATTTGTAAAGCCCAGTCCATGACTGGTGTTGACATTCGCAACCACAATTTCTAACTGATTAACGGTAATCTCCTCCGGCACGTATGCTGCGTGCAGGACTTTCAACAATGCGTTCCTGTGAGCTTCGGAACACATTAACAGTGATAATATGGAGATTTTGGAGGGTGTTTGGTGAAGTTGGTCCACCACCTTATAATCACTCCTTTTTATTATTCTCATGAACTCGTCTACATCTTGCTCAAAAGATGTCTTCTGAGTTTCTCTAACAGCAAGCTCTTCAGATACCACATTCTTTCCCTTTGCTTTAGCAGCAGCCTCTGCTTCAGCATTAGGCCTTTGTGTTTGTGAGGCAAAAAGGCGTCCGCTTCTGGTGAAGCCTCCGCCTCCCCCAACATTGTCAATTTGTGGTGAAGAGGTTGATGAATCCAGAGTGATTTTCTCCCCATTGCAGTAGAGATCAGAGTCGTAGTGCCAAGGTATGGCATTACTGCTTTCATAAGGAACAGGTCCGGGCACCGTAATGGTAACTGGACTGATTGCTGCAGAGGAAGGAATTGTGATGGTGGCGGATCATAGTAGATCGTGACTGGAGATCTGGTAGGAAGTGTTGTAGCTTGTGGTTGGAAATTGTTGTTGTTGTGAACATTGGCTGGGTCATAGTAGATTGTGACCGTTGAGACGTCTTCATTAATGTTTGTTGGCGTTGTAGAAGATCCCGTTGATAAAAGGGGTGCTGATGTTGTAGAAGAAAAAGTTGTTGAACTTTGATTTGTTGAGATAATGGGCGGAGTGATTGCTGGTGTTGTTGATGAATCAGTAGGAATGATTGTTGTTGCTGTTGTAGGAGAAACTGTTGATGGAATAATTGTTGGTGTTGTAGGAGGATCCATTGTTGTTTATACAAGAGTTGCTGAAGGAGCTGTTGAAGTAATTTGTAAGATTCCATCTTTGATGAGGCCATCTATGCCAATCCTTAGCTTCTCACAACCATTACTAGCTGTCTTGCACAATTCACAGCAGGCCCCACATCCCGGGAACACTTGGCATCTTAAAAGTTGAACTTTGACTTCAGCCAGTGGTGTTTGAATCTGTGCAACATTATCAATTAGTGTAGATGGTTGGTCCTCTTCAATGGCATTAATCCTGGGCCCACCATGATTAGGCATAGGATTTCTGTTAACATTCGGAGGAGGTGCGAAATTGAGAGCTTTGGAATCGACCAAATCCTGAACCTTCATCTGTAAGGCTTTGCACTTCTCAGTATTGTGACCAGGTGCATTGGAGTGAAAGGCACACCTGGCATTAACATCATAATTCTTTGGGAGATTGAGAGGGTCTGGTGGTGCCAACGTCCTTAACTCAACCAGGTTGAGCTTCAGGAGTTGTGGCAATAAGACAGCATAAGGCATAGGGATAGGGTCAATAACCCGATTTGACTGAGATGGCCTCTGTTTAAAAGGGCGCTGCTATTGGTTGCTATTGTTGTTGTTGTAGGTTATTTGTTGTGGAAAATGAGAAGGTTGCTGATAGTGATGTTGTTGTTGTTGTTGTTGAGGATATAATGGTTGTTGTGGAACTGGAGCTGGGATGGTAACAGCTGCTACTGACCTGTGAGAATATTGGGGCCTGCCCCTGCTTGTATGAATATCATTTGTTTCACCCGTCCTTCGGGGTCCTGCAAAAGGTTTTCTGGGGTTGCTGGAGGAACTTGCACCATTGTCGGAGATTTTGCCCATCTTCAAGAGACTCTGAATTCTCTCACCGGCTATAACTACATCAGCAAAACTGGTAGAGGAGAAAGCAGCAAGTCTATCAATATAAGTCCCTTGCAAGGTGTTCATAAACATGTCAGCCATTTCTCTTTCTGGCATGGGTGGCTGGACAGCAGCTCTAAGCTGTCTCCACCTCTGAGCATAATCCCGGAAGTTCTCCCTTGAAGACTGAGACATGCCCATTAGAAGAGTTCTATTGGGGGCCATGTCTATCTTGTACTGGTACTGACGGATGAAGGCCTCGGCCAAGTCTTTCCAACACCTTATAGTGGCCCTCGTCAAATGCGAATACCATTCTCTTGAAGCTCCAGTCAGACTGTCCTCAAAGTAGAACATCCATAACTTCTCATCCATGGTATAAGCCTTGAGTCTTCCTAGGAAAGATTGCAGATGAGTACGCGGGCAGGAGGTACCATTATACTTCTCAAAGCATGGGGGTTTGAATTTGTGGGGAATCCTCACCCCATCTACCAGTCCCATATCCATCACGTCGAAGCCCAAAGAATTCTGAGATTCCAAAGATCTTAACTTTTCAGCAATCTCATCCAATCTTCTATCATATACCTCATCTCCAACCCCAATAACAGTAAATTGTTCTTCTTGGGGATCCTCCTGCAGGATTCTTCCCCCAGAAGTATTACCTTGAACGTTTCTTGGGATATTAACATCCGGATTCAAATGAGGCCCATACTCTGGAGGGTCAATACGGGGCTGCCCTCGTTCGTTATTGCTGGTTCCCCCTGTTCCAAGATAGGGCTCCTCAGGTGTCTATCTTTCTACCAGCTCTCTCAGTCTTTCTTGACTCTGGGCTAAGCCAGTCATGACAGCCATAAACTGAGACATCTGGTTTCTCATCTCGACCCTTTCGTTTGCCATCTGATATCTTACCTTATTCAGGTCCTGCTATACCTGCTCCATTTGAATGCCTGGAAGGTTGTTACGAGTTGGGTACCGGTGTGTGCGGTTGACAGGGAACACTTGGAGACGAGCAATGTTTCCTGAGATCACAACAAAGTTAGAAAAAATAATAACAAACCTACAAAACAAAGACAAAGTTAGTATGCAATGCAGTATGCTTATTTGTTTTCCAAGGTATCCGGTTTGGTTCTTGGTTTTGACCTTTCCAGACCTCGAGGAGATGCTTGATGTTGTTGAGAAAAGAAGCCCAATGAAAACAAACTAAATATATTACAAATGATGAAAAATACATAGTTTGTTTACAATACATGCCCATGGTGGGTCAAAAATACAACAAAAGGAAAAGTACATCAAAAGGAAAGAACAACAAGCAAAGAGGAATCAGACATCCAATCCATAATCATCTTCCCTGACCTCCTTCAGTAGTGCCTCAGTCACTGGACCAACTGGGTTCTTCGTAATGGTCCTAATGAGGAGGTTCCTAGTAGCAATGGCAGTAGTCAGCTTCTTATGCCTTCCCTGGTCTTTTGATCTCTTTACCCCTGCTCGAAGCTTCAATTCTAAAATCTCCTTCTGTGCAGCCAACAAAGCTTCCTGCTGCTTCTTCTCATTGGCCTCCAACTGATCAATCTTGGCTTGAGTCTTCTGGTCTTCTTGTGCACGAGTTTCGGTGATCCTGACCCACCTAGCTTGGCTATCTTGCAAATAGTGCTCAGCCCTAGCTTTTTGAATCTTGGCCTCTTTACAGGCATTTTTCAATATCTGTTCCCCAACCCTTGCTTTTCTTATGTAGTCCTCTGTCTTTTCAATCTTGGTCAGATGCTCAATCTTGAGCTTTTCCAATCTCTCAATGTCCAGACGACCATCACTTCTTTCCCAAAGAGTCTTTTTCAAGGCCTGAGATAGCTTCTCATTCCTTTCCTTCAACTTTTCAAATTCTTCCAGGCTAACAGTTGCTGCAGGCTGTACTGTAGATGGTCCAGGTATGTCTTCCAAGGTGAAAGGCATTCTGGTAATCTGAGCTCTAGTACGGGACCAGTCATAGTACTGAGCTGAAGCAACATTGTTGCATCTTCCAAGAATAGCTACCCCTTTTGTCTGGATGTTGTCCCAAGCCCAGGATGCTTGTCTGACAACAGCTGAATTAGGTTGCACTTCATAGTATAGGGTCTCAGCTAAATCCTGTCCTCTGGGAGGGTGAACCAAGGCATAGCCCAATTGTCTCTTAAATAGTAAAGGGTTGTAATTGATGCAACCTTTTACTCCTATGAGAGGCACATTAGGGTACTGTCCACAGCTGGTGATAATGTCCTTGCCTTTGGTGATCTGGGTGCACCATCTGATATCATCTGAAGTTAAGGCAATGAACCTCTTGGCCCAATTCCTCTGCTGATGTGGGTTCAAGAAAGCATCTGATTTAGGCAGGTGTCTGAGTAGCCAAGAATAGAACAAAGGAGCACATCATCTAACCAACTTCCCCCTTTGTTTCTCATTCCTCTGATGGATGGAATAGTAAAAATCCCCTAGCAATGTAGGCACTGGATTTTTCAGAAGAAACAAATGGATGGCATTCTTACTGATAAATTTAGGCTCATCTGCAAACAGTATAGCCCCATATATGCTGAGGGATAATAATGCACAAATTGCCCTCCACTCTCTCACTGCAACCTTCAGGATGGCCTGAGAAATCAAGAAATCCAAATGTAAACCAGGAATCCCAGCTTTTGTTGTCATGCTTTGCTCAATAAGGGTAGGCTCCAAGTACAATGCCCTTGCTATCTCTTCACTTCTGGGAGCAGTCATCTCTGGGTTAAAAGGGATCCCACCTCTGATAGGCACTCCAATCAACAAAGAAAACTCTTCCAACAGAGGGCCCATCTGAAAGTCAGGAAAGGTGAAGCATCTCAGTGGAGGGTCATAGAACTGCAAGCATGTGTGGATCATGCTTCTCTGAGAAGGATCGAGATCCATAACCATATCCAAGATACCCCCATAGTGCTCTCTAAACAGTGGGATATGGTCAGGTGTGATAAGTGACTGGACCTTCCTGATACCAGTCAGTATAGGCTCAAAAAAGTGATAAGATATGTTGCTCTTCCTGGGAGTAGCCATGAATGCTACTGAAGAAGCTGAAGATATAAGCTGATGAAGATCACAGACTGAAGCTGGAAGTAAATCTCTGACAGACTGATGTTGGTGGTGATGGAGATAACTGAAGCAAATGTTGATGAAGACAGTTGAAGCAGAGGCCTAAGCAAAAGAAGGGGTCAAAACCAAAACCAAGATACAAGGAGGTGGATACCCTGAAAAGCAAATAAACAAATGTCAAATGATGCAATGATGCTATATGCAAATGATATGCAAGGGTTTGTGATCAAGAGCTGGATCTGATTATCTGTCTTGATATAAGGTCCATGTAGGTTCAAAAGTCCAGATGAAGGCTCAGAAATCCAGTAACCAGGGTGGGGGACTCAAATAAAGAGTCACATGTCCAGGGTTAATCACAAGAACTGTTTAAAGTGGAGTACTCTTAAACAAAATAGTAACAGGGTATGATGTGGCCAAGGGTTCCTGCAAACTTGTAAACAACCCAACCCCCTCACATGTAATGTAAACACTTCTAACCCGGAGGTACAGTGTTTACAATAACCATAAAAGATCCTCCTCTAATTCACCTCAGCTTCTGAAGGTCATAATAATGGTCATCCAGACTTAGCAGGCTTCCCAGATAGCCCTAGTACTACAGGAAATCTGTAGCACAGAGTTCTCAAGAAGAAACCCACGTCTGAACCGTGTTTCATATTTCCGCACCAGACCGAAATGGAATGGGAAAGAATATGAACCACTCTAGACTAGGTGTCACTCAGGTCCCAGGTATAGGACCTTAATCTCTCAATGGAACCCCACCCATCAAAACAGAAAACCAGATCCAGCAATGACAGTATGAAATATGCATAAGACTATAAAGAAAGCAATAAATAAAGTTGTACATAAAGCAATAAATAAAGCAAAATAAATAATCACACATAGTACGTAACACCCCAGTAAACACAAATCAAACAAGCGCTAGGAGGAACCCACAAAAAGAACCAGAAGCCCTGGTTGCAGTATAAGGGTCCCCAGCAGAGTCGCCAAGCTGTCGCTCCTAAAGATTTGCATCCCAGTACAAGCGCGAACAGTCGGCGAAGAGGACATGAAGATGAACTGAAAAGAGTCGCCAGCTAGGCATTTTTATCCCGAAGGAAAGGTAATGCTGCATAAACCTGAGAAGAGATGGATAAGACGATCGCAAACCAGAGAAACTGAGAAAGGGGGTTGGTTACAACCTGGGAAGGTATTAGCACCCAGATTGTTCGTCGTACTCGACGGGATCCAGGCTTGAAAGTTTGTGTTTAAAAGGGTGGTGTCAGTGCTATTTTATGTGCAAAAAGAAGCTGGAAAAGAATGCAAGTGTCAGTGCAAAAGAAATGTGAAGTGAAATAAAGGAGTGTCAGTGCAAGAAAAGAATGCAATGCTCAAGACAATGAGGCTTAAAGAATAATGCTGGAAGAGGGGGAATATACTGAGACTTTTGTTCGATAAAAGTTAAGTTATGCCTACGTATCCTCTCGTGCAATGAGGAAGTCAGAACACCGTAGTTCGACTCAAAGGGACTGAAAGATGAATTGACTGATGAACAACTTGCTTGTCTATGCTCAAGTGTATGGCCTGGCTGGCTCAGGTGCAAACTGTCTTGCATTAGACGGAAGAAGCAAATTCTCGTTTATGAGTGAATGAGATGAGAAAAGAATCCTGGAGGAGACGATTATTGTTTGTTTTTGTGTCTTCAGTTTTTTATTGCTTTTTGGAGTTTGTTATAAGAATATGAGCTTAAGCCTAAACCAAGGGTTAGTAAACTCAATCACATCCTCCCTCTGATTAGGGGTAATGAGAATACCTTAAGCATGAAGTAAACACCTCACACTTAATCACCATGATTTAGGATTAAGATCATTAACCTACTTGCCATTATTTATATGTTTTTGGAGTTTTTGTTTAGTGTTAAGTAATGAGTTTAAGCCATAATCAAGGATTTAATGGACCCATTACACCATCCTAATAGAAGGATGATAGATGAGAACATTTAAGCTGAGGAAGGCTCCTCAACTTAATCCATGATTAGGGATTAACCTCATGACAAAACAAAACTTTTATTAAAGTGGATTTTAATTAATGGTAAGATTAAGAAGTGGATTTTATGGTTTGTAAGACAACTTGAGGGGGACTTGTCCATTAACACTAGGGTTAGTCCTTCTTAACCAATTAAGGAAGAATTAGAACCCTAATGCAAGGCCCAAGTTACAAGCTTGATGTCTTAGTGATTATTAGGTGAATTGATTAAAAGATTTAAACACATTAAGGATTTAAAAATTAGGATTAAAGTTATACACTCCATCCTAATAGAAGGATGCAGGCATAAGCTTAATCACAAAGCCATAAAACCTTTAGGGTTTAGTCCTTGATTAAGAGATGAGAGAAGAAGACACAAAAGATGACACAAAGGTAAAACTAATGGGGGGACTAATCAAACCCTAATTGTTATCATGCTTGGGTATTCCTAGGGTTTATGAGGTTTGTAAGAGATCTTCAAGGAAAAGCCACCAAGGAAGAAGTAGGATGGAAGGAGGAGAAGTAGAAAGAAGCAAGACAACTTACTTCACTTAAGAAGATAATTTGCTTGAAGAAAGAAAGTGAGGAGAGAACATGAATGAGCAAGCTCACTCTAATACAAGATTAAAATGCAGCAATGAATGCATAAATGAGATGAGAAGAGATTGTGAGAAGTGAAGGCAAATTCACTTCTCAAACACTTACCACCTGAAAAGTTAGCAAAAGGAAGTGAAACGGAATGAAATGAAATGCAAAGATGGAAACCAAAATCAGAAGTATGTTCATGATGCTAATGATGCAAAGAGATGACAAAAATGTATATCATGAGATGAAGATGATCATACAAAGGATGGGAATGCAAATGAAGCATATAAGAGGCATGAAAGTTCATGAATGTACATGAAATGAAATGAAAGCATAACATGGCAGATGAGTGATGCAATGATCAAACATGATTCTAATATGTCCTAAGATGTCTTATATGTCATGTGGATGCACAAAATGTCATGGAAAGTTCATGTATGCAAGCTTATACAAGATGGATGCAAATGAAGATGCAAATTAGGGTTATATGAACATGTGAGATGCACAATTCAAAAACAGAAGCAAAACATGAGATAAAAAATTGAAAATGGACTTAAAGGAACCCTAATCCTATACTAGTTCACCATCCAAAGAGGGAGGCCAGAAGCTTAACCTAGAAGGACTTATGATTTTTCTAAGTTTCTAGGGTTTTAAGGGTGATCCTAAAGGTAAAATGCCAAACAAATTGAAAATGAATTATAAAAATGATACAAAAATGTATTTAGATGCTTGAAACCATGTATGACACAATGCAAAAAGAATCATTCACAAACTCACTTTGGTTCAAAAGTTATGAATTTTTGAAGTTAGGGTTAAAAATAATCAAATTTAAGAACCCTAATTCAATTGAAAAATGTCAAAGTATGATCAAAACCAAAAAGAAATTTGTATGGTGAGTTCGTAAATGTTTCTAAATGTTTGAAAATGTTCTATGAATTTTTTTGTGATTTTTAAATACCTAAATGTTTTTTTACTTAATTAATTCTCATTAACTAATTAAAAATAACATTTAAATGATTTAAAAATATTTTCTTTAACGCTAAAAATAAAAATAAAAATATTTTTGGGTTCTGAAAATTAATTAAAGGTTGAATAAAAATTTTCAAATTTTTTTTATGCTTTTTACTATTTTTAAAAAAATGTACAAAAGAAAATAAGAAAAATACAATAAAAATTAAAATTAATGGAAAGTAATCTCATCCAGTGCTCCAGATTCAAAGCTGGGGTTTTTAGGTTGACTAGCGCGTTTTTTGATGGTCTGGATTCACTATGATTTAATTAAACTAAATAATATTAATTAACTTAATTAAATGAGGATTAGGGCTAATGATACAATCTTGTCCATTCACTCACGCGGGAATCACAACATCCAAGGGCTGACATTCAAAGTTTCTTAATTACAGGATTAGGGCATAAACACTTTCAGGTGACCGGAACAGTGTTCCAGTCATCTTCTCCGACGAGTCAAAATCCTATCTCTCTCCCTAAGCATCTAAAACATGATTTTTCTGCCCTGAAATGAACCCTACGCATCACTAAACCTAAATCCCCAAACAAAATCCATTTATCACTCATCAAAAAGCCAAATCGAAGCAAGACATTTTTAGGTCAAAAATTTCAGAGCAAGCATACATCCTGGTTTCTCAACCATTTTTGAAAATAAACACATCCCCATGATTAGGGGAGCTCATAGAATCATTAAAGAACTTAAAAACAAGTTTCTGGAAAAAAGTTTTTGAGCTATACCTGAGATTGAACCTCCTGATTCTGGGCTTTCTAGATCCTTCTTTTGTGCAAATCCACTCCTATGAACCTCCTGAAGATGATATGAGGCTTAGAACAAGTTTGTATGGCTTGGTTTGAGGGTTTTGTTCCTGCTGCACCAGAAATCGTATCTGAGTTTCAGAGGCTTTCAGGGAAAAGTAAAGGGTGGTTTATGCTCTATGAAGTATTTATGAATTAATGGTGAAGTTTTCTTTTTGGTTTGATGGTTGTGGGAGGAGTTTCGAAGAGATGAAGATTTTGGCAAATTATGTGAAATCTGATTGTGTGTGTGGTCTGAGCTTATGTGAGGCTTGTTTTATGATCCATAAACTAATCCTAAACTATTGGAAAGAGTCAGAAGAATTGACATGCACTGTGGGAATGGTATGGGGAAATTGGCCAAAAAGTCAATAGTTGGTGTACTTCAAGCATGGGCCATGGCAGAAGCTACTTTAGGGCTGCTCTGAGTTCAGCTATCTTCAAGGATGGCCATGGGATGAATTAGAATGATCAGAAGTGGATGAATGGTGAGATGTCACATGTTTTGCAATTTTCACAACTTGTTGCATTTTGAGATTTTGGTCATGGACATGTCCCATTCCAAGCTGAATTCTTGTTATGAAATGTTACATGATGTTATGGTAATGCTTTGAGATTAGTTAGAGACCAAACAAACCCTTAGGAATCACTCTTGCAAGAATTCTCTCTTTTTTGCATTTCATGGAAAATGGCTTATGGAAGCTTGTCACCCAAGGCATGAACCTTTGTGAATTTGTGCAATTCTGATTTTAGCAAGTTGTAATGATGCATAGAAGTCATTTGAAGTCACAAAATTGTTTGGCATGAGGTTTTGCAAAAAATCCCTTTTGGCATGAAACATGAAATTATGTGATTTTTGCCAACTTTGGAAAGCCATAACTTGAGTTCAAAAATGAATTAGATCTTGTTCATGTACTTTTTGAAAAGGGAATGATCCAATCTACAACTTTCATGACCAAGAATTTTTAATTTGAAGCATATTTGGTTGAGAAAGAGGAGGTTGAAAAACTTTCCCAAAATGGAAAGTTTACATGACAAGTCATTTCCACATTTGTCAACTTTTGGTTTAGCCCACTTTTCTTCAAACTTGTGAACTTCTAAGCACTTCAATGATCAAATAAAGACCATATAACTTCAATTTGATGAAAAATCCACTTTGGTTTCATGTTGGGGGGCTCAGATACCCTGATTTTGCTCTGAAACCAAAACCCTAATTTTAGGTCATCTGTGCAGTTAAACCTGGCTCTGCTTCCATGCCTTGCCAGTTCTTGTGATTTTCTGACTTTCTTGATCTTGGGAAGATATAATATGATGTTTTGAACATACATAGACCCTCTTGAGATGATTGAAGACCTTTGGAGTGGCTCAGATAGCTCATGGATTGCTCAGATCACAAACCCTAGATGTAGATGACTTTGAACCAATGCAGTGAAGCAAAAATGCAATATGATATGATATGATTGAACTTATGCAAATGAAAAGATCACAAGCCATGGTGTGAACTTAGTGAGGGCAAATTTAGGGTGTTTACAAACATCAACAAACTTAAACCATAATTTTGTTTTTTAACCTAATCTAATTAATAAAATAAAGATAAAAATAATAGTATAGAGTAATAGAAAAGGGTCAGCAATTTCATCAAAAACAAAATAATAAAAAAACGAAATGGTTCTCTAAGATATCAAAAAGGATTTTCTATAAAAAAAAAACAAAATGAGAATAAAAAAAAAAAGTGGAATCACTACATACTGGGGTGCAAAATCAACCCCATGGGCTGAGGGTTTAGCCCAATAAATCACAACAAATGACTAATAAAAAAACACATAATAATAACAAGAAAACTAGTGATAAGGCTTCATTTTTTAATAATGATATATGCAAACAGCTATCAGCAAAGAGAAAGAAAACGAAGGACCCACCCTGTTCTCACGTCCGTCTCCGTCTCTCTCTCAAATCGACGGTGGCTTCTTTCTCTTTCTCAAGCGCAAGATCACATTTGGATTCACGTCGGTTGCGATTTCACGACGTCTCTCTGCTTCTCTCTGCGGTATGTCTCACGGTTTGTGCTGCGATGGCGGTGTTGATTCGCGGTGATGGCCGGCTTTCGGATCCTCTGTCTCACTCAAGATCACTCTCGCATCATTCCTCAGCTTTCTGGTGATTTCACGACGGACACGGTTTGTGCGGTTTGAGTTGGTTGTGTTGCAGTGAGTTTCTCACTCGCGATGCTCTCTGTCTGCGATCTGTGTTCGCGATTTCGGTTTAAGTTTGATTACGTTCAGAGTCTGGTTCGTTCATGGTTAGCGATCTGGGCTTACGCCGGTTTGTGTAAGGTTCGATTTGTGTGTTTTCATGGTTATTGAGAGATGTCTTCAGTGTAGTTTTTTTTCGGTTAAAAGAAGAATTGGTGATGGTGGTGATACTATTAATGAAGGAGATGGTTTTCTTCTGCGTTTTTGTTTGTGAAGCTTGGTGGAATTGATTTTTTTCAGATTTTTTGGTGACTATCCAAGCCCCTCTTTTTTTGTGATGAATGAAGGGTTCAATATATAGGATGGAGGAAGGGTGTAATAGGAATATTTAGGAGCAAAGTTTACAGGTTGTTGTGAGGAAATTTCAAAAAAAAAAAAAGGTTGTTGTATTTTGTGCTGAAAAATGAATTTGTGATATGGCTACACGTTTGGTTGCTCTGTGAGTGGAAATGAAGGAATTGGTTGTTGCAAGTGGTGTGATGGAAATCAAATGTATTGTGTGGCATAGTGGAAAGAATCGTGTGAGCTGTGTGTGAGTAGTAATTTGTGTGGGGACCAACTAGTTTAATAATAATATTTATATAAAAAACTAATAACAATGATAATCCTAATAATAATAATGATAATAATAATATTAATAATGGTAAAGGTATTAATAAAAATGCTGATGATAATAAAAATAAAATGGTGATAATAATGGACATAATAATAATAATGCTAGTAATAAAAAGTGAACAATAATAATAAAAAATAAAAATAAAAGTAATAATAACAAAAATAGAAAAATAATATAATAACAGAAAATAAACTACGAAAATAGAATGAATTTTTGATTTTTGTGAATAATGAGTTTAATAAAAATGGATTTCTAAGAACAAGTAATAAAATTAAATATGCGAAAAATAGTTTAGACGATAAAATAAAACGGGCTAGTAATAATGGGCCTTTTTATGGATTCATGCAAAATGGTTTAACTTTAATAATAAAAGACCTTTTTGTTATTTTTTAAAAAAAAGTAAGAAATAAAAGAGAATTTTTTAGAATTTTTGGTCTACAAAGAAATGAATGCATTTTTTGAATTTTTCGATTGTCAAATAGAAAAAGAAAACGGTACATATTTTGGATTTTCGAAACATCTACTTAGCTAAAAAAGTGATGCAGATTTTGGATTTTCGGAGTAATGATTAGACAGTAAAAATGAAAAGGCGCATTTTTTTTTTGAAAAAATTTGAAATATTTGTGTGACAGAAATGAAATAGTGCGGGTAGGACAAATTTGGGGTATGACACTTAACACTAAACAAAAACTCAAAAACACTTAATAATTATCAAAGTAGGTTAATGATCTTAATTAAGTTGGGATCTTCATCTCATACTTAAGTAGGCTCATTATCCCTAATCAGGGAAGATATAATGAGTTTACAACCCTTGATTTAGGCTTAAGCTCATTTTCCTATGCAAAACACCAAAAACAATAAAAAACTGAAAACACAAAAATAAACAATAATCGTCTCCTCCAAGATTCTTTTATCATCACACTCACTCTGAAAATGAGAACTCGCTTCTCCCGTCTAATGCAAGACAGTTAGCACTCGAGTCAGACGAGTCATACACTTGAGCATAGATAAATAAGTAGTTCACAACAAAAGCATCTAAGTCTCTTTGAGTTGAACTATGGGGTTCTGACTTCCTCATTTCACGGGAGGATACGTAGGAATAACTGAACAGTTATCGAACAAAAGTCCCCAAGTCTTCCCCCCTCTCCTTCTTCCAGCTTTTCTTTTCAAAACCCTAATCTTGAATTCCATATCCTTTTGCACCTACACTCTGTACATTCTAGCTTTTTATACACAAATACACATACACTTTACCCCCTTTAAACACAATCAAGTATGCGTGGATCCCGTCGAGTACGACGGACGATCTGGGTGCTAATACCTTCCCAGGTCGTAACCTACCCCCTTACTCAGCCTCTTTGGTTCGCAACCGTCTTATCCATACCTTTCCAGGTTTATGCAGCATTACCTTTCCTTCGGGATAAAAATGCCTAGCTGGAGACTCTATTCAACCTCAACCTCCAACATAGCCTACGGTTCGCGTTTGCACCGGGATGAAAGTCCAGGGAGCGACAACTTGGCGACTCTGATGGGGATCTTTGCAACCAGGGCTTCTGGTTTTCTTGTGGGTTTCTCATAGCGCTTGTTTGTTTGTGTTTATTGGGGGTATTATGTGCTATTTGTGTTTATGGTTGTTGCTTTATTTATTTCTTCCTGTACAGCTTTATTTATTGCATTTACTTTATCGCTTTCATTTACTACTTTCTGCATTTCATTTATTATCATATCATTTGTGTTGGATTGTTGTTACTTTGGTGGGAGGGGTATTCTAGATAGAAAGTCTAAACACAAAGGCCTGAGTGACACCTAGGATTAGAGTGGTATTGTATTCTTTCCCATTTCGTTGCGGTTTGGTGCGGGAATATGAAAACACGGTTCATACACGGGTTTCCTTTTGAGAACTCTGTGCTACGGGTTTCCTGTAGTGTTAGGGCTATCTGGGAAGCCTGATAAGTCTGGATGACCTTTTTAGATGACCTTCAACATCTGAGGTGAATTCGAGGAAGATCCTTTATGATTAGGGTAAACACTGTACCTCCGGGTTAGGAGTGTTTACACTTCTCATAATAGATCCAAATCTGAGGATCTTTGTTCTAGAACAATACATGTGAGTGGGTTGGGTTGTTTACAAGTTTGCAGGAACCCTTGACCTCATCATACCTTTCTACTGGAATGTGTTCTTAAGGTTATACTATTTTGGATTAATTCTTTGAAACCCTAGACTGCTGACTCTTTATTTGAGTCCTCCACCCAGATACTGGTTCTCAAGACTTCATCCAAAACTCTGAACACTCATGGATCCTACCAGAGGCAACTGTTTATCCAGCACATGATCACAAACCCTTGCATATCATTAGCATACATCATATTGCATCATTTAACATTTGTCTATTTGTTTTATAGGGTATCCATCTTTTCTTGGTTTGGTATTGACCGTTCTTCTGCTCAGCTTATCTCATTCAGTCATCTTCTTCAGCTATCTTCTTCAGTTATCTTCAACATGGGTTCAACCAGGAAAAGCAACATCACCTACTGTCATACCCCAAATTTGTCCTACTTTTATAATCATTTTCATTCATTATCTTACGTTATTAATTATTATATAAATTCAAAAAATGTGTGGTTCTGTAAGATTAAATTGAGTTTCTGTCAAAGATATCAAGGCAATAGGTTCATGTGGAAGAATATGTTCATCATGATTCAAATGGATATGTGTGAAGGAATTTTTAATTACACAGTGTAGCTCGTGTGGAGAGTGTCACTTGATCAAGAAATGGTTCACGTTGTTTAATTTGGTCTAAATTTGCAAAAGAAGGTTCAAGGGTGATGCATAGAAGTTCTCTATTCAAATCATGATCTATAAAGTCAGGGATTACCATGTGAAGTTAATCTTAGATGTTAATTTGGGCTTTGTTTCACCTTTTGACCTTTTGAAATCCTCATCATTCGGTTTGGTGTTAAATTTAAAGTTCAAAAATTCAAAGGATGTCAAGTTTTGTTTTCAAGATAATTCAACTTGTCTCAAGTTTGTCCAAAGCCAAGATTGGAGTCCATTTTTAGGCCATAAGTGGAAATATTTGTTTATTACAAGATATTTCAAACAAATTTCCAGTTGTTGTTTAAACTAAAATCTTTCTTACTCCAAGTAGTTCAGGTGGTGAGTTTTCCATCGCATATCATGGTAAAAAAATTTACATATTTGTATAGACTCCATTGGCCTAAAAGTTTCACCTTGTCAAAGGTGTGATTTCAAATAAGACATAACAAACAGGCATTTGCTTTTAGACCCCTTATTTAGACTTCTTAGCAAGGTATTTTCAGAAGGCTGGGTAAGTGATACTCTTTCCCTTGGGAAAGGATCAAGCCAACCATCATCAAGTTCTTCTGAATCCATAAACCATACTCAGCAGACTCTATTGATTATACTGGAGGATATAATCATGTCTCTTAAAAAAGCATAACTACGCTAAATGAAAAGAATGACAGATGAGATTGACATTAAGCTATTGATAGAGTGTGCCCGGACTACCAATGTTTTAGTCACCCGCAACCATATATTTCCTCTGCTTTCTGCTGTTATTAAAGTCTTGCTAGAAAAAGTCATCGAGCATATACTTGATATTCTTCCGGTTATTGGTGTATCAGCTGTTACACAGATTGACAGTCATTCAAAAGCATGTTGTTGAGGATCTTATATCTGCGATTGTTCCTTGTTGGCCGTCTAAGACAGATGATGTGGAGAAATCACTAAAGGTTTTCATAGATATATTTCCTGAAATATTTGAGCACAGAAGGCTATCCATTGTTTTACACCTCCTACGAACTTTGGGCGAGGGTAAAAGCTTGGCCTCATCGCTTATCTTGTTGTTCTCTTCACTGGATCCAAGGAAATCCAACCATTTCGTCAATATTCTTACGCCAGATGCTTTAACATTTTGTACTAAAGAGTGGGAATACTCCGTTTTTCTCAAATTCCACAGTGGATGCGCAACACGCACCAGTTACCACTAGCTCAGGAATCAGCTGAACAAAATCTATCATAACATCTACATCAGATCCATCATCATCTTAGTCACCTGCAAGAATAACAATAACAAAATCAATAGAAAATCACACTCAAGACATGACAGTAAAACAATTTCAAAGAATACACCAAGGATCTCATGTCATTACAACCAACTGACTCCAACGAGCCATTGAATGCTGGAAGTTGCATCTCCCAAAGAAATCAAAGCCCTACACATTACAAGTGAAAGTGCAAACACAAGTTTGAGATTCAGATTTCCATTACATCAGTAAGAAAATAAAGTACCATTATAAGTTACAAGGTACATCAGTTATATTAGGAGTCCTTCAACAAGTTTGCAAGGCAAGGGGAACATGAATCATCCTGCAAAAACGACTCGGCGCACATAGGTCGTGACTGTGTTGTATCCAGCTTCCGTGTCATGTCAGCTTTAAACTTGCCAAATTGATGGATACGCAGCTATTACAAACCTGCATAATACATCATAAGCCACACTTAAGACAAGTGGATCAATACGAGTCACAACCAAATAGAAAGCAAGCATGTCCATACAAGCCGTGACGGTAAGTGTAAGCAATAATAGAGCAAGGCATGGAGTGGTACTCGTGAACACATCAAACATCACACATATGAAAACCAAATTTCATTCAACAAATGTATCAGAAATATCACAAAGCATAATCATACATCCATAATTTCATACCTGCATATCAACTCAAACAAGTTTCAAGGATTATGGAGCTTCCAGATCAGGTGCAGCCATTGCCTTCGGTGTTTGAGGTTAAAGATTATGATCAAGCTTTCTCCAAGATAATTATGCCTAAGTTATCCATCACACCATCTTGTGTTTTTTCAATGCTTTGGCACATGAGTCCTGTCATACGTACGACTTTGCCGTCAAGCAGTTGCAGCAGCCAAACTTCATCTATGCAGGTACCAAATGCCAACTGAAAGTTTATGGTGCAGGTGCAAAGTGACAATTCCCTGTTGTGGTTCAAACTTCCCAAGTTTAGACTCAAAGTACCATTTCACTCGTGCTACTGCCTCTTTGTCTCAAACACCTCACTCCAGCTTTAAAAACTCTTTTAGCATCAACTTCCAAATCATGGTTAATCGCCATGAAATGTGTCCTATTGCACCCTCATTTCCAACCTGCCATACAAAATTCACATCCAAATATTATAGTGTCAAGTATGCAAAGAAAGGTGAGTTTGAATATTTGGTTTTGATTAGATTCAAATTAAAAATAGAAGTCAAGGTACCTGCAAATCCAATACACATAATTGTGCCAACCGACTCCGCCAAGCACTACAAAGAGACAGCAGCACAAAGGTGCAGCAGGACAGCTTATTTGACATCGTCATCGTCAAGGTATCGCGTTGAAGTGTTCCAACTGCAAGCACAGTCAAGCTTAAGTCAAGCAATAAGTCAGAAAATAGAATTAATTTAGCAATCACAACAGAATGTATGTAGCAGTGAAAGCCGCGATTAAATCAGTAATAAAAAAAATCCTTTTTTGCAGTAACAATTCAATAAACCTTCACTGGGGACCACCTGGGTTTCTAGATACTTTTAGTACCTCACTACGGACAAATTGAGATCAATGACTCACCAATAACGAGGATCCCACAAAATCACCTGAATATTCCCCTCTAACCGTTGTGAAGATTTTCACAGCTCACCCTCACGCAAGTCCCTCTCCAATCTCGTACACACCAATTCATCCTCACTCTCCTATAAGAAGGACCCCAATCATTTGCAAAAGGGAAAAAAAACCTAGCCTATACAATCAGAAATCCTCCACCGTTATCCTGATGAAATTCAATAGAAAACCCTAATTACTCAAAAAGCTCACTCTCCTAAGAATTACTTGGAGTTTCTCATTGAAACTCTAAAGTAATTTTAGCTAAACCTCATTCACACACAATAACAATAATATTCAAATTGAAGAGAAGGATTAGAGAAGGAATATGAGAGGAACAAATCGAAATATAAGCTGAAGCATAGAAAACATTTTTGAGCATACCTTTTGAAGTCTCATTGAAGGGTCTCCGAGAGGTATTTCTTCGAATCACCATGACCTTGCTTAGCTTTATCTTCGAACTGGGCTATATCTTTGAACTTGGCTAAAATGTTTTTTTATTCACGTTGCCATGGGGTTTTTGCTCAGATTATTGTTTGCTTGTTATGATGCACGACCTTCACGTGTTCTTTTTGAAATCCCTGAGATTAGGGTTTGCATCTCTGAGCCTTTATCCTTCGTTTTTACTTTGATTACTTGTTGTTGTTTAATTCGTGAGTTGGAGATCTTTGCCCTTCCCGTGTGCGATGAAGATCTCGCCCTTTTTCTAAGGATGATGGTTGAGCATGGTAGCGGAGGTTTAATGTTTCAGAGAAGGTTTATTGTGTAAGGTTTCTTCGTTCTGTTCCTTTGTTACAAGAAATTTTAGTTTATGGTGAAGTGTGGGTGGGTCCTTCTTGGTCAAAGTGTTGATGGTAAACCGTATAGAGACTAGTGATTGTGGTAATTTATGCTAGCTGTTATCCATGTGGCGTTTCTTTGTTACCTCTAGTCATGACTATTTGTTTGAGTTGTTCGAATTTAATGCTAAGTATTATAGGTTTTGACTAATACGCATTGTTGGCAATGACTAGGTTTCTCAACTTAGAAACACCTTCTTAAGATGTCAAGTGGAGCGGTGTAGGCCCAAGGGGGTCTTATTTTCCCAATTATGAACTGTGTCATTGGCCCATAAGTTTGAATCTTGTTTTACTTGGTTTTCACAAATCTTAAGGTTTTTTTAGGTAAAATAGGCGTTATATTATATTTAGCTTGATCTATTTATTTTCTCATTTTTTCTGAGTTGATTATTTTTGGGCCTATGATAAAAATTTGGTTTATCGATATTCCATTAAGCGACGTTATCTAAACCGATTTGAGGCCATTTTTCTATTTTTATTTATTTATCGATTTATCGATTTATTTCACATTTTTATTCGGTCTATAATATTATTATCCGATTTGTGACATTCGATTTACCGACGTTGTCCAAATTGATATGAGACCGTTTTTCTATTATTTTTTATGGTTTCTAATTAATTTTAGAACCATTATTATTTATCGATTTTATTATTTAATCGGCCAATGATAAATGGTGATATTCGATTTTTAATAAATCGACGTTATCCCCTAATTTGAGGCCACGCGTTTATTTTCCATATTATTTCTCATTATTTCTATTTATTTTATTTCGGCCGATGAATAAATATTTGAATATTCGATTTCTAATAAATCGACGTTATTTAAATTAAATATGAGGCCAAACTATTATTTTATTATTATTGCGACTTTATTTTATTTTTATGGTCGATGATATAACAAACGATTTAAATATTCGATTTCAACACATCAATGTTATTTAAATCAATATGAGACTAATTATTATTTTTATCGCATTTCTTTTATTTAAACAATTATTTGATTATAAAAGTAACGCTCGACTTCTCATAGAATGATTCTAACTTTGAATCGATTCTAAGACAGTTAAAGAGCTAAATTTCGACGCTTTCGGTTTAATTCGAGCTCCAACGGCTCCACCTTAGCTTAGTATTAGGAATCGTTCTCGCATAACCATTAACCTTTAACCTCCATTTTGCACTTACCCTTCGCGGTCACTTTATGCCTCGCAATCGACCTACCAAGACGGTTCTTTTAAATCCAAACCCTTGATCCAACGTCAAGTGGTCTTAGGTATTAAAACACTTTAATAATATGAGAGAAATTGTACGCCACGAGCCTTAAGTGGTAGAAAGGAGGATTACGAGCTCTCGTTATTCGCTCCGATTATTTCGTCGCAAGACACTTGGCTTGTTGGTTCGGAATAAACTATCCATAGTCTTTAGTACAATTCGACTCCTAAAGAAAGATAATAAAACTTAATTCCTTTTCCTCTTTTAGCAAGTAATTCATTAGGCATAGACATCCTTTCATGCATGACAACTTAGAAGGTTCCCATCGAGTACGATGGATGTAGGGGGTGCTAATACCTTCCCCCTGCGTAACCGACTTCCGAACCCCGACAATGGTTCCGACGACCTTGTCTTTATCCTTTCTTCCTGGGTTTTATCTATATTTTCCCTTTCCCTCTTTGGGAATAAATTAAAATTAGGTGGCGACTCTCAAGTCGGCCCAGCCGCGACCGCATTCGCGAGGATCGTATTTTTCGAGGTACGACAGCTGGCGACTCTGCTGGGGATTGGTTCACCCCTATGCAAGTCAAGCCTAATCTAGGTTGCTTCATGCTTGTTTGTATGTTTGCCTTTATGACTTACTTATTTATGTTTTACCGCTTTCTTTATCGCTTTCCATATTATACCTTGTGGTTCTTGGATCGATATTTTGAAACTTGAGTGAAAGGCTTTATACCCGGGCTTTCGAGTGCAAACATAAGTTAGCGAGGTTATGTAGTATGGGCTCCTGAGAGAACCACTCTCATGGGTTGTCGATACGAAAACCTCACTTGGAGTAGATTCTAATGAGAATACTGACAACCGTCAAGTCCTTGGCGTGTGTGCTCAGTTGTTTTCTCTAGGGTCATCAACTCTGAGGACCTTTAGAACCTTTTGGTTAAAACATCGGTTGATGGTTGCGTAGTATGGGGCACCAGGGTTCGCCCTCGCGTGGCTCAATACGAAAACCTCACTTGGAATAGACTTACTCAATGGAGTTGATTGACTGTCAAGAATATATAAAATTGGCACGTGCATCAAACAATTGAGGAAGATCCATAACTCTGAGACTTTGTTTTAAACCCCGTATCGATGATCGCGTAGTATGGGGCACCGAGAACCTTCCCTCTCGCGTGGCTCGATACGAAGATCTCACCCAAAAGAGATTCATATGGTGGAGTCAATCAACTGTCATGCTTCTGGCGTGTGTGATGAACAACCATAGGGATTGTTAACTTTGGGATTCCTTTAACTTTATAGCCTAACCGGCAAAATCCTTGTGAGGAAAGCAACCTGAGTATCCTCCATCCGTACCTTGGACTTATGATACCTTGACTTTATGTTTAATGTCTTTTCGCATTTTATTTACATATCATTGCATTCATATTTGCATTCATTTTGCATTCATAGTCGCTCATGTTCATTCGTTCTCGTCTTCAGAGTTGTTGAGTACCCGTCAAGCTGATTCCTCCACGCAGATACAGAACTGGGGCCCACTAAAGAAGAAGAATGGCTGAACAAGAAGAACACAACAAGCGAGTCAGGGAAGACATCGATGACCTGAAGAGCAGTGTGAGCAAGATTATGGATATGCTCCAAATCTTGGCTACCAAGGACACTCCAGCTCAGAAGACCGTCACCTCTGAAGACAGTAGTTTCGTTATTAACGCAGAGTCTTCAAGACCCGCTAGCACATGGCCAGAATTTGGATTGCCACTGGGTTATACTCCGCCATTTGTGACCACTCAAATGATTGGTACATCCACTTTTTTCGAACCTGGAGTGTTCACTGACTCTCAACCCAATGTGCATACTGTTGCCCAAACTGCTTATGTGAATCCTCCCTTCGCGCATAATCCACCATCATCGGTACAAGGTGAGGCTGGGAATTTTGAGGATGTTAGGGAACAATGTATGACTCTGGAAAAGAGGATAAGAGCTGTCGAGGGATTTGATGTTTTCAACGCTGCCGCATCAGACATGTGTTTGGTTTCGAATTTGGTTATGCCAGACAAGTTCAAAATGCCCATATTTGAAAAATACAAGGGAGACACTTGCCCAAAAAGCCACATGATTATGTACTGCCGCAAAATGGCCTCCCATGCTGATAAAGACAAACTACTCATCCATTGCTTCCAAGATAGCTTGAGTGGGGCATCTTTGAAATGGTATATGGGACTTGAGAAAAGTCGTATCCAATGCTGGCAGGATTTGCTTGATGCATTCCTGCGACAATACAAATACAATCTGGACATGGCGCCTGACCGCCGTCAGCTTCAAAACATGGCTCAGAAAGAAAAGGAATCATTCAAGGAGTATGCTCAGCGTTGGAGAGAACTAGCTGCTCAAGTTGAGCCTCCTTTGGCGGAGAAAGAGTTGACTGGTCTGTTCATGGACACTCTTCAACCTCTTTACTGGGAAAGGATGATTGGCAGTGTATCATCTAGTTTTGCTGACCTAGTCACTATTGGAGAAAGGCTAGAAGAAGGAATCAGAAAGGGTAAGTTTGGAAGTGCTGAAGCTTCTAATGCTGCGAGAAAGTCCTCTGGGAACTTTCAAAAGAAGAAAGAGGGTGATACTCATGCTGTCAACGCTGAAAGAAGACCCTACTACAAGCATCAACAATATGGTGAAGCCCAAGTAGCCACAGTTGCTCCTATGGTTAATGCTCCGCCAGCTCGAGCTCCTCCACAAAGGAATGTGGGTCAGAATCAGACTCGCAATCCCAGGCCCAGGGCTCCTATTGATCCTATTCCCATGAAGTATGCTGAGATTTTCCCTGCACTGTGCAAGAAAGGTCTTGTCACCACCAGACCTCTCATTCCTCCAAATCCTCTTCCACCAGGATTTAGGAGTGACCTCCATTGCCCGTTTCATGAAGGAGCTGCAGGTCATGATATTGAAAACTGTTTTGCTTTCCAAGCTCGAGTTCAGGACTTGGTTAGGGGAGACTTGCTTACCTTCACACCGAGAAAGGTTCCCAGGGTTGAAATAGATCCCCATGCCAAAACAAGGTGGCTGAAGATTTGATCGAAGAATCACAAGTTACTACCTAAATCCATGGGATCAGACGGGAAAGCTCATCCTTGCTACTGATTAGACACTAGGCCTTGTTTCTTTTCAGTTTTAATTTACTTGTTTGTATTATGTGTACTTGTTTAAAGACTTTGTTTATTCTCTAATGTTAATCTTAATGAAAAGAGCATCGCATGTTTTTGAATCAATTCATTCACCTTCATATTGGTGTGTATTCATGCTTTTCATTTTCAAAAATTCCAAAAAATATATATATACCATTGTTTCTCTTATTCATCTGTTGTATAAGCAATGATTGGAGGGAGGATGACGAAAAATACCCAAACTATTGAATGGTATGCTTTCAAAATAAAACCTTGCTGATGATATACAGGCATTGTTTCAACTCCCAAACACTGGAGAAATAAGGAAGTTAATCCATTGTCAACCCCTTTGAGCCTAGAAGTTGGAGTTTCTTTCTACACGAAAAAACCCGTAATATTAACCCAGGGCAGGGTAGTTCTCAATTAGTTCGAGTATGCATTCAGTTTCAGGAGGATCATTCCTTACGCCGTTCAATAAGGCTTTCAAGCCCAAGTTTTCCTTCGCACAATTGTCGAGGAAGTTAAGGGCAGTCATTGTCCAAGACAAAAATGAAAAAGCCGCTAAGTCAATACCCAAAAGGCGACTTAGGCAAAAATAAAAGCATCCTGGTAGACTTAAAGTGTCAAAGATATAGTCCATGCAAAAGTAAGGGATAATAAGAATTTCAAATCATGAGAGGTCATCAAAATTCCTCAACAAATACGAAAGATGAGTTGACCCAAAGTCCTCATAAAATAAGACAACAAAATGTTGTGAATAAGCAATGACTGCTATCCAATAATCTTTTAGCTCTTAAGTCATCTTTGTCAATACAAATCCAAATAACCTGAATGTATAGGTTGAATTAATTGAGCGTAGGATTGAAGATCATCACGGAGAATGGGTTGGGTAAAATTAAATTTTAAGCCTTATATCTTTTGTTTCATAAACCGTGAACCAAGCCCCGTTACAAACCTTTAAAGACCTAATTGAAGTTAGGTTTGTTTTGAAAGCATATCTCAACAAGGTTGCATAAGATGACTCCCCAAGAGATTTGCCAATCATTTGCTTTGGTATCATACCTTTTTCATATTTTTCAATTTGCATTATCTTTCACTTTGCACTTTGCATGACTTAATAAACAGTGCATTCTTGCCAGCGTTCCATTTTCTTTACACCAATATCATCCCAATAATGATTTTGATTTCAAAATTTGTGCTTGAGCACTGTATTAAAATTAACATTTTTCGAATAAATATTTTATTTGCAAGTAAGCACTCATTATCAAGGAATTCTAAACAGTTGAGAAACTTGATCAGTGATCCTATCAGGGGCACCTTGCAGTCCAAGATCTTGTCACTCAGAAGAATTTCTCTTTCTGGACTCGGGCTGGGGCAAACATTTCAAGCAACCAGTCAGGCAGTCACTTCAGAATCATTCAGCATGGGGCAGTCTACTTCAAGCAACCCCCAAGCAAATCTTATCACTCCTTCCTAAAAAGATCAGCATCTTGATACTTCATACAAGAATCGTTGAGGTTGTGTTTAAGACATCTTTCAAAGGGCATAGTTGGCAAGGTTCACTGTGTTGTTGGAATCAGCTACTTCAGTCGCACTTCTCCAAAAGAGTCTTATCCTGTGGTCTCAGCATTTGCATGGCAATCACTGCACCATTTGCATCATACCATTTCATATCAAGCATAGTGTAAACACCCCAAATTTGCCCTCACCCATTCACACCATGGCTTGTGATCTCCTCATATGCATAAACTCAATCATAGCATCTCATATCACATTTTTGATTCATTGCATTGGTTCAAAGTCATCTGCATCTAGGGTTTGTGATCTGAGCAATCCAAGAGCTTCTTGAGCCACTCCAAAGGTCATCAATCACTTCAAAGGGGTCCATGTATGTTCAAGCATCATATTATATCCCCTCAAAGTCAAGAATGTCAAAAATCACAAGAACTGAGAATGGCATGGAAGCAGAGCCAGGTTTAACTGCACATATGACCTAGAATTAGGGTCTTGGTTTCAGAGGCCATAACTCCAAATTTTTTGGTCATTATTGTTTCTATTGGTCTCTATATGGTATAGGGAGCATGCATATCAATTTTCATGAAGAAATTCAATGGGGAAGTCATCTGATCAAGAGTTGACTTTTTGAGCAAGTCAGTGTAAAATCAGGGCATCTGAGGCCCCCAATGACCCAACCAAAGGGTGTTCTTCATCATTTTGATTGTGTATGATCTTTATTTGATCATAGAAGATGTTGGAAGTTCACAAAATTGAAGAATTTCAAGTCACTTGCAAAGTTGACTTTTTGGGAAAGTTGACTTATAATGAAATTGCCATTTTGGGAAACTTTTTCAACCCTTGCTTTTTGATTCAAAAATGCTTCAAATGGGAAAACTTTGGTCATGAAAGTTGTATAATGGATCATTCCCTTTTCAAAAAGTACAAGGACTTGACCTAATTCATTTTGGATCAAAAGTTATGGCTTGTCAAAGTTGGCTAAAATCACAAAATTTGAAGTTTTCTACCAAAGAGGCAAAGTTGCAAAATCACTTGCCAAAGCAAATTGTGCTACCAAATGGACTTCTAATCATCATACAAACATAAGCCAATGCCTAAAGATCAGATTCACCAAGAGTTTGATCATTTTTGTGACTTGTGGAACAAGAAATTTCAAAAGAGCCAAGAATGGAGCAAGTTGCAAAACCTCACTCAAGGATGAATCCACTTGCTTGCTGACTTCATAATCAATCCTAGGGCTCTCCACACTTCTTGCTGCGCAGGACACCCCATTTGTCCTTGGCTAGCTAGGAGCCCATACCTCTCTTACACAAATTTGACATTTTGGCAACTTGAGCCATACCAATCACAGCAGTACACATCAACTCATATGACCTATCACACTTGTTTATACAAACCAAAAGCAAGCCATTTCACTCAGGACACAAGCCTGAAAGCACCAAGAACACAGCACTCTCATTTTCCACCCCATTTGCAAAACTCTTCGAAACTCATCACACAAGCTGCAAACACACAAACAAACTTCACAAACAAACTCAGCATGCTTCACTGATCAAAAACCACTCATCACCATAGCCTGAAAGTCACTGAAACAAAACCAGCCATCCTCACAAACCAGCCATCCTCAAAGCTTTCTAAGCCTCATTTCATCATCAGGGGGTTCAAAGGAGTGGACTTGCAGCAAGGGAAAGGCCAGAAAGCTCAGGACCAGGAGTTTCCATCTCAGGTAGCCATCTCAAACTTTTTTCCAGAAACTCCATTCTAAGTTCTTAAATGATTCTATGTGCTCCCCTGGTCATAGGGATATGATTATTTTTGAAAATGGTTGAGAAACCAGGATGTATGATTGCTCTGAAACTTTTCTGCCCTAAATGTGTTGTGCTTCGATTTGCATGATTAATGATGGAAAAATGATTTTTGTTTGGGGGTTTTGATTCAGTGTTGAATGGGGATGAATTCTGGGCAATTAGATTTCATTTTCATGACGTTTTGAGAAAGTTAGCAACTTTCAGGTGAGGGTCTGGCCGGAGAAGACGACCGGAAGTCTTCTCCGGCCACCTGAAATTAATTAGGGTTAATCTGTGTAATTATGAGAGTTTGAATCTGGAGCGTAGGATGAGTTGACTAGGGCTGACCCGCGCGCATTTGAGTGGACAGGATCTCACATTAAAACCCTAATCACATTTAATTAAATTAATTAATTCAGATTATGTTAATTAGGATAGTTTGAATTGCAGCCTTTGGATCTGGCGCCAGTCAACGCGCGCGCAATCCATTCAAACCTCAGCCATTGATTCAGCATACTTCTCATTAAATTCATTTTATTTTCTTTTTTATTTCATTTGTTTTCTACATTTAATTAAAAATAGTAAAAATCATTGGAAAATTCTGAAAATTTTTATTCAAGCTTTTATTAATTTTCAGAAACCAAAAACATTTTTATTTTTATTTTTTGCATTAAAAAATATTTTTAAATCATTTAAAAGATTATTTTTAATTAATTAATGAGAATTAATTAATTAAAAATACTTTTAGGTATTTAAAAATCACAAAAAATTTCATGAAACATTTAAAATCATTTAGAAACATTGTCCAACTCTAAAACCAAATTTCTATTTTGATCTTGATGTCTTTTAACAATTTTCCATGGAATTAATTTCATTTCAAGGCATTATTTTGATCCAATATTCAAAAATTCATTTCTGCCTAGTCTTTAAGAGTTGGACTTTGATTCTTCTCGCATTGCATCTTGTATAGCATGTAGTTTATAGGATTAAATTGGCATGAATTGATCTTGCATTTCCTTTTTGTTTGACATTTTTCTTGACAAGGTACCTTAAAACCCTAGCAATCTTAAGAAATTCATAACCCTCATTAGGTTAAGAGTTAGAACCCCTCTTTTGGGAAGTGAGTTTGTATAGGTTTAGGGTCCCTTTGAAAGCATTTTCAATTTTTTATCTTGATGTTTGCTTCTGGTTTTGATTTTTGTTTTGAGCATTGATCATAAACCCTAATTTTGGGCTTTCATTTGCATCAATCTTCCATTTGCTTGCATACCATGACTTTCCATGACATTTTATGCTTTCATTTGATTCATAATGCATCTTAGGGCATACAAGAATCATGTGTGATCATTGCATCTTTCATTTGCCATGTTGTATGTCATTTGCATTCCATAACTTTTCATGTTTGTTCATGGTTCTAAGCATGTTTCTCTTGCATCCACATGTTTGTATGATCATTCCCATGCCTTGCCCCATATGTGCATCATCTCTTAGCATCATTAGCATCATGTTCATGCTTCTGGTTTTGGTTTGCATCATCCCATTTCATCTCATTTTGCATTGCATTCCTTTCACTAACTTTTCAGGTGGTAAGTTACTTTGAGAAGTGAATTTGCCTTCACTTCTCACAATCTCTTTCCATTCCTCTTATGCATCATTGCTGCATTTTGTCTTGTGTTTGAGATTGAGCTTGCTCTTTCTTCTTCATCTTACTTTCTTTCTTCAAGTGACTTGTCTTCTTAAATGAAGCAAGTTACTTTGCTTCTCTTTGCTCCTTTCATCTGCTTCCTGGTGGTTTCTCTGAAGATCTTTCTTGTAAACCTCATAAACCTTAGGAACAACCAAGCATGACAATGATTAGGGTTTTGATTAGTTCCCCCACTTAGTTTTACCTTTGTGTCTCATTGAGTCTTCTCTTCTCATCTCACAATCAAGGACTAAACCCTAAAGGTTTTAAGGCTTTGTGATTAAGCTTATACCTGTATCCTTCTATTAGGATGGAGTGTATAACTTTAATCCTAAGTGTTAAACCCTTAATGTGTTTAACCCCTTTAATCAATCCATCTAATAATCACCAAGACATCAAGCTTGTAACTTGGGCCTTACATTAGGGTTCTAATTCTTCCTTAGTTGGTTAAGAAGGACTAACCCTAGTGTTAATGGACAAGTCCCCCTCAAGTTGTCTTACAAATCATAAAACTCATTTCTTAATCATATCATTATTTAAAATCCACTTAATAAAGGCTTTGTTTTGTCATGAGGTTAATCCCTAATCATAGATTAAGTTGAGGAGCTTTCCTCAGCTTAAACACTCTCATCTATTATCCTTCTATTAGGATGGTGTAATGAGTCTGTTTAATCCCTGATTATGGCTTAATCTCATTACTTAACACTAAACAAAAACCACAAAAACATCTAAATAATCACAAGTAGGTTAATGATCTTAATCCTACACTAAAGGTGATTAGGTGTGAGAAGCTGACTTCACACTTAAGGTATTCTCATCACCCCTAATCAGAGGGAGGATGTGATGAGTTTACTAACCCATTGGTTTAGGCTTAAGCTCATTAATTTATGACAAACTTTCAAAAGCAATAAAAGACTAAAAACACAAAAACAAGCAATAATCGTTTCCTCCGGGATTCTTTTCTCATATCATTCACTCATAAACGAGAACTTTCTTCTTCCGCCTAATGCAAGACAGTTAGCACCTGAGCCAGACAGGTCATACACTTGAGCATAGGCAAGCAAGCAGTTCACAAGTCAATTCATCTTTCAGTCTCTTTGGGTCGAACTACGGTGTTCTGACTTCCTCATTGCACGAGAGGATACGTAGGCATAACTTAACAGTTATCGAACAAAAGTCTCTGTATATCCCCCCTCCTTCCAGCAATATTCTTTTAGCCTCATGATCTTGGGCATCTCATTCCTACACTGACACTATACATTTATACACTTTATTTCTTTCACACAGACACCTGTACATCTTGTTTCAGCTCTTTTGTACACAAATTGCACTGACACTACCCCTTTGAAACATAAATCTTTTAAGTGTGGATCCCGTCGAGTACGACGGACAATCTGGGTGCTAATACCTTCCCAGGTTGTAACCGACCCCTTTTCTCAGTCTCTCTGGTTCGCAACCGTCTTATCCGTATATTTCTAGGTCTATGCAGCATTACCTTTCCTTCGGGATAAAAATTCCTAGCTGGCGACTCTTTTCATTTCATCCTTTCGCCGACCGTTCGCGTCTGTACCTTATTTGAGCCAGTCTCATCTTTTGGGAGCGACACATAGTTCGAAGTATACTTCGTGCTCATTTGCATCGCCCGGGGTCTTGTCATCTTACCTTGTGGTCAAAGTCCAATTTTGTTTGGCACCCTTAAAGTCCAATTTCTATTGGCAACCAACAAAATTCAAAGCCCAATTTACTTGAAACCTACCAAAGCAGTCGTGTCTGTCACCCTGTCTTTTGTGTGTTTATCTTCTTCAAACTGTGTTAAGTTCGGCGTGGAACTCTTTTCCGTCAAATTTTGTAAAGTTTGACGTGGACCTCTTCTTTCGAATTTCTCTCTCTGGTTGTTGTAAACACCCCAAATTTGCCCTCACCCATTTCACACCATGGCTTGTGATCCCCTCATATGCATAAACTCAATCATAGCATCTCATATCACATTTTTGATTCATTGCATTGGTTCAAAGTCATTTGCATCTAGGGTTTGTGATCTGAGCAATCCAAGAGCTTCTGGAGCCACTCCAAAGGCCATCAATCACTTCAAAGGGGTCTATATGTGTTCAAGTATCATATTATATCCTCTCAAAGTCAAGAATGCCAAAAAATCACAAGAATTGGGATTGGTATGGAAGCAGAGCCAGGCTTGACTGCACAGATGACCTAAAATTAGGGTTTTGGTTTCAGAGGCCATAACTCCAATTTTTTTTTGTCATTCTTGTTTCTATTGGTCTCTATATGGTATAGGGAGTATGCATATCAATTTTCATGAAGAAATTCCATGGGGAAGTCATCTGATCAAGAGTTGACTTTTCAAGCAAGTCAGTGCAAAATCAGGGCATCTGAGGCCCCCAATGACCCAACCAAGGGGTGTTCTTCATCATTTTGATTGTATGTGATCTTTATTTGATCATAGAAGATGTTGGAAGTTCACAAAATTCAAGAATTTCAAGTCTTTTGCAAAGTTGACTTTTTGGGCAAGTTTGACTTTTAATGAAAATGCCACTTTAGGCAACTTTTTCAACCCTTACTTTTTGATCCAAAAATGCTTCAAATGAAAAAACTTTGGTCATGAAAGTTGTAGAATGGGTCTTTCCCTTTTCAAAAAGTACAAGAACATGACCTAATTCATTTTGGATCAAAAGATATGGCTCATCAAAGTTGGCAAAAATCACTAAATTTCAAGTCATGCACCAAAGAGGCAAAGTTGCAAATTCACTTCTCAAGGCCAATTAAGTCATCAAATGGGCTTCTAATCCACACAACATGATCACACAACATCTAAAGTTCAGAATGCACCCAAGGAATCACATGTTTCATGGCCCATGGACCAAGTTTCTTCCATAAGAACCAAAGTGAACCAAGTTGCAAAAGTCATGATAACTTCTCATCCACTTGCTGGCTAGTATGATGAACCCTCCTAGGCCTTTTCCCTCATCATGCTGCGCAGCACACCCTCCTTGTACTAGGCTAGCAAGTTGCCCATGCTTCTCTTACACAAACTTGACCTTTTAGCAAAAGCACCCATACCAATCAATAAAGCACATGTCATGTCATCTGACCAATGGGATTTGTTTATGTTAATCAAATGCAAGCCAAACATAAGCACAAAAAATCCTGAAACCATCCACACCATAACATTCTCATTTTCATCCTCTTGAGCAAAAGCATTCGAAATTCATCCCACAGGCCATAAACACACAAACAAACTTCATGAACCATCTCACCATGCTTCACTGAACACAAACCAACCTTCAAAACAGCCTGAAACTCAAAGAATCACAAACACGATTCTCACACCACCCTGAACAGAACTTGTTCAAACTCTCAAAACAGCCATCACAAACTCTTTCTAAGCATCAAGACTTCATCAGGGGCCTAAAAGGAGTGGATTGCACAAAGAGAAGAGGTCAGAAACTTGCAAATTGAAAAGCTTCAAACTCAGGTAGCTTCATGAACTTTTTTTCCAGAAGCATGATTTTAAGTTCTAAATAGCTTATATACATTCCCCTGATCATGAATATGTGCTTACTTTCGAAAATGGTTGAGAAACCAGGATGTATGCTATGTCTGAAATTTTTGCCCTAAAAATTGTTTGATTCGATTCTCTCTGTTTATGAATGATAAATGATGTTTGAGTGAGGGGTTTGATTCGTTTTTGAATGGGGATGAGTTCTGGATAGTTAGTTTTCATTTTCATTGCGTGTAGAGTGATTTAGCATTTTTGGCTCGCCGGAGAAGATGACCGGAACCACTGTTCCGGTCATCTGAAAGTCATTAGGGCTGGATTAGGGCTTAATCATTAATTAGTGGAATTTGAATTTGGGCCGTAGGATATGGCGCCAAGTCAAACGCGCGCGTGTTCCATTTGAATCTGGACCATTAGATTTGATTACTTTTCTTTTTTCAGCTTTATTTCATTTTATTTTTCATATTATTTCATTTAATTTGTACATTTTATTAAAAATAGCAAAATCATATTAAAAATTCTGAAATTTTTTGTACAAACTTCTATTTAATTTCAGAAACCAAAAATATTTTTATTTTTATTTTTTGCATTCAAAAACATTTTTAAATCATTTAAAATTTTATTTTTAATTAATTAATGAGAATTAGTTAATTAAAAATACTTTTAGGTATTTAAAAATCACCAAAAAATTCATGAAACATGTAAAAACATTTAGAAACATTGTCCAACCCTCAAACCAAATTTCTTTTCTGATCTTGATGCATTTTGAGAATTTTCCATGGAATTAAAATCATTTTAAGGCATTAATTTGATCCAAACTTCCAAAAATCATTTCTGCCTAACCATTGAGAGTTGGACCTTGATTCTTTTTGCATTGCATTGTGTTTAGCATGTAGTTTGTGAGATTAAATGGTCATTATTTGATTTTTCATTTTCCATTTGTTTGACATTTTTCTTGTTAAGGAACCCTAAAACCCTAGAAAACTTAGGAAAATCATAACTTGAATTAGGTTAAGAGTTGGAACTTCTCCTTTGGGAAGTAAGTTAGTATAGGATTAGGGTTGCTTTGAATGCATTTTCAATTTTTTATCTTAAGGTTTGCTTCTGATTTTGGTTTTTGTTTGATGCATTGATCATAAACCCTAATTTGGGTTTCCTTTTGCATTCATCTTGCATTTGCATTCATACCTTGACTTGCCATAGCATTTTGAGCATCCATTTGGTTCATTAGACACCTTAAGACATATTAAAAGCATGTTTGATCATTGCATCATGTATTTGCCACTTTGTATGTCATTTGCATCTCATAACTTTTCATGTATGTTCATGGTTCTAAACTTGCCCCATTTGCATCCATTTGGTCCACATGATCATCCTCATACCTTGATTCATGTTTGCATCATCTCATAACATCATTATCATCTCATATGTGCTTCTGGTTTTGATTTACATCATGCCATTTCACCCCATCTTGCATTGCATTGCATCTTTCTCACTAACTTTTCAGGTGGTAAGCAACTTTGGGAAGTGGATTTGCCTTCACTTCCCACACTTTCTTTTCACCCCTCTTATGCATCCATGCTGAATTTTGTTATGTGTTTGAGTTTGAGCTTGCTCATTCTTCTTCTTCTCACTTTCTTTCTTCAAGTGACTTGTCTTCTTAAATGAAGCAAGTTACTTTGCTTCTCCTGATCCTTTCATCTGCTTCCTGGTGTTTCCATTAAAGATTTCTCTTGTCAAACCTCACAAACCTAGGGAACAACCAAGCATGACAATGATTAGGATTTTGATTAGTCTCCCCACTTAGTTTTACCTTTGTGTCTCATTGAGTCTTCTTTTCTCACCTCATAATCAGGGACTAAACCCTAAAGGCTTTAAGGCTTTGTGATTAAGCTTATGCCTGCATCCTTCTATTAGGATGGAGTGTATAACTTTAATCCTAAGTGTTAAACCCTTAATGTGTTTAAATCCTTTAATCAATTCACTCAATAATCACTAAGACATTAAGCTTGTAACTTGGGCCTTGCATTAGGGTTCTAATTCTTCCTTAATTGGTTAAGAAGGACTAACCCTAGTGTTAATGGACAAGTCCCCCTCAAGTTGTCTTACAAACCATAAAACTCACTTCTTAATCTTACCATTAACTAAAATCCACTTAATAAAGGCTTTGTTTTGTCATGAGTTTAATCCCTAATCATGGATTAAGTTGAGGAGCTTTCCTCAGCTTAAACATTCTCATCTATTATCCTTCTATTAGGATGGTGTAATGAGTGTTTAATCCCTGATTATGGCTTAACCTCATTACTTAACACTAAACAAAAACAACAAAAACATCTAAATAATCACAAGTAGGTTAATGATCTTAATCCTACATCAAAGGTGATTAAGTGTGAGAATCTGACTTCACACTTAAGGTATTCTCATTACCCCTAATCAGAGGGAAGATGTGATGAGTTTACTAAATCCATTGGTTTAGGCTTAAGCTCGTTAACTTATGACAAACTTTCAAAAGTAATAAAAGACTGAAAACTCAAAAACAAACAATAATCGCCTCCTTCGGGATTCTTTTCTCATCTCACTTACTCATAAACGAGAACTTGCTTTTTCCGTCTAATGCAAGACAGTTTGCACCTGAGCCAGACAGGTCATACACTTGAGCATAGACAAGTAAGCAGTTCACAAGTCAATTCACCTTTCAGTCTCTTTGGGTCGAACTACGGTGTTCTGACTTCCTCATTGCACGAGAGGATACGTAGGCATAACTTAACAGTTATCGAACAAAAGTCTCTGTATATTCCCCCTCTTTCCAGCCTTATCCTTTAAGCCTCATGATCTTGAGCATTTCACCCTTATTCTTACACTGACACTTCATATCACACATCACTTTCTTTTACACTGACACCTGTACATCCTTTTCCAGCTCATTTATACACAAATTGCACTGACACTACCCCTTTAAAACACAAATCTTTTAAGCGTGGATCCCGTCGAGTACGACGGACAATCTGGGTGCTAATACCTTCCCAGGTTGTAACCAACCCCCTTTCTCAGTCTCTCTGGTTCGCAACCGTCTTATCCATATCTTTCTAGGTCTATGCAGCATTGCCTTTCCTCCGGGATAAAAATGCCTAGCTGGCGACTCTTTCATTTCCTGTGAGTTCACTCCTGTGTGTTCTCACACCCTCCTTTCGCCGACCGTTCGCGTCTGTACCTCATTTGAGACCAGCCTCATCTTTTGGGAGCGACAGCTTGGCGACTCTGCTGGGGACCCTTATACTGTAACCAGGGCTTCTGGTTCTTTTTGTGGGTTCCTCCTAGCGCTTGTTTGATTTGTGTTTACGGGGGTGTTATGTGCTAGTGGTGTTTGTATTTGTATTTATTTTGTTTATTGCTTTATGTACAGTTGTTTTACTGCTTTCTTTATAGCTTTATACATATATCATACTGTCATACTATGCTGGCTGGATCTGTTTTGTTGCTTTGGTGGGTGGGTGTTCTATTGAGAGTTGAGGTCCTATACCTGGGACCTGAGTGACACCTAGGCTAGAGTGGTTCATGTTCTTTCCCATTCCATTTCGGTCTGGTGCGGGAATATGAAACACGGTTCAGATATGGGTTTCTTCTTGAGAACTCTGTGCTGCAGATTTCCTGTAGTGCTAGGGCTATCTGGGAAGCCTGCTAAGTCTGAATGACCTTTAGTATTGACCTTCAGAAACTGAGGTGAATTAGAGGAGGATATTTTATGGTTATTGTAAACACTGTACCTCCGGGTTAGAAGTGTTTACACTTCTCATAACTGATCCAAGTCTGAGGATCTTTGTTTTAGAACATCACCTGTGAGGGGGTTGGGCTGTTTACAGGTTTGCAGGTACCCTTGACCTCAGCATACCCTGTTACTTTGTTTTGATTAAGAGTACTCCATGTTGGAACAGTTCTTGTGATTTTTAACCATGGACATGTGACTCTTTATTTGAGTCCCCCACCTTGGTTACTGGACTTATGGACCTCCATCTGGATTTCTTGAACATACCTGGACTTATATCAGAGCACTTGATCAGATCCAGCTCAGTCACAAACCCTTGCATATCATTTGCATACATCATCATTGCATCATTTTAACATTTGCTTATTTGTTTTTCAGGGTATCCATACTTTATTTTGGCTTGGTTTTGACCCCATCATCAGCATAGACCTATCTTCATCAGTATCTACTTCAGCTGTCAGCTACCTGCTTCAGCCACCAGTCTCAGCCTGTCAGTGGCCCATCATCAGTATCATTCTCCATCATCAGCACCTGTCTCAACTCTTCTTCAACAACATGGCACCTAAGAAGAGTAATATCTCCTACCACTTCTTTCAGCCTGAGCTAGCTGACATCAAGAGGATTCAGACCCTGATTACTCCAGACCATATACCACTATTCAGAGAACACTATGGAGGCATACTTGATGTGGTTATGGATTTGGACCCTTCACAGAGGAGCCTGATTCATACTTGCTTGCAGTTCTATGATCCCCCTCTGAGGTGTTTCACTTTTCAGGATTTTCAGTTGGGCCCTTTATTAGAGGAGTATTCATCATTGGTTGGTATACCTATCAGGGGTGGAGTCCCTTTCAGCCCTGAGATGGCTTTCCCAAGTAATGAAGAAGTGGCAAGGGCATTGCATCTGGAACCAGTACTGATTGGGCAAAATATGACTACTAAGGCTGGAATCTCTGGTCTACATTTGGATTTCTTGATCTCTCAAGCTACCCTGAAGGCTTCTTTGGGAGAGTGGAAAGCAGTCTGTGCTTTATTGGCCCTGAGCATATATGGGATTATTTTATTTGCAGATGAGCCTAAGTTTGTTAGTAAGAATGCAATCCATCTTTTCATCCTGAGGAACCCAGTGCCCACCTTACTAGGAGATTTCTACTACTCTGTTCACCAAAGGAATGAAAAGCAAAGAGGAAGATTAGTGAGATGCTGTGCTCCCTTGTTCCATACTTGGCTGCTCAAGCATTTGCCAAAGACTGATGCATTCTTGAACCCTCACCAGCAAAGAAACTGGGCTAGAAGACTCACTGCTTTGACCTCAGTTGATATCAGGTGGTGCACTCAAAGCACAAAAGGTAGGGACATCATCACCAGTTGTGGGCAGTTTCCCAATGTACCCCTGATAGGAGTAAAGGGTTGCATCAATTACAACCCTCTGCTATTCAAAAGACAACTGGGCTATGCATTGGTCCACACTCCTAAGGCACAAGACTTGGCTGAGACTCTCTACTGTGAGATTAAGCCTAATCTGACTATTGTCAGGCAAGCATCCTGGGCTTGGGACAATGTCCAGACTAAAGGAGTAACCATTCTGGGAAAGTGCAACAATGTGGCATCAGCACAGTACTATGAGTGGTCCCATGCCAGGGCTCAATTTTCTGGGATGCCCTTCACCATGGAGGATATGCCTGGGCCATCCTAAGCACCACCTCCTGTCACTGTCAGTCTGGAGGAGTTTGAGAAATTGAAAGAGAGAAATGAGAAGTTGACTCAGGCCCTACAGAAGATCCTCTGGGAGAGGAGTAATGGTAGGTTGGATATTGAGAGGTTAGAGAAGCTGAAAGTGGAGCATCTGGCCAGAATTGAGAAGTCAGAGGATTATATCAAGAAGTCTAGGGCTGGAAAGCAGATCTTGAAGAATGCCTGCAAGGAAGCCCAGTTCCAGAAAGCCAGGACTGATTTGTATCTGAAGGAGAGTCAAGCTAGGTGGGTCAGGATCACCGAAGCTGGTACCCTAGAAGATAAGAGGACTCAGGACAAGATTGAGCAGCTGGAAGCTAGTGCAAGAGAGCAACAGGAAGCCCTGGCAGCATCCCAGAGGGAGATCTCAGAGTTGAAGATTAGAGCTGGTGTAAAGAGGTCAAAGGACCAGAGTCAACATAAGAAGCTAACCGCAGCTGTTACTACCAGGAATCTCCTTATCAGGAACCTCACAGAGCGTCCAGCTGATCCTGTGACTGAAGCACTTCTCAAGGAAGTTCAGGAAGACGATTTTGGTCTTGATGTCTGACTTTTGCTTGTTGTTGTTTTCATTTCATGTACTTTTATTTTCTTATGTTGTATTTTGGCCCCTCAGAGGGCATGATTTGTAAGAAACAAACTATGTATCATTTGCTTTTTGTAATATATGTATCAGTTTGTTCCATCTGAGTTTTTTTCAAGCAACATCAACAGCATCTTCAAGGGTCTGGAAAGGTCAAAACCAAGTGCCAAGCCGGATACCTTGGAAACAAATAAGCATACTGCATTGCATGCTAACCTTTGTTTGTTTTGTAGGTTTGTTTTGTTTGTTGCTAACTCTGTTGTGATTTCTAGAACTATTGCTCGCCGACGGGTGTTCCCACTTAACCGTCCACACAGATATCCAACCCGTAACAACCTTCCGGGTATACAGATGGACCAGGTACAACAGGACCTTACAGAGGTCAGGAACCAAATGGCCAATGAAAGATTGGAGATGAGGGCTCAGATGACACAATTTATGGAGGTGATGAACAATATGGCTCAAAGCCAAGAGAGATTAAGAGCAATGGTAAAGAGGCAGAATCAGGAAGACCCCCATCTAGGGACTGCTGGGACAAGCAACAATGAGAGGGTTCAGCCTCATGTCAAGCCCCCTGTATTTGGACCCCACCTTCATCCAGAGATCAACATCCCTGCTAATGTACAAGGGAATGCTACTACAGGTAGGGTACTGCAAGAAGACCCCCAGGAAGATCAGTTCACAGTGATGGGAGCTGGGGAAGAAGCCTATGACAGAAGGCTGGATGAAATTGCTGAAAAATTAAGGTCCTTGGAGTCTCAAAACTCCTTGGGTTTTGATGTTATGGACATGGGTCTAGTGGACGGGGTCAGGATTCCCCATAAATTTAAACCACCGTGCTTTGAGAAGTACAACGGGACTTCCTGCCCACGGACCCACTTACAATCCTTTCTAGGGAGGCTGAAGGCATATACCACGGATGAGAAGCTATGGATGTTTTATTTTGAGGATAGCTTAACGGGATCTTCAAGGGAATGGTACTCACATCTGACTAGAGCCACCATCAGGTGTTGGAAGGACTTGGCAGAGGCCTTCATTAGAAAATACCAGTATAATTTGGATATGGCACCCAACAGGACCCTCCTGATGGGGATGTCACAGTCATCCAGGGAAAGCTTCCGCGAGTACGCCCAGAGGTGGAGACAGCTTGCTGCTGCTGTCCAGCCACCTATGTTAGAGAGGGAGATGGCAAATATGTTTATGAACACTCTCCAAGGAACATACATTGACAGGCTAGCTGCCTTTTCTTCTACCAGCTTCGCAGATGTTGTTATAGCTGGAGAAAGAATTGAGAGCCTGTTAAAGATGGGAAAAATTTCTGACAACGGTGCCAGCTCATCCAGCAACACAAGAAAGCCTTTTGTAGGCCCAAGAAGAACTGGTGAGACTAATGCTATCCATGCCAGCAGAGGCAGACCCCAATATGTTCATAGGTCTGTGGCAGCAGTCACCATTCCCGCTCCAATTCATCCACAACCAGCTTATCAACCACAACAACAAAATTATCAGCAACAAACTCAGTATCCTCCTCAGAGAAATTACAACAACACCAGCAACAACAATCAGCAAAGACCGTTCCAACAGAGACCTTCTCAGGCCAATAGGGTGATCGATCCGATCCCTATGCCCTATGCCACATTATTGCCACAACTCCTGAAACTCAACCTAGTTGAGCTAAGGACATTGGCACCTCCGGATCCTGCCAGTCTACCCAGAAATTATGACTCCAACGCCAGATGTGCTTTTCACTCAAATGCACCTGGCCACAGTACAGAGAAGTGCAGAGCCTTGCACATGAAGGTACATGACTTGGTAGATTCTAAGGCTCTGAATTTTGCACCACCACCAAATGTTAACAAGAACCCTATGCCAAACCATGGTGGCCCCAGAATCAATGCTATTGAAGAAGACAAGCCGTCTTACTTGATAACCAGTGTGGGTCAGATTCGGACACCTTTGGTAGAAATAAAAGCTCAACTCCTTGAACGTCAAATATTCCCGGGATGTGAGCTAGGGTGTGCTTATTGCAACATTTCAGTAAATGGATGTGATAACTTGAGAGATGGCATAGATGGTCTCATCCAGAGTGGCCTGCTTCAAATCACAACATCAATACCTACCAATCCAGCAATCTCCTTAACTACAATCCCCGAGTCTTCTACAAATACAACAACCATTGTTCCAAGCAACTCTTCAATCTCATCAACAAGTGCTTCATCTGTTACTTCAACGGACCAAGCATCAGCAAATATCCCTTCTACAACTTCAACACCCCTTCATTTGGAATCTCTTGCAACAACAACACCCATCCTTCCAACAATGTCTCCTACAACTTCAGCAGCAAATGTCTCAACGGTTACAATTTATTATGATCCTGAAAATGATTCTGCCTACAACTCATAAAATGCCACTCCCATCAGAGCACCAGTCACAATATACTATGATCCACAGACTATCACAGTCCCTTCTGCAGCTGCCATCAGTCCAGTCACTATTACAGTGCCTGGACCAGTACCTTATGAAAGCAGTAATGCCATCCCTTGGCATTACGGCTCTGATCTATACTGCGAAGGAAGAAAAATCACTTTTGAATCAACAACTTCTTCACCACAAATAGACAATGTGGGAGGAGGCGGAGGCTTCACTCGAAGCGGACGTCTCTTTGCCCCACAAATTCAAAGACCCACTACTGAAGCAGAAGCTGCTGCCAAGGCAAAAGGGAAAAGCCTGGTGCAAGAAGAGCAAATTGTTAAAGAAGCTTTGAAAACACCTTTTGATCAAGAAGTTGATGAATTCATGAGAATCATCAAGAAAAGTGATTACAAGATAGTGGACCAGCTTCACCAGACGCCTTCCAAGATCTCTATTCTATCATTGCTTATGTGCTCCGAGGCTCATCGGAACGCACTACTAAAAGTCTTGCACGCAGCTTATGTGCCAGAAGAGATCACAGTCAATCAGTTGGAAGCTGTGGTTGGGAATGTTAATGCTAGTAATGGACTAGGGTTCACCAACACTGATTTGACTACGGTAGGCCGCAATCATAACAAGGCTTTGCACATTACCATGGAGTGTAAGGGTGCAGTTCTTTCCCATGTGCTGGTGGACACAGGGTCATCCCTCAATGTCTTACCTAAAAAAGCCCTTGTGAAGCTAGAGTATGAAGGATTGGCATTACGTCCCAGTAACTTAGTAGTAAGAGCCTTTGACGGTTCTAAGAGATCAGTTCTGGGAGAGATTGAGTTGCCTATAACGATTGGCCCACAAACTTTCAAAACGACCTTCTACGTGATGGATATACAGCCTGCCTACAGCTGTCTATTGGGTAGGCCATGGATTCACGCCGCTGGCGCCGTGACCTCAACCCTTCACCAGAAGTTAAAATTCGAGTGGGAGGGCCAAGTCGTTACTATCTGTGGAGAGGAGGATATTTTTGTTAGCCACCTGGCTACCTACAAATATATTGAGATGGATGGGGAGATCCATGAAACGATGAGTCAAGGGTTTGAGGCCTTGAACATAAATGAAACATCTGCTATACCTGGAACCTCAATGACGTCTTACCAACAAGCCCGGAAGGTTGTTGAAGAAGGAACTGCCCAAGGCTGGGGCAAATTGCTACCTGTGGAGAAGAAAGAGGATAGATTTGGGTTGGGTTACAAACCAACTCAACAAGATCAAGCAGAGGCTGCTAAGGAGCCCAACTTTGTTAGTGGGGGGATGCTCACCCCCGATGCTGTCAACAATTTGGAAGACGAGGATGAAAGCGACCGCAACCTGGAGAGTTGGATCCGTCCAAAGATCCCGGGGAGCAGTATCTCAAACTGGTCTTCCCAGGAAATTATAAGAGTTACTCCTGCAGAGTAATTATTATTTCCTGTATATTTTAAGCATGCATCAAGTCTTGCATCTTGCCCAAGATGACAAGACTCATTTTGTAATCGGGCCATCTGTAATTTTTGTGCAACAAGATTAATCAATGAAATATCAGACATCTTTTGCAAATGAGTCTTTTTCTTTTCCGCTCACTGTTTTTTTCATTTTTCTTTTTGTACAAAAAAATAAATGGCAATGTTTTCAAAATGACAACTTTATTTCACTTTTCTAAACAAGATTAAAATCAAATCACTAAAATGAACAAACTGAACCCTTGCAGAATGTGCCTTCCAGACTGCACCGACAACAGCACGGCTATGACTTTGTATGACTTTGACAATCCAATCAATCAAACTGATGAAGGGGTTGAAGAAGATTACGAGCTTCCTGAAGAGCTAGCCAGATTGTTGAGACAAGAGGAGAAGGTTATCACTCCTCATCAGGAGGAGGTTGAAACGATCAATCTTGGTACAGATGAAGATGTGAAAGAAGTTAAAATCGGGGCCTGTTTACAAGACTCAGTGAAGAGACAACTGATTGACCTGCTTCAAGAGTATGTGGATGTGTTTGCTTGGTCTTATCAAGATATGCCAGGGTTGGACACCGACATTGTTGTGCACAAGCTGCCTTTAAGAGAAGAATGCCCACCGGTTAAACAGAAATTGCGCCGTACTCGCCCAGACATGGCAATGAAAATCAAAGAAGAGGTACAAAAGCAATGGGACGCCGGGTTCCTTGCCGTGAATAGCTATCCACCGTGGGTTGCTAACATAGTACCTGTGCCTAAGAAAGACGGAAAAGTAAGAATGTGTGTTGACTACCGGGATCTGAACAGAGTTAGCCCGAAAGATGACTTCCCATTACCTCACATTGATGTATTGGTGGATAATACGGCTCAGTTCTCGGTATTCTCCTTCATGGACGGATTTTCAGGATACAATCAGATTAAAATGTCACCTGAAGACATGGAGAAGACAACTTTTATCACACCCTGGGGCACGTTCTGTTACAAGGTGATGCCATTCGGACTGAAGAATGCTGGTGCAACGTATCAACGGGCTATGGTAACATTATTCCATGACATGATCCATAAAGAAATCGAATGTTACGTGGATGATATGATTGCCAAGTCCCTCACTGAAGAAGACCACCTGGTAAACCTGTTGAAGCTATTCAAGCGTCTGAGGAAGTACCAACTAAAGCTGAACCCCAACAAGTGCACATTCGGGGTGCGATCTGGTAAGCTGCTGGGTTTTATTGTGAGCGAGAAAGGGATTGAAGTTGACCCTGATAAAGTCAAAGCCATTCAAGAAATGCCTGCACCAAAGTCTGAAAAAGAAGTTCGAGGGTTCTTAGGCAGATTGAACTACATTTCAAGGTTCATATCTCACCTTACAGCAACCTGTGAACCTTTGTTCAAGCTGTTGAGAAAAGAACAAACGGTCAGGTGGAACAAAGACTGCCAGAAGGCTTTTGACAAGATCAAGGAATACTTGCAAGAACCTCCAATCCTTATGCCTCCGGTTGAAGGAAGACCTCTGATCATGTACTTGACAGTATTAGAAGAGTCAATGGGGTGTGTGCTGGGCCAGCATGACGAGTCTGGTCGAAAAGAGTATGCAATATACTACCTAAGCAAAAAGTTTACCGACTGTGAACAACGTTATTCACTGCTCGAGAAAACTTGCTGTGCTTTAGCGTGGGCTGCTCGCCGACTGAGACAGTATATGCTGACCCACACTACTTTGTTGATCTCAAAGATGGACCCAGTTAAGTACATATTTGAGAAGCCAACTCTTACCGGACGGGTTGCAAGATGGCAAATGATCCTCACAGAATATGACATTTAGTACACATCTCAGAAGGCCATCAAGGGCAGTGTATTGTCTGAATACCTTGCTGAGCAACCTATTGATGATTACCAGCCTATGAGATTTGACTTCCCTGATGAATACATCATGTTCATAAAAGCAAAAGATCATAAAGAGCCTATTCACACTGAAGGGCCTGACCCGGAAGAAGAATGGACCATGATGTTTGATGGGGCTGTTAATATGAATGGTCGTGGTGTTGGTGCAGTACTCATTACACCTAAAGGAGTTCACATGCCTTTCTCGGAAAAACTCACCTTTAACTGCACTAACAACGAAGCTGAATACGAAGCTTGCATTATGGGTCTTGAGGAAGCCATTGACCTCAGGATCAAGACATTGACCGTGTTCGGAGATTCAGCTCTTGTAATCAATCAGACCAATGGCAAATGGTACACCCACCAGGATCATCTGATACCTTACAGAGATTATACAAGGAGGTTATTGACTTTCTTTACAACGGTCAAGCTTGAGTATATCCCTCGAGACGAAAATTAGTTTGCAGATGCTCTGGCTACCATTTCATCAATGATCAAAGTTCAAACTGCCAACTTTGTACCTCAAATTTCAGTATCCAGACTTAACAGACCAGCATACGTATTCGCAGCAGACATCGTCAAAGATCATAAGCCTTGGTTCCATGACATTAAGTGCTTCTTGGAGGATCAAAGATACCCACCTGGGGCATCCTCCAATGATAAGAAGACTCTGAGAAGGCTTGCTGGTAGTTTCTTTCTGAACACTGATGGTTCCCTGTACAAGAGAAACCTTGATATGGTACTCCTCAGATGCGTTGACAAGACAGAAGCAGATTTGTTAATACACGAGGTGCACGCAGGATCCTTTGGTACCCATGCTGGAGGGCATGCCATGGCCAAGAAGTTGCTAAGATCAGGGTATTATTGGATCACAATGGATGCCGACTGTTGTGCCTATGCCAGAAAATGCCATAAATGCCAGATTTATGCGGATAAGGTGCATGTGCCTCCCAATCCTTTGAATGTGATGTCTTCACCTTGGCCCTTTGCTATGTGGGGCATTGACATGATCGGCAAGATCGAACCAACTGCTTCGAATGGCCACAGATTCATCCTGGTTGCCATTGACTATTTCACCAAGTGGGTCGAAGCAGCTTCCTATGCCAATGTTACAAGACAAGTGGTAGCCAGATTTCTGAAGAGAGATATCATCTGTCGATACGGAGTTCCCGAGCGAATCATTATTGATAATGGTTCCAACTTGAACAATAAGATGATGGCAGAGCTATGCCGGGACTTCAAAATTCAACACCACAATTCTTCTCCTTACAGGCCAAAGATGAATGGCGCTGTTGAGGCAGCAAATAAGAATATCAAGAAGATTGTGCAGAAGATGGTAGTCACCTACAAAGACTGGCATGAGATGCTACCGTTTGCCTTGCATGGGTACCGTACGTCAATCAGAACATCCACTGGGGCAACACCGTATCAGCTTGTGTATGGTATGGAGGCAGTCCTACCTGTTGAAGTTGAACTACCCTCCCTACGGGTGTTGATGGATGTTAAACTAAACGAAGCAGAATGGGTCCGGTCCCGGTACGAACAACTGAGTCTGATTGAAGAAAAGAGATTGGCTGCAATCTGTCATGGGCAGTTGTATCAGAAAAGAATGAAGAGAGACTTCGATCAGAAAGTCAGGCACCGAGAGTACCAAGTAGGGGATCTTGTGCTGAAAAGAATCCTCCCTCCTCATACAGACCACAGAGGCAAGTGGACTCCGAATTATGAAGGACCATTTGTAGTAAAGAAAGTTTTCTCTGGTGGAGCACTGATGCTCGGCACTATGGATGGTGAAGACTTCCCGTCCCCTGTGAATTCAGATGCAATTAAAAAATACTTCGCATAAAAATGACCCGCTGGACATAAAAACAGAATGTAAGTCCAGGAAAAAATAGGGCATCCCGGCGAGTCAGAAATAGAATAAAAGACTCTGGCAAAATAAGGGAAATAAACAAAAAATGTACACCCGTTGAGTTGAAAAGCCGCATTGGACAACTCAGGCAAAAATGGGTATCTCGATGGATTGAAAACCCGAAAGGGCGATCCATGCAAAATAAGGGAATAAGCGAACAACTGCATTCTGAATTTGTCTGTATCACTCACAACTTGGTAAGCTTCAGATGGATCAAGCTTCTTTCAGAATCAGCCTTCTTCAGAAAGCAAGACGAGAAGAACGTCAAATGTCATACGAGTCATAGCAAAGGGAAGCTCCTTAAAGCGTCGTCAACATTGCCAACACATTTTGTTTCTCAATTTGTAACAATCTCCTCATTTTAGGAGATATGTTTCTTTGACTGTACCTTGCCAATTCAGGGCACATGAATTAATAAAATCAGATTTTCAGTCACGTTTCGTCTCGTCCATTTTATTTTCATTTGCAAAATGTCTGATGTCTCCAAAGGTTTGATTGCATGAATACAGATGCTTATTTTCAAAAATAAAAACACGTGCTTGCAGGAAATATACTTACTCTCAGAAGTGTCTAACTCCTATGACGGGATCCAGCAAAGGATACCTCGGGATTACTTGTGCGTTTCCCTATCTTTGCAGGATTGCAGGCATCTAGAACGCAACTTGGGGCATGAAAGCTTCACTCCAGCAAGCTGACAAATCAACACTCAATCTCAGCACCCGAAGTGTTTTCTCCCCGGCTGAGTTGCCACTTGTTACTATTCCCCAGCCGAGGTGCCAATCGTTCTTCCTCCTCAGCCAAGTACAAAAGCTAGGGAGCCATCTCCCCACAGAGCTTCAGCCTCTATCCAGAAGAGCAACGCAGGAAGGAATCACAACAGAGTGAAGAAAGCTTCTACAAACCCCAGCTGGGTCCTTCATTATCAGGATGCGTCTATCAGTGACCTATCCCTCCCCAAGCAGATATCATCTCATCAGATTTACCAATGATCTCACCCCCAGCTGGGATGTCCATTTCAAGCAGATCGGCCGGAGATCGTCGCAGCAACGGGATCCGAATCCCGGTTTGGTATCTTTGCATAATCATGGCATTCGCATCATATTCACCCACAAAGCGTAGCGTTCCGTCTAACACGGGGCATTACGGCAAAAGTCAAACATGTAGCATAATCATAAGCCATGTTCTGAATCAAACACTTGTGAATAATGACAATCCATCAATATACAGAATACTCCCCCCAAAAATCCCCAGCGGAGATTCCCCAGCAAACACAGTTGCCTTGCATTCCCAAACATCAGTATATACTCCTTGTGGCACCCGTCCGTGTCATATCCCCGGCAGAAGGCCAAAGACATCCTCTTTGCACTCACATGTACTTATATACAATTCCTCGACATCCGTCCGTGTCATTTCTCCCAGCACAGTAACATAAACACTTTGTACATCAGATACTTGTTTATACTACTCTTCTCTTCGACACTCGTCCGTGTCACTCTCCCTAGCAGGTTGAACACTCATCTATACATCACTCATACTTACTACTCATGATTACCCTTATACAGATACTCGTCCGTATCTTGTATATACAACTCAAATCCCCACAGATTCGGCACTAGTCCGTGTTCTCTGTTAACCAGTTGGCACTCGTCCGTACCATCATCTCAGAGCATGCGTCAAGCGTTTGTTTCTACCTGATACTCGTCCGTATCATAGTCATAAGGATGCTCGTCCGCACCTTTAATCCATACACTGTGTCAAACACTCTTGTCTTCTTGAATATAGACACTCGTCTGTGTCTACTATTCCCCAGAAGAGTCCTTTCAGATTCAACACTCGTCCGTGTTCTCTGTTAACCAGTTGATACTCGTCCGTATCATCATCTCTGAACACGTGTTAGTATTTGTTTCTACCCGATACTCATCCGTATCGTAATCTTGAGGATGCTCGTCCGCATCTTTGATCTATACACAAACATCTAAACACTTATACTCTTTTATTTCTTGGATGTAAACACTCGTCCGTGTTTACTACTCCCCAGTAGATCGCCAACAAAGCAAATTTTCTTTTTTATCTGACATTCGTCCTGTGTCATGATAAACCCTGAGAGCAGTCGTACCCTGCTAGGTGGTCGTCCTCCACCTCTTGATGGTCGTCCTCCATCATGCTCATCCGATGGCCGTCCCCATCGTTGATTTTCTATCCGACATTCGTCCTATGTCGTGATATTTAGCAGCCGTCCCCTGCTAGGTGGTCGTCCTCCACCTCTTGATGATCGTCCTTCATCATTTTATCCAATGGCCGTCCCCATTGTTGATTTTGGTTATCTGACATTCGTCCTGTGTCATGATAAACCCTGAGAGCAGTCGTACCCTGCTAGGTGGTCGTCCTCCACCTCTTGATGGTCGTCCTCCATCATGCTCGTCCGATGGCCGTCCCCATCGTTGATTTTTTTATCCGGCATTCGTCCTATGTCGCGATATTTTCGGCAGCCGTACCCTGCCAGGTGATCGTCCTTCACCTTAGATGACCGTCCCTCATCTTATCCCCAACAGAGCAGCCGTCCCCTGCTAGGTGATCGTCCTTCACCTTTGATGACCGTACCTCATCATCTGTTTATTTCATTTATTCTTTAACCCGATGGCCGTCCCCGTTGTGGTCCCTTTTCCTTTCAGTTTAGCCCGATGGCCGTCCCCATCGTTGGTTACTTTACTTTATGAACTTGATGGCCGTCCCCATCATAATACCTTTTATCCCCAGCATGTCGGCCGTCCCCATCATCGCTTTATTTCCCGCACCTTTCCAGCATGTCGGTCGTCCCCGTCATTGCTCTTTACCCAGCAGTCGTCCTCTGCTCGATGATCGTCCTCCGTCGCCCACACTTTACAATATACTTTATTTTCTTTTACAATCTATATCCCTTTTCTTCTTCATTCTGTGAGTGCAAATTTTGGACTGTCTTTGGTATTCAACCACAAGTTATCTTGTTTGCCTGTTAAGCCATTGCTTACATCCTACACAACTAACTCATGTTTGAATAGGGGCAGCTGTAAACACCCCAAATTTTCCCTCACCCATTTCACACCATGTCTTGTGATCCCCTCATATTCATAAACTCAATCATAGCATCTCATATCACATTTTTGATTCATTGCATTGGTTCAAAGTCATCTGCATCTAGGGTTTGTGATCTGAGCAATCCAAGAGCTTCTGGAGCCACTCCAAAGGCCATCAATCACTTCAAAGGGGTCTATGTGTGTTCAAGTATCATATTATATCCTCTCAAAGTCAAGAATGCCAAAAAATCACAAGAATTGGGATTGGTATGGAAGCAGAGCCAGGCTTGACTGCACAGATGACCTAAAATTAGGGTTTTGGTTTCAGAGGCCATAACTCCAATTTTTTTTTGTCATTCTTGTTTCTATTGGTCTCTATATGGTATAGGGAGTATGCATATCAATTTTCATGAAGAAATTCCATGGGGAAGTCATCTGATCAAGAGTTGACTTTTCAAGCAAGTCAGTGCAAAATCAGGGCATCTGAGGCCCCCAATGACCCAACCAAGGGGTGTTCTTCATCATTTTGATTGTATGTGATCTTTATTTGATCATAGAAGATGTTGGAAGTTCACAAAATTCAAGAATTTCAAGTCTTTTGCAAAGTTGACTTTTTGGGCAAGTTTGACTTTTAATGAAAATGCCACTTTAGGCAACTTTTTCAACCCTTACTTTTTGATCCAAAAATGCTTCAAATGAAAAAACTTTGGTCATGAAAGTTGTAGAATAGATATTTCCCTTTTCAAAAAGTACAAGAACATGACCTAATTCATTTTGGATCAAAAGATATGGCTCATCAAAGTTGGCAAAAATCACTAAATTTCAAGTCATGCACCAAAGAGGCAAAGTTGCAAATTCACTTCTCAAGGCCAATTAATTCATCAAATGGGCTTCTAATCCACACAACATGATCACACAACATCTAAAGTTCAGAATGCACCCAAGGAATCACATGTTTCATGGCCCATGGACCAAGTTTCTTCCATAAGAACCAAAGTGAACCAAGTTGCAAAAGTCATGATAACTTCTCATCTACTTGCTGGCTAGTATGCTGAACCCTCCTAGGCCTTTTCCCTCATCATGCTGCGCAGCACACCCTCCTTGTACTAGGCTAGCAAGTTGCCCATGCTTCTCTTACACAAACTTGACCTTTTAGCAAAAGCACCCATACCAATCAATAAAGCACATGTCATGTCATCTGACCAATGGGATTTGTTTATGTTAATCAAATGCAAGCCAAACATAAGCACAAAAAAGCCTGAAACCAGCCACACCATAACATTCTCATTTTCATCCTCTTGAGCAAAAGCATTCGAAACTCATCCCACAGGCCATAAACACACAAACAAACTTCATGAACCATCTCACCATGCTTCACTGAACACAAACCAACCTTCAAAACAGCCTGAAACTCAAAGAATCACAAACACGATTCTCACACCACCCTGAACAGAACTTGTTCAAACTCTCAAACCAGCCATCACAAACTCTTTCTAAGCATCAAGACTTCATCAGGGGCCTAAAAGGAGTGGATTGCACAAAGAGAAGAGGTCAGAAACTTGCAAACTGAAAAGCTTCAAACTCAGGTAGCTTCATGAACTTTTTTTCCAGAAGCATGATTTTAAGTTCTAAATAGCTTCTATACATTCCCCTGATCATGAATATGTGCTTACTTTCGAAAATGGTTGAGAAACCAGGATGTATGCTATGTCTGAAATTTTTGCCCTAAAAATTGTTTGATTCGATTCTCTCTGTTTATGAATGATAAATGATGTTTGAGTGAGGGGTTTGATTCGTTTTTGAATGGGGATGAGTTTTGGATAGTTAGTTTTCATTTTCATTGCGTGTAGAGTGATTTAGCATTTTTGGCTCGCCGGAGAAGATGACCGGAACCACTGTTCCGGTCATCTGAAAGTCATTAGGGCTGGATTAGGGCTTAATCATTAATTAGTGGAATTTGAATTTGGGCCGTAGGATATGGCGCCAGGTCAAACGCGCGCGTGTTCCATTTGAATCTGGACCATTAGATTTGATTACTTTTCTTTTTTCAGCTTTATTTCATTTTATTTTTCATATTATTTCATTTAATTTGTACATTTTATTAAAAATAGCAAAATCATATTAAAAATTCTGAAATTTTTTGTACAAACTTCTATTTAATTTCAGAAACCAAAAATATTTTTATTTTTATTTTTTGCATTCAAAAACATTTTTAAATCATTTAAAAGTTTATTTTTAATTAATTAATGAGAATTAATTAATTAAAAATACTTTTAGGCATTTAAAAATCACCAAAAAATTCATGAAACATGTAAAAACATTTAGAAACATTGTCCAACCCTTAAACCAAATTTCTTTTCTGATCTTGATGCATTTTGAGAATTTTCCATGGAATTAAAATCATTTTAAGGCATTAATTTGATCCAAACTTCCAAAAATCATTTCTGCCTAACCATTGAGAGTTGGACCTTGATTCTTTTTGCATTGCATTGTGTTTAGCATGTAGTTTGTGAGATTAAATGGTCATGATTTGATTTTTCATTTTCCATTTGTTTGACATTTTTCTTGTTAAGGAACCCTAAAACCCTAGAAAACTTAGGAAAATCATAACTTGAATTAGGTTAAGAGTTGGAACTTCTCCTTTGGGCAGTAAGTTAGTATAGGATTAGGGTTGCTTTGAATGCATTTTCAATTTTTTATCTTAAGGTTTGCTTCTGATTTTGGTTTTTGTTTGATGCATTGATCATAAACCCTAATTTGGGTTTCCTTTTGCATTCATCTTGCATTTGCATTCATACCTTGACTTGCCATAGCATTTTGAGCATCCATTTGGTTCATTAGACACCTTAAGACATATTTAAAGCATGTTTGATCATTGCATCATGTATTTGCCACTTTGTATGTCATTTGCATCTCATAACTTTTCATGTATGTTCATGGTTCTAAACTTGCCCCATTTGCATCCATTTGGTCCACATGATCATCCTCATACCTTGATTCATGTTTGCATCATCTCATAACATCATTATCATCTCATATGTGCTTCTGGTTTTGATTTACATCATGCCATTTCACCCCATCTTGCATTGCATTGCATCTTTCTCACTAACTTTTCAGGTGGTAAGCAACTTTGGGAAGTGGATTTGCCTTCACTTCCCACACTTTCTTTTCACCCCTCTTATGCATCCATGCTGAATTTTGTTATGTGTTTGAGTTTGAGCTTGCTCATTCTTCTTCTTCTCACTTTCTTTCTTCAAGTGACTTGTCTTCTTAAATGAAGCAAGTTACTTTGCTTCTCCTGATCCTTTCATCTGCTTCCTGGTGTTTCCATTGAAGATTTCTCTTGTCAAACCTCACAAACCTAGGGAACAACCAAGCATGACAATGATTAGGATTTTGATTAGTCTCCCCACTTAGTTTTACCTTTGTGTCTCATTGAGTCTTCTTTTCTCACCTCATAATCAGGGACTAAACCCTAAAGGCTTTAAGGCTTTGTGATTAAGCTTATGCCTGCATCCTTCTATTAGGATGGAGTGTATAGCTTTAATCCTAAGTGTTAAACCCTTAATGTGTTTAAATCCTTTAATCAATTCACTCAATAATCACTAAGACATTAAGCTTGTAACTTGGGCCTTGCATTAGGGTTCTAATTCTTCCTTAATTGGTTAAGGACTAACCCTAGTGTTAATGGACAAGTCCCCCTCAAGTTGTCTTACAAACCATAAAACTCACTTCTTAATCTTACCATTAACTAAAATCCACTTAATAAAGGCTTTGTTTTGTCATGAGTTTAATCCCTAATCATGGATTAAGTTGAGGAGCTTTCCTCAGCTTAAACATTCTCATCTATTATCCTTCTATTAGGATGGTGTAATGAGTCTGTTTAATCCCTGATTATGGCTTAACCTCATTACTTAACACTAAACAAAAACAACAAAAACATCTAAATAATCACAAGTAGGTTAATGATCTTAATCCTACATCAAAGGTGATTAAGTGTGAGAATCTGACTTCACACTTAAGGTATTCTCATTACCCCTAATCAGAGGGAAGATGTGATGAGTTTACTAAATCCATTGGTTTAGGCTTAAGCTCGTTAACTTATGACAAACTTTCAAAAGTAATAAAAGACTGAAAACTCAAAAACAAACAATAATCGCCTCCTTCGGGATTCTTTTCTCATCTCACTCACTCATAAACGAGAACTTGCTTTTTCCGTCTAATGCAAGACAGTTTGCACCTGAGCCAGACAGGTCATACACTTGAGCATAGACAAGTAAGCAGTTCACAAGTCAATTCACCTTTCAGTCTCTTTGGGTCGAACTACGGTGTTCTGACTTCCTCATTGCACGAGAGGATACGTAGGCATAACTTAACAGTTATCGAACAAAAGTCTCTGTATATTCCCCCTCTTTCCAGCCTTATCCTTTAAGCCTCATGATTTTGAGCATTTCACCCTTATTCTTACACTGACACTTCATATCACACATCACTTTCTTTTACACTGACACCTGTACATCCTTTTCCAGCTCATTTATACACAAATTGCACTGACACTACCCCTTTAAAACACAAATCTTTTAAGCGTGGATCCCGTCGAGTACGACGGACAATCTGGGTGCTAATACCTTCCCAGGTTGTAACCAACCCCCTTTCTCAGTCTCTCTGGTTCGCAACCGTCTTATCCATATCTTTCTAGGTCTATGCAGCATTGCCTTTCCTCCGGGATAAAAATGCCTAGCTGGCGACTCTTTCATTTCCTGTGAGTTCACTCCTGTGTGTTCTCACACCCTCCTTTCGCCGACCGTTCGCGTCTGTACCTCATTTGAGCCCAGCCTCATCTTTTGGGAGCGACATTTGTTCACATTGAGAAATTCAATTTGTTTCCTTGAGTTTCTCTCTCTGGTTGTTCCCATTGAGAAATTCCTATATTTCTTTTAGTTTCTCTCTCCGGTTGTTCCCATTGAGAATTTCTTATTTCCTTCAACTGTCTCAATCTGGTTGGTCCCATTGAGAAGTTATTTGTTTCCTTCTATTTTTTTTTCTCTCCGGTTAATCCCATTGAAAAATTCCAAGTGCCTCCTTCTAACGATCTTATTAAGAGTTTCGTTATATTCCAATTTCTTTCTTCGGTTAATCCCATTAAGAATCTGGAAAGAATATTTATTTCGAGATGAGAAACTGGATGCCTCCCTTGTTATACCCACATAATTTGGTTTCATTCCACATCTAATGTTTTTTATATGTTTCGGACGTTGACTTCCAAATTTGGTACTCGTGCACCCATGGATTTTTCTGGATGTACCTTCCTCATGGTTTATTTATCTCATTTCAAGTATTTCTGAATATTCGCCGTCATCCGGACAGATTTTCAAAAATATCTTGTTTTCCCAACCAATCTTCTCATCTTGTTGTTCTCAGGTTTTTCTTCCTCATTCAATCATTTCATCATTCCCGCAAACTTTATGTCATCGCATTCCATATCGCATTCAAACTGCATTACATCCCCAACAATTGCATTCCATGCATGCATATCACATTTCAACATCGCATTGCATTTTTTGCATCGGACAAATTTTGGGTCTGCTTATATCTAATTGACTTTTACTTTAGAATCGAACGCCCTGTGGCCGTTCACTTCAAGTTTAAGACAATTAGATAGGGGCATCTGTCATACCCCAAATTTGTCCTACTTTTATAATCATTTTCATTCTTTATCTTACGTTATTAATTATTATATAAATTCAAAAAATGTGTGGTTCTGTAAGATTAAATTGAGTTTCTGTCAAAGATATCAAGGAAATAGGTTCATGTGGAAGAATATGTTCATCATGATTCAAATGGATATGTGTGAAGGAATTTTTAATTACACAGTGTAGCTCGTGTGGAGAGTGTTAATTGATCAAGAAATGGTTCACGTTGTTTAATTTGGTCTAAATTTGCAAAAGAAGGTTCAAGGGTGATGCATAGAAGTTCTCTATTCAAATCATGATCTATAAAGTCAGGGATTACCATGTGAAGTTAATCTAAGATGTTAATTTGGGCTTTGTTTCACCTTTTGACCTTTTGAAATCCTCATCATTCGGTTTGGTGTTAAATTTAAAGTTCAAAAATTCAAAGGATGTCAAGTTTTGTTTTCAAGATAATTCAACTTGTCTCAAGTTTGTCCAAAGCCAAGATTGGAGTCCATTTTTAGGCCATAAGTGGAAATATTTGTTTATTACAAGATATTTCAAACAAATTTCCAGTTGTTGTTTAAACTAAAATCTTTCTTACTCCAAGTAGTTCAGGTGGTGAGTTTTCCATCGCATATCATGGTAAAAAAATTTACATATTTGTATAGACTCCATTGGCATAAAAGTTTCACCTTGTCAAAGGTGTGATTTCAAATAAGACATAACAAATAGGCATTTGCTTTTAGACCCCTTATTTAGACTTCTTAGCAAGGTATTTTCAGAAGGCTGGGTAAGTGATACTCTTTCCCTTGGGAAAGGATCAAGCCAACCATCATCAAGTTCTTCTGAATCCATAAACCATACTCAACAGACTCTATTGATTATACTGGAGGATATAATCATGTCTCTTAAAAAAGCATAACTACGCTAAATGAAAAGAATGACAGATGAGATTGACATTAAGCTATTGATAGAGTGTGCCCGGACTACCAATGTTTTAGTCACCCGCAACCATATATTTCCTCTGCTTTCTGCTGTTATTAAATTCTTGCCAGAAAAAGTCATCGAGCATATACTTGATATTCTTCCGGTTATTGGTGTATCAGCTGTTACACAGATTGACAGTCATTCAAAAGCATGTTGTTGAGGATCTTATATCTGTGATTGTTCCTTGTTGGCCGTCTAAGACAGATGATGTGGAGAAATCACTAAAGGTTTTCATAGATATATTTCCTGAAATATTTGAGCACAGAAGGCTATCCATTGTTTTACACCTCCTACGAACTTTGGGCGAGGGTAAAAGCTTGGCCTCATCGCTTATCTTGTTGTTCTCTTCACTGGATCCAAGGAAATCCAACCATTTTGTCAATATTCCGATGCCAAATGCTTTAACATTTTGTACTAAAGAGTGGGAATACTCCGTTTTTCTCAAATTCCACAGCGGATGCGCAACACGCACCAGTTACCACTAGCTCAGGAATCAGCTGAACAAAATCTATCATAACATCTACATCAGATCCATCATCATCTTAGTCACTGTAAACACTCCAAATTTGCCCTCACCCATTCACACCATGGCTTGTGATCTCTGCATATGCATAAGTTCAATCATAGCATCTCATACCACATTTTTGATTCACTGCATTGATTCTAAGTCATCTGCATCTAGGGTTTGTGATCTGAGCAATCCAAGAGCCACTTGAGCCACTCCAAAGGTCATCAATCACTTCAAAGGGGTCCATGTGTGTTCAAACATCATATCATATCCTCTCAAAGTCAATAATGTCAAAAAATCACAAGAACTGAGAATGGCATGGAAGCAGAGCCAGGTTTAACTGCACAGATGACCTAGAATTAGGGTTTTGGTTTCAAAGGCCACTCCAAATTTTTTGGCCATTCTTGTTTCTATTGGTCTCTATATGGTATAGGGATCATGCATATCAATTTTCATGAAAAAATTCAATGGGGAAGGCATCTGATCAAGAGTTGACTTTTTGAGCAAGTCAGTGCAAAATCAGGGCATCTGAGGCCCCCAATGACCCAACCAAAGGGTGTTCTTCATCATTTTGATTGTGCATGATCTTTATTTGATCATAGAAGATGTTGGAAGTTCACAAAATTGAAGAATTTCAAGCCATTTGCAAAGTTGACTTTTTGGGAAAATGACTTGTAATGGAAACTTGCCATTTTGGGAAACTTTTTCAACCCTTGCTTTTTGATTCAAAAATGCTTCAAATGGGAAAACTTTGGTCATGAAAGTTGTAGAATGGATCATTACCTTTTAAAAAAGTACAAGAACTCATTCTAATTCATTTTGGATCAAAAGTTATGGCTTGTCAAAGTTGGGAAAAATCACATAATTTCAAGTTTTCTACCAAAGAGGCAAAGTTGCAAAATCCCTTGCCAAGGAAAATTGAGACCTCAAATGGACTTCTAATCTTCATACAAACATGAACCAATGTCTAAAAGTCAGATTGCATCAAGAGTTTGCTCATTTTTATGACTTGTGGATCAAGAAACTTCAAAAGGGCCAAAGTTGAACAAAGTTGCAAAACCTCACTCAAACCCTAATCCATGTGCTGGCTGACTTCAAAATTGATCCTATGGTTCTCCTCACTTCTTGCTGCGCAGGACACCCCTCTTGTCCTTGGCTAGCCATGAGCCCATACCTCTCTTACACAAAGCTTGACTTTTTGGCAAAAGACCCATACCAATCACAATAGGGCACACCAACTCCACAGACCTATCCATGAGTGATAAGTGGACCAAAGGCAAGCCATAACACACAAGAACTCATGCTGAAACACACTCCAAGCCATAGTTATCAAAAATCCTCCAACTTGCAAAACCATTTGAATCTCTCAGTTCACTCAACCATTCTTCAAACAAACTTCACAAAACATCTCAGCACACTCCCCTGATCATTTCCCTGCCCTCATTCATCCCTGAAACCCCCTCAAACTGAAACACGACTTCTCTCCCTCACTGAACAGAACTTGATCAAACTCACAAATCACCCACTTTCCAGTCAAACTAAACCTCAAAGCATCTTCAGGAGGTCCATTGGAGAAGCTTTGAAGCAAGGAACTGGTCCAGAAGCTCTTGGGTTGAAAGCTTCGATTCAGATAGCCATGGAAATTCATTTTTCCAGAACTCTTATCTCTTGTTTCTAAAATGATCTACATGCTTCCCTGAATGCACTGGACCTTTTATTTTTGAAAATGAGTGAGAAATGGCCATGTATGCTTGTTCTGAAACTTTGCCCGTGAAATGAGTTTTGCTTTGATTCTCATGATTCAGTGAAAATAAATAGTTTTTGGGATGGGGTTTAGGTTTAATGATGTTTAAGGATGAAATATGGAGATTTTAGTGAAGTTTTGATGCGTATTAAGAGAGATAGCATGAACACCTTGCCGGAGAAGATGACCGGAACACTGTTCCGGACATCTGAAAGTCATTAGGGCTTCTGATTAGGGTTTAATCATAATTAGGCCAGTTTGAATGTGGGCCGTCCATTAGCGCGCGTAGTCAACTCCCGCCCCCTGGAATTTGAATCCTGGCCCTTAGATCTGCTGACTTTCTCCTTTTTCACTTAAATTCATTTTATTTTTATTTGTTTCATATTTATTTTGCACGAATTAATTAAAATAGCAAAAAATGTTTAAAAATTATGAAAATTTTTATCAAGGTTTTCATTATTTTTCAGAACACAAAAATATTTTTATTTTTATTTTTTGCATTAAAAATTATTTTTAAATCATTTAAAAGATTATTTTTAATTAGTTAATGAAAATTAATTAATTAAAAATACTTTTAGGTATTTAAAAATCACAAAAAAATTCATGTAACATTTCAAAACATTTATAAACATTGTCCAACTCTCAAACCAAATTTCTTTTTTGTTCTTAATGCCTTCTGATAATTTTCTTTGGATTTAATTTCATTTCAAGGCATTATTTTGTTTCAAACTTTGAAAATTCATTTCTGTCTAACCTTTGAGAGTTGGACAATGATTCTTTTTGCATTGCATCTTGTATAGCATTTAGTTTATAGGATAAAATTGGCATGAATTGATCTTGCATTTTCAATTTGTTTTGCATTTTTCTTGTCAAGGTACCTTAAAAACCTAGCAATCTTAGGAAATTCATAACTCTCACTAGGTTAAGAGTTGGATCCCCTCCTTTGGGCAGTGAGTTTGTATAGGCTTAGGGTTCCTTTGATTGCACTTTCAAATTTTTATCATGTCATTTGCTTCTGGTTTTGGATTTTTGCTTTGTATGTTGCATATAACCCTAATTCATGCCTTCCTTTGCATCCATCTTCCATTTGCTTGCATACCATGACTTGCCATGACATTTTGTGCATTCATTTGATTCATAACACATCTTAGGACATATTAGAATCATGTTTGATCATTGCATCTTTCATTTGCCATGTTACATGTCTTTTGCATTCCATAACTTTTCATGTATGTTCATGGTTCTAAGCATGTCTCTCTTGCATCCATATGTTTGTATGATCATTCTAATGCCTTGCATCATGTTTGCATCATCTCTTAGCATCATTAACATCATACTCATGCTTCTAGTTTTGGTTTGCATCATGACATTGCATCTCATTTTGCATTGCATTTCATTTCTTTTGCTAACATTTCAGGTGGTAAGTTGTTTTGAGAAGTGGATTTGCCTTCACTTCTCACAATCTCTTTTCATCTCTCTTATGCATCATTGCTGCATTTTATCTTGTGCTTTGGATTGAGCTTGCTCATTATTGTTCATCTTACCTTCTTTCCTCAAGCAACTTGTCTTCTTAAGTGAAGCAAGTTGTTTTGCTTCTCTTTGCTCCTCTCATCTGCTCCTCTCCTTGGTGGTTCCTTGAAGATTTCTTTCTTAAACCTCACAAGCCCTAGGATCTCCAAGTATGATAACAATTAGGGTTTTATTAGTCCCCCACTTAGTTTTTACCTTTGTGTCTCTTTGAGTCTTCTCTTCTCATCTCATAATCAGGGACTAAACCCTAAAGGCTTTGAGGCTTTGTGATTAGGGTTATGCCTGCATCCTTCTATTAGGATGGAGTGTATAACTTTAATCCTAAGTGTTGAACCCTTAATGTGTTTAAATCCTTTAATCAATTCACTTAATAATCATCAAGACATCAAGCTTGTAACTTGGGCCTTGCATTAGGGTTCTAATTCTTCCTTAATTGGTTAAGAAGGACTAACCCTAGTGTTAATGGACAAGTCCCCCTCAAGTTGTCTTACAAACCATAAAACTCATTTCTTCACCTTACCATTAACTAAAATCCACTTACCAAAGGTGATTAGGTGTGAGATGCTGACTTCACACTTAAGGTACTCTCATTACCCCTAATCAGAGGGAAGATGTGATGAGTTTACTAACCCATTGGTTTAGGCTTAAGCTCATTAACTTATGACAAACTTCAAAAAGCAATAAAACACTGAAAACACACAAAAAAAAAAATAATCGTCTCCTCCGGGATTCTTTTCTCATCTTATTCACTCATAAACGAGAACTTGCTTCTTCCGTCTAATGCAAGACAGTTTGCACCTGAGCCAGACAGGTCATACACTTGAGCATAGACAAGCAAGCAGTTCACAAGTCAATTTACCTTTCAGTCTCTTTGGGTCGAACTACGGTGTTTTGACTTCCTCATTGCACGAGAGGATACGTAGGCATAACTTAACAGTTATCGAACAAAAGTCTCTGTATATTCCCCCTCTTTCCAGCCTTATTCTTTAAGCCTCATGGTCATGAGCATTTCATCCTTGTTCTTACACTGACACTTCATATATTTCACTTCACATTATTTTACACTGATACTTGCATTCTTTCCAGCTTTGATACAAAAATAGCACTGACACTACCCCTTTAAAACACAAATCTTTTAAGCGTGGATCCCGTCGAGTACGACGGACAATCTGGGTGCTAATACCTTCCCAGGTTGTAACCAACCCCCTTTCTCAGTCTCTCTGGTTCGCGACCGTCTTATCCATATCTTTTCTTAGGTTTATGCAGCATTACCTTTCCTCCGGGATAAAAATGCCTAGCTGGCGACTCTTGTCTTTTTGAGTTCACTCCTGTGTGTTCTCATCCCTTTCGCCGACCATTCGCGTCTGTACCCCTTCTGACCTTTGTGGTTGTCATTTGGTGGGAGCGACAGTCACCTGCAAGAATAACAATAACAAAATCAATAGAAAATCACACTCAAGACATGACAGTAAAACAATTTCAAAGAATACACCAAGGATCTCATGTCATTACAACCAACTGACTCCAATGAGCCATTGAATGCTGGAAGTTGCGTCTCCCAAAGAAATCAAAGCCCTACACATTACAAGTGAAAGTGCAAACACAAGCTTGAGATTCATATTTCCATTACATCAGTAAGAAAATAAAGTACCATTGTAAGTTACAAGCTACAGCGGTTACATTAGGAGTCCTTCAACAAGTTTGCAAGGCAAGGGGAACATGAATCATCCTGCAAAAACGACCCGGCGCACATAGGTCGTGACTGTGTTGTATCCAGCTTCCGTGTCATGTCAGCTTTAAACTTGCCAAATTGATGGATACGCAACTATTACAAACCTGCATAAGACATCATAAGCCACACTTAAGACAAGTGGATCAATACGAGTCACAGCCAAATAGAAAGCAAGCATGTCCATACAAGCCGTGACGGTAAGTGTAAGCAATAATAGAGCAAGGCATGGAGTGGTACTCGTGAACACATCAAACATCACACATATGAAAACCAGATTTCATTCAACAAATGTATCAGAAATATCACAAAGCATAATCATACATCCATAATTTCATACCTGCATATCAACTCAAACAAGTTTCAAGGATTATGGAGCTTCCAGATCAGGTGCAGCCATTGCCTTCGGTGTTTGAGGTTAAAGATTATGATCAAGCTTTCTCCAAGATAATTATGCCTAAGTTATCCATCACACCATCTTCTGTTTTTTCAATGCTTTGGCACATGAGTCCTGTCATACGTACGACTTTGCCGTCAAGCAGTTGCAGCAGCCAAACTTCATCTATGCAGGTACCAAATGCCAACTGAAAGTTTATGGTGCAGGTGCAAAGTGACAATTCCCTGTTGTGGTTCAAACTTCCCAAGTTTAGACTCAAAGTACCATTTCACTCGTGCTACTGCCTCTTTGTCTCAAACACCTCACTCCAGCTTTAAAAACTCTTTTAGCATCAACTTCCAAATCATGGTTAATCGCCATGAAATGTGTCCTATTGCACCCTCATTTCCAACCTGCCATACAAAATTCACATCCAAATATTATAGTGTCAAGTATGCAAAGAAAGGTGAGTTTGAATATTTGGTTTTGATTAGATTCAAATTAAAAATAGAAGTCAAGGTACCTGCAAATCCAATACACATAATCGTGCCAACCGACTCCGCCAAGCACTACAAAGAGACAGCAGCACAAAGGTGCAGCAGGACAGCTTATTTGACATCGTCATCGTCAAGGTATCGCGTTGAAGTGTTCCAACTGCAAGCACAGTCAAGCTTAAGTCAAGCAATAAGTCAGAAAATAGAATTAATTTAGCAATCACAACAGAATGTATGTAGCAGTGAAAGCCGCGATTAAATCAGTAATAAAAAAATCCTTTTTTGCAGTAACAATTCAATAAACCTTCGCTGGGGACCACCTGGATTTCTAGATACTTTTAGTACCTCACTACGGACAAATTGAGATCAATGACTCACCAATAATGAGGATCCCACAAAATCACCTGAATATTCCCCTCTAACCGTTGTGAAGATTTTCACAGCTCACCCTCACGCAAGTCCCTCTCCAATCTCGTACACACCAATTCATCCTTACTCTCCTATAAGAAGGACCTCAATCATTTGCAAAAGGGAAAAAAAAACCTAGCCTATACAATCAGAAATCCTCCACCGTTATCCTGATGAAATTCCCCAGAAAACCCTAATTACTCAAAAAGCTCACTCTCCTAAGAATTACTTGGAGTTTCTCATTGAAACTCTAAAGTAATTTTAGCTAAACCTCATTCACACACAATAACAATAATATTCAAATTGAAGAGAAGGATTAGAGAAGGATTAGAGAAGGAATAGGAGAGGAACAAATCGAAATATAAGCTGAAGCATAGAAAACATTTTTGAGCATACCTTTTGAAGTTTCATCGAAGGGTCTCCGAGAGGTATTTCTTCGAATCACCATGACCTTGCTTAGATTTATCTTCGAACTGGGCTATATCTTTGAACTTGGCTGAAATGTTTTTTATTCACGTTGCCATGGGGTTTTTGCTCAGATTATTGTTTGCTTGTTATGATGCACGACCTTCGCGTGTTCTTTTTGAAATCCCTGAGATTAGGGTTTGCATCTCTGAGCCTTTATCCTTCGTTTTGACTTTGATTACTTGTTGTTGTTTAATTCGTGAGTTGGAGATCTTTGCCCTTCTTGTGTGCGATGAAGATCTCACCCTTTTTCTAAGGATGATGGTTGAGCATGGTAGCGGAGGTTTAATGTTTCAGAGAAGGTTTATTGTGTAAGGTTTCTTCGTTCTGTTCCTTTGTTACAAGAAATTTTAGTTTATGGTGAAGTGTGGGTGGGTCCTTCTTGGTCAAAGTGTTGATGGTAAACCGTATAGAGACTAGTGACTGTGGTAATTTATGCTAGCTGTTATCCATGTGGCGTTTCTTTGTTACCTCTAGTCATGACTATTTGTTTGAGTTGTCCGAATTTAATGCTAAGTATTATAGGTTTTGACTAATACGCATTGTTGGCAATGACTAGGTTTCTCAACTTAGAAACACCTTCTTAAGATGTCAAGTGGAGCGGTGTAGGCCCAAGGGGGTCTTATTTGCCCAATTATGAACTGTGTCATTGGCCCATAAGTTTGAATCTTATTTTACTTGGTTTTCACAAATCTTAAGGTTTTTTTAGGTAAAATAGGCGTTATATTATATTTAGCTTGATCTATTTATTTTCTCATTTTTTCTGAGTTGATTATTTTTGGGCCTATGATAAAAATTTGGTTTATTGATATTCCATTAAGCGACGTTATCTAAACCGATTTGAGGCCATTTTTCTATTTTTATTTATTTATCGATTTATCGATTTATTTCACATTTTTATTCGGTCTATGATATTATTATCCGATTTGTGACATTCGATTTACCGACGTTGTCCAAATTGATATGAGACCGTTTTTCTATTATTTTTTATGGTTTCTAATTAATTTTAGAACCATTATTATTTATCGATTTTATTATTTAATCGGCCAATGATAAATGGTGATATTCGATTTTTAATAAATCGACGTTATCCCCTAATTTGAGGCCACACGTTTATTTTCCATATTATTTCTTATTATTTCTATTTATTTTATTTCGGCCGATGAATAAATATTTGAATATTCGATTTCTAATAAATCGACGTTATTTAAATTAAATATGAGGCCAAACTATTATTTTATTATTATTGCGACTTTATTTTATTTTTATGGTCGATGATATAACAAACGATTTAAATATTCGATTTCAACACATCAATGTTATTTAAATCAATATGAGACTAATTATTATTTTTATCGCATTTCTTTTATTTAAACAATTATTTGATTATAAAAGTAACGCTCGACATCTCATAGAATGATTCTAACTTTGAATCGATTCTAAGACAGTTAAAGAGCTAAATTTCGACGCTTTCGGTTTAATTCGAGCTCCAACGGCTCCACCTTAGCTTAGTATTAGGAATCGTTCTCGCATAACCATTAACCTTTAACCTCCATTTTGCACTTACCCTTCGCGATCGCTTTATGCCTCGCAATCGACCTACCAAGACGGTTCTTTTAAATCCAAACCCTTGATCCAACGTCAAGTGGTCTTAGGTATTAAAACACTTTAATAATATGAGAGAAATTGTACACCACGAGCCTTAAGTGGTAGAAAGGAGGATTACGAGCTCTCGTTATTCGCTCCGATTATTCCGTTGCAAGACACTTGGCTTGTTGGTTCGGAATAAACTATCCATAGTCTTTAGTACAATTCGACTCCTAAAGAAAGATAATAAAACTTAATTCCTTTTCCTCTTTTAGCAAGTAATTCATTAGGCATAGACATCCTTTCACGCATGACAACTTAGAAGGTTCCCATCGAGTACGATGGATATAGGGGGTGCTAATATCTTCCCCCTGCGTAACCGACTTCCGAACCCCGACAATGGTTCCGACGACCTTGTCTTTATCCTTTCTTCCCGGGTTTTATCTATATTTTCCCTTTCCCTCTTTGGGAATAAATTAAAATTAGGTGGCAACTCTCAAGTCGGCCCAGCCGCGACCGCATTCGCGAGGATCGTATTTTTTGAGGTACGACAGCTACCACTTTTTTTAGTATCCTTTAGTAGGCATCAGACAGATAATGGCTCTTATCACCCCTGATCATGTTCCCTTATTCAGAGAGCATTATGGTGGAATCCTGGACATGATTATGGACTTGGATGCATCACAGAGGAGCATGATTCACACATGTCTTCAGTTTTATGACCCTCCTCTATGTTGCTTCACTTCCCCAGATTTTCAGATAGGTCCTCTGCTGGAAGAGTACTCTATGTTATTATGTGTCCCTATCAGAAGAGGAATTCCTTTCAATCTTGAAATGACTCCTCCAAAGAATGAAGACATATCCAAAGCACTACATTTGGAAGCAACTACCATTGCTGAGCACATGACTTCCATGGCTAGAATCCCAGACCTTCATCTGGATTTCTTGATCACTCAGGCTACAAAGCAAGCTGCAGTAGGGAATTGGGAAACAGTGTGTGCTCTCCTAGCTCTCAGCATTTATGGTGTCATTTTGTTTGCCGAAGAGCCCAAGTTTGTAAGCAAAAATGCCATTCACATCTTCATGATCAAGAAACCAGTTCCCACCTTGTTAGGAGACTTCTACTACTCAGTTCAGCAGATGAATGAGAAATAGAGAAGGAGACTGGTGAGATGTTGTGAACCTCTCTTCTACAGTTGGTTGATGAAACATATGCTGAAGACGGAAGCTTTCTTAAATCCACATCAGTCAAGGAATTGGGCTAAGAGGATGATTGCCCTTACTTCAAAAGATATCAGATGGTGTACTTAGAACACCAAAGGCCGAGACATAATAACAAGTTATGGGCAATACCCAAATGTGCCACTTATTGGAGTAAAAGGTTGCATCAACTACAATCCTTTACTTTTCAAAAGACAGTTGGGGTATGCCTTGATACATCCACCTAGGGAGCAGGACTTAGCAGAGTCTCTTTATTGTGCCTTTCAGAACAATCATGCCATTGTCCGACAAGCAGCCTGGGCTTGGGACAACATACAGACTAAAGGGACTGCTATTTTGGAGAAGTGTAACAACATAGCTTCTGCTCAGTACACTGAATGGTCTCGCATCAGAGGACATATTACATGTATGCCATTCACCCTGGAAGAGGTGCCAGGGCCATCAGCAGTTGAGCCCACAACTACAGTGAGTATGGAAGAGTTTGAAAAGATGAAGGAAAGAAATGCCCAGCAAGCTGAAGCTTTGAAGAAGACCCTTTGGGAAATGAATGATGGTCGTCTGGACATTGAGAGGTTGGAGATGCTACACATCGAGCATGCAACCAAGATTGAGAAGACTGAAGACTACATCAGTAAAGCCCGAGCAGGAGAACTTGTGTTGAAGAATGCATTCAAGGAAGCAAAGATCCAAAAGGCAAGAGCTGAGCATTATCTAGAGGAAAGTCAAGATAGATGGGTCAGGATAACTGAGGCTCGTCTGAAAGAAGACCGGAAAATGCAAGCCAAGATAGAGTAGTTGGAAGCCAATGAGAAAAGAAGCCAAAAGGCACTGCTAGCAGCTCAGAAGGAGATCTCAGAGTTGAAACTCCGGGCGGGGTTAAAGAGATCCAAAGAACAAGATAAGTATCAGAAGATGACAAATGCCATTGCAACCAAAAACCTTCTCATCAGAACCATCATAGAGCATCCAGTTGGGCCAGTAACTGATGCTCTCCTGAAGGAGGTCAAGTAGGATGCATATGGATTGGATGTTTGATTTTCTTTGTACTTTTATTTTGGCTCACCATGGTGATTTTGCTTGTTGTATTCTTAAATTTAAATGTATTTTGATTCACCATGGGAGTTTGTTTGTAATTCATGAACTATTTGTATTTTGGCATTGCCATTTGAATTTTGTATGGTTATGTATTGGATTTTCTTATGCTTCAACATCTTCATTCCACAGAGGTCTAGAAGGCCAAAACCAAGAACCAAACTGGATACCCTCTGAAGACAAATAGACATATTGCATTGCATATTAATCTCATATCCTTTGTTTTGCAGGTATTTTGTTGTTGTCTTCTCACTTTGTTGATTATTTCAAGAAATATTGCTCGCAGGAGGGTCTTTCCCGTCAATCGCATCCACAGATATCCAACTCGACACAACCTTCCGAGTCTACAAATGGATCAGCTATAGCAGGAACTGAAAGATGTGAGGACTCAGATGACTGATGTAAGGACATAAGTGAGGACTCAGATGAATCAATTCATGGTTGTGATGACTGGGATGGCACAGACCCAAGAAAGATTGAGGGAGTTAGTCGAGCGGCAAACTCCAGAAGATAACCATGCAGGAACTGGGGGTACAAGTAATAATGTGCGCGATCAGCCGCAAACAAATCCACCAGAGTTTGGGCGCCACAACAACCCTGAAGTCAATGTTATTGGAAATACCCAAAGGAACACTGGAGATCGTATTCTACAGGAAGATCCTCAAGACGAGCAATTCACAGTGTTAGGTGTTGGGGCTGATGAAGCTTATGATCGTCGTCTGGATGAGATATCTGAGAAGCTGAGATCCTTGGAATCCTAGAATTCTTTGGGGTTTGATGTGATGGATATGGGACTAGTAGAAGGAGTAAGGATTCCTCACAAGTTTAAACATCCATGCTTTGAGAAGTACAATGGTATCTCCTTGCAATCTTTTCTGGGAAGGTTGAAAGCATACACCATGGATGAGAAACTATGGATGTTTTAATTTGAAGACAGTTTAACCGGGGCATCGAGAGAGTGGTATTCGCACTTGTCAAGGGCTACCGTCAGGAACTGGAAAGATCTAGTTGAGGCCTTTATACGCCAATATCAGTACAACCTGGATATGGCACCTAATAGGACCCTCTTGATGGGTATGTCTCAGTCTTCAAGAGAAAGTTTCCGTGAGTACGCTCAGAGATGGAGACAACTCGTTGTTGCTGTCCAGCCACCTATGTCTGAAAGGGAGATGGCTAAAATGTTCATGAATACCTTGCAAGGAACCTACATTGACAGACTTGCTGCCTTCTCTTCTACCAGTTTTGCTGATGTGGTCATAGCGGGGGAAATAATTGAAAGTTTGCTGAAGATAGGTAAGATTTTTGACAATGGTGCTAGCTCCAGCAATGCAAGGAAACCCTTCTAAGGACCTCGAAGGACAGGGGAGACCAATGCAGTACATGTTAATAGAGGAAGACCCCAGTACTTGCAGAGATCAGTGGCCGTAGTCACCATTCCTACTCCAGCACCTCAGCAACAACAGTTCCCACAACAACAACAAATATCTTATAACAACAACAATCAACAACAACGTCCTTTCCAACAAAGGCCTTCTCAGATTAACAGGGTGATCGATCCCATCCCGATGCCCTATGCAGTCTTACTCCCGCAACTATTGAAACTTAATCTGAATGAACTGAGGACTTTGGCTCCACCAGATCCTCTGAATCTTCCAAGGAATTATGATATCAACGCCATATGTGTTTTTCACTCCAATGTGCCTGGTAATTCAACAGAGAAGTGTAGGGCCCTGCACATGAATGTTCAAGATTTTATTGACTCCAAAGCTTTGAATTTTGCACCTCCACCAAATGTCACAAGGAATCCAATACCAAACCATGGTGAGCCAAAGATCAACGCCATTGAGGAGGACTAACCAGTAATTCTGATTGATGACATTGCAAACATTCAAATACCACTGGCCGAAGTAAAAGCTCAGCTATTGAAGTGCCAAGTGTTTCCAGGTTGTGAGGCCTGTTGTGAAGCTTGCAAAATTTCTACCAATGGTTGTGCAAATTTAAAGAAGGGTATTAGCAGTCTCATCAGAGAAGGCATCCTGTAGATCACATCAACGGTTCCATCTTCTACAACTGCAACAAAAATCTCTTCTACAACTCCAGCAAACATTATCTCAACAGAGTCTTCTACGACAACAACAAACACCAGTGATGACATCTCAACAGTTACCATCTATTATGATCCGGCAACCATTCATATTCCAGAATCTCTCAACAACAACTTTCAGCAACACCATCATCAACATCAACAAATTCCTGCACCTGCACCATCTTCAATCAAACCTCCTGTAACCATCTACTATGATCCACAGACTATCATAACTCCTTCTTCTACTGCAATTAGTCCGGTGACCATCACGGTGCCTGGACCAATTCCTTATGATAACAACAGTGTTGTGCCTTGGCATTATGGTTCGCATCTTTACTGCCATGGAAAGAAGATCACTCTTGACTCCTCAATACCTATACCACAAGTTGACAATGTCGGGGGAGGCAGAGGCTTCACTCGAAGCAGACGTCTCTTCGCTTCACAGTTTCCCAGAGTTAATGCTGAAGCAGAAGCTACTGCCAAAGCAAAAGGCAAAAGTGTGGTGCCAGAAGAACCAGCTGCAAAAGAAACTCAGAAGACACCCTTTGATCAGGATGTAGATGAGTTTATGAGGATTATCAAAAGAAGTGATTACAAAGTGGTAGATCAGCTCCATCAAACACCCTCTAAGATCTCTATATTGTCTCTGCTCATGTGTTCCGAGGCTCACCAGAATGCACTACTCAAGGTCCTGCACGCAACTTATGTGCCGGAAGAGATCACGGTCAATTAGTTAGAAACGGTGGTCGCAAATGTCAATACTAGTCATGGACTAGGTTTCACCAATGCTGACTTGACTACGGAGGGGCATAATCACAACAAGGCTTTGCATATCACTTTGGAATGTAAAGGTTTTGTACTGTCTCATGTTCTTGTTGATACTGGATCATCACTCAATGTGCTACCAAAGAAAGCTTTAGTCAAGCTGGAGTATGATGGTCTTGCACTCCGTCCGAGCAACCTAGTTGTCAGAGCTTTTGATGGTTCTAAGAGATCAGTTCTCGGAGAAATTGAGCTGTCTGTGGTAATTGGCCCGTAAGTTTTCAAAACTACCTTCTACGTGATGGACATACAGCCTTCCTACAGCTGTTTGTTGGGTCGACCCTGGATTCATGCTGCTGGCGCGGTAACATCAACCCTTCACCAAAAGTTAAAATATGAGTGGGAAGGCCAAATTATCACCATTTATGGAGAAGAAGACATCTTTGTCAGTCACTTGGCTACGTACAAATACATAGAGATGGATGGGGAGATCTATGAAAGCATGAGTCAAGGTTTTGAAGCCTTGAACATCAACGAAGCTACAACTGAGGTGTTTGTTGCATCCTAAGAGGAAAGGATGGGCACCTCAATTGCTTCCTACAAACAGGCTCGAAAGGTTGTGGAAGAAGGGAATGCCCAAGGCTGGGGCAAGCCGCTGAAGGTTCAGATGAAAGAAGACAAATTTGGTTTGGGTTACAGACCATTCCGACAAGTTCCAGAGGAGGTTACTAAAGCTCCCAAGTTCATAAGTGGGGGAATGCTGACCCCAGATGCGATCAACCCTTTGGAAGACGAGGCTGAGAGCGACTACAACCTGGAAAGATGGATCCGTCCAAGAGTCCCAGGCCAACAAGTCCTCAACTGGTCTTCCCAGGAAATTATAAGGGTTACTGCGGTAGAGTAATTATTATTTCCTGTTTTAAGCATGCATCAAAGTCCTGCATCTTGCCTAAGATGTCGGGACTCATTTTGTAATAGGTCCATATGTATTTTGTGCAAATTGAATATTAATGAACAATGGACATCTTTTTGCAAACAGTCTTTTTCGCTCACTGTCTTTTCATTTTTGTTATTTTCGCACAAAACAATAAATGGCAATGTTTTTCTTCAATAATAATTTCATTCACTTTTTTCTAAATAAGATAAAATAAATTACTAAAATGAACCAAATCTCAACCCTTGCAGAGATATCCCTCCAGATTGCACCGACAACGACACTGTTATGACCTTGTGTGACTTCGACAATCCGATTAATCAAGCAGACGAAGGGATTGAAGAAGACTACGATTTACTTGAAGAGTTAGCCAGGTTGAGACAAGAGGAAAAGGTGATTGCTCCTCATCAGGAGGAGGTTGAGACTATCAATATTGGTACCGAGGAAGATGTGAAAGAGGTGAATATTGGGGCCAGTCTGCAAGCTCAAATAAAAGAACAGCTTATCAGTATGCTGCGAGAATATGTCGATGTGTTCGCCTGGTCCTATCAGGATATGTCGGGTTTGGATACAGATATCGTCATGTATAAGCTGCCATTTAAAGAAGGTTGTCCTCCAGTTAAACAGAAGTTGCGCCATACTCGCCCAAACATGGCCATGAAAGTCAAAAGGAAGTACAAAAGCAGTGGGACGCCGGTTTTCTTGCTGTAACTAGTTACCCGCCGGGGGTTGCTAACATTGTACCTGTACCTAAGAAGGATGGAAAGGTGCGGATGTGTGTCGATTACCGGGATCTGAACGGAGCAAGCCTGAAAGATGACTTCCCATTACCTCACATTGACGTATTGGTGGATAACACAGCTCAATTCTCAGTATTTTCCTTCATGGACGGATTTTCTGGATACAATCAGATCAAGATGTCACCTGAAGACATGGAGAAGACAACTTTTATCACACCCTGGGGCACGTTCTGCTACAAGGTAATGCCATTTGGTTTAAAGAATGTCGGTGCAACATATCAACGAGCAATGGTAACATTATTCCACGATATGATCAATAAGGAAATCGAGTGTTACGTGGATGACATGATTACCAAGTCCCAAACAGAGGAAGAGCATTTGGTAAATCTGTTGAAATTGTTCGAGCATCTGAGGAAATATCAGCTAAGGTTGTGGTAAGCTGCTGGGGTTTATTGTGAGCGGAAAAGGAATTGAGGTTGATCCCGACAAAGTCAAAGCAATTCAGGAAATGCCTGCACCTAAGACTGAGAAAGAAGTTTGAGGGTTCTTAGGTAGATTGAACTACATCTCAAGGTTCATATCTCATCTCACTGCAACCTGCGAGCCCTTGTTTAAACTGCTAAGAAAGGAACAGACGGTCAGGTGGAATGATGATTGTCAAAAGGCTTTTGACAAGATCAAAGAGTATTTACAAGAACCTCCAATTCTCATGCCTCCAGTTGAAGGAAGACCTCTAATAATGTACCTGGCAGTATTGGATGAATCAATGGGGTGTGTGTTGGGCCAGCATGACGAGTCTGGTCGAAAAGAGTATGCAATATACTACCTAAGCAAAAAGTTTACCGACTGTGAACAACGTTATTCACTGCTCGAGAAAACTTGTTGTGCTTTAGCGTGGGTTGCTCGTCGACTAAGACAGTATATGTTGACTCATACTACCTTGTTGATATAAAAAATGGACCCAGTCAAGTACATATTTGAGAAGCCAGCACTTATCGGAAGGGTTGCAAGGTGGCATATGATTCTGACAGAGTATGCCATTCAGTACACCTCTTAGAAGGCCATCAATGGCAGTGTATTGTCTGACTATCTGGCCGAGCAATCCATTGATGACTAGCAGCCTATGAGATTTGATTTCCCTGATGAAGACATCATATTCCTAAAATCAAAAGATTGTGAGGAGCCCATTCACACTAAAGGGCCTAATCCATAAGAAGCATGGACTATGGGGCAGTTAATTGTAACGGTCGTGAGGTTGGTGCAGTGCTTATTACACCCAAGGGAGTCCATCTGCCTTTCTCAGCCAAGCTCACCTTTGCATGCACTAACAACGAAGCAGAATATGAAGCTTGTATCATGGGTCTTGAAGAAGCCATTGACCTCAGGATTAAAATCTTGGATATATTCGGAGATTCAGCTCTGGTGATCAACTAAACTAATGGCAAGTGGTATACTCACCAAGAGCATCTGGTTCCCTACCGTAACTACACGAGGATATTGTTGACTTTATTCACAATAGTCAAGCTTGAATACATCCCTCGAGATGTGAATCAGTTTGCAAACGCCTTGGCCACTATTTCATCTATGATCAAAGTACAGACTGCTAACTATGTACCTCAGATTTTAGTATCCAGACTGGCCCAACCAGCATATGTCTTCATGTGGACACTGTTACTGACAACAAACCTTGGTTCCACGACATAAAATGCTTCCAAGAGACTCAGACATACCCACCTGGGGCATCTTCTAATGATAAGAAGACATTGAGAAGGCTAGCCGACAGTTTCTTCCTCAATACTGATGGCTTCTTGTACAAGCGAAACTTCAACATGGTCTTGCTCAGATGTGTTGACAAGAAGGAAGCAGACTTACTAATGCATGAAGTACATGAAGGTTCTTTCGGTACCCATGCCGGAGGACATGCAATGGCAAAAAAATTGTTAAGATCAAGTTACTACTGGATCACAATGGATGCAAACTGTTGTGCATATGCCAGAAAATGCCATAAATGCCAAATCTACGCAGACAAAGTTTATGTGCCTCGTAATCCTTTGAATATAATGTCTTCACCCTAGCCCTTCGCCATGTGGGGCATTGATATGATCGAAAAGATCGAGCCAACTGCTTCAAATGGGCACAGATTCATCCTGGTAGCCATTGATTACTTCACCAAATGGGTTGAAGCAGCTTCGTATGCAAATGTCACCAGACAAGTGGTAGCCCGGTTTCTGAAAAGCGATATCATTTGTCGATATGGAGTTCCTGAGCGAATCATTACTAATAATGGTTCAAACCTTAACAACAAGATGATGGCAGAGCTGTGCCGAGACTTCAAAATTCAACATCACAACTCCTCTCCTTACAGGCCAAAGATGAATGGAGCTGTTGAAGCAGCTAACAAGAACATTTAGAAAATTGTGCAAAAGATGGTAGTCACGTACAAAGACTGGCACGAAATGTTACCATTCGCCTTGCAAGGCTACCGAACTTCCATCAGAACATCTACCGGGGCAACACCTTATCAGCTTGTGTATGGTATGGAAGCAGTCTTACTTGTTGAAGTTGAATTACCCTCCTTGCGGATAATGATGGATGTAAAACTGGACGAAGCAGAATGGGTCCGATCTCGTTATAACCAACTGAGCTGATTGAAGAAAAGAGATTAGCAGTTATCTATCATGGTCAGTTATATCAGAAACGGATGAAGAAGGTCTTCGATCAAAAAGTCAGACCTCGGGTATATCAAGTAGGAACGTTTGTACTGAAAAGACTCTTTCCTCCTCATACAGACCACATGGGCAAGTGGACGCCAAACTTTGAAGGTCCCTATGTGATAACTAAAGTCTTCTCAGGCGGAGCACTGATGCTCGTAACCATGGATGGAGAAAAATTCCTATCTCTTGTGAATTCAGATGCAGTTAAAAAATACTTCGCATAAATGACCCACTGGACATAAAACCAGAATGTAAGTCCAGGCAAAAATAGGGCATCCCGGCGAGTCAAAAACAGAATAAAAGACTCGGGCAAAAATTAGGGAAAATTAAAAAAAATGTACACCCGCTGAGTTGAAAAGCCACATCGGACAACTCAGGCAAAAATGGGTATCCCGGTGGATTGAAAACCCAAAAGGGCGATCCACGCAAAATCAGGGAATAAGCAAACAACTGCATTCTGAATTCGTCTATATCACCCACACAATATGGCAAGCTTCGAAATGACAAAGCGTCGGTCAGAATCAACTTTCTTCAGAAAGCAAGATAAGAAGAGCGTTCAGGTCACACGGGTCATAGCAAAAGGAAGATTGAAGCATCAACTTCAGCATTGCCTAATAGGACTTTTATTTTCTCAATTTTGTAGCAATCTCCTCATTTCAGGGATTAGCTTCTTCATTGTACTTGCCTATTTAGGGCACACAAATAAATAAATTCAAAAATTCATTCACACTTTGTTTTGTACCTTTTTGTTTTGTTTGAAAAATGTCCAAAGTTCGTAATACAACATTTGCATGAAAACATATAAGCCATTTTCAATAAATGCTTGCAGGAAATATGTGTTATTAAGCAAACCTAACTCCTATGACGGAATCCGGTTGAGGATGCCTCAGTACACTTGTGTGTTTCCTTTGTTTAACAGGTTGCAGGTACTCAAGGCGGACAATCTTTCACAGCATGAGGCATATCAGGCACTATATCCCCATCCAAGCCGGGAGTCACATCATCAGAAGGACTACCTGACAAAAGTATTCCCCACGGAGCTCTTTATCCCCTCAGAGTATCCCCGCGAAGATGATCCTCCGACAGATTACTTCCCAGAAGTTCTTTCATCCCCAAACAGGATCTCTGAAGCAATGCCTAAATCACTTTTCCCCGGCAAGTGGCCAGATCTTCTCATCCTCAGCATTGGATCCCCACATAGTTCTTCCCCCAAAGTTCTCCAGAGAGATCGCCCAGTGATCCGTTCTCCCCGTTCTCCCAGTAGATTTCAGATATCGGATCTCGTTTCTCTCATTTGCATAATCATAGCATTCACATCATTTCTACCCAAACAGAGCGTATCATTCCGTCTAATACGGAGCATTACGGCAAAAATCAAACATTTGCATGATCATAAGCCGGGTTCGAGCCAGTCACTTGCAAATACCAAAATCACTCCTCCAACAATATGCAAAACTTATCCCCTGTAGATAAAAGCCAAAATACCCTTTTGGACTCTCAATACAAATACTGGTACATACCTATACACAAATCCTTCTGATACTCGTCTATATCCTACTTATACATAATTCTTTGATACTCGTCCATATCTTACGCATCTCCCCAGCAGAATATCACTCATCCGTGTTCCTTGTTCAAATAGTTGATGCTCGTCCGTATCACTCCTTAAACACGCGTCGTCGTTTGTTTCTATCGATACTCGTCCGTATCGTGGGTCTAAGGATACTCGTCCGTATCTTTAATCTATACACACTGTCAAAACACTTACAATTTTATTTTAGGGTTTAAACACTCGTCCGTGTTTATCTATCCCCAGAAGTCGCCAATGAAACAACTTTCTATCAGACATTCGTCATATGTCGCGATAATCCAGAGCAGTCGTACCTTGCTAGGTGATCTTCCTTCACCTTTTGATGATCGTCCCTCATCATGTTATCCGATGGTCGTCCCCATCGTTGATCTTTTTATCCGGCGTTCTTCCTATGTCACAATAATCCTCAGCAGCCGTACCCTGCTAGGTGATCGTCCTTCACCTTTTGATGACCGTCCCTCATCATGTTATCCGATGGTCGTCCCTATCGTTGATCTTTTTATCCAGCATTCGTCCTATGTCGAGATAATCCCCAATAGAGCAGCCGTCCCCTGCTAGGTGATCGTCCTTCACCTCTTGATGACCACCCCTCATCATTTATTTTGATGACCGTCCTTCATCATTTTATTTGATGGTCGTTCCCATCGTTGATCTTTCGATCTGACATTCGTCCTATGTCGTGATCTTTTCAGCAGCTGTCCCCTGCTAGGTGATCGTCCTTCACCTCTTTATGACCGTCCCTTATCATTTATTTTGATGACCGTCCCTCATCATTTTATCTGATGGTCGTCCCTATCGTTGATCTTACTATCCGACATTCGTCCTATGTCGTGATACCTTTTAGCAGCCGTCCCCTGCTAGATGATCATCCTTCACCTTTTAATGACCGTCCCTCATCATTGATTTGTTTATCCTTCACCCGATGGCCGTCCCCGACACGGTTTCTTTATTCTCCAGCCTGACGGTTGTCCCCGTTAGTGCTTTTAAATCCCAGTAAAGTCGCTTTTCTTTACCCGATGGCCGTCCCCGTCACGGATTCTTTATTCCCCAGCATGATGGTCGTCCTCGTCAGTGCCTTTCTCACCGTTTTATTCCCCAGCAGTCGTCCTCGTCAGTGCCTTTCTCACCGTTTTATTCCCCAGCAGTCATCCTCTGCTCGATGGTCGTCCTCCGTCGCTATCATTTGATATTCAGTTTATACTGTCTATTACAATTTATATCCCTTTTCTTCTTATAATAAAGAGTGCAAATTTTGGACTGTCTTGGTATTCAACCACAAGTTATCTTGTTTGTCTGTTAAGTCAGACACTTACATTCTACACAACTAACTCATGCTTAAATAGGGGCAGCTGTAAACACCCCAAATTTGCCTTCTCTCTTTCTCACACCTTGGCTTGTGATCCTTCATATTGCATTACATAAGCATTTCATCTTACACTGCAAAGTTTTATTTCACTGCATAACTGCATAGCTAGGGTTTGTGATCAGATGAATTTTAGAAGTGGTGTGAGCTATCTCAGAGTTCATGAAGCATTCCAAGAGGGTCCATGAGTGTTCTATGATCATATTATGCCTCCAAGGGTTCTTTGAAGTCAAGAAATCACAAGAGACTGCAGAGACACCCAGGCAGGCTCAGAGCTCCTACACAAATGACTTGAAATTAGGGTTTTGGTTTCAAAGGCCTTATACCCAAAAAAAATTGTCATTCTTGTTGCTATTGGTGCATATATGTCATAAGGAACATGTGTATCAAATTTCATGGAAAAGTTCAATATGGAAGTCATATGATCAAGTGGTAACTTCCTGAGCAAGAAAAGTCAGATTATGGGTATCTGAGGCCCCCAACAATGGTTCCAAAGGGTCATCATCATCATTTTGAAGTCACATGTTCTTTATTTGATCATTGGGATGCTTGGAAGTTCACAAAGTTGAAGAAAAATGAACAAAGCCAAAACTTGCCAAAAATGGAAATGACTTGTAATGTAAACTTTCTACTTTGGGAAAGATCTTCAACCTCCTCTTTCTTGATCAAAAAGGTTTCAAATGAAATTTCTTCAAATATGGAAGTTGTATATTGGATCCTCCCATTTTCAAAAAGTACAAGACCTCATTCTAACTCTTCCTAGAACTCAAGTTATGGCCTTGCAAAGTTGGCAAAAATCACATAAATTTCATGTTCATGTCAAAGAGGGATTTTTGAATATTGGCATTTCAAGCTTCTAAGTGACCTGTAATTCACTCAATTACTTCATAACATGATCAAGAAACTTCTAAAGATCAGATTTGTGCCTTGAACCTAGGGTTTTCATGACTTATTTCTCAAGAAATCTCAAAATGGCCAAAATGCATAAACCTTGTAAACTCTTGATCCAAGCCATCCAGCTGTATAACAATGATCCTATGGCTCTCCTTGAAGCTAGCTGAAGCAGTTCAAGCACAGAAACCATCTATGCCATGGCCCATACCTCAAGTACACCAATCTTGACTTTTTGGCCAATGGAGCCATACCATTCCCACAATGCATATCTAATCTTCTGAATCATTCCAATAGTTTAGGGATTGCCTCAAGATCATAAAACAAGCATGCCATGAGCTCAGAAGATACACAACATCAGAATTCACAAAATTTGCCAAAAACTTCTCTTCTTCGATTCTCTCTAACCATACATAAAACTTCAAAGATTTATTCACCATTCAATAAGAAATCACCTCTAAAACACAAAGCAACCATCACCATGGCCTAAAACCTCATAAACCAAAGCTTCCATTTCTGCCATATCAGAATCGAGCCACTCAAAATAGCCACTTTCAAAGCATTCTAAGCATCCCAATAGCTTCAGGAGGATCAAAGGAGTTCATTTGTACAAGTGGGAGGTTCTGAAAGCTCACATTTGAAGGTTTCCAGCTCAGGTATACTCAAGAACATTTTTTCTCAAAGCTTTGATTTCTTGTTATAAAATGAAACCGCATTCTCTAAGGATCACTTTGATGCTTTTAGAATTGGAAATGGTGAAGAAATGAACATTTCATGAACTTCTGAAAATTTGCCCGTGTTTAGGTTTTGCTTCGGTTCAGCTTGTTTAGGAGTTATAAATTATGTTTTATGATTGATTTGAGTTCCTAGGAGGGTGAGGATCATTTATGGGAGGGTTAGAGGTTGTGAAATGGCCTAGGGAAGAAGTTGATGTTTTGGTTGGCCGGAGAAGATGACCGGAGCAATTTTCCGGTCATCTGAAAGTCATTAGGGTTAGGGTTCCCAGTTTAAATCATAACCCTTGGATCTTGATTAGTTTAAGTTTTAAATGGTCCAGATGCGCCATTAGTTTTAAATCCTGATTAATTAATATAAAACTTAATTAAAATGCCAGATTGAATCCTAGCCACTAGATCATGCGCGTGTTTTTCATTTGAATTAGGGCCATAGGATCTGCATACCCCAAGTCAGCTTGACTTCCATCCTGGCACGTTGATCTTCCCCCAAACCAATATGGACCTTCTATTTGAATTACTTTTCCTTTTATTTTATTTTATTTCATTTTTATTTTGTTTTCTTTTCTAAAAATCACAAAAAATAGTAAAAATCATTTTAAAAATCTGGAAATTTTTCTCACCACTTAAAATAATTTTTCAGAAGCCAAAAACATTTTTATTTTTATTTTTTCATTAAAAAATGAATTTTTAAATATTTTTAAATGTATATTTTTATTAATTAATTCCATTTAATTAATTAAAAATACTTTAAAGTATTTAAAAATCAAAAAAAAAAATCAGAGAGGTTCTTTTAACGTTTAGAAACATTTATAAACTCATCTCACAAATTTATTTTTAGTCTTGATCATGCTTTGACATTTTCCTTTGAATTAGGGTTTCTAAATTTCTTGTTTTCTAACCTTAACTTCAAAAATTCATAACTTTCAAACCAAGATGAGTTTGCATTTGGTTCTTTTTGCATCCTTTTACAATTGACCTCTAGTTTCTAAATATATATTTTTCACATTTTTAGCTTACATTTTTCAAATTAATGTGCATTTTCCCTTTGAGAAGTATCCAAAACCCTAACAAATTTTAGGATGACCATAACTTGAATTTGGTATACCTTTAGACCTCCCCCTTTGGATGGTATTCTCATGAGTGCTTAGGGTCCCCTTGGATGCATTTTCAATTTTTTATCTCTTGATTTGTTTATGCTTTTGAATTTGTACATATCTTGCTTTCAAAACTAACCATTTCAGGTGCATTTTGTAAGTTAATCAGGATGTGGATATCCAACCTCTCTTTCTCTCTTTATTTTTATGCATTTTGTTTGTGTTTGAAGTGAATCTCATTCACTTATGTTATCTCTTGTTCTTAGGTTACTTAACTTCTTCCTGAAGTAAGTAACCTAATCCTTCTCTCTCTCTCTCTCTCTCTCTCTTTCTCTCTCTCTCTCTCTCTCTCTCTCTCTCTCTCTCTCTCTCTCTCTCTCTCTCTCTCTTTTCATCTGCTTCTCTTCCTTTGGTGGCCAACTTGAAGACTTCTCTTGATGCCTCACAAACCTTATGAATATCCAAGCATGATAACTTTAGGGTTGTAAATAGTACCCCTAGTTTTTACCTTTTGAGTCTCCTTGAGTTTCTCTCTCTCATCTCATAATCAAGGCTAAACAATTAAAGTTTTGGGACTTTGAATTAGGGTTATGCATGTATCCTTATCTTAGGATGGAGTGTATAACTTTGATCCTTAGGGATAAACCTTTAAGTTGTTTTTAACTTTAATTAAAATCCATTTAATAAAGGCTTGTTATATAATGAATTTAATCCCTAACCATGGATTAAGTTGAGGTATCTTCCTTAGCTTAAGTGTCCTCATCTATCATCCTTCTCTTATGATGGTGTAATGAGTTCACTAATCTTTGATTAGAGATTAAACTCATTACTTAACAGTAAACAAAAATTCAAAAAAACTTAATAATTATCAAAGTAGGTTAATGATCTTAATCAAATCATCATGGTAATTAAGTTGGGATCTTCATCTCATATTTAAGTAGGCTCATTATCCCTAACTAGGGAAGATATAATGAGTTTACAACCCTTGGTTTAGGATTAAGCTCATTTTCCTATGCAAAACACCAAAAACAATAAAAAAATGAAAACACAAAAACAAACAATAATCGTCTCCTCCGGGATTCTTCTCTCATCACACTCACTCTGAAAACGAGAGCTCGCTTCTCCCGTCCAATGCAAGACAATTAGCACTCGAGCCAGACGAGTCATACACTTGAGCTAGATAAATAAGTAGTTCACAACAAAAGCATCTAAGTCTCTTTGAGTCGAACTACGGTGTTCTGACTTCCTCATTGCACGAGATGATACGTAGGCATAACTTAACAGTTATCGAACAAAAGTCCCCAGGTCTTCCCCCCTCTCCTTCTTCCAGCTTTTCTTTTCAAAACCCTAATCTTGAATTCCATATCCTTTTGCACCTACACTCTGTACATTCTAGCTTTTTATAGACAAATACACATACATTTTACCCCCTTTAAACACAATCAAATATGCGTGGATCCCATCGAGTATGACGGTCAATCAGGGTGCTAATATCTTCCCAGGTCGTAACTTACCCCCTTACTCATTCTCTTTGGTTCTCAACCGTCTTATCCATACATTTACAGGTTTATGCAGCATTACCTTTCCTTCGGGATAAAAATGCCTAGCTAGCGACTCTATTCAACCTCAACCTCCAACATTGCCTACGGTTCGCGTTTGCACCGGGACGAAAGTCCGGGGAGCAAAACTCAGGTTCAAAACCTTGAATGTATTCGGAGATTCATCTTTGGTGGTCAACAAAACTAATGGCAAGTGGTATACTCATCAAGAGCATCTGGTTCCCTACCATGACTATACGAGGAGATTGTTGACTTTCTTCACAACAATCAAGCTTGAATACATCCCTTGAGATAAGAATCAGTTTGCAGAAGCTTTGGCCACTATTTCATCTATGATCAAAGTACAGACTGCCAACTATGTGCCTCGTATTTTAGTATCCAGACTGGACCGACCGACATATGTCTTCGTTGTAGACACTGTTAATTACAACAAACCTTGGTTCCACGACATCAAATGCTTCTTGGAGACTCAGACATACCCACCTAGGGCATCGTCTAATGATAAGAAGACATTGAGAAGGCTAGCCGGCAGTTTCTTCCTCAACACTGATGGCTCCTTATACAAGCGAAACTTCGACATAGTCTTGCTCATATGTGTTGACAAGAAGGAAGCAGACCTGCTAATGCACGAAGTACACGAGGGTTCTTTTGGTACCCATGCTGGAGGACATGCAATGGCAAAAAAATTGTTAAGACCGGGTTACTATTGGATCACAATGGATGCAGACTGTTGTGCCTATGCCAAAAAGTGCCATAAAGGCCAGATCTACGCAGACAAAGTGCATGTGCCTCCCAATCCTTTGAATATATTGTCTTCACCCTGGCCCTTCGCCATGTGGGGCATTGATATGATTGGAAAGATCGAGCCAACTGCTTCAAATGGTCACAGATTCATCCTGGTAGCCATTGATTACTTCACCAAATGGGTCGAAGCAGCTTCGTATGCAAATGTCACCAGACAAGTGGTAGCCCGATTTCTGAAAAGGGATATCATTTGTCGTTATGGAGTTCCCGAGGGAATCATTACCGATAATGGTTCAAATCTTAACAACAAGATGATGGAAGAACTATGCCGAGATTTCAAGATTCAACATCACAACTCTTCTCCTTACAAGCCAAAGATGAATGGCGCTGTTGAGGCGGCTAACACGAACATTAAGAAGATTGTGCAAAAGATGGTAGTCACATACAAATACTGGCATGAAATGTTACCATTCGCCTTGCATGGGTACCGAACTTCCATCAGAACATCTACCGGGGTAACACCTTATCAGCCGGTGTATGGTATGGAAGCAGTCCTACCTGTTGAATTAGAATTACCTTCCTTGCGGGTAATGATGGATGTAAAACTGGATGAAGCAGAATGGGTCCGATCTCGTTATAACCAACTGAGCCTGATTGAATAAAAGAGATTAGCAACTATCTGTCATGGTCAGTTATATCAGAAACGGATGAAGAAAGCCTTCGATAAAAAAGTCAGACCTCGGGAATATCAAGTTGGAGAGCTTGTACTGAAAAGGATCCTTCCTCCTCATACATACCACATGGGCAAGTGGACACCGAACTATGAAGGTCCCTATGTGATAACTAAAGTCTTCTCAGGCGGAGCACTGATGCTCGCAACCATGGATGGTGAAAACTTCTCGTCTCCTGTGAATTCAGATGCAGTTAAAAAATACTTCGCATAAGTGACCCGTTGGATATAAAAATAGAATGTAAGTCCAAGAAAAAATAGGGCATCCCGGCGAGTCAAAAACAGAATAAAAGACTTGGGCAAAAATAAGGGAAAAATTGAAAAAAATGTACACTCGCTGAGTTGAAAAGCCGCATCGGACAGCTCAGGCAAAAAAGGTATCCCGGTGGAATGAAAACCCGAAAGGGAGATCCATGCAAAATCGGGGAATAAGCGAACAACTGCATTCTGAATTCGTTTGTATCACTCACATAACATGGAAAACTTCGAAAGGACAAAGCGTCAATCAGAATCAACTTTCTTCAGAAAGCAAGATAAGAAGAGCGCTCATGTCATACAGGTCATAGCAAAAGGAAGATTGAAGCATCAACTTCAGCATTGCCAAATATGACTTTTATTTTCTCAATTTTGTAGCAATCTCCTCATTTCAGGGATTAGCTTCCTCATTGTACTCGCCTATTCAAGACACACAAATCATTAAAGTCAAATGTTCATTCACACTTTGTTTTATACCTTTTTGTTTTGCAAAATGTCCAAAGTTCGTAATACAACATTTGCATGAAAACATATAAGCCATTTTCAATAAATGCTTGCAGGAAATATGTTCTTTTAAGTGAACCTAACTCCTATGATGGAATCTGGTTGAAGATACCTCAGGGCACTTGTGCGTTACCTTTGTTTGATAGGTTGCAAGTACTCAAAACGGATAACCTTTCACAACATGGGGAATATCAGGCATTATATCCCCAACCGAGACAGCAGTCACATCATCAGAAGGACTACTTGACGAAAGTATTTCCCCACAGAGCTTTCTATCCCCTCAGATTATCCCCCACAAAGCTGATCCTCCGGCAGATTACTTCCCAGAAGTTCTCTCCTCCCCAGGCAGGATCTCCAAAGCAATTCCTAAATCACTTTTCCTCAGCGAGTTGTCAGGTCTTCTCATCCCCAGCATGGGATCCCCACAGAGGTTTTCCCCCGGAGTTCTCCAGAAAGATCGTACAGTGATCCTTTCTCCCCCACAGATCACCCGGTGATCCGTTCTTCCGGCAGATTTCAGATCTCGGATCTCGTTTCTCTCATGTGCATAATCATAGCATTCACATCATTCATCCCCAAACAGAGCATAACATTCCGTCTAATATGGAGCATTACGGCAAAAATCAAACATTTGCATGGTCATAAGTCAGGTTCGAGCCAGTCACCTGCAAGTACCAAAATCATTTCTCTAGCAATACACAAAGAACTTATCCCCTGTAGATAAAAACCAAAATGTCTTTTTGTACTTTCAATACAAATACTTGTACATACTTACACACAATCCTTCTGATACTCGTCCGTATCCTACTTATACATAATTCTTTGATACCCGTCTGTATCTTATGCATCTCCCCAGCAGGTCATCACTCGTCCGTGTTCCTTGTTCAAACAATTGATAATCGTCCATATTATCACTCCTTAAACACGCGTCGGCGTTTGTTTCTATCGATACTCGTCTGTATCACGGTTCTAAGGATATTCATCTGTATCTTTAATCTATATACACTGTCGAAACACTTACCATTTTATTTTTTAGGGCTTAAACACTCGTCCGTGTTTATCTATCCCCAGAAGTCACCAACAAAACAACTTTCTATCCGACATTCGTCTTATGTCGTGATATCTTTTAGGTGATCGTCCCTCACCTTTTGATGACCGTACCTCATCATTCATCCGATGATCGTCCCCATCGTTGATCTTTTTATCCGACATTCATCCTATGTCGCGATAACTCTTAGAGCAGTCGTACCCTGCTAGGTGATCGTCCTTCACCTTTTGATGACCGTACCTCATCATTCATCCGATGGCCGTCCCCATCGTCGATCTTTTTATTCGACATTCGTCTTATGCCGCGATAACTCTCAGAGCAGTCGTACCCTGCTAGGTGATCGTCCTTCACCTTTTGATGACTGTACCTCATCATTCATCCGATGGCCGTCCCCATCGTCGATATTTTTTATCCGACATTTGTCCTATGTCACAATAACTCTCAGCAGCCGTACCCTGCTAGGTTATCGTCCTTCACCTTTTGATGACCGTCCCTCATCATGTTATCCGATGGCCACCCCCATTGTTGATCTTCCTATCCGACATTCGTCCTATGTCGTGAAATCTCTCAGTAGTCGTACCCTGCTCGGTGATCGTCCTTCACCTTTTGATAACCGTCCCTCATCATTGATTTATTTATTTCACCCGATGGCCGTCCCCGTCGCGGTTTCTTTATTCTTCAGCCTGATGGTCGTCCCCGTTAGTGCTTTTAAAACCCCAATAAAGTCGCTTTTCTTTACCCGATGGCCGTCCCCATCGTGGATTCCTTGTTCCCCACCATGATGGTTGTCCCCGTCAGTGCGTTTCTCACCGATTTTATCCCCAGCAGTCGTCCTCTGCTCTATGGGTGTCCTCCGTCGCTACCATTTGATATTTAGTCCATACTGTCTATTACAATTTATATCCCTTTTCTTCTTATAATAAAGAGTGCAAATTTTGGACTGTCTTGGTATTCAACCACAAGTTATCTTGTTTGTCTGTTAAGCCAGGCGCTTACATCCTACACAGCTAACTCATGCTTGAATAGGGGCAGCTGTAAACACCCCAAATTTGCCCTCTCTTTTTCTCACACCTTGGCTTGTGATCCTTCATATTGCATTGCATAAGCATCACATCTCACACTGCATAGTTATTTCATTGCATAAGATGCATAGCTAGGGTTTGTGGTCAGATGAATCTTAGAGGAGGTTTGAGCTATCTCAGAAGCCATGAAGCATGCCAAGAGGGTCCATAAGTGCTCTATGATCATATTATGCCTCCAAGGGTTCTTGAAAGTCAAAAGATCACAAGAGATTGCAGAGCCACCCAGGCAGGCTCAGGGCTCCTACACAGATGACCAGAAATTAGGGTTTTGGGTTTGAGGCCTTTACACTCAAAATATTTGGCCATTCTTGATTCTATTGGTCTATATATGTTATAAGGAACATGTGTATCAAATTTGAAGCAAAAATTCCTTGTTGAAGACTTTTGATCAAATGGTAACTTGTTGTGCAAGAAAATTCAGAATCAAGGCATCCGAGGCCACTAACAAGGGTTTCAAAGGGTCATCTTCATCAATTTGAAGTCCTATGATCTTTATTTGATCTTAGGAATGCTTGGAAGTTCACAAAATTGAAGAATTATGAGCCATTTGAAAAGTTTCTAATTTTGGGCATGACTTGTAATGAAAACTTTTCATTTTGGGAAAGATATTCAACCTCCTCTTTCTTGATAAAAAAGGCTTCAAATGAATTTTCTTCAAACATGAAAGTTGTAGATCGGATCTTCCCATTTTCAAAAAGTACAAGAACTCCTCTTGATTCATCCTAGAACTCAAGTTATGATGGATCAAAGTTGGGAAAAATCTTGTAATTTTCAAGTTCATGCCAAAGAGGGAAATGTGCAATTTTCATTTCCAAGCATTATCATGACCTCTAATGCACTTCTACACATCATAACAACATAATGCAACTTGTCTTGACCAGAATTGAGCCTTGAACCAAAGGATTCCATGACTTGTTTCTCAAGAAATCACAAAGAGGGAAAAATGCAAAACCTATGCAAACTCTTGAATCAAGTGTTACAGCTCACAACTTTCAATCCAATGGTGCTCCTTGAACTCAGTTGATGTAGTACAAGCTCTCAAACCATCTCTGCACCATGCCATACCTCAAGTACACCAAACCTTGACTTTTTGCAACTTCCTCCATACTCTTGGAATAATGATCAGCAGCCTCTACAAACCTACTCTATGATCCATTCACACTTTATGGGAGAGATATAGCAACACACAAGAGCTGATAACAAGCATATACTCAGATTGCACAAAATTGGTCAAAAACTTCCCTTCTTCGATTCACACTACTCAGCCATCAAACATCCAAAATTCTTTCACCATTCAATCACACATAACACAAGGAACATTTCCCAACCATCACCATGGCCTGAAACACAACATACCAAGACTTCATTTTCTGCCATATCAGAACTGGAACCCTCAAACTAGCCACTATAAGCTTCATCCAAGCACTCCATTAGCTTCAGGGGGACCAAAGGAGCCACTTTGCACCAAAGGGAGGCTTTGAAAGCTCAAATTCGAAAAGCTTCAGTTCAGGTATCCATCAAGAACAATTTTTCCAAAACCTTGATTTCTTGTTATAGAATGATTCTACATGCTTTGCTGATCATTCTGATGTGTTTAGAATTGAAAATGGTGTAGAAATGAGCATGTATTGTATATCTGAAAGTTTGCCCGTGAAAATGATTTTGATTTGATTTGCATGATTCTTGTGATATAAATGATGTTTGATGATTGATTTTAGTTGTATGATGTTTGGGGATCATTTCTGGGCAGGTTTTGTGAGCTTTAGTGGCCTATAGAAGAAGTTAGGGTTGGGGATGGCCAGAGAAGATGACCGAAGCTTATCTCCGGTCACCTAAAAGTCATTAGGGTTTTGTTTGCCAGTTTGAATGTGAGCCATTGGATTGAGATTAGTTTAAGCAGCGTACGGCCCAGATCATGTCATTAAACCCTAACCCTAATTAATTAAATAAATTATGATTAATTAACTCAGGACAAACCTTGGCCCTTGGATCACGCGCGTAAGCCCAATTTGAAGTTAGGCCTTAGGATCTTCATACTCTTGGTCAAGCTGACTAGTATTCTGGACCCTTGATCTCTCTCTCTCTCTCTCTCACGCAATCTTAGCCATCTGATCAGCATACTTCTCATTTCTTTTAATTTTTATTTTATTTTATTTCATTTCTTTTGTTTTATTTATTAAAAATACCAAAACATTTTATAAAATTATGATTTTTTGCATTCTTACTTTAAATAATTTTCAGAAACTAAAAAAAAAATATTTTTAATTTTTGCATTAAAAATATATTTTTAAATCATTTAATTGTATTATTTAATTAATTCATTTTAATTAATTAAAAATACTTTTAGGTATTTAAAAATCACCAAAAATCATGAAGCATTCTTACATGTTTAGAACAATTTACAAACTCATTTTACAAATTTCTTTTAGGGTTTGATCACATTTTGACAATTAACCATGAATTAGGGTTTCTAAATTTCTTATTTTTGTAACCCTAACTTCAAAAATTCATTTCTGATCAACCAAGATGAGTTTGCACTTGGTTCTTTTTTCATTCTTTTACATGTTGCATCTAGTATCTAGGACATTTAACTCATATTTTTGCATTGCATTTTCTATTTGTTTGGCATTTTTTCATGAAGAGGTACCCAAAACCCTAACCTAACTTAAAAAAACCATAACTTGACTTTGGTTTAGCTTCTGACTTCCATCTTTGGGGAGTGATCTTATATGTGTTTAGGGTTAATTTAGTTGCAATTTCAATTTTTTTATCATGTGTTTTGCTTCTGTTTTGATCATATGCATCTCATACTTTCTTAAAACCCTAATTTGTCATGTTCATTTGCATTCATCTTTGCATACCATCATCATATGAACTTGCCATGACATCTCATGCATTTGTATGTCATCTTAGACACCTTAGGACATGTGTGAATGTTGGTTGATCATCGTTGCATCCATTTGACATGTTTTACATCCATTACATCTTATGTATGTTCATGTGTTCTTAAGCTTCTAACATGCTTGTTTTTGCATCCATCATTTGTATGATCATATATATATATATATATATATATATATATATATATATGTATTGTATGTGACTTTGCATCTCTCCATGACACATTTGCATCATGTATTCACTTCTGGTTGGCATCCTTGCATCTTCATCTTTGCATCTTTGCATCTTGTTTCATCTTATGCATTCATACTAACCATTTCAGGGGCTTCTGGTAAGTGGATCAGGATGTGGATTTGCCTCCACATCCAACCTTTTCTTATCCCTTCATTTTCATTTTTATTTGTCTTTGAAGTGAATTTGATTCACTTGTGCCCTCTCTTGCTCCTTTTCTTTCTTTTAGGTTACTTAACTTCTTCAGGAAGTAAGTAACTTATTCTTCAATTCTCTTCTCTTTTCATCAGCTTCTTTTTCCTTGGTGGCCATCTAAAGACTTTCTGAAGATCTTTTCTTAAGACTCACAAACCATAGGAATATCCAAGCATGATAACTTTAGGGTTGTACATAGTCTCCCCTAGTTTTTTACCTTTGAGTCTCCTTGAGTCTCTGCTTCACCTCATAATCAAAGGCTAAACAGTTAAAGTTTTAAGACTCTGAATTAGGGTTATGCTTGTATCCTTATCTTAGGATGGAGTGTATAACTTTAATACTTAGTGTTAAACCTTTAAGTTGTTTACACCTCCTAATCAAAACACCTAATAATCATTAAGACTTAAGCTTGTAACTTGGGCCATATATTAGGGTTACATCTCTGCCTGTTGGTTCAGAGGGACTAACCCTAGTGTCTAATGGACAAGTCCCCCTCAGGTTTAGTCTTACAAACATAAAATCCATTTATTAATCCAACCTTTAATTAAAATCCACTTTAATAAAGGTTTGTTATATAATGATTTTAATCCCTGACCATGGATTAAGTTGAGGTATCTTCCTCATCTTAAGTGTCCTTATCTATCATCCTTCTCTTAGGATGGTGTAATGAGTTCACTAATCCCTGATTAGAGATTAAACTCATTACATAACACAAAACAAAATCCAAAAACACTTAATAATCATAAGTAGGTTAATGATCTTAATACTGCATCATTAGGGTAATTAAGTTGAGATTTTCATCTCATACTTAAGTAGACTCATTATCCCTAATCAGGGGTGATATAATGAGTTTACAAACCCTTGATTAGGGCTTAAGCTCATTATCCTATGCAAAACACCAAAAACAATAAAAAAACTGAAAACACAAAAAACAAACAATAAATGTCTCCTCCGGGATTCTTTTCTCATCACACTCACTCTAAAAACAAGAACTCGCTTCTTCTGTCTAATGCAAGACAGTTAGCACTCGAGACAGACGAGTCATACACTTGAGCATAGACAAGCAAGCAGTTCACCACAAAATCATCTAAGTCTCTTTGAGTCGAACTACGGTGTTCTGACTTCCTCATTGCACGAGAGGATACGTAGGCATAACTTAACAGTTATCGAACAAAAGTCTCTTTGTCTCTCCCTTCTCCTCCTCCAAGTTTCTCTTTCTTTAGCCTCGGTTTTGAGCACTCACTTTCTTTTTGCACTGACACTTTGTACATCCTTTTCTCCCTAGCTTTTTATGCACAGTTTAGCATAAACACCATCCCCTTTTAAACACAATCAGGTATGCGTAGATCCCGTCGAGTACGACGGACGATCTGGATGCTAATACCTTCCCAGATCGTAACCTACCCCCTTACTCAGTCTCTTTGGTTCGCAACCATCTTATCCACCTCTTTCTAGGTTTATGCAGCATTACCTTCCCTTCGGGATAAAAATGCCTAGCTGGCGACTCTATTCCACTTCAACCTCCAACATCGTCGTCGGTTCGCATTTGCACCGGGATGAAAATCCGGGGAGCGACAGTAAGAAACTTAAAAATACACAAATTATGAATGACAGACATTACATAAAACCGATTTTGGAACTATATCAATAGTTGATTCATTTCAAAATTTTATTTTGTAGTTTGTGTTAAATCTAAAACAATATGATTGTAAGTAAAAGCTATATATGAATATTAAGTTGATAGATAATGTTATCTAAGATCTTTTAAAAGTGATAAGTGATGAAAACCAGTTGGAAAAACTTATAAAATTTCACCAAAATAAATTCATATACACATTATTTTATAATTTAGAACGATTACAACACCATGAGGCATAATCAAATTGTCATTATTAAAAAATGAAACACTTATTATGGAAAATCCCCTTTAACATTACCACGAGGATAATAATTGCAAATAACGAATGTCCCTTCCTTATTACAATTTTTTTTCGCACATCCAACACGTGTTGATCCACTCCAAATAACTTGGGTATAATGGGAGCATTCACCACCGTCACACCGGTTAAGATAGCGATTATAGTGTGGTTTTTCATCCACCCACAACTTCACTGCTTCCTTGCCAGTTATATTTCTAGAGCTCACCAAGATATTCACTCCTAAACGACCACTATCATCACTTCCTGAGGAGTTGATTCCACAATCCTTGCTACGTACACTAGTATCAAGAAAACTTTGTGCAAAAGCAGCAAGTTTGTTATCCCAAACAAAATCTTCAATGTACGCACCTATTTATGATATTGATCTTGCGTCATTGTGGAGTTTCAAGTAATCTTCTGGATTGTCTTGCGCTCTTGCAATGTGACTATTACCCACAACGACTATTAACCCTAAAATACACATTAAAGAAAATGAATCCATCTTAATTATCTATGTAAATTTGTAAGTGTTTGGTGGAATTTTATGGAGCACTAGTGATGTTTTTATAAAGGAATTTTCATGTAAACTTTGAAAAAAAGTAATATAAGGAAATTCAGTTAAAGAAAAGTTTTGTTTAAAATTTTAAAAATAAAATTTTCTATAGTTAAAATTTTAATAATTTCTTAAAAAAAAAATTATTTTTTAAAGAATTCAATGTCTATTGATGAACTTGAATAATTTAACTAAAAAGAAATATGTTGAGATATTTATATATGAGAAGAGATATTTTCAATTCAACACAACTCCGAAGAGATATTTCATATCTAAGTTTTGCTCAACTCTGATACAAAAGAAACCAAACGAGACTCGATAAAACAAATTTCAAATTTAATTTAATTAAAAATAAATAATACATAAATATTCCAGTTATAGCAATTTATTTGGTGATGAATATTTCAACTAAAAAAGAGATATGCATGAATATTTCAATTATAGCATTTTGTTTGGTGATGAATATTTCAACTAAAATAGAGATATGCAGAAATATTTCAATTATAGTATTTATTTTTGGGTTATATATATATATATATATATATATATATATATATATATATATATATATATGTATATATATATATATGTATATATATGTGTATATATATATATATATGTATATATATATATATATGTATATATATATATATATATATATATATATATATATATATATATATATATATATATATATATATATATATATATATATATATATATATATATATATATATATATATATATATAAGTTGTTAAATCACTCATATAAATTAGCGTCAAAATTGAGGATAATTTTGTAATTTTATATTCTTATATTTCTTTCTTTATTTAGTAATATTTAATTAATAAACTATTTTTATTTTAATTTATAAATAAATTATTTATACTTTCCATTCTTCCACTAACTTCTTATATTTATTTTTTAAATTATTTAGTATTGTTCCTTTGATAATTATTTCACTAACTAGCCATTTCCCACTAACTTTTTAAATTAATTTTTATAATTATTTACTTTTTATATATAATTATATTAACAAATAGTGACAAATTGAGTTATACAAAAGTGGCTAACTAATCACGAGAAGAAAATTACATATCCTATCTTTTTTCTAATAAGTATTTTGTGTCTAACGAGATTCAAATCTACAAGTAATTTGTTAAATTAATTAAATTAATTATGTGGCTCCATTAAATCACTAATCCATTAACTCTTATTCATAAACTTCGCTTAGTAATTTTTCTATAACTCCACTAATCCACTAACTCATAGTTATTTATATAACTTCTATATGCAACTTCCATGTTGTGTGGTGTATTTATCTAGCCAATTTGTAAATAGGGATGTAAGAAAAATTATGAAATGATCCGAACCAGTACACCGAAGTTAAAATAATCGGACCATTATGTAGGGTTAGTTAATCGAATCGTTATTTTACTAAAGTTTCTAGAACTGAACCAAACTAAATTAACGAAACATTAACCAAAACAGAAACATTAAGCTATTAGCAAACCATTGCACTTTATGGATCATTGTCTCTATTTTCAATAAAAATGGGGACATGATAATATGTTTTAATGTGAGCTCTCTCAAACTGAATTTGGGCTTTAACATCATGTACATTAAACCAATTTACTTCTACAAGTTCCTTACCTTCATCAACTTACAAATTCCACTTCATCTTTTATTCTAAAGTTTCTTCTCATTTGATATTGACATTGAGGTGGATGTTTTCTACAATGGTATATTATATTATATACATATACCAATATCATATATTATATAGTAATTTAATTACCTTCAACATTATGTTTCTTAATAATTTAGTTATTTTTTGTTATGTGATGAAATAATTCAGTCTCAAAGTCCTGGTTGGAAAGTTCCATTAGTTTTATAGTTGACTAGTTGAGTTATACATAAACTAAAATTCTAACATATCAAAGTGCTTATTAAGGATCTATAAATAATATATGGTAATCTCATTCCAAGTGTTTACCTTATATAAACATGATGCTAAAAAAAATACTTGTGTAGTAAGAAACTTAAAAATACACAAATTATGAATGACAGACATTACATAAAACCGATTTTGGAATTATATCAATAGTTGATTCATTTCAAAATTTTATTTTGTAGTTTGTGTTAAATCTAAAACAATATGATTGTAAGTAAAAGCTATATATGAATATTAAGTTGATAGATAATGTTATCTAAGATCTTTTAAAAGTGATAAGTGATGAAAACCAGTTGGAAAAACTTATAAAATTTCACCAAAATAAATTCATATACACATTATTTTATAATTTAGAACGATTACAACACCATGAGGCATAATCAAATTGTCATTATTAAAAAATGAAACACTTATTATGGAAAATCCCCTTTAACATTACCACGAGGATAATAATTGCAAATAACGAATGTCCCTTCCTTATTACAATTTTTTTTCGCACATCCAACACGTGTTGATCCACTCCAAATAACTTGGGTATAATGGGAGCATTCACCACCGTCACACCGGTTAAGATAGCGATTATAGTGTGGTTTTTCATCCACCCACAACTTCACTGCTTCCTTGCCAGTTATATTTCTAGAGCTCACCAAGATATTCACTCCTAAACGACCACTATCATCACTTCCTGAGGAGTTGATTCCACAATCCTTGCTACGTACACTAGTATCAAGAAAACTTTGTGCAAAAGCAGCAAGTTTGTTATCCCAAACAAAATCTTCAATGTACGCACCTATTTATGATATTGATCTTGCGTCATTGTGGAGTTTCAAGTAATCTTCTGGATTGTCTTGCGCTCTTGCAATGTGACTATTACCCACAACGACTATTAACCCTAAAATACACATTAAAGAAAATGAATCCATCTTAATTATCTATGTAAATTTGTAAGTGTTTGGTGGAATTTTATGGAGCACTAGTGATGTTTTTATAAAGGAATTTTCATGTAAACTTTGAAAAAAAGTAATATAAGGAAATTCAGTTAAAGAAAAGTTTTGTTTAAAATTTTAAAAATAAAATTTTCTATAGTTAAAATTTTAATAATTTCTTAAAAAAAAAATTATTTTTTAAAGAATTCAATGTCTATTGATGAACTTGAATAATTTAACTAAAAAGAAATATGTTGAGATATTTATATATGAGAAGAGATATTTTCAATTCAACACAACTCCGAAGAGATATTTCATATCTAAGTTTTGCTCAACTCTGATACAAAAGAAACCAAACGAGACTCGATAAAACAAATTTCAAATTTAATTTAATTAAAAATAAATAATACATAAATATTCCAGTTATAGCAATTTATTTGGTGATGAATATTTCAACTAAAAAAGAGATATGCATGAATATTTCAATTATAGCATTTTGTTTGGTGATGAATATTTCAACTAAAATAGAGATATGCAGAAATATTTCAATTATAGTATTTATTTTTGGGTTATATATATATATATATATATATATATATATATATATATATATATATATATATATATATATATATATATATATATATATATATATATATATTATATATATATATATATATATATATATGTATATATATATATATATATGTATATATATGTGTATATATATATATATATATGTATATATATATATATATATATATATATATATATATATATATATATATATATATATATATATATATATATATATATATATATATATATAAGTTGTTAAATCACTCATATAAATTAGCGTCAAAATTGAGGATAATTTTGTAATTTTATATTCTTATATTTCTTTCTTTATTTAGTAATATTTAATTAATAAACTATTTTTATTTTAATTTATAAATAAATTATTTATACTTTCCATTCTTCCACTAACTTCTTATATTTATTTTTTAAATTATTTAGTATTGTTCCTTTGATAATTATTTCACTAACTAGCCATTTCCCACTAACTTTTTAAATTAATTTTTATAATTATTTACTTTTTATATATAATTATATTAACAAATAGTGACAAATTGAGTTATACAAAAGTGGCTAACTAATCACGAGAAGAAAATTACATATCCTATCTTTTTTCTAATAAGTATTTTGTGTCTAACGAGATTCAAATCTACAAGTAATTTGTTAAATTAATTAAATTAATTATGTGGCTCCATTAAATCACTAATACATTAACTCTTATTCATAAACTTCGCTTAGTAATTTTTCTATAACTCCACTAATCCACTAACTCATAGTTATTTATATAACTTCTATATGCAACTTCCATGTTGTGTGGTGTATTTATCTAGCCAATTTGTAAATAGGGATGTAAGAAAAATTATGAAATGATCCGAACCAGTACACCGAAGTTAAAATAATCGGACCATTATGTAGGGTTAGTTAATCGAATCGTTATTTTACTAAAGTTTCTAGAACTGAACCAAACTAAATTAACGAAACATTAACCAAAACAGAAACATTAAGCTATTAGCAAACCATTGCACTTTATGGATCATTGTCTCTATTTTCAATAAAAATGGGGACATGATAATATGTTTTAATGTGAGCTCTCTCAAACTGGATTTGGGCTTTAACATCAAGTACATTAAACCAATTTACTTCTACAAGTTCCTAACCTTCATCAACTTACAAATTCCACTTCATCTTTTATTCTAAAGTTTCTTCTCATTTGATATTGACATTGAGGTGGATGTTTTCTACAATGGTATATTATATTATATACATATACCAATATCATATATTATATAGTAATTTAATTACCTTCAACATTATGTTTCTTAATAATTTATAGTTATTTTTTGTTATGTGATGAAATAATTCAGTCTCAAAGTCCTGGTTGGAAAGTTCCATTAGTTTTATAGTTGACTAGTTGAGTTATACATAAACTAAAATTCTAACATATCAAAGTGCTTATTAAGGATCTATAAATAATATATGGTAATCTCATTCCAAGTGTTTACCTTATATAAACATGATGCTAAAAAAAATACTTGTGTAGTAAGAAACTTAAAAATACACAAATTATGAATGACAGACATTACATAAAACCGATTTTGGAATTATATCAATAGTTGATTCATTTCAAAATTTTATTTTGTAGTTTGTGTTAAATCTAAAACAATATGATTGTAAGTAAAAGCTATATATGAATATTAAGTTGATAGATAATGTTATCTAAGATCTTTTAAGAGTGATAAGTGATGAAAACCAGTTGGAAAAACTTATAAAATTTCATCAAAATAAATTCATATACACATTATTTTATAATTTAGAACGATTACAACACCATGAGGCATAACCAAATTGTCATTATTAAAAAATGAAACACTTATTATGGAAAATCCCCTTTAACATTACCACAAGGATAATAATTGCAAATAACGAATGTCCCTTCCTTATTACAATTTTTTTTCGCACATCCAACACGTGTTGATCCACTCCAAATAACTTGGGTATAATGGGAGCATTCACCACCGTCACACCGGTTAAGATAGCGATTATAGTGTGGTTTTTCATCCACCCACAACTTCACTGCTTCCTTGCCAGTTATATTTCTGGAGCTCACCAAGATATTCACTCCTAAACGACCACTATCATCACTTCCTGAGGAATTGATTCTACAATCCTTGCTACGTACACTAGTATCAAGAAAACTTTGTGCAAAAGCAGCAAGTTTGTTATCCCAAACAAAATCTTCAATGTACACACCTATTTCTGATATTGATCTTGCGTCATTGTGGAGTTTCAAGTAATCTTCTGGATTGTCTTGCGCTCTTGCAATGTGACTATTACCCACAACGACTATTAACCCTAAAATACACATTAAAGAAAATGAATCCATCTTAATTATCTATGTAAATTTGTAAGTGTTTGGTGGAATTTTATGGAGCACTAGTGATGTTTTTATAAAGGAATTTTCATGTAAACTTTGAAAAAAAGTAATATAAGGAAATTCAGTTAAAGAAAAGTTTTGTTTAAAATTTTAACAATAAAATTTTCTATAGTTAAAATTTTAATGCTTTCTTAAAAAAACATTTTATTTTTTATAGAATTCAATGTCTATTGATGAACTTGAATAATTTAACTAAAAAGAAATATGCTGAGATATTTATATATGAGAAGAGATATTTTCAATTCAACACAACTCCGAAGAGATATTTCATATCTAAGGTTTTTAGTAAGCAAGGAATACTGTATATATATATATACTCAATATATATATATATATATATTATATATATATATATATAAAGTTGTTAAATCACTCATATAAATTAGCGTCCAAAATTGAGGATAATTTTGTAATTTTATATTCTTATATTTCTTTCTTTATTTAGTAATATTTAATTAATAAACTATTTTTATTTTAATTTATAAATAAATTATTTATACTTTCCATTCTTCCACTAACTTCTTATATTTATTTTTTAAATTATTTGGTATTGTTCCTTTGATAATTATTTCACTAACTAGCCATTTCCCACTAATATATATATATATAATTATATTAACAAATAGTGACATATTGAGTTATACAAAAGTGGCTAAATCACTCATAGTCAAAATTAGGATAATTTTGTAATTTTATATTCTTATATTTCTTTCTTTATTTAGTAATATTTAATTAATAAACTATTTTTATTTTAATTTATAAATAAATTATTTATACTTTCCATTCTTCCACTAACTTCTTATATTTATTTTTTAAATTATTTGGTATTGTTCCTTTGATAATTATTTCACTAACTAGCCATTTCCCACTAACTTTTTAAATTAATTTTTATAATTATTTACTTTTTATATATAATTATATTAACAAATAGTGACATATTGAGTTATACAAAAGTGGCTAACTAATCACGAGAAGAAAATTACATATCCTATCTTTTTTCTAATAAGTATTTTGTGTCTAACGAGATTCAAATCTACGAGTAATTTGTTAAATTAATTAAATTAATTATGTGACTCAATTAAATCACTAATCCATTAACTCTTATTCATAAACTTCGCTTAGTAATTTTTCTATAACTCCACTAATCCACTAACTCATAGTTATTTATATAACTTCTATATGCAACTTCCATGTTGTGTGGTGTATTTATCTAGCCAATTTGTAAATAGGGATGTAAGAAAAATTATGAAATGATCCGAACCAGTACACCGAAGTTAAAATAATCGGACCATTATGTAGGGTTAGTTAATCGAATCGTTATTTTACTAAAGTTTCTAGAACTGAACCAAACTAAATTAACGTAACATTAACCAAAACAGAAACATTAAGCTATTAGCAAACCATTGCACTTTATGGATCATTGTCTCTATTTTCAATAAAAATGGGGACATGATAATATGTTTTAATGTGAGCTCTCTCAAACTGAATTTGGGCTTTAACATCAAGTACATTAAACCAATTTACTTCTACAAGTTCCTTACCTTCATCAACTTACAAATTCCACTTCATCTTTTATTCTAAAGTTTCTTCTCATTTGATATTGACATTGAGGTGGATGTTTTCTACAATGGTATATTATATTATATACATATACCAATATCATATATTATATAGTAATTTAATTACCTTCAACATTATGTTTCTTAATAATTTAGTTATTTTTTGTTATGTGATGAAATAATTCAGTCTCAAAGTCCTGGTTGGAAAGTTCCATTAGTTTTATAGTTGACTAGTTGAGTTATACATAAACTAAAATTCTAACATATCAAAGTGCTTATTAAGGATCTATAAATAATATATGGTAATCTCATTCCAAGTGTTTACCTTATATAAACATGATGCTAAAAAAAATACTTGTGTAGTAAGAAACTTAAAAATACACAAATTATGAATGACAGACATTACATAAAACCGATTTTGGAATTATATCAATAGTTGATTCATTTCAAAATTTTATTTTGTAGTTTGTGTTAAATCTAAAACAATATGATTGTAAGTAAAAGATATATATGAATATTAAGTTGATAGATAATGTTATCTAAGATCTTTTAAGAGTGATAAGTGATGAAAACCAGTTGGAAAAACTTATAAAATTTCATCAAAATAAATTCATATACACATTATTTTATAATTTAGAACGATTACAACACCATGAGGCATAATCAAATTATCATTATTAAAAAATGAAACACTTATTATGGAAAATCCCCTTTAACATTACCACGAGGATAATAATTGCAAATAACGAATGTCCCTTCCTTATTACAATTTTTTTTCGCACATCCAACACGTGTTGATCCACTCCAAATAACTTGGGTATAATGGGAGCATTCACCACCGTCACACCGGTTAAGATAGCGATTATAGTGTGGTTTTTCATCCACCCACAACTTCACTGCTTCCTTGCCAGTTATATTTCTGGAGCTCACCAAGATATTCACTCCTAAACGACCACTATCATCACTTCCTGAGGAATTGATTCTACAATCCTTGCTACGTACACTAGTATCAAGAAAACTATGTGCAAAAGCAGCAAGTTTGTTATCCCAAACAAAATCTTCAATGTACACACCTATTTCTGATATTGATCTTGCGTCATTGTGGAGTTTCAAGTAATCTTCTGGATTGTCTTGCGCTCTTGCAATGTGACTATTACCCACAACGACTATTAACCCTAAAATACACATTAAAGAAAATGAATCCATCTTAATTATCTATGTAAATTTGTAAGTGTTTGGTGGAATTTTATGGAGCACTAGTGATGTTTTTATAGAGGAATTTTCATGTAAACTTTGAAAAAAAGTAATATAAGGAAATTCAGTTAAAGAAAAGTTTTGTTTAAAATTTTAACAATAAAATTTTCTATAGTTAAAATTTTAATGCTTTCTTAAAAAAACATTTTATTTTTTATAGAATTCAATGTCTATTGATGAACTTGAATAATTTAACTAAAAAGAAATATGCTGAGATATTTATATATGAGAAGAGATATTTTCAATTCAACACAACTCCGAAGAGATATTTCATATCTAAGGTTTTTAGTAAGCAAGGAATACAATAATAAGGGCACAAAAAGTGCTCAACTCTGATACAAAAGAAACGAAACGAGACTCGATAAAACAAATTTCAAATTTAATTTAATTAAAAATAAATAATACATAAATATTTCAGTTATAGCAATTTATTTGGTGATGAATATTTCAACTAAAAAAGAGATATGCATGAATATTTCAATTATAGCATTTTGTTTGGTGTGAATATTTCAACTAAAATAGAGATATGCAGAAATATTTCAATTATAGTATTTATTTTTGGGTTATATATATATATATATATATATATTAATATATATATATATATATATATATATATATATATGTATATATATATATATATATGTATATATATATATATATATATATGTATATATATATATATATATATATATATATATATATATATATATATATATATAAGTTGTTAAATCACTCATATAAATTAGCGTCTAAATTGAGGATAATTTTGTAATTTTATATTCTTATATTTCTTTCTTTATTTAGTAATATTTAATTAATAAACTATTTTTATTTTAATTTATAAATAAATTATTTATACTTTCCATTCTTCCACTAACTTCTTATATTTATTTTTTAAATTATTTGGTATTGTTCCTTTGATAATTATTTCACTAACTAGCCATTTCCCACTAACTTTTTAAATTAATTTTTATAATTATTTACTTTTTATATATAATTATATTAACAAATAGTGACAAATTGAGTTATACAAAAGTGGCTAACTAATCACGAGAAGAAAATTACATATCCTATCTTTTTTCTAATAAGTATTTTGTGTCTAACGAGATTCAAATCTACGAGTAATTTGTTAAATTAATTAAATTAATTATGTGACTCCATTAAATCACTAATCCATTAACTCTTATTCATAAACTTCGCTTAGTAATTTTTCTATAACTCCACTAATCCACTAACTCATAGTTATTTATATAACTTCTATATGCAACTTCCATGTTGTGTGGTGTATTTATCTAGCCAATTTGTAAATAGAGATGTAAGAAAAATTATGAAATGATCCGAACCAGTACACCGAAGTTAAAATAATCGGACCATTATGTAGGGTTAGTTAATCGAATCGTTATTTTACTAAAGTTTCTAGAACTGAACCAAACTAAATTAACGAAACATTAACCAAAACAGAAACATTAAGCTATTAGCAAACCATTGCACTTTATGGATCATTGTCTCTATTTTCAATAAAAATGGGGACATGATAATATGTTTTAATGTGAGCTCTCTCAAACTGAATTTGGGCTTTAACATCAAGTACATTAAACCAATTTACTTCTACAAGTTCCTTACCTTCATCAACTTACAAATTCCACTTCATCTTTTATTCTAAAGTTTCTTCTCATTTGATATTGACATTGAGGTAGATGTTTTCTACAATGGTATATTATATTATATACATATACCAATATCATATATTATATAGTAATTTAATTACCTTCAACATTATGTTTCTTAATAATTTAGTTATTTTTTGTTATGTGATGAAATAATTCAGTCTCAAAGTCCTGGTTGGAAAGTTCCATTAGTTTTATAGTTGACTAGTTGAGTTATACATAAACTAAAATTCTAACATATCAAAGTGCTTATTAAGGATCTATAAATAATATATGGTAATCTCATTCCAAGTGTTTACCTTATATAAACATGATGCTAAAAAAAATACTTGTGTAGTAAGAAACTTAAAAATACACAAATTATGAATGACAGACATTACATAAAAACCGATTTTGGAATTATATCAATAGTTGATTCATTTCAAAATTTTATTTTGTAGTTTGTGTTAAATCTAAAACAATATGATTGTAAGTAAAAGATATATATGAATATTAAGTTGATAGATAATGTTATCTAAGATCTTTTAAGAGTGATAAGTGATGAAAACCAGTTGGAAAAACTTATAAAATTTCATCAAAATAAATTCATATACACATTATTTTATAATTAAGAACGATTACAACACCATGAGGCATAATCAAATTGTCATTATTAAAAAATGAAACACTTATTATGGAAAATCCCCTTTAACATTACCACGAGGATAATAATTGCAAATAACGAATGTCCCTTCCTTATTACAATTTTTTTTCGCACATCCAACACGTGTTGATCCACTCCAAATAACTTGGGTATAATGGGAGCATTCACCACCGTCACACCGGTTAAGATAGCGATTATAGTGTGGTTTTTCATCCACCCACAACTTCACTGCTTCCTTGCCAGTTATATTTCTGGAGCTCACCAAGATATTCACTCCTAAACGACCACTATCATCACTTCCTGAGGAATTGATTCTACAATCCTTGCTACGTACACTAGTATCAAGAAAACTATGTGCAAAAGCAGCAAGTTTGTTATCCCAAACAAAATCTTCAATGTACACACCTATTTCTGATATTGATCTTGCGTCATTGTGGAGTTTCAAGTAATCTTCTGGATTGTCTTGCGCTCTTGCAATGTGACTATTACCCACAACGACTATTAACCCTAAAATACACATTAAAGAAAATGAATCCATCTTAATTATCTATGTAAATTTGTAAGTGTTTGGTGGAATTTTATGGAGCACTAGTGATGTTTTTATAGAGGAATTTTCATGTAAACTTTGAAAAAAAGTAATATAAGGAAATTCAGTTAAAGAAAAGTTTTGTTTAAAATTTTAACAATAAAATTTTCTATAGTTAAAATTTTAATGCTTTCTTAAAAAAACATTTTATTTTTTATAGAATTCAATGTCTATTGATGAACTTGAATAATTTAACTAAAAAGAAATATGCTGAGATATTTATATATGAGAAGAGATATTTTCAATTCAACACAACTCCGAAGAGATATTTCATATCTAAGGTTTTTAGTAAGCAAGGAATACAATAATAAGGGCACAAAAAGTGCTCAACTCTGATACAAAAGAAACGAAACGAGACTCGATAAAACAAATTTCAAATTTAATTTAATTAAAAATAAATAATACATAAATATTTCAGTTATAGCAATTTATTTGGTGATGAATATTTCAACTAAAAAAGAGATATGCATGAATATTTCAATTATAGCATTTTGTTTGGTGTGAATATTTCAACTAAAATAGAGATATGCAGAAATATTTCAATTATAGTATTTATTTTTGGGTTATATATATATATATATATATATATATATATATATACATATATATATATATATATATATATATATATTGATCTTACCTGATCAGGAGGGCCTCCCAAGAATTGTAGACTGGGCCAGAGAGTAAGGTGAGTGAAATGGGTGTACCTGCAAAGTGCTCCAATGCTTAAGTCAGAAGAGGTACAGAGTAAGGTTATCAGAGTGTAAGTTAGAATACCTGAACCTTTGCTATGAAAGGGTATTTATATTGAGCCCCCAGCGCTGGGCCAAGGCTCCTACTGGGCTGGATTAGCTAGGCCCAAGGAGGAGCTGCCAGGGGACGCGTGAGAAGCGTGAAGACCTAGACCAAAGGTCCACTCCCTGGTCCAACTGCCCCTATCCCTAAGGAGATAATACAGGGGAGTTGGGTGACGTGCCAGATGAGGTGGCAGATGTGGTTCTGCCCGACATAGCTTAGGTGTCCGTGATATAGTTTGGCGATATGTGGATGAAGATCATTTAGCGGGCAACGCACTCTTTGCCCGACAAACAGTCAATTCGTCGAGGTGACATCCCTTCGAAGTGGGTGGAAGAACCTTTGCCCGACTCATTCATGTGCCCGGACGTTTGGGCCCGGACCCGACGAGCATTGGGCCATGCCGTGCATATCGTCGTGGCCCAGTCCATAACAGGAGCCCCCCAAGTCGAGTCTCTGATTCAGAGTGATGACTTATATTGCAACTGGGGTTCCCCGTGTTGAGGGAGAGGTGCGGTCATTCGGCATGTGAGGTTATAATAGATTTGCTCTCGAGCTCCTCTTTCCACGGTAGTGTCGGGGATGGAAAGTGATCGGTGGGTACGCACCTTCCTCGTGACGACCGAGGGCTCGACGCGGGGATATGGCGTCTTGATGAGTCGGGGAGGTGGACAGACGCCCGGTGACGTTTTAGTTTCTTTTTTGGATAGACGTGTCTCAGATTTAATGGCGTCGCTTCGTTTTGTGTGCAAAGACGGCGTAGGCAGTAGGTAATGATGACCTAGCGCGTTGGTCCACGCGCCAGGGACTATAAAAGGAAGTTGGGTAACTTCATTTTCACTTTTTCGCTCCTACGTTCACCGGAAGTTCTGAAGATTTCTCCTTTGTCTGCTCGTCTGACCGTCTGAACCGCCGTCTCCGTCCGTCTCATCGCCAGAACCACCGTCTACGCTCGTGCGCCACCGTCCTTTTCTCAACTTCTCTATGTCAGGTACCATTTTGCTTCTGTAATTCATCATTTTGCCTTCTATTTTATGTCAAATGTCCCCAAATGTATGTGATATTCGTAGCATGTGGTTAGATTTGACTTAGGAATAGTGTAATGGACCGTAGATGGACTGTAGATGGTAGAAAATAGGGTTAGGTTTATACTGTACCGGGCAGAAATTACATATGTCGGGCAATATTTGCATAGGCTGTATGAATTTTCTGCCCGATCTCTTAAGAACGTGCGTATCTCTGAGTCGAGCACAGTTAGTGTCCATTGCTGCTACGCCCTTTCACTTGACCTGCGGTGGAAGGGTGAATTTGATATGACGTCGAATTCACTCTTTCTGTCTGCGTTTCAGGTGCTACCGGGCGTTTACGACCGAGGGGGGAAGATTCCGGGTCCTCGACTGAAGATGCAGCCATCGCTCGCCTACCTGTAGGGGATGGGAGTGTTAGGGATGGTACCGAGCACGCCTCATCTTCCGGGCAGGTCGATTTCTCCTGGGTTGCGGACGAACCTTTGGAGGAGGAATCGTATTTCTGTGATGAGGCTATCCCTGCTTACGCCATGGTTGAAAACATAAGCCGGGAGGACCCGCCGAACTGGTATTGCTGTGCCCCTAAGGAGGAGGACCGTATATGCCATCATTTCCCGGGGAAGCAGTTCACAATGTACGAGTTCGCTTTCCGGGAGGCGGGGATCAGACTGCCCTTCAATTCCTTCCAGATGTCGATCTTCAAATGGCTTCGGCTGGCGCCGTCCCAACTACATCCCAACGCTCTCGCCTTCATGCGGGCATTCGAGTTGGTCTGCCGGTTCCTCGGCATAGGGTGTACTCGAGCCCTCTTATTCCACGTCTTCCACCTCCAGCGGTCCGGCCTCCGCGGGCGCCATAGTTGGGTTTCTTTCAAACAGCCCGTGCGCCTGTTCAAGACGTACGTGGACTCTGCCCGTCACTTCAAGGGTCGTTGGTACGTGGTGAGACCGATCACCCGTGCTGCCCTTCATTCCCTGTACTATTACCAACGAGCATCAGACGGGGAGGAGAAATTGATGTCGAAGATACCGCTGAGGTGGCAGCGCGATCATTTCGACCTCTCCACCGCCCATTATAGGATTAAATATGCGATGCTCGGTGTTGAGGATAGGCTCGCGTACAAGAAGCTGGCTGAGTACGTGCAGAGTTTTAGTTTGGGGTTCTGGGTGAATCGACAGGGCGTGCCCTACCTTGACGAGGCCGGAGCGCCAATTACTGAGACGCGCTACATCAATACAAAGGCCTTGCTCGAGTGTGAGACCGAGGAGGAGGCCCTAGCATTATTGAGTAGGCAGATTTTGCTTAGTCTTTTATTTTTGTCAATGTTTTCGCTCGCTAATGTTTGTGCGTAATGTTTCACAGGTGCCATGCCCAGTACGCGTGATCGAGTCTTGAAGCTGGCCAATCAGGCCGGTGCGGCTGACCGGGTGCCGAAGAAGAAAAAGAAAACTGTGGCCCGTGTCCTGGAGACCGCTGCTGATGCTGGGGCCGGGACTTCGAACGCGGCAAGCTCGACGCCTTCCTCTCCTCCTCGGGTGACCCCGATAGATATACCTGATAGTCCGTCGCCAGCTGCCTCTCCTCTCCGCAAGCGGAAGCGTCCGGTGGGGACTCTTTCGAGGTCATCCTTGGGAAGTCCGGGCGGACCGGGCAGCTATTTATTACCTCCCTGCTACGTGGAACGGTCGTTCTTCAAAGCCGAGGATGCGATTGATGTGCCGGCGCCTGAGGCAAAGGCTATTTTGGACCAAGATGCTGGCGCCCGACGTAAGGAGCTGGCTAGGGACCTGGCAGCTGTCATCCGGGTGATGGAGACGACCATGGTTTTGACTGATACTTCGGTCTCCACTGCCTCCCTGGAGGATGCTCTCGTGCAGGTCCGGTCAGAGAAGGACAAACTGTCCAAAGATCTGTCGGACTACAAGGAGGAGCACCAGCTGCAGGAAGGGCTGAGCAAGAAACTGGAAGAGGTGGAGAAGGAGCGGGATCAGCTGAAGGCGGCCAAGGTGAGCTTGGAGGAGCAGGTGGCCGATCACCAGAAGCTGGCCGAGGACAATGCTAGCCTGCGGGCTCAGATTGAATCTCTCCAGGAAAAGGTCCATCCTTTTGCCGATGAGACCGAGGAGGAGCATGCCCTTGGTTCTCGCGGTGAGCTGCTGGGGCATATACGCTCTCTCAACCAAGACCTCGTGGCCGTTTTCAAAGAGGGCTTCGACAATGCTGTCGAACAACTTAGGCTTCTGAATCCTGAGTTGGTGAGGGAGGGGTCGGCCCATAACTATTGTGTCCGGGAAGGAGAGATCGTCTGCCCGTTTGAAGCTGAGGAGGAGCTGGGGGATGATGAGGAGGAAGAGGATGAAGTGCTCCGAGCGGAGTCTTAATTATTTTTCTTTTGATTTGTAGTTTTTGTTATGGCCTGCGTGCCTTATTATGTGGCCTGCGTGCCCGTTATGTGTTTTGGCCTTTGGGCATATGTAATATGGCCTTCGGGCGTACTTGGCTTCGGCCGTTGTTATGATTATTTTAAATATATGAATGTTTTGTTGTCATTCATTGTGCTCGTGTATGTGTTATATTTGCTTTTTATAAGTTTATACTCTGCTCGACCTCGTTAATCTCCTCGGTTTAGGGAACCGATGAAGTGTCGGGCTTTGTGCCCGTTGGGATCGAAGCCCGGGATCGTTGTTCGAACTCCGGCCTCGAGGCTTAGGCTTTCCCATCGCGAGCTGGGTGCCCTGCCTGTCGTGGTACTTCGACGTTGAGTCTCGATCAAGATCCCAATCGTCGGGGAGGGTTGTGTTCGTTGTGTGGCCCTGGCTCGTGTCCGGGTCTTGCGGTTCCTCTTAGGGGTTTTGGAGACGAAGAGCATGGTCGTACCACCCACGTCTCGCCGTGATACATTTAGCTGTAATATTGTCTATGTTTTTCTGCGTTCCATGGTCGAGCGAGTTGTTCCCCTTGTAGGTTTTCTAGGTAATAGGCTCCGTTGCTCGTCTTATCGCGGACGCGGTAGGGGCCTTCCCAGTTGGCGGCCAGTTTACCCTCTTTTGGGTTTTTCTGGTTTCTTCTGAGGACCAGGGTGCCGACCTGGAACTCTCTTCTTATGACTTTCGCGTCGTGGCGTAGTGCTATTTTTTGTTTGAGGGACATTTCTTTTAGGGCTGCTTCAGAACGGATCTCTTCGACTAGGTCGAGTTCGGCTCTAAGGGTCTCGTCGTTCATTTCCTCGTCTAGGGGCTCCTCTATCCTCCTCGTTGGTTCCCGTATTTCCACCGGGATGACTGCTTCGGTGCCGTAAGTCAGTCGGAATGGGGTCTCCCCGGTGGTGGAATGTGGTGTCGTGCGGTAAGCCCATAGGACGCTATGTAGTTCCTCGACCCATGCCCTTTTCGCGTCGCCGAGTCTTCGTTTAAGGCCACGTAAGATTACCCTGTTGGCCGCCTCCGCTTGCCCGTTCGTCTGTGGATGTTCGACAGTCGTGAAATGCTGTTTAGTGCCCAGGCTGGCGACGAAGTTCTGGAATCCTCCGTCCGTGAATTGTGTCCCATTGTCCGTGACGAGGGCCTGGGGTATGCCGAACCGAGCGAGGATGTTGCGTTTAAAGAACCGGAGAATGTTCTGCGCGGTTATTTTAGCTAGTGCCTCTGCTTCGATCCATTTTGTAAAGTAATCCACCCCGACGATGAGGTATTTATTCTGGTATGATCCGGTGACGAAGGGTCCGAGGATGTCCATGCCCCACCAAGCGAAGGGCCATGGGGAAGACAGTGATTTTAGGTCATTCGGGGGCGCGAGGTGCATGTCGGCGTGTCGTTGGCATTTGTCGCATTTTTTTACGTGCTCCTTTGAGTCATTTTGCATGGTCGGCCAGTAGTAACCTGCTCGAAGGGCTTTTCGTGCGAGCGATCGCCCGCCGAGGTGTTGAGCGTTAATTCCCCGGTGTATTTCTCCAAGTATGTCGGGAACTTTCTCTTCCTCAACACACTTAAGTAACGGGATGGAGAACCCTCTATGGTAGAGTTTACCTTCGAGGAGTACGTACGAGCACGCTCGTCGTTTGGTAGCGGCCGCCTCCTTTGGGTCAACTGGGAGTTCGTCTCTTGTTATGTAATTATAGATGGGTGTCATCCAACAGTGAGCATCCCCGATCGCGTTGACCTCGAATGGAGGAGGTAGTTTGTCGATGCTAGGTCGAGGAAGGATTTCTTGAATTACGGATTTGTTTCCGCCCTTTTTCCTCGTGCTGGCCAGTTTTGAGAGGATATCTGCCCGTGTATTGTGCTCGCGAGGTACGTGCTGAACTTCCCACTTCTCGAATTTCTCAAGTTTTTCTTTGACGAGGGACAAGTATTCGACGAGGTTGTCGTTCTTGGTTTGATATTCTCCTCGCACTTGTGAGGCCACGAGTTGGGAGTCTGTGGATATTTTTACTTCTTTTGCTCCCAGGTCCTCGGCTAACCTCAGACCTGCGATAAAAGCCTCGTACTCGGCTTGGTTGTTCGACGTCGGGAAAGCCAGTGCTAATGAAACCTCGATCAAGATCCCATCCTCATTCTCGAGGATGATTCCGGCTCCGCTGCCTGATGTGCTGGAGGCGCCGTCGACGAAGATCGTCCACTTGTGGGCGTCATCTGCTTGTGTCGGGCAGTGGGTCATTTCCGCGATGAAGTCGGCCAGTGCTTGGGCTTTCAAGGCTTTCCTATTCTCGTATTGTATGTCGAATTCGGAGAGTTCTAGCGACCACTTGAGCATTCTCCCGGCCATATCTGGCCGCCCAAGCAACTGTTTGATCGGCTGGTCGGTTCGTACTCTTATCGTATGTGCGAGGAAGTAATAACCTAGCCTCCTCGCCGCATTTATGAGGGCCAGGGCGACCTTTTCGATTTGCTGATATCGGAGTTCAGGGCCTTGGAGTGCTTTGCTCGTAAAATAGATGGGTTTTTGCCCCTCGTCGGTCTCCCTTATTAGAACGGCGCTGACGGCCTCAGTCGCCACGGATAGCTAAAGGTATAGAGTCTCTTTCTCCAATGGTCGTGATAAGACCGGGGGTTCGGAGAGAACCTTTTTCAAATGGAGTAATGCTTGCTCGCATTCGTCGGTCCAGTCGAAGCTGGCTTCTTTGCGAAGGAGTCTGAAGAATGGCAGTGCATGCTGGGCGGACTTGGCGATGAAACGGGAGAGTGAGGCGAGCACTCCATTTAGGGATTGGATTGATTTCTTGGTCCTCGGGGTCGGAAATTCTGAGAATGCCCGGCATTTGTCGGGGTTGGCTTCGATCCCTCTTTCGGTGAGGTAGAACCCCAGGAACTTTCCTGCACGTACCCCGAACGTGCATTTTTCAGGATTGAACCTCATTTTGCACTGCCTCGCCTGCTCGAAAACTTTGGATAGGTGTCGAGCATGGGTAACCTCCTCGTGTGACTTGACGATCATGTCGTCCATGTACACTTCGAGCATGTCCCCTATTTCTTGCTTGAAGACTTTGTTCATCATGCGTTGGTATGTGGCACCCGCGTTCTTGAGCCCGAACGGCATTACGTTGTAATAGTAATTGCCCGTTGGGGTCATGAAAGTTGTGTGTCTCTTGTCTGTGGGCGACATAGGGATTTGGTTGTATCCACTATACGCGTCCATGAAGGACAAGAGTTTAAAACCTGCAGAGTTGTCTATGAGCATATCTATATTAGGGAGGGGGAAAGCATCTTTCGGGCAAGCCCTATTAAGATCAGTATAATCAACACACATACGCCATTTTCCATTATTTTTCTTAACGAGGACTACATTAGAGAGCCAGGTTGTGTACTGGGCTTCAGAAATAAAATTTGCCTCTAAGAGGTCTTTTACAGCTCGTTCGGCAGCCTCTGCCTTCTCGGGGGACTGTTTGCGCCTACGCTGTGCTACGGGCTTGACTGCCCGATCTAAAGCTAGCTGGTGACACGCGATCTCAGGATCTAGACCGGGCATTTCTGCGGCATTCCAGGAGAATAGGTCAGAATTCTCTTTGAGGCATGCTACGAGTTTCTCCCTTGTTTCCTCGGGCAGTCCCTTGCCTATCTTCACTGTCCTGTCTGGATTGTCCCCGAGAGGAATGAGTTCGAACTCTCCGTCGGGTATTGGTCGGATCGGGTGTTCGAGAGATCGTTGCTCGGTGGGTTTACCTTCTTCGGTTTCGTCTATCCCAGTGCGACAGTCGAGGTCGATGTCGTTGACTCCCCGGGTAGGATCCTCGGTCCTGAGTTTTTTGTTGTTGCTGCTACTCTTTGTGTTGACCATGGCCTGTCCTTTTACCGCAGCGTCGTAGCACCGTCAGGCAGCTTCAATGTCGCCGTGGATGGTGACCACGCGTCCCAATTTGGTGTAGTATTTCATCTTCAGGTGGACGGTGGATGGGACCGCGGTGAGTTCGGCCAGTGTCGGGCGTCCAAAGATACAATTGTAAAGAGATGGACAGTCCACGACCAGGAATTGGATCTTGACTTCCCTGGCCGTTTCCTGTTCCCCGAAGGTGACGAGGAGCTCGACATATCCCCACGGCCTCGTTGTTGCTCCGTTGAATCCCTGGAGGTCGGATCCAACGTAGGGGGCCAGGTTGGTCTTGTCTAATTTCAGAGTCTTGAAGAGGTGGACATACATGATATCCACCGAGCTGCCCTGATCGACCAGGATGCGTCTGACATCAAACTGGGCCATCTTTGCTCTGATCAACAATGGGATGCCTGAATTCGGGGATCCGCCCGGGAGTTCTTCCAGAAAGAAGGATATTGGGTTGGATTTACCCCGGTATTTTGTCAGCGTCGCCTTTTGCTCGGGGGCAGTTAGTAGGAGCTCGTCGAACTTGCGTTTGACCGAGAGGGCGGCGGCTTCACCGTTAATCCCTCCACCTGATATCACCAGTGCGGTTGGGAAATCTTCCCAGGGGCTGCGTGCAGTGATTCTTCCTTCGGGCAAAGGCTCGGGGAGGACGAAATCTTCTGGGCGTGACACGCAGAGGGCCACCTGATAAGGAGAGTTGTCGGGGGGTGTTTCTTCCCGGGGTCTCTTCTTCTCTGCCTCGTCATGTCTGGGGGTTTCGTTCTTCCTCGTGTACTGTTTTAGGTGCCCCTCCTGGATTAAAATCTCGATTGCATCCTTTAGGTGGACGCAGTCTTCAGTCACGTGCCCGTGGCTCCTGTGGAACCGGCAGTACTTGGATTTGTCGGTGTGAGGCTTTGGCGCAGATGGTTTTGGAAACCTGACTCTGCCCTGTTTAAATTTAGAGTTGATACATTCCGCGAGGATGCGCTCTCGAGGAGCTTTCAGTAAGGTGTACTCGATGTATCAGCCTGCGGGGCCTCTTCCTTCTCGGAGCTCGCGAGGTCTTTCTTCCCTTCGCTTGTCCCCGTTGCGTCGGGGAATGTTTGGGTCCTCGCGTTTGGAGTGCTCGGTATCCCCAGCATTACGGCCGCTGCGAGCGTTATGTGCTACCTGTTTTTCTTCATATCTGATGTAGGCCTGGGCCTTGTGCAGAAGTTCGTTCAAGGTGCGGGGAGGCTCGATCCTGACGGCTCTGCTAAGTTCACTGCCGGGCAAGAGTCCTCTTTCGAGGAGATACTTCTTCATGTGTTCGGTGGTATCTACCTCGACAGCTTCTTGGTTGAATCGCTCGATGTACGAGCGCAGTGTTTCGTTCTTCTTTTGTACTATGGCTTCAAGGGTCGCCTCAGTCTTGGGATGACGACGGGAAGCCGTGAAGTGTCTGGTGAACATGGACCTCATGACTCTCCAAGATGTGATGGACTCGGGAGCCAAGCTTTTGTACCAAGCCATGGCCCCTTTCCTGAGGGTCGTTGAAAACAGTCGGCATTTGAGGTGACCGGTGATATTGTTGCGGTAGTCGAGCATTGCGTTGACGTTGTCGACGTGGTCGTCGGGATCTGTGGTCCCGTCGTACACAGCTAGATTGGGCGGTTTCTCCATGCCTTTGGGGAGCGGGGCTTCCATTATTGCCCAAGACAGGGGGCAGTGCAACTCTTCCTCGTCGCTCCTTAGTGGAGATAATTCATTGTTGTCGGGGCTGCGCCCGCACCTCGGTGATGCTCTTGCTCGGTCGTTGTCACGACGGGCACGTGCCCTGCTGATGTGAGGTTCGGGAGAGCGACGCCCGCGTTTCTTTGTTGGTTCCGGACGTTGTTGTGTCCTCCTCTCCTGCTGGGGTCGGGCCTCTTGTCGCTCGGCTTCGAGGGCCATGATTCTTTCATGCTGCTGGTAAAGCATAGAACCGGCCTGGTTGAGTGCATTCACCATGGCAATCATGGTGGCGTCTCCTTCGACGGGGACAGGGATGGGATGAAATGTCTCTGCCCCTTGGTTTTGGGCGTGAGGGACATCCCCGTTGTTTTGAGGCTCTGGAGACGGGGTAGATGGACGACCGTCTCGGGCGTCAGCTTCATGGGGTTGCGGGTCGTCGTCCATAGTGTAATCGACAAGGGGACGGCTGCGCTCGCTGGATTGTTCTCCGGCCATGTTGGAAGGACAGGAATGGATGAGCTTTGATCCTCTGTTGATGAAGATGGGGATAGCAAATTCCCACAGACGGCGCCACTGATCTTACCTGATCAGGAGGGCCTCCCAAGGATTGTAGATTGGGCCAGAGAGTAAGGTGAGTGAGGGGGGTGTACCTGCAAAGTGCTCCAATGCTTAAGTCAGAAGAGGTACAGAGTAAGGTTATCAGAGAGTAAGTTAGAATACCTGACCCATTGCTATGAAAGGGTATTTATATTGAGCCCCCAGCGCTGGGCCAAGGCTCCTACTGGGCTGGATTAGCTAGGCCCAAGGAGGAGCTGCCAGGGGACGCGTGAGAAGCGTGAAGACCTAGACCAAAGGTCCACTCCCTGGTCCAACTGCCCCTATCCCTAAGGAGATAATACAGGGGAGTTGGGTGACGTGCCAGATGAGGTGGCAGATGTGGTTCTGCCCGACATAGCTTAGGTGTCCGTGATATAGTTTGGCGATATGTGGATGAAGATCATTTAGCGGGCAACGCACTCTTTGCCCGACAAACAGTCAAGTCGTCGAGGTGACGTCCCTTCGAAGTGGGTGGAAGAACCTTTGCCCGACTCATTCATGTGCCCAGACGTTTGGGCCCGGACCCGACGAGCATTGGGCCATGCCGTGCATATCGTCGTGGCCCAGTCCATAACATATATATATATATATATATATATATATATATACATATATATATATATATATATATATATATATATATATATATACATATATATACATATATATATATATATATATATATATATATATATATATATATATATATATATATATATATATATAAGTTGTTAAATCACTCATATAAATTAGCGTCAAAATTGAGGATAATTTTGTAATTTTATATTCTTATATTTCTTTCTTTATTTAGTAATATTTAATTAATAAACTATTTTTATTTTAATTTAGAAATAAATTATTTATACTTTCCATTCTTCCACTAACTTCTTATATTTATTTTTTAAATTATTTGGTATTGTTCCTTTGATAATTATTTCACTAACTAGCCATTTCCCACTAACTTTTTAAATTAATTTTTATAATTATTTACTTTTTATATATAATTATATTAACAAATAGTGACAAATTGAGTTATACAAAAGTGGCTAACTAATCACGAGAAGAAAATTACATATCCTATCTTTTTTCTAATAAGTATTTTGTGTCTAACGAGATTCAAATCTACAAGTAATTTGTTAAATTAATTAAATTAATTATGTGGCTCCATTAAATCACTAATCCATTAACTCTTATTCATAAACTTCGCTTAGTAATTTTTCTATAACTCCACTAATCCACTAACTCATAGTTATTTATATAACTTCTATATGCAACTTCCATGTTGTGTGGTGTATTTATCTAGCCAATTTGTAAATAGGGATGTAAGAAAAATTATGAAATGATCCGAACCACTACACCGAAGTTAAAATAATCGGACCATTATGTAGGGTTAGTTAATCGAATCTTTATTTTACAAAAGTTTCTAGAACTGAACCAAACTAAATTAACGAAACATTAACCAAAACAGAAACATTAAGCTATTAACAAACCATTGCACTTTATGGATCATTGTCTCTATTTTCAATAAAAATGGGGACATGATAATATGTTTTAATGTGAGCTCTCTCAAATTGAATTATGGCTTTAACATCAAGTACATTAAACCAATTTACTTCTACAAGTTCCTTACCTTCATCAACTTACAAATTCCACTTCATCTTTTATTCTAAAGTTTCTTCTCATTGGTATTGACATTGAGGTAGATGTTTTCTACAATGGTATATTATATTATATTATATTTTTATTTTATTATATACATATACCAATATCATATATTATATAGTAATTTAATTACCTTCAACATTATGTTTCTTAATAATTTAGTTTTTTTTTGTTATGTGATGAAATAATTCAGTCTCAAAGTCCTGGTTGGAAAGTTCCATTAGTTTTATAGTTGACTAGTTGAGTTATACATTAACTAAAATTCTTACATATCAAAGTGCTTATTAAGGATCTATAAATAATATATGGTAATCTCATTCCAAGTGTTTACCTTATATAAACATGATGCTAAAAAAAATACTTGTGTAGTAAGAAACTTAAAAAAACACAAATTATGAATGACAGACATTACATAAAACCGATTTTGGAATTATATCAATAGTTGATTCATTTCAAAATTTTATTTTGTAGTTTGCGTTAAATCTAAAACAATATGATTGTACGTAAAAGCTATATATGAATATTAAGTTGATAGATAATGTTATCTAAGATCTTTTAAGAGTGATAAGTGATGAAAACCAGTTGGAAAAACTTATAAAATTTCACCAAAATAAATTCATATACACATTATTTTATAATTTAGAACGATTACAACACCATGAGGCATAATCAAATTGTCATTATTAAAAAATGAAACACTTATTATGGAAAATCCCCTTTAACATTACCACGAGGATAATAATTGCAAATAACGAATGTCCCTTCCTTATTACAATTTTTTTTCGCACATCCAACACGTGTTGATCCACTCCAAATAACTTGGGTATAATGGGAGCATTCACCACCGTCACACCGGTTAAGATAGCGATTATAGTGTGGTTTTTCATCCACCCACAACTTCACTGCTTCCTTGCCAGTTATATTTCTGGAGCTCACCAAGATATTCACTCCTAAACGACCACTATCATCACTTCCTGAGGAATTGATTCCACAATCCTTGCTACGTACACTAGTATCAAGAAAACTTTGTGCAAAAGCAGCAAGTTTGTTATCCCAAACAAAATCTTCAATGTACGCACCTATTTCTGATATTGATCTTGCGTCATTGTGGAGTTTCAAGTAATCTTCTGGATTGTCTTGCGCTCTTGCAATGTGACTATTACCCACAACGACTATTAACCCTAAAATACACATTAAAGAAAATGAATCCATCTTAATTATCTATGTAAATTTGTAAGTGTTTGGTGGAATTTTATGGAGCACTAGTGATGTTTTTATAGAGGAATTTTCATGTAAACTTTGAAAAAAAGTAATATAAGGAAATTCAGTTAAAGAAAAGTTTTGTTTAAAATTTTAACAATAAACGTTTCTATAGTTAAAATTTTAATGCTTTCTTAAAAAAACATTTTATTTTTTAAAGAATTCAATGTCTATTGATGAACTTGAATAATTTAACTAAAAAAAAATATGCTGAGATATTTATATATGAGAAGAGATATTTTCAATTCAACACAACTCCGAAGAGATATTTCATATTTAAGTTTTTTAGTAAGCAAGGAATACAATAATAAGGGCACAAAAAGTGCTCAACTCTGATACAAAAGAAACGAAACGAGACTCGATAAAACAAATTTCAAATTTTATTTAATTAAAAATAAATAATACATAAATATTTCAATTATAGCAATTTATTTGGTGATGAATATTTCAACTAAAAAAGAGATATGCATGAATATTTCAATTATAGCATTTTGTTTGGTGATGAATATTTCAACTAAAATAGAGATATGCAGAAATATTTCAATTATAGTATTTATTTTTGGGTTATATATATATATATATATATATATATATATATATATATATATATATATATATATATATATATATATATATATATATATATATATATATATATATATATATATATATATATATATATATAAGTTGTTAAATCACTCATATAAATTAGCGTCAAAATTGAGGATAATTTTGTAATTTTATATTCTAATATTTCTTTCTTTATTTAGTAATATTTAATTAATAAACTATTTTTATTTTAATTTATAAATAAATTATTTATACTTTCCATTCTTCCACTAACTTCTTATATTTGTTTTTTAAATTATTTAATATTGTTCCTTTGATAATTATTTCACTAACTAGCCATTTCCCACTAACTTTTTAAATTAATTTTTATAATTATTTACTTTTTATATATAATTATATTAACAAATAGTGACAAATTGAGTTATACAAATGTGGCTAACTAATCACGAAAAGAAAATTACATATCCTATCTTTTTTCTAATAAGTATTTTGTGTCTAACGAGATTCAAATCTACAAGTAATTTGTTAAATTAATTAAATTAATTATGTGACTCCATTAAATCACTAATCCATTAACTCTTATTCATAAACTTCGCTTAGTAATTTTTCTATAACTCCACTAATCCACTAACTCATAGTTATTTATATAACTTCTATATGCAACTTCCATGTTGTGTGGTGTATTTATCTAGCCAATTTGTAAATAGGGATGTAAGAAAAATTATGAAATGATCCGAACCACTACACCGAAGTTAAAATAATCGGACCATTATGTAGTGTTAGTTAATCGAATCGTTATTTTACTAAAGTTTCTAGAACTGAACCAAACTAAATTAACGAAACATTAACCAAAACAGAAACATTAAGCTATTAGCAAACCATTGCACTTTATGGATCATTGTCTCTATTTTCAATAAAAATGGGGACATGATAATATGTTTTAATGTGAGCTCTCTCAAACTGAATTTGGGCTTTAACATCAAGTACATTAAACCAATTTACTTCTACAAGTTCCTTACCTTCATCAACTTACAAATTCCACTTCATCTTTTATTCTAAAGTTTCTTCTCATTTGATATTGACATTGAGGTAGATGTTTTCTACAATGGTATATTATATAATATTATATTTTTATTTTATTATATACATATACCAATATCATATATTATATAGTAATTTAATTACCTTCAACATTACGTTTCTTAATAATTTAGTTTTTTTTTGTTATGTGATGAAATAATTCAGTGTCAAAGTCCTGGTTGGAAAGTTCCATTAGTTTTATAGTTGACTAGTTGAGTTATACGTAAACTAAAATTCTAACATATCAAAGTGCTTATTAAGGATCTATAAATAATATATGGTAATCTCATTCCAAGTGTTTACCTTATATAAACATGATGCTAAAAAAAAATACTTGTGTAGTAAGAAACTTATAAATACACAAATTATGAATGACAGACATTACATAAAACCGATTTTGGAATTATATCAATAGTTGATTCATTTCAAAATTTTATTTTGTAGTTTGTGTTAAATCTAAAACAATATGATTGTAAGTAAAAGCTATATATGAATATTAAGTTGATAGATAATGTTATCTAAGATCTTTTAAGAGTGATAAGTGATGAAAACCAGTTGGAAAAACTTATAAAATTACACCAAAATAAATTCATATACACATTATTTTATAATTTAGAACGATTACAACACCATGAGGCATAATCAAATTGTCATTATTAAAAAATGAAACACTTATTATGGAAAATCCCCTTTAACATTACCACGAGGATAATAATTGCAAATAACGAATGTCCCTTCCTTATTACAATTTTTTTTCGCACATCCAACACGTGTTGATCCACTCCAAATAACTTGGGTATAATGGGAGCATTCACCACCGTCACACCGGTTAAGATAGCGATTATAGTGTGGTTTTTCATCCACCCACAACTTCACTGCTTCCTTGCCAGTTATATTTCTGGAGCTCACCAAGATATTCACTCCTAAACGACCACTATCATCACTTCCTGAGGAATTGATTCCACAATCCTTGCTACGTACACTAGTATCAAGAAAACTTTGTGCAAAAGCAGCAAGTTTGTTATCCCAAACAAAATCTTCAATGTACGAACCAATTTCAGATATTGATCTTGCGTCATTGTGGAGTTTCAAGTAATCTTCTGGATTGTCTTGCGCTCTTGCAATGTGACTATTACCCATAACGACTATTAACCCTAAAATACACATTAAAGAAAATGAATCCATCTTAATTATCTATGTAAATTTGTAAGTGTTTGGTGGAATTTTATGGAGCACTAGTGATGTTTTTATAGAGGAATTTTCATGTAAACTTTGAAAAAAAAGTAATATAAGGAAATTCAGTTAAAGAAAAGTTTTGTTTAAAATTTTAACAATAAACTTTTCTATAGTTAAAATTTTAATGCTTTCTTAAAAAAAACATTTTATTTTTTAAAGAATTCAATGTCTATTGATGAACTTGAATAATTTAACTAAAAAGAAATATGCTGAGATATTTATATATGAGAAGAGATATTTTCAATTCAACACAACTCCGAAGAGATATTTCATATCTAAGTTTTTTAGTAAGCATGGAATACAATAATAAGGGCACAAAAAGTGCTCAACTCTGATACAAAAGAAACGAAACGAGACTCGATAAAACAAATTTCAAATTTTATTTAATTAAAAATAAATAATACATAAATATTTCAGTTATAGCAATTTATTTGGTGATGAATATTTCAACTAAAAAAGAGATATGCATGAATATTTCAATTATAGCATTTTTTTTGGTGATGAATATTTCAACTAAAATAGAGATATGCAGAAATATTTCAATTATAGTATTTATTTTTGGGTTATATATATATATATATATATATATATATATATATATATATATATATATATATATATATATATATATATATATATATATATATATATATATATATATATATATATATATAAGTTGTTAAATCACTCATATAAATTAGCGTCAAAATTGAGGATAATTTTGTAATTTTATATTCTTATATTTCTTTCTTTATTTAGTAATATTTAATTAATAAACTATTTTTATTTTAATTTATAAATAAATTATTTATACTTTCCATTCTTACACTAACTTCTTATATTTATTTTTTAAATTATTTAGTATTGTTCCTTTGATAATTATTTCACTAACTAGCCATTTCCCACAAACTTTTTAAATTAATTTTTATAATTATTTACTTTTTATATATAATTATATTAACAAATAGTGACAAATTGAGTTATACAAAAGTGGCTAACTAATCACGAGAAGAAAATTACATATCCTATCTTTTTTCTAATAAGTATTTTGTGTCTAACGAGATTCAAATCTACAAGTAATTTGTTAAATTAATTAAATTAATTATGTGGCTCCATTAAATCACTAATCCATTAACTCTTATTCATAAACTTCGCTTAGTAATTTTTCTATAACTCCACTAATCCACTTACTCATAGTTATTTATATAACTTCTATATGCAACTTCCATGTTGTGTGGTGTATTTATCTAGCCAATTTGTAAATAGGGATGTAAGAAAAATTATGAAATGATCCGAACCACTACACCGAAGTTAAAATAATCGGACCATTATGTAGGGTTAGTTAATCGAATCGTTATTTTACTAAAGTTTCTAGAACTGAACCAAACTAAATTAACGAAACATTAAACAAAACAGAAACATTAAGCTATTAGCAAACCATTGCACTTTATGGATCATTGTCTCTATTTTCAATAAAAATGGGGACATGATAATATGTTTTAATGTGAGCTCTCTCAAACTAAATTATGGCTTTAACATCAAGTACATTAAACCAATTTACTTCTACAAGTTTCTTACCTTCATCAACTTACAAATTCCACTTCATCTTTTATTCTAAAGTTTCTTCTCATTTGATATTGACATTGAGGTAGATGTTTTCTACAATGGTATATTATATTATATTATATTTTTATTTTATTATATACATATACCAATATCATATATTATATAGTAATTTAATTACCCTCAACATTATGTTTCTTAATAATTAAGTTTTTTTTTGTTATGTGATGAAATAATTCAGTCTCAAAGTCCTGGTTGGAAAGTTCCATTAGTTTTATAGTTGACTAGTTGAGTTATACATAAACTAAAATTCTAACATATCAAAGTGCTTATTAAGGATCTATAAATAATATATGGTAATCTCATTCCAAGTGTTTACCTTATATAAACATGATGCTAAAAAAAAATACTTGTGTAGTAAGAAACTTAAAAATACACAAATTATGAATGACAGACATTACATAAAACCGATTTTGGAATTATATCAATAGTTGATTCATTTCAAAATTTTATTTTGTAGTTTGTGTTAAATCTAAAACAATATGATTGTAAGTAAAAGCTATATATGAATATTAAGTTGATAGATAATGTTATCTAAGATCTTTTAAGAGTGATAAGTGATGAAAACCAGTTGGAAAAACTTATAAAATTTCACCAAAATAAATTCATATACACATTATTTTATAATTTAGAACGATTACAACACCATGAGGCATAATCAAATTGTCATTATTAAAAAATGAAACACTTATTATGGAAAATCCCCTTTAACATTACCACGAGGATAATAATTGCAAATAACGAATGTCCCTTCCTTATTACAATTTTTTTTCGCACATCCAACACGTGTTGATCCACTCCAAATAACTTGGGTATAATGGGAGCATTCACCACCGTCACACCGGTTAAGATAGCGATTATAGTGTGGTTTTTCATCCACCCACAACTTCACTGCTTCCTTGCCAGTTATATTTCTGGAGCTCACCAAGATATTCACTCCTAAACGACCACTATCATCACTTCCTGAGGAATTGATTCCACAATCCTTGCTACGTACACTAGTATCAAGAAAACTTTGTGCAAAAGCAGCAAGTTTGTTATCCCAAACAAAATCTTCAATGTACGCACCTATTTCTGATATTGATCTTGCGTCATTGTGGAGTTTCAAGTAATCTTCTGGATTGTCTTGCGCTCTTGCAATGTGACTATTACCCACAACGACTATTAACCCTAAAATACACATTAAAGAAAATGAATCCATCTTAATTATCTATGTAAATTTGTAAGTGTTTGGTGGAATTTTATGGAGCACTAGTGATGTTTTTATAGAGGAATTTTCATGTAAACTTTGAAAAAAAAGTAATATAAGGAAATTCAGTTAAAGAAAAGTTTTGTTTAAAATTTTAAAAATAAAATTTTCTATAGTTAAAATTTTAATGCTTTCTTAAAAAAAAACATTTTATTTTTTAAAGAATTCAATGTCTATTGATGAACTTGAATAATTTAACTAAAAAGAAATATGCTGAGATATTTATATATGAGAAGAGATATTTTCAATTCAACACAACTCCGAAGAGATATTTCATATCTAAGTTTTTTAGTAAGTAAGGAATACAATAATAAGGGCACAAAAAGTGCTCAACTCTGATACAAAAGAAACGAAACGAGACTCGATAAAACAAATTTCAAATTTAATTTAATTAAAAATAAATAATACATAAATATTCCAGTTATAGCAATTTATTTGGTGATGAATATTTCAACTAAAAAAGAGATATGCATGAATATTTCAATTATAGCATTTTGTTTGGTGATGAATATTTCAACTAAAATAGAGATATGCAGAAATATTTCAATTATAGTATTTATTTTTGGGTTATATATATATATATATATATATATATATATATATATATATATATATATATATATATATATATATATAAAAGTTGTTAAATCACTCATATAAATTAGCGTCAAAATTGAGGATAATTTTATACTTTGCATTCTTCCACTAACTTCTTATTTTTATTTTTTAAATTATTTAGTATTGTTCCTTTGATAATTATTTCACTAACTAGCCATTTCCCACTAACTTTTTAAATTAATTTTTATAATTATTTACTTTTTATATATAATTATATTAACAAATAGTGAAAAATTGAGTTATACAAAAGTGGCTAACTAATCACGAGAAGGAAATTACATATCCTATCTTTATTCAAATAAGTATTTTTGTGTCTAACGAGATTCAAATCTGCAAGTAATTTGTTAAATTAATTATGTGGCTCCATTAAATCACTAATCCATTAACTCTTATTCATAAACTTCGCTTAGTCATTTTTCTATAACTCCACTAATCCACTAACTCATAGTTATTTATATAACTTCTATATGCAACTTCCATGTTGTGTGGTGTATTTATCTAGCCAATTTGTAAATAGATATGTAAGAAAAATTATGAAATGATCCGAACCACCACACCGAAGTTAAAATAATCGGACCATTATGTAGGGTTAGTTAATCGAATCGTTATTTTACTAAAGTTTTTAGAACTGAACCAAACTAAATTAACGAAACATTAAACAAAACAGAAACATTAAGCTATTAGCAAACCATTGCACTTTATGGATCATTGTCTCTATTTTCAATAAAAATGGGGACATGATAATATGTTTTAATGTGAGCTCTCTCAAATTGAATTATGGCTTTAACATCAAGTACATTAAACCAATTTACTTCTACAAGTTCCTTACCTTCATCAACTTACAAATTCCACTTCATCTTTTATTCTAAAGTTTCTTCTCATTTGATATTGACATTGAGGTAGATGTTTTCTACAATGGTATATTATATTATATTATATTTTTATTTTATTATATACATATACCAATATCATATATTATATAGTAATTTAATTACCCTCAACATTATGTTTCTTAATAATTAAGTTTTTTTTTGTTATGTGATGAAATAATTCAGTCTCAAAGTCCTGGTTGGAAAGTTCCATTAGTTTTATAGTTGACTAGTTGAGTTATACATAAACTAAAATTCTAACATATCAAAGTGCTTATTAAGGATCTATAAATAATATATGGTAATCTCATTCCAAGTGTTTACCTTATATAAACATGATGCTAAAAAAAAATACTTGTGTAGTAAGAAACTTAAAAATACACAAATTATGAATGACAGACATTACATAAAACCGATTTTGGAATTATATCAATAGTTGATTCATTTCAAAATTTTATTTTGTAGTTTGTGTTAAATCTAAAACAATATGATTGTAAGTAAAAGCTATATATGAATATTAAGTTGATAGATAATGTTATCTAAGATCTTTTAAGAGTGATAAGTGATGAAAACCAGTTGGAAAAACTTATAAAATTTCACCAAAATAAATTCATATACACATTATTTTATAATTTAGAACGATTACAACACCATGAGGCATAGTCAAATTGTCATTATTAAAAAATGAAACACTTATTATGGAAAATCCCCTTTAACATTACCACGAGGATAATAATTGCAAATAACGAATGTCCCTTCCTTATTACAATTTTTTTTCGCACATCCAACACGTGTTGATCCACTCCAAATAACTTGGGTATAATGGGAGCATTCACCACCGTCACACCGGTTAAGATAGCGATTATAGTGTGGTTTTTCATCCACCCACAACTTCACTGCTTCCTTGCCAGTTATATTTCTGGAGCTCACCAAGATATTCACTCCTAAACGACCACTATCATCACTTCCTGAGGAATTGATTCCACAATCCTTGCTACGTACACTAGTATCAAGAAAACTTTGTGCAAAAGCAGCAAGTTTGTTATCCCAAACAAAATCTTCAATGTACGCACCTATTTCTGATATTGATCTTGCGTCATTGTGGAGTTTCAAGTAATCTTCTGGATTGTCTTGCGCTCTTGCAATGTGACTATTACCCACAACGACTATTAACCCTAAAATACACATTAAAGAAAATGAATCCATCTTAATTATCTATGTAAATTTGTAAGTGTTTGGTGGAATTTTATGGAGCACTAGTGATGTTTTTATAGAGGAATTTTCATGTAAACTTTGAAAAAAAAGTAATATAAGGAAATTCAGTTAAAGAAAAGTTTTGTTTAAAATTTTAAAAATAAAATTTTCTATAGTTAAAATTTTAATGCTTTCTTAAAAAAAACATTTTATTTTTTAAAGAATTCAATGTCTATTGATGAACTTGAATAATTTAACTAAAAAGAAATATGCTGAGATATTTATATATGAGAAGAGATATTTTCAATTCAACACAACTCCGAAGAGATATTTCATATCTAAGTTTTTTAGTAAGCAAGGAATACAATAATAAGGGCACAAAAAGTGCTCAACTCTGATACAAAAGAAACGAAACGAGACTCGATAAAACAAATTTCAAATTTAATTTAATTAAAAATAAATAATACATAAATATTCCAGTTATAGCAATTTATTTGGTGATGAATATTTCAACTAAAAAAGAGATATGCATGAATATTTCAATTATAGCATTTTGTTTGGTGATGAATATTTCAACTAAAATAGAGATATGCAGAAATATTTCAATTATAGTATTTATTTTTGGGTTATATATATATATATATATATATATATATATATATATATATATATATATATATATATATATATATATAAAAAAAAGTTGTTAAATCACTCATATAAATTAGCGTCAAAATTGAGGATAATTTTATACTTTGCATTCTTCCACTAACTTCTTATTTTTATTTTTTAAATTATTTAGTATTGTTCCTTTGATAATTATTTCACTAACTAGCCATTTCCCACTAACTTTTTAAATTAATTTTTATAATTATTTACTTTTTATATATAATTATATTAACAAATAGTGAAAAATTGAGTTATACAAAAGTGGCTAACTAATCACGAGAAGGAAATTACATATCCTATCTTTATTCAAATAAGTATTTTTGTGTCTAACGAGATTCAAATCTGCAAGTAATTTGTTAAATTAATTATGTGGCTCCATTAAATCACTAATCCATTAACTCTTATTCATAAACTTCGCTTAGTCATTTTTCTATAACTCCACTAATCCACTAACTCATAGTTATTTATATAACTTCTATATGCAACTTCCATGTTGTGTGGTGTATTTATCTAGCCAATTTGTAAATAGATATGTAAGAAAAATTATGAAATGATCCGAACCACCACACCGAAGTTAAAATAATCGGACCATTATGTAGGGTTAGTTAATCGAATCGTTATTTTACTAAAGTTTTTAGAACTGAACCAAACTAAATTAACGAAACATTAAACAAAACAGAAACATTAAGCTATTAGCAAACCATTGCACTTTATGGATCATTGTCTCTATTTTCAATAAAAATGGGGACATGATAATATGTTTTAATGTGAGCTCTCTCAAATTGAATTATGGCTTTAACATCAAGTACATTAAACCAATTTACTTCTACAAGTTCCTTACCTTCATCAACTTACAAATTCCACTTCATCTTTTATTCTAAAGTTTCTTCTCATTTGATATTGACATTGAGGTAGATGTTTTCTACAATGGTATATTATATTATATTATATTTTTATTTTATTATATACATATACCAATATCATATATTATATAGTAATTTAATTACCCTCAACATTATGTTTCTTAATAATTAAGTTTTTTTTTGTTATGTGATGAAATAATTCAGTCTCAAAGTCCTGGTTGGAAAGTTCCATTAGTTTTATAGTTGACTAGTTGAGTTATACATAAACTAAAATTCTAACATATCAAAGTGCTTATTAAGGATCTATAAATAATTTATGGTAATCTCATTCCAAGTGTTTACCTTATATAAACATGATGCTAAAAAAAAATACTTGTGTAGTAAGAAACTTAAAAATACACAAATTATGAATGACAGACATTACATAAAACCGATTTTGGAATTATATCAATAGTTGATTCATTTCAAAATTTTATTTTGTAGTTTGTGTTAAATCTAAAACAATATGATTGTAAGTAAAAGCTATATATGAATATTAAGTTGATAGATAATGTTATCTAAGATCTTTTAAGAGTGATAAGTGATGAAAACCAGTTGGAAAAACTTATAAAATTTCACCAAAATAAATTCATATACACATTATTTTATAATTTAGAACGATTACAACACCATGAGGCATAGTCAAATTGTCATTATTAAAAAATGAAACACTTATTATGGAAAATCCCCTTTAACATTACCACGAGGATAATAATTGCAAATAACGAATGTCCCTTCCTTATTACAATTTTTTTTCGCACATCCAACACGTGTTGATCCACTCCAAATAACTTGGGTATAATGGGAGCATTCACCACCGTCACACCGGTTAAGATAGCGATTATAGTGTGGTTTTTCATCCACCCACAACTTCACTGCTTCCTTGCCAGTTATATTTCTGGAGCTCACCAAGATATTCACTCCTAAACGACCACTATCATCACTTCCTGAGGAATTGATTCCACAATCCTTGCTACGTACACTAGTATCAAGAAAACTTTGTGCAAAAGCAGCAAGTTTGTTATCCCAAACAAAATCTTCAATGTACGCACCTATTTCTGATATTGATCTTGCGTCATTGTGGAGTTTCAAGTAATCTTCTGGATTGTCTTGCGCTCTTGCAATGTGACTATTACCCACAACGACTATTAACCCTAAAATACACATTAAAGAAAATGAATCCATCTTAATTATCTATGTAAATTTGTAAGTGTTTGGTGGAATTTTATGGAGCACTAGTGATGTTTTTATAGAGGAATTTTCATGTAAACTTTGAAAAAAAAGTAATATAAGGAAATTCAGTTAAAGAAAAGTTTTGTTTAAAATTTTAAAAATAAAATTTTCTATAGTTAAAATTTTAATGCTTTCTTAAAAAAAACATTTTATTTTTTAAAGAATTCAATGTCTATTGATGAACTTGAATAATTTAACTAAAAAGAAATATGCTGAGATATTTATATATGAGAAGAGATATTTTCAATTCAACACAACTCCGAAGAGATATTTCATATCTAAGTTTTTTAGTAAGCAAGGAATACAATAATAAGGGCACAAAAAGTGCTCAACTCTGATACAAAAGAAACGAAACGAGACTCGATAAAACAAATTTCAAATTTAATTTAATTAAAAATAAATAATACATAAATATTCCAGTTATAGCAATTTATTTGGTGATGAATATTTCAACTAAAAAAGAGATATGCATGAATATTTCAATTATAGCATTTTGTTTGGTGATGAATATTTCAACTAAAATAGAGATATGCAGAAATATTTCAATTATAGTATTTATTTTTGGGTTATATATATATATATATATATATATATATATATATATATATATATATATATATATATATATATGTATATATATATATATATATATATATATATATATATATATATATATATATAAGTTGTTAAATCACTCATATAAATTAGCGTCAAAATTGAGGATAATTTTATACTTTGCATTCTTCCACTAACTTCTTATATTTATTTTTTAAATTATTTAGTATTCTTCCTTTGATAATTATTTCACTAACTAGCCATTTCCCACTAACTTTTTAAATTAATTTTTATAATTATTTACTTTTTATATATAATTATATTAACAAATAGTGAAAAATTGAGTTATACAAAAGTGGCTAACTAATCACGAGAAGGAAATTACATATCCTATCTTTATTCAAATAAGTATTTTTGTGTCTAACGAGATTCAAATCTGCAAGTAATTTGTTAAATTAATTATGTGGCTCCATTAAATCACTAATCCATTAACTCTTATTCATAAACTTCGCTTAGTCATTTTTCTATAACTCCACTAATCCACTAACTCATAGTTATTTATATAACTTCTATATGCAACTTCCATGTTGTGTGGTGTATTTATCTAGCCAATTTGTAAATAGATATGTAAGAAAAATTATGAAATGATCCGAACCACCACACTGAAGTTAAAATAATCGGACCATTATGTAGGGTAAGTTAATTGAATCATTATTTTACTAAAGTTTCTAGAACTGAACCAAACTAAATTAACCAAACAGAAACCAAAACAGAAACAATAAGCTATTAGCAAACTATTGCACTTTATGGATCATTGTCTCTATTTTCAATAAAAATGGGGACATGATAATATGTTTTAATGTGAGCTCTCTCAAACTGAATTTGGACTTTAACATCATGTACATTAAACCAATTTACTTCTACAAGTTCATTACCTTCATCAACTTACAAATTCCACCTCATCTTTTATTCTAAAGTTTCTTCTCATTTGATATTGACATTGAGGTAGATGTTTTCTACAATGTTATTAATCGTACCTGGAGATCAGGATCCGATGCGGCTGGCCTCGAGAGCTGATGGAGACGGTCGGTGAGGAGAAAAGGGGGTTGTACCTACAAGGCACTCCGATGCCAAAGTAAGTAACCGAGCAAAGAGTGGGCAAGTACAAGTATAAAGGTCAGAGAAATTGAATACCTGACCCCCCCAAATGAGAGGGTTTATATAAGGGACTAACTGGAATATTATTGGTCCATCTTGTGAGGCGCGGATCGAGGAATCCGTGAAAATAGGCAACGGTCAATACTAGCCGTTAGGGAACCTCATCATGGTCAGACTGTTTGTGGTCGACAGGGACCACTTTTCCTAATTGTGCTCGACGTCGAGCAGGCCTATTGGATTGGTCTTCTTGGCCCAATTGTAGGGATTGGGCCTATCCAGAACAGGAGCCCCCCCAAGTTATTGCTCGTGTTGCAGAGCAGTGACTTAAGAATGATTTTGTGCTCGGCGACGAACAGTGTTAGGGCCAGGGATCTATGTTGTCGATCTTCTGGGAACGGGCAGCTGGTGCGTTGCTCGGCAAAGGAATGTGAAACGAAAAGCTGGAATATCTGGGAATTCGCGCCTACTAATGATTTGATGGCTAGTCTAGGGGCTAGCGTGTAGGGGTCACGCGTGCTTGCACGTGTTCCCCTTCCTATAAATAGGATTCTCAGGGCCCATTTTGAACTTTTCGCTTTATCTTCTTCCTCAACGCTTTGCTCGTTCAGCCGCCACCATCCCAGTCGTCGACCACCGCCTCTTTTTGCCGAACACCACTTTCAGAACGTTATTTTCTTCAAGAATGGCTTCTCAAGCGCAAGGTACGGCTCTTTTTCTTCTTTCTAGGTGTTTATAGCTTAGATTTTGTAGAAATGCATGTGGCTTAGGATAGTTTGACGGTAGGTTTTAGATTTGGAACCGGTAAACCCTAGGGCTTCTGCCACCGTAGCCGATCGGTTGCAAACCCTAGCTTAGGGTTGACGTAAGTATTGGTCGACTTAGACTTGGGTTTTGATAGATACTAGGTTAGATCCTTGACTTATAATGTTGGGCGTAAGCCGTCGCTCCGAGCGATGGTCAGCCAGGGCTATAGCTCGGGACATAGTCTCTGAGCTGATGCGCGCCCTTTCACTTGTCGAGCGGTGGAAGGGTGGATTTGATATTCTTAATCGAATTCACTGTCGCCTTTCCTCTGCTTTTCAGGTGAAAACTCGCTCGTGAATCCGCTGGACGTGCTTTCCGAAGAGACGTCCTCGGGAGATTCAGGGTCATCCGCGTCCATTCCTTCTGGTTCCGGGAGCTCCTCGGAGAGTTCGGATACAAGCACTATAGGAGCATCGACAGACTCGCCTCAGTGTCCTGACCAGACGAGGGTCTCGCCCGAAGAATGGGTGGTGGAAGATTTGTTGGACAAGGTGTCCTCATTTTCAAGACCTCGAACGGAGCCACTGCCCGTTGTTGGTGATCCTGCCGATTGGGTCGTAACCTGCCCGGGGGACGACGACCGTATCTTCTCAGATTTTCGTGGTCGGGCCTTCTCCATGTACGAATATGTGACTTCAGTCCTGGGGGTAACATTTCCTTTCAGCGACTTTGTGAGTGTCGTGCTCGGGCATCTCTGTGTCGCCCCTTCCTAGCTACACCCCAATTCGTACGCGTTTCTAAGAGCGTTCGAGATGACATGCGCCCATCTGGGTGTTGGTGCCACGCTTCCCCTCTTCTTCCGCCTGTTCTCCTTACAACGCCAAGTCGGGCGAGGAACTGACCGAAAGGGGTTCGTGTCCTTCAAGCAGCGGACAAAGATTTTTAAGGCCCATTCAGAATCTATCTGGGCCTTCAAAACTGATTACTTCCTGATAAAAACCGCGAGCGCGGTGGCCGTGAGAGCCATGAGCTTTCTGGAAATAAACACTGACGAGAATGACGAGCCTAAGCTCGACGATCAAGGTCAGGTGATCCCGAGGAGACTGTGGCTGTTCCCATTTTCCTGGAGTCATGCTCATTATGAAAAACCTGTCGGGGAGTTCGTTCAGGTGGGGGACACATTGAATGATGATGATGCGGCCAGTTTCGAGGCCTTCAGAAAATTAATAGCATCCTTCACTCCGACCCCCCTGTTGGACGGAGATGGAAAGGTTATAGTTGATCAGGATAGGGGGGAAGCTGTGGAGAATCCCTTGATCAACGTTACTGAGTTGCTGGCTTTCCGTACCGGGCAGGAAGTGTCTGCCTTCTTTGGTATCTATTTATTTGCGTTAGTTAAATATTTGCTTTAACTTTGTTGTCTATGACTAACCTGATCCTTTTCCGTTTTCAGGCTCCCTGACGAACCCATTGGACAAAATTCAAGAACGCCTGGTCCAGCAGCAGAGGAAACGATCAAGGGTTGTGCAGACCAAGCTGACTGAGACGAGTGGCTCGGGGTCGGGCCCCTTGGTTTAGGGTTCGCCGAGCGCATCGACCGGCTCCTTGATGAAGAAGCACAAATCAGCGGCCACTGTGGATTTAACGGCCAACGCTCCTCCAAAGCCGAAGCATGGGCTGCCTCCATGTTTTGTGATGCACAACTTCTTCGATGGAACGAGCATGGAGGTGGACCGTGTGGATTCTCTGTTCCTGGAAGGTATGGACCGTCCTGCTCGGCGACTATCTCTGGCCCAAGATGCAAGCGCAGTTATGCGGGTCCTAACAATGGCCTGGCTGACGACCGAAGGGAGTCCCGAACTGGAGCGAGAGAATAGTAGGCTTAAGGAGCAGCTGGCTGCTTCTGAGGCTAAGCTGACAACTACCACCGAGGAGGCTAAAGCTGCGACCAAGGAGTCAACCGAACGAGCTGCCGTCATCGCCAAGTTGGAGGTCGACAAGAAGAGGGTGCTTGAGAAAAATAAAAAGCTGAAGGACGCCTTTTGCCCGAAGGATGATGAGGATGAAGAGACCAAAAATCTGGTGACTAGGGCTCAGCTGCTTGCTCGGATCGACCAAGATATGGAAGATCTGAACTTATCAACTGAGCTCAGCTTCCAGAACGCGGTGGATCAGATGAAATTTCTTCATCCTGACATGGCCTTGGACGTTGGTCGAATGAGCTACCTGTACAAGGTCGTGGATGGTCAGATCGTGGTCCCCTCAGACTTGGTGGTGGATGACTCTCAGCCGGGGTCGACTGATCAGCCTGGCCAACCTGGAGCGCAACTGGAGCAGGAGGGTGCTCGTGAGGAAGAAGGCCGCCCGGGAGGCGAGGATAATTAATTTATGGCCTGCGTGCCTGGTAATTTATGATGTTCTTTCTTTTTTGGGGGGCGTGGCCCCCTTTGTATGTAATCCTGAACAAGTCGGCCCTTTGGTGTCGCATTTTTAATTTCATGTGTACGACTTTGATGGTCGGTTCATATGTTTTATTTGCTCGTAAAAATGCGTCCGTCGGAGGACATAATTTACTTGTTATTTTTACTAAGTGTTTGGTATGCATCTTTGCATTAATTAGATGTGATCGAATGAATACGGGGTGTGTGAGTGATCTGTTGGTTAGGGGGACCAATCAGATTTAGGAGTCTTACTCCTGGTCGGTGCCCGGGCCAAGATAATGGCCCGGGCTCCGTGGCTTGAGCATCCCATCGCGAGCTGGGGTTCTGCCTGGTCGTGGTACTTAGGTGACGTCGGACTCGTTCGAGTATCCGTCCGTGCGGAAAGTTTCTCTTTTGCTCGAAAGGAGATCTTGCTTGACTTTGTTATATTTGGGCTGTCATGCTCGTACCTAGGCACGCAATTTTCAGTCGGTCCCCCTTTCTCCTTGCTTGGAAGTTGAGTAAGGTGACTTTGTGATTTAGCTGTAGTATTGTTTGAGTTTCTCGGCGTTCCAGGGCCGAGCAAGCTCTTCCCCGTGTAGATTTTCCAAATAATAAGCTCTGTTCTCGGTTTTTGCTCGGACGCGATACGGGCCTTCCTAATTGGGTGTTAGTTTTCCCTCGCGGGGATCTCTGTGATTTCTTCTAAGGACAAGGCTGCCTACCTCGAACGTCCGCCTTATGACCTTAGAATCATACCGAGCGGCTATTTTTTGTTTGAGAATGGTTTCTCGAAGAGCGGCTTCCGATCGAACTTCTTCGACCATGTCGAGCTCGTCTCTCAAGGCTTCGGAATTGGTATCTTGGTCCATGGGGGATTCTGTGCGCTTCGATCGAACGTGCATTTCTATAGGGATCACTGCTTCGGTTCCATATGCTAATCGAAATGGGGATTCCCCGGTTGTTGAGTGGGGCGTGGTCCTATATGCCCATAGTACGTTATGTAGCTCCTCGACCCAATGCTTCTTATGCTCGTCCAATCTTCGTTTCAAACCTCTTAGGATTACCCTGTTCGCGGCCTCTGCTTGCCCGTTAGTTTGGGGATGCTCGACTGAAGTGAAATGTTATTTCGTTCCCATTGATGCAACGAATTCTTTGAAGTGTTTATCCGTGAACTGAGTGCCGTTGTCGGTGTCAAACCCTAATTTTTGACCTAAGATTTTTCGCATCTCATCTGCATTTCGCATACAAACAAGATCACGCACCGGTTCGTTTATCATTTTTCAGGTGCAGGTCTATGCCTTGCAGAGGATCAGCATGTTTAATTTCTGTTATTTGTTTATATTTAATAACTTCTAACCAAAATATCAAAAAAATATGTTGCAGTTTCTTCTTCTTCTTCTTCTTCTTCTTCTGTGTTGCAGGATTTAAAAGACAGGGCAGTGATTTCAATTCAGATGCGTTTGTTCAGTCACAATTCGATTCAGATGGACGTTTGACCTAATCTTGATCAAACTATCAATAGATTGTTCAATTGCAAGTTACTTGTGCCAGTGGTTCATTTCTCAGACTGTGCGTATTCAAAAGTTCAAGACTGTGTTATGTGCTGTAATCATCAGTTATCAGACAGTGTTTTGTGCGAAGTTTGGACCGAATCTTCAAGGATCGTCAGTTCATCAGTGGTTTGTTTGTGGATTTATTTTCCTCAAATAATCTGGGCAATTTTTAGAGAAGTCAAGTGGTTGTGGCTCAATGCTATGAATTATTCAGTGGATTTGTGATGATTGTGTTCATTTTATCAGTGGCTTGTTGAAAAAATCGGAGTTTGCTGTGGGCTTAAAACCATCAATTCCATATCCATTTCACAAAAATATCCAATTCCATATCCATTTCACCAAAAAAAAAATCCAATAATCATTTTATAATTCATTCTCGATTCTTTTCCATTTCTCAAATATCCATTATCCTTTTTCCAATTAAATCATCTCATTTAACCATTTCCCATTATTTTTTTAACCATTTCCCATTTTTTTTATCCATTTTATTATTCAAAAATAATTTTTATCCAATTTAAATCCAACTTTCTTTTCATTTCTTTTATTTTAGAATAGTTACCTTTTAGCCATGTTTTAAAAAATATATAAAGCCCATTAGATATTAAGCCCGTAACTTTTTTTTTAATACTTTTTTTTTATTATTATTTTCTTAAGATTTTTTCTAGTTTTACATAACAAATAAAAAAAATGAATCAGCCACTTCACATCACACTCCACCGCCTGGCCCACACTCCAAAACTACTAGCAAGGCATCCAAGTCAAACAATACTCCTGCAGCCTAGCAACTTCATCAAAACAGCAGGCCCACGCATACAATTCAAGCCATCTATTCCCAACATTTCACATCACAGCCCCACACCAAGCCAAACAAGCTAGCATTGTCACTTCTCCACAAGACCTCACGTCATCCGCATACACTTTCACAGCAGCCACTTCACGCCTTCAGCCCATGAAACGCAAAGAGGAAAAAGCCCAAACAAACTTCAGCCAAGGCATTTTCCAGCCAGCAAGTCATTTCACACGCGCGAATACCCAGTTACTTCACAAGCCGCGGTAATCACAGCTTCACACCCAGCCGGTTTTCAACACAATCTGTGAATCAACAAACAATAGCCAGCTGCACTTCAATCCATACATCAGCTCAACAAACAAAACTGTTTCCAGCCGCAAGCCCACATGAACACACCAACACAAAGCTATCAGCTTTCACGCCGTACAAATGCAAGCTTCACGTGTTCCAGCCGCAAGCCTTTCAACATGAGCCAAAGCACCGTCCAACTTTTTCAAACCGTAGCCTCACGCGTACGCCACAAACAAATACAACATTCAGCTCATCACACGCAACCTGCACACATAAAATACAGCATCAAAACGCAAACGAAAAAGACTCAAAACGCAGCAAGAATAATCACGATTTTCTCACCTTTCAAAACGCATCTCACAAACACAGTGCACACTATCGCTCCCGATAGATGGGACTGGCCCAAATAAAGGTACAGACGCGAACGGTCGGCGAGAGGGACAATGAGAACACACAGCCGTGAACTCACTGGAGATGAATAGAGTCGCCAGCTAGGCATTTTTATCCCGGAGGAAAGGCAATGCTGCATAGACCTAGAAAGAGATGGATAAGACGGTTGCGAACCAGAGAGACTGAGAAAGGGGGTTGGTTACAACCTGGGAAGGTATTAGCACCCAGATTGTCCGTCGTACTCGACGGGATCCACGCTTAAAAGATTTGTGTTTTAAAGGGGTAGTGTCAGTGCAATCTGTGTATAAAGAGGCTGGAAGAAAATGTACAGGTGTCAGTGTAAAGGAAGTGAAAGTGTAATATATACAGTGTCAGTGTAGGAATGAGAATGAATTGCTCAAGATCATGAGGCTTAAGAGAATAAAGCTGGAAGGAGGGGGAATATACAGAGACTTTTGTTCGATAACTGTTAAGTTATGCCTACGTATCCTCTCGTGCAATGAGGAAGTCAGAACACCGTAGTTCGACCCAAAGAGACTGAAAGATAAATTGACTTGTGAACTGCTTACTTGTCTATGCTCAAGTGTATGACCTGTCTGGCTCAGGTGCTAACTGTCTTGCATTAGACGGAAGAAGCAAGTTCTCGTTTGTGAGTGAATGAGATGAGAAAAGAATCCCGGAGGAGACGATTATTGTTTGTTTTTGAGTTTTCAGTCTTTTATTTGCTTTTGGATTTTGTCATAAGTTAATGAGCTTAAGTCTAAACCAATGGATTTAGTAAACTTATCACATCTTTCCCTCTGATTAGGGGTAATGAGAATACCTTAAGTGTGAAGTCAGCTTCTCACACTTAATCACCTTTGGTGTAGGATTAAGATCATTAACCTACTTGTGATTATTTAGATGTTTTTGTGGTTTTTGTTTAGTGTTAAGTAATGAGGTTAAGCCATAATCAGGGATTAAATAGACTCATTACACCATCCTAATAGAAGGATAATAGATGAGAATGTTTAAGCTGAGGAAAGCTCCTCAACTTAATCCATGATTAGGGATTAAACTCATGACAAAACAAGCCTTTGGTTAAGTGGATTTTATTTAATGATAAGATGATGAAGTGATTTTTTGGGTTTGTAAGACAACTTGAGGGGGACTTGTCCATTAACACTAGGGTTAGTCCTTCTTGACCAATTAAGGAAGAATTAGAACCCTAATGCAAGGCCCAAGTTACAAGTGTGATGTCTTGATGATTATTAAGTGAATTGATTATGGGAGTTAAACACATTAAGGGTTTAACACTTAGGATTAAAGTTATACACTCCATCCTAAGAGAAGGATGCAGGCATAAGCTTAATCACAAAGCCTTAAAGCCTTTAGGGTTTAGTCCCTGATTATGAGATGAGAAGAGAAGACTCAAAGAGACACAAAGGTAAAACTAAGTGGGGAGACTAATCAAAAACCTAATCATTGTCATGCTTGGTTGTTCCTAAGGTTTGTGAGGTTTGACAAGAGAAATCTTCAGAGGAACCACCAGGAAGCAGATGAGGAGAGCAAAGAGAAGCAAAGTAACTTGCTTCATTTAGGAAGTCAAGTCACTTGAAGAAAGAAAGTGGGAAGAAGAAGAATGAGCAAGCCCAAACTCAAACACATATAAAAATGCAGCATGGATGCAAGAGAGAGATGAAGAGAAGTTATGAGAAGTGAAGGCAAATTCACTTCTCAAAGCCACTTACCACCTGAAAAGTTAGAAAAGAAAGTGCAATGTAATGCAAAATGAGATGAAATGGTATGATGTAAATCAAAACCAGAAGCATGTTTATGATGATAATGATGCTATGAAGTGATACAAACATGAGACAACAAATGGAGATGATCATACAAGCTCATGGATGCAAATAGAGCAAGTTAAGAACCAAGAACATACATGGAAAGTTATGAGATGCATATGGCATACAATCATGGCAAATGAAAGATGCAATGACCAAACATGATTTCAATATGTCTTATGATGTTCAATGAATCAAATGGAGGTATGGAATGTCATGGCAAGTCATGTTATGCAAGAAAATGCAAGATGGATGCATATGGAAGCCCAAATTAGGGTTTATGATCAAAGTATCAAACACAAACCAAAAATCAGAAGCAAACAACATTATAAAAAATTGAAAATGCACTCAAAGGATCCCTAAACCTATACTAACTCACTGCCCAAAGGAGAGGTCTCAACTCTTAACCTAATTCAAGATGTGATTTTTCTAAGTTTTCTAGGGTTTTAGGGTTCCTTAACAAGAAAATTACCAAACAAATGGAAAATGAAAGATCAAATCATGGCCATTTAATCTCATAAACTACATGCTAAACACAATGCAATGCAAAAATAATCAAGGTCCAACTCTTCATGGTTAGGCAGAAATGATTTTTTGAAGTTTGGATCAAAATAATGCATCAAAATGATTTTAATTCAATGAAAAATTCTCAAAATGCATCAAGATCAAAAAATAAATTTGGTTTGAAGGTTGGACAATGTTTCTAAATGTCTTAAAACATTTCATGAATTTTTTGGTGATTTTTAAATACCTAAAAGTATTTTTAATAAATTAATTTTCATTAATCAATTAAAAATAAACTTTTAAATATTTAAAAATACTTTTTTAATGCTAAAAATAAAAATAAAAATATTTTTGTGTTTTAAAAATTAATGAAACTCTTGACAAAAAGTTTCATAATTTTTAAATGGTTTTTACTATTTTAAATAAATTGTAGAAAATAAATATGAAACAAATGAATTAAGAACAAAGAAAAAGAAAAGTCAACTGGATGGAGGGCCAAGATGAATCCTGGGAGAAGAAAGATTGACTACGCGCGCAATCCAGTGGCCCATATTCAAACTGAGTTAAACATAATTATGAATTAATTAAATGTGATTAGGATTTCTAATGGTGAATCTCAGCCACACACACGCGCGCGAAGTCAACCAGGTCAAAGCATCTAACGCTCCAGATTCAAATGTCCATTAATGACCTGATTAAAACCTTAATGATTTTCAGGTGGCCGGAGAAGACCTCCGGTCGTCTTCTCCGGTGGGAACCCCACCTGAAAATCCCTAAAATCCTCAAAACGCAACCAAAATGAAATCTAAAAACACAGAAATGATTCCCACCCTTCACTGAATCAAAACCCCAAGCTAAAACTCATTTATCTTTCCTTAATCACATGAATCGAAACAAAACATTTTTTAGGTCAGGGAGTTTCAGAACATGATTAAACTCTTATTTCTTTACCATTTTCAAAACTAAAGACATCAGAGCAATCAGTGAATCATGAAGAACAACTTAAGAACTTAAAAAATGATTTCTGGAGAAAAAGTTCTTGAGCTACCTGAGTTTCGAAGCTTTCAATTTTGCAACTTTCTGGCCTCTCTTCTTTGTGCAATCTACTCCCTTTGATCCCTTGATGAGGTCTGAATGCTTAGAAGGAGTTTGTGCTGGCTGGTTTGGGAGATTGAACAAGTTCTGTTCAAGCTCAGGTGAGAATGGTGTTTGTGATTTAGGCAGTTTCAGGCAAAGGTGAGGGGTTCTTTGTGATCAGGGTGATGAGTGGAGAAGGTTTGTGAAGTTTATTCAAGTGTTTGTGGCCTGTATGAAGAGTTTCGAAGGCTTTGGCTTTGAGAGTGAAAAATGGGAAAGCTCAGTTCTTGCTTGTTTCAGGCTTATGTCTTACTGGTTTGGGTTCAGTGAGGCATGGTGAGAAGGTTGGTGAAGCTTGTTTGAATGTTGGTGGCTTGTGGAATGAGATTCGAAGGCTTTTGCTTGAGGGAGTGAAAATGGGAATGTTGAGTTCTAGTTTTTTTCAGGCCTGTGTGTTGTGTGGTTTTGCTAGCATTTGATCCACATAAACAAATCTCATTGGTCAGATGATGTGACCTGCCCTTTATTGATTGGTATGGCCACTTTTGCAAATTGTCAACTTTTGTGTAAGAGGAGCATGGGTCAAGTTCTAGGCTAGTACAAGGGCTGTGGGCTGCGCAGCATGGTGTGAGGGAGAGGCTAGGGTGGTTCAGCATTGTAGGCAGCAAGTGGGTGGAAGTGTGATGATGGTTTTGCAACTTGCTCACTTTTGGTTCACATGGAAATATCTTGCTTCACAAACCATGAAACATGTGATCTTTTGGTTCAAATCTGATTTTTAGAACTTGTATGATGCTTGCATATTGGTTAGACATGGATTAGAAGTCACAAATGCCTTGGTACAAAGTTTTTGCAAGTTTCTCATTTGGTGCATATTTTGAAAATTAGTGATTTTTGCCAACTTTGACACACCATAACTTTTGATCCAAAATGAATTAGGTCATGTTCTTGTACTTTTTGAAAAGGGAAAGATCTAATCTACAACTTTCATGACCAAAGTTTTTTCATTTGAAGCATTTTTGGATCAAAAAGCAAGGGTTGAAAAAGTTGCATAAAATGACATTTCATTAAAAGTCAACCATGCCCTAAAAAGTCAACTTTGCAAAAACTTGTAATTCTTGAATTTTGTGAACTTCAACCTTCTTCTATGATCAAATAAAGATCAAATACACTCAAAATGATGAAGATCACCCCTTGGTTGGGTCATTGGGGGCCTCAGATGCCCTGATTTTGCACTGACTTGTCCAGAAAGTCAACCCTTGATCAGATGACTTCCCCATGGAATTTCTTCATGAAAATTGATATGCATACTCCCTATACCATATAGAGACCAATAGAAACAAGAATGACCAAAAAATTTGAAGTTATGGCCTCTGAAACCAAAACCCTAATTTTAGGTCATCTGTGCAGTCAAACCTGGCTCTGCTTCCATACCAACCCCAGTTCTTGTGACTCTTTGGCATTATTGACTTTGAGAGGATATAATATGATGCTTGAACATACATAGACCCCTTTGAAGTGATTGATGACTTTTGGAGTGGCTCAAGAAACTCTTGGATTGCTCAGATCACAAACCCTAGATGCAGATGACTTAGAACCAATGCAGTGAATCAAAAATGTGGTATGCGATGTTATGATTGTGTTTATGCATATGAAATGATCACAAGCCATGGTGTGAATGGGTGAGGGAAAATTTGGGGTGTTTACAGCTGCCCCTATTCAAACATGAGTTAGCTGTGCAGGATGTAAGCAACGGCTTAACAGGCAAACAAGATAACTTGTGGTTGAATACCAAAGACAGTCCAAAATTTGCACTCACAGAATGAAGAAGAAAAGGGATATAGATTGTAAAAAAGCAAAGTATATTGTAAAGTGCGGGCGACGGAGGACGACCGTCGAGCAGAGGACGACTGCCGGGTAAAGAGCAATGACGGGGACGGCCGACATGCCGGGAAAAGTGTGAAAATAAAGCAATGACGGGGACGGCCGACATGCTGGGGGTAAAAGAATTATGATGGGGACGGCCGTCAAGATAAAGCTGTAAAATCCTCTGGGGATTAATGAAACATGACGGGGACGGCCATCAAGTTCATAAAGTAAAGTAAACCACGACGGGGACGGCCATCGGGCTAAACTGAAAGGAAAAGGGACCACGACGGGGACGGCCATCGGGTTAAAAAATAAATAAATAAATAAATAAATAAATAAATAAATAAATGAAATAAACAGATGATGAGGTACGGTCATCAAAGGTGAAGGACGATCACCTAGCAGGGGACGGCTGCTCTGTTGGGTTAAGATGAGGGACGGTCATCTAAGGTGGAGGACGACCACTTGGCAGGGTACGGCTGCCGAAAATATCACAACATAGGACGAATGCCGGATAAAAGGTCAACGATGGGGACGGCCATCGGATGAGCATGATGGAGGACGACCATCAAGAGGTGGAGGACGACCACCTAGCAGGGGACGGCTGCTCTCAAGGTTTGTCATGACATAGGACGAATGCCAGATAACCAAAATCAACAATGGGGACGGCCATTGGATAAAATGATGAAGGACGATCATCAAGAGGTGGAGGACGACCACCTAGCAGGGGACGGCTGCTAAAAATCAACGATGGGGACGGCCATCGGACGAGCATGATGGAGGACGACCATCAAGAGGTGGAGGACGACCACCTAGCAGGGTACAGCTGCTCTCAGGGTTTATCATGACACAGGACGAGTGTCAGATAAAAGGGAAAAATTGCTTGTTGGTGATCTACTGGGGAGTGGTAAACACGGACGAGTGTTTACATCCAAGAAATAAAAGGGTAAGTGTTTAGATGTTTGTGTATAGATTAAAGATGCGGACGAGCATCCCTAGGACTACGATACGGACGAGTATCGGGTAGAAACAAATACTGACTCGTGTTCAGAGATAATGATACGGACGAGTATCAACTGGTTAACAAAGAAACACGGACGAGCTTTGAATCTGAGGGGACTCTTCTGGGGAATAGTAAATACAGACGAGTATCTATATTCAAGAAGACAGAAGTTTTTTGACACGGTGTATGGATTAAAGATGCGGACGAGCATCCTTATGACTATGATACGGACGAGTATCATGTAGAAACAAACTCTCGACGCATGTTCTGAGATGATGGTACAGACGAGTACCAACGAGTTAACAAAGAACAAGGACTAGTGTTGAATCTGAGGGGATATAAATGGTGTATACAAGATACGGACGAGTATCTGTATAAGAGTGTGTGGTGTACAGATGAGTGTTTAACTGCTGGGGTGAGTGACACGGACGAGTGTCAAAAGGAGAAGAGTGTAATATGAACAAGTATCTGATGTACAAAGTATAGATGACTGCGCTGGGGCTATGACACGGACAGGTGTCAAAGTATTGTATATGTAAGTATATGTGAGTGCAAAGAGGACGTCTTCGGCTTTCTGCTGGGGGTATGGCCCGGACGGGTGCCACAAGGAGGTATTTGTTACAGATAGCGATTTGGGCGGAATCCCCTTTTTCGGGGTATTTTCGGGGTGCAATGGCACGTGCATGGAATTCTGTAACAAAATGCTTTAGGTGATCTTTGCAAAAGCATATCCTTTGTTCAGCCCTGTTCTCGATCCTTCGCGTTTTCAACCACGCAATGGTTCTTCAAGAACCCCACTATCATGCCTCGATTTCTTTTTTTTTTTTTTTTTTTTGGCACCACTATATGGGGGAACGGAGGGGATTGTGGTGATGAGGTTTGGGTGAATGCAAAAGGAAAAGTAAGTTGACGGACGAAAATGATGTTTTGTTGTAGCGGGGTAAGGATAGAAAAGAGGATAAGAAGGTTGATGTTGAAGAGGAACGAAAGTGAGGTATGGAGGGTGAAGTTTTTTGCACTTGGTTGATGGGGCGAAATTCGGGAGCTTCTGCGCTTAAACCCGAACAAACAAAAGAAGCCATTGGAGAAGGAAATGTGTGGGAAAGCGAAGGATGTAGCTTCTGTTAACAACATGGATGAAAGTGTGGTTAAGGGTTCATACTTTCTCCCCTTCTCCCCCCCCCTTTTTTTTTTTGAGTGGAATCATGACACGGACGGGTGTCAAAAAGGAGTATTCATGGGTATAAAGCAGGAACCTTAGCTTTCTGCTGGGGAAATGACACGGACGGGTGTCAGGAAGTATCTGTAGTGCGACTGGTACTGTTTGCACAGAGTGTTTGGTATTTGCGAATGTGAGGCAACTGCTTTTGCTGGGGAATCTCCGCTGGGGATTTGGAGGAAGTATCCTGTATATTGTTGAGATGGATTGCCATATTCACAAGTGTTTGATTAGGCACGTGGCTTATGATTATGCTATATGTTTGATTTTGGCTGTAATGCTCCGTGTTAGACGGAATGCTACGCTTTGTGGGTGAATATGATGTGAATGCCATGATTATGCAAAAGGTGCCAAACCGGGATTCGGATCCCGACACTGCGAGGATCTCTGGCCGATCTGTTTGAAATGGACATCCCAGCTGGGGATGAGATCATCGGTAAATCTGATGAGATGCATTTGCTTGGGGATATAGGTCACTGATAGACATATCCTTGCAATGAGGGACCCAGCTGGGGTTTGCAGAAGCTTTCTTCACTCTGTCGTGATTCCTTCATGCGTTGCTCTTCTGGATAGAGGCTGGAACTCTGTGGGGAAATGGTTCCCTGACTTTTGTACTCGGCTGAGGAAGGAATGGCAACTCGGCTGGGGAGAAAGAGAGATCACTAAAAGACCTCCCTAGAAATTCTGTTGAGGTGGATTCTCGACTCAGTCGGGGATATGGGCGCCTTCTGTGATGCCTGGCAACTCTGATGGGGATAAGTAATAAATGGCAACTCAGCTGAGGAGAAGACACTTTGGGCGCTGAGTGTCGATTTGTCAACTTGCCGGAGTGAAGCTTTTGTGCCCCAAGTTGCGTTCCGGATTCCTGCAATCCTGAAAAGATAGAGAAACGCACAAGTAATCCCGAGGTATCCTTTACTGGATTCCGTCATAGGAGTTTAGACACTTCTGAGAGTAAGTATATTTCCTGCAAGCACGTTTTTATTTGAAGATAACCATCTGTATTCTATGCAATCAATTTTTCTTTTAGACATCAGACATTTTTTGCAAATAAAATGTACAAGACGAGACATGACTGAAAATCTGATTTTATTAATTCATATGCCCTGAATTGGCGAGATACAGTCGAAGAAACATATCCCCTGGAATGAGGAGATTGTTACAAATTGAGAAACAAAAAGCTGGCAATGTTGATGACGCTTTAAGGAGCTTCCTCTTTACTATGACTCGTATGACTTTTGACGTTCTTCTCATCTTGCTTTCTGAAGAATGTTGATTCTGATTGGAGCTTGATCCTTTCGAAGCTTACCAAGTTGTAAACGATACAGACGAATTCAGAATGCAGTTGTTCGCTTATTCCCTTATTTTGCATGGATCGCCCTTTCAGGTTTTCAATCCATCGGGATACCCATTTTTGCCTGAGCTGTCCAATGCGGCTTTTCAACTCAGCGGGTGTACATTTTTTTTTGCTTATTTTCCCTTATTTTTGCCCGAGTCTTTTATTCTGTTTTTGACTCGCCGGGATGCCCTATTTTTGCCTGGACTTACATTCTGTTTTTGTGTCCAGCGGGTCATTTTTATGCGAAGTATTTTTTAACTGCATCTGAATTCACAGGGGACGGGAAATCTTCACTATCCATGGTGCTGAGCATCAGTGCTCCACCAGAGAAGACTTTCTTTACCACAAATGGTCCTTCATAGTTCGGAGTCCACTTTCCCCTGTGGTCTGTATGAGGAGGGAGGATTCTCTTCAGCACGAGATCTCCTACTTGGTACTCTCGGTGCCTGACTTTCTGATCGAAGGCTTTCTTCATTCTGTTCTGATACAACTGCCCATGACAAATTGCAGCCAATCTTTTCTCTTCAATCAGACTCAGTTGCTCGTATCGGGCCCGAACCCATTCTGCTTCGTTCAGCTTAACATCCATCAATACCCGTAGAGAGGGTAATTCAACTTCAACCGGTAGGACTGCTTCCATACCATACACAAGCTGGTACGGTGTTGCCCCAGTGGATGTTCTGATTGACGTGCGGTACCCATGCAAGGCAAACGGTAGCATTTCATGCCAGTCCTTGTAAGTGACTACCATTTTTTGCACAATCTTCTTGATATTTTTATTTGCCGCCTCAATAGCACCATTCATCTTTGGCCTGTAAGGAGAAGAATTGTGATGTTGTATTTTGAAGTCCCGGCATAGCTCTGCCATCATTTTGTTGTTTAGATTGGAACCATTATCAGTAATGATTCGCTTGGGCACTCCATACCGACAGATGATATCTCTTTTCAGAAATCTGGCTACCACTTGCCTTGTAACATTTGCATATGATGCTGCTTCGACCCACTTGGTGAAATAGTCAATGGCGACCAAGATGAATCTGTGGCCATTCGAAGTGGTTGGCTCGATCTTACCAATCATGTCAATGCCCCACATAGCAAAGGTCCAAGGTGAAGACATCACATTCAGAGGATTGGGAGGCACATGCACCTTATCCGCATAAATCTGGCATTTATGGCATCTCCTGGCGTAGGCACAACAATCAGCATCCATTGTGATCCAGTAATAGCCCGATCTTAGCAACTTTTTAGCCATGGCATGCCCTCCAGCATGGGTACCAAAGGATCCTTCGTGCACTTCATGCATTAACAAATCTGCTTCTGCCTTGTCGACGCATCTGAGGAGTGCCATATCAAAGTTCCTTTTATATAAAGACCCATCAGTGTTCAAGAAGAAACTACCAGCAAGCCTTCTCAAAGTCTTCTTATCATTGGAAGATGCCCCAGGTGGGTACGCTTGATCCTCTAAGAAGCACTTAATGTCATGGAACCAAGGCTTATCATCTTTGACAACATCTGCTGCGAACACATATGTTGGTCTGTCCAGTCTGGACACTGAGATCTGAGGTACAAAGTTGGCAGCCTGAACTTTGATCATGGATGAGATGGTAGCCAGGGCATCTGCAAACTGATTCTCGTCTCGGGGAATATACTCAAGCTTGACTGTTGTGAAGAAAGTCAATAACCTCCTTGTATAATCCCTGTAAGGTATCAGATGGTCCTGGTGGGTGTACCATTTGCCATTGGTCTGATTGATTACCAGAGCTGAATCTCCGAATACGGTCAATGTCTTGATCCTGAGGTCAATGGCTTCCTCAAGACCCATAATGCAAGCTTCGTATTCAGCTTCGTTGTTAGTGCAGTTGAAAGTGAGTTTTGCCGAGAAAGGCATGTGAACTCCTTTGGGTGTAATGAGTACTGCACCAACACCACGACCATTCATATTAACAGCCCCATCAAACATCATAGTCCATTCTTCTTTCGGGTCGGGCCCTTCAGTGTGAAGAGGCTCTTCATGATCTTTTGCTTTTATGAACATGATGTCTTCATCAGGGAAGTCAAATCTCATAGGCTGGTAATCATCAATAGGTTGCTCAGCAAGATATTCAGACAATACACTGCCCTTGATGGCTTTCTGAGAAGTGTACTGAATGTCATACTCTGTAAGGATCATTTGCCATCTTGCAACCCGTCCGGTAAGAGCTGGCTTCTCAAATATGTACTTAACTGGATCCATCTTAGAGATCAACAAAGTAGTGTGGGTCAACATATACTGTCTCAGTCGGCGAGCAGCCCACGCTAAAGCACAGCAAGTTTTCTCGAGCAGTGAATAACGTTGTTCACAGTCGGTAAACTTTTTGCTTAGGTAGTATATTGCATACTCTTTTCGACCAGACTCGTCATGATGGCCCAACACACACCCCATTGACTCTTCTAATACTGTCAAGTACATGATCAGAGGTCTTCCTTCAACTGGAGGCATAAGTATTGGAGGTTCTTGCAAGTACTCTTTGATCTTGTCAAAAGCCTTCTGACAGTCTTCGTTCCACCTGACCGTTTGTTCTTTTCTCAACAATTTGAACAAAGGTTCACAGGTTGCTGTTAGGTGAGATATGAACCTTGAGATGTAGTTCAATCTTCCTAGAAACCCTCGAACTTCTTTTTCTGACTTCGGTGCAGGCATTTCTTGAATGGCTTTGACTTTATCAGGGTCAACTTCAATCCCTTTCTCGCTCACAATAAAACCCAGCAGCTTACCAGATCGCACCCCGAATGTGCACTTGTTGGGGTTCAACTTTCGTTGGTACTTCCTCAGACGCTTGAATAGCTTTAGCAGATTTACCAGGTGGTCTTCTTCAGTGAGGGACTTGGCAATCATGTCATCCACATAACATTCAATTTCCTTATGGATCATATCGTGGAATGATGTCACCATAGCCCGTTGATATGTTGCACCAGCATTCTTCAATCCGAATGGCATCACCTTGTAACAGAACGTGCCCCAGGGTGTGATGAAGGTTGTCTTCTCCATGTCTTCAGGTGACATTTTAATCTGATTGTATCCTGAAAATCCGTCCATGAAGGAGAATACCGAGAACTGAGCCGTATTATCCACCAATACATCAATGTGAGGTAATGGGAAATCATCCTTCGGGCTGGCTCTGTTCAGATCCCGATAATCAACACACATTCTTACTTTGCCATCTTTCTTAGGCACAGGTACTATGTTAGCAACCCACGGCGGGTAACTAGTTACAGCAAGGAACCCGGCGTCCCATTGCTTTTGTACCTCCTCCTTGATTTTCATTGCCATGTCTGGACGAGTACGGCGCAACTTCTGTTTAACCGGCGGGCATTCTTCCCTCAAAGGCAGCTTGTGCACAACAATGTCGGTATCCAACCCTGGCATATCTTGATAAGACCAAGCGAACACGTCCACATACCCTCGAAGCAGGTCAATCAGTTGTCTCTTCACTGAGTCTTGTAAGCAGGCCCCGATTTTAACTTCTTTCACATCTTCATCTGTACCAAGATTGATCACTTCAACCTCCTCCTGGTGAGGAGTAATAACCTTTTCCTCTTGTCTTAACAACCTGGCTAGCTCTTCAGGAAGCTCATATTCTTCTTCAACCCCTTCATCAGCTTGATTGATTGGATTGTCAAAGTCATACGAAGTCATAGCCGTGCTGTTGTCGGTGCTGTCTGGAAGGCACACTCTGCAAGGGTCCAGTTTGTTCATTTTAGTGATTTGATTTTAATCTTGTTTAGAAAAGTGAAATAAAGTTGTCATTTTGAAAACACTGCCATTTATTTTTTGTACAAAAAGAAAAATGGAAAAACAGTGAACGGAAAAGAAAAAGACTCATTTGCAAAAAGATGTCTGATATTTCATTGATTAATCTTGTTGCACAAAAAGTACAGATGGCCCGATTACAAAATGAGTCTTGTCATCTTGGGCAAGATGCAAGACTTTGATGCATGCTATAAAATACAGGAAATAATAATTACTCTGCATGAGTAACTCTTATAATTTCCTGGGAAGACCAGTTCGAGATACTGCTCCCCGGGATCTTTGGACGAATCCAACTTTCCAGGTTGCGTTCTTCTTCCAGCTCGTCTTCTAAATTGTTGACAGCATCAGGGGTGAGCATCCCTCCACTAACAAAGTTGGGCTCTTTCGCAGCCTCTGCTTGATCTTGTTGAGTTGGTTTGTAACCCAACCCAAATCTATCCTCTTTCTTCTCCACCGGTAACAATTTGCCCCAGCCTTGGGCATTTCCTTCTTCAACAACCTTCCGGGCTTGTTGATATGATGTTATTGAGGTTCCAGGTACAACAAATGTTTCATTTATGTTCAAGGCCTCGAACCCCTGACTCATTGTTTCATGGATCTCCCCATCCATCTCAATGTATTTATAGGTAGCCAGGTGGCTAACAAAAATATCCTCCTCTCCACAGATAGTAACGACTTGACCCTCCCACTCGAATTTTAACTTCTGGTGAAGGGTTGAGGTCACGGCGCCAGCGGCGTGAATCCATGGCCTACCCAATAGACAGCTGTAGGCAGGCTGTATATCCATCACGTAGAAGGTCGTTTTGAAAGTTTGCGGGCCAATCATTATAGGCAGCTCAATCTCACCCAGAACCGATCTCTTAGAACCATCAAAGGCTCTCACCACCAGGTTGCTGGGTCGCAACGCCAATCCGTCATACTCTAGCTTCACAAGGGCTTTTTTAGGTAAGACATTGAGGGATGACCCTGTATCTACCAGCACATGGGAAAGGACTGCACCTTTACATTCCATGGTTATGTGCAAAGCCTTGTTATGGTTGCGGCCTTCCGTAGTCAAATCAGTGTTGGTGAACCCTAGTCCATGACTAGCATTAACATTTCCAACCACCGCTTCCAACTGATTGACGGTGATCTCTTCAGGCACATAAGCTGCGTGCAAGACTTTGAGTAGTGCGTTCCGATGAGCTTCGGAGCACATAAGAAATGATAGGATTGAGATCTTGGAAGGCGTCTGGTGAAACTGGTCCACTATTTGGTAATCACTTTTCTTGATGATTCTCATGAACTCATCAACCTCTTGATCAAAGGGCGTTTTCAAAGCTTCTTTAACAATCTGCTCTTCCTGCACCAAGCTTTTCCCTTTTGCTTTGGCAGCAGCTTCTGCTTCGGCAGTGGGTCTTTGAATTTGTGGAGCAAAGAGACGTCCGCTTCGAGTGAAGCCTCCGCCTCCTCCCACATTGTCTATTTGTGGTGCAGGGGTTGATGATTCAAAAGTGATTTTTTGTCCTTCGCAGTACAGGTCAGAGCCGTAATGCCACGGGATGGCATTACTGCTTTCATAAGGTACTGGTCCAGGCACCGTGATAGTGACTGGACTTATTGCAGCTGCGGAAGGAATTGTGATAGTCTGTGGATCGTAGTATATCGTGACTGGTGCTCTGATGGGAGTAGCACTTTGTGAGTTGTAGGCAGAATTGTTTTCTGGATCGTAATAAATTGTAACTGTTGAGACATCTTCATTGCTTGCTGCCGGTGTTGTAGGAGACATTGTCGGAAGGATGAGTGTTGTTGTTGTAGGAGATTCAAAATGAAATGGTGCTGAAGTTGTAGAAGGAACGTTTGTTGATATCTGATCAGTTGAAATGACAGATGAAGCACTTGTTGATGAAGCCGAAGAATTGTCGGGAACAATAGTTGTTGCAGTTGTAGGAGATACTGGAATTGTTGCTGATGAGATTGCTGGATTTGTAGGAAATGATGTGGTGATTTGAAGTTGGCCACTCTGAATGAGACCATCTATGCCATCCCTCAAGTTATCACACCCATTTACTAAAATATTGCAGTAAGCACACCCTAACTCACACCCCGGGAACATTTGACATTCGAGGAGCTGAGCCTTAATCTCTACCAACGGTGTCCGAATCTGACCCACACTGGTTATTAAATAAGACGGCTTGTCTTCTTCAATAGCATTGATTCTGGGACCCCCGTGGTGCGGCATAGGGTTTTTGTTAACATTGGGTGGTGGTGCGAAGTTCAAGGCCTTAGAGTCTACCAGGTCTTGTACCTTCATGTGCAAGGCTCTGCACTTTTTTGTACTGTGGCCCGGTGCATTTGAATGAAAAGCACATCTGGCGTTGGAGTCATAATTCCTGGGTAGACTATTGGGATCTGGAGGTGCCAACGTCCTTAGCTCAACTAGGTTGAGTTTCAGGAGTTGTGGCAATAGTGTTGCATAGGGCATAGGGATCGGATCGATCACCCTATTGGCCTGAGAAGGTCTCTGTTGATATGGTATTTGCTGATTGTTGTTGTTGGTGTTGTTGTAGTTTCTCGGAGGATACTGAGCTTGTTGATGGTACTGAGGTTGTTGCTGATAGTTTTGCTGCAGAGGTTGATAAGCTGGTTGAGGATGAACTGGAGCGGGAATGGTGACTGCTGCCACAGACCTATGAACATATTGAGGTCTGCCCCTGTTGGTGTGGATAGCATTGGTCTCGCCAGTTCTTCTTGGGCCTGCAAAAGGTTTCCTTGTATTGCTGGATGAGCTGGCACCATTGTCAGAAATCTTGCCCATTTTCAACAGGCTCTCAATTCTCTCTCCAGCTATGACAACATCTGCAAAGCTAGTGGAAGAGAAAGCAGCTAGCCTGTCAATATATGTTCCTTGGAGGGTGTTCATAAACATATCTGCCATTTCCCTCTCTGACATAGGTGGCTGAACAGCAGCAGCCAATTGCCTCCATCTCTGGGCATACTCTCGGAAACTTTCTCTTGATGACTGTGACATTCCCATTAGGAGGGTCCTGTTGGGTGCCATATCTAAGTTGTACTGATACTGTCTGATAAAGGCCTCTGCCAGGTCCTTCCAACACCTGATAGTTGCTCTTGTCAGATAAGAGTACCATTCTCTTGAGGCTCCCGTCAAGCTGTCCTCGAAATAAAACATCCAGAGCTTCTCGTCCATGGTATAGGCCTTCAGCCTCCCCAAAAACGATTGTAAATGGGTCCGGGGGCATGAAGTCCCGTTGTATTTTTCGAAACAAGGAGGCTTAAACTTATGGGGAATCCTGACCCCGTCTACCAAGCCCATGTCCATAACATCGAAACCTAAAGAGTTTTGGGACTCCAAGGATCTTAACTTCTCAGCTATCTCATCCAGCCTTCTGTCATAAGCTTCCTCCCCAGCACCCATTACTGTGAACTGATCCTCCTGGGGGTCTTCTTGCAGTACCCTGCCTGCAGTGGCAGTCCCTTGAACATTAGCAGGAATATTGACCTCTGGATGAAGGTGGGGGCCAAATACAGGAGGATTGACATGAGGTTGGACCCTCTCATTGTTACTTGTGCCAGCAGTCCCTATGTGTGGATCTTCTTGATTCTGCCTTTCCACCATGGCCCTCAATCTTTCTTGGCTCTGAGCCATGTTGTTCATCACTTCCATAAACTGCGTCATCTGGGTTCTCATTTCCAATCTTTCGTTCGCCATTTGATTTCTGACCTCTGCAAGGTCCTGTTGTACCTGATCCATTTGTATGCCCGGAAGGTTGTTACGGGTTGGATATCGGTGCGGACGGTTGAGGGGAAATACCCGGCGTCGAGCAATAGTTCCTGAACATCACAACAGAGTTAGTAGCAATAAAACAAAAACCTACAAAACAAACAAGGGGTTAGCATGCAATGCAGTATGCTTATTTGCTTTCAAGGTATCCGGCTTGGCGTTCAGTTTTGACCCTTCCAGACCCTTGATGATGCTGTCGATGTTGCTTTTGAAGTAAACTCGGATGGAACAAACTGATACATATATTACAAAAAGGCAAATGGTACATAGTTTGTTTACAAATACAAGCCCTCTGAGGGGTCAAAATACATTACAAGAAAATAAAAGTACATAAAATGAAAGCAACAACAAGCAAATAGTCAAACACCAAGACCAAACTCATCCTCCCGAACTTCCTTGAGAAGTGCTTCGGTCACAGGATCAGCTGGACGCTCCGTGAGATTCCTGATGAGGAGATTCCGGGTAGTAACAGCTGCAGTTAGCTTCTTGTGTTGACTTTGGTCCTTTGACCTCTTCACTCCAGCTTTGATCTTCAGCTCTGATATCTCCCTCTGGGCTGCTGCCAGGGCTTCCTGCTGCTCTTTTGCACTAGCTTCCAGTTGCTCTATCTTGTCTTGGACCCTCTTATCCTCCAGAGTACGGGCCTCGGTGATCCTGACCCACCTAGCCTGACTCTCCTTCAGATACAAGTCTGTCCTGGCCTTCTGGAACTGGGCTTCCTTGCAAGCATTCTTCAGAATTTGTTCTCCAGCCCTAGACTTCTTGATGTAATCCTCAGACTTCTCAATTTTAGCCAGATGCTCCACTCTCAACTTTTCTAACCTCTCAATATCCATCCTACCATCACTCCTCTCCCGGAGGGTCTTCTGCAAAGCCTGAGTCAACTTCTCATTTCTTTCTTTCAGACCCTCAAACTCTTCCAAACTGACAGTGGCAGGGGGTGGTGCTGAGGATGATCCAGGCATATCCTCCATGGTAAAGGGCATTCCAGAAAATTGAGCCCTGGCATGGGACCACTCATGGTACTGTGCTGATGCTACATTGTTGCACTTCCCCAGAATGGTTACTCCCTTAGTTTGAACATTGTCCCAGGCCCAGGCTGCCTGCCTAACAATAGCCAGATTAGGCTTGTTCTCACAATAAAGAGTTTCAGCCAAGTCTTGTGCCTTGGGAGTGTGGACCAGTGCATAGCCCAGTTGCCTTTTGAACAGCAGAGGGTTGTAATTAATACTACCCTTAACTCCTATCAGGGGCACATTGGGAAAATGCCCACAGCTGGTGATGATATCCCTGCCCTTTGTGCTTTGAGTGCACCACCTGATATCGGCTGAAGTCAGAGCAGTGAGTCTTCTAGCCCAGTTTCTCTGCTGATGAGGATTCAAAAATGCATCTGTCTTGGGCAAATGCCTGAGAAGCCAAGTATGGAACAAAGGAGCACAGCACCTCACTAATCTTCCCCTCTGCTTTTCATTCCTCTGGTGCACTGAATAGTAGAGATCCCCCAATAAAGTGGGCACTGGGTTCCTCAGGATGAAAAGATGGATTGCATTCTTGCTAATGAATCGAGGCTCATCTGCAAATAATATGATCCCATATATGCTCAGGGCCAATAAAGCACAGACTGCTTTCCACTCTCCTACAGAAGCTTTCAGGGTAGCTTGAGAGATCAAGAAATCCAGATGCAAGCCAGGGATTCCAGCCTTAGAAGTCATATGCTGCCCAATCAGAACTGATTCCAGATGCAATGCCTTTGCTACCTCTTCATTACCAGGAAAGACCATCTCAGGGTTGAAAGGGACTCCACCCCTGATAGGTATACCAACCAATGATGAGTATTCTTCCAATAAAGGGCCCAGCTGAAAGTCCTGAAAAGTGAAACACCTCAGCGGGGGATCATAAAACTGAAGGCAGGTATGAATCAGGCTTCTCTGTAAAGGGTCCAAATCCATAACCACATCAAGTATAGCTCCATAGTGTTCCCTGAACAGTGGTATATGGTCTGGAGTGATCAGGGTCTGAATCCTCCTGATGTCAGCTAGCTCTGGTTGGAAGAAGTGGTAGGTGATGTTACTCTTTTTAGGTGCCATGATGTTGAGGATGAGTAGAGACAGGTGCTGATGATAACACTGAAGAATGGGCCACTGATTGGTTGGTGCAGGTGACTGAAATAGGTAGCTGATAGCTGGAGCAGATGCTGATGAAGATAGGTCAATACTGATGATGGGGTCAAAACCAAGCCAAAATGAAGATGGATACCCTGAAAAACAAGTAAACAAATGTCAAAATGATGCAATGAGGATGTATTCAAATGATATGCAAGGGTTTGTGACTGAGCTGGAACTGATCAAGTGCTCTGATATAGGTCCAGGTATGTTCAAGAAATCCAGATGGAGGTCTATAAGTCCAGTAACCAAGGTGGGGGACTCAAATAAAGAGCCACATGTCCAGGGTTTAGAATCACAAGAACTGTTCCAAGATGGAGTACTCTTAATCAAATCAAAATAACAGGGTATGCTGAGGTCAAGGGTACCTGCGAACCTGTAAACAGCCCAACCCCCTCACAGGTGGTGTTCTAAAACAAGGATCCTCAGACTTGGATCAGTTATGAGAAGTGTAAACACTTCTAACCCGGAGGTACAGTGTTTACAATAACCATAAAAGTTCCTCCTCTAATTCACCTCAGTTTCTGAAGGTCAATACTAAAAGGTCATCCAGACTTAGCAGGCTTCCCAGATAGCCCTAGCATTGCAGGAAATCTGCAACACAGAGTTCTCAAGAAGAAACCCATATCTGAACCGTGTTTTATATTCCCGCACCAGACCGAGATGGAATGGGAAAGAATATGAACCACTCTAGCCTAGGTGTCACTCAGGTCCCAGGTATAGGACCTTAACTCTCAATGGAACACCCACCCACCAAAGCAAACAAACAGATCCAGCCAGCACAGTATGACAATATGATATAATGCAAAGCTATAAAGAAAGCAGTAAACAACTGTACATAAAGCAAATAAATACAAATATACAAACACAAATAAGCACATAACACCCCAATAAACACAAATCAATCAAGCGCTAGGAGGAACCCACAAAAAGAACCAGAAGCCCTGGTTGCAGTATAAGGGTCCCCAGCAGAGTCGCCAAGCTGTCGCTCCCGATAGATGGGACTGGCCCAAATAAAGGTACAGACGCGAACGGTCGGCGAGAGGGAGAATGAGAACACACAGCCATGAACTCACTGGAGATGAATAGAGTCGCCAGCTAGGCATTTTTATCCCGGAGGAAAGGCAATGCTGCATAGACCTAGAAAGAGATGGATAAGACGGTTGCGAACCAGAGAGACTGAGAAAGGGGGTTGGTTACAACCTGGGAAGGTATTAGCACCCAGATTGTCCGTCGTACTCAACGGGATCCACGCTTAAAAGATTTGTGTTTTAAAGGGGTAGTGTCAGTGCAATCTGTGTATAAAGAGGCTGGAAGAAAATGTACAGGTGTCAATGTAAAGGAAGTGAAAGTGTAATATATACAGTGTCAGTGTAGGAATGAGAATGAATTGCTCAAGATCATGAGGCTTAAGAGAATAAAGCTGGAAGGAGGGGGAATATACAGAGACTTTTGTTCGATAACTGTTAAGTTATGCCTACGTATCCTCTCGTGCAATGAGGAAGTCAGAACACCGTAGTTTGACCCAAAGAGACTGAAAGATAAATTGACTTGTGAACTGCTTACTTGTCTATGCTCAAGTGTATGACCTGTCTGGCTCAGGTGCTAACTGTCTTGCATTAGACGGAAGAAGCAAGTTCTCGTTTGTGAGTGAATGAGATGAGAAAAGAATCCCGGAGGAGACGATTATTGTTTGTTTTTGAGTTTTCAGTCTTTTATTTGCTTTTGGATTTTGTCATAAGTTAATGAGCTTAAGTCTAAACCAATGGATTTAGTAAACTCATCACATCTTTCCCTCTGATTAGGGGTAATGAGAATACCTTAAGTGTGAAGTCAGCTTCTCACACTTAATCACCTTTGGTGTAGGATTAAGATCATTAACCTACTTGTGATTATTTAGATGTTTTTGTGGTTTTTGTTTAGTGTTAAGTAATGAGGTTAAGCCATAATCAGGGATTAAACAGACTCATTACACCATCCTAATAGAAGGATAATAGATGAGAATGTTTAAGCTGAGGAAAGCTCCTCAACTTAATCCATGATTAAGGATTAAACTCATGACAAAACAAGCCTTTGGTTAAGTGGATTTTATTTAATGATAAGATGATGAAGTGATTTTTTGGGTTTGTAAGACAACTTGAGGGGGACTTGTCCATTAACACTAGGGTTAGTCCTTCTTGACCAATTAAGGAAGAATTAGAACCCTAATGCAAGGCCCAAGTTACAAGTGTGATGTCTTGATGATTATTAAGTGAATTGATTAAGGGAGTTAAACACATTAAGGGTTTAACACTTAGGATTAAAGTTATACACTCCATCCTAAGAGAAGGATGCAGGCATAAGCTTAATCACAAAGCCTTAAAGCCTTTAGGGTTTAGTCCCTGATTATGAGATGAGAAGAGAAGACTCAAAGAGACACAAAGGTAAAACTAAGTGGGGAGACTAATCAAAAACCTAATCATTGTCATGCTTGGTTGTTCCTAAGGTTTGTGAGGTTTGATAAGAGAAATCTTCAGAGGAACCACCAGGAAGCAGATGAGGAGAGCAAAGAGAAGCAAAGTAACTTGCTTCATTTAGGAAGTCAAGTCACTTGAAGAAAGAAAGTGGGAAGAAGAAGAATGAGCAAGCACAAACTCAAACACATATAAAAATGCAGCATGGATGCAAGAGAGAGATGAAGAGAAGTTATGAGAAGTGAAGGCAAATTCACTTCTCAAAGCCACTTACCACCTGAAAAGTTAGAAAAGAAAGTGCAATGTAATGCAAAATGAGATGAAATGGTATGATGTAAATCAAAACCAGAAGCATGTTTATGATGATAATGATGCTATGAAGTGATACAAACATGAGACAACAAATGGAGATGATCATACAAGCTCATGGATGCAAATAGAGCAAGTTAAGAACCAAGAACATACATGGAAAGTTATGAGATGCATATGGCATACAATCATGGCAAATGAAAGATGCAATGACCAAACATGATTTCAATATGTCTTATGATGTTCAATGAATCAAATGGAGGTATGGAATGTCATGGCAAGTCATGTTATGCAAGAAAATGCAAGATGGATGCATATGGAAGCCCAAATTAGGGTTTATGATCAAAGTATCAAACACAAACCAAAAATCAGAAGCAAACAACATTATAAAAAATTGAAAATGCACTCAAAGGATCCCTAAACCTATACTAACTCACTGCCCAAAGGAGAGGTCTCAACTCTTAACCTAATTCAAGATGTGATTTTTCTAAGTTTTCTAGGGTTTTAGGGTTCCTTAACAAGAAAATTACCAAACAAATGGAAAATGAAAGATCAAATCATGGCCATTTAATCTCACAAACTACATGCTAAACACAATGCAATGCAAAAATAATCAAGGTCCAACTCTTCATGGTTAGGCAGAAATGATTTTTTGAAGTTTGGATCAAAATAATGCATCAAAATGATTTTAATTCAATGAAAAATTCTCAAAATGCATCAAGATCAAAAAATAAATTTGGTTTGAAGGTTGGACAATATTTCTAAATGTCTTAAAACATTTCATGAATTTTTTGGTGATTTTTAAATACCTAAAAGTATTTTTAATAAATTAATTTTCATTAATCAATTAAAAATAAACTTTTAAATATTTAAAAATACTTTTTTAATGCTAAAAATAAAAATAAAAATATTTTTGTGTTTTAAAAATTAATGAAACTCTTGACAAAAAGTTTCATAATTTTTAAATGGTTTTTACTATTTTAAATAAATTGTAGAAAATAAATATGAAACAAATGAATTAAGAACAAAGAAAAAGAAAAGTCAACTGGATGGAGGGCCAAGATGAATCCTGGGAGAAGAAAGATTGACTACGCGCGCAATCCAGTGGCCCATATTCAAACTGAGTTAAACATAATTATGAATTAATTAAATGTGATTAGGGTTTCTAATGGTGAATCTCAGCCACACACACGCGCGCGAAGTCAACCAGGTCAAAGCATCTAACGCTCCAGATTCAAATGTCCATTAATGACCTGATTAAAACCCTAATGATTTTCAGGTGGCCGGAGAAGACCTCCGGTCGTCTTCTCCGGTGGGAACCCCACCTGAAAATCCCTAAAATCCTCAAAACGCAACCAAAATGAAATCTAAAAACACAGAAATGATTCCCACCCTTCACTGAATCAAAACCCCAAGCTAAAACTCATTTATCTTTCCTTAATCACATGAATCGAAACAAAACATTTTTTAGGTCAGGGAGTTTCAGAACATGATTAAACTCTTATTTCTTTACCATTTTCAAAACTAAAGACATCAGAGCAATCAGTGAATCATGAAGAACAACTTAAGAACTTAAAAAATGATTTCTGGAGAAAAAGTTCTTGAGCTACCTGAGTTTCGAAGCTTTCAATTTTGCAACTTTCTGGCCTCTCCTCTTTGTGCAATCTACTCCCTTTGATCCCTTGATGAGGTCTGAATGCTTAGAAGGAGTTTGTGCTGGCTGGTTTGGGAGATTGAACAAGTTCTGTTCAAGCTCAGGTGAGAATGGTGTTTGTGATTTAGGCAGTTTCAGGCAAAGGTGAGGGGTTCTTTGTGATCAGGGTGATGAGTGGAGAAGGTTTGTGAAGTTTGTTCAAGTGTTTGTGGCCTGTATGAAGAGTTTCGAAGGCTTTGGCTTTGAGAGTGAAAAATGGGAAAGCTCAGTTCTTGCTTGTTTCAGGCTTATGTCTTACTGGTTTGGGTTCAGTGAGGCATGGTGAGAAGGTTGGTGAAGCTTGTTTGAATGTTGGTGGCTTGTGGAATGAGATTCGAAGGCTTTTGCTTGAGGGAGTGAAAATGGGAATGTTGAGTTCTAGTTTTTTTCAGGCCTGTGTGTTGTGTGGTTTTGCTAGCATTTGATCCACATAAACAAATCTCATTGGTCAGATGATGTGACCTGCCCTTTATTGATTGGTATGGCCACTTTTGCAAATTGTCAACTTTTGTGTAAGAGGAGCATGGGTCAAGTTCTAGGCTAGTACAAGGGCTGTGGGCTGCGCAGCATGGTGTGAGGGAGAGGCTAGGGTGGTTCAGCATTGTAGGCAGCAAGTGGGTGGAAGTGTGATGATGGTTTTGCAACTTGCTCACTTTTGGTTCACATGGAAATATCTTGCTTCACAAACCATGAAACATGTGATCTTTTGGTTCAAATCTGATTTTTAGAACTTGTATGATGCTTGCATATTGGTTAGACATGGATTAGAAGTCACAAATGCCTTGGTACAAAGTTTTTGCAAGTTTCTCATTTGGTGCATATTTTGAAAATTAGTGATTTTTGCCAACTTTGACACACCATAACTTTTGATCCAAAATGAATTAGGTCATGTTCTTGTACTTTTTGAAAAGGGAAAGATCTAATCTACAACTTTCATGACCAAAGTTTTTTCATTTGAAGCATTTTTGGATCAAAAAGCAAGGGTTGAAAAAGTTGCATAAAATGACATTTCATTAAAAGTCAACCATGCCCTAAAAAGTCAACTTTGCAAAAACTTGTAATTCTTGAATTTTGTGAACTTCAACCTTCTTCTATGATCAAATAAAGATCAAATACACTCAAAATGATGAATATCACCCCTTGGTTGGGTCATTGGGGGCCTCAGATGCCCTGATTTTGCACTGACTTGTCCAGAAAGTCAACCCTTGATCAGATGACTTCCCCATGGAATTTCTTCATGAAAATTGATATGCATACTCCCTATACCATATAGAGACCAATAGAAACAAGAATGACCAAAAAAATTTAATTTATGGCCTCTGAAACCAAAACCCTAATTTTAGGTCATCTGTGCAGTCAAACCTGGCTCTGCTTCCATACCAACCCCAGTTCTTGTGACTCTTTGGCATTCTTGACTTTGAGAGGATATAATATGATGCTTGAACATACATAGACCCCTTTTAAGTGATTGATGACTTTTGGAGTGGCTCAAGAAGCTCTTGGATTGCTCAGATCACAAACCCTAGATGTAGATGACTTAGAACCAATGCAGTGAATCAAAAATGTGGTATGAGATGTTATGATTGTGTTTATGCATATGAAATGATCACAAGCCATGGTGTGAATGGGTGAGGGCAAATTTGGGGTGTTTACACACACAACCAAAACGGCATCGTAAATTCCCTCTCACCCTCTATAAATTAACCCTCTTCTTCATTCTTGAATGAAGCTTAGAAAGCAAGACAAAACCTCTGCACAAAATCAAACTCCATCAATAATCTTCAATTTCAATTTCTTCAAAACCTTCATTTTCAATTTCAAAGAAAAAAACCAGAGCAATAAAACTTTCTATTCTTATTCTTCTCCATTCTTAAAATTTACCTTCACCTTTATCTTCAATTGAGGAGGAGCGTCATCATCTTCTCATTTCGACTTCATCGCACAAATAAAAAAATCTCAGAGATCCAAAGAAAGAGAAGAACTGAGAGAGACTCGCGGAGAAGAGGAGGATTTGAATCGGTGATGTGGAACAGAGTGACGGTGGCGTGATTTCGTTTCGTCCTTGAAGGTACCGGCGCCGCGTGAAGAAGAAGAAGATCTATCTCTTTCTGTTTCTTTTCTTTTTTTCTTTTTTTTGTTTATATTTTTTTGCTGCTATTTTCATAAGATGTTAGTGTATTTGGGCCTTGGATTTTGCGTTTCTATTCACACCCTTTGCTGATCCACGGATCCTTCCCCCCTCCCCTTTCCATTGTTTCCTTTTTATTTTTTTTCTTTAGTTTATTTCTTAAATGATTTTGTTATTATAGTTATTTTTAATATGAGAATCTTATAAAAGATGTTTTAGAAAAGTTTAGAAAATGTATTTTAGCAAAAGCCTTAGAAAAGTATATTTTAGAAAGACAATTTAGATAAAAGATTTTAAGAAAAGAATTTTTAGAAAATGATTTAAAAAATATTTTAATTCTTTTTATGGAACTATTTTTAGATTCATTTATCTTCATCTTTTATTTTTGGTCGATGACAATCTCCGATTCGTAGATTGTTGATTTCCGATCGGTTTAATCTTCATTATTTCAAATCTATGGATGAATGATCATTCGGATCATTCTCCATACTTTGAGATCGTGATAGATTGCCTTTCGAGAAATTCAACGAAAATCTCGATTAAGATTAGACCGTTCTCTTTCTTTTAGTGTGGCATGTTTTCGGAGAACGATCCATAATATCGTTCCTCTAACATGTATTAACACGAATATTTTCCACTTTAATTAGTGGTGGCCGGCCTCATTTGTAGGTTAATTACTCCGTAAATTACTCGGCGATTGCTTAACATAGACCTAAAGTTGTCCCGATTCGGAATGCGATCCACTTGGACCCGGTTGCCTCGATTTTCTTTTTCTTTTCGTGGTTGTACTTGATTAAGGTCATCATACCACTTTATATTGTAAATATTATAATATTGTGAATATAATAATCTGTTTAAATTGAATCTCTCGCACCTTATCCTTTTATTTCAATTCCTTGCTCCTTTATCTCTTTATTATGCTTTATCATATTATATCATATATCATTTGTTATTGTTTATATTGTTGTTTGTTATTTCTCCTTTGTCCATTTGGACACCAAAACACTAATAATGAATTAAACATCTAAAAAATTGGACTTTAATTTCGGACTATGGTTACTATCCTTAGCATGAGACTTGGAGTGGGACTTAGATTCTAGGATCATTCCTTTGCTCGAGTTGTTATGGATTGAGGATTTTGGCTCCGGTTAAGTTCACTTGATTATGAAGATGGAAATCCAATTGTTTCAAAGAATGCTTGCCATATGGTTTGATAGTTCTTCCTTTAGCTTTTATTTTCAAGTACTAGGATAGTCTATTCATCTCTTCCCATCTTCTTCAATTTTCAAATCTTCTTCCTCTTTTCAAAAATTTCTTTGTTTTCAAACTTCAAACATTTTTCTCAATCAAACCTTGACTTCGGTCATGTGCTCTTACCTTTTCATTTCATTTCCTTAAATAAATGCTAAACCACATAAGCATATAGAAACTTTCTTTCTAAAAAAACTTTAAAACTTTCAAAACTCATTCAATTGCTTTTGTGCCCTCGTGCACGTTTCCTTTCAACCCTTTTTTTTATGTTTAGATATGATTCATTCTTTCTAGCGGAATTATTCGCTAAAGAATGACGACTTATCTTTACATTTTAAAATCCATTCAACTCATTTTCCTTTTCACAATTTGTACCACGAACTACGGGGTTTTGATCTCGCATTGCACTTTGTGGGTACGTAGGCATGAGACGTTCGTCTCTTCAAACACCAAAATCTTAAAAAACATTCTTCTTCTCATCTCTTCAATCTTTTTTTCAAGCAAACCATTACAAACCAAAAATGCAGTAAATATTTCAAAGGGTTCCCGTGGAGTACCACGGACAAGTCGGGTGCTTAAAACCTTCCCGATTTGTAACCAATCCCCGTACCCATTCTCTGTTCGATTCTTTTAGCTTTTTAGCTTTTAAGATTCTTTAAGGTTTTGTTCGTTTCTTTTACCTTTTTCCTTTTTGAAAATAAATAAAAGCGCGGTGGCGACTCTATGTACATTGAGTTAAGTTCATCAATAGCTTACACTCATGATTTTACCGCTACAGTCGGTCACGATGGCGAGGGGCACCCCGAACCGGGCGAGGATGTTTATCTTGAAGAAACGTAGTATGTTGAGCGCAATGATTTTGGCTAAGGCCTCAGCTTCTATCCACTTGGTAAAATAGTCGACACCTACAATTAAGTATTTATTCTGACCGGACCCGACGACGAATGGTCCTAAGATATCCATTCCCCACCATGCGAACGGCCAAGGTGACGATAATGATTTTAACTCGGATGGGGGTGCTGCGTGCACGTCTCCGTGTCGTTGGCATTTGTCGCACCTCTTCACGTGCTCTTTCGCATCGTGTTGGAGGGTGGGCCAATAGTATCCTGCCCGTAGGATTTTTCGAGCCAACGACCGTCCGCCAGGATGTTGCGCATTGATTCCTTCATGGACTTCCCTTAGTACGTGTGGGATATTTTCTTCTTCTACGCATCTGAGGAGGGGTGTAGAGAATCCTCGACGATACATACGTCCACCTACTAGAGAATATAAACATGCCCTTCGTCGTATAGTACTAGCTTCTTTTGGGTCGGTCGGTAATTCTCCTTTAGTTAAATAGTTGAATACTGGGGTCATCCAGCAGCTCGTGTCGCCCACGACGTTAATGTCTACGCGGGCCGACGATTGTCCGATACTTGGTCGGGGGAGCGTTTTCTGTACGACGGACTTGTTGTTTCCTTTCCTTTTAGTGCTCGCTAATTTGGACAGGATGTCCGCGCGGGCATTGTTTTCCCGTGGAACGTGTCTGACTTCCACACTTTTGAACTGTTTTAGTTCGCCTTTTACGAGGGCCAAATATTTGGCCATGTTATCATTTTTGGCCTGAAAATCTCCTCGGACCTGGCTTGCAACCAACTGAGAATCCGTGCAGATTGTGATCTCTTCTGCTTCCAGATCGGTCGTGAGTCGTATGCCCGCTAGAAAAGCTTCGTACTCTGCCTGGTTGTTAGAAGTGGGGAAAGATAGGGTTAGGGACACTTTGATGACGTTCCCCTCTTCGTTTTCCAAGATAATTCCGGCTCCGCTACCCGTCGGGCCAGATGCTCCGTCCACGAAAATAACCCATCTGGATGAAACCTTCGGGTCTTGCTCGGTGAAGATAAGTTCAGCCACGAAGTCAGCCAGTGCTTGGGATTTGAGAGCTTGTCTTCCCTCAAATTTGACGTCAAACTCGGATAGCTCCAATGACCACTTTAGCATTCGTCCGGCCATATCCGGTCGACCGAGCAACTGTCTTATGGGCTGATCGGTTCTTACGATGATGGTGTGAGCCAGAAAGTAATGGCGTAGCCTTCTAGCTGCGAGAAGGAGGGCCAAAACGACCTTTTCTATATGGAGGTATCGAATTTCTGGGGCATGGAATGCTTTACTTGTGAAATATACAGGTTTTTGTCCTTCGGGTAGGTCGCGCACGAGTGCCGCGCTTACTGCTTCGTTTGCAACTGCAAGGTAGAGATATAGTATCTCCCCTTCTTCAGGTCTGGATAAGACTGGGGGTTCACTTAGTGCCTTTTTTAGGTGGGACGGCGCTAGCTCGCACTCCCCCGTCCACTCGAAAGTTGCCTCTTTGCGGAGGAGTTTGTAAAAAGGGAGAGCGTGTTGAGCGGACTTTGCTACGAACCGAGCGAGGGAGGTAAGGACCCCGTTTAGTGATTGTATGGATTTTTTAGAAGTGGGAGTTGGGAGCTCCGCGAATGCCCGACATTTGTCAGGGTTGGCCTCGATGCTTCGTTCGGTTAAGTAGAATCCGAGGAATTTTCTTGCTCGGACACCAAACGTGCATTTTTCAGGGTTGAAGCGCATTTTGCACTTTCATGCCTGATCGAACACTTTTCGTAAATGGGACGTGTGGTCCGTTTCTTGTTGAGATTTGACGATCATGTCGTCCATGTATACTTCGAGCATATCTCCGATTTCAGCTTGGAAAACCTTATTCATCATGCGCTGATATGTTGCGCCCGCGATTTTTAGACCGAAGGGCATAACGTTGTAAAAGTAATTGCCCGATTCGGTCATGAAGGCCGTGTATTTTTTGTCAGACACGGCCATGGGTATTTGATTATACCCTGAATATGCGTCCATGAAGGATAATAGCTTGAAATCGGACGAATTGTCGACCAATTTATCGATGTTAGGTAAAAGGTATGCATCTTTCGGGCATGCCCGATTGAGATCGGTATAATCAACGCACATCCTCCATTTTCCACTAGATTTTTTCACAAGTACAAAATTCGAGAGCCAGGTCGTGTACCTGGCCTCGGTTACAAATTTAGCCTCTAGGAGGTCTTTAAAAGCAGATTCAGCAGCTTCGGTCTTCTCGGTCGACTGCTTCCTCCTGCGTTGAGCGACCGCCTTGTGTGTTGGGTCGATGGAGAGGTGGTGGCAAGCTGTCTCGGGGTCGAGCCCTGGAATTTCTGCGGCGCTCCAGGCAAATAAATATGCGTTCCCTTTGAGGCAAGCTTCCAACTGTCGCTTCACCAACTCAGGCATATGTGCTCCGATTTTAACGCACCGAGCTGGGTCTTCTCCCATTGGAATTAGCTCGAAGTCTCCATCTGGTATTGGTCGGGATAGCGACTCTGTTGGCCTTTGGACGCCCTCGCTACTATCCGAAAATCTGCAGTCTAGGTCGATCGAGTCTACCTGAGGGAAAGCCCTGGGAATATCTGGCGAATTTTATGTCAGGGGACTTGGTTGGTATGATATTGAGCTGAGACCTTTTGATGCTGCTTCGAAACACCTGCGGGCAGCATCGACGTCTCCGTGCAATGTGGCGACTTTACCTGAAGTAGTGTAATACTTCATCTTCAGGTGGACGGTGGACGGCACAGCGATTAGCTCGGCTAGGGTTGGTCGTCCTAGGATGCATTGGTACAGAGATGGGCAGTCCACGACTAGGAACTGGACCCTTACCGTCCTGGCTGTCTCGCCCGCCCCGAAGGTAACAAATAGGTCGACATAGCCCCATGGTCGGGATACTGCTCCGTTGAAACCCTGTAGGTCTGATCCGACGTATGGAGTTAAGTGTGTCTCGTTTAGCTGGAGTGTCGAAAACAGCTGGGAGTACATGATGTCGCAGGAGCTACCTTGGTCCACCAGGATCCTCCTCACATCGAAGTTCGCCATGCGTGCTCGGATGAGAAGAGGAATGCTAGCGTTGGGCGCCCCTCCTAGGAGTTCCTCTCGATAAAATGAAAGGGGTACAGAGCCCTCTCTTGGTGGGTGTCGCTCCCACCGAATGGCACATGGCCAAGAGGGGTACAGACGCGAACGATCGTCGAAAGAAGAAGGGATGAATAGAGTCGCCAGCTAGGCATTTTTATCCCGAAGGAAAGGTAATGCTGCATAGACCTAGAAAGATATGGATAAGATGGTTGCGAACCAGAGAGACTGAGAAAGAGGGTTGGTTACAACCTGGGAAGGTATTAGCACCCAGATTGTCCGCCGTACTCGACGGGATCCACGCTTAAAAGATTTGTGTTTTAAAGGGGTAGTGTCAGTGCAATTTATGTATCAAAGCTGGAAAGAATGCAAGTCTCAGTGTAAGAGAAAAGTGAAGTGTATAAGAGAAGTGTCAGTGTAACAACAAGAATGAAGGAGCTCAAGACTATGAGGCTTAAAGAATGATGCTGGAAAGAGGGGGAATATACAGAGACTTTTGTTCGATAACTGTTAAGTTATGCCTACGTATCCTCTCGTGCAATGAGGAAGTCAGAACACCGTAGTTTGACTCAAAGAGACTGAAAGGATGAATTGACTTGTGAACTGCTTGCTTGTCTATGCTCAAGTGTATGACCTGTCTGGTTCAGGTGCAAACTGTCTTGCATTAGACGGAAGAAGCAAGTTCTCGTTTGTGATTGAATGAGATGAGAAAAGAATCCCGGAGGAGACGATTATTGTTTGTTTTTGTGTTTTCAATCTTTTATTGCTTTTGGAAGTTTGTCATAAGTTAATGAGCTTAAGCATAAACCAATGGGTTAGTAAACTCATCACATCCTCCCTCTGATTAGGGGTAATGAGAATACCTTAAGCATGAAGTAAACACCTCACACTTAATCACTATGATGTAGGATTAAGATCATTAACCTACTTGTATTTATTTAGATGTTTTTGTTATTTTTGTTTAGTGTTGAGTAATGAGTTTAAGCCATAATCAGGGATTTAATGGACTCATTACACTATCCTAATAGGAGGATAATAGATGAGAACATTTAAGCTGGGAAAGACTCCTCAACTTAATCCATGATTAGGGATTAACCTCATGACAAAACAAAGCCTTTATTTAATGGATTTTAGTTAATGATAAGATGAAGAAGTGATTTGTATTATTTGTAAGACAACTTGAGGGGGACTTGTCCATTAACACTAGGGTTAGTCCTTCTTAACCAATTAAGGAAGAATTAGAACCCTAATGCAAGGCCCAAGTTACAAGTTTGATGTCTCGATGATTATTAGATGGATTGATTAAAGGATTTAAACACATTGAGGGTTTAACACTTAGGATTAAAGTTATACACTCCATCCTAATAGAAGGATGCAGGCATAAGCTTAATCACAAAGCCTTAAAACCTTTAGGGTTTAGTCCTTGATTATGAGATGAGAAGAGAAGACTCAAAGATGACACAAAGGCAAAAGCTAAATGGGGAACTAATCAAACCCTAAATGTTATCATGCTTGGTTATTCCTAGGGTTAATGAGGCTTAAGAGAGAAAGAGATCTTCAAAGAAGCCACCAAGGAGAAGCAGATGAAAGGAGGAAGAAGCAGAGAGAAACAAGACAACTTGCTTCACTTAAGAAGACAAGTTGCCTGAAGGAAGAAAGTAAGAGATGAACATGAATGAGCAAGATCACTCTAATACAAAGATAAAATGCAGCAAAGATGCAAGAGAGATGAGAAGAGATTGTGAGAAGTGAAGGCAAATTCACTTCTCAAAACAACTTACCACCTGACAAGTTAGCAAAAGAAATGAAATGCAATGCAAATGAGATGAAATGTCATGATGCAAACCAAAGTCAGAAGCATTTACATGATGCTAATGATGCTAAGAGATGATACAAACATGAGGCAAGACATGTGAATGATCAAACAAGCATAAGGAGGCAAATGAAGCAGGCATTGAACCATGAATGTACATGAAAGGTTATGGAATGCAAAGGACATATAACATGGCAAATGAAAGATGTAATGATCAAGCATGATTCTAATATGTTCTAAGATGTATTATGAATTATGTGGATGCACAAAATGTCATGGCAAGTCATTGGATGCAAGCAAATGAAAGAAGGATGCAAAGGAAGGCACAAATTAGGGTTACATGCATCATGCAAAGCAAAAATCCAAAACCAGAAGCAAATGACATGATAAAAATTTGAAAATGTAATCAAAGACACTCTAAACCTATAAAAGCTCACTTCCCAAAGGAGAGGATCCAACTCTTAACCTAGTGCAAGTTATGAATTTCCTAAGATTGCTAGGGTTTTGGGGTACCTCATCAAGAAAAATGCTAAACAAATTGAAAATGCAAGATCAACTCAAACCAAATTTATCTTATAAACTACATGCTATGAAGAGTGCAATGCAAGAAGAATCATCACCCAATTCTCAATGGTTAGGCAGAATGGAATTTTTAAAGATTGAACCAAGATATTGCCTTAAAATGAAATTAATTCCAATGAAAATGAACAAAAGGCATCAAGAACAAAAAAGAAATTTGGTTTGAGAGTTGGACAATGTTTCTAAATGTTTCTAAGTGCAATGTGAATTTTTTTGTGATTTTTAAATACTTAAATGTATTTTTAATTAATTAATTTTCATTAACTAATTAAAAATAAACATTTAAATGATTTAAAAATAATTTTCAATGCAAAAAAATAAAAATAAAAATATTTTTGGGTTTTAAAAATTAATGAAATCTTTGACAAAAATTTTCATAATTTTTAAATGATTTTAACTATTTTTAATAATTCGTGCAAATAAATGCAAAACAAATGAAAATAAAATGAAATTAAATAGAAAAATGAGAAAGTCAACCAGATCAAGGGATGTGGTTCAAACTGGGACGCGCGGGAATTGACCTGGCGCCCAAACGAACGGTCCAAATTCAAACTTGCCTAATTATGATTAAACCCTAATCAGAAACCCTAATGACTTTCAGATGACCGGAACAGTGTTCCGGTCATCTTCTCCGGCAAGCTGTTCATGCTATCTCACTCCCTACGCATCAAAACTTCACCAAAATCTCCAGATTCAATCCTTAAACATCACTAAACCTAAACCCCATCCCAAAAATCATTTATTTTCACTGAATCAGAAGAATCAAACCAAAACTCATTTCACGGGCAAAGTTTCAGAACAAGCATACATGGCCATTTTTCATTCATTTTCAAAATAAATCACATCATGATAATCAGTGAAGCATAAGGAAGCATTTAGAAACTAAAAATGGGAGTTCTGGAAAAATAAATGCCATGGCTACCTGAGCTTGAGCTTTCGAAACAGGGACTTTCTGGCCAGCTCTTTGCTTCAAACAAGCTCCAATGATCCTCCTCAGAAGCTTTTGACACTTAGCTGGAGTTTATATGACCTCTAGAAGAAGTTTGCAGAAGCTCAGGTCAAGGGAGTGTTGAAATCGTGTTTTTGATTATGGTGGTTTCAGGGACAAGTGAGGGGTGGGAAATGATCAGTGGGTCATGGTGAGTTGAATGGTGAAAGAATTTTTAAGTTTGAGTTGCTGAGTTGAGAGATTCGATAGAAAATGAAAAGGGATGGATTTTTGTGTATGCTGACTTGTGGGGTGTTTCAGGCTCCAAGATGTTATGAAATGGCTTGCTTGAAGTGTGTTTGTAAAGTCTTGATTGGTCAGAATAGTTGGTGTGGCACTGTGGGATTGGTATGGGTTTTTTTGCAAAAAGTCAAGTCTAGGTGTAAGAGAGGTATGGGCTATGGCAGTGAAGGTACAAAGCATGGCTTGGCTGCAGCTTGAATCAAGGAGAACCATGGAAATGGATTAGAGGCAATGCAGCAAGTGGATTAGGGTTTGTGAGATGTTTTGCAACTTTGTCCAACTTTGGCCCTTTTGGAAATTCATGAAGTTCAAGGCACCAAAATGCATAATTCTTGGGCCAATTCTGATTTTTAGAAGTCACATGAGCATGTTGTGAAGAGTTTGTGCACATTTGAAGTCTTTAGAATGCTTGATCATACCATTTTGCAAAATGCCTCTTTGGTACAAAACTTGAAATTATGTGATTTTTCCCAACTTTGACAAGCCATAACTTTTGATCCAAAATGAATTAGGACAAGTTCTTGTACTTTTTGAAAAGGGAATGATCCATCCTACAACTTTCATGACCAAAGTTTTCTCATTTGAAGCATTTTTGAATCAATTTGAGGAGGTTGAAAAACTTTCCCAAAATGGCAAGTTTCCATTACAAGTCATTTTCCCAAAAAAGCAACTTTGCAAATGGCTTGAAATCCTTCAATTTTGTGAACTTCTAACATCTTCTATGACCAAATAAAGATCATACACATTCAAAATGATGAAGAACACCCCTTGGTTGGGTCATTGGGGGCCTCAGATGCCCTGATTTTACACTGACTTGCTCAAGAAGTAAACTCTTGATCAGATGCCTTCCCCATGGAATTTCTTCATGAAAATTGATATGCATGATCCCTATGAAATATAGAGACCAATAGAAATAAGAATGACCAAAAAATTTGGGGTTATGGCCTCTGAAACCAAAACCCTAATTCTAGGTCATCTGTGCAGTTAAACCCTAGCTCTGCTTCCAAGCTTTGCCAGTTCTTGTGATTATTTGACTTTGTTGACTTTGTGAGGATACAATATGATGCTTGAACACACATGGACCCCTTTGAAGTGATTGATGACCTTTGGAGTGACTCAAATGGCTCAGGGATGGCTCAGATCACAAACCCTAGATGCAGATGACTTAGAAGCAATGCAGTGAATCAAAAATGCAATATGAAAATGGTATGATTGAACTTTATGCATATGAAAAGATCACAAGCCATGGTGTGGATGAGTGAGGGAAAATTTGGGGTGTTTACAGTGGGTCCAGGGTGGCGTTTTGCGCGGGCCCTTTAGAAATTAGTTGGTCGAATTTTCGTTTCACGGACCCGACCGTGATTTTGTTGAATCCTCCTCCCGATATGACCATTGCCGAAGGAAAAACTTCCCATGGGCTGTGGGAGGAGAGGTACCCCGAGCTCTCGGCGCGGTCCGGTAGGAAGAAGTCTTCCGGGCGATAAATGCTTAGAGCGACCTGCATGTTAGCATCTGCAGGGATGGGTATGGCTTCCTCGACTTTCTGGGTCTCCTGTGTTTCCTGTCGAGGAGTGTCTCTGGACTTGGTGAACTGCTTTAGGTTCCCGTCCTTGATGAGGATTTCGATCGCGTCCTTGAGATGGATGCAATCCTCTGTGTTGTGGTCGTGACTCTTGTGGAATCTGCAGTATTTCGTTTTATCTGTGTCGGGCTTGCTAGGTTGTTGCCTCGGAAAACGTACCCCTGCTTGTTTGAATTCCGAATTGGCGCATTCAGACAAAATTTTCTCTCTGGAGGCCAGGAGAGGTGTGTACTCGTGGAACCGACCGAGAGGTCCCCGGTGCTCCCGCGGTTCACGGGAGCGATCATCCTTTCTTTTGTCTCCTCCTCGATGAGATGTCGAAGGTTCATCGACCCGGTGTGGTTTGGCGTCTTCACGTCGTCGAGCGTCTCTTACTGAACTGGCCGCTTGCTTTTCTTCATACTGTATGTAGGCTTGGGCTTTCAGTAGGAATGCATCGAAGGTGGCCGGGGTTTCAATGCCGACCGCCCGATGAAAATTAGTCGAGGGGCGTAGCCCTCGTTCCAGCAAGTACTTTTTCATGTCGTCGGTCGTGGATACTTGGTCCGCTTCTTTATTGAACCTCTCGATGTAAGTTCGTAAAGGCTCGTCCCTCCCCTAGATGATTGCTTCGAGCGAAGCCTCTGTCTTCGGGTGTCGTCTTGATGCAGTAAAGTGCCTGGAGAACGTGCGTCCAAGTTGTTTCCATGAGGTGATGGATTCGGCCTCAAGGCTTTTGTACCATGTCATTGCTCCTTTCATCAGCGTTGTAGGAAAGAGGCGACATTTGATTGCCCCTCGTACACCCCGATAGTCGAGCAATGCATCAATATTCTCGATGTGCTCGTCTGGGTCTGTGGTCCCATCGTACGAGCCTAACGGAGGGGGTTTCTCTAAGCCCCTTGGAAGCTTGGACGCCATGATTTCAGACGAGAGGGGACCCCGAGCGTCCTCGTCGTTGCTAGAATTGAACGACGAAGATCTGTGAGCATGTTTCTTTGTTCGTCGGGGAGAGGTAGATCTTGACCTGCTCCTTCTTGATTTTCTTCTAGGAGAGGGTCGTGGGGAAGACTGACGAAAACATTTGTCGCCTCTTGATTCGTCGGTGTGCCCTTTCCTCTTCTTCTTGGCAGGAGACGGAGTATGATCCCTTTGGGGTCTCGCGGGAAACGGTGGTCAATGAGAATTATCTTCGAGACGGGCTATTTTCTCGCCATGGGTGAGGAGCAGAAAGTTTGTTTGATTCAGGATCTCGGCCAATGCGGCGAAATCTGACCCTGAAGGAGTCGAAGGAAAAAGAATTTCCGGGCGACTTTCCAAAGGATGGTCTTGCACCGTTTCGTCATGTAGAGGAGGATGGATGTTGCTCTCACGTTGTGTGAGAATCATGCCATCGTTCGATCGGTTTTCCTGGTTGTCCCGAGCAGCCATGGATCTTGTTAAAACTTTGGTTCTTCGAAGGTTTTGAAAGAAGAACGGGGAAATCAGTTTCCCACAGATGGCGCCACCTGATCGTACCTGGAGATCAGGATCCGATACGGCTGGCCTCGAGAGCTGATGGAGACGGTCGGTGAGGAGAAAAGGGGGTTGTACCTGCAAGGCACTCCGATGCCAAAGTAAGTAACCGAGCAAAGAGTGGGCAAGTAAAAGTATAAAGGTCAGAGAAATTGAATACCTGACCCTCCCAAATGAGAGGGTTTATCTAAGGGACTAACTGGAAGATTATTGGTCCATCTTGTGAGGCGCGGATCTAGGAATACGTGAAAATAGGCAACGGTCAATACTAGCCGTTAGGGAACCTCATCGTGGTCAGACTTTTTGTGGTCGACAGGGACCACTTTTCCTAATTGTGCTCGACGTCGAGCAGGCCTATTGGAATTGTCTTCTTGGCCCAATTGTAGGGATTGGGCCTATTCAGAACAGGTATATTATATTATATTATATTTTAATTTTATTATATACATATACCAATATCATACATTATATAGTAATTTAATTACCTTCACCATTATGTTTCTTAATAATTTAGTATTTTTTTTGTTATGTGATGAAATAATTCAGTCTCAAAGTCCTGGTTGGAATGTTCCATTAGTTTTAGAGATGACTAGTTGAGTTATACATAAACTAAAATTCTAACATATGGTAATCTCATTCCAAGTGTTTACCTTATATAAACATGATGCCAAAAAAAAATACTTGTGTAGTAAGAAACTTAAAAATACATAAATTATGAATGACAGACATTACATAAAACCGATTTTGGAATTATATCAATAGTTGATTCATTTCAAAATTTTATTTTGTAGTTTGTGTTAAATCTAAAACAATATGATTGTAAGTAAAAGCTAAATATGAATATTAAGTTGATAGATAATGTTATCTAAGATCTTTTAAGAGTGATAAGTGATGAAAACCAGTTGGAAAAATTATAAAATTTCACCAAAATAAATTCATATACAGATTATTTTATAATTTAGAATGATTACAACACCATGAGTCATAATCAAATTGTCATTATTAAAAAATGAAACACTTATTATGGAAAATCCCCTTTAACATTACCACGAGGATAATAATTGCAAATAACGAATGTCCCTTCCTTATTACAATTTTTTTTCGCACATCCAACACGTGTTGATCCACTCCAAATAACTTGGGTATAATGGGAGCATTCACCACCGTCACACCGGTTAAGATAGCGATTATAGTGTGGTTTTTCATCCACCCACAACTTCACTGCTTCCTTGCCAGTTATATTTCTGGAGCTCACCAAGATATTCAATCCTAAACGACCACTATCATCACTTCCCGAGGAATTGATTCCACAATCCTTGCTACGTACACTAGTATCAAGAAAACTTTGTGCAAAAGCAGCAAGTTTATTATCCCAAACAAAATCTTCAATGTACGCACCTATTTCTGATATTGATCTTGCGTCATTGTGGAGTTTCAAGTAATCTTCTGGCTTGTCTTGCGCACTTGCAATGTGACTATTACCCACAACGGCTATTAACCCTAAAATACACATTATAGAAAATGAATCCATCTTAATTATCTATGTAAATTTGTAAGTGTTTGGTGGAATTTTATGGAGCACTAGTGATGTTTTTATATAGGATTTTTCATGTAAACTTTAAAAAAAAGTAATATAAGGAAATTCAGTTAAAGAAAAGTTTTGTTTAAAATTTTAAAAATAAAATTTCTATAGTTAAAATTTTAATGCTTTCTTAAAAAAAACATTTTATTTTTTAAAGAATTCAATGTCTATTGATGAACATGAATAATTTAACTAAAAAGAAATATGATGTGATATTTATATATGAGAAGAGATATTTCAATTCAACACAACTCCGAAGAGATATTTCATATCTAAGTTTTTTAGTAAGCAAGGAATACAATAATAAGGGCACAAAAATTGCAAAACTCTGATACAAAAGAAACGAGACGAGACTCGATAAAACAAATGTCAAATTTAATTTAATTAAAAATAAATAAGACATAAATATTTCAGTTATAGCAATTTATTTGGTGATGAATATTTCAACTAAAAAAGTGATATGCATGAATATTTCAACTATAGCATTTTGCTTGGTGATGAATATTTCAACTAAAATAGAGATATGCAGGAATATTTCAATTATAGTATTTATTTTTGGGTTATATATATATATATATATATATATATATATATATATATATATATATATATATATATATATATATATATATATATATATATATATATATATATATATATATATATATATATATATATATATATATATATATATATATATATATATATATACACATACATAAGTTGTTAAATCACTCATTTAAATTAGCGTCAAAATTGAGGATAATTTTGTAATTTTATATTCTTATATTTCTTTCTTTTTTTATTAATATTTAATTAATAAACTATTTTTATTTTAATTTATAAAAAAATTATTTATACCATCCATTCTTCCACTAACTTCTTATATTTATTTTTTAAATTATTTAGTATTGTTCCTTTGATAATTATTTCACTAACTAGCCATTTCCCACTAACTTTTTAAATTAATTTTTATAATTATTTACTTTTTATATATAATTATATTAACAAATAGTGACAAATTGAGTTATACAAAAGTGGCTAACTAATCACGAGAAGAAAATTACATATCCTATCTTTTTTCTAATAAGTATTTTGTGTCAAACGAGATTCAAATCTGCAAGTAATTTTCTTAAATTAATTAAATTAATTATGTGGCTCCATTAAATCACTAATCCATTAACTCTTATTCATAAACTTCGCTTAGTCATTTTTCTATAACTCCACTAATCCACTAACTCATAGTTATTTATATAACTTCTATATGCAACTTCCATGTTGTGTGGTGTATTTATCTAGCCAATTTGTAAATGGGGATGTAAGAAAAATTATGAAATGATCTGAAACAACACACTGAAGTTAAAATAATTGGACCATTATGTAGGGTTATTTAATCGAATTGTTATTTTACTAAAGTTTCTAGAACTGGACCAAACTAAATTAACCAAACATTAACCAAAACAGAAACATTAAGCTATTAGCAAACTATTGCACTTTATGGATCATTGTCTCTATTTTCAATAAAAATGGGGACATGATAATATGTTTTAATGTGAGCTCTCTCAAACTGAATTTGGACTTTAACATCAAGTACATTAAACCAATTTACTTCTACAAGTTCCTTACCTTCATCAACTTACAAATTCCACTTCATCTTTTATTCTAAAGTTTCTTCTCATTTGATATTGACATTGATGTAGATGTTTTCTTCAATGGTATATTATATTATATTGTATTATATTTTTATTTTATTATATACATATACCAATATCATATATTATATAGTAATTTATTTACCTTCACCATTAAGTTTCTTAATAATTTAGTTTTTTTTTTGTTATGTGTTTAAATAATTCAGTCTCAAAGTCCTGGTTGGAAAGTTCCATTAGTTTTAGAGTTGACTAGTTGAGTTATACATAAACTAAAATTCTAACATATCAAAGTGCTTATTAAGGATCTATAAATAATATATGGTTAATCTCATTCCAAGTGTTTACCTGATATAAACATGATGCTCAAAGAAAATACTTGTGTAGTAAGAAACTTAAAAATACACAAATTATGAATGACAGACATTACATAAAATCGGTTTTGGAAGTATATCAATAGTTGATTTATTTTAAAATTTTATTTTGTAGTTTGTGTTAAATCTAAAACAATATGATTGTAAGTGAAAGTTATATATGAATATTAAATTGATAGATAATGTTATCTAAGATCTTTTAAGAGTGATAAGTGATGAAAACCAGTTGGAAAAACTTATAAAATTTCACCAAAATAAATTCATATACACATTATTTTATAATTTAGAACGATTACAACACCATGAGGCATAATCAAATTGTCATTATTAAAAAATGAAACACTTGTTATGGAAAATCCCCTTTAACATTACCACGAGGATAATAATTGCAAATAACGAATGTCCCTTCCTTATTACAATTTTTTTTCGCACATCCAACACGTGTTGATCCACTCCAAATAACTTGGGTATAATGGGAGCATTCACCACCGTCACACCGGTTAAGATAGCGATTATAGTGTGGTTTTTCATCCACCCACAACTTCACTGCTTCCTTGCCAGTTATATTTCTGGAGCTCACCAAGATATTCACTCCTAAACGACCACTATCATCACTTCCTGAGGAATTGATTCCACAATCCTTGCTACGTACACTAGTATCAAGAAAACTTTGTGCAAAAGCAGCAAGTTTGTTATCCCAAACAAAATCTACAATGTACGCACCTATTTCTGATATTGATCTTGCGTCATTGTGGAGTTTCAAGTAATCTTCTGGATTGTCTTGCGCACTTGCAATGTGACTATTACCCACAACGACTATTAACCCTAAAATACACATTAAAGAAAATGAATCCATCTTAATTATCTATGTAAATTTGTAAGTGTTTGGTGGAATTTTATGGAGCACTAGTGATGTTTTTATAGAGGAATTTTCATGTAAACTTTGAAAAAAAGTAATATAAGGAAATTCAGTTAAAGAAAAGTTTTGTTTAAAATTTTAAAAATAAAATTTTCTATAGTTAAAATTTTAATGCTTTCTTAAAAAAACATTTTATTTTTTAAAGAATTCAATGTCTATGGATGAACTTGAATAATTTAACTAAAAAGAAATATGCTGAGATATTTATATATGAGAAGAGATATTTTCAATCAACACAACTCCGAAGAGATATTTCATATCTAAGTTTTTTAGTAAGCAAGGAATACAATAATAAGGGCACAAAAATGCTCAACTCTGATACAAAAGAAACGAGACGAGACTCGATAAAACAAATGTCAAATTTAATTTAATTAAAAATAAATAATACATAAATATTTCAGTTATAGCAATTCATTTGGTGATGAATATTTCAACTAAAAAAGAGATATGCATGAATATTTCAATTATAGCATTTTGCTTGGTGATGAATATTTCAACTAAAATAGAGATATGCAGGAATATTTCAATTATAGTATTTATCTTTGGGTTATATATATATATATATATATATATATATATATATATATATATATATATATATATATATATATATATATATATATATATATATATATATATATATATATATAAGTTGTTAAATCACTCATATAAACTAGCGTCAAAATTGAGGATAATTTTATAATTTTATATTCTTATATTTCTTTCTTTATTTAGTAATATTTAACTGATAAACTATTTTTATTTTAATTTATAAATAAATTATTTATACCATCCATTCTTCCACTAACTTCTTATATTTATTTTATAAATTATTTAGTATTGTTCCTTTGATAATTATTTCACTAACTAGCCATTTCCCACTAACTTTTTAAACTAATTTTGATAATTATTTACTTTTTATATATAATTATATTAACAAATAGTGACAGATTGAGTTATACAAAAGTGGCTAACTAATCACGAGAAGAAAATTACATATCCTATCTTTTTTCTAATAAGTATTTTGTGTCTAACGAGATTCAAATCTGTAAGTAATTTGTTAAATTAATTATGTGGCTCCATTAAATCACTAATCCATTAACTCTTATTCATAAACTTCGCTTAGTCATTTTTCTATAACTCCACTAATCCACTAACTCATAGTTATTTATATAACTTCTATATGCAACTTCCTTGTTGTTTGGTGTATTTATCTAGCCAATTTGTAAATAGGGATGTAAGAAAAATTATGAAATGATCCGAACCACCACGCTGAAGTTAAAATAATCGGACCATTATGTAGGGTTAGTTAATCGAATCGTTATTTTACTAAAGTTTCTAGAACTGAACCAAACTAAATTAACCAAACATTAACCAAAACAGAAACATTAAGCTATCAGCAAACCATTGCACTTTATGGATCATTGTCTCTATTTTCAATAAAAATGGGGACATGATAATATGTTTTAATGTGAGCTCTCTCAAACTGAATTTGGACTTTAACATCAAGTACATTAAACCAATTTACTTCTACAAGTTCCTTACCTTCATCAACTTACAAATTCCACTTCATCTTTTATTCTAAAGTTTCTTCTCATTTGATATTGACATTGAGGTAGATGTTTTCTACAATGGTATATTATATTATATTGTATTATATTTTTATTTTATTATATACATATACCAATATCATATATTATATAGTAATTTATTTACCTTCACCATTAAGTTTCTTAATAATTTAGTTTTTTTTAGTTATGTGATTAAATAATTCAGTCTCAAAGTCCTGGTTGGAAAGTTCCATTAGTTTTAGAGTTGACTAGTTGAGTTATACATAAACTAAAATTCTAACATATCAAAGTGCTTATTAAGGATCTATAAATAATATATGGTAATCTCATTCCAAGTGTTTACCTTATATAAACATGATGCTCAAAGAAAATACTTGTGTAGTAAGAAACTTAAAAATACACAAATTATGAATGACAGATATTACATAAAATCGGTTTTGGAAGTATTTCAATAGTTGATTTATTTCAAAATTTTATTTTGTAGTTTGTGTTAAATCTAAAACAATATGATTGTTAGTTAAAGTTATATATGAATATTAAATTGATAGATAATGTTATCTAAGATCTTTTAAGAGTGATAAGTGATGAAAACCAGTTGGAAAAACTTATAAAATTTCACCAAAATAAATTCATATACACATTATTTTATAACTTAGAACGATTACAACACCATGAGGCATAATCAAATTGTCATTATTAAAAAATGAAACACTTGTTATGGAAAATCCCCTTTAACATTACCACGAGGATAATAATTGCAAATAACGAATGTCCCTTCCTTATTACAATTTTTTTTCGCACATCAAACACGTGTTGATCCACTCCAAATAACTTGGGTATAATGGGAGCATTCACCACCGTCACACCGGTTAAGATAGCGATTATAGTGTGGTTTTTCATCCACCCACAACTTCACTGCTTCCTTGCCAGTTATATTTCTGGAGCTCACCAAGATATTCACTCCTAAACGACCACTATCATCACTTCCTGAGGAATTGATTCCACAATCCTTGCTACGTACACTAGTATCAAGAAAACTTTGTGCAAAAGCAGCAAGTTTGTTATCCCAAACAAAATCTACAATGTACGCACCTATTTCTGATATTGATCTTGCGTCATTGTGGAGTTTCAAGTAATCTTCTGGATTGTCTTGCGCACTTGCAATGTGACTATTACCCACAACGACTATTAACCCTAAAATACACATTAAAGAAAATGAATCCATCTTAATTATCTATGTAAATTTGTAAGTGTTTGGTGGAATTTTATGGAGCACTAGTGATGTTTTTATAGAGGAATTTTCATGTAAACTTTGAAAAAAAGTAATATAAGGAAATTCAGTTAAAGAAAAGTTTTGTTTAAAATTTTAAAAATAAAATTTTCTATAGTTAAAATTTTAATGCTTTCTTAAAAAAACATTTTATTTTTTAAAGAATTCAATGTCTATTGATGAACTTGAATAATTTAACTAAAAAGAAATATGCTGAGACATTTATATATGAGAAGAGATATTTTCAATCAACACAACTCCGAAGAGATATTTCATATCTAAGTTTTTTAGTAAGCAAGGAATACAATAATAAGGGCTCAAAAAGTGCTCAACTTTGATACAAAAGAAACGAGACGAGACTCGATAAAACAAATGTCAAATTTAATTTAATTAAAAATAAATAATACATAAATATTTCAGTTATAGCAATTTATTTGGTGATGAATATTTCAACTAAAAAAGAGATATGCATGAATATTTCAGTTATAGCATTTTGCTTGGTGATGAATATTTCAACTAAAATAGAGATATGCAGGAATATTTCAATTATAGTATTTATTTTTGGGATATATATATATATATATATATATATATATATATATATATATATATATATATATATATATATATATATATATATATATATATATATATATATATATATATATATATATATATATATATATATATATATATATATATATAAGTTGTTAAATCACTCATATAAACTAGCGTCAAAATTGAGGATAATTTTATAATTTTATATTCTTATATTTCTTTCTTTATTTAGTAATATTTAACTGATAAACTATTTTTATTTTAATTTATAAATAAATTATTTATACCATCCATTCTTCCACTAACTTCTTATATTTATTTTATAAATTATTTAGTATTGTTCCTTTGATAATTATTTCACTAACTAGCCATTTCCCACTAACTTTTTAAACTAATTTTTATAATTATTTACTTTTTATATATAATTATATTAACAAATAGTGACAAATTGAGTTATACAAAAGTGGCTAACTAATCACGAGAAGAAAATTACATATCCTATCTTTTTTCTAATAAGTATTTTGTGTCTAACGAGATTCAAATCTGTAAGTAATTTGTTAAATTAATTAAATTAATTATGTGGCTCCATTAAATCACTAATCCATTAACTCTTATTCATAAACTTCGCTTAGTCATTTTTCTATAACTCCACTAATCCACTAACTCATAGTTATTTATATAACTTCTATATGCAACTTCCTTGTTGTTTGGTGTATTTATCTAGCCAAATTGTAAATAGGGACGTAAGAAAAATTATGAAATGATCCGAACCACCACACTGAAGTTAAAATAATCGGACCATTATGTAGGGTTAGTTAATCGAATCGTTATTTTACTAAAGTTTCTAGAACTGAACCAAACTAAATTAACCAAACATTAACCAAAACAGAAACATTAAGCTATTAGCAAACCATTGCACTTTATGGATCATTGTCTCTATTTTCAATAAAAATGGGGACATGATAATATGTTTTAATGTGAGCTCTCTCAAACTGAATTTGGACTTTAACATCAAGTACATTAAACCAATTTACTTCTACAAGTTCCTTACCTTCATCAACTTACAAATTCCACTTCATCTTTTATTCTAAAGTTTCTTCTCATTTGATATTGACATTGAGGTAGATGTTTTCTACAATGGTATATTATATTATATTGTATTATATTTTTATTTTATTATATACATATACCAATATCATATATTATATAGTAATTTATTTACCTTCACCATTAAGTTTCTTAATAATTTAGTTTTTTTTAGTTATGTGATTAAATAATTCAGTCTCAAAGTCCTGGTTGGAAAGTTCCATTAATTTTAGAGTTGACTAGTTGAGTTATACATAAACTAAAATTCTAACATATCAAAGTGCTTATTAAGGATCTATAAATAATATATGGTAATCTCATTCCAAGTGTTTACCTTATATAAACATGATGCTCAAAGAAAATACTTGTGTAGTAAGAAACTTAAAAATACACAAATTATGAATGACAGACATTACATAAAATCGGTTTTGGAAGTATTTCAATAGTTGATTTATTTCAAAATTTTATTTTGTAGTTTGTGTTAAATCAAAAACAATATGATTGTTAGTGAAAGTTATATATGAATATTAAATTGATAGATAATGTTATCTAAGATCTTTTAAGAGTGATAAGTGATGAAAACCAGTTGGAAAAACTTATAAAATTTCACCAAAATAAATTCATATACACATTATTTTATAACTTAGAACGATTACAACACCATGAGGCATAATCAAATTGTCATTATTAAAAAATGAAACACTTGTTATGGAAAATCCCCTTTAACATTACCACGAGGATAATAATTGCAAATAACGAATGTCCCTTCCTTATTACAATTTTTTTTCGCACATCCAACACGTGTTGATCCACTCCAAATAACTTGGATATAATGGGAGCATTCACCACCGTCACACCGGTTAAGATAGCGATTATAGTGTGGTTTTTCATCCACCCACAACTTCACTGCTTCCTTGCCTGTTATATTTCTGGAGCTCACCAAGATATTCACTCCTAAACGACCACTATCATCACTTCCTGAGGAATTGATTCCACAATCCTTGCTACGTACACTAGTATCAAGAAAACTTTGTGCAAAAGCAGCAAGTTTGTTATCCCAAACAAAATCTACAATGTACGCACCTATTTCTGATATTGATCTTGCGTCATTGTGGAGTTTCAAGTAATCTTCTGGATTGTCTTGCGCACTTGCAATGTGACTATTACCCACAACGACTATTAACCCTAAAATACACATTAAAGAAAATGAATCCATCTTAATTATCTATGTAAATTTGTAAGTGTTTGGTGGAATTTTATGGAGCACTAGTGATGTTTTTATAGAGGAATTTTCATGTAAACTTTGAAAAAAAGTAATATAAGGAAATTCAGTTAAAGAAAAGTTTTGTTTAAAATTTTAAAAATAAAATTTTCTATAGTTAAAATTTTAATGCTTTCTTAAAAAAACATTTTATTTTTTAAAGAATTCAATGTCTATTGATGAATTTGAATAATTTAACTAAAAAGAAATATGATGAGACATTTATATATGAGAAGAGATATTTTCAATCAACACAACTCCGAAGAGATATTTCATATCTAAGTTTTTTAGTAAGCAAGGAATACAATAATAAGGGCTCAAAAAGTGCTCAACTTTGATACAAAAGAAACGAGACGGGACTCGATAAAACAAATGTCAAATTTAATTTAATTAAAAATAAATAATACATAAATATTTCAGTTATAGCAATTTATTTGGTGATGAATATTTCAACTAAAAAAGAGATATGCATGAATATTTCAATTATAGCATTTTGCTTGGTGATGAATATTTTAACTAAAATAGAGATATGCAGGAATATTTCAATTATAGTATTTATTTTTGGGATATATATATATATATATATATATATATATATATATATATATATATATATATATATATATATATATATATATATATATATAAGTTGTTAAATCACTCATATAAACTAGCGTCAAAATTGAGGATAATTTTATAATTTTATATTCTTATATTTCTTTCTTTATTTAGTAATATTTAACTGATAAACTATTTTTATTTTAATTTAAAAATAAATTATTTATACCATCCATTCTTCCACTAACTTCTTATATTTATTTTATAAATTATTTAGTATTGTTCCTTTGATAATTATTTCACTAACTAGCCATTTTCCACTAACTTTTTAAACTAATTTTTATAATTATTTACTTTTTATATATAATTATATTAACAAATAGTGACAAATTGAGTTATACAAAAGTGGCTAACTAATCACGAGAAGAAAATTACATATCCTATCTTTTTTCTAATAAGTATTTTGTGTCTAAGTAAGTAATTTGTTAAATTAATTATGTGGCTCCATTAAATCACTAATCCATTAACTCTTATTCATAAACTTTGCTTAGTCATTTTTCTATAACTCCACTAATCCACTAACTCATAGTTATTTATATAACTTCTATATGCAACTTCCTTGTTGTTTGGTGTATTTATCTAGCCAATTTGTAAATAGGGATGTAAGAAAAATTATGAACTGATCCGAACCACCACACTGAAGTTAAAATAATCGGACCATTATGTAGGGTTAGTTAATCGAATCGTTATTTTACTAAAGTTTCTAGAACTGAACCAAACTAAATTAATCAAACATTAACCAAAACAGAAACATTAAGCTATTAGCAAACCATTGCACTTTATGGATCATTGTCTCTATTTTCAATAAAAATGGGGACATGATAATATGTTTTAATGTGAGCTCTCTCAAACTGAATTTGGACTTTAACATCAAGTACATTAAACCAATTTACTTCTACAAGTTCCTTACCTTCATCAACTTACAAATTCCACTTCATCTTTTATTCTAAAGTTTCTTCTCATTTGATATTAACATTGAGGTAGATGTTTTCTACAATGGTATATAATATTATATTGTATTATATTTTTATTTTATTATATACATATACCAATATCATATATTATATAGTAATTTATTTACCTTCACCATTAAGTTTCTTAATAATTTAGTTTTTTTAGTTATGTGATTAAATAATTCAGTCTCAAAGTCCTGGTTGGAAAGTTCCATTAGTTTTAGAGTTGACTAGTTGAGTTATACATAAACTAAAATTCTAACATATCAAAGTGCTTATTAAGGATCTATAAATAATATATGGTAATCTCATTCCAAGTGTTTACCTTATATAAACATGATGCCCAAAGAAAATACCTGTGTAGTAAGAAACTTAAAAATACACAAATTATGAATGACAGACATTACATAAAATCGGTTTTGGATGTATATCAATAGTTGATTTATTTCAGAATTTTATTTTGTAGTTTGTGTTAAATCTAAAACAATATGATTGTAAGTGAAAGTTATATATGAATATTAAATTGATAGATAATGTTATCTAAGATCTTTTAAGAGTGATAAGTGATGAAAACCAGTTGGAAAAACTTATAATATTTCAGCAAAATAAATTCATATACACATTATTTTATAATTTAGAACGATTACAACACCATGAGGCATAATCAAATTGTCATTATTAAAAAATGAAACACTTGTTATGGAAAATCCCCTTTAACATTACCACGAGGATAATAATTGCAAATAACGAATGTCCCTTCCTTATTACAATTTTTTTTCGCACATCCAACACGTGTTGATCCACTCCAAATAACTTGGGTATAATGGGAGCATTCACCACCGTCACACCGGTTAAGATAGTGATTATAGTGTGGTTTTTCATCCACCCACAACTTCACTGCTTCCTTGCCAGTTATATTTCTGGAGCTCACCAAGATATTCACTCCTAAACGACCACTATCATCACTTCCTGAGGAATTGATTCCACAATCCTTGCTACGTACACTAGTATCAAGAAAACTTTGTGCAAAAGCAGCAAGTTTGTTATCCCAAACAAAATCTACAATGTACGCACCTATTTCTGATATTGATCTTGCGTCATTGTGGAGTTTCAAGTAATCTTCTGGATTGTCTTGCGCACTTGCAATGTGACTATTACCCACAACGACTATTAACCCTAAAATACACATTAAAGAAAATGAATCCATCTTAATTATCTATGTAAATTTGTAAGTGTTTGGTGGAATTTTATGGAGCACTAGTGATGTTTTTATAGAGGAATTTTCATGTAAACTTTGAAAAAAAGTAATATAAGGAAATTCAGTTAAAGAAAAGTTTTGTTTAAAATTTTAAAAATAAAATTTTCTATAGTTAAAATTTTAATGCTTTCTTAAAAAAACATTTTATTTTTTAAAGAATTCAATGTCTATTGATGAACTTGAATAATTTAACTAAAAAGAAATATGCTGAGATATTTATATATGAGAAGAGATATTTTCAATCAACACAACTCCGAAGAGATATTTCATATCTAAGTTTTTTAGTAAGCAAGGAATACAATAATAAGGGCTCAAAAAGTGCTCAACTTTGATACAAAAGAAACGAGACGAGACTCGATAAAACAAATGTCAAATTTAATTTAATTAAAAATAAATAATACATAAATATTTCAGTTATAGCAATTTATTTGGTGATGAATATTTCAACTAAAAAAGAGATATGCATGAATATTTCAATTATAGCATTTTGCTTGGTGATGAATATTTCAACTAAAATAGAGATATGCAGGAATATTTCAATTATAGTATTTATTTTTGGGTTATATATATATATATATAAGTTGTTAAATCACTCATATAAACTAGCGTCAAAATTGAGGATAATTTTATAATTTTATATTCTTATATTTCTTTCTTTATTTAGTAATATTTACCTGATAAACTATTTTTATTTTAATTTATAAATAAATTATTTATACCATCCATTCTTCCACTAACTTCTTATATTTATTTTATAAATTATTTAGTATTGTTCCTTTGATAATTATTTCACTAACTAGCCATTTCCCACTAACTGTTTAAACTAATTTTTATAATTATTTATTTTTTATATATAATTATATTAACAAATAGTGACAAATTGAGTTATACAAAAGTGGCTAACTAATCACGAGAAGAAAATTACATATCCTATCTTTTTTCTAATAAGTATTTTGTGTCTAAGTAAGTAATTTGTTAAATTAATTAAATTAATTATGTGGCTCCATTAAATCACTAATCCATTAACTCTTATTCATAAACTTCGCTTAGTCATTTTTCTATAACTCCACTAATCCACTAACTCATAGTTATTTATATAACTTCTATATGCAACTTCCTTGTTGTTTGGTGTATTTATCTAGCCAATTTGTAAATAGGGATGTAAGAAAAATTATGAAATGATCCGAACCACCACATTGAAGTTAAAATAATCGGACCATTATATAGGGTTAGTTAATCGAATCGTTATTTTACTAAAGTTTCTAGAACTGAACCAAACTAAATTAACCAAACATTAACCAAAACAGAAACATTAAGCTATTAGCAAACCATTGCACTTTATGGATCATTGTCTCTATTTTCAATAAAAATGGGGACATGATAATATGTTTTAATGTGAGCTCTCTCAAACTGAATTTGGACTTTAACATCAAGTACATTAAACCAATTTACTTCTACAAGTTCCTTACCTTCATCAACTTACAAATTCCACTTCATCTTTTATTCTAAAGTTTATTCTCATTTGATATTGACATTGAGGTAGATGTTTTCTATACTGGTATATTATATTATATTGTATTATATTTTTATTTTATTATATACATATACCAATATCATATATTATATAGTAATTTATTTACCTTCACCATTAAGTTTCTTAATAATTTAGTTTTTTTTAGTTATGTGATTAAATAATTCAGTCTCAAAGTCCTGGTTGGAAAGTTCCATTAGTTTTAGAGTTGACTAGTTGAGTTATACATAAACTAAAATTCTAACATATCAAAGTGCTTATTAAGGATCTATAAATAATATATGGTAATCTCATTCCAAGTGTTTACCTTATATAAACATGATGCTCAAAGAAAATACTTGTGTAGTAAGAAACTTAAAAATACACAAATTATGAATGACAGACATTACATAAAATCGGTTTTGGAAGTATATCAATAGTTGATTTATTTCAAAATTTTATTTTGTAGTTTGTGTTAAATCTAAAACAATATGATTGTTAGTGAAAGTTATATATGAATATTAAATTGATAGATAATGTTATCTAAGATCTTTTAAGAGTGATAAGTGATGAAAACCAGTTGGAAAAACTTATAAAATTTCACCAAAATAAATTCATATACACATTATTTTATAACTTAGAACGATTACAACACCATGAGGCATAATCAAATTGTCATTATTAAAAAATGAAACACTTGTTATGGAAAATCCCCTTTAACATTACCACGAGGATAATAATTGCAAATAACGAATGTCCCTTCCTTATTACAATTTTTTTTCGCACATCCAACACGTGTTGATCCACTCCAAATAACTTGGGTATAATGGGAGCATTCACCACCGTCACACCGGTTAAGATAGCGATTATATTGTGGTTTTTCATCCACCCACAACTTTACTGCTTCCTTGCCAGTAATATTTCTGGAGCTCACCAAGATATTCACTCCTAAACGACCACTATCATCACTTCCTGAGGAATTGATTCCACAATCCTTGCTACGTACACTAGTATCAAGAAAACTTTGTGCAAAAGCAGCAAGTTTGTTATCCCAAACAAAATCTACAATGTACGCACCTATTTCTGATATTGATCTTGCGTCATTGTGGAGTTTCAAGTAATCTTCTGGATTGTCTTGCGCACTTGCAATGTGACTATTACCCACAACGACTATTAACCCTAAAATAAACATTAAAGAAAATGAATCCATCTTAATTATCTATGTAAATTTGTAAGTGTTTGGTGGAATTTTATGGAGCACTAGTGATGTTTTTATAGAGGAATTTTCATGTAAACTTTGAAAAAAAGTAATATAAGGAAATTCAGTTAAAGAAAAGTTTTGTTTAAACTTTTAAAAATAAAATTTTCTATAGTTAAAATTTTAATGCTTTCTTAAAAAAACATTTTATTTTTTAAAGAATTCAATGTCTATTGATGAACTTGAATAATTTAACTAAAAAGAAATATGCTGAGATATTTATATATGAGAAGAGATATTTTCAATCAACACAACTCCGAAGAGATATTTCATATCTAAGTTTTTTAGTAAGCAAGGAATACAATAATAAGGGCTCAAAAAGTGCTCAACTTTGATACAAAAGAAACGAGACGAGACTCGATAAAACAAATGTCAAATTTAATTTAATTAAAAATAAATAATACATAAATATTTCAGTTATAGCAATTTATTTGGTGATGAATATTTCAACTAAAAAAGAGATATGCATGAATATTTCAATTATAGCATTTTGCTTGGTGATGAATATTTCAACTAAAATAGAGATATGCAGGAATATTTCAATTATAGTATTTTTTTTTTGGTTATATATATATATATATATATATATATATATATATATATATATATATATATATATATATATATATATATATATATATATATATATATATATATATATATATATATATATAAGTTGTTAAATCACTCATATAAACTAGCGTCAAAATTGAGGATAATTTTATAATTTTATATTCTTATATTTCTTTCTTTATTTAGTAATATTTACCTGATAAACTATTTTTATTTTAATTTATAAATAAATTATTTATACCATCCATTCTTCCACTAACTTCTTATATTTATTTTATAAATTATTTAGTATTGTTCCTTTGATAATTATTTCACTAACTAGCCATTTCCCACTAACTTTTTAAACTAATTTTTATAATTATTTATTTTTTATATATAATTATATTAACAAATAGTGACAAATTGAGTTATACAAAAGTGGCTAACTAATCACGAGAAGAAAATTACATATCCTATCTTTTTTCTAATAAGTATTTTGTGTCTAAGTAAGTAATTTGTTAAATTAATTAAATTAATTATGTGGCTCCACTAAATCACTAATCCATTAACTCTTATTCATAAACTTCGCTTAGTCATTTTTCTATAACTCCACTAATCCACTAACTCATAGTTATTTATATAACTTCTATATGCAACTTCCTTGTTGTTTGGTGTATTTATCTAGCCAATTTGTAAATAGGGATGTAAGAAAAATTATGAAATGATCCGAACCACCACACTGAAGTTAAAATAATCGGACCATTATATAGGGTTAGTTAATCGAATCGTTATTTTACTAAAGTTTCTAGAACTGAACCAAACTAAATTAACCAAACATTAACCAAAACAGAAACATTAAGCTATTAGCAAACCATTGCACTTTATGGATCATTGTCTATATTTTCAATAAAAATGGGGACATGATAATATGTTTTAATGTGAGCTCTCTCAAACTGAATTTGGACTTTAACATCAAGTACATTAAACCAATTTACTTCTACAAGTTCCTTACCTTCATCAACTTACAAATTCCACTTCATCTTTTATTCTAAAGTTTATTCTCATTTGATATTGACATTGAGGTAGATGTTTTCTATACTGGTATATTATATTATATTGTATTATATTTTTATTTTATTATATACATATACCAATATCATATATTATATAGTAATTTATTTACCTTCACCATTAAGTTTCTTAATAATTTAGTTTTTTTTAGTTATGTGATTAAATAATTCAGTCTCAAAGTCCTGGTTGGAAAGTTCCATTAGTTTTAGAGTTGACTAGTTGAGTTATACATAAACTAAAATTCTAACATATCAAAGTGCTTATTAAGGATCTATAAATAATATATGGTAATCTCATTCCAAGTGTTTACCTTATATAAACATGATGCTCAAAGAAAATACTTGTGTAGTAAGAAACTTAAAAATACACAAATTATGAATGACAGACATTACATAAAATCGGTTTTGGAAGTATATCAATAGTTGATTTATTTCAAAATTTTATTTTGTAGTTTGTGTTAAATCTAAAACAATATGATTGTTAGTGAAAGTTATATATGAATATTAAATTGATAGATAATGTTATCTAAGATCTTTTAAGAGTGATAAGTGATGAAAACCAGTTGGAAAAACTTATAAAATTTCACCAAAATAAATTCATATACACATTATTTTATAACTTAGAACGATTACAACACCATGAGGCATAATCAAATTGTCATTATTAAAAAATGAAACACTTGTTATGGAAAATCCCCTTTAACATTACCACGAGGATAATAATTGCAAATAACGAATGTCCCTTCCTTATTACAATTTTTTTTCGCACATCCAACACGTGTTGATCCACTCCAAATAACTTGGGTATAATGGGAGCATTCACCACCGTCACACCGGTTAAGATAGCGATTATAGTGTGGTTTTTCATCCACCCACAACTTCACTGCTTCCTTGCCAGTAATATTTCTGGAGCTCACCAAGATATTCACTCCTAAACGACCACTATCATCACTTCCTGAGGAATTGATTCCACAATCCTTGCTACGTACACTAGTATCAAGAAAACTTTGTGCAAAAGCAGCAAGTTTGTTATCCCAAACAAAATCTACAATGTACGCACCTATTTCTGATATTGATCTTGCGTCATTGTGGAGTTTCAAGTAATCTTCTGGATTGTCTTGCGCACTTGCAATGTGACTATTACCCACAACGACTATTAACCCTAAAATACACATTAAAGAAAATGAATCCATCTTAATTATCTATGTAAATTTGTAAGTGTTTGGTGGAATTTTATGGAGCACTAGTGATGTTTTTATAGAGGAATTTTCATGTAAACTTTGAAAAAAAGTAATATAAGGAAATTCAGTTAAAGAAAAGTTTTGTTTAAAATTTTAAAAATAAAATTTTCTATGGTTAAAATTTTAATGCTTTCTTAAAAAAACATTTTACTTTTTAAAGAATTCAATGTCTATTGATGAACTTGAATAATTTAACTAAAAAGAAATATGCTGAGATATTTATATATGAGAAGAGATATTTTCAATCAACACAACTCCGAAGAGATATTTCATATCTAAGTTTTTTAGTAAGCAAGGAATACAATAATAAGGGCTCAAAAAGTGCTCAACTTTGATACAAAAGAAACGAGACGAGACTCGATAAAACAAATGTCAAATTTAATTTAATTAAAAATAAATAATACATAAATATTTCAGTTATAGCAATTTATTTGGTGATGAATATTTCAACTAAAAAAGAGATATGCATGAATATTTCAATTATAGCATTTTGCTTGGTGATGAATATTTCAACTAAAATAGAGATATGCAGGAATATTTCAATTATAGTATTTATTTTTGGGTTATATATATATATATATATATATATATATATATATATATATATATATATATATATATATATATATATATATATATATATATATATATATATATATATATATATATATATATATAAGTTGTTAAATCACTCATATAAACTAGCGTCAAAATTGAGGATAATTTTATAATTTTATATTCTTATATTTCTTTCTTTATTTAGTAATATTTACCTGATAAACTATTTTTATTTTAATTTATAAATAAATTATTTATACCATCCATTCTTCCACTAACTTCTTATATTTATTTTATAAATTATTTAGTATTGTTCCTTTGATAATTATTTCACTAACTAGCCATTTCCCACTAACTTTTTAAACTAATTTTTATAATTATTTATTTTTTATATATAATTATATTAACAAATAGTGACAAATTGAGTTATACAAAAGTGGCTAACTAATCACGAGAAGAAAATTACATATCCTATCTTTTTTCTAATAAGTATTTTGTGTCTAAGTAAGTAATTTGTTAAATTAATTAAATTAATTATGTGGCTCCATTAAATCACTAATCCATTAACTCTTATTCATAAACTTCGCTTAGTCATTTTTCTATAACTCCACTAATCCACTAACTCATAGTTATTTATATAACTTCTATATGCAACTTCCTTGTTGTTTGGTGTATTTATCTAGCCAATTTGTAAATAGGGATGTAAGAAAAATTATGAAATGATCCGAACCACCACACTGAAGTTAAAATAATCGGACCATTATATAGGGTTAGTTAATCGAATCGTTATTTTACTAAAGTTTCTAGAACTGAACCAAACTAAATTAACCAAACATTAACCAAAACAGAAACATTAAGCTATTAGCAAACCATTGCACTTTATGGATCATTGTCTATATTTTCAATAAAAATGGGGACATGATAATATGTTTTAATGTGAGCTCTCTCAAACTGAATTTGGACTTTAACATCAAGTACATTAAACCAATTTACTTCTACAAGTTCCTTACCTTCATCAACTTACAAATTCCACTTCATCTTTTATTCTAAAGTTTATTCTCATTTGATATTGACATTGAGGTAGATGTTTTCTATACTGGTATATTATATTATATTGTATTATATTTTTATTTTATTATATACATATACCAATATCATATATTATATAGTAATTTATTTACCTTCACCATTAAGTTTCTTAATAATTTAGTTTTTTTTAGTTATGTGATTAAATAATTCAGTCTCAAAGTCCTGGTTGGAAAGTTCCATTAGTTTTAGAGTTGACTAGTTGAGTTATACATAAACTAAAATTCTAACATATCAAAGTGCTTATTAAGGATCTATAAATAATATATGGTAATCTCATTCCAAGTGTTTACCTTATATAAACATGATGCTCAAAGAAAATACTTGTGTAGTAAGAAACTTAAAAATACACAAATTATGAATGACAGACATTACATAAAATCGGTTTTGGAAGTATATCAATAGTTGATTTATTTCAAAATTTTATTTTGTAGTTTGTGTTAAATCTAAAACAATATGATTGTTAGTGAAAGTTATATATGAATATTAAATTGATAGATAATGTTATCTAAGATCTTTTAAGAGTGATAAGTGATGAAAACCAGTTGGAAAAACTTATAAAATTTCACCAAAATAAATTCATATACACATTATTTTATAACTTAGAACGATTACAACACCATGAGGCATAATCAAATTGTCATTATTAAAAAATGAAACACTTGTTATGGAAAATCCCCTTTAACATTACCACGAGGATAATAATTGCAAATAACGAATGTCCCTTCCTTATTACAATTTTTTTTCGCACATCCAACACGTGTTGATCCACTCCAAATAACTTGGGTATAATGGGAGCATTCACCACCGTCACACCGGTTAAGATAGCGATTATAGTGTGGTTTTTCATCCACCCACAACTTCACTGCTTCCTTGCCAGTAATATTTCTGGAGCTCACCAAGATATTCACTCCTAAACGACCACTATCATCACTTCCTGAGGAATTGATTCCACAATCCTTGCTACGTACACTAGTATCAAGAAAACTTTGTGCAAAAGCAGCAAGTTTGTTATCCCAAACAAAATCTACAATGTACGCACCTATTTCTGATATTGATCTTGCGTCATTGTGGAGTTTCAAGTAATCTTCTGGATTGTCTTGCGCACTTGCAATGTGACTATTACCCACAACGACTATTAACCCTAAAATACACATTAAAGAAAATGAATCCATCTTAATTATCTATGTAAATTTGTAAGTGTTTGGTGGAATTTTATGGAGCACTAGTGATGTTTTTATAGAGGAATTTTCATGTAAACTTTGAAAAAAAGTAATATAAGGAAATTCAGTTAAAGAAAAGTTTTGTTTAAAATTTTAAAAATAAAATTTTCTATGGTTAAAATTTTAATGCTTTCTTAAAAAAACATTTTACTTTTTAAAGAATTCAATGTCTATTGATGAACTTGAATAATTTAACTAAAAAGAAATATGCTGAGATATTTATATATGAGAAGAGATATTTTCAATCAACACAACTCCGAAGAGATATTTCATATCTAAGTTTTTTAGTAAGCAAGGAATACAATAATAAGGGCTCAAAAAGTGCTCAACTTTGATACAAAAGAAACGAGACGAGACTCGATAAAACAAATGTCAAATTTAATTTAATTAAAAATAAATAATACATAAATATTTCAGTTATAGCAATTTATTTGGTGATGAATATTTCAACTAAAAAAGAGATATGCATGAATATTTCAATTATAGCATTTTGCTTGGTGATGAATATTTCAACTAAAATAGAGATATGCAGGAATATTTCAATTATAGTATTTATTTTTGGGTTATATATATATATATATATATATATATATATATATATATATATATATATATATATATATATATATATATATATATATATATATATATATATATATATATATATATATATATATATATATATATATATATATATATATATAAGTTGTTAAATCACTCATATAAACTAGCGTCAAAATTGAGGATAATTTTATAATTTTATATTCTTATATTTCTTTCTTTATTTAGTAATATTTACCTGATAAACTATTTTTATTTTAATTTATAAATAAATTATTTATACCATCCATTCTTCCACTAACTTCTTATATTTATTTTATAAATTATTTAGTATTGTTCCTTTGATAATTATTTCACTAACTAGCCATTTCCCACTAACTTTTTAAACTAATTTTTATAATTATTTATTTTTTATATATAATTATATTAACAAATAGTGACAAATTGAGTTATACAAAAGTGGCTAACTAATCACGAGAAGAAAATTACATATCCTATCTTTTTTCTAATAAGTATTTTGTGTCTAAGTAAGTAATTTGTTAAATTAATTAAATTAATTATGTGGCTCCATTAAATCACTAATCCATTAACTCTTATTCATAAACTTCGCTTAGTCATTTTTCTATAACTCCACTAATCCACTAACTCATAGTTATTTATATAACTTCTATATGCAACTTCCTTGTTGTTTGGTGTATTTATCTAGCCAATTTGTAAATAGGGATGTAAGAAAAATTATGAAATGATCCGAACCACCACACTGAAGTTAAAATAATCGGACCATTATATAGGGTTAGTTAATCGAATCGTTATTTTACTAAAGTTTCTAGAACTGAACCAAACTAAATTAACCAAACATTAACCAAAACAGAAACATTAAGCTATTAGCAAACCATTGCACTTTATGGATCATTGTCTCTATTTTCAATAAAAATGGGGACATGATAATATGTTTTAATGTGAGCTCTCTCAAACTGAATTTGGACTTTAACATCAAGTACATTAAACCAATTTACTTCTACAAGTTCCTTACCTTCATCAACTTACAAATTCCACTTCATCTTTTATTCTAAAGTTTATTCTCATTTGATATTGACATTGAGGTAGATGTTTTCTATACTGGTATATTATATTATATTGTATTATATTTTTATTTTATTATATACATATACCAATATCATATATTATATAGTAATTTATTTACCTTCACCATTAAGTTTCTTAATAATTTAGTTTTTTTTAGTTATGTGATTAAATAATTCAGTCTCAAAGTCCTGGTTGGAAAGTTCCATTAGTTTTAGAGTTGACTAGTTGAGTTATACATAAACTAAAATTCTAACATATCAAAGTGCTTATTAAGGATCTATAAATAATATATGGTAATCTCATTCCAAGTGTTTACCTTATATAAACATGATGCTCAAAGAAAATACTTGTGTAGTAAGAAACTTAAAAATACACAAATTATGAATGACAGACATTACATAAAATCGGTTTTGGAAGTATATCAATAGTTGATTTATTTCAAAATTTTATTTTGTAGTTTGTGTTAAATCTAAAACAATATGATTGTTAGTGAAAGTTATATATGAATATTAAATTGATAGATAATGTTATCTAAGATCTTTTAAGAGTGATAAGTGATGAAAACCAGTTGGAAAAACTTATAAAATTTCACCAAAATAAATTCATATACACATTATTTTATAACTTAGAACGATTACAACACCATGAGGCATAATCAAATTGTCATTATTAAAAAATGAAACACTTGTTATGGAAAATCCCCTTTAACATTACCACGAGGATAATAATTGCAAATAACGAATGTCCCTTCCTTATTACAATTTTTTTTCGCACATCCAACACGTGTTGATCCACTCCAAATAACTTGGGTATAATGGGAGCATTCACCACCGTCACACCGGTTAAGATAGCGATTATAGTGTGGTTTTTCATCCACCCACAACTTCACTGCTTCCTTGCCAGTAATATTTCTGGAGCTCACCAAGATATTCACTCCTAAACGACCACTATCATCACTTCCTGAGGAATTGATTCCACAATCCTTGCTACGTACACTAGTATCAAGAAAACTTTGTGCAAAAGCAGCAAGTTTGTTATCCCAAACAAAATCTACAATGTACGCACCTATTTCTGATATTGATCTTGCGTCATTGTGGAGTTTCAAGTAATCTTCTGGATTGTCTTGCGCACTTGCAATGTGACTATTACCCACAACGACTATTAACCCTAAAATACACATTAAAGAAAATGAATCCATCTTAATTATCTATGTAAATTTGTAAGTGTTTGGTGGAATTTTATGGAGCACTAGTGATGTTTTTATAGAGGAATTTTCATGTAAACTTTGAAAAAAAGTAATATAAGGAAATTCAGTTAAAGAAAAGTTTTGTTTAAAATTTTAAAAATAAAATTTTCTATGGTTAAAATTTTAATGCTTTCTTAAAAAAACATTTTACTTTTTAAAGAATGCAATGTCTATTGATGAACTTGAATAACTTAACTAAAAAGAAATATGCTGAGATATTTATATATGAGAAGAGATATTTTCAATCAACACAACTCCGAAGAGATATTTCATATCTAAGTTTTTTAGTAAGCAAGGAATACAATAATAAGGGCTCAAAAAGTGCTCAACTTTGATACAAAAGAAACGAGACGAGACTCGATAAAACAAATGTCAAATTTAATTTAATTAAAAATAAATAATACATAAATATTTCAGTTATAGCAATTTATTTGGTGATGAATATTTCAACTAAAAAAGAGATATGCATGAATATTTCAATTATAGCATTTTGCTTGGTGATGAATATTTCAACTAAAATAGAGATATGCAGGAATATTTCAATTATAGTATTTATTTTTGGGTTATATATATATATATATATATATATATATATATATATATATATATATATATATATATATATATATATATATATAAGTTGTTAAATCACTCATATAAACTAGCGTCAAAATTGAGGATAATTTTATAATTTTATATTCTTATATTTCTTTCTTTATTTAGTAATATTTACCTGATAAACTATTTTTATTTTAATTTATAAATAAATTATTTATACCATCCATTCTTCCACTAACTTCTTATATTTATTTTATAAATTATTTAGTATTGTTCCTTTGATAATTATTTCACTAACTAGCCATTTCCCACTAACTTTTTAAACTAATTTTTATAATTATTTATTTTTTATATATAATTATATTAACAAATAGTGACAAATTGAGTTATACAAAAGTGGCTAACTAATCACGAGAAGAAAATTACATATCCTATCTTTTTTCTAATAAGTATTTTGTGTCTAAGTAAGTAATTTGTTAAATTAATTAAATTAATTATGTGGCTCCATTAAATCACTAATCCATTAACTCTTATTCATAAACTTCGCTTAGTCATTTTTCTATAACTCCACTAATCCACTAACTCATAGTTATTTATATAACTTCTATATGCAACTTCCTTGTTGTTTGGTGTATTTATCTAGCCAATTTGTAAATAGGGATGTAAGAAAAATTATGAAATGATCCGAACCACCACACTGAAGTTAAAATAATCGGACCATTATATAGGGTTAGTTAATCGAATCGTTATTTTACTAAAGTTTCTAGAACTGAACCAAACTAAATTAACCAAACATTAACCAAAACAGAAACATTAAGCTATTAGCAAACCATTGCACTTTATGGATCATTGTCTCTATTTTCAATAAAAATGGGGACATGATAATATGTTTTAATGTGAGCTCTCTCAAACTGAATTTGGACTTTAACATCAAGTACATTAAACCAATTTACTTCTACAAGTTCCTTACCTTCATCAACTTACAAATTCCACTTCATCTTTTATTCTAAAGTTTATTCTCATTTGATATTGACATTGAGGTAGATGTTTTCTATACTGGTATATTATATTATATTGTATTATATTTTTATTTTATTATATACATATACCAATATCATATATTATATAGTAATTTATTTACCTTCACCATTAAGTTTCTTAATAATTTAGTTTTTTTTAGTTATGTGATTAAATAATTCAGTCTCAAAGTCCTGGTTGGAAAGTTCCATTAGTTTTAGAGTTGACTAGTTGAGTTATACATAAACTAAAATTCTAACATATCAAAGTGCTTATTAAGGATCTATAAATAATATATGGTAATCTCATTCCAAGTGTTTACCTTATATAAACATGATGCTCAAAGAAAATACTTGTGTAGTAAGAAACTTAAAAATACACAAATTATGAATGACAGACATTACATAAAATCGGTTTTGGAAGTATATCAATAGTTGATTTATTTCAAAATTTTATTTTGTAGTTTGTGTTAAATCTAAAACAATATGATTGTTAGTGAAAGTTATATATGAATATTAAATTGATAGATAATGTTATCTAAGATCTTTTAAGAGTGATAAGTGATGAAAACCAGTTGGAAAAACTTATAAAATTTCACCAAAATAAATTCATATACACATTATTTTATAACTTAGAACGATTACAACACCATGAGGCATAATCAAATTGTCATTATTAAAAAATGAAACACTTGTTATGGAAAATCCCCTTTAACATTACCACGAGGATAATAATTGCAAATAACGAATGTCCCTTCCTTATTACAATTTTTTTTCGCACATCCAACACGTGTTGATCCACTCCAAATAACTTGGGTATAATGGGAGCATTCACCACCGTCACACCGGTTAAGATAGCGATTATAGTGTGGTTTTTCATCCACCCACAACTTCACTGCTTCCTTGCCAGTAATATTTCTGGAGCTCACCAAGATATTCACTCCTAAACGACCACTATCATCACTTCCTGAGGAATTGATTCCACAATCCTTGCTACGTACACTAGTATCAAGAAAACTTTGTGCAAAAGCAGCAAGTTTGTTATCCCAAACAAAATCTACAATGTACGCACCTATTTCTGATATTGATCTTGCGTCATTGTGGAGTTTCAAGTAATCTTCTGGATTGTCTTGCGCACTTGCAATGTGACTATTACCCACAACGACTATTAACCCTAAAATACACATTAAAGAAAATGAATCCATCTTAATTATCTATGTAAATTTGTAAGTGTTTGGTGGAATTTTATGGAGCACTAGTGATGTTTTTATAGAGGAATTTTCATGTAAACTTTGAAAAAAAGTAATATAAGGAAATTCAGTTAAAGAAAAGTTTATTTTAAAATTTTAAAAATAAAATTTTCTATAGTTAAAATTTTAATGCTTTCTTAAAAAAAACATTTTATTTTTTAAAGAATTCAATGTCTATTGATGAACTTGAATAATTTAACTAAAAAGAAATATGCTGAGATATTTATATATGAGAAGAGATATTTTCAATCAACACAACTCCGAAGAGATATTTAATATCTAAGTTTTTTAGTAAGCAAGGAATACAATAATAAGGGCTCAAAAAGTGCTCAACTTTGATACAAAAGAAACGAGACGAGACTCGATAAAACAAATGTCAAATTTAATTTAATTAAAAATAAATAATACATAAATATTTCAGTTATACCAATTTATTTGGTGATGAATATTTCAACTAAAAAAGAGATATGCATGAATATTTCAATTATAGCATTTTGCTTGGTGATGAATATTTCAACTAAAATAGAGATATGCAGGAATATTTCAATTATAGTATTTATTTTTGGGTTATATATATATATATATATATATATATATATATATATATATATATATATATATATATATATATATATATATATATATATATATATATATATATATATATTTATATAAGTTGTTAAATCACTCATATAAACTAGCGTCAAAATTGAGGATAATTTTATAATTTTATATTCTTATATTTCTTTCTTTATTTAGTAATATTTAACTGATAAACTATTTTTATTTTAATTTATAAATAAATTATTTATACCATCCATTCTTCCACTAACTTCTTATATTTATTTTATAAATTATTTAGTATTGTTACTTTGATAATTATTTCACTAACTAGCCATTTCCCACTAACTTTTTAAACTAATTTTTATAATTATTTACTTTTTATATATAATTATATTAACAAATAGTGACAAATTGAGCTATACAAAAGTGGCTAACTAATCACGAGAAGAAAATTACATATCCTATCTTTTTTCTAATAAGTATTTTGTGTCTAACGAGATTCAAATCTGCAAGTAATTTGTTAAATTAATTAAATTAATTATGTGGTCCATTAATCACTAATCCATTAACTCTTATTCATAAACTTCGCTTAGTCATTTTTCTATAACTCCACTAATCCACTAACTCATAGTTATTTATATAACTTCTATATGCAACTTCCATGTTGTTTGGTTTATTTATCTAGCAAATTTGTAAATAGGGGTGTAAGAAAAATTATGAAATGATCTGAACCACCACACTGAAGTTAAAATAATCGGACCATTATGTAGGGTTAGTTAATCGAATCGTTATTTTACTAAAGTTTCTAGAACTGAACCAAACTAAATTAATCAAACATTAACCAAAACAGAAACATTAAGCTATTAGCAAACCTTTGCACTTTATGGATCATTGTCTCTATTTTCAATAAAAATGGGGACATGATAATATGTTTTAATGTGAGCTCTCTCAAACTGAATTTGGACTTTAACATCAAGTACATTAAACCAATTTACTTCTACAAGTTCCTTACCTTCATCAACTTACAAATTCCACTTCATCTTTTATTCTAAAGTTTCTTCTCATTTGATATTGACATTGAGGTAGATGTTTTCTACAATGGTATATTATATTATATTGTATTATATTTTTAATTTATTATATACATATACCAATATCATATATTATATAGTAATTTATTTACCTTCACCATTAAGTTTCTTAATAATTTAGTTTTTTTTGTTATGTGATTAAATAATTCAGTCTCAAAGTCCTGGTTGAAAAGTTCCATTAGTTTTAGAGTTGACTAGTTGAGTTATACATAAACTAAAATTCTAACATATCAAAGTGCTTATTAAGGATCTATAAATAATATATGGTAATCTCATTCCAAGTGTTTACCTGATATAAACTTGATGCTCAAAGAAAATACTTGTGTAGTAAGAAACTTAAAAATACACAAATTATGAATGACAGATATTACATAAAATCGGTTTTGGAAGTATATCAATAGTTGATTTATTTCAAAATTTTATTTTGTAGTTTTTGTTAAATCTAAAACAATATGATTGTAAGTGAAAGCTATATATGAATATTAAATTGATAAATAATGTTATCTAAGATCTTTTAAGAGTGATAAGTGATGAAAACCAGTTGGAAAAACTTATAAAATTTCACCAAAATAAATTCATATACACATTATTTTATAATTTAGAACGATTACAACACCATGAGGCATAATCAAATTGTCATTATTAAAAAATGAAACACTTGTTATGGAAAATCCCCTTTAATATTACCACGAGGATAATAATTGCAAATAACGAATGTCCCTTCCTTATTACAATTTTTTTTCGCACATCCAACACGTGTTGATCCACTCCAAATAACTTGGGTATAATGGGAGCATTCACCACCGTCACACCGGTTAAGATAGCGATTATAGTGTGGTTTTTCATCCACCCACAACTTCACTGCTTCCTTGCCAGTAATATTTCTGGAGCTCACCAAGATATTCACTCCTAAACGACCACTATCATCACTTCCTGAGGAATTGATTCCACAATCCTTGCTACGTACACTAGTATCAAGAAAACTTTGTGCAAAAGCAGCAAGTTTGTTATCCCAAACAAAATCTACAATGTACGCACCTATTTCTGATATTGATCTTGCGTCATTGTGGAGTTTCAAGTAATCTTCTGGATTGTCTTGCGCACTTGCAATGTGACTATTACCCACAACGACTATTAACCCTAAAATACACATTAAAGAAAATGAATCCATCTTAATTATCTATGTAAATTTGTAAGTGTTTGGTGGAATTTTATGGAGCACTAGTGATGTTTTTATAGAGGAATTTTCATGTAAACTTTGAAAAAAAGTAATATAAGGAAATTCAGTTAAAGAAAAGTTTTGTTTAAAATTTTAAAAATAAAATTTTCTATAGTTAAAATTTTAATGCTTTCTTAAAAAAACATTTTATTTTTTAAAGAATTCAATGTCTATTGATGAACTTGAATAATTTAACTAAAAAGAAATATGCTGAGATATTTATATATGAGAAGAGATATTTTCAATCAACACAACTCCGAAGAGATATTTAATATCTAAGTTTTTTAGTAAGCAAGGAATACAATAATAAGGGCTCAAAAAGTGCTCAACTTTGATACAAAAGAAACGAGACGAGACTCGATAAAACAAATGTCAAATTTAATTTAATTAAAAATAAATAATACATAAATATTTCAGTTATACCAATTTATTTGGTGATGAATATTTCAACTAAAAAAGAGATATGCATGAATATTTCAATTATAGCATTTTGCTTGGTGATGAATATTTCAACTAAAATAGAGATATGCAGGAATATTTCAATTATAGTATTTATTTTTGGGTTATATATATATATATATATATATATATATATATATATATATATATATATATATATATATATATATATATATATATATATATATATATATATATATATATATATATATATAAGTTGTTAAATCACTCATATAAACTAGCGTCAAAATTGAGGATAATTTTATAATTTTATATTCTTATATTTCTTTCTTTATTTAGTAATATTTAACTGATAAACTATTTTTATTTTAATTTATAAATAAATTATTTATACCATCCATTCTTCCACTAACTTCTTATATTTATTTTATAAATTATTTAGTATTGTTACTTTGATAATTATTTCACTAACTAGCCATTTCCCACTAACTTTTTAAACTAATTTTTATAATTATTTACTTTTTATATATAATTATATTAACAAATAGTGACAAATTGAGCTATACAAAAGTGGCTAACTAATCACGAGAAGAAAATTACATATCCTATCTTTTTTCTAATAAGTATTTTGTGTCTAACGAGATTCAAATCTGCAAGTAATTTGTTAAATTAATTAAATTAATTATGTGGTCCATTAATCACTAATCCATTAACTCTTATTCATAAACTTCGCTTAGTCATTTTTCTATAACTCCACTAATCCACTAACTCATAGTTATTTATATAACTTCTATATGCAACTTCCATGTTGTTTGGTTTATTTATCTAGCCAATTTGTAAATAGGGGTGTAAGAAAAATTATGAAATGATCTGAACCACCACACTGAAGTTAAAATAATCGGACCATTATGTAGGGTTAGTTAATCGAATCGTTATTTTACTAAAGTTTCTAGAACTGAACCAAACTAAATTAACCAAACATTAACCAAAACAGAAACATTAAGCTATTAGCAAACCATTGCACTTTATGGATCATTGTCTCTATTTTCAATAAAAATGGGGACATGATAATATGTTTTAATGTGAGCTCTCTCAAACTGAATTTGGACTTTAACATCAAGTACATTAAACCAATTTACTTCTACAAGTTCCTTACCTTCATCAACTTACAAATTCCACTTCATCTTTTATTCTAAAGTTTCTTCTCATTTGATATTGACATTGAGGTAGATGTTTTATACAATGGTATATTATATTATATTGTATTATATTTTTAATTTATTATATACATATACCAATATCATATATTATATAGTAATTTATTTACCTTCACCATTAAGTTTCTTAATAATTTAGTTTTTTTTGTTATGTGATTAAATAATTCAGTCTCAAAGTCCTGGTTGAAAAGTTCCATTAGTTTTAGAGTTGACTAGTTGAGTTATACATAAACTAAAATTCTAACATATCAAAGTGCTTATTAAGGATCTATAAATAATATATGGTAATCTCATTCCAAGTGTTTACCTGATATAAACTTGATGCTCAAAGAAAATACTTGTGTAGTAAGAAACTTAAAAATACACAAATTATGAATGACAGATATTACATAAAATCGGTTTTGGAAGTATATCAATAGTTGATTTATTTCAAAATTTTATTTTGTAGTTTTTGTTAAATCTAAAACAATATGATTGTAAGTGAAAGCTATATATGAATATTAAATTGATAAATAATGTTATCTAAGATCTTTTAAGAGTGATAAGTGATGAAAACCAGTTGGAAAAACTTATAAAATTTCACCAAAATAAATTCATATACACATTATTTTATAATTTAGAACGATTACAACACCATGAGGCATAATCAAATTGTCATTATTAAAAAATGAAACACTTGTTATGGAAAATCCCCTTTAATATTACCACGAGGATAATAATTGCAAATAACGAATGTCCCTTCCTTATTACAATTTTTTTTCGCACATCCAACACGTGTTGATCCACTCCAAATAACTTGGGTATAATGGGAGCATTCACCACCGTCACACCGGTTAAGATAGCGATTATAGTGTGGTTTTTCATCCACCCACAACTTCACTGCTTCCTTGCCAGTAATATTTCTGGAGCTCACCAAGATATTCACTCCTAAACGACCACTATCATCACTTCCTGAGGAATTGATTCCACAATCCTTGCTACGTACACTAGTATCAAGAAAACTTTGTGCAAAAGCAGCAAGTTTGTTATCCCAAACAAAATCTACAATGTACGCACCTATTTCTGATATTGATCTTGCGTCATTGTGGAGTTTCAAGTAATCTTCTGGATTGTCTTGCGCACTTGCAATGTGACTATTACCCACAACGACTATTAACCCTAAAATACACATTAAAGAAAATGAATCCATCTTAATTATCTATGTAAATTTGTAAGTGTTTGGTGGAATTTTATGGAGCACTAGTGATGTTTTTATAGAGGAATTTTCATGTAAACTTTGAAAAAAAGTAATATAAGGAAATTCAGTTAAAGAAAAGTTTTGTTTAAAATTTTAAAAATAAAATTTTCTATAGTTAAAATTTTAATGCTTTCTTAAAAAAACATTTTATTTTTTAAAGAATTCAATGTCTATTGATGAACTTGAATAATTTAACTAAAAAGAAATATGCTGAGAGATTTATATATGAGAAGAGATATTTTCAATCAACACAACTCCGAAGAGATATTTCATATCTAAGTTTTTTAGTAAGCAAGGAATACAATAATAAGGGCTCAAAAAGTTCTCAACTTTGATACAAAAGAAACGAGACGACACTCGATAAAACAAATGTCAAATTTTATTTAATTAAAAATAAATAATACATAAATATTTCAGTTATAGCAATTTATTTGGTGATGAATATTTCAACTAAAAAAGAGATATGCATGAATATTTCAATTATAGCATTTTGCTTGGTGATGAATATTTCAACTAAAATAGAGATATGCAGGAATATTTCAATTATAGTATTTATTTTTGGGTTATATATATATATATATATATATATATATATATATATATATATATATATATATATATATATATATATATATATATATATATATATATATATATATATATATATATATATATATAAGTTGTTAAATCACTCATATAAACTAGCGTCAAAATTGAGGATAATTTTATAATTTTATATTCTTATATTTCTTTCTTTATTTAGTAATATTTAACTGATAAACTATTTTTATTTTAATTTATAAATAAATTATTTATACCATCCATTCTTCCACTAACTTCTTATATTTATTTTATAAATTATTTAGTATTGTTACTTTGATAATTATTTCACTAACTAGCCATTTCCCACTAACTTTTTAAACTAATTTTTATAATTATTTACTTTTTATATATAATTATATTAACAAATAGTGACAAATTGAGCTATACAAAAGTGGCTAACTAATCACGAGAAGAAAATTACATATCCTATCTTTTTTCTAATAAGTATTTTGTGTCTAACGAGATTCAAATCTGCAAGTAATTTGTTAAATTAATTAAATTAATTATGTGGTCCATTAATCACTAATCCATTAACTCTTATTCATAAACTTCGCTTAGTCATTTTTCTATAACTCCACTAATCCACTAACTCATAGTTATTTATATAACTTCTATATGCAACTTCCATGTTGTTTGGTTTATTTATCTAGCCAATTTGTAAATAGGGGTGTAAGAAAAATTATGAAATGATCTGAACCACCACACTGAAGTTAAAATAATTGGACCATTATGTAGGGTTAGTTAATCGAATCGTTATTTTACTAAAGTTTCTAGAACTGAACCAAACTAAATTAACCAAACATTAACCAAAACAGAAACATTAAGCTATTAGCAAACCATTGCACTTTATGGATCATTGTCTCTATTTTCAATAAAAATGGGGACATGATAATATGTTTTAATGTGAGCTCTCTCAAACTGAATTTGGACTTTAACATCAAGTACATTAAACCAATTTACTTCTACAAGTTCCTTACCTTCATCAACTTACAAATTCCACTTCATCTTTTATTCTAAAGTTTCTTCTCATTTGATATTGACATTGAGGTAGATGTTTTCTACAATGGTATATTATATTATATTGTATTATATTTTTAATTTATTATATACATATACCAATATCATATATTATATAGTAATTTATTTACCTTCACCATTAAGTTTCTTAATAATTTAGTTTTTTTTGTTATGTGATTAAATAATTCAGTCTCAAAGTCCTGGTTGAAAAGTTCCATTAGTTTTAGAGTTGACTAGTTGAGTTATACATAAACTAAAATTCTAACATATCAAAGTGCTTATTAAGGATCTATAAATAATATATGGTAATCTCATTCCAAGTGTTTACCTGATATAAACTTGATGCTCAAAGAAAATACTTGTGTAGTAAGAAACTTAAAAATACACAAATTATGAATGACAGATATTACATAAAATCGGTTTTGGAAGTATATCAATAGTTGATTTATTTCAAAATTTTATTTTGTAGTTTTTGTTAAATCTAAAACAATATGATTGTAAGTGAAAGCTATATATGAATATTAAATTGATAAATAATGTTATCTAAGATCTTTTAAGAGTGATAAGTGATGAAAACCAGTTGGAAAAACTTATAAAATTTCACCAAAATAAATTCATATACACATTATTTTATAATTTAGAACGATTACAACACCATGAGGCATAATCAAATTGTCATTATTAAAAAATGAAACACTTGTTATGGAAAATCCCCTTTAATATTACCACGAGGATAATAATTGCAAATAACGAATGTCCCTTCCTTATTACAATTTTTTTTCGCACATCCAACACGTGTTGATCCACTCCAAATAACTTGGGTATAATGGGAGCATTCACCACCGTCACACCGGTTAAGATAGCGATTATAGTGTGGTTTTTCATCCACCCACAACTTCACTGCTTCCTTGCCAGTAATATTTCTGGAGCTCACCAAGATATTCACTCCTAAACGACCACTATCATCACTTCCTGAGGAATTGATTCCACAATCCTTGCTACGTACACTAGTATCAAGAAAACTTTGTGCAAAAGCAGCAAGTTTGTTATCCCAAACAAAATCTACAATGTACGCACCTATTTCTGATATTGATCTTGCGTCATTGTGGAGTTTCAAGTAATCTTCTGGATTGTCTTGCGCACTTGCAATGTGACTATTACCCACAACGACTATTAACCCTAAAATACACATTAAAGAAAATGAATCCATCTTAATTATCTATGTAAATTTGTAAGTGTTTGGTGGAATTTTATGGAGCACTAGTGATGTTTTTATAGAGGAATTTTCATGTAAACTTTGAAAAAAAGTAATATAAGGAAATTCAGTTAAAGAAAAGTTTTGTTTAAAATTTTAAAAATAAAATTTTCTATAGTTAAAATTTTAATGCTTTCTTAAAAAAACATTTTATTTTTTAAAGAATTCAATGTCTATTGATGAACTTGAATAATTTAACTAAAAAGAAATATGCTGAGAGATTTATATATGAGAAGAGATATTTTCAATCAACACAACTCCGAAGAGATATTTCATATCTAAGTTTTTTAGTAAGCAAGGAATACAATAATAAGGGCTCAAAAAGTTCTCAACTTTGATACAAAAGAAACGAGACGACACTCGATAAAACAAATGTCAAATTTTATTTAATTAAAAATAAATAATACATAAATATTTCAGTTATAGCAATTTATTTGGTGATGAATATTTCAACTAAAAAAGAGATATGCATGAATATTTCAATTATAGCATTTTGCTTGGTGATGAATATTTCAACTAAAATAGAGATATGCAGGAATATTTCAATTATAGTATTTATTTTTGGGTTATATATATATATATATATATATATATATATATATATATATATAAGTTGTTAAATCACTCATATAAACTAGCGTCAAAATTGAGGATAATTTTATAATTTTATATTCTTATATTTCTTTCTTTATTTAGTAATATTTAACTGATAAACTATTTTTATTTTAATTTATAAATAAATTATTTATACCATCCATTCTTCCACTAACTTCTTATATTTATTTTATAAATTATTTAGTATTGTTACTTTGATAATTATTTCACTAACTAGCCATTTCCCACTAACTTTTTAAACTAATTTTTATAATTATTTACTTTTTATATATAATTATATTAACAAATAGTGACAAATTGAGCTATACAAAAGTGGCTAACTAATCACGAGAAGAAAATTACATATCCTATCTTTTTTCTAATAAGTATTTTGTGTCTAACGAGATTCAAATCTGCAAGTAATTTGTTAAATTAATTAAATTAATTATGTGGTCCATTAATCACTAATCCATTAACTCTTATTCATAAACTTCGCTTAGTCATTTTTCTATAACTCCACTAATCCACTAACTCATAGTTATTTATATAACTTCTATATGCAACTTCCATGTTGTTTGGTTTATTTATCTAGCCAATTTGTAAATAGGGGTGTAAGAAAAATTATGAAATGATCTGAACCACCACACTGAAGTTAAAATAATCGGACCATTATGTAGGGTTAGTTAATCGAATCGTTATTTTACTAAAGTTTCTAGAACTGAACCAAACTAAATTAACCAAACATTAACCAAAACAGAAACATTAAGCTATTAGCAAACCATTGCACTTTATGGATCATTGTCTCTATTTTCAATAAAAATGGGGACATGATAATATGTTTTAATGTGAGCTCTCTCAAACTGAATTTGGACTTTAACATCAAGTACATTAAACCAATTTACTTCTACAAGTTCCTTACCTTCATCAACTTACAAATTCCACTTCATCTTTTATTCTAAAGTTTCTTCTCATTTGATATTGACATTGAGGTAGATGTTTTCTACAATGGTATATTATATTATATTGTATTATATTTTTAATTTATTATATACATATACCAATATCATATATTATATAGTAATTTATTTACCTTCACCATTAAGTTTCTTAATAATTTAGTTTTTTTTGTTATGTGATTAAATAATTCAGTCTCAAAGTCCTGGTTGAAAAGTTCCATTAGTTTTAGAGTTGACTAGTTGAGTTATGCATAAACTAAAATTCTAACATATCAAAGTGCTTATTAAGGATCTATAAATAATATATGGTAATCTCATTCCAAGTGTTTACCTGATATAAACTTGATGCTCAAAGAAAATACTTGTGTAGTAAGAAACTTAAAAATACACAAATTATGAATGACAGATATTACATAAAATCGGTTTTGGAAGTATATCAATAGTTGATTTATTTCAAAATTTTATTTTGTAGTTTTTGTTAAATCTATAACAATATGATTGTAAGTGAAAGCTATATATGAATATTAAATTGATAAATAATGTTATCTAAGATCTTTTAAGAGTGATAAATGATGAAAACCAGTTGGAAAAACTTATAAAATTTCACCAAAATAAATTCATATACACATTATTTTATAATTTAGAACGATTACAACACCATGAGGCATAATCAAATTGTCATTATTAAAAAATGAAACACTTGTTATGGAAAATCCCCTTTAATATTACCACGAGGATAATAATTGCAAATAACGAATGTCCCTTCCTTATTACAATTTTTTTTCGCACATCCAACACGTGTTGATCCACTCCAAATAACTTGGGTATAATGGGAGCATTCACCACCGTCACACCGGTTAAGATAGCGATTATAGTGTGGTTTTTCATCCACCCACAACTTCACTGCTTCCTTGCCAGTAATATTTCTGGAGCTCACCAAGATATTCACTCCTAAACGACCACTATCATCACTTCCTGAGGAATTGATTCCACAATCCTTGCTACGTACACTAGTATCAAGAAAACTTTGTGCAAAAGCAGCAAGTTCGTTATCCCAAACAAAATCTACAATGTACGCACCTATTTCTGATATTGATCTTGCGTCATTGTGGAGTTTCAAGTAATCTTCTGGATTGTCTTGCGCACTTGCAATGTGACTATTACCCACAATGACTATTAACCCTAAAATACACATTAAAGAAAATGAATCCATCTTAATTATCTATGTAAATTTGTAAGTGTTTGGTGGAATTTTATGGAGCACTAGTGATGTTTTTATAGAGGAATTTTCATGTAAACTTTGAAAAAAAGTAATATAAGGAAATTCAGTTAAAGAAAAGTTTTGTTTAAAATTTTAAAAATAAAATTTTCTATAGTTAAAATTTTAATGCTTACTTAAAAAAACATTTTATTTTTTAAAGAATTCAATGTCTATTGATGAACTTGAATAATTTAACTAAAAAGAAATATGCTGAGATATTTATATATGAGAAGAGATATTTTCAATCAACACAACTCCGAAGAGATATTTCATATCTAAGTTTTTTAGTAAGCAAGGAATACAATAATAAGGGCTCAAAAAGTGCTCAACTTTGATACAAAAGAAACGAGACGAAACTCGATAAAACAAATGTCAAATTTTATTTAATTAAAAATAAATAATACATAAATATTTCAGTTATAGCAATTTATTTGGTGATGAATATATCAACTAAAAAAGAGATATGCATGAATATTTCAATTATAGCATTTTGCTTGGTGATGAATATTTCAACTAAAATAGAGATATGCAGGAATATTTCAATTATAGTATTTATTTTTGGGTTATATATATATATATATATATATATATATATATATATATATATATATATATATATATATATATATATATATATATATATATATATATATATATATAAGTTGTTAAATCACTCATATAAACTAGCGTCAAAATTGAGGATAATTTTATAATTTTATATTCTTATATTTCTTTCTTTATTTAGTAATATTTAACTGATAAACTATTTTTATTTTAATTTATAAATAAATTATTTATACCATCCATTCTTCCACTAACTTCTTATATTTATTTTATAAATTATTTAGTATTGTTACTTTGATAATTATTTCACTAACTAGCCATTTCCCACTAACTTTTTAAACTAATTTTTATAATTATTTACTTTTTATATATAATTATATTAACAAATAGTGACAAATTGAGCTATACAAAAGTGGCTAACTAATCACGAGAAGAAAATTACATATCCTATCTTTTTTCTAATAAGTATTTTGTGTCTAACGAGATTCAAATCTGCAAGTAATTTGTTAAATTAATTAAATTAATTATGTGGCTCCATTAATCACTAATCCATTAACTCTTATTCATAAACTTCGCTTAGTCATTTTTCTATAACTCCACTAATCCACTAACTCATAGTTATTTATATAACTTCTATATGCAACTTCCATGTTGTTTTGTTTATTTATCTAGCCAATTTGTAAATAGGGGTGTAAGAAAAATTATGAAATGATCTGAACCACCACACTGAAGTTAAAATAATCGGACCATTATGTAGGGTTAGTTAATCGAATCGTTATTTTACTAAAGTTTCTAGAACTGAACCAAACTAAATTAATCAAACATTAACCAAAACAGAAACATTAAGCTATTAGCAAACCATTGCACTTTATGGATCATTGTCTCTATTTTCAATAAAAATGGGGACATGATAATATGTTTTAATGTGAGCTCTCTCAAACTGAATTTGGACTTTAACATCAAGTACATTAAACCAATTTACTTCTACAAGTTCCTTACCTTCATCAACTTACAAATTCCACTTCATCTTTTATTCTAAAGTTTCTTCCCATTTGATATTGACATTGAGGTAGATATTTTCTACAATGGTATATTATATTATATTGTATTATATTTTTATTTTATTATATACATATACCAATATCATATATTATATAGTAATTTATTTACCTTCACCGTTAAGTTTCTTAATAATTTAGTTTTTTTTGTTATGTGATTAAATAATTCAGTCTCAAAGTCCTGGTTGGAAAGTTCCATTAGTTTTAGAGTTGACTAGTTGAGTTATACATAAACTAAAATTCTAACATATCAAAATGCTTATTAAGGATCTATAAATAATATATGGTAATCTCTGTAGATGTTAAGAATTGGCAGAATTTTTGGACGAACAAGAAGTGTTGAAGTTCAGACTTCAGGATGTCACACCAGATGTTGTGACATTGTCAAACAAAGTAAAAGTTAATGAATTAAGTTCAGACTTCAGGATGTCACACCAGATGTCGTGACATTGTTAAACAGAGTATAAGTTAATGAACTTAGTTCAGGATGTCACACCAGATGTTGTGACATTGTATAAGTTAATAAATTAAGTTCAGACATCAGGATGTCACACCAGATGTTGTGACATCTTAAACCTGCTACCAGACTTAAATGATGCATGACAGAACTGAGTAAATTCAGGGAATTTATCTGGAATTAATTGTGAATGGATAAACAATACAAGGCGCATCTTGTAACATCCCGATTTTAGTAATTATTTATTTATTTATATTAATTACATAATTGTGTGATTGTGTGCCTAATTGAATTATTTGACTTGTTTGATCTAATTGACTTATTGAGTTCATTTGAAATAATTAATTTAATTGAATAATGTGATTTAATTTAATTAATTGAATTAGTTATTTTATTTGAAATAATTGATATAATTAAATTAATTGATTTATTTGATTTATTGGAATTAATTGATTTAATTAATTTATGTTATTGGGTGGAATAAAATAAAATTAGTAAGAATATTGATTGGACCAATAGTGGGTGTGTGATTAGTAAGTGAATGAGTGGATTGGAAGCCCAATAAGAGAATAAAATGATTATGAGAAAAGTTAGGTTAGGGTTTAAAAAAAAGGGAAAGAATAGAAAGAGTAGAAAACAGAGAAGAGGCTAGGAGAGGAAGAAGGGAAGAAAGCTCAAGAACAAGTTAGAGAGCTCAAGAAAATCCAAGGTAAGGGTGAGTTTTTATTAAATTATTTGGGATTGTTGGATGATATATAATGGATAGAAATATGGTTAGGGTAAAACTCCAATTTTCATGGTTTCTAGAATTGTTAGGTTTTACTAAAAAAAACCTTTGATTTGAATTATGTTATTTAATTATGTTTGGAATTTGAGTTATATATGATAGAGACCCATTTGTAATTGGGGAGAAACTAATTAATGGTAATATTCATTTTTGGATTAACAGTAACACAAAACCCCTTTATGATGAACATGAGTATTTGGGCGATGGAATATATACATTTTCTTTCTGTATGAATTAAGTGATAAGCCTTGTCTCCTATAGTACATGGATTGGTTGACACATGAAATTGATATGATATTGATGAGGGTTGGCACGTGAATAAATTGACGAATAAGTTAATTACTTATAGAAAATGTGGCGCAAAGCATATATGAAGGGCCACTTTTCCCTTTTTCCCATTTCTTGTAACCACATGTATTTATAGATAAGCCATATTATATTGATTATATGGAAAATAGATAAAATAATGGATTGAATTTCACTACACACTTTTCTGGGTATTATGCATAGCAAGGATAGATGATGAAGGCCACTTTTCCCTTTTCCTATTTTTTTTGTTGGTAACCGCATGAATAATAGGGATAATGGGAATCTATTTGTAGTCATTATTTGGTGCATTAATTGAATAAGTAAAAACAATTTTGTATGGATGATAACTGATAGGTGGTAGCTCAATGATAGTAATTGTATAAGTTAATTTAAGAAAGATATGAATTGTGCTATCCCCTTTTCTTTGATCCGGAAGCGAGAAGAAAAAAATGGTAGCATATGTCGGTTTTTCTTGTATCCTTACTGTATCGCATAGTACTTTATAGAGCCAAAATGGAAGTGGCGTTTTATAAAACCTTGAAAACTATAATGGCATGTGAGGTTACTTAAAATTAATACTTTATCTTAATACTTTATAGCTAATATACATAGTGAATTCATAGTCTCAATTACTGGTATACTATTTGTTTTCAAAATAGAATGGGATGACTATATTATAAGATAACATTGTAGTGCATGAAATTGACTATGCTAGTGTATTGTGAAAACGTGGAATTAGCTTAGATTCTATCATACCATCCTAAGTAATTCATAATCAATTTTGTTTATGAAGTAGGTTCATTCCTTATGGTTAGATTTTGATAGGGACCCAATTAGAAATTATATTAAATAACTAATAGAATTATTAATATATAATATATTTTAATAATAATAATATTTGACGTCTCTTTTTCCAACTTTCTGTTGTTCTGAATTTTGTTTTCTTATCCACTAACTAGTATTGTATTTGTGCGGTAACACGGGTTGCATGGGGTTCGTTACTCTATTTAACATAGACATTTTTAAAATAGACATATATAAGTTTGTTATAATAAAACCATAAGGTAGGATTGAAACTATTGAAAAGTAAATCATTGAGGGAACATAGGCCTAAATAAGAACAAAGATAGAATTGCACAAGAATTTAAAATCAATCATTTAGTAAATTGATAAAATCTATGAAACTATATTAATTAAAATAGTACGATATTCCTAATCATTATTTGTTTAATTAGGAATTTTCCTTTTTGTTACTATTATATATTTATTTAATTGTTGATATTATTTTTTTAGTCATCATATGAATATTGAATTAATTAATTTGGTGATTAATTTGATGATTAAATTGATGATTATTTTGGTGATTATTTTGATGGATCAATTATTCTAGATTTAATCGGTATTTTGTATTTTGTGAGTTGATGTTGAATCGTGTTGATATTCACGTATTATTTGCTAAGTGATAAATTATCAGAGATATGAATTGTAGGTGGATAATTCATGAGTATGTGTGTATGTGCAACTGTGTGGTAATTCAAGTGTGATGAATTATCGAAGATATGCATGAGTATTAATATTAGAGAATGATCTTAATTGCATATGGTGATTGTAATTGCACATGCATCATTTGTGTCAAGAGACAATGTTTGCTAGCTTTGTGGGAGCTAGTGACTTGTCCCAAACCTAGAGGACGGGTTTGAAAGCTTAGAGGACGGGCTTTTGGTTGTTATCGGTCTAGAGGACGGACCCGGTTTAAATGTAAAAACCGAAAAATGATAATAAGAGATTGGTACCACATGCATGAGTTGCATTTGAGTCTTGCATTGAGTCTTATTGTGTCTATGGTTACAATGTGAGATTATATGTGTTATGTGAATTGTTGAATTGGTGAATTATGGATTTGTGAGTATGTACTTGTTAATAGTATGACTACTTGAGTGATATTATGTTGATGAAACTTTTGAAGTGTGAGAATAATTGTGATTATGCTTGTACACCTTAAATTATATATTATCTTATGATTTCAGTAATTATGTGAATTCTCACCCTTCTGTTGGAATGATGTTTTATACGACATCGCTCAGGTACTGAAGATTAGAGTTGCTTCTAGCAAGAGAGTAGCTGATGGAGTAACCTATTTTAGTTTCATATTTATTTTGGGTCGAGTCGTGCTCTGATCATGTAACACTGGGAATGTTTGATTCATGTCTTAAGAGATACAATTGTATACTCTATCTATTTTGTTAATTAAATCTGAATTTTATGGTGAAGTGGCTTTTATGCCCAAGTTGATTTAATGAATGAAGTTTATTTGAGACTTGAATGTCATGAGAGTCTTAATGAAAGTGATCCGCTGCTACATGCTAATGTGAAAGTATATGAAAGCATGAATTTATTTCAAGTGTTATTGAGCATGACAGGTGTATGTGTGATGTTTTGAATTATGTGACATCCTTCTTTGATATGCATGATAATTACTCTGATTATTTATATATTTTTTGCGGGGTTTAGAAGGGTGTTACACATCTGTAGGGAGCTTAGTTATCTGATTTCAGTATAACAGAATAACTACCTCACCTAGAATCAAGGAAGTAACAAACCCTAATTCAAGGTGATGACAGCATGACTTATCAGGACTGGATAAACTACAGAAAACCCAAAATCCAAGCATCTATTTAAGGAACAGAAACTCTCAGAATAGAGCACGAAATTAAGAAGACTAAATAGGGTGTTTGTGTTTAATAGCAGGTTTTAGTTGTGTATCACTTTATGAGCTTTTAAGCAAAAAGTGTATTGTGTCTTGATTGAAACTGTTAAGTAAAATCAAGCTGTTGTGTTTGAAGTGTGACTTCAATTTTATTAAACATTGTAACATATCACTGTGTGATTGAGGGAGAGTGAGTTGGTACTCATATCTAAGTTGTGTCTTAGGTAGAAATTGCCTTGGGTAGATATTAAGTGAAGGATTAAACTGAGTGGTTTAAGTCCAGAATTAATATTACTTATATTGGATTTCCTTCCTGGCTTGGTAGCCCCCAGATGTAAGTGTGGAGATACACTGAACTGGGTTAACAATTTCCTGTGTTGTTTAATTTACCTGCACTTTAAGTTTTGTTTAAGTCTTCAAGTGTTTAAACATCTCATTCGACATCACATACCTGATCCCAGAATTTCAATTGGCATCAGAGCAGGCACCCTGCCTATTTAACTGGGTGAGATCTAGGGACTGCAAATTTTGGGAACATGGACAGAGATGTAGGATCTGTGAATAGACCACCTATATTGGATGGATCCAACTATGACTACTGGAAGCCAAGAATGGTAGCATTCTTAAAATCACTTGATAGCAAGGCTTGGAAAGTAGTCAACAAAGGATGGGAGCACCCTGTCCATGACAATAAGGATGGGGCAAAAGTGTTGAAGCCAGAAGAAGAGTGGAGCAAGGAGGAAGAAGATTCAGCACTTGGTAATTCCAAAGCCTTAAATGCCTTATTCAATGGCATTGATAGGAACATATTTAGACTTGTGCATCATTGTGAGCTGGCCAAGGATGTTTGGGACACTCTCAAAACCACTCATGAAGGAACATCAAAGGTGAAGATGTCAAGACTTTAACTTCTCACCACCAAGTTTGAAAACTTGAGAATGAAGGAAGATGAGACAATTCATGAGTTTTACATGAACATCTTGGAAATAGCTAATACTTCTGGTGCTTTGGGAGAAAAGATGAGTGATGAAAAGCTGGTAAGAAAGATTCTCAGATCTTTACCAAAAAGATTTGACATGAAGGTTACTGCAATAGAAGAAGCTCAGGACATATGCACAATGAAGGTTGAAGAGCTCATTGGTTCCCTTCAAACATTTGAGATGGGAATGAATGATACAATTGTGAAGAAAAACAAAAGCATAGCCTTGGTCTCAAATACTGATAAAGAAGAAGAAAGTCATGAAGAAGACCTTGAAGAAAGTTTATCAAAAACAATTGCTATGCTTGGAAGACAATTCAACAAAATTCTCAAAAGAATGGATAACAAGTCCAGACCAAGTGGAAGAAACTCAAACTCTTCTGAGAATAAAAGACCTTATGATAGAAGGTCAAATTATGATGAGAAGACCAACCAAGGAAAAGGGATTCAATGTCATGGATGTGAAGGATATGGACACATCAGAAATGAATGCCCAACCTATCTAAAGAAGCAGAAGAAAGGTCTCTCTGTGACCTGGTCAGATGAAGACTCGGGATGTGAGTCAGAAGAAGAATCTGCAAAGCACATCACTGCTCTAGCTGGAGTATGTGAATCTGAAGGGGGATCCAGTGATGAGGAGCTGGCATTTGAAGAGCTTGAAGAATCATACAAGATGCTGTGTAAAAGGAGCACTGAAGTATGCATGGATAATATAAAGAAGAAGAAGCAGATTGAGGGATTAAAGGCTGAAAAGACAAGTAATCTAGAGATCATTGACACTTTAAAAAGTGAAGTAAGCCTACTCAACTCCAAATTGGAGCATATGTCCAAATCTGTCAGAATGCTGAATAGTAGCTCAAACACACTGGATGTAATTCTTAACAACAACAAGCACTCAGGGGATAGGACTGGGCTGGGATTTAATAAAGCTCAAAAGTTTGAGGCTAGCACAAGCAAAACAACTTCAAATCCCATAAAGTCAAACAAGATGTCCCAACAGATGTCCCAACATCATGAAAAGAACATGATGAAAAAGAAGTATCAAATATGGAGATGCCATCATTGTGGAAGGTTTGGTCACATCAAACCTTTTTGCTACAAGCTGCATGGATATCCAAATCAGAGGTATCAGCAACCCCCTAAGTAGAAGACAGAGGTCACCAAGAAAGTGTTGCATGGACATCAAAATCAAAGATATCAGCAACCCCCTAAGCAGAAGACAGAAGTCATCAAGAAAGTATGGGTACCTAAAGCTAGTCTTCATGCTGATCAAAGCTACAAATACATGCCCAAGAACAAGTTCAACAAACAACCTTTGAGCTCTAAAGATGGACACTACACAGGGCAGAGGCATCAAAGGAAACCTCACAACAGGCAAAAATGGTCAAAGAAGGTTGTTGCCTATATAGCTCATACATCTCTCAGAGTATCAACTAAGGAAGACTGGTACTTTGACAGTGGATGCTCAAGGCACATGACTGGATTGAAGAATCTGTTGGTAGACTTAAAGTCACACTTATCCAGATATGTAACCTTTGGAGATGGAGCTAAAGGAGAGATCAAGGGAGTTGGGACTTTGAACTGCCCAGATGTACCAAGACTAGATGATGTGCTGCTGGTAAAAGGATTGACTACTAACTTGATCAGCATAAGTCAATTATGTGATCAAGGTTACAGTGTAAACTTTACCAAAACTGAATGCATAGTGTCTGATAAAGAACAGAAGGTTGTCATGAGAGGAGCCAGATCTAAAGACAACTGCTATATGTGGGAACCTCAAGATTTCAGTCTCACTTCAACTTGCTCCTTAGCCAAAGAAGAAGAAGTGATGTTGTGGCACCAAAGACTGAATCATCTTCATCTCATAGGAATAAAGAAGATCATATCTATGGAGGCTGTAAGAGGTATTCCAAGACTGAAGATTGATGAAGGCAAAGTATGTGGTGAATGTCAAATAGGCAAGCAAACCAAGATGTCACATCCAAAGCTCCAACATCTGACAACTTCCAAAGTTTTGGAATTATTGCATATGGATCTTATGGGACCAATGCAAGTTGAGAGTCTTGGTGGAAAAAGGTATGCCTATGTAGTTGTTGATGACTTTTCAAGATATACATGGATAAATTTCATCAAAGAAAAGTCTGATGTGTTTGAGGTATTCAAAGATCTATGCCAAAGAATACAAAGAGAAAAAGAAAGTTGTGTGGTCAGAATAAGAAGTGACCATGGAAAGGAGTTTGAGAATAAAAAATTCTCAGATTTCTGTTCTTCAGAAGGAATCAATCATGAGTATTCTTCTCCTATCACCCCTCAACAAAATGGGATTGTTGAGAGGAAGAACAGAACTATCCAAGAGTCAGCAAGAGCCATGATTCATGCTAAAAAGTTACCACTGTACTTCTGGGCTGAAGCTATGAACACATCTTGTTACATTCACAACAGAGTCACTCTAAGAAAAGGAACTTTGTCCACCATATATGAAGTCTGGAAGGGCAGAAAACCTACAGTCAAATACTTTCATGTGTTTGGTAGTAATTGTTACATTCTGGCTGATAGGGATCAAAGAAGGAAGATGGATCTTAAAAGTGATGAAGGGATTTTCCTTGGATACTCCATAAATAGAAGAGCCTATAGAGTATTTAACTCCAGAACCAAGGTTATAATGGAGTCAATAAATGTGATTATTGATGATGCCCCTGCAGATGTTGCAGATGATGTTGGAACATCTGCTGATAATCAGACTGAAGTTGAAATAAAGAGTGATCTGACTTCACTCTAACTGAGGCAAGGACAGAACAATCCAACAAACCTCCCTCCATCAGAATCCAAAAGGATCATCCTAAAGATCTGATAATTGGTGATCCCAACAGTGGTGTAATCACTAGATCAAGAGAGATGATTTCAGGTTCTTGTTTTGTTTCAAAGATAGAACCTAAAAACATCAAGGAAGCTCTGAATGATGAGTACTGGATTTCTGCTATGCAAGAAGAATTAGGCCAGTTTACAAGGAATGAAGTGTGGGATCTTGTTCCTAGGCCTGATGACATAAATGTGATTGGCACTAAGTGAGTGTACAAGAACAAGTCAAATGAGCAGGGAGTTGTTACAAAGAACAAGGCTAAACTTGTAGCTCAAGGATACACACAGATTGAGGGAGTAGACTTTGATGAAACCTTTGCACCAGTAGCAAGGCTTGAATCAATCAGACTACTTTTAGGATTTGCTTGTATCCTGAAGTTCAAGCTATTTCAAATGGATGTTAAAAGTGCCTTTTTAAATGGGTATCTTAATGAGGAGGTATATGTGGAGCAGCCTAAGGGATTTGTTGATCCAAGCTGTCCAGAGCATGTATACAAACTAAGGAAGGCTCTTTATGGTCTGAAGCAAGCCCAAAGAGCATGGTATGAAAGACTGACCACTTTTCTTATAAAACAAGGGTACAGGAAAGGTGGAATAGACAAAACCTTGTTTGTGAAGGATGATGAAGGAAATGTCATGATTGCTCAAATATATGTTGATGACATAGTCTTTGGTGGGATGTCAGACAGGATGGTGTAACACGGTGGGAGAACTGACTTTAGTTATGTTGCGGATAGCAAGAGTCGCCACCGACTTTTATTTTATCCAAAGGAAAGGCATAAAAGAACAGGAAAGACCTTTTAAAAGATTTTTGGGTCCGGGGGTAGGTTATGTAAAGGGAAGGTGTTAGCACCCTTTACATCCATGGTTATCCATGGGCTCTTAGTTACTTAGCTCACTTTAAAATGTTTTTTGAAATGTGAAGTGTGTGAATAGAAATTTTCTTAAGTATTTTATAATGATCCATGTACGGATATATATAAAACCTTTGTTTTGAAAATTGTTTGAAATGTATGAAGTGTTTGAAATGTTTTTGAAAAGTGAGCAAGTACATAAGAGGAACCTACCCTAAATTAAGTCTTTTCTGTTCTTGAATCCTTTAAATGGTAAGACTAACCCTATTATTAAGGAATAGGTAGTCATTACCTTGGATGTGTGGGACAAGTGAAGGGACATCTGTTATTTAGGCAACTGTGGGGTGTATAAGCAATTCGGAGGGACTTATCATCTTTATTCGAAAGGGACAAGATCATTACGAAGGCAACATTCGAAGGGACTTGATCTTTTTATCTGTTTAGGGACTAGATGATGTGAAATGAGGGACTTTGCTTTATACACCCTACTTGACCTTTTGTTTAGGCAACTTGAGAGGAAACCCTTAAGAAGTGAGATGGCGATCCAGGATCGACTTACGTGTGTGAGTGTACCAATTCAGATATTTATCTTTAAATTTTAATGATCTAAATTAATTTTTAAATACAAACATATCTTGCACTCCCTATTTTACTAACCATAGCATTTAAAGTTAGATATTAAAAATTACTACAACTATTACATATTAGGTACAATTACATAATAATAATTAAAATAATTAAAATAAATTAAATAAGCAAATAATAATAATAAACAATTGGGTTAGTAACAATAATAATAATAAAGATCATATAATATATAAATAAATAAATGGGGTTAGTAATAATAAAATAAATAAGAATAAAATAAAAAAAATTAGCATAATAATGAATAATAAATCAAAAGTTCAATTTTTACTAAATAATTATCTTTTTAGATTTTTTAAGAAGAAAAATAAACAATTCATACTACATACTAATTATTATAAAAATTTAAATTTATATACATGTTATGAAAAATAATGGTTAATTATAATTAAATAAACATATTATAAAAATAAATTATATTAATAAGACAAAATTAGGAGTTTTTAATTGTTTTAAACATAATCTAAAATTATTTACATGATTTATATAAAACTACATATAATGATAATATAAATAAATAATAAAAATAAATAAATAAAATTAACATTTATAAAATAATTAGGTTTTTTAGAAAAATATTATTAGGGTTAGTCATATTAAATTAGGGTTTTACTTATTAATGTACAAAATAAATCAATTTATTTATAAGTTATATATATTTAAATAATATGAACATATAATATATAAACAATTAAATTTTGAAAAAAATAAAATTTTGATTAGAAAATAATGAATTTTAGATATAACAAATAATTTAGATATTTATTTTAACATTTTTAAAGAATTATTTAAGCTTAATTATAAAATATAGAAAAAGATAAAAGAAAAGAAAACATACCTGGGGCTGGGATTCGAACCCAGGCCCTAGGCTTTATGCGTCTTGGACCAATAGCACAACCACCGGGCCAGGCGCGCCCTGGTGTTAGAGGATGAGCAGCAATGCCTTTTGTTGCTTACCTGCAAAAGATCATGGAAAATAAAACAAAACAAAATGGCCTGGGGAGTATTCGAACCCAGGACCATTAACAACACGCATACGCACACCAACTAGCTGAGCCAACACTGCATTTGTGTAATAATCTCAAACAAAATCAATAAAATATTAAAACAAATTTTTAAATCAGATTTTTGGCGCCACTGATCATCTTCTTCTTCCTCCAGACCTGGGGATTTTGCTGCGAATTTTACTACAAGTTTTCCTGCGAATTCAAACTTGTAGCAAAACCTACGAATCTTATCCACCATCAAAACTGCAAAATTTCATCAAATTAATTGTACAAATATGATCCAGAGGTTTATTGGCATTGATCCATGGCTTTAGAATTTGTTTATATTCATTTAAACACAAAACCCTAACTTGAAGGTCAAGAACCCTAAAATGGCATCACACTATTCGGCCATGGTTTCTTCAATTAAACTGTCCAGAATTCATCACAAACCTTCATTGAACACTAATAAACAAACAAAATCCATTAATAACAGGTAAATGATCATGAACGAAAAAATCAAAAAAACATGAAAAGTTGGATTCGGGTTCATCAATTCTTGAGGTTTGAGATGCGTATGGCTATTGCTACATGATCAGGGATGTTCAAGGAAGAAATTGATGTCCTTATTTCACCTGAAAAACCACCAAAAGTAAAAAACCGAATTTCAAATTTTGATGAACTTTGAACTTATGAAACTTATCCTTGAGGCAGAAAATTCGTCCCTTGGCATTGTGTTAGGTTTGTATACTTATAGTTGAATGAAGCTAGGTCAAAAAATTGGATCATTGTTTGGACTTTTTGATTTTTGAAGATTGAAAAAGATAATGTCTTAAAATTCAAATATTTTTTGATATAACATTGCTATTTTAAGACAATCACCATAATTTTCATATCAATCTAATTCAATCAAGGTTTATGACTTTCTAGAATCAAAATATATTTTAAATCTTCATATTTTATATTTTATTTGAATTTAAAATGATTTTTAACATAAAAAATCATAATAAATAAAATAAAATTATGAAAATATTAAATAAATTTCGTGCATGATGTCATGGAACACCTTGGGTCACAAAAAGTTCAGCCCATTTGGAAGAATTTGGTTTTAAGACCCTATTTTTTTCATAAACCACCCAAAAATTTCCCAACTTTGCAAGAGCACACATCCTTCAATTTTAATGCTATGAGGGTTTTCTTAGACATTTTGGAAATCTTAAAGAGTCCTCTAACCAACCCCATTGGTTTCATGTCCATATCATTTACCATTCTCAAGTTATGCCCTTTTGAAGTTGTTGACTTTTTGTTGACTTTCAAAAGGACCTATAATGTCTTAGCTCATACCTTCCAAGAAGCATTTTTGGGCTTGGCTTGTGAGACACAAAGTTGTATAGAATTCAATTTCCTTCAAAATGAGCTTTGTATGGAAATTTTTTGATGAAGCATGTGAAAGTTATGGCTGGTCAAAGTTCAGTTGACTTTTCCTGTGAAAACCCTAATTTAGAAACTCCTGATTCTTGATGATCTGAAATCTCCTTGATGAATCATGATCAACCCTTGATCAAATGATGAATTTTCATTCATATACTTGATGTTGAAAAAAAAATCATGAAGTTTGACTTTGGTTTGACCACAGTTGACCTCAGTTTGACTTTTTAACTGCTTTGACTGATTTTAACCTATCTGATCATCTGACTGAGCAAACCTTTGGGAAAAGTATTGAAACTTATCATGAGGATTCTTAAACACATATAAGATGTTATGAAGCTCATTTGAAGTCTTGGAAGTCCATTTAGCCTGATTAAAGTCAAAACCCTAGTTTAGGATGCATTGCTTAGGAGGATGCATTGTCTGAGGGAATTGTCAAATTTTCTGACTAATTGTGAACTTTGTGAACCTCATGAACCTCATGAGATGTCTTATGAACCTTGTGAACCTCTTAGTACACAAAGTCTGGTCTTGTGAGGGCAAATTTTGGGGTGCAACAGCTGCCCCTGTTCAATTTTCTGAAACCTGAGGGGTTAGATTGGTATATGTGCCATTCGTGACCTGGAAGGTTGAAGGGGATTGAACACAAAAGCCCAAAAATTTGCACTCACCGGTGCGTAGAGTGATACTGATGACTAGCTGTATATGCTTGAGTGGGCTTAAAGATGCCACTTGGAGAAAATTTCTTCAAATATATCTCTTGGAGAATAAAGTAGTCCAAAGTATGAAGATATAGCTTTTGGGAAGATAAACAACGTCCCAATATTACCTTTGGAAAGATAAACAACGGCCCAAGGTTATGATAGCTTTCAGGAGGATAAACAACGGCCCAAAATAGTGATATGATTCTTGGGAAGATAAACAACGGCCCAAGGTTTGATAATACTTTTGGGAAGATAAACAACGGCCCAAAGTAATGATATGGCTCTTGAGAAGATAAACAACGTCTCAAGATAGCCTTCGGGAAGATAAACGACGTCCCGAGATAATGAGATAACCTTTGGGAAGATAAACAACGGCCCAAGGTAACAATACGGATTTTGAGAAGATAAACGACGTCTCAAGATAGCCCTCGGGAAGATGAACGACGTCCCAAGATAATGAGATAACCTTTGGGAAGATAAACAACGGCCCAAGGTAAGGGTATAACTTTTGGGAAGATAAACAACGGCCCAAAGTCATGATAGCTTTCAGGAGGATAAACAACGTCCTGAGGTATAAGTATAACTTTTGGGAAGATAAACAACGGCCCAAAGTCATGATAGCTTTCAGGAGGATAAACAACGTCCTGAGGTATAAGTATAACTTTTGGGAAGATAAACAACGGCCCAAAGTCATGATAGCTTTCAGGAGGATAAACAACGTCCCGAGGTATAAGTATAACTTTTAGGAAGATAAACAACGGCCCAAAGTCATGATAGCTTTCAGGAGGATAAACAACGTCCCGAGGTATAAGTATAACTTTTGGGAAGATAAACAACGGCCCAAAGTCATGATAGCTTTCAGGAGGATAAACAGCGTCCCGAGGTATAAGTATAACTTTTGGGAGGATAAACAATGGCCCAAAGTAACAAGTTGTTGATGAAGTTTGTCTGCTGGAGAATTAATCTGAAAAACAAGATTAGTTCGATACAAATATCATGATGTATATAACATTCTGCAAGATAATATTAGTTTATGCATTATGTATGCATGTATAGTATGATGCACTTAAGTAATGTATTATGTACTTATGGATATATATATGTTATGGTATGATGTAAATGATGTATGTATGCATCATGTAGCTTGAAGCGTCCGGATATCTTCATATAACAACTGCTGGCCAGGGAAAATAAATCCCGATTTGTTGTTGAAGAATATGGGGAACTCGTTTTGTTTGATAATATAGTGAAGAATATGAGGAACTCGTTCTCGTCCCGTTTGTTCGATAGTAAGGTATTCATAACCTCCCGTCTTCGTTCGATAGTAAGGTATCCATAACCTCCCGTCTTCGTTTGATAGTAAGGTATTCATAACCTCCCGTCTTCGTTCGATAGTAAGGTATCCATAACCTCCCATCTTCGTTCGTCGTACTCCTATTGAAAGAATAAATTCCCGACTATCCGTATAAGGATAAAAGAGATGGATATAAATTCCAGGGGAGATGTAACTCGAAGTATTTATGAAGATGGATTTGCCCTACTAGGGGATTTGTAGTTGTCTTGTAGGGATGAACCGGCGAAGCTTCATTGAATTCCTACCTCCGTGCGTTTTTAGTAAACGCTATTATTGTATTTTATGCATTTCTGGTAAACATCAATCATATTAAAAGGCATATATACATTCAAACATAACCAACAGACGTTTCTCGCTTTAGTAAAAGAGGAAAAGTAATCTTGAATAAAGAGGGAAAAGTAAAGCTGAACTCGAAAACCGAATCGTTTCAACTTTGAGAGTGAATAACCAATTGGATTTAGAGCTCCTGAGATTCTTAACTTTCCTGAATACCTTCCCAGAAATCCTCATAGCTGGATCTGAAGACATGATACTGACACCATCTGATACTACTGGCGTAGACAATCAATTTCCACAATGGCTTCTGCTGAGAATCCAATATCAAGGTAATACAATGAGAGGAACGTGTCTTCAAATTGTGATGGACCATATACGCTCCAGGTATTAGATTTGAAAAGAAAGCATTGCTCTTTGGTTGAGGATGAATTGTCCCATAATGGAAGTATCTGAAGGTAGTTACCTCAAGAGAAATAAACAGAACGCCCCACAATAATATGCCCCTGACATCATGAACTTCATAATGTTACCCTTGGTAATTCAAATACATGAGGAAAGCTGCCCCTGGCTATTAAACATTGTTGAATCTGGACCTGATTGCTCCGAATGAATTGAACAGTAACTTGGTATGCCCCCTTGATTGGGAAACAATGACTATGCCCCTAACATTATGAACTATGTAATATTACCCTTGGTAATTTAGATAGATGATGAGATCTTCCCCTAGCTACTTAAACATAGTTGAATTCTGTCCTGATTGCCCCAAATGAGTTAGGCAGTATCATGGCTTGCCCCCTTGATTGGGAGACAATGACTATGCCCCTTTGTATACATGGACTTTGATCCAGGAAGCAACTTTGTTTATCGGAAGGACTTTATTTTATTGAACATCCACCCTATAAGCTTCTCTGTTTATCAAACACTCAGGTATATGCAAATAAATATATTCAAAAATGCAATGCTTATGTCTGTCTTGAAGTTTTGAAAAAGAGTTATTTTAGAAAAACAATTTTTCTGAAAACTGTGATATTAACTCAAGTTTTATAATAAGCCCTAAAGGAGTCAGGATACCTTTTTGTAGCAGTACGCTTTCGAACTAACCATGCTTCAGTTAGGACTTTTAAAGGGTTGTAACGTGGTCTGGTTCACGGTTTAAGAAACAAAGGATAAAGGCTCAAATTTTATTTGTACCCAACCCAATCTCCATGATGCTCTTCAGTCCTATACTCAGTTAACTTATGCATTGAGGCTCAAAGGAGTTTGGAATTGTAACACTGACATTTATGATGGTTCAGAAACCAAAAATTTATTTGAACATTCAGTCATCTTTCTTTGTTGAGGATTCATAGTGACCTCTTTTTTTCTTTTGCTTTATTATCCCTTCCTTTTGCATGAACTGTTTGTTTAAAGATTACAGTCAGCGTGATTTCTCAATTTTTTACTAAGTCTCCTTCATAGGTTTTGACTTAGTGATCTTTTTTTTTTGGCTAGATATTGACTGTCAGGTTAAATGATTACAGAAAACCATCATTAGTTGTGTACAACACAAACAATTGGCATAGTTGAGTTAACCGAGTAACTACCCTGCCACGGGTTATGAATAAGGGTTTTAATTTGTGCAAGAATAAAAACTCCTACTTCATAGGCTCAAAAGGGTTGACTAGGGATTAACTTCCTTATATCTCCACTGTTTAGGAATTGAAACAATGCCTGTACATCGTCAGCATAGTCTGTTCAAAAGCATACTGCCTAATATTATGGTATTGTTTTCGGCATCCTCCCTCTACATGCTTATAGCTTTATCAGGAGTTAAATATCACAAAATAAAAATATGAAGCATAGTTCAAAATATAGTGAAACGAATGGATTAATTCAAGACAAACATATGCAATGCATTAATGAAAACAAAAGTTTAACATAATAGTAAGTGTTTAAACAAAACAAAAGAAATAACAAATGAAAGTTCAAATGTTGTCCCATCCAGTTGGCTGAATGTCTTCAATTGCAATCTGTGAACTTTGAGGAGCAGTATACTTCACCATGAAATCAAATTTGCCACTTGGATGTCCCAAGGTGCCCCATATCTCAAGAGGGATAGGTGGGCTTCCTTTCTTGCTACCTTGGGCAACTTGTCTCGCAGCTTCGGTGTTTGATGTACGATAGTAGAACTCAACCTAACCTTCTGGAGTAACCTCTAGGATTCCTTCGTCAATCAGGTCTTGAATCTTTTTCTTCAATGCCCAATAGTTATTAGTATCATGTCCAGGACTGTTGGTGTGATACTCACACCTTTCCTTGGAATTATAGTGAGGAGAGGCAGTATTAGGATTTTGAGGAGAACGTTTCAAAGAAATTAGTTTCATCTCCAACAAGCATTGCAGAACTTGTGACATTGGAGTGTTGAACTTGATAAACTGCCTTCTATATTTCTTGTGTTGAGGTGGATTAACCTTATCAGGTCTTTCTTCTTCAACTGAAGAACAATCAATGGCAACCTGTTTCTTACCTTCTTTTATCCTCATCTTCCTTTCAACCAAATCAGCTTGTTTTAACGGAGGTTGACTGACAATTAGATTCCTGACTCCACTACTTTGAAGTTTGTGAACAAAGGTTCTTAGCTCTTCTTGACCCTGAGCTAAAATTTGAATAAGAGCCACCTGGTCATTCATCTGGATCCTCATTTCTGTCATCTCAGCTTGCAGTTGTTCCAACTGATTATCCTTATTGTCCTCAGGATTCTTCTTCTTAGCCAGCAGTGTCTTCAACTCATCTTGTCCCTTGGACAAGTTCAGAATCAACTCTTGGAATTGTGCATTCTGAGCCTGGAGATCTTTGATAGTCTGTTCAAGAGCCATTTCTAAAATAAACAGCGAGAAGATAAGAAACCTGTACACAAGAAACCTGTGATGCAATGATATGGTGTATAAATGCGTATGCAATGTTTTCAAGGACTGCATGATTTAAATTTGCTTAAACAATCAAGAAAGTAAACTTTTATTAGTAGTAAATTTGTTTGCCCCTTGGGCTTACAAAATGAAATGAAATAAATACAAAAGATGGGGTTTTAAGTCTCCCATGGACGTTTCCTCTTTGTGTTGAGGTATGAGTTGAGATTCCGCTCCTCGTGAAGTTGCTTTGTTAGCTCCAGAATTCTTTCTTGACTTGCTTTGTAATGAGTCTCAAAAGTATCCCTTTGCTCCTTCAACTGGATCCAGGACCTCTTTAAGTCTTCCATGTCAGTGGGCATGTCTGGGTGAAGGATGGTATAAGAGGTATCTCCTTCAGCAACAGGCTCCATAGTAACTGGCAGGATGGCAGGATATGGCATCATGAGAGTCTGAGCACGAGATCTCACCCATCTGAGGTAAGCTTCCATAGGAATAGTGTACTTGGGCTCCAGAGTCTTGCTGTCAACCTTGTTCACTTTTCCCCATGCTCGTATGAACCTTTGACGGTAACCTTGCAGATCGTTGTCGTAGTCAAACACAATACCCTGAATCAACATGTCATGTGGACCATCACTCCGAGCGTAACCAAACTGTCGTAAAGCTAAAGAAGGGTTGTAAGTAATGCCTCCTCGTATGCCTAGAAGTGGCACATTAGGAAACTCCCCACAACGGTCAATGATAGTAACATTCTCCATAGATCTGGAGCACCAATGGATATCTGAATGCGAGAGTGACATGATCCTCTTGGACCACCTGAACCCTTGTTCGTTCTTCATCACTGAGCGAGGAAGGTGAGAAATAAACCACCTAGAGAGCAAAGGTATGCAGCACATCAGAGTTCCTCGTGCCTTTGTAGTACGAGTATGGAGAGAGTGCAGGATGTCCCCAAGTAATGTAGGCACTGGATTGTGACTCAGGAATATATTGATGGCATGAACGTCTATGAACTGATCAGGATTGGGGAACAATAATAAGCCATAAATCAACAAGGCTAAAATCTCCTCAAAAGCATCATAGCTCATAGCCTTCAAGAACATTTGAGCCCTCTCTATCAATACCTTAGCAAGAATACCCTTAACTCCGCTTCTCATTTCTAGAACAATGTCTGACTTCTTCAGATGTAGAGCTGCAGCAATGACTTCAGATTTAGGCTCTTTCTCCAAGCCTGTGAAGGGTCTCTGATCAAGGACAGGTATACCCAGAAGTTTGGAGAACTCTTCCATTGTAGGAACCAGCTGATAGTCGGGGAATGTGAAGCAATGATGTTTAGGATCAAAGAACTGAAACAGAACACTCATCATGTCTTCATTGAACCCTGAAGTGACTAGATCCAGTAGGTGACCATGCCTCTTGATGAACTGGGAGTTTTCAGAAACCTGAGAGACCAATTCTTTAAGCTTAGAAGGTATTCCTACAAAGTTGATCCTGATAGTATTCCTACGAGCAGAAGCCATGACCTGCAACAAAGAACAAAGATAAATCCTTTGGTCCTTGAAATGGTTAGTGAAAATGCTATGCTTATGATGTCATGATGTCATGATGTTATGCTCAATCACAAACATGTGGCACACACAAACAAGTCATACAATAGCCCTAGGTTTAAAGGCTTGCATGAGGTTTAAAGGTAAGTACCCTCCCCTGAAGTTTAGTTGGTTCATCCTGTCCTACAAAAGTAACCAGGTTCTAAGGGATCTCAATATCATTGATCCTTCACAAGGGTGGTTGTTCAGTAGGCAACTCACTTGCCAACCAAAACCCTCCAAGTTTAGAATCTCAATGAGCGTAGTATCGAGTATCAACCAACTTCAGTCTGCACCAAAGCCAGTTATCTCACTACTTTTCTAAAGGCCAAGATGGGATAACTAAGGTTCTAAAAGTTAGTTAGTGTATTGACAACATATGGAAGCCTCATATTATCCTCAACTTGACTTAAGGAACATAAGCACCAACCAAGAAGTCACACTAACTATGGCCACCAGATCAACCATATCGGTATACGCCGTACAGTTTCCTTGGTCTATTGCCATTTACCTAAGGTACACTAGATCCGGGTTAGGATCTTTCACACATAAGAGCACCCAACAGATAAGTATAAAGCAAACAAGGCAAACAATTTTAAAGTGATCTAATTCCTAAGGGTACCCTCTTTTATTAAATCCCCAGCAGAGTCGCCAGTTCTGTAACACGGTGGGAGAACTGACTTTAGTTATGTTGTGGATAGCAAGAGTCGCCACCGACTTTTATTTTATCCAAAGGAAAGGCATAAAAGAACAGGAAAGACCTTTTAAAAGATTTTTGGGTCCGGGGGGTAGGTTATGTAAAGGGAAGGTGTTAGCACCCTTTACATCCATGGCTATCCATGGGCTCTTAGTTACTTAGCTCACTTTAAAATGTTTTTTGAAATGTGAAGTGTGTGAATAGAAATTTTCTTAAGTATTTTATAATGATCCATGTACGGATATATATAAAACCTTTGTTTTGAAAATTGTTTGAAATGTATGAAGTGTTTGAAATGTTTTTGAAAAGTGAGCAAGTACATAAGAGGAACCTACCATAAATTAAGTCTTTTCTGTTCTTGAATCCTTTAAATGGTAAGACTAACCCTATTATTAAGGAATAGGTAGTCATTACCTTGGATGTGTGGGACAAGTGAAGGGACATCTGTTATTTAGGCAACTGTGGGGTGTATACGCAATTCGGAGGGACTTATCATCTTTATTCGAAAGGGACAAGATCATTACGAAGGCAACATTCGAAGGGACTTGATCTTTTTATCTGTTTAGGGACTAGATGATGTGAAATGAGGGACTTTGCTTTATACACCCTACTTGACCTTTTGTTTAGGCAACTTGAGAGGAAACCCTTAAGAAGTGAGATGACGATCCAGGATCGACTTACGTGTGTGAGTGTACCAATTCAGATATTTATCTTTAAATTTTAATGATCTAAATTAATTTTTAAATACAAACATATCTTGCACTCCCTATTTTACTAACCATAGCATTTAAAGTTAGATATTAAAAATTACTACAACTATTACATATTAGGTACAATTACATAATAATAATTAAAATAATTAAAATAAATTAAATAAGCAAATAATAATAATAAATAATTGGGTTAGTAACAATAATAATAATAAAGATCATATAATATATAAATAAATAAATGGGGTTAGTAATAATAAAATAAATAAGAATAAAATAAAAAAAATTAGCATAATAATGAATAATAAATCAAAAGTTCAATTTTTACTAAATAATTATCTTTTTAGATTTTTTAAGAAGAAAATAAACAATTCATACTACATACTAATTATTATAAAAATTTAAATTTATATACATGTTATGAAAAATAATGGTTAATTATAATTAAATAAACATATTATAAAAATAAATTATATTAATAAGACAAAATTAGGAGTTTTTAATTGTTTTAAACATAATCTAAAATTATTTACATGATTTATATAAAACTACATATAATGATAATATAAATAAATAATAAAAATAAATAAACAAAATTAACATTTATAAAATAATTAGGTTTTTTAGAAAAATATTATTAGGGTTAGTCATATTAAATTAGGGTTTTACTTATTAATGTACAAAATAAATCAATTTATTTATAAGTTATATATATTTAAATAATATGAACATATAATATATAAACAATTAAATTTTGAAAAAAATAAAATTTTGATTAGAAAATAATGAATTTTAGATATAACAAATAATTTAGATATTTATTTTAACATTTTTAAAGAATTATTTAAGCTTAATTATAAAATATAGAAAAAGATAAAAGAAAAGAAAACATACCTGGGGCTGGGATTCGAACCCAGGCCCTAGGCTTTATGCGTCTTGGACCAATAGCACAACCACCAGGCCAGACGCGCGCTGGTGTTAGAGGATGAGCAGCAATGCCTTTTGTTGCTTACCTGCAAAATATCATGGAAAATAAAACAAAACAAAATGGCCTGGGGAGTATTCGAACCCAGGACCATTAACAACACGCATACGCACACCAACCAGCTGAGCCAACACTGCATTTGTGTAATAATCTCAAACAAAATCAATAAAATATTAAAACAAATTTTTAAATCAGATTTTTGGCGCCACTGATCATCTTCTTCTTCCTCCAGACCTGGGGATTTTGCTGCGAATTTTACTACAAGTTTTCCTGTGAATTCAAACTTGTAGCAAAACCTACGAATCTTATCCACCATCAAAACTGCAAAATTTCATCAAATTAATTGTACAAATATGATCCAGAGGTTTATTGGCATTGATCCATGGCTTTAGAATTTGTTTATATTCATTTAAACACAAAACCCTAACTTGAAGGTCAAGAACCCTAAAATGGCATCACACGATTCGGCCATGGTTTCTTCAATTAAACTGTCCAGAATTCATCACAAACCTTCATTGAACACTAATAAACAAACAAAATCCATTAATAATAGGTAAATGATCATGAACAAAAAAATCAAAAAAACATGAAAAGTTGGATTCGGGTTCATCAATTCTTGAGGTTTGAGATGCGTATGGCTATTGCTACATGATCAGGGATGTTCAAGGAAGAAATTGATGTCCTTATTTCACCTAAAAAACCACCAAAAGTCAGAAACCGAATTTCAAATTTTGATGAACTTTGAACTTATGAAACTTATCCTTGAGGCAGAAAATTCGTCCCTTGGCATTGTGTTAGGTTTGTATACTTATAGTTGAATGAAGCTAGGTCAAAAAATTGGATCATTGTTTGGACTTTTTGATTTTTGAAGATTGAAAAAGATAATGTCTTAAAATTCAAATATTTTTTGATATAACATTGTTATTTTAAGACAATCACCATAATTTTCATATCAATCTAATTCAATCAAGGTTTATGACTTTCTAGAATCAAAATATATTTTAAATCTTCATATTTTATATTTTCTTTGAATTTAAAATGATTTTTAACATAAAAAATCATAATAAATAAAATAAATAAAATAAAATTATTAAAATATTAAATAAATTTCGTGCATGATGTCATGGAACACCTTGGGTCACAAAAAGTTCAGCCCATTTGGAAGAATTTGGTTTTAAGACCCTATTTTCTTCATAAACCACCCAAAAATTTCCCAACTTTGCAAGAGCACACATCCTTCAATTTTAATGCTATGAGGGTGTTCTTGGACATTTTGGAAAGCTTAAAGAGTCCTCTAACCAACCCCATTGGTTTCATGTCCATATCATTTACCATTCTCAAGTTATGCCCTTTTGAAGTTGTTGACTTTTTGTTGACTTTCAAAAGGACCTATAATGTCTTAGCTCATACCTTCCAAATGAAGCATTTTTGGGATTGGCTTGTGAGACACAAAGTTGTAGAGAATTCAATTTCCTTCAAAATTAGCTTTGGATGGAAATTTTTTGATGAAGCATGTGAAATTTATGGCTGGTCAAAGTTCAGTTGACTTTTCCTATGAAAACCCTAATTTAGAAACTCCTGATTCTTGATGATCTGAAATCTCCTTGATGAATCATGATCAACCCTTGATAAAATGATGAATTTTACTTCATATAATTGATGTTGAAAAAAAATCATGAAGTTTGACTTTGGTTTGACCACAGTTGACCTCAGTTTGACTTTTTAACTGCTTTGACTGATTTTAACCTATCTGATCATCTGATTGAGCAAACCTTTGGGAAAAGTCTTGAAACTTATCATGAGGATTCTTAAAGACATATAAGATGTTATGAAGCTCACTTGAAGTCTTGGAAGTCCATTTAGACTGATTAAAGTCAAAACCCTAGTTTAGGATGCATTGCTTAGGAGGATGCATTGTCTGAGGGAATTGTCAAATTTTCTGACTAATTGTGAACTTTGTGAACCTCATGAACCTCATGAGATGTCTTGTGAACCTTGTGAACCTCTTAGTACACAAAGTCTGGTCTTGTGAGGGCAAATTTTGGGGTGCAACAAATGGTTAAACATTTTGTTACTCAAATGGAATCTGAGTTTGAGATGAGCCTAGTAGGAGAACTAACCTACTTTCTTGGACTGCAAATCAAGCAGATGGAGGACTCCATGTTCATATCCCAAAGCAAGTATGCTAAGAACATTGTCAAGAAGTTTGGGATGGACAATGCAAGTCACAAAATAACACCTGCCCCCACTCATTTAAAGCTGACAAAGGATGACAAGGGTGAGAATGTGGACCAAAGCTTATACAGAAGCATGATTGGAAGCCTATTGTATCTGACTGCTAGCAGACCAGATATAGCTTTTGCAGTAGGTGTATGTGCAAGATATCAAGCTGAGCCAAAAGTAAGCCATCTAAACCAGGTTAAGAGAATTCTGAAATATGTCAATGGTACTTGTGACTATGGCATAATGTACTCTCATGGATGTGAACCAATTATCACTGGCTTTTGTGATGCTGACTAGGCTGGAAGTGCTGATGATAGAAAGAGCACATCAGGAGGATGCTTCTTTCTAGGAAACAATTTGATTTCTTGGTTCAGTAAGAAACAAAATTGTGTATCCTTATCCACTGCTGGAGCTGAATATATTGCAGCTGGTAGCAGTTGTTCACAGTTGGTTTGGATGAAGCAAATGCTCACAGAATACAATGTCCCACAAGATGTCATGACATTGTACTGTGACAATTTAAGTGCTATTAACATATCAAAGAATCCTATCCAACACAGCAGGACCAAGCACATTGATATCAGGCATCATTTCATCAGAGATCTTGTAGAAGAGAAGGTGATCTCATTAGAACATGTAGCCACATATCTGCAATTGGCTGACATATTTACTAAAGCTTTGGATGCTACCCAATTTGAAAACCTAAGGGGTAAATTGGGAATCTGCTTATGTGAAATATATCAGTTATGGAGAAGTGCCAACATGTCCTATGACATCGTGTGGCATGATCATCAGATGGCAGCACCAGTCTGGTCAGTAACTCTGTGTATTCCACTTTTTAGAATTCCACCAGTAACGGAATTTATAAATGCTCCAACGTGCTCTCAGCTCTTCATCTCCTCACTATCTCCTCAAAACAAATTGCATGCTAAAGCTGATTTTCTGAGCTCATCAAAATCAATCAAACCTAAACTCTTCTTTCACTACATTCTCAAAATGTCTCAACATCAAAACCCTAACCTCACTGATGAAAACCTCAACCAAGAGGATGTAGTGCATGCAACCCCAATCTCTATGGTACCAATGGATACTACTCCCATAGACGAAATCAGAGGAAGTGTCCCTCTTGCTCAAAAACCTAGAACTCCAAATGCTAGAAGAGCAAAGGAACCTGTGTTCAGCAAAAGCAAAGGGATTCCTTCATCATCAAGCACCACCCCCAAAGCTTCTGACTATGTGGATGCTTCCATCAATAATCTTGTGAACAGGATTTTATCTGAACAAAGAGTGGTGAGTGGGATATCTGTTCCCCTGAACAGCATGCCTGCTCCACAAGAAGAACAGAGCAATCAGGCTGAAGAGGACACTCCTGCTCAACAGGATGTCCCAATAAATGTTGAAACATCTGAGGACCAGAACAAGGCCTCAACTAATGATGATGATGAAGCCACTGATGACCAAGCTTCTGTTGATACACCTGCTGAAAAGGAGGCTTCCCAACCTCCTCCTGTTGAAACCATAGATGATGACTCTGATACAGAGATCATTGCATCTGTTGACCCTAGCATAGCCAAAAGGCTTAGGGCTAGGAAGGAGAAGAAGACTGCTGGACATGCAACTCCTGAAAAGAAACAGCCTACTTCTAAGAAAGACAAGGTCAAAGTTTCATTTGGACCTACCAAGCAATGGAGCAAGGTGAGTACCCAAAAGAGGAAAGCTGCTACTCCACCTGACTCAGATGTTGAGGAGGATGTCCCAACATCCCAACCAAGGAAGAAGCCAGCACCTCCAAGGTCTACCTCTGCTGTTCCAGAAGCTCCTCTGGACAATGTATCCTTCCATCATGTGTCAAGTGTGAACAAATGGAAGTATGTCTACCAAAGAAGGGTGGCACTGGAAAGAGAGCTGGGCAGCAATGCATTGGAGTGCACTGAGGTAATTGACCTAATATCCTCTGCTGGTTTATTCAAGACAGTTTCAAATTTTTCACCCTGCTATGAGCTGCTGGTCAAGGAGTTCATTGTCAACCTGCAAGAAGACTGTGCTGATGGAAAGTCAGAAGAATTCAGAAAGGTTTATGTAAGAGGGAGATGTGTTGAATTCTCTCCTAGGGTTATAAATCATTACCTAGGGAGAGAATCTGATGGGCCTAATGAGCTGGGAAAAACTGACAATCAAGTTTGCAAGACCATCACTGCCAACCAGGTCAAAACTTGGCCAGTCAAAGGCAAACTTTCTGTTAGCTTGCTAACAAGGAAGTATGCAATGCTGCATAGAATTGGTACTGTCAACTGGGTCCCTACCAACCATACTTCTTCAATAGCTACTGGATTGGGAAGATTCATTTATGTTGTGGGCACCCAAACAAAGTTGGACTTTGGGGCTTACATCTTTGATCAAACACTGAAGCATGCAGGAACATCAGCAACAAAGCTTCCCATTGCTTTTCCATCTCTGCTCTGTGGAATCATCCTCAACCAGTATCCAGGCATCCTCACTGAGAAGGATTCAGTCTGCAAAAGAGAAAGTCCATTGGCCTTCCACTACAAACTATTCTTGAGCCATCATGCTGCTGATGTTGAAGCTCCCAGTGGGACATCTGCTGGACCTTCAAAAGCAAAGACTCCCATATCCAAAGCTGCCTTGATTGCAGAACTGAAGAACACTTGCAAAGAGCTGGATGCCAGGAAGCAAAAGCTTGAGGAAGTAATTCAAAGGCTGGAGGTGGAAGAGGTTGCTCAGAATGCTAATGAATCTGATGATGAATCTGAAGAGGAGGAAGATACTGAATATGATGACTCTGAGTGAAAATGTGTGTGGAAAGTGTACTGTCTGCTTCAACATTGTACTTTTGATTTTGTAATTTTGAATATTTTGTATTTCTCTCTGCTTGTGTAATTTAGCCCCAATTTCTGTCTAACAAAGGGGAGAAGAGAAGTGTACTGAACAACAACAATGTCTGTTGCAGTTTGCCTGATTAATGAAAAATGTTGTTTGTCTGTTTAATGCCTGCTTCTGAACTAAGTTTTTTTAATAGAAAATTATGTTGAACAAGTCAGTATACATACAGGTTTGAGGGGGAGCAAACTCTCATATGATTAATCAGAAAAGAACTCTGCTGCACTCTGATAAATAAAACTCTACTGCACTCTGATAAAACCAGAAGATTGTGTTAGCCAAAAATTAGCCAAAGGGGGAGTTTGTAGATGTTAAGAATTGGCAAAAATTTTGGACAAACAAGAAGTGTTGAAGTTCAGACTTCAGGATGTCACACCAGATGTTGTGACATTGTCAAACAGAGTAAAAGTTAATGAATTAAGTTCAGACTTCAGGATGTCACACCAGATGTTGTGACATTGTTAAACAGAGTATAAGTTAATGAACTTAGTTCAGGATGTCACACCAGATGTTGTGACATTGTATAAGTTAATGAATTAAGTTCAGACATCAGGATGTCACACCAGATGTTGTGACATCTTAAACCTGCTACCAGACTTAAATGATGCATAACAGAACTGAGTAAATTCAGGGAATTTATCTGGAATTAATTGTGAATGGATAAACAATACAAGGCACATCTGTAGGGAGCTTAGTTATCTGATTTCAGTATAACAGAATAACTACCTCACCTAGAATCAAGGAAGTAACAAACCCTAATTCAAGGTGATGACAGCATGACTTATCAGGACTGGATAAACTACAGAAAGCCCAAAATCCAAGCATCTATTTAAGGAACAGAAACTCTCAGAATAGAGCACGAAATTAAGAAGACTAAATAGAGTGTTTGTGTTTAATAGCAGGTTTTAGTTGTGTATCACTTTATGAGCTTTTAAGCAAAAAGTGTATTGTGTCTTGATTGAAACTGTTAAGTAAAATCAAGCTGTTGTGTTTGAAGTGTGACTTAAATTTTATTAAACTGATAAACTGATAAAATTTTATTGAGGATAATTTTATAATTTTATATTCTTATATTTCTTTCTTTATTTAGTAATATTTAACTGATAAACTATTTTTATTTTAATTTATAAATAAATTTTTATACCATCCATTCTTCCACTAACTTCTCATATTTATTTTATAAATTATTTAGTATTGTTACTTTGATAATTATTTCACTAACTAGCCATTTCCCACTAACTTTTTAAACTAATTTTTATAATTATTTACTTTTTATATATAATTATATTAACAAATAGTGACAAATTGAATTATACAAAAGTGGCTAACTAATCACGAGAAGAAAATTACATATCCTATCTTTTTTCTAATAAGTATTATGTGTCTAACGGGATTCAAATCTGCAAGTAATTTGTTAAATTAATTAAATTAATTATGTGGCTCCATTAAATCACTAATCCATTAACTCTTATTCATAAACTTCGCTTAGTCATTTTTCTATAACTCCACTAATCCACTAACTCATAGTTATTTATATAACTTCTATATGCAACTCCCATGTTGTGTGGTGTATTTATCTAGCCAATTTGTAAATAGGGATGTAAGAAAAATTATGAAATAATCCGAACCACCACACTAAAGTTAAAATAATCGGACCATTATGTAGGGTTATTTAATCGAATTGTTATTTTACTAAAGTTTCTAGAACTGGACCAAACTAAATTAACCAAACATTAACCAAAATAGAAACATTAAGCTATTAGCAAACCATTGCACTTTATGGATCATTGTCTCTATATTCAATAAAAATGGGGACATGACAATATGTTTTAATGTGAGCTCTCTCAAACTGAATTTGGACTTTAACATCAAGTACATTAAACCAATTTACTTCTACGAGTTCCTTACCTTCATCAACTTACAAATTCCACTTCATCTTTTATTCTAAAGTTTCTTCTCATTTGATATTGACATTGAGGTAGATGTTTTCTACAATGGTATATTATATTATATTGTATTACATTTTTATTTTATTATATACATATACCAATATCATATATTATATAGTAATTTATTTACCTTCACCATTAAGTTTCTTAATAATTTAGTTTTTTTTGTTATGTGATTAAATAATTCAGTCTCAAAGTCCTGGTTGGAAAGTTCCATTAGTTTTAGAGTTGAGTAGTTGAGTTATACATAAACTAAAATTCTAACATATCAAAGTGCTTATTAAGGATCTATAAATAATATATGGTAATCTCATTCCAAGTGTTTACCTGATATAAACATGATGCTCAAAGAAAATACTTGTGTAGTAAGAAACTTAAAAATACACAAATTATGAATGACAGACATTACATAAAATCGGTTTTGGAAGTATATCAATAGTTGATTTATTTCAAAATTTTATTTTGTAGTTTGTGTTAAATCTAAAACAATATGATTGTAAGTGAAAGCTATATATGAATATTAAATTGATAGATAATGTTATCTAAGATCTTTTAAGAGTGATAAGTGATGAAAACCAGTTGGAAAAACTTATAAAATTTCACCAAAATAAATTCATATACACATTATTTTATAATTTAGAACGATTACAACACCACGAGGCATAATCAAATTGTCATTATTAAAAAATGAAACACTTGTTATGGAAAATCCCCTTTAACATTACCACGAGGATAATAATTGCAAATAACGAATGTCCCTTCCTTATTACAATTTTTTTTCGCACATCCAACACGTGTTGATCCACTCCAAATAACTTGGGTATAATGAGAGCATTCACCACCGTCACACCGGTTAAGATAGCGATTATAGTGTGGTTTTTCATCCACCCACAACTTCACTGCTTCCTTGCCAGTTATATTTCTGGAGCTCACCAAGATATTCACTCCTAAACGACCACTATCATCACTTCCTGAGGAATTGATTCCACAATCCTTGCTACGTACACTAGTATCAAGAAAACTTTGTGCAAAAGCAGCAAGTTTGTTATCCCAAACAAAATCTACAATGTACGCACCTATTTCTTATATTGATCTTGCGTCATTGTGGAGTTTCAAGTAATCTTCTGGAATGTCTTGCGCACTTGCAATGTGACTATTACCCATAACGACTATTAACCCTAAAATACACATTAAAGAAAATGAATCCATCTTAATTATCTATGTAAATTTGTAAGTGTTTGGTGGAATTTTAAGGATTACTAGTGATGTTTTTATAGAGGAATTTTCATGTAAACATTGAAAAAAAAGTAATATAAGGAAATTCAGTTAAAGTAAAGTTTTATTTAAAATTTTAAAAATAAAATTTTCTATAGTTAAAATTTTAATGCTTTCTTAAAAAAAACATTTTATTTTTTAAAGAATTCAATGTCTATTGATGAACTTGAATAATTTAACTAAAAAGAAATATGTTGAGATATTTATATATGAGAAGAGATATTTTCAATCAACACAACTCCGAAGAGATATTTCATATCTAAGTTTTTTAGTAAGCAAGGAATACAATAATAAGGGCACAAAAAGTGCTCAACTTTGATACAAAAGAAACGAGACGAAACTCAATAAAACAAATGTCAAATTTAATTTAATTAAAAATAAATAATACATAAATATTTTAGTTATAGCAATTTATTTGGAGATGAATATTTCAACTAAAAAAGAGATATGCATGAATATTTCAATTATAGCATTTTGCTTGGTGATGAGTATTTCAACTAAAATAGAGATATGCAGGAATATTTCAATTATAGTATTTATTTTTGGGTTATATATATATATATATATATATATATATATATATATATATATATATATATATATATATATATATATATATATATATATATATATATATATATATATATATATATATATATATATATATATATATATATATATATATATATATATATAAGTTGTTAAATCACTCATATAAACTAGTGTCAAAATTGAGGATATTTTATAATTTTATATTCTTATATTTCTTTATTTATTTAGTAATATTTAAGTGATAAACTATTTTAATTTAATTTATAAATAAATTATTTATACCATCCATTCTTCCACTAACTTCTTATAATTATTTTATAAATTATTTAGTATTGTTACTTTGATAATTATTTCACTAACTAGCCATTTCCCACTAACTTTTCAAACTAATTTTTATAATTATTTACTTTTTATATATAATTATATTAACAAATAGTGACAAATTGAGTTATACAAAAGTGGCTAACTAATCACGAGAAGAAAATTACATATCCTATCTTTTTTCTAATAAGTATTATGTGTCTAACGGGATTCAAATCTGCAAGTAATTTGTTAAATTAATTAAATTAATTATGTGGCTCCATTAAATCACTAATCCATTAACTCTTATTCATAAACTTCGCTTAGTCATTTTTCTATAACTCCACTAATCCACTAACTCATAGTTATTTATATAACTTCTATATGCAACTCCCATGTTGTGTGGTGTATTTATCTAGCCAATTTGTAAATAGGGATGTAAGAAAAATTATGAAATAATCCGAACCACCACACTAAAGTTAAAATAATCGGACCATTATGTAGGGTTATTTAATCGAATTGTTATTTTACTAAAGTTTCTAGAACTGGACCAAACTAAATTAACCAAACATTAACCAAAATAGAAACATTAAGCTATTAGCAAACCATTGCACTTTATGGATCATTGTCTCTATATTCAATAAAAATGGGGACATGACAATATGTTTTAATGTGAGCTCTCTCAAACTGAATTTGGACTGTAACATCAAGTACATTAAACCAATTTACTTCTACGAGTTCCTTACCTTCATCAACTTACAAATTCCACTTCATCTTTTATTCTAAAGTTTCTTCTCATTTGATATTGACATTGAGGTAGATGTTTTCTACAATGGTATATTATATTATATTGTATTAGATTTTTATTTTATTATATACATATACCAATATCATATATTATATAGTAATTTATTTACCTTCACCATTAAGTTTCTTAATAATTTAGTTTTTTTTGTTATGTGATTAAATATTCAGTCTCAAAGTCCTGGTTGGAAAGTTCCATTAGTTTTAGAGTTGAGTAGTTGAGTTATACATAAACTAAAATTCTAACATATCAAAGTGCTTATTAAGGATCTATAAATAATATATGGTAATCTCATTCCAAGTGTTTACCTGATATAAATATGATGCTCAAAGAAAATACTTGTGTAGTAAGAAACTTAAAAATACATAAATTATGAATGACAGACATTACATAAAATCGGTTTTGGAAGTATATCAATAGTTGATTTATTTCAAAATTTTATTTTGTAGTTTGTGTTAAATCTAAAACAATATGATTGTAAGTGAAAGCTATATATGAATATTAAATTGATAGATAATGTTATCTAAGATCTTTTAAGAGTGATAAGTGATGAAAACCAGTTGGAAAAACTTATAATATTTCACCAAAATAAATTCATATACACATTATTTTATAATTTAGAACGATTACAACACCACGAGGCATAATCAAATTGTCATTATTAAAAAATGAAACACTTGCTATGGAAAATCCCCTTTAACATTACCACGAGGATAATAATTGCAAATAACGAATGTCCCTTCCTTATTACAATTTTTTTTCGCACATCCAACACGTGTTGATCCACTCCAAATAACTTGGATATAATGGGAGCATTCACCACCGTCACACCGGTTAAGATAGCGATTATAGTGTGGTTTTTCATCCACCCACAACTTCACTGCTTCCTTGCCAGTTATATTTCTGGAGCTCACCAAGATGTTCACTCCTAAACGACCACTATCATCACTTCCTGAGGAATTGATTCCACAATCCTTGCTACGTACACTAGTATCAAGAAAACTTTGTGCAAAAGCAGCAAGTTTGTTATCCCAAACAAAATCTACAATGTACGCACCTATTTCTTATATTGATCTTGCGTCATTGTGGAGTTTCAAGTAATCTTCTGGAATGTCTTGCGCACTTGCAATGTGACTATTACCCACAACGACTATTAACCCTAAAATACACATTAAAGAAAATGAATCCATCTTAATTATCTATGTAAATTTGTAAGTGTTTGGTGGAATTTTATGGAGCACTAGTGATGTTTTTATAGAGGAATTTTCATGTAAACATTGAAAAAAAAGTAATATAAGGAAATTCAGTTAAAGTAAAGTTTTGTTTAAAATTTTAAAAATAAAATTTTCTATAGTTAAAATTTTAATGCTTTCTTAAAAAAACATTTTATTTTTTAAAGAATTCAATGTCTATTGATGAACTTGAATAATTTAACTAAAAAGAAATATGCTGAGATATTTATATATGAGAAGAGATATTTTCAATCAACACAACTCCGAAGAGATATTTCATATCTAAGTTTTTTAGTAAGCAAGGAATACAATAATAAGGGCACAAAAAGTGCTCAACTTTGATACAAAAGAAACGAGACGAAACTCGATAAAACAAATGTCAAATTTAATTTAATTAAAAATAAATAATACATAAATATTTCAGTTATAGCAATTTATTTGGTGATGAATATTTCAACTAAAAAAGAGATATGCATGAATATTTCAATTATAGCATTTTGCTTGGTGATGAATATTTCAACTAAAATAGAGATATGCAGGAATATTTCAATTATAGTATTTATTTTTGGGTTATATATATATATATATATATATATATATATATATATATATATATATATATATATATATATATATATATATAAGTTGTTAAATCACTCATATAAACTAGCGTCAAAATTGAGGATAATTTTATATTCTTATATTTCTTTATTTATTTAGTAATATTTAACTGATAAACTATTTTTATTTTAATTTATAAATAAATTATTTATACCATCCATTCTTCCACTAACTTCTTATATTTATTTTATAAATTATTTAGTATTGTTACTTTGATAATTATTTCACTAACTAGCCATTTCCCACTAACTTTTCAAACTAATTTTTATAATTATTTACTTTTTATATATAATTATATTAACAAATAGTGACAAATTGAGTTATACAAAAGTGGCTAACTAATCACGAGAAGAAAATTACATATCCTATCTTTTTTCTAATAAGTATTTTGTGTCTAACGAGATTCAAATCTGCAAGTAATTTGTTAAATTAATTAAATTAATTATGTGGCTCCATTAAATCACTAATCCATTAACTCTTATTCATAAACTTCGCTTAGTCATTTTTCTATAACTCCACTAATCCACTAACTCATAGTTATTTATATAACTTCTATATGCAACTCCCATGTTGTGTGGTGTATTTATCTAGCCAATTTGTAAATAGGGATGTAAGAAAAATTATGAAATGATCCGAACCACCACACTGAAGTTAAAATAATCGGACCATTATGTAGGGTTATTTAAACGAATTGTTATTTTACTAAAGTTTCTAGAACTGGACCAAACTAAATTAACCAAACATTAACCAAAATAGAAACATTAAGCTATTAGCAAACCATTGCACTTTATGGATCATTGTCTCTATATTCAATAAAAATGGGGACATGATAATATGTTTTAATGTGAGCTCTCTCAAACTGAATTTGGACTTTAACATCAAGTACATTAAACCAATTTACTTCTACAAGTTCCTTACCTTCATCAACTTACAAATTCCACTTCATCTTTTATTCTAAAGTTTCTTCTCATTTGATATTGACATTGAGGTAGATGTTTTCTACAATGGTATATTATATTATATTGTATTATATTTTTATTTTATTATATACATATACCAATATCATATATTATATAGTAATTTATTTACCTTCACCATTAAGTTTCTTAATAATTTAGTTTTTTTTTGTTATGTGATTTAAATAATTCAGTCTCAAAGTCCTGGTTGGAAAGTTCCATTAGTTTTAGAGTTGACTAGTTGAGTTATACATAAATTAAAATTCTAACATATCAAAGTGCTTATTAAGGATATATAAATAATATATGGTAATCTCATTCCAAGTGTTTACCTGATATAAACATGATGCTCAAAGAAAATACTTGGGTAGTAAGAAACTTAAAAATACACAAATTATGAATGACAGACATTACATAAAATCGGTTTTGGAAGTATATCAATAGTTGATTTATTTCAAAATTTTATTTTGTAGTTTGTGTTAAATCTAAAACAATATAATTGTAAGTGAAAGCTATATATGAATATTAAATTGATAGATAATGTTATCTAAGATCTTTTAAGAGTTATAAGTGATGAAAACCAGTTGGAAAAACTTATAAAATTTCACTAAAATAAATTCAAATACACATTATTTTATAATTTAGAACGATTACAACACCATGAGGCATAATCAAATTGTCATTATTAAAAAATGAAACACTTATTATGGAAAATCCCCTTTAACATTACCACGAGGATAATGTCCCTTCCTTATTACAATTTTTTTCGCACATCCAACACGTGTTGATCCACTCCAAATAACTTGGGTATAATGGGAGCATTCACCACCGTCACACCGGTTAAGATAGCGATTATAGTGTGGTTTTTCATCCACCCACAACTTCATGCTTCCTTGCCAATTATATTTCTGGAGCTCACCAAGATATTCACTCCTAAACGACCACTATCATCACTTCCTGAGGAATTGATTCCACAATCCTTGCTACGTACACTAGTATCAAGAAAATTTTGTGCAAAAGCAGCAAGTTTGTTATCCCAAACAAAATCTACAATGTACGCACCTATTTCTGATATTGATCTTGCGTCATTGTGGAGTTTCAAGTAATCTTCTGGATTGTCTTGTGAACTTGCAATGTGACTATTACCCACAACGACTATTAACCCTAAAATACACATTAAAGAAAATGAATCCATCTTAATTATCTATGTAAATTTGTAAGTGTTTGGTGGAATTTTATGGAGCACTAGTGATGTTTTTATAGAGGAATTTTCATGTAAATTTGAAAAAAAGTAATATAAGGAAATTCAGTTAAAGAAAAGTTTTGTTTAAAATTTTAAAAATAAAATTTTCTATAGTTAAAATTTTAATGCTTTCTTATAAAAAACATTTTATTTTTTAAAGAATTCAATGTCTAATGATGAACTTGAATAATTTAACTAAAAAGAAATATGTTGAGATATTTATATATGAGAAGAGATATTTTCAATTCAACACAACTCCGAAGAGATATTTCATATCTAAGTTTTTTAGTAAGCAAGGAATACAATAATAAGGGCACAAAAAGTGCTCAACTCTGATACAAAAGAAACGAGACGAGACTCGATAAAACAAATGTCAAATTTAATTTAATTAAAAATAAATAATACATAAATATTTCAGTTATAGCAATTTATTTGGTGATGAATATTTCAACTAAAAAAGAGATATGCAAGAATATTTCAATTATAGCATTTTGCTTGGTGATGAATATTTCAACTAAAATAGAGATATGCAGGAATATTTCAATATATATATATATATATATATATATATATATATATATATATATATATATATATATATATATATATAGAAAAGTTGTTAAATCACTCATATAAATTGGCGTCAAAATTGAGGGTAATTTTGTAATTTTATATTCTTATATTTCTTTCTTTATTTAGTAATATTTAATTAATAAACTATTTTCATTTTAATTTATAAATAAATTATTTATACCATCCATTCTCCCACTAACTTCTTATATTTATTTTTTAAATTATTTTGTATTGTTCCTTTGATAATTATTTCACTAACTAGCCATTTTCCACCAACTTTTTAAATTAATTTTTATAATCATTTACTTTTTATATATAATTATATTAACAAATATTGACAAATGGCGTTATACAAAAGTGGCTAACTAATCACGAGAAGAAAATTACATATCCTATCTTTTTTCTAATAAGTATTTTGTGTCTAACGTGATTCAAATCTGCAAGTAATTTGTTAAATTAATTAAATTAATTATGTGGCTCCATTAAATCACTAATCCATTAACTCTTATTCATAAACTTTGCTTAGTCATTTTTCTATAACTCCACTAATCCACTAACTCATAGTTATTTATATAACTTCTATATGCAACTTCCATGTTGTGTGGTGTATTTATCTAGGCAATTTGTAAATAGGGATGTAAGAAAAATTATGAAATGATCTGAACCACCAAACTGAAGTTAGTTAATTGAATCGTTAATTGAATCGTCATTTTACTAAAGTTTCTAGAACTGAACCAAACTAAATTAACCAAACATTAACCAAAACAAAAACATTAAGCTATTAGCAAACCATTGCACTTTATGGATCATTGTCTCTATATTCAATAAAAATGGGGACATGATAATATGTTTTAATGTGAGCTCTCTCAAACTGAATTTGGACTTTAACATCAAGTACATTAAACCAATTTACTTCTACAAGTTCCTTACCTTCATCAACTTACAAATTCCACTTCATCTTTATTCTAAAGTTTCTTCTCATTTGATATTGACATTGAGGTAGATGTTTTCTACAATGGTATATTATATTATATTATATTATATTATATTATATTATATTATATTATATTATATTATATTATATTATATTATATTATATTATATTTTTATTTTATAATATACATATACCAATATCATATATTATATAGTAATGTTCTGGGCAGGTCCAACTCTCAGAATTGGGGCAAGCAAAGTGGAATTATGACACGCTCGGCGTCGAGCACCATGCCAAGAATAACGGTCCTTGTCGACCAAAGTCATACCGATTAGGACGAAATCCCCCAACGGTTAGTTTTGACCGTTACCTATTCGTATGGATTCCGCGATCCGCGCCAAACGGTTTGAACCAATAATCATCCACTAACGACAGTATATAAACCCTCTCAGAGGAGAGGGTCAGGTATTCAATTCTCTGACCTTAATTCTCGTACTTGCACACTCTTTGCTCAGTGTCTTACTTCAGCATTGGAGTGCCTTGCAGGTACACCCCCCTCCTCTCCTCACCAACTGTCCTTCAGCAACGCTCGATGCCAGCCACACCGGATCCCGATCTCCAGGTACGATCAGGTGGCGTCATCTGTGGGAAACTGATTTCCCCGTTCTTCTCTTTCAAAATCTTCAAGAACCAAAGTTTTTACCTAGATCCATGGCTGCTCGAGACAACAATCCGGACAATCGGTCGAACGACGACATGCTCCTCATGCAACGTGAGAGCAACATTCATCATCCTCCGCACGAAGAAACCGTGCAAGATCACCCAGACGGGAAGACAACCTCACCTTCCCCCGACCACGACCAACCTCTAGAAAGTCGCCCAGAAGTTCCTCTTCCCCCAACTCCTTCAGGATCCGATTTCGCAGCGCTGACTGAAATTATGAATCAGACAAATTTGTTGCTCCTCGCCCATGGTGAGAAGATATCCCGTCTTGAAGACAATAACCGTCGACCACCCCAGTCTCCCGCGAGACACCAAAGAAGGCGTAGTCCCTCTCCTCCCAAGAGAAATAGGAAAGGACGCATCGACGAATCTACTAGTGACAAACGGTCCCGCCCATCTCCTCCTCGATCTTACCCTCCAAGAAAATCAAGAAGGAGAAGATCAAGATCCACATCACCCAGGAGAGCAAAGAAGCGCGCGCCTAGGTCCCCTTCATTCAATTCCAGCGACGATGAAGATACCAGGGCCCCCCTCTCGTCGGAAATCATGGCGGCTAAACTCCCAAGGGGTTTAGAAAAACCTCCACCCTTAGGCTCATATGATGGGACCACAAATCCTGACGAGCATATCGAGAATATTGATGCTTTACTCGACTACCGAGGGGTGCGAGGGGCGATCAAATGTCGCCTCTTTCCTACAACTCTGAGGAAAGGAGCGATGACGTGGTACAAAAGCCTCGAAGCAGAGTCCATCACTTCCTGGAAATAGCTCGGACGCACATTTTCCAGGCACTTCACCGCCTCTAGACGACATCCGAAGACGGAAGCATTGCTCGAAGCGATCATCCAGGGGAAGGACGAACCTCTACGAACCTATATCGAGAGGTTAAACAAAGAAGCAGTCCAGGTATCCACAACGGACGACATGAAGAAGTACTTACTGGAACGGGGACTACGCCCGTCGACCGATTTCCACCGAGTGGTTGGCATCGAGACCCCGACCAATTTGTTGAAAGCCCAAGCTTACATCCAATATGAGGAAAAGCATGCGGCTAGCTCCGTTCGAGACGCCCGGCGTCGCGAGGACGCGAAGCCCCATCGGGTCGATGAACCCTCGACATCTCGTCGAGGAGGAGACAAAAGAAAGGATGATCGCCCCCGTGAACCGCGGGAGCACAGAGGACCCGTCGGCCGATTTCATGAATATATTCCCCTCCTGGTCTCTAGGGAAAAGATCCTGTCTGAATGTGCCAACTCAGAATTCAGGCAAGTAGGAGTACGCTTTCCGAAGCAGCTGCCTAGCAAACCGGGCGCGGACAAGACGAAGTACTGCAGATTCCACAAGAGTCACGACCATAATACCGAAAACTGCATCCATCTCAAAGACGCAATCGAGATACTTATTAAAGACGGGCACCTCAAACAGTTTACCAAATCTAGAGACACCCCTCGACAAGAAGCGCATGAGACTCAAAAGATCGAAGAGGTTGTTCCCATTCCAGTAGATGCGAACATGCAGGTTGCCCTGAGCATCTATCGCCCGGAAGATTTCTTCCTGCCCGATCACATGGGGAGTCCAGGATATTTTTCCTCCCACAACCCGTGGGAGACCTTTCCATCTGCAATGGTCATCTCAGGGGGAGGTTTTAACAAAATCACGGTCGGATCCGTAAAGAGGAAATTCGACCAACTGATCGCAAAAGGCCCTGCCCAGAGCGCGACCATGAACCCCCCAAGAGAAGGCTTAGTACCCCTTGCTTTTTACCGGGAGGAACTCTTAGGAAGAGCACCAAATGCCAGCATCCCACTACTCATCCATGCACGAATGGCAAATTTTGATGTGAGGAGAATCCTGGTGGACCAAGGTAGCTCATGCGACATCATGTACTCCCAATTAATTTCAACACTCCAGTTAAATGAAACACACCTGACTCCGTACGTCGGATCAGACTTACAAGGTTTCAACGGAGCAGTCTCCCGACCATGGGGCTACGTCGATCTCTTCGTCACCTTTGGGACATCCGAAACCGCCAGAACTGTTCGCGTCCAATTCCTGGTCGTAGCTGTAAACACCCCAAATTTGCCGACCGACATTGGCCGAGCTGTAAACACCCCAAATTTGCCCTCACTAAGTTCACACCATGGCTTGTGATCTTTCATATTTGCATTAGTTCAAGCATATCACCTCACATTGCATTCTTGTTTCATTGCATTTGTTCAAGTTCATCTGCATCTAGGGTTTGTGATATGAGCAATCCAGGATCCATTTGAGCCACTCCAAAGGTCTCCAATCATTCCAAGAGGGTCCATGTATGTTCAATCATCATCTTATATCCCTCAAAGATCAAGGAAGTCAAAAAATCACAAGAACTGGCAAAGCATGGAAGCAGAGCTAGGGTTTCACTACACAGATGACCTGAAATTAGGGTTTTGGTTTCAGAGGCCATAACTCCAAATTTTTTGGTCATTCTTGTTTCTAATGGTCTCAATATGTTATAAGGATCATGTGTACTAAGTTTGATGAAGAAATTCATTATGGAAGTCATTTGTTCACTGGGTAACTTCTTGAGCAAGTCAGAGCAAAATCAGGGCATCTGAGGCCCCCATCCATGGAACCAAAGTGGATTTTTCATCAAATTGAAGTTATATGATCTTTATTTGATCATTGAAGTGCTTGGAAGTTCACAAAATTGAAGAAAAGTGAGCTAAACCAAAAGTTGCCAAAAATGGAAATGACTTGTAATGTAAACTTTCCATTTTGGGAAAGTTTTTCAACCTCCTCTTTCTCAACCAAAAATGCTTCAAATGAAAAATTGTTGGTCATGAAAGTTGTAGATTGGATTATTCCCTTTTCAAAAAGTACATGAACAAGTTCTAATTCATTATGGAACTCAAGTTATGGCTTGTCAATGTTTGCAAAAATCACATAATTTTCAAGAATGCACCAAAGAGGATCTTTGCAAAACCACTTGCCAATTCATTTTGTGACTTCAAACACACTTCTAATCATCATATAAACATAACACATTGCATAAAAATCAGAATTGCCCAAAGAATTGTATCATTCCATGCCTTGAACATCAAGATATTACAAAAGGGCCAAACTTCATGGAATTTGCAAAATGACACATAAACTTCCATCCACTTGCTGAATTGCCTCAAATCCAAGTCTATGGATATCCTTGATCTCAGCTGCGCATGGACAAGCCAATAAGCCAGCTACACCATTGCCCATACCTCAAGTACAAAACTTTTGACTTTTTGGCAAGAAGCCCATACCAATCACCACAGTCCACCACCCACTCTCTGCCCAATCCAGACTTTACAAGCATGCTTCAAGGATCATTTTTCATAACACACACAAGCTGAAACCTCCAAGAACTCAGCATCCCCAAAATCACTTTAACTTGCAAAATCCTTCGAATCTCTCAGCTCACTCACTCAAACTCAAAACCAATTTCACCATTCATCTCAAAATCATCCACTGACCACAAAGCAACCCTTAAAACAGCCTCAAAGCACCCATACACAAAACACGATTCTTGGCTAGTTGAAGTGTAATCTCATAAACCAGTCACTCTCAAAGCTTTTGAAGCATTCCATTGGTCTCAGGAGGGTCAAAGGAAGCTTTTTGCACAAAGGAGGGATCCTAAAAGCTCTCATCTGCATTTCTCAAGCTCAGGTAACCATCCAAAAACATTTTTCCAGAACTCTATTTTTATGTTCCAATGTGAAAGAGCATGCTTCACTGATTATTTTGTGCTTTGTATTTTTGAAAATGGTTAAGAAACGAGCCTGTATGCATGTTCTGAAAGTTTCACCATTTTTGATCTTCTCTTCGAATCTTGTTTGTAAGCCATTATAAATCTGTTTTGAGATTAGAGTTGAGTTCAGGGAGAAGAGGGGAGTTGATCTGGAGCTTTAGAGCTCCAGAAATAACCTATGGGTGAGATTTTGAGATTTTCAGGGGAGAAGGCTGCCAGAGAAGACGACCGGAGCTCTTCTCTGGTGGCCTGAAAGTAATTAATGTGTTAATTAGGGTTAGGGCTAGGTTTAAACGTGGACCATTGTATATCTGTTTCCCGCGTGTGATGGACGCCCAGGATCATTTCATTAGTTTTAATTATGGATTATTTAATTAATTAATCAGGATTAGATAAGTTTGAATATTAGCCATTAGATCACGCGCCAAGTCAACTCCCGCCCCCCAGTTTTGAATCTTGTCCCTTAGATCAGATTACTTCCATTTAATTCAGTTTTAATTTCATTTTTCTCATTTTATTTTGCAGCATTTATTTAAAATATTTAAAAAATCCTAAAAAATATTTTCTCTTGCATTTTCACTTCAAATAATTCTCTTCATCCAAAAATATTTTTATTTTTATTTTTTGCATTAAAAAATCATTTTTAAAACATTTAAATGTTTATTTTAATTAATTAATGGAAATTAATTAATTAAAATATCATTTAAGTTTCTAAAAATCCCAAAAAAATTCACATTGCCTCTTAGGACATTTAGAAACATTGTCATGCCATCCATACAAATTTCTTTTTGGTCTTGAACAATCTTTGACAATTTTCTTGAATTTAGGGTTCATAAAATTCCTATTTTTGAACCCTAACTTCAAGAATTCTTTTCTTCCTAACCATGAATGGTATGACATTGATTCTTTTTGCATTGATCCTCATTTATCATGTAGTATCTAACATAATTTTGTCACAAATTTCTTCTGCATTTTTTATTTGATTTGAATTTTTTCCCTTTAGGTTCCTTAAAACCCTAGATAACTTAGAAAAATCATAACTTCCTTAGGGTTAAGAGTTAGGTCTCCTCCTTTGGGGTGTGATATCATATGGGGTTAGGATTCCTTTGATTAAATTTTCAATTTTTTATCTTGTCATTTGCTTCTGTTTTTGACTTTTGCATCTCATGTTGCATTAAAACCCTAATCTCTCATGTCCATTTGCATACATCTTGCATATGCTTTCATTCAAGAACTTGCCATGACATTTCTTGCATTCACATGACATATAAGACATCATAGGACACATTAGAATCATGTTTGATCATTTCTTCATCCATTTGCCATGTTATGCATTCATCTCATTCCATGAACTTTCATGTGCTTTCATGCTTCTTTCATGCTTCATTTGCATTCTCATCCCTTGTATGATCATCCATAGCTCTTGACATACATTTGCATCATCTCTTAGCATCATTTGCATCATGAACATGCTTCTGGTTTTGGTTTGCATCCTTGCATACATTTCATTTTCATTTCATTTCATTTCTTTATGCTAACTTTTCAGGTGGTAAGTACTTTGAGAAGTGAATTTGCCTTCACTTCTCACTTGTCTTCTCTTTCTCTCTTATGCATCATTGCTGCATTTTGCTTTTGTTTTAGAGTAAGCTTGTTCATTCATGCTCCTCCTTCACTTTCTTTCTTCAAGTAACTTATCTTCTTAAGTGAAGTAAGTTAACTTGTTTTCTTCTGCTTCTCCTCCTTTCATCTTGTAGCGGTAAAATCATGAATGTAAGCTATTGATTAACTTAACTCAATATATACAGAGTCACCACCGCGCTTTTATTTATTTCCAAATGGAAAAAGGGAAAAGAACGAACAAAACCTTAAAGAATCTTAAAAGCTAAAAAGCTAAAAGAATCAAACAGAGAATGGGTACTGGGATTGGTTACAAATCGGGAAGGTTTTAAGCACCCGACTTGTCCGTGGTACTCCACGGGAACCCTTTGAAATGTTTACTGCATTTTTGGTTTGAAATGGTTTGCTTGAAAAAAGATTGAGGAGATGAGAAGAAGAATATTTTTTAAGATTTTGGTGTTTGAAGAGACGAACGTCTCATGCCTACGTACCCACAAAGTGCAATGCGAGATCAAAACCCCGTAGTTCGTGGTACAAATTGTGAAAAGGCAAATGAGTTGAATTGATTTTAAAATGTAAAGATAAGTCGTCATTCTTTAGCGAATAATTCCGCTAGAAAGGATGAATCATATCTAAACATAAAAAAGGTTAAAAGAAAACGTGCACGAGGGCACCAAAAACGATTGAATGAGTGGTGAATGTTGTAAAGTTTTTTGAGAAAGAAAATTTTGATATGCTTATGTGGTTTAGCATTTATTAAGAAAATGAAATGAAAATGTAAAAGCACATGAACGAAGTCAAGGTTTTATTGAGAAAATGTTTGAAGTTTGAAAACAAAGAAAGTTTTGAAAATAGGAAGGAGATTTGAAAATTTAAGAAGATGGGAAGAGATGAAGGGACTACCCTAAGACTTTGAAAATAAAAGCTAAAGGAAGAACGATCAAACCGCATGGAAAGCCTTCTTTGAAACAATTAGATTTTCCATCTTCATAAACAAATGAACTTAATCGGAGCCAAAGTCTTCAATCCATAACAACTCGAGCAAAGGAATGATCCTAGAATCTAAGTCCGAAACTCCATTGCTAAGGATAGTAACCATAGTCCGAAATTAAAGTCACCAATTTTTTAGATGTTTAATCCGTTATTAGTGTTTTTGATGTCCAAGTGAACAAAGGAAAAATAACAAGCAACCATATAAACATAAACAAATGATATATGATATAATATGATAAAGCATAATAAAGAGATAAAGGAGCAAGAAATTGAAATAAAAGGATAAGGTGCGAGAGATTAAATTTAAACGGATTATTATTCACATTATTATAATATTTACAATATAAGTGGTATGATGAACTTAATCAAGCACAACCACGAAAAGAAACATAAAATCGAGGCAACCGGATCCAAGTGGATCTCATTCCGAATCGGGACAACTTTAGGTCTATGTTAAGCAATCGCCGAGTAATTTACGGAGTAATTACCCTACAAATGAGGCCGGTCACCACTAATTAAAGTGGAAAATATTCGTGTTAATACATGTTAGAGAAACGATATTAAGGATCGTTCTCCGAAAATATGCCACACTAAAAGAAAAAGAACGGTCTAATCTTAATCGAGATTTTCGTTGAATTTATCGAAAGCAACCTATCACGATCTCAAAGTATGGAGAATGATCCAAATGATCATTCGTCCATAGATTTGAAATAATGAAGATTAAACATCTTCGAAAACCAATAATCGCGAATCGGAGATCTCATCGACCAAAAAGAAAATAAGATGAAGAAAAGTGGATCTAAAAATAAATCCATAAAAGAAAAAGAAATATTTTTTTTAAAAATCCTTTTCTAAAAATCTTTTCTAATACTATTAAAATGCTTTTCTAAAACTCCTTTCTAAAATCTATTTTCTAAAATATAATTTCTAAAACACTTTTTTTTCTATAAAGTTCTTTAGTCCAAAAATAAAGTAACAAAATCAAATAAAAAAAATACACTAAAGAAAATATAAGGAAAAAAAAAAGGAGTAGAAAAGGGGGGGATCCCGCAGGCAGGTGTGGTGGATTTAGAAACATGGATCCAAGATGGATCTAAGCCCAAATAACTATACACTTATTATTAAAAAGAAATCAAAAAAAAGAAAAAAAAATGCTGGAAATTGAAAACGAAAACACAAGAAGTTGAAGCAAACATAGCTTCCTCTTCAACTCATCAATGGCGGCGAAACCAAAAATACATAGCAACAAAATCCTTCGCAGCAACTAAACGACACTCAAATCCTCACCATTAATCTCGAAGCCTCACTCTTCTTCTCCTCAAAATCGCGGAATTTTCTCTTCTCTCTCACTCGCGATCTTTAATTCTTCTTTCACGAATTTCGAATCAACTAAAACAACCGATCAACAACTCTCATTCTTCTTCCTCTGTCTCGGCATCATCTTCTTCTTTTGATTTCCATTTTTTCTTTCCTTTAAGATTTCAGTTTGTAATTGACAGAAATTTGAGAGAAAATTTGAAATTGGTTGGTTTTTTATTTGGACAGGGTTTTCAGAGGCTTTTGAAGCTTGATCCAAGAATGAAGAATGGGTTTAATTTATAGAGGGAAAGAGGAAATTGAGGCTTGCCGTTTTGAGCATTTGAGATGCGTTTCGAAGGTGAGGAAATTCTCGTGTGCATTTGCCTTTCTTTTCTTTTCCTGTGTGTTTAGGGTTTTGTGCTTTACTTGCCGTTTTGATGTAGGTCGTGCGGAATCCGTGACTTGGGAGTGTGTTGTGAAAGCTTGGATACGGTTGCGGCGTGAAAAGGCTTGGTATGTGTGGATTGGTAGGCTAGCGCGGCTTGTGAGAGAGTTAAGGCATGCGGCATAAGCTGGTGTGCGGGGGCTTTGTATGTTGATTGTAGCTGGCAGTTTATTTTGCAAGTGAGATGGCTATTGTTTTTTTAGTGCAGGCATGAAGCTTGGCCTGCTTGAGCTGAGGCTTGCGTACGGGAGTGTGGCTTTGGGCTGGATTTTTGTTGGCTGCGAAGATGTGGCTGGGAGTTTTGGAAAAAAAAATTGTTGTACGGCGTGTACGTGGGCTAGCGTGTTGGTGTAGGCTGACTGATGTGAGGTAATGTGAAGTGAAGTATGGCAAGTTGGTGTGAAGTGTTGGAGGCTTGGCTAGCAGGCTAATTTGTTTGGCAAGTGTGTGGGGTCAGCTTGTTGTTGGAAAGGCTTGCACGTGAATTTGCTTGGAATGATGTTGAAGAAAGTTTTTGACTTCCTTGATCTTTTTCACTTGCTTCAATTTATTTTGTATATAAAAATAATGAAAATGGGCTGAAAAAAATGATATGAGCTTGAGATGTTGGGCTTCATGTATTTGCTATATTTTTTATATATAAAAAATGCTTAATGGTTTTTTTTTTAATATGATAATGGGAATATTGGGATTATAATAAAAAATGGATATTATGGAGATTTAGAAATTGAAAGAAAAATGAATTTGATTAAAATGGATATTTGAATAAAAATTGAGGATGGATAGAAATTGAATAATTTTGGCTATTGAATTGGAATTAAAAATATGGGAAAAGAAAATGATAATAGAATTTCTAGAAAGATGGATGATGGAAAAAAAATCGAAATATGGATAATGGTTGGAAATATATGGATAGAAAATGATTGGATAATAGAAATATGGATGATCGAGAAAAAATGGATATTGGAAATTAAAAAATGGTTTAATGGATGATGTTTTTTTTTAAAAGTCCACGATAAATTTCTGATTTTTTTCACAAACTCCTTGATAAAATGAACACAGTCATCACAAAACCACTGAACAAACATGCCACTCCAACCACAATCACTGAAATCTGTCTTGACTATTTGAATTCATGCTGAGAAAAATAAATTCTAAGATGAACCACTGATAAATTTGATGAACTGACTGATTCAAACCAAACTTCGCACAAAACATTGTCTGATAACTGATGATTTCTGACACACAACAACTTGAACTTTGAATACGCACTGTCTGAAAAATGAACCACTGGCACAAGCAACTTGCAATCGAAACAATCTTTTGATAGTTTGACCAAGATTAGGTCAAACGTCCATCTGAATCGAATTGTGACTGAACAAACGCATCTGAATTGAAATCACTGTCCTGTCTTTTAAATCCTGCAACACAACAGAAGAAGAAGCAACTGCAACATATTTTTTTGTATTTTGGTTAGAGATTAATAAATATAAATAGATAACAGAAATTAAATGATGATCCTCTGCAAGGCATAGACCTGCACCTGAAAAAGGATAAACAAACAGTGCGTGATCTTGTTTGTATGCGAAATGCAGATGAGATGCGAAAAATCTTAGGGTCAAAAATTAGGGTCTGACAGATGCCCCTATTTAAGTTTCTTCAATCCAAAGATAATGAAGATTGAAATCTTCGTTTCGACAAGATGGAAGATACTTAAATATCAAAAAACCCAATTTTTGATCCTAAGATGCCAAAAACTGGAATGAAGTGAATTGAACGATGTGAAATGATATGAAGATGATATGGAAATGATATGAAGCATATGAAAATGTTATGAAAGCAAATGAAATATATGAAAGCATATGAGATGTTATGAGAAAATTTATGAGATGATATGAAATGTATTTGTAACCAAATGAAATGCAGAGAAATCCGTGAGGGACAAGACGACATATGAAAAAGAATAAGCGTTGGGGATAAGGAGCATAAGACTCCGACGGGAAAAACAAACATGCTAGAGACCAACATATGGCTCAGTTGAGGTGAAAAATGTCCAAGAATGGCAATTGGATAGAAAACATCACAACATCCAGGAATGGCACTGAATGAAGTGAGAAAAGTCCCGAAACAGTACACCAGAAGCATCCATAGATGACATTACTGACTTTAATAGGGATATCCGAGAATGGCAATCGGAAAAGGGTAATCACAACATCTGAGAATAGCAATCAAATAAGAAGTGAATCACAACATTCAGGAACAGTACTGAATGAAATGGGAAAAAATCGAGAAATTACATCAACTTAACGATGAATCCGACATGGAAATCCAAGAATAGCAATCGGAAGTGAAGTGATCACAACATCCAAGAATAGCAATCGGATAAAATGTGAATCACAACATTCAGGAACAAAACTGAATGAGATGGAAAAAATCCAGGACAGTACATCAAATCAATGATGACTTCACTATGGACATCCGAGAATGGAAATCGGATAAAATGGTGTAATATTTGAGAAGACACAACAAGTAGGTGAAGAAAAAAAATCTGAAGAGACAGACAGATGTCAAGTAAGTTGGACTTTGAACAAAAAGTGAGAAGTTGAAAACAACGAAACTTCAAGAAATGCATATGAGGACTAAAACACTCAGTATGCAGAAATTTACGAAAATAGGGACTACACCACCCAAGCGCACGCATAATGAGGACTAAAACACTTAAATATGCAAAGATTAACAAGAATGGGGGATAACACACCCGAGAAAACGCATAATGAGGACTAAAACACTCAAATATGCAAAGGTAAACAAAACTGGGGGAATAACACACCCGAGAAAACGCATAATGAGGAATAACACACTCAAATATGCAAACTCTTCAAAAATGGGGAATAACACACCCAAGGACATAATACGAGAGGAAATGCTGACAACCAGTTTAGACTCTTAGAGGAGTGAAAAAGAAAGGGAGACTGATTCCTCAACACAGAAGTCATTGCCATTCTGCTCGGAAATTAGAGATGCTACTGCTGAACAAATCTCTATCACACCAGTAAACTGTATCAAGTTGAAAATCTTTTGAGAGAAGTCATGCAAAGCTGCTTGGGGATTCTTGAATAAAGTTGCCCCAAGTTCAATGACTGATGAAGGTAAACTGATAATGGATTCAGTTCTTGCCTACTGCTGGAGAAAATACTCAAATCTTTGAAGTAACTGTTGAGGAGAATAAACTGATCATGGCTTCAGTTCTTGAAATGAATGTTAAGAAAATAAATCCAGTATGAATCTTGCAGAGAATCCTCTGACCAACCAAAACTGAGAAATTTGCGCTGAGCAACAACTCTTGAACCATAGGAACTGAGAAGAACTTGCCCCTGATAAGATCACTGACCAAGTTTCTCAACCGTTTGAAAATTCCTTGATGAGGAAAGTTTATTTGCAAATAAAAAATGTTTGTACAAACTTGGTAATTTTAATGCAAAGTTCAATGCAAAGTTTGAAATCAAGAATCATTTTTGGAATGAAATTTATTGATGTAAAGTAAATGAAAACTTGTCACAACACGGCGGTTGAGACAATATGAAAGATAAAGCAAAAGTTAAGAAACAAATGATTGGTAACGAACTTGGGAGTCAGTTTACGCAACCTCGTTGTAGTATGCTTTTCAAAAGAAACCTGGATTCAATTAGGACTTTTGAAGGTTGTAACGTGGCTTGGTTCACGGTTTATGAAACAAAGGATATAGGCTCAAAGTTTATTTGTACCCAACCCAACTTCGTGATGAACTCCAGTCCTACATTCAATTAAATCAACCTATACATTCAAGTTCTCAGAAATTTAGGATTGCACAGATGAAGGTGGTTCGTAATCCAAAGGATTTTGAGATAGCAGTCACCTCTTCCTTTTGTTATTTCCAGTGAGGACTTTGGTCAACTCAACTTATTTTTGCTGAGGATTTTGATGACCTCTTGACAAATATTTCTTTTTATTGTCCCTAATTTTTTCCTGAACTGTGTCATTTGATCTTACAGCCAGCGGGATGCCCTAGTTTTTGCCTAAGTCTCCTTCATAGGTTTTGACTTAGCGGGCTTTGATTTTTTTTCAATAATTTTTTTTCAATATCAATTTTTTTTGAAAGATAATGACTGCATGGCTTAATGATTACGATGAACCATCATTGGCTTTTGAATTGAGAAACATCTTCAACACTTCTTAATGTGTGTGAAGGAAAGCTTTAGATTACAACCTTTATTGAAAGGTGCCTTGAATGACTCTCTTGTACTTGAATGCACATTCGAATTAATTGAGAACTACCCATCCCCGAGTTAAAATGCGGGTTTTTTTGAATAGAAAGAAACTCCAACTTCAAGGCTCAAAGGGGTTGACAAAGGATTAACTTCCTTATTTCTCCAGTGTTTAGGATTTGAAACAATGCCTGTATGTCATCAACCAAATCTCAATTGAAAGCATACCAACAACAGTTATGGGTATCTCGTTTTCATCAGCCTCCCTCCAATCATTGTAAAAACTTTGAGAAAAGATAAATGAACTTGAAATGTAAAGCATAAGGATGCAAATAGTAAATGAAATTGAATCAAAACAAAGCAATGCTCATTTCATTAAAACCAACATGAAAGTACAAACAAGCTTAAAAGCAAACAACTTAATATGATTGAAGAAAATTGCAAACATAAAGAAACAATGGCCTGGTGATCCATCAACAACAAGGATGAGCTGTCCCATCTGATATTCCGGCCTTGAAGAAAAATTGACAGTTGAATTCTTCTAGAAGATTCACTTCCCAAGCTTCGGCAAAGGATTGTTGATAACATTGGGATTAAGGTCATTAAAGTAAAGGATGTTGTTCCTGATAAGTTCTTGCACTTTAGCTTTCAGTGCAAAGCAATGCTCTAAGTCATGACCAGTTCCATCTTGATGAAACTCACAGCGGAGATCCAATCTATAACCAACCGGAAGAGGATTTGGAACAGGAGGCGGAGGCCTAGTAGTAATTAAACCATTCTCAATCAACGAAGGAAACAATTCAGTGTAAGACATCGGAATAGGATCAAAGTTTGGCCTATTGCGATACTGATTTTGTCCAGCAGCAGGATGAGGAGCCTGAGTTTGAGCTCGAATTTGAACTTGAGCTTGAGCTGGTCGAACTTGACTTTGAACTTGAGTTTGAGCAGGTTGAGTTTTAACAACAGGAGCAACTGCAGCTACATATGGTTGAACATATCGTTGTTGCGGGCGATAAGGCCTCCTCTCAGTTGAAACAGCATAAGCATCACCATCTCTTCTCTTGTGAGGATTCCCAAAAGACTTTCTTGCAGCATTAGGAGCTTCAGAATTGGTAATCTTACCTTTCTAGATACCTTCCTCTAGTCTTTCTCCAATAGTGACTAGATCAGAAAAACCAGATGAAACACTTCCTACCATTTTCTCCCAAAAGAACGGTTGAAGAGTGTCCATGAACAAACCAGTTAATTCCTTTTCGGGCAAAGGTGGTTCCACTTGAGCAGCTAGCTCTCTCCAACGCTGAGCATACTCTTTGAACGATTCTTGCTCTTTCTGTGACATATTTTGAAGTTGACGACGATCAGGCGCCATGTCCAGATTGTACTTATACTGCCTTACAAAAGCATCAGACAGATCTTTCCAGCTTCGGATGTGACTCTTCTCAAGTCCCACATACCATTTCATAGAAGCACCACTCAAACTATCTTGAAAACAGTGAATAAGCAACTTGTCATCTTTAGCATGCGCAACCATTTTGCGACAATACATCAGCAGATGAATCTTTGGACAAGTATGACCATTGTATTTCTCAAATACAGGAACTTTGAATTTGTCAGGAAGAACCAAATCGGAAACCAAACACATGTCAATTGCAGCAGAACCAAAGACATCTTTTCCTTCTAGACCTCTTACCCTCTTCTCAAGAGTCAAACATTGCTCTTTAACTTCATCCATATACCCAGGTTCACCCTGGCTTTCAGCTTGTTGACCAGCAGCTTGGTACAAGAAAGGAGAATTCTGATAAGTAGTCTGAGCAGTAGTGTGCACAACAGGTTGAGGTTCGACAAAAGTCGGAGCTGAAAAGACTGGTACAACAGATGGACCACCCACTTGAGCAGTAGCAGAAACTGGCACATAATCCGGAGGTAACCCATATTCTGGCCACGTGGAAACTGGTTGCTGAACAACAGGAGGATCAACAACAGCAGTAAAAACTTCAGAGATAACAGTCCTTTGAGGTGGTTCACCTCGAGCAATCAGAACTTGCATCATTTCAGTGAGCCTGGTCATACCGGCCTTCAACTCATCAATCTCCATTCGAACTTCCATGTTATGCTGTTCTTGGTGCTCCATTCTTAATCTGATAGCTCTCCGTCTGTTAGCAGCTCTAGTACCGTATCTGTGGTGAGGAGTCAGCTTGACGGATCAACAGACAACTGAAGAAGGAAACAACCGGGATGAGTTCCCACACAACTCGGATGAACGCAAGAATATGCGAGGATGCAATGATATGCAATGTTCACTTCCATTTTCAGAAAAACAACTCGATTATTGCAAACATGGTCAATGTCGAGAATATTGTCATGAAAAATCTTTGACAAAAAGGAATATTTATTCTTTCCAATATTTGCAATAATCGGGATTGTCTTCCTTGAAAAATGGTTGTGAAGATGATCATGATGAATATGTAGATGCAACAAACACAAACAAGATCACGCAAAGCACACAGGTTCAAAGGTTCGGATCACAAGCATGGAGTCATGGTAACAGAACACCAACCCACACAGGCATGTACTAAGGTTTGTCTTCATTGTACCTGCAAAAAACCATAAGGGTGCTAACAGAGGTTCCCGGAGTTAACAGCCATCTTTAGAATATCATTGGTACGTTGGATTACTCCCCAACCGATAACATTCTTAAAATAGACCTCGTCCGAGTGTAGTATCGTGTGACAACCACCTTAAGTTTACACTCAGATAGTTTCCGCACTACGTTCCTAAATTGGCTTAGATTGGTTAAGGGTTCTACGGTCCTCAGTATGATCAGCTCAAAGTCGGAAAATAATGCCACGTACGATTACTCGTCATGACATTGATAGTCCAAGAGAGCCTAACCGAGTGGAGATTATCAAATTGATATTGCTTTGGACTACTCCATCGCATAAGTTCCACTCAGATCCGGGTTAGGATCTATCTCACAGAGGATCACCAGAACCAAAACAGAACAACCAAGTAACAAGCAAATCAAACTAAAGCAGTAAACAAATCAAAGTAGGCCGAATCCACTTAGAGATTGACTCCCCAGCAGAGTCGCCACTTTTCTGTAGCGGTAAAATCAGGAGTGTAAGCTATTGATTAACTTAACTCAATATATACAGAGTCGCCACCGCGCTTTTATTTATTTCCAAATGGAAAAAGGGAAAAGAACGAACAAAACCTTAAAGAATCTTAAAAGCTAAAAAGCTAAAAGAATCAAACAGAGAATGGGTACGGGGATTGGTTACAAATCGGGAAGGTTTTAAGCACCCGACTTGTCTGTGGTACTCCACGGGAACCCTTTGAAATGTTTACTGCATTTTTGATTTGAAATGGTTTGCTTGAAAAAAGATTGAGGAAATGAGAAGAAGAATATTTTTTAAGATTTTGGTGTTTGAAGAGACGAACGTCTCATGCCTACGTACCCACAAAGTGCAATGTGAGATCAAAACCCCGTAGTTCGTGGTACAAATTGTGAAAAGGCAAATGAGTTGAATTGATTTTAAAATGTAAAGATAAGTCGTCATTCTTTAGCGAATAATTCCGCTAGAAAGGATGAATCATATCTAAACATAAAAAAGGTTAAAAGAAAACGTGCACAAGGGCACCAAAAACGATTGAATGAGTGGTGAATGTTTTAAAGTTTTTTGAGAAAGAAAATTTCGATATGCTTATGTGGTTTAGCATTTATTAAGAAAATGAAATGAAAATGTAAAAGCACATGACCGAAGTCAAGGTTTGATTGAGAAAATGTTTGAAGTTTGAAAACAAAGAAAGTTTTGAAAATAGGAAGGAGATTTGAAAATTTAAGAAGATGGGAAGAGATGAAGGGACTATCCTAAGACTTTGAAAATAAAAGCTAAAGGAAGAACGATCAAACCGCATGGCAAGCCTTCTTTGAAACAATTAGATTTTCCATCTTCATAAACAAATGAACTTAATCGGAGCCAAAGTCTTCAATCCATAACAACTCGAGCAAAGGAATGATCCTAGAATCTAAGTCCGAAACTCCATTGCTAAGGATAGTAACATAGTCCGAAATTAAAGTCACCAATTTTTTAGATGTTTAATCCGTTATTAGTGTTTTTGATGTCCAAGTGAACAAAGGAAAAATAACAAGCAACCATATAAACATAAACAAATGATATATGATATAATATGATAAAGCATAATAAAGAGATAAAGGAGCAAGAAATTGAAATAAAAGGATAAGGTGCGAGAGATTAAATTTAAACGGATTATTATTCACATTATTATAATATTTACAATATAAGTGGTATGATGAACTTAATCAAGCACAACCACGAAAAGAAACATAAAATCGAGGCAACCGGATCCAAGTGGATCTCATTCCGAATCGGGACAACTTTAGGTCTATGTTAAGCAATCGCCGAGTAATTTACGGAGTAATTACCCTACAAATGAGGCCGGTCACCACTAATTAAAGTGGAAAATATTCGTGTTAATACATGTTAGAGAAACGATATTAAGGATCGTTCTCCGAAAATATGCCACACTAAAAGAAAAAGAACGGTCTAATCTTAATCGAGATTTTCGTTGAATTTATCGAAAGCAACCTATCACGATCTCAAAGTATGGAGAATGATCCAAATGATCATTCGTCCATAGATTTGAAATAATGAAGATTAAACATCTTCGAAAACCAATAATCGCGAATCGGAGATCTCATCGACCAAAAAGAAAATAAGATGAAGAAAAGTGGATCTAAAAATAAATCCATAAAAGAAAAAGAAATATTTTTTTTAAAAATCCTTTTCTAAAAATCTTTTCTAATACTATTAAAATGCTTTTCTAAAACTCCTTTCTAAAATCTATTTTCTAAAATATAATTTCTAAAACACTTTTTTTTCTATAAAGTTCTTTAGTCCAAAAATAAAGTAACAAAATCAAATAAAAAAAATACACTAAAGAAAATATAAGGAAAAAAAAAAGGAGTAGAAAAGGGGGGGATCCCGCAGGCAGGTGTGGTGGATTTAGAAACATGGATCCAAGATGGATCTAAGCCCAAATAACTATACACTTATTATTAAAAAGAAATCAAAAAAAAGAAAAAAAAATGCTGGAAATTGAAAACGAAAACACAAGAAGTTGAAGCAAACATAGCTTCCTCTTCAACTCATCAATGGCGGCGAAACCAAAAATACATAGCAACAAAATCCTTCGCAGCAACTAAACGACACTCAAATCCTCACCATTAATCTCGAAGCCTCACTCTTCTTCTCCTCAAAATCGCGGAATTTTCTCTTCTCTCTCACTCGCGATCTTTAATTCTTCTTTCACGAATTTCGAATCAACTAAAACAACCGATCAACAACTCTCATTCTTCTTCCTCTGTCTCGGCATCATCTTCTTCTTTTGATTTCCATTTTTTCTTTCCTTTAAGATTTCAGTTTGTAATTGACAGAAATTTGAGAGAAAATTTGAAATTGGTTGGTTTTTTATTTGGACAGGGTTTTCAGAGGCTTTTGAAGCTTGATCCAAGAATGAAGAATGGGTTTAATTTATAGAGGGAAAGAGGAAATTGAGGCTTGCCGTTTTGAGCATTTGAGATGCGTTTCGAAGGTGAGGAAATTCTCGTGTGCATTTGCCTTTCTTTTCTTTTCCTGTGTGTTTAGGGTTTTGTGCTTTACTTGCCGTTTTGATGTAGGTCGTGCGGAATCCGTGACTTGGGAGTGTGTTGTGAAAGCTTGTAGTTGTGAATTCGTGGGCCTGTGATTGTTTTCGGCTTGTAACGGTTTTGTTTTACAGCTTGTGTGTTACGGCGTGAAGCTTGGCTGGTGGGAGGGCTGCTGGAAATGATTGTTGGGACAGGGCTAAAGTGTGGCGTACGCGGGAGATAAGTCTTGCAGGATGCGGCATAAAAAAACTTGGATGAGTGTTAGAAAAATTGGATACGGCTGCGGCGTGAAAAGGCTTGGTATGTGTGGATTGGTAGGCTAGCGCGGCTTGTGAGAGAGTTAAGGCATGCGGCATAAGCTGGTGGGGGGGGGGGGCTTTGTATGTTGATTGTAGCTGGCAGTTTATTTTGCAAGTGAGATGGCTATTGTTTTTTTTTGAGTGCAGGCATGAAGCTTGGTCTGCTTGAGCTGAGGCTTGCGTACGGGAGTGTGGCTTTGGGCTGGATTGTTGTTGGCTGCGAAGATGTGGCTGGGAGTTTTGGAAAAAAATTGTTGTACAGCGTGTACGTGGGCTAGCGTGTTGGTGTAGGCTGACTGATGTGAGGTAATGTGAAGTGAAGTATGGCAAGTTGGTGTGAAGTGTTGGAGGCTTGGCTAGCAGGCTAATTTGTTTGGCAAGTGTGTGGGGTCAGCTTGTTGTTGGAAAGGCTTGCACGTGAATTTGCTTGGAATGATGTTGAAGAAAGTTTTTGACTTCCTTGATCTTTTTCAGTTGCTTCAATTTATTTTGTATATAAAAATAATGAAAATGGGCTGAAAAAAATGATATGAGCTTGAGATGTTGGGCTTCATGTATTTGCTATATTTTTTATATATAAAAAATGGTTAATGGTTTTTTTTTAATATGATAATGGGAATATTGGGATTATAATAAAAAATGGATATTATGGAGATTTAGAAATTGAAAGAAAAATGAATTTGATTAAAATGTATATTTGAATAAAAATTGAGGATGGATAGAAATTGAATAATTTTGGATATTGAATTGGAATTAAAAATATGGGAAAAGAAAATGATAATAGAATTTCTAGAAAGATGGATGATGGAAAAAAAATCGAAATATGGATAATGGTTGTAAATATATGGATAGAAAATGATTGGATAATAGAAATATGGATGATCGAGAAAAAAAATGGATATTGGAAATTAAAAAATGGTTCAATGGATGATGATTTTTTTTTAAAAGTCCACGATAAATTTCTGATTTTTTTCACAAACTCCTTGATAAAATGAACACAGTCATCACAAAACCACTGAACAAACATGCCACTCCAACCACAATCACTGAAATCTGTCTTGACTATTTGAATTCATGCTGTAAAAAATAAATTCTCAGATGAACCACTGATAAATTTGATGAACTGACTGATTCAAACCAATCTTCGCACAAAACATTGTCTGATAACTGATGATTTCTAACACACAACAACTTGAACTTTGAATACGCACTGTCTGAAAAATGAACCACTGGCACAAGCAACTTGCAATCGAAACAATCTTTTGATAGTTTGACCAAGATTAGGTCAAACGTCCATCTGAATCGAATTGTGACTGAACAAACGCATCTGAATTGAAATCACTGCCCTGTCTTTTAAATCCTGCAACACAGCAGAAGAAGAAGCAACTGCAACATATATTTTTTGTATTTTGGTTAGAGATTAATAAATATAAACAGATAACAGAAATTAAATGATGATCCTCTGCAAGGCATAGACCTGCACCTGAAAAAGGATAAACGAACAGTGCGTGATCTTGTTTGTATGCGAAATGCAGATGAGATGCGAAAAATCTTAGGGTCAAAAATTAGGGTCTGACACATCTTGCTTCTCCTTGGTGGCTATTCTTGAATATCTCTTGCAAGCCTCATAAACCCTAGGAACACCCAAGCATGATAACAATTAGGGTTTTGAATAGTCCCCCATTAGTTTTACCTTTGTGCCTTCTTTTGTGTCTCTCTTCGCATCTCATAATCAGAGACTAAACCTTTAAGGTTTTAAGGCTTTGTGATTAAGATTATGTCTGCATCCTTCTCTTAGGATGGAGTGTATAACTTTAATCCTAAGTGTTAAACCCTTAATGTGTTTAAATCTCTTAATCAATCCATCTTAATAATCACTAAGACAATAGCTTGTAACTTGGGCCTTGCATTAGGGTTCTAATTCTTCCTTAATTGGTTAAGAAGGACTAACCCTAGTGTTAATGGACAAGTCCCCCTCAAGTTGTCTTACAAACCATAAAATTCACTTCTTAATCTTACCATTAACTAAAATCCACTTTAATAAAGGCTTTGTTTTTTCATGAGGTTAATCCCTAATCATGGATTAAGTTGAGGTATCTTCCTCAGCTTAAATGTTTTCATCTATTATCCTTCTATTAGGATGGTGTAGTGAGTTAATTAAATCTTTGATTATGGCTTAAACTCATTACTTAACACTAAACAAAAACTCAAAAAACATCTAAATAATCACAAGTAGGTTAATGATCTCAATCCTACATCATGGTAATTAAGTTTGAGGTGCTTACTTCATACTTAAGGTATTCTCATTACCCCTAATCAGAGGGAGGATGTGATGAGTTTACTAACCCTTGGTTTAGGCTTAAGCTCAATAACTTATGACAAACACCAAAAAAACAATAAAAAACTGAAAACACAAAAACAAACAATAATCGTCTCCTCCGGGATTCTTTTCTCACCTCATTCAATCACAAACGAGAACTCGCTTCTTCAGTCTAATGCAAGACAGTTAGCACCTGAGCCAGACAGGTCACACACTTGAGCATAGACAAGCAAGCAGTTCATCAGTCAATTTATCTTTCAGTCTCTTTGAGTCGAACTACGGTGTTCTGACTTCCTCATTGCACGAGAGGATACGTATGCATAACTTAACAGTTATCGAACAAAAGTCTCTTTCTCTTACCCCTCTTCCAGCATTATTCTTTAAGCCTCATTCCTGAGCATTTCATTTCACATTTCTTTTGCACTTACACCTGTACATTTTTTTCCCGCTTTTGCACATAGATAGCACTGACACTACCCCTTTAAACACAGAGTTTCAAGTGTGGATCCCGTCGAGTACGACGGACAATCTGGGTGCTAATACCTTCCCAGGTTGTAACCAACCCCCTTTCTCAGTTTCTCTGGTTCACGACCGTCTTATCCATTACTTTCCTAGGTTTATGCAACATTACCTTTCCTTCGGGATAAAAATGCCTAGATGGCGACTCTTTTCAGTTCATCTTCATGTTCTCTTTCGCCGACCATTCGCGTCTGTACCCCATCTGACCCGGTGTCATTTGGTGGGAGCGACACGAGCTGATCGATGTTCCATCCACCGTCCACCTAAAAATGAAGTATTATACTACTTCGGGCAAAGTCGCTACGCTACACGGTGACGTCGAAGCTGCCCGCCGATGTTTTGAGGCAGCATCCAGAGGTCTTAGCTCGATATCTTACCAACCAAACCCTTCAGCACTGACTTCGCTAGATACTCCACAAACATCCAAGGCTTTTCCTCAGGTAGACTCAATCGATCTGGACTGCAGGTTCTCAGACGACAACACGTGCATTCAAAGGCTGACCGATTCACTTTCCCGACCAATTCCAGACGGAGAATTCGAACTGATTCCTTTGGGAGATGATCCGACTCGGTGCGCCAAGATCGGGGAACATCTGCCCGACTTGGCGAAATGATAGTTAGAAGCATGCCTCAAGGGAAATGCGAATCTGTTCGCTTGGTGCGCCGCAGAAATGCCAGGGCTCGACCCCGAGACGGCTTGGCATCACCTCTCCATCGACCCAACACACAAATTGGTCGCCCAACATAGGAGGAAGCAGTCAACCGAGAAAACCAGAGCGGCCGAATCTGCTTTTAAAGACCTCCTAAAGGAAAATTTTGTAACTGAGGCCAGGTACACAACCTGGCTCTCAAATGTTGTACTTGTAAAAAAAATCTAGTGGAAAATGGAGAATGTGTGTTGACTATATTGATCTTAACCGGGCATGCCCGAAAGACGCATATCCTTTTCCCAAAATCGACAAACTGGTCGATAATTCGTCCGGTTTCAAGCTATTTTCCTTCATGGACACCTGCTCGGGGTACAATCAAATACCCATGGCTGTATCCGACAAAAAATACACGGCCTTCATGACCGAATCGGGAAACTATTATCATAACTTATGCCCTTCGGTTTAAAAAACGCGGGCGCGACATATCAGCGCATGATGAATAAGGTATTCCGGGAAAAAATCAGGGACATGCTTGAGGTGTACATGGACGACATGATCGTCAAGTCTCATCAAGAGACAGACCACGCGTCCTACTTACGAAAGGTATTCGATCAAGCCCGGAAATGCAAAATGCATTTCAATCCCGAGAAGTGCACGTTTGGGGTCCGAGCAGGGAAGTTCCTCGGATTCTATTTAACTGAACGAGGTATTGAAGCCAATCCTGACAAATATTGGGCATTCACAGAACTTCCTACTCCTAATTCTAAAAAATCCATACAATCGTTGAACGGGGTCCTCGCTTCCCTCGCACAATTTGTGGCAAAACCCGCTCAGCACGCCCTCCCCTTTTACAAACTCCTCCGCAAAGAGGCCACCTTTGAATGGACGGAGGAGTGCGAGCAAGCCTTGTCCCACTTGAAAAGGGCATTATCTGAACCCCCAGTTTTGTCCAGGCCCAAATAAGGGGAGACGCTTTACCTCTATCTCGCCGTAGCAAACGAGGTTGTAAGCACAACCCTCATACGCGACCTACCCGAAGGACAAAAACCTATCTATTTTACAAGCAAGGCGCTCCAAGGCCCCGAACTTCGATACCTCCAGGTAGAAAAGGTGGCTCTGGCCCTCCTTTTTGCAGCCAGGAGACTGCGACATTATTTCTTAGCCCACACCATCATTGTGAGGACGAACCAACCCATAAGACAATTACTCGATCGACCAGATATGGCCGGGCGAATGCTAAAATGGTCGTTGGAACTATCCGAATTTGTCATCAAATTCGAAGGGAGACAAGCTCTCAAAGCTCAAGCACTAGCCGACTTTGTAGCAGAGCTCACTTTCACCGAGCTAGAGCCGAGATCTCCATCCAAATGGACCATCTTCGTAGACGAAGCATCTGGCCCGATGGGTAGCGGAGCTGGAGTTATCCTGGAAAGCGAAGAGGGAAGCATCATCGAAGTATATTTAACTTTATCCTTCCCCACATCCAACAACCAGGCGGAATACGAAGCCTTCCTGGCAGGCATACGGCTCGCGACCAAACTGGAAGCAGAGGAAATCACAATTTGCACAGATTTCCAGCTGGTCGCTAGCCAAGTTTGAGGAGATTTCTAGGCCAAAAACGACAATATGGTCGAATACTTGGCCCTTGTAAAAAACGAACTAAAACGATTCACAAACGTCGAGGTCAAACACGTCCCGCGAGAGAATAATACCCGAGTTGATATCCTTTCCAAGTTGGCAAGCACTAAAAGGAAAGGAAACAACATATCCGTTATACAAAAAAGTGCTACCCCGACCAAGCATTGGACAATCTTCAACCCACCTAGACATTAATCTCATAGGCGACGCCAACTGCTGGATGACCCCAGTGTTTAACTACCTGACCAAGGGTGAGTTACCGGCAGACCCGAAAACGGCCAGCACCGTGCGTCGAAGGTCGTGCTCGTACTCCCTGGTCGGTGGGCGTATGTATCACCGAGGGTTTTCTATGCCACTCCTCAGGTGCGTAGAGGAAGAGAACATCCCACACGTACTAAGAGAAGTCCATGAAGGAATTAACGCACAACACCCAGGCGGACGATCGCTAGCCCAAAAGATTCTCCGGGCAGGGTACTATTGGCCGACACTCCAGCACGACGCGAAAGAGCACGTAAAAAGATGCGACAAATGACAATGACACGGAGACGTACACGTAGCACCCCCTACCGAGCTAAAATCGTTGTCTTCCCTGTGGCCATTCGCGTGGTGGGGGATGGACATCTTAGGACCATTCATCGTCGGATCCGACCAAAATAAATACCTCATTGTGGGCGTCGATTATTTCACCAAATGGATAGAAGCTGAGGCCTTGGCCAAAATTACTGCACTCAACATACTACGCTTCTTCAAGAGGAGCATTCTCGCTCGGTTCGGGGTACCGCTCGCCATTGTAACCGATAACGGTACCCAATTCACCGATAGACATTTCAAAGAATTTGTTGCGTTAGTAGGAACAAAACAGCACTTCGCTTCGGTGGAGCATCCCCAAACTAACGGACAAGCAGAAGCTGCAAATAGAGTAATCCTAAGAGGTCTGAAACGGAGACTGAACGAGCACAAGAAACACTAGGTCGAGGAGTTACACAACGTACTTTAGGCATATAGAACCACTCCCCACTCAACGACCGGTGAATCCCCGTTCCGGTTGGCATATGGGACCGAAGCAGTAATTTCTGTTGAAATGCACATCCGATCCATGCGGACAAAGTCCCCAATGGACCAAGACACCAACTCCGAAGCTTTAAGAGACGAGTTTGACCTGGTCGAAGAAATCCGATCAGAAGCCGCTCTCCGAGAGGCCACTCTTAAACAAAAAATAGCAGCTCGGTACGATTCTAAAGTCATAAGACGAACATTCGAAGTGGGTAGTCTCGTTCTAAGAAGAAATCACAGAGATTCCCGAGAAGGAAAACTAACGCCTAATTGGGAGGGCCCGTATCGTGTCTGGGCAAAGACCGAAAACGGGGCCTATTATTTAGAAAATCTTCACGGGGAAGAACTTGCTCGGCCATGGAACGCCGAGAAGCTCAAGCAATATTACAGTTAATTACAGAGTCACCTTGCTCGGCTCTCAAGCGAGGAGCAATAGGTCTGACTAGACCTGCGTGCCCAAGTACAAGCACAGCATCCCAAATAATATGATTATCAGGATCTTCTTCCAAGGGAAGGAGGTGACTGTTGCACGGGCGGATACTCAAACGAGTCCGACGTCGCCTATGTACCACGACCAGGCAGAACCCCAGCTCGCGATGGGACGTTCAAGCCTCAGAGCTCGATTCATTATCTTGGCCCGGGTACCGACCAGGAGCCAGACTCCAACATCTGGTTGGTCCCCCAAACCAACAGATCACAAACACACACACCGTATTTGCCTAATCACATCTAATCATCATAAAGACGTCAAACACTTAACGTTTATAGAAACAAAAAAGGAAGAAAGTCCTCCGACGGACGCACAGTTAAAGAAATACTTGTAAAATAAAAACATTGTGGAATAACAAAAGACCACCAAGGTCGGGTAATTTTACTAAGAGATTGCGACCCCGAAGGGCCGACTTGTTCATAATTACACATAAAGGGGACCATGTCCCCGAGCAAAGCAAAACGCACAATAAATTACAAAGTAACGGCGCGCAGGCCAAACTAATCCCCTCCCCTTCTGGAGCACCGGGTTGACCTTCGCTCTGAGGCAGTTGCACCTCTGGTTGGTCAGGCTGAGCAGTCACCTCGGGCTGGGAGTCCTCAATGATTAAGTCTGCAGGGACCACGATCTGACCATCCTCAACCTTGTAGAGATAGCTGATGTGGCCGGTATCCAGAGCCAATTCAGGATGAAGAGCTCGTATCTGGTCCACAACGTTTTGGAAACTAAGCTCAGTCGACGAGTTCAGATCTTCCATGTCCTAGTCGATCCGAGCAAGAAACTGAGCCCTGGTCACCAAACTTTTAGTGTCATCATCCTCATCCTCCTTTGGGCAAAAGGCGTCCTTCAGCTTTTTGCTCTGGTCCAAGGCCCTCCTCTTATCGACTTCCAGCTTGGCAATGATGTTCCCTCGATCGGTCATCTCCTTAGCAGAGGCAGCGACTTCTTCAGAGGCCGTAACCAACTTCCTTTTAGTAGCAGCCAAGAGCTCCTTCAGCTTTGCCACCTCCCTTTCCTGCCCAGGGTTTCCTTTGGCCGTCAACCAGGCCATAGACAAGACCCGCATGACTACGCTCGCGTCCCGGGCCAGAGACAGACGCCGTGCAGGGCGATCCATTACCTCAACAAACAGAGAATCTGCCCGATCAACCTCCATGCTAGTTCCCTCGAAATAGTTCTGCTTCACAAAGCAAGGCGGCAACACATGTTTCGTCTTGGGGGGAGCATTGACCTTTAAATCCACGGTCGCTGCAGATTTATGCTTCTTCATTAGCGAGCCAGTAGATGCGCTCGGAGAAACTTGAACCAGGGGGCCCGACCTAGAACCGCTCGTTTCGGTCAGCTTGGTTTGGACAAACCGCAACCTCTTCTTTTGCTGTTGGCGCAGTCGCTCCTGGATTTTGTCTAGGGGGTTCGACATGGAGCCTACAAAGAAAAAGAATACAAGATTAGTCACGAACGCCCAAAATTATCAAAACATAATAACAAGTAGAAATAAAAACACATAATAAAGAACTCGGACACTTCTTGCCCGGTGTTACACGCTAGCAGGTCTGTGTCGTCTATCAAAGTACGCTCCACAGCCTCTCCCCCGTCCTGATCCAACATTATCTTGCCATCCCCATCCAGCAGAGGAGTCGGAGTAAAAGAGGCTACCAACTTCCGAAAAGCCTCGAAGATGGCCGCATCATCCTCGTTAAGAGAGTCCCCTACTTGGACAAATTCACTAACCGGTCGTTCGTAGTGAGAATAACTCCACGAAAAGGGAAACAACCAGAGCCTCCTCAGAATTACCTGCCCTCGGTCATCGAGTCTAGGCTCGTCATTTTCGTCGGTATCCACCTCCAGGAAACCCAGTGCCCTCACGCTCTCAAGAACTCATAAATGTTGGGATGCAGCTGAGAGGGGGCTACATCCAAGTGCCCGAGCACGGAGCAAACCAGATCACTAAAGGGCAAGGTTACCCCTAGGATTGAGGTCGCGTACTCATACATTGAAAATTTACGACCGCCGAAGTCTGAAAATATCCGGTCATCATCCCCCAGGAAGGTGACGACCCAATCCTCCGGATCACCAACAGTAGGTAGAGGCTCGCACGAGGCCTCGAGAATGACGACACCTTATCGAGCAGGTCTTCCACTACCCATTCTTTGGGCGCGATTATCATTTCCGGACACCGAGGGGAATATGTCGTGTCTCCCGAGTCAGTGGCTCCTTCCTCCATTGTGGTCGCGTCTGATTCGCCCGACGAGCTTCTAGAATCAGAGGGGACAAATGCGGAAGAACCAGAGTCTTCCGAGGACACCTCCTCTGAGGAGATATCAAGCGGGTCCATAAGCGAATTCTCACCTGAAAAGCAGAGGAAAGGCGTCAGTGAATTCGATTAGAATATCAAATCCACCCTTCCATCGCTCAATAAGTAAAAGGGCGCGTATCGGCCCAGGAATAAGATCCCGAGCCATAGCCCTCGGCTAGCCACCGCTCAAAGCGATGGCCAATGCTCAACAACGGAGAGGATACGATCAAAACCTGGATGCTTACCAGGTCCTAGGTCAAAATCGACTAGGACCATCGTCGACCACGAATTAGGGTTCATAGTCGACGAGCAATAGTGACAGAAGATCTCTAATCTACTTATTTTAAGCCTAAACTACCGGAAAATCTATCTTACGCCACATGCATTGCTAAATATTAAGCATATGACTAAGATAAATGCAAATAAGAGCCGTACCTAGAGCTTGGGAGGCCATTGCAGAAGAAGTTAGCTTGGAATGCGGTGGTCGACGGATGAAAACGGTGGTCAACGGCTGACTTACGAGCAGTGCAGTGGAGAAGAAGGCGAAATGAAAAAGCTTACAGAATGCCTTGGGTTCCTATTTATAGGGAAGGGGACACGTGTAGAAACGCGTGACCCCTACCCCTAGGCAATGATTACCTACGCTCTAGCCCCTAGGCTAGCCGTCAGAACATTAAATAGGCGCGAATTCCCAAACACACCAACTTTTCGTTTCATATTCCCCCCTTGTTGAGCGACGAAACAACTGCCCGCCTGCCGTGGGTCATCGACGATCAATCCCTGGTCCGCACACGAAAGATACCAGACGCACTGCATACGCCTTATACATGAAACCATCACTAAGTCACCGCTCCTCCGCAGCAGCAATGACCTGGGGGGCTCCTGTTCTGGGCAGGCCCAACTCCCAGAATTGGGCCAAGCAAAGTGGCATTATGACACGCTCGGCGTCGAGTACCATGCCAAGAATAACGGTCTTTGTCGACCAAAGCCATACCGACCAGGACGAAATCCCCCAACGGCTAGTTTTGACCGTTACCTATTCGTGCGGATTCCGCGATTCGCGCCAAACGGTTTGAACCAATAATCATCCACTAACGACAATATATAAACCCTCTCAAAGGAGAGGGCCAGGTATTCAATTCTCTGACCTTAATTCTCGTACTTGCACACTCTTTGCTCAGTGTCTTACTTCAGCATCGGAGTGCCTTGCAGGTACACCCCCTCCTCTCCTCACCAACTGTCCTTCAGCAACGCTCGACGCTAGCCATATCGGATCCTGATCTCCAGGTACGATCAAGTAATTTATTTACCTTCATCATTAAGTTTCTTAATAATTTAGTTTTTCTTTTGTTATGTGATGAAATAATTCAGTCTCAAAATGCTGGTTGGAAAGTTCCATTAGTTTTAGAGTTGACTAGTTGAGTTATACATAAACTAAAATTCTAACATATCAAAGTGCTTATTAAGGATCTATAAATAATATATGGTAATCTTATTCCAAGTGTTTACCTTATATAAACATGATGCTCAAAAAAATACTTGTGTAGTAAGAAACTTAAAAATACACAAATTATGAATGACAGACATTACATAAAACTGGTTTTGGAATTATATCAATAGTTGATTCATTTCAAAATTTTATTTTGTAGTTTGTGTTAAATCTAAAACAATATGATTATAAGTAAAAGCTATATATGAATATTAAATTGATGGATAATGTTATCTAAGATCTTTTAAGAGTGATAAGTGATGAAAACCAGTTGGAAAAACTTATAAAATTTCACCAAAATAAATTCATATACACATTATTTTATAATTTAGAACGATTACAACACCATGAGGCATAATCAAATTGTCATTATTAATAAATGAAACACTTATTATGGAAAATCCCCTTTAACATTACCACGAGGATAATAATTGCAAATAACGAATGTCCCTTCCTTATTTCAATTTTTTTTGCATATCCAACACGTGTTGATCCACTCCAAATAACTTGGGTATAATGGGAGCATTCACCACCGTCACACCGGTTAAGATAGCGATTATAGTGTGGTTTTTCATCCACCCACAACTTCACTGCTTCCTTGTCAGTTATATTTCTGGAGCTCACCAAGATATTCACTCCTAAACGACCACTATCATCACTTCCTGAGGAATTGATTCCACAATCCTTGCTACGTACACTAGTATCAAGAAAATTTTGTGCAAAAGCAGCAAGTTTGTTATCCCAAACAAAATCTACAATGTACGCACCTATTTCTGATATTGATCTTGCGTCATTGTGGAGTTTCAAGTAATCTTCTGGATTGTCTTGCGCACTTGCAATGTGACTATTACCCACAACGACTATTAACCCTAAAATACACATTAAAGAAAATGAATCCATCTTAATTATCTATGTAAATTTGTAAGTGTTTGGTGGAATTTTATGGAGCACTAGTGATGTTTTTATAGAGGAATTTTCATGTAAACTTTGAAAAAAAGTAATATAAGGAAATTTAGTTGAAGAAAAGTTTTGTTAAAAATTTTAAAAATAAAATTTTCTATAGTTAAAATTTTAATGCTTTCTTAAAAAAAACATTTTATTTTTTAAAGAATTCAATGTCTATTGATGAACTTGAATAATTTAACTAAAAAGAAATATGCTGAGATATTTTCAATTCACCACAACTCCGAAGAGATATTTCATATCTAAGTTTTTTAGTAAGCAAGGAATACAATAATAAGGGCACAAAAAGTGCTCAACTCTGATACAAAAGAAACGAGACGAGACTCGATAAAACAAATGTCAAATTTAATTTAATTAAAAAAATAATACATAAACATTTCAGTTATAGCAATTTATTTGGTGATGAATATTTCAACTAAAAAAGAGATATGCATGAAATTTCAATTATAGCATTTTGCTTGGTGATGAATATTTCAACTAAAATAGAGATATGCAGGAATATTTCAATTATAGTATTTATTTTTGGGATATATATATATATATATATATATATATATATATATATATATATATATATATATATATATATATATATATATATATATATATATATATATATATATATATATATATATATATATATATATATATATAAGTTGATAAATCACTCATAGAAATTAGCGTCAAAATTGAGGATAATTTTGTAATTTTATATTCTTATATTTCTTTATTTATTTAGTAATATTTAATTAATAAACTATTTTTATTTTAATTTATAAATAAATTATTTATACCATCCATTCTTCCACTAACTTCTTATATTTATTTTTTAAATTATTTAGTATTGTTCCTTTGATAATTATTTCACTAACTAGCCATTTTTCACGAACATTTTAAATTAATTTTATAATTATTTACTTTTTATATATAATTATATTAACAAATAGTGACAAATTGAGTTATACAAAAGTGGCTAATTAATCACGAGAAGAAAATTACATATCCTATCTTTTTTCTAATAAGTATTTTGTGTCTAACGAGATTCAAATCTACATATAATTTGTTAAATTCATTAATATAATTATGTGGCTCCATTAAATCACTAATCCATTAACTCTTATTCATAAACTTCGCTTAGTCATTTTTCTATATCTCCACTAATCCACTAACTCATAGTTATTTATATAATTTCTATATGCAACTTCCGTGTTGTGTAGTGTATTTATCTAGCCAATTTGTAAATAGGGCTGTAAGAAAAATTATGAAATGATCCAAACCACCAAACTGAAGTTAAAATAATCAGACCATTATGTAGGGTTAGTTAATTGAATCGTTATTTTACTAAAGGTTCTAGAACTGAACCAAACTAAATTAATCAAACATTAACCAAAACAGAAACATTAAGCTATTAGCACACCATTGCACTTTATGGATCATTGTCTCTATTTTCAATAAAAATTGGGACATGATAATATGTTTTAATGTGAGCTCTCTCAAACTGAATTTGGACTTTAACATCAAGTATATTAAACCCATTTACCTCTACAAGTTTCTTACCTTCATCAAGTTACAAATTCCACTTCATATTTTATTCTAAAGTTTCTTCTTATTTGATATTGACATTGAGGTAGATTATTTCTACAATGGTATATTATATTATATTATATTTTTTATTTTATTATTTACATATACCAATATCATATATTATATAGTAATTTATTTACCTTCACCATTAATTTTCTTAATAATTTAGTTTTTTTTTGTTATGTGATGAAATAATTCAGTCTCAAAGTCCTGGTTGGAAAGTTCCATTAGTTTTAGAGTTGACTAGTTGAGTTATACATAAACTAAAATTCTAACTTATCAAAGTGATTATTAAGGATCTATAAATAATATAATGGTAATCTCATTCCAAGTGTTTACCTTATATAAAAATGATGCTAAAAAAAATACTTGTGTGGTAAGAAACTTAAAAAAAACAAATTATGAATGACAGACATTACAAAAATCCGGCTTTGGAATTATATCAATAGTTGATTCATTTCAAACTTGTATTTTGTAGTTTGTGTTAAATCTAAAACAATATGATTGTAAGTAAAAGCTATGTATGAATATTAAATTGATAGATAATGTTATCTAAGATCTTTTAAGAGTGATAAGTGATGAAAACCAGTTGGAAAAACTTATAAAATTTCACCAAAATGAATTCATATACACATTATTTTATAATTTAGAACGATTACAACACCATGAGGCATAATCAAATTGTCATTATTAAAAAATGAAATACTTATTATGGAAAATCCCCTTTAACATTACCATGAGGATAATAATTGCAAATAACGAATGTCCCTTCCTTATTACAATTTTTTTTGCATATCCAACACGTGTTGATCCACTCCAAATAACTTGGGTATAATGGGAGCATTCACCACCGTCACACCGGTTAAGATAGCGATTATAATGTGGTTTTTCATCCACCCACAACTTCACTACTTCCTTGCTAGTTATATTTCTGGAGCTCACCAAGATATTCACTCCTAAACGACCACCATCATCACTTCCTGAGGAATCGATTCCATAATCCTTGCTATGTACACTAGTATCAAGAAACTTTTGTGCAAAAGCAGCAAGTTTGTTATCCCAAACAAAATCTACAATGTACGCACATATTTCTGATATTGATCTTGCGTCATTGTGGAGTTTCATGTAATCTTCTGGATTGTCTTGTGCACTTGCAATGTGACTATTACCCACAACGACTATTAACCCTAAAATACACATTAAAGAAAATGAATCCACCTTAATTATCTATGTAAATTTGTAAGTGTTTGGTGGAATTTTATGGAGCACTAGTGATGTTTTTATAGAGGAATTTTCATGTAAACTTTGAAAAAAAGTAATATAAGAAAATTCAGTTAAAGAAAAGTTTTGTTTAAAATTTTAAAAATAAAATTTTCTATAGTTAAAATTTTAATGCTTTCTTAAAAAAAACATTTTATTTTTTAAAGAATTCAATGTCTATTGATGAACTTGAATAATTTAACTAAAAAGAAATATGCTGAGATATTTATATATGAGAAGAGATATTTTCAATTCAACACAACTCCGAATAGATATTTCATATCTAAGTTTTTTAGTAAGCAAGGAATACAATAATAAGGGCACAAAAAGTGCTCAACTCTGATACAAAAGAAACGAGACGAGACTCGATAAAACAAATGTCAAAGTTTAATTTAATTAAAAATAAATAATACATAAATATTTTAGTTATAGCAATTTATTTGGTGATGAATATTTCAACTAAAAAAGAGATATGCATGAATATTTCAATTATAGCATTTTGCTTGGTGATGAATATTTCAACTAAAATAGAGATATGCAGGAATATTTCAATTATAGAATTTATTTTTGGGATATATATATATATATATATATATATATATATATATATATATATATATATATATATATATATATATATATATATATATATATATAAAGTTGTTAAATCACTCATATAAAATAGCGTCAAAATTGAGGATAATTTTGTAATTTAATATTCTTATATTTCTTTATTTATTTAGTAATATTTAATTAATAAACTATTTTTATTTTAAATTATAAATAAATTATTTATACCATCCATTCTCCCACTAACTTCTTATATTTATTTTTTAAATTATTTAGTATTGTTCCTTTGATAATTATTTCACTAACTAGTCATTTTCCACTAACTTTTTAAATTAATTTTTATAATTATTTACTTTTTATATATAATTATATTAACAAATAGTGACAAATGGAGTTATACAAAAGTGGCTAACTAATCACGAGAAGAAAATTACATATCCTAACTTTTTTCTAATAAGTATTTTGTGTCTAACGAGATTCAAATCTGCAAGTAATTTATTAAATTAGTTAAATTAATTATGTGGCTCCATTAAATCACTAATCCATTAACTCTTATTCATAAACTTCGATTACTCATTTTTCTATAACTCCACTAATCCACAAACTCATAGTTATTTATATAACTTCTATATGCAACTTCCATGTTGTGTGGTGTATTTATCTAGCCAATTTGTAAATAGGGCTGTAAGAAAAATTATGAAATGATCCGAACCACCAAATTGAAGTTAAAATAATCGGACCATTATGTAGGGTTAGTTAATCGAATCGTTATTTTACTAAAGGTTCTAGAACTGAACCAAACTAAATTAACCAAACATTAACCAAAACAGAAACATTAAGCTATTAGCAAACCATTGCACTTTATGGATCATTGTCTCTATTTTCAATAAAAATGGGGACATTATAATATGTTTTAATGTGAGCTCTCTCAAACTGAATTTGGACTTTAACATCAAGTACATTAAACCCATTTACTGCTACAAGTTCCTTACCTTCATCAACTTACAAATTTCACTTCATCTTTTATTCTAAAGTTTCTTCTCATTTGATATTGACATTAAGGTAGATGTTATCTACAATGATATATTATATTATATTTTTATTTTATTATATACAAATAACAATATCATATATTATATAGTAATTTATTTACCTTCACCATTAAGTTTCTTAATAATTTTGTTTTTTTTTTGTTATGTGATGAAATAATTCAGTCTCAAAGTCCTGGTTGGAAAGTTTCATTAGTTTTAGAGTTGACTAGTTGAGTTATACATAAACTAAAATTCTAACATATCAAAGTGTTTATTAAGGATCTATAAATAATATAAGGTAATATCATTCCAAGTGTTTATCTTATATAAACATGATGCTAAAAAAAAATACTTCTGTGGTAAGAAACTTAAAAATAAAAAAATTATGAATGACAGACATTACATAAAACCGGTTTTGGAATTATATCAATAGTTGATTCATTTCAAAATTTTCTTTTCTAGTTTGTGTTAAATCTAAAACAATATGATTGTTATTAAAAGCTATATATAAATATTAAATTGATAGATAATGTTATCTAAGATCTTGTAAGAGTGATAAGTTATGAAAACCAGTTGGAAAAACTTATAAAATTTCACCAAAATGAATTCATGTACACATTATTTTATAATTTAGAACGATTACAACCCCATACATGAGGCATAATAAAATTGTCATTATTAAAAAATGAAACACTTATTATGGAAAATCCCCTTTAACGTTACCACAAGGATAATGGTTGCATTCACCACCGTCACACCGATTAAGATATTGATTATAGTGTAGTTTTTCCTCCACCCACAAACTCACTACTTCCTTGCCAGTTATATTTCTGGAGCTCACCAAGATATTCACTCCTAAACGACCACCATCATCACTTCCTTAGGAATCGATTCCACAATCCTTGCTGCGTACACTAGTGTTAAGAAAATTTTGTGCAAAAGCAGCAAGTTTGTTATCCCAAACAAATTCTACAATGTACGCACCTACTTATGATAATGATCTTTCGTCATTGTGGAGTTTCAAGTAATCTTCTGGATTGTCTTGCGCACTTGCAATGTGACTATTACCCACAACGACTATTAACCATAAAATACATATTAAAGAAAATGAATCCACCTTAATTATCTATGTAAATTTCTAAGTGTTTGGTGGAATTTTATGGAGCACTAGTGATGTTTTTATAGAGGAATTTTCATGTAAACTTTGAAAAAAGTAATATAAGGAAATTTAGTTAAAGAAAAGTTTTGTTTAAAATTTTAAAAATAAAATTTTCTATAGTTAAAATTTTAATGCTTTCTTAAAAAAAACATTTTATTTTTTAAAGAATTCAATGTCTATTGATGAACTTGAATAATTTAACTAAAAAGAAATATGCTGAGATATCTATATATGAGAAGAGATATTTTTCCAAAGAGATATTTTATATCTAAGTTTTGTAGTAAGCGAGGAATACGAAGGGCACAAAAAGTGCTCAACTCTGATACAAAAGAAACCTCTCAAAACTCTTTCAAACCTCTCAAAACTACCTCTCCCGCCACCACCTTCAAAGAAACCGCAACAAAAAAATACATGTCTCAAACGATGCCATCAACTTATAAATTTAGAACATATATCTTCCATCTCTCTTTTAGAATTCCAATCACATATTCATTTAATTATATTTCTGGTTTTTACTCGCATCTTCTCAACCCACGATCTTCTCAACCCACGATCTTCTCAAACTAACGGAGTCAAGTTTTTTAATTTCCCAGGTTATAATAACATGTGTTAGAGCAACCCTCGTAGATAAAGTCGGAAGGAAGCCCCTACTTTTGGTAAGTTAAAAGGCCAAAATAACATTTCTTCAAAATTTTATTCACTTATATCCTCTTCATGTATGAGATATTTAAGCATCCCGCGACGGATTTGAGATATTTAACAGCAACATCGCACGAATTATGGTCGGGGTCCTCGAATCATAACGACGAAGGTCATTGGTGAGGGTGTTGTCGACACGGTGGTTTGCAATCGCGGTGGTTGGACGATTCCACATGGGTTTAGCGATTTGGAAGGGGGTTTTGAAGATCTGACGACAACTTGTGGTTTTATGGTGGCGGATTCGCATCAATTCAACTTTTGGTTTCTCCATTTAATTTCGGTTTTGATTTGATGTTCTTGGCTGAGATTTCAAATAGAATTGGTTGTGAATTTCAAATTTGGTTGTGATTCTTATATTGTTGTTAATCTCAACAAGGGTATGTGTTGTTATTGTTTTATTGTTATGTTCAGATTAAAAAAATTCCAGATTTTGTTCTGTGAAATGTTTATTGTTATTGTTAGAAAGTGACGGTAATATATACGCCAGAACATTGCGATGCACACCTGTTTATGTTAAAGGGTGGTTTTTAATTATATCAATTCCTTTTAACAACAATCTTATACTATATTCCTCATTTCTCATAAAAAACTGCCGGAAAACCTCAATCGATTCCACAGTTAAATATTAGTTTCTCTATTAATTAAATTATTCTTCCCTCTAATTTGCTTTACTGATTTTGACAATGGTGATTGTTTCCAGGCGACCAACTTTTGTTCTCTGCCGAACACAGGCAGTTACAAACATTATTAGCAGCCATTAGTTAGAGATTTCAACATTAGCTAATCTATCCTCTTTGACCGCAAGTGGCACAAGTTGTTGTGTTTTCGTTAAGCATATATCTCATTCATGTCCATTTCATTTGATTTACATATTTTTACCTTTAATGCCAATGATATGATTTACAGGTATTCACTGAAAGTGAAGCTGTTCCATCTGGATATGCGTCTTTCAAGTAATGATTATCATGGCCTTTGTTTATCAAATGAAGTGACTGGTTTTTCAAATGTGACTTTAAGAAATAATGATATTGTTATGCTATTGTTTACTTATGTTAATGTTTATCATTATAATATATTTAACTAAATCATGTTGTGATTCATTTTTTTTAAAATTTATAAACTCGGATGTCATACTTTTTTTTACATAACTATTGTTTGCATCATGTACATTTTATTTTTTACTTAGCTTAACCTATTTTTGCAATAAAAATGGGTATGAATTTTAAGATCTTCAATAACCCATTTGGAAACTGATATGAATCTGTTCTTTGAAGAGGTTGAGAAAGTAAGAACAAAAATGGGTGAAATTCGCGATGTTCTAACAAATCTCCAATAAGCTAACAAAGAGAGCAAGTTCCTTGACAAAACTAATGCTTTGAAATTGTTGAGAGAAAGAATCAATACTGATATTGTAACGTCATTCAGCGGATTCTGCACAGCTTGAGCCATAACTTGCATAGCGATAATAAGTGCAACGTCATTCCTTCCAGCCATTCTCAACTGCTATGCAACAACAACAAGAAATAATGGTCAAAACACCTATACAGACAACGACCGACTATCATGGACCTCAACCACGACAACGACAACAACTCAACTACTCAACGACATGGTTGGACCGACCGACCTGCTCTGATACCAATTGTAACACCCCAAATTTCCCCCGTCATTTTTAGTAAATAAAATACGACAATATCAGAGTAAAACGTCATTTTCAATTTAAGGTGCTACTTTCAACCAACATAAAACATGCTTTTAAAATTTGATACATATCATGAACAGAAAACTATTCAAATTAAGCAGCGAAAGATTCAAACTTTAGCGATATCATTGAAATAGAAAATAGTTTGAAAACTTCTAAAACAACATAAACTTGTTCCAAAATATAACAAATGAACTAAATCAACAAAATGATGTTCCCGACTCCCATGTTACGTATCAGAGCGGACGCCACGACCACGACTACTCCTGAGTATATATATATATATATATATATATATATATATATATATATATATATATATATATATATATATATATATATATATATATATATATATATATATATATATATATATGCACGTTACCAACATAAGGGTAGCATTCAAAAAGAAGGGGTGAGATTCTTAAATCAATTAAAAGAGGAAAATAATATAAATATAAGGCATATATCACATAAGTGCAACAACAACATACATATCATGACAAGAATCACAACCTAACTACACATCTACAACAAACACATCAACAACATATAAATTCACATCATACACATCAACAACATATACACACAAATCATACACATCAGCAACAATGAATGAAAATGAGACTAAACCATAGACTCAATCCATGTGGTTACAAGAATCGATCTCTATTTCATGATTCAGTTCCTGTCGGAACTCTCGACCCCTTTTTCATGGTCCAGTGTAACCCCTCTTTCATGATTACACCCTCGACCCCTATTTCATGGTCCGTGTGATCCCTATTTCATGATCACACCTTACGCCGTGATTGAAAACACTCACCTCACCAATGACGACAACATGCAACAACGACGACAATATGCAACAACAACACTTCATGCATATTCTTTCTCATACTAACAATTTTCATTCACCAACACATACACAACTAAACATACATCATGCATTCAAATGTTTCACACAACAACATTCAACATCAACAAAATGCACATACAACCTCTCTAAACCTGCTCACACCGCATTAACAACACACCAACCTTCCTAAAACATAAAACACAATTTTTTCAGGAATTTTAATAAATTAAAAACACAGTTTCTCCCTTCCAAGTCTCGCTAAATGATCCCTTTGCTCGCTAAGCGCACAAGCTATTGCCATGAAAAGGCGAAAGTTTCCAACGGTTCGCTAAGCGAGCAAGGCGAATTTGGCAGAAAACCCTGCAATTTCTGCACTTCTCCCCTGTAACTCTCACCCTCAAAAAGTGTATAAAACCAGTCCAAATCACAAATTTCCATCAGAAAACTCATATATAACACTACCAACATAAATATACAATTCAGACATCAGGAATTCCTCAATTTCTTACCACCTTCGTCAATTTATCAATCACCCAATCCCACTAACATACCTAACGACATTTACCCTAACATTCATATCATAATACCCTTAAAAGATGAAAGTGATCCCACCTTTACCTTAATTCGATGAAAAATCTCTTTCTTTCTCACGAAATTTTTACCTCTATCCTTGCCCTAGCCCTTGTCATATTCTCTCTTCTTCACACTCTTCCAAAATTCCAAGATCAGTTTTTTTCCACAAATGATTCCCCCAATTCTCCTAATTCCAAATATAACCCTTGAACCCCTATTATGTCCTCACTAATTCCCCATCTAATTATTGTACTACCCTTTCTCCTTATTTCTAATATTATGAATTAATTTAATATAACACTCCACAACTTAATTAATTAATTCCAAAGTAGGAACTTCAGATAATTTAATTATTCTACTCGACACATCATCAAGTCCTACGTTATTAGTCCAACAATTCCCCTACGACTAAACCTACCCTTCACCACGGGTACACAACACGCAACTATAGCACCACTACACACAACTAATCATAATGATTCACACAATCACACAAATATACGAAATAAATAAATAATGACTTAAATAAATTAGGGCATTACACTAGTAACAAGTGCAAAAATCTCTTCGAATTTGATTCCTTATTTCTAAAGAAATCATTTCGCCACAAGTCTTGCCTTGTGTCGAATTACTTATAATTTGGGATTCAACTTCACCTTGTATAACCACTTTACAATGATTTCCTTCTTGCCTTGAGGAAATTCGCCAAGTGACCAAGTGTTGTTGATTTTTATAGACTTCAGTTCCTCATTCATGGCTTTCAAACACTTCAAATTCTTCAATGCTTCAGCTGCATTGAATGGTTCGACATCTGCAAAGAAAGCATAATGTACCATCTTACCTTCATCATTGACCACATTATCTGATGTAATCACACATTCTTGCAACCTTAATGTATATGTCTTGTTCTTTGAGGTTTGCTTGTGCTTGCTTGACCTTTGACTTCTTCTTGTCGGACTTCTCTTTCGACTTCACTTGTTGGTTATTCATATAGGACTCTCATCGAATCCTTCTTGACATTTTAAGTCCAGTCTCATTCCTTAATTTTATCTATGATCTTCTCTCTGTTGATCACTACTTGCTTGTTCATTGGGTCAAACAACTTGTATCCTCAAATCTAATGATATCCTATTAGGATCATTTGACTTGACTTGTCATCAAGTTATCTTCTCAAGTGATCAAGAACTTGTCTATATGCTATAGATCCAAATACGTTCAGATGACTCAAGATTTGCTTGACACCAGACCAACATTCTTCTGGCGTAATTCCTTCATGTTTCTTTGTCAGACATCTATTCAATATGTATGTTCTAATCAACACAACTTCTCCCCATAATTCTTTGGGTAAATGATTGCCTTTAAACATACTTCTAACCATATTCATGATGATTATGTTCTTTCTTTCTATAGTTTCATTCTGTTATGGAGTGTAGGGTATTACCACCTCATGCACAATCCATTCTTTCTCATATAATGTGTCGAAGTCTTTCGATACATATTCTCACGCTTACTAAAAGAAATGGTAATAAAAATGTTGTTAAAGTTCAAACTCAAACTCATGAACCCTTAAATCTATCGTTAGTTGGTCCAGTGGTGATTGGCGATGGACTTGATAGGGAGGACCACGATTCGATCCTCCACAACTACGATCGAAAAAGGGTTAGAAGCACTTGATGTTATAACTGACCCCTGAACAGATTAAACTGATGGTGAAAAACAAAACAAAAAACTCATAAACACTTATTCAATTATATTTTGTCCATAAAACTGATGTAAAATATTTTTTTCAATTGAGATAGAAAAAATATTTTTTTTAGTAGTGATAAATTCAATTGTCTTCATCTCTCCATTTATCCAATTCAGGACTCTAATAACATACTCTCACGCTTAGTACATCTCAAATGTGAATCAATAATAATAATCAAATACTTTGTGATTAAATAGATTTTTGATAAATTTCTACTCTGATCTAAAAATTTCAATTAGATCTAACTCAGCTAATATAAAGTGGTTTTAAGGTAAAGATAACTCTAACATATTTATAAATGTATTTTCAACTTTATATCAAAATATATATATATATATATATATATATATATCTATATATATATATATATATATATGGTCCCTTGCTAATGTGAAAATGGAAGTTGCTTGTATTGTTAGTGGTGAGCATCTCCTTTGTAGTGGAGATGTGTGGACAAATTAACCTAACTTTAATCAAGTTGCTTTCTAATGCATACGACTAGAGTGATAAACTAGTCAACTAATAAAAGACAAGATATAATAAAATAATGATATTATATTATCAATGATTAGTATAGAACTACATATATTGGAGCATTCGCATAGCACACTATTCTTTTGGCCAAAACAACGTGCCACGCTCTTTTCATTTGGCAATGCATACATATATAATAATATTGATTTAATCGAAAGTAATATATAGAATAATTAAATGGCATAACAAATTCTCCTGTCAACCAATTAGCTACTAGTACCATTCTTTATTCAAATTTACCTTAAAATGCTAAAGCAAATAAAAGTACTGGGGTCCATCAAACCTCTCACTTGGATCCATAAAGAAATAATGATACAATGTGTTATAATAAAAGAAAAAGTTCAATAAGAAAATTATAATTAATCAGCCTACTAAATAAGACTTAAAGGTTTGGAGCTTATTTAACAGCTGAGCTCTAGTGATTACTCTTTAAGTCATAACCCAACACAAAATGCACCGACTTCATGAAAGAACAAAATGCACACGTGACAAAATTTTGATAGATATTTTGTTCTTTTATCTATAATATTTTGAATTGTTTTTTAATTTATTTTCTTTTTTCTATTTTTGTAATAAGTAATTACAGATATTTTTGACAAAACTGTACATAATACAATTTTAAATTTTAAAAACATAACTTAAAAAAAATTTCATCAAGATTATTTATTTAATTAAAAATAACTGAGAAAATACATAGCAAAAACTTTGAGTTAAATTGAGAGACAAATTCACAATAGTAACACAAATGATCAAAGTCTTTACAAGGCAAGGCTTTGTTGGATCAAGAACTTTAACGGAAGCAGTAGGGAAAGTTCAGCAGAAGGGTGTTGTGGTAGACAATCTTATTCTTGAGTATACTTCAGAGGAAGAGTTAAGAGCATCTTCAAGGATGTAATTCATTTTTAGATTTTTTGTGGAATCTATCGAGACAGATCATCTTTAAATAATTCTTTAAATTTTCATTCCAATCGAGTAATTTTAAAAAAATTTATATTGGGTCCCACCATTTTATTTAATATATTAATATATTTTTTATATTAAATTTTATTTTATTTAAATTAATAAAATTGTATTCCTATTAAATTTTATTTTAACTCAAAATCTTAATTTAATTATTTAAATAAATATTAATGTGAAATAAAATAAATAAATTTAATTAATAAATTTTAAGTAAAAAATATTATAAAATTGTTAAAGTAAAGTTAACTTTTATAGAAAAATGGAATTATTTATAAAATTGTTAATATTAAATTAAAGTAAAATTAAGAGATTGAAATTATAAAATTAAATTAAATTTTTAAGAAGAATAATATAATTATTTTAAAGATTAACACTTTATATAACAATAAACAAATATTTGTTAAAGAAAATTAAATATAACTATTTTGTTGAAACCGTACGTTGCATCAGATGAAGAAAAATTGTTTGAGAATGCAACGCATCGTTAGCATGTCACAGTTTCAATTGCAATTTTATGAATAAAATAAGTGCCACGTTGACGAACCAATCCAACAAACCAACGTTACAGATGCTCTAAGAGATAAACTGCTAAAGCTTGCGTTGGTGAGGTCATTTACCCGAGAATGATTTATCATGTGCAGACAGGTTTCGAAACTGAGGGTTATTTTTTAGTAAGAGTTTCACTAAAGGATTCGAATTTATGTTTACTTAAAGAAACATAAGAATGAGAATTTCAAGATTTAGAAGGTGAAACTTGGTGGAAATAGTGATTTCATGTTATTAGGTCTCGGAGGGAATCTAATATTGATAACAAAAGGGTGACATGACTTCGTTTATTTGGGGTTCCCTTTCACGCAGGACACCCGAAGTTCTTCATTCAGATTGCTAATACGATTAGAGAAATCTGTGTGTGCAGATGAAAACACTTTGAAGGGTTCTAACAAAGACCCTGCGAGGATTATGGTTAAGGGTCCAAGTAAATATGTTGTTAGAGATACTTTGAATGTCCTGATAGATAAGGTCTTGTTCGTTATTTTGGTAATGGAAGACATACATAAAATCGATAGACTCTGATACTATATTAGAATTAGAGTTTGGTATAACTCAATTCTACAAAACCGGTTAATAATGTGAGGAATATCACTCTATCTAAACCTGAATTATATATTTAATTAGACAATATGAGACTTGGGTTTATTTTTCAATAATCATGCGTATTATCAAATTCCTTCATGCTACATAGGTATTATCCATGCATGCTAAAATCAACTTGACTATTCACATAATATGAATTACATGAATAGTCAAGAAGTTATAATCCTGCTCCTTGCTCTATCATGTGATGTTTGCATGTTTTCTAAATTCTTTAACATGCATGAGTAATTTTTTAAGATGTAAACTTAATATAATTAAAATTTCATAAATTTTATTTTACAAATTTAATGAAAAAGGTTATTATTTATTAATTCATTTATTTTCGATTGGTCAAAAGGAAATATTATTATTAAATATATTATTGATAGTAGTTAAAAAATTATATTCACATTTTTTGTTATCATGTTTATTTTAAACTTCTTATAATGATAAAAATAATTTTAATTTAAACTATTATATACTCTATAACTTACAAATAAAATTATTGTATTGAGAAATTCGCATTGCGAGGATCGTTATTTACTTCACAAAATAGATCGAAATCGTAAAAGTCGCAATGCAACCGCGGCAGTCGTTTCTTAAAACCTTAGATTGTACTAGTATAATTCTATGAAATACCTTCTTCCCTCTTTTAAACATGCATGTGCATCCAGCAATGACTAATTCATAGTTTTTTTTTTTTTTTTTAACTTTTGTTCATGTTTCACAAGCCTCTACTTTTGCAGCTTTTTCCTTTGTTTTATTATTGCATAAGTCAAAGTCAACTACTCTTGGATAACTATCTTGTTCTTATCTATCAAATTTTCTCCACCAGTTGCGCCCAATTATTTAAGCGCGTAATGAGCAGACAAATTTGAAAACTGTCTCAAATTATGATTTTCATATCAACTTATTTTGTATGCATGCAGCATGCACCCTCACAATTCCTCTCTATATATAGCTTAATCTTTCATATGCTTCTTCACAACACTTCCTTAGCTTCTCTCTTTTGTTAACTATATGGCTACATTTACTAAATTATGTGTGACACTCTCTATTATTTCTCTTCTAGCTTGTTGCACCAATGCACAACTTGTTAATAACTTCTATGCAACAACATGCCCTAGCCTCCAAACCACTGTTCGCAATACAATGACCAGTGCTATCAAAAATGAATCAAGGATTGGTGCTTCTATACTTCGCTTGTTTTTCCATGATTGCTTTGTTAATGTATGTCCACTTTATTAATATATTGTTCAAAGTTAATAAATGCAAGTCCACTATATTAACATGTTACATGTCCGAATATTCTTTTCATAGGGATGCGATGGATCAATCTTATTAGATGATACCGCGACATTTACCGGTGAGAAAAATGCAGCACCTAACAAAAATACAGCCAGGGGATTCGAAGTTATTGATGCCATTAAAACCAGCGTTGAAGCTTCTTGCAATGCAACTGTTTCTTGTGCCGATATTCTAGCACTTGCAGCAAGAGATGGAGTTTTTCTGGTAAATATAAAAATAATTTTGGTTAATTTTCTACTTTTAGATTTGATTGATAATCACTCTCTGAATCTCAATAACTCATTTAGATTAATTAATTTATAGCTTGGAGGACCCACATGGATAGTACCACTTGGAAGAAGAGATGCAAGAACAGCAAGCCAAAGTGCAGCCAACAGTCAAATCCCTGGACCATCATCTGACCTTGCAACCCTAACCACAATGTTTTCAAACAAAGGTCTAACATTAAGCGATCTTACTGTCCTTTCTGGTGCACACACCATAGGTCAAGGAGAGTGTCGATTTTTCAGAACTCGCATATACAATGAAACCAACATTGATCCAAACTTTGCCACCCTCAGAAAAACAACTTGTCCATTTTCTGGTGGTGACACCAATTTGGCACCTCTTGATACTCTCACTCCAACTACTTTTGACAACAATTACTATAAAGATCTTGTTGCTAAGAAAGGACTATTCCATTCTGATCAAGTTCTTTTCAATAATGGATCTCAAGATAGTTTGGTTACGAGTTATAGTACTAATAGTGCTACCTTTTTTAATGACTTTGCTACTGCTATGATCAAGTTGAGTAAAATCAGTCCTCTCACTGGGACTAATGGGGAGATCAGAAAGAATTGCAGGCTAGTTAATTGATTTTGGATTGGAGTGCATGTTAGCAAATGAATAAATAATGTGTTACTTAATGGGTAAAGTCATAAAAGTTGGCAGGATCTTGGACACATTTTCAGTTATAGTATTGTTGATTTTTTTTTTGGAGAAGAATCAGAAGGTCGACCACAGATTCAACACACTAATTATCCTTGGAAACAGTTATCAACTAAACTGTGTTTACTGTTTACAGAATTGTTGGTGCTTTCTTAAATAGAATTATGTTTGTTTTCCTAATATTATTAAATGAATCAAAGTAGTTTTATGATAAAGTGTGTGTATTTTATTGTTTTATGCTTAAACTTGAAACTTGAATAATGTCAATCATTTATAATAAACAACTTTTTTTTAATTATGCGATTTTGAAGAAATAATATTTTTTTAAAAATTAAGTCAATTTAATAAAATAATAACTTTTTCGCGATCGCGTAAAGACTTTCACTATTTCAGTCAATACAACTATCGTGATATAATTAATCAATACAAGTATCATGATATAATTGTGGTTATTATAATGTGAATTAACCGCAATTTATTCTTTAACATTAAGACAATAAATAACAATATCGATAACGACCTGGCATCTTTGAGTGAAAATATGTTATTAGGAACTTCAAGAGTATGCACATGCTTCAGGTTAAATGGCTGATGATCTTGATTGTAGAAAATCTACTTTTAATCCATGCTTCTTTTTAAAATGGAAATAATGTATTTTATGATTTATTTTTCCTAGTGTTATACTCTTGCCGATTAAACTGATGTATTTTATTTTGGTATTATTTTAGGAAAACTTCAATAATGACAAATATGAAGAGTACAGGAAATGCGGCAGGGGAATCATGGGTTTATATTTTACTGCTTACTTCCCTATGTGTTATTTACTTAAATTGAAAATAACGATATTACACCTCAAAAATGTTTGTTACTTAAGATAGTCATATTAATTTTTGTTTCACTTGGAAATATTTCAAATTCTTACTCAACGTAATTTATTGGGCTTTGACTGAAAGCCAGTGACAACAAATTCCCTCAAATTTAATTTGGCTTTATCAACCGAAATAAAATGTTTACCTTAAGCGTAGAATCTTTGTTTCCACTTAAAAGAAGTCTATTGCATGCATTCCAGTTGAATTGGTTCGGTCATAAAAGATGTCTTGTCAAGGTCGACCCGGGTGAATCCTAAGTTATCAATGTGTACAACATTACTATTATTAGGAACTCACTTGCATTCAAATAAAGTCACTTTGAAAATAACATAATCAATATCTTAAATCTCATCAATGACACCATAAAACGCGGTAGTTACCAGTATTGAACCTAGATAAACTTCAATTAATTGACTTAGATAAACATATATATCGTTACCAGGTTGTCGTGATCCATAAATCATCATACTTAACAGTATATACTTATGTTTCATGCACAACCAAGGACATAGGTTGTAAATAGTGAGAAGAACAGGCTACGAAGTATGATTAGTGCTCAGATTACCAAAGGAGTTCATTCTATCGGTGGCAAGCCCAAGCCTAAGGTTTCATGGCTCAACTCTAAAATTTGGAAACAACAAACCAATTGTCTTCCATTGCAATGAATCAACTAGATGGTGAATGTTTTCATCACGAGTCCTTTCATCTGCATGTCATCTAAGATTTTTTGTGTCATTTGAATTAGCAAAAAGTCACTTGAATTTGAAATTATTGGCAAGTACCATAACACTTTAGCAGGAGGATACTTCCTACTAATATTGTCATAGTCATTTTCATCACCATTGTTGGCCTTCAGCTTGTAGCGCGACACACCATATTTCAAACATTGATACAAGTCTTCATACTCTTTCCGATATAATATGCAATCATTAGGGAAATCATGTATTTTGATATACTCCAGGCCCATTGGACACAATATAAATCTTCTTGGCGTCATAGCAATGTTTCCAACAATTTGTTATCTTCTGGTAACATTTGCTTTAGCAATTCAAGTAATTATGTGAAAATTTTATCCGACCATCCATTTTTTTCCTTCAGATTAAGTAACTTTAACACCGCCGATAATCGTGTAAAATATGTGCATCCCTTATATAAAGATGTGTCTTTATCACTATAGTATCATAAATATGAGCATTCTTAAAAGAAGATTCCCTACTATCTCGGAACATATCCTCTAGTTGATCTTCCATATATTCAACTTCATCCACTCTTTGACTTTGTGACGCTTGATTTTCCTCATTATCTACCTCACCATGCAACATCCATATTATATAATTTTGACATATACCATCACAACAAAGGTGATCGTATTTTTCTTTCTTGGAACCCTTTTTGATTTTCATGCAAACAACATAAGAACAATAAGAGATACCATTATAGTCAGGAAGATGTTTATCAGCGTATTCAAGGAATTCACGAACTCCATTCTCATAAATCGGACCTAATCTATTGACTTTCAAAAAACTACGATCCATTACAACTTCTAAAATTTATACATGTATAATACTGTGAATGACACACCAAAATATAATCCAAAAACTTAAACATATGTATATACAACATGAATAAAGAAAAAAGGAATGAAGATATACTCTCATACTAAACCTGAAGCATATGAAACATGTACTCTCATACTGACTTGATCATATACAACATAAATAAAGAAAAAGGAATGAAGATGTTAAAGAATACCGTACTTCGAAGTTGAAGAATCAAATTAACGTAAGGAATGAGGATGTTTAAGAGTACTTTACTTCGAAGCTAAATAATCAAATGAATGAAGAGGGTGAATATTTGAACATATAAAACATAAACAAATAAAAAAAAGGAATGAAGATGTTGAAAAGTACCATACTTGGAAGCTGAAGAATCAAATAAACGAAGAGGGTGAAGATTTGAGCTCCAAATGAATGGGTTCGAATACAGTAAATAGTATTGTCTCTGGCTCACTTGTTCGCCTAGGACGTCTTATGAAAGAAATACATAATAAGATTTGTTTCAATTTATCAGTAAACCTTTTAATCTCGGTTGGAGAAACCAACCTTAGTAGAATTGTAAGTCCTCTAACAACGGTTGGTTAAATTAATCATTGTAAAATCATTTACAATTTATTTTTTAAATAATGGACTTAAGTGACACACGTTTAATGTACTCTAAAAATTATAAAATTTAGTTACAGGTAATCGAAGCTTGCTACATATTATTTATTACTACGGTGTTTTAAGTCAACCGTCATTAAATTGTTGTTTATAAATCCAACTATTCACTAGGCACGAAAATTTTAACCTATTACAACGGTGCATATGGATCCATTGTAAACCTGATGTTGCTGTTTGCATGTTTTGTAGTAGTGTTATTTACTATATAAGCAAAAGTATATATCGTTCATCGGTAACTCTAGCATCCATTTCACGTTTTTTCTTTCTAACAACCGTGTCTCCCAAATGAAAACCCTAACATCCATCTCACTATTTCAACATACTTCAACCTTTAGATTCTTCTTCATACTTCAACATCCATCTCACTCTTTAATCATATCCAGGTTCTTTTGTTAAACTTATTCATCGATTTTGTTTACATTTCTTGTTAAAAATGGTTTCTAATTTTTTTTTATTTGCTTGATGTTTTCATTATTTCAGATTCGTCTTCACCATTTTAAAAAATTGTATACCTTGGATATGATACATTTGGTTTGTGTAGCTATGAAGAAAAATACAAGAAGGACGAAGTTATTGTCTTAACTTCATTCACCTTTTACTTTTTATTCATAGCTTCATAAACTAATAAATCCTTCAATTTTCCTTTAATCTCATTACCTCTATGATCCGTATAGTTTCACACTTGGGTCTCATTCAAAACACAATCTCAACAGTGCCATTTCATCATATGGTTGGTGATAGAAACTTTCCAAAATATTTCTGACACATGTATACACCATATCATCAATAACACACAATCCATTTTACTATTTAAACCTCTCCCATCCTCAAGGATATATCCTATCTAATAATTCTCCACTGGCATACGCCTCATCTCCATGTGCTCTTCCAATACTCTTACCTCCTTCCAATTCCCAAACATCTTATATCTGACCTCATCTTACCAATTTCCAACAAGAAACGTTCAACTTCAAACACGATTATCTCCTTCAATATAGACCTCCCATACACAAAATTATATTCCAAAATGAATGGAATTTCATGTAAATTCCAGAACTTCAAGAATTTCTTAAATCTGAGTTAGGAGTAAAAAGTTATCTTTAGTGCAATGGAAGTAGGTCAAGAAATCCAGTATACATACTTCCACCAAAATCAGTATTAGACCCAAATATTCAAACTCGTTTTTATCTCTCTTCAAAAACATGCAGAAGACAAAGTTTATATGCAAACTTTAGGGAATTTCGTAAGCTTTCCAAAAAGTCTAGAATCGCTTCAATCGGAGTTACGATTGAAAATTTATGTCCCTTTTACTGGAGGTTGTTTCATAATTGCAAAAATGAAAATTCGAAATCGATGAACATGAGTTCTACCTCTCTATTTTGCTTCCAAGATCCTCCAACTATCCTAGCTTTTCACCCAACTCTGAAATAATCCGGCATCAATTTAATTATACTCAAGACACACTAGCCCAACAATTGATCCATCAAATCATCAATTTCTTTGTAGTGGATCCTTATTCTCAATCATCTCCTTAATCCACCATCAATAATCTGCACACATCTCATATAACTGTTATTACCCACATGCACTCGAATAAGCTTCATTCTCTAAGATTTATCTTACTTACTTAGCAGATAAAAACATAATTTCTCAATTATCTCCAAACTCAAATCTAAAATCCAGAGGCAATTCACAATTATCTTCAAGAGTTACACATCATTGGCATATCACTAGTTTTCACGTTGCTCTCTATTTTTGAGAATCAAACATCAACCATACCGGCTCGTTCTCCTTCAAGGCATCTCAAACTTGACCGACAATCTAGAAATCGTGAATTCATACTCTCGACGATTCGCGACAATACCGCTCTAACAACACTTGTACTCTTGCAATCCATATCACCTTGAACCAACTCATCACATCATAAACATCTCCGAGAAGCAAACTTCTCCCCCACTTGTTTCAAACCAACTCCTGGAGACAAATGGTAAGAAAACCAACACGCAGGTACCGACAGTGTTTCACACACATGTCGCGTACTAAGAAATAAACAATATAAGACACTTAGCCTGACGAATTGACCTGCTTTGATACCACTAATGTAACACTCTTCTAGCCCAACAAGAATTTCACATAATGTATGGAAATTAAATCAAATAAAATAACCACTCAAGGGTGTCACATCTTCATTAAAACATCATAATTATTTTCCTGCTTCGTAACATGGGTTACAACATATAGAAATAACAACTTATTTTGGATCAACACCTCTTTTAAAACAAAAACGTCATAGCGGAATTATCGTCATAAAACCCCCTTTAAAAAACAATTCCTAATAATTTAATCTCATCAAAATTGAAATTTAAAAATAGCTCAACATCTTACAAATCCTCATGAAACATGTTAATCAAAGAAACACAATATTTAAAACAAAAGCGTTCCCATCCCGATGTTACATATCAGAGCAAGACACCTCAATTATTAACAAAAATAGAGTAAAATAACTCCAAAGTTAAATCTCCATGCGTCTATGGCTAATCTTGATCATATGCATGTTACCGACGTGGAGGCAACATTCGAACATGCAGTGTGAGTAATCACAATTAATTACAAAAAAAATATAAGGAAAAGATATACTAGTCACAACAATAGTTATCAATAATTTATATATTCGTCACATATCACACATATACCCACATTGTGACTTCATTAAGTCATTCACAACATCGTTATCTCATAGATCAATCATCATCACCAAAACAACACTTAAGTCACAACATAGGACAACATCATTTAACTCGCAAATTATGCAATGTCACTTAGTATGAAATACAACGTCATATAATCATGCATGTGGTATCGATCATCGTGGATGGACACAGGGCCATCACCCTCCAAAATGGAGCACAACATAATTATCTCAATCCACACAATGGGATTGAAGCCAACAATGGACCGAATCCCCAACATCATCCCTGGACCAAAGTCCTAAAAATGCTATGAATGCATGATGCAATACATCGTAATAATCACCGTCGCGGCTCGTCAAAGTTGCATCACCATTCATAAACATTCATCATAAGACTTCACATAGCATGTATATCATCAACATGCATATTATCAATTTAATTCATCATATCATCATAGTATATCATCATCAATAACGTCACAGTAACATCGTAGCAACAACACGCAAGTTTCGTCATTTATAGCAAAACATCATTAGTTCCACATACAACTACACACCTCCCAAATATCAATGTATATCATTTAAATTATTTTTATCAACATGAAACTATTTTTAAATGAAAGTACATTATCTCAGCTTCACGCAGGTTCAAACGACACACAAATCGGACTACAGGAACTAAAGTTATGAATTTCCAAAAAAAAATCGTCAAACACCGACACCGACATCTTACACTAACATCATAAAGCCTCATTACACACTATTTAACTTTAATTCCAGAAATTGAAATTATTTTTGAAAGAAAGTACATTCTATTAGCTTTCCACAGGTTCGAATGACGGTCAAAACGGACTTATGGATCAAAAGTTATGAATTTTTAAAGTTTTTCAAAAAAATGTCTATTGTGTTTACGATTTTTTTACCAAAACTACTCAAATTCCTATACGGGTTCATCATTAAACAAGTCAAAACACACATAGATCACCATATTATCATAGTATATCATCAACATATCAAATTAGACAACATATACATCATTCTACATCAAAAACACATCTTAATTTCATCACTTTCTACCTATTTCATCAATAACTCATCATAAAACCACAAACCTATCTATATTCAAAATCCTATATCAATCATAATGAAAGTTATACTCCTCATACCTTAACCATACAAATCTTGGTTCTTCTTTTTGAGTTCTTCAAGAATTCTCTAAGCCCTAGCTTCTCCTTCTTCTTCCTCAGATTACTCTTCTCCAAAATTCGATCGATAAAAGTGATTCTCCCAAAACTCCAATTTTTATGTTTTATCACTCTTACCCCTTGGACCTCATTATATTATTCCATCTTTAACCTCACTTACTCCATCCAAAAATACCATTTTACCCTCAAAATCTCTAATTTTATTATTATCAAATTATTTAGATTAATCCTCAATAATTCTTATTAAATCTAAAATTATTTTAATTAAATAATAACTTAGAACTTATTGTCATAATTTATTCTTACTCCAACATCATCCCATATCTCATTAGTATATCATCATGCGTCATAACCATCAAGTACCACTTAAACTCACAAAATCACGATAAATCAATTAAATGACTTATTAAATAATTAATTTAGATTTTTGGGGTGTTACATGACTTAACAATGTTTTGTTCTTTAAATTCTTCGAACATTACATATATGTTGTATTGTCACTAGAAAGATGTGTGTTGTATGATGTATGTTGTTGTATGAAGATGAGTTTATTATATGATATATATATATATATATATATATATATATATATATATATATATATATATATATATATATATATATATATATATATATATATATATATATATATATATATATATAGTTTTTTTTCACTAAACCTTCACTGAAAATACATTTCATTTAAATTGATATAGAAATTTATAGTCTGAAATTTAAGTTGTATTTGAAAATAAACTTATATGAATCATTGTTTTCTGAATTGTATATATCCCGTCATTTATCTCCCATTCTTTCACATATATGAAGTGGTTCAATGACCGAATTCTTTCAACACGCACACGCACACGCACACACACAAATATATATATATATATATATATATATATATATATATATATATATATATATATATATATATATATATATATATATATATATATATGCTCTTATAGTTTAATTTAAATAACAACAATTTATTGATTGTATTCAAATAAAATTAGAATATAAGAAATTGATGTGATGAAGGACTTCGACCATTGAACCACACTTTATATGTTAAAGAGCATGAAATGAATGATGAGGCAAATGCAATTTGGAAAACAGTGATTTGTGTAAGTTGATTTTCAAGAATAGTTTAATTTTTAGATTATATATTTCATCAATTTGAATGGTTGTATATTGTTGTGAAGTTTAATGATTTTTTTGTGTGTGTATATTTTATGATAAACCCATGTATTTTCAACAATGATTATTTATTTAATTGTGATTAATCATATTTTCATAAATGTTGATACCACAATGGTTGAGACTATTAATCGTCGTGGTAGGTAACGCACTTCCAACCTTATTATTACTGTCTTGCGACCATGGTAGAAAGTATTTGACATACAATCACCTCTTATCTCACAACAAATGGTCACACATTGTAGTATCACTTTTCCAAATGTTATAATATGGCTTTTTCTAATGCATACAACTAGAGTGATAAACGACTCAAACTAATAAAAGACATGATGTACTAAAAATGTTGTTGAAGTTCAAAGTCAAACTTATGAGTACTTATTCTATTATATCTTTTCTATAAAATCGATGTAAAATATCTTTTTCATTTGAGATAAAAAGCTTTTTTTTTAAGGAGTGATAATCAATTGTCTAGACTCTGATAACATACTCCCACGCTTAGTAAAGTGCATCTCAAATATGACACAATAACAACAATCAAATACTTTGTGATTAAATAGATGCTATTTAGATCTTAAAATTTCAATTATGGTCCCTTGCTAATGTGAAAATGGAAGTTGCTTGTATTGTTAGTGGTGAGCATCTCCTTTGTAGTGGAGATGTGTGGACAAATTAACCTAACTTTAATCAAGTTGCTTTCTAATGCATACGACTAGAGTGATAAACTAGTCAACTAATAAAAGACAAGATATAATAAAATAATGATATTATATTATCAATGATTAGTATACAACTACTTATATTGGAGCATTTGCATACATATATAATAATATAATAATAATATTGATTTAATGGAAAGTAATATATAGAATAATTAGATGGCATAACGAATCTCCAGCCAACCAATTAGCTACTAGTACCATTCTTTATTCAAAATTACCTTAAAATGCTAAAGCAAATAAAAATAATGGGGTCCATCAAACCTCTGACTTGGATCCATAAAGAAATAATGATACAATGTGTTATAGAAAAAGAAAAAGTTCAATAAGAAAATTATAATTAATCAGCCTACTAAATAAGACTTAAAGCTTTGGAGCTTATTTAACAGCTCTAGTGATTACTCTTTAAGTCATAACCCAACACAAAATGGACCCAACCAAATGCACACGTGACAAAAAATTTATAGATATTTTGTTCTTTTATCTATGATATTTTAAATTAATTTTTAATTAATCTAAATTTTATTTTAGCTTTCCGATAATAAATAATTAGAGATAATTTAAAAAAAAATATAAATAATACAACTTTAAATTTTAAAAACGACAACTTAAAAAAATGTAATTGAGAAAATACATAGCAAAAACTTTGTGTTAAAAATTAGAGACAAACTCACAAAAGTAAAATAAATGATTCAATAATTTAACCAAAAACTGAATATGAACAGAGCTGTCAATTTAGGGGACGAGATCTAATTTTTAAGACATAAAATATAGGTAGCCGGAAATTTAAAAAATAAGTGAACTCTAAAATATTTACTCCTCTTAAACTCGTATTTTTTTCTTCTATTAAATCATATTTTTTATATTTTTAGAAATCATCCGACTATTTTTATTTTAAAAAAAAAAACAACTATATTTATTTTAAAAAATTGAATTCTTTTAATTATGAAGAAAATCGGCTTTATTTTTCATTTTCCATAAAAAAACAATTTTTTTTTTTATTTTTGGAAAAAAATCATTTTTTACTTATTTTAGAAATTGTGCAAAAATAGTGGATAAACCATTGATAAGTAGACAACATACTATGATTGTTCTTCACAAGCACACCAAGATATTTAAAAGAAGAGAACCAGTTTACTAACTCATAAAAAATTTAAATAAATAAATAAATAAAAGAGCTAGAAGCAAGTTCAAAGGCACATATAATCATTATGAGAGTCCATAGATTCTCAATAGTCATTACTTCAAAAGTGTGACACTGAGAGTTCCTTCCAATATAACCAAAGTACATGTTTAGAATCTCTCTTTACCTCATTGACGCACTGAACACATCCACTACCAAATTCCTTTTTACATGCTACATAAAGGTATTATCCATACATGTCAAAATTAAAGACAACATTTTATAATCAACATCGTATATGAATTAATATGAATCTTCAACAAGTAATGATCCTGCTCGTTGCTCTTTCACGTGGTGTTTGCATTAGGAATAATAAAATAGGCTCGGATCCGTTGGGCTGGCCCGCCATCCACCAAAAAATGACGGGCTGAATTGGGATTTTGAATCCGCTCATCCGTTTCGCCCGCTCCGCCAAAGCGAAAAACCCTACAGGCGGAAGACATAATGGGGCGGGATTGGTCCGCCAGCCCGTTAAAATAATTTTTTTAAAAAAACTAGTTAAAAAATATTAGTGTTGGCCCAGTAAAAAAAAGACAAATGAAATGAGGCTTTTTTATGCTATCGTGAAAAAGGATTCGTGAATCGTGAGTCACTCTTATTCTCGTTATTGTGACCTAGATTTCTTTTCATTTGTATCTATCTTCTTCTCACTCTCATTCTCAGTGTACAATCAGAAAGAGAAAGAAACTCGTCGGACTTGCCGATCCAAAGGTTCAATCTTACCCTTTTCAATTTTCATTTTGTTTTTTTAGTTCCTTTCAATTGAAATATGTTATGGGTTGTCTTTTTCTTGTTAAAGTTTCGATTTTTGAAATATGGGTTTATGTTTTTAAACTATGTTGTTGTCCTTGTTGAGTAAATGTATTGGAGGTTGATTTCAGTTTGTGATTAGAAATTATTGGAGATTAAACTATGAGCTTTATTTTAGAAATTATAATTTGTGTTTTATGTAGAATTTCTTGGCATTGATGAGTTTAAGGAGCATGCTCAAAAATTGTCTTCGTCTGCAAACTGCAGAAGTTGTCATGAGGTTCTTATCTTTTTTAGGTTCAGATTAATCAGTAATAATTTTAGATAATTCTTCTGCGGGAAAACCTTGAATTAGATAATTTAAGTTCTAACTTTTAACTTTCAACTTTTTTTTAGAAAGAAATAGATAATTTTTAAGAACTTAAACTTTAATTCATTCTCTACTGGAAGTTTAGAAATAGATAACTGAAAAATTAGAAATAATTTTTTAATTCATTCTTCTACTGGCCTTAAAATTAACTGGAATTTTTAAGAACTTAAACTTTTAAGATAATTTTTTTCTCTTTACTCTTTGTTTAGCTTTTGCTATGTATTAATAGGAGATAGATAACTGGAAGTTTAGAAATAAGTTTAGAAATAATTATAATTGAATATTTAGAAATAATTCATTCTTTTACTATTTTTTTCTTTACTCTCTGTTTTAAGAAACAAGTTTAGGAATAATCATAATTGAATATTTAGAAATGATCATAAGATGCTATAAGATGCTATGAGTTCTTATACTTGAGGTTGTAATAGAAGGATGATTGTATTAATAGAAGGAGATAAATAACTATTAACTGGAAGTTGTATTTTTACCTTGAAATAATCATAATTGAATATTGTATTTCTTTTTACTCTCTGTTTTAAGAAAAAAGTTTAGTAATAATCATAATTTTGGATTTTAATTTTTACCTTGAAATAACTATTAATCGGAGATAGATAACTATTGGTTAAATATTTAATTTTTTGTTTATTACATTTTAGGACTTATTTGGATATTGATTTCTTAGTTCCAATTGATGAGGGTGATGATGTAGATTTGAATCTAATAGATGAACAAGATTGTGAGTCGGTGGAACCTAATAGTAATGTGTTAGAGGACCATTGTAAAACGAAGAACACTAAGAAAAAATCGAAATCTCAGGTGTGGAAGTTTTTTACTATGATGGAAGGGTTGGATAATGAGGGAAGACAAAGAGCAAAATGCAATGCATGTGGTACATGATATGCATGTGGAGGAAAACGATATGGGACAACTTCTCTAAAACGTCATCTTGACGTTTGTAAGAAAGTTAATTTTGGAGATGTTGGTCAGATGATGTTAGACATACAAGGAAAGCTAAAATCATCAAAGGTTGATAATTTGGTATCTCGTGAAATGCGTGCTCGACTAATTATCAAGCGGGATCTTCCTTTTAAATTTGTTGAGTTTGAAGAGCTTACAACTTGACTTCAGTACTTGAATCCTGATTACATTTTTATCACTAGAAATACCGCCAAAGTTGATGTTGTGAGAATATACAAAAGGGAAAAGGAAAAAATTAAGATAGAAATGGCCAACACTCCTTATAGGATTTCTTTAACTTCTGATTTTTGGACATCAATTAATACTGAGGGCTATATTACTTTAACTGCTCATTATGTAGATAAAAGTTGGAAGTTAAATAGTAAAATCTTCAACTTTTGTCACATGCCTCCTTCTCACACTAGTTTTGAGTTATGTAAGAGAATATCTGAATTTTTTACTGATTGGGGAATAGAGAAAAAAGTTTTTACCATTACTTTGGATAATGCTTCTGTAAATGTCATGCAGCAAACTTTGAAGAGTCAGTTAGCCTTGCAACATTGGCTGTTATGTGAAGGGGAGTTCTTTCATGTTCGTTGTTCTGCACATATCTTAAATCTAATTGTGCAAGAGGGTCTTAAAGTAGTTTCTCGTGTTTCGTAAAAGATTAGAGAAAGCATCAAACATGTGAAGGATTCAGAGAATAGGATGGTAAAATTTAAGCAATGCATTGATATGGTTGGAAACATTGGTGTATAAAGTGGGTTGGTTACAGATGTGCCTACAAGATGAAATTCAACATATTTGATGCTTAAAAGTTCTCTTAAATATCAACGTGTATTTGAAAACCTTCATTGTTGTGATGCAAATTATACAAGCAATCCTTCAAAGGAAGAGTGAGTGAGACTTGAAAAAATGAGTAGGTTCTTGTTGCCATTTTATGAAATTACCACTTTGATGTCTGGAACAAGCTATCCCACTTCCAATTTGTACTTCTTGCAAATTTGAAAAATCCAAGGTCTTTTGATAGACAAACAAAAAGAGGTAAAAGAAGTTATAAAAAAAATGCCGAAAGTATGATTTTGAAATTTGAAAAGTATTGTTATGAATATAGTGTTGTTCTTGCATTTGGGGCTATCTTAGATCCAAGAATGAAGTTGGACTCATTGGGCTATTGTTATAAAGTGATTGATTCATTAAATTGAGAATTGAAGTTGGAAAACATAACGCTGAAATTGTACAAGCTATTTGCAGAATATTCTATTTCTTCTTCCAATGCTTCAAGTACTCCTCTTACCACCTCTTCAACTATGTCAACTGAGCCAAGCCTATTTGATGTAAGTTTGTTGTTCATCATTTACTAATTGTGTTTTTCCAAATAATGTGAAAGCATGATTTACTAATTGGTTTTATTTAACTTTATGTTATTTTTCAATGTCATAATTTTAGGAAATTATATTGGATAGACAACAATCTAGTAAGGCTAAAAGAAATGGTCAAAGTCAACTTGACATGTATTTGGAAGAGCCAATATATATCGGATCTTGATTACACAGAACATTTGAATGTACTACAATGGTGGAAGAACACTAGACAAAAGTTTCCCGAACTTTTTGTAATGGCTCGAGACTTGTAAAGCATTCCTATTACCATTGTTGCATCGGAATCTTCCTTTAGTATTGGTTCTAGAGTGCTTAACAAGTATAGAAATCGACTATTATCTGAAAATGTTGAAGCATTGCTTTGTTCTCGCAATTGGTTGCATGTCTTTGATGATGATAATATTTTTAGTATGAATATAGTTATCTAATTGTCGCACCTCGAAAATACGATCCTAAAATAAACAACAGAGTCGCCACCTAATTCTATTTATTCTACGAGAGAAAAGGAAGATATAGACACAACCTAAATAAAGGATAAGAATGGTCAATGAAACCACTAATCTAAGTTCGGGAGTCAGTTACGCAAAGGGAAGGTGTTAGGCACCCCTCACGTCCGTTGTACTCAACGGGAACCTCTTAGTCTAATTTGCGCTTAAATGTTAACTTATTATTGTCTTCTTTTAATGATTAAGTATCGATATATTTTAATTATTATTACGAGGGAAAGATTAGAGTTTTTTATTATTGTGACGGAGAGATAGTTAATTTTTATTTATTGTGCTCGCGAAGGATTAAAATCCCCGTGCCTACGTATTCCCCTGTGCAATGGGAAAGTCAGAGCTTCGTAGTTCGTGCTACTACGATTTGTGTTTTTTATAGAACGACTGTTTGAAAATGATTCTACTGCTAAGCGTTGGCTTATTTGCGAGCTAGAAAGATTTAAACAGCGTTCGTTTTGAGAAAAGATGTTTGATCTTTGTTAAGGGTGTCTTAAAACGAGAGGGCGAATGAACCACGCGTGGGGCTAGCCCATGTTGCGGTTGCACTCAAGAACGTGCGGAGTGCGAGACTCCGGAGTTCAGTTACTCGCCAATTAATTATAAAATGATTTAAATTTGTCGGTATACGAATGGTGATTGAACCAACGCGTGAGGCTAGCCCATTTGCGGTTCAATCCAGAACGTGCGGAATGCTAGACTCCGGAGTTCCTTTTTCCGTAAATTGATTAAGATGAATTGAAAGTTTTTATACGAACGGTGATTGAACCAACGCGTGAGGCTAGCCCATTTGCGGTTCAATCCAGAACGTGCAGAATGCTAGACTCCGGAGTTCCTTTTTTCCGTAAATTAATTAAGATGAATTGAAAGTAGTGCCGATGGCGATCAGAAATGACCGACTTACGTGTGTGCGAAATGTGCAGGCATATGAATTGTTCGCTTGGCGTTGGACCAAGACTTAAAGACATTTTTTGAAATGATTAATATATTTTTTTTTTAAAAAAAGGTTATATCCAGGTCTTGTTTAAACAAATTATGGTCGGAAAAAAACGAGGGTGAGATTCACGTTTGTACAAGTCATACGTTATCACTATACAACCAAATACGGAACCAAGGAAACAAAACCTCCCAAATATCATCAGGCAAAATAAATAAATAATAAATAATCAACAAAATCTAATGCAATTATTCATTAATATCAAAATCATTAAAAATATCAAGTATAATTAATCATAAACATTTTTTATATTCATTCTTTTTATTCTATTTCTAAAAGGAATATTAAAAAAAACTATAAAAAAAAACACAGCAAAAGAATATAAAGCTATAAACGGAGTTCTAAGAGAAACAGGTGGGAGATGGCCCAATACAAGGCGGATCGGGTCTTAGGCCCAAACCGGTTGGGTCGGGTCGGGTCCTAAACCCGGTTTGACTTTATGAACCTAAAGGGGAAAACATGAAACCCTAAAAAGAAAAACAAGAACAACGGAAGTTCTTCTCAATCTCAGAAAGAGAAAAGTGACCTTCTCTCAAACGCTCATCCCCTCAAAACCTTCTCGCGATTACTCTCATAATCACTTCTCTCACGTAACCTCCGGTCTTCCTCTCAAACTTCTCTCAACAATCCTTTCTCAGACGCAACCGACGACCTCTCCTCTTAAGTCAACAACACAAAAAACTCATTCCCAAATCAAAACAAACGGCGATGTAATTTCATGCTAGAGTGGAAAGAATTAGAAGAACAAATCAACAACTGAACACATGAAACAAATGGCGACGGAAGTTTAAATATAAGAAATAAAAATATACCAACTCAGAAGCTCCCTCTATTTGCGGTAAGTTTGGCCTCTCTGCTTTTTCAATTCATCGTCCTTCTTCTACTTGCTCCTCTTCTTGTTTAAACGTTTCTTCTGTGGGCGCTGTTATTGTTGAATACGGTGGCCTTTTGAAATTTTTGAAAATTAGGGTTTTTTTCGTCTCTTAATGCAGCTAGGGTTTTTTGATGAACTTTTGAAACGGTTAGGTTTTTTTGCTATGTGTTCGTCGCGACCCCTGTTTGAACACAATTCCTGGCTTTTATAGGAGACCCTAGGGTTAGTAAATGTTGAAAAATCTATGCTTTAAAACGAACTGAATTGGTTGAGTCTTGACTGAAATTGTTTGTCCTGGATTGAACTTTCTGATAGCCCCCCCCCTTCCATTCTCGAAACTCTCTACTTTTTTATACTCAAAAACCTGTTTGCTTAGATTATCTTCTCGTGCTTGTGCAGGTTTAGAGCGAACAGTCACATCAGCCTGCAGGATGTTGTTGAGGGCAGCAAGGTGCAGCCGGGTTAGGCACAGCAGGTAGGTCTGCTTATCCTTTTCGTACTTTCACCTGCTTGTGAGGGAACAGCAGAAAGATATCCATGTACCTTCTGCTTTATGTTAAACCACTTGTCCTTGTTGATGTAATCTCGTCATTGTGATCTTGCAGGCCTTGAGACATTGATGTGAGCTCGCAGCAGACCTTTGGAGGTTTATGTATGCTGCAAGCAAGTAGATGCAGCTGTATGGCCTTTCCCGTGCATTCTCAATTCCAGGATATTGTACTTTTTGTGTGCTGACTTTGCTTTCAAGGTATTTCCCCCTGTCCTTTTATTCAAATTTAATGAGGTCAAATGTTGTTGCTTCTTTCGGTTCCTCCTTAGTGTACAAAAATCTTGCTGATGCTAAAATTGAGATTTGGTCATGTTATGATATGTTAATGCCATGGGTAAAAAGCTATGTTGAAACATACAGTAGAGATCACTTAAATTGAGACAGAAAAAGAAATGTTCTTTCTTAGAATATGATAAGTGAAATGTATTGTAAATCCTTAATGAACAAGATGATGTTTTCCTTTGAATTGCAGCTGATCCCACATTTTCCTTAATGCTTTGTGATTTGAATATGTCCATGGCTTGAACACTTGCTTTTTTTCTATGCTTAGGTGAGAAATTACTTGGAATGGGATGCTTAAAAAACTCATATGACCTCTGACTTTGTTGTATCAAGGTTGCAAATAAGTTTAATAATCCATAAAACCATATGTGGCCTTTGAAACCCTTGTTTTGTGTCATATTTTAATCTTCTTATGCTTGCACCTTGGATCTTGATCAACATGGATTGTGGAACTTGTGCTTTTATCATTACAAAGTCGTGCATTATTGACTAGTTGTGGAAGTTGTATGTCTTGTTTTTTAGCCATGTTTGATTGATGTTACGGATTTCACGGCAATATCATAATCTTTGCCTGTCCTTAGCCATTTTTGATGCTTGTTGTGGACTGATTTCAGACTTATGATTCTTTGTTTCTCTTTTCATGTTTACCACGTTTGGAGCCTGAGATTGGGGTTGGTGAAGGCTCGGATGGACGAATTGATACGAAGTCGTCACTTGCCAACCGCTTGGGAAGAGATAAGCCATGGATATTAGTGATACGCCATTGCACTAGAAGACTAAATAATTGGAGTGCTGCATGCTAATGACCTTGTAATAACGCAGATGTAACAACTTCAAATTTGTTGGTCATCCTGTTTTCTATATTTCTCTTGTAGCATTAGACTTTAAATTTATTTTTGAGATTGGAAGTGAGGATACAATCTTTAGATTTGGGCAAATTCCCTTACTGACTTGTAAAATTAAACGTCATTACTTTGATAAACTTTGAATTCAAAAAGTATTAAATTGTAAACACTTTGGGAGTAACAATACGAATTTCATACGAAGTAGTCTTGCCTTGGGCTTGGAAAATAATTACTTTAGACTTGAACATCCTTGTTTATTCCAAAACCATATCTTAAAAAAAGATCATGTCTTAGAGGCAACAATATCAATCTTGCCAATGACCAAAACAGAACTTGGCACTAAACGCGTTCCAAAAAGAATTCATGAATCGAGCCGTCAAATTCAATCTCATGCCAACTTGAAATACATTACCTCTATGACTTGAAAGACTTTAAATGGGGAAACGAAAACTGGGTTTCTTAAGACCTTTGAGTAAATTCTCAAATTAAGATACCTCGATCATCGTTCATTCTTCTTGGTATGATCATGAACTTTCACTAAGTGACCGGAGGAGTGATAATCTTGGTCACAATGCGTCTTCAAGCCATTTCTTCTCTTACAGATCAACCTCCCCATAATTCCAAGTTACACAACTTCAACCTGACAATTTAAGTGAACTATATCTCGACGTACGAAAAGTAAGGACCATTCTGATCATTTGATAGAACATGATACGAATATCTACGATAAAGCTCTTTAAAGCCCACCTCCAAACCTTTGAGTGGAGTAAGATCTCCGAAAATCAGTGAAGCCTAACCAAAAGGAATCCCTGATCCCAAACTTTGAAGAAAACAAAAAGTGAAGCTATGGCTATTAATTTAAAAAAATGCGAAATGCAAATGTATGGATGCGGAAGACCGAAACAACGAAAGGAGGGCAAATTTTGGGGTGCAACAGCTGCCCCTATTCAAACGGCTTAAACCTGAAAGGTAGAAGAGGTTTGAATACAAAAGAACCAGAAAATTGGCGCTCCGAGAAAAAAAGAAAATAAACGGTAGAAAAGCTGGAAAGAAACTATGAAACCAAACTCTAACGAGAGAACAGACGGCTTTACTGGGGGTAAAGCACACATAGTTGTGGCATAGGTCCTTCCAAGAAGTTTTGAAATACAACTAGACGATAGATGATCAATAGATGACAGCGTGCATTGGAGAGGCATCGTTGATAGAACTTTTACCATACTTTCCTTCTTCTGATAGAGGCATTCATGTGATGAAGAATAATTTCACGCTCAGACTTCTCAAACTTGTCGGGGCGAGATGCCATTTGTTGAAAGTTGGAATCACGACAAACTTCCCACCTTGTCTAGATGAGATGCCATTTGCCGAACAAACTTCTCACCTTGTCTGGATGAGATGCCATTTGTTGAAAATTGGAATCACGACAAACTTCCCACCTTGTCTAGATGAGATGCCATTTGCCGAACAAACTTCTCACCTTGTCTGGATGAGATGCCATTTGTTGAAAATTGGAATCACGACAAACTTCCCACCTTGTCTGGATGAGATGCCATTTGCCGAACAAACTTCTCACCTTGTCTGGATGAGATGCCATTTGTTGAAAATTGGAATCACGACAAACTTCCCACCTTGTCTGGATGAGATGCCATTTGCCGAACAAACTTCTCACCTTGTCTGGATGAGATGCCATTTGTTGAAAATTGGAATCACGACAAACTTCCCACCTTGTCTAGATGAGATGCCATTTGCCGAACAAACTTCTCACCTTGTCTGGATGAGATGCCATTTGTTGAAAATTGGAATCACGACAAACTTCCCACCTTGTCTAGATGAGATGCCATTTGCCGAACAAACTTCTCACCTTGTCTGGATGAGATGCCATTTGTTGAAAATTGGAATCACGACAAACTTCCCAACTTGTCTGGATGAGATGCCATTTGCCGAAAAAACTTCTCACCTTGTCTGGATGAGATGCCATTTGTTGAAAATTGGAATCACGACAAACTTCCCACCTTGTCTGGATGAGATGCCATTTGCCGAACAAACTTCTCACCTTGTCTGGATGAGATGCCATTTGTTGAAAATTGGAATCACGACAAACTTCCCACCTTGTCTGGATGAGATGCCATTTGCCGAACAAACTTCTCACCTTGTCTGGATGAGATGCCATTTGTTGAAAATTGGAATCACGACAAACTTCCCACCTTGTCTAGATGAGATGCCATTTGCCGAAAAAACTTCTCACCTTGTCTGGATGAGATGCCATTTGTTGAAAATTGGAATCACGACAAACTTCCCACCTTGTCTAGATGAGATGCCATTTGCCAAACAAACTTCTCACCTTGTCTGGATGAGATGCCATTTGATAGAACAGAAACTTTGCTGAGGATGAACAAATTGCTCGAAAAGAGAATGCCATCGGTTGATTTACTAGGAAATCCATGGATAAAAACAAGCTTCTCAGATAAGGAGACGGCCACTTGTTGATTCCGATTAGAGATCCGGGGATAAGAACAGGCTTCTCCAATAAGGAGACTGCCACTTGTTGTCAGGTATAAGTATTCTAAAAGAATGTTGTAGTAACACTGCTGGAGAGCAAAATTTGCTCTCAATGGGAACCTCCAACACATTCCTTCTGGGAAACTAAACATCCGAAGGTGCAAAATAAATGCACTTTCCATCTGGAATTGCTGGGGATGGAACGACTGCTCGGAAAGAGACCGCCATCTGTTGATTTACTCAAAAGTTCGAAGACAAAACAAGCTTCTCAAATAAAGAGACTGCCACTTGTTGTCAGGTATAAGTATTCCAAAAGAATGTTGTAGTAACACTGCTGGAGAGCAAAATTTGCTCTCAATGGAAACCTCCAACACATTCCTTCTGGGAAACTAAACATCCGAAGGTGTAAAATAAATGCACTTTCCGATTGGTAGTTCAATCATTAAAAATTGCCAACGACCAAAATTCAATCCAGGAACGAGCTGGAAAGAAACTGTCAATCAAGACACTGTCCCCTGAGGAATGAACTCAATCGGGATTTATCCTATCCAAGTGTGGAAAGGAGAACTAAAGCAAAATCTTCCACGAGGGTAGAAACTCAGTGGGGAATTAGAAAGAATGTTCATTTTCTGCCTAAGGCTGACAACTCTATTTTGAAAGAAACACAACACCTGGGGATAAACGCGACCAAGGTGAAGGAGGTATGCATTAATGAGTGCGACATGAATATGCATATGAATCAATTATGATGTACATGAATGTATATGTGTTATGTTTATGCTGACAAACAGACAAAACCGACACATAAGATAGATTGGTGAGAAGAACACAACAACCGGATGCCTGACCAGTCTCAACAAGACGTGAGCGACCCATAACGCAATTGGCTTTGACAAGGATGTAATAGTTTATCTTCCGCTGGGGAATCAAATCAACAATCTGCTCCAGCAAATTTTAGCAGGCTCATATAAGTACATCAGGCTTACATCTCGCCAAAGGCGATGAGTAACAAAACTTTAACACAGAAAAATGAGTCACATAAGTAACACTTTAATGACCCATATTGGAGAAACCTGAGCATGCCACATTTAACGAGACAATTATTTCACATCTTGCAGTTTTAACCATTCTTGGAACAACCATTAACGCCCGTCTTTCGGTTCGCCAACTTAGTAAGTACACACACATCAAAACAAATATAGTAAAAGCTTTTTTGTTTCGAAAATCATTATTAATAACAGCGTCATTTTTTGAGATGAAGATAGAATAAGAATTGCAAGCAAAGGCATAGGCTCAAATTTTCATTAATGGAATGGTAATCTGCCAATAGCGGGATTCCATAGATCTTTACAAAAGTGGAATAAATGGTAATTAAGTGGAAAAGACTACATTAAAATTACAATGACCATCATTTCCTCCAACTACTTTGAATCCCTGGCATTCTTGAGCTTGAATTAGATTTTGAAGAAATCTTGGCCCACGATGTTGTCGTCATAACCCGATACAGTTACTTGCCTTTATCCCTAACTTTTGCCTGGACTGCCCTTTCAGGTTTTCAATCCAGCGGGATGATTAATTTCTGTTTATGTCTCTAACTTTTGCCTGAGTCGCCCTTTCGGGTTTTCGACCCACCGAGACGCTCTTTTTTGCCTAAGTCGCCCTTTCAGGTTTTCGACTTACCGAGCTGTTCTTTTATTTTTATTAGGCGAAGTATTTCTTGACTGTATCTGCATTTGTAGGACGAGTGAATTCCTCGCCATCCATCGTTGCGAGGATTAGCGCGCCGCCTGAAAAAACTCTCTTGACAACATACAGGCCATCATAATTAGGAGCCCATTTGCCCCTAGAATCTGATATAAAAGGCTGGAGTTTCTTAATCACGAGGTCGCCTTCTCTGAACACACGAGGATGAACCTTCTTATCAAAAGCCTTCTTCATCCTTTGTTGATATAATTGCCCATGGCATAAACCTGTCATCCTTTTCTCTTCAATCAGATTCAAATCATCATACCTACTTTGGCACCATTCAGCTTCTGTTAACTTGGCTTCCATCAAAACTCTCATTGACGGGATTTCAACTTCCACAGGGAGTACGGCCTCCATGCCATATACCAAGGAAAAAGGAGTTGCCCCTGTCGACGTGCGAACCGAAGTGCGATATCCGTGTAAAGCAAAGGGAAGCATCTCGTGCCAATCCTTATAAGTGACGACCATCTTCTGAATGATCTTCTTGATATTCTTGTTAGCAGCCTCTACCGCCCCGTTCATCTTAGGCCTGTAGGGAGAAGAGTTATGATGTTCAATCTTGAATTCCGCGCACATTTCCTTCATCATTTTGTTGTTCAGGTTTGATCCATTATCAGTGATGATCCTACTCGGGATACCATACCGGCAAATGAGGTTGTTTTTGATGAATCAGACTACCACCTGCCTAGTCACATTGGCGTAGGAAGCTGCCTCTACCCATTTTGTAAAGTAGTCAATGGCCACTAGGATGAAACGATGTCCATTGGAAGCTTTCGGCTCAATCATACCGATCATATCGATGCCCCACATGGAAAAAGGCCACGGAGAAGAAAGAACGTTGAGAAGAGTCGGAGGGATATGAACCTTATCAGCGTAAACCTGACATTTATGACATTTCTTCACATATTTGCAGCAATCGGATTCCATTGTCAACCAGTAATACCCTGCCCTCAGCATCCTCCTAGCCATAGCATGTCCATTAGCGTGAGTGCCGAATGATCCTTCATGAATCTCCCTCATCAGTATTTCCGCTTCATGCTTATCTACACACCTGAGTAAAACCATATCGAAATTTCTCTTGTACAAAACATCTTGACTCAGAAAGAAGTTATTGGCTAACCTCCTCAGAGTCTTTCGATCCTTGCCGGATGCCCCTGGCGGATATTCTTGGTGCCAAAAGAAACACTCTATATCGTAGTACCATGGTTTATCGTCAACAGCCTCTTCTAAGGTGAATACATAAGCAGGTCTATCAAGACGCATAATTTCAATCTTCAGCACATCATTCTGTCGGTTTACAACAATCATGGAGGAGATGGTAGCCAGAGCATCAGCCATTTTGTTCTCGCTGCGAGGTACCTGGTGAAACTCAATTTTATTAAAGAACGTCAAGATCCTCCTCGCATAATCCCTGTATGGAATCAAGTGAGGTTGTAGGACTTCCCACTTCCCCTTGATCTGATTGATCACTAGGGCCGAGTCACCATATACATCCAAGTTCTTGATTCTTAAATCAACTGCTTCTTCCAAGCCCATGATGCAAGCTTCGTACTCGGCTTCATTATTGGTGCAATTGAACGTCACTCTTGCAGCGAAAGGGATATGAGCTCCTTGGGGGGTTACAATCATTGCCCCAATTCCTTTTCCGTACAAATTTACAGCTCCATCGAAAACTAATCCCCATTGGGACCCCAGTTCTGGCCCTTCGTCGAGGGGAGGCTCATCACAATCTTTCATCTTCAAGTACATGACATCTTCGTCTGGAAAATCAAACTTTACGGGCTTGTAATCGTCAATGGGTTGATGGGCCAGATGGTCGGCTAAAATACTTCCCTTAATAGCCTTCTGAGTGTGGTACTCAATATCATATTCTGATAGTAACATCTGCCAACGAGCAATTCTTCCTGTCAGGGCCGGTTTTTCAAAGATATACTTAATCGGATCCATTCTTGAAATCAACCAGGTAGTGTGATTGATCATGTATTGTCGGAGACGTCGAGCTGCCCAAGCTAAAGCACAACAGGTTTTCTCGAGCATGGAGTATCGAGATTCACAATCTATAAATTTCTTGCTCAGGTAATAGATGGCATGCTCTTTCCGTCCTGTTTCGTCTTGTTGCCCGAGCACACAGCCCATGGAATCTTCTAGTATTGTTAAGTACATGATTAATGGTCTTCCTTCAACTGGGGGGACTAAGATAGGCGGTTCCAGTAAATAATCTTTGATGTTATCGAAAGCCTTTTGACAATCTTCAGTCCACTTGCAATTTTGATTCTTTCGCAGGAGTTTGAAGATCGGCCCACAGGTCGCAGTCATATTAGAAATAAATCTGGAGATGTAATTCAGACGACCTAAAAATCCCCTCACTTGTTTTTCCGTCTTTGGTGCGGGCATCTCTCGAATGGCCTTGACTTTGTCGGGATCTACTTCAATGCCTTTCTGGCTGACAACGAAACCCAACAACTTCCCTGACCGAACACCAAATGTGCATTTGCTGGGGTTCAGGCGAAGTTTGTACTTCCTCAAACGTTGGAACAACTTCAACAGGTACTCCACATGCTCTTCCTCGGTTCTGGATTTAGCAATCATGTCGTCAACGTATACTTCGATCTCTTTGTGCATCATGTCATGAAACAGTGTTGTCATTGCTCTTTGGTAAGTCGCGCCTGCATTCTTCAAACCGAAAGGCATTACCTGGTAGCAAAATGTTCCCCAAGGTGTAATAAATGAAGTCTTCTCCATATCCTCCGGGGCCATTCGAATCTGGTTGTATCTGGAGAAGCCATCCATGAATGAGAAAACTTTGAACTTAGCTGTACTGTCAACCAACATGTCAATATGGGGTAGCGGGAAATCGTCCTTAGGGCTGGCTTTGTTCAGGTCTCTGTAATCGACACACATTCTGACTTTCCCATCTTTCTTCGGCACAGGTACTATATTGGCTAACCATTGCGGATACTCGGAAGTGACAAGGAATCCTGCGTCAATCTGCTTCTGAACCTCCTCCTTAATTTTGATAGCCATATCAGGGCGTGATCTCCTAAACTTCTGTTTGATCGGCGGGCATTCTGGTTTTAAAGGAAGGCGATGTTCCACGATACAGGTATCCAATCCCGGCATATCCCGGTAGGATCAAGCAAACACATCCGCATACTCTTTCAAGAGTTCTATCATTCTTTCCTTGACGTCGGGAATGAGTAGCGCGCCGATTTTGACTTCCTTCCTATCATCTTCTGTCCCCAGATTAATTACCTCTACTGCTTCACCAATATCTTCTTCAGCCTCAAACACCGGGAACTCAAAGTTGGGAGTAGGTAATGGATCATGCTTTTCAATGGGGTTTTTTATGATTAATCTGCACATATGATTGATGTTTTATTTTAGCACTAGACAAATGGAAGCGTATGCAGATTTTTTCTGAAAAATGAAACCTTTTATTTATGCAAACATGTAGAGGTGTGTTCTTTTTTAGGATTACCACTTTTCCGAAAGGCAAAAAAAAGTAAAAATGACAAAAGATAAAGGAAGTCGAAAAAATAACACTTTCATTAATGATTGTTTAATTTTCGAAACAAAAAGGCCCAACAAAATTACTCTCTTGCTTTGGGCAGGGCAAAGAGGAAACAAAATTCTTAAATTGCATAAAGAGAAAACCCTACAAAAAGTACTCTCTCGCTTCGGGCGGAGCGAGAGGTTAACACAAAATCATTACTTAGATAGGCGAACGACAGATGGGATATCAACAGCAGTCCAATTCTGGCACAAAGCTCCATGCACAATAAAGTCTGGTAAATCTTCTTCAGAATCGTCCTCGGTAATTGCGTCCACTTCTGGTGGAGTTGGACTCATGAATCCTCCACTGCGGAAACTTTCCTGTATTGGGCAGATGACACCTTCATCCCTTGTAAGTCTTGCAGATTCGGGCGAAAAACTGACTCCTTCACGGGCCTTGTTCTCATTTAAAACCACAATCTTTCCCCACCATTCGGACGAACCACTCTCAACAACCTGCTGAGCATCTTTGAAAGAAGAAATGGATGCCCCTTTCTTCTTCACTTCTTTATCAGCAATGGTTAGGGCCTGGAAACGGGTTCCAATATCATCTTTTGGTTCCACATATGAAAAAGAGGAGAGATGACTCACAATCATAGCCTGCTCCCCAAACACTGTCACCAACTTTCCTTGGCTTACGAACTTGAGTTTTTGATGCAAGGTTGAAGTTACGGCACCTGCTTCATGGATCCAAGGGCGGCCCAACAAGCAACTGTATGCAACCTTGATGTCCATTACTTGGAATGTGATCTGGAAGGTATGAGGTCCAATCGTTATAGGCAAATCCACTTCTCCGATAACAGTTTTCCGGGATCCGTCGAAAGCTTTGACAATAACCCCACTGACTCTCATGGGAGTGCCCTGAAAGGCTAACAATAAGAGAGTTGACTTTGGCATAACATTTAGCGAAGAGCCAGTGTCTATCAGCACACTAGACAAAGCGTCGGTCTTGCAATTAACAGAGATGTTCAACGCCATGTTGTGGTTTCTTCCTTGCTCCGGGAGCTCTTCGTCACAGAAGCTAAGATTGTTGCAAACAGTTATATTCGCAACAATATTGTCGAATTGGCCAATGGTGACATCATGATCCATAAATGCTTGCTCTAAAACCTTCTGCAAAGCCTCCCGATGCGCCTCAGAGCTCATCAGAAGAGATAAGATCGAAATTCTCGAAGGCGTGCTCAAGAGCTGATCCACTACGTTGTAATCGCTTTTCCTGATCAGCTTTAGCACTTCATCATCTCCCTTGCTATGATTTGTATTGCTTGACTGGCCTACTGGCTTAAAAGTGTTCTCCGATGGGGTTTCTTTAGGCATCACAGTTTCCTTAGCTTTGTTAGGGAACACCCTCCCGCTTCTGGTAACTCGGCTGACATCAGCAATGTTGACAATGGATGGCAATGGAACCTCCCTTCCGTTTTCAATCATGGTTGCATTATACCTGTATGGTATGGCCCTTTCAGACTGGTATGGCATTGGTCCTGGTACAGCAATGACCAATGGAGTTGCAGCGATCCTCCTACTGTCGTATGTGATCTCTATGGGTCCTGGTTCATTAAATTGTGGTATTATGACAAATGCCTCTTCATCAATTTCAACATCATTAGGGTTTCTGGGATACATTATTCTAATAGACCTTTGATCCAACATCCTCTGAAGATCTTCTCGCACTAAGCGACAACCCCGTTGATTAACAGAACAGATTCTGCACGCATTGTAATCATGTATCCCGTTATGGAAGTAGATAAGCTCTGCCAGTTCTGCATGCTTTTGCACTAAGGACCCTCGGATCAATCTGATGTCGTAAACAGCATATTCCCCTGGACAACCGTGCACCATATTTACCGAGGCCCTTCCGTGTGGAGGCAAAGGATTCGCTTGAACATTCGGATTGGTATCTTTAAACGTTAAAACACCATTTTTAATCAACTTTTGAACATCAGCCTTAAAGCTATAACAGTTTTCGACATTGTGGCCAGGCCCGCCTTGATGATAAACGCAAAACTGGTCAGCTTTGAATCCATAAGTGGGATTCCTGGGTGGTGGGAGGGGAGGTCTTGTTTGAATATGCCCCTTTTGCAGTAGAGCAGGAAACAATTCTGCGTAAGACATTGGTATGGGATCGTAGGCGAGTGTTCTCGGAATACGATTGTTATTGTACTGGTGATGAACTTGTTGTGGAGGCTGTTGTTGTCGTTGCTGGAATTGTTGAGGTTGATGCTGATGTTGGTGTTGTGGAGTGGTTTGCTGATTTTGAGGGAAAAATGGCCGGTAATTAGGACCTGGAGCTGTATTGATGATCGGGGTGATTGCAGCCACCTGCTGCTGATAACTTCTTCTCTGGTGAATGGCACTAACTTCCTGCTCTTTCTTTTTGTGGAAACCATTTCCGAATTTCTTGATGCCACTGGATGACCCTATTTCTTTGGCTAAACGCCCTTCTCTAACGGCCTCTTCAAGCCGCATTCCCATGTTTACCATTTCAGTAAAGTCACTGGATGCGCTGGCGATCATGCGGTCATAATAGAACGTGCTTAACGTCTTCAGATAAATCTTGGTCATTTCTTTTTCTTCCAAAGGTGGGGATATTTGAGCTGCGATCTCACGCCAACGTTGAGCGTATTCTTTGAAACTTTCCGTGTCCTTCTGCGACATGCTCCGGAGTTGATCTCTGTCCGGGGCCATGTCAAGGTTGTACTTATACTGTCGGATGAAAGCTTCTCCTAGGTCATTGAAGGTTCGGATTTTTGTGCTGTCCAAACTCATATACCACTTGAGGGCAGAACCTGTTAAGCTGTCCTGGAAATAATGGATCAGTAACGGGTCATTGTCCTGCTGGGTGGACATCTTTCGGGCGTACATGATTAGGTGGCTCTGAGGACATGAGTTTCCTTTATATTTTTCGAACTCAGGTACCCTGAACTTGTGCGGAACCCTGACATTGGGGACCAAGCAAAGATCAGAAGCCTTTCTTCCAAACAGGTCCTGGCCTCGGAGTGCTCTAATCTCATTTTGCATTTCTAGAAAACGATCCTGGAACTCATCCAATCTCTCGTCTACTCCGGCGTTTTCGCTTGGTGCCGTGTGGAAAGGGGGATCTTCGTTGTAATGGGCAGTGTGTATTACAGGCTGAGGAGTAGTCATCACAGCAGCGATGTGTGAGACATGTGGTTGATGATTCTCTGGTATGAAATCACGAGGAATGCCCCATGGGAAACCAGTGGTTACAACATGTTGGGAATCATTGCTAGGCGCCTCGGTCGTTGGGATGGCCATGGCCTCGGTCCTCTGTCCAGTCCCCTGAGAATTTTGAGACGTCTGATTCTGCGCAGCGGCCATTGTCTCCATCATATTGGTAAGCCTTTCCAAACTATCCTTCAAGGCAGTCACTTCTCCCCTGAGCTCTTGATTTTCCTGCTCGAGTCTTTCCATCCTCCTGCGACGGTCGGCTCCGGTTTTGTATGGACGAAACAGTTTGACGACTGGGTAAAAAGACACGCATGAGCCTTATGTTTTTTTTTTATCAAAATGCAGCAAATGATGGAAATGTATGAATGCCATGCCACAAAATGTTAATTTCAGGAAAAACAATCACCAATATCAAAATTTAAAATGTGCAACATTCAAAACATCACAGAAGTCAAGAACTATAGGAAAAACTCCAAACTTCATTCATTCTTAAATAATCAAGACTTAAAATATCAAGTACAAATATTCTGGTTCGTTAACTATTACAAAAATAACGCCAATTCTCTTCTGAAATGAACAAAATAAATAAAGCAAAATAAATTACGACTGTAAGACTAATTCTTGAGTCTCTGGGTACTACATTCTTTCACCTCTTCCTTGAAGGTCTTCAACATGTTTTGGTACATTGAGAGAAAGTAACTCACAGTTGGGTAGGATCCATCGTCTTCGAATTCCCCTCTTGCCATAGAGAGTCGGAAAGGTAGTTCTTCTATTTGCGAGTTGCACCATTCAATAAGCCGATTAAGCTTATCACGGTACATGTCTCTTTCCTTGATTCGATCTTGCACAACTTGCTGGTATCCTTGGAAGTGACCCCGCACCTCATTTCTCGCTGACTCCCAAATGTCGCGATCTTTGGTCAAAGCCTCGTATTGTTCCTTCCAATACTGGGCGTTTCCTTCAGCGCGATTCACCTCTTGGCATTTGAAATCCCAATCTTCCACGGTGAACCGTGAGACGTTCATGGCCTCCATCCTAAGCTCATATTCCTGATTCGAACTTCTTACTGCCTCCTCAAGTGTTGCGATAAGCTCTGCAATTTTCTTCTCGAATTCAGCTCTTTCGATCTTTGCCTTTTTAGTCGCCCAGATATACCAATCCTCGTTATTCGCGCTCTTCCGGCAAACCCTGTTTAAATCCTCCTTCAAGTGAACCACCGTTCCATAAGTTTGATCCATACACCCTTTAACATTATTTTTCTTTCGCTCTTCTTCGTTGGCCTTTTCTTGAATTGCTTCGACTTGAACAGTTTTACGAGCCAAGTCATACCTCAATTCATTCCTTTCGTGGGTGACCCGGTGCAGTTTTGAACCGAGCTCTTCGTTTTCTTTCCCAAGATTGGCTACCTTCATTCGAAGTTCCTCTACTTCTTCAAGGGATATTGGTTCATGTACAGGAGGTTTAGGGAGTGCTTCTCCAGAAAAGGGTAGTTTGACGATTTGGACTCTTTCGAGAACCCACTGTCGGTAGGGTATCCTGACCACTCCATCTCTTTTCCTTAGCTCGGAGCCTTTGGTGTGAACTTTTTCCCAGGAGCGACATATTCTGAAGAGCAATGCTGGATCATCCGCACCTCTGTTGTGAAGTATCATCTCTTCCAATTCGGTGTCTTCTGGTTTTCCTAGCATAGGGTATTCGTGCTGCCGTATAGTAAGAATGGGATTGTAACTAATGCACCCTTTTTATCCCATTAGTGGCACATTTCTGAAATTCCCACAGCTCATAATGATCCGATCAACATCCAACTTGTTGGGATACCAGGCAATGTCTCTTTCGGTGAGGGGAGCTAACATCTGGGACCATTCCCCGCCTGTCATCTTGGGAATTAGAGCATTGCGTTTGAAAACATGAGATGTGAGCCATTTATACAGTAACGGGAGACAAAAAGTCAAAACAACACCTTTCTTCTCGTGACGGAGGTGGAGATTATAAAACACGTCTGCCAACAACGGGTATACTGGGCTTTGACCTTCTTTCCAAACCGCCCAGAATATATTAATTGCCGCCGTGTCAATGTAATCCTCGAAAGTTGGAAATAAAACCAGACCGTAAATGAGGAGAGCTAATACGTTGACTAAAGCAGCCCATTGACGTTCCTTTATTAATTTCTTGCTTTCCTGCTCTAAAAATAGCCTATGGAAACCCCAAAATTATCTCTTTGGCTTCCAGTTAGCTTTAGCTGTGGGAATGGGGATCTGAAGAGCATCCGCTAATACCTCCACCTTAAGATCCCGACTAACGAGGATGTAAGGTGCCTTTCCCTTCATAGAAAATCCCAAGAACCCTTCAAATTCTCCCAGAGACGGCGTTAGCTGAAAGTCCTAAAACAAGAAGCTTCGCATCGGCGGATCATAGAATTGGGCCAAAGCTGTGAGACCCGGGATTTGTACGTCGACTTCCAGAAGATGCAGCACTTGGCCGAACCTTACTTCAATAGCCCTCTTGTAGGAGGCGGGCATTTTTTCTAAGCAGTCCTTAAGAACAGCGGTATTTGGTGAGAAAGCTTTTAACTGTAGAGCCTTCCTTTTCCCTGAACTCATGACTGTTTTGAATGTGAAACAACAAATAGATGTGTTTTCCTGAAATAACAAGATGTGTAGGTTATGATGCATATGCTACATGATTATGAATGCACAAAGCTGGATCTGGGATAACAATGGGAACTTGGAACTCCTAAAATGTAGGCTCTAGAGGGTCGGTCTATATCTTTCTACCCATAATGCCCACTCACATGATAGCTTTCTATGGTGACGGTATAGGGAAACCCAAGGTCACGGACGTTTATCGTACTAACGCCCCGCCGCAGGCTAGCTGCATTGTGACGATAATAACGATAAGGTCTACCTTGAGTGGAGTTCTCATGCTAGGCGTGCAAGAAGCGAGTTCTTGGAGCTTAACATTACACAACTACCAAAATTGAAATAGGTTCTAAGGGGGTCCCAGAATCACAGCCCTTTCATGAATCAGGTCCCGCGACAGGCTAGCTGCGTTGTGACAAGATCTATGAAAAGTCTAACTATCTGGGGGAGCTTTCATGTTAGGCGTGCAAGGAGCGAGTCCTCGGAGACTAACACTAATAACATCCAATTCTAACTTAGGTGTTCCCTCTTCTTTTTCAAAACTCAGATACAAAGCTTCACCCGTGATGTCCCGAGATCCAACAGGCAAATATAATGAGCAAATAATAAAGAAGGAAGCAATAGATAAAACATCAAAAATAAATAAAGAAGACAATCAAACAAATCAGCAAACAAACGCAAACTATCCTAAGCTAGGCTCGACTCTCTTATGCACAAGGCAATCTCTTCCCCAGCAGAGTCGCCAGCTGTCGCACCTCGAAAAATACGATCCTAAAATAAACAACAGAGTCGCCACCTAATTCTATTTATTCTACGAGAGAAAAGGAAGATATAGACACAACCTAAATAAAGGATAAGAATGGTCAATGAAACCACTAATCTAAGTTCGGGAGTCAGTTACGCAAAGGGAAGGTGTTAGGCACCCCTCACGTCCGTTGTACTCAACGGGAACCTCTTAGTCTAATTTGCGCTTAAATGTTAACTTATTATTGTCTTATTTTAATGATTAAGTATCGATATATTTTAATTATTATTACGAGGGAAAGATTAGAGTTTTTTATTATTGTGACGGAGAGATAGTTAATTTTTATTTATTGTGCTCGCGAAGGATTAAAATCCCCGTGCCTACGTATTCCCCTGTGCAATGGGAAAGTCAGAGCTTCGTAGTTCGTGCTACTACGATTTGTGTTTTTTATAGAACGACTGTTTGAAAATGATTCTACTGCTAAGCGTTGGCTTATTTGCGAGCTAGAAAGATTTAAACAGCGTTCGTTTTGAGAAAAGATGTTTGATCTTTGTTAAGGGTGTCTTAAAACGAGAGGGCGAATGAACCACGCGTGGGGCTAGCCCATGTTGCGGTTGCACTCAAGAACGTGCGGAGTGCGAGACTCCGGAGTTCAGTTACTCGCCAATTAATTATAAAATGATTTAAATTTGTCGGTATACGAATGGTGATTGAACCAACGCGTGAGGCTAGCCCATTTGCGGTTCAATCCAGAACGTGCGGAATGCTAGACTCCGGAGTTCCTTTTTCCGTAAATTGATTAAGATGAATTGAAAGTTTTTATACGAACGGTGATTGAACCAACGCGTGAGGCTAGCCCATTTGCGGTTCAATCCAGAACGTGCAGAATGCTAGACTCCGGAGTTCCTTTTTTCCGTAAATTAATTAAGATGAATTGAAAGTAGTGCCGATGGCGATCAGAAATGACCGACTTACGTGTGTGCGAAATGTGCAGGCATATGAATTGTTCGCTTGGCGTTGGACCAAGACTTAAATACATTTTTTGAAATGATTAATATATTTTTTTTAAAAAAAAGGTTATATCCAGGTCTTGTTTAAGCAAATTATGGTCGGAAAAAAACGAGGGTGAGATTCACGTTTGTACAAGTCATACGTTATCACTATACAGCCAAATATGGAACCAAGGAAACAAAACCTCCCAAATATCATCAGGCAAAATAAATAAATAATAAATAATCAACAAAATCTAATGCAATTATTCATTAATATCAAAATCATTAAAAATATCAAGTATAATTAATCATAAACATTTTTTATATTCATTCTTTTTATTCTATTTCTAAAAGGAATATTAAAAAAAACTATAAAAAAAACACAGCAAAAGAATATAAAGCTATAAACGGAGTTCTAAGAGAAACAGGTGGGAGATGGCCCAATACAAGGCGGATCGGGTCTTAGGCCCAAACCGGACCAGACCCGGTTTGACTTTATGAACCTAAAGGGGAAAACATGAAACCCTAAAAAGAAAAACAAGAACAGTGGAAGTTCTTCTCAATCTCAGAAAGAGAAAAGTGACCTTCTCTCAAACGCTCATCCCCTCAAAACCTTCTCGCGATTACTCTCATAATCACTTCTCTCACGTAACCTCCGGTCTTCCTCTCAAACTTCTCTCAACAATCCTTTCTCAGACGCAACCGACGACCTCTCCTCTTAAGTCAACAACACAAAAAACTCATTCCCAAATCAAAACAAACGGCGATGTAATTTCATGCTAGAGTGGAAAGAATTAGAAGAACAAATCAACAACTGAACACATGAAACAAATGGCGACGGAAGTTTAAATATAAGAAATAAAAATATACCAACTCAGAAGCTCCCTCTATTTGCGGTAAGTTTGGCCTCTCTGCTTTTTCAATTCATCGTCCTTCTTCTACTTGCTCCTCTTCTTGTTCAAACGTTTCTTCCGTGGGCGCTGTTATTGTTGAATACGGTGGCCTTTTGAAATTTTTGAAAATTAGGGTTTTTTTCGTCTCTTAATGCAGCTAGGGTTTTTTGATGAACTTTTGAAACGGTTAGGTTTTTTTGCTATGTGTTCGTCGCGACCCCTGTTTGAACACAATTCCTGGCTTTTATAGGAGACCCTAGGGTTAGTAAATGTTGAAAAATCTCTGCTTTAAAACGAACTGAATTGGTTGAGTCTTGACTGAAATTGTTTGTCCTGGATTGAACTTTCTGATAGCCCCCCCCCCTTCCATTCTCGAAACTCTCTACTTTTTTATACTCAAAAACCTGTTTGCTTAGATTGTCTTCTCGTGCTTGTGCAGGTTTAGAGCGAACAGTCACATCAGCCTGCAGGATGTTGTTGAGGGCAGCAAGGTGCAGCCGGGTTAGGCACAGTAGGTAGGTCTGCTTATCCTTTTCTTACTTTCACCTGCTTGTGAGGGAACAGCAAAAAGCTATCCATGTACCTTCTGCTTTATGTTAAACCACTTGTCCTTGTTGATGTAATCTCGTCATTGTGATCTTGCAGGCCTTGAGACATTGATGTGAGCTCGCAACAGACCTTTGGAGGTTTGTGTATGCTGCAAGCAAGTAGATGCAGCTGTATGGCCTTTCCCGTGCATTCTCAATTCCATGATATTGTACTTTTTGTGTGTTGACTTTGCTTTCAAGGTATTTCCCCCTGTCCTTTTATTCAAATTTAATGAGGTCAAATGTTGTTGCTTCTTTCGGTTCCTCCTTAGTGTACAAAAATCTTGCTGATGCTAAAATTGAGATTTGGTCATGTTATGATATGTTAATGCCATGGGTAAAAAGCTATGTTGAAACATACAGTAGAGATCACTTAAATTGAGACAGAAAAAGAAATGTTCTTTCTTAGAATATGATAAGTGAAATGTATTGTAAATCCTTAATGAACAAGATGATGTTTTCCTTTGAATTGCAGCTGATCCCACATTTTCCTTAATGCTTTGTGATTTGAATATGTCCATGGCTTGAACACTTGCTTTTTTTCTATGCTTAGGTGAGAAATTACTTGGAATGGGATGCTTAAAAAACTCATATGACCTCTGACTTTGTTGTATCAAGGTTGCAAATAAGTTTAATAATCCATAAAACCATATGTGGCCTTTGAAACCCTTGTTTTGTGTCATATTTTAATCTTCTTATGCTTGCACCTTGGATCTTGATCAACATGGATTGTGGAACTTGTGCTTTTATCATTACAAAGTCGTGCATTATTGACTAGTTGTGGAAGTTGTATGTCTTGTTTTTTAGCCATGTTTGATTGATGTTACGGATTTCACGGCAATATCATAATCTTTGCCTGTCCTTAGCCATTTTTGATGCTTGTTGTGGACTGATTTCAGACTTATGATTCTTTGTTTCTCTTTTCATGTTTACCACGTTTGGAGCCTGAGATTGGGGTTGGTGAAGGCTCGGATGGACGAATTGATACGAAGTCGTCACTTGCCAACCGCTTGGGAAGAGATAAGCCATGGATATTAGTGATACGCCATTGCACTAGAAGACTAAATAATTGGAGTGCTGCATGCTAATGACCTTGTAATAACGCAGATGTAACAACTTCAAATTTGTTGGTCATCCTGTTTTCTATATTTCTCTTGTAGCATTAGACTTTAAATTTTTTTTTGAGATTGGAAGTGAGGATACAATCTTTAGATTTGGGCAAATTCCCTTACTGACTTGTAAAATTAAACGTCATTACTTTGATAAACTTTGAATTCAAAAAGTATTAAATTGTAAACACTTTGGGAGTAACAATACGAATTTCATACGAAGTAATCTTGCCTTGGGCTTGGAAAATAATTACTTTAGACTTGAACATCCTTGTTTATTCCAAAACCATATCTTAAAAAAAAGATCATGTCTTAGAGGCAACAATATCAATCTTGCCAATGACCAAAACAGAACTTGGCACTAAACGCGTTCCAAAAAGAATTCATGAATCGAGCCGTCAAATTCAATCTCATGCCAACTTGAAATACATTACCTCTATGACTTGAAAGACTTTAAATGGGGAAACGAAAACTGGGTTTCTTAAGACCTTTGAGTAAATTCTCAAATTAAGATACCTCGATCATCGTTCATTCTTCTTGGTCTGATCATGAACTTTCACTAAGTGACCGGAGGAGTGATAATCTTGGTCACAATGCGTCTTCAAGCCATTTCTTCTCTTACAGATCAACCTCCCCATAATTCCAGGTTACACAACTTCAACCTGAAAATTTAAGTGAACTATATCTCGACGTTCGAAAAGTAAGGACCATTCTGATCATTTGATAGAACATGATACGAATATCTACGATAAAGCTCTTTAAAGCCCACCTCCAAACCTTTGAGTGGAGTAAGATCTCCGAAAATCAGTGAAGCCTAACCAAAAGGAATCCCTGATCCCAAACTTTGAAGAAAACAAAAAGTGAAGCTATGGCTATTAATTTAAAAAAATGCGAAATGCAAATGTATGGATGCGGAAGACCGAAACAACGAAAGGAGGGCAAATTTTGGGGTGCAACACTAATATATTTTTTAGTAACCATTGAATTTATTTCATTGTTTTGAAATGTAGATGGAAATGATGATGACAATGAAGATGAAAAAGAGGGTCCAACTTGTTCTAAGAGTGCATCTAATATTCTTGACCTTGATTAGGATTTAAATTTTAGAATGCTTCACTCTTGTTTTGTTAGGCAATATTAATATTATTATGGTTTTGGTTAGTTGAATTAAACTTTGATGCATTACTTAATACTTATTATGATTTTGGTTGGTTGAACTTAAACTTTGGTTTCTTGATGGTAAAGTTCATGGTTGCTTGAAGGTTGAACTTGATATTTATTTTGGTTGGTTGGAATTGGAATGGAAAAAAACAAAGCATTTTAATTTATTTGGTTGGTTGGAATTGGAATTGAACTTGATATTTTTTTATGCTTTTTTATTGAAATGTAAAAAATATAAAAAAGCATTTTAATTTATTTAGAAAAATTTTAAAAAAAAAAACTTAAAAGGCAGATCTTCCCAATGGGCATGCTCCCCCGCTCTTTTTTTGGCGGGTTTTTGACGAGGCGGGACGGAGCGAACGATCCGTTTTGACACTCATAATTTGCATATCATCTATATTCTTTAACATGTATGAGTAGATTTTTAAGATGTGAACTTAATACTATAATTAATTTTTCATAAATTTATTTTACAAATTTAATACAAAAAGTTATTACTTATTAATTCATTTATTTTCAATTGGTTAAAGAAAAAATCATTATAAAATATATTATAGATAATAGTTAAAATTATATTCATATTTTCTTTGTTATTATATTTATTTTAAACTTTTTATGATAATGAAGTTAATATTAATTTAAATTATTATATAATCTATAACATACAAATAGTATTATATAGTATTGATAAATTCACACCGCAAGGATAGTTATTTACAACCAAATATATGTATCGGGAAAGTCGCAATCGCAATACGACCGCGGTCGTTTTTTAAAACCTTGATTTAGTATTTGTTATGCAATACTTTCTTCCCTCTTTTAAACATGTATGTCCACCCAGCAACAACTACTTCATAGTTTTTTTTTTCTTTTTTTTCTTTTTGTAACTTTTGTTCATGTTTCACAAGCTTCTACTTTTGCAGCTTTAGTCAATAACAACTCCATTTGAGTGATACCATGTAGAACTCTTACCTAAATTTACTTTTGTGTCTATTGATCTGTTAAGTTTTAAGTACTTATAATTTATTATGAGCATTGTACTTTATGTCCAAAAATTATTTGTGTTTTACATAATCATTCTTAATATATGGTAGATTGACAAAAGGTATTTTGTTTCTTATTCATAGCACTCATTTTTTATAAGCATAATTAATTAGATAAAAGAATTAGGGTTACTTCAACCCAATTACAAAAGCTAATAATTACAAAAAGTGATAGGAAGACCATAATCAATAATAACTACACCTAACTTTAATCTTAAAAACTAAAAAGTTAACCACCACCAAGATAAAACTAAAATCCTCTGAAAAATCACTTTCAGATTACAAAGTCATCGAATGTTATTCATAGCACTCATTTGTGTTAAGCTTGATATTGGATTTGTTGAAATATTTGGCCATGTTTTATAAAGTAGTCACCAAATATTTGTAGTAAATAGTAGTATACAAAGAAGTGAGTATATAAATGTAAGAATAAGTGGTTTTTTTTCTTTTTTTCTTTTCAAATTGATTTGCCTAAATCATTAATCATATATAATAGACTACAGTACATTAAAACAACATATATATGTAACGAAAATATATTATAAAAGATGTAAGGAAGTAAAAGAAAGAGCAAAGGAACAATGCACTATTTGATTCCAACATAAAAGTACTTTGATTCTTGAGTACATTACAGTACAACAATATTACAGTTCTGTTGATAAATACCCTTCAGTTGAGAACTGTATACAAAAACATAGCTGATGTATTAATATGTAATTTTGACCTTAAAATATGTGGTTATTTCCACTATACTATTAGACCTTATGAAATAAAACACCAATACTATAATTGCAAATGTGTCCAAGATCTTGCCAACTTTTATGACTTTACCCTTAAATGACACATAATTTATTCATTTGCTAATATGCCCTCCCAATCCATAATTAATTAACAAGTCTGCAATTCTTTCTAATCTCCCCATTAGTCCCGGTGAGAGGACTGATTCTACTCATTTTTATCATAGCAGTAGCAAAGTCATTAAAAAAGGTAGCACTATTAGTACTATAACTCGTAACCAAACTATCTTGAGATCCATTATTGAAAAGAGCTTGATCAGAATGGAATAGTCCTTTCTTAGCAACAAGATTTTTGTAGTAATTATTGTCAAAAGTAGTTGGAGTGAGAGTGTCAAGAGGTGCTAAATTGGTGTCACCACCAACGGAAGGACATGTTGTTTTTCTTAAGGTGGCAAAGCTTGGGTCAATGTTGGTTTCATTGTATATGCGAGTTCTGAAAAATTGACACTGTCCTTGGCCTATGGTGTGTGCAGCAGAAAGGACAGTGAGGTCATTGGCAGTTAGACCCTTGGCTGCAAACATTGTAATGAGGGTAGATAGGTCAGCGAATGGTGATGGAAGTTGGTTATTTGCTGCGGTTTGGTTTGCTGTTCTTGCATCTCTTCTTCCAAGTGGAACTGTCCATGAGGGTCCTCCAAGCTATAAATAAAGTAATTTAAATGAAATATTGAGATTCAGAAAGTGACGATCTTTCAAAACTATAAGTAATTATTTATTGATTTACCAGAAAAACTCCATCTCTTGCTGCGAGTGCTAGAATATCAGCACAAGAAACAGTTGCATTGCAAGAAGCTTCAACGCTGGTTTTAATGGCATCAATCACTTCGAAACCCCTAGCTGAGTTTTTGTTAGGTAATGCATTTTTCTCACCAGTAAATGTTGCAGTATCATCTAATAAGATTGATCCATCGCATCCCTACAAAAAGAATATTCTGACATATTAATATAGTGGAATAACATTAATAAAATGTTGTAGTTATCAACTTTGAACAATATCTTAATAAAGTGGACATACATTAACAAAGCAATCATGGAAGAACAAGCGAAGTATAGAAGCACCAATTCTGGATTCATTTTTGACAGCACTGGTCATTATATTGCGAACAGCGGTTTGGAGGCTAGGGCATGTTGTTGCATAGAAGTTATTAACAAGTTGTGCATTGGTGCAACAAGCTAAGAGAGAAATGATAGAGAGTGTCACACATAATTTAGTAAATGTAGCCATATAGTTAAATCGTTATAGCTTTAAGCTAACAAAAGAGAGAAGCTAAGGAAGTGTTGTGAAGAAGCATATGAAAGATTAAGCTATATATAGAGAGAAATTGTGAGGGTGCATGCTGCATGGATACAATAGAAGTTGATAAGAATCAGAAATAGAAGATATGATAATAATAATTGATCTCAATTTTCAAATTTGTCTGCTCATACGTTCTTAAATTCTTGGGAACAACTGGTGGAGAAAATTTGATAGATAATAAGAACAAGATCGTTGCCCAAGAGTAGTTGACTTATTGACTTATACAATAATAAAACAAAGGAAAAAACTGCAAAAAATGGAAGTTTGTGAAACATTAACAAAAGTTAAAAAAAGATTAAAGTATATGAAGTAGTCGTTGTTGCTAGGTCGACATGCATTTTTAAAAGAGGGAAGAAAGTATTTCATTGTATATATACAATTAAGGTTTTGAAAAACGGTTGCTATCATTTTGCGGTTGCGTTGTAACTTTCGCAATGTATAATACTATTTATAAGTTAGAGAGTATATAATAATTTTAAGGCAAAATACATGTGCTTTAAGTTATTTAATATTATCACTTAGGTTATTTAATTTTTTTTTAACGGTTGGATCCTTTAAGTTATTTCAAATTAACAAGTTAGTCTTTAAATTTGTTTCGTAATGATTTGTTTTTTTTAATCTCTATTACAAACTCATATACCATTTGAACATGTTTTTTGCGCTGATCACGAATCACTCCTTTAGAATCTAGTTTATGTTTGTTGGAAAGCATGAAGGATGGGGTAGTGGAAGAATTGATAGCCGCAGGTTCTACCTGGTGGAAGCAATGATTCTCAAAGGTGAGGAGGTGGAAGGAGATCGATGTAGATGATGAAAGGGTTATATGGATAAGAGTATATGGTATTCCATGTCATGGGTGGAACACTGAATTCTTTGAGACCTTAGGTAATAATCTCGGAATATATTTGTGCTCTAACGAAAACTCTTTTAAAGACTTGGTTATGGATGTCGCCCGGTTGATGCTGAGAGTTGAATCTGGGTTCATTCTTCCGGAGAAGTTGATAGCTGAGATCGATGACATTCAATATACCTTAAGCATTCTTCTTCATCTTCGGAGGAGGACTGATGGGTTGAAGAAGAAGATTTGGATGCTGATACAGATGGAGAGGAAGGTTTTACAAATCCTTGCTTGGAGAAAGTTGCAGGTGTTTCAAATAACAACGGCACGGTGGCGGAAAATGATACTCTGACAGGGAAACCGTTCTCAGGAGACGTCGGTAAAGTATCTGAACCGAAAGTTTTTAGTAGAGTGAAGATAGAGTCTGATTTTAGACAAGGTAGGGGGAGAAGTTGATGTGATGACAAATGGGTTTTCAGATGGTGCATGAAAGGTCACTTTCCTTTCGGGAATAATAAGTCACAAAGGGGGATCTTTAATAAAGTTGTTAGTTTAATTAATCAAAATGAGGTTTCCAAGAATAATATTATTGGGACAAGCAATACTATTGACTCGATTTCCTCATTTAACTCTAGGGAGGTGGTGGCGTGCCCTCTGGATTCAAATATTAAAAGCTGCAGTGTTGATTTTTTTTAATAAAGAGAGGAAAACCGAAATATTAACGGAGGGTGGGGTTACTGACGCTCTTAATTTGAAAAGAAAAAAAGGTTAAGTTTAGAAGAATGGGGGGGGGGGGGGAGATGAGGGTTCACTTGATTAGTCCTAGTAACAAAATAAGAGGAAGAAATAAGGCAGTCAATAAAAATAACAATGACCTTATTTTCATGGATAAAGATGGCTTGGTTTCTGGAAAACTTTGCAGCAGCGGGAAAGAAGGGGAATCCTCATCTTCTTCGGTGTATTACACGAATAATCCGACGGAATTATATATAATTCGAAGTAATAATCGGTTGTGGGGTAATCTGGATTCTAACGTTAGAAACATGTTATGGGAGGCGATTTCCAATTTGAGAATTGTGGTGGATGACGCAAAAAAAGGTTTATATAAGGAGGCTAGAAGAGATGGAAAAGAATGACAAAAACAGAATGTTGAAAGGGAAGAAGGAAGTAAAGAATTGGAAATGATTATCAGAACTTTCAACATTAGAGGAGGTGGTAGCTTAGTGAAGAGGAAGAAAATTAGCAACATTATTAAAAGCGGAAAGGCAAATATGTTTCTCATTCAGGAAACTAAGATAGAGGGAGTGTCAGAGGATTTGGCTAAAAGTATTTGGGCAACGGAAGACATTGGTCGGTCTTATTTTGGATCGTCAGGTGCGGCTGGTGGTCTTATCATCTTATGGAAGACGAGGAGTATGGTTGTTTTGAATAGTTTTAAGGGAGATGGCTTCGTGGGGGTTAACGTGGTATGGAGGGATAATATTTTCTATATTGTAAACGTGTACTCTCCATGTTCCATGAACATGAAGAGAATTCTTTAGAGGAGGTTGTTGGATTTGAAATCAAACTTTTTTGATGGAGATTGATGCATAAGGGGTGACTCCAATGTGATTTCTAGTGCTAGTGAAAGAAAGGGAAGTGTTCTTTGGAGTCGTAAATCGGAGATAAAGGAGTTTTCTGACTTTATTATTTAAAGTGAATTGATAGATGTTGCTTGCAAAGGGTAGAAATTCTCGTGGTATAATGGAGAAGGATCTTACATGAGCCGTATTGACCGTTTTTTGATTTCAGAGGGAGCTATATCAAAATGGGGAATAGTGGGTCAACTTATTGGTAATATGGATTTATCAGATCATTGTTCGGTGTGGTTGGTGGCAGATGTTTCAGATTAGGGTCTGAAACCATTCAAGGTAAACAATTAACAAATGGTTTAAAGACAAAAATTTCTTACCTTTTGTAGAGAAGGAGTGGAGTCTTCTTAGCATTGTGGGGATGGGTGATTACGTTCTAAAAGAAAAACTAAGATTACTCAAGGGTAGTCTTAGGAGGTGGTACATGGAAGTTTTCGGAAAAGTTAATTTGGAGATTGATGAGTATGTAGAGGAGATTAACAAGGGTGATTTAATGGTCGAGTTGGCTACCGAACCTTTATCAGAGGTTGAGAGAAATTGTCGCAAGAAGGTTAATAGTCGGTTTTGGTTGAACCTTAGGATCAAAGAGAACATCCTTGTCCAAAAGGCAAGATTAAAATGTCTAAACGAATCGGATAATAATAGTAGGTACTTTCCTTGTGTAATGATAGAAAAAAGGAGGCGCAACAACATTGGATTTATTAATTGTAGTAGAGGTGTTTTGGTCTCGGTGGATGAGGTAAATGAGGAGGTAAGAAATCACTTTGCTTTCAAATTTAAGGAACCGATTTCTAATAGACCCAATTTAGAAGGGATGTAGTTTAAGTTTCATATCATCGAAGAGAAGATGATGCTTGATAGTCCTTTTACGGAGGAGGAAATCAAAGAAGCGGTGTAGGGGTGTGAAGGATCTTAAAGTCCGAGACCGGACGAGTATACTTTCTTCTTTATTAAAAAGTGTTGGCATTTTCTAAAAGTGGACTTTCTTAGATGCTTTAAATATTTTCACAAGGATGCAATTCTCTCCAAGTCCATTATTTCTTATTTTCTAACCTTGATACCAAAGAATGAGTCTCCTATGGGTCTTGATGATTATAGACCCATTTGTCTTATAGGAAGTGTGTACAAGGCGTTGGCTAAGCTTTTGGAGGGTAGATTAAATAAGGTTTTACATTCTTTAATATCCAAGTGCCAAAGATCTTTTGTGTCAGAGCGTCAAATGTTGGATGGGGTGTTAGTAGTTAATGAGTTGGTGGATTATGCTAGCAAAGACAAGAAAGTTGTCACGTTATTCAAGGTGGACTTCGAGAAAGCGTATGATAAAGTTTGTTGGGATTTTCTTAGATCTATGATGAGGAAAATGGGTTTCGGTTTGAAATGGTTGAGTTGGATGGAGGCTTTTGTAGATGTTTAGAATTGGCAGAATTTTTGACCAACAAGAAATGTTGAATTCAGTTCAGGATGTCCTATCAGATGTTGGGACATTATCAAATAGAGTATAAGAACTTAATTCAGGATGTCACACCAGATGTTGGGACATTGTGTTAATGATTTAAGTTCAGTTTTTCAGGATGTCCCAACAGATGTTGTGACATCTCAAACCTGCTACCAGAATTAATTAATGACTAACTGATCTGAGTAATTTAAGGAAAGTTATCTGGAATTAATTATGGATAGACAAAAACAGAATAAGGCGCATCTGTAGGGAGTGTTGTTATGAGACTTCAGCATAATCAGAAGAACTAAATCACCTAGAATCTAGGAAGTAACAAACCCTAATTCAAGGTGGAAGCTGCATGCGTTTTAGGACTGGATTAACCTACAGAAAGCCCAAAATCCAAACACCTATTTAAGCAACAGAAACTCTCAGAATAGAGCACGAATTTCAGAAGATAAAATAGGGTGTTTTGTGTTTTAATAGCAGGTTGTTTTATTGTACCACTTTATGAGCTTTTAAGCAAAAGTGTATTTGTGTCTTGATTGAAACTGTGAAGTAAGATCAAGTTGTTTTGTTTGAAGTATGACTTCAATTTTATTAAACTTGTAAACAAGATCACTGTGTGATTGAGGGGGAGTGAGTTGGTACTCATATCTAAGTTGTGTCTTAGGTAGAAATTGCATTGGGTAGATATTAAGTGAAAGATTAAACTGGGTGGTTTAAGTCTAGAATTAATATTACTTATAGTGGATTTCCTCCTGGCTTGGTAGCCTCCAGATGTAAGTGTGGTTATACACTGAACTGGGTTAACAAATTACTGTGTTGTTTAATTTTCCTGCACTTTAAGTTTTGGTTAAATTTGTCAAGTGTTGGAACATCTCATTCGACATCTCATACCTGATCACAGAATTTCAATTGGCATCAGAGCAGGCACCCTGCATGTTTATTCTGGGTGAGATCTAGGGAATACAAATTCTGGAAACATGGACAGAGATATAGGATCAGTAAATAGACCACCTATACTGGATGGATCTAATTATGACTACTGGAAGCCAAGAATGATTGCATTCTTAAGATCACTTGACAATAGGGCCTGGAAAGCAGTCAACAATGGATGGGAACATCCTGTCCAAGACACCAAAGATGGAGCAAAAGTGTTGAAACCTGAAGAAGAATGGAGTAAGGAGGAAGAAGATTCAGCACTTGGCAACTCCAAGGCCTTAAATGCTTTATTCAATGGCATTGATAGGAACATCTTTAGACTTGTGCATCACTGTGAGCTGGCCAAAGATGTTTGGGACACTCTCAAAACAACTCATGAAGGAACATCAAAGGTAAAGATGTCAAGACTTCAACTTCTCACCACCAAGTTTGAAAACTTGAGAATGAAGGAAGATGAGACAATTCATGAATTCTACATGAACATCTTAGAAATAGCCAATACCTCTGGAGCCTTGGGAGAAAAGATGACTGATGAAAAGCTTGTAAGAAAGATTCTCAGATCTTTGCCAAAAAGATTTGACATGAAAGTCACAGCAATAGAAGAAGCTCAAGATATATGCACAATGAAAGTTGAAGAACTCATTGGTTCCCTTCAAACATTTGAGATGGGAATGAATGACACAATTGTAAAGAAGAACAAAAGCATAGCCTTGTTGTCAAATACTGATAAAGAAGAAGAAAATGATGAATCAGAAACTGATGAAAGCTTAGCAGAAAACATTGCTATGCTTGGAAGACAGTTCAAAAAGATTCTCAGAAGGATGGAAGACAAGTCCAGACCAAGTGGAAGATACACAAATTCTTCTGAAAACAAAAGACCTTATGATGCTAATAGAAGGTCAAATTATGATGAAAAGACCAGTCAAGAAAAAGGAATTAAATGCCATGGATGTGAAGGATATGGACACATCAGGAATGAATGTCCTACCTATTTAAAAAGGCAAAAGAAAGGTCTCTCTGTAACCTGGTCTGATGAAGACTCAGGAGGTGATTCAGAAGAAGAATCAGCTAAACAATGAAAGTTGAAGAACTCATTGGTTCCCTTCAAACATTTGAGATGGGAATGAATGATACAATTGTAAAGAAGAACAAAAGCATAGCCTTGTTGTCAAATACTGATAAAGAAGAAGAAAATGATGAATCAGAAACTGATGAAAGCTTAGCAGAAAACATTGCTATGCTTGGAAGACAGTTCAAAAAGATTCTCAGAAGGATGGAAGACAAGTCCAGACCAAGTGGAAGATACACAAATTCTTCTGAAAACAAAAGACCTTATGATGCTAATAGAAAGTCAAATTATGATGAAAAGATCAGTCAAGAAAAAGGAATTAAATGCCATGGATGTGAAGGATATGGACACATCAGGAATGAATGTCCTACCTATTTAAAAAGGCAAAAGAAAGGTCTCTCTGTAACCTGGTCTGATGAAGACTCAGGAGGTGATTCAGAAGAAGAATCAGCTAAGCATATCACTGCTCTAGCTGGATTATGTGAATCTGAAAGTGAATCCAGTGATGGGGAGCTTACTTTTGAAGAACTTGAGCAATCATACAGAGAACTATTCAAAAGAAGCACTGAAATATGCAGGGAGAGTATAAAGCTAAAGAAGCAGATTGAGGCACTAAAGGATGAAAAAGCAAGTGATCTAGAGATCATTGAAACCTTGAAAAGTGAAGTAAATCTTCTCAACTCCAAGTTGGAACATATGTCCAAATCTGTTAGAATGCTGAATAGTAGCTCAAGCACACTGGATGTTATTCTCAACAACAATAAGCATTCAGGGGATAAAAGTGGACTGGGATTTAACAAAGTTCATAAGGTTGAAGCCGGCTCTAGCAAAACTACTTCAAAGTCCATACAGTCAAACAAGATGTCCCAACAGATGCTTCAACATCATGAAAAGAACACAAAGCCAAACATAATGTTCCAACAGATGTCTCAACATCCTGAAAAGAACATAATGAAGAAAAAGTATCAAAGATGGAGATGTCATCATTGTGGAAGATTTGGACATATAAAACCTCATTGTTATAAGTTGCATGGATATCCAAATCAGATGTATCAGCAACCTCCTAAGCAGAAGATAGAAGTTACCAAGAAAGTGCTGCATAGACATCAAAAAGTTCAGCAACCCCCTAAGCAGAAGATAGAGGTCATCAAGAAGGTATGGAGACCAAAAGCTAGTCTTCATGCTGATCAAAGCTACATGCCCAAGAACAAGATCAACAAACAATCTTGGAGCTCTACTGATGAACAATACACAGGGCAGAGGTATCAAAAGAAATCTCAACTCAAATGGTCAAAGAAAGGTGTTGCATATATAGCTCATACATCACTAAGAGTATCAGCTAAAGAAGTCTGGTACTTTGACAGTGGATGCTCAAGACACATGACTGGACTGAAGAATATGCTAGTAGACTTAAAGTCATATTCATCCAGATATGTAACCTTTGGAGATGGAGCTAAAGGAGAAATCAAGGGAGTTGGGACCTTGGACTGTCCAGATGTACCAAGACTAGATGATGTGCTGCTAGTTAAAGGTTTAACTGCTAACCTGATCAGCATAAGTCAATTATGTGATCAAGGGTACAGTGTAAACTTTACCAAAACTGAATGCATAGTGTCTAACAAAGAACAAAAGGTTGTCATGAGAGGAGCCAGATCTAAAGACAACTGTTACATGTGGGAACCTCAAGACTTCAGTCTCACTTCAACTTGCTCTTTAGCTAAAGAAGAAGAAGTGAAACTATGGCACCAAAGACTAGGTCATCTTCATTTCAGAGGCATAAAGAAAATCATATTTATGGATGCTGTGAGAGGTATTCCTAAACTGAAAATTGATGATGGCAAAATATGTGGTGAATGTCAAATAGGCAAGCAAACCAAGATGTCCCATCCAAAGCTCCAACATCTGACAACTTCCAAAGTTTTGGAACTATTGCATATGGATCTTATGGGACCTATGTAGGTTGAGAGCCTTGGTGGTAAGAGGTATGCCTATGTAGTGGTTGATGACTTTTCAAGGTATACATGGATAAATTTCATCAAAGAAAAGTCTGATGTATTTGATGTATTCAAAGACTTATGCCAAAGAATACAAAGGGAAAAAGCCAACTGTGTGATCAGAATAAGAAGTGATCATGGAAAAGAATTTGAGAACCAAAAATTCTTAGATTTCTGTTCTTTAGAAGGAATCAATCATGAATACTCTTCACCAATCACTCCTCAACAGAATGAGATAGTTGAGAGGAATAATATAACTATTCAAGAATCAGCAAGAGCTATGATCCATGCCAAAAAGTTACCTTTGTACTTCTGGGCTGAAGCTATGAACACAGCTTGTTACATCCATAACAGAGTTACTCTAAGGAAAGGAACTTTGTCCACAATCTATGAAGTCTGGAAGGGCAGAAAACCCACAGTTAAGTACTTCCATGTGTTTGGAAGTAACTGTTATATTCTGGCAGATAGGGAGCAAAGAAGAAAAATGGATCCTAAAAGTGATGAAGGGATTTTTCTTGGATACTCTATAAACAGCAGAGCATATAGAGTATTTAATTCTAGAACCAAGGTTATCATGGAGTCCATAAATGTGATAATTGATGATGCTCCTACAGATGTTCCAGAAGATGTTGGAACATCTGCTGATATCAAATCTGAAACTGAAGAAAAGAGTGATCTTTCTGAATTCACTCAAACTGATGCAAGGACAGAACAATCCAGCAAACCTCCCTCCATCAGAATCCAGAAGGATCATCCCAAAGATTTGATAATTGGTGATCCCAACAGAGGTGTAAGCACTAGATCAAGAGAAGTGATTTCAGGTTCCTGTTTTGTTTCTAAAATAGAACCTAAAAACATCAAGGAAGCTCTTACTGATGAATACTGGATTTGTGGTATGCAAGAAGAATTAGGTCAATTCACAAGGAATGAAGTGTGGAACCTTGTTCCTAGACCTGATGACATAAATGTGATTGGAACTAAATGGGTATATAAGAATAAGTCAAATGAGCAAGGAGTTGTTACAAAGAACAAAGCTAGACTTGTAGCTCAAGGATACACACAAATTGAAGGAGTAGACTTTGATGAAACCTTTGCACCAGTAGCAAGGCTTGAATCAATCAGACTACTTTTAGGAATTGCTTGTATCTTAAAGTTCAAGCTATTTCAAATGGATGTGAAAAGTGCCTTTCTAAATGGATATCTTAATGAAGAGGTATATGTAGAACAGCCTAAAGGATTTGTTGATCCAAGTTGTCCAAATCATGTATACAAAATAAAGAAGGCTCTTTATGGTTTGAAGCAAGCTCCAAGAGCATGGTATGAAAGGCTAACTACTTTTCTTATCAAGCAAGGGTACATGAAAGGTGGAATTGACAAAACCCTATTTGTTAAAGATGAAGAAGGAAATGTCATGATTGCTCAAATATATGTAGATGACATTGTTTTTGGTGGGATGTCAGAAAGGATGGTGAAACATTTTGTCAATCAGATGGAATCTGAATTTGAAATGAGCCTAGTAGGAGAATTAACCTACTTTCTTGGACTGCAAATAAAGCAAATGGAGGACTCCATGTTCATTTCCCAAAGCAAGTATGCTAAGAACATAGTCAAGAAATTTGGGATGGACAGTGCTACTCATAAGAGAACTCCTGCCCCCACACATTTAAAGCTGACTAAAGATGACAAGGGTGAGAATGTAGATCAAAGCCTATACAGAAGCATGATTGGAAGCTTGTTATATATGACTGCTAGCAGACCAGACATAGCATTTGCAGTAGGTGTATGTGCAAGATATCAAGCTGATCCAAAAGTTAGTCATCTTAACCAAGTCAAGAGAATTCTGAAATATGTTAATGGTACTTGTGACTATGGCATAATGTACTTTCATGGATGCAAACCAATTCTCACTGGCTTCTGTGATGCTGATTGGGCTGGAAGTGCTGATGACAGAAAAAGCACTTCAGGAGGATGCTTCTTTCTAGGAAACAATTTGATTTCTTGGTTCAGTAAGAAACAAAATTGTGTATCCTTATCTACTACTGAAGCTGAATATATAGCAGCTGGAAGTAGTTGTTCACAGTTGGTTTGGATGAAGCAAATGCTCACTGAGTACAATGTCCCACAAGATGTCATGACATTGTACTGTGACAACTTAAGTGCAATTAACATATCAAAGAATCCTATCCAACATAGCAGGACCAAGCATATTGATATCAGACATCATTTCATCAGAGATCTTGTAGAAGAGAAAGTGATTTCACTGGAACATGTAGCTACAAATCTGCAGTTGGCTGATATATTTACCAAAGCCTTGGATGCTACTCAATTTGAAAACCTAAGGGGTAAATTGGGAATCTGCTTATGTGAAATTTAACAGTTATGGAGATGTGCCAACATGTCATATGACATTGTGTGGCATGAGCACCAGATGGCAACACCAGTCTGGTCAAGCACCTTGGGTATTCCACTCCTAAAAATTCTCAATGTAACGGCTACTTATAAAATATCAGCTTGTGTTCAGCTATCCATCTTCTCATCATACTCTCAAAAACGAATTGCATTCTCTAACTGTCTTTCAGAACTCATCAAACCTAAAACTCTTCATCCATCTCTTTCGAAAATGTCTCAACATCAAAACCCTAACATTTCTGAAGAAATCCTCAACAAGGAAGATATGGTGCATGCAACCCCCATCTCTGTGGTACCCATTGATTCAACTCCATTGGACGAAATCAGAGGAAGTGTTCCTCTTGCTCAAAAGCCAAGAACCCCAAAAAGAACAAAAGATCCTGTTTTCAGCAAGGCCAAAGGCATACCTTCACCATCAAACACCACTCCAAAAGCTTCTGAATACGTGGATGATTCCATAAAGGAGTTGGTAAACAGGATCCTATCTGAGCAAAGAGTGGTAAGTGGCATATCTATCCCTCTGAACACCATGCCAGCTCCACAAGAAGATCAACCAACTCAGGCTGAAAAGGACACTCCTGCTCAACAGGATGTCCCAATAGATGTTGAAACATCTGAGGACCAGCAAAAGGTCTCATCTGATGCTGCTGTTGAAACATCTGAGGACCAGAAAAAGGCCTCCACTGATAGTGATGAAGAAATATCTGAGGACCAGCACAAGGCCTCTACTGAAGATCAAATTTCTGTTGAACCACCAGCTGAAGAGGAGACTGCTCAACCTCCTCCTGTTGTGAACCTAGAGCATGATTCTGATACAGAAATCATTGCTTCTGTAAACCCTAGCATAGCCAAAAGGCTTAGGACTAGGAAAGAAAAGATGAATGCAGGACATGCAATTCCTGAGAAGAAGCAAGTTACACCAAAGAAGGACAAAGCTAAAGTTGTCTTTGGTCCTACAAAACAATGGAGCAAGGTGCAAACACAAAAGAGGAAAGTTGTCACTCCTCCAGATTCAGATGTTGAAGAAGATGTCCCAACATCTCCTCCAAAGAAGAAACCAGCACCCTCAAGGTCATCAACTGCTGTTCCAGAAGCTCCTTTGGACAACATCTCCTTTCATCATGTTTCAAGTGTGAATAGATGGAAGTTTGTTTATCAAAGAAGGGTAGCACTTGAAAGAGAGCTGAGCAGTAATGCACTTGAGTGCACAGAGCTAATTGATCTCATTTCTTCTGCTGGTCTTTTCAAAACTGTCTCCAACTTCTCTCCTTGCTATGAGCTGCTTGTCAAGGAATTCATAGTCAACCTCCAAGAAGATTGTGCTAATGGTAAGTCTGCTGAATTTAGAAAAGTATATGTAAGAGGAAGGTGTGTATAATTCTCTCTTAGGGTTATCAACCAATACCTTGGAAGAGAATCTGATGGTCCAAATGAGTTAGGGAAGACTGATAACCAAGTTTGCAAGGTTATTACTGCTAATCAGGTCAAGACTTGGCCAGTTAAAGGAAAGCTCTCAGTTAGCATGCTGACAAGGAAATATGCCATGCTGAATAGGATTGGCACAGCAAACTGGGTCCCTACCAACCATACATCCTCAATATCAACTGGATTGGGCAGTTTCATATATGCTGTGGGCACCCAAACAAAGCTGGATTATGGAGCTTATATATTTGATCAGACATTGAAGCATGCTGGATCATCTGCAACAAAGCTGCCAATTGCCTTCCCTTCCTTGCTGTGTGGAATAGTGCTGAGTTAGTACACTGGTATCCTCACTGAGAAGGACACAATTTGCAAAAGAGAAAGCCCTCTAGCCTTCCACTACAAGTTGTTCTTGAGTCATCATGCAGCTGATGTTGAAGCTCCCTCTGGGACATCTGCTGGTCCTTCAAAGGCAAAGTCTCCAATCTCCAAAGCTGCATTGATTGCTGAACTGAAGAGCACTTGCAAAGAACTGGATGCAAGGAAGCAAAAGCTTGAGGAGATTATCCAAAGGCTGGAGATTGAAGAAAGTGCTCGGAAAGCTGCTACTTCTGATGAGGAGACTGAGGAAGAGGAAGAAACTGACTATGAGGAATCTAAGTGAAACTTGTATGTGAGGAATATGTAATGACAGCTTCTGCATTGTAATTTTGAATTAGTATCTTTGGCCCCAAATTTATGTCTAACAAGGGGGAGAACAAGAAACAAGAACAACAACAACAATGTATAATGCTGTTTGGTTATTAATGAAAAATCTCTGTTTGCTTCTGAACTAAATCTGTGATGTTAATGAAAAATTTCTGTTGCAACAAGACTGAATACATGTATGTTTGAGGGGGAGTAAACTCACACATGACTCAACAGAAAAGAACTGCTATACTCTGATATAAGAACTTCTGCTGCACTCTGAAAATCAGAAAAGAATGTTAGCCAAAAATTAGCCAAAGGGGGAGTTTGTAGATGTTTAGAATTGGCAGAATTTTTGACCAACAAGAAATGTTGAATTCAGTTCAGGATGTCCTATTAGATGTTGGGACATTATCAAACAGAGTATAAGAACTTAATTCAGGATGTCACACCAGATGTTGGGACATTGTGTTAATGATTTAAGTTCAGTTTTTCAGGATGTCCCAACAGATGTTGTGACATCTCAAACCTGCTACCAGAATTAATTAATGACTAACTGATCTGAGTAATTTAAGGAAAGTTATCTGGAATTAATTATGGATAGACAAAAACAGAATAAGGCGCATCTGTAGGGAGTGTTGTTATGAGACTTCAGCATAATTAGAAGAACTAAATCACCTAGAATCTAGGAAGTAACAAACCCTAATTCAAGGTGGAAGTTGCATGCGTTTTAGGACTGGATTAACCTATAGAAAGCCCAAAATCCAAACACCTATTTAAGCAACAGAAACTCTCAGAATAGAGCACGAATTTCAGAAGATAAAATAGGGTGTTTTGTGTTTTAATAGCAGGTTGTTTTATTGTACCACTTTATGAGCTTTTAAGCAAAAGTGTATTTGTGTCTTGATTGAAACTGTGAAGTAAGATCAAGCTGTTTTGTTTGAAGTATGACTTCAATTTTATTAAACTTGTAAACAAGATCACTGTGTGATTGAGGGGGAGTGAGTTGGTACTCATATCTAAGTTGTGTCTTAGGTAGAAATTGTATTGGGTAGATATTAAGTGAAAGATTAAACTGGGTGGTTTAAGTCTAGAATTAATATTACTTATAGTGGATTTCCTCCTGGCTTGGTAGCCTCCAGATGTAAGTGTGGTTATACACTGAACTGGGTTAACAAATTACTGTGTTGTTTAATTTTCCTGCACTTTAAGTTTTGGTTAAATTTGTCAAGTGTTGGAACATCTCATTCGACATCTCATACCTGATCACAGAATTTCAGCTTTGATCTTTAATAGTAAAATATTTATCTTGGTGAATGGTAGTCCAACTAAAGAATTTGTAGTGGAGAGGGGTTTGAGACAATGGGATCCTCTATCCCCTTTTATTTTCGTGTTGATAGTAAAATATTTATCTTGGTGAATGGTAGTCCAACTAAAGAATTTGTAGTGGAGAGGGGTTTGAGACAATGGGATCCTCTATCCCCTTTTATTTTCGTGTTGATAGCGGAAGGCTTATCCATGTTGGTTAAAAGATCGATGGGTATTGGAGATTTTGCGGAGGTTGTAGTTAATCATAATTGTTTTCTCGATATTTTTCAATTTGAGGATGACACTCTTTTGATCGGAGATGGAAGTTGGAAACATTTGTGGGTTATACAAGCAGTCCTTAGAGGTTTCAAATTAGTTTCAGGACTAGGTATCAATTTTCACAAGAGAAAATTGATCGGCATTAATACTTCGGTTTCTTACCTAGAAACGGAGACTTTATTTTTGGCTTGTATGACGGAGTCGAAAGAGTTCACTTTCCTCAGCATTCCCATTGGATCCAATCCTCTTAGGGTATCGACTTGGTCTCCTCTTATAACCAAATTGAAGAAGAGGTTCTCATGTTGGCATGGTCGTTTTCTTAGCATGTGAGGAAGAATCACTCTTCTAAAGTCGGTTTTAGGGAGTTTTCCCATCTTTTACTTATCCTTCTTCAAGGTTTCGGTGAAGGTTCGGGAGGAGATTACCAAAATCTAAAGTAGATTCCTATGGGGAAGCACGAGCGAGAAGAGGAGAAGGGGGGGGGGGTAAATCTTAAGAATGTAAAATATTTTAACATTAGCCTTCTTCATAAATGGAGAATGGAGGATCCTTGAAGGTTCGAAGGATTTATGGTATCATATTTTAAGGGCGAGATACGGGGGTGTTAGTTTGCTTCTGTCGAGTGATTTTTCGAAATCACAATGGAATTCCTATTCTACTTGGTGGATGGATTTATTATCCATAGCGAAGGATTTGAACAAAGATATTCTTATGGATAATTGAAAATTTCATCTTGGAAACAAATACCATATTCCCTTTTGGCGTGGAAATTAGAGGGGGGTTTAATTTGAAGAAGATGTTTCCAAAATTGTTCTACTTGTCGAAGTTAAAAGAAGTCTCTGTGGCGGCGATGGGAGGATGGATTGGTAGGAGATGGGATTGGAGCGGTTTCGATTAATCTAACCTTTGTTCAGTTTTTGCAGGTATTTTTGTTGATTTAAATGGTCTTACTGATTGTTTTATACCCATTGCAAATCAAGAAAATTTGGAGGTAACATCCAGAGGAGAATCTTCGGCTATGCAACTAGCAACAATGTACCATAACAGTGTGAATGGCATAATGTCTTTCTCTGCTCCTGCGGCCAACTCATCAGCAGACATTGATGCAATTTACGTGGACTCGGCCCACAGATCAGTGAATGGACTATATTAGCCTTTGTTTCTGAATTCTTCGCCAATCAGTAGCAGGAACATAGGCTTAGTGGATATGCATTTACATGATGTTTCAGATGCGGAGCTGTAGGATGCAAAGGTTTAGTTTCGAAGCTTAATTATTTTGTTGTCGGAATTCTCTGCGGTTGACTTTAGGGAAGATAAATTGTCTTGGCCTTTGGAGGATGACTCCACTTTCTCGGTTAAATAATTTTATCGAAGGATTTTTTTCATATCGCATTTTGTTTGGTCCTTCAGATAAACATGATGTGGCTCTTTATTTTTTTATGGAAGTCAAAGGCGCCCATGAAAATCAAGGTTTTTGGATGGATATGTCTTTTGAACAAACTACTGACATAATACTGTTTTCTTCATAGAGGTATTTCAATACCGTCATCCAATCTTAAGTGTGTTTATTGTTATTCTGATCCAGAATATTTAAGTCATTTGCTTCGGAGTTATTCGGTATCTTTGTTAGTTTGGTATGAAATCGCGAATTGGTTAGGTGGGTCAGTTGGTGGAGGTTCTAGTTATAAAGAGAGATTTTTGGTTTGGCACTCTTTTTGCAAATCAAATCGTGTTAAGGTGGGTAGATAACGCTTCGTGTAGTTGGCTTCTTGTTAGGTTCTTTGGACACTTAGAAATGATATAATTTTTAGGAATCCCAAGTGGAATATAGTAGATATAGTTTGGAGGATTAAATTCCATTTATGGAGGTCGATGTTCATCGGTGAAATTTCTTACCCCAATTGTAATTTATACGAATTTTCAACAAAAAATCAATGTTGTATTTGTCTTAGGTTTTAATTGGTAGGAAAGTTTCCTTTTTGTTTGAACGTAGCCTCGTTTCTTTTGTAATTAGGGTTGAGTGCTTTGATACTCTCATCAATATACTACTTTCTTAAAAAAAAAACAAATATGCAATCAAATTTATCAAACAAGTTACGGTTCATGAGAATCAGGTAAAAAAGGACGAAATACATAATGCAAAATCGTCGATTCGACGAAAATACACAATCAAACGTAAAACTAATTACATATTCGTGATCAGCATGATAAATCAATCCAAATGGTATACGAGTTTTCAATTTATTGTAACGGAGATTTAAAAAAGATCAAATCATTACAAAACAAACTTAAGGGACTAACTTATTAATTTAAAATTACTTAAAGGACCTGATCGTTATAAAAAAATTTAAAGGACTAATTTAATACTTTAAAATAACTTAAAGGATCTCTAGTTCTATTTTTTCTAACCTAAATTAATATTATTTTCATTATTATAAGATATTTAAAATAAATTAATAATAAAATATGAATATAATTGTTTAACGACTACCAATAATATATTAATAAAGATTTTTTCTTTGACCAATTGAAAACAAATAAATTGATAACTAATAACTATTCATATTAAATTTGTCAAATAAAGTTTATGATAAATTAGTTATATTAAATTCACGAGAAAATGGATGATATACTGATAGTGTAGTAAAAGTTTACACAGTCAATCAGTCACGATCATGAATCTCGCTAATTCAGACTATAATTTTTTTTTAAAAAAATTATATGAAATGGAAAAACAATATTTTTTATTGGATTTTTATATTGTCGTTGCATCTCCTTTAACCTCTAAGTTCACATCTTAAAAAACTAATCATGTTAAAGAGTTTAGAGAAAAATTATCGTTAAATCGATAGAGAGTAACAAGCAGAATCATAACTTTAACTATCATTTCATCATTTTTATTTGCATTTCCTCCAAAGATATAATAAAAATCACCAAATAATTGTAATAGTCTTGAGAAAGAATCATATATATAATCCTTTCATGCCTTATACTTTTACCATGTTTACCTCGACATTTATTGCTATCACCTTCAGTCATATCAGTAGATGAATCATTTTCCCTTCTACAAGACAATGAATTTTGATCACGCCTATTATATAATCTATATGAAAATAATCTAATGATCCTTGACTCATTTCTTGATTATTTCCTCCACTGGGTGGACTTAAACCACCACCATCATCATCATTGTCGCAACTACAACCACTATTATCTGTATAAATGGTTGTAATAATGTTTCGCGGGAAAAACAATATTTTGTCGGCGTAAGAAGTTTTTTTTTGAAATCTTAGTATCTGGAATTTCGACCGGCTAATCCAAGAGGATCAATCCCACCATCCACTAGCGTGGGTCCCGTTTAAAGCCAAAGAAAAGCTCCGTATGGACTGGCCCGCACAAGGATTGATTGCACCCAGTAGGATTCAAATCTAGGACCTTGAGAGGAGCAAACTCTCAAGACACAAGCCTCCGCCATTAGGCCAATCCTTGGGGGTTGGGCGTAAGAGGTTTTGTCGCGGCCGTAACAATGTTTCGTCTGTAATATTTTTCCTCCTAACCTTAAAATGGTGAATAACAGTATCATAATACTCTGTTATCATTTTGTCGTGGGCGTTTTCAGGGTCGCAGACCATTTTTTACACCCTTGTATACAACATGTTTTATTGATATAAGTTATCATTTTATAATACAAATTTTTAATTACCATTTAACAGTGTCTACTGTCTAGTATCTATTTAAAAAAACATGTCACACATATAAGGTGAAAGTTTTTCTAAGAAGATGTTTCGTTAAAATGGATGAGGATACACAGAAACATAAGAGACTAGATGTGGCTCGGTTCCTTATCAGAACAACGTTTGCAATAAATCTGAAGGAGATTATGAACATTGATATCAATGGATATCCTTTCTGCATTAAAATAGTTAAAGATTCGCATGGAATATGTTATTTTAAATCCAAATCTTTTAGAGAAAAAGAGGCAGATAGTAGTTCTGAAGTGTCTTCGACAAAGACTGAATATGAACAAAGCGGCGAGGTTGTGTTTGCGAACCATATTGTTCTGGATAAAGAAGATAGGGAGTCAACGGAACAACAGTCCATAGTGTAAACACCCCAAATTTTCCCTCTCACTTTCTCATGCCTTGGCTTATGATTACACATGTTGCATAACATATCATTACATCTCACATTGCATAATTATCCTTTAGTAACTCACTGCATAGCTGCATAACTAGGGTTTGTGATCAGGTGAACCGGAGAAGTGATTTGAGCAATCTCAGAGGCCTTGAAGCATGCCAAGAGGGTCCTTGAGTGTTCTATGGTTATTTTATACCCCCAAGGTTTATTTGAAGTCAAGAAATCTCAAGGGATTGTAGAGTTATCCAAGCAAGCTTGAGGCTCCTACACAGATGACTTGAAAATTAGGGTTTTGGGTTTGAAGCCCTTACACCCAAAATTTTTGGTCATTCTTGATTCCATTGGTCTTTATATGATATAGGGAATTTGTGTATAAAATTTGATGCAACAATTCACTGAGGAAGTCATCTGATCAAGCTGTAACTTGTTGTGCAAGAAATGTCAGGATTAGGGCATCTGAGGCCTCAACCAAGGGTTCCAAAGGTTCATTTCCATCATTTTTAGATCCTATGACCTTTATTTGGTCTTAGGAGAGGTTGGATGATCACAATATTGAATAATTTTGAGCCAAGTCAAAAGTTGCCAAAAATGGACATTACTTGAAATGCAAACTTTCCATTTTGGGAAAGATTTTCAACCTCCTCTTTCTTGATAAAAAATGATTCAAATGAAATTTTGTTAGACATGAAAGTTGTAGATTGGATCTTCCCATTTTAAAAAAGTACAAGAACTCCTCTTGATTCACCCTAGAACTCAAGATATGGCAAGTCAAAGTTGGGAAAAATCTTGTAAATTTCAAGTTTATGCCAAAGAGGGAAATGTGCAAAAGTGAATTTCAGGCCTCTACATGACTTCTAATCCACTCAAATGCATCATGGCATGATCAAACAACATCCCAAGATCATATTTGAGCTTTGAACCAAGGGATTCCATGACTTCTTTCTCAAGAAATCATAAAGTTGCAAAATTGCAAAACCTATGCAAACTCTTGATCCAAGCCATACAACTCATAACAATTGATCCTATGGTTCTCCTTGAAGCCAGCTGAAGCAGCTCAAGCCCTCAAATCAGTTCTGCCATGGCCCATACCTCAAGTACACAACTTTTGACTTTTGGCCAATTGAACCATACCAATCCCACAGTGCATAACAACTCTTCTGACTCATTCCATTTGTTTATGCAAAGCCTAAGGATCATAAAAGAGGGCTCACAAGAACTCAGAGCCACCACACATTTAGTTTGCACAAAAACCACCAAAAACTTCCTCTCTTCGATTCTCCCAATCCAGCCATCAAACTTCAAAAATTCCTTCACCAATTAACCACACATCATTCATAGAACACGAATCAACCATTAAAATGGCCTGAAACATCACATATCCAAACCTCCATTTCTGCCATATCAGAACTGGACCTCTCAAAATAGCCAATTTAAACTCCATTCAAGCTTGCCATTAGTACAAGGGGGACCAGTGGAGGTGGTTTGCACAAAGGAAAGGCTCAGAAAACTCATCTTTGAAGGTCTCAAGCTCAGGTATCGCTCAAGAAATTTTTTCTCAGAACTTCATTTTCTTGTTGCAAAATGAATCTACATGTTGCACTGATCATCTAGATATGTTTATATTTGAAAGTGAGCAAGAAATGATCATTTTATGTTGTTCTGAAAGTTCACCCGTGTTTTGATTTTTGCTTCGATTCTCTTGATTCAAGTGTTATAAATGTTGTTTGATTGTAGATTTGTGTTCCATGAAGTGTGGGGAGTATTTATGGGCAGTTGTTATGGTGTTTAGTGACCTAGGGAAGAAGATAGGGTTTTGGTTGGCAAGAGAAGACGACTGGAGCTTCCCTCCGATCGCCTGAAAATAATTAGGGTTAGTTAAGTTTAGGTTCCAGATTTAATGTGAGACATTGGATTCTGATTAGTTTAAGGATTGGACAATCCAGATAATTCATTAGCCCTAATTTCATTTTAATTAATTAAAACATAATTAATTTAGTCAGATTTAATGTGAGCCATTGGATTGCGCGCGTTTAGGAGATTTAAACCTGGACCCTAGGATGAACATACTCCCAGTCAAGCTGACTTGCGCCCACTGCCCTTGATCTCTCTTCCATGCAATCTGAGCCTTTCATTTTAATTACTTTTCATTTTATTTTCATTTATTTCATTTTGTTTTCTTTTATTTATTAAAAATAGCAAAACCCTTTTAAAAATTCTAATTTTTTGCACTTTCATTCTAATTAATTTTAAAAACCCAAAAATATTTTTATTTTCATTTTTTGCATTAAAATTTATTTTTAAATCATTTAATTGAATTATTTAATTAATTAATTAATTTTAATTAGTTAAAAATACTTTTAGGTATTTAAAAATCACCAAAAAATCAGAGAACCTCTTTGAACATTAAGATCAATTTACAAACCCATTTCACAATTTTATTTTAGGGTTTGATCATGTTTTGACAATTAAACTTGAATTAGGGTTTTGAAAATCCCCTTTTTCATAACCCTAATTCAAAAATTCATTTATGCCTAACCAAAATGAGTTTGTACTTGTTTCTATTTGCAATCTTTCACACTTTGTATCTATAATCTAAGATATTTTTGGTGTATTTTTGCTTTACATTTTCAATTTGTTTTGACTTTTTCTTTGCAAAGTGTCCAAAACCCTAGCCAAACTTAGGAAAGCCATAACTTGACTTTGGTTTAGATTTAGACCTCCACCTTTGGAAGGTGTTCTTATGTAGGTTTAGGGTTTGTTTGGATGTAATTTCAAATTTTTACCATGTGATTTGCTTCTAATTTTGATCATGGACTTTGTGTATGTACATACTAACTTTTCAGGTGTATATGGTAAGTTAATTAGGATGTGGATGTGCATCCACATCCAATCTCTTCTCCCCTCTTATTTATTTGTGTTTGAAGTGAATTTGATTCACTTGTGTTTGTTTCTCTCCCACTCCTAGGTTACTTAACTTCTTCAGGAAGTAAGTAACATATATTTCCCTCTCTTTCTCTTTTTCATCTGCTTCTTCCTTGGTGGCCATCTGAAGACTTTCTTTATGCCTCACAAACCATAGGAACTACCAAGCATGATAACCTTAGGGTTGTGAATAGTCCCCCTTAGTTTTTTACCTTTTGAGTCTCCTTGAGTCTCTGTTTGTCATCTCAATAACAAAGGCTAAACAATTAAAATTTTAGGGCTCTATATTAGGGTTATGCATGTATCCTTATCTTATGATGGAGTGTATAATTGTGATACTTAGTGTTAAACCTTTAAGTTGTTTTCACCTTCTAATCAAAACACCTAATAATTATCAAGACTTAAGCTTGTAACTTGGGCCTTATATTAGGGTTACATATCTACCTTTGGGTCAGAGGGACTAACCCTAGTGTTTAATGGACAAGTCCCCCCCAGGTTTAGTCTTACAAACATAAAATTCATTTCTTAATCTAATCTCTAATTAAAATCCACTTTAATAAAGATTTGTTATATAATGATTTTAATCCCTGGCCATGGATTAAGTTGAGGTATCTTCCTCATCTTAGGTGTCCTCATCTATCATCCTTCTCTTAGGACGGTGTAATGAGTTCACTAATCCCTGATTAGAGATTAAACTCATTACTTAACACAAAATTAAAAAAAGACACTTGATCAGTGCATTTTGGTACACATTCCTACATGATTGCACTTAGGCATTTCTTTAGTTTTATTTGTTTATTTTTATATTTTAATTTGTTTTCTAATTTACTTTATTTTTGGCTTAATTTAATTTTCGTACTTAATTTTCAGCTTTAACAGCTTTTACGGAAATGATCATAACCGGAGTTCCAGGAATCTAATTGAGGTGTTCTACCAGTCTATGGAAAGCTAAGAGAGAGAGCTACAACTTTCATGTTGGAGTCAAAGTCAGATTCGGAATCATATTTTCCAGAATTTCGTTTGAAGCGGCTGCATTAGTTTTATTCAGTTCCGGGTCATTTAGAATTGGGCCTGGGTTATGTATTTGACCCAGTTGGGTTGTAAACGAGTTTTTAGGTTTCCTATTTAACATAGAAGCCGCGGCTGCTCTTGGACACTCTCCTATTCACGATTTTATTTTTCTTACGCTTGAAAGAACGATGGAGAACTAATCACCTTTGAGTCAATCTACTGTAATTCAGGTTCCAACACTTGAGATTATTATAATGTTAACTTTAATTTAATTCCTTTCAATGATATTTTGTGTTCTTGTATACTTAATTCAATTGCATGAAATATATTGATTTAATTTGGTTGATTGTATGATCCTAACATAGACACGGTACGTTTGCTTAATTCGTTTTGTGTTTGATCAATCATGTTTGCTTAATTCATGAAATTTTATCCCGTTTGCTTAATTCGGACAATAGGATCGTTAATCTTACAAACCTCATCGCGCTTGTCATTGAGTTTGTATCCAAATAGGAATGAATAATCCGTTTAGGGTATTATAATTATAATAATCGTTGATAGTAGGAACTGAATCAGTAGATTGACTTATTCCATAATCACGTATTTTAATCACTTAATTGTTCTGTTTTTTTATCAACCTTAAAACAAACCCCCCCTAATTCGGAATTCGGTTACCTTCAATTAATAACAATATAAGAATCCTTGTGAAACGATTCGAGTCATTGTCGCTATACTACGTTTTCAAAAATTACTCGTTTTGATCCGTGCGCGACACGTAGATCAACACTTAATAATTACAAGTAGGTTAATGATCTTAATCCTGTATCATTAGGGTAATTAAGTTGAGATATTCATCTCATACTTAAGTATAATCATTATCCCTAATCAGGGGTGATATAATGAGTTTACAATCCTTGATTAAGGCTTAAGCTCATTATCCTATGCAAAACACCAAAAAAAAACAATAAAAAACTGAAAAACACAAAAACAAACAATAAACGTCTCCTCCGGGATTCTTTTCTCATCACACTCACTCTGAAAACGAGGACTCGCTTCTTTCGTCTAATGCAAGACAGTCAGCACTCGAGCCAGACAAGTCATACACTTGAGCATAGACAAGCAAGCAGTTCACACCAAAGCACCAAGTCTCTTTGAGTCGAACTACGGTGTTCTGGCTTCCTCATTGCACGAGAGGATACGTAGGTATAACTTTACGGTTATCGAACAAAAGTCCCCAGTCTCCCCCCCTCTTCTCTTTCTAGCTTTCTTTTCTTAGCCTCAGTTTGAACTCCTGTTCTTTTTGCACTATCACTTTGTACATCCATCTCTTTTATACACAGTTAGCACGTACACTTCCCCAATTTTTTTAAACACAATCAGGTAAGCGTGGATCCCGTCGAGTACGACGGACGATCTGGGTGCTAGTACCTTCCCAGGTCGTAACCAACCATCTTACCTAGTCTCTTTGGTTCGTAACCATCTTATCCATATCCTTCTAGGTTTATGCAGCATTACCTTTCCTTCGGGATAAAAATTCCTACTTAGCGACTTTATTCAACCTCAACCTTCACCATCCGACCGTTCTCGCTGACAGTTCGCGTTTGCACCGGGACGAAAGTTCGGGGAGCGACACATAGGAATTAAGGATGGAGATTGCATGTTGGAATATACAAACAATGCAACACCCGTGGACATAGGTAATAGAGTAACTACCTATTTGTCCCCTATGGTTGGGGGTTTTATCAAAGATAACTTTATAGAGGATACAAGAATATGGGGGATAGGACTGAATCTTCTAGCAATGATGGGAATTGTTCAACAGTGGTTTCAGGAGGGAGACAGGCTACAAAAATTGTGAAGGGAGTAAATCACGGTAATTTGGAAAACCGAGGCAGTGGGGTGAAGTTCCAGAAGGTATTAATGAGGCACCATTGGATAATGATGCAAACGGTTTGGAGCCACTCATCTGTAATGAAATAAATAAGGATATTTTTAATGCTAATGGTCTTAGTATGGTCATCAGAGAAGAGGCTGGGCCTAGTTTTATTAGCCCATTCGGTAAGACTAAGCCAATTAGGAAGAAAAAATTCATTGAAGAAATATATCAAAAGATAAATATCCCTTTTGCTCCTTCGTACTATTTAACTTTACTACATTCTGATATCAATGGCTTGGGCAACTTCGGTGAAGATAAAGACACAAATTACATATAAGATTATCAGGATAACATTGATAGTGTTAATGAGGTAGATTCTATATATAGATTTTCAGATGGTTCCAACTGTGTGGTGGATTCTATTGGTGATGCAGAGGTTCTACAAAGTAACTCTAGAATAAAGAAGAAACTTGATGGCATTCCTAAAAAAATATGGGATTCAATAAAAAATATGGGTGTAGAAGCAAATTAAGACGACGAGGCTTTCGAAGCAGTTATTAGGAAGCTAGAATACAAGAAGAATACGAAGGATGTAGCAAGATGTAAAACATTAATTTTTTATCTTACAACATTGGTGGTGTGGAAGTGTTATCAAGAGGGGAAAAATTAGAGGTTTAATATCTAAGTTGGGTATGGATTTATGTTATTTTCAAGAAATAAAATGTTCTAACATGATAGAGGAGTTGGTGAAGAGTTTATGGGGAAATTCTTTGTGTCAATGGTCGACATCAAATTCTTCAAGTTCTGCTAGAGGTATTCTCACAATATGGAAAGAAAACTTTATACAAAAGTTCTTTTACTGGCAAAGGATATCTGGGAATAAATGCATTATGGAAAGGAATCAATTGTTATTTTGTAAACATATATTTTCCATGCTCGATGGAGGAGAAAAGAGATTTATAGAGCATAATTATACAATTAAAATCAATCTTGGTTGTAGGGGAATGGGTGATTGGGGGGATTTTAATGACATTAAGAATGATAGAGAAAAAATTGGTAGGAATGTGGTTAGTAAAAAGAACATGGCTGTAAACACCCCAAATTTGCCCTCACCCATCCACACCATGGCTTGTGATCTTTTCATATGCATAAGTTCAATCATAGCACCTCATACCACATTTTTGATTCACTGCATAGATTCTAAGTCATCTGCATCTAGGGTTTGTGACCTGAGCAATCCAAGAGCTTCTTGAGCCACCCCAAAGGCCACCAATCACTTCAAAGGGGTCCATGTGTGTTCTTATATCATATTATATCCTCTCAAAGTCAAGAATGCTAAAGAATCACAAGAACTGGGATTGGTATGGAAGCAGAGCCAGGTTTAACTGCACAGATGACCTAAAATTAGGGTTTTGGTTTCAGAGGCCATAACTCCAAATTTTTTGGTCATTCTTGTTTCTATTGGTCTCTATATGGTATAGGGAGTGTGCATATCAATTTTCATGAAGAAATTCCATGGAGAAGTCATTTGATCAAGAGTTGACTTTCTGGACAAGCCAGTGCAAAATCAGGGCATCTGAGGCCCCCAATGACCCAACCAAGGGGTGATCTTCATCATTTTGAGTATATTTGATCTTTATTTGATCATAGAATAAGTTTGAAGTTCACAAAATTCAAGAATTACAAGTTTTTGCAAAGTTGACTTTTTATGGCAAGTTTGACTTTTGAAGAATATGTCATTTTATGCCACTTTTCAAACCTTACTTTTTGATCCAAAAATGCTTCAAATGGAAAAACTTTGGTCATGAAAGTTGTAGATTAGATCTTTCCCTTTTCAAAAAGTATAAGAACATGACCTAACTCATTTTGGATCAAAAGTTATGGTGTGTCAAAGTTGGCAAAAATCACTAATTTTCAAGTCATGCACCAAAGAGGCAAAGTTGCAAATTCACTTCTCAAGGTCAATTCAGTCATCAAATGGGCTTCTAATTCACTCAACATGATCACACAACATTAAAAAGTCAGAATGGGGCAAAGAATCACATGTGTTATGGCCCATGGATCAAGCTTCCTTCATGAAAATCAAAGGCAAAGTCAAGTTGCAAGAACCATCATCACACTCCATCCACTTGCTGCCTTGGTTGCTGAGCCCTTCTAGCCTTCCCCTCACACCATGCTGCGCAGCCCACACCCCATGTACTAGCCTAGAACATAACCCATGCTTCTCTTACACAAGAGTGGACATTTTGCAAAAGTAGCTACACCTATCACTAAAGCACAGGTCACATCTTCTGACCAATCCCATTTGTTTATGAAAACAAAAAGCAAGACATTTCATATAGCCAGCAAGCTTGAAACCAGCAAGGGCATCACTTTCTCATTTTCACTCTCAAGAGCAAAACCCTTCGAAACTCAGCATACAAGCCACAAACCTACAAACAAACTTCACAAATCATCTCACCATACCTCACTGATCAAAAAGCACCCTTCAAAGCAACCCAGAACTAAAAGAATCAGAAACACGATTCTTCACCTCACTGAACAGAACTTGTTCAAACTCTCAAACCAGCCAACATAAACTCTTGCTAAGCATCCAGACATCATCAAGGGACCAAAGGGGGTGGTTTGCATCAAAGAAAGAGGTCAGAAAGTTGCAGAACTGAAAGCTTCAAAACTCAGGTAGCTCAAGAACTTTTTTTTCCAGAAATGATTTTTAAAGTTCCTAAGCTGTTCTATATGCCTCCCTGATCATGAATATGTCATTGGTTTTGAAAATGGTGGAGAGATGAGAGTTTAATCAGTTTCTGAAACTTTTTGCCCTAGTTTTTGTTTGATTCGATTCAGCCATTTTAGGAATGATAAATTTGTTTTGATTGAGGGTTTTGATTCGTGTTTGGGTGGGGATCATTCCTGTGTAGTTAGATTTCATTTTAGATGCGATTTGAGAGAGTTTGGAATTTGGAGTGAACGGAGAAGATGACCGGAACACTGTTCCGGTCACCTGAGGGTCATTAACGGTGGGATTAGGGCTTAATCATTAATTAGCTGAATTTGAATGTGAGCCGTCCAAACCCGCGCGCAGTCAACTCCCGCCCTTGTCAGTTTGAATCTCATGCGTTGGATCTGATTACTTTCTATTTTTCAGTTTAAAATTCATTTTATTTTCATATTATTTCATTTGTTTTCCACAATTTATTAAAAATAGTAAAATTCATTCAAAAAATCTGAAAATTTTTGTACAAGTTATTATTTAATTTCAGAACACAAAAATATTTTTATTTTTATTCTTAGCATTAAAAAAGTATTTTTAAATATTTAAAAGTTTCTTTTTAATTAATTAATGAAAATTAATTAATTAAAAATACTTTAAGTATTTAAAAATCACCAAAAAATTCATGAAACCTTTAAAAACATTTAGAAGCATGGTTCAACCCTCAAACCAAATTTATTTTTTGATCTTGATGCATTTTGAGAATTTTCCATGGAATTAAAATCATTTTGATGCATTATTTTGATCCAAACTTCAAAAAATCATTTCTGCCTAACCCTAAAGAGTTGGACCTTGATTCTTTTTGCATTGCATTGTGTTTGGCATGTAGTTTATGAGATTAAATGGCCATGATTTGATCTTTCATTTTCCTTTTGTTTGATAATTTTCTTGTTAAGGAACCCTAAAACCCTAGAAAACTTAGGAAAATCATAACTTGAAATAAGTTAAGAGTTGAAACCTCTCCTTTGGGCATTGGGTTAGTATAGGATTAGGGGTCCTTTGAGTGCATTTTCAATTTTTTATAGTGTTGTTTGCTTCTGATTTTGGTTTGTGTTTGATGCTTTGATCATAAACCCTAATTTGGGCTTCCATATGCATCCACCTTGCATTTACTTGCATAACATGACTTGCCATGACATTCCATGCCTCCATTGATTCATTTAACATCATAAGACATGTTGAAAGCATGTTTGATCATTGCATCTTGCATTTGTCATGATGTATGCCATATGCATTTCATAACTTTTCATGAATGTTCATGTGTTTTAACTTGCTCCATTTGCATCCATGAGCTTGTATGATCATCTCCATTTGTTGTCTCATGTTTGTAGTATCTCATAGCATCATTAACATCATGAATGTGCTTCTGGTTTTGGCTTGCATCATGTCATTCCATCCCATTTTTGCATTGCATTGCATTTCTTTTCTAACCTTTCAGGTGGTAAGTGACCTTGAGAAGTGAATTCGCCTTCACTTCTCATAACTTCTCTTCATCTCTTTTATGCATCCTTGCTGCATTTTACTTTGTGTTTGAGATTGAGCTTGCTCATTCTTCTTCTTCTTACCTTTCTTTCCTCAAGTGACTTGACTTCTTGAATGAAGCAAGTTACTTTGCTTCTCCTGATCCTTTCATCTGCTTCCTGGTGGTTCCATTGAAGATCTTCTTTGTTAAACCTCACAAACCTTAGGAACAACCAAGCATGACAATGATTAGGGTTTTGATTAGTCTCCCCTCTTAGTTTTACCTTTGTGTCTCTCTTTGAGTCTTCTCTTCTCATCTCATAATCAGGGACTAAACCCTAAAGGCTTTAAGGCTTTGTGATTAAGCTTATGCCTGCATCCTTCTATTAGGATGGAGTGTATAACTTTAATCCTAAGTGTTAAACCCTTAATGTGTTTAAATCCTTTAATCAATCCATGTAATAATCATCAAGACATCACACTTGTAACTTGGGCCTTGCATTAGGGTTCTAATTCTTCCTTAATTGGTTAAGAAGGACTAACCCTAGTGTTAATGGACAAGTCCCCCTCAAGTTGTCTTACAAACCCTAAAAATCACTTCATCATCATATCATTAAGTAAAATCCACTTAATAAAGGCTTTGTTTTGTCATGAGTTTAATCCCTAATCATGGATTAAGTTGAGGAGCTTTCCTCAGCTTAAACATTCTCATCTATTATCCTTCTATTAGGATGGTGTAATGAGTCTGTTTAATCCTTGATTATGGCTTAATCTCATTACTTAACACTAAACAAAAACACCAAAAACATCTAACTAATCACAAGTAGGTTAATGATCTTAATCCTACACCATGGTATTTAAGTGTGAGAAGCTGACTTCACACTTAAGGTATTCTCATCAGAGGGAAGATGTGATGAGTTTACTAAATCCATTGGTTTAGGCTTAAGCTCATTAACCTATGACAAATTTTCAAAAGCAATAAAAGACTTAAAACTCAAAAACAAACAATAATCGTCTCCTCCGGGATTCTTTTCTCATCTCACTCACTCACAAACGAGAACTTGCTTCTTCCGTCTAATGCAAGACAGTTAGCACCTGAGCCAGACAGGTCATACACTTGAGCATAGACGAGCAAGCAGTTCATCAGTCAATTCATTCTTTCAGTCTCTTTGGGTCGAACTACGGTGTTCTGACTTCCTCATTGTACGAGAGGATACGTAGGCATAACTTAACAGTTATCGAACAAAAGTCTCTGTATATTCCCCCTCCTTCTAGCTTTATTCTTTAGCCTCATTATCATGAGCATTTCTTCTTTGTTCTCACACTGACACTGTACATTTACACACCTCACATTCTTCTTACACTGACACCTGTACATCTCTTTTCCAGCTATTTTATACACAGATTGCACTGACACTACCCCTTAAAAACACAAATCTTTTAAGCGTGGATCCCGTCGAGTACGGCGGACAATCTGGGTGCTAATACCTTCCCAGGTTGTAACCAACCCCCTTTCTCAGTCTCTCTGGTTCGCAACCGTCTTATCCATCTTTCTAGGTCTATGCAGCATTGCCTTTCCTCCGGGATAAAAATGCCTAGCTGGCGACTCTATTCATCTCCAGTGAGTTCACTGCTGTGTGTTCTCATTGTCCCTCTCGCCGACCGTTCGCGTCTGTACCTTTATTTGGGCCATTCCCCATTTATCGGGAGCGACAGCTTGGCGACTCTGCTGGGGAACCTTATACTGTAACCAGGGCTTCTGGTTCTTTTTGTGGGTTCCTCCTAGCGCTTGTTTGATTTGTGTTTACTGGGGTGTTATGTGCTATTTGTGTTTGTATATTTATTCTGTTTATTGCCTTATGTACAGTTGCTTTATTGCTTTCTTTATAGCTTTTGTATATATCATACTGTCATGCTGTCTGGCTGGATCTGGTTTTGCTTTGGTGGGTGGGGTTCTATTGAGAGTTAAGGTCCTATACCTGGGACCTGAGTGACACCTAGGCTAGAGTGGTTCATATTCTTTCCCATTCCATCTCGGTCTGGTGCGGGAATATGAAACACGGTTCAGATATGGGTTTCTTCTTGAGAACTCTGTGTTGCAGATTTCCTGCAATACTAGGGCTATCTGGGAAGCCTGCTAAGTCTGGATGACCTTTAGCATTGACCTTCAGAAATTGAGGTGAATTAGAGGAGGAACTTTTATGGTTATTGTAAACACTGTACCTCCGGGTTAGAAGTGTTTACACTTCTCATAACTGATCCAAGTCTGAGGATCCTTGTTTTAGAACATCACCTGTGAGGGGGTTGGGCTGTTTACAGGTTTGCAGGTACCCTTGACCTCAGCATACCCTGTTACTTTGTTTGAATAAGAGTACTCCATTTTGGAACAGTTCTTGTGATTCTAAAACCCTGGACATGTGGCTCTTTATTTGAGTCCCCCACCTTGGTTACTGGACTTATAAACCTCCATCTGGATTTCTTGAACACACTTGGACTTATATTAGAGCACCTGATCAGATCCAGCTCAGTCACAAACCCTTGCATATCATTTGCATACATCATCATTGCATCATTTTAACATGTGTTTATTTGTTTTTCAGGGTATCCATCCTATCATTTTGGCTTGGTTTTGACCCCATCATCAGCTTAGACCTATCTTCATCAACACTTGCTTCAGCTATCAGTCACCTGCTTCAGTCACTTGCATCCTCAGTCTCAGCCTACCAGTGGTCCATCTGCAGTGTTGTCCTCAGTCATCATCATCAACACCTATTCTTCATCAACATGGCACCTAAGAAGAGCAATATCTCCTATCACTTCTTTGAGCCTGAGCTAGCTAGCATCAGGAGGATTCAGACCCTGATTACTCCAGACCATATACCACTTTTTAGAGAACATTATGGAGGAATCCTTGATGTGGTTATGGATTTGGACCCTTCACAGAGGAGCTTGATACATACCTGCCTGCAGTTCTATGACCCTCCCCTGAGGTGCTTTACATTTCAGAATTTCCAGTTGGGACCTTTGCTGGAGGAGTATTCATCATTGGTTGGTGTGCCCATCAGGGGTGGAATCCCTTTCAACCCTGAGATGGCTTTCCCAAGTAATGAAGAGATAGCAAAAGCATTACACCTGGAACCAGTTTTGATTGGGCAGAATTTGACATCTAAAGCTGGAATCTCTGGTTTTCATCTGGATTTCTTGACTTCTCAGGCTAGTCTGAAGGCCTCCCTAGGGGAGTGGAAGGCAGTTTGTGCTCTGTTGGCCCTCAGCATATATGGGGTCATTTTGTTTGCAGATGAGCCTAGGTTTGTTAGCAAGAGTGCAATCCATCTTTTCATCCTGAGAAACCCAGTGCCTACCTTGCTGGGAGATCTTTACTACTCTGTTCATCAAAGGAATGAAAAGCAAAGGGGAAGATTAGTGAGATGTTGTGCACCTTTGTTCCATGCTTGGCTGCTCAAGCATTTGCCAAAGACAGATGCATTCCTGAACCCTCACCAACAGAAAAACTGGGCTAGGAGGCTTGTTGCTCTAACCTCAGAAGATATTAGATGGTGTACTCAGAGTACTAAGGGCAGAGACATCATTACAAGTTGTGGACAATTTCCCAATGTGCCTTTGATTGGAGTGAAAGGGTGCATCAATTACAACCCTCTGCTGTTCAAAAGACAACTGGGCTATGCATTAGTCCATCCTCCTAGAGCACAGGATCTGACTGAAACCCTTTATGTTGAAATCATGCCTAATCTGGCTGTTGTCAGGCAAGCAGCCTGGGCCTGGGACAATGTGCAGACTAAAGGGGTAACCATTCTGGGGAAGTGCAACAATGTGGCATCAGCACAATACTGTGATTGGTCCCATGCCAGGGCTCAATTTTCTGGGATGCCCTTCACTATTGAAGATGTGCCTGGACCCTCCACAGCACCACCTCCGGCAACTGTCAGCTTAGAGGAGTTTGAGAAATTGAAAGAGAGAAATGAGAAGCTGACTCAAGCTCTACAGAAGACCCTCTGGGAGAGGAGTGATGGTAGGTTGGATATTGAGAGGCTAGAAAAGCTGAAAGTGGAGCATTTGGCTAAAATTGAGAAGTCTGAGGATTACATTAAGAAGTCTAGGGCTGGAGAACAAATCTTGAAGAATGCCTGCAAGGAAGCTCAGTTCCAGAAGGCCAGGACTGATTTGTATTTGAAGGAGAGTCAAGCTAGGTGGGTCAGAATTACCGAAGCTCGTACTCAAGAGGACAAAAGGACTCAGGATAAGATGGAACAGATGGAAGCTAGTGCAAAAGAGCAACAGGAAGCCCTGGCAGCAGCCCAGAGGGAGATCTCAGAGCTGAAGATCAGAGCTGGAGTGAAGAGGTCAAAGGACCAGAGTCGACACAAGAAGCTAACTACAGCTGTAACAACCAGGAATCTCCTTATCAGGAACCTTACGGAACGTCCGGCTGATCCTGTGACTGAAGCACTTCTCAAGGAAGTTCAGGAGGATGAGTTTGGTCTTGGTGTTTGACTTTTGTTTGTTGTTGCTTTCATTCTATGTACTTTTATTTTCTTATGATGTATTTTGACCCCTCAGAGGGCTTGTATTGTAAAAAGAAACAAGTTATGTATTATTTTACTTTTTGTAATATATGTATGTGTTGGTTTGTTTCATCTAAGTTTTCTTCAAGCAACATCACATGCATCTTCAAGGGTCTGGAAGGGTCAAAACCAAGTGCCAAGCCGGATACCTTGGAAACGAATAAGCATAACTGCATTGCATACTAACCTTTTACCTTGTTTTGTAGGTTTTTGTTTTTTTGTTACTAACTCTGTTGTGATCTCAGGAATTATTGCTCGACGACGTGTGTTTCCACTCAACCGTCCACACAGATATCCCACCCGTAACAACCTTCCGGGCATACAGATGGATCAAATGCAGCAGGACCTTACAGAGGTCAGAAATCAAATGACCAACGAGAAGTTGGAAATGAGGAATCAAATGACACAGTTTATGGAGGTAATGAACAATATGGCTCAAAGCTAGGAGAGGTTGAGAGCACTGGTAGAAGGGAGGAATCAGGAAGACCATCAGCCAGGGACTGCTGGGACAAGCAACAATGAAAGAGTCCAACCTCATGTCAATCCCCCAGTCTTTGGACCCCACCAGCACCCGGAGATCAATATCCCTGTCAATATACAAGGGACTGCCACAGCAGGGAGGGTACTGCAAGAAGACCCCCAGGAAGATCAGTTCACAGTGATGGGAGATGGGGAGGAGGCCTATGATAGAAGGCTGGATGAGATAGCTGAGAAATTAAGATCCTTAGAGTCTCAAAACTCTTTGGGTTTTGATGTTATGGATATGGGCTTGGTAGACGGGGTCAGGATCCCCCACAAATTTAAGCCACCATGCTTTGAGAAGTATAATGGGACTTCCTGTCCCCGGACCCATTTACAATCATTTCTGGGGAGACTAAAGGCCTATACCATGGACGAGAAGCTATGGATGTTTTATTTTGAGGATAGCTTGACTGGAGCTTCGAGGGAATGGTACTCTCACCTGACAAGAGCAACCATTAGATGCTGGAAGGACCTGGCAGAAGCTTTTATTAGACAGTATCAGTACAACTTAGATATGGCACCCAACAGGACCCTCCTAATGGGAATGTCACAGTCGTCTAGAGAAAGCTTCCGAGAGTATGCCCAGAGATGGAGGCAATTGGCTGCTGCTGTTCAGCCACCTATGTCAGAGAGGGAGATGGCTGATATGTTTATGAACACCCTCCAGGGGACTTACATTGATAGGCTAGCTGCTTTCTCATCTACCAGCTTTGCAGATGTAGTCATAGCCGGGGAGAGAATTGAAAGCCTATTGAAGATGGGTAAGATCTCAGACAACGGTGTAAGCTCATCCAGTAATGCAAGAAAGCCTTTTGCAGGCCCAAGAAGAACTGGTGAAACCAATGCTATCCACACCAACAGGGGCAGGCCCCAATATGTTCATAGATCTGTGGCAGCAGTCACCATTCCCGCTCCAGCTCATCCACAACCAGCTTATCAACCACCGCAACAGAATTATCAACAACAACCTCAGTACCAGCAACAAACTCAGTATCCTCCGAGAAATTACAACAACACCAACAACAACAATCAGCAGAGACCATTCCAACAGAGACCTTTTCAGGCCAACAGGGTGATCGATCTGATCCCTATGCCCTATGCAACATTACTGCCACAACTCCTGAAACTCAACCTAGTTGAGCTAAGGACGTTGGCACCTCCAGATCCCAACAGTCTACCCAGGAATTATGACTCCAACGCCAGATGTGCCTTCCATTCAAATGCACCTGGCCATAGTACAGAAAAGTGCAGAGCCCTGCACATGAAGGTACAAGACCTGGTAGACTCTAAGGCTCTAAATTTCGCACCACCACCAAATGTCAACAAAAACCCTATGCCACACCATGGTGGTCCCCGAATCAATGCTATTGAAGAAGACAAGCCGTCTTATTTAATAACCAGTGTGGGTCAGATTCGGACACCGTTGGTAGAAATTAAAGCTCAACTCCTCGAATGTCAAATGTTCCCGGGATGTGAGCTAGGGTGTGCTTACTGCAACATTTCAGTGAATGGTTGTGATAACTTGAGGGATGGCATAGATGGTCTCATCCGGAGTGGCCTGCTTCAAATTACAACATCATTTCCAACAAATCCAGCAATCTCATCAGCAACAATTCCAGTATCTCCTACAACTGCAACAACCATCGTTCCCAACAACTCCTCAGTTTTATCAACAAATGTTTCGTCTGTCATTTCAACTGACCAGATATCAGCAAACATTCCTTCTACAACTTCAGCACCACTTCATTTTGAATCTCCTACAACAACAACACCCATCCTCCCAACAATGTCTCCTACAACATCAGCAGCAAACCATGAAGATGTCTCAACAGTTACGATTTATTATGATCCTGAAAATAACTCCGCATACAACTCACAAAGTGCTACTCCTATCAGGGCCCCAGTCACAATATATTATGATCCACAGACTATCACAGTCCCTTTTGCAGCTACCATCAGTCCAGTCACTGTCACAGTGCCTGGGCCAGTACCTTATGAAAGCAGTAAGGCCATCCCTTGGCATTACGGCTCTGACATATACTGCGAAGGACAGAAAATCACTCTTGAACCATCAACACCTGCACCACAAATAGACAATGTGGGAGGAGGCGGAGGCTTCACTCGAAGCGGACGTCTCTTTGCTCCACAAATTCAAAGACCCACTGCCGAAGCAGAAGCTGCTGCCAAGGCAAAAGGAAAGAGCCCGGTGCAGGAAGATCAAGCTATTAAGGAAGCTTTGAAAACACCCTTTGATCAAGAAGTTGATGAGTTCATGAGAATCATCAAAAAGAGTGATTACAAAATAGTGGATCAGCTTCATCAGACGCCTTCCAAGATCTCCATTCTATCATTGCTTATGTGCTCCGAAGCCCATCGGAATGCACTACTCAAAGTCCTGCACGCAGCTTACGTGCCTGAAGAGATCACCGTCAATCAGTTGGAAACTGTGGTTGGAAATTTTACTGCTAGCAATGGGCTAGGGTTCACCAATACTGATTTGACTACGGAAAGCCGCAACCATAACAAGGCCCTGCACATCACTATGGAATGTAAAGGTGCAGTCCTTTCCCATGTGCTGGTAGACACAGGATCATCCCTCAATGTCTTACCTAAAAAGGCCCTTGTGAAGCTAGAGTATGAAGGATTGGCATTGCGTCCCAGTAACCTGGTAGTAAGAGCCTTTGATGGTTCTAAGAGATCGGTTCTGGGGGAAATTGAGCTGCCTGTAACGATTGGCCCACAAACTTTTAAAACGATCTTCTACGTGATGGACATTCAGCCTGCCTACAGCTGTTTGTTGGGTAGACCATGGATTCATGCCGCTGGCGCAGTAACGTCTACCCTTCACCAGAAGTTAAAATTTGAGTGGGAAGGCCAAGTTGTTACTATCTGTGGAGAGGAGGATATTTTTGTTAGTCATCTGGCTACTTACAAATATATTGAGATGGATGGGGAGATCCATGAAACGATGAGTCAAGGGTTTGAGGCCCTGAACATAAATGAAACATCTGCTGTACCTGGAATCTCCATGGCATCTTATCAACAAGCCCGAAAGGCTGTTGAAGAAGGAACGGCCCAAGGCTGGGGCAAGGTTTTATCTGTGGAGGAGAAGAAGGACAAATTTGGGTTGGGTTACAGACCAACTCAAAAAAATCAAGCAGAGGCTGCTGAGAAGCCCGGTTTTGTCAGTGGGGGGATGCTCACCCCTGATGCTATCAACAATTTGGAAGACGAGCTGGAAGAAGAACGCAACCTGGAAAGCTGGATTCGTCCAAAGATCCCGGGGAGCAGTATCTCAAACTGGTCTTCCCAGGAAATTATAAGAGTTACTCATGCAGAGTAATTATTATTTCCTGTATTTTTATAGCATGCATCAAAGTCTTGCATCTTGCCCAAGATGACAAGACTCATTTTGTAATCGGGCCATCTGTACTTTTTGTGCAACAAGATTAATCAATGAAATATCAGACATCTTTTTGCAAATGAGTCTTTTTCTTTTTCGCTCACTGTTTTTCCATTTTTCTTTTTGTACAAAAAAATAAATGGCGATGTTTTCAAAATGACAACTTTATTTCACTTTTCTAAAACAAGATTAAAATCAATCACTAAAATGAACAAACTGAACCCTTGCAGAAAGTGCCTTCCAGACAGCACCGACAACAGCACGGCTATGACTTCGTATGACTTTGACAATCCGATCAATCAAGCTGATGAAGGGGTTGAAGAAGATTACGAGCTTCCTGAAGAGCTAGCCAGATTGTTGAAACAAGAGGAAAAGTTCATCACTCCTCATCAGGAGGAGGTCGAAACGATTAATCTTGGTATAGACGAAGACGTGAAAGAAGTTAAAATTGGGGCCTGCTTGCAAGACTCAGTGAAGAGACAACTGATTGATCTGCTTCAAGAATATGTGGATGTGTTTGCTTGGTCGTATCAAGATATGCCAGTGTTGGACACCGATATAGTTGTGCACAAGCTGCCTTTGAGAGAAGAATGCCCACCGGTTAAACAGAAACTGCGCCGTACTCGCCCAGACATGGCAATGAAGATCAAGGAAGAGGTAGAAAAGCAGTGGGACGCCGGGTTCCTTGCTGTAACTAGCTATCCGCCGTGGGTTGCTAACATAGTACCTGTGCCTAAGAAAGACGGCAAAGTAAGAATGTGTGTTGACTACCGAGATCTGAACAGAGCTAGCCCAAAAGATGACTTCCCATTACCTCACATTGATGTATTGGTGGATAACACGGCTCAGTTCTCAGTATTCTCCTTAATGGACGGATTTTCAGGATACAATCAGATTAAAATGTCACCTGAAGACATGGAGAAGACAACATTCATCACACCCTGGGGCACGTTCTGTTACAAGGTAATGCCTTTTGGATTGAAGAACGCTGGTGCAACATATCAACGGGCTATGGTGACATTATTCCACGATATGATCCATAAGGAAATCGAATGTTATGTGGATGACATGATTGCCAAGTCCCTTACTGAAGAAGATCACCTGGCGAATCTACTGAAGCTATTCAAGCGTCTGAGGAAGTACCAACTGAAGTTGAACCCCAACAAGTGCACATTCGGGGTGCGATCTGGTAAGCTGCTGGGCTTTATTGTAAGCGAGAAAGGGATTGAAGTTGATCCTGATAAAGTCAAGGCCATTCAAGAAATGCCTGCACCAAAAACTGAGAAAGAGGTTCGAGGGTTTCTGGGTAGATTGAACTACATTTCAAGGTTTATATCTCACCTCACAGCAACCTGCGAACCCTTGTTCAAGCTGTTAAGAAAAGAACAGACGGTCAGGTGGAATGAAGACTGCCAGAAGGCTTTTGACAAGATCAAAGAATACCTGCAAGAACCTCCAATCCTTATGCCTCCAGTTGAAGGAAGACCTCTGATAATGTACTTGACAGTATTAGAAGAGTCAATGGGGTGTGTGCTGGGCCAGCATGACGAGTCTGGTCGAAAAGAGTATGCAATATACTACCTGAGCAAAAAGTTTACCGACTGTGAACAACGTTATTCACTGCTCGAGAAAACTTGTTGTGCTTTAGCGTGGGCTGCTCGCCGGCTGAGACAGTATATGCTGACCCACACTACTTTATTGATATCAAAGATGGACCCAGTTAAGTACATTTTCGAGAAGCCAGCTCTTACCGGACGGGTTGCAAGATGGCAAATGATTCTCACGGAATATGACATCCAATACACATCTCAGAAAGCCATCAAGGGCAGTGTATTGTCTGAATATCTTGCTGAGCAACCCATTGATGACTACCAGCCTATGAGATTTGACTTCCCTGATGAAGACATCATGTTCATAAAAGCGAAAGATCATGAAGAGCCTGTTCATACTGAAGGGCCTGACCCGGAAGAAGAATGGACTATGATGTTTGACGGGGCTGTTAATATGAATGGTCGCGGTGTTGGTGCAGTACTCATTACACCTAAAGGAGTTCACATACCTTTCTCGGCAAAACTCACTTTCAACTGCACTAACAACGAAGCTGAATACGAAGCTTGCATTATGGGTCTTGAGGGAGCCATTGACCTCAGGATCAAGACATTGACCGTATTCGGAGATTCAGCTCTGGTAGTTAATCAAACCAACGGAAAATGGTACACCCACCAGGATCATCTGATACCTTACAGGGATTATACAAGAAGGTTATTGACTTTCTTCACAACGGTCAAGCTTGAGTATATCCCTCGGGACGAGAATCAGTTTGCAGATGCTCTTGCTACCATTTCATCCATGATCAAAGTTCAAGCTGCTAATTTTGTACCTCAGATTTCAGTGTCCAGACTTGATAGGCCAGCATATGTGTTCGCAGCAGAAATTGTCAAAGACGATAAGCCTTGGTTCCATGACATTAAGTGCTTCTTGGAGGATCAAACATACCCATCTGGGGCATCTTCCAATGATAAGAAGACTTTGAGAAGGCTTGCTGGTAGTTTCTTTCTGAACACTGATGGGTCTTTATACAAAAGGAACTTTGATATGGTACTCCTCCGATGTGTTGATAAGACAGAAGCAGACTTGTTGATGCACGAGGTGCACGAAGGACCCTTTGGTACCCATGCAGGAGGGCATGCCATGGCTAAGAAGTTGTTAAGATCAGGTTATTACTGGATCACAATGGATGCAGACTGTTGTGCTTATGCCAGAAAGTGCCACAAATGCCAGATCTATGCAGATAAGGTGCATGTGCCTCCCAATCCTTTGAACATCATGTCTTCACCATGGCCCTTTGCCATGTGGGGCATTGACATGATTGGCAAGATTGAACCGACTGCTTCGAATGGCCACAGATTCATCCTGGTCGCCATTGATTATTTCACCAAGTGGGTCGAAGAAGCTTCATATGCGAATGTTACAAGACAAGTGGTAGCCAGATTTCTGAAGAGAGATATCATATGTCGGTACGGAGTTCCCGAGCGGATCATTACTGATAATGGTTCCAACTTAAACAACAAAATGATGGCTGAGCTATGCCAGGACTTCAAGATCCAACACCACAATTCTTCTCCTTACAGGCCAAAGATGAATGGCGCTGTTGAGGCGGCTAACAAGAATATCAAGAAGATTGTGCAGAAGATGGTAGTTACCTACAAAGACTGGCATGAAATGCTACCGTTTGCCTTGCATGGGTATCGCACGTCAATCATAACATCCACTGGGGCAACACCGTATCAGCTTGTGTATGGTATGGAAGCAGTCCTACCTGTTGAAGTTGAATTACCCTCTCTACGGGTATTGATGGATGTTAAGCTGAACGAAGCAGAGTGGGTCAGATCCCGATACGAACAACTGAGTCTGATTGAAGAGAAGAGATTGGCTGCAATTTGTCATGGGCAGTTGTATCAGAAGAGAATGAAGAAAGCCTTCGATCAGAAAGTCAGGCACCGAGAGTACCAAGTGGGAGATCTTGTGCTGAAAAGAATCCTCCCTCCTCATACAGACCACAGGGGCAAATGGACTCCAAACTATGAAGGACCATTTGTAGTAAAGAAGGTTTTCTCTGGAGGAGCACTGATGCTCAGCACCATGGATGGTGAAGACTTCCCGTCCCCTGTGAATTCAGATGCAGTTAAAAAATACTTCGCATAAAAATGACCCGCTGGACATAAAAACAGAATGTAAGTCCAGGCAAAAATAGGGCATCCCGGCGAGTCAAAAACAGAATAAAAGACTCGGGCAAAAATAAGGGAAAATAAACAAAAAAATGTACACCCGCTGAGTTGAAAAGCCGCATTGGACAACTCAGGCAAAAATGGGTATCCCGATGGATTGAAAACCCGAAAGGGCGATCCATGCAAAATAAGGGAATAAGCGAACAATTGCATTCTGAATTCGTCTGTATTACCTACAACTTGGTAAGCCCCTAAAGGATCAAGCTTCTATCAGAATCAACCTTCTTCAGAAAGCAAGACGAGAAGAACGTCGAAAGTCATACGTGTCGTAGCGAAAGAGGAAGCCCCTTTGAAAGCGTCGTCAACATTGCCAGCATTTTGTTTCTCAATTTATAACAATCCCCTCATCTTAGGAGATTTGTTTCTTTGACTGTATCTCGCCAATTCAGGGCACATAAATTAATAAAATCAGATTTTTCAGTCATGTTTCGTCCTGTACATTTTTATTTGCAAAAATGTCTGATGTCTCTAAAAAAGCTAATTGCATAAGTACAGATGCTTTTCTTCAAAAAAATAGAAACACATGCTTGCAGGGAATATACTTACTCTCAGAAGCGTATAACTCCTATGACGAAATCCAGTAAAGGATACCTCAGGATCATTTGTGCGTTTCTCTATCTTTGCAGGATTGCAGGTATCCAAAACGCAACTCGGGGCATGAAAGCTTCATTCCAGCAAGCTGACAAATCAACACTCAGTCATAGCACTCAAAGTGTTATCTCCCCAGCTGAGTTGCCACCGATCGCTTCCCCCAGCCGTGGTGCCAGTCATTCTTCCTCAGCAAAATACAAAAGTCAGGGAACCATCTCCCCACAGAATCCTCAGCCTCTATTCAGAAGAGCAACGCATGAAGGAGTCACAACAGAGTACATAAGGCTTCTACAAACCCCAGTTGGGTCCCTTATTATGAGGATATGTCAACCGGCGACCTATATCCCCAAGCAGATATATCTCGTCGGATCCACCAATGATCTCATCCCCAGCTGGGATGTCCGTTTCAAGCAGATCGGCCAGAGATCTTCGCAGCAACGGGATCCAAATCTCGGTTTGGTATCTTTGCATAAACATGGCATTCGCATCATATTCACCCACAAAGCGTAGCATTCCGTCTAATGCGGAGCATTACGGCAAAAATCAAACACATAGCATAATCATAAGCCATGTTGTGAATCGAACACTTGTGAATAATAACCATCCATCCGCAATATACAAAGAAATCCCCCAGATTCCCCAACAAAAGCAGTTGCCTCACAATTCACAAACACCAGTATATACTCCTTTTGACACCCGTCCGTGTCATCTTTCCCCAGTAAAGTCGCCTGAACACTCTTCACAAACAAGACCACCCATATTACAGATACTTCCTGACACCCGTCCGTGTCATATCCCCAGCAAAAAGCCAAAGACATCCTCTTTGCACTCGCATATTGTAAACACCCCAAATTTGCCCTCACCCATTCACACCATGTCTTGTGATCATTTCATATGCATAAATCCAATTATAGCATCTCATACCACATTTTTGATTCATTGCATTGGTTCAAAGTCATCTGCATCTAGGGTTTGTGATCTGAGCAATCCAAGAGCTTCTTGAGCCACTCCAAAGGCCACCAATCACTTCAAAGACATCCATGTGTGTTCTTATATCATATTACATCTTCTCAAAGTCAAGAATGCCAAAGAATCACAAGAACTGGGATTGGTATGGAAGCAGAGCCAGGTTTAACTGCACAGATGACCTAAAATTAGGGTTTTGGTTTCAGAGGCCATAACTCCAAATTTTTTGGTCATTCTTGTTTCTATTGGTCTCTATATGGTATAGGGAGTATGCATATCAATTTTCATGAAGAAATTCCATGGGGAAGTCATCTGATCAAGGGTTGACTTTTCAGACAAGTCAGTGCAAAATCAGGGCATCTGAGGCCCCCAATGACCCAACCAAGGGGTGATCTTCATCATTTTGGGTGTATATGATCTTTATTTGATCATAGAAGAAGGTTTAAGTTCACAAAATTCAAGAATTACAAGTTTTTGCAAAGTTGACTTTTTAGGGCATGGTTGACTTTTAATGAAATGTCATTTTATGCAACTTTTTCAACCCTTGCTTTTTGATCCAAAAATGCTTCAAATGGAAAAACTTTGGTCATGAAAGTTGTAGATTAGATCTTTCCCTTTTCAAAAAGTACAAGAACATGACCTAATTCATCTTGGATCAAAAGTTATGGTGTGTCAAAGTTGGCAAAAATCACTAATTTTCAAAATATGCCCCAAATGAGAAACTTGCAAAAACTTTGTACCAAGGCATTTGTGACTTCTAGTTCATATCAAACCAATATGCAAGCATCATACAAGTTCTAAAAATCAGATTTGAACCAAAAGATCACATGTTTCATGATTTGTGAAGCAAGATATTTCCATGTGAACCAAAAGTGAGCAAGTTGCAAAACCATCATCACACTTCCATCCACTTGCTGCCTACAATGCTGAACCACCCTAGCCTCTCCCTCACACCATGCTGCGCAGCCCACAGCCCTTGTACTAGCCTAGAACTTGACCCATGCTTCTCTTACACAAAAGTTGACAATTTGCAAAAGTGGCCATACCAATCAATAAAGGGCAGGTCACATCATCTGACCAATGAGATTTGTTTATGTGGATCAAATGCTAGCAAAACCACACAACACACAAGCCTGAAACACACTAGAACTCAGCATCCTCATTTTCACTCCTTTGAGCAAAAACCTTCGAATCTCTCTCCACAAGTCTCAAACACAAAGAAAAACTTCACAAACCATCTCAACTCACTTCACTGATCAGAAACCAACCATTGTTTTGGCCTGAAACCTCCCATATCACAAATACGAATTTCACATCCCCTTGGCCTGAGTTTCTGTCAACTTTCTCTAGAGGCTATATAAACTCCAACCAAAGGTCAAAAGCTTCTAAGGAGGATCATTGGGACTTGTTTGAGCCAAAGAAGCAGCCAGAAAGCACCTGAATCGAAAGCTCAACCTCAGGTAGCTTCATGAACTTTTTTTCCAGAACTCTATTTTCTTGTTAGAATCTTGTTTGGTATGTTGCACTGATCATTAGGATCTATTTACTTTTGAAAATGAGCAAGAAATAAGCATGTTATGGTGTTCTGAAAGTTTGACCTAAAATTTTCTTTGCTTCGATTCGTGTTTGTGTTTGAGTTTAAACATGATTTTGTGCTGGATTCGTGTTTAGGATAGTTAGTAGATGATTTCTGGAGAGTTAGAGCTCCTAAAATGGCCTGGAGAGAGATTGATTTTTGGGGTGAACGGAGAAGATGACCGGAACACTGTTCCGGTCACCTGAGGGTCATTAACGGTGGGATTAGGGCTTAAACATTAATTAGCTGAGTTTGAATGCTGGCCACAGGATCTGGCGCCAAGTCAACACGCGCGCGTTTCAGTTTGAATGAGAGCCCTTGGATTGTTTGACTTTTCCTTTTTCAGTTTTAAATTCATTTTATTTTCATATTTAATTCATTTGTTTTATACAATTTATTAAAAATAGCAAAAATGCTTTAAAAATTATGAAATTTTTTACCAAGGGTTTCATTAATTTTTAAAACACAAAAATATTTTTATTTTCATTTTTTGCATTTAAAAAGTATTTTTAAATATTTAAAAGTTTCTTTTTAATAAATTAATGAGAATTAATTAATTAAAAATACTTTTAGGTATTTAAAAATCACCAAAAAATTCATGAAATGTTTTAAGACATTTAGAAACATTTTCCAACCTTCAAACCAAATTTATTTTTTGATCTTGATGCATTTTGAGAATTTTTCATTGAATTAAAATCATTTTGATGCATTATTTTGATCCAAACTTCAAAAAATCATTTATGCCTAACCCTAAAGAGTTGGACCTTGATTCTTTTTGCATTGCATTGTGTTTAGCATGTAGTTTGTAAGATTAAATGGCCATGATTTGATCTTTCATTTTCCATTTGTTTGATAATTTTCTTGTTTAGGAACCCTAAAACCCTAGAAAACTTAGGAAAATCATAACTTGAATTTGGTTAGGAGTTGAAACCTCTCCTTTGGGCAATGGGTTAGTATAGGATTAGGGGTCCTTTGAGTGCATTTTCAATTTTTTATAATGTTGTTTGCTTCTGATTTTGGTTTGTGTTTGATGCTTTGATCATAAACCCTAATTTGGGCTTCCATATGTATTCATCTTGCATTTGCTTGCATAACATGACTTGCCTTGACATTTCAAGCATCCATTTGATTCATTTGACATCATAAGACATATTGGAAGCATGCTTGATCATTGCATCATGTATTTTCCATGTTGTATGCCATGTGCATCTCATAACTTTTCATGTGTGTTCATGGTTCCTAACTTGCTTCATTTGCATTCATAAGCTTGTATGATCATTTCCATGTGCTGCCTCCTGTTTGTAGCATCTCATAGCATCATTAGAATCATGTATGTGCTTCTGGTTTTGTTTCTTATCATGTCATCTCATTTTGCATTGCATTGCATCTCATTCACTAACTTTTCAGGTGGTAAGTTATCTTGAGAAGTGAATTTGCCTTCACTTCTCATAACTTCTCTTCATCTCTTTTTATGCATCCTTGCTGCATTTATGTTTGTGTTTGAGATTGAGCTTGCTCTTTCTTTCTATTCCCACTTTCTTCCTTCAAGTGACTTGTCTTCTTCAATGAAGCAAGTTACTTTGCTTCTCCTGATCCTTTCATCTGCTTCCTGGTGGTTCCATTGAAGATTCTTTCTTGTTAAACCTCACAAACCTTAGGAACAACCATGTATGACAATGATTAGGGTTTTGATTAGTCTCCCTTCCTAGTTTTACCTTTGTGTCTCATTGAGTCTTCTCTTCTCATCTCATAATCAGGGACTAAACCCTAAAGGCTTTAAGGCTTTGTGATTAAGTTTATGCCTGCATCCTTCTATTAGGATGGAGTGTATAACTTTAATCCTAAGTGTTAAACCCTTAATGTGTTTAACTCCTTTAATCAATCCACTTAATAATCATCAAGACATCACACTTGTAACTTGGGCCTTGCATTAGGGTTCTAATTCTTCCTTAATTGGTTAAGAAGGACTAACCCTAGTGTTAATGGACAAGTCCCCCTCAAGTTGTCTTACAAATCATAAAACTCACTTCATCATCTTATCATTAACTAAAATCCACTTAATCAAAGGCTTGTTTTGTCATGAGTTTAATCCCTAATCATGGATTAAGTTGAGGAGTTTTCCTCAGCTTAAACATTCTCATCTATTATCCTTCTATTAGGATGGTGTAATGAGTCTGTTTAATCCTTGATTATGGCTTAACCTCATTACTCAACACTAAACAAAAACACCAAAAACATCTAAATAACCACAAGTAGGTTAATGATCTTAATCCTGCATCAAAGGTGATTAAGTGTGAGAAGCTGACTTCACACTTAAGGTATTCTCATTACCCCTAATCAGAGGGAAGATGTGATGAGTTTACTAGCCCATTGGTTTAGGCTTAAGCTCATTAACTTATGACAAACTCTCAAAAGCAATAAAAGACTGAAAACACAAAAACAAACAATAATCGTCTCCTCCGGGATTCTTTTCTCATCACCTTCACTCATAAGCGAGAACTTGCTTCTTCCGTCTAATGCAAGACAGTTTGCACCTGAGACAGACAGGTCATACACTTGAGCATAGACAGCAAGCAGTTCACAAGTCAATTCATCTTTCAGTCTCTTTGGGTCGAACTACGGTGTTCTGACTTCCTCATTGCACGAGAGGATACGTAGGCATAACTTAACAGTTATCGAACAAAAGTCTCTGTATATTCCCCCTCTTTCCAGCTATATTCTTAGCCTCATGATCTTGAGCATCTCACTCCTTTCCTTACACTGACACCTCATTTATACACTTTACACTTCTCTTACACTGACACCTGTACATCCTTTTCCAGCTCTTTTATACACAAATTGCACTGACACTACCCCTTTAAAACACAAGTCTTTTAAGCGTGGATCCCGTCGAGTACGACGGACAATCTGGGTGCTAATACCTTCCCAGGTTGTAACCAACCCCCTTTCTCAGTCTCTCTGGTTCGCAACCGTCTTATCCATCTTTTCTAGGTCTATGCAGCATTGCCTTTCCTCCGGGATAAAAATGCCTAGCTGGCGACTCTATTCATCTCCAGTGAGTTCACTCCTGTGTGTTCTCATTGTCCCTCTCGCCGACCGTTCGCGTCTGTACCTTTATCTGGGCCAGTCCCATTTATCGGGAGCGACACATATACTTATATACATTTCCTTGACATCCGTCCATGTCGTTTTCCCAGCACAGTAACATAAACACTTTGTATATCAGATATTTGTTTATACTACACTTTTCGCCTTTTGACACTCGTCCGTGTCACTCTCCCCAGCAAGTTAAAATAATCATCTATACATCACTCGTACTCACTACTCGTGTTACTTATACAGATACTCGTCTGTATCTTGTATACACCAGTTATATCCCCGCAGATTCAACAATAGTCCTTGTTCTTTGTTAACCAGTTGGTACTCGCCCGTACCATCATCTCAGAACATGCGTCAAGCGTTTGTTTCTACCTGATACTCGTCCGTATCATAGTCTTAAGGATGCTCGTCCGCATCTTTAATCCATACACCGTGCCAAACACTTACGTCTCCTTGAATATAGATACTCGTCTGTGTCTACTATTCCCCAGAAGAGTCCCCTCAGATTCAACACTCGTCCGTGTTCTCTGTTAACCCGTTGATACTCGTCCGTATCATCATCTCTGAACACGTGTCAGTTTTTGTTTCTACCTGATACTCGTCCGTATCATAGTCTTAAGGATGCTCGTCCGCATCTCTAATCTATACACAACATCTAAACGCTTATAACTTTTGTTTCTTGGATATAAACACTCGTCCGTGTTTACTGATCCCCCAGTAGATCACCAACAAAGCAAATTTTCCTTTTTATCTGACATTCGTCCTTTGTCATGATAAACCCTGAGAGCAGCCGTACCCTGCTAGGTGGTCGTCCTCCATCATGCTCATCCGATGGCCGTCCCCATCGTTGATATTTAGCAGCCGTCCCCTGCTAGGTGGTCATCCTCCACCTCTTGATGATCGTCCTTCATCATTTTATCCAATGGCCGTCCCCATTGTTGATTTTTGGTTATCTGACATTCGTCCTATGTCATGATAAACCTCGAGAGCAGCCGTCCCCTGCTAGGTGGTCGTCCTCCACCTCTTGATGGTCGTCCTCCATCATGCTCGTCCGATGGCCGTCCCCATCGTTGACCTTTATCCGGCATTCGTCCTATGTCGCGATGTTTTCGGCAGCCGTACCCTGCCAGGTGGTCGTCCTCCACCTAAGATGACCGTCCCTCATCTTAACCCAACAGAGCAGCCGTCCCCTGCTAGGTGATCGTCCTTCGCCTTTGATGACCGTACCTCATCATCTGTTTATTTCATTTATTCTTTAACCCGATGGCCGTCCCCGTCGTGGTCCCTTTTCTTTTTAGCCCGATGGCCGTCCCCATCGTCGGTTACTTTGCTTTATGGACTTGATGGCCGTCCCCGTCATGTTTCATTAATCCCCAGAGAATCTTGCAACTTTACTTGATGGCCGGCCCCATCATAATTCTTTTTATCCCCAGCATGTCGGCCGTCCCCGTCATCGCTTTACTTCCCGCACTTTTCCCAGCATGTCGGCTGTCCCCGTCATTGCTCTTTACCCAGCAGTCGTCCTCTGCTCGACGGTCGTCCTCCGTTGCCCACACTTTACAATATACTTTATTTTCTTTTTACAATCTATATCCCTTTTCTTCTTCATTCTGTGAGTGCAAATTTTGGACTGTCTTTGGTATTCAACCACAAGTTATCTAGTTTGCCTGTTAAGCCGTTGCTTACATCCTGCACAGCTAACTCATGTTTGAATAGGGGCAGCTGTAAACACCCCAAATTTTCCCTCACCCATCCACACCATGGCTTGTGATCTTTTCATATGCATAAGTTCAATCATAGCACCTTATACCACATTTTTGATTCACTGCATAGATTCTAAGTCATCTACATCTAGGGTTTGTGACCTGAGCAATCCAAGAGCTTCTTGAGCCACCCCAAAGGCCACCAATCACTTCAAAGGGGTCCATGTGTGTTCTTATATCATATTATATCCTCTCAAAGTCAAGAATGCTAAATAATCACAAGAACTGGGATTGGTATGGAAGCAGAGCCAGGTTTAACTGCACAGATGACCTAAAATTAGGGTTTTGGTTTCAGAGGCCATAACTCCAAATTTTTTGGTCATTCTTGTTTCTATTGGTCTCTATATGGTATAGGGAGTTTGCATATCAATTTTCATGAAGAAATTCCATGGAGAAGTCATCTGATCAAGAGTTGACTTTCTGGACAAGCCAGTGCAAAATCAGGGCATCTGAGGCCCCCAATGACCCAACCAAGGGGTGATCTTCATCATTTTGAGTATATTTGATATTTATTTGATCATAGAAGAAGTTTGAAGTTCACAAAATTCAAGAATTACAAGTTTTTGCAAAGTTGACTTTTTAGGGCAAGTTTGACTTTTGAAGAATATGTCATTTTATGCCACTTTTCAAACCTTACTTTTTGATCCAAAAATGCTTCAAATGGAAAAACTTTGGTCATGAAAGTTGTAGATTAGATCTTTCCCTTTTCAAAAAGTATAAGAACATGACCTAACTCATTTTGGATCAAAAGTTATGGTGTGTCAAAGTTGGCAAAAATCACTAATTTTCAAGTCATGCACCAGAGGCAAAGTTGCAAATTCACTTCTCAAGGTCAATTCAGTCATCAAATGGGCTTCTAATTCACTCAACATGATCACACAACATTCAAAAGTCAGAATGGGGCAAAGAATCACATGTGTTATGGCCCATGGATCAAGCTTCCTTCATGAAAATCAAAGGCAAAGTCAAGTTGCAAGAACCATCATCACACTCCATCCACTTGCTGCCTTGGTTGCTGAGCCCTTCTAGCCTTCCCCTCACACCATGCTGCGCAGCCCACACCCCATGTACTAGCCTAGAACATAACTCATTCTTCTCTTACACAAGAGTGGACATTTTGCAAAAGTAGCTACACCTATCACTAAAGCACAGGTCACATCTTCTGACCAATCCCATTTGTTTATGAAAACAAAAAGCAAGACATTTCATATAGCCAGCAAGCTTGAAACCAGCAAGGGCATCACTTTCTCATTTTCACTCTCAAGAGCAAAACCCTTCGAAACTCAACATACAAGCCACAAACCTACAAACAAACTTCACAAATCATCTCACCATACCTCACTGATCAAAAAGCACCCTTCAAAGCAACCCAGAACTAAAAGAATCAGAAACACGATTCCTTCACCTCACTGAACAGAACTTGTTCAAACTCTCAAACCAGCCAACATAAACTCTTGCTAAGCATCCAGACATCATCAAGGGACCAAAGGGGGTGGTTTGCATCAAAGAAAGAGGTCAGAAAGTTGCAGAACTGAAAGCTTCAAAACTCAGGTAGCTCAAGAACTTTTTTTCCAGAAATGATTTTTAAAGTTCCTAAGCTGTTCTATATGCCTCCCTGATCATGAATATGTCATTGGTTTTGAAAATGGTGGAGAGATGAGAGTTTAATCAGTTTCTGAAACTTTTTGCCCTAGTTTTTGTTTGATTCGATTCAGCCATTTTAGGAATGATAAATTTGTTTTGATTGAGGGTTTTGATTCGTGTTTGGGTGGGGATCATTCCTGTGTAGTTAGATTTCATTTTAGATGCGATTTGAGAGAGTTTGGAATTTGGAGTGAACGGAGAAGATGACCGGAACACTGTTCCGGTCACCTGAGGGTCATTAACGGTGGGATTAGGGCTTAATCATTAATTAGCTGAATTTGAATGTGAGCCGTCCAAACCCGCGCGCAGTCAACTCCCGCCCTTGTCAGTTTGAATCTCATGCGTTGGATCTGATTACTTTCTATTTTTCAGTTTAAAATTCATTTTATTTTCATATTATTTCATTTGTTTTCCACAATTTATTAAAAATAGTAAAATTCATTCAAAAAATCTGAAATTTTTTGTACAAGTTATTATTTAATTTCAGAACACAAAAATATTTTTATTTTTATTTTTAGCATTAAAAAAGTATTTTTAAATATTTAAAAGTTTCTTTTTAATTAATTAATGAAAATTAATTAATTAAAAATACTTTAAGTATTTAAAAATCACCAAAAAATTCATGAAACCTTTAAAAACATTTAGAAGCATGGTCCAACCCTCAAACCAAATTTATTTTTTGATCTTGATGCATTTTGAGAATTTTCCATGGAATTAAAATCATTTTGATGCATTATTTTGATCCAAACTTCAAAAAATCATTTCTGCCTAACCCTAAAGAGTTGGACCTTGATTCTTTTTGCATTGCATTGTGTTTGGCATGTAGTTTATGAGATTAAATAGCCATGATTTGATCTTTCATTTTCCTTTTGTTTGATAATTTTCTTGTTAAGGAACCCTAAAACCCTAGAAAACTTAGGAAAATCATAACTTGAAATAAGTTAAGAGTTGAAACCTCTCCTTTGGGCATTGGGTTAGTATAGGATTAGGGGTCCTTTGAGTGCATTTTCAATTTTTTATAGTGTTGTTTGCTTCTGATTTTGGTTTGTGTTTGATGCTTTGATCATAAACCCTAATTTGGGCTTCCATATGCATCCACCTTGCATTTACTTGCATAACATGACTTGCCATGACATTCCATGCCTCCATGTGATTCATTTAACATCATAAGACATGTTGAAAGCATGTTTGATCATTGCATCTTGCATTTGTCATGATGTATGCCATATGCATTTCATAACTTTTCATGAATGTTCATGTGTTTTAACTTGCTCCATTTGCATCCATGAGCTTGTATGATCATCTCCATTTGTTGTCTCATGTTTGTAGTATCTCATAGCATCATTAACATCATGAATGTGCTTCTGGTTTTGGCTTGCATCATGTCATTCCATCCCATTTTTGCATTGCATTGCATTTCTTTTCTAACCTTTCAGGTGGTAAGTGACCTTGAGAAGTGAATTCGCCTTCACTTCTCATAACTTCTCTTCATCTCTTTTATGCATCCTTGCTGCATTTTACTTTGTGTTTGAGATTGAGCTTGCTCATTCTTCTTCTTCTTACCTTTCTTTCCTCAAGTGACTTGACTTCTTGAATGAAGCAAGTTACTTTGCTTCTCCTGATCCTTTCATCTGCTTCCTGGTGGTTCCATTGAAGATCTTCTTTGTTAAACCTCACAAACCTTAGGAACAACCAAGCATGACAATGATTAGGGTTTTGATTAGTCTCCCCTCTTAGTTTTACCTTTGTGTCTCTCTTTGAGTCTTCTCTTCTCATCTCATAATCAGGGACTAAACCCTAAAGGCTTTAAGGCTTTGTGATTAAGCTTATGCCTGCATCCTTCTATTAGGATGGAGTGTATAACTTTAATCCTAAGTGTTAAACCCTTAATGTGTTTAAATCCTTTAATCAATCCATGTAATAATCATCAAGACATCACACTTGTAACTTGGGCATTGCATTAGGGTTCTAATTCTTCCTTAATTGGTTAAGAAGGACTAACCCTAGTGTTAATGGACAAGTCCCCCTCAAGTTGTCTTACAAACCCTAAAAATCACTTCATCATCATATCATTAAGTAAAATCCACTTAATAAAGGCTTTGTTTTGTCATGAGTTTAATCCCTAATCATGGATTAAGTTGAGGAGCTTTCCTCAGCTTAAACATTCTCATCTATTATCCTTCTATTAGGATGGTGTAATGAGTCTGTTTAATCCTTGATTATGGCTTAATCTCATTACTTAACACTAAACAAAAACACCAAAAACATCTAACTAATCACAAGTAGGTTAATGATCTTAATCCTACACCATGGTATTTAAGTGTGAGAAGCTGACTTCACACTTAAGGTATTCTCATCAGAGGGAAGATGTGATGAGTTTACTAAATCCATTGGTTTAGGCTTAAGCTCATTAACCTATGACAAATTTTCAAAAGCAATAAAAGACTTAAAACTCAAAAACAAACAATAATCGTCTCCTCCGGGATTCTTTTCTCATCTCACTCACTCACAAACGAGAACTTGCTTCTTCCGTCTAATGCAAGACAGTTAGCACCTGAGCCAGACAGGTCATACACTTGAGCATAGACGAGCAAGCAGTTCATCAGTCAATTCATTCTTTCAGTCTCTTTGGGTCGAACTACGGTGTTCTGACTTCCTCATTGTACGAGAGGATACGTAGGCATAACTTAACAGTTATCGAACAAAAGTCTCTGTATATTCCCCCTCCTTCTAGCTTTATTCTTTAGCCTCATTATCATGAGCATTTCTTCTTTGTTCTCACACTGACACTGTACATTTATACACCTCACATTCTTCTTACACTGACACCTGTACATCTCTTTTCCAGCTATTTTATACACAGATTGCACTGACACTACCCCTTTAAAACACAAATCTTTTAAGCGTGGATCCCGTCGAGTACGGCGGACAATCTGGGTGCTAATACCTTCCCAGGTTGTAACCAACCCCCTTTCTCAGTCTCTCTGGTTCGCAACCGTCTTATCCATCTTTCTAGGTCTATGCAGCATTGCCTTTCCTCCGGGATAAAAATGCCTAGCTGGCGACTCTATTCATCTCCAGTGAGTTCACTACTGTGTGTTCTCATTGTCCCTCTCGCCGACCGTTCGCGTCTGTACCTTTATTTGGGCCATTCCCCATTTATCGGGAGCGACAATGGCTGAGTTTGATGAATTTATAGAGTTAATAGGGTGTATGGATATTTCGACTGTTGATAATAGATTTACATGGTTCAGTACATCCGGTAAAGCTTTCAGCTGATTAGATAGATTCATTTTGTCCACTAGATTGTTGAATGATTGGAATGTTGTACATTAAACGATTGGAGATAGAGATATATCAGATCACAGGCCCGTTTGGATTTCTTCCAGAATGTAAACTGGGGTCCAAAACCCTTTTGGTTTCTGAAATGTTGGACCGAGTATTATAATTTTATGCCTTTTATGAAGGAAGCGTGAGAGTCTTGTGGAGTGAATGGAAAACTGGCATTCGTGTTCTCAAAGAAGTTACAGTTGTAACGTGGGAGACTTAAATGGTGGAATAAACATGTGTTTGGGTGGGTGGATACTAATATTGTAGACAACATTCAAGCAATAAATGATATTGAAGATTTAATCGATCATAGCAACAATTTAGTTGACAATGTTGAACTGTCCATTAGAGGTAAAGCAGTGGAAGATTTATGGAGTCATTTGAGAATTAAGGAAAGCATTCTTCACCAAAAAGCGAGAGTCAAATGGATTGGAGAGGGGGATTTCAATACCAAGTTCTTTCACGCAGCCATAAAGCAAAGACACATGAAAAACTCCATTGTTTTGGTGACGGTAGATGATGATGAAGTGAAAGATGTTGCAAGAGTCAAATCGGCTGTTTATAATCATTTTAAGAACCAATTCAAGTGTTCCAGCCGACCTATGGCGCAAATTGGGCAGGATGGTTTTAGCAAGTTGACAATGGAAAATAGAGAGGGTCTTGAGAAAGAGTTTAGCATAGAGGAAATCAAGAGAGCCATTTTCAACTATGGAGGAGATAAGACACCAAGACCAGAAGGTTTTTGTTTCGAATTTTTCATGTCTTGTTGGGATATATTAGGTGAGGACTTTGCTAACTATGTTATGGATTTTTTTTAAAACAGTTTTTTTTCCTAAAACACTATGTTCATCGTTTCTGGTCCTTATACCTAAGTTCGATAATCCGATAACTTTAGAAGACTATAGACCTATAAGCTTGATAGGAAGTGCTTATAAGGTCATATCCAAGATACTTACGGATATAATTAAAGGGGTTTTGGCAAGGGTTATATCTATCTCACAAACCGCGTTCATTGAAGGAAGAAGTCTTTTACATGGAGTTCTAGCTTTAAATGAAATTGTGGATTATATTAAGAGAAGCAAAAGGAAATGCTTATTGATGAAAGTAGATTTTGCCAAAGCTTACGACTACGTGGATTGGTCTTACTTATGTAAAGTAATTGAGTATATGGGATTTGGGAAAAAATGGATATCTTGGATAAAAAGAGGAGTCATGCATAGTTACATGTCTATTCTTGTTAATGGGAGTCCGACTAACGACTTTTAAGTGAAGAGAGGGCTTAGGAAAGGATATTTGTAACCCCTTCCTATTTACTATTGCGGAAAAATGTTTAGCGGTCATTATTAAGAGGGCATCAGATAGAGGAGTGTTCAAAGGTATATTGCATAACTATGATGTTTCCTTCAATTTATTACAACATGCGGATGATACAGTTATCCTTGGGGGTGGATCTTAGAGCAATTTGTGGGCATTAAAGACGACTTTAAAAGCTTTCCAACTTTTTTCGGGCCTAGAAATAAACTTTGGAAAAAGTTCTATTGTTGGATTTGGTGTGGATGGTTGTTTTTTACAGGCTGCGAAAAGGTTTCTATCTTGTAAGATCAATGCTTGCCCATTCGGTTTTCTTGGTATTATGGTTGGAGGAAATCACAGGCTTGTATCATTTTGGAAACCTGTCATAGACAAAGTTAAAGTTTGTTTGGCTTCATGGAAGGGGCATTTAATGTCAATGGGAGGGAGAACACCACTTATCAAATCGGTATTGTCTAACTTACCGATACATCACATGTCTTTCTTCAAATTACCTTGCAAAGTTATCAAAACTTTAACAATGATACGAAAAAGATTTCTTTGGAGCGGATCGTGTTGCAAAAAAGGAATACCTTGGATTAAATGGAGGACGGTGTGCAAGAGGAAACACCATGGTGGTCTAGGAATAAAAGAAATTAAGGAATTCAACTTGGATTTAATAACAAAGTGGGCTTGGAAAATAATTTATCACAAGAATTATTTATGGAGGAAAGTCTTGGAGATACGGTACGAAAACTATGTTTTGTCGATAATTAGTGGAGAGATTGGTAAGTACAAGGTTCCACCATCACTATGGTGGAAGGACATCGTCAAGGCCTTGAAATGTTTTGATGATAAAGCATTCGGGGATCTCTTAATCGACAATATGGACAATGGTGAAAAACTGTTTTTCTGGTTTTCTAGATGGGCAGCAAACAAAACATTAATAGATTTGTATCCTGCTCTTTTGGAAGCTTCCACAAATAAGAACGGAAAGATTGCTCAGTTTGGTGGTTGGTCGGGAGAAGAATGGAACTGGAGCAGATTCGGTTCAGATCAATTAGACGGAGAGGTTGTGGGACGAGCAACAACACTACAACAGAGATTATCTAAGTTGAAACCTGTTCGGTTGAGGACAAATGCTTATGTTTGGCCGCACGATGCTTCAATTTCATATATGGTAAGGTCGGGTTATGATTTAATGAAAAATGTAGGAACGGAAGACAACATGTCTGGGGTGGAATTGGAAGACTTTAAGTTATTACGGTGTGCGATATCACCACTAAAATCTATTATTTTTGGTTGGAGATTATTACACAATTGTCTTCCGACGAGGGATAACTTAAGGAAGCGTGGCGTTATTTTAAATATTCATGATTTCGTCTGCTCGTTTTATTTTATGGAAGACGAAACAATTTACCATGTACTTTTTTCTTGTCATAAGTCCATTAAAGTATGGACAAGGATGTTCTTTTGGTTGGATATAATAGTGGAAAATCACAACGATACGTTGGAACATCTACATAGGTGGGTGGATGAGTGTAGTGCAAAGAACATAAATCCTAGGATGAGTGTATCTTTATGGTTGATAGTGTCGCTCCCTGGATTTCCATCCTGGTACAAACGCGAAAGTGGTTCGGAAAAGTGTAGAGTCGCCAGCCAGACATTTTTATCCCGAAGGAAAGGGAAAGATAATGCTGCACAAACCAGAGGAGGAGAAGAGGAAGGACAAAGGTCCTGCGAACCAAAGAAACTGGGTTCGGGAGTCGGTTACGACCTGGGAAGGTATTAGCACCCCAGATCGTCCGCCGTACCCGACAGGATCCACGCTTGCAAAGAAACTGTTTCAAAGGGTGAAGAAATGAAAGTTGCTACAAAATAAAATTAACTGAGAAAGAAACAAAGAGGAAAAATGTAGGGAAAATAAGGATTGTGCTCGAACGGGCCCTACCCCGCTGCCTATGTACCTCATCTGGAAAATGAGGATCAGAGTCGCCGTAGTTTCCTAACTAGGGGTGGAAAAGATTGCTTGTGTCTTAAGGCTTGAACTTCCTATGCCAATGCTCAGGTGTTGCAGGCTCGGACGACGAGTGCGTAACCGTCTTGCAAAGTGACAAGTAGGAGCAAGTTCATACGATGAGAGTGAATGAGGTGAGAAGAGAATTCCCGAAGGAAAGACGCTTATTGTTTGTTTGTGTTTTTTTTAGAAGAGTTTTTTTAGGAGTGTGGCACAAGGAAGTGAAGGCAAATCTTTTTCTAAGGACATGTCCTTATTACCACATCCCAAAATAGAATGAGTAACAAGTCCATTAAGAATGAGGAAAATCCTCAAACTTGTTTCCAAGATTAGGATTTAAATTCACTAACTTGTTTGTATTATTAAGTGTTTTGGTGGATTAAAATGAAGAAGTATTTTTTATGCTTTTCTTTGAGAGTATGACAAAAGGGAAAAGTCATCTCAACTATTATTAATGTTTTAGATTTTATATGAAGATGAGGGAGAGAGAGAGAACACCAAAAGGATCTCAAAGGTAAAACTAAAGGGGAAAGTCTAATCCTAAAGTTATCATGTCAAGGTGGTCCTAAGGTTAGTGAGGATTGAAACTATCCTAAGAAAGGAGAAGAAGAAGAAGAAGAAGAGATGAAGAAAGAGTTAGAGAACAACTTACTCCTCTAAAGGAGATAAGTTGCTTCTAAAGGAAGAAGAGATAAGAAAGCACAAGATGGCACACGACACATCAACAATTACAAAATAGAAAGCCAAGATAAAGAAAAGATGAAGAATTGGAATGTGGATGACATCCACACTTCACTTACCATGAGCCCCTGAAATGGTTAGTAGCATAAACAAATGGTAAGACAAAAACAAGTGAAATCAAATGAGATACAAATGAACAAAAGATCATACTAAAACATCACAACCAGAAGTGAAAGCAACCATTTAATGCACTAAAACATATCCCCAAGGCAAGCCAAGCAAGAGGTAAAGCATACAAACTATTACCAAGCTTCACAAACTCTTATGAAGAAAGCAAAACACAAATGAAACACAAAGGACCCCACAAGTTAGGCAAGGACTAAGAAACACAAGGTCAGAACCTTACCAGTACAAGAATGAGTACAAACATCCCAAAAGATCCAAAGAAAGGTTTATGCAAGCCCAAACACAAACAATATAAGAATGGGAAGTGGAGTGAACATGTGCACAAGTGTAAGGACACGCAAACACAAACCAAATCAAGGCATAAGCATCATGTGAAAAACCAGGGACCTAAACATGTTAAGAGATGCCTAAGAAGCATGAGAAAATATGGGAAGAAGCACACAGACTCCATCACAATCACCAAAGAGAATGGATGAACAAAAGAGGTGAGGTGAACATGCATACACTTGTGAGAAACTTTAAAGACAAGTAACAAAGAAAATTCTCAAAGCACACACACTAAGCAAGGAGCAGAGACCAAACCTTATATAAAAAGACCTCTAAACATCCTATAGGAGTTGGCACAAGTGCCCTCCTAGCCTAAACTCTAAGCATGCTAGCAAGAAGAAGCAAAATTAAAGCTATTTCATATGAAAATTCAAATCAAATCACAAATTCATGCAAAAATTATGCAATCAAGCACAAATGTTCATTAATCAAGTGATAACATCCTTCCAAAAGGGCAAAGTCAGAACCATAAGCAAGCTAGGTCAAAGGACCTCAAGAACACCAATTAGGGTTTTGAAACCTCAAGCTCAAGTCAACTATAAAAGATAATCACACAAACTTCTAAAAATCAGAAGAAAAATCATCCACAAACTACACCTTAACATGAATCAAATGCAAAAAGAACCAACTCAAAATTCAAATTGATGATCAAGATACAAAAATCACAAGTCAACATGTATTTAAAATGAATTAAAAACAAATAATAAAAGTGGAAATTAATTCCTACGTGGAAAATGAAAATAAATGAAAAATGAAAATATCACAAATTAAAGAAAATTAAAATGATCAGTCATGAATTATTTCATAATTTTTGGATACATTTTACTATTTTTAAAAATAAAAAACCAAATTGAAATAAAAATAGAAAATAAAATAAAAGGTCAAAGAGCCAGGGGTGCAATCAACAAGGGATTTAGTTCAATTCAAATGGGCTTAGCAATAGGAGGGGTGCGAATAGGAATAGAGGCCCATGGATCTTGCGCAGGTGTCACATAGTTATAGTGGATATTCACAAAATTCAGGGAAAATGATAAACTAACAGATCAATCTCATGCACTAGATCCAGTCAAAAAAATGCAAAAGGTCAACAATCCAACACCTCAGATGCACGCACATGATAACCACAGTGAACTAGCACACACTCAACATTATTATGAAATTAAGAAACACGTGAGGGAGAGGGTGCATTTTAATGCGCTGGCAACATCAAAACCGTCCAGATCAAATGATCATATGCTTCTAACATCATCTTCTTCATCTGATCAATTTCCAGAATCCGGTGACCGGAGCCCTAGCTCCGGCACCGGAAAATTCAAACACATGAACAAAAGTACACAGAAACATCTTAAAATCTCCAGATTACATAATTAAAGCATGCTGAGTTCAAATATGGCAATGAAATTCACAACAAATCAATGACCAGGCCAAATCGAACAAAAACAAAATCATGCATCAAACTTTAAATCCACAATACAAGCTCCAATCACACTCATTTTCAATTCTAAATAGATCACCATCACCAGCAAAGCATGTAGATCACAATATGCACAACTAATTTCATTTCTGGATCTATGAATTTGGATGATACCTGAGATATGCAGAGCTCGAATTAGGACCAGAAAAGCTTGCTCCAGATGCAGATGGACTCACTTTAACCTCTCATTGCAAAATAAATGCAAAAGAGAGTCTGGATTGGCCTAGATCTTGAGGTTTACACTGAACTGCACTACTTTGGCACCTTGATCAATCTTGAGTTTTAGCTGAAATGAAAGGTAGATTTATGATCCTTAGAGCTCACTGAACAAGAATATGGCAAGAGATTGAAGAATGAGAGCCTGAATAGAGAGATTCGAAGGCTTTTGTTTCTATGCATAAAACTTTGAAGCTGATGAATGAGAGAAAGATAGGGATGAAGTTTGTGTGCAATAGCTTTTATATCATCCTTGTATCACACTGATTAGGTTTTGTGAAACTTTGCACGTGGGAAGAGTGAATTTGGAATGAATTTGCAAAAATGCAAAAATGATGTGTGAGGGTGAAAAACTCGTGCACTTCCCATGCTCCTTGCACATGCTGACTCTCTTGTTATAACTTGCTCAACAATGCTTTAATCCTGACCATTGGATGGCTGGATCATGTTATTCCCATGTTTTTGCATTTTTACATTTTATGAAATACTCACTTATCAATGCACGAATTGCTTGATTTCTTTTGAGCCAAATGCTTCTCATGTGTTGTATTTTATGTTTGTAACCAGAATTAATCCATAGGATAGCTTGAAAATGCAGTACAAGGCAATTTGCAAAATTGGAGAGACTTGAATTCATGGTAAAACCCTAAAAAAGTGTGACTTTCGATTGGCCATAACTTCCAAACCATGAAGGCTATGAACATGTTCTTGTACTTTTTAGAAATGGGAGATCATACTCTACAACTTTCATGTTCAAGGAAAATTCATTTGAGGTCATTTTGGTTGTGAAAGAGAGCTTGGAAGATTAGAGCAAAACTTGCCAAAAATAGCAACTTTCATTACAAGTCACATGCCAAAAATGGAAAGTCTCTTAAAACCCCCTTGATTCTTGATCTTTGACTTTGCCAAACCTCTCATTTGACCTTAAGAACCTCCATTGACTTGAGAAATGGGGTTGGAACCCTTGAATTGCCACAGTTGACTTTTCAAATAATCAGTTTGACCAATTTCTTCTTATGCAAGCAACTGATAAAATAACTGCCTTCCTCAATGAGTTTTCTCACCAAATTTCATCCATAGCATTCTCATATCATATGAAGGACTTTGCCCACATGAAATGGCCAAAGTCTCAAAGAATCCCTGCTTGAACATGAAACCCTAATTTGAGGACCATCTGTGTAAGAGATTATTCCTTCTTGGATCATTTGGTAATCTCCCAACCTCTTGGGCTCTTGTAAAGGATCTGGAGCTTGTATAGGACATAAGAAACCTTGTGAGACTTGACCAAGGTCACTTAACCTCTTGCTTTGACTTGTAAGGCTTCAAAATGCACCATGATTGATCATATGCCCAATGCTAGGACATGAGAATCTTATGCTTCATTTTTCTATGCAAAGATGCTAAGGATATGCCATGCTTATGATGTTTATGACATGAGGATGATGCTAGAAACAAGAGGGCAAATTTGGGGTGTTACGGATAGTAGGATGAAACATTTGGCTTGGTAGAAACAAAATTATGTTTAGAGAAGGTTTGTGGGATAAGGGTTCAATCATTCATAACATCATTATGATTTCTTAGTGGTGGATAGGGAAGAAATGTAGAAAAAACTTGATATTTAATTATTACGAATGGTACAATCACCCAACAGTTTTTTTGTAATTTTCCGATGTTTTGATTGTGGTGATTTTTGTATAATCAGGTTGAATAGTCTTTTTGTATCCTCTTAATATATATACTTTTGCCTATTTAAATTTTTTTTTTTTCATCTTTAAGAGTTCGAGCTTAGATTGAGAAGACATATCTAATTTTTATAGTGTATTTTGAGAAGATATAAGATAAAATGTTTTATGAGTTGTAAAGTGGGTTCCCTTCTTTTAAATACCTTGGTGTGCTTGTGGAGAACACTATGTATGTAGACTTCTCTAAAGTTTCGAGGAAAATGTCAATATTTCATCCAAGATTTGAAAGAGGTGGACTTCATCCAAGATTATCTCATTTTCTTATAATCTCACTAAGATGGGTTCTCATTTGTTTAACCTTTTTATGCTAAATATTTTATTAGACTATAGTTTTATTTCGTGTATGTTTTATGAGTTGGTGATTGAATTGTTCAATCATTTGTTTAACTTTTGGGAGTTTGTCTCTCAATTAAACTCAAAGTTTTTGCTATGTATTATCTCTCTTTTATTGTTTTTAAATGTCAGTAATTTTGATGATTTTTTTTCTTCATTTTCAAAATTTAAAGTTGTATTAATTACACTTTTGTCAAAATTATCTCTTATTATTTATTACTAAAAGAAAAAAATTAAAAAAATTAAAAAATGATTAAAAATAATATAGATAAAAGAAAAAAATATCTATCAAAATTTTGTTACGTCTGCATTTCATTCTTTCATGAAGTGGGTCCATTGTGTTGGGTTATGACTTAGAGTAATCAGTGGAGCTGTTAAATAAGTTTCAAACCTTAAAGTCTTAATAAGTAGGCTTTTTAATCATAATTTTATTATTGAGCTTTTTCTCTTACCTCAACACATTGCGTCATTATTTCTTTGTACACCCAAGTCATATCAACCCCATTATTTTATTTGCTTTAGCATTTTAAGGTAAATTTGGTTGGAGTATTTGCAATTCCATCTAACTATTCTTCTATATACTTTCTATTAAATAAATATATTAATAATTGCTTTAAAAAAATAAATATAAAATGATAATAATAATAATAATAATAATTATTATATTATTATTATTATTTATTATATTATTATTATTATTTAGACTAAATTACCTACTGGATATGATATTTTAAATTATTTAATTATAACAATTTGATGTTTTTTTTTCTACATTTAGGTCCTTAAGTTGTTTTAAAATATCAAGTTAGTCCCATAAATATTTTTGGTAACGTTTTGGTCCTTTTTTTTTAAATTTTCGTTAAAATAAAATGCAAACTCATATACTATTTAAACTGATTTTTCGCGTTGATCCCGAATATGCAATTAATTTTACATTTGATTGTGTATTTTAGTCAGATTGATGATTTTTTCATTATGTATTTCGTCCATTTTTACATAATTCTCATGAAAAATAACTTGTTTGATAAATTTGATTACATATTTGTGATCAGTGTGAAAACTCAATTCAAATGATATATGAGTTTCCAATTTATTATAGTGAAATTTTTTTAAAAGGGACCAAAGCGTTACAAACGAACTTAAGGAACTAATTTGATATTTTAAAATAATTTAAAAGATCTATTTGTAGTAACAAAAACATAAAAGACCACATTGTTACCATTAAATAATTAATTTAAAGAATTATGTAGTAATTTAACCTATTATTTATTATTATTATTATTATTTATTATATTATTATTATTTATTATTATTATTATTTATTATAATAATAATAATAATAATAATAATAATTATTATTATTATTATTATTATTATTATTATTATTATTATTATTATTATTATTATTATTTATTATTATGTATTGCAAAATGAAAAGAGTGTGGCATGCAAAAGCTCCAATCATCAATTCATCTTTTATTGGTTTGACTAGTTTATCACTCTAGTCGTATGCATTAGAAAGCACCTTGATTAAAGTTGGGTTAATTAGTCAACACATCTCCAAAGGAGATGCTCACCACGAACAACACAAGCAATATTCATTTTCCCATTAGCAAGAAACCAAAATTTTAAGATATTTTTAAAAAATGCTCAACCAATAATATATATATATATATATATATATATATATATATATATATATATATATATATATATATATATATATATATATATATATATATTATATTTAAATAAGTTATAGTTATTTTTACCTTACAAACCAATTTATGATTTTAGTTAGATTCAATCTAAATTTAAGTTATGAATAAAATTTATTTGAAAATATATTTAATCACTTACTATTATATAACCTTTATCAAGTAACTAGATGTACAATATTCAATGTGAGAGTATCTTAGAGTCTTATCTTAAATCCGGTTAGTAATTGTTCAAAATGTATAATTTTTTTTTAATAAAGAAAAATTATATTACCAAAAATAAATAAATAAATAAGTGTACAAACCGATATGAGGATCCAGGTATCCAGATGACAAAGGATAACAAACCACACACAAGAGATACATAAACTCTTCAGAATCTGTTACAAAACAACACTAAATTGTCATTCAAAGTTGCTCTATGTCGGTCTCTATCTATAATATCCTTGCTATTGAGGCACTCTCTTGTTTTAGAAGACAATCAAATTCCTAGCATACCACGTAGAATAAACAGTCTCTCTGTAAAAGTTATTTTCAAAAGTTTCTTTATGCACCATTTCCCTTGGGATATTTTGCATATTGTTGGAAGTTCCTCACGCTAATTTCTAAGGTTGTGATGAACCTGAAGCCAACTAAGCACTTGTTTCCAAATCTTTTTTGTCACCTCACACTCAAAGAACAAGTGATTGCAACTTTCTAGAAAATCATAATAAACGCATTTACCATCCGTGATCGTCCCAAATTTGCTCAAGCAGTCCTTCGTAGGCAAACGCTCCTAACAAGCCATCCAAAAAAGGAAAGTAGCTCTCGGTCTAGCTAGGTTAGCATAGAAAAGTTTTCGCCAACTCATTTTTGGTTTGACCCCTCTAAACAAATGATAGACCTGTTTGGTCTCATACTTACCCGTCTCTGTAAACGTGTTCCAAACTGTAGAATTCACAATGGTATTTCTATGTTTAAACATAACTTTGATAATCCATTAGCAATGACTTTTCGAGTTAAAAGCTATGACATCTTCCTTCCTCAAATAATATGTGTGGATCCAATTGATCCATAACCTGTCATTATTTTTACATACATTCCATAACAGTTTGCAAATAGTAGCCTTGTTCAAATCTCGAATACAAATCAAGTTTAGGCCGCCTACTACAACGGGGTCATTAATATGATCCCATGACACTGGGGTTTTGCGGGAGGTACAGTCATTTCCTGACCAAAGGAAGCTCCTAAACATGTTGTCTATGCGGGAAATAATTTTGTTAGGAAGCGGGAAGATCTACATCCAATAGTTAGTAATCGAGAACATCACACTCATAACAAAGTGCAGTCGGCCAGAATATGATAATAAGCGGATACTAAAATTCCTGAGCCTACCAAACATGCTATCAATCAGGGGCTGACACTCATTAACAGTAAGTTTTTTGGATGCCAATGATGCTCTCAGATAATTGATCGGCAATGTACCTATTTTGAAACTAGTAATTTGATTGATTACCCCCATAATTTCTGCATCAACACCACCAAAGAAAATTTTGCTTTTCGGGATACTAATTTTCAGACCTATGGTATCGGACAATTCTTTCATTTTATCCATGATAAATCTTAACGATTCCTTGTCCTCTCGCACGAACACCAGAATATCATCTACGAAATAGAGGTTAATAATATTTAACCATTCACATTTAGGGTGGAAAGTGAAATTCAGATTCCCTTTAAGCTTTTGAAGGATCCTGTGGAGGTATTACATAATGCGAACAAATATAAGGGGATATATGGGGTCTCCCTGTTTGAGCCCCCTTTTTCTTGAAGGATATGTGTAGGAGAGCCATTGATATAACACCTATAGTAAACCATCGTCACTCATTCCATAATCCAATTAATGATTCTTCTAGGAAAGCCAATTTCCACCATAATTTGTTCAAGAGCAGTCCACTCGACGTTGTCATACGCTTTTTGGACATCCATTTGAACCATACACCTAGGTGACACATTATTTCTATTGTACCCTCTGACCAACTCCTGTGCCATCATTATGCTGTCGTGAATTTTTCAACCAGACACAAATGTAGACTGATTTGCATCTATAAGAGAGCCAATGACCATTCTTAGATGTGTTGTGAGGATTTTCGAAATGATTTTGTAAGAAGTGTTGCAACAAGATATAGGCCCTAGATCCTTAATAGTGGTAGCTTCATGAGACTTTGGAATCAAAGAGACCAAGGAGCAGTTGAAAGCCTTCATCATTTTACCTGTCATGAAAAATTCTGAAATGGCAACAGTAACATCATTTTTTACAATGGACCAAGCAGACTTGAACAAGAAGGAATTAAAGTCATCCACACCATGTGCTTTAGAATTACCAATACTGACCAGAGCAGTACAAATCTCCTTGTCTTCTACGTGTCTTATAAGTTGGAGAGCAAGATCATAGCCAACAGTTTTGCCTTGTCTTATAGTCATGACATCTACACCTTTTAATTCAGTGGCAGTGGTACCCATCAGACTTGTGCAAAAACTAAGGATTTCCCCCTCAATATCTTTGGGAGTGCATAGTAATTCACCATGCATGGAAGTAAGTGTATAAATACCATACTACTTGTTTTTTTCTCTAACAGATGCATGGAAGAATGAATTATTTTCGTCACCTAATTTAAGCCAAGTATTTTTTTACTTTTGCACAGTATGTTTTCCTCGAGCTGGCTAAGATGAATTAGATGGTCAGTGAAGTTCTTGGCTTGGGGGATGGATTGATCATCATAAAGATTTTGATTAAGATGCTCTTGGGCTTGCAGCAAATCAAGTCTTGCTTTCTGAACCTGGCCTTGAATATCACTGAATTTCCTATTAAATGGAATCATGACTGGTTGCATCCTTTTAAGTTTACTCCATAACTTGTACATTGGACAACCTCGCACTTCCATATTCCAACTGTCAGAAAGACCTACAAAAAGGATGAGTCTTGAGTAATGCAATTGATAAATTTAAACATAGTCTTCCTCCTTGGACGATGATGACTCACACCCACTTTTACGAGGGCATGATCAGAGATATGTGGGTTCAGAATTTAACAACAACATCATGGAATTTTTGGTACCATTCAACATTTCCAATAATTCTATCAATTCTTGAATAGATCACTCCCATTGTATGTTTATTAGACCAAGTGAAGTGAGTTCCTTTGTGCTAGCCTCAAATAACCCAATGGTTTGTATCATACTATTAAGATCTTTATATTCAGATTCAATCACCATGGCCGCTCCTATTCTAACTCTACTAGCCAAAACATGTTGTAATCACCCATTACAATCCAAGGGGTCCCGAAGTTACTGCTTAGGATTTCAATTTCCTTCCACAATAGCTTTCTCTTCTCAATATGATTGAAGGCATATAAAATAGTGATAATCTATTGCAGATTATGGTCCAAGTCATAAACCTCCATATGGATATATTGATCAGCTTTCATCCCTAATTTGATATTTACCTCTCACTATTTCAAAAGTATCCAAATTCTTCCAATATCATGGTTGTCGTACCTCGAAAATGGTTATGATCCTCGTGCTGACCGCGGAACAAACAAAACAACAGAGTCACCACTTAATTCTATTAATTCTAACGAGAGAAAAGGAAGATATCGATAAAACCTAATAAGAAAATAACGTGGTCATCGGAACCAAAATCTAAGTTTGGGAGTCGGTTACGCAATGGGAAGGGATTATCACCCCTTATGTCTGTTGTACTCAACGGGAACCTCTTAGTCTAGTTTGCGATCGAGTGTAAATTTATGCTAATGTCTTATTAAGGATAAATAATATAGAAAATAGGTGGTTTTGTTCCTAGGGTGCTCGGCAAGGAGTTATATTTGTGTGTCTATGTATTCCCTCGTGCAATGGGAAAGTCAGAGCCTCGTAGTTTGTGGTTCTACGATTTATCGATTATTCATTTTATGAGGTGTCAATTGTTCACACCTGAGTTAGGAAACTCGCACCCGAACAATTGAGGAAAGCCATCGAAGATTCAATGTCTTTCTTCTTCACCTTGTTTCGATAGTTATTAAGTGTTTTAATTACCTAGAGCACTTGTCGTTGGATCAAGGGTTTTGATCTATAAGTAACGTCTTGGTTAAAGGGAAGGTTGATTGGTTACATGGGATCGGGTCCTAGTCCTATGGGAGGCACCTAGTAAGCGAAGGCAAAACCTAAGGGAAGTGCGAGTGTGTGAGTGAAACCACTTGGCGTTGGACCAAGGGTTCGTGGAAGAAGCGAAAACGAGTAAATAAAGGACATACATCGGAATCGGGAGAGGGGTACAAAATAAGTTACATGGGATTGCACAAAATAAAATGGTTCATTGTATGGGCCCAAGAGGAAGCGTGTGTGAAAGTGTTCTAGACCATATGAATCCGTTGGAGTTTGAGATTAAATCGAAAGCATCGAAATATGGCTCTTTAACTATCTTAGAATAGATTTAATGTTAGAATCATTCTATGAGAAGTCGAGCATCGTTTTGTGCATCCAAACGGTTTTCGAAAGTTAAATCAAATTTTAAATTCAAAACTGTAATGCAAAGGTAATCGAATAATCGAACAATTATTTAAATAAAAGAATGGTCTTGTCTTAATCACAATTTCATCGATTTGTCGACTATTATGATTTTAGACTTTCATCAACCATAAAAAAATGTGATAAAAAGAAGTATGGTCTCATATTGATCTAAATGACGTTGATTTGTTGAAATCGAACATTTAGATTGTTTATTATACCATCAACCATAAAAATAATATAAATCGAGAAATAATAAAGAAAATAAAGGAGTCGCCTCATATTAGTTTAGATAACGTCGATTTATTCGAAGTCAAATATCTAACTTTTTATCATAAGCCGAATAAAAATAAATCGGGACAAGATAGAAAATAAAGGAATGGCCTCATATTAGTTTAGATAATGTCAATTTATTCGATATTGAATATCTAAACTTTTTATCATAAGCTGAATAAAAATAAATCGAGACAAGATAGAAAATAAAGGAATAACCTCATATTAGTTTTGATAACATTGATTCATTCGAAATCGAATATCTAACCATTTATCATCGACCGAATAAAATCAAGAGAAAATAATGGATCTAAAAATTAAATTAGAAACCATAAAAATAATAAAAATAAAGGTGGTCTGGTATCGATTTAGACAACGTCGACTTTAAGAAATTGAATGTCTAAAAATCAGGTGATAATAACATAGACCCAAAAATAAAGAGCAAATCGATAAATGGAGAAATAACAAAGAAACGGAAAGGATGGTCTCATATAGATTTAGATAACGTCGATAAAATCTAATATCAATAAACCATGTATTATATCATCATTCCTATAAAAATTGAGCAAAAAGAAATCTAGAAGCAAAATAACTATATAATTTATGAAACATAAATCGTTGAACCAAAATAAATAAATAAATAACAAATGTCAAATATCAAAATAAAAGATAAAAACATAAAGATTGAAAAAGGGGTTATGCGTATGAATCATGGTGTGACTAAAAGGACCGACCCCGTAGGCTTGACCTAACAGCAACCAAAATCTAAAACCTAAAGAAGTTAACGGATAACGAATTATGTTCTAATTTTAAAAGACACCAAAGTATAGTAAACAAGGATTCAAAAAATAAAATAAATAAACAAAACGAATGTCCATTGTAACACCCTTTCTATCCCATCACGAATTTAATATAATTAAATCAGAGTAAAGTCATAAAAGGGTATCACATCTTCATAAACAAACATCTCAAACCTCATTGTAAGTCTTGTCCCATAACACGGGTTATAAATTATAAATATCAAATTTATAATTCAACATTTACGCAACGGAAAAACAAAACATCAACCTTTTGTCTTCAAATTAAAAGATATTTTCATAATTTAATCCACAACATCATTAAATCTCAAATCTTCTAAAAACAACATTAAATCAATTAAACACAATGAACTGAAAGTTCTCAAACGAATCTCATCCCGATGTTACTAGACATAGAGCAAGACTCCACACCTAACTAAACAACAACGACACACTAACTCCAAGCTAGATCGCGTACCGAGCTAACCTTGAGTATCTGCAGGATGGCATAATAAACCATCACAAAAGGTAGACAGGATGAGTAAATTCACATTCAATAAAGTAATATAAAAATGAGAATCATAAACAGAGATTACAAAACAGATTCAATCATCACCAGACTCATTCATACATAACGTCAAATACATCACATCACAATACAAACTCAATGCAAATCATGATATTTCATTTAGAATGAAAATGAAATCTTCTTATTATGCATTGATGCGTGTTTTCCGCAAGTGTACAAACGCGTCAGAGTAATATAAAAGATTGTTGAATCCACAGAGACCAAATGTCAATCTATCGTTATCTATTGTTATGGTGTGTATCTAAGGCAATTGAAAATAATGGTTTCAAGGAGTGCACAATGATAAATAAAATAATAAATTTAAGTTAATCGATAAAGACATGTTCGAATGCAATTCACATAATCAATTGATAATCAAGTACTTGCTAATAGAACTACTTATGGGCAATGTTTTCTACTTTGAGAAGGACCAATTTAACGGGAACTATCGCTTTCGCGTAATCAAAACCGAGTTCTACTCCCTAATCAAACCCTCTTATTGTCACGGATTAAAAGACGCGCATTGCGTTAGAGTAGTAAACCTATTTTTAAGATATGTAGTATCTTAACTAAGTTGAAAAGTATTTTGACATGGATTTTCTAACAAAAAAAGGTTCTTACGAACCAGACTCTAAACTTCTTAATGCGTCCGAAAATAGTTTTAAAACCTCCTTTCTTTTTGAATTAAAAACTCCTAATGAACTAAACAAAGCGCTTTCGTTGTTTTTGAAATAGTTAAAAATAATTAAGTTTAAATAGACGTCGGACGACTTTCGATCTTACCCAACGAAACTTTAGAAAACAGGAAAACTTATATTGAAAGTCAAAATAGCCCTTAAGTGTTTCTACAAACAATTGTACGGATTATCGGTTCAATTATGATCCTTATATTCTAACCTTTATAAAATTAGCTAGAAGTGGTAAAGTAAAAGTTCATTTTAATATTTTTCATAAAAGGTATTTAGTGCGAGTGCGAAAAATAAATTAAGTAAAGTGCAAGTGCAGGAAATAAAGGAAAGTAGTGCAGTGCAAGAAATAAAGGAACATAGAGCAGTGCGGGAAATAAAGGAAAGTAAAGCAGTGCGGGAAATAAAGGAAAGTAAAGCAGTGCGAGAAATAAATTGACAAAATTTAAAGCAATGAAAACCTGCTCCAATCAGAGGGTTGAATAAAATACGAAATGGAGTTAAAATGGCGGCAAGATTAACTTCCTTCCAAAGTGCTCCAAAACTCAATCGCACAAACACATATAGACTCAATCACTCGATTGTAGCAACACTCTGATGTGAAGCTATTACTACTTTTATAACTGATATATGCTTAAGGTAACTAAGTTTGGATGATGAAAAACGAAAACTAAAGGCCTATTTATAGGCAAGGAAATAGCATGGAAAGACAAGGATGCCCCTCGCATTTGAATTTGGGAGGAATGCTTTTTGCTCTTGTGGCGCCCGCCACACCATCATGGCGCCCACCATGTGTGAAAAGTGGTTGGGCAGTTGGAGAACGTGGGAATTTGGAAGTTAAAGAGAGTTTGAGACATGTCCACGTCATGGATGACCCTATGGTGCCCGCCACAGTGGGTGTCACAAGCACAAAATGTTGATTTTCTTGATTTTAGCTCTTTTTAGCTCCTTTTCCGCTCCTTTTCTCGCTCGAGGCTCCGATTAAACTAAAAACCTGAAAATAAAGGAAAACATAGTAATAACATAACAAAATGACACTAAAGGACTTAGAATGCATGCGAAATCAGAGTAAAAAATACGGTAAAATTCAGTGTCATCAAATTCTCCCACACTTAGACCTTTGCTTGTCCTCAAACAAAACTTTTAAAACTCAAAGGAGAAAACTAGTGTCGACACGTGATTTAGGCTAAAAGGGATTCTAAGTTCAAGTCAGGATGCAGTGACAGGTACTAACTAAGTGAACTAAAGGTATCGTAGTGACACTTATCCGCAAATATGGACATAAACTTCATTCTTATATTAACCAACCCATATCATCCCACAATACCTAGGCCTACCTCTTCATCTCTTTTTGGGTCCCTTTCATTCAGGTGCAATCACATTAAGCCCGTTATCTGCACATGCTTTATAGTAGAGTGACCGGTTAGTGATTCTGATCTGAAACATAGGGTTTCTGGCACATACGTTTGTGTAAGCCCTTTTATTTAACCCAAATGCAGTTGTGGGGGATCGGATCGTAATCTTCCCTACCGAGTTCAGTGCCAGATACCTCTGAACCAACTACCAATGGGTGAACTGAAAATTTTCTTTTTGTGGCAAAAATTTAACTTTTTGGTTTAAATGACCTTGTGAGGGTCACCTATCCCAGAGTTTGCCTTTTTCTTTATTTATTAGCACTGGATCATTCACTTATGTTCATCGGACCCCTACGTAGAGCATGCTTAGGCCGGAGCTGACAGCTGGAATAAACTACTTAGGACAATTTTTAAATGATAATTAGGGTCATGGTACATGGGGTTTTAGGAGTGATTCCTATATTCATGAAGTCTATGGTGCTAAAACGATACTGATGTCTCAAAAATTTCACCTAAGTCACCACATCCTAATCCAAACCTATCTTAAAGCCTGAAAAACATGTGGAACAACATTGTTTTCTTTGAAATTGTTTTTGGTAGGGCTAAAGAAATGGGGAAATGAGGGTGCACTAAAGATACACTATACTGGTGACTCGTCAGACTCATGCATTATCTAAAAACTTTGATAAAAACAAGTAAACAACTATAAAATAAATAAATAACTAAAGATGGTAAAGAAAAACAGAAAGCAATAAAATCCCCTCCCACACTTAAATCGAACATTGTCCCAAATGTTTCGAAATAAGATAAGGAGAGTAACCTGTAATACTACTGTTGTGGACCACTGGTGCCCTTGCCGTCCTGCTGGGAATGCCTGATGGTGAAGGATGATAGGGGACACGTGAGGTACGGGAGACTGCTCTCTCCGCTCAAATTCTTCATCAGTTTCGTGTCTCTCCCCATCAGGAACATTAGGAGGAAGTGGACCTAGAACAGGTGGAGCGTTTAAATCGTAGGTCCAATTCCTTTCATGACATACATCGGTACGTCTACTGCAGTTCAAGGCAACAGATGGGATAGCTACACCCTTTTTTCTCAATTCATAACCACCCTCTTTTCTCACTCAGCACAGTTTCATATCTTTTAGAAATTTCAGGTTAATTGTGCGAGGAGTTAAGGGCTCCAGTGTGGCTATCTCATTGTTCAGGTTAAGGGCCCGAGCAATAGACGTAATGAGTCCTCCAAAAACAATTGGTCCTGCTTTATTAAGATGCAAAGACATGTGAGAAAGCATAAATGGGACCAGATTAATTCGCCTATTTGTGAGGCTTCCTTGTAAAAATAGAAGCACTTTAGCATTGACCTTGTTCGGATTTTCCCGACCAAAAATAGTGCATGCCAACAGATATCTAAAGACTCTGATGGGCGGGTTATGGATGGTCGAGGCGAGAATCCCTTCAAAAGAAGTTATTACATTATTTGACAATCTATTCAAGAAGGGAAATGCGTCGACCGACCATCCTGAATCCAAAGGGGCCTCACAAATAACACCTTCCCAATGATGGATTCCTAACAGGCCTGTTAGTTTGTCGATATTGTACTCATATTCAATTTCAAACATTCTAAATTGGACAGTACCGACTGTACTAGCAGTGTTAGGACTGACAGTATAAATTAAAGAACTTAAAAACTCGTTTGTCAGTCGCTCAAAGGTAGGTTCTTGGTTTTCAAAAATAGTGTGCAAGCCAAAAAAAATCTAGAAATTGGTAAACACTATGGTAGATACCCAAAGTATAGAGACAGTTATCGTCCATGTACCCCGTCGAGAAAATTTCTCAACTTTGTAGCTTTGAATAATCATTTTCTGCCTATCCCCGAGTTTTCCTTTGAGGAGAATGTATCCTTCGAACTCCATTGCTTTGCTCCTTGAATAAGTTTGAAGACGGTGGAGAGTGGTATAAATATAAAGTGGTAAAAGTGGGTTTTTTTTTTTATGGATTTTGATGAGTGGAAATTTAAAATGGAAGTTGGAAGGGTTTAGTGTATGGTGGGTAAATGATAAAGGTGGGAGCTTTTATGGGGTTAAATGGAGTTTTTGGAAGAGGAAAAAATGGGTATTGGAAGGTCAAAGGGTAAAAAATGGTGGAAAAAGGGGTTCTGTCCCGAAATACATAGGGCGTCATGGCGGGCGCCACTTGAGTATTTCAAAGCTGGGCCAATTTTTGAATATTTTGGCTGGGCTTCAACATACCTTTTCGTCTTGGGGATCCAGATAGCATTTGTTTTCTAAGGCATGGGACTTGCACAATTTTTATGGAAATAAAAAAACACAAAAACAAATAAAATTTCTATTATTAGATATATATATAAATAAAATAGAAGAAAAATATTAACGCACATAATACGTATATATATATATATATATATATATATATATATATATATATATATATATATATATATATATATATATATATATATAGAGAGAGAGAGAGAGAGAGAGAGAGAGAAAGATGAAACCAAAATACATAGGGAAAACATAGCAAATGTGATAATATGGGATATGTTCAGAAATGCGAAATAAAATAATGCATAAATACTAAATACTAAATAGTAGATTAATAGGTCAGGGCAACATGATCAAGTAGAAGGCTCCTCTGCATGGTCTAATCCACGAAGCGCAGCGATCTCTCAACGAAGCTCTCCAATCTCCTAGTATTAAGAGTCTGCCTCAATAATGTGGGTAAGGTCGGATACCTCAATCTGTAGAGCAAGGTCAACTACCTCATGTTTGAGCCTGGCAGTCTCTCTGCGGAGCTCATCAATCTGGGCGTGCAAATCGGGTGCCTGCAAAGACAAATTATTAGATAAAACAGTGACTCTGGGAGAAAGGGGTGTAGGAGTATACTCAGCAACAAGAGGTGATCTAGGCTCCTCAACAGTCTCTCCATGACCCTCCAAAGCATAACTCCAGTTAGTTGGGTCGTGAACACTAGTCATCATCGGATCAGGTAGTGTGAAGTAATGTATAGCCTCGCTATCAATCAACAATCTGGACTGGTTAGGGTTGAAAGAGGCTCTCCTCATCAACCCTCTGTCTAGGAAGAAATCGATATCCATGGTGGTATAGCCACAAAAAGTCCTGAGATGTAACAACTTACGAGATAGGCCCAATGCAGAAGCAATCTGAGTGATAATCCCTCCCACATGAATAATGCCCACGAATGATCTGGAGACACTACTAAGGCCTTTCAGCAGAAAGTTTCCACACGTCACATGGCGTGATTGGGTTGCACAAAACAACAGAAATATATCCTCCTTACTAAGCAAAGTCTTAGCATATGGTAAACCAAGGAAGGAGTGTGCTAGGATCATCTGGAAATACCTTAGTGCAGGGTTGTGGATAACCAGGGTTTAGCTGAGTGGAAGGATCCTGGCTCCCTTCACCAAAGATATCGCTCCAGAATTTCTCCACTTCCCTACTCAAAAAGTATCCCACCGGCGTCTCAGGAATAACATCGGGGGTAGTCTGAAAACCTAACAAGTCACCAAACTCCCTATGAGTGAAAGAGTACTCAGTCCCAAATAACCTGAAAATAGCACATCCATCAGGTTCGGCCCAAGGGTCATAAGAAAATGAGCTGAGAAACTCCAAAGTCAGGTTCCTATAGGTGTTATTCATGTCATCGAACTGATCCCAATGGAGCTGGTGGCATAAAAATCTAACGCTCGGCTCAATCCCCAAAGCCTCCATGCAAACCTGATCTGGGTATCGCGTAGGTGCCATAGGACGCCTGAGGTGAACAAAGTAACGCTCCCTCTGGGTGTCATCTCTGAAAGCTACATGCATATCATCGAAATTCTGCATCCTGCACAGAGTTAGGAAAAAGATCCTGAAACACAAACATTTCAAATATTAGTCCTGATAGAATATGATAAAAGAAAATAAAATCAAATAGATAAAATGCAAAAGAAAGTAAATAGGATAAGAAAACCATGGGTTGCCTCCCATGTAGCGCTTATTTAACGTCGTTAGCTTGAGGACCAAAACTTATCAATCTTTTGTAGGAATTGGTGGATCACTTAAAGTGTGGCTGGAGTAGGTTATTGGAATGTCTTCTCCTTCATAGAGCTTTAGTCTCTGTCCATTGACAATGAATGATTTACATGTCTCGTTCTTGATTTCAACATCTCTAGATCTTAGAATCTTAGATACTTCGAAGGGGCCAGTCCATCTCGAACAAAGCTTTCCTGGGAAAAGTCGTAACCTAGAATTGAACAGGAGAACATGATCGCCTATATTGAAGTCTTTTCTTATGATTCTTTTGTCGTGCCAACCTTTTGTTCTTTATTTGTATATAATGGCATTCTCTTAGGCTGACTGCATGAGTTCTTCCAATTTGTGGATGTCGAGGATACGTTTTTCAGCAGCAGTTAGGTAATCCAAATTCAAAGTTTTAATGGCCCAATAGGCTTTATTCTCTAACTCAAAAGGTAAATGACATGATTTTCCATAAACTAGTTGGTAGGGGGTTGTTCCTATAGGGGTTTTGGAAGCGGTTCTGTAGGCCCATAACACTTCTTGAAGTTTTTGCGACCAATATTTTTTAGATATAGAGACAGTCTTCTCAAGAATTTGTTTAATCTCCCTATTAGACACTTCCACTTGTCCACTAGTCTGTGGGTGGTATGGTGTTTCTACTCTATGCTTAACTCCATACTTGCTTAAAAGTTTATCAAATATTTTTTATATGAAGTGTGATCCTCCATCTCTTATGACTAAATGGGGTGTTCCACATCTGGGGAATATATAATTTTTTAAATAATTTGATTACTACTCTGGTGTCATTAGTGGGTGCGGCTATATCTTTAACCCACTTAGACACGTAGTCTACAGCTACTAAGATATACTTGTGTTCCTAAAGATGGTGGGAAGGGTCCCATAAAATCAATACCCCATACGTCGAAGAGTTCTACTTCTTGGATATTTCTTAGAGGCATTTCATCACGTCTTGAAATATTTCATGTACGTTGGCATCTGTCACATTTGACAATGCAATCATGGACATCACGCCACATGGTAGGCCAGAATAGACTAACTTGAAGAATCTTGGCGTAGGTTTTAGAGGTGCTTGCATGTCCACCATAAGGTGTAGAGTGACAATGCTCAATTATACTTTGTACCTCATCTTCTGGAACGCAACGGAGGAAAATGCCATCTTTACCTCTCTTGAAAAGAAGTGGTTCGTCCCAATAGAAGTTTCTTACATCACTAAAGAACTTCTTCTTCTGGTGGTACTTGAGATCAGGGGTATGATGTCAGCAGCTAGATAATTAACAAAGTCTGCATACCAGGGTACATTACTCATAGCTAAGGACTTTTGAAAGTACTCATAAGGGTCTGGGTTATCATCTTCAATGGTTTCTAGTTTAGCTATCAGTCTATCATAGGCAAAATCCTCATTTATGAGTACTGAGTCAGGATTCAGGTATTCTAGCCTAGAAAGATGATCAGCTACTACATTCTCAGTGCCTTTTTTATCACAAATATATAAATCAAATTCTTGTAGTAACAAAATCCATCGAAGTAACCTGGGTTTGGCATCCTTTTTACTTAGTAGGTAACGAATGGCAGCATGGTCGGTGTAAACTATAATTTTGGCTCCTACTAGATAAGATCTAAATTTTTCTATAGCGAAAACTACAGCAAGGAGTTCTTTTTCAGTTGTTGCGTAGTTGAGTTAGGCAGCGTCTAGGGTTCTACTGGCATAATAAATTACGTGTAATTTTTTATCTTTCCTCTGACCTAGAACGGCTCCAACAGTATAGTCACTAGCATCACACATTATCTCAAACGGTTCTGACCAATCAGGGGGTTTCATAATAGGTGTTGAAATCAAAGCTTGCTTCAAAAGATTAAACGCTTCACTACATTTTTCATCAAAGATGAATTCAGCATCTTTCATTAAAAGGCCAGTTAAGGGTTTTGTTATTTTAGAGAAGTCTTTGATAAAACGTCGGTAGAATCTGGCATGTCCAAGGAAACTTCTTACTTCCCTGATAGTATTTGGTGATTTTAGATTCTCTATGACTTCTATTTTAGCTTTATCTACCTCTATACCTTTTTCGGAGACTACATGTCCTAAAACAATCCCTTCGGTAACTATGAAATGACATTTTTCCCAATTTAGCACAAGGTTTACCTCCACACATCTTTCCAAGATTTTCTCAAGGTTGACAAGACAATTTTTTAAATCAAATACACAAACCGAGAAATCGTCCATAAATACTTCAATGATTCCATCTAGATAATCTATAAAGATTGACATCATGCAGCGTTGGAAAGTGGTTGGAGCATTACAGAGTCCAAAAGGCATTCGTCTGTAGGAAAATGTCTCAACAGGGCATGTAAAGGTAGTTTTCTCTTGATCTTCAGGGTGAATAGGTATTTGGAAGAATCCTGAATATCCATCTAGATAACAAAAGTAAGAGTGTCTGGCTAGGCGCTCCAACATCTGGTATATGAACGGTAAAGGGAAATGATCCTTCTTGGTCGCTTTATTTAATTGTCTATAATCTATGTACATACTGTAAACACCCCAAATTTGCCCTCACTAATTTCACACCATGGCTTATGATCTTTCATGATTGCATTAGTATAAGCATGTCATCTCATATTGCATTTTGTTTCGCTGCATTAGTTCAAGTTCATCTGCATCAAGGGTTTGTGATCTGGGCAATCCAAGGATCCATCTGAGCCACTCCAAAGGTCTCCAATTGTTCAAAGAGGGTCCATATGTGTTTGTCGCTCCCGAAGATTTGCATCCCGGTACAAGCACGAACGGTCGGCGAGAGGAGAAATGGAATGAAGTGAAAAGAGTCGCCAGCTAGGCATTTTTATCCCGAAGGAAAGGTAATGCTGCATAAACCTAGAAAGATATGGGTAAGACGGTTGTGAACCAGAGAAACTGAGAAAGGGGGTTGGTTACAACCTGGGAAGGTATTAGCACCCAAATTGTCTGTCGTACTTGTAACACCCCAAATTTGCCCTCTTCTTGTTTAGCATCGTTATCATATCATAATCATCATGAGCATACCATATCCTTATCATTTAGCATAGAAAAATGAGGCATAACACTCGCATGTTCCAGCATAAGGCATATGATCGGTCATCTGGGAAAATCCGAACCTGCAAGTCAAAATCAAGAGCATGGTGATCTAGCAAGAATCTCACAGGATCATTTTGCACAAGCCTGGTATCATGTTCAGAGCCCTAGAAAGAGAAGATGGATCAAAATTTGCTTGAAACGGTTGGTGCAGGTCTATTTTTGAGGTTTCCCACCAAAGGGAGGGAAATTCAAATTTTCCATGCGTTAACCGGTTAACGCATATGGTTAACCGGTTAACGGCTGCGAAATTTGAATTCCCAGCAGCAATTTCAACATGTGTGTTTTGGCTCCATTTTCCAATTTTCTGATTTTTATTCATTTGAATTAAATTTGAATTTGAGAGAAGGATCTAGAGCATTTATCCAAGCCTCATTCCAACCCTAAATCCAAATCACTTTCTAAGCTAATGCCAAGCCATATTTTTGGATCCCAAACCAAAATTTTGGGCCCCAAACCTAAATCATATTTATTCCATTTCCCTCCAAACCAAAGGGGCTCCCTCTCATTTTTTCACTCTCATTTCTGAATTTTCATTCCTCTCACTCACAATTCTCTCACTTTTCTCTCCCAATTTTCCAAATCACTCAAAGTTCCTCTTTGAAGATCACACAACCTTGCCTTGAGGTGTGTAGATCTTGGAACTAAACCTCCATTCATAGCTTCTTTGCATCTTTTTGCTGGTTTTATTGGAGATTCAGATCTGGTTTGAGATCTAGAAGTGCTTTTGGATCCAAAATTCTGCATCAAGGGCTTGTTCTTGCATTTATTTTGCATGGAGTGTGGAGCTTAGCATCGGATCTTTAAAGTTTTGCGCGAGATCTACCGTTTTCAGCTCAATCAACAATTACCAAAGCATACCTCAGCTTTGTAGGTTGGTTAATTTCAGATCTAGCTCTGTTTTTAGCTTATTTGCATGCTTGTGCTTTAGATCCACCATGTGCTTGTGTATTTGCTTGTGTTGTTTGATTTGATTGGTTGATTTGTATCCGGATCCGAATGTTATTGTTCATGAGCTTAATGATATGGATTAATGTGAATTGATCTAATTTTTCCATGTGTAATTGATTGCTGGTCTGGTGCAAGCTTATTTGAATAAGCTGTTTTGAGATGCTGTTTTCTGCAGGATTTGTTGCTGTTTTATCAGTGTTAACCGGTTAACGTATATGGTTAACCGGTTAACGCCCCTGTTTTGTGCGTATTTTGTGCAGGTTTGAGCTGGTTAACCGGTTAACGCATTTGGTTAACCGGTTAACACTGAAGCAGAATGACCTTTTAGTGTTGTTTTGAGCTTGTTTGATCCCTTTGCTTGTTCTAATTGCCATGGATCATTGCATGATCATTAAACATGAGATTTTAGGGTGATTTGCTTGCTGGTTGATGTATGCTTTCATGTTTTCGACGCGTAAGTCGTGTACTTGCAATGTTTGGCATGATGTTTGATTCTTGTTCACAAGAACCTTTGAGCATGACTAATTCCATGATTGTGTTGGTCACTTTGCTGGATTTTTTTGTGCATACTAACCTTGCAGGGGCTATGGTAAGTGAGAGATGTGGGAATTGAGTTCCACATCTCCAATTCTCATCTTCCTCTTATGTTTATGTTACTAACCCTTTGTTGTTGGGCTTAGGCCTTTCTCATCCCTTCTTCTATCTTCTTCTTTTTTCCTTCATTAGGATAGAAACCTCACTAACCTTTAGGACTTCCATGCATGTGAATACTTAGGATTATTTTAGTCCCCCTTTAGAATTTTTCCTTTAAGATCCTTTGGTGCTCTCTCTTCTCATCTTCAAACTTAATTCTAATTCATTTAATAAAGGTTGAGTACTTTCATGTGACATGAGACTTTGCTATGAGATGCTCACATGCGTTCCATTTCGGGGCGAGGTGTGAGTCATCACTCGTGGTGGATAGGTCTTAACATGAGTACCTCACAAAGAAAAGCTAAAAAACACTTCTTAATCAAAACCACAAAAACACTTAATAATGATAATAGGTTAGTGTGCTTGAGCCTTCACTTGTGGGACTAGCTTTGGGGATTTCCTCCATAGATAGGTGTGCCTCTTGCGCATTCCATTTCGGGATGATGTGAGATGTACACATCCCATTGAGTAAGACTTGGGTACACTTACCTATGCAAACTTTCACTCATAAAAGCTTCTAAAAAACACCAAACAAACAATAAACGTCTTTCCTTCGGGAATTCTTTTCTCATCTCCTTCGCTCCGTACGCGAACTTGCTCCTACTTGTCATTTTGCAAGACGGTTACGCACTCGTCGTCCGAGCCTGCAACACCTGAGCAATGGCATAGGCAGTTCAAGCCTTAATCCACAAGCAATTTCTTTTCTACCCCTAGTTAGGGGAACTACGGCGTCTCTGATCCTCATTATCCCGATGAGGTACGTAGGCAGCGGGGTAGGGCCCGTTCGAGCACAATCTTTATTTTCCCTACATTTTTCCTTTTCTTTTCTTATTCATTTCCTTTCTCATTTTTTCTTTTCCAGTTCATTTTCTTTTCTTTTGCTGCAGTTTTCATACCCTCACCCTTTGAAACAGTATTCTTTGCAAGCGTGGATCCCGTCGGGTACGGCGGACGATCTGGGTGCTAATACCTTCCCAGGTCGTAACCGACTCCCGAACTCAGTCTCTTTGGTTCGCAGGACCTGTGTCCTTCTCCTCTTTTTTTCTTCTGGTTTGTGCAGCATTACCATTCCCTCTATTCGGGATAAAAATGCATGGCTGGCGACTCTACCTTTTTCCGCGCCACTTTCGCGTTTGTACCAGGATGGAAATCCCGGGAGCGACAGCTGGCGACTCTGCTGGGGACTGCACACCAGAATCTCTGGTTCCCCTGTGAGTCTCTCCTAGCGCTTGTTTGTTTCTGTTTCATTGGGTGATGCTTGTTTGATGTGGCTTGTTGTATTGTATTGTTGTTGTTTACAGCTTTATTTACAGCTTTATTTACAGTTTTCAGTATTTATTTTCCGCATCATATATATCATACTGGATTGTCTGGACTGGTTTTCTGTTTGGTGGGATGGGTGATACTGTTCCTGAGAGATAAGCCAAGTACCCGGCTTGAGTGCACCCTAGGATTAGAGTGGACATATTGTACTCGCATGTGGCATGATGAGTGGCGATGTGTTTCACGCCCAGATTGCGATTGTCTTGGAAATATCTTGTGTGGGGATTTCCTCCACTTCGGGATAGGACCTTGATAGTTATGTGCATCTGAGGACCGATCATTGAGAACTTTTGTGGAAACAACCCTCTCCAGTGGTGACAGTGGCAGACCACATTTTGTGGCAAACCCATTCGCACCCGAGGGTCCACTGGGGACTCGCATAGGATGGCCTGGTTCTTTTATAGGAACTCAGTCAAAGCATCTGGTCGTATGACATTAGTATTGTATCCTACGGGCTGAATGTACTATTGTTTCTCGATTGCAGCGCTTGAAGCTGGGAACCTATAAGGGATGCTTGTTTTTCCCGGACTCAGCTGAGGCCTCCCTGCGTAGTACATAATGCCTAACCGATTCCCTGATTTGGTCATGAGCCATTTCTCGGAAATGGTGAAAGTATTATTGCTATTCGGCTTTGAGAGTCCGTGATGTCTGACCCGGAGCCTACCAGTGAGATTGGGAGGGGTTTACAGGTTTGCAGGAACCCTTGACTTCAACATACACTTCATCATCAGTGTGATACTATGTTTTGATCCGGTTATTATAATCCTGGAGTTCTTGACCCTTGGTTTTGAGTTCTTATCAGATGGTTATTATTCAGAGGGCATATATCATCAGTTGCTCGGTTTTCAACTCAGTGTTCCGTATCCAGACAGACACCAGTTCTTGATCACTTGCCAGTTGCATACATGCCATCATAGCATTCTAGCATACATGTTCAGTTATTTCTGAGGATCTCATCCCTGAATTATCTCTGTTGGATTTTTGTATAAAAAGGTGGATCAAAGTAGATAGATTCCTTGGAAATAACCGAACATGGCATCTCATAGCAATTGCATTGCATTTATGTTCAGCAAGCAGGGCTCATTCGTTATTTGTTCACCATCTACAGTTGAGACTCCAGTTCTCGTATCAGACTTGAAGCAACTTTTGTGAAGATCATGGACCCTGGAGAGCAAAGCCAGTCTGCAAGTGTTGGGTTGACAAAAGATCAGTGGGACCAACTTCTGGAGGCTATGATGACTTTGGCAAGGCAGGATGACCGTAATTCCGCTCAAGCTCAGCCTGTACAGACCCCTGTTGGGAATCCAGATGTTCAAGGGCGTCAGGTCGCCCGAAGTGGACATTCTTCTTCTGTTGATGCTGCAGATTATCACAGTTTTGCTTTCACTATGCCAGATCCTCAAGAGGCAATCCCTGTGGTAAGACTCCCAGATCCACGAATTGTGGAGAGGGAGGAAAGATTCCGTGTGTTGGAGGAGGAGATCAAAGCCCTTCAAAGTCGTAATGTTGTTGATTTAAGTGCTGCAAGCATGTGTCTGGTGCATGGCCTGGAAATACCTCCAAAATTCAAAGTACCGAGGTTTGAAAAGTACAAAGGGGATAGTTGTCCAAGGCAGCATTTGGTGAGATTTTGCAGAAGGATGGCCTCACATGAGCATAATGAAAAATTGATGATTCATTGTTTCCAATACAGTCTGAGTGAGGCATCGTCGAATTGGTATATGCAGTTAGAGAGTAGTCGTATCCAGTCATGGTCAGACCTAGCCAATGCATTTGTGAAGAAGTACGACTACAATCTTGACAGGGCTCTTAGCCGCATGGATTTGCAAGTGTGTAACACCCCAAATTTGCCCTCTTCATTCTAAGCATCATATCATTTCTTCAGCATCATACCATGGAAATATGAAGCATAACATTTTCATGACCTAGCATTAGGCATATGACCATCTGTGGGAGGTCCTTGAAGCATCACATGCTTTGGCAAGGGTCCCAATGGATTTGTTCAAGTCCTATGAGGGATCTACATTGCATTCACAAGTTCAAATTCATTTACAAAAGCTCAGAAGGTTGGAAAATCATCAGGGAATTCAAGCTAGGGCAAGGCTCCTACACAATGATCCCAAGTTAGGGTATGAGTTTCAGGCAGGGAAACTTTGTGACTTTGGCTATTTCATTTAGGCAAAGTCTCTCATATAACAAGAGGATCCTAAGGTTGAAATGTATTGGGAAAATTCCTCAGAGAGGTCAGCTATTTCATCAGAAGTTCAAAATATAACTTTTCTCTTGTATGAGGAAATCCTGATTAGGGTTTTGGGACAGATACTCATATCTTCTTAATTTTGACCATTTCTTATGGGCAAAGGTTCTCATTTAGTCTGCATGGCTCATGTATGATGTTTGAGGCAAAAAAAATTCACTGAAGAAGTCAAGATTTGTTTCAATTGCTTAAAGGTGAAGCAAGAAAGTCAACTGCACAGTCAGAAAAGTCAACATGACAATTTCAGAAGTTTCGGTCAGGATTATCTTTCCTTTGAGGTCATATTATGGCAGGGAGTATGTCATTCGAGTTTAAATGTCAAAAGTCGGAAGTATGCAAAAGGCTATCAAAATTGGAAATTTCTATTTTTAGAAATTATGCGATCCTAAACTTCAGGCTATTATTTCATGTGCAAGAAAGCTCCGAATAATTTTCCGGTGAACGCGAAAGTTGAAGAGCACGATTTTCCCTTTCCGAAAAGTCGTGGAACACTTTCATAGCATTTATAGAATTCAAGTTGTGAATTTTGGAAGTTTGATGTGTTTTTTAGAGTTTTTTTGTGTGACACTTGACAATTGGGTCCTTTCTTTTTACTATGTCACATTTTTATAATTTATTTGTTACTACACAAATTACATGTCCATTCTACTATTTTTTCCGTGACCTCTTGTGTGGGAGCAAGGCATTGGTTGTTATTGTTTTCATTTATTAATAACAAATAACATGAGAAGAAGAGTGGGAATGAAAAGGTGGTGGTACACTGAAAAATATGAGAGGGTCCTCAAGCCATTGCTGCCAGCCTGTCTTGTACGTGTTTGTTGTTGGCCCTCGGGTTTCTTTTCTCCACTAGTGCTCACGCGTTACGCATGGTCATGTATTTTGTTGTTTTGAAGCAAAAAGATGCCGCATATATTCATGGCCGTACGCCCTTTTATTCACATCCTCACTGTCTATAAAAAAAATTATGGCCAGCACATCATGAAAGAAAAAAAAATAGATAAGTGACGTGCATGGATGATTAACAGAGCCTTGGTACGCTGCGTTTTTGGCATCTCAGCTTTTGGTGTGTACACCTGTTCCTTCTTTGAAAGCACTCCATATATAAGATCCTAGGTCACGGTTTAAAGGGAGAGATCATTCTCATTACACACAAAAACACGAAGAAACATTTCTCTCTCTTTCTCTCTTGTGCCAATCACTTTTTTCTCCATTCTTTTTCACAAAACTCAGGTCTGAGTTTGCACCTTCTTGCCTCAAAACCTTCTGCAATATTTTCCGGCTGCTCCTATCCTCACCATCTCCATTGTGTGGGGTGTAGCGGATTCAGCTCATGCACTTGTGAAGGTTCAACAATCACCTTGAGATTCACTGTCTTGCTCAGTCGCAGTGCTGCAAGCCTTTATTTGGCTTAGAGGAGCTCAAAGAAGCTTGTTCCATCTTCGGTTTTCTCATATTCAACCGGAAAAGTTCAGCCACAGGTTCGATTTCATTTCAGTTTTTTTTCTCCATCTTTGGATCTGTTTGGCTCAATACATGTTCTAAATGCTTGACTTAATTTATTTGAAACACTGTGAGACTATGTGATGCATTTTATTTGGATTTGCAATTTTGGTGTGTAACTTGTTGGCTTTGGTTTTCTGCGGATCGTGAATGTTTGCAGGAACTAATGTTGTGTTGTTGTTCCTTTCGTTTCGAGGATCATTTCTGGTTTTCATACTTTGAGATTTCATTGAGAAATGAAAGAGTTATGTTGTTTCAAAGTTATGATAAATTTGCTTGACAACCTCTGTTTCTTTGTCTTCTTACTGCGTTTTGATGATGTTCATGGAGGAAGACAAATGGGTGTTGGCTGATGATTGGCCGAGTTTTGTTCTTTTGTTTTCATTTTTCTTTTATTATTATTTCATTTAAGTTTGGAGTGTCCGATTGATGCATTGTCTTGGTCCTGTTTCATTTATTTTTTTTTAAGCATGTCGCAAATAATATAAAACCTGTGTTTTAGTTTTTTTTCTTCTTTTTTTTTTATTTTTCGCATGGGCCCAAGGCCAACATGCTGTCCGCACCCCTGCTGGGCCCAAGTGGCCAAACTGAACTAACTGGCCTTGCTCTTCACACTCCCCCCCTCATTTTACTATTGTATTTATTTTCTTTATTTTCTTTTCCTTACTTCTTCCATTTTGATTTATTAGAAATATTTCCCAACTTATAAAAAATCCATAAAAATTCATGTGCACTCTTTAGTTCATCTAGTATTTTATCATATTTTTTTCACATTTTTTATTTTTATTTCCACGTGGCTAAATTAATTCAACACTAGGCTTTGCTTTATTGTGGGATCTCTTGGACCAATCTGCCTTGTCCAATTTCCATCTTCTTCATCCTTTAAGCTATGAACCTCATTCTTTTTGCATTCAAATCTTAAGACATCCTTCTATCTTCATGATTTATCTTAGATTTTTCACAAACTTCCTTGCTGGATTTTGATTATGTTACTTGTGCATCAATTTTCTAAACCTTAGATGGTGATACCTTGCATTCTTGAGCTTCATTGGCCTAGTTTGGGGCTGAATCTTTGCAAACCCTTTTGGCTTCTCATTTCCTAGTGTTTGAAGAGTACTTTGCTGGCTGGATAGATTTTTTAGATGCTTGGATTTATTTCTTAGGCATTTTCTTCCTCACCTTGCCTTGTTTTGCACCTTTTGAGTCCTTTGGTTTCTTTTAAGTTTAGAAGGGGACTTATACTAACTTTTCCTCATCTTTTGGGATCCTTTAAAGGTCTAGAGTTGTCCCTGGTCTTAGGATAGGGTTTGATTTTGCTTGAGCTTTGGTTTTGATTCCTTTCTTTGTGTATTACATCCTTAAGTGTTATGCATGCTTTCTTTGCATTTGTTTCACTCCCAATCATCTTGATATGATCTTGTATTGCTTTGTATATCATTTTGTGAACTCTTTGCCATGCCTATATGCTTGTGTAGCTTCTGACTTGTTGGTTCATGCCTTGATTGTATGTTGTTACACTAACTTTGCAGGAGCTATGGTAAGTGTGAGATGTGGGAATTGAGTTCCACATCTCCATCTCTCATCTTTTCTCATTTTTGTTTATATGGACTAACATCTTTTTGTTGGGCTTAGGCCTTTCTCATCCCCTCTTCTATCTTCTCCTTTTCTTTTTCTTTTTCAGTAGGATAGACACCCCACAAACCCTAGGAACCCCATGCATGCTAACTTAGGATAGAAACTTCCCTCTAGTTTTTTTTCCTTTGCTCCTTTTGGTTCTTATTCTCTTCTCATCTTCAAACTTAATTTTAATTCACTTAATAAAGGTTGAGTACTTTCATGTGACATGAGACTTTGCTATGAGATGCTTGCATGCGTTCCATTTCGGGGCGAGGTGTGAGTCATCACTCGTGGTGGATAGGTCTTAACATGAGTACCTCACAAAGAAAAGCTAAAAAACACTTCTTAATCAAAACCACAAAAACACTTAATAATGATAATAGGTTAGTGTGCTTGAGCCTTCACTTGCGGGACTAGCTTTGGGGATTTCCTCCATAGATAGGTGTGCCTCTTGCGCATTCCATTTCGGGATGATGTGAGATGTACACATCCCATTGAGTAAGACTTAGGTACACTTGCCTATACAAACCTTCACAAATAAAAGCCTCATAAAATCTCAAACAAACAATAAGCGTCTTTCCTTCGGGAATTCTTTTCTCATCTCCTTCGCTCCGTACGCGAACTTGCTCCTACTTGTCACTTTGCAAGACGGTTACGCACTCGTCGTCCGAGTCTGCAACACCTGAGCAATGGCATAGGCAGTTCAAGCCCCTTTAATTCACAGGCAATTTCCTTGTTACCCCTAGTTAGGCGAACTACGTCGACTCTGATCCTCATTATCCCGATGAGGTACGTAGGCAGCGGGGTAGGGCCCGTTCGAGCACATTCTTTATTTTCCCTACATTTCCCCCTTTCTTTCCATTTTCTTATTTCAGTTCCCTTCTCATTTCATTTTCCATCCCAGTTAGCGGATTTGTTCAGCAGCACTTTATTTTTCTCACCCTTTGAAACAAACAAGCAAGCGTGGATCCCGTCGGGTACGACGGACGATCTGGGGTGCTGATACCTTCCCAGGTCGTAACCGACTCCCGAACTCAGTCTCTTTGGTTCGCAGGACCTGTGTCCTTCCTCTTCTTTCTTCTGGTTTGTGCAGCATTACCATTCCCTTTCTTCGGGATAAAAATGCCTGGCTGGCGACTCTATTCTTCTTCCGCGCCACTTTCGCGTTTGTACCAGGATGGAAATCCCGGGAGCGACAGCTTGGCGACTCTGCTGGGGACAGAACCCAGATAATCTCTGGTTCCCCTGTGAGTCACTCCTAGCGCTTGTGTGTTACTGTTTCATTGGGGTGATGTTTGTTTGATGTGGCTTGTTGTATTGTATTGTTGTTTGTTTGCAGCTTTATTTACAGCTTTATTTACAGTTTTCAGTATTTATTTTATGCATCATGTATATCATACTGGACTGTCTGGACTGGTTTTCTGTTTGGTGGGCTCGGGTGATACTATTTCTGAGAGATAAGCCAAGTACCCGGCTTGAGTGCACCCTAGGATTAGAGTGGACATATTGTACTCGCATGTGGCATGATGAGTGGCGATGTGTTTCACGCCCAGATTGCGACTGCCTTGGAAATATCTTGTGTGGGGATTTCCTCCACTTCGGGATAGGACCTTGATAGTTATGTGCATCTGGGGACCGATCATTGAGAACCTTTGTGGAAACAACTCTCTCCAGTGGTGGCAGTGGCAGACCACGTTTTGTGGCAAACCCATTCGCACCCGAGGGTCCACTGGGGACTCGCATAGGATGGCCTGGTTCTCTTATAGGAACTCAGTCAAAGCATCTGGTCGTATGACATTAGTACTGTATCCTACGGGCTGAATGTACTATTGTTTCTCGATCTCAGCGCTTGAAGCTGGGAACTTATAAGGGATGCTTGTTTTTTCCCGGACTCAGCTGAGGCCTCCCTGCGTAGTACATAATGCCTAACCGATTCCCTGATTTGGTCATGAGCCATTTCTCGGAAATGGTGGAAGTATTATTGCTATTCGGCTTTGAGAGTCCGTGATGTTTGACCCGGAGCACACCTGTGAGATTGAGGATGGGTTTACAGGTTTGCAGGAACCCTTGACCCCATCATACCCTTGTTATCAGTGCAGTTCATGATACAGTTACTTTGGTTCCGGAGTTCTGGTTTTCTGGTTCTGGTATTCTTGATACTGTGGTCCAGAGATTCTCTTCAGAGGGTTGTGATTATCAGAGAGTGTGATTCAGTGGACTTTTGGTTTGTCAGTTATTCAGAGGGACCTTGTCAGTGGCCAGACTCCAGACAGTCTCAGATGGCCATATGTCTTTGCATTTGCATTTGCATTGCATCATTGCATCATTAATCATTGTTTTTGTTTTCATTCACAGGTTCATATATCTGCTCCCGGTTCCGGTATTCTTTTCAAAGATGGAAGATCCTCGCAAGCAGAATATTCACTTCAAGTTCTTTGATATCAAGGTCGGTTTGCTGAAGAAGATGGTAAAGCTGATTACACCCAACCAGGTAGAGAGATTCAGAAAAGCTTATGGGAGTATTCTTGATGTGGTGGTAGAGTTAAATCCTTCAGAGAGGAGTGCCATTCACACATTGCTTCAGTATTATGATCCTCAGCTCCGTTGTTTCACCTTTCCTGATTTCCAATTGGGTCCTATGCTGGAGGAGTATGCTTTGATCCTGGGTGTGCCAGTTCAAGATCAGGTTCCTTTCAACTCTGAGATGAGTAGACCAGCACCGGAGGCTATTGCTAAGGCTCTTTATTTGAGTCCTTCTACTGTGAAGTCTTTGACCATTATCAAAGGAGGAGTGTCTGGATTTTCTTTGGAGGCTTTGGTAAAGAAAGCGGGAGAATTGGCTGTTGAAGAAGAATGGGATGCTGTGTGTGCTATTTTGGCTCTGTCTATCTATGGCATCATTTTGTTTGCTGATATGGAGAAGTTCATCGATATAAATGCCATACATCTCTTTTTGCTGAAGAACCCGGTGCCTACCTTACTGGGGGATTTGTATTACTCAGTTCATTACAAAACTGAAAAGAAGAGGGGAGGTTTGGTTCGTTGCTGTGCTCCGTTGTTTCACATGTGGTTCATGAGGCATTTGCCTAGTACGGGAGCGTTTAGTGACCATAGCTTGATATGGGCCCAGAAGCTGGAAAAGTTGCTTGCCAAGGATGTTAGGTGGTTCACTCAGAGGCTGCAAGGTGCGCGTTTCATTACTAGTTGCGGAAGTTATCATAGTGTGCCTTTGTTGGGAATAGCTGGGGGGATTAATTACAATCCAACCTTGTTAAGAAGACAATTAGGATACGCTTTGAGAGATGTGCCTGAAGATTTGGAGCTGACCCCTATTTTCTACTTCCCAGTGGAAGATAATATGCCCTTAGTAAGGAAGGTTGCGGGAGCTTGGAAGTGCATTAAAGGAGAAGGAATAGCTAGTTTCGGGAAATGCAACAATCAGACGTTCCCAGAGTACGAAGCTTGGTTGAAAGATAGAGCCAGAAGAGTTTTGTTACCATTCTCAGCACCAGTTCCCCCTGTTGCTAAGCCCATTGATACTGTGCCTTTGGAAGACTTCAAGAAATTAGAAGCCCAGCTACATGCAGTTAGAGTTGAGAATACTGAGATGGTAAGTTTGTATCACCAAGCTAACAGGGCCAAGAAGGAAGCTGAGGAGAAGTTGCTGAAGATACAGACGACCTTGGAGGCTAAGGAGAAGAACTTTGCAGGAAAAGAAGCACATTTCCGTAGGTTGGGGATGATGGAGGCCCAAAGAGAAGTTGAGCGCAAGAAGAAGTCAAAGACCCTCAGAGATGCTCGGCAGTCTATTGTCTGGTTGAAGGGACAAAGGGAGCAAGAGTTGAAGCAATATAAAGAAAAAGAAGAGTTCTTTGAATTTCAGATGGCTTACAAGAAAGAAGAGGCGGAGCAGGCTCACAGGATTCGCAGAGAGAAGACCCAACAGCTCGCAGACAATCAACAAGCCCTCGAAGCAGCGCTTAAGGAGGTTGAAGATTTAAAGTTGATGGCGGGAGTCAAGAAGGTTAGATCTGATGGGGTTTTTAGTGATGAAGTTTCAGGGCCTTTAGGTTTTGGTTCTGCTTCTTAGTTTATTTTTCTTGTATCTGGACTACCTACAGGCATGTTGTAGGAGTCCTAGTTGTTTGTTTCTCCTTTGTAAAGACTTGTACCCTACGGGGAATTCTGTGTTATTTGTCTGATAGGTTGATTTATGTTTTGGTTTTTTTCTTCCATTATTTCCTGGTTCGTTTACTGTGTGGTTTGAATGTGGTCTCTCGAGAAGGTTCCTGGAAGTCGAGGATCAATGCCCATCTGGTTCTCCTTGCTGAAATACCGGGACCGGAGCATAAGTGACTTGTGATTGGAAACATAAGCAACTGCATTGCATCCATATAACCTGTTTGTTGTTTTGCAGGTAGTGTCTCGGTTTACTAACGTATTTTGTGTTACAGGCACTATAGCTCCTCGAAAAGCTCGGGGGCAGCCAACAGTACACAGGTACCCAACCAAGATTAACAGGGAGAGAGTCATGGATCAAATGCAGGCAGATTTGGCAGACCTAAGGCAGAGAATGGATAATTTCATGACGTTAATGGCCGGTATGGGGCAGAATCAAGAACGGCTGCGAGAGTTGGTTGAGAATCAGAACAGAAACGCTGCTGCTGCTGCTAATGCTGATAATCATACCGGTGCGGGCGCACGTCAGGGTGGACCTCATGTTATACAACCAGGGGCGACCGTAATCAACGACGGGATGCATAACATTCATGTGGACCACCAGGATGACCAGTTCACTTTGCTTGATGAGACCGAGGGTCAAGGGGTCGAAATGAACAAGAGATTCGAAGAGATGGCCGAGCAAATCAAGGCTATTCAGTCCCAGAGTTCTTTGGGATTCGACGTAACGGACTTGGGTTTGGTTCCGGGAGTCAGGATTCCATATAAATTCAAAGTTCCTACTTTCGAGAAGTATAACGGCACTGCTTGCCCAAGGACCCATCTGCAATCGTATGTTGGGAGAATTGCTGCGCATACGGACGATGAAAAGCTATGGATGTATTACTTTCAGGACAGCTTAGTGGGAGCTTCCCTTGAGTGGTACATGAAGCTCAGCAGGGTCAATGTTAAGAGCTGGAAAGATCTCGCTGAGGCCTTCGTGAAGCAATACCAATATAACATGGATATGGCTCCAAATCGCACCCAGTTGCAACATATGGCTCAGACGGCGAAAGAAGGCTTTAAAGAGTACGCCCAGAGGTGGCGTCAGCTAGCTGCCAGGGTGCAGCCACCCTTGTTAGAGAATGAAATGGCCGATATGTTTATGGGTACCCTCCAGGGAGTATTTCTTGAAAGATTGGCGTCGAGTTCTGCTACAAAGTTCAACGATATTGTCATTGCGGGAGAAAGGGTTGAAACACTGTTGAAGATGGGGAAGATACAAGACCCAGGTGCTAGTAGCTCAAGTGGAACGAGGAAAGCTTTTAGTGGACCTCCGAGAAGGCGAGAAGGTGAGACTAATGCTGTATTCAGCCGAAGTCAGGGCCGTGGTTACAGAAGACCTTATGAACATATGGCTGCTGTCACCATTCCTGCAGCTCCCGTACAACAGATGCTACCTCCGCCACAACAACAACAACCCAGAGCCAACTACCAACAAAGGCCTTATCAGCCGAGGCAGACTCGTCCTGCTAACAGGGTGATTGAAGCTATTCCAATGACATATACTGCCTTGTTGCCAAGACTACTAGACTTGAACCTTATTCAATTAAGGACTTTGGCACCACCACCTCCTGGAGAGCTTCCAGCTGGTTATGACGTCAATGCGCGATGCGCTTTTCATTCAGGGGCACCCGGGCACTCAACCGAGAAGTGCAGGGCGCTACATCACAAAGTTCAAGATCTCGTGGATTCAAAGGCAATCAACTTTGCGCCACCACCGAATATCAACTCGAACCCTATACCTAATCATGGAGGGGCAAGAGTTAATGCTGTTGAGCGTGATGACAAGTTGAGTTGGGTACTGAGTATTGATGAGGTCAAGACGCCGTTGAAGGTGGTGAAGGAGAGACTGTTGAAAGGTCAAGTATTTCCTGGTTGTTCTCTCGATTGTGAAGGCTGTATAAGTGCCGTGAATGGCTGCGAGAAATTGAAGACGGGTTTGCAAGAATTGATTGATGATGGTTCTCTACAATTTAGCAAGATTAGTAATGAAAAGGCTGATGATGTGTCAACCATTACTATCTTCTACGATGAAGCTGACATGCCCGTCAGACAAGAGCCAGTTACTATTTATGCTCCTCAGATTAGTCCTGTGACTATAACTGTACCTGGACCAGTGCCATATACTGATGATAGGGCTGTTCCGTGGCATTATGGTTCTGATGTCTATGTGGCGGGACAGAAGATGGAAAGTAGACCTGTTGCTGACCTGACTATTGAAAATGTGGGAGGTGTTGGGGGTTTTACTCGAAGTGGTCGTTTATTTGCTCCCCCTGCACTGAGGAAGGATCCTGAGGCCGAAACTTCGTCCAAAGACAAAGGAAAGCAGACTGCGAATGATGAATCAAATACTCCTGTGGCTGGGCAGGGGACGTTTGAAAAGGAGGTAGAGGAGTTCATGAAGATCATCAAAAGGAGTGACTACAAGGTGGTTGACCAACTGAATCAAACGCCTTCAAAGATTTCTATTTTGTCACTGTTGATGTGCTCTCCCGCGCACCGAGAAGCTTTACTGAAAGTACTTCAAATGGCCTATGTTCCTCAAGAGATCACGGTCAATCAACTCGAAGCTGTTGTTGGAAGTGTCAATGCTAGCCATGGCTTGGGCTTCACCGACCGAGACCTCACTTCGGAGGGAAGGAATCACAATAAAGCACTGCATATCACGATGGAATGCAAGGGTGCCATGCTGTCTCATGTCCTTGTAGACACAGGCTCTTCTTTGAATGTGCTCCCGAAGAAGGCGTTGATGAAGCTTAACATTGATGGGATTGTCCTGACGCCGAGTGATCTGGTGGTTAAAGCTTTCGATGGGTCAAGAAGATCAGTTTTCGGAGAGGTTGAGTTGCCTGTCAAGATAGGCTCTCAAGTCTTCAAGAGTGTCTTCTATGTAATGGACATCCAGCCTGCGTACAGTTGCTTGTTGGGCAGACCATGGATACATGCAGCTGGAGCCGTCACTTCAACCTTGCACCAGAAGCTTAAATATGTGGTGGATGGCCAGGTCATCACAGTTTGCGGGGAAGAAGATATATTCGTCAGCCACCTGTCGACGTTTAAATACGTAGAAATGGATGGAGAAATTCACGAGACTTTGTGCCAAGCTTTTGAGGCAGACGTCAGTATCTTGACTCCGGTGAAGAAAAACAACGAAGGCACGTCAATTCATTCCTACCGGGAAGCAAAAGAGGTCGTCCAATCAGGAAATGCCCAGGGCTGGGGCAAGCTACTGGAGGTGGAAAAGAAGGGTGATAAATTCGGCTTAGGATATCAGCCTGGGGGGTCTACTCAGAGTGGTAAAGCTATCTCATTCACAAGTGCTGGGTCGATTGACCGCGATCAAATCTGTATGGCAAGTCAAGATGGGGATAGTGACAGAGATTGGGACAACAATTGGATCCGCCCGCGTGCACCCGGCGAGGAGCTAGGAAATTGGTCTGCTGAAGACATTGTTCAAGTCACCTGGCTCTCAAAGTAATTGTTTTGTTTCCTTTTATTTAGCATACTGCATTGTCAAGTCCAGCATTCTGCCCAAGATGCTCGGATCCATTGTATTGGGCCACCATGTTTTGTTTCGCATTGTTATTTTTGCTATAAAATAAAAGGACATTTTCAGACAAACTGCACTCCCTGTCTTTGTTTTTAAACTTTTTCACAAAAAATATATAAAAATGGCAATGTGTTTTCATTTTTGTTTTGTGTTAGCGTCTCTTTTCAAAAAGTAAGCAGATTCTGAATAAGCACATCATTTGTGCAGTGCTGATCATCCGGATTCCACGGATAACGTTCCTGCTATGACTATGCATGACTTTGATAATCCAGTCTACCAAGCTGATGAAGGGGTTGAGGAAGACTGTGACCTACCTGAAGAGTTGGTCAGATTGTTGAAACAAGAGGAACGAGTTATTCAGCCTCATCAAGAAGAAATTGAGACCGTCAACCTTGGTAGCGAAGACGCAAAGAAAGAAATCAAGATAGGGGCCAATCTGCAGGCCGATGTCAAGCAAGAACTGATCAATATGTTGAGAGAGTATGTGGATATCTTTGCTTGGTCATATCAAGATATGCCAGGTTTAGATACTGATATTGTGATGCATAAGCTACCCCTGAGAGAAGACTGTCCTCCTGTAAAGCAAAAATTGAGAAGAACTCGCCCGGATATGGCGATGAAGATTAAAGAGGAGGTTCAGAAGCAGTGGGATGCCGGGTTCCTTGCCGTGACTAGTTACCCGCCTTGGGTAGCTAACATTGTACCAGTACCTAAGAAGGACGGCAAGGTCCGGATGTGCGTTGACTATCGAGATTTGAACAGAGCAAGCCCGAAGGATGATTTTCCGTTGCCACACATTGACGTGTTGGTCGACAATACTGCTCAATTCTCAGTGTTCTCCTTCATGGATGGATTCTCCGGTTATAATCAGATAAAAATGGCGCCGGAAGACATGGAGAAGACAACGTTCATTACCCCGTGGGGAACATTCTGCTATAAGGTCATGCCCTTCGGTTTGAAGAACGCAGGGGCAACTTATCAGCGGGCAATGGTCACATTGTTCCATGACATGATCCACAAGGAGATCGAATGTTATGTGGATGATATGATTGCAAAGTCCAAAGACGAAGAAGAACATTTGGTTAATTTGAAGAAGTTGTTTGATAGATTGATCAAGTATAAGCTGAGGTTGAATCCGAACAAGTGCACCTTCGGAGTGCGTTCCGGAAAATTGCTGGGTTTCATTGTAAGTCAAAGAGGAATTGAGGTAGATCCTGCTAAAGTGAAAGCTATTCAAGATATGCCTGCACCAAAGACAGAAAAAGAAGTGCGTGGGTTCTTAGGTAGATTGAACTACATTTCTCGGTTCATATCTCACCTAACTGCCACGTGCGAACCGATATTCAAGTTGCTAAGAAAAGAGCAAACGGTCAGGTGGAATGATGATTGCCAAAGAGCTTTCGACAAAATAAAGGAATACTTACAGGAGCCTCCAATTCTGATGCCTCCGGTGGAGGGGAGACCATTAATCATGTACTTGACTGTGCTAGACGGGTCGATGGGGTGTGTGCTCGGCCAACATGACGAGTCTGGTCGAAAAGAGTACGCCATTTATTACCTTAGCAAAAAGTTTACCGACTGTGAATCCCGATACTCACTGCTCGAGAAAACTTGCTGCGCTTTGGTATGGGCTGCTCGCCGACTGAGGCAGTACATGTTGACCCATACTACACTTCTCATTTCCAAGATGGATCCTGTCAAGTACATCTTTGAGAAACCAGCATTGACCGGAAGGGTTGCTAGATGGCAGATGATTTTAACTGAATATGATATCCAGTACACTTCTCAGAAAGCCATCAAAGGAAGTGTATTGTCGGAATACCTTGCTCAGCAACCTCTTGAGGATGACTATCAGCCGATGAGATTTGATTTCCCTGATGAGGACATCATGTACCTCAGAACAAACGATTATGAGGAGCCACTTCCGGAGGAGGGACCTGATCCTGAATCCAAATGGAAGTTGATGTTTGATGGGGCTGTCAATATCAATGGTCGTGGAGTTGGTGCCGTACTTATTACTCCTGAAGGTGTCCATTTACCCTTCGCTGCCAAAATTACTTTTGGCTGCACCAACAATGAAGCGGAATACGAGGCGTGTATAATGGGAATAGAGGAGGCAATTGATCTTCGGATTAAGAACCTCGATATATTCGGAGATTCAGCCCTCGTCATTAACCAAGTTACCGGCAAGTGGTATACACATCAAGAGCATCTAGTTCCGTACAGGGATTATGCTAGAAAACTGTTGACATTCTTCACGACGGTTGAGCTCAAATACATACCACGTGATGAAAATCAATTTGCCGATGCTCTGGCCACTCTTTCTTCGTCGATTAAAGTCATGTGTTGGAACTTTGTACCCAGAATTGACATCTCCAGGCTCGACTCTCCAGCTTATGCTTTCTCTGTAGACGCCGTGTCTGACGAGAAACCTTGGTATTTTGATATCAAATTATTCCTGGAGAAGCAAGAGTACCCAACAGGGGCATCTTCTAAAGACAAAAAGACCTTGAGACGACTTGCTGCTAGTTTCTTCTTGAACACAGACGGGGTTTTGTATAAGAGGAATTTCGACATGGTTTTGCTCAGATGCGTGGATAGACACGAAGCAAGCCTGTTGATGCAGGAAGTCCATGAAGGATCTTTTGGTACCCATGCAGGAGGGCATGCTATGGCAAAGAAACTGCTGAGATCAGGGTATTACTGGATGACAATGGATGCAGACTGTTGTTCATTCGCTCGAAAGTGCCACAAGTGCCAAATATATGCAGATAAAGTGCATGTTCCTCCTAACCCGCTCAACATCATGTCATCTCCTTGGCCTTTCTCTATGTGGGGCATTGACATGATCGGGAAGATCGATCCAACTGCTTCGAATGGTCATCGCTTCATCCTGGTCGCGATTGATTACTTTACCAAGTGGGTAGAAGCAGCGTCTTATGCCAATGTCACTCGTCAAGTGGTGGCAAGATTTCTGAAAAGAGATATTATATGCAGATATGGAGTGCCCGAAAGGATCATTACTGATAATGGTTCTAATCTCAACAACAAGATGATGGCAGACTTATGTCGGGACTTCAAAATACAGCATCACAATTCTTCTCCTTACCGACCAAAGATGAATGGAGCGGTAGAGGCAGCTAACAAGAATATCAAGAAGATTGTGCAGAAAATGGTTGTCACCTACAAGGATTGGCATGAGATGTTACCGTTTGCTTTGCATGGGTACCGAACGTCGGTCAGGACGTCAACAGGGGCAACTCCTTTCTCTCTAGTGTATGGCATGGAAGCAGTCCTGCCTGTTGAAGTAGAGATTCCTTCACTGCGCGTGATGATGGATGTCAAGTTGGATGAGGCTGAATGGGTGCGTGCTCGTTACAATCAGCTATGTTTAATTGAGGAAAAGAGATTAGCGGCTATCTGTCATGGTCAGCTTTATCAGCGGAGAATGAAGCGGGCATTCGATCAACGAGTACGTACTCGAGAGTACCAAGTGGGAGAGCTCGTGTTGAAGAGAATCGTCCCTCCAGGTTCAGATAACAGGGGCAAGTGGACCCCAAACTACGAAGGACCATTCATAGTGAAGAAAGTCTTCTCAGGAGGAGCGCTGATGCTCACCACTATGGATGGAGAAGACTTCCCGTCTCCTGTTAACTCGGACGCAGTTAAAAAATACTTCGCATAAAGAGACCCGCTGGACACAAAAACAGAATGTAAGTCCAGGCAAGAAAAGGGCATCCCGGCGAGCTAAAAACAGAATAAAAAGCTCGGGCAAAAATTAGGGAAATAAATATAAAGAAATGTGTACACCCGCTGAGTTGAAAAGCCACATTGGACAGCTCAGGCAAAAAAGGGTATCCCGGTGGATTGAAAACCCGAGAGGGCGATCCACGCAAAATAAGGGAATAAGCGAACAACTGTGATCCGAGTTATCTGAACCACGTCATCGTTTCGTACAGTTTGACAATATCAGAAGGATAGGAAACAGTCCCCTCGTCCTCTCAGAAAGCCAAAACAGAATGGAAAGTCTTGAAGACATGCAGGTCATAGTAGAAATGGAACTCCTTGGAATGCCGTGTACATTGCCATTAGGATAGTTTCTTTTCTCAATTTTATAGTGGCTACCTCTTTCCAGGTGGTTGCTCCCTGATGTAAATCTTTGCCTATTCAGAGGCCATCCAATAAAATAATATTCAGTCAAAAAGCCGTGTGTGTTTATTTTTGTTTAATGTCCTGAATTTTTGGCAAAAATAGCATTGCATCTAAACATGGTGATAATCTTGAAAAGAAAACTGACATGCAGGGAAACTGTAACCCTCTTTGAGTGTCGGGTGGCGATGGATGAACCGATCATTCCATGCAAATCCCCGGGACACACGTATGTTTTCTGTTGTTGCAGGTTGCAGGATGGCGTCACATCAAGCAATTTAATATTCCCCAGTAGAGTGTATCCCCTGCAGAGTTGTATCTCTTGTTGCCGATCAGGTATTCGTTCATTGCTCGTCTGCAACCTCTCAACACTCGTCTGTGTTATGATACCTTTGTCATTGCTCGTCTGCAACCTCTCAGCACTCGTCTGTGTCTGATATTGGATCCTTCGCTGTACTCGTCTGTGCCTTGATATATTCTCTGTTGTTGCCCGTCTGCAACTGTCCAGCACTCGTCTGTGTTTGTTGAAGCTCGCCTGCTTTCATCCCCCAGAAGTCGTTTGTGTTTGAAGCTCGTCTGCTTTGCTTGGATACTTGTTTGTGTCATCCTCAGCACTCGTCTGAGTTAACTTGCACCTGAATGTGAAGATTTTTGTTTATCATGACATTTCTGTGACTACTTCAAATGCTCGTCCGTGTTTGAACTTCTGGTATTCGTCTATACCAGTTGCTGATACTCGTCTGTATCATTGCCTGAGACACTCGTCTGTGTTTCTCAGATCATCGTCTGATACTCGTCTGTATCATTGACTTATGGCACTCGTCTGTGTTATCTTGATGATCATCCAATACTCGTCTGTATTGAAGAGGTTTCAAATCCTGACAGTGGGAATTAAATGTCAAAATGGTTACCGGTCCTGGCGTAACAGGTAAATCCGAAGGAGGCTCGTCTGTTTCAAGCACCAATTATGGTTACTGCACCTGGCGTAACAGATTTGCTTAGAAGACTCGTCTGTCTTATACCATATATCCGCGGATAATATATGAAGAAGGTTCGTCTACCTTGATTGCATGTCTATCCCACAGACTTAAGTGCATTACCGGTCCTGGCGTAACAGGTAAATCCGAAGGAGACTCGTCTGTCTCATGCTATATGCATTGTTTTGAGGACTCGTATGTCCAGCTCCTGGCGTCACAGGATTGATTGAAGACTCGTCTGTCTCAGTTATTGTTATTGAAGTGTGTTGAGGACTCGTATGTCCAGCTCCTGGCGTCACAGGATTGTTTGAAGACTCGTCTGTCAACTTGTTTTTATTCCAGATATCAGTTCAACTTGGAAGAAGCTCGTCTGCTTTGTCTGCCCTTCCATCACCAAAGCATCATTTGGTCGGGTTTATTTCCCAGTGTTGCATTCTTCGTCAGAGTGCAAATTTTTGGTCTTCTTGGTATTCACTCGCAGTTTATCTTGAATGGTCGATAGCTCATGCTACCGTCCTTTTCAGATTAACTGATGATTGAATAGGGGCAGCTGTAACACCCCAAATTTGCCCTCTTCATTCTAAGCATCATATCATTTCTTCAGCATCATACCATGGAAATATGAAGCATAACATTTTCATGACCTAGCATTAGGCATATGACCATCTGTGGGAGGTCCTTGAAGCATCACATGCTTTGGCAAGGGTCCCAATGGATTTGTTCAAGTCCTATGAGGGATCTACATTGCATTCACAAGTTCAAATTCATTTACAAAAGCTCAGAAGGTTGGAAAATCATCAGGGAATTCAAGCTAGGGCAAGGCTCCTACACAATGATCCCAAGTTAGGGTATGAGTTTCAGGCAGGGAAACTTTGTGACTTTGGCTATTTCATTTAGGCAAAGTCTCTCATATAACAAGAGGATCCTAAGGTTGAAATGTATTGGGAAAATTCCTCAGAGAGGTCAGCTATTTCATCAGAAGTTCAAAATATAACTTTTCTCTTGTATGAGGAAATCCTGATTAGGGTTTTGGGACAGATACTCATATCTTCTTAATTTTGACCATTTCTTATGGGCAAAGGTTCTCATTTAGTCTGCATGGCTCATGTATGATGTTTGAGGCAAAAAAAATTCACTGAAGAAGTCAAGATTTGTTTCAATTGCTTAAAGGTGAAGCAAGAAAGTCAACTGCACAGTCAGAAAAGTCAACATGACAATTTCAGAAGTTTCGGTCAGGATTATCTTTCCTTTGAGGTCATATTATGGCAGGGAGTATGTCATTCGAGTTTAAATGTCAAAAGTCGGAAGTATGCAAAAGGCTATCAAAATTGGAAATTTCTATTTTTAGAAATTATGCGATCCTAAACTTCAGGCTATTATTTCATGTGCAAGAAAGCTCCGAATAATTTTCCGGTGAACGCGAAAGTTGAAGAGCACGATTTTCCCTTTCCGAAAAGTCGTGGAACACTTTCATAGCATTTATAGAATTCAAGTTGTGAATTTTGGAAGTTTGATGTGTTTTTTAGAGTTTTTTTGTGTGACACTTGACAATTGGGTCCTTTCTTTTTACTATGTCACATTTTTATAATTTATTTGTTACTACACAAATTACATGTCCATTCTACTATTTTTTCCGTGACCTCTTGTGTGGGAGCAAGGCATTGGTTGTTATTGTTTTCATTTATTAATAACAAATAACATGAGAAGAAGAGTGGGAATGAAAAGGTGGTGGTACACTGAAAAATATGAGAGGGTCCTCAAGCCATTGCTGCCAGCCTGTCTTGTACGTGTTTGTTGTTGGCCCTCGGGTTTCTTTTCTCCACTAGTGCTCACGCGTTACGCATGGTCATGTATTTTGTTGTTTTGAAGCAAAAAGATGCCGCATATATTCATGGCCGTACGCCCTTTTATTCACATCCTCACTGTCTATAAAAAAAATTATGGCCAGCACATCATGAAAGAAAAAAAAATAGATAAGTGACGTGCATGGATGATTAACAGAGCCTTGGTACGCTGCGTTTTTGGCATCTCAGCTTTTGGTGTGTACACCTGTTCCTTCTTTGAAAGCACTCCATATATAAGATCCTAGGTCACGGTTTAAAGGGAGAGATCATTCTCATTACACACAAAAACACGAAGAAACATTTCTCTCTCTTTCTCTCTTGTGCCAATCACTTTTTTCTCCATTCTTTTTCACAAAACTCAGGTCTGAGTTTGCACCTTCTTGCCTCAAAACCTTCTGCAATATTTTCCGGCTGCTCCTATCCTCACCATCTCCATTGTGTGGGGTGTAGCGGATTCAGCTCATGCACTTGTGAAGGTTCAACAATCACCTTGAGATTCACTGTCTTGCTCAGTCGCAGTGCTGCAAGCCTTTATTTGGCTTAGAGGAGCTCAAAGAAGCTTGTTCCATCTTCGGTTTTCTCATATTCAACCGGAAAAGTTCAGCCACAGGTTCGATTTCATTTCAGTTTTTTTTCTCCATCTTTGGATCTGTTTGGCTCAATACATGTTCTAAATGCTTGACTTAATTTATTTGAAACACTGTGAGACTATGTGATGCATTTTATTTGGATTTGCAATTTTGGTGTGTAACTTGTTGGCTTTGGTTTTCTGCGGATCGTGAATGTTTGCAGGAACTAATGTTGTGTTGTTGTTCCTTTCGTTTCGAGGATCATTTCTGGTTTTCATACTTTGAGATTTCATTGAGAAATGAAAGAGTTATGTTGTTTCAAAGTTATGATAAATTTGCTTGACAACCTCTGTTTCTTTGTCTTCTTACTGCGTTTTGATGATGTTCATGGAGGAAGACAAATGGGTGTTGGCTGATGATTGGCCGAGTTTTGTTCTTTTGTTTTCATTTTTCTTTTATTATTATTTCATTTAAGTTTGGAGTGTCCGATTGATGCATTGTCTTGGTCCTGTTTCATTTATTTTTTTTTAAGCATGTCGCAAATAATATAAAACCTGTGTTTTAGTTTTTTTTCTTCTTTTTTTTTTATTTTTCGCATGGGCCCAAGGCCAACATGCTGTCCGCACCCCTGCTGGGCCCAAGTGGCCAAACTGAACTAACTGGCCTTGCTCTTCACACTCCCCCCCTCATTTTACTATTGTATTTATTTTCTTTATTTTCTTTTCCTTACTTCTTCCATTTTGATTTATTAGAAATATTTCCCAACTTATAAAAAATCCATAAAAATTCATGTGCACTCTTTAGTTCATCTAGTATTTTATCATATTTTTTTCACATTTTTTATTTTTATTTCCACGTGGCTAAATTAATTCAACACTAGGCTTTGCTTTATTGTGGGATCTCTTGGACCAATCTGCCTTGTCCAATTTCCATCTTCTTCATCCTTTAAGCTATGAACCTCATTCTTTTTGCATTCAAATCTTAAGACATCCTTCTATCTTCATGATTTATCTTAGATTTTTCACAAACTTCCTTGCTGGATTTTGATTATGTTACTTGTGCATCAATTTTCTAAACCTTAGATGGTGATACCTTGCATTCTTGAGCTTCATTGGCCTAGTTTGGGGCTGAATCTTTGCAAACCCTTTTGGCTTCTCATTTCCTAGTGTTTGAAGAGTACTTTGCTGGCTGGATAGATTTTTTAGATGCTTGGATTTATTTCTTAGGCATTTTCTTCCTCACCTTGCCTTGTTTTGCACCTTTTGAGTCCTTTGGTTTCTTTTAAGTTTAGAAGGGGACTTATACTAACTTTTCCTCATCTTTTGGGATCCTTTAAAGGTCTAGAGTTGTCCCTGGTCTTAGGATAGGGTTTGATTTTGCTTGAGCTTTGGTTTTGATTCCTTTCTTTGTGTATTACATCCTTAAGTGTTATGCATGCTTTCTTTGCATTTGTTTCACTCCCAATCATCTTGATATGATCTTGTATTGCTTTGTATATCATTTTGTGAACTCTTTGCCATGCCTATATGCTTGTGTAGCTTCTGACTTGTTGGTTCATGCCTTGATTGTATGTTGTTACACTAACTTTGCAGGAGCTATGGTAAGTGTGAGATGTGGGAATTGAGTTCCACATCTCCATCTCTCATCTTTTCTCATTTTTGTTTATATGGACTAACATCTTTTTGTTGGGCTTAGGCCTTTCTCATCCCCTCTTCTATCTTCTCCTTTTCTTTTTCTTTTTCAGTAGGATAGACACCCCACAAACCCTAGGAACCCCATGCATGCTAACTTAGGATAGAAACTTCCCTCTAGTTTTTTTTCCTTTGCTCCTTTTGGTTCTTATTCTCTTCTCATCTTCAAACTTAATTTTAATTCACTTAATAAAGGTTGAGTACTTTCATGTGACATGAGACTTTGCTATGAGATGCTTGCATGCGTTCCATTTCGGGGCGAGGTGTGAGTCATCACTCGTGGTGGATAGGTCTTAACATGAGTACCTCACAAAGAAAAGCTAAAAAACACTTCTTAATCAAAACCACAAAAACACTTAATAATGATAATAGGTTAGTGTGCTTGAGCCTTCACTTGCGGGACTAGCTTTGGGGATTTCCTCCATAGATAGGTGTGCCTCTTGCGCATTCCATTTCGGGATGATGTGAGATGTACACATCCCATTGAGTAAGACTTAGGTACACTTGCCTATACAAACCTTCACAAATAAAAGCCTCATAAAATCTCAAACAAACAATAAGCGTCTTTCCTTCGGGAATTCTTTTCTCATCTCCTTCGCTCCGTACGCGAACTTGCTCCTACTTGTCACTTTGCAAGACGGTTACGCACTCGTCGTCCGAGTCTGCAACACCTGAGCAATGGCATAGGCAGTTCAAGCCCCTTTAATTCACAGGCAATTTCCTTGTTACCCCTAGTTAGGCGAACTACGTCGACTCTGATCCTCATTATCCCGATGAGGTACGTAGGCAGCGGGGTAGGGCCCGTTCGAGCACATTCTTTATTTTCCCTACATTTCCCCCTTTCTTTCCATTTTCTTATTTCAGTTCCCTTCTCATTTCATTTTCCATCCCAGTTAGCGGATTTGTTCAGCAGCACTTTATTTTTCTCACCCTTTGAAACAAACAAGCAAGCGTGGATCCCGTCGGGTACGACGGACGATCTGGGGTGCTGATACCTTCCCAGGTCGTAACCGACTCCCGAACTCAGTCTCTTTGGTTCGCAGGACCTGTGTCCTTCCTCTTCTTTCTTCTGGTTTGTGCAGCATTACCATTCCCTTTCTTCGGGATAAAAATGCCTGGCTGGCGACTCTATTCTTCTTCCGCGCCACTTTCGCGTTTGTACCAGGATGGAAATCCCGGGAGCGACAAAGTGTTATCTCAGAGAGATGGTGAATCTTTCAGAGAGTATACCCAGAGGTGGAGAGAAGTAGCTGCTCGGGTGCAACCCCCGCTATCAGATAGAGAGTTGGTTGATCTTTTCATAGAGACTCTACAGGGGCCGTACTTGGAGAGGTTGAGTGGCAGTGGAACTTCGAGTTTCTCGGACTTGGTGATAGTCGGAGAACGTATTGAGAGTTTTATCAAGATGGGAAAGATCCAAGGCATCTCAGATGGCTCAGCTGAAGAGAATAAATCTTTTGTTAGTTCCCAAGATAAGGATGTGATTGATGCAATCTGGGAAGACCCTCAAACTCCATTGACTTATCCGCTTTACCCATGCATTTCAGCTGCTCAGAGTCGTCAATCTTCTGAATCCGTATGTCAGATATCAGTTAACAGTGAATCTCCTCAGTATCAACAGCGACCATGTCAACAGAAGCATACTCCGCAAAGGCGTCGTTACTACACTAAGAGATCCAAGAGGTATTTTGATCCATTGCCAGTGCCATACAGTCGAATACTCTCATGCCTGATCGATAGTGGATTGATAGTGCCGAAGAAACCGGGTCCAGTGCCTTTTCCATATCCACCAAGTTTTGATCCCAATGTTCAATGTGAATTCCATGGCAACGCACCAGGACATTCAGCTGAAGAATGCAAGCCTCTCAGGGATAAGGTTCAAGATTTGATTGATTCTGGGTTGATTTCAGTGACGCCTCAAGGCATTCAAGTTAACAAGTCTCTGTTTGGTCATGTGGGTTCGTCAGCTCATGTTATGGAGGAATTTATCGAAGATGTATGTGAAGGTGATTCTCAGTTTGATTCTGAAGAGCGGCTATGTACGTCACTTTGATCCCTATTGAGGGGAACTACGTCGCTCTGATTCTCCATTGGCCTTTGGTCAATGGAGATACGTAGGCAGAAGATCGTCAGGTCTTTCCGAGCAACCTTAGGTGTCAAAATTATGTGGCAATTTCATCTCAGTGTCACTCTTCTCTTCAGACGTCTTGTGTCAATGTTTGAACGTCGGAAGCTTCAGGTCAGAATAATTGAGAATGAAGTATGGTGCTGACACGTGGTCATTTGATTGAAGACTGCATATCCCATCAGGAAAAGATGCTGACTATAGAAAGTATTCAAGATCAACAGGTCCAGACGGAGTCAAGTCTCCTCAACATTGGCATTGCTCAGCTTCTTTACTGCATTTTCATGTGTCGCTTTTATATGTTTGTTTGAATATTTGTATGCTTGCATGAAACTTGTTTGCTTTTTTTGGAATGTTAATTAATGAAATGCACATGTTTTTCTTGAAGTAATTAATTCGTGTTTTCATTTTTGTGAATGTGCATTGCAATACCAACTGTTGTTCTTAAACTCTGTGACGGAGGATGACGAAATGAAAACGCAAAAATCTCCATTTGTGTGCTCTTGAATAAGACCTTGTTGACGATGTACAGGCATTGTTTCAAATTCCCAAACACCGGAGATATAAGGGAGATAAACCTTCATTAACCCCTTTGAGCCTTGAAGTAGGAGTTTCTTTTCGCATGAAAAAACCCTCACATTTAACCCGGGGCAGGGTAGGTGTCAGCTAGTTGGACCAGGCGTTCATGCTTCCATAAAGGAGTTTATCTGAGGATCCCTAACATTTCATTGTACCAAATCAAGAGGTCCAAAGACCGAAAACCACCATGGTTATTCTCCATCAACTGAGGAGTGAGACAGTCACAACCCTTACAAAACAGTCAAGACAAACAGTGTCGCACGATTTGTTCGGACGAAAATAAAGAAAAAAAGAAATAAATAGCCCGCTAAGTCGAAACTTGAAAACAAACGACTTAGGCAAAAATTAGGGCATCCCGCTGGACTCCAATTGCAAAAGATTCAAAAAGAATCAGTCCAGGCAAAAGTTAGGGATAAACAAAGAGAATGAAAAAGCAAAAAGATGAAAAGGATTACACAAGAAAGATCCTTAAGCAAGAGCAAGTCGTGTGATGCAGACACAAAAGACAATAAGGGTGACTGTTATCCCAACAATAACCTCAATGGTGCTTAACTGTTAGAGTAATGGTTCCTCAACCAATACGAAACCCTTAGGAAAGGTGAGCGTTTGCGAAAACTAGTTGAACATAGGAATGGAAGGACATCACGAAGATGGGTGGGCATATATAAATTTTGAGCCTATATCCTTTGTTTCTATAACCGTGAACCAGGCCACGATATAACCCTTAAAAGTCCTAATTGAAGCAGGGTTAATTCGAGAGCGTGTCACCATGCGATAGCGTTCCTGACTCCTACGAGTTGTGCTAAAAGACCCTCGTTGGTATTGCATATGCATGTTCATTTCAAAAATATATATATATTGTACTGTCTTAACCAGTGACTCGTTCATAAACGACATCTTTTTAATAAAAGCTTCAAGATTAACATGTGTTGCATTAGAATTTTCATTCTCAGAATAAGACATTTTCTGCTTGCATACATTTGTTTAGCATCAAAGAAGTTCACATCTGGAACCTCAGTATAGAAGCTTAATCTTGCCAAGTTGAGAAGGCGGACACTTCGGAAGGACATTCATGTCAAAGGGGCACTTTTCCAAGAAACTTCGTTGAATAGGACCTTTTCCAACCAGTTGGGTTAAATGCAGTCAATCTGGGGCAATAACGTCGATCAATCTCTTCAGCAGCCAGTCTGGGGCAATCACTTCGAGATTTAAATCTCTCATAGAGCAGTTAGTCTGGGGGGTTTTCCAAAGCAAGGCTCGTACTAGGGCAGGTCACCCAAGAAACACTAGAAGTTACTTTCTCCAAAAGACGGCTAATCAGATGATGCGAGATCTTGGGGCAAATTCCTTCGTGGACCATACAGTTTGAAGTGGTCACTTCGAGGTCTATAAGAGTTTGGAAACACTGAAGCATTTCAGATGCTAAGTTTTCTGTAAAATCCTCTTGAGACAATATTGCGGTATGCAAGGCCGTTCCCAGAATGAATGTCTGATGATTTATCCCAGTAGGGTGCTTCCCTAGTCAGAGAATTTATCCGCAGTTGTTATGGTTTCTTCATCATACACGGCTAAAAGTCCAATAGTCATTGGCATCTTCAAGGTTAAAGCCCGATCTTTGTTGGCATCTCTTCCACTATGACTAGTTGATATCTATATGTGTTCAGCCTCTCACTTCGGCAGAGTATGGCAATCTTCACTCTGGTTTTCTTCGACCCTCGAGTCGATATCATCGCTTCTGTTTCTCGACTCTCGAGTCGATGTGGCTTCCTTCGTGTCCTCAACCCTCGAGTTGATGTTGTTTTGTTTTGCTCGACCCTCGAGTCGACGTTATTATCATCTTGTTTCCTCAACCCTCGAGTTGACGTTGTTTCGTTTTCCTCGACCCTTGAGTCGATATTGTCATTTGTTTTCTCAACCCTCGAGTTGATGTTGTTTCGTTTTCCTCGACCCTCGAGTCGATGTTACTATTTTACTTCCTCAACCCTCGAGTTGATGTTGCTTTGTTATCCTCGACCCTTGAGCCGATATTGTTGCTTTGATATCCTCAACCCTCGAGTTGATGTTGCTTTGTTATCCTCGACCCTCGAGTCGATGATGTTGTCGCCTTACCCCTCAACCCTCGAGTTGATGTTGTTGTGTTCTCCTCGACCCTTGAGTCGATATTTCCGTTTCTTACGACCCTTGAGTCGATATCATAGTCTTCACATCTTCAACCCTTGAGTTGATACCCAGTGAGTCTGTCATAAAGGAAAATTCAAAAAAAATCATATCATCCTAATTCAACCACTCGATTCATTTATGCCCGGGGAAGGTGTGCATATCTTTGTGCTTACAGGGCACGATATTTCGCAGTAATACGAGATTTTGCAGGAATCCTCGTGAGACAAATTCTTCCACAATCCATGCAGTCTGGGGCAGTTATGTCAAGATTCGACGAATCTCTAAAGAGTTTGAAGACTTGGACATTTTGGATGTCAGGTCTTCTGTAAAATCCTCTTAGGTTGATCTTCAAGCAGTCAACTAGTCCATAAAATGCAAGAGGTCACTAGATGATATTCCCCACAAAGTTTATATTGGATTTTCATCTCCGTTTGTGAAATATTTCCCAGCAAAGTTGACGTACTTTTGGGTATTTGATGATACAGCCAGGTATTCATCACCTTAGTCGGAGTGGGTATCCAGACCTCTTGACTTTTCTCCCCTGCAGAGTTGTATCTCTTGTTGCCGATCAGGCATTCGTTTATTGCTCGTCTGCAATCTTCAACACGCGTATGTGTTATCCCTAAGCAAGTTTCCCCAGCAAGGACATATCACTGCTTTATGGCTGCTCGTCTGCATCTTTCAACACTCGTCTGTGTTAGCTCGGTGTTGCTGTTTGCTCGTCTGCAATTCTCGGCATTCGTCTGTGTTTTGAAGTGATTACTTTATTATTGCTCGTCTGCAATTTCCAGCACTCGTCTGTGTTTGGTTATGATAGTTGTTTTTGCTTGTCCGCAACTCCTCAACACTCGTCTGTGTTCTGAGATGATATTTGTTGTTGCTAGTATGCAACCTTCCAACACTCGTCTGTGTTTGGTATGGGGTCCTTCGTTGCACTCGTCTGTGCCTTGACATGTATTCTCTGTTGTTGCTCGTCTGCAATTTTCGGCACTCGTCTGTGTGTGTTTGAAGCTCGTCTGCTTTTATCTCCCAGAAGTCGTTTGTGTTCTGAAGCTCGTCTGCTTTGCCTGGATACTCGTCTGTATCATCCTCAGCACGCGTCTGTGCTAGCTCGCACCTGAATGTGAAGATTTGTCGTTCATCCTGATATTGCTGTTGCTACTTCAAATGCTCGTCTGTGTTTGAACTTCTGGTATTCGTCTATACCAGTGGCTGATACTCGTCTGTATCATCGCCTGAAGCACTCGTCTGTGTTTCTCAGATCATCGTCCGATACTCGTCTGTATCTTTGACTATTGGCACTCGTCTGTGTTCTCTTGATGATCATCCAATACTCGTCTGTATTGAAGAGGTTTAAAATCCTGACAGTGGGAATTAAATGTCGAAATGGTTACCGGGCCTGGCGTAACAGGTAAATCCGAGGGAGGCTCGTCCGTCTCAAGCACCAATTATTATGGTTGCTGCACCTGGCGTAACAGGTTTGCTCAGAAGACTCGTCTGTCTTATGCCATATATCCGCGGATAATATATGAAGAAGGTTCGTCTACCTTGATTGCATGTCTATCCCACAGACTTATATGCATTCCCGGAGCCTGCGTAAGGGTTATCCGAAGAAGACTCGTCCGTCTTATTCCACTTATTTGCGTAAGGATTAGTGAAGGAGATTCGTCCATCTCAGGTCACTTTGAAGATCCTTAAGGGCTCGTCCGCTCTCTGCACCTGGCGTCACAGGTCATGCGAAGACTCGTCTGTCAGCATGATAGTATTCCAGATATCAGTTTCAACTTGGAAGAAGCTCGTCTGTTTTTTCTCTCCTTCTTATCCCCAGAGCGTCATCTGGTTGGGTTTATTTCCCAGTGTTGCATTCTTCGTCAGAGTGCAAATTTCAGGTCTTCTTGGTATTCAATCACAGTTTATCTCGAATGTCTGATAGCCGCTGCTCTCATCCTTTTCAGATTAACAGTTGATTGAATAGGGGCAGCTGTAACACCCCAAATTTGCCCTCTTCTTGTTTAGCATCGTTATCATATCATAATCATCATGAGCATACCATATCCTTATCATTTAGCATAGAAAAATGAGGCATAACACTCGCATGTTCCAGCATAAGGCATATGATCGGTCATCTGGGAAAATCCGAACCTGCAAGTCAAAATCAAGAGCATGGTGATCTAGCAAGAATCTCACAGGATCATTTTGCACAAGCCTGGTATCATGTTCAGAGCCCTAGAAAGAGAAGATGGATCAAAATTTGCTTGAAACGGTTGGTGCAGGTCTATTTTTGAGGTTTCCCACCAAAGGGAGGGAAATTCAAATTTTCCATGCGTTAACCGGTTAACGCATATGGTTAACCGGTTAACGGCTGCGAAATTTGAATTCCCAGCAGCAATTTCAACATGTGTGTTTTGGCTCCATTTTCCAATTTTCTGATTTTTATTCATTTGAATTAAATTTGAATTTGAGAGAAGGATCTAGAGCATTTATCCAAGCCTCATTCCAACCCTAAATCCAAATCACTTTCTAAGCTAATGCCAAGCCATATTTTTGGATCCCAAACCAAAATTTTGGGCCCCAAACCTAAATCATATTTATTCCATTTCCCTCCAAACCAAAGGGGCTCCCTCTCATTTTTTCACTCTCATTTCTGAATTTTCATTCCTCTCACTCACAATTCTCTCACTTTTCTCTCCCAATTTTCCAAATCACTCAAAGTTCCTCTTTGAAGATCACACAACCTTGCCTTGAGGTGTGTAGATCTTGGAACTAAACCTCCATTCATAGCTTCTTTGCATCTTTTTGCTGGTTTTATTGGAGATTCAGATCTGGTTTGAGATCTAGAAGTGCTTTTGGATCCAAAATTCTGCATCAAGGGCTTGTTCTTGCATTTATTTTGCATGGAGTGTGGAGCTTAGCATCGGATCTTTAAAGTTTTGCGCGAGATCTACCGTTTTCAGCTCAATCAACAATTACCAAAGCATACCTCAGCTTTGTAGGTTGGTTAATTTCAGATCTAGCTCTGTTTTTAGCTTATTTGCATGCTTGTGCTTTAGATCCACCATGTGCTTGTGTATTTGCTTGTGTTGTTTGATTTGATTGGTTGATTTGTATTCGGATCCGAATGTTATTGTTCATGAGCTTAATGATATGGATTAATGTGAATTGATCTAATTTTTCCATGTGTAATTGATTGCTGGTCTGGTGCAAGCTTATTTGAATAAGCTGTTTTGAGATGCTGTTTTCTGCAGGATTTGTTGCTGTTTTATCAGTGTTAACCGGTTAACGTATATGGTTAACCGGTTAACGCCCCTGTTTTGTGCGTATTTTGTGCAGGTTTGAGCTGGTTAACCGGTTAACGCATTTGGTTAACCGGTTAACACTGAAGCAGAATGACCTTTTAGTGTTGTTTTGAGCTTGTTTGATCCCTTTGCTTGTTCTAATTGCCATGGATCATTGCATGATCATTAAACATGAGATTTTAGGGTGATTTGCTTGCTGGTTGATGTATGCTTTCATGTTTTCGACGCGTAAGTCGTGTACTTGCAATGTTTGGCATGATGTTTGATTCTTGTTCACAAGAACCTTTGAGCATGACTAATTCCATGATTGTGTTGGTCACTTTGCTGGATTTTTTTGTGCATACTAACCTTGCAGGGGCTATGGTAAGTGAGAGATGTGGGAATTGAGTTCCACATCTCCAATTCTCATCTTCCTCTTATGTTTATGTTACTAACCCTTTGTTGTTGGGCTTAGGCCTTTCTCATCCCTTCTTCTATCTTCTTCTTTTTTCCTTCATTAGGATAGAAACCTCACTAACCTTTAGGACTTCCATGCATGTGAATACTTAGGATTATTTTAGTCCCCCTTTAGAATTTTTCCTTTAAGATCCTTTGGTGCTCTCTCTTCTCATCTTCAAACTTAATTCTAATTCATTTAATAAAGGTTGAGTACTTTCATGTGACATGAGACTTTGCTATGAGATGCTCACATGCGTTCCATTTCGGGGCGAGGTGTGAGTCATCACTCGTGGTGGATAGGTCTTAACATGAGTACCTCACAAAGAAAAGCTAAAAAACACTTCTTAATCAAAACCACAAAAACACTTAATAATGATAATAGGTTAGTGTGCTTGAGCCTTCACTTGTGGGACTAGCTTTGGGGATTTCCTCCATAGATAGGTGTGCCTCTTGCGCATTCCATTTCGGGATGATGTGAGATGTACACATCCCATTGAGTAAGACTTGGGTACACTTACCTATGCAAACTTTCACTCATAAAAGCTTCTAAAAAACACCAAACAAACAATAAACGTCTTTCCTTCGGGAATTCTTTTCTCATCTCCTTCGCTCCGTACGCGAACTTGCTCCTACTTGTCATTTTGCAAGACGGTTACGCACTCGTCGTCCGAGCCTGCAACACCTGAGCAATGGCATAGGCAGTTCAAGCCTTAATCCACAAGCAATTTCTTTTCTACCCCTAGTTAGGGGAACTACGGCGTCTCTGATCCTCATTATCCCGATGAGGTACGTAGGCAGCGGGGTAGGGCCCGTTCGAGCACAATCTTTATTTTCCCTACATTTTTCCTTTTCTTTTCTTATTCATTTCCTTTCTCATTTTTTCTTTTCCAGTTCATTTTCTTTTCTTTTGCTGCAGTTTTCATACCCTCACCCTTTGAAACAGTATTCTTTGCAAGCGTGGATCCCGTCGGGTACGGCGGACGATCTGGGTGCTAATACCTTCCCAGGTCGTAACCGACTCCCGAACTCAGTCTCTTTGGTTCGCAGGACCTGTGTCCTTCTCCTCTTTTTTTCTTCTGGTTTGTGCAGCATTACCATTCCCTCTATTCGGGATAAAAATGCATGGCTGGCGACTCTACCTTTTTCCGCGCCACTTTCGCGTTTGTACCAGGATGGAAATCCCGGGAGCGACAGTACTCGACGGGATCCATGCTTGAAAGTTTGTGTTTAAATGGGTAGTGTCTGTGCTATCTGTGTGCAAAAGGCTGGAAAAGCATATACAAGTGTCAGTGCATTAAAGTGAAGTCAAGTGCTCAGGAATGAGGCTTAAAAGAATAATGCTGAAAAGGGGGGGAGAGATAGAGACTTTTGTTCGATAACAATTAAGTTATGCCTACGTATCCTCTCGTGGAATGAGGAAGTCAGAACACCGTAGTTCGCCTCAAAGAGACTGAAAGATAAATTGACTGATGAACTGCTTGCTTGTCTATGCTCAAGTGTATGACCTGTCTGGCTCAGGTGCTAACTGTCTTGCATTAGACGGAATAAGCGAGTTCTCGTTTGTGAGTGAAGATGATGAGAAAAGAATCCCGAAGGAGACGATTATTATTTGTTTTTGGTGTTTTCAATCTTTTATTGCTTTTTTGTGTGTTTGTCATAAGTTAATGAGCTTAAGCCTAAACCCAGGGTTAGTAAACTCATCACATCCTCCCTTTGATTAGGGGTAATGAGAATACCTTAAGTATGAAGTAAGCACCTCACACTTAATTACCATGATGAAGGATTAAGATCATTAACCTACTTGTGATTATTTAGATGTTTTTTGTTTAGTGTTAAGTAATGAGTTTAAGCCATAATCAAGGATTTAATGGACCCATTACACCATCCTAATAGAAGGATAATAGATGAGCACGTTTAAGCTGAGGAAGATACCCCAACTTAATCCATGATTAAGGATTAACCTCATGACAAAACAAAGCCTTTATTAAAGTGGATTTTAGTTAATGGTAAGATTAAGAAGTGGATTTTATGGTTTGTAAGACAACTTGAGGGGGACTTGTCCATTAACACTAGGGTTAGTCCTTCTTAACCAATTAAGGAAGAATTAGAACCCTAATGCAAGACCCAAGTTACAAGTTATTGTCTTAGTGATTATTAGGATGGATTGATTAAGAGGTTTAAACATATTAAGGGTTTAACACTTAGGATTATAGTTATACACTCCATCCTAAGAGAAGGATGCAGGCATAATCTTAATCACAAAGCCTTAAAACCTTAAAGGTTTAGTCTCTGATTATGAGATGAGAAGAGAGACACAAAGAAGACACAAAGGTAAAAACTAAGGGGGGACTAATCAAAACCCTAATTATTGTCATGCTTGGATGTTCCTATGGTTTGTAAGGCTTGCAAGAGATCTTCAAAGAAGCCACCAATGGAAGAAGCAGATGAAAGGAAGAGAAGCAGAAGAAACAAGTTAACTTACTTCACTGAAGAAGATAAGTTACTTGAAGAAAGAAAGTGAATGATGAACATGAATGAGCAAGCTCACTCTAAAGAAAAAGAAAATGCAGCAAGGGTGCATAAAAGAGATGAGAAGAGAAATGAGAAGTGAAGGGAAATTCACTTCTCAAAGTACTTACCACCTGAAATGGTTAGCATAAAAGAAAGAAATGAAATAAAAATGAGATGTATGTAAGGATGAAAACCAAACCAGAAGCATATTCATGATGCAAATGATGCTATGAGATGATATGAAAGCATGTCAAGTGTTATGCATGATCATACAAGAGATGAGAATGCAAATGAAGCATGTAGGAAGCATGAAAGCACATGAAAGTTCATGGAATGAAATGAATGCACATCATGGCAAATGGATGAAGAAATGATCAATCATGATTCTAATGTGTCCTATGATGTCTTAGATGTCATGTGAATGCAAGAAATGTCATGTCAAGTTCTTGAATGAATGCATATGCAAGATGTATGTGAATGAACATGAGAAATTAGGGTTTTAATGCAACATGAGATGCAAAAGTCAAAAACAGAAGAAAATCACAAGATAAAAAATTGCAAATGAACTCAAATGAACCCTAACCCCATATGATATCATACCCCAAAGGAGGAGACCTAACTCTTAACCTAAAGAAAGTTATGATTTTTCTAAGTTATCTAGGGTTTTAAGGCATCTAAAGGGAAAAAAATGCAAATCAAATAAAAAATGCAAGATAAATTCATGAAAACATTATGCTAGATACTAAATGCTGTATAAAGATCAATGCAAAAAGAATCAATGTCATACCATTCATGGTTAGGCAGAAAAGAATTATTGAATTTAGGGTTCAAAAATAGGAATTTTATGAACCCTAAATTCAAGAAAATTGTCAAAGAGTGTTCAAAACCAAAAAGAAATTTGTGTGAATGATATGACAATGTTTCTAAATGTCCTAAGATGCAATGTGACTTTTTTTGGGATTTTTAGAAACCTAAATGATATTTTAATTAATTAATTTCCATTAATTAATTAAAATAAACATTTAAATGTTTTAAAAATGATTTTTTAATGCAAAAAATAAAAATAATAATGTTTTCTGGTTGAGAAATATATTTGAAGTAAAAATGCAAAAGGAAAATATTTTTAGGATTTTCTAACTATTTTAAATAAAATATGCAAAATAAATGGTAAAAAATGAATTAAAAACTGAATTAAATAAAAGTATGCGCATCTAAGGGATCACATTCAAAGCTGGGAAAGGAGGGAAAGACTACGCGCGCATCTAGACGGCCAAAATTCAAACTCACACTAATTAGAGGATTAAGCCCTAATCTGAACCCTAAACACTCTCAGGTGACCGGAACAGTGTTCCGGTCATCTTCTCCGGTCAACTCAAAATCACACTTCTTCCCTAGGTTATTTCTGGAGCTCTAAAGCTCCAGATTAACTCCTCTCACTTCCTTAAACACGAATCCACTCTTAAAACAAAATTTTCATGGCTGAACAACAAGATTCGAAGAGAAACTTAAAAATGGTAAAACTTTCAGAACACGCATACAAGCTTATTTATCAACCATTCTCAAAAGTAAACATATCATGGTGATCAGCAAAGCATGAAGAACAATCTAAGAACTTAAAATGGAATTTCTGGAAAAAAGTTTGAAGAGGTTACCTGAGCTTGAGCTTCCTCAGTTTGGAGCTTTCTGGCCACCTCTCTTGTGCAAACTCACTCCAATGATCCTTCTGAAGAAGCTTTGAGGCTTGGAAGGAGTTTGTTATGGTTGGTTTGAGAGTTCTCACTCTTGCTGGTCAGAAATCGTGTTTTGGTTGTGGGGGGTTTTTGGCTGTTTTAATGGTTGCCTTATGTTTAATAGATGATTTTGAGATGAATGGTGAGATTTGTTTGGAGTTTGAGTGGCTGAGTTATGAAATTCGAAAGCTTTTGCAAGTGAGGTGATTTTTGAGTATGCTGAGTTCTTGGGGGCTCTTGGCTTGTGTATGTTATGAAAATGAATCCTTGAAGCATGCTTGTAAAGTCTTGATAGGCCAGAGAGTGGGTGGTGGCTACAGCTGATTGGTATGGGCTTCTTGCAAAAAAGTCAAAAGTTTTTGTCCTTGAGGTATGGGCTGGTTCAGAGGTGGTACAAGGGCATGTCTGGTTCAGCAAGGATCAAGGAGGTCCATGGAATGCATTTTTTAGGCAATTCAGCAAATGGATGAAAGGTTATGTGCCCTTTTGCAATTTTATGAAGTTTTGGCCCCTTTGAGATTTCTTCATGTGCAAGGCATGAAAACTTGAAATTCTTGGGCCAATTCTGAGTTTTAGGCAATGTGCTATGATGTTATGATGCTTAGAAGTGTGTTTGAAGTCACAAAATGCCTTGGCAAGTGGCTTTGCAAAAATCCCTCTTTGGTGCATTCTTGAAAATTATGTGATTTTTGCCAACTTTGACAAGCCATAACTTGAGTTCCATAATGAATTAGAACTTGTTCTTGTACTTTTTGAAAAGGGAATGATCCAATCTACAACTTTCATGACCAACAATTTTTCATTTGAAGCATTTTTGGTTGAGAAAGAGGAGGTTGAAAAACTTTCCCAAAATGGAAAGTTTACATTACAGGTCATTTCCATTTTTGGCAACTTTTGGTTTAGCTCACTTTTCTTCAATTTTGTGGACTTACAAGCACTTCAATGATCAAATAAATATCATATAACTTCAATTTGATGAAAAATCCACTTTGGTTCCATTGTTGGGGGCCTCAGATGCCCTGATTTTGCTCTGACTTGCTCAAAAGGTTACCCAGTGAACATATGACTTCCACAATGAATTTCTTGATCAAACTTGGTACACATGATCCTTATAACATATTGAGACCATTAGAAACAAGAATGACAAAAAAATATGGAGTTATGGCCTCTGAAACCAAAACCCTAATTTCAGGTCATCTGTGAGTGAAACCCTGACTCTGCTTCCATGCTTTGCAAGTTCTTGTGATTCTTTGACTTCCTTGATCTTTGAGGGATATAAAATGATGATTGAACATACATGGACCATCTTGGAATGATTGGTGGCCTTTGGAGTGGCTCAGATGGATCCTTGGATTGCTCAAATCACAAACCCTAGATGTAGATGAACTTGAACTATGCAGATGAAATAAATTAGCAATATGATATGATATGCTTAAAATAATGCAAATATGAAAGATCACAAACCATGGTGTGAACTTAGTGAGGACAAATTTGGGGTGTTTACAGCTGCCTCTATTCAATCATGAGTTAGCTGTGCAGGATGTAAGCGACGGACTTAACAGACAAACAAGATAACTTGTGGTTGAATACCAAAGACAGTCCGAAATTTGCACTCACTGGGGAGAAGAAGAAAAGGGATATAAATTGTAAAAGAAAGTAAAGTATGATTGTAAAGTGCGGGCGATGGAGGACGACCATCGAGCAGAGGACGACTGCTGGGGATAAAGCAATGACGGGGACGACCGACATGCTAGGGAAATAAAGACACCACGACGGGGACGGCCATCGGGTAACAAGGTAAGATTCTATGGGGATTAAAAAATAAAGGTAATGATGGGGACGTCCATCAGGTTCATAAAGTAATGTAAACAACGATGGGGACGGCCGTCGGGTTAAACTGATGAAGGACGATCATCAGGAAAAGGAAAAGGGACCACGATGGGGACGACCATCGGGTTAAAGAATAAATGAAATAATGATGAGGGACGGTCATCAAAGGTGAAGGAAGATCACCTAGCAGGGGACGGCTGCTCTTTACCTCGACATAGGACGAATGTCGGATAGAAAAAGATCGACGACGGGGACGGCCATCGGATAAGCATGATGAAGGACGATCATCAAGAGGTGAATGACGATCACCTAGCAGGGTACAGCTGCTCTCGGGGTTTATCATGACATAGGACGAATGCCAGATAAAAAGATCAACAATGGGGACGGCCATCGGATAAAATGATGAAGGACGATCATCAAAAAGGTGAAGGACGATCACCTAGCAGGGGACGGCTGCTAAATATCACGACATAGGATGAATGTCGGATAGGAAGGGGTTCCAATAATGGAGACTCCGCTAGGGGAAGGGATGAGAGACAGTCATCCAAAGGTGAAACACGATCACCTGGCAGGGTACGGCTGCCGAAAGTATCACGACATAGGACGAATGTCAGATAGAAGAAAAGTTGTTTTACTGGTTGGGGAATGGTAAACACGGATGAGTGCTTACATTCAAGAAATAAAAGGTATAAGTGTTTTGACGCTGTGTATAGATTAAAGATGCGGACGAGCATCCTTAAGACTATGATACGGACGAGTATCGGTAGAAACAAATGCTGACGCATGTTCAGAGATGATGGTACGGACGAGTACCAACTAGTTAACAAAGAAAACAGACGAGTGTCGAATCTGTGGGGAAATGAGTGTATACAAGATACAGATGAGTATCTATATAAGTAAAACAAGTATTGTGAAGTATGAGCAAGACACAGACGAGTGTTCAACTTGCTGGGGAAAGGATGACACAGACAGGTGTCAGATGAGAAAATGTATAAGTTATAGACTTATGAGTGTAAAAGGTAATTCGGTGACCTGTGGGGGGATAGGATGATATAGACGGGTGTCAGCAAGAGTGTATTATAAACAAATGTTTGGTTTGCAACAAGTGTATGGGCAACCATGCTGGGGAGCGGTGACACGGACGGGTGTCAGAAGAGTGTATATAGGTATTTGTAATTACAATGGCTTTTTGTGGCTTATCTGCGGGGGAATGATATGACACGGACGAGTGCCAAAAAGGGTATATATAAACATGTATTTGTGTTAGAGAGTGCAAAGGGGACGCTTTGGATTTCTGTTGGGGAAATATGAGATGACACGGACGAGTGTCGAGAAGAACATGTTATGGACAAGTATCTGCTGGTAGAAAGTGTCCGGGCGACCTTGTTGGGGAATGATGACACAGACGAGTGCCAAAAAGGAGCATGTATAAGTATTTGAGAGTGCAAAGGGGACGCTTTGGCTTTTAAGTGAAAGGGATGTATTTTGTATATTTACAGGTGACTGGTTCGAACCTGACTTGTGATCATGCAATATGTTTGATTTTTGCCGTAATGCTCCGTGTTAAAACGGAATGCCACGCTTTGTGGGGAAATATGATGCGAATGCTATGATTATGCAAACAAAACCAATCCGGGATTCGGATCCCGGTGCGGTGAAGATCTCTGACTGATCTGCTTGGAAGGATATCCTAGTTGGGGATGAGATCATTGGTAGATCTAATAAAACATATGGTTCTGCTTGGGGGACTAGATCACTGATAGATCTATTCGGTAAGGAGAAAACCCAGCTGGGGATGAGGAAGCTTCTGTCACTTTGTTGTGTGAGAATTTCAGGCATTGCTTTTCTGGATAGAGTCTGGAACTCTGTGGGGAGATGGTTCCCTAACTTTGCTGAGGATGAGAGATCTGGCGCTCTGGGGGGGGGGGAATTCCTCTATCTTTGCTAAGGATGAGAGATTTGGTACTCTGTTGGGGAGAGAAAAGATCACTGAACGATCTTCCTAGAGGACTATGTGGGGATCCTGGCTAGGGATGAGGAGGCTTTTGGCAACTCCGCTGGGAAAAGCATTTCAGATGCTGCTTCAGAAGATGTGCTGGGGAAGTGTGCTTGGCATGCCCCATGCTACGTATTTGAATACCTGCGACCTGTTAAGACAAAGGAACTCACAAGTATCCCGAGGTATCCCTTACCGGATTCCGTCATAGGAGTTAGATATTCCTGAAAGTAAATACATTTCCTGCAAGCATTTGATTAGGAAGGCACATCTGTTTTATGCAAATATTATATCATGGACATTGGACATTTTGCAAACGAAACAAAAATGTACAAGACGAGGTGTGACTAAAAATCTGATTTTATTAATCTGGGTGCCCTGAATTGGCAAATACAGTCAAAGAAACAGATCCCCTGGAATGAGGAGATTGTTACAAATTGAAAAACTAAAGGTGCTGGAAATGTTGACGACACTCCGGTGAGCTTCCTTTGCTATGACCCGTATGACCTTGACGTTCTTCTCATCTTGCTTTCTGAAGAAGGTTGATTCTGACCGATGCTTTAACTCTTTAGAAGTTTGCCATGTTGTAAGTGATACAGACGAATTCAGAATGCAGTTGTTCGCTTATTCCCTAATTTTGCGTGGATCGTCCTTTCGGGTTTTCAATCCACCAGGATACCCATTTTTGCCTGAGTTGTCCAATGCGGCTTTTCAGCTCAGCGGGTGTACATTTTTTTTATTTTTCCCTTATTTTTGCCTGAGTCTTTCATTATGTTTTTGACTCGCCGGGATGCCCTATTTTTTCCTGGACTTACATTCTGTTTTTATGTCCAGCGGGTCTTTTTATGCGAAGTATTTTTTAACTGCATCTGAATTCACAGGGAATAAGAAATCTTCACCATCAATAGTAGTGAGCATCAGTGCTCCACCAGAGAAAACTTTCTTTACTATGAATAGACCATCGTAATTTGGAGTCCACTTGCCCCTGTGGTCTGTATGAGGAGGAAGAAGTCTTTTCAGCACAAGATCTCCTACTTGGTATTCCCGAAGCCTGACTTTCTGATCGAAGGCTTTCTTCATCCTTTTCTGATATAGCTGCCCATGACAGATTGCAGCTAATCTCTTCTCTTCGATCAGATTCAGTTGATTGTACCGAGAACGGACCCATTCTGCTTCATTCAGCTTGACATCCATCAGTACTCGTAAGGAGGGTAATTCAACTTCAACAGGTAGGACTGCCTCCATACCATACACAAGCTGATACGGTGTTGCCCCAATGGATGTTCTGATTGAGGTATGGTACCCATGCAAGGCAAATGGTAGCATCTCATGCCAGTCTTTATAAGTAACCACCATATTTTGCACAATCTTCTTAATGGTCTTGTTAGCTGCCTCAACAGCGCCATTCATCTTTGGCCTGTAAGGAGAAGAGTTGTGATGTTGGATCTTGAAGTCCCGACACAGTTTTGCCATCATTTTGTTGTTCAAATTGGAACCATTATCAGTAATGATTCGCTCGGGTACTCCATATCGACAGATGATGTCTCTTTTCAGGAATCTGGCTACCACTTGTCTGGTGACATTTGCATACAAAGCTGCTTCAACCCATTTGGTGAAGTAATCAATGGCTACCAGGATGAACCTATGACCAATTGAAGCAGTCGGTTCGATCTTTCCAATCATGTCAATTCCCCACATGGCAAAGGGCCAAGGCGAAGACATTACATTCAAAGGATTCGGAGGCACATGCACTTTGTCTGCATAAATCTGGCATTTATGACACTTCCTGGCATAGGCACAACAGTCAGCATCCATTGTGATCCATTAGTAACCTGATCGTAATAACTTATTAGCCATTGCATGTCCTCCAGCATGGGTACCGAAGGATCCTTCATGCACCTCGTACATCAGCAATTCTGCTTCTTTCTTATAAACACATCTGAGAAGGACCATGTCAATGTTTCTCTTGTATAACGAACCATCAGCATTCAGGAAGAAGCTACTTGCCAGCCTTCCTAATGTCTTCTTATCATTGGATGATGCCCCAGGTGGGTATGTTTGATCCTCTAAGAAGCATTTGATGCCATGGAACCAAGGCTTTCCATCTTTAGCAATGTCCATGGAGAATACGTATGTTGGTCGGTCCAGTCTAGATACCGAAATCCGAGGCACAAAAGTTGCAGTCTGAACCTTGATCATGGAGGAAATGGTAGCCAAAGCATCTGCGAACTGATTTTCGTCTCAAGGGATATACTCAAGTTTGACTGTTGTGAAGAAAGTCAATAATCTCCTCGTATAGTCACGGTATGGGATTAGATGCTCTTGGTGAGTGTACCATTTGTTGTTGGTTTGATTGATTACCAAAGCCGAATCCCCGAATACAATTAAAGTCTTGATCCTGAGGTCAATGGCTTCCTCAAGACCCATGATACAGGTTTCGTATTCAACTTCGTTGTTAGTGCATGCAAATGTGAGTTTTGTCGAGAAAGGCATGTGAACTCCTTTAGGTGTAATAAGCATTGCACCAACTCCACGACCATTCATATTAACAGCCCCATCAAACATCATTGTCCACTCTTCTTCTGGGTCAGGTCCTTCAGTGTGAACAGGCTCTTCATGATCTTTTTCTTTCAGGAACATGATGTCTTCATCAGGGAAGTCAAATCTCATTTGTTGGTAATCATCAATGGGTTGCTCAGCTAGATAGTCAGACAGTACACTGCCTTTGATGGCTTTATGATATGTATACTGAATGTCATATTCTGTCAGGATCGTTTGCCATCTTGCAACCCTTCCGGTAAGTGCTGGCTTCTCAAATATGTACTTGACTGGATCCATCTTTGAGATCAATAAGGTAGTGTAAGTCAACATATATTGTCTTAGTCGGCGAGAAGCCCACGCTAAAGCACAACAAGTTTTCTCGAGCAGTGAATAATGTTGTTCACAGTCGGTAAACCTTTTACTTAGGTAGTATATTGCATACTCTTTTTGACCAGACTCGTCATGCTGGCCCAACACACACCCTATTGATCCTTCTAATACTGTCAGGTACATTATTAGAGGTCTTCCTTCAACTGGAGGCATAAGAATTGGAGGTTCTTGTAAGTACTCCTTGATTTTGTCAATAGCCTTCTGGCAGTCTTCATTCCACCTGACCGTTTGTTCTTTTCTTAACAATTTGAACAGGGGCTCACAGGTTGCAGTAAGATGAGATATGAACCTTGATATGTAGTTCAATCTACCTAGGAATCCCCGAACTTCCTTTTCAGTCCTAGGTGCAGGCATCTCTTGAATGGCTTTGACTTTGTCAGGATCAACTTCAATTCCTTTTTCACTTACAATGAATCCCAGCAGTTTACCGGACCGTACCCTGAATGTGCACTTGTTGGGGGTTTAACTTTAGCTGATACTTCCTCAGACGCTTGAACAACTTCAGCAGATTTACCAGATGGTCTTCTTCAGTGAGGGACTTGGCAATCATGTCATCCACGTAGCATTCAATTTCTTTGTGGATCATGTCGCGGAATAATGTTACCATAGCTCGTTGATAAGTGGCACCAGCATTCTTCAGTCCAAAAGGCATCACCTTATAACAAAATGTGCCCCAAGGTGTGATGAAGGTAGTCTTCTCCATGTCTTCGAGTGACATTCTGATCTGATTATACCCTAAAAATCCATCCATGATGGAAAATACCGAGAACTAAGTCGTGTTGTCGACCAATACATCAATGTGAGGTAAAGGGAAATCATCCTTCAGGCTAGCTCTGTTCAGATCCCGGTAATTCACACACATCTGTACTTTGCCATCTTTCTTAGGCACTAGTACAATGTTAGCAACCCACGGCGGGTAACTAGTCACAACAAGGAAACAGGGGTCCCACTATTTTTGTACTTCTTCTTTAATCTTCATGGCCATATCCGGACGAGTATGGCGTAGCTTCTGCTTCACTAGAGGACAATCTTCCTTCAAAGGAAGCCTGTGCATAACAATGTCAGTATCCAGACCTGGCATGTCTTAATAGGACCAAGAAAAGACATCAACATACTCTCGAAGCATGTCAATAAGTTGTTCCTTCACTGAGTCTTGCAGACTGGCCCCGATCTTCACTTCTTTCAAGTCTTCTTTGGTACCAAGATTAACTGTTTCAACCTCCTCCTGATGAGGAGTGATTACCTTCTCCTCTTTCCTTAACAACCTGGCTAACTCTTCAGGTAACTCATAGTCTTCTTCAACCCCTTCATCAGCTTGATTAATCGGTTTGTCGAAGTCATACAAGGTCATAGCAATGTTGTTGTCGGTGCAATCTAGAGGATGATTTCTGCAAGGCTTGAGATTGGTTCGTTTTAGTGATCAGTTTTAATCTTGTTTAGAAAAGTGAAAATGAAGTTATTTATTTTGAAAACATTGCCATTTTATTGTTTTGTACAAAAGTGAAAAAATGAAAAGACAGTGAGCGTAAAAAGAGACTCGTTTGCTAAAGAATGTCCTGATATTCATTGATTAATCATTTGCACAAAATACAATATGGCCCTATTACAAAATGAGTCCTGACACCTTGGGCAAGATGCAGGACGTGATGCATGCTAAAAGACAGGAAATAATAATTACTCTGCAGGAGTAACCCTTTGTAAACACCCCAAATTTGCCCTCACCCATTCACACCATGGCTTGTGATCATTTCATATGCATAAACTCAATCATAGCATCTCATATTACTTTTCTTGATTCACTGCATTGGTTGAAAGTCATATGCATCTAGGGTTTGTGATCTGAGCAATCCAAGAGCTTCTTGAGCCACTCCAAAGGCCATCAATCACTTCAAAGGGATCCATGTATGTTCAAACATCATGCTATATCCTCTCAAAGTCAAGAATGTCAAAAAATCACAAGAACTGAGAATGGTATGGAAGCAGAGCCAGGTTTGACTGCACAGATGACCTAGAATTAGGGTTTTGGTTTCAAAGGACATCACTCCAAATTTTTTGGTCATTCTTGTTTCTATTGGTCTCTATATGGTATAGGGAGTATGCATATAAATTTTCATGAAGAAATTCCATGGGGAAGTCATCTGATCAAGAGTTGACTTTTCAAGCAAGTCAGTGCAAAATCAGGGCATCTGAGGCCTCCAATGACCCAACCAAGGGGTGTTCTTCATCATTTTGATTGTATATGATCTTTATTTGATCATAGAAGAGGTTGTAAGTTCACAAAATTGAAGAATTTCAAGTCTTTTGCAAAGTTGACTTTTTGGGCAAGTTTGACTTTTAATGAAATTGTCATTTTAGGCAACTTTTTCAACCCTTACTTTTTGATTCAAAAAAGCTTCAAATGGAAAAACTTTGGTCATGAAAGTTGTAGAATGGATCATTCCCTTTTCAAAAAGTACAAGAACATGACCTAATTCATTTTGGATCAAAAGTTATGGCTTGTCAAAGTTGGCAAAAATCACAAAATTTCAAAATTTCCACCAAAGAGGCAAAGTTGCAAATTCACTTCTCAAGGCAAATTAAGTTGTCAAATGGACTTCTAAACTTCACCACATGATCACACAAGTCCTAAAAGTCAGATTGCACCCAAAGGATCACATGTTTTATGGCTTATGGAGCAAGACTTTTTCATAAAGATCAAAGGCAAGGCAAGTTGCAAAACTCATCATAAGACACAACCCACTTGCTTGCTAGCCTGCTGAGCCACCCTAGGAATCTCCCCTCATCATGCTGCGCAGGACACACTCTTTGTCCTTGGCTAGAAAGTAGCCCATACTTCTCTTACACCAACTTTGACATTTTGGCAAAAGGACCCATACCAATCAATAAAGCACACATCACTTCATCTGACCAATGACAATTGTTTATACAAAGAAAAAGCAAGCCAAAGCAACTACAACACAAGTCCGAAACACTCCATAGCACAGCATTCTCATTTTCCACCCCATTGGCAAAAGCATTCGAAACTCATCACACAGGCCCCAAACACACAAGCAAGCTTCACCAATCAACTCACCACACTCACCTGGTCACAAAGCACCCATCACCATTGCCTTAAACTCCCAGAATCACGAATACGATTCTCACCTCACCTTGAGCAGGACCTCTGCCATTTTCCAAACCAGCCACTACAAGCTTCTTCTAAGCATCAGGACTTCATCAGGGGACCAGGAGGAGTAGTTTGCACGAAGAGAGAGGGTCAGAAAGTTGCAAATTGAGAAAGTTCAAAGCTCAGGTATATCAAGAACTTTTTTTCCAGAAATGGATTTTTAAGTTTCTAAGTTGTTCCTCATGTTTTGCTGATCACTCTAATGTTCTTAGTTTTGAAAATGGTTGAGAAATAAGTATTTAATCTTGTTCTGAAACTTTTCTGACCTAAAAATGTTTGGCTTCGATTCGCATGATTAGTGAATGAGAAATTAGTTTTGTTTAGGGGTTTTGATTCAGTGATGTGTGGGGATGATTTCTGGGCTTTTAGTTTTCATTTTTGTGAAGTTTTGAGGATTTTAGAGATTCTCAGGTGGGAGTCCCACCGGAGAAGACGACCGGAGGTCTTCTCCGGCCACCTGAAAATAATTAGGGCTAATCCCTGTAATTAATAAGAGTTTGAATTCTGAGCGTTGGATGAGCTGACTTGGTCAATTCCCGCGTACGTTCAATGGCCTGGATTGCTTCACTTAACCCTAATCCACGTCATTATCTTAATTAATTAAGTTTATAATTAATCTGGCCAGTTTGAATTCCAGCCTTTGGATTGCGCGCGCAGTCAACAGGCCCTTCCCCAGATTCAATCCTGGCTCTCCATTGCGTTTACTTTCTTTTTATTTCTTTTTTAATTCATTTCTTTTGTTTTATTTTGTACATTTATTTTTAAAATAGCAAAAATTATTCAAAAATTCTGAAAATTTTTATACATACTTTTATCAATTTTCAGAAACCAAAAATATTTTTATTTTTATTTTTCGCATTAAAAAATATTTTTAAATCATTTAAAAGTTTATTTTTAATTAATTAATGAGAATTAATTAATTAAAAATACTTTTAGGTATTTAAAAATCACCAAAAAATTCATGAAACCTTCATAATCATTTAGAAACATTGTCCAACCCTCAAACAAAATTTCTTTTTTGATCTTGATGCATTTTGATAATTTTCCATGGAATTAATTCATTTTCAAAGCATTATTTTGATCTAAACTTCAAAAAATCATTTCTGCCTAACCATTGAGGGTTGGACTTTGATTCTTTTTGCATTGTGTTTTGCATATCATGTAGTTTGTAGGATTAAATTGGCATGATTTGATCTTTCATTTTCAATTTGTTTGGTATTTTTCTTGTTAAGGTACCCTAAAACCCTAGAAATTTTAGGAAATTCATAACTTTTATTAGGTTAAGAGTTGGAACCTCTCCTTTGGGCAATGAGTTAGATTAGGTTTAGGGTTCCTTTGAATGCATTTTCCATTTTTTATGTTGATGTTTGCTTCTGATTTTGGTTTTTGTTTGATGCATTGATCATAAACCCTAATTTGAGCTTCCATATGCATCCATCTTGCATTTGCTTGCATACCTTGACTTGCCATAGCATTTTGTGCATCCATTTGATTCATTTGACATCTTAAGATATATTGTAAGCATTTTTTATCATTGCATCTTGCATTTGCCATGTTGTATGCCATTTGCACTTCATAACCTTTCATGTTTGATCATGGTTCTTAACTTGCTTCATTTACATCCATTTGTTCATGTGATCATTCTCAAGCCATGTTTCATGTTTGCATCATCTCATAGCATCATTAACATCATGTATGTGCTTCTGGTTTTGATTTACATCATTTCATTTCATCTCATCTTGCATTGCATTGCATTTCTCTCACTAACTTTTCAGGTGGTAAGTCACTTTGAGAAGTGAATTTGCCTTCACTCCTCACAATTTCTTTTCATCTCTCTTGTGCATCATTGCTGCATCTTGTCTTGTGTTTGAGATTGAGCTTGCTCTTTCTTCTTTATCTTACCTTCTTTCCTCAAGTGACTTGACTTCTTGAATGAAGCAAGTTACTTTGCTTCTCTTTGCTCCTTTCATCTGCTTCCTGGTGGTTCCTCTGAAGATTTCTCTTGTAAACTTCACAAACCTTAGGAACAACCAAGCATGAAAATAATTAGGGTTTTGATTAGTTCCCCCATTTAGCTTTTACCTTTGTGTCTCATTGAGTCTTCTCTTCTCATCTCATAATCAGGGACTAAACCCTAAAGGCTCTAAGGCTTGGTGATTAAGCTTATGCCTGCATCCTTCTATTAGGATGGAGTGTATAACTTTAATCCTAAGTGTTAAACCCTTAATGTGTTTAAATCCTTTAATCAATTCATCTAATAATCATCAAGACATCAAACTTGTAACTTGGGCCTTGCATTAGGGTTCTAATTCTTCCTTAACTGGTTAAGAAGGACTAACCCTAGTGTTAATGGACAAGTCCTCCTCAAGTTGTCTTACAAACCCTAAAAATCACTTCATCATCATATCATTAACTAAAATCCACTTAACAAAGGCTTTGTTTTGTCATGGGTTTAATCCCTAACCATGGATTAAGTTGAGGAGCTTTCCTCAGCTTAAACACTCTCATCTATTATCCTTCTATTAGGATGGTGTAATGAGTCTGTTTAATCTTTGATTATGGCTTAATCTCATTACTCAACACTAAACAAAAACACCAAAAACATCTAACTAATCACAAGTAGGTTAATGATCTTAATCCTACATCATGGTAATTAAGTGTGAGATGCTGACTTCACACTTAAGGTATTCTCATTACCCCTAATCAGAGGGAAGATGTGATGAGTTTACTAAATCCATTGGTTTAGGCTTAAGCTCATTAACTTATGACAAATCCAAAAAGCAATAAAAGACTGAAAACTCAAAACAAACAATAATCGTCTCCTCCGGGATTCTTTTCTCATCTCATTCACTCACAAACGAGAACTTGCTTCTTCCGTCTAATGCAAGACAGTTTGCACCTGAGCCAGACAGGTCATACACTTGAGCATAGACAAGTAAGCAGTTCATCAGTCAATTCATCCTTTCAGTCTCTTTGGGTCGAACTACGGTGTTCTGACTTCCTCATTGCACGAGAGGATACGTAGGCATAACTTAACTGTTATCGAACAAAAGTCTCTGTATATTCCCCTTCCTTCTAGCCTTATCCATTAGCCTCATTATCATGAGCATTCCATCTTTGTTCTTACACTGACACTTCACTTATACACTTCACTTCTCTTACACTGACACCTGTACATCCTTTTCCAGCTCTTTATACACAAATTGCACTGACACTACCCCTTTAAAACACAAATCTTTTAAGCGTGGATCCCGTCGAGTACGACGGACAATCTGGGTGCTAATACCTTCCCAGGTTGTAACCAACCCCCTTTCTCAGTCTCTCTGGTTCGCAACCGTCTTATCCATATCTTTCTAGGTCTATGCAGCATTACCTTTCCTCCGGGATAAAAATGCCTAGCTGGCGACTCTATTCATTCCCTGTGAGTTCACTCCTGTGTGTTCTCGCATCCTCCTTTCGCCGACCGTTCGCGTCTGTACCTTTATCTGGGCCATTCCCATTTATCGGGAGCGACAGCTTGGCGACTTTGCTGGGGAACCTTATACTGTAACCAGGGCTTCTGGTTCTTTTTGTGGGTTCCTCCTAGCGCTTGTTTGATTTGTGTTTACTGGGGTGTTATTTGCTATTTGTGTTTGTATAGTTGCTTTATTTATTGCTTTATGTACAACTTTATTTATTGCTTTCTTTACAGTTTTTACATTTTTCATACTGTCATACTGTTATCTGGCTGGATCTGGTTTTTTGTCTTGATGGGAGGGGTTCCATTGAGAGTTTAAGGTCCTATACCTGGGACCTGAGTGACACCTAGGCTAGAGTGGTTCATGTTCTTTCCCATTCCATTTCGGTCTGGTGCGGGAATGTGAAACACGGTTCAGATATGGGTTTCTTCTTGAGAACTCTGTGCTACAGATTTCCTGTAGTGCTAGGGCTATCTGGGAAGCCTGCTAAGTCTGGATGACCTTTATTATGACCTTCAGAAACTGAGGATAATTAGAGGAGGATTTTTATGGTTATTGTAAACACTGTACCTCCGGGTTAGAAGTGTTTACACTTCTCATAACTGATCCAAGTCTGAGGATCCTTGTTTTAGAACATCACCTGTGAGGGGGGTTGGGCTGTTTACAGGTTTGCAGGTACCCTTAACCTCAGTATACCCTGTTATTTTGATTTGATTAAGAGTACTCCATTTTGGAACAGTTCTTGTGATTTTTAACCCTGGATATGTGGCTCTTTATTTGAGTCCCCCACCTTGGTTACTGGACTTATGAACCTCCATCTGGATTTCTTGAACATACATAGACCTATATCAAGGCAGTTAATCAGATCCAGCTTGATCACAAACCCTTGCATATCATTTGCATACATCATCATTGCATCATTTAACATTTGCTTATTTGTTTTTCAGGGTATCCATACTGTATTTTGGCTTGGTTTTGACCCCTTCATCTGCATAGACCCCTCTTCACCAGTATCTGCTTCAGCTATTCCTCATCAGCTACCTGCTTCAGTCACCTGCATCACCAGTCTCAGCCTGTCAGTGGCCCATCTTCAGTGTTATTCTCAGCATCTGTCTCAGCTCTTCTTCAGCGACATGGCACCCAAGAAGAGTAATATCTCCTACCATTTCTTTGAGCCTGAATTGGCTAATATCAGGAAGATTCAGACCCTGATTACTCCAGACCATATACCACTATTCAGAGAACATTATGGAGGAATCCTTGATGTGGTTATGGATTTGGACCCTTCACAGAGGAGCTTGATTCATACTTGCTTGCAGTTCTATGATCCCCCTCTGAGGTGCTTCACCTTCCAGAATTTTCAGTTGGGACCCTTGTTGGAAGAGTATTCATCACTGATTGGTGTACCTATCAGGGGTGGAGTCCCTTTCAACCCTGAGATGTCTTTCCCTAGCAATGAAGAGGTGGAAAAGGCATTATATCTGGAACCAGTTCTGATTGGGCAAAACATGACAGCGAAGGCTGGAGTCTCTGGTTTTCACTTGGATTTCTTGACCTCTCAAGCTATTCTGAAGGCCTCCTTGGGGGAATGGAAGGCAGTCTGTGCATTATTAGCCCTCAGCATATATGGGGTTATATTATTTGCAGATGAGCCTAAATTTATTAGCAAGAATGCAATCCATCTTTTCATTCTGAGGAACCTAGTGCCCACCTTACTGGGAGATCTCTACTACTCTGTTCACCAAAGGAATGAAAAGCAAAGGGGAAGACTGGTAAGATGCTATGCTCCTTTGTTCCATACTTGGTTGCTCAAACATTTGCCAAAGACTGATGCATTCTTGAACCCTCACCAGCAGAAAAATTGGGCTAGGAGGCTTGTTGCTCTGACCTCAGATGATATCAGATGGTGTACTCAGAGTACTAAGGGCAGGGACATCATCACTAGTTGTGGGCAGTTCCCCAATGTACCTCTGATAGGAGTGAAAGGTTGCATCAACTACAACCCTCTGCTATTCAAAAGACAACTGGGTTATGCATTGGTCCACCCTCCTAGAGCACAAGATCTGGCTGAGACCCTTTATTGTGAAATTAAGCCTAATCTGGCTATTGTCAGGCAAGCATCCTGGGCTTGGGACAATGTCTAGACTAAAGGGGTGACTATTCTTGGAAGATGCAACAATGTGGCCTCAGCTCAGTACTATGAGTGGTCTCATGCCAGGGCTCAAATTTCTGGGATGCCCTTCACCATTGAAGATGTACCTGGACCCTCCACAGCACCACCAGCCACTGTCAGCCTGGAGGAGTTTGAAAAGCTCAAAGAGAGGAATGAGAATTTGTCTGAAGCCTTGAAGAGAACCCTCTGGGAGAGGAGTGATGGTCGGCTAGACATTGAAAGGTTGGAAAAGCTAAAGGTGGAGCATCTAGCCAGAATTGAGAAGTCAGAGGATTACATTAAGAAGGCAAGGGCTGGAGAACAGATTTTGAAGAATGCCTGCAAAGAGGCCCAGTTCCAGAGAGCCAGGACTGATTTGTATCTGAAGGAGAGTCAGGCTAGGTGGGTCAGGATCACCGAAGCCCGCACTCAGGAGGATAAGAGAACTCAGGATAAGATTGAGCAGTTGGAGGCTAATGCAAAGGAGCAGCAGGAAGCCCTAGTAGCAGCCCAGAGGGAAATCTCAGAATTAAAACTCAGAGCTGGTGTGAAGAGGTCCAAGGACCAGAGTCAACACAAGAAGCTAACTACAGCTATTGCCACCAGGAATCTTCTCACCAGGAACCTCACAGAGCATCCAGCTAATCCTGTGACTGAGGCACTTTTGAAGGAAGTCCAGGAGGATGAGTTTGGCCTTGGTGTCTGATTTTTGCTTGTTGTTGTTTTCATCTCATGTACTTTTCTTTATATTGTATTTTTGACCCCTCAGAGGGCATGCATTGTAAGAAACAAACTATGTATGTTTTTCCATTTGTAATATATTCATTAGTTTGTTTTATATGAGTTCTTTTTCTCTCAAGCAACACCAACAGTATCTTCCTCAGGGGTCTGGAAAGGTCAAAACCAAGTGCCAAGCCGGATACCTTGGATACAAATAAGCATACTGCATTGCATACTAACCCTTTGTTTGTTTTGTAGGTTTTTGTTTTGTTGTTACTAACTCTGTTGTGATTCAGGAACTATTGCTCGACGTCGGGTGTTTCCACTCAACCGTCCACACAGATATCCAACCCGCAACAACCTTCCGGGTATACAAATGGACCAAGTACAGCAGGACCTTACAGAGGTCAGGACTCAAATGGCCAATGAGAGACTAGAAATAAGGAATCAGATGACTCAGTTTATGGAGGTGATGAATAATATGGCTCAAAGCCAAGAGAGATTAAGAGCACTGGTAGAGAGGCAGAATCAGGAAGACCCCCATCTAGGGACTGCTGGGACAAGCAATAATGAGAGAGTTCAACCTCATGTTAATCCTCCAGTCTATGGACCCCACCTTCATCCAGAGATCAACATCCCTGTTAATGTACAAGGGACTGCCACTACAGGTAGAGTGCTGCAAGAAGACCCCCAGGAAGATCAGTTCACAGTGATGGGAGCTGGGGATGAAGCCTATGACAGAAGGCTAGATGAAATTGCTGAAAAATTAAGGTCCTTGGAGTCTCAGAATTCCTTGGGCTTTGATGTTATGGACATGGGTTTAGTGGACGGGGTCAGGATTCCCCACAAATTTAAACCTCCGTGTTTTGAGAAATACAACGGAACTTCCTGTCCCCGAACCCATTTACAATCCTTTCTGGGGAGGCTGAAGGCATATACCATGGACGAAAAGCTATGGATGTTTTATTTTGAAGATAGCTTAACAGGAGCTTCAAGGGAATGGTACTCTCACCTGACTAGAGCAACCATCAGGTGCTGGAAGGACCTGGCTGAGGCCTTTATCAGACAATACCAGTACAATTTGGATATGTGGCTCCCAACAGGACCCTCCTGATGGGAATGTCACAATCATCCAGAGAAAGCTTCCGGGAGTACGCTCAAAGGTGGAGACAGCTTGCTGCTGCTGTCCAGCCACCCATGTCAGAGAGGGAGATGGCTGATATGTTTATGAACACCCTCCAAGGGACATACATTGACAGGCTAGCTGCCTTTTCTTCCACTAGCTTCGCTGACGTAGTCATAGCTGGGGAAAGAATTGAGAACCTGTTAAAGATGGGCAAGATTTCTGACAATGGTGCGAGCTCGTCCAATAACCCCAGAAAACCATTTGTAGGTCCAAGAAGAGCCAGTGAGACTAATGTTATTCAGGCCAGCAGGGGCAGACCACAATATGTTCATAGGTCAGTGGCAGCAGTCACCATTCCCACTCCAATTCCTCAGCAACCAGCATATCAACCACAGCAACAACCCCATTACCAGCAACAAACTCAATATCCTCCTCAAAGAAACTACAACAACAACACCAACAACAGCAATCAGCAAACACCGTTCCAACAGAGACCTTCTCAGGCCAATAGGGTGATCGATCCGATCCCTATGCCCTATGCCACATTATTGCCACAACTCCTGAAACTCAACCTGGTTGAACCAAGGACATTGGCCCCTCCAGATCCTTCCAGTCTACCCAGAAATTATGACGCCAGCGCCAGATGTGCTTTTCACTCAAATGCACCTGGCCACAGTACAGAGAAGTGCAGAGCTTTGCACATGAAAGTGCAGGATCTAGTGGATTCCAAAGCTCTAAACTTTTCACCACCACCAAATGTCAACAAAAACCCTATGCCACACCACGGTGGACCCAGAATCAATGCTATTGAAGAAGACAAGCCGTCTTACTTGATAACCAGTGCGGGTCAGATTCGGACACCCTTGGTAGAGATCAAAGCTCAACTCCTTGAATGTCAAATGTTCCCTGGATGTGAGCTAGGATGTGCTTATTGCAACATTTCAGTGAATGGGTGTGATAACTTGAGAGATGGCATAGATGGTCTCATCCAGAGTGGCCTGCTTCAAATCACAACATCAATACCTACCAATCCAGCAATCTCCTTAACAACAATTCCCGAGTCTTCTACAACTACAACAACCATTGTTCCAAACAACTCTTCAGTGTCATCAACAAATGCTTCATCTATTACTTCAATGGACCAAATATCAACAAACATCCCTTCTACAACTTCAGCACCCCTTCATTCAGAACCTCCTACAACAACAACATCCATCCAGTCAATAGTGTCTCCTACAACATCAACAGCAAACAATGAAAGTGTCTCAACAGTTACAATTTATTATGATCCTGCAAATGATTCTGCCTACAACTCACAAAATGTCACTCCTATCAGAGCACCAGTCACAATATACTATGATCCACAGACTATCATGGTCCCTTCTGCAGCTGCCATCAGTCCATTCACTATCACAGTGCCTGGGCCAGTACCTTATGAAAGCAGTAATGCCATCCCTTGGCATTACGGCTCCGATCTATACTGCGAAGGACAGAAAATCACCCTTGAATCATCAACTTCTTCACCACAAATAGACAATGTGGGGGGAGGAGGAGGCTTCACTCGAAGCGGACGTCTCTTTGCCCCGCAAATTCAAAGACCCACTGCTGAAGCAGAAGCTGCTGCCAAGGCAAAAGGGAAGAGCATGGTGCAAGAAGAGCAAATTGTTAAAGAAGCTTTGAAAATACCTTTTGATCAAGAAGTTGATGAATTCATGAGAATCATCAAGAAAAGTGATTACAAGATAGTGGACCAGCTTCACCAGACGCCTTCCAAGATCTCCATTCTATCATTGCTTATGTGCTCCGAGGCTCATCGGAACGCACTACTAAAAGTCTTGCACGCAGCTTATGTGCCAGAAGAGATCACGGTCAATCAGTTGGAAGCTGTGGTTGGAAATGTTAATGCTAGTAACGGACTAGGATTTACCAACACTGATTTGACTACGGAAGGCCGCAATCATAACAAGGCTTTGCACATTACCATGGAGTGTAAGGGTGCAGTTCTCTCACATGTACTGGCAGACACAGGGTCATCCCTCAATGTCTTACCTAAAAAAGCCCTTGTAAAGCTGGAGTATGAAGGATTGGCATTACGCCCCAGCAACTTAGTAGTGAGAGCCTTTGACGGTTCTAAAAGATCAGTTCTGGGAGAAATTGAGTTGCCTATAACGATTGGCCCACAAACTTTCAAAACGACCTTCTACGTGATGGACATTCAGCCTGCCTACAGCTGTTTGTTGGGTAGACCATGGATTCATGCCGCTGGCGCAGTTACGTCTACCCTTCACCAGAAGTTAAAATTCGAGTGGGAGGGCCAAGTCGTTACTATTTGTGGAGAGGAAGATATTTTTGTCAGCCATCTGGCTACATACAAATACATTGAGATGGATGGGGAGATCCACGAAACGATGAGTCAAGGGTTTGAGGCCCTGAATATTAATGAAACATCTGCTGTACTTGGGACTTCCATGACATCCTACCAGCAAGCCAGGAAGGTTGTTGAGGGGGGGAATGCTCAAGGCTGGGGCAAACTGTTGCCTGTAGAGAAGAAAGAGGACAGATTTGGGTTGGGTTACAAACCAACTCAACAAGATCAAGCAGAGGCTGCTAAGAAGCCCAACTTTGTTAGTGGGGGGATGCTCACCCCTGATGCTGTCAACAACTTGGAAGATGAGTCGGAAGATGAACGCAACCTGGAGAGCTGGATACGTCCAAGGATCCCGGGGAGCCGTATCTCAAACTGGTCTTCCCAGGAAATTATAAGGGTTACTCCCGCAGAGTAATTATTATTTCCTGTATATTTTAAGCATGCATCAAGTCTTGCGTCTTGCCCAAGATGACAAGACTCATTTTGTAATCGGGCCATCTGTAATTTTTGTGCAACAAGATTAATCAATGAAATATCAGACATCTTTTGCAAATGAGTCTTTTTCTTTTCCGCTCACTGTTTTTCCATTTTTCTTTTTGTACAAAAAAATAAATGGCAATGTTTTCAAAATGACAACTTTATTTCACTTTTCTAAACAAGATTAAAATCAATCACTAAAATGAACAAACTGGACCCTTGCAGAGAGTGCCTTCCAGACCGCACCGACAACAACACGGCTATGACTTCGTATGACTTTGACAATCCGATCAATCAAGCTGATGAAGGGGTTGAAGAAGATTACGAGCTTCCTGAAGAGCTAGCCAGGTTGTTGAGACAAGAGGAGAAGGTTATCACTCCTCATCAGGAGGAGGTCGAAACGATTAATCTTGGTACAAATGAAGATGTGAAAGAAGTTAAAATCGGGGCCTGCTTACAAGACTCAGTGAAGAAACAACTGATTGACCTGCTTCAGGAATATGTGGATGTGTTTGCTTGGTCTTACCAGGATATGCCAGGGTTGGATACCGACATTGTTACGCATAAGCTGCCTTTAAAAGAAGACTGCCCGCCAGTAAAACAGAAACTGCGCCGTACTCGCCCAGACATGGCAATGAAGATCAAAGAAGAGGTACAAAAGCAGTGGGACGCCGGGTTCCTTGCTGTAACTAGCTATCCGCCGTGGGTTGCTAATATAGTACCTGTGCCTAAGAAAGACGGCAAAGTGAGGATGTGTGTTGACTACCGGGACCTGAACAGAGCCAGCCCAAAAGATGATTTCCCATTACCTCACATTGATGTATTGGTTGATAATACGGCTCAGTTCTCGGTATTCTCCTTCATGGACGGATTTTCAGGATACAACCAGATCAAGATGTCACCTGAAGACATGGAGAAGACAACTTTCATCACACCCTGGGGGACGTTCTGTTACAAGGTGATGCCATTCGAATTGAAGAATGGTGGTGCAACATATCAACGGGCTATGGTAACATTATTCCACGATATGATCCATAAAGAAATAGAATGTTATGTGGATGACATGATTGCCAAGTCCCTTACAGAAGAAGACCACCTGGTAAATCTGCTGAAGTTATTCAAGCGTCTGAGGAAGTACCAACTGAAACTGAACCCCAACAAGTGCACATTCGGGGTGCGATCTGGTAAGCTGCTGGGCTTTATTGTAAGCGAGAAAGGGATTGAAGTTGACCCTGATAAAGTCAAAGCCATTCCAGAAATGCCTACACCGAAGTCTGAAAAAGAAGTTCGAGGGTTTTTAGGTAGATTGAACTACATCTCGAGGTTCATATTTCACCTTACTGCGACCTGTGAACCCTTGTTTAAGCTGTTAAGAAAAGAACAGACGGTCAGGTGGAATGAAGACTGCCAGAAGGCTTTTGACAAGATCAAGGAGTACTTACAAGAGCCTCCAATCCTTATGCCTCCAGTTGAAGGAAGACCTCTGATAATTTACTTGACAGTATTAGAAGAGTCAATGGGGTGTGTGCTGGGCCAGCATGACGAGTCTGGTCGAAAAGAGTATGCAATATACTACCTAAGCAAAAAGTTTACCGACTGTGAACAACGTTATTCACTGCTCGAGAAAACTTGCTGTGCTTTAGCGTGGGCTGCTCGCCGACTGAGACAGTATATGTTGACCCACACTACTTTATTGATCTCAAAGATGGACCCAGTTAAGTACATATTTGAGAAGCCAGCACTTACCGGACGGGTTGCAAGATGGCAAATGATCCTTACAGAATATGACATTCAGTACACCTCTCAGAAAGCCATCAAGGGCAGTGTACTGTCTGATTATCTTGCTGAGCAACCTATTGATGATTACCAGCCTATGAGATTTGACTTCCCTGATGAAGACATCATGTTCATAAAAGCAAAAGATCACGAGGAGCCTATTCACACTGAAGGGCCTGACCCGGAAGAAGAATGGACTATGATGTTTGATGGGGCTGTTAATATGAATGGTCGTGGTGTTGGTGCAGTACTCATTACACCTAAAGGAGTTCACCTGCCTTTCTCGGCAAAACTCACTTTCAACTGCACTAACAACGAAGCTGAATACGAAGCTTGCATTATGGGTCTTGAGGAAGCCACTGACCTCAGGATCAAAACATTGACTGTATTCGGAGATTCAGCTCTGGTAGTTAATCAAACCAACGGCAAATGGTACACCCACCAGGATCATCTGATACCTTACAGGGATTATACGAGAAGGTTATTGACTTTCTTCATAACGGTCAAGCTTGAGTATATCCCTCGGGACGAGAATCAGTTTGCAGATGCTCTGGCTACCATTTCATCGATGATCAAAGTTCAAGCTGCCAACTTTGTACCTCAAATTTCAGTGTCTAGACTCGATAGACCGGCATATGTATTCGCAGCAGATGTTGTCAAAGATGATAAGCCTTGGTTCCATGACATTAAGTGCTTCTTGGAGGATCAAACATACCCACCTGGGGCATCTTCCAATGATAAGAAGACTTTAAGAAGGCTTGCTGGTAGTTTCTTCCTGAACACTGATGGTTCCCTGTACAAGAGAAACTTTGATATGGTACTCCTCAGATGCGTTGATAGGGCAGAAGCAGACTTGTTAATGCACGAGGTGCACGAAGGATCCTTTGGTACCCATGCGGGAGGGCATGCCATGTCCAAGAAGTTGCTAAGATCAGGTTATTATTGGATCACAATGGATGCTGACTGTTGTGCCTATGCCAGGAAATGCCATAAATGCCAGATCTATGCAGATAAAGTACATGTGCCTCCCAATCCTTTGAATATAATGTCTTCACCCTGGCCCTTTGCCATGTGGGGCATTGACATGATTGGCAAGATCGAACCGACCGCTTCAAATGGCCACAGATTCATCTTGGTCGCCATTGACTATTTCACCAAGTGGGTCGAAGCAGCTTCCTATGCCAATGTTACAAGACAAGTGGTAGCCCGATTTCTGAAGAGAGATATCATCTATCGATACGGAGTTCCCGAGCGAATCATCACTGATAATGGTTCCAACTTAAACAACAAAATGATGGCTGAGCTATGCCGAGACTTCAAGATCCAACACCATAATTCTTCTCCTTACAGGCCAAAGATGAATGGCGCTGTTGAGGCAGCTAATAAGAATATCAAGAAGATTGTGCAGAAGATGGTAGTCACCTACAAAGACTGGCATGAAATGCTACCATTTGCCTTGCATGGGTACCGCACGTCAATCAGAACATCCACTGGGGCAACACCGTATCAACTTGTGTATGGTATGGAAGCAGTCCTACCTGTTGAAGTTGAACTACCCTCCCTACGGGTACTGATGAATGTTAAGATGAACGAAGCAGAATGGGTCCGGTCCCGATACGAACAACTGAGTCTGATTGAAGAGAAAAGACTGGCTGCAATCTGTCATGGGCAGTTGTATCAAAGAAGAATGAAGAAAGCCTTTGATCAGAAAATCAGGCACCGAGAGTACCAAGTAGGAGATCTTGTGCTGAAAAGAATCCTCCCTCCTCATACAGACCACAGGGGCAAGTGGACTCCAAACTATGAAGGACCATTCGTAGTGAAGAAAGTTTTCTCTGGTGGAGCGCTGATGCTCAGCACCATGGATGGTGAAGACTTCCCATCCCCTGTGAATTCAGATGCAGTTAAAAAATACTTCGCAGAAAAATGACCCGCTGGACATAAAAACAGAATGTAAGTCCAGGCAAAAATAGGGCATCCCGGCGAGTCAAAAACAGAATAAAAGACTCGGGCAAAAAAATAAGGGGAAATAAGCAAACAAAAATGTACACCCGCTGATTTGAAAAGCCGCATTGGACAACTCAGGAAAAAAAGGGTATCCCGATGGATTGAAAACCTGAAAGGGCGATCCATGCAAAATAAGGGAATAAGCGAACAACTGCACTCTGAATTCGTCTGTATCACCTACAATCTGGTAAGCTTCGAAAGGATCAAGCTTCTTTCAGAATCAGCCTTCTTCAGAAAGCAAGACGAGAAGAACGTCAAAAGTCATACGAGTCATAGCAAAAGAGGAAGCTCCTTAAAGCGTCGTCAACATTGCCAGCATTTTGTTTCTCAATTTGTAACAATCCCCTCATTCCAGGAGATTTGTTTCTTTGACTGTATCTTGCCAATTTAGGGCACATGAATTAATAAAAACATATTTTCAGTCAAGTTTCACCTCGTACACTTCATTTTATTTGCAAAATGTCTGATGTCTCAAGAAAAAAAAAACTGATTGCATGAATACAGATGCTTATCTTCAAAAATAAAAGTTACGTGCTTGCAGGAAATATGCTCACTCTCAGAAGTGTCTAACTCCTATGATGGAATCCGGTAAGGGATACCTCGGGATCATTTGTGTGTTTCCCTATCTTTGCAGGATTGTAGGTATCCAAAGCGCAACTCGGGGCATGAAAGCTTCATCCCGGCAAGCTGACAAATCAACACCCAGTCTTAGCGCCCAAAGTGCTCTCTCCCCATCTGAGTCTTCACTTGCTATTTCTCCCCAGCCGAGGTGCCAACCATTCTTCCTCCTCAGCTAAGTACAAAAGTCAGGGAACCATCTCCCCACAGAGCTTCAGTCTCTATCCAGAAGAGCGGCGCATGAAGGGATCACAACAGAGTGAAGGAAGCTTCTACAAACCCCAGCTGGGTCCCTCATTATCAGGATGGGTCTATCAGTGACCTATCCCCCCCAAGCAGATATCATCTCATCAAATCTACCAACGATCTCATCCCCAGCTGGGATGTCCACTTCAAACAGATCGACCAGAGATCTTTACTGTAACGGGATCCGAATCCCGGATCTGTTTTCCTTTGCATAATCATGGCATTCGCATCATATTTACCCCACAAAGCGTAGCATTCCGTTTAATACGGAGCATTACGGCAAAAATCAAACATGTTGCATAATCATAAGTCATGGTCTGAATCAAACACCTGTGAATATTATCAACCCATCAACAATATACAGAATACCCCCTCCCCCCCCAGATTCCCCAGTAAAAGCAGTTGCCTCACATTCACCAATACGAATACACACTCCTTGTGGCACCCGTCCGTGTCATCATTCCCCAGTAAAGTCGCCCGAGCTTTTCTTTGCAAACAAACACTTGTATATTACAGATACTTCTCGACACCCGTCCGTGTCATATCCCCAGCAGAAAGCCAAAGTATCCCCTTTGCACTCACAGATACAGATATATATATAACTTTCTTGACACCCGTCCGTGTCACTTTTCCCAGCATATTTTCTCAAACACTTTGTACACCATATACTTGTTTATACTATACTCCTCTCCTTTTGACACTCCTCCGTGTCACTCTCCCCAGCAGGTGGAACACTTAAATATACACCAATCATACTTATGCAAATACTCGTCCGTATCTTGTACACACCGTTTATATCCCCGCAGATTCAACACTAGTCCGTGTTCTTTGTTAACCCGTTGGTACTCGTCCGTACCATCCTCTCAGAGCATGTGTCTAGCGTTTGTTTCTACATGATACTCGTCCGTGTCATAAGTCTTAAGGATGCTCATCCGCATCTTTAATCCATACACTGTGTCAAACACTTTTGTCTTCTTGAATATAGACACTCGTCCGTGTCTACTATTCCCCAGAAGAGTCCCCTCAGATTCAACACTCGTCTGTGTTCCTCGTTAACCAGTTGATACTCGTCCGTATCATCATCTCTGAACACGTGTCAGTTTTTGTTTCTACATGATACTCGTCCGTATCATAGTCTTAAGGATGTTCGTCCGCATCTTTAGTCTATACACAAACATCTAAACACTTATACCTTTTATTTCTTGGATGTAAACACTCGTCCGTGTTTACTATTCCCCAGTAGATCGCCCACAAAGCAATTTCTTTTTATCTGACATTCGTCCTGTGTCATGATAAACCCTGAGAGCAACCGTACCCTGCTAGGTGGTCGTCCTCCACCTCTTGATGATCGTCCTTCATCATGCTCATCCGATGGCCGTCCCCATTGTTGACCTTTTTATCCGACATTCGTCCTGTGTCGTGATATATTTAGCAGCCGTCCCCTGCTAGGTGATCGTTCTTCACCTTTTGATGATCGTCCTTCATCATTTTATCCAATGGCCGTCCCCATTGTTGATTTTGGTTATCTGACATTTGTCTCATGTCATGATAAACCTTGAGAGCAGCCGTCCCCTGCTAGGTGATCGTCCTTCACCTCTTGATGGTCGTCCTCCATCATGCTCATCCGATGGCCGTCCCCATCGTTGACCTTTTATCCGGCATTCGTCCTATGTCGCGATATTTTCGGCAGCCGTACCCTGCCAGGTGGTCGTCCTCCACCTTAGATGACCGTCCCTCATCTTATCCCCAACAGAGCAGCCGTCCCCTGCTAGGTGATCGTCCTTCACCTTTGATGACCGTACCTCATCATCTGTTTATTTCATTTATTCTTTAACCCGATGGTCGTCCCCGTCGTGGTCCCTTTTCCTTTTCCTGATGATCGTCCTTCATCAGTTTAGCCCGATGGTCGTCCCCATCATTGGTTACTTTGCTTTATGAACTTGATGGCCGTCCCCATCATTTTTTCATTAATCCCCAGAGAATCTTACAGCTTTACTTGATGGCCGTCCCCATCATAATTCTTTTTATCCCCAGCATGTCGGTCGTCCCCGTCATTGCTTTACTTCACACACTTTTCCCAGCATGTCGGCCGTCCCCGTCATTGCCCTTTCCCCAGCAGTCGTCCTCTGCCCGACGGTCGTCCTCCGTCGCCCATACTTTATAGTATACTTTTTTCCTTTTACAATCTATATCCCTTTTCTTCTTCATTCTGTGAGTGCAAATTTTGGACTGTCTTTGGTATTCAACCACAAGTTATCTTGTTTGCCTGATAAGCCGTCGCTTACATCCTACACAGCTAACTCATGTTTGAATAGGGGTGTCGCTCCCGAAGATTTGCATCCCGGTACAAGCGCGAACGGTCGGCGAAGGGAACAGGGAGAACACGCAGCCGTGAACTCACTGGAGAAGAATAGAGTCGCCAGCTAGGCATTTTTATCCCGGAGGAAAGGCAATGCTGCATAGACCTAGAAAGATACGGATAAGACGGTTGCGAACCAGAGAGACTGAGAAAGGGGGTTGGTTACAACCTGGGAAGGTATTAGCACCCAGATTGTCCGTCGTACTCGACGGGATCCACGCTTAAAAGATTTGTGTTTTAAAGGGGTAGTGTCAGTGCAATCTGTGTATAAAATAGCTGGAAGAGATGTACGGGTGTCAGTGTAAAAGAGAGTGAAGTGTATAAATGAAGTGTCAGTGTAAGGAAAAGAGTATGCTCAAGACCATGAGGCTTAAAGAATGATACAGGAAGGAGGGGGAATGTGCAGAGACTTTTGTTCGATAACTGTTAAGTTATGCCTACGTATCCTCTCGTGCAATGAGGAAGTCAGAACACCGTAGTTCGACCCAAAGAGACTGAAAGATGAATTGACTTGATGGACTGCTTGCTTGCCTATGCTCAAGTGTATGACCTGTCTGGCTCAGGTGCTTACTGTCTTGCATTAGACGGAAGAAGCAAATTCTCGATTGTGAGTGAATGAGATGAGAAAAGAATCCCGAAGGAGACGATTATTGTTTGTTTTTGAATTTTCAGTCTTTTATTGCTTTTTTGAGTTTGCCATAGGATAATGAGCTTAAGCCTAAACCAATGGGTTAGTAAACTCATCACATCTTCCCTCTGATTAGGGGTAATGAGAATACCTTAAGTGTGAAGTCAGATTCTCACACTTAATCACCTTTGATGTAGGATTAAGATCATTAACCTACTTGTGATTATTTAGATGTTTTTGTGATTTTGTTTAGTGTTGAGTAATGAGGTTAAGCCATAATCAGGGATTAAACAGACCCATTACACCATCCTAAAAGAAGGATGATAGATGAGAGTGTTTAAGCTGAGGAAGACTCCTCAACTTAATCCGTGATTAGGGATTAAACCCATGACAAAACAAGCCTTTATTAAGTGGATTTTATTTAGATATGATGATGAAGTGAATTTTATTGTTTGCAAGACAACTTGAGGGGGACTTGTCCATTAACACTAGGGTTAGTCCTTCTTAACCAATTAAGGAAGAATTAGAACCCTAATGCAAGGCCCAAGTTACAAGTGTGATGTCTTGATATTTATTAAGTGGATTAATTAAGAGATTTAAACACATTAAGGGTTTAATACTTAGGATTAAAGTTATACACTCCATCCTAAGAGAAGGATGCAGGCATAAGCTTAATCACAAAGTCTTAAAGCCTTTAGGGTTTAGTCCCTGATTATGAGGTGAGAAGAGAAGACTCAAAGAGAGACACAAAGGTAAAACTATGAGGGGAGACTAATCAAAATCCTAATTCATTATCATGCTTGGTTGATCCTAAGGTTTGTGAGGTTTAAACAAGAAGATCTTCAATGGAACCACCAGGAAGCAGATGAACAGGATCAAGAGAAGCAAAGTGACTTGCTTCATTCAAGAAGTCAAGTCACTTGAAGAAAGAAAGTGGGAGGGAGAAGAATGAGCAAGCTCAAACTCAAACACATATAAGAATGCAGCAATGGATGCAAGAGAGATGAAAAGAAAAGTTATGAGAAGTGAAGGCAAATCCACTTCTCAAGTTTACTTACCACCTGAAATGTTAGAAACAAATGCAATGCAATGCTAAATGAAATGAAATGACATGCTGCTAGGCCAAACCAGAAGCATGCACATGATGATTATGATGTTATGAAGTGTTGCAAACATGAGACAAGGCATAGGGATGTTCATACAAAGTCATGGATGCAAATGATGCAAGTTAAGGAGCATGAACAAGCATGAAATGTTATGAAGCATACAAGACAAATGACATGGAAAATATGTGATGCAATGATCAAACATGCCTTCTATATGTCTTAAGATGCCAAATGAATCATAAGAATGCACAAAATGCAAAGACAAGTCATGTTATGCAAGGAAATGCAAGAGGGATGCAAATGAAAGCCCAAATTAGGGTTTATGGATCAAACATCAAACACAAACCAAAAACAGAAGCAAACCCTAAGATAAAAAATGGAAAATGGCACCCAAAGAAACCCTAGACCTATGATGAATCCCTGCCCAAAGGGGAACTCCCAACTCTTTACCAATCTCAAGATATGATTTTTGCAAGTTATTAGGGTTTTTTAGGGTTCTTATCAAAACAAATGCCAATCAATTAGAAAATGCAAGATCAAATCATGGCCTTTTTATCCTTGAAAATACATGTCAAATGGAAAACAATGCACAAAGAATCAATGTCTCAACCTTCACCAATAGGCAGAAATGAATTTTCAAACATATGATCAAAATAATGCACAAAATATGATTTAATTCCATGAAAAATTCTTAAAATGCATCAAGATCAAAAAAGAAATTTGGTTTGAAGGTTGGACAATGTTTCTAAATGTCTTAGAACATTTCATGAATTTTTTTGTAATTTTTAAATACCTAAAAGTATTTTTAATTAATTAATTTCCATTAACCAATTAAAAATAATCTTTTAAATATTTAAAAATACTTTTTTAATGATAAAAAATAAAATAAAAATATTTTTGTGTCACAAAAATTAATAAAACCTTAAAGAAAAAGTTTCATAATTTTTATGATTTTTTAACTATTTTAAATAAATTGTGCAATTTAAATGAAATAAATATGAATAAAAATTAAAAGAAAATGAAAGTAAACAGGTTGGATGGCCAGGATTGCTCCTGAGTTTAAAAGCATTGACTGCGCGCCAGAATGAGAGGCCCAGATTGTTTCTGATTAAATTAACTAAAATATGATTAATTAACCCTAACACGTGGATTAGGGTTAATCAAAGAGATCCTGGCCCTTCCCTTGCGCGCGTAGTCAACAAATTCAACGCATCCTACGGCCAATATTCAAACCAGCATTAATTATGGGATTAAACCCTAATCACACTCAGGTGGCCGGAGAAGACTTCCGGTCGTCTTCTCCGGCCAGAAGCTCACCTGAAAATCTTCAAACTTCCTAAAAACGTAACATAAATGAAATCTAAGACCAGGGAAATGATCCTCTCACTCTCACGAATCAAACCCCTAACCTAAAACAAATTTATCTTTCCTAAATCATCTGAATCGAAGCAAACAATTTCTAGGGTTCGTAAGCTTCAAACACGAATTAAATGCTCAAAACAAAACCATTTCAAAAACTAAAGGTACCAGAATGATCAGTGCATCATGAAGAACAAGTTTGTAACAATAAAAGTCATTTCTGGAAAAATTAATTTCGAGCTACCTGAGATTTGGAGCTTTCAGCTTTGGGACTTTCTGGCTGTTTCCTTTGATGCAAGCTACTCCACTTGATCCCCCAAGTGTGTTTGAATGCTCAAAATGAGTTTGTGTTGGCTGGAGAAGAAGATTCGAAAGGAACTGCTTCAGTTCAGTCAACAATGGCAGATGAGATTCTGGCACTTTCAGGCTGTGAAAAGGGGTTGTTTGTGATCTATGAAGTGTGTTGAGAAGGTTTGTGGTGTTGGTTGGTGTGTTTGTGAGCTAGGATAAGAGTTTCGAATGAAACTGCAGCTTGAGGTGAATGATGGCAATGGAGTTTTCAGGCTTGTTTCAGGCTTATGCTTGGGGTGTTTCTTGTCTATGAGGTGTGGTGAGTTGAGTGATGATGAGAGTTTTTAGTGTTTGAAGACTGTGGAGAGTTTTTGAAGGAACTTGCAAAGAGGTGAGTTTTTGTGAATGTGGTGAATGGTTATGTTTCAGCCTTGGTTCTCATGTGTTATGGCCAGCAAACTGATTCAATAAACAATTGCAAGTGGCTGGTGGATGTGACCTGGCCTGCAGAGATAGGTGTGGCTACTTTTGCTCAAAGTCCACTTTTGTGTAAGATAGGGCATGGCTCAAGTTTAGGCAAGTACAAGTTGGGTTCTGGTGCAGCATGGTGAGTGTGAGAGGCTGGCTTGACTCAAGGATCAATGCAGCAAGTTGGTGAAAAGGTCATGAGTGTTTTGCAACTTGGTTAGCTTTATGGATTTTCATGAGAAAAGTCAAGTTACATGAACCAAACCATGAGCAAACTTGATCCAAATCTGATTTTTGTGACTTAGAGGATGTTTACATAATGGTTTGACATGAATTAGAGGCTACATTTGACTTTGGTTCAAGACTTTGCAAAATTTCCTTTTTGTGCATAACTTGAAAATCAATGATTTTTGCTAACTTTGCAATGCCATAACTTTTGATCCATGAAGAGTTTGATCATGTTCTTGTACTTTTTGAAAAGGGAAAGATGAGATCTACAACTTTCATGACCAAAGTTTTTTCATTTGAAGCATCTTTGGATCATGAATCAAGGCTTGAAAATTGGCCCAAAATGAGGCATTCTTGAAAAGTCAACTATGCCTCAAAAAGTCAACTTTTGCAAAAACCCTAAATTCTTGATTTTATGCACTTCAACCTTCTTCCATGATCAAATAAAGATCATATACACTCAAAATGATGAAGATCACCCATTGGTTGGGTCATTGGGGGCCTCAGATGCCCTGATTTTGCACTGACTTGTCTGAAAAGTCAACTCTTGATCAGATGACTTCCCCATGGAATTTCTTCATGAAAATTGATATGCATATTCCCTATACCATGTAGAGACCAATGGAAACAAGAATGACCAAAAAATTTGAGATTATGGCCTCTGAAACCAAAACCCTAATTTTAGGTCAACTGTGCAGTTCAACCTGGCTCTGCATCCACTCAAACCCTAGTTCTTGTGATTCCTCTGCAATTTTGACTCTGTGAGGATGTGACATGATACAAGAACACACATGGACCCTTCTGAGATGATTGGTGGCCTTTGGAGTGGCTCAAGAAGCTTTGGGATTGCTCAAATCACAAACCCTAGGTGCAGATGACTTAGAAACTATGCAGTGAATCAAACATGAGATATGAGATTGTATGATTGTGTTTATGCATATGAGATGATCACAAGCCATGGTGTGAATGGGTGAGGGCAAATTTGGGGTGCTTACAGCTGCCCCTATTCAAACAGGAGTTAGCTGTGCAGGATGTAAGCAACGGCTTAACAGGCAAACAAGATAACTTGTGGTTGAATACCAAAGACAGTCCAAAATTTGCACTCACAGAATGGAGGAGAAAAGGGATGTAGATTAAGTAAGGTATATTGTAAGTGTGGGCGACGGAGGACGACCGTCGAGCAGAGGACGACTGATGGGTAAATAGCAATGACGGGGACGGCCGACACGCTGGGAAAAGTGTGTAAAGTAAAGCGATGACGGGGACGGCCGACATGCTGGGGAAAGTCAAAATATGATGGGGACGGCCATCAAGATAAAGTAGGGTTCTCTGGGAATTAATGAAACATGACGGGGACGGCCATCAAGTTCATAAAGGTCAAGTAACCAACGATGGGGACGGCCATCGGGCTAAAAGGAAAAGGGACCACGACGGGGACGGCCATCGGGTTAAAGAATAAATGAAATAAACAGATGATGGGGTACGGCCATCAAAGGTGAAGGACGATCACCTAGCAGGGGACGGCTGCTCTGTTGGGAATAAAAAGTAAATATGATGGGGACGGCCATCAAAGGTGGAGGACGACCACCTGGCAGGGTACGGCTGCCGAAGATATCGACGATGGGGACGGCCATCGGATAGAAAAGGTCAACGATGGGGACGGCCATCGGACGAGCATGATGGAGGACGACCATCAAGAAGTGGAGGACGACCACTCAGCAGGGGACGGCGGCTCTCAGGGTTTATCATGACATAGGACGAATGTCAGATAACCAAAATCAACAATGGGGACGGCCATTGGATAAAGTGATGAAGGACGATCATCAAAAGGTGGAGGACGACCACCTAGCAGGGGACGGCTGCTAAAATCAACGATGGGGACGGCCATCGGATGAGCATGATGGAGGACGACCATCAAGAAGTGGAGGACGACCACTCAGCAGGGTACGGCTGCTCTCAAAGGTATCATAACACAGGACGAGTGTTAGATAAAAAGAAAATTTGTTGGTGATCTACTGGGGAGATAGTAAACACGGACGAGCGTTTACATCCGAGAAGCAAAAGGTATAAGTGTTTGGTATTGTGTATAGATTAAAGATGCGGACGAGCATCCTTAAGACTATGATACGGAAGAGTATCGTGTAGAAACAAACTGACACATGTTCAGAGATGATGATACGGACGAGTATCAACTGGTTAACAAGGAACACGGACGAGTGTTGATTCTGAAAGGATTCTTCTGGGGAATAATAGACACGGACGAGTATCTATATTCAAGAAGACATAATTGTTTGACACAGTGTATGGATTAAAGATGCGGGCGGGCATCCTTAAGACTATGATACGGACGAGTACCATGTAGAAACAAACACTAGACGCAATGTTCTGAGATGATGGTACGGACGAGTACCAACTGGTTAACAAAGAACAAGGACTATTGCCGAATCTGTGGGGATATGGGTGGTGATGTATACAAGATACGGACGAGTATCTGTATAAGTGTATCAATGAGTAGTGAGTATCGTATATGAGTGTTTATCTGCTAGGGAGTGACACGGACGAGTGCTGAAAGGGAAAAGTATAATATTAACAAATGTATGGGTGATAAAGGTAAGCGACTGCACTGGGGATATGACACGGACGGGTGTCAAGGATGGTGTACAAGTACAGGCGACCACGCTGGGGATACGACACGGACGAGTGTCAAAGATTGTGTGAGTGCAAAGAGGATATCTTTGGCTTTCTGCTGGTGATTTGACACGGACGGGTGTCAGAAAGTATCTGTAATACTGGTGATCTTGTTTGTAAAGTGTATTCAGGCAACCTGCTGGGGAATGATGACACGGACGGGTGTCAAAAGGTGTATATACTGGTGTGAGGCAAATGCTTTTGCTGGGACCCTGGTGGGGATTTTGGGGGAACCATTCTGTATAACGACGGATTGTCGATATTTACAAGTGTTCAATTCACAACATGACTTATGATTATGCTATGCGTTTGATTTTTGCCGTAATGCTCCGTATTAGACGGAATGCTACGCTTTGAGGGTACATTATGATGCAAATGCTATGATTATGCAAAGAAGCACAGATCCGGGATTCGGATCTCGTTGCTGCGAAGATCTCTGGCTGATCTGCCGAGGAAGACATCCCAGCTGGGGATGAGATCATTGGTGTATCTGCTTGGGGGATATAGGTCACTGATCGACATATCCTTATAATATGGGAGACCCAGCTGGGGTTTGCAGAAGCTTTCTATACTCTGTTGTGACTTCTTCGTGCGTTGCTCTTCTGAATAGAAGCTGGGGCTCTGTGGGGAGATGATCCCCTGATTTTTTGTACTCGGCTGAGGGCGAGATGACAACTCGGCTGGGGAGAGAGAGAGGCATCACTGAAAGACCTCCCTAGAAACTCTGTTACGGTGGCTTCTTGACTCGGCCAGGGATATGGGCATCTTCTGTGATACCTGCCCATTCTGATGGGGATAAGTAATGAGTGACCAACTCAGCTGGGGAACAATGAGATGCAACTCAGCTGGGGATAGCAACGAAAAGCAAATCAGCTGGGGATGGAGTGTCTCCGATGCTGTATGTTGATTTGGCAACTTTGCTGGGGAAGTGGGCACCTCCCAGTGCCATGTGAGTTGATAATGATTCGCCAGTTTGCTGAGACGTAACTTGCATGCCCCAGGTTGCGTTCTAGATACTTGCAATCCTGCAAAGATAAGGAAACGCACAAAAGGTCCCGAGGTATCCTTTACTGGATTCCGTCATAGGAGATAAGTACTTTCGAGAGTAATCACATTCCCTGTAAGCATGCGTTTTATTATTATTATTATTATTTTTTTTTAGAGAGAAGCATCTGTACTTATGCAGTCGTTTTTTTTTTTTTTTTTTTTTTTTTTTTTTTTTTTTTTTTTAGAGATATCAGACAATTCTTTGCAAAACATAAATGTAAAACGAAACATGACTGAAAATCTGATTTTATTAATTCGCGTGCCCTGAATTGGCTGGATACAGTCAAAGAAACACATCTCCTGAAATGAGGAAATAGTTACAAATTGAGAAATAAAGTGCTGGCGGTGTTGATGACGCTCTGAGGAGCTTCCTCTTCTGCTATGACTCGTATGACAATGACGTTCTTCTCGTCTTGCTTTTGGAGAGAGTTGATTCTGATTGAAGCTTGATCCTTCTGAGTTTTAACCAAGTTGCTGACAATACAGACGAATTCAGAATGCGGTTGTTCGCTTATTCCCTTATTTTGCATGGATCGCCCTTTCGGGTTTTCAATCCATCGGGATACCCATTTTTGCCTGAGCTGTCCAATGCGGCTTTTCAACTCAGCGGGTGTACATTTTCTTAATTATTTCCCTTATTTTTGCCCGAGTCTTTTATTCTGTTTTTGACTCGCCGGGATGCCCTATTTTTGCCTGAACTTACATTCTGTTTTTATGTCCAGCGGGTCATTTTCATGCGAAGTATTTTTTAACTGCATCTGAATTCACAGGGGATGGGAAATCTTCACCATCCATGGTGCCGAGCATCAGTGCCCCACCAGAGAAAACTTTCTTTACAACGAATGGTCCTTCATAATTTGGAGTCCATTTGCCCCTGTGGTCTGTATGAGGAGGGAGGATTCTTTTCAACACAAGATCTCCCACTTGGTACTCTCGGTGCCTGACTTTCTGATCGAAGGCTTTCTTCATTCTCTTCTGATATAACTGCCCATGACAGATTGCGGCCAATCTCTTCTCTTCGATCAGACTCAGTTGTTCGAATCGGGACCTAACCCACTCTGCTTCACTCAGTTTAACATCCATCAACACCCGTAAGGAAGGCAATTCAACTTCAACAGGTAGGACTGCTTCCATACCATATACAAGCTGATACGGTGTTGCCCCAGTGGATGTTCTGATTGATGTGCGATACCCATGCAAGGCGAACGGTAGCATTTCATGCCAGTCTTTGTATGTGACTACCATCTTTTGCACAATCTTCTTGATATTCTTATTTGCTGCCTCGACAGCGCCGTTCATCTTTGGCCTGTAAGGAGAAGAATTGTGATGTTGGATCTTGAAGTCCCGACATAATTCAGCCATCATTTTGTTGTTGAGATTGGAACCATTATCAGTAATGATTCGCTCGGGCACTCCATATCTACAGATGATATCTCTTTTCAAAAATCGCGCTACCACTTGCCTGGTGACATTTGCATATGAGGCTGCTTCAACCCACTTTGTGAAATAGTCGATGGCGACCAGGATGAATCTGTGGCCATTCGAAGCAGTTGGCTCAATCTTGCCGATCATATCAATGCCCCACATAGCAAAGGGCCACGGTGAAGACATTATGTTCAAAGGATTGGGAGGTACATGCACTTTATCTGCGTAGATCTGGCATTTATGACATTTCCTGGCATAGGCACAACAGTCTGCATCCATTGTGATCCAGTAATAGCCTGATCTTAACAGCTTCTTAGCCATTGCATGCCCTCCAGCATGGGTACCGAAAGAGCCTTCATGCACTTCATGCATCAGTAGATCTGCTTCCGTCTTGTCAACACATCTGAGGAGTACCATATCAAAGTTCCTCTTGTATAAAGATCCATCAGCGTTCAGAAAGAAACTTCCAGCAAGCCTTCTTAAAGTCTTCTTATCATTGGAAGATGCCCCAGGTGGGTATGTTTGATCCTCCAAGAAGCACTTAATGTCGTGGAACCAAGGCTTATCATCTTCAGCAATATCTGCTGCAAATACATATGCTGGTCTATCAAGTCTCGATACTGAAATCTGAGGTACAAAGTTAGTAGCTTGAACTTTGATCATGGACGAAATGGTAGCCAAGGCATCTGCAAACTGATTCTCGTCCCGAGGGATATACTCAAGTTTGACTGTTGTGAAGAAAGTCAATAATCTTCTTGCATAATCCCTGTAAGGTATCAGATGATCTTGGTGGGTGTACCATTTTCCGTTGGTCTGATTGATTACCAAAGCTGAATCTCCGAATACGGTCAATGTCTTGATCCTGAGGTCAATGGCTTCCTCAAGACCCATAATGCAAGCTTCGTATTCAGCTTCGTTGTTAGTGCAGTTGAAAGTGAGTTTTGCCGAGAAAGGCATGTGAACTCCTTTAGGTGTAATAAGTACTGCACCAACACCACGGCCATTCATGTTAACAGCCCCATCAAACATCATAGTCCATTCTTCCTCCGGGTCGGGCCCTTCAGTGTAAATAGGCTCTTCGTGATCTTTTGATTTAATGAACATGATGTCTTCATCAGGGAAGTCAAATCTCATAGGCTGGTAATCATCAATGGGTTGCTCAGCAAGATATTCAGATAGTACACTGCCCTTGATGGCTTTCTGAGATGTGTACTGTATGTCATATTCTGTGAGAATCATCTGCCATCTTGCAACCCGTCCGGTAAGAGCTGGCTTCTCGAAAATGTACTTAACTGGATCCATTTTTGAGATTAATAAGGTAGTGTGGGTCAACATATACTGTCTCAGTCGGCGAGCAGCCCACGCTAAAGCACAGCAAGTTTTCTCGAGCAGTGAATAACGTTGTTCACAGTCGGTAAACTTTTTGCTTAGGTAGTATATTGCATACTCTTTTCGACCAGACTCGTCATGCTGGCCCAGCACACATCCCATCGACTCTTCTAATACTGTTAAGTACATAATCAGAGGTCTTCCTTCAACTGGCGGCATGAGGATTGGAGGTTCTTGCAGATACTCCTTGATCTTGTCAAAAGCCCTTTGGCAGTCTTCGTTCCACCTGACCGTTTGTTCTTTTCTTAACAGTTTGAACAAGGGTTCACAGGTTGCTGTGAGGTGAGATATGAACCGTGAGATGTAGTTCAATCGACCTAAGAACCCTCGAACTTCTTTCTCAGTTTTCGGTGCAGGCATCTCTTGGATGGCTTTGACTTTATCAGGGTCAACTTCAATCCCCTTCTCACTTACAATGAATCCCAGCAACTTACCGGATCGCACCCCGAATGTGCATTTGTTGGGGTTCAACTTCAGTTGATACTTCCTCAAACGTTTGAATAATTTGAGCAGATTCACCAGATGATCTTCCTCTGTAAGGGACTTGGCGATCATATCATCCACATAACATTCTATTTCTTTGTGGATCATATCGTGGAACAATGTCACCATAGCCCGTTGATATGTTGCACCAGCATTCTTCAGTCCGAATGGCATCACTTTGTAACAGAACGTGCCCCAAGGTGTAATGAATGTTGTCTTCTCCATGTCTTCAGGTGACATCTTGATCTGATTATATCCTGAAAATCCATCCATGAAAGAGAATACCGAGAACTGAGCCGTATTATCCACCAATACGTCAATGTGAGGTAATGGGAAGTCATCTTTCGGGCTGGCTCTGTTCAGATCCCGGTAATCAACACACATTCTTACCTTGCCGTCCTTCTTAGGCACAGGTACTATGTTAGCAACCCACGGCGGGTAGCTAGTCACAGCAAGGAACCCGGCGTCCCATTGCTTTTGTACCTCTTCCTTGATTTTCATAGCCATGTCGGGGCGAGTTCGGCGCAGCTTCTGTTTGACTGGTGGGCATTCTTCCCTCAAAGGCAGCTTGTGCACAACTATATCGGTATCCAACCCTGGCATGTCTTGGTACGACCAAGCAAACACATCAACATACTCTTGAAGCAGATCTATCAGTTGTCTCTTCACTGAGTCTTGCAGGCAGGCCCCGATTCTAACTTCTTTCACATTTTCCTCTGTACCAAGATTAATCACTTCAACCTCCTCCTGATGAGGAGTAATGACCCTTTCCTCTTGTCTTAACAACCTGGCTAGCTCTTCAGGAAGCTCATATTCTTCTTCGACCCCTTCATCAGCTTGATTGATCGGATTGTCAAAGTCGTACGATGTCATAGCCGTGCTGTTGTCGGTGCGGTCAGGAAGGCACTCTCTGCAAGGGTTAGGTTGTTTATTTTAGTGATCTGATTTTAGTCTTGTTTAGAAAAGTGAAATGAAGTTGTCATTTTGAAAACACCGCCATTTATTTTTGTACAAAAAGAAAAATGGAAAAAACAGTGAGCAGAAAGAAAAAGACTCGTTTGCAAAAAGATTGTCTGATATTTCATTAATTTAATCTTGTTTGCACAAAAGTACAGATGGCCCTGGTTACAAAATGAGTCTTGTCATCTTGGGCAAGATGCAAGACTTGGATGCATGCTATATAAAAATACAGGAAATAATAATTACTCTGCTCGAGTAACACTTATAATTTCCTGGGAAGACCAGTTCGAGACACTGCTCCCCGGGACCTTCGGACGAATCCAAATCTCCAGGTTGCGCTCCTCTTCCAGCTCGTCTTCCAGACAGTTGATAGCATCGGGGGTAAGCATCCCCCCACTGACAAAACCAGGCTCTTCAGCAGCCTTTGCTTGATGTTGAGTTGGTCTGTAACCCAACCCAAACTTGTCCTTCTTCTCTTCCACAGCTAAGACCTTGCCCCAGCCTTGGGCAGTTCCTTCTTCAACAACCTTCCGGGCTTGTTGGTAAGATGACATGGAGATACCAGATACAGCAGATGCTTCATTGACATTCAAGGCTTCAAAACCTTGGCTCATTGTTTCATGGATCTCCCCATCCATCTCAATGTATTTATAAGTAGCCAGATGGCTAACAAAAATGTCCTCTTCCCCACAGATTGTGACAACTTGACCTTCCCACTCAAATTTTAACTTTTGGTGAAGGGTAGACGTTATTGCGCCGGCGGCATGAATCCAGGGTCTACCCAACAAACAGCTGTAGGCGGGCTGAATGTCCATCACATAAAAGATAGTTTTAAAGGTCTGCGGGCCAATCGTCACGGGCAGCTCAATCTCTCCCAGAACCGATCTCTTCGAGCCATCAAAAGCTCTAACCACCAGGTTGCTGGGTCTCAATGCCAGTCCATCATATTCAAGCTTCACCAGAGCCTTCTTTGGTAAGACATTCAGGGATGATCCTGTGTCCACCAGCACATGTGAAAGGACAGCTCCTTTGCATTCCATGGTTATGTGCAAGGCTTTGTTGTGATTGCGGCCATCCACTGTCAGGTCAGAATTGGTAAACCCTAGCCCATTGCTAGCAGTAACATTTCCAACAACGGTTTCCAATTGGTTGACAGTAATCTCCTCGGGCACGTAAGCTGCGTGCAGTACTTTCAGTAGTGCATTCCGATGGGCTTCGGAGCACATAAGCAGTGAGAGGATAGAGATTTTGGATGGCGTCTGGTGAAGTTGATCCACAATTTTGTAGTCACTCTTTTTGATGATTCTCATAAACTCATCAACTTCCTGATCGAATGGAGTCTTCAGGGCTTCTTTGGCAGCGGGATCTTCCTGCACCGGGCTTTTTCCCTTTGCCTTAGCAGCAGCTTCTGCCTCAGCAGTAGGTCTTTGTACTTGTGAAGCAAAGAGACGTCCGCTTCGGGTGAAGCCTCCGCCTCCGCCCACATTATCAATTTGTGGTGCAGGTGCTGTTGTTTCAAGAGCGATTCTTTTTCCTTCGCAGTAAACGTCAGAGCCATAGTGCCAAGGGATGGCCCTATTGCTTTCATACGGTATGGGTCCAGGCACCGTGACAGTGACTGGACTGACTGCTGCTGCTGAAGGGACTGTTATTGTATGTGGATCATAAAAGATTGTAGCTGGTGCTCTGGTGGGAGCAGCACCTTCTGAAGGGTAAGCAGAATTATTTTCTGGATCGTAGAATATGGTAACAGTGGAGACATCTTCGTGATTGATTGCTGGTGTTGTAGGAGGTTCCGTTGGAATAGCTGTTGCTGTTGTTGATGGAGAGTCGAAATGGAATGAAGCTGAAGTTGTAGCAGGAGAAACTGTTGAAAACTGATCATTCGGAAGGACAGGTGAAGTACTTGTTGATGGTGCTGATGAATTGTTGGGAGCATTAGTTGCTGCAGTTGTAGGAGGGTCTGAAACCGTTGCTGATGAAGTTGTCGGATTTGCAGGAAACGATGTAGTGATCTGAAGTAGGCCACTCTGAATAAGGCTGTCAATGCCATTCCTCAAGTCCTCACACCCATTCCATGAAATATTGCAGTAGGGACATCCCAGTTCACACCCCGGAAATATATTGTTTTCACGGAGCTGAGCTTTGATTTCCACCAATGGTGTCCTGATCTGATCCACACTAGTTATCAAATAAGACTGTTGGTCTTCTTCAATAGCATTAATTCGAGGACCACCATGGTGTGGCATTGGATTTTTGTTGACATTGGGCGGAGGTGCAAAATTCAGAGCCTTGGAGTCTACCAAGTCTTGTACCTTCATATGCAGAGCCCTGCATTTTTCTGTACTGTGACCAGGTGCGTTTGAATGAAAAGCACACCTAGCATTGGAGTCATAATTTCTTGGTAGACTGTTGGGATCCGGCGGTGCCAACGTTCTTAGCTCAACTAGGTTGAGTTTCAGAAGTTGTGGCAGCAAGGCAGCATACGGCATTGGGATCGGGTCGATCACTCGGTTAGCTTGGGATGGCCTCTGTTGGAATGGCCTCTGTTGATTGTTGTTGCTATTGTTGTTGTTGTAGTTGTTTCTTGGAGGATATTGATTCTGATGATACTGAGGTTGTTGTTGGAAGTTTTGTTGCGGAGGTTGATAGACGGGCTGAGGATGAGCCGGAGCAGGGATGGTGACTGCTGCTATTGACCTCTGAGCATATTGGGGCCTACCCCTGTTGGTGTGGATGGCATTAGTCTCGCCAGTTCTTCTCGGGCCTGCAAAAGGCTTTCTTGTACCACTGGACGAGCTTGCACCGTTATCTGAGATCTTACCCATCTTTAACAGGCTTTCAATTCTCTCCCCAGCTATGACAACATCTGCGAAGCTGGTGGAAGAGAAAGCAGCCAACCTGTCAATATACGTTCCCTGAAGAGTGTTCATAAACATGTCTGCCATTTCTCTCTCAGACATTGGTGGTTGAACAGCAGCAGCCAGTTGCCTCCACCTTTGAGCATATTCTCTGAAGCTCTCCTTCGAAGACTGTGACATTCCCATTAGGAGGGTCCTGTTGGGTGCCATATCTAGATTATACTGATACTGTCTGATGAAGGCTTCTGCCAGGTCCTTCCAGCATCTCACAGTTGCTCTCGTCAGATGGGAATACCATTCCCTAGAAGCTCCAGTCAAGCTATCTTCGAAGTAGAACATCCACAATTTCTCGTCCATGGTGTAAGCTTTTAATCTTCCGAGAAAAGATTGCAGATGGGTTCGAGGACAAGAAGTCCCATTATACTTTTCAAAACATGGAGGCTTGAACTTGTGGGGAATCCTAACCCCGTCTACTAAGCCCATATCCATCACGTCAAAACCCAAAGAATTTTGAGATTCTAAGGATCTTAACTTCTCAGCTATTTCTTCCAATCTCCTGTCATAAGTTTCCTCTCCAGCACCCATTACAGTAAATTGGTCCTCCTGAGGGTCTTCTTGAAGTACTCTGGCCGCGGTGGCTGTCCCTTGAACGTTTGCAGGGATATTAATCTCAGGATGTAGATGTGGACCAAACACCGGGGGGGTAACATGTGGCTGCACCCTTTCATTATTACTTGTGCCTGCAGTCCCCACATGAGGCTCATCTTGGTTCTGCCTTTCTACCATAGCTCTTAGTCTCTCCTGGCTCTGAGCCATGTTGTTCATAACCTCCATGAACTGCGTCATCTGTGTTCTCATCTCCAATCTTTCATTGGCTAGCTGATTTCTGACATCAGCAAGATCTTGTTGAACTTGATCCATCTGAATTCCCGGAAGGTTGATTCTAGTTGGATACCTGTGTGGCCTGTTGAGAGGAAATACCCGGCGGCGAGCAATAATTCCTGAACATCACAGCAGAGGTTAGCAACAACAAAACAAAAACCTACAAAACAAACAAAGGGGTTAGCATGCAATGCAGTTATGCTTATTTGCTCTCAAGGTATCCGGTTTGGTCTTCAGTTTTGACCCTTCCAGACCCTTGAAGTTGCTTTTGATGTGAACCCAGATAGAAACTAACACAAATATATTACAAAGGTGAAATAATACAATTTGTTCATTTTTACAACACAAACCCTCAAAGGGGCCAAAATACATCACAAAAAGCAAAAGTACATGGAAAAGGAACAGCAACAAGCAAATGATCAAACTCCAAGGCCAAACTCATCCCCACGAACTTCCTTGAGAAGTGCTTCGGTCACAGGATCAGCCGGACGCTCCGTGAGACTTCTGATGAGAAGGTTTCTTGTTGCAACAGCTGCAGTCAATTTCTTGCTCTGACTTTGGTCCTTAGACCTCTTCAATCCTGCTTTGATTTTCAGCTCTGATATTTCTTCCTGGGCTGCTGCCAGGGCCTTTTCCATCTGCTCCATCTTGTCTTGAGCTCTCTTGTCTTCTAGAGTACGGGCCTCAGTGATCCGGACCCACCTGGCCTGACTCTCTTTCAAATACAAGTCTGTTCTTGCTCTTTGGAACTGGGCTTCTTTACAAGCATTCTTCAGAATCTGCTCACCAGCTTTAGACTTGTTGATATACTCCCCAGACTTCTCAATCTTGGTCAAGTGTTCTACCCTCAATTTCTCCAATCTCTCAATCTCCCTCATACCTTCACTCCTCTCCCGGAGGGTCTTCTGCAAGGCTTGGGATAACTTCTCATTCCTTTCCTTCAGGCTTTCAAACTCCTCCAGACTGATAGTGGCAGGGGGTGGTGCTGAAGATGACTCAGGCATGTCTTCTATGGTAAAGGGCATTCCAGAGAATTGGGCCCTAGCATGGGACCACTCATAATATTGGACTGACGCCACATTATTGCACTTACCCAGAATGGTAATTCCCTTAGTCTGAACATGATCCCAGGCCCAGGCAGCCTGCCTAACAGTTGTCAGACTAATCTTGTTCTCACAGTAGAGGGTCTCAACCAAATCCTGCACCTTAGGAGCATGGACCAGTGCATAGCCTAACTGCCTCTTGAACAGCAGAGGGTTGTAATTGATACTTCCCTTAACTCCTACCAAAGGCACATTGGGAAAGTGTCCACAGCTTGTGATAATATCTCTGCCCTTGGTGCTCTGAGTGCACCATCTGATGTCTGCTGAAGTGAGAGTAGTGAGCCTCTTAGCCCAGTTACTTTGCTGATGAGGATTTAGGAATGCATCTGTCCTGGGCAGATGCCTGAGAAGCCAAGCATGGAACAGTGGAGCACAACACCTCACTAACTTACCCCTCTGCTTCTCATTCCTCTGATGCACTGAGTAGTAGAGATCTCCTAACAAGGTTGGCACTGGGTTCTTCAGGATGAACAAGTGAATTGCATTCTTGCTGATGAATCGAGGCTCATCTGCAAACAACACAATTCCATATACACTTAAGGCCAACAATGCACAAACAGCTTTCCACTCCCCCAGGGAGGCCTTCAAACTAGCTTGAGAAATCAGGAAGTCAAGATGAAAACCAGGGATCCCAGCTTTAGATGTCATATGCTGGTCTATCAAAGCAGGCTCCAGGTGTAAAGCTTTTGCTATCTCTCCATTGCTAGGAAAGACCATTTCAGGGTTGAATGGGATTTCTCTTTTGATAGGCAAACCAACCAAATATGAGTATTCTTCCAAAAGAGGACCCAACTGAAAGTCTTGAAAGGTGAAACATCTCAATGGAGGATCATAAAACTGAATGCAGGTGTGGATGAGGCTCCTCTGAGAAGGGTCCAGATCCATAACCATGTCCAGTATATCTCCATAACTCTCCCTGAACAAAGGAATGTGATCTGGAGTGATCAGGGTTTGGATCCTCCTGATGTCTGATAAGTCTGGTTGGAAGAAATGATAAGTGATGTTGCTTTTCTTTGGAGCCATGATGCTGAAGATTGAGTAGAGTGCTGATGAAGATGCTGAAAGAATGAGCCACTGATTGGCTAGTGCAAGTAACTGAAGTATGGCTGACAAGCTGAAGCAAATGCTGGTGGAGATAGGTCAAAACTGCAGATGGGGTCAAAACCAAAACCAGACGAGAAATGGATACCCTGAAACACAAATAAGCACATGTTAATATGATGCAATGAGTATGTATGCAAATGAAATGCAAGGGTTTGTGACTGAGCTGGATCTGATAAACTGCCTTGGTCTAGATCCATGTGTGTTCAAGAATTCCAGATGGAGGTCTATAAATCCAGTAACCAGGGTGGGGGACTCAAATAAAGAGCCACATGTCCAGGGTTTTAGAATCACAAGAACTATCCAACATGGAGCATTCTTAACAAAGTCAAAGTAACAGGGTATTCTGAGGTCAAGGTACCTGCAAACCTGTAAACAGCCCAACCCCCTCACAGGTGGTGATCTAGAACAAGGATCCTCAGACTTGGATTAGTTATGAGAAGTGTAAACACTTCTAACCCGGAGGTACAATGTTTACAATAACCATAACAATTCCTCCTCTAATTCACCTCAGTTTCTGAAGGTCAAACTAAAAGGTCATCCAGACTTAGCAGGCTTCTCAGATCCCCCTAGCATTGCAGGAAATCCGCAACACAGAGTTCTCAAGAAGAAACCCATATCTGAACCGTGTTTCATATTCCCGCACCAGACCGAAATGGAATGGGAAAGAATATGATTCACTCTATCCTAGGTGTCACTCAGGTCCCAGGTGTAGGACCTTAACTCTCAATGAAATACCCACCCACCAAAAAAACAAGGAAACCAGATCCAGCCAGCAACAGTGACAGTATGATATATACAAATGCAATAAAGAAAGCGGTAAATAAAGCTGTACAGAAAGCAATAAATAAAGCAAATATACAAACACAAATAACACATAACACCCCAATAAACACAAATCAATCAAGCGCTAGGAGGAACCCACAAAAAGAACCAGAAGCCCTGGTTGCAGTATAAGGTATCCCCAGCAGAGTCGCCAGGCTGTCGCTCCCGAAGATTTGCATCCCAGTACAAGCGCGAACGGTCGGCGAAGGGAACAGGGAGAACACGCAGCCGTGAACTCACTGGAGAAGAATAGAGTCGCCAGCTAGGCATTTTTATCCCGGAGGAAAGGCAATGCTGCATAGACCTAGAAAGATACGGATAAGACGGTTGCGAACCAGAGAGACTGAGAAAGGGGGTTGGTTACAACCTGGGAAGGTATTAGCACCCAGATTGTCCGTCGTACTCGACGGGATCCACGCTTAAAAGATTTGTGTTTTAAAGGGGTAGTGTCAGTGCAATCTGTGTATAAAATAGCTGGAAGAGATGTACGGGTGTCAGTGTAAAAGAGAGTGAAGTGTATAAATGAAGTGTCAGTGTAAGGAAAAGAGTATGCTCAAGACCATGAGGCTTAAAGAATGATACAGGAAGGAGGGGGAATGTGCAGAGACTTTTGTTCGATAACTGTTAAGTTATGCCTACGTATCCTCTCGTGCAATGAGGAAGTCAGAACACCGTAGTTCGACCCAAAGAGACTGAAAGATGAATTGACTTGATGGACTGCTTGCTTGCCTATGCTCAAGTGTATGACCTGTCTGGCTCAGGTGCTTACTGTCTTGCATTAGACGGAAGAAGCAAATTCTCGATTGTGAGTGAATGAGATGAGAAAAGAATCCCGAAGGAGACGATTATTGTTTGTTTTTGAATTTTCAGTCTTTTATTGCTTTTTTGAGTTTGCCATAGGATAATGAGCTTAAGCCTAAACCAATGGGTTAGTAAACTCATCACATCTTCCCTCTGATTAGGGGTAATGAGAATACCTTAAGTGTGAAGTCAGATTCTCACACTTAATCACCTTTGATGTAGGATTAAGATCATTAACCTACTTGTGATTATTTAGATGTTTTTGTGATTTTGTTTAGTGTTGAGTAATGAGGTTAAGCCATAATCAGGGATTAAACAGACCCATTACACCATCCTAAAAGAAGGATGATAGATGAGAGTGTTTAAGCTGAGGAAGACTCCTCAACTTAATCCGTGATTAGGGATTAAACCCATGACAAAACAAGCCTTTATTAAGTGGATTTTATTTAGATATGATGATGAAGTGAATTTTATTGTTTGCAAGACAACTTGAGGGGGACTTGTCCATTAACACTAGGGTTAGTCCTTCTTAACCAATTAAGGAAGAATTAGAACCCTAATGCAAGGCCCAAGTTACAAGTGTGATGTCTTGATATTTATTAAGTGGATTAATTAAGAGATTTAAACACATTAAGGGTTTAATACTTAGGATTAAAGTTATACACTCCATCCTAAGAGAAGGATGCAGGCATAAGCTTAATCACAAAGTCTTAAAGCCTTTAGGGTTTAGTCCCTGATTATGAGGTGAGAAGAGAAGACTCAAAGAGAGACACAAAGGTAAAACTATGAGGGGAGACTAATCAAAATCCTAATTCATTATCATGCTTGGTTGATCCTAAGGTTTGTGAGGTTTAAACAAGAAGATCTTCAATGGAACCACCAGGAAGCAGATGAACAGAATCAAGAGAAGCAAAGTGACTTGCTTCATTCAAGAAGTCAAGTCACTTGAAGAAAGAAAGTGGGAGGGAGAAGAATGAGCAAGCTCAAACTCAAACACATATAAGAATGCAGCAATGGATGCAAGAGAGATGAAAAGAAAAGTTATGAGAAGTGAAGGCAAATCCACTTCTCAAGTTTACTTACCACCTGAAATGTTAGAAACAAATGCAATGCAATGCTAAATGAAATGAAATGACATGCTGCTAGGCCAAACCAGAAGCATGCACATGATGATTATGATGTTATGAAGTGTTGCAAACATGAGACAAGGCATAGGGATGTTCATACAAAGTCATGGATGCAAATGATGCAAGTTAAGGAGCATGAACAAGCATGAAATGTTATGAAGCATACAAGACAAATGACATGGAAAATATGTGATGCAATGATCAAACATGCCTTCTATATGTCTTAAGATGCCAAATGAATCATAAGAATGCACAAAATGCAAAGACAAGTCATGTTATGCAAGGAAATGCAAGAGGGATGCAAATGAAAGCCCAAATTAGGGTTTATGGATCAAACATCAAACACAAACCAAAAACAGAAGCAAACCCTAAGATAAAAAATGGAAAATGGCACCCAAAGAAACCCTAGACCTATGATGAATCCCTGCCCAAAGGGGAACTCCCAACTCTTTACCAATCTCAAGATATGATTTTTGCAAGTTATTAGGGTTTTTTAGGGTTCTTATCAAAACAAATGCCAATCAATTAGAAAATGCAAGATCAAATCATGGCCTTTTTATCCTTGAAAATACATGTCAAATGGAAAACAATGCACAAAGAATCAATGTCTCAGCCTTCACCAATAGGCAGAAATGAATTTTCAAACATATGATCAAAATAATGCACAAAATATGATTTAATTCCATGAAAAATTCTTAAAATGCATCAAGATCAAAAAAGAAATTTGGTTTGAAGGTTGGACAATGTTTCTAAATGTCTTAGAACATTTCATGAATTTTTTTGTAATTTTTAAATACCTAAAAGTATTTTTAATTAATTAATTTCCATTAACCAATTAAAAATAATCTTTTAAATATTTAAAAATACTTTTTTAATGATAAAAAATAAAATAAAAATATTTTTGTGTCACAAAAATTAATAAAACCTTAAAGAAAAAGTTTCATAATTTTTATGATTTTTTAACTATTTTAAATAAATTGTGCAATTTAAATGAAATAAATATGAATAAAAATTAAAAGAAAATGAAAGTAAACAGGTTGGATGGCCAGGATTGCTCCTGAGTTTAAAAGCATTGACTGCGCGCCAGAATGAGAGGCCCAGATTGTTTCTGATTAAATTAACTAAAATATGATTAATTAACCCTAACACGTGGATTAGGGTTAATCAAAGAGATCCTGGCCCTTCCCTTGCGCGCGTAGTCAACAAATTCAACGCATCCTACGGCCAATATTCAAACCAGCATTAATTATGGGATTAAACCCTAATCACACTCAGGTGGCCGGAGAAGACTTCCGGTCGTCTTCTCCGGCCAGAAGCTCACCTGAAAATCTTCAAACTTCCTAAAAACGTAACATAAATGAAATCTAAGACCAGGGAAATGATCCTCTCACTCTCACGAATCAAACCCCTAACCTAAAACAAATTTATCTTTCCTAAATCATCTGAATCGAAGCAAACAATTTCTAGGGTTCGTAAGCTTCAAACACGAATTAAATGCTCAAAACAAAACCATTTCAAAAACTAAAGGTACCAGAATGATCAGTGCATCATGAAGAACAAGTTTGTAACAATAAAAGTCATTTCTGGAAAAATTAATTTCGAGCTACCTGAGATTTGGAGCTTTCAGCTTTGGGACTTTCTGGCTGTTTCCTTTGATGCAAGCTACTCCACTTGATCCCCCAAGTGTGTTTGAATGCTCAAAATGAGTTTGTGTTGGCTGGAGAAGAAGATTCGAAAGGAACTGCTTCAGTTCAGTCAACAATGGCAGATGAGATTCTGGCACTTTCAGGCTGTGAAAAGGGGTTGTTTGTGATCTATGAAGTGTGTTGAGAAGGTTTGTGGTGTTGGTTGGTGTGTTTGTGAGCTAGGATAAGAGTTTCGAATGAAACTGCAGCTTGAGGTGAATGATGGCAATGGAGTTTTCAGGCTTGTTTCAGGCTTATGCTTGGGGTGTTTCTTGTCTATGAGGTGTGGTGAGTTGAGTGATGATGAGAGTTTTTAGTGTTTGAAGACTGTGGAGAGTTTTTGAAGGAACTTGCAAAGAGGTGAGTTTTTGTGAATGTGGTGAATGGTTATGTTTCAGCCTTGGTTCTCATGTGTTATGGCCAGCAAACTGATTCAATAAACAATTGCAAGTGGCTGGTGGATGTGACCTGGCCTGCAGAGATAGGTGTGGCTACTTTTGCTCAAAGTCCACTTTTGTGTAAGATAGGGCATGGCTCAAGTTTAGGCAAGTACAAGTTGGGTTCTGGTGCAGCATGGTGAGTGTGAGAGGCTGGCTTGACTCAAGGATCAATGCAGCAAGTTGGTGAAAAGGTCATGAGTGTTTTGCAACTTGGTTAGCTTTATGGATTTTCATGAGAAAAGTCAAGTTACATGAACCAAACCATGAGCAAACTTGATCCAAATCTGATTTTTGTGACTTAGAGGATGTTTACATAATGGTTTGACATGAATTAGAGGCTACATTTGACTTTGGTTCAAGACTTTGCAAAATTTCCTTTTTGTGCATAACTTGAAAATCAATGATTTTTGCTAACTTTGCAATGCCATAACTTTTGATCCATGAAGAGTTTGATCATGTTCTTGTACTTTTTGAAAAGGGAAAGATGAGATCTACAACTTTCATGACCAAAGTTTTTTCATTTGAAGCATCTTTGGATCATGAATCAAGGCTTGAAAATTGGCCCAAAATGAGGCATTCTTGAAAAGTCAACTATGCCTCAAAAAGTCAACTTTTGCAAAAACCCTAAATTCTTGATTTTATGCACTTCAACCTTCTTCCATGATCAAATAAAGATCATATACACTCAAAATGATGAAGATCACCCATTGGTTGGGTCATTGGGGGCCTCAGATGCCCTGATTTTGCACTGACTTGTCTGAAAAGTCAACTCTTGATCAGATGACTTCCCCATGGAATTTCTTCATGAAAATTGATATGCATATTCCCTATACCATGTAGAGACCAATGGAAACAAGAATGACCAAAAAATTTGAGATTATGGCCTCTGAAACCAAAACCCTAATTTTAGGTCAACTGTGCAGTTCAACCTGGCTCTGCATCCACTCAAACCCTAGTTCTTGTGATTCCTCTGCAATTTTGACTCTGTGAGGATGTGACATGATACAAGAACACACATTGACCCTTCTGAGATGATTGGTGGCCTTTGGAGTGGCTCAAGAAGCTTTGGGATTGCTCAAATCACAAACCCTAGGTGCAGATGACTTAGAAACTATGCAGTGAATCAAACATGAGATATGAGATTGTATGATTGTGTTTATGCATATGAGATGATCACAAGCCATGGTGTGAATGGGTGAGGGCAAATTTGGGGTGCTTACAAGGGGCAGCTGTAAACACCCCAAATTTGCCCTCACCCATTCACACCATGGCTTGTGATCATTTCATATGCATAAACTCAATCATAGCATCTCATATTACTTTTCTTGATTCACTGCATTGGTTGAAAGTCATATGCATCTAGGGTTTGTGATCTGAGCAATCCAAGAGCTTCTTGAGCCACTCCAAAGGCCATCAATCACTTCAAAGGGATCCATGTATGTTCAAACATCATGCTATATCCTCTCAAAGTCAAGAATGTCAAAAAATCACAAGAACTGAGAATGGTATGGAAGCAGAGCCAGGTTTGACTGCACAGATGACCTAGAATTAGGGTTTTGGTTTCAAAGGACATCACTCCAAATTTTTTGGTCATTCTTGTTTCAATTGGTCTCTATATGGTATAGGGAGTATGCATATCAATTTTCATGAAGAAATTCCATGGGGAAGTCATCTGATCAAGAGTTGACTTTTCAAGCAAGTCAGTGCAAAATCAGGGCATCTGAGGCCCCCAATGACCCAACCAAGGGGTGTTATTCATCATTTTGATTGTATATGATCTTTATTTGATCATAGAAGAGGTTGGAAGTTCACAAAATTGAAGAATTTCAAGTCTTTTGCAAAGTTGACGTTTTGGGCAAGTTTGACTTTTAATGAAATTGTCATTTTAGGCAACTTTTTCAACCCTTACTTTTTGATTCAAAAAAGCTTCAAATGGAAAAACTTTGGTCATGAAAGTTGTAGAATGGATCATTCCCTTTTCAAAAAGTACAAGAACATGACCTAATTCATTTTGGATCAAAAGTTATGGCTTGTCAAAGTTGGCAAAAATCACAAAATTTCAAAGTTTCCACCAAAGAGGCAAAGTTGCAAATTCACTTCTCAAGGCAAATTAAGTTGTCAAATGGACTTCTAAACTTCACCACATGATCACACAAGTCCTAAAAGTCAGATTGCACCCAAAGGATCACATGTTTTATGGCTTATGGAGCAAGACTTTTTCATAAAGATCAAAGGCAAGGCAAGTTGCAAAACTCATCATAAGACACAACCCACTTGCTTGCTAGCCTGCTGAGCCACCCTAGGCATCTCCCCTCATCATGCTGCGCAGGACACACTCTTTGTCCTTGGCTATAAAGTAGCCCATACTTCTCTTACACCAACTTTGACATTTTGGCAAAAGGACCCATACCAATCAATAAAGCACACATCACTTCATCTGACCAATGGCAATTGTTTATACAAAGAAAAAGCAAGCCAAAGCAACTACAACACAAGTCTGAAACACTCCATAGCACAGCATTCTCATTTTCCACCCCATTGGCAAAAGCATTCGAAACTCATCACACAGGCCCCAAACACACAAGCAAGCTTCACCAATCAACTCACCACACTCACCTGGTCACAAAGCACCCATCACCATTGCCTTAAACTCCCAGAATCACGAATACGATTCTCACCTCACCTTGAGCAGGACCTCTGCCATTTTCCAAACCAGCCACTACAAGCTTCTTCTAAGCATCAGGACTTCATCAGGGGACCAGGAGGAGTAGTTTGCACGAAGAGAGAGGGTCAGAAAGTTGCAAACTGAGAAAGTTCAAAGCTCAGGTATATCAAGAACTTTTTTTTCCAGAAATGGATTTTTAAGTTTCTAAGTTGTTCCTCATGTTTTGCTGATCACTCTGATGTTCTTAGTTTTGAAAATGGTTGAGAAATAAGTATTTAATCTTGTTATGAAACTTTTCTGACCTAAAAATGTTTGGCTTCGATTCGCATGATTAGTGAATGAGAAATGAGTTTTGTTTAGGGGTTTTGATTCAGTGATGTGTGGGGATGATTTCTGGGCTTTTAGTTTTCATTTTTGTGAAGTTTTGAGGATTTTAGAGATTCTCAGGTGGGAGTCCCACCGGAGAAGACGACCGGAGGTCTTCTCCGGCCACCTGAAAATAATTAGGGCTAATCCCTGTAATTAATGAGAGTTTGAATTCTGAGCGTTGGATGAGCTGACTTGGTCAATTCCCGCGTACGTTCAATGGCCTGGATTGCTTCACTTAACCCTAATCCACGTCATTATCTTAATTAATTAAGTTTATAATTAATCTGGCCAGTTTGAATTCCAGCCTTTGGATTGCGCGCGCAGTCAACAGGCCCTTCCCCAGATTCAATCCTGGCTCTCCATTGCGTTTACTTTCTTTTTATTTCTTTTTTAATTCATTTCTTTTGTTTTATTTTGTACATTTATTTTTAAAATAGCAAAAATTATTCAAAAATTCTGAAAATTTTTATACATACTTTTATCAATTTTCAAAAACCAAAAATATTTTTATTTTTATTTTTCGCATTAAAAAATATTTTTAAATCATTTAAAAGTTTATTTTTAATTAATTAATGAGAATTAATTAATTAAAAATACTTTTAGGTATTTAAAAATCACCAAAAAATTCATGAAACCTTCATAATCATTTAGAAACATTGTCCAACCCTCAAACCAAATTTCTTTTTTGATCTTGATGCATTTTGATAATTTTCCATGGAATTAATTCATTTTCAAAGCATTATTTTGATCTAAACTTCAAAAAATCATTTATGCCTAACCATTGAGGGTTGGACTTTGATTCTTTTTGCATTGTGTTTTGCATATCATGTAGTTTGTAGGATTAAATTGGCATGATTTGATCTTTCATTTTCAATTTGTTTGGCATTTTTCTTGTTAAGGTACCCTAAAACCCTAGAAATTTTAGGAAATTCATAACTTTTATTAGGTTAAGAGTTAGAACCTCTCCTTTGGGCAGTGAGTTAGATTAGGTTTAGGGTTCCTTTGAATGCATTTTCCATTTTTTATCTTGATGTTTGCTTCTGATTTTGGTTTTTGTTTGATGCATTGATCATAAACCCTAATTTGAGCTTCCATATGCATCCATCTTGCATTTGCTTGCATACCTTGACTTGCCATAGCATTTTGTGCATCCATTTGATTCATTTGACATCTTAAGACATATTGTAAGCATGTTTGATCATTGCATCTTGCATTTGCCATGTTGTATGCCATTTGCACTTCATAACCTTTCATGTTTGATCATGGTTCTTAACTTGCTTCATTTGCATCCATTTGTTCATGTGATCATTCTCAAGCCATCTTTCATGTTTGCATCATCTCATAGCATCATTAACATCATGTATGTGCTTCTGGTTTTGATTTACATCATGTCATTTCATCTCATCTTGCATTGCATTACATTTCTCTCACTAACTTTTCAGGTGGTAAGTCACTTTGAGAAGTGAATTTGCCTTCACTCCTCACAATTTCTTTTCATCTCTCTTGTGCATCATTGCTGCATCTTGTCTTGTGTTTGAGATTGAGCTTGCTCTTTCTTCTTTATCTTACCTTCTTTCCTCAAGTGACTTGACTTCTTGAATGAAGCAAGTTACTTTGCTTCTCTTTGCTCCTTTCATCTGCTTCCTGGTGGTTCCTCTGAAGATTTCTCTTGTAAACTTCACAAACCTTAGGAACAACCAAGCATGACAATAATTAGGGTTTTTATTAGTTCCCCCATTTAGCTTTTACCTTTGTGTCTCATTGAGTCTTCTCTTCTCATCTCATAATCAGGGACTAAACCCTAAAGGCTCTAAGGCTTGGTGATTAAGCTTATGCCTGCATCCTTCTATTAGGATGGAGTGTATAACTTTAATCCTAAGTGTTAAAACCTTAATGTGTTTAAATCCTTTAATCAATTCATCTAATAATCATCAAGACATCAAACTTGTAACTTGGGCCTTGCATTAGGGTTCTAATTCTTCCTTAACTGGTTAAGAAGGACTAACCCTAGTGTTAATGGACAAGTCCTCCTCAAGTTGTCTTACAAACCCTAAAAATCACTTCATCATCATATCATTAACTAAAATCCACTTAACAAAGGCTTTGTTTTGTCATGGGTTTAATCTCTAACCATGGATTAAGTTGAGGAGCTTTCCTCAGCTTAAACACTCTCATCTATTATCCTTCTATTAGGATGGTGTAATGAGTCTGTTTAATCTTTGATTATGGCTTAATCTCATTACTCAACACTAAACAAAAACACCAAAAACATCTAACTAATCACAAGTAGGTTAATGATCTTAATCCTACATCATGGTAATTAAGTGTGAGATGCTGACTTCACACTTATGGTATTCTCATTACCCCTAATCAGAGGGAAGATGTGATGAGTTTACTAAATCCATTGGTTTAGGCTTAAGCTCATTAACTTATGACAAATCCAAAAAGCAATAAAAGACTGAAAACTCAAAACAAACAATAATCGTCTCCTCCGGGATTCTTTTCTCATCTCATTCACTCACAAACGAGAACTTGCTTCTTCCGTCTAATGCAAGACAGTTTGCACCTGAGCCAGACAGGTCATACACTTTGGCATAGACAAGTAAGCAGTTCATCAGTTAATTCATCCTTTCAGTCTCTTTGGGTCGAACTACGGTGTTCTGACTTCCTCATTGCACGAGAGGATACGTAGGCATAACTTAACTGTTATCGAACAAAAGTCTCTGTATATTCCCCTTCCTTCTAGCCTTATTCATTAGCCTCATTATCATGAGCATTCCATCTTTGTTCTTACACTGACACTTCACTTATACACTTCACTTCTCTTACACTGACACCTGTACATCCTTTTCCAGCTCTTTATACACAAATTGCACTGACACTACCCCTTTAAAACACAAATCTTTTAAGCGTGGATCTCGTCGAGTACGACAGACAATCTGGGTGCTAATACCTTCCCAGGTTATAACCAACCCCCTTTCTCAGTCTCTCTGGTTCGCAACCGTCTTATCCATATCTTTCTAGGTCTATGCAGCATTACCTTTCCTCCGGGATAAAAATGCCTAGCTGGCGACTCTATTCATTCCCTGTGAGTTCACTCCTGTGTGTTCTCGCATCCTCCTTTCGCCGACCGTTCGCGTCTGTACCTTTATCTGGGCCATTCCCATTTATCGGGAGCGACACCCTTATAATTTCCTGGGAAGACCAGTTAGAGACTTGGTTCCCCGGGATCCTTGGACGTATCCAGTTCTCCAGGTTATGGTCGCTTTCCTCCTCGTCTTCCAGACTGTTAACAATATCTGGGGTGAGCATCCCCCCACTAACAAATTTGGGCTCCTTGGCAGCCCCAGATTGATCTTGTCGGATTGGTCTGTAACCCAACTCGAATCTGTCTTCCTTCTTTTCTACTGGCAGCAGCTTGCCCCAGCCTAGAGCAGTACCTTCTTCAACAACCTTCCGGGCTTGCTGATAAGAAATGATTGAAGTTCCCATTATGTCCTCCTGGGATGCAGCCAAAACTCCAGTAGCCTCATTAACATTCAGGGCCTCAAACCCTTGGCTCATTGTCTCATGGATTTCACCATCCATCTCTATATACTTGTAAGTAGCCAGCTGGCTAACAAATATATCTTCCTCACCACAAATGGTGATAATCTGGCCCTCCCATTCATACTTTAGTTTCTGGTGAAGGGTCGACGTTACTGCGCCTGCGGCGTGAATCCAGGGTCGACCTAGGAGACAGCTATAAGCAGGCTGTATGTCCATCACATAAAAAATGGTTTTGAAGACTTGGGGCCAATTATCACTGGCAACTCCACCTCTCCCAGAACAGATCTTTTAGAGCCATCAAAAGCCCTGACTATAAGATTACTTGGCCTAAGAGCTATCCCATCATACTCAAGCTTGATAAGGGCCTTCTTGGGTAGGACATTGAGTGAGGACCCAGTGTCTACAAGCACATGAGATAAGACAACTCCTTTGCACTCCAAGGTTATATGCAAGGCTTTATTGTGGAGACGTCCTTCTGAAGTTAAATCAACATCAGTGAACCCTAGCCCATGGCTAGTGTTGACATTTGATACCACTGTTTCCAGCTGATTTACAGTGATCTCTTCTGGCACGTAGGCAGCGTGCAGAACTTTGAGAAGTGCATCCCGATGGGCTTCGGAACACAACAACAGTGATAGGATTGAGATCTTTGAATGAGTCTGGTAGAGCTGGTCCACAACTTTTTAGTCACTTCTTTTGATGATTCTCATAAACTCATCCACGTCTTGATCGAAGGATGACTTATGAGTTTCTTTGGGTGCAGATTCTTCCGGTATTACACTCTTCCCCTTTGCCCTGGTAGCAGCCTCTGCCTCTGAGTGTGTTATAGGGACCTGTGATGAAAAGAGACGTCCGCTTCGGGTGAAGCCTCCGCCTCCCCCAACATTATCCACTTGGGGAGTGAGAACTGGAGAATCGAGAAGGACTTTCTCTCCATTGCAGTATAGATCAGCACTATAATGCCATGGTATAGCACTGTCTTTGTCATATGGGATCGGCCCTGGCACTGTGATAGTGACTGGGCTTACTGCTGCAGTTGTTGGGACTATAATGGTCTGTGGATCATAAAAGATTGTTACATGACCTCTGGTGGGTGAAGGTGATGGTGAACTGAAGCTTTGTTGAGACTATTGTTGATTTTGCTGAAAGTTGTTGGAACTCGGGACCGCTGCTGGGTCATAATAGATTGTGACAGTGGAAACATCATTATTTGTTGTTGAAGTTGTAGTAGATGGTGCAAATGAACTGTTGTATGTTGAAGTGATGGATGGGATGATTGCTGAAGTTGTAGCCGAATCCGTTGGAACAATGGTTGTTGCATTTGTAGAAGAAACACTTGGACAGATGGTTGTTGATGTTGTAGAAGATTCACTTGTTGTTGACAAAAGAGTTGTTGGTGTTGTAGAAGCTATGGTTGTAATTTGCAGAATGCCTTCATTAATCAAATCAATGATGCCTTTCCTTAAGCTGGTACACCCATTCTCAGAAAGTTTGCATGATTCTCAACAGGCCTCACAACCTGGAAACACTTGGCATTTTAGAAGTTGGGCTTTAACCTCGGCCAGAGGTGTTTGAATACATGCAATGTCTTCTATTAAACTCGTGGGTGATCCATCCTCTACATCATTAATCCTTGGCCCACTGTGGTTTGGCATAGGATTCGTCATCACATTTGGAGGAGGTGCAAAGTTCAGGGCTTTTGAATCTACCAGATCCTGAACCTTCATATGCAGAGCTCTGCAATTTTCTGTAGAATGACCAGGTGCGTTAGAGTGAAAAGCACACTTAGCATTAGCATTATAGTTTCTTGGAAGGTTTTGAGGATCAGGTGGAGCCAATGTCCTCAACTCAACTAGATTGAGCTTCAGGAGTTGTGGCAGCAGTGTAGCATATGGCATAGGAATGGGGTCAATTACTCGATTGACCTGAGATGGACGTTGTTGAAACGGGCATTGTTGTTGATTGCTGTTGTTATTGTTTTATGATCTCTGTTGTGGAATTTGTTGTTGTTGCGGGAAGTGTTGAGGTGGTTGAACATACTGAGGAGGTGGAGCAGGGATAGTAACAACAACAACTGTTCTGGGTAAGTACTGGGGCCTACCTCTTCCCATGTGAACTGAGTTTGTCTCACCAGCTCTACGGGGCCCAGCAAATGGTTTTCTTGTACTGCTGGAACTGGCACCGTTGTCTGAGATCTTTCCCATCTTCAAAAGACTCTCAATTCTCTCACCAGCTATAACTACATCAGCAAAACTGGTGGAAGAGAAAGCAGCAAGTCTGTCAATATATGTTCCTTGGAGGGTGTTCATGAACATGTTCTCCATCTCCCTCTCAGACATGGGTGGTTGAACTGCAGCAGCAAGTTGCCTCCACCTTTGGGCATATTCCCTGAAGCTTTCACGGGAAGATTGAGACATCCCCATCAGGAGGGTCCTGTTTGGAGCCATGTCTAGGTTGTATTGATACTGACGGATGAAGGCTTCAGCCAAGTCTTTCCAGTTTCTTACTGTGGCTCTAGTCAGGTGGAAATACCATTCTCGGGATGCCCCAGTTAGACTATCCTCGAAGTAAAACATCCACAGCTTTTCGTCCATGGTGTATGCTTTTAACCTTCACAAGAATGATTGAAGGTGGGTGCGTGGGCAAGATGTGCCATTATACTTTTCAAAGCACAGGGGTTTGAACTTGTGAAGAATTCTCACCCCTTCTACCAGTCCCATGTCCATTACATCAAACCCTAGGGAATTCTGGGATTCAAGAGACCTCAGTTTCTCAACAATCTCATCCAGCCTTCGGTCGTAAACTTCATCCCCAACCCCAATAACAGTGAACTGCTCTTCTTGAGGATCCTCTTGCAGGATCCTACCTCCAGCAGTGTTACCCTGAGTATTCCTTATGACATTAACTTCTAGGTTTAGATGAGGCCCAAACTCTGGTGGATCAATGTGAGGCTTCCCGCGATCATTATTACTGGTACCTCCTGTACCTGGATGGTGTTCGTCAGGAGTTTGTCTTTCCACCAACTCCCTTAGCCTTTCCTGGCTCTGAGCTAAGCCAGTCATTACAACCATGAATTGGGTCATCTGATTCCTTATCTCAACCCTTTCATTTTCCATTTGGGTCCTTACTTCATTCAAGTCTTGTTGTACTTGATCCATCTGAATGCCCGGAAGGTTGTTTCTCGTCGGGTACCGGTGTATTCTGTTGACAGGGAACACTCTTCTGCGAGCAATGTTTCCTGAAACCACAACAAAGTGAGAAACAACAAATAAACAAAAACCTACAAAACAAAGAAAATGTTAGTATGCAATGCAATATGCTTATTTGTCTTCCAAGGGTATCCTGTTTGGTTCTTTGGTTTTGACCTTTCCAGACCTCGAGGAAATGCTGATGATGTTGATAGATAAAGCCCACCAATAAATAACATAAACTGATATATTACAAAGAGATGAAAATACATAGTCTGATTACAATAAATGCCCATGGTGGGTCAAAATACATCAACAAAAGAAAAGTACAACAAAAGAAAAGAAGTACAAGCAAAAGGATCAGACATCCAATCCAAAGTCATCCTCCCTAACTTCCTTCAGGAGGGCCTCAGTCACTGGCCCTAATGGGTGCTCTGTAATAGTCCTGATGAGGAGATTCCTGGTAGCAATGGCACTGGTCAACCTCTTATGCTTATCCTGATCCTTTGACCTCTTCAACCCCGCCCGGAGTTTCAATTTAGATATCTCCTTCTGAGCTACCAATAATGCCTCCTGATGCTTCTTCTCACTAGCCTCCAACTGCTCTATCTAAGTCTGAGTTCTCTGATCTTCCTGTGCATGGGCTTCAGTGATCCTAATCCACCTAGCCTGGATCTCCTCTAAATAATGCTCTTCCCTAGCCTTCTGAGTCTTTGCTTCTTTGCAAGCATTCTTCAGTACTAACTCCCCTGCTCTTGCCTTTCTGATGTAGTCATCCGTCTTCTCAATCTTGGTCAGATGCTCAATCCTGATCCTTTCCAATCTCTCATTGTCTAGACGGCTGTCATTTCTCTCCCAGAGAGTCTTCTTTAAGGCTTCAGCTAGTTAAGTGTTCCTCTCTTTCAGCTTTTTAAACTCTTCCAGGCTGACAGTAGCTGCAGGTTGAACTGTAGAAGGTCCAGGTACATCTTCTAAAGTGAATGGCATCCGGGTTATCTGAGCTCTGGTACGGGACCAATCAGAATACTGGGCTGAAGCAATGTTGTTGCACTTGCCAAGGATGGTTGTTCCCTTAGTCTGAATGTTATCCCAAGCCCAGGCAGCTTGTCTGACAACAGCAGAGTTGGGTTGAATTTCACAGTTAAGAGTCTCAGCCAAATCTTGTCCTCTGGGAGGATGAACCAAAGCCTATCCCAATTGTCTCTTAAACAGTAAAGGGTTGTAGTTGATGCAACCTTTCACTCCTATCAAAGGCACATTAGGATACTGCCCACAGCTAGTGATAATATCCTTGCCTTTGGTGCTCTGAGTGCACCACCTGATGTCATCTAATGTCAAGGCAATGAACCTCTTAGCCCAATTCTTCTGTTGATGGGGGTTCAAGAAGGTATCTGATTTTGGCAAGTGTCTGAGCAGCCAAGAGTAATACAGAGGAGCACAACATCTGACCAGTTTTCCCCTTTGCTTCTCATTCCTCTGATGTACTGAGTAGTAGAAGTCTCCTAGAAAGGTAGGAACAAGGTTCCTCAACAAGAACAGGTGGATGGCATTCTTGCTCACAAACATGGGCTCATCTGCAAACAAAATAACCCCATATATACTGAGGGCTTGAAGTGCACAGACAACCTTCCATTCTCCTACTGCATCCTTCAGGGTAGCCTGGGAAATCAAGAAGTCTAGGTGGAGGCCTGGAATTCCAGCCTTGGTTGTCATGTTCTGATCAATGAGGACAGACTCCAAATGCAATACCCTGGCTATGTCTTCATTTCTGGGAGCAACCATCTCTGGATTGAAAGGGATTCCTCTCCTGATAGGAACTCCTAACAACAAGGAAAACTCTTCTAGTAAAGGTCCCAATTGGAAATTAGGGAAGGTGAAACATCTGAGTGGAGGATCATAGAATTGCAAGCAAGTATGGATCATGCTCCTCTGAGATGCATTAAGATCCATGACCATGTCCAATATGCTCCCATAATGTTCTCTGAATAGTGGGATATGGTCAGGTGTAATGAGGGACTGGATCTAACTGATGCCAGTCAAGGTGGGCTCAAGGAAGTGGTAAGAGATGTTGCTCTTTCTTGAAATGTTCATGCTGATGATGGGTACTGATGAAGAAGCTGAGAACAACTGCTGATGAAGGTCACTGGCTGAGAAGCTGAGGATGGCTGGAGGTAAGTCTCTGACAAACTGAAGAATAATCACTGACAACTGACGAAGGTGCTAAAGATGATAGCTGAAGTAGCCTGAGCAGCAGAATGGGTCAAAACCAAACCAAAGATAATAAGATGGATACCCTGTAAAACAAATAAGCAAATGTTAAATGATGCAAAAATGATGTATGCAAATGATATGCAAAGGGTTTGTGATCAAGAGCTGGATCTGATTATCTGCCTTGCTAAGGATCCATGCATGTTCAAAAGTTCGGATGGAGGCTTAGAAATCTCGTAACCAGGTGGGGGACTCAAATAAAGAGTCACAAGTCCGGGGTAATCACAAGAACTGTCCAACATGGTGCATTCTTAAAACAAAACAGTAACAGGGTATGATGTGGCCAAGGGTTCCTGCAAACCTGTAAACAGCCCAACCCCCTCACATGTAATGTTCTAGAACAAGGATCCTCAGACTTGGATCAGTTATGAGAAGTGTAAACACTTCTAACCCGGAGGTACAATGTTTACAATAACCATAAAAGATCCTCCTCTAATTCACCTCAGATGCTGAAGGTCATAAAAGGGTCATCCAGACTTAGCAGGCTTCCCTGATAGCCCTAGCACTATATGAAATTTGTAGCACAGAGTTCTCAAGAAGAAACCCATGTCTGAACCGTGTTTCATATTCCCGCACCAGACCGAAATGGAATGGGAAAGAATATGAAGCCACTCTAGCCTATGTGTCACTCGGGTCCCCGGTATAGGACCTTAATCACTAAATGAAACCCCACCCACCAAGGAAAACCAGATCCAACACAGTGGTAATGACAATATGAAAATGCATAAGACTGTAAAGGAAAGAAATAAATAAAGCTGTACATAAAGCAATAAATAAAGCACATAAACAAGCACAAGCAGCACATAACACCCCCGTAAACACAAATCAAACAAGCGCTAGAAGGAACCCACAAAAAGAACCAGAAGCCCTGGTTGCAAAATAAGTGTCCCCAGCAGAGTCGCCAAGCTGTCGCTCCCGAAGATTTGCATCCCGGTACAAGCGCGAACGGTCAGCGAGAGGAGAAATGGAATGAAGTGAAAAGAGTCGCCATCTAGGCATTTTTATCCCGAAGGAAAGGTAATGCTGCATAAACCTAGAAAGATATGGATAAGACGGTTGCAAACCAGAGAAACTGAGAAAGGGGGTTGGTTACAACCTGGGAAGGTATTAGCACCCAGATTGTCCATCGTACTCGACGGGATCCATGCTTGAAAGTTTGTGTTTAAAGGGGTAGTGTTTGTGCTATCTGTGTGCAAAAGGATGGAAAAGCATATACTAGTGTCAGTGCATGAAAGTGAAGTGAAGTGCTCAGGAATGAGGAATAATGCTGAAAAGGGGGGGAGAGACATAGACTTTTGTTCGATAACAGTTAAGTTATACCTACATATCCTCTCGTGCAATGAGGAAGTCAGAACACCATAGTTTGACTCAAAGAGACTGAAAGATAAATTGAATGATGAACTGCTTGCTTGTCTATGCTCAAGTGTATGACCTGTCTGGCTCAGGTGCTAACTGTCTTGCATTAGACGGAAGAAGCGAGTTCTCGTTTGTGAGTGAAGATGATGAGAAAAGAATCCCGGAGGAGACGATTATTGTTTGTTTTTGGTGTTTTCAATCTTTTATTGCTTTTTTTGTGTTTGTCATAAGTTAATGAGCTTAAGCCTAAACCTAGGGTTAGTAAACTCATCACATCCTCCCTTTGATTAGGGGTAATGAGAATACCTTAAGTATGAAGTAAGCACTTCACACTTAATTACCATGATGTAGGATTAAGATCATTAACCTACTTGTGATTATTTAGATGTTTTTGGTATTTTTGTTTAGTGTTAAGTAATGAATTTAAGCCATAATCAAGGATTTAATGGACCCATTACACAATCCTAATAGAAGGATAATAGATGAGCACATTTAAGCTGAGGAAGATACCCCAACTTAATCCATGATTAGGGATTAACCTCATGACAAAACAAAGCCTTTATTAAAGTGGATTTTAGTTAATGGTAAGATTAATAAGTGGATTTTATGGTTTGTAAGACAACTTGAGGGGAACTTGTCCATTAACACTAGGGTTAGTCCTTCTTAATCAATTAAGGAAGAATTAGAACCCTAATGCAAGGCCCAAGTTACAAGCTATTGTCTTAGTGATTATTAGGATGGATTGATTAAGAGGTTTAAACATATTAAAGGTTTAACACTTAGGATTAAAGTTATACACTCCATCCTAAGAGAAGGATGCAGGCATAATCTTAATCACAAAGCCTTAAAACCTTAAAGGTTTAGTCTCTGATTATGAGATGAGAAGAGAGACACAAAGAAGACACAAAGGTAAAAACTAAGGGGGGACTAATCAAAACCCTAATTATTTTCATGCTTGGATGTTCCTATGGTTTGTAACGCTTGCAAGAGATCTTCAAAGAAGCCACCAATGGAAGAAGCAGATGAAAGGAAGAGAAGCAGAAGAAACAAGTTAACTTACTTCACTGAAGAAGATAAGTTACTTGAAGAAAGAAAGTGAATGATGAACATGAATGAGCAAGCTCACTCTAAAGCAAAAGAAAATGCAGAAAGGGTGCATAAAAGATATGAGAAGAGAAATGAGAAGTGAAGGCAAATTCACTTCTCAAAGTACTTACCACCTGAAATGGTTAACATAAAAGAAAGAAATGAAATAAAAATGAGATGTATGCAAGGATGAAAACCAAAACCAGAAGCATATTCATGATGCAAATGATGTTATGAGATGATATGAAAGCATGTCAAGTTTTATGCATGATCATATAAGAGATGAGAATGCAAATGAAGCATGTAGGAAGCATGAAAGCACATGAAAGTTCATGGAATGAAATGAATGCACATCATGGCAAATGGATGAAGAAATGATCAAGAATGATTCTAATGTGTCCTATGATGTCTTAGATGTCACGTGAATGCAAGAAATGTCATGGCAAGTTCTTGAATGAATGCATATGCAAGATGTATGTGAATGAACATGAGAAATTAGGGTTTTAATGCAACATGAGATGCAAAAGTCAAAAACAGAAGCAAATCACAAGATAAAAAATTGCAAATGAACTCAAATTAACCCTAACCCCATATGATATCATACCCCAAAGGAGGAGACCTAACTCTTAACCTAAAGAAAGTTATGATTTTTCTAAGTTATCTAGGGTTTTAAGGCATCTAAAGGGAAAAAATGCAAATCAAATAAAAAATGCAAGATAAATTCATGACAAAATTATGATAAATTCTACATGCTATATGAATATCAATGCAAAAAGAATCAATGTCATACCATTCATGGTTAGGCAGAAAAGAATTCTTGAAGTTAGGGTTCAAAAATAGGAATTTTATGAACCCTAAATTCAAGAAAATTGTCAAAGAGTGTTCAAAACCAAAAAGAAATTTGTGTGAATGATATGAAAATTTTTCTAAATGTCCTAAGATGCAATGTGAATATTTTTGGGATTTTTAGAAACCTAAATGATATTTTAATTAATTAATTTCCATTAATTAATTAAAATAAACATTTAAATGTTTTAAAAATGATTTTTTAATGCAAAAAATAAAAATAAATATGTTTTCTGGTTGAGAAAAATATTTGAAGTAAAAATGCAAAAGGAAAATATTTTTAGGATTTTCTAACTATTTAAAATAAAATATGCAAAATAAATGGTAAAAAATAAATTAAAAACTGAATTAAATAAAAGTATGCGCATCTAAGGGATCACATTCAAAGCTGGGAAAGGAAGGAAAGACTACGCGCGCATCTGGACGGCCAAAATTTAAACTCACACTAATTACAGGATTAAGCCCTAATCTGAACCCTAAACACTCTCAGGTGACCGGAACAGTGTTCCGGTCATCTTCTTCGGCCAACTCAAAATCAAACTTCTTCCCTAGGTTATTTCTGGAGCTCTAAAGCTCCAGATCAACTCCTCTCACTTCCTTAAACACGAATCCACTCTCAAAACAAATTTTTCATGGCTGAACAACAAGATTCGAAGAGAAACTTAAAAATGGTAAAACTTTCAGAACACGCATACAAGCTTATTTCTCAACCATTCTCAAAAGTAAACATATCATGGTGATCAGCAAAGCATGAAGAACAATCTAAGAACTTAAAATGGCATTTCTGGAAAAACGTTTGAAGAGGTTACCTGAGCTTGAGCTTCCTCAGTTTTGAGCTTTCTGGCCACCTCTCTTGTGCAACACTCCAATGATCCTTCTGAAGAAGCTTTGAGGCTTGGAAGGAGTTTGTTATGGTTGGTTTGAGAGTTCTCACTCCTGTTGGTCAGAAATCGTGTTTTGGTTGTGGGGGGTTTTTGGCTGTTTTAATGGTTTCCTTGTGTTTAATAGATGATTTTGAGATGAATGGTGAGATTTTTTTGGAGTTTGAGTGGCTGAGTTATGAAATTCGAAAGCTTTTGCAAGTGAGATGATTTTTGAGTATGCTGAGTTCTTGGGGCTCTTGGCTTGTGTATGTTATGAAAATGAATCTTTGAAGCATGCTTGTAAAGTCTTGATAGGCCAGGGAGTGGGTGGTGGCTGCAGCTGATTGGTATGGGCTTCTTGCAAAAAAGTCAAAAGTTTTTGTCCTTGAGGTATGGGCTGGTTCAGAGGCTTGTTCTATGATCCCTCCACTTCAAATTGAGTACAAATTTTCCTTGAATTGCTTGCTTGAGTTAGAAGAAATCTTTCATTGAAGATCATCAAAGCCAACTACTTGCATGGATGGCAAGGCATTGCACCAAGGTTCAAATCAGTCCATCCCATTGGCACCAATCCATAAAGCATGATCAAATGCATTGTTCTAAGGGGATGTGATCTCATGGATGCCTCTCCACACCATTTCTATACACTTCACTTCAGTTGAGTCGAATGGATTAAGCATGACTGAATCATTCAATTACATTGCATTCCATCATAAGATCATGGACACAAGTGTATAGGATTCAAATGTTCAGGCACAAGCATGCTGCATTTGAATGCTTGCAGGACTATGTCTCTTGCTATGCACCTCATGGAGCTCATTTTAAATCACAATGCATTGTAGGCTACAGTCCTTAGATCATGCTGCTCATTGCCATGCTTTGATCCATACCATAAATTTCATGGAGCTTGCAACATATGATCCAACTCGAATGTGGAAGCTTCTGGATGTTACAGCTGGCATAACTGGCATAACTGCCTCACTCATTTAACCTCACTCACTTAGTTAACCTAAGGCATTATTAACCATGGTTAAGGGCTCTATAAAGCAAGATCATCACTTCAGTGCAAGGTGGAGCTTCATTTTTCATCACAAATCTCCAAAATTTGCAAAGTTTTCTCTCTGAATTTTCACATTGCAAATGGATTCGAGCAAGCTTTGTCATCATTGATATTGATCCATTCTTCCTCCATTGATCATCTCCATCATCTCAAGCTCAATCACCAAGCATTGCACAGTCTGAATCTTCAAGATCAAGCATGGCACATTGTTGAAGCTTCACTGCATTTTGGATTCAAACTGCTCAAATTGCCAAATCTTGCTTCAATCTCTCTCAATCCATCATCCGCGTCATCTCAAGTTTAAGATCCATGGAAGGCATAGCTTGAAACATCAAAGAATCAACACTGCATAACATTTATCTTTACTGCATTTTCCTCAATTACTTAGGATTTATAGCTCCCAGAGTGTTTATTTCACTTCCATTGATCAAGATCAAGATCAAGCAAGCTAAGGATCCTCATCTCAGGCCTTATAGCAACAATTTGACATCTCTGCAACTCAGGTATGTCTTGAAATTCCACTTGCTCGAATTGTTTGTTTTCAATTGGTTTTATGTTGATTGAGGCCTGATAGAGGTTACGGTTTGGATGGCTAGTTGACAGGCATTATAGATGCTCAGATTCAATTTTGTCAGGTTTAGTTCTTGCTTTCAATTCAGGAGTTTTAGGAACCCTAAGTAGTTTTTGAAGCCATATTTGAGATCAGTGAAGAGAGGCGAATCCATTGATGGTCTTAGTTTTTGTTTTAGTGGTGATTAGGGTTTGCCCTACCGGAATAGTGAACGGAGAAGATGACCGAAATTCATCTCCGGTCATCTGAACAGTGCCCTAATATATTTCCTAACTTTAAGTCATGGCCCTTGATTCTTTCTGATCTAATGGTCTAGGAAGCGCCATCACATTAATGCGGGTGTTCCAGGCATGTGCCATTCTGTTGACCATTGACTTCTACTCACACCCCCACGCATATGAGTCTTAGCCCAGTTATGTTATTTTTACTACTCTTTGAACCCCCTAGGCCCATTTCAGTATTATTTCCTTTATTTCTTTTTTTTTTCATTTTATTTCAATTTCGTTTCTTATTATAAAAAAATAGTAAATTGTATCAAAAAATTCCAAATAAATTCTTGAACATTCCTCTCAGTTTTATTTAATTTTCCATATTTTTCGATTTTATTTTTATTCATTTTTGAAGTCATAATTAATTTCCCTTTTAATTGTTTCATGATTTCTCCATTTTTGACTCATCATTTTCTACATTTTTGTTCTCCTAAACAAAAAATGATAAAGACCCCATTCTTTTGACATTCTCTTAATGTTTCATCATACCTGCCCAAAATATTTGTTTATGAATTTTTAGGTCATTTTTAGGTCCTTTTAAGTCCATTCCTTCACATAGGTCCCAATAAACCCTAATTGCATTCTAGTATTCCTTTGACCATTCAAAATTAGGATTTTTCATGAGATGTTTTGTACACAAGTCATTATCTAGATTCTGATGTCGAATATTAAATTTCATAATTTTTCTAATTCATTTAATATTTTTCCCAAGTTGCTTAAGCCCTAAGTCCTTTTTGGCCCCTTTTTACAAGTTTCCTTCATTCCATTTGAATAAGGCATTCATGCTATTGTTCTAAGGTCTTGATTCTGAGTCTTGTAGGTCATATTAGAGGTCCTTAATTGTAGAACACCCTCATTGGATCTTTGTCTCTTGATTTTAGGGTTTTCTTAACTCATAAGTCATCATTGCCTCCTTTTGACATAATTCTTATTCCTCCTCCATCTTAACCCCTCAAAACCAACTTTATGGCCATGTTATGCATGTTAAATCCTTTTCATACATCTCATAAGTGTTTCATACACATTTTCAAGTGTTCATTTCAAGTCATGAGTCTTTAGGCTTCATTTAGTGTCATATGCTTTCTTAATGCTTCATACTTAACATTTTGGTGTCCTTAGTCCTAATGCTTCCATATCACCTTACTTGTAAGTCATTTGTGAGTTCTAATTCCATTCTAAAACTTCATCAAGCCCCTGATTTTTGTATGGGGAATTCAAATCCTCTTGGTCATGTTTGAGTTTTATTTTAAGTTTTTTCCTTTCCTTTGAAGTTCAATACTCATTTCTTCTCATTCTCACACCATTACACATAATGTTTGGATCTCTTTCACTTGAATCTCTTTATCCCCTTTTAGTGTGACATCATAGGATACTTTCATTAAGTGTTAGCCCCTAGAATTTCTATTCACCTTAGGGTTTATATAAGTTTAGCATACTTAACCATTTAAGTTTCTCCATGTAACTTCACCTTAACTCTTATTAGGGTTTAGCTTCCTTTTAGGGCATAGTTTGAAGTTGTTCACTCTAATAGCTTTAGAATACTTAAGTTGAGTTTATCTACTGACTTTTTAAGTTTACCATCTTATAGATTTCCTTAGGCTTAGGTATTTGTCTTAGGAGTTCACTAACATCCTCCTTAGCTAGTGTGAGTTGTTTGTGAAACTTGCCATGTAATAATTTCTCATTTTGATTCATCATACTAATATTTGTTTTGTAGGGGGAAGATGAGGTAATCATTTCATTCTCATTACTCAATGAATCTATTTGCTTTCACCTTTGTGCTTTGTTCATAGGGCTTCCTTCTTTCTTTAGATTTCAACTTAACTTCCTTAGGAAGTAAGTTGAATTCTAGCTTGTTCATTCTTCTCCTTAGGTTAGAATACCTCAATAACCATAGGACCACACTTGTACATAATAAGATAACTTAGGGTTGTTTCTTAGTCCCCCATTAGCTTTGACCTTTACCTTTTGAGTCTTTCTCTTCTCATCTTCAAATAAAATCCAAAAGGACTTAATAATTGCATGAAAAGATCCCTTGTGTATAGCCTTATTCTATGGGGAACTTGCATTCATTCCATCTTGGAATGGTGTAGACTTGTCTAACATGATGTACAAGTCTTATCAATAGGTTGTTTCACAAAGAAAAAATCTAAAAGACATTTCTTCACAAAAGCAACAAAAACATTTAATAAGTTCAACAAGCTAGTGAACTTAGACCCTAATCCTTGGAAACCAGTATTGGATAAATTCTCCTTGCTTGGTGTGCTTGTACTATTATTCCATCTTGGAATGTAGTAGCAAGTACACATTCCATGGAAAAGAGTTTGAATTCACTTACTTGTGCCAAATGCATAAAAACTCTCATAAAAAGCAAACAACAAACAATAAGCGACTTTCCTGCGGGAACTTCTCTTTCTCATCTCATCCACTCAATGCGAACTTGCGAAGACTTGTCTCGCATGCAAGACAGTAAACGCACTCGTACCAGATGAGCATGCAATACCTGAGCATGGACATACGCAGTTCCAGCTATAAAAAACACAAACAATTAGTTCTCGCCTTAGTTAGGCGAACTACGTCGACTCTGATCCTCATTTTCCCGATGAGGTACGTAGGCAGCGAGGTAGGGCCCGTTCGAGCACATTCTTTATTTTCCCTACATTTTCCCCATTCTTTCTTTTTGTTCTCATTTTCAACCCATTTCTCATTTCCATTCCCATTCCAGTTAATAGTTCATTTGTTCAGCAGCAGTTTATTTTTCACCCTTTGAAACAAACAAACAAGCGTGGATCCCGTCGGGTACGGCGAATAATCTGGGGTGCTAATACCTTCCCAGGTTGTAACCGACTCCCGAACCCAGATCTTTGGTTCGTAGGACCTTGTCATTTCCTTCTTCATCAGGTTTGTGCAGCATTACCTTTCCCATTCATTCAGGATAAAAATGCATGGTTGGCGACTCTACCTTTTCTGCGCCACTTTCGCGTTTGTACTAGGATGAAAATCCTGGGAGCGATAGAAAGCTCTTTGTCGAGAACTTCAGCAGCATCAATGAGGTCAATAGTGCGCTTTAGCTCAGCCTCCAAGTCAGTACCATCAGGCTAGCTCAGCTCAAGGTTGCGTTGTTCAGCTGCAGAGATTTTTCTTTGAAGTTCCTCAATCTCCTTTCTCCACACTTCAATGGCTATGTCATTGGCATTTTTTTCCCTTTCCCTCTTTTCCTTAATGCGCTCTATTCTCTCGACATTACCCTTAGCTTCTCGCGCTTGATTCCAGGCACTACAGCTCTTTTCACCAGTTGCCTCAATGATTCTTTTCAACCTTTGGAATGAACTTAAAATCATTAGACATCTGGTTCACCAGAATCATCAATTCAATAAGGGAGCTGGATATCTTAGGATCAATTGTTGAAAGATCCATCTGTTATAGAGAATCCTTTAGGAAGAGACAGGACGTTGGATTAGCTGAAGCCCCTAGGAGCTGTCGAAGAGCTGCTGCCAGAAGATCCAAAACTCTTCCCAAGATTCCTTATGGCATACTCCCTAAGGTCTGACCACTTTAGGGCCAACAGTTGGTTGCCAATTATATCTTCTTTTAGGGTCAAAAGTTGAATAATAGAAGGGTGTTGGAGATTCTCCTCAGGTAAGGGTTGTTGGGTCTTTTCAGGCTCTGTTTCTCCATCAGTGTCGCTCTTGCCCTGATGATCATCTTCCTCTTCTTCTTCCTCTTCTTCCTCATTCTCCGGATCTGCCATGACATCATCTTGATCATCAACTTAGGATTCTCCCACATTGTTTGGCTCTTTATTATTTGGAATAGAGGGGGTAGGATCCTGATTCTTCTCAGTTTCTTTTTCTTCTTCACCAAAGGCTGCACTTATCTTCCTGGCAGTTTTGCTTGCTTGGCCAAGATAGTCCTTGATAGAAACATCATCATACTCATGATCAGAATCATTATTGTGAGACTACTTAGTAGTAGTTCTAGCAGGGTAACTTCTATGGACTTTGACTGCAGGGGGAACAATTGTTGTAATAGTGGGATGATTAATCTCACTCAAAGAACTATAACCAGAGCCAAAATTAGAAGTTGGGTGATAAGTTGGCTCATCTTGGCTGTTTAGAAGAACTGTGGGTGTGGGAGTGGAAGTTAAAGGAGGTTGAGAGACACCCCCTCCAGCCTGTTATAAAGAAAAGTTTAGGTCGAAGTTGTAAACAAAGATTTAAAAGATTAGACGCAAAGGTCTAAATACCTCATCCTCTCCAACCCCTGGGCTAGAGTTTGCAGTCTCAGGAGGACCACCGGTGGGTTTCACCACAGGGGTAGGAGGTACAACTTCGACAACACCTGCAACAAGTGCCTTTTCGACAACTCTAGCCACCTTAAAGGAAGGTTGGCCAGCAGTACTTGGAGACTGTACAATCTTCCTTTTTATTTTAAGGGGCTTCTCCTCAGGGGATCAATCATCATCTGATTTGATGGTGACGAAGTCTTTTTGGTTGTCTGAAAGGAGAATTAAAACATTAGAAGGCAAACATGTAAAAAATGCATGAGTAAGGATTGTGAAATACCTTAGTGCCTTCGTTGTTCTCAAGCTTTATCATCATTCCTCTTTTGGCAGTGGTTTTCCTGGAAACTGCTGGAAATGACAAAGACAATTGGTATGAGTTAATAATTGATCAGTCAGTAAGAGGTAAATAAAGACCTCAAACCTTCATATATGTCGGATTCGATGTGAACATCTTTGATCTCTATATGAAGGTGCCCTTTGAAACTGTCCAGTGTGTGCTTAGTCGTAACTACCCTTTGGGCTTTCGGCTGAGACTGTTATCGAAGGATTTTTATTGAATCCCCATAGACGAACCAATCTGGAAATGGAGGGGTAAGTGTCACTCCAAAATCAGCAGTAGGTAGTCGAGGAAATTTTGGAGGAAAGAGTTGGAAAGCCACCTTATAACGCTTCTCACAAGGAACGTTTGAAGGGAATTTAAACTTATCCATCTTTTACAAAAATTTCCCCTTCAAAGTGACAACAGTCTCACAAACAGTTCGAATAAGATCATCTGGTCGATAGGAAGTTTCAAAGTATTTTTGAAAAGCTTGTATCTCTTTAATGCGAGTGGAATTACTCTTCTTGACCTTGTCCTGCACGTTAACAAAATTTTGGTCAAACAGGGCAGAAAATTCAATAGCAGTGAGAAAATTGTCACTGTAATACTTGTGCCACCAAATGTTAAAGGGGTGGGTGCACAAGGTAGTAGGTTGAAAGAAAACTGGAGATATGACTGCTTTTAGGGCATCCCATATGTCGAAAAGGGAAGAAAAATTGTCCTCGTCGAAGAGGTTGTTGTGAAAAATGACTTGGCCTTTCTTATCATAAAGAAATCCGGGGAAGCTTTGGCCCAGTCCAAACTGCCTAGAAACCAAGTTTGGTTGGTAAGCAATAAGGACTGTGTCTGATCTCTCACCATTCAGCATGTGGACAATGAATCTGGGAATCAGAAAAGCTTCCCAATATGAAACGGAGTCCATGAAATGATTCCTTGAAGGTGAATTTAGGAACGCCCTGGTAAACCATCTAGGGCCACATTTCCTTTTAGTAAAAGGAGCCATGAATGGTACAAATTCATACTGATGTGCAAACATCATTATGAAACTAGAGAAGGTCCCTTTTAGGGTTTCACCTTCACCATTGTGAGTAATTTTGGCCAGTCGAACACCTTCAATGCTCCTGCACCTAATATCCTCTGAGTCTTCATCAACTTTCCCTTTTATGGGAAGTACAGGTTCAAAAGTGGCATTTAGACAGAGTTGAAGAAGCCAAAGAGGGCCATTTAGACTCATGGCACCAGAAGTTGTTGTTGGATTCCTCAGTCGAGATACCCCCTTGCTTATAGATTCATAGAGGTTGGCCAAAATTATCTCACTCAGGAAAACCCCTCTATTATTGTGGAGTTGGTTTGCCAAAGGCAAGTATTTCTTTGCCACCTGCAAAGACATGGTGCAGAAGATGTATCTTGATAACCAGAGAGTGAGGAAGGCAATGTGCTCCTTATCAGAAACCTTCTCATCATTTGGTTTAGAGTGGTGGTTGATGAAGTGAGTGTATGTTAGCTTCAACTCATTAAAGCCAATAATATCCTCAGCATCAACAGATGGGTCATATGTCAGACCATCGGGTCGAAGCCCTATGATAGCAGTTATATCAAAGAGAGTGAGGGTAATCATCCCACAAGGGAGATGGAAAGTATAATGGGTGCAATACCATAAGTATAGGGAAGCAACCAAAAGATTCAACAAGTAGGGGATATGTGTCTTCGGCAGCATCAACAGACCATAGATCCCTATGGCTTTCTAGTGATCAGCCTTAACTTTTTCCATCCTGGCCATCCAAAGATCAAAATCATTGAATTGGTTAACAACCCTAACCAATCTAGTACCATCATAAAGGTACTTTAAGTCGAGTTGATTGGAAGGAGGTGGGTTAGTTGAAGAGTCATCAGCTTTGGGGAGATTTTTTTGCCCTAAGGGTTGAGACTTACGGTAACAAGGGGAGAATTCACTAAGACTTTCATCTGTGTTCTTAACCTTGGCCAAAAGGCCAGACAGAGCATAAGGGCATTCATAAACAGTGAAAGGAATCATTACCTGGGATTTATATAGACTCCTTATTTCACCATCCTTAGGTTCTGGTACAAACTGACGACTTTTAACCGTCTTAGGTTCAGTGAGGTTGTTGAATGATGGAAGAGCTTGTTCGAAAGTGAAATCCTTTGCTTTCTAACTTTTCTTCTAAGAAGTATTAACCTTTGAGGACGCTATTGTTGGAGATGAAAATGGAGGTTTTCTAGGGTTTCTAGGAAGAAAAGGGGAAGACTTTAGCAAGAAGGAGACAAAGTTTGCAAGAGATTGGAAAAGTTTCTTTGTTGGCTGAAGAATGTATTTATAGGCGTAGGCAATGAGAAGTTGTGAAGTATAGCCACTTAATGCAGATGTGAAGTGGTGGGACACGTGGCACTTGGGATCAGACACGTTGAGGTAGACATTAATACAAGATATCTTGGTACATTGTTTCAAGAAAAAGCTCATGATCAGGAAACAACAGATATAGCTTATGGGACTAATGGGATTTTTTCATTATGACATGACTTCATTTGCATGGGTGGAGAATCACAACAATTGTTTAGAATGTGGGTTAGATGGTTCCAACCATACTTTCGTTTGACCAAAGTTGGCATCGAAATGATGAATATCAAAAAAATGATTTTTTTCATCAAAACAGTCGAAAATAACATTTTTGGGGGGTAATTTGTTATCTCCAAATTTCGACGCTAGCATTAATGAGGTCATTTGGCTTAGAAAAGAGTTTTATTGTTATAAGCTAAAAGTGAGTTTTTCGACCTTCCTCATTAAAAGGATGAGAGTCGAAGGAATTCACTTACAGGTTTTGTACTTAGAGAAATTATATGTTGGAATATTTCTAAGTGTTGGTAGGATTCATCCATACATGCATTTGATGAAGATGGCGGTTATATGAGTTTTTCACATTCAATATTGGAGGAAAAATGTGTAATTTTCAATTCAAATACAAGGACAAGTGGTGCAAGATGAAGATTCTTCAACATGTAGTAGGACAAGTGTCATCATCTTAGGATAGTCTTAGGAAGAAACCGTCGAAAACAGTTACTTTGTAATATCTATAAATAACTTAGTCTAGTGTTAGAATAAGTTTGGAAATCATATGTACTAGTAACTCCGTAACACTCAAAGTATCCGCGTGTAGAAAAAAAAGTGTAGTGAGAATGTACGTGATGTAAACACCACCAATTTATCTTTAATTTCAAACTATCTTCAAGTTATTTATCTTTGAAGTCATTTAAATTTCAAGCCTTTTATGTTAAATAATTTATCTTTCAAAGACATTTACTTTTCAAGCAATTTACTAGGTTTCATTTACAATTTTTGTCCTTTACTTCTTCAACATTTTAACATTCTTGCCTTGCACTTACCTTTCCTTTACATTTTCAGTCATTTAAACTCCCTTGCTTTGCTTTTAAACTTTCCTTTATCTTCAAGTCTTGTCTTTATCTTTTCTTTAAATCTTCAAGCCTTTCCTTTACTTCATTTACTTCGAAATCCCTTTTTCTTTTTATTTCATATTCTTTGTTATAAGACACCTTTTGAATCCTGTCGAAGGATTCAAGACCTTTTTCCCAAAAAAAAATACAAATCATAAACCACTAGCATATGTCCTAGGATCAATCTAGTCGATCCTGCGAGTAACTGAGGGTATTTTGGTATCTTCAGAGCACCAATGGTTGTTTACCAATTTTGGGGGTAAACAGAGAGACCATTAGAAGGAAAAGAAAGTATCTACGTCAAACTTCACAATGTTTGAAGGAAAGGGAAATATAGATTCACGTCAAACTTCTCAATGAGACGTATTTGAAGGAATGAGAATATCCACGTCAAACTTCTCACTGGGATTATCTAAAGAGAGACCTTTGAAGGAAAGGGGTCCACGTCAAACTTCACAACATTGGAAGGAAAGGAAAATATCCACGTCAAACTTCTTAATGGGATTATCCAAAGAGATACTTTTGAAGGAAAATGGTCCACGTCAAACATCTTAATAAGACACATTTGAAGGAGAGGAAATATCCACGTCAAACTTCTCAACGAGATACGTTTGAAGGAAAAGATAAACACATCAAAAAATGGTATTTTGATGAAAGACAGGGTGACAAACACGTTTGCTTTGGTAGGTGCCAAATGAGTTGGACTTTGACCACAAGGTAAGATGACAAGACCTCAGGAAATACAAATGAGCACAAAGTATATTTTGAGCTATGTGTGAATTTTGTATGATATGAATGGTCAATGATTGCAATGCAAACATTTAGGAAACTGGATAAGACTCTTTTGGAGAGGTGAGGCTGGAACAACTGATTCCACAACCTAGGGAACTTTGCCAACTATGTCTTCGAAAGATGTCTTGAACATAATTTCTATTACACTTGTTATAAGTATCATGATGTTGGTCTTGCTAGGCAAGAGTGATAAGCTTTGGTTAGGGATCACTTGAAGTAGACTTCCCTATGTTGACTGATTCGGGAATGATTGTCTGACTAGTCTCTTGAAATGTTTTCCCTAGCATGAGTCCTGAAGAGATGTTCTCTGAATAACAATATCTTTGACTATGATATGCCCCTGATAGGATCACTGATCAAGTTTCTCAACTGTTTGAATTTCCTTGATGATGAGTGCTTACTTGCAAATAAAATATTCATTCAAAATGTTAAATTTAATGCAATGCTCAAGCAATTTTTGAAATAAAAAATCATTATTGGAATGATATTAGTGTATAACAAATGAATCACTGGTAAGGGTGCAATGTTTATTCACACACACAAAGTGTAAAGTAAGAGATAATGCAAAGATATGATACCAAAATAGACGATTAGAAAATCTCTTTGGAGTCAGCTTACAGAGCCTTGTTGCGATATGATTTCAAAACAAACCTAAATTCAATTAGGTCTTTAAAGGGTTGTAATGTGGTCTGGTTCACGGTTTATGAAATAAAGGATATACAGCTTAAAAATTAATTTTTACCTAACCCAATCTTCATGATGATCTCCAGTCCTACGCTCAACTAATTCAACCCATGCATTCAAATTTTTGAGAGATTTAGAGTTGAACTGATGACGATGGCTCAAAAGCCAAGGGATTGTTTTATTGAGATAGCAGTCACTGCTTCCTTACAACATTTTGTTGTTCTTTATTGAAGACTTTGGGTCAACTCCTCTTTGTCTTTGTTGAGGAATTTTGGTGACCTCTCTTTGTCTTTGTTGAGGATTTTGGTGACCTCTCTTGATTCAGATAACTTGATTTTTTGCCTAAGTCTCCTTTTGGGTTTTGACTTGGCAGCTTTTTATTTATCTAATTTTGGAAATACAATGACAAACATCAGCTTCTTCGATAATTCTTTGATGTGTGCAAAGGAAAACTTAGGCTTGAAACCCTTGTTGAAAGGTGTATGGAATTATTCTCTTGAAATTGAATGCACATTCGAATTGACTGAGAATTATCCTACCCCTGGTTAAGATTGCGGGTTTTTTCGTGTAGAAAGAAACTCCAACTTCTAGGCTCAAAGGGGTTGACAAGGGATTAACTTCCTTATTTCTCTAATGTTTGGGAGTTGAAACAATGCCTATACATTATCAACAAGGTTTTATTTTGAAAGCATACCATTCAACAACTTGGGTATTTCGTTTTTGTCATCCTCCCTCCAATCTTTGCTTAAGCAAAAGTTTGATAAAGAAAGATGAATAAGAGGAACAATGATATTTTTTTTTGAATTTTTGAAAAGGAAAAGCATGAATATACACAAATATGAAAGTGAATGAATTGATTCAAAATACGCGATTCTAATTTCATTAACATTAACATTAAAAATCGAAACAAATCTTAAAGCAAGTACACATAATACAAACAAGGAAATTAAAGACTGAAAAGAAACAAGGCCTAATGTCTAGTCAGCATCAAGGATGAGCTTTCCCATCCGATCCACTGGCTTTAGGTAGTAACTTGTGATTCTCTGACCAAGTCTTTAGCCACTCTGATTTGGCATGGGGCTCTTTTCAACATTAGGAGTCCCTCTCAGTGTGAAGGTGAGCATATCTCCTCTGGCCAAATCTTGAACTCGGAACTGGAAAGCATAACAGTTTTCAATATCGTGACTTGTACCTCCTTAATGGAATAGGCAATGGAGGTCAGTCTTAAACCCAACTGGAAGAGGATTCGGATGATTGATAGGTCTAGTGGTAACATGAACTTTTTGGCACAAGTATGGGTAGATTTCAGCATACTTCATATGAATAGGGTCAATGGGAGCCCTAGGTCCGGGATTGCAAGTCTGATTCTGACCAAAATTCCTTTGTGGATGAGCTCGGGTTGGTGGAGCATTCACCATAGGAGCAACTGCAACTACTTATGGCTCACCATACTGTTGTTTCTTGTAATAGGGTTTCCTTTCAATGATGACGACATGAGTGTCACCCTCTTTCCTCTTTTCAAAGTTCCCATAGGATTTTCTTGCAACATTAGAAGCTTCAGCGTTTCCAAACTTGCCTTTCTTGACCCATTCCTCTAGTATTTCTCCAATAGTGACTAGGTCAGCAAAACTAGATGATACACTGCCTATCATCCTTTCCCAATATAGATGTTGAAGGGTGTCCATGAACAGACCGATCAACTCTTTTTGTGCCAAGGGTGGCTCCACCTGAGCGGGTAGCTCTCTCTAGCGCTCTGAGCATACTTTTTGAATGATTCCTTTTCTTTCTGTGACATGTTTTGAAGTTGACAGCGGTCGGGTGCCATGTCCAGATTATATCTGTATTGTTTCAGGAATGCATCAAGCAGGTCCTGCCTACATTGGATACGACTCCTCTCGAGTCCCATATACAAATTCAAGGATGCTTCACTTAAGCTATCTTGGAAGCAATGGATGGGCATTTTATCTTTCTTAGCATGGGCTTCCATTTTGCGACAATACATGACCAAATGGCTTTTCTGACAAGTATCCCCCCTGTATTTTTCAAATTCTGGCATTTTGAACTTGTCCGACATAACCAAGTTCGAAACCAAGCACATGTTCGTTGTGGCAACACTGAAAACATCAAATCCTTCCATAGTTCTTATCCTTTTCTGTAGAGTCATGCACTGTTCCCTGACATATTCAATGTTTCCCGCTTCTCCTTGTACTAATGATGTTGGATTGTACATGAAAGGAGGATTCACATAAGCAGTTTGGGCAACTGTATGCATAATAGGTTGAGATTCAGTGAACACTCCAGGCTGAAATAAAGTGGATGTGGAAGCCATCTGAGTAGTTGCAAAAGGTGGAGAATAATCTGGTGGTAATCCAAATTCTGGCAAAGTGGTAGGTGGTCTTGAAGATTCAGGATTGATGACGAAGCTATTGACTTTAGAGATTACAGCCCTTTGGGGTTGAGCGTCTTTAGTAGTCAAGGCTTGGAGCATTTCCATTATCATGCTTACACTTCTCTTCCAATCATCAATGTCTTCTCTGAGTCTCTTGTTGTATTCTTCTTATTCATCCATTCTTCTTCTTTCATTGGATCTAGTTCTATACTTACATGGAGGAATCATCCTGGCGGATACTCAATAAATATGAAGATGAGAATAGATGAAATGAGCTCATGAATGCAGGAATGAGTGCAATGATATGCAATGATTTTCTACAATCCAAGGGATCATAAGTAAAATGGAGTCAAACAATAGGTATCTCTGATCAAAGGCCCTCAAAGTTAGGTTTTGAACATGTAGGTTCCTAGAAGCATGGATCATTATAAGAAAACATTATTGCATTGACGAAGATCCATCAAAAAATAATATCTTTGAAACAATCTCTTCTAGGTGAGGTCTTCGTATCAGCCTACAAAGAAGATTCCTCATAGGCTTTTACTACACAACCATCAACCCCAGGTTTCTCAGACATCGTCGATCGAGGTTGAATATATCACTGTCAAATAGTAATACGTTCAAAGGATCTAGTTTGATTGTGATTTTCGCATTAACCCATTGAGTCACAAAGATATTGTAAGTTAACACTGCTGACCATTATGGATTTGGTTTAAAGGTCCCTGGAGTCGACAATTCAACTTAGAAACATTGTCACACGACGAAGGAACATCGCACCATAATATCTCCAAGAGAATCAATTCCATGAAATGGTTTTCACTTCATATCCCGAGGAAGATTCCATGTAGTCCTCTCACAACCATATTCTATTCCTGAGGTTTTTTCTCAGGCTTGGTAGTGAGCCTATCTCACACATCACCAATGATCAAAGAACCCTAATAGTATCAATGAACAATAATAGTGTAGATACAAAATAAGAAAGCAAATAAGCAATAAAAGAAGACAGATAAGCAAAGTGACCACTCAAGCGCAAACTATCCTAAGTTAGTCTCGACTATCTTATGCATAAAGCATCGTCCCCAGCAGAGCCGCCAAGCTTTCGTACCTCGAAAATGGTTACGATCCTCATGCTGATTGCGGAACAAATGAAATAACAGAGTCACCACCTAATTCTATTTATTCTAACGAGAGAAAAGGAATATATAGATAAAACCTAAGAAGGAAAAAACGTGGTCATTGGAACCAAAATCTAAGTTCGGGAGTCGGTTACGCAAGGGGAAGGGATTAGTGTAACACCCCGATTTCATAATTTATTTAATAAAATAATTATTATTTATATGGGTGGTGTTTTTGAGATTATAAGTGAAGAATTGTTTATTTAAATAATAATATAATGATAATATGGTATTATTTGAATATTATTACTAAATAAATAAAATAGTAAGAATTGGAGGTCTAAGGGGAAAGGAGGTAAATTTGTGTGGTTTTATGAGAGGGGAAAAAGGAATCATTTTCATTCATCGTGTTTTGGGTGGAAATAAGAAGTTGGCTCTGGAGAAAGAGGAAAAAGGGAGAGAAGAGCAAGAGACCTAAAGCTCCAAGATCAAGATTGTTCAAGGAATCGATTGAATCTAAGGTAAGGGGGGAGAAAGGGTTCTTTATTGGTGATCTAACATGAAAGGGTAGTTGAGAGGTCCTTACTCTCCTAGGGATTGTGTGATTTGATATAATTTGATGAATTGTGGAATGAATATGGAATTACATGATTGATTGTTGTATTTGGAATAATCGTTGTTTGAATTGTATAATTGGATTAATATGAAAACTGTTATATGAATGTTGTTGTTGATGATGTGAATTGAGAAGAGGAGGAGAAACTTAAAATCCCTAATTTAATTAGTAATATTAGGTTGGAAAGATATGTGGTGTTAAAGGTCTTAAAATTAATATAAGAATGACATTGGGACTATTTTGAGTGATAAAAGTGAGATATAGTCAATAGAACCCGAACTGGTATGAGATGGGGAATGAAAAGTGATTTTTGGGAAAAAAGTTGATTTTGGGCACAGGGCTCCTGACACGGGCCGTGTCACACGACACGGGTGGCCGTGTCAGGCTACGGGAACAAGATTAGGAGGATTTTTGGGAAGATTGGAGATCAGAGGGTGTGACACGGGTCGTGTCACACGACACGGGTGGCCGTGTCACTCTTCTGTACTTTGGAAAATGATGTTTTCAGGATGGTTCGTCAGGCCGTGTGACACGGGCCTTGTCAGGGGACACGGGGGGCTGTGTCAGGCCTCTGTATTTGGGAAATTCGCTATATTTTAAGCTGGTTTCGTCACGTTCCCTTGGTATACTTTCTTACCATTAGTCTAAGGCTTTGAGGATAACATCCATGAGAAACTATAAGACCTGACAACCGATAATTAGTGTGTGAGTTTTATATGATTATTATGGATAATATAACTTTATTAATTGGTTACTTAAAATGTGTTGAGTATGGTGATGTTATTATAATTCTTGTACAAACTATATGATGGACTGGTTGATAACCGATGAAGATCACGAGGATCATGTTGATTGGTAATATTGTTGATTGTATACTTTGCGTAGACCCCATGAGGTAAGGTTGGTGGCGGTGAGGATTGGAAGGATCATGTTATATTGGAAAATGTATGGAAAATAATTGAGAGTTGAATTAATGAGGAATTCATAGGATATGATAATTGGTAATTAGTGTTTAGGAATATATGTGCTTATGTTGATTTATATGACTCTTGATGAGGAACCATATGAATTGTGTTGATAATATGTGTGAATATTGTCTGATTGTTTATGTGACCCATGTGATGGGATGTGTGATAATTGATGAAGATCATGAGGATCATGAAGGCATGACTGTTGTCATGCGTATTTGTATTATGGTGTATGTGTTTGAGTCACCATATGCATACACATTTGGTGGAATGATCATGTCTCGGTGGAGCGTAAGTGATCATTCGAATTCATTGTGAATCGTTAGTGCAGGGATGATCGTGTCTCGGTGGAGCGTAAGCGATACATCCGGGTTCAAATTAATGAACCATTGTTGAAAGTCGGTACCGCACTTGCATTGTGTCATTGAGTCACTTTGCATTGATTGAATTAATGATGTATGATATATGTTGATGAACTATTTGAGATACTGATTAATTGTATGATGTATGTGGTGTATTGATGAATAGAGGTGAGATTACCCTTTTAGATGTTATTTGCACCATTAAAATATTGAATTGTTTTCTCACCCCTTTGTTGTTTGGTTGCGTCTGTGCTTCTTTGAAAGTACAGATGATTCAGGTACTTGAGTACGCTCGGAGTACGAGTTGCTTGGTTGAGTCTTAGGAGTCGCTCTGATACGTAACATATGAGTTGGGGATCTTTGTTGTTTTAATTATTCTTGTTAAGTAGTAGTTATGTATCATATTTTTGTGGAAATTATAAATCAAGAGGATTATGAATATTGCCATTTGATGAATAAATGAGATTTTTCCGTTGTTTTAATGAAAAGAGTTATGATGAATTAAGTACTTCCGCTATTTTTGTAAAGACAATGATATTGTTGGTTTTTGGTGAAAAAGTAGCATTCCACTTTTGATAAAATGTCTGATTTTCTTAATAAAATAGTTGTTTTATTTAATTTGGGAATAGTGGGTGTTACAATTGGTATTAGAGAAGGTCGGTCCGTCCGGTCAGGTTGTCGTGTGTCGTTTGTCCCAGAGTATACGATATGTGTGTGAAACACTATCGGTACTTGCTTGTTTGCTAGTTGTTTGTTTGTAGATGTTTATTGAAAATAAGTGGGGGGAAGTTATGGTTTCTCCTAAGAGTTGGCTTGTGGTGTGTTGGAATTGTGGTGTGGCAGAGGTTGCTATGGTGGGCATTGACTAAGGATTCGCTCGTGAAACAACTTAGTTCGCATGATGAAAGGAACGCTATTAAAGTTGGGAAATGTGGCTTATGACCATCATGATTGTCGGCTATCTATTGGCAAATTGAGGAACTGATCACCCTCAATCCCTTGTTGATAGTAGACGGAATCGTGTTGGATGCAAAAGACATATTTTTCAGCTGAGATAATATGTTCAATAGACTGTTTGGAGTTAAGCCAAAGTTATGAGTGGTTTAAAAGAATAGATATGGATTCCGGTATCCGGAAAAGAGATGGATTTGAGGATTGAGTATGTTGATTAGATATTACTAATGGTTACTCCTTAGTGAGTAGGAAGTGAATTTGAGATCGACGATTGTGAAAAGTTGAACGTTGTATCTACTGAATACGTAGAGGAACTTTTGAGAGGGGACTCTGATGTCTAATTTGGTTGCATATATGGTATTGATTGGGAGTAAGGTTACATCGATGGACCGTCTGTAGAGTATGAATTGTAATTACGTTTTGAAGAATATATTAGAGGTGTTGTTATAAGTAAAGATGGAATTATTCCTTGGTCGACCCTGGTGCTAAGAGGAATAGTGGGAGGATTCATCGACAAAAAGGAATTGTATGACACAAGGGTGCCTTCTTGGAAAACTTCGGTGTTATTGATATAGAGAGGTGGAGATATAAAGTTACATATTGATTGGTGAATATTATAAGAATTCACCATTGTAAGGGGGATAAATTGGATTTGATTGATAAAGGATCAAGAGTGAGCTGGAATTCATCCGTAGGGTTGTTGTTGTTGTGAGTTGGATTATCGTGCCTACCAGAACCTTGAGTCAGTTGGGACTTCGTAAGAATAGTATAACGGGAATGTGGTAATTAGAACCAGATGTTGACAGGTCATGTTGGGTGAATTTACTTCTATGAAAGATGTGGAATGGAGATTTTGGATGTAAGTATTGAGCTATGTTTTGGCATGGTATGACCCGGGGGGGATGAGTCTCCGAAAGTATGAAGGTGTAATTTTGTTGGAAATTAATTATAACCGCGTGTCTTTGCTATGTAGTGATGTTGAGTCGTTGCCTTAGGAGTGAGGTATATGGGATGCAAAGTATAGATAGTTTCGTAAATGTTTTTGGAAACGGTGGACCGTGAGTTACGAGATCGATTAAAAACTATATGTTCTGGTTAATATGGGATGAAGTGAGCGAAATATAAGTATCGTTGTATGTGTTGGACTATTAAGATAAAAGTAAAATAGTGATTGTGCAATATTATCTTTCTGGAATTTATGAATTAAGGGTCTAATTAATATGGAATTAGAAACGTTGGAAGGATGATCCAACGAGTGAGTAAAAGTAATGTGAAACTATGAAATGACCATGGATGTGTTGTAGAAGATAGTGGCGACTGGTATGTATTACAGTGGATATAGAGTATGGATTGTACCTTTCATATTTATTTGGATAATTTGGAGATGATAACTTTTGGAAGATGTCCTTATCTATGATGAAAGTAGAAAAGGATTTGTGGAATGTTGGAAATTGAAGTATAAGAATTGGAAAAGATACAGTTATATACTAAGCTATCAAGAATGATTTTTATGAATAGGTGTGGATGTGTTTGATTGTGTTGTTCAGAGGAAGGTATGAGTCTGTCCGAAGTAGACGTGGATCTACAAGGATGGAAACGAGTAAGTTATAAGAGTTTAGAATGTATTTGGACTTAGTTGGTTGTTATTACAGGTTATAAAAAGTTTTCCAAGTTCATATTTTGTTGTTCGAATAACTTGTGAAAGATAAGTCGTTCCTTGAGAATGGTTGTTTTGAGGGAGAGCGCTGGAGAGCCGAAGTAAGAATTAGGTACGGTTACAGTATGATTTTGTTTGATTCTGACAAGTTGTTGATAGAATGTTGGATATGTGATAAGTTGATAGGTTATTAGTACTTGATCGTTAAGTCATAGTTGGTATTATACGATAAGAGAGGAATTATGAAAGTATTTATCTTATCCATGGATTGGAAGTGGATGAGAGTAAAATGGTGTTGAGTATCCGATAATATTTTTGCCATGATTGGAGATTGAAGTGTTCAGTAATCACATGAGCATACAATTCCGATTTGATCGGGAAGAGTGGAGTATGAAACGACTAAGATGGTCGGAATGTCTGAGGTAGGGAGTTGGGAATTTTCCTATGTTTGCATTGATAGTTAAAGAGTTGAAGTTGAGTTAGTAGCCAAGAGACTTGCATTCGAATATTGAGGTATGTTAAGTGAATTGTTATAATTGTGGTGAAGGTTAGAAAGAGTTAAAGTTAGATGTGAACTTCATGGAATAGATAGCTGCGAGTAATCAGAGTGTGCAGCGGAGGAGTGAAGTGGTATAATTGTTTGTACGTAAATGGCTAGTAAAGGCCAAGATATTGAGCGATAAGACCTGTTGAGGTATTAAGACTATCGGACATCCCGGAATGGATGGGTAATGGTAAGAGGTTATCTACATATCGAGAATTACGAAATATGTAGAGATATTAATATATGTGATGTGCGTGCTTCATTGATGGGTGATGATTATATTGTTTTGGTGGAGAAACTGCAAGGTTAGTCCGTTATCAGTGTTGTTGTAGTTAGACGATGTGTATCATGAAATTTTGGTGATTGTCCTTGTTGTCGCCTCGTTACCTTTGTTGATGGTACGAGTGCGAGTAACTAATTCCTATGATGAGGATTAGGGAAGTGTTACCTATGGTGATGGTAACAATTTTTGTCGTGTTCTATTTCAGGTGTATACCTACGTGTTGTGAATTGATGATTGTGGTGTTTTTGTTGTCGTGGTAGTTTTCGTAGGACTAATATTGTTGTTTTGGATTAATTATAGAATTATTGGTTATGGAAAGGGAGTGATTAGCCGGGTGCGATAGTATATCTAAGTAATTCCATTGAGTGCTATTTTCGAGGATGAAAATAAAATAAGTGGGGGAGAGTTGTAACACTCCGATTTCATAATTTATTTAATAAAATAATTATTATTTATATGGGTGGTGTTTTTGAGATTATAAGTGAAGAATTGTTTATTTAAATAATAATATAATGATAATATGGTATTATTTGAATATTATTACTAAATAAATAAAATAGTAAGAATTGGAGGTCTAAGGGGCAAAGTGGTAAATTAGTGTGGTTTTATGAGAGGGGAAAAAGGAATCATTTTCATTCATCGTGTTTTGGGTGGAAATAAGAAGTTGGCTCTGGAGAAAGAGGAAAAAGGGAGAGAAGAGCAAGAGACCTAAAGCTCCAAGATCAAGATTGTTCAAAGAATCGATTGAATCTAAGGTAAGGGGGGAGAAAGGGTTCTTTATTGGTGATCTAACATGAAAGGGTAGTTGAGAGGTCCTTACTCTCCTAGGGATTGTGTGATTTGATATAATTTGATGAATTGTGGTATGAATATGGAATTACATGATTGATTGTTGTATTTGGAATAATCGTTGTTTGAATTGTATAATTGGATTAATATGAAAATTGTTATATGAATGTTGTTGTTCATGATGTGAATTGAGAAGAGGAAGAGAAACTTAAAATCCCTAATTTGATTAGTAATATTAGGTTGGAAAGATATGTGGTGTTAAAGGTCTTAAAATCAATATAAGAATGACATTGGGATTGTTTTGAGTGATAAAAGTGAGATATAGTCAATAGAACCCGAACTGGTATGAGATGGGGAATGAAAAGTGATTTTTTGGAAAAACGTTGATTTTGGGCGAAGGGCTCCTGACACGGGCCATGTCACACGACACGGGTGGCCGTGTCAGGCTACGGGAACAAGATTAGGAGGATTTTTGGGAAGATTGGAGATCAGAGGGTGTGACACGGGTCGTGTCACACGACACGGGTGGCCGTGTCACTCTTCTGTACTTTGGAAAATGATGTTTTCAGGATGGTTCGTCAGGCCGCGTGACACGGGCCGTGTCAGGGGACACGGGGAGCCGTATCAGGCCTCTGTGTTTGGGAAATTCGCTATATTTTAAGCCGGTTTCGTCACGTTCCCTTGGTATACTTTCTTACCGTTAGTCTAAGGCTTTGAGGATAACATCCATGAGTAACTATAGGACCTGACAACTGATAATTAGTGTGTGAGTTTTATATGATTATCGTGGATAATATAACTTTATTAATTGGTTACTTAAAATGTGTTGAGTATGGTGATGTTATTATAATTCTTGTACAAACTATATGATGGACTGGTTAATAACCGATGAAGATCACGAGGATCATGTTGATTGGTAATATTGTTAATTGTATGCTTTGCGTAGACCCCATGAGGTAAGGTTGGTAGCGGTGAGGATTGGAAGGATCATGTTATATTGGAAAATGTATGGAAAATAATTGAGAGTGTAATTAATGAGGAATTCATAGGATATGATAATTGGTAATTAGTGTGTAAGAATATATGTGCTTATGTTGATTTATATGACTCTTGATGATGAACCATATGAATTGTGTTGATAATATGTGTGAATATTGTCTGATTGTTTGTGTGACCCATGTGATGGGATGTGTGATAATTGATGAAGATCATGAGGATCGTGAAGGCATGATTGTTGTCATTCGTATTTGTATTATGGTGTATGTGTTTGAGTCAGCATATGCATACACATTTGGTGGAATGATCATGTCTCGGTGGAGCGTAAGTGATCATTCGGATTCATTGTGAATCGTTGGTGCAGGGATGATCGTGTCTCGGTGAAGCGTAAGCGATACATCCGGGTTCGAATTAATGAACCATTGTTGAAAGTCGGTACCGTACTTGCATTGTATCATTGAGTCACTTTGCATTGATTGAATTAATGATGTATGATATATGTTGATGAACTATTTGAGATACTGATTAATTGTATGATGTATGTGGTATATTGATGAATAGAGGTGAGATTACCCTTTTAGATGTTATTTGCACCATTAAAATATTTAATTGTGTTTCTCACCCCTTTGTTGTTTGGTTGTGTCTGTGCTTCTTCGAAAGCACAGATGATTCAGGTACTTGAGTACGCTCGGAGTAAGAGTTGCTTGGTTGAGTCTTAGGAGTCGCTCTGATACGTAACATGGGAGTTGGGGATCTTTTTTGTTTTAATTATTCTTGTTAAGTAATAGTTACGTATCATATTTTTGTGGAAATTATAAATCAAGAGGATTATGAATATTGCCATTTGATGAATAAATGAGATTTTTCCGTTGTTTTAATGAAAAGAGTTATGATGAATTAAGTACTTCCGCTATTTTTGTAAAGACTATGATATTGTTGGTTTTTGGTGAAAAAGTAGCATTCCACTTTTGATAAAAACTCTGATTTTCTTAATAAAATAGTTGTTTTATTTAATTTGGGAATAGTGGGTGTTACAATTAGCACCCCTTATGTCTGTTGTACTCAACGGGAACCTCTTAGTCTAGTTTGCGATCATATGGTAATCTATGTTAATGTCTTCTTAAGGGTAAACGATACAGAAAATGATTGGTTTTATTCCTAGGGTGCACGACAAAGAGTAAGATTCGTGTGCCTACATATTCCCTCGTGCAATGGGAAAGTCAGAGCCTCGTAGTTCGTGGTTCTACGGTTTATCAATTGTTCGTTTTATGAGGTATCAATTATTTACACCCGAGTAAGGAAACTCGCACCCGAACACTTGAGGAAAGCCATCAAAGATTCAATGTCCTTCTTCTTCAAATTATTTCGATAGTTATTAAGTGTTTTAATTACCTAGACCACTTGATGTTGGATCAAGGGTTTGGATCTATAAGTAACGTCTTGGTTAAAGGGAAGGTCGGTTGTGAGGCATAAAGCGCTCGACAAGATGAATGAAAAGTGAGTGTAAGGGTTGATTGGTTACGTGGGATCGGGTCCTAGTCCTAAGGGAGGTGCCTAGTAAGCGAAGCCAAAACCTAAGGGAAGTGCGAGTGCGCGAGTGAAACCACTTGGCGTTGGAACAAGGGTTTGCGGAAGAAGCAAAAATGAGTAAATAAACGACATACATCAGAATCGGGAGAGGGGTACAAAATAGGTTACACGGTGTAACACGGTGGGAGAACTGACTTTAGTTATGTTGCGGATAGCAAGAGTCGCCACCGACTTTTATTTTATCCAAAAGGAAAGGGTATAAAAGAACAGGAAAGACCTTAAGAGATATTTTTGGGTCCGGGGGGTAGGTTATGTAAAGGGAAGGTGTTAGCACCCTTTACATCCATGGTTATCCATGGGCTCTTAGTTACTTAGCTCACTTTAAATTGTTTTTGAAAGTGTAGTGTGTGAATAGAAAAATTTTCATAATAGTTAATAATAATCCATGTACGGATGTGTAAAAACTTGTTTTTTTTTGAAAATTTGTTTGAAATTGTGAAGAGTTTGAAAATTTTTTGAAGTGAGCAAGTACATAAGAGGAACCTACCCTAATGTTTAAAGTCTTTCTTGTTCTTTATCCTTTCATTGGTAAGACTATCCCTACTATTAAGGAGTAGGTAGTCATTACCTTGGATGTAAAGGGACATGTAAGGGACATTCTGTTTTATGAAGGGAACTGTGGGGTGTAATAAGCATATAGGAGGGACTATCATCATTATTCGAAGGGACTCGATTCGTAAAGGCAACCATGAGGGACTTAATGATGTTTTACTTTTGAAAGGGACTTGCTTTATACACCCCACTTGACCATTATTCGTAGGCAACTCGAGGGATAACCTTAGAAAGTGAGACGGCGATTAAAATCGACTTACGTGTGTGAGTGTTTAATTTAATTATCTTTGATTAAAAGTGATCTAGAATTAATTTTAAGAACATACATGTTTTGCACTCCCTAATTACTAACCATAGCAAAAATAAAAATATTTACAAATTTACATCCAGGAGCATTTACATAATAATTATAATAAGCAAAAAATAAATAAATAAATAAATAGCAAAAATAATTAACAAGCTAAAATAATAAATAAATAATAATTAGGGGTTAGTAAATAATAATAATAATAAGTAAGGTTAGCAAAATAATGACAATAAGCATAATTAAAATATAAATGGATTAGTGATAATAAAATAATAATAATAGTAATTATAAAAATAAACAAGGTTAGAGAAATAATAAGAATAAAATTAGTGAAAATAAATAATGAGAAAAAATACACAATATTAGAGACATAATAGTAAAGATATAATATAATAGTAAATCACAATAGAAAAATATTATAAATGATATAATTAGAATAATAAGCACAAAGTTTAATTTTAAATATATAATAAGAAAAATTTCTAAGCATAATATAAATCATTTACAACAATTCAATTACTTATCAACAATTATTAAAAGATATTATGAGAAAATAAATTTTAAATGTCATGTTTATAAAAATAATCATATTTACAAAATTAATCTTATTTATAAAATTTTAATTTTTATTAATTATCCTATTTACAAATTATTTTAAACATATATTAACATTTATTTATTAAAACAATATTTACATATTATAAGGAGAAAATAAGCTTAAAATATTATATTCATATTTACAAACAAATTTACAAGAATTATACTAAATAAATGTACATAAAATTATTTAGAAAAATATAAGATTAGGTTTTGTTTTAGAAAATATTTTAGAATAAAGTTATTTTAATTAATATACATACTATAATTTATTTACATAATTATAAAAATAATTTTCATAAGAAAAAGATATATAGAGTTTAAATTATATTTAACATTATTTTAATTATATTTATATACATATACTTTTAATAATTAAACAAAAAATAGAAAATAGGAAAAAACTGCAAAAAGAGAGGAACTTACCTGATCAGGATTTGATCCCATGTCCTCATGTTTACCAGCAACAACAATAACCACCAGGTTAGCCCACACGCAGGCAACAAGAAAGGGGCAAGAATTTGTTTTGTGTCTTGTTTGAGAAATCCAGAAAAAATGAAGAAATAAAAAGGCCTGGGGTAGGATTTGATCCCAGGACCTTTATACATTCACACACGCGCATCACCACCCGGCTGGAAGAGCCAATCTGCTTATAAACCAACGCCAATTCATAATATGTAATAATCAATACATAAATAAGGAAAATAACCAAAATTTTGTCATGGCCAGGATTCGAACACAAGTCATACGGCCAGCATGCATACGCCTCCTTCCACTGGGCCACAAGCACACCTGTGATAAACAAACAACAATAATTCAAAACATATTTTCACCAGTATTTGAATTTTCCAGCGCGCGGGAACTGGTCTTCTTCTTCCTTGAGACCTTCGAAATCACCTGCGAATATTGTTGCAATTTTTCCTGCGAAAACCAACTTCCAGCAAAACCTACGAATATCAACAAGCAACAAAACCATACAATTTTTAAAAATTAAGCACAGCAACATGTTCCTGGCATCCACACGATTCATTCTATGTCTTTAGAATCAATTTATATTCACTAAATCAAAAGTCCCTAAACCTAAGTCCAAACCCTAATAATGGCATCTTGTGAATTAGGTACGGGTTCTTGAGTTTTCCTGCCCAGAAACGTTCTACAACATACAACAAACAACATTAGCCAAACAAAATCCATTTAAATGCAATGAATCATTAGAATCGAAAAAAATTTATTCAAGAACAAATTGGCTTCGGGTTGTTCATATATGCATGCTATAGATGCGTATGGGCATTGGTTTTGCATCATGGAAGATCAAGGAACATCTCTATGATCATAGTTTACCTTCTAATGCCCTGTAACTCAAAATCCGAATCTCACTTTTTTGATGAATTTTTGAACAATGAACTTACACTTTTGGCTGCTGGAATTCGTGTTTGAATGATAGCATTAGGTTTAGTACTTATAGGAGAATCAATCTAGGTCAAAAACTTGATTGATTATGTGGAAGTTTTGATATTTTAAGATTGAGAAAGATCATGCCATGAAAGTTCAATATTTTTGTACCAATGCTTTCTATTTCAAGCCATTCCATATCTTTCTTGCACCAATTTGTTCCATGCTGACTTTATGATATTCTAGAATCAATAAATCAATTAAATCTTCACATTTAATATTTTATTTAGATTTAAAATGATTTTAAGAATAAAAAATCATAATAAATTAATTAAATAAAATAAAAATTATGAAAATATGATGGAAATTTCGTGCATGATGTTGTTGTATGGGTTGGATCACAACTTGGGCAGCCCATTTGGAAAGAAGTGATTTTAAACCTCCATTTTCAACATAAACCATCACAAAATTTCCCAACTTTGCAAAGGCACATCTCCCTCAATTTTAAAGGTATGAGGGTGTTCTTGGACTTTTTGGAAAGCTTGAAGAGTCCTCTAAACAACCCCATTGGTTTCAGGTCCATATCATTTACCAATCTCAAGTTATGCCCTTTTGAAGTTGTTGACTTTTTGTTGACTTTTGAAATGACCTATAATGTCTTAGCTCATATCTTTCAAATGAAGCATTTTTGGGCTTAACTTTCAACATCAAAGTTGTAGAGAATTCAATTTCCTTCAAAATGAGCTTTGGATGGAGACTTGGTGATGAAGTATGTGAAAGTTATGGCTGGTCAAAGTTCAGTTGACTTTTACTAAGGAAACCCTAATTTAGAAACTCCTGATTATTGATGATCTGGAACATCCTTGATGAATCATGATCAACCCTTGATCAAATGATGAATTTTACTTCATATACTTGATGTTGGCAAAAAATCATGAAGTTTGACTTTGGTTTGACTACAGTTGACCTCAGTTTGACTTTTTAACTGCATTGACTGATTTTGACTTATCTGATCATCTGACTGAGCAAACTTTTGAGAAAAGTCTTGAAACTTGACATGGGGGTTCTTACACACATATAAGATGTTATGAAACTCACTTGAGGTATTGGAAGTCCATTTAGCCTGATTAAAGTCAAAACCCTAGTTTTGGATGTACTGCTTAGGAGGTGCCTTGTCTGAGGGAATTATCAACTCTTCTGACCAATTGTGAACTTTGTGAACCATCATAAAATGTATTGTGAACCTCATGGGAGGTATTGTGAACCTTGTGAACCTTGTGAACCTCATAAAGTGACTTGTAGACTTCATGAACCTCATGAAAGGTCTTGAAAGCATTGGGAAACTTGTGAACCTTGTGAACCTTCATAAAGTGACTTGTAGACTTCATGAACCTCATGAAAGGTCTTGTAAACATTGGGAAACTTGTGAACCTTGTGAACCTTCTTAGCACACAAAGTCTTGTATTGTGAGGGCAAATTTTGGGGTGCAACAGCTGCCCCTGTTCAATTTTCTGAAACCTGAGGGGTTAGATTGGTATATTTGCCAGTCGTGACCTGGAAGGTTGAAGGGGATTGAACACAAAAGCCCAAAAATTTGCACTCACCAGTGCATAGAGTGATATTGATGGTTGGTTGAATATGATTGAGTGGGCTTAAAGATGCCACTAGGGGAAAGTTCTTCAGATATATTTCTTGGAAGATAAAGCAATCCAAAATATGGAGGTATAATGAAAGCTTGTCAGGAGTCTGGAACAGTCCTGAGATATTGATGATATGTTTTCAGAATACTGGAGTGATCCTGATGTAACAGCATGTCTTCATGAGGATAGAGCAATCAATAATGATAACCCTAGAGCAGTCTTGAAGTAATAATATGGCTTCAGGAGGATAGAGCAATCAATAGCTCTAAAGCAGTCTTGAAATAGTAATATGATTTCAGGAGGATAGAGCAATCAATAATGATAACTCTAAAGCAGTCTTGAAGTAATAATTTCAGGAGGATAGAGCAATCAATAATGATAACTCTAAAGCAGTCTTGAAATAGTAATATGATTTCAGGAGGATAGAGCAATCAATAATGATAACTCTAAAGCAGTCTTGAAGTAATAATTTCAGGAGGATAGAGCAATCAATAATGATAACTCTAAAGCAGTCTTGAAGTAATAATATGATTTCAGGAGGATAGAGCAATCAATAATGATAACTCTAAAGCAGTCTTGAAGTAATGATTTCAGGAGGATAGAGCAATCAATAATGATAACTCTAAAGCAGTCTTGAAGTAATAATTTCAGGAGGATAGAGCAATCAATAATGATAACTCTAAAGCAGTCTTGAAATAATAATGTGATTTCAGGAGGATAGAGCAATCAATAATGATAACTCTAAAGCAGTCTTGAAGTAATGATTTCAGGAGGATAGAGCAATCAATAATGATAACTCTAAAGCAGTCTTGAAGTAATAATTTCAGGAGGATAGAGCAATCAATAATGATAACTCTAAAGCAGTCTTGAAATAATAATATGATTTCAGGAGGATAGAGCAATCAATAGCTCTAAAGCAGTCTTGAAATAATAAGATGGCTTCAGGAGGATAGAGCAATCAATAGCTCTAAAGCAGTCTTGAAATAGTAATATGATTTCAGGAGGATAGAGCAATCAATAGCTCTAAAGCAGTCTTGAAATAATAAGATGGCTTCAGGAGGATAGAGCAATCAATAGCTCTAAAGCAGTCTTGAAGTAATGATTTCAGGAGGATAGAGCCATCAATAATGATAACTCTAAAGCAGTCTTGAAGTAATATGATGATTTCAGGAGTTTAGAGCAATCAATAATGATAACTCTAAAGCAGTCTTGAAGTCATGAGAATTTATCAGGAGGATAAAGTAACCCTGAGGTGACAATAAAGCAGTCCCAAAGTAATAAGGAGCTTATCAGGAGGATAAAGTAACCCTGAGGTGACAATAAAGCAGTCCTGAAGATCATAAGTTTGTCTGTTGGATAATTAACCTGAAACAAGGTAGCATTCTGTATAATAACATTAGTTTATGCTTTATGTATGCATGTATGATATGATGTACTCAAGTCATGTATTATATGTCTATGGATATATATATGCTATGGTATGATGTAAATGATGTATATATGATATGATACTGCCGGAAGCGTCTGGATATCTTCGTATAACAACTGCTGGCCAGAGAAAATAAATCCCGATTCGTTGCTGAAGAATATATAACCCTCTGTCTGCTGAGGATAACAGGGTATAGATAACCTCCTGTCTGCTGGGGATAGTAAGGCATAGATATAACCTCCCGTTGTTGGGGATAGTAAGGATAGATATCACCTCCCGTATGCTGGGATAGTAAGGTATATATAACCTTCGTCTTCGTTTGATGGTAGGGTAGACATAACATCCCGTCTTCGTTCGTCGTACTCTTATTGGAAAGTAATTTCCCGAATATCCGTATGAGGATAAAAGAGATGGATATAAATTCCAGGGGAGATAAGACTTTATGAAGATGGATTCGTCCTATTGAGGGTTTGTAACTGTCCTGTAAAGGTGAACCGGCGAAGCTTCGTTGAAATCCTCCCCTCGTTCGTCCTTAGTAAATACTATTACTGCATTTTCATGCATTTCTGGTAAACATCAATCATATTAAGCATACATGCATTTCTGGTAAACATCAATCATATTCAAAAGCATACATACATTCAAACACAACCAATGGACGTTTCGCTTATGTAAATAGGGTAAAAGTAAATCTGGATTCAAAAGATGGAATTTATTTATATCAAAAAGTGACCCATACACGGGTAAGTTTGTACAAGGAAACATAAATCCTAGTAAGAGGATTTTGCCATAAAATTTTACAAAATAAAGAAAATCAGCTATGTGGGAAACAGTCCTATTGAGTTTCAATCCTACTATTGCCCTTCAAGTATCTCATCTTCTTGCTGTTGAGACGGAAATGATTGGATTGAGCTTTATCTGTTCGAGCTTGAATAAGTAATACAACTGGTTGCAGTTTCATGGGTGATCCAAACGAGACATAATCATACGCTTTAATCCCTAACTTTTGCCTGGATTGCCCTTTCAGGTTTTCAATCCACCGGGATACCCTTTTTTGCCCAAGCCGCCTTTTCAGGTTTTCGACTTGCCGGGTGTACATCTTTTTATATATATCCCTAATTTTTGCCCAAACCCTTTTGGTTTGCCGGGATGCCCTTATTTTTGCCTAGGCCTGTCAACCTAGCGGGTCTCTTTTTATGCGTAGTATTTTTTAACTATGTCTGCGTTTACAGGTTGTGGGAAATCTTCACCATCCATTGTAGTCAGTATCATGGCACCTCCTGAGAACACTGTTTTGACTACAAATGGTCCTTCATATGTTGGAGTCCACTTGCCCCTAGGATCACCCTGTGGTAATATGATACGCTTGATTACCAAGTCACCAGCCTGATATACCTTTGGCTTAACCTTCTTGTTAAAAGCTTCGATCATCCGCTTTTGGTACATCTGGCCATGACAAACTGCTGCTAGCCTCCTCTCATCAATCAAATTTATCTGGTCAAGTCGAGTCTGAATCCACTCATCTTCATCCAAGCCTGCATCCTTCATAATTCTTAAGGAGGGAATCTGAACTTCAATGGGCAGAACCGCTTCCATACCATAGACTAAGGAGAATGGGGTTGCCCCTGTTGAAGTACGTATTGTGGTACGATAACCATGAAGAGCAAATGGTAACATCTCATGCCAATCCTTGTAAGTAACAGTCATCTTTTGTACAATCTTCTTAATGTTCTTATTTGCAGCTTCAACTGCCCCATTCATCTTCGGACGATACGGAGAAGAGTTGTGATGCTTAATCTTGAACTGCGTGCAGAGATCGGTAATCATAGTGTTGTTCAGATTAGAGCCATTGTCAGTGATAATCCTTTCAGGGATGCCATACCTACATATGAGATTATTCTTAATAAACCGAGCCACCACATTCTTGGTAACAGATGCAAATGAAGCTGCCTCCACCCACTTCGTGAAGTAATCGATAGCAACCAGGATGAAACGATGCCCATTAGAAGCAGTAGGCTTGATCTCACCAATCATATCAATGCCCCACATGGCAAAGGGCCAAGGAGCAGTCAACACATTCAAGGGTGATGGAGGTACATGTACTTTATCAGCATAGATTTGACATTTGTGACACGTTCTGGAGTGTTGATAGCAATCAGCTTCCATGGTAGACCAGTAGTAACCTGCTCTCAAAATCTTCTTTGCCATAGTATGACCACTGGAATGAGTGCCAAAAATCCCATCATGCATCTCTTCCATAATTTCTGTAGCTTCTTTCTTATCCACACAACGAAGCATAGTTGAATCATGATTATGCTTGTACAGAATCCCATTACTCAAAAAGAACTTAGCAGAAAACCTTCTCAGGAACTTCCTATCTTTGACAGATGCCCCTTCAGGGAACTCCTGAGCTTCGAGATATCTTCTCACTTCATAGAACCAAGGCTTATCCTCTGCCCTTTCTGTATCAATCTCATTGCAGTATGCAGGCTTTTCAAATCTATCAATAGTGATCTTGGGAGCTTCATCATCCCAGCTAATCTCAAACATAGATGCCATGGTGGCCAAAGCATCTGCCAACTGATTTTCTCTCCGTGGAATGTGCTCGAAGGTAATCTCTTTGAAATGTGGGATCAAAGACAACACATGCTCTCTGTAAGGAATGAGGTTATCATGCTTGGTATCCCAATCTCCTTTGATCTGACTTACTACCAGGGCTGAATCTCCATACACATCAAGAAACTGAATCTTCATATCAATAGCAGCTTTAATGCCCAGGATACATGCCTCATACTCAGCCATGTTATTGGTACAATGGAAACAAAGTCTAGCAGTAATCGGGGTATGACAACCTTCAGGGGAACTAATCACAACACCAACACCATTACCAAGTGCATTGGGAGCACCATCAAAAACCATAGTCCATCGGGATCCTTGTTCAGGTCCGTCATATTGTCCAGGTTCTTTGGTAATAATCATAATGTCTTCATCAGGGAACTCAAAATTCATTGACTGGTAATCATCTACTGCTTGATGAGCCAAATGATCAGCAACAACACTTCCTTTGATGGCCTTCTGAGTAGTGTACTGTATGTCATATTCTGTCAAGATCATTTGCCATCTTGCAATTCTTCCGGAGAGAGCAGGTTTCTCAAATATGTACTTGATTGGATCCATCTTTGAAATCAACAAGGTAGTATGGGTCAACATATACTGTCTTAGTCGGCGAGCAGCCCATGCCAAAGCGCAGCAAGTTTTCTCGAGCAGTGAGTATCTTGTTTCACAGTCGGTAAACTTTTTGCTAAGGTAGTATATTGCCTGCTCTTTTCGACCAGACTCGTCATGTTGCCCCAACACACACCCCATTGAGTTGTCTAACACTGTTAAGTACATAATCAAGGGTCTTCCATCAACTGGTGGCATCAAAATTGGTGGTTCTAGCAGGTATCTCTTGATTTCATCAAAGGCAGTCTGGCACTCATCATTCCATTCCATCACCTGATCTTTCTTCAACAACTCGAAAATTGGCTCACAGATGGTAGTTAACTGGGAAATAAATCTTGCAATGTAATTCAATCGTCCCAAGAAACCTCTAACCTCTTTCTCAGTACGGGGAGCTGGCATCTCTCGTATAGCTTTCACCTTTGCAGGATCCACTTCAATACCTTTTCCACTGACAATGAAACCCAGGAGTTTACCAGACCTAACTCCAAAAGTACACTTGTTTGGGTTCAACCTCAACTTGTATTTCTTCAACCTCTCAAACAATTTATGCAAATGATCAAGATGTTGTTCTTCATTCTGGGACCTGGCTATCATATCATCCACATATACCTCTATCTCATGATGAATCATATCGTGAAACAAAGCCACCATAGCACGCTGATATGTTGCCCCTGCATTCTTCAAACCAAATGGCATCACCTTATAGCAAAAGGTGCCCCACTGTGTCACAAATGTAGTCTTCTCCATATCTTCAGGTGCCATCTTGATTTGATTGTAACCAGAGAAACCATCCATAAAAGAGAATACCTTATGCTGAGCATTGTTGTCTACCAGAATATCAATATGAGGAAGTGGAAAGTCATCTTTAGGGCTGGCCTTGTTCAAATCTCTGTAGTCTACACACATACGCACCTTACCGTCTTTCTTAGGAACTGGTACCACATTTGCAACCCACTGAGGATAAGAAGTCACTGCCAAGAACCCTGCATTGAACTGTTTCATTACCTCTGCCTTGATCTTTTCTGACATCTCAGGACGCATACGACGAACCTTCTCCTTCTTTGGACGACAATCTTCTTTCACAGGTAGACGGTGAACCACAATGTCTGTATCCAACCCTGGCATATCTTCATAAGACCAAGCAAAGATCTCCACATAGTCACGTAACATCTGAATCAACCTGTTCTTGACACCGTCCTCTAAATCAGCCCCTATCTTGACCTCTTTTCTGTTTTCTTCAGTTCCCAAATTCACAACTTCGACTGGCTCTTCATGCGGCTGTATAGCTTTTTCTTCTTGTTGTAACAACCTAGCAAGCTCTACAGGTATTTCACAATCGTCCTCATTTCCGTCTTCAGTTTGATAAATCGGATTCTCGAAATTATAATTGGCAATAGTAGAACTGTTATCAACAGGATCCAGAGTGGATGAGGATCTGCATTTTAGTGATGTGGGTGTGTGTAAGAACACATAGCTGATAAAACAAAAATAAAAGAAAAGAAAGACAAGGAACACAATATTTACGAAAATGAAACGTCCACTGATTTTATTGAATGAAGTATGCAAATGAAATGACAGCCCGTAACAAGCACACCATTGTGCCCCGGGTAAGGCACATGGCTTAAAAGTTTTTATTGTTCAAGAAATTACAAATTTAAAAACATAACACAGTAATAGTATTTACTCCTGACTAAAGGAGATAGGGATAACATCTTCAGCTTTCCAATTATTGAGTCCAGCACCCACAGTAGGAAAAATCCATGCATCCAAGTTGTAGTCTTCATCATAGTCTCCCACAGCATTGATAACCCCTTGATTGGTGATACGAGCAGCACGAGCACGACGAACATCCTTCTGGGACTCTGCAGTGAAACCCAAACCAAACTTGTCAGACTTGTATGGAATATCAGGAAGCTGACCCCAAATAGTACAACCACCTTCATCCACCACAGCTCTAGCATCATTGAGGGAGGCCATTGCCATTGTTGGAGGCTTTCTGGTGACCACATGAACTTTTTTCACAACAGGAGGAGCTACATAATCATTAACAACCCAGGGAACCACTTCAAATGTCTGACACGGAGTCTCAATGTATTCACCTTCCATTTCCAGATACTTGAAGGTATTGACATGGCTGACAAAGTATTCTTCTTCTCCATAGACAGTAACAACCTTTCCATTCACCGGATATCTCAACTTTTGGTGTAATGTAGAGGTCACAGCACCTGCCCCATGGATCCAGGGACGACCAAGCAGACAAGAGTATGAAGGACGAATATCCATCACATAAAATGTAGCAGTAAACACCTGAGAACCAACTTGAATTGGAAGATCAATTTCCCCATGCACTACTCTTCTAGAACCATCAAAAGCCTTTACCACAATATTACTGGGCTTCAGTACAGCATCTTCAGGACTCAGCTTGTTCAGGACTTCCTTAGGCAACACATTCAAAGAGGAACCATTGTCTATCAGCACATGAGACAGGGTAGTGCCCCTGCATTCAATTGAAATATGCAAGGCCCTGTTATGATCCCTCTTGGCAGGGGTCAAGTCAGCATCAGAAAATCCTAACCCATTGTCATAGGTCAGGTGGGCAACACAGTTTTCAAATTGGTCAACAGAAATTGCACTGGGTACATGAGCCATCTTCAGAAACTTGATCAATGACTTGGCATGAGCCTCAGAACATAATAACAGGGAGAGCATAGAAATCTTCGAGGGAGTATGCCCCAACTGATCAACAATGTCATAATCACTCTTGCGAATGATTTTCAATACTTCTTCCATCTGCTTAGAGAGATCATCAGCAGCTGGCACATCAGTAGATACAGGCTCAATAACAGGACCTTTGCCCCGAGCATCAGTGGTGGAAGTAGCAGCAGGAGTAACTGCATTCTTAGAAGCAACTGGAGGAGAGAAGACCCTTCCACTACGAGTGATCTTGCTAGATCTGGCAATATTGTCAATGTCAACAGGCACATCAGCTACAGGCTCCTGCTTAACACCATGGATGTAAACATCAGACCCATAGTGCCAAGGCACAGCTTTGTCAGATGTATAAGGAATAGGACCAGGAGTAGTAATGATCAGAGGAACCACTCTGGCTTCAGCAATAACTTTCGCGGGACCTTCAGCAGTAATCTTGATTGGGCCCTGATGAGTGATTTTAATAGGACCCTTTGAAGTGATTCTTACCGGTACTTTGTCAACCATATCAACCTCTTCAATTTTCCTACCTTGAGTCAGATGATCCACCATGCTTTCTACAGAAGATGGCCTCCTTTCAAATACAATGGTGTAATTATCCATGAGACGCTGAATTCCATCCTTCAACCTGAAGCACTTCTCTGGATTATACTCACAATAAACACAATCTTCACGACAACCCGGAAAGAACCCAGCTTGCACTAACTTCTTTCTGATGACAGACAATGGTGTGGTCAACTCCGCAACTGAATAGACATGTAGGTCTTCATCAATGGCATTGACAGTCTTCTCGTGATTTGGCATTGGAGCTGTAATCACATTTGGAGTACCTGGTGGATCAAACTCAATCTCTCCAGCATCAATCATATCTTGAATTTTGTTCTTCAAGACCCAGCAGTTATTAGTATCATGTCCTGGACAGTTTGAATGATATGCACATCGTGCATTGGGATTGTACTTGGGAGAGGTAACATTGGGATTCTGAGGAGCCTCCCTCAGGGTAATAAGTTCAGCCTTCAACAAGTGTTGCAATGTCTGAGCCATTGACATGTTGATCTTCGTGAACTGTCTTCTAGCCCTCTGTTGGTTGCCTTGAGGCTGCTCTGTTGTTGCAGGAGTTGGATTTGAGATATGAACTGCACTAACAGACTGATGCCTTCTGTTACGATCAGGTTGACCATAAACAGCATTGGATTCCTTCTTCCCAGTGGGAGGCTTCTTTGCAGTACCTGATGAAGAAGTGCCCACTTGGATCTTTCCATTCTTGATACCATTTTCTACCCGCTCTCCTGTCATGATCAACTCAGTGAAGCCAGATGATGAGCTTCCAATGAGATGACTGTAAAACGGACCATTCAGCGTACACATGAACATATCAACTAATTCCCTGTCAGTTAAAGGGGGTTGAACTCTTCCAGCTAAATCTCTCCACTTCTGAGCATATTCTTTAAAACTTTCTTTGGCACCCATAGACATGCTCTGAAGCTGCATGCGAGTGGGGGCTAAATCAGCATTGTATTGGTACTGCTTGTAGAAAGCTTCAGCAAGATCATTCCAGTCTCTGATGTTGACACTCTCCAACTGATAATACCACTCCAGCTGAGCTCCAGATAAGCTCTCTTGAAAGAAATGGATCCACAACTTCTTATCAGCAGTATGAGGTTGAATCCTTCTGACATACGACCTCAAATGCAGCTTGGGACAAGAGACCCCATCATAAACAACAAAGGTAGGAACCTTGAAACCAATGGGTATGACTACCCCAGATATCAAACTCAAATCCTCAAAATCCAGCCCAGATGATTTCTGTAATTCCATAGCATCCATTCTATCCACCAGCATCTTGAATTTGTCTTCATTAGGCTCATGGTAGTAGTTAGCCTCAGAATCGGAGTCCCCCATTGAATGGTGGAGACTGCCTACCTCTTGCTCAGATTCTTCAGATTCATAGTCTTCAGCTGGTTCCTTGGTCTTGGCAAGACCTTTGAACCTTCTTCCCATGTTAATCAACCCAGCAGACCTTCTAGTCTTCTTAGTCTTCTTGGCCAGCAGTGCCTTCAATTCATCCTGCCCCTTGGACAGGTTCAAGATCAGCTCTTGGAACTGTGCATTTTGTGCCTGGAGATCCTTAACTGATTGTTCAAGAGCCATTGCTGAAATAAACAGCGAGAAGATGAGAAACCTGTGCACAATTATAAACCTGTGATGCAATGAAATGATATGGGAATGCATATGCAATGTTTTCAAGGACCGCAGGATTTAAATTTGCTTAGACAAACACGAAAGTAAACTTTTATTAGTAATAACTTTGTTTTGCCTTTTAGGCTTACAAAAAATGAAAGTAAAATAAGTACAAAAGATGGGGTTTTAAGTCTCCCATGGACGTTTCCTCTTTATGTTGAGGTATGAGTTGAGGTTCCGTTCCTCGTGAAGCTGCTTTGTTAGCTCTAGGATCCTTGCTTGGCTTGCTTTGTAATGAGCCTCGAAAGTATCCCTTTGCTCCTTCAGTTGGATCCATGATCTCTGCAAGTCTTCCTTATCAGTAGGCATGTCTGGGTGAAGGATGGTATAAGCGGTGTCTCCTTCAGCAACAGGTTCCATGGTAACTGGTAGGACGGCAGGATATGGCATCATGAGTGTCTGAGCACGAGATCGTACCCATCTGAGATAAGCCTCCATAGGAATAGTATACTTAGGCTCCAGTGTCTTTCTGTCAACCCTGTTTACCTTTCCCCAAGCTCGTATGAATCTCTGACGGTAACCCTGAAGATCATTGTCATAATCAAACACAATGCCCTGAATCAACATGTCATGTGGGCCATCACTTCTGGCGTAACCAAACTGTCGTAAAGCTAGAGAAGGGTTGTAGGTGATGCCTCCTCTTATGCCTAGAAGTGGCACATTAGGAAACTCCCCACAACGGTCAATGATGGTGACATTCTCCATAGATCTGGAGCACCAATGGATGTCTGAGTGAGAAAGTGGCATAATCCTCTTGGACCATCTGAACCCCTGCTCATTCTTCATTACTGAGCGAGGAAGGTGAGAAATAAACCACCTGGATAGTAAAGGTATGCAGCACATCAAAGTTCCTCTTGCCCTTGTAGTACGGGTGTGAAGAGAATGTAGGATGTCTCCAAGCAATGTAGGCACTGGATTGTGACTCAGGAAAATGTTGATTGCATGAACATCTATGAACTGATCTGGATTGGGGAACAATACTAAGCCATATATCAGCAAGGCTAAGACCTCCTCAAAAGCATCATAGCTCATGGCCTTTAAGAACATTTGAGCCTTATCCATTAGCATCTTGGCAAGAATACTCTTGACTCCACTTCTCGTTTCTAGAACAATGTCAGATTTCTCCAGATGTAGAGCTGCAGCAATAACCTCTGGTTTAAGCTCCTTCTCCAGACCTGTGAAGGGTCTTTGATCAAGAACAGGTATGCCCAGAAGTTTAGAGAACTCCTCCATGGTTGGAACCAGCTGATAGTCAGGGAATGTAAAGCAGTGGTGCTTAGGGTCAAAGAACTGAAACAGGACACTCATCATGTCTTCACTGAACCCTGAAGTAACTAGATCCAATAGGTGACCATGTCTCTTGATGAACTGGGAATGATCAGACACTTGAGCAACCAACTCTTTAAGCTTAGCAGGTATGCCCACAAAGTTGATCCTGATGGTGTTTCTACGAGCAGAAGCCATGACCTGCAACAAAGAACAAAGATAAATCCCTTGGTCCTTGAAATGGTTAGGGAAAATGCTATGCTTATGATGCATGATGATGTCATGATGTTATGCTCAATCACAAACATGTGGCACACACAAACAAGTCACACCATAGCCCTAGGTTTAAAGGCTTGCATGAGGTTTAAGGTAAGTACCCTCCCCTGAAGTTAGATGGTTCATCCTGTCCTATAAAAGTAACCAGGTTCTAAGGGATCTCAATATCATTGATCCTTCACAAGGGTGGTTGTTCAGTAGGCAACTTACTTGCCAACCAAAACCCTCCAAGTTTAGAATCTCAATGAGCGTAGTATCGAGTATCAACCAACTTCAGTCTTCACCAAAGCCGGTTATCTCACTACTTTTCTAAAGGCTAAGATGGGATAACTAGGGTTCTAAAAGTTAGTTAGTGCATTGACAACATATGGCAGCCTCATATTATCCTCAACTTGACTTAAGGAACATAAGCACCGACCAATAAGTCACACTAACTATGGCCACCAGATCAACCGTATCGATATACGTCGTACAGTTTCCTTGGTCTATTGCCATTTACCTAAGGTACACTAGATCCGGGTTAGGACCTTTCACACATAAGAGCATCCCAACAAGTAATATAAAGCAAACAAGGCAAACAATTTAAAGGTGATCTAATTCCTAAGGGTACCCCTCTTTAATTTTAGTCCCCAGCAGAGTCGCCAGTTCTGTAACACGGTGGGAGAACTGACTTTAGTTATGTTGCGGATAGCAAGAGTCGCCACCGACTTTTATTTTATCCAAAAGGAAAGGGTATAAAAGAACAGGAAAGACCTTAAGAGATATTTTTGGGTCCGGGGGGTAGGTTATGTAAAGGGAAGGTGTTAGCACCCTTTACATCCATGGTTATCCATGGGCTCTTAGTTACTTAGCTCACTTTAAATTGTTTTTGAAAGTGTAGTGTGTGAATAGAAAATTTTTCATAATAGTTAATAATAATCCATGTACGGATGTGTAAAAACTTGTTTTTTTTTGAAAATTTGTTTGAAATTGTGAAGAGTTTGAAAAATTTTTGAAGTGAGCAAGTACATAAGAGGAACCTACCCTAATGTTTAAAGTCTTTCTTGTTCTTTATCCTTTCATTGGTAAGACTATCCCTACTATTAAGGAGTAGGTAGTCATTACCTTGGATGTAAAGGGACATGTAAGGGACATTCTGTTTTATGAAGGCAACTGTGGGGTGTAATAAGCATATAGGAGGGACTATCATCATTATTCGAAGGGACTCGATTCGTAAAGGCAACCATGAGGGACTTGATGATGTTTTACTTTTGAAAGGGACTTGCTTTATACACCCCACTTGACCATTATTCGTAGGCAACTCGAGGGATAACCTTAGAAAGTGAGACGGCGATTAAAATCGACTTACGTGTGTGAGTGTTTAATTTAATTATCTTTGATTAAAAGTGATCTAGAATTAATTTTAAGAACATACATGTTTTGCACTCCCTAATTACTAACCATAGCAAAAATAAAAATATTTACAAATTTACATCCAGGAGCATTTACATAATAATTATAATAAGCAAAAAATAAATAAATAAATAAATAGCAAAAATAATTAACAAGCTAAAATAATAAATAAATAATAATTAGGGGTTAGTAAATAATAATAATAAGTAAGGTTAGCAAAATAATGACAATAAGCATAATTAAAATATAAATGGATTAGTGATAATAAAATAATAATAATAGTAATTAGAAAAATAAACAAGGTTAGAGAAATAATAAGAATAAAATTAGTGAAAATAAATAATGAGAAAAAATACACAATATTAGAGACATAATAGTAAAGATATAATATAATAGTAAATCACAATAGAAAAATATTATAAATGATATAATTAGAATAATAAGCACAAAGTTTAATTTTAAATATATAATAAGAAAAATTTCTAAGCATAATATAAATCATTTACAACAATTCAATTACTTATCAATAATTATTAAAAGATATTATGAGAAAATAAATTTTAAATGTCATGTTTATAAAAATAATCATATTTACAAAATTAATCTTATTTATAAAATTTTAATTTTTATTAATTATCCTATTTACAAATTATTTTAAACATATATTAACATTTATTTATTAAAACAATATTTACATATTATAAGGAGAAAATAAGCTTAAAATATTATATTCATATTTACAAACAAATTTACAAGAATTATACTAAATAAATGTACATAAAATTATTTAGAAAAATATAAGATTAGGTTTTGTTTTAGAAAATATTTTAGAATAAAGTTATTTTAATTAATATACATACTATAATTTATTTACATAATTATAAAAATAATTTTCATAAGAAAAAGATATATAGAGTTTAAATTATATTTAACATTATTTTAATTATATTTATATACATATACTTTTAATAATTAAACAAAAAATAGAAAATAGGAAAAAACTGCAAAAAGAGAGGAACTTACCTGATCAGGATTTGATCCCATGTCCTCATGTTTACCAGCAACAACAATAACCACCAGGTTAGCCCACACGCAGGCAACAAGAAAGGGGCAAGAATTTGTTTTGTGTCTTGTTTGAGAAATCCAGAAAAAATGAAGAAATAAAAAGGCCTGGGGTAGGATTTGATCCCAGGACCTTTATACATTCACACACGCGCATCACCACCCGGCTGGAAGAGCCAATCTGCTTATAAACCAACGCCAATTCATAATATGTAATAATCAATACATAAATAAGGAAAATAACCAAAATTTTGTCATAGCCAGGATTCGAACACAAGTCATACGGCCAACATGCATACGCCTCCTTCCACTGGGCCACAAGCACACCTGTGATAAACAAACAACGATAATTCAAAACATATTTTCACCAGTATTTGAATTTTCCAGCGCGCGGGAACTGGTCTTCTTCTTCCTTGAGACCTTCGAAATCACCTGCGAATATTGTTGCAATTTTTCCTGCGAAAACCAACTTCCAGCAAAACCTACGAATATCAACAAGCAACAAAACCATACAATTTTTAAAAATTAAGCACAGCAACATGTTCCTGGCATCCACACGATTCATTCTATGTCTTTAGAATCAATTTATATTCACTAAATCAAAAGTCCCTAAACCTAAGTCCAAACCCTAATAATGGCATCTTGTGAATTAGGTACGGGTTCTTGAGTTTTCCTGCCCAGAAACGTTCTACAACATACAACAAACAACATTAGCCAAACAAAATCCATTTAAATGCAATGAATCATTAGAATCGAAAAAAATTTATTCAAGAACAAATTGGCTTCGGGTTGTTCATATATGCATGCTATAGATGCGTATGGGCATTGGTTTTGCATCATGGAAGATCAAGGAACATCTCTATGATCATAGTTTACCTTCTAATGCCCTGTAACTCAAAATCCGAATCTCACTTTTTTGATGAATTTTTGAACAATGAACTTACACTTTTGGCTGCTGGAATTCGTGTTTGAATGATAGCATTAGGTTTAGTACTTATAGGAGAATCAATCTAGGTCAAAAACTTGATTGATTATGTGGAAGTTTTGATATTTTAAGATTGAGAAAGATCATGCCATGAAAGTTCAATATTTTTGTACCAATGCTTTCTATTTCAAGCCATTCCATATCTTTCTTGCACCAATTTGTTCCATGCTGACTTTATGATATTCTAGAATCAATAAATCAATTAAATCTTCACATTTAATATTTTATTTAGATTTAAAATGATTTTAAGAATAAAAAATCATAATAAATTAATTAAATAAAATAAAAATTATGAAAATATGATGGAAATTTCGTGCATGATGTTGTTGTATGGGTTGGATCACAACTTGGGCAGCCCATTTGGAAAGAAGTGATTTTAAACCTCCATTTTCAACATAAACCATCACAAAATTTCCCAACTTTGCAAAGGCACATCTCCCTCAATTTTAAAGGTATGAGGGTGTTCTTGGACTTTTTGGAAATCTTGAAGAGTCCTCTAAACAACCCCATTGGTTTCAGGTCCATATCATTTACCAATCTCAAGTTATGCCCTTTTGAAGTTGTTGACTTTTTGTTGACTTTTGAAATGACCTATAATGTCTTAGCTCATATCTTTCAAATGAAGCATTTTTGGGCTTAACTTTCAACATCAAAGTTGTAGAGAATTCAATTTCCTTCAAAATGAGCTTTGGATGGATACTTGGTGATGAAGTATGTGAAAGTTATGGCTGGTCAAAGTTCAGTTGACTTTTACTAAGGAAACCCTAATTTAGAAACTCCTGATTATTGATGATCTGGAACATCCTTGATGAATCATGATCAACCCTTGATCAAATGATGAATTTTACTTCATATACTTGATGTTGGCAAAAAATCATGAAGTTTGACTTTGGTTTGACTACAGTTGACCTCAGTTTGACTTTTTAACTGCATTGACTGATTTTGACTTATCTGATCATCTGACTGAGCAAACTTTTGAGAAAAGTCTTGAAACTTGACATGGGGGTTCTTACACACATATAAGATGTTATGAAACTCACTTGAGGTATTGGAAGTCCATTTAGCCTGATTAAAGTCAAAACCCTAGTTTTGGATGTACTGCTTAGGAGGTGCCTTGTCTGAGGGAATTATCAACTCTTCTGACCAATTGTGAACTTTGTGAACCATCATAAAATGTCTTGTGAACCTCATGGGAGGTATTGTGAACCTTGTGAACCTTGTGAACCTCATAAAGTGACTTGTAGACTTCATGAACCTCATGAAAGGTCTTGAAAGCATTGGGAAACTTGTGAACCTTGTGAACCTTCATAAAGTGACTTGTAGACTTCATGAACCTCATGAAAGGTCTTGTAAACATTGGGAAACTTGTGAACCTTGTGAACCTTCTTAGCACACAAAGTCTTGTATTGTGAGGGCAAATTTTGGGGTGCAACACACGGGATTGCACGAAATAAAAGGGTTCATTGTATGGGCCTAAGAGGAAGCGTGTGTGAAAGTGTTCTTAACTATACGAAGTCGTTGGAGCTTGAGATTAAATCTAAAGCGTAGAAATATGGATCTTTAACTATCTTAGAATCAATTCAATGTTAAAATTATTCTATGAAAAGTCGAGCATCGCTTTGTGCATCCAAACGGTTTTCGAAAGTTAAATCGAATTTTAACTTCAAAATCGTAATGCAAAGGTAATTGAATAATCGAACAATTATTTAAATAAAAGAATGGTCTCATCTTAATCACAATTTCATCGATTTGTCGACTATTATGATTTTAGACTTTCATCGACCATAAAATAAAGAAATGCGATAAAAAGAAGTTTGGTCTCATATAGATCTAAATGACGTCGATTTGTTGAAATCGATCATTTAGATCGCTTATTATATCATCGACCATAAAAATAAAATAAATCGAGAAATGATAAAGAAAATAATGGAGTGGCCGCATATTAGTTTAGATAACGTCGATTTATTCGAAATCGAATATCTAAATTTTTTATCATAAGCCGAATAAAAATAAATCGGGACAAGATAGAAAATAAAGGAATGGCCTCATATTAGTTTAGATAATGTCGATTTATTCAATATTGAATATCTAAATTTTTTCATAAGCCGAATAAAAATAAATCGGGACAAGATAGAAAATAAAGGAATGACCTCATATTAGTTTAGGTAACGTCGATTTATTCGAAATTGAATATCTAATCGTTTATCATCGGCTGAATAAAATCAAGAGATGATAATGGATCTAAAAATTAAATTAGAAACCATAAAAAAATAATAGAAATAAAGGTGGTGTGGTATCGATTTAGACAACGTCGACTTTAAGAAATCGAATGTCTAAAAATCGGGTGATAATATCATAGACCCAAAAATAAAGAGCAAATCGATAAATTGAGAAATAACAAAGAAACAGAAAGGATGACCACATATAGATTTAGATAACGTCGATAAAATCGAATATCAATAAACCATGTATTATATCATCAACCCTATAAAAATTGAGCAAAAAGAAATCTAGAAGCAAAATAACTATATAATTTATGAAACAGAAATCGTTGAACAAAAATAAATAAATAAAAAACAAATGTCAAATATCAAAATAAAAGATAATGTAGATGTTTAGAATTGGCAGAATTTTTGACCAACAAGAAGTGTTGAATTTAGTTCAGGATGTCACATCAGATGTTGTGACATTATCAAACAGAGTATAAGTAAATGAACTTAATTCAGGATGTCACACCAGATGTTCTGACATTGTATCAATTAATGAAGTAAGTTCAGTTTACAGGATGTCACACCAGATGTTGTGACATTGTATCAGTTAATGAAGTAAGTTCAGTTTACAGGATGTCACACCAGATGTTGTGACATTGTATCAGTAAATGAAGTAAGTTCAGTTTTCAGGATGTCACACCAGATGTTGTGACATCTCAAACCTGCTACCAGAATTAATTAATGATTAACAGAACTGAGTGAATTTAGGGAAGATATCTGGAATTAATTATGAATGGATAAAACAGAAGAAGGCACATCTGTAGGGAGTTTTGTTATATGACTTCAGTATAATCAGAAGAACTGAATCACCTAGAATCAAGGAAGTAACAAACCCTAATTCAAGGTGATGGCAGCATGCGTATCAGGATTGGATAACCTACAAAAAGCCCAAAATCCAAACACCTATTTAAGCAACAGAAACTCTCAGAATAGAGTACGAAATTAAGAAGACTAAATAAGGTGTTTGTGTTTTAATAGCAGGTTGTTAATGTGTATCACTTTATGAGCTTTTAAGCAAAAGTGTATTTGTGTCTTGATTGAAACTGTGAAGTAAGATCAAGCAGTTTTGTTTGAAGTATGACTTCATTTTTATTAAACTTGTAAACATATCACTGTGTGATTGAGGGGGAGTGAGTTGGTACTCATATCTATGTTGTGTCTTAGGTAGAAATTGCCTTGGGTAGATATTAAGTGATAGATTAAACTGTGTGGTTTAAGTCTAGAATTAATATTACTTATATTGGATTTCCTTCCTGGCTTGGTAGCCTCCAGATGTAAGTGTGGTTATACACTGATCTGGGTTAACAATTTCCTGTGTTGTTTAATTTTCCTGCACTTTAAGTTTTGTTCAAGTCTTCAAGTGTTTAAACATCTCATTCGACATCACATACCTGATCACAGAATTTCAATTGGCATCAGAGCAGGCACCCTGCCTATTTAACTGGGTGAGATCTAGGGACTGCAAATTCTGGAAACATGGACAGAGATGTAGGATCTGTAAATAGACCACCTATATTGGATGGATCTAATTATGACTACTGGAAGCCAAGAATGGTAGCATTCTTAAGATCACTTGACAATAGGGCCTGGAAAGCAGTCAACAGTGGATGGGACACCCTGTCCAAGACAACAAAGATGGAGCAAAAATGTTGAAACCTGAAGAAGAATGGAGTAAGGAGGAAGAAGATTCAGCACTTGGCAATTCCAATGCCTTAAATGCTTTATTCAATGGCATTGATAGGAACATCTTCAGACTTGTGCATCACTGTGAGCTGGCCAAAGATGTTTGGGACACTCTCAAAACAACTCATGAAGGAACATTAAAGGTGAAGATGTCAAGACTTCAACTTCTCACCACCAAGTTTGAAAACTTGAGAATGAAGGAAGATGAGACAATTCATGAGTTCTACATGAACATCTTAGAAATAGCCAATACTTCTGGTGCTTTGGGAGAAAAGATGACTGATGAAAAGCTTGTAAGAAAGATTCTCAGATCTTTGCCAAAAAGATTTGACATGAAGGTCACAGCAATAGAAGAAGCTCAAGACATATGCACAATGAAGGTTGAAGAGCTCATTGGTTCCCTTCAAACATTTGAGATGGGAATGAATGACACAATTGTAAAGAAGAACAAAAGCATAGCCTTGGTGTCAAATACTGATAAAGAAGAAGAAAATAATGAAGCAGAACCTGAAGAAAATTTATCAGAAACCATTGCTATGCTTGGAAGACAATTCAAAAAGATTCTCAGAAAGATGGAAGACAAGTCCAGACCAAGTGGAAGATACTCAAACTCTTCTGAGAATAAAAGACCTTATGATGCTAATAGAAGGTCAAATTATGATGAAAAGACCAATCAAGAAAAAGGGATTAAATGTCATGGATGTGAAGGATATGGACACATCATAAATGAATGCCCTACCTATTTAAAAAGGCAGAAGAAAGGTCTCTCTGTAACCTGGTCTGATAAAGACTCAGGATGTGATTCAGAAGAAGAATCAGCTAAGCATATCACTGCTCTAGCTGGATTATGTGAATCTGAAAGTGAATCCAGTGATGAGGAGCTTACTTTTGAAGAGCTTGAGCAATCATACAGAGAACTGGTTAAAAGGAGCACTGAAATATGCATGGAGAGTATAAAGCAGAAGAAGCAGATTGAGGCACTAAAGGATGAAAAAACAAGTGATCTAGAGATCATTGACACTTTGAAAAGTGAAGTAAGCCTTCTCAACTCCAAGTTGGAGCATATGTCCAAATCTGTTAGAATGCTGAACAGTAGCTCAAACACACTGGATGTTATTCTCAACAACAATAAGCATTCAGGGGATAGAACTGGACTGGGATTTAACAAAGTTCATAAGGTTGAAGCTAGCACCAGCAAAACTACTTCAAATTCCATAAAGTCAAACAAGATGTCCCAACAGATGCTTCAACATCATGAAAAGAACACAAAGTCAAACATAATGTTCCAACAGATGTCTCAACATCATGAAAAGAACATAATGAAGAAGAAGTATCAAAGATGGAGATGTCATCATTGTGGAAGGTTTGGACACATCAAACCTCATTGCTACAAGTTGCATGGATATCCAAATCAGATGTATCAGCAACCTCCTAAGCAGAAGATAGAGGTTACCAAGAAAGTGTTGCATAGACATCAACATCAAAGATATCACCAACCCCCTAAGCAGAAGACAGAAGTCATCAAGAAAGTATGGGTACCTAAAGCTAGTCTTCATGCTGATCAAAGCTACATGCCCAAGAACAAGTTCAACAAACAACCTTGGAGCTCTACTAATGGACACTACACAGGGCAGAGGCATCAAAGGAAACCTCAATACAAATGGTCAAAGAAGGGTGTTGCATATATAGCTCATACATCTCTAAGAGTATCAGCTAAAGAAGACTGGTACTTTGACAGTGGATGTTCAAGACACATGACTGGATTGAAGAATCTGCTAGTAGACTTAAAGTCATATTCATCCAGATATGTAACCTTTGGAGATGGAGCTAAAGGAGAAATCAAGGGAGTTGGGACCTTGGACTGTCCAGATGTACCAAGACTAGATGATGTGCTGCTAGTAAAAGGATTGACTGCTAACTTGATCAGCATAAGTCAATTATGTGATCAAGGTTACAGTGTAAACTTTACCAAAACTGAATGCATAGTGTCTAATAAAGAACAGAAGGTTGTCATGAGAGGAGCCAGATCTAAAGACAACTGTTATATGTGGGAACCTCAAGATTTCAGTCTCACTTCAACTTGCTCTTTAGCCAAAGAAGAAGAAGTGAAACTATGGCACCAAAGACTGGGTCATCTTCATTTCAGAGGCATAAAGAAAATCATATCTATGGAAGCTGTGAGAGGTATTCCTAAACTGAAGATTGATGATGGCAAAATATGTGGTGAATTTCAAATAGGCAAGCAAACCAAGATGTCCCATCCAAAGCTCCAACATCTGACAACTTCCAAAGTTTTGGAATTATTGCATATGGATCTTATGGGACCTATGCAGGTTGAGAGCCTTGGTGGTAAGAGGTATGCCTATGTGGTGGTTGATGACTTTTCAAGGTATACATGGATAAATTTTATCAAAGAAAAGTCTGATGTATTTGATGTATTCAAATATTTATGTCAAAGAATACAAAGAGAAAAAGCAAGTTGTGTGGTCAGAATAAGAAGTGACCATGGAAAGGAGTTTGAGAATAAAAAATTCTCAGATTTCTGTTCTTCAGAAGGAATCAATCATGAATACTCTTCACCAATCACTCCTCAACAGAATGGGATTGTTGAGAGGAAGAACAGAACTATCCAAGAATCAGCAAGAGCTATGATCCATGCTAAAAAGTTACCATTGTACTTCTGGGCTGAAGCTATGAACACAGCTTGTTACATTCATAATAGAGTCACTCTAAGGAAAGGAACCTTGTCCACAATCTATGAAGTCTGGAAGGGCAGAAAACCCACAGTTAAGTACTTCCATGTGTTTGGAAGTAATTGTTATATTCTAGCTGATAGGGAGCAAAGAAGAAAAATGGATCCTAAAAGTGATGAAGGGATTTTCCTTAGATACTCTATAAACAACAGAGCCTATAGAGTATTTAACTCTAGAACCAAGGTTATCATGGAGTCCATAAATGTGATAATTGATGATGCCCCTGCAGATGTTACAGAAGATGTTGGAACATCTGCTGACAGTCAGACTGAAGCTGAAGTAAAGAGTGATCATCCTGACTTCACTCAAACTGATGCAAGGACAGAACAATCCAGCAAACCTCCCTCCATCAGAATCCAGAAGGATCATCCCAAAGATTTGATAATTGGGGATCCCAACAGAGGTGTAAGCACTAGATCAAGAGAGGTGATTTCAGGTTCTTGTTTTGTCTCAAAAATAGAACCTAAAAATATCAAGGAAGCTCTTACTGATGAGTACTGGATTTGTGCTATGCAAGAAGAATTAGGTCAATTCACAAGGAATGAAGTGTGGGATCTTGTTCCTAGACCTGATGACATAAATGTGATTGGCACTAAATGGGTGTATAAGAACAAGTCAAATGAGCAGGGAGTTGTTACAAAGAACAAAGCTAGACTTGTAGCTCAAGGATACACACAAATTGAAGGAGTAGACTTTGATGAAACCTTTGCACCAGTAGCAAGGCTTGAATCAATCAGACTACTTTTAGGAATTGCTTGTATCCTGAAGTTCAAGCTATTTCAAATGGATGTGAAAAGTGCCTTTCTAAATGGATATCTTAATGAAGAGGTATATGTAGAACAGCCTAAGAGATTTGTTGATCCAAGATGTCCAAACCATGTGTACAAACTAAGGAAGGCTCTTTATGGACTGAAGCAAGCCCCAAGAGCATGGTATGAAAGGCTGACTACTTTTCTTATTAAGCAAGGGTACAGGAAAGGTGGAATAGACAAAACCTTATTTGTTAAGGATGAAGAAGGAAATGTCATGATTGCTCAAATATATGTAGATGACATTGTCTTTGGTGGGATGTCAGATAGGATGGTTAAACATTTTGTCACTCAAATGGAATCTGAATTTGAGATGAGCCTAGTAGGAGAACTAACCTACTTTCTTGGACTGCAAATAAAGCAAATGGAGGACTCCATGTTCATTTCCCAAAGCAAGTATGCTAAGAACATTGTCAAGAAATTTGGGATGGACAATGCTACTCATAAAAGAACTCCTGCCCCCACACACTTAAAGCTGACAAAAGATGACAAGGGTGAGAATGTAGACCAAAGCCTATACAGAAGTATGATTGGAAGCTTATTATATCTGACTGCTAGCAGACCAGACATAGCCTTTGTAGTAGGTGTATGTGCAAGATATCAAGCTGATCCAAAAGTTAGCCATATAAACCAAGTCAAGAGAATTCTGAAATATGTCAATGGTACTTGTGACTATGGCATAATGTACTTTCATGGATGCAAACCAATTCTCACTGGCTTCTGTGATGCTGATTGGGCTGGAAGTGCTGATGATAGAAAGAGCACATCAGGAGGATGCTTCTTTCTAGGAAACAATTTGATTTCTTGGTTCAGTAAGAAACAATATTGTGTATCCTTATCTACTGCTGAAGCTGAATATATTGCAGCTGGAAGCAGTTGTTCACAGTTGGTTTGGATGAAGCAAATGCTCACAGAGTACAATGTCCCACAAGATGTCATGACATTTTACTGTGACAACTTAAGTGCTATTAACATATCAAAGAATCCTATTCAACATAGCAGGACCAAGCATATTGATATCAGGCATCATTTCATCAGAGATCTTGTGGAAGAGAAAGTGATCTCATTGGAACATGTAGCTACAAATCTGCAATTGGCTGATATATTTACTAAAGCTTTGGATGCTACCCAATTTGAAAACCTAAGGGGCAAATTGGGAATCTGCTTATGTGAAATATAGCAGTTATGGAGATGTGCCAACATGTCCTATGACATCGTGTGGCATGATCACTAGATGGCAACACCAGTCTGGTCAAGAACTCTGTGTATTCCACTCCTTAAAATTCTCCAAGTAACGGCTCTTATAAAAATACCAGCTTGCTCTCAGCTATTCATCTTCTCATCATCCTCTCAAAACGAATTGCATACTCTAACTGATTTTCAGAGCTCATCAAAATCATTCAAACTTAAACTCTTCATCCACCACTTTCGAAAATGTCTCAACACCAAAACCCTAACCTCTCTGATGAAATCCTCAACCAAGAGGATGTGGTGCATGCAACCCCCATTTCTGTGGTACCTATGGATTCAACTCCCATGGACGAAATCAGAGGAAGTGTTCCTCTTGCTCAAAAGCCTAGAACTCCAACAGTGAGAAGAGCAAAGGAACTTGTATTCAGCAAAGCCAAAGGAATGCCTTCATCCTCAAACACCACTCCCAAAGCCTCTGAATATGTGGATGATTCTATTAAGGAACTTGTGAACAGGATTTTGTCTGAGCAAAGAGTTGTGAGTGGTATATCCATTCCCATGAACACCATGCCAGCTCCACAAGAAGAACAACCAAATCAGGCTGAAGAGGACACTCCTGTCCAACAGGATGTTCCAATAGATGTTGAAACATCTGAGGAACAGCACAAGACATCCACTAATGCTGATGATGAAACATCTGAGGACCAGCACAAGGCCTCCACTGATGATCAAGCCTCTGTTGATCCACCTGCTGAAAAGGAGACTACTCAACCTCCTCCTGTTGTTGACATAGAGCATGATTCTGACACAGAAATCATTGCTTCTGTGAACCCTAGCATAGCCAAAAGGCTCAGAACTAGGAAGGAAAAGAAGACTGCAGGACATGCAACTCCTGAGAAGAAGCAGCCTACACCAAAGAAGGATAAAGCTAAAGTTGCTTTTGGTCCTACCAAACAATGGAGCAAGGTGAATACACAAAAGAGGAAAGCTGTCACTCCTCTAGATTCAGATGTTGAAGAGGATGTCCCAACATCCCCACCAAAGAAGAAACCAGCACCTTCAAGGTCCTCCTCTGCTATTCCAGAAGCTCCTCTGGACAACATTTCATTCCATCATGTGTCAAGTGTGAGCAGATGGAAATTTGTCTACCAAAGAAGGGTAGCACTTGAAAGAGAGCTGAGCAGCAATGCACTTGAGTGCACTGAGGTAATTGATCTCATATCTTCTGCTGGCTTATTCAAAAAAGTGTCAAACTTCTCTCCTTGCTATGAGCTGCTAGTCAAGGAATTTATTGTCAACCTTCAAGAGGACTGTGCTGATGGTAAGTCAGCTGACTTCAGAAAGGTGTATGTAAGAGGGAGATGTGTGGAATTCTCTCCTAGGGTTATCAAACACTATCTAGGAAGAGAATATGATGGACCTAATGAGCTAGGAAAGACAGATAACCAGGTGTGCAAGGTCATCACTGCTAATCAAGTCAAAGCTTGGCCAGTCAAGGGGAACCTTTCTGTTAGCTTGCTGACAAGGAAGTATGCAATGCTGCATAGGATTGGCACTGCAAACTGGGTCCCTACCAACCATACCTCCTCAATAGCAACTGGATTGGGCAGGTTCATATATGTTGTGGGCACCCAAACAAAGCTGGACTTTGGGGCTTATATTTTTTATTAGACATTGAAGCATGCTGGAACATCTGCAACAAAGCTGCCTATTGCCTTCCCTTCTTTGTTGTGTGGAATAATACTTAGCCAGTATCCAGGTATCCTCACTGAGAAGGACTCAATCTGCAAAAGAGAAATTCCTCTGGCATTCCACTACAAGCTGTTCTTAAGTCATCATGCAGCTGATGTTGAAGCTCCCTCTGGGACATCTGCTGGAACTTCAAAGGCAAAGTCTCCAATATCCAAAGCTGCTTTGATTGTTGAGCTGAAAAACACCTGCAAGGAGCTGGATGCCAGGAAGCAGAAGCTTGAGGAGATTATCCAAAGGCTAGAAATTGAAGAGAGTGCTCAGAAGGTTGCTGAGTCTGATGAGGAAACTGAAGAAGAGGAAGACACTGAATATGAAGATTCTGAGTGAAAAATGTATGTGAGGAATTTGTAATGTCTGCTGCAGCATTAGTAATTTTGTAATTCTCTCTATCAATGAAAAATTTGGCCCCAATTTATGTCTAACAAGGGGGAGAAGAAGAGAACTGAACAACAACAACAATGTATGATGCAGCTTACTGATTAATAAAAAACTTCTGTTTGCTTCTGAACTAAAGCTGTGTTTTTAATGAAAAATTTATGTTGCAACAAGTCTGAACACATGTAGGTTTGAGGGGGAGTAAACTCACACATGACTCAACAGAAAAGAACTGTTGTACTCTGATAAAAGAAATTATACTGCACTCTGATAAACCAGAAAAGTATGTTAGCCAAAAATTAGCCAAAGGGGGGGGGGGTTTGTAGATGTTTAGAATTGGCAGAATTTTTGACCAACAAGAAGTGTTGAATTTAGCTCAGGATGTCACATCAGATGTTGTGACATTATCAAACAGAGTATAAGTAAATGAACTTAATTCAGGATGTCACACCAGATGTTGTGACATTGTATCAGTTAATGAAGTAAGTTCAGTTTACGGGATGTCACACCAGATGTTGTGACATTGTATCAGTAAATGAAGTAAGTTCAGTTTTCAGGATGTCACACCAGATGTTGTGACATCTCAAACCTGCTACCAGAATTAATTAATGATTAACAGAACTGAGTGAATTCAGGGAAGATATATGGAATTAATTATGAATGGATAAAACAGAAGAAGGCGCATCTGTAGGGAGTTTTGTTATATGACTTCAGTATAATCAGAAGAACTGAATCACCTAGAATCAAGGAAGTAACAAAACCTAATTCAAGGTGATGGCAGCATGCGTATCAGGATTGGATAACCTACAGAAAGCCCAAAATCCAAACACCTATTTAAGCAACAGAAACTCTCAGAATAGAGTACGAAATTAAGAAGACTAAATAGGGTGTTTGTGTTTTAATAGCAGGTTGTTAATGTGTATCACTTTATGAGCTTTTAAGCAAAAGTGTATTTGTGTCTTGATTGAAACTGTGAAGTAAGATCAAGCAGTTTTGTTTGAAGTATGACTTCATTTTTATTAAACTTGTAAACATATCACTGTGTGATTGAGGGGGAGTGAGTTAGTACTCATATCTAAGTTGTGTCTTAGGTAGAAATTGCCTTGGGTAGATATTAAGTGATAGATTAAACTGTGTGGTTTAAGTCTAGAATTAATATTACTTATATTGGATTTCCTTCCTGGCTTGGTAGCCTCTAGATGTAAGTGTGGTTATACACTGAACTGGGTTAACAATTTCCTGTGTTGTTTAATTTTCCTGTACTTTAAGTTTTGTTCAAGTCTTCAAGTGTTTAAACATCTCATTCGACATCACATACCTGATCACAGAATTTCAAATAAAATCATAAAGATTGAAAATGGGGTTACGCGTATGAATCGGGATGTGACTAAAAGGACCGACTCCGTAGGCTTGGCCTAACAGCAACCAAAATCTAAAACCTAAAGAAGTTAACGGAGAAAGAATTATGTTCTAATTTTAAAAGACACCAAAGTATAGTAAACAAGGATTCGCAAAATAAAATAAA